>BSBM01000632.1:21550000-26387500 GCA_027924585.1 Larix kaempferi | reverse complement strand
CACCATTGTCATCATAATCAACATCTTCATTATCATCACCATCATCATCATCATCATCATCTCATCATCATCACCATCATCATCATCATCAACATCTTCATCATCATTTTCTCCATGGGCACGGAACCCAAACCGTCACATTTGTCAGACAAACCTTCGTAGTGAACTATGGGTTTGCCATCTTGCACCTGAAGGGAAACATAATACCATGAATCGTCACTGTTGCCAAGCTGAAACTCAAGACTACTGGAAACACTCCTTAGACGACGGGTGTGGGTCCTAATGAATTGAGAAACTATTTGAGGGAAAACGCAGTGAGAATCTGAGATGGTTGCATAGTGAAATGCATGTAGAATGAATGAAGAGTGGGTGGCGAGAGAAATGGTTGTGGGACGTCGTATGAGAGGAAATGGTGATGGGAATTGATTGATAAGGTCAAATTAAATTCACATGGTGGTAATAAACTACACTTTTGTCTTCCATTGTCAGTTGCACTTCAATCTTGAAGGTGGTAGCCTTGGGACTAGACATATGTCACAGGTTTGAATATCCTTAGCTCAGTTTGTACCCTCCTATTTTTTCACTGCAACTTATACGTTTTCTTTAATTTCATTTGTCAACTTTATGTATCCCTTTATATGTTTTCTTTTATTTTCTTTGTCAACTTTATGTATCCCCTTGAGAAAGGAAATTAAAGAAAACATATAAAGGGATACCTTGTTTTTGAAAAATAAAATGTGTGTGCAAATAAGGCGTACGCGCAATTACGCGTGCGCGCCACATTTGCATGCACACGTGTCTAAATTCAAATTGTTTTTGGCACCCTTGCATGCTTGGAATTAGCTTTGGATTGCACCTTGAGGCTCGGTTTGATTTATGTCTGATGTTGTAACTTCACTTCTTTTACAATTAGTTCCGCATATGCTCCACGAGTGCACTGCAGATGAAATTGTACACACTTGTCGGGCTCTGTGTGCATATTCTAAATATATAATTTTTCAACAGATATGTTGTTGTTTTCTATTTTTAATTCATTTTTAACTGCACTCATGTCAAATTTGTAAAAAACATAGGTCGTTTATTTGGACTATAACTTTTGATTGGCTTACCTATTTCAAAAACGGAAAAGAATCCGCAAAAGAGTACGAAAATACCTACAACCTAAAAAAAAAATGTTTTGAGTATTTTTAGACCATGATATGGTGGATCAACACTTGACCATGTCGTTTTAGGGATTTACTAACTTCGGTAATTTTAAAAAAATATAAAATTAACTTTTAAAATTTTGGAAAAATAGCCCCGCACAAGATTTGTTTGTTTCCTACGCCTCTACATATTTTTTTTCTCATAAATTGAAAATTTACATAGCAAACAGGTGGGTCAACAAAAACATGTGCATTACGTTTTAGAAAAAAAAAACATGTCAATCTTCGAATAATGACAATTTGGGGTGGTTATACCACTTTTCCATAAATAAAAGTTATTTATTCTGGAAGTTCATCATTTTTTCTACGTTTCATCTGTTTACACCTAATCGGAAAAAGTTTTGTAAGTACCTCTAATAATTGATTTTAATGATAATATTTCTATTTTTCCAGAATGTCATTGCAACTAACGTATTTTGGGTATCATTAGCTTGCACCAGCCCTCTTATCTTTCCCCTCTTGTGGTACGATAGCTCCTTTAGGTGCTCCCACCTTAGTTAGTCTTGGGCATTTTTATTAAATCCAAAATAATCATTGTTCATAAGTATTTACAATCACCATGGAATCTATAACTTATGGTGTTTAAATAAGTACATAAAAGGCACCTATGCACGACAATGCATAATTAAACTTAAAACATCAGAAGAGTCAAGATATGGGATATTACAAGAAACATCACAACACTTTCATGGATCAATACCATGGAGCGATTTCATAGCATCATTTTCACTTCATCATTGACCCTTGCATGGCCTTCTATAGATCAATACCATGCTTCTATATTCCCATTAATTATATGGATCACAGTAACAACCATACAAAACACATCACATCAAATTTTTTTTGAAAAATTTAAAGCATAATCCATAATCCATAATCCATAATCCATGAAGTCTAATATCGACTAAAGAGATATACTTAGATTCCTTTATTTAAAATGAACACCTATGCTCTTTTTATTTATAGAAATAAAATCATGTTTATGTACATAATCCACCTTACTCGTAACATTGTACATACGCATCAATAATGAATTATATGTACAAACGTTTATTCATCCAAATTTAAAGCATAATTTATACTCTATAATCTAAACCATAACATACATGCAATCTACCTAACCTCTAATAGGTACAAAACACATATATCAAATTTAATCTATCCCTAATAATATTTCATATATATATATATATTATAAATATATATGAAATCCACCCTATTGGACTTTCATTAGTAACAATGTCAAAATATATATATATATATATATATATATATATATCGACCATATATACTAAATTTTAATCCTTTTATATCAAATCAAGTCCAAGTAGGTATAAATTAAGACTTCTCAACATGTCTCGATTCCTTTGCCATAAAAATATGTAATATTTAACATTCCACTAACTCCTTAACAATGCTAAATAGTAATTCAAACTAAAATCTCCTCGTTACGTGCATGAAAATGGGCATTAAAATTTTGTTTAACACCTAGACCATGGCATAATGTATGTGCAGTAGTAACGTCAAGGGGCTTGCTTTTACACATTTACATAGGCAACTAAAACCACATACTTACAGGCCCCTTCCACTCGTTTATTGATTGCAAGCAAATAATAATTATATCAATGAATAATCGACTCATCTCTCTATATATCAATGAGACTCAGCGAAGACAAAGATAGGTGTCAAAAGATGTAGTTCTAATTATGGCTTTAGAAGGGTAGACCAGACAGTTAAAAATAAATATTTTCTCGATTCAAACGCCAACACTATGTTGGATATTCCTGGTAGATGGCCGAGGAGTAAAAGTACTTGCGAGAACTGCGAGACTCAATCATGTTATAGATTCAACACATGGAGATAATGTTAATTACAGGCTGAATCAAACCATCCCTTTAGACGTCAAAAACAGAAAGATCAAGGGATAGTTGGATTAAGCAAAGGTAAACAAGCAGAGTCGAAACCAGAGTCACTTCACGCTTTAATTGAATATTATGTATGGACCAGCACAACCAAACATCATACCCTCCCGTCTTTCATTTTAACACGAAACTGCCACCCGGCTTTTGGAAACTAAGAGAAGAAAAAATGGCTTCTTGGAAATTTTAAGTATTTTTCTTCATTGTTGACAGTGATTACCTCTCGAATTAATGGATAAGGGCCCTTGCTCACACGAAGTTGAGGGACCCTTTAGGTGCGATCATGCATTTGCAAAATGCGCTAGAATTTAGTAAATTGAAAACACGTGCGCGTTTCTTAGAATTAGGCATGGACGAACTCCGACCCTGCCATGTCAATTAACATGTAGGATAGGATTCCAAAATGTGCGTGTGTCATGCGTTATGTATCACTATAACGTGCGCGCGTTTTGGTTAATATAACCCAAAAAAATAAACAGTTCGCGGACTGCGGCCACTGTTTACCCACTCAAAACCGAAACGCTCGAGCGATTGCGACTTGGAAAAAATCCCTTCAAGAAGCGAAGGGATGCTAAATTCGAAGCTCGACGAGGGATATTTTATCTTGCAAGGAGGATTGGAAAGGTAAGAATCCAAATCCTTTCCTCATTTCATCATTAAAAATATAATTTTTTATGTTGCCCTAAATTAAAAATCTTTGTAAATGAAATTCCAAAACTAAAAATTTTAAAATTCAATCCCCTTAATGAATTTTACATCCACCTGTAATATCCTGATTTCGACCCCATTGCATTAAAATGTAAATGATTTAATATTGTTATAAAAATCGTGGTGAGGAGCTCAAGGCCAAGGCCCTACCATTGATTTAGTGATGCGTATGGTTTACGTGCTAGCCAGGCAAAATGGAATTGCAGATGTCATGTAAATATGCATTTTAATGAAATACCCACAACTAGCCATGCAATGCAACAAGAGATGGGGGCATGATCTTTACAAGGAATTGAAAGGGAAATATTCAAACCCTTGGAACCAATCAAGTCAAGCCAAGTGTCAATGAGAGAACTCATAAACCCTCAACTACCCATGTTGTCTTTTGTACCCAATCATTCATTTCTCCCAAGAGTTGGTTGAAGTAGTTAATGCCTTGGGGAATGGAGAGGTATGGCTGTCCAAATTCAGGTATGGTCAAGCCACCCTTCATGGAAATTCGTGTTTGGCTTCCTTGGCAAGAAAAGAGCCACGAAATTGCTCCCCAAGCCATTCTTCACGCATGAGTTTTCCTCTCACGTTTTTGGAGCTGCCTTGGCGTTTTCCCTCCACGTTTTTCTAGTTTTTCATGGTTTTCTAGCTAGGAAGAAGGCATTTTTGTGTTGTAGAGCTGCTGGGAGGAAGAGAGCTTGATTTGGGGGTTTCATTGAAGTTGTTTTGGCCATTGGAATGCTCATAACCTGTGGGAGAAATTGGCTTTGCTCCCTGTGGTAGAATTGCCCTTTCCACAGTCCGTTTTTGGTGTGCCCACAATTTGGGGAAATCCCATGGCCATATTGTTAGTAAATCCCATTGTTAAAAATGTGTATCCATGCCCAATGATTGTACTTGTTGTGTGTAGATAGAGTATGTTGGGGTATGGGCTATGGGTATCCATTGTTTTGTCTTGAGCTTGAGTGCAAGCATCCATAAATGAAGAGGGTTCAGATTTATCCTGATAAACCCAGCTGTGGACTGGATTGGCTTAGATGCAATGTTTATTTGGATGTGCATGAGCTTGAGTGCCCCATTTTCCCTGTAGAAATCATGCCCAGCTCTAGGGTGGTCACTGAGTGCTGAAATAATATAGGCTAGTGAGAGACCTATGGTTGGGTGGAAGGTTACAGCGACATAGCTAGTTGTTTGTGACCATTTCACAATGAAGATAAGTATTTATTCTCTATGTGTATTTACTTCTGCAACGTTTTAATTTGATGATTGTTATTGATATGCTGAATGCATATAAATGTGTGTAGATGATGCTTTATTCTGGTGTGCATGTTTGTTTTGATTTGCATCTGCACACATTTGTTTTTATGAATCTAATGAATCGGGTTGAGTTTATGAAAAAGCCCCAGAAGTGTCGTTATGTTCCCTTCTTTGCGTTGGATCCGACGGGAGGGGACGTGACAGAGTGGTATCAGAGTGAAGTCTACAGCATTCGGCCTACATGGGCCAACTTGAACAACTTGCAGAGGTAAGTATTCTTGCTGCTCAACACTGATCATTAAGAAAAATTTCAGAATTTGAAAAAAAATTCTAAGTGTTTCTGAGTTTTCTGCCAAGACTGTGTCGGCAAAGATAAGCCAAAAACGCCAAAATAGTCGTCAAGTTGAGCTGAGCCCAACGACATGTTTCAGCGTGAAATTGTTAAATTGGTCGAAAAAGACGCGTCGACGAGCGATGCGTCGGTGAAGTTTGTGGATTTTTGCGATGTGTTTCGGTGTGTTCGGTCGAGTTGTCGTGACGTGCGCAACGATATGTTTCGGAGAACCTCGCTGAGTGGCGCCAATGAGATTGTTGCGACGCAGTCGAAGGAGATCAGTCGGCGAGTTTCGCCCAGATTTCTGCGACACAGTCGGAGGAGATCGGTCAGAGAGTTTCGCCGAGATTTCCACGACACCATCGGAGGAGATTGGTCGACGAGTTTAGCCGAGATGGCGGCGACACAGTCGACAAAGAATGTCGAGTCGTGCCGACCGGATGGGAAAAGCTCAGCGTGATCGGCCGGGGATAAGAGATGATTCCGCCGAAACAGATCGGCGAGAAACTCTGAGTTCACCATCGGCGTAAAACAGCAAGTTGCTCCGAAACAGGTCGGAGGAGAATTCGAAAGTCCGCTGATGCAAGAAATTGAGCAGTTTTCCAGGGTGAATTTCAGGTGGTCCAAATTGAAAAATGCCATGGAACGTATGCGCCAGATTGCGCGAAATCGAAGGATTTACAAAAAAAAAAAAAACGAGTGTGCTACCACAAGGGGGAAAGCCCCATTGACCCCCGTTGTCCCTCAGAGACAGTCGTTGAATGTATGAAAGACATTCTCTATGCTTGGAATGTGCACTATGAATTGCATAAAGGCGTTGTGGAATCCTCAAGAAGAGTAATTGGTTGTAATATCCATTATGGAGGATGAAAGAGTAAATTTTCTCACCTTAAACTATTTTTGTTTACAGCATAAGAGGTGTATGCTTGGAAAATAGCAAGTAGGAATGTTTTACATATGTATATGTATTGAATTGTTACTTACTGAGAAATCAGAGCTAATGAATCCTTGTGTGCTTGGTAGGGAAGCCAAGAAAAGGATTAGCTTTGATGTGGAGGAGGAACTCCATGTCATGATGGGGAATTGGAAGGGAGAATCCCTCCACTACCCTCTTTCTATTGTATTTATAATTATGAAGTTGACATGCATATAAATTATGGCATAATAATGTTGAAAATGCAAGAGATTAGATAGATGAAATGAATATGCACTAGATGGCATATTAATAAACATTGCATAGTGCATGTAAAAATGTTTGTGCATGTATATGATATTGCATATTGGTAAAATAGTGAGGTTTTACATATGCAATGAGGCACTTAAGATAATTATTGTGGTTGCTAAAAATTAGTTGTGTTCGCATTGGTTGTAGGACCAAAGACAACTGAAGCATGGCTAAAGATGTGGATGATAATTGTTGCATATGACCAACAACATTATGAAGAAAGGATGGTGCAGCAAATCTATGATCATGAGGTTGGAAAAAGGACTGTGTATCCTTGGTAAGAGGCCAATTGATCAGGTAACATCAATCAATGTTAATGACAACCAAGCAAGGGATGGTTATTTGTGCTTAATTGCATGAATGTTGAAAGAGGATTTGGTAAGATCCCTTCAACTATGTTTAAACTATGTTGATTGGTTTGCATGTGGAACTAAGTGCCTGAATTTGAATCTCATCCTACCGAGTATGTGAGGTGTGGGTAAGTGAAGGAAAGGATCCTTACACCCTATAGTTTCTTAGAACCCTCAATGCATTCATATGAAATTATATCATGTCATTTTTGTATGTTGGTTGTGAGTTTAACAACCAAAGCAAGTGATGACTTATGGTCCTGTTGTAGTGTATGCCATATGATATAGTCATGGTTAAGGCCATAATGTGGATGGAATGGTAATGCTATAGTACTACACAAGTATTCCATGAACTCCCTATTAGTGTTAATTTGGGATGAAACCTCTTTTCCAACAACCAAGGAGTGAGTAAATTCCTGATGTGTTGTTTGGGTGGAGAAGGAAGGCACCTATATGAGTTAACCAAGTGACTGGGGAGATGGTTGGATGATGTGTTGAGGCAACAACCATACTTTCCAAAACATCACTGCAAAATTAATAACATAACATTGTGGTATTCATGAATCCATGCAAGAAAGCATTGAGTGAGTGCACATTAACAGATTTTGTAAATGTTGTGAATATTCATGCATATGTGTGGGTGCACATGTTGAGATGCATTGTGTGAATGCATGGTTGTGATATAGATATGTTTCATTGCAATTAGATAATAGATGAAATGGTGAACTGTCGTTAATCTTGGTACTATTTCATGAGATTCTGTGAATGCAGGATAATGATTGCATGAAGAAGGTAGAGATGTTGAAGGGCTACCAGAGTGCTCTATTGGAAGGACAAAGTTGCATAAAATGAATATGTCTATGATGTAATGAATATTGGAGTTTTTATTTAAATTGCAGGGATAATGTGGCTGTGTCTTGCAATTTTATTATGATAATGATCCCTATGCAGATATCTATATTTCATTGCATTTCAAATGTTAACAGCTGAAATTGTTTGAATTATTGAGTGTTATAATTCTAATATCACTTCAGTGACTATTGTAGCAATGAAAAGATTATTTGCATAGATACTCACAATGTGTTTGGATGATTGAAGTTTTAGATTTCAGGTAGAAATGTCTTGCGTACAGAAATGAGGATAAGTCCATAGTAAAAACTGGGATCTACCATGTGAAGAAGCCAAAGGTTATGAGAAGGTTCTCATGGTTGCGAAATTTAACTTATGCATGAAACAAATCTGAAAATAATCTCATGGTTGCAAATCTAATTTCTGTAGGAAAACAGATTTGTAAATTTCATATTTGAAATTTTTCTAATAATTGCTAATGACTGTTTGGCTTATATAAAAGTGTGTCAGGAGAACATGTCGTAGGTGGATGTTCATGTTTGGTAGCAAGTGAAAAAACATAATGGACAGAGTGATACCACTTATGAGAGCCAAACAATATGAGGATGGCCTCATGGTTAAACAAATCAATTTATGTAGGAGACACAATTGTAAATTCATGTTTGAATTTAATTATTAATGCCATTGACTGATTAAGGAAATCAAATTTGAATTTGATTGTCAAAATGTTGATGATTGTTTGGATATTTGATAAGTGTTCCAGGAAGACACATTGCAGGACGACCATGTGTGATGGCATGCAGAAGCCAAACTCCATGGGAAGGACCCCATGCTTTGGAAATGGGTTTCGGGTGAAATGTCATAGGAAATTTTGATAATATCCCAGTTGCACTGCATGTTAGAGAACCATGTGAGTGAGATGGTGAAATTATTCCAAGAAGGCATGTGTGGGTTATGGAACGTGAAAATATTGGGGTGGAAAATCGAAGGACTGTTGACTCAGAGAAGGGAACCCCCATTCTTCACAAATGAAGAAAAGATACATCTGCAAAACGAATGAGTATCTTGTAACCTTAACTAAGAATATACATGTCTGGTTTTTAGATTTAATATGCAGTGCATGTTTTATTATTTCATTATTATTCGAGACTGCTTGAGTGTGACTAAGGCCTACATGGCTCACATTGGAAAGGGATGCATACCTTTCAGGTGCTGGGTTATGTTAGGGTTTTCAATATTGACTACACCCTAAGGGAATGGATGCATTCCTGGTGTTTCAATACTTGATAGTGAATGTTATGAAATATGGTTACAATTTTAGAGCAACGATACTGATGAGCCTGCTTGTCCTTTTTGTGCTATCATCTTACATAGATGTAATTTGGTGTTGCACGTTAAGAGGTAAAGTGAATAAAGGGTACTTAAGAGGACTATATGGGCAGTGGTAACCTTTCCACGCTCACACTAAAGAACACTAGAAGGGATGGATAGGCCCGAGGAGCCATGTAGTCAAAAAGGGGTATCATCCTTGTGCAGTGTGAGTGGGTATTATGGGGGCCATGCTAGCCTGTAGTCAAGAAAGTCACCTATAGAGTTCCTAAAGGAAACCGCTGGTTTGCACGGGAGGAGTGCCATCCTTGTGTAGATGAAGAATTGATGTGGGTGCGAAGGGTTGTGGTGATATTGATGAAGGCATAAAATCTCTATTGGGTTAGCAATAAGGTGGCATACCGAGACTAAATGAAAACCCTGATATTCCTATGGCTCCGTATTAGAGCCTTGACCTAGAAATGGTCGTGGTGCAGTTTCCTTCCATTGGATGATGACCCAGACAGATGTGCTGGCTTGGAAATGGAGAGGGAAAACCAGGTATGGGACTGGTTTGGAACCACCAATGCTTGGTAAATCCAGAGAGTAAGCTGGTTGGAAATTAACTACTTGATGTTGTGGAGCACAATGTGTGCTGGCCAAACATCCACCCCACAGTTGATCCAAGGCTTGAAAAGTAGAGAAGGATACCTGTGGAGTAGCGAGGAAATGCACAATACAAATAAGTATTCAAATTCATTTATTTCTTGTTTGGAATAATGAATATTTTAGGTATAAGTCTTCTAACAGCTAAGCTAATACACTGTTGTTTCTTTGTTGGAAACCTTGGTCATTGCAGGAAGCAAGGACACTGTAAGAACCATAAATGCTTGGTAAATCCAAAGATTTACTGGTTGGGTGCTATAAATGCTTGGTAAACCCAAAGAGTAACTGATTGGGAATTAACTGCTTGATGTTGTGGAGCAATGTGTATGCTGGCAAAACATTCCTTAAATAATTGATAAACCCATTCGGCGTACTGGCTTGGCATTGCCGATTCAAATGGTTGTGGAGTAGCGTGCATGCTGGCCCAACATTCATTATTGTATCCAAAAGCAATCCAAGGCCTATAAAGCAAAGAATGAACATGTGTAATAAAATGAAGACATCCAATACAGATAAGTATTTGGTTATCTTGCAGCTTCTTGCTTATTTAATATGAATATACATGTGTACATGATTTGGTTATAATTTCTTAAACTCTTGTTTAGAGATAAACCCTATGAAAATAAACTAAACATGTGAATTGATTCAATGTTTGAGGTATTGCTGGAAGCGAAGACTATGAAGGCATCCTAAGGATGCATGTGGACATGTGACCATCCTAAAGAGCTCAGTATGAGCAGTAATGAAAAATGGTGCTAGTGGAACTGTGTGGGTCCAAGTAGCCAAAGGTTCTTTAGGCCACAATGGGGAAGGGTTCTGTTGTTGCTACAACTCCCCCCCAAAATTTTGAAAAATATTGGGGCCCCTCCTTTGAAATTAAGAAGAAGTTTGCTTAAGTAAAATTCAAGATTCTGAGCCGCAACGGCGGAAGCTCTGAGCTAACTTTGCCGAAACGGCAGAAGGAAAAGACTAAGTCAAGACGCGGTGGAAAAATTATCTTAAAGCTTCCAAAAGGATGAAACCTTTGACCAAGTGAACCTACATCGGGACAAATTCACCAAGTTTTTCCGCAATTACAGAAGAATTCGCTTAAACGCTTCCAAAATGGCGAAGGTCTTCAAGAAACTTTTCAGCACCGGCAGATAGAGTGGCACTTTTGTTTTTCTTTTTGAAACAACTCGGGTAACTCTTCCGCCAAAGCAGGAAAACTCACTTAAGTTGGCCAATGTATAGAGTCACACTTTCTCTTGCGGAAAAGTTCGGACAATCCTCCCGCAACGGCAGGCAAACTCCACTTTTCCTTCCGTAGCAGACAGAAAACTTAACCGAGTCTTTCTGTTTTTGGTGGTCGCATTTATTAAGAAAAAGGTCGATTTGACCCATTCGTACGCCGCTTTAAAACTGTTTTAATGGCCTGCAACCACTCTATTAATAACTTGCACGTATAAGTTTCATATATATAGGGCATGAACCCCGTTGGATTTTCACTATTTTCATTTTTCGGAGCACCCATTCCATTTTCCATTCGAGTTGCATGCACCTGCTCCAAGTTCACTGATTCCACCGAGGTATCAATGCCTTTTTACCATCTCTTTTCAACAGGTAATTACCTTTTCAAGCCTCATGAACTAAATTACAATGGTTAAGATGATTATTTTATGCTTGGTTCTCTTATTCACGTCAAGCTGTGTAGTTTAATTTCGGCCGAATTAACCCATGCCTTTATCCATTTAAACACGTCAAGGTCTTGTTTTCATATGAATATGGACATTTCCAGGATCCTGAACACCCATTAAGCCGTCAGTTTTGTAATCTCCAAACTAGCCCTGTCCACCCTTACATGAAGAACAATCGATTTTTTCGCCCAACTGTGAAAGTTTATACTATTTGAACGTAGTACTCAAAATCACTTTGCGCTCATAGTTTGTCATTATCGAATGCGTACCCCTTATTCTTCATGGTTTGCATTATAGCATCCCCGTAAATAGGCAAGTTTGATGAGAATACGTAGGAATTCGAATTAACATGAATATTTACTTAAACATCGCGTAGTCATTACGATTGAAATCTGCATTCAGTTTATGTTAGATGCACCAAACTAGAAAGATTGGTTGGCATGCATGCTAGTAAGTTGCTAACACCACGTCATACTTGCTTATGTTTACCTATGTATTTTCATTTGTCAGGATTATCAAAATGGTTAAAGGTGGCAAAAGAAAATCTAAATCAACCGTCACAGAATCCACTAAAGAGGCAAGGGTTGAGACCACTTATCAGGATACTAAATGCATTTCAGGTGTACTACCGGAGGTTCAATGGGGTGACTTATATCGGATGATAAGGGATCAAGAAATCTCGGATGCCCTGTTAGAAGAAGAATACCTGTATCGAAACATCAGGACATCATGCATATCGAAGGCAGCCACTCGCCCCGAGCTCTTTCCTTGTGCGGAGGTAGTCAGATGGATTTTACAGCATGCAGACACCCAATCACAAATTCTTTCAAATAGCAGAAAGGATGCCTTCACATCTTTCACTCCTTCTTATGTTTCAACAGCTTATAAGTTACCCCACCCAACTCAGTGACGAAGAGACGAATGGTTGTCACAGGTCAAAATGGACAACCTGGAAACAGCACGGAAGCTGCTCGTCACAGGCAAGCAGTTCAGGAAGAAGGACAATGAAGAGTACGAGGTTCAAAACCTGAGGCCTCATTTCAGGATGATTGCTCTTATGTTGAGCAGAATCTTTGGCAGACCTGATGGAACTATGTTTATGCATCAATGGGTACCCATTATCCATTTTGTAGCCTTCCGAGGAACTATTTTCAATTAGGATGACATGATTTCAGAAAGTCTAGCATTAGCCATAACTACTGCACTAGAAGGGATAGAAACAAATAGGTCAGAATTCTACATGCCATCTTACTTTGTGGACTGTATTGTGGCTAAGCATCCCTTTACAAAACTTGGATGCATTTGGAACCAGGCCGAAGGCCCGATATATACTGCATATAAAATATTTTGGGTACAGAACTACAAGCGGCATTACAAGACCATTTGTGAAGAATTCAGCATGCCCCTCTATGAGCTAATGTTTAACGAAGAGCCTAATTGCCTATCGAAAAATGCCATGGTGGTTCTAGAAAACTATGGTGACTTTTATTTTTCAAAGGATGGCACCTACATCAGGATGTATGGAGGCTCGAAACCCCCATACATCTTGCCTAAGTATGCCACTGATTACATAGTCCACAAAGAGGCGGTACGACAAGTCTTCCTAGATGGAATTGATGGTACATTGCACAACAGGAGGAAGGCTACTTTTCCACCTTTGCCCTTCTATTTGGGGGATTATAAGTTCTCCAAGATGGCATCAGCATAATATTTTATAGCAGAACTAAGGGGTTTTCATTTCGGGGAAATAATCTTTCAAGAAAATGATAGACAAGGTAAGGTCGCCCAACATTGCAAAAACAATACATTGTCCCTTTGAATATGCACATTATGATTCGGAGGAGGAAACATATAGGGGAGTCAGCAATATGACCTAGTTGCAAATTTGCCAACACAGTAAAGATGGAGCTAGCTCCAGTTCTGTGATTCTCAAAGGACCAGAACAACATCGAGAAAAGGAAACCTCAAGAGCTGCTAAAGCTCTCTCTAGCGAAGAACAAAGACTCCTGAAACAAGCTGAAGAGATCTAGAAAAAACTCGAGGAAAGGGAAAGAAAAGCCCAAGAAGATAAACTCCAAGAAGAAGAAACCCGGAGAAACCAAGCAGACAAAGATGAATCCAGATGGGCTCAATAGGAAGAGAGGATCAAGCTAGAGGAAGCTGCTAAACAAAAAAAGGATGAAAGACTGAGAAAGTCAGTAGAAGAGGAGGCACTGAAGAAAGCAGAAGAGGAGGCATTAAAGAAAGCAGTAGAAGAAAAGAAGAAAGAAAAATATGTTGGTTCTCAAAGCCCAAATATTCAAGACCTTGATATCAATATCCGTATTGAGGAGCTTCCACTTGTGGCCTTCACACCATCCAGGGGCAGCACGGTATCTACATGGGGTAGGTTTGCCTTTAACAGAAAAAGGAAATCTATCATCAAAGAAACAATTACTAGTGTCAAAAGGCCTTTTCAACCTGATATCGTCACCAGGCATGAAACCACCGTCATGCAAGGTACTCAAAATGATCCTGGGCTCATGGAATCAATCTCTGTAGCATCTGTTATGGCAACAGCAAACAATGTCAATATTTTGGGAGACGAATTGAAGCAGGAAAAGGATAAAGCCTGCTAGTTACAGGAGGCTTTGGTTAAAGAAATGAATTATACAAATTTGATGATCGAGAAGAATGATGCTCTCGCATCTCAGAAGGAAGGATTAAATATAAAACTTCAACTGCTGGAAGCTGATAGGAGAGCCCTGGGAATGCAAGTAAGGGCACTAGAGATAGTGAAAAGAGAACTTGAAGATAAAAACTTGAAGCTTGAATCCGAAAATTTTGATGTCGCTCAGCAAATTGAGGACCTAAAAGAAAGCAATGAAAAGATGGAAGAAGGAAGAGAACTGCCGGAACTACAGTTGGAACAAGCGACCAATAAAATAGACTATATGGATCCCTTTTATGAGCAAGCTTGTGAGATAATAAGAGGGATCTACGGGGTACAAGAACTTATAATGGAAGAGATTTGCAATCTGAAGGCAATTAGGGCTAGAATTGTAGATATCGGCAAGGAAGCCACCAGACACAAGAGAAAGTATGTCCGTATTATTGAAGATATACAGAGACATATGGAGTGGAGAGAAGGGAGGTCTGGTTTCCCAGCAACTCTTCCGTTTAAATCTGTATTTGGTTTCAAAGCAGATGTACGCCTTTTGGGTTTTTGCAAAGCTTACGGAGCAAAGTTGAGCGAAGTGTCCATGGCTACCATTGAACAGTGCAACAGTTTGTATCTTCAGATGTGAACTACTCAAGAAAATTTCTTGATGAGGATGCCTTAGACTTTAGAAGTATTTCCGGAGAGAACCCAACGCTTGGCTGAGCTGAAAGACAAGTTAAATGCAGAAATAGAGTATGTCAAGAAGGTGGATACATTGACCGCTGAAGACCTCCACCAGTGGATTGGTCAGGCCACTGTTCACAAACACATCTTAGAAGAAAGTCTCCGGGTTGCTAAAGTATAAATTTCCAATATGGAAGAGGAACTCGCCAAGCATGAAGTCTCACTAAAGAACATGCTTCCTCTCTCTGCAAACAATGTTATAAAGGAAACGAGTGCTTAGGTGAGCCACATAGAGGAGGCAGACAGGGCATTAGCAGCCGACCAAGTTTCGACCTCAGAAAATGTTCCAGTGGCTGCAGTAACTCAGGTATCAGTGGAAACGCGCGCAGCCTCAGAAACACTCGAGTTAAAATAGGAACCAGCCCCAGGATAACTCACATTTACTCATATCTGTCAATGAAAGCCACCACATCTTTTTGGTTTTTTGTTTTATGTATACCTTTGAGACATTAAAATGACATTTGGATTTAACTTCTGTTCCTTTTTGTAAATTTAATTGGGATATTTATCCTTTTATAAAATTAGCACTACAAGACAAATTAAAAGACTGTGAACGGTTAGGGTATGGGTGCCAGCTCATGGAGCGTTTTGTAAAACTATATAAAGCTAGATTAGGGAGGAGAAAAGGGGGACTTTTGGCAGGTGGAACTTTTTTTTTGATGTACATGAACTATTTTCGCTACACAAATATAGAAATATTTTGGCCTGTGGAAGCTGGGGCACTGTTTGCTTTGAGTTGTGATGAATTACAGTCGAACTATTTCTGCATGTTTAATACACTTTCTGTGAGATCTTTCCTAGCTCTTATGAACTAATTCCATGCTGTGAATGATCTTATTTCTTTGCAAATCTATGTATCTCATGAGTAATGGAATGTTTTTTATAAAAAATAAAATAAATCAGAGCTATCTTTGATATCATTCACATTCTGTTGAAACTATGTCTTGATGATTAATGGCTATCTGTTTAATTCTCTAGATGTTTCTTTCAGCCATATTACTCATATTTTAATTTCTGCTCCTTGCAAGGATAGGTTAGTTTAGGTTGGAATAGTTAGAATAGATTTGTTTAATAGCACCCATTTAATTTAGGCACTTGCATATCATTCTCAATTATAAAATACATAAACGGTGGATCGGGCTACAACCGATAAAATAAACAAATATTTAAAACCTATATGGTAGCCGGACCGTTAACCGGACGGATTCCCCACAACAAACGGTGAGCGATCTAATTGGGCTCGCTTACCGGGGATAATCCTTTGCTGATTGATGCTGCAATTTTCTAGGCATAAACAGTTTTTGGCAGTAGAAGGAGGGCCACCAGTGCATGGCTGGCAGAAGAGACCCTTTTGTTAATAAAATTTCCACTGAAAACCCACCTGAAACAGTTAGTCCAGATCTGGAATCAAGAAATCAAGAAAATCCTAGTTCTGAGGCAGAACAACAAGAAACATTGTATGTTGTCCCTTTTGAAGAGGTAAACCGCTTCAGAAGACATAGTCGGTCCTACGTTAGGAGTCTTGGAGGACTAACTACAATTCCTCTATTACCTAGAATCAGAGCCCCTTGGAAAAACTCTCAGTGTACAAGGGATTCCATTCTTGTTCAAGTCTAGAAGAATTATTGGATTTATATTTAGAAGAAATCACTGAACCTTTCGACGAAGTTAGACCCGAGCCTCCCACAAATCAAGAACAGCAACACACTCCAAGACATACTCCTCACAACTCACCACCACATGCACCACCATGTTCTCCACCTAGAATCATGGTCGTACCCACATGGAGAGAAAGAGGAGCATTAAACATAGTTGGGCCATTCCACGATTTGCCTAAAAACCCGAAAAATGTTTTGCCTAAGTACGACCCTGGCAAAGGGATCTCCGCTGAAGACCACCTCAAAATTTTCTATTTAGCCTTGAATATTTTTAATGTAGAGTACGAAGATGTGGTCTATCACCTTTTCCCTTACACTTTTGAAAACAAAGTATCCTCCTGGTATTTTAGCCTGCAAGCTAATTCTTTAACTAGTTGGGAATATTTTGAGAAGTGTTTTCTAAAAAAATATGGAAATCAGAAAACTGTAGCTACTCTTATGAAAGAATTGTTGTCTATGAGAATGGAAAAGAATGAGAAAGTCCAAGAGTTTAATCAAAGATTCACGACACTGCTAAAAAAATTTAGTGATGCAACAAAGCCTGCTGAGGAATGCTTGGTAGAGTATTACACAACAACCGTTAAATCCACACTAGAAATGTTCGTCAAAAGAATGAAAAAGTCTACCCTGACAGAAAATTTTGAATAAGCAAAGAAAGTAGAAGAAGAGGCCGACAACATTGCCAAGCATGCTCTAGATGTAGAGGTCAAGCCAGCAGCTGTTAAGAAACCTTTTTTGTTAACTAGGGATAAGGAAGAACCCGCAGCAGATTTAGACAATGTCATAAAAATGATGCAAAAACTCTCCAATAAGATTGTAGATCTAGAAAAGGATAAGGCAACTAGTTCTTCAAGGCCACCGTTCAATCAATTCTATAAAAATAAAGAAGAAAATGGACAGTCAACCCCACTGGTAAATAATTCTGTTGTACTAAACTTAAATGAAATAGGCATGGACCACTTCTGCACATTCCATCAAGAGCAGCGCTCAGAAAAAAGTTGTCCACAATGGATCAATTCGATGAGTTTAGTAATGAACCAAATGTCAGATGCACAAATGCCTGAGCAATCAAATCCCCAACAAGAACAAATTCTTGAGAAAGAAGAGTCTGCTCCTGACACCACAATGATCCTTTGGGATTGGACTCCTGCCCAAGATCCATCTTGCGAATATTTCGTAGATGAAGTACAAACAGCATCTATTAACATCACTATTAGAAGTAAAGGCCCAGTGATTGATCCGATAGTAGAAGCACCTAAAGCTAGGTCTAGTCAAATACCGAAAAAACACATAACTGTCATTCCACCCCAACCCAAGACAAATCCAGTAGTCGCTTCCACAGTGACTAAGGATCCAAACTCAAAAATAACCAAACAGCTACAAACTCCTTCAAACAAAACATAAAATCAATTGAAAACTTCAAAGGAATGTGACATGAGCTATGATATAATCGAAGATATTAAGAAAACGAAAGAAAATATCTCCATTTTTTATATGTGCAGCTTGCCACAACAAAGAAAGAAATTAATGGAAGCTTTTGATCCACAAATGAGTACTTCATTAGAAAACACCAATGAAAACCTAAAAATTAATGAAGCAAGTGTTGGCAGAAAATCAAAGTCTCAAACCCTCCCTTTCCTCCTAACGTTTGAGATTTTTAATCACAATGTTCACAATTGTTTGGTGGATTCTGGTGCTACTTCAAATGTCATGCCTCTATCTATTTGTAGGAAGATTAATGGCCAACCTATTCCATTCCCATCTCAAATCATTCAATCAGACAAAACGGTTGTCAAGGTCATTGGCGAAATGAAAGATGTACTTATTCGGTTGTTGTCCGATTCAAGAGTGTGTCAATTCATTGATATCATGGTGGTTGATATTCTTGAGGCATATGGTTTAATTTTGAGTAGGGACTAGTCTGCGAAACTAAACGGCTACTTTGCAACAGATTGGTCTCATTTATGGCTTCCCTATCAGAATAGGAAAAATCAAATCAAAATATTAAGAGAACCACACATGAAACAAAATGTCACTCAGCTAGAAGAAAAAAACGAAGCGGTAGCTTTCTCGTCGTCGGTTTTAGGGAACTATTTCCTAGAAATCGAACCTAGGAATTATCAGACAAAAGATGCTAGCCATGATTCAGACAAACAGTCCGATCTCCTTCGGTTTTCACGGGCTTATGATATTGATTGTAACATAGTAGATTTAGTTACTAACTCAAATAATAATGATACTAACTTAGTTAGAGAAGAAAATATTTTCTGGACTCTTTACTTTGATGGCTCCAAAACTCAAGAAGGATTTGGAGCCGGTTGTATTATGATCGAACCTGGACAAACTAAGCATTTTTTATCTTGTAGATTAGAATTTGAATGTACGAATAATACTACTGAGTACAAAGCTTTAATTCATGGGTTAAAGAAAGCCATTGGTCTTAATGTCAAATTTTTGAAAGTCTTTGGTGATTTTGAAATTGTTGTTAAGCAAATAAGGAATGCAATTCATTGTCTTTCACCACATCTAAAGGGTTATCAAGCTGAAGTTTGGGATTTAATTTCATGTTTTGATGCTTTTAATATCACTTCTGTCCCAATATTGCAAAACGTTGTAGCTGATCTGTTAGCCACTTCCGCTTCCAGGTTAGTGCCTACTAATAATAAATGTTCCATTGAATTAATTTTCAGACCTTCTATTCCAGACAATATTACAAATCTCAGAGTATTTGATGATGACAATTAGATTATCAGTTTCTTAACCAATGAAGATGCTTTTCAAGAAGCCATCATAGAAGAAGATGAGCATGATTCAAATCAACAAAATAAAGACACTGTGAAAGGGAACTTCATGCCCAGGGGAGTGAGAACTCTAGAAGCACTGTTTGATTTGCAAAGCAAGTTCAGGAGACCGGCAAATGCCAAAACCCATAGCTCGTCCATGCAGCATGAATTAATAAACCTGGGCATAGAAGTGGAACCAAAGTATATTAATCTTGGTAAAGGTTGTACGCCGAAAGAAAAGAGGAAGTTCATTAAAATTTTCCAGTAGTATAAAGATGTGTTTGCTTGGACTTATGATGATCTAAAGACGTATGATACCCGCATCATTCAACATGTAATACCAATGAAGGAAGGTGTGAAACCTTTTCAGCAACAATTAAGAAGAATGCATCCGACACTTGAACCTTTAATTCAGAAAGAGTTAAAGAAATTGTTGGATACAAAGATTATTTTTAAAGTCCATCATTCTGAATGGGTGGCTAATTTAGTTCCAGTAAGGAAGAAATCGGGAGAAATCAGGCTCTGTGTAGATTTCTGAAATTTAAACAAGGCTTATGATAAAGACAACTATCCTGTGCCCCCAATGGAACATATATTGCAAATGGTATCGGGATCATAACTCTTCTCTCTACTAGATGGTTTTTCTGGTTACAACCAAGTGCTAGTAAAAGAAGAAGACCGACTCAAAACCACTTTTTGCACGAAGTGGGGAACTTTTGCATACCGAAGAATGCCTTTTGGTTTAATAAACGTAGGAGCTACATTTCAGCGACCTATGGACATTGCTTTCTGAGGATTGGTTGGTCAATGTGTAGTAGTCTACTTGGACGATGTGGTTGTCTTTTCAAAGAAAAGGGAAGACCATTTATTCCACCTGAAGCAAATCTTTGATCGTTGCAGGAAGTATGGCATCTCTTTAAATACCAAGAAAAGTGTTTTCTCTATTCTTGAGGGTAAGCTATTGGGTCATATTATTTCAAAAGAGGGGATCTCAATAGATCAAGAGAGAGTGCAAGTTATTAGCAAAATCCCCATGCCCCATAGTAAGAAGTCAATGCAATCATTCATGGGCACTATAAATTTCATTCAAAGGTTCGTACCAGATTTCGCTCAAATCATCAAACCGTTGCAACAAATGGTGAAGCAAAGTGTACAATTTAAGTGGACAAACTTGGAAAAGGTTGCATTTAAAGAAATCAAAGATGCCATAGCTAATGCACCTTCTTTAAAAATTACGGACTTCGATAAGGATTTTATTATGTACACCTTCGCTTCTGATAACTCTCTCGCAACTATACTCACTCAAAAGACAGAATCAGGGGACGAGTATCCGATCTCTATTATGAGCACTGGTCTGCAGGGCGCTGAACTGAACTACCCAGCGGTAGAAAAACAAGCATACGCCATATTCAAGGCAATGAAATAGCTCAGGCCATATATCTTAAAAAACAGAACTAAGGTCATAGTCCCTCACCCTGCTATCAGGTCTCTTTTCATCCAGTAAGAATTGGGAGAAATGAGAGGGAATTGGGTTACTGCTCTTCAAGAATACGACTTAGAATTCAAGACGGCTACTATCATCAAAGATCGAAGCCTCTGCAATCTACTTACTGAAATCCCAGCTGACGAGGAGCTAGATTGGAGGAATGAAGCTGAGCTTAATGTGATAGACGTATGCCCAATTTTTGCGGCCCCGGAGTCTTGGTACAGGGACTTAATGCATTATTTACAGTCGAGTTACTTACCAGAACACTGGAGTCCGAAGCAAAGAAGAGCCCTCCATCTTAAATCAGCATCTTATCAAGTCATTGAAGGAGTACTCTTCAGGAAAAACTATGATAGTGTTTATCTCAGGTGTTTGGAAAAGGAAGATGCTAGTAACGTGATCAAAGAACTACATGACGGGCCTGCTGGAGGACATTACTCCAAGGATTCCACCGCACACAAAATTCTCAGAGCAGGATACTATTGGCCTACTCTTTTCATGGATGCTCATGCCTATGCCAAAAATTGTGATGTATGTCAAAGAAGTGCTGGAAAGCTACCTAAAGCAGCGGGTCCCTTGCAGCCAGTTATCATCAATGAACCATTCGAGCAATTGGGTATAGATATTATTGTCAAAATAAACCCAAACTCCTCACTGCAGCATCGGTACATTCTGATCGCTACAGATTATTTTACGAGATGGGCAGAAGCTATTCGCCTATGAAAAGCTAACAAGGATGCGGTTATCAACTTCCTGGAAGAAAACATCATAACCTGGTTTGGGGTTCCAATTTCTCTAGTTTTTGATAATGCACCTTATTTTTCATCAATGAAGATTAATGAATTCATGTATGAGAGAGGAATTAAATTCCATTACTCAGCCAATTACTACCCTCAGGGAAACATGTTAGTTGAGTCTACCAATAAAAATCTCATCCGAATCCTGAAAAAGACTGTGATAAAAAATCAAAGAAGTTGGCACATAGCTCTCCCTCACGCCCTATGGGTAGACAGAGTGACGCCTAAGAACGCCTTAGGAGCTTCCCCTTTCAACCTGGTCTATGGCAAGGAGGCCATTCTCCCTCCAAATATATTACTCCCATCTTTGAAATTGGCCCAATCTTCCTGAGGTTCTAGTAGTCAAGCCCTACAGTCCAGGATTGATACCCTACTGAAACTGGAAGAGTCGCAGGAAAAGGCCAAAGACCATTTTCATCATCACCAAGATATTTTCAAACGATGGTTTGATAAAAGAAAATCCCGTAAGATATTTTTTGAAGTAGGGGACTTGGTTCTCAAATGGGACCACCAACACGACGGTAAGGGAATGCACACAAAGTTTCAACACCTATGGCTTGGCCCTTACCAAATCTATGAAAAGCTTGGCCCATAAACTTATAGATTGAAAGATTTACAAGGAGAGGAACTAAACCTCCCTCTCAACATCCTCGCCTTGAAACAATACTTTGCATAACTCCCAAGAGGGTTTTTTGTACATAAATAAATACTGTGTTCTTTCTTTCACTTGATTTTTGTTTTCTTTTATTGCTTTTAGTGTGCCAGTTAGTTTGATTTTACCTTTGTTTATTTCACTCTATTGTAAAGCCCTTTTGTTTTAAATAAAGCTAAGCATAGTTTTGGTGTGGCTGAGATATGAGACTCCAAAAAACTCAAAATAATGGTCATGCGGAAGCTCACTGATAAAGGCAATACAGAGTTGTAACTTCGCTTTCACTAATCGATTTTCTAGAATACAGAGATCCTCTTTTCTATTTGGACAAAATAACCCCTGTCAAATAGCTAAGATTTAACATTTCCTTCTGACTATCTCAGGGCCCCATTCACTCTAACCTAATAGCTATCTTAGGAAGTTCACTATGGCAGACCCATGGAGAGGAAGCATGTCTCACAGATATATGGCATTTAAAATGATCCCATGCTGCAAGAGAAGCCCAAAGGAATATGCTGAAGAGTCTAGTTTCCAGAAATTCTCACCTCAATTAAAGCATGGCTGAGAAAATAAAGGAAACTTGTAAATCAAGGAAGCTGAAGGAAGCTATTCAAATAAACTAGCCCAACAAGGTTCTTCTCCATCCATGAAGCATGAAATCAAACAAATCTTCCGCTCACACAAAAGGACATTTTGGATTGAAAGACTTATATCAAAATTTTCAAAGAAAGAGAAACTTATTTCTGGAAGACTCAAAGAAGCTAAAAGTCATGAATTAAAGAAACATCCAAAAGGATGTAAAAAAGCATGGGAATGAGGAACAAACGAATATGCCTGTGGGATATTGTCACGATCCTATGGAGTCTTATGCTAGTAAGCTTTCAAAAGACATATTTTAAAATAAACCCCACACTTTGGCCCTTGGAGAGTTTTTAGGAAGTTTGAGTCGAAGCCGCCTTTTCCTTTATCACCATTATGATAAGAGTGATCACTATATTCTTTGAGGCTGAACTATGGAGACATTCTGTTGCACATGCAATCAACGCTTTGTAGCTTCCCTGACCATGAGATAAGTTTGTTTCAGAGATCCGTGTCCACTAGCGAATCGCCAATTGTTGTTGCTACAACTTCCCCCCAAAAATATTTTGAAAAATATTGGGTCCCCTCCTTTGAAATTAAGAAGAAGTTTGCTTAAGTAAAACTCAAGATTCTGAGCCGCAACCGCGGAAGCTCTGAGCTAACTTTGCCTAAATGGTGGAAGGAAAAGACTAAGTCAAGCAGTGGTGGAAAACTTATCTTAAAGCTTCCGAAAAGACAAAACCTTTGACCAAGTGAACCTACGGCGAGACAAATTCACCAAGTTTTTCTGCAAATGCGGAAGAATTCACCTAAACTCTTCCGAAATGGCGAAGGCCTTCAAGAAACGTTTCCACACTGGCAAATAGAGTGGCACTTTTTTTTTTCTTTTCGAAAGAAATCGGGTAACTCTTCCGTGAAAGTGGGAAAACTCACTTAAGTTGGCCATTGCATAAAGTCACACATTCTCTTGCAAAAAAGTTCAGACAATCCTCCCGCAACGATGGGAAAACTCCGCTTTTCCTTTCGCAACAGACGGAAAACTTAAACGAGTCTTTCCGTTTTTGGCGGTCGTATTTATTAAGAAAAAGGTCAATTTGACCCATCTGTACGCCGCTTTAACTCCGTTTTAATGGCTTGCAACCACTCTATTAATAACTTGCACGTATCAGTTCCATATATATAGGGCATGAACCCCGTTGGATTTTCACTATTTTCATTTTTCGGAGCACCCATTCCGTTTTCCATTCGAGTTGCACGCACTTGCTCCAGGTTCACCGGTTCCGCCAAGGTATCAACGCCTTCTTACCATCACCTTTCAACAAGTAAGTACCTTGTCAAGCCTCGTGAACTAAATTGCAATAGTTAAGATGATTATTTTATGCCTGGTTCTCTTATTCATGTCAAGCTGTGTAGTTTAATTTCGGCCGAAGTAACCCATGCCTTTATCCATTTAAACGCGTCAAGGTCTTGTTTTCATATGAATTTGGACATTTCCGGGATCCTGAACACCCATTAATCCATCAGTTTTGTAATCTCCAAACTAGCCCCGTCCACCCTTACATGAAGAACAATCGATTTTTTTGCCCAACTATGAAAGTTTATACTGTTTGAACGTAGTACTCAAAATCACTTTGCACTCACGGTTTGTGATTATCGAATGTGTACCCCTTATTCTTCATGGTTTGCATTATAGTGGCCCCGTAAATAGGCAAGTTTGATGAGAATACGTAGGAATTCGAATTAACATGAACATTTACTTAAACATGGCGTAGTCATTATGATTGAAATCTGCATTCAGTTTATGTTAGACGCACCAAACTAGAAAGATTGGTTGGCATGCATGCTAGTAAGTTGCTAACACCACGTCATACTTTCTTATGTTTACCTATGCATTTTCATTTGTCAGGATAATCAAAATGGTTAAAGGTGGCAAAAGAAAATCTAAATCAACCGTCACAGAATCCACTAAAGAGGCACGGGTTGAGACCACTTATCAAGATAATAAATGCATTTCAGGTGTACTACCGGAGGTTCAATGGGGTGACTTCTATCGGATGATAAGGGATCAAGAAATCTTGGATGCCTTGTTAGAAGAAGAATACCTGTACCGGAACATCATGACATCATGCATATCGAAGGAATCCACCCGCCCCGAGCTCTTTCCTTGTGCAGAGGTAGTCGGATGGATTTTGCAGC
The DNA here is from genome assembly GCA_027924585.1 of Larix kaempferi. Classification (NCBI taxonomy): domain Eukaryota; kingdom Viridiplantae; phylum Streptophyta; class Pinopsida; order Pinales; family Pinaceae; genus Larix; species Larix kaempferi. The sequence continues at coordinate 26,362,476 of BSBM01000632.1, read as the reverse complement.
ACGCAGACGCCCAGCCACGAATACTTTCAGATAGCAGAAAGGATGCCTTCGCATCTTTCACTCCTGCTTATGTTTCAGTAGCTTATAAGTTACCCTACCCAACTCAGCGCCTAAGAGATGAATGGTTGGCACAGGTCGAAATGGACAACTTGGAAACAACACGGAAGCTGCTCGTCGTAGGCAAGCAGTTCAGGAAGAAGGATAATGAAGAGTATGAGGTTCAAAACCTAAGGCCTCCTTTCATGATGATTGCTCTTATGTTGAGCAGAATCTTTGGCAGACCTGATGGAACTATGTTTATGCTTCAATGGGTACCCATTATCCATTTTGTAGCCTTCTGAGGAACTATTTTCAATTGGGCTAACATGATTTCAGAAAGTCTAGCATCAGCCATAACTACTGCACTAGAAGGGCTAGAAACAAATAGGTCAGAATTCTACATGTCATCTTACTTGGTGGACTGTATTGTGGCTAAGCATCCCTTTCCAAAACTAGGATGCATTTGGAACCAAGCCGAAGGCCCGGTATATACCGCATATAAAATATTTTTGGCACAGAACTACAGGCGGCATTACAAGACGATTTGTGAAGAATTCATCATGCCCCTCTATGAGATAATTCTTAACGAAGAGCCTAATAAACTATCGAAAAATGCCATGGCAGTTCTAGAAAACTACAGTGACTTTTATTTTTCAAAGGATGGCACCTACATCAGGAGTTATGGAGGCTCGAAACCCCCATACATCTTGCCTAAGTATGCCACTGATTACATAGTCCACAAAGAGGCGGTACGACAAGTCTTCCTAGATGGAATTGGTGGTAAATTGTACAACAGGAGGAAGGCTACTTTTCCACCTTTGCCCTTCTATTTGGGGGCTTATAAGTTCTATAAGATGGCATCAACATAAGATTTTATAGCAGAACTAAGGGGTTTTCATTTTGGGGAAAGAATCTTTCAAAAAAATGATAGACAAGGTAAGGTCGCCCAACATTGCAAAACAATACATTCTCCCTTTGAATATGCACATTACTATGATTTGGAGACGGAAACATACAAGGGAGTCAGCAATATGACCGAGCTGCAAATTTTCCAACATAGTAAAGATGGAACTAGCTCCAGTTCTGTGATTCTCAAAGGACCAGAATAGCATCGCGAAAAGGAAAGCTCAAGAGCTACTAAAGCTCTCTCTAGTGAAGAACAAAGACTCCTACAACAAGCTGAGGAGATCCAAAAAAAACACGAGGAAAGGGCAAGAAAATCCCAAGAAGATAAACTCCAAGAAGAAGAAACCCGAAGAAACCAAGCAGCCAAAGACGAAGCCAGACGGGATCATCAGGAAGAGAGGATCAAGCTGGAGGAAGCTACTAAATAAGAAAAGGATGGAATATTGAGAAAGTCAGCAGAAGAGGAGGCACTGAAGAAAGCAGAAGAGGAGGCATTAAAGAAAGCAGGAGAAGAAAAGAAGCAAGAAAAAGATGTTGGTTCTCAAAGCCCAAATATTCAAGACCTTGATATCAATATCCGTATTGAGGAGCTTCCACTTGTGGCCTTCACACCATCCAGGGGCAGCATGGTATCTACATGGGGTAGGTTTGCCTTTAACAGAAAAAGGAAATATATCATCAAAGAAATAATTACTAGTGTCAAAAGGCCTTTTCAACCTGAGATCGTCACCAGGCATGAAACCACCATCATCAAGGGTACTCAGAACGATCCTGGTCTCATGGAATCAATCTCTGTAGCATCTTTTATAGCAATAGCAGACAACGTCAATATTTTGGGAGACAAATTGAAGCGGGAAAAGGAAAAAGCCCGCTAGTTACAAGAGGATTTTGTTAAAGAAAATAATTATACAAATTTGATGATCGAGAAGAATGATGCTCTCGCGTCTCAGAAGGGAGGATTAAATATAAAACTTCAACAGTTAGAAGCTGATAGGAGAGCCCTGGCAATGCAAGCAAGGGCACTAGAGATAGTGAAAAGAGAACTTGAGGATAAAAACTTGAAGCTTGAATCCAAAAAATTTGATGCCGCTCAGCAAATTGAGGACCTAAAAGAAAACATTGAAAAGATGGAAGAAGGAAGAGAACTGTTGGAACTACAATTGGAATAAGCAACCAGTAAAATAGATGATATGGATCCCTTTTATGAGCAAGCTTGTGAGATAATAAGAGGGATATACGGGGTACAAGAACTTATAATGGAAGAGATTTGCAATCTGAAGGAAATCATGGCTAGAATTGTAGAGATCGGCAGGGAAGCCACCAGACACAAGAGAAAGTATGTGCGTATTATTGAAGATATCCGGATACATATGGAGTGGAGAGAATGGAGGTCTGGTTTCCCAGCAACTCTTCCGTTTAAATCCGTATCTGGTTTCAAAGCATATGTACACCTTTTGGGTTTTTTCAAAGATTATGGACCAAAGTTGAGCGAAGTGTCCATGGCTACCATTGAACACTGCAACGGTTTGTATCTTCAGATGCGAACTGCCCAAGAAAAATGCTTGATGAGGATTCCTCAGACTTTAGAAGGATTTCCGGAGAGAACCCAACGCTTGGCTGAGTTGAAAGATGGGTAAATGTAGAAATAGAGTACGTCAATAAGGTGGATACATTAACCGCTGAAGACCTCCACCAGTGGATTGGTCAGTACACTGTTCACAAACACATCTTAGAAGAAAGTCTCTGGGTTGCTAAAGTAGAAATTTCCAATATCGAAGAGGAACTGGCCAAGCATGAAGTCTCACTAAAGACCATGCTTCCTCTCTCTACAAACAATGTTATAAAGGAAACGAGTGCTTGGGAAAGCCACATAGAGGAGGCAGACAGGGAATTAGAAGCCGACCAAGGTTCGACCTCAGAAAATGTTCCAGCGGCTGCAGTAACTCAGGTCTCAGTGGAAACGTGCGCGGCCTCAGAAACACTCGAGTTAACATAGGAGCCAGCCCCAGGATAACTCACATTTGCTCATATCTATCGATGAAATCCAGCACGTCTTTTTGGTTTTTTGTTTTATGTATACCTTTGAGACATTAAAATGACATTTGGATTTAAATCTCGTTCCTTTTTGTAAATTTAATTGGGATATTTATCCTTTTTATAAAATTAGCAATACAAGACAAATTAAAAGAATGTGAACGGTTAGGGTATGGGTGGCGGCTCATGGAGTGTTTTGTAAAACTATATATAGCTAGATTAGGGAGGAGAAAAGGGGGACTTTTGATAGGTGGAACTTTTTTTTGATGTACATGAACTATTTCAGCTACACAAATATAGAAAGATTTTGGCCTGTGGATGCTGGTGCACTGTTTGCTTTGAGTTGTGATGAATGACAGTTGAACTATGTCTGCATGTGTTATACACTTTCTGTGAGATCTTTCCTAGCTCTTATGAACTAATTCGATGCTGTGAATGATCTTATTTCTTTGCAAATCTCTGTATCTCATGAGTAATGGAATGTTTTTTATAAAAAATAAAATAAATCAGAGCTATCTTTGATATCATTCACATTCAGCTGAAACTATGTCTTGATGATTAATGGCTATCTGTTTAATTCTCCAGATGTTTCTTTCAGTCTTATTACTCATATTTTAATTTCTGCTCCTTGCAAGGATAGGTTAGTTTAGGTTGGAATAGTTAGAATAGATTTGTTTAATAGCACCCATTTAATTTAGGCACTTGCATATCATTCTCAATTATAAAATACATAAACGGTGGATCGAGCCACAACCGATAAAATAAACAAATATTTAAAACCTATACGGTATCCAGACCGTTAACCGAACGGATTCCCCACAACAAATGGTGAGTGATCTAATTGTGCTCGCTTACCGAGGAGAATCCCTTACTGATTGATGCTGCGATTTTCTAGGCATCAACAGGTTCCCTAGTTGAAAAGCCTTAGACAGACCTTAAACATTAAGTGTCATAGCCAAGAAAGGGAAAGTCAAGCATTCACATTGAAGTGAAAGAGGCTAAGGAGCATGAAACCAGAGTGGTGGTGTGGCTCTGGATTGAAACAAGACTAAGAGGGGGAAACTCTTACTCTTCTCTTTCCTTTTGACTGATGCATCTTAGAAACAAAATATTGTTGAGTGCATGTCATGGCTGAAAATAGATTGTGTTTAATTGCTTGAAATGAATTGTGAATGCTGAAATAGTTATTTCCCTGTGAAAGGATGAACATGAATGAGTTCATGTGTATGTTGGGAAAGCATGAAAAGTGTGGAAGTATCATGAGTGAAGAATGGACTTTCCATGTCAATTGGGAAAATAATTGACGAATTTTAATATTGTGTTATGCTTGTTCTAACAGGAATTGCCATGATTAATATCATAGGTGAGAAATTGAAAGACATTGTTTGCAGTTGTTACCATCCAAGTGTTTCTAGTGAGAAAAGTGAGAGCCAGTTACGCATATTGATCATGGCAGTAGACCAAAATCTATTTGTTTTGGATGAAAATATTCCTCAAATAGTTGCGAGGACAACAAGAAAGATGGCATCCATGAAATTCAAGAATTGTAGATCAGCTAGAAGGTAAATAAAAGGAAGGGATTGTTGTGGAGTAATGCCCACCTGCAGAGTTGTAAGATCAAAGCCAGCAAGAGCATCTTGTGGAAGCCAAGGAACTTGGTCTTAAAAGTTCAAAGTAAAAGATTAAATGCAGGGAAGACCTGCCACACTTTGTGAATTCAGGGACATGTGTAAAGTGGGTATATATTCCTAAGTGTTGGAACACCGACGACGGTGTTATTCCAAGGTGGGGGGATTGTAATATCCCAATTTCGACCCCATTGCATTAAAATGTAAATGATGTAATATTGTTATAAAAATTGTGGTGAGGAGCTCAAGGCCAAGGCCCCACCATTGATTTAGTGATGCGTATGATTTACGTGCTAGGCAGGCACAATGGAATTGCAAATATCATGTAAATATGCATTTTAATGAAATACCCACAACTAGCTATGCAATGCAACAAGAGATGGGGGCATGATCTTTACAAGGAATTGGGAGGGAAATATTCAAACCCTTGGAGCCAATCAAGTCAAGCCAAGTGTCAATGAGAGAACCCATAAACCCTCAACTACCCATGTTGTGTTTTGTACCCAATCATTCATTTCTTCCAAGAGTTGGTTGAAGTAGTTAATGCCTTGGGGAATGGAGAGGTATGGCTATCCAAATTCGGGTATGGGAAAGCCACCCTTCATGGAAATTCATGTTTGGCTTCCTTGGCAAGAAAAGAGCCATGGAATTGCTCCTGAAGCCATTCTTCACGCATGAGTTTTACTCTCTCACATTTTTGGAGCTGCCTGGGCATTTTCCCTCCACGTTTTTCTATTTTTCATGGTTTTCTAGCTAGGAAGAGGGAGTTTTTGTGTTGTAGAGCTTCTTGGAGGAAGAGAGCTTGATTTGGGGGTTTCATTGAGGTTTTTTTGGCCATTGGAATGCTCATGACTTGTGGGAGAAATCGGCTTTGCTCCCTGTGGTCGAATTTTCCTTTCCATAGTTTGTTTTTGGTGTCCCGACGATTTGGGGAAATCCCATGGCCATATTGTTAGTAAATCCCATTGTTAAAAATGTGTATCCATGCCCAATGATTGTGCTTGTTGTGTGTAGATAGAGTATGTTGGGGTATGGGTTATGGGTATCCATTGTTTTGGCTTGAGCTTGAGTGCAAGCATCCATAAATGAAGAGGGTTCAGATTTAGCTTGATAAACCTAGCTATGGACTACCTTGGCTTATATGCCATGTTTATTTGGATGTGTATGAGCTTGAGTTCCCCCTTTTCCTTGTAGAATCCATGCCCATTTCATGGGTGGTATCTGAGTGCTGAAAGAATATAGGCTAGGCAGAGACCTACGGTTGGGTGGAACGCTGCAGCGACATAGCTAGTTGCTTGGGACCATTTCACAATGAAGATAAGTATTTATTCTCTATGTGTATTTACTTCTAAAACATTTTAGTTTGATGATTGTTATTGATATGCTGAATGCATATAAATGTGTGTGGATGATGCTTTATTCCACTGTGCGTGTTTTCTTTGATTTGCATCTGCACACATTTTTTTTATGAATCTAATGAATCGGGTTGCATTTATGAAAATGCCCCAGAAGTGTCTTCATGTTCCCTTCCTTGCATTGGATATGACAGGAGGGGACCCAAGCAATAAGGTAATTCCTCCCTACTATCAATCCCCTTAATGAATTTTACATCCACCCAAGCAATAAGGGATTTGAATCCCAACACCAAATTTTCTTCAATATTTTTTGCACATCTATTGCAAATTGGAAAAAAAACATCCACCATTTGGCTAGGAAGAGGAACTACGGACTATAACCTAGGCTTGGTTTCTAGACTTGACTCAACCAAACCCTATGTTTTTTTCCTACACATTCTTATACCCTAAAAATGTCCAATGCTTGTGAATCCAACCAAATGGCATGATGGATTTTACATCATCTCCCAAACCCCAAGGGACTAGGTTCCCCTCCTTTGTAGACAAGCTGCTTACTTTGTTGCTAAGATGAACTACCACATATTTTTTGACCTCCTTCACCACTAAGACAATCAATACATGGTTTTGGGTCTTCATACCTAGCAACCGATAAGAGATTTAATTCATGGAACAAGCGTAGATCGACCCTCACATTCAAAATATTGCCCCTTCTTAATGACGCAGAGGACTTCACCACCAAATCTTCCTCATCATACACTAGATTCTAAGCAAAGAAAGGACCACGAACATGAAATTAATTAGATACAAAAGAGAAATTTCTGAAGGTAGAGTATGACGAATAACATCTTCCCTAATACCTCGGCTCTAGAAAGGTGTACATAAAGTGCTTTTAAGGCCTCCATTGTCTCGATCCTTCATTAATAATTGAATTAGGATCTCTCCACCATCGATCATTAATCGATTTACATGTAGTTGATCCTCACCTTCCACTTTGGTTTACATGTAGTTGTGATTACAGTATTTTGGGATGATATTTATGTTTGTAATGTATTTGTTCTTGCACAAAGTTTGTACGTTTTTCATTTTTGAGAGATGTCATTATAGCACATGTATACGTTTCTAATGATTTTTTTTTTTTTCATTGTAGTGACAACCATGGATGCACATTCATACATCCAAAGAGAAATTGAGAGGCTCATATAAATTTGAGCCTCAACAACTATTATTGATGATAGGCATCGTATGCTTGCATCCAATTTGGATGTAATGATAGAGACCTTTAGTAGTTCTAATGGTGCACTGCAAGATATTTCTAAATTGAGAAAAAGAAAGAGGCAACAATATGCTGATGGAACTAGCTACAAAGAAGTTAAGAAGTTGAAAATAACAAAACAACATATGTTTGTCCTCTTTAGAGATCCACGGACGGGTGAAATCCTGAATGCAAACAAAAGGCATATTTCTATCGAGTGGTTTACATATCAAGCATTCACAGATAATTGGATGGACCGATGGTACATGGTGTTTGATGTACCACCACATAACCACAAGGAAATGCCTCTATATTTTCTGAGAAAGATGTACGCAGAATTTGTTTTGGGGAAGCATGTTAATTATTTTGATATCTTGGAGTACCAAGGAGTTGGAATGGGGATGCCTCAACAACGTCCCAATGCGAGGCACATAGATCCCAATCTCCCAGTAGCTCCACCTTGCAGGAAGTTACCCAGGACAGATGTGCCACTTGCACATCAGTTGGTCCCTGCAGAGACGCATGAGTCATTCCTACTGTTGGCATAGGAGGTTCTTCACCATAGCACGTATCTTCAAGGTACGTACCAAGAAGGGCCATCAAAGCCACCATCTATGGGTGGAGTAGAGCCACCACCTCTCGGTGGGGTAGATCCACCACCTCCCGGTGGGGTAGAGCCACCACCTTCCATTGGTTGAGGAGCATCTAGTAGTGACACTAGACCTGCACATCATGAGCATAGCCGAGAGCCCCACCCATGCACAGTATGCGGCCATCCTTGCTTTGGTCATTTCCAAACAGATGATACCTTTACTAGGTATTTTACATAGGTAAGTAAATGGTTAAAAATTTAGTGTCATTTGTAAATTATTTTTTCGTATTATACACATATACAAATTGCTAATATTTTTAATGATTTTAAAACTTTTAGTTGCTATAAGGAGGGAATGAGGTTGAAGACATTTCCACTGATGATTCAAAGCATAGTCCAAAGGCTCATGCACCAGCACCGTCCGATGTAGAAAATGGTGTCATACTTTCAGTGACAACAAATCACACTGAGGTAACTATTTCAACATGACATTATTTTAATACATGAGTAAATGGTTAACAATTTAGTGTCGTTTGTAAATTATTTTTCCTTACTATACACATATATAGATTGCTAATATTTTTAATGATTTTAAAACTTGTAGTTGCTGCAAGAAGGGAATGAGGGGCAAGAGGCTCATGCAACAGAACCTTCTGATGTACAAGATGTTGTTGTACCTTCAGCGATAACAACTCAGGTAGAGGTAACTATTTCCACATGACATTATTTTAATACATAAGTAAATGGTTAACAATTTAGTGTCATTTGTAAATTATTTTTCCTTACTATACACATATATAGATTGCTAATATTTTTAATGATTTTAAAACTTGTAGTTGCTACAAGAAGGAAGTGAGGGGCAAGAGGCTCATGTAGCAAAACCTTCTGATGTACAAGATGTTGTCATACCTTCAGCGACAACAACTCACCCTGAGGTAACTATTATAACATGACATTATTTTAATACATGTTAGTTTTTTATCACATGTTACTTAATTAATGCTACATGATCTAATATTTAAATTTTTTCTAAATTGTAGGTTGTAGATCCCCATCAGAGGGAAATGATTTCATCTAGTGAGCTCCCCCCCTACTGGGAATACAACCGATAACATTCCCAAAGAGACACAATGGGTGGAAAAACGTTTCTTAGAATTGCTTGAAGTATACAGTACATCGGTATGTATTTCATCATTGTCAGTTTGTTAATACATGTTATTTCATTGACCAATGCATTTCTAACTACGTCATTAATTGGTGATTGTAGCCACGAGCCTCTATACTTATGAGATAGTCAGCAGTTGGATCTCCTCATAGTCCAAATGTGAAAAAGGGACAAGTGTATAAGAGAGGCTCCACTCCTAGAAAGGGTGTGGATGTCCTCTATAGCAGACACACGAGAGATCCATCTACCCCTCACTTAACAAGGGTCATTGATGCTGCAGTTAGTGTCGCATTTGTAATAGCCACAAGTCATACAGAGGTAACTATTTCAACAATCACAATGCATAGTATTTAACCATGTTACTATATTGTTTATTCATGCATGTCTAACTATTTCCTCATTTGGTGATTGTAGCCATTAGCGGTAGAAGTGCCCGGCCCCTCTGCTCAATCCATGGTTATGACCGAGTCTCCTCTTATGGTGAGATGTTCATTAATGACCAAGTTTTTTTATTCAATTTACCCAAACATGTTGATCAATGTTGAATTGTTGAGTTAATTTACATATGATCTTTTATTTGCAGAGCACAACTATAGAGAGGCCTTCCACGAGCACACCACAGACATCTATACCTCGACTGGATTTGGTGAGTGTTTGTCATAAATAATTCGGCCATAAGTTAATTTTTTAAGTTTGTTAATGGTAGGCTATTAGTGCAGTTATTTGATCAAAATAATGATCTTTTTTTTTGTAGACTCCTGAGATGCAGAGCGATCCCGGGGAGATGGTCGATAGAGGAAAGTCGGGGAAAAACAAGAGAAAGATTGATTTTTGATGTTGCATAGTCCTGTATATATGTATTTTGACATATATGTACACATTTCGGCTATCAATGCATGATACAATATATTCCATATTTTCTCTTGAGTTTCCACTTGTTCTTGTGATGATTTATCTCTTCCACAAATTGATAAATTATGGTATTGAAATTTATATAATTACATTTTAAGCGATATTTATTCTCTTACATTTATTGCATTGGTCAAGTAAAATCTCACCATTGTGTTATGAAAACATTATATTAATGGAAAAAACTAATAATATCTTTCAACAGTTCAATGAACTTAGCACATGCATGCTAATATGGTATCTAATTTAAAATTGTGTTTTTTTTCAACTCCAAGGGTTCATACCCATTGATTAGGATTATGGTTTCAAGGAAAATATGTTGCAAGGAAAAAACAAAAGTTAACAAAAAAAGTCAAAATGTGTTTGAATAACCTCTGTCATAATAGTAACATGCTACCCATATCATCAATGTAAGCCTATGGCATTTTCACAAACTAAGAAGAATTCTAATAGATGCTACACATTTCATCAATGCTACCGTATTTCATCAAACGATACGTACATGAACATCTATGAAGTTCGATTGAAGTGTGCCTACTCTAGCATGCTAAGAACAATGGCAAAGTATCAAGTACAATGGCAAGGAATGCATAACTAAAGTGTAATAAAATTCACTGGGCCTTCATGTACATATGGTCAAATATATGTAACTAATATGTACCCTAGTTTGTTCCAATATACTAACCAATAGCTGGTCATGAATTCACTCTCATAAAATCGTTGAAGATATAAACTCTATCCTTACTAAACCCTAGTATGTAAGACCTTGGTTTGTGCTTTACCTCTTTCATATGTCCACTTTCCACTTTTCATAATGCAAAAGTAATCATACAGAATCCAAAGAAAATGAAATACCTAACTAGTTTAATGATATTCTTTGATAATGTTGTTTTGATGAAGGAAAATAAGATGTTCATGGTCCTATGTTTGTAAAAAGGATGGATTATCCTCATATGAAAATGTATTTAAAATTGAATGTTCTTGATTGATACAAACGATGATGTAATGGTTATTCATTGTGATTTGGCAATTATTCCCCCATAACTTGATGGAAAAGTTTCATGGTGACTTTGATATAATAAAGCTAGCAAGGATCAATGGGATATCATCGATGAAACATTGCATCCATTTTTTATTTGGAACTTTGAATTCTTAAAAATGACATTAATTACTCAAAATCTAAATATAGTGGAACATTAAGGATTTGTTAAATGACGTGGCACACTAAGGACATAGAAATATACCAAGGGTGCAATGTGGTAGGTTTGATTGCCACTCTTTGAATGTCTAGTTCTAGAATAAAAATAAAAAAAATTCAAGGTTGACCCCCATGTGCAAAACTGCACACTCCCTTACTGAGAAAAACCCTAGTTTCCAAAATTGACCTAAATATTGACAATTGGGCCATGGGACCAGAGGAGAGGGGCACCCTTAGAACTATCCTAATGTCCTGAATCCAACGGAGTCGACAGTTTGTCGATCCGAGCCACGGTCTTCATTCTATGGCTCATTCCATCTCGCATCCGAAAGGCCTTTAGGGACACCTCTTGGATACCTACCAGGGCCATAGAATTCCAACCGTGTAACAAAAACATGTTCCGGGGAGTCCTGTAAGTGTGTCTAGGAAGTTTCCAGCTAGGAACGCTATCCATAATTCCCCGGTTGATGATTTTGCAAAGTTGACCCCCATGTGCAAAAATTGCACACTCCCTTACTGAGCAAAACCCTAGTTTCCAAAATGGACCTACAAGATGACACTTGGTCCATGGGACCGAAGGAGAGGGGCACCCCTAGTACTATCCCGATGTCTTGAAACCAATGGATTTGACAGTTTGTCTATTTGAGCCACGGTCGTCATTCTATGGCTCGTTCCATCTCACATCCAAAAGGCCTTCAAGGACACCTGTTGGATACCTACCGGGGCCATAGAATTCCAACAATGCAACAAAATCAGGTTCTGGGGAGTCCTACAAGTGTGTCTAGGAAGGTTCCAGCTGGAAACACTAGCCATAAGTCCTCGGTCGATGATTTTTCAAGGTTGACCCCCATGTGAAACAATTGCACACTCCCTTACTGAGCAAAACCCTAGTTTCCAAAATGGACCTACAAGATGACACCTGGGCCATGGGACCGGAGGAGAGGGGCACCCCTAAAACTATCGCGATGTCCTGAATCCAAGGGATTTGACGATTTGTCGATCTGAGCCACGGTCATCATTCTATGGCTCGTTCCATATCGCATCCAAAAGGCCTTCACGAACACCTGTTGGATACCTACAGGGGCCATAGAATTCCAACTGTGCAACAAAACCAGGTTCTGTGGAGTCCTTCAAGTGTGTCTAGGAATTTTTCAGCTAGGAACCCTATCCATAAGTTCCCGATCGATGATTTTTCAAATTTGACCCCATGTGCAAAAATTACACACTCCCTTACTAAGAAAAACCCTAGTTTCCAAAATGGACCTACAAGATAACACTTGGGCCATGGGACCAGAGAAGAGGGGCACCCCTAGCACTATCTCGATGTCCTGAATCCAACGGATTCAACAGTTTGTCGATCCGATCCAAAGTCATCATTCTATGGCTCGTTCCATCTCGCATTCAAAAGGCCTTCATGACACCTGTTGGATACCTATCGGGGCCATCGAATTCCAACCGTGCAACAAAACCGGGTTCTAGGGAGTCCTCCAAGTGTTTCTAGGAAGGTTCCATCTGGGAATGCTAGCCATAAGCCCCCGGTCAATGATTTTACAAAGTGGACCACCATGTGCAAAAATTACACACTCCCTTACTTAGCAAAACCCTAGTTTCCAAAATGGACGTACAAGATGAAACTTGGGCCATGGGACCAGAGGAGAGGGGAACCCTTAGCACTATCCCTATGTCCTGAATCCAACGGATTCAACGATTTGTCTATCTGAGGCACGGTCGTCATTCTATGGCTCGTTCCATCTCGCATCCAAAAGGCCTTCAAGGACACCTGTTGGATACCTACCGTGGCCATACAATTCCAACCATGCAAAAAAATAGCTTCTTGGAAAATTTAAGTATTTTTCTTCATTGTTGATAGAGATTACCTCTCGAATTAATGGATAAGGGCCCTTGCACGAAGTTGAGGGACCCTTTAGGTGCAATCATGCATTCGCAAAACGCGCTAGAATTTAGCAAATTGAAAACGCGTGTGCATTTCTTAGAACTAGGCATGGGCAGACTCTGACCCTGCCATGTCAATTAACATGTAGGATATGATTTCAAAACGCACGCGCGTTATAGTGATACATAATGTGCATGCGTTATGTATCACTATAACGTGCACGCGTTTTGGTTAATATAACAAAAACAAATAAACATTCCGCGGACCGCGGCCATTTTTTACCCACTCAAAGCCATTGTTTACCCACTCAAAACTAGAACGCTCAAGCGATTGCGATTTGAAAAAAATGCCTTGGAAAAGTGAAGGGAGACCAAATTCAAATCTCAATGAGGGAGATGTTGTCTTGCAAGGAGGATTGGAAAGGTAAGCATCCAAATCCTTGTCTCATTTCATCATTAAAAATATAAATTTTTATGTTTCCCTAAATTAAAAATCTTTGTAAATGAAATTCCAAAACTAAAAATTTTAAAATTCAATCCCCTTAATGAATTTTACATCCACCCAAGCAATAAGGTAATTCCTCCCTACTATCAATCCCCTTAATGAATTTTACATCCACACAAGCAATAAGGGATTTGAATCCCAACACCAACTTTTCTTCAATATTTTTTTCCACATCTATTGCAAATTGGAAAAAAAAAACCATCCACCATTTGGCTAGGAGGAGGAACTATGGACTATAACCTAGGCTTGGTTTCTAGACTTGACTCAACCAAACCCTATGTTTTTTTTCCACACATCCTTTTACCCTAAAAATTTCCAACCAATGCTTGTGAAGCCAACCCAATGGCATGATGGATTTTACATCATCTCCCAAACCCCAAGGGACTAGGTTCCCCTCCTTTGCAAACACGCTGCTTACTTTGTTGCTAAGATGAACTACCACATCTTTTTTGACCTCCTTCACCACCAAGACACTCAATCCATGGTTTTGGGACTTCATACCTAGCAACCAATAAGATATTCACTTCATGGAACAAGTGTATATCAACCCTCACATTCAAAATCTTGCCCCTTCTTAATGATGCAGAGGACTTCACCACCAAATATTCCTCATCGTACACTAGATTCTGAGCAAGGAAAGGGCCACGAACATGAAATGAATTAGATACAAAAGAGAAATTTTTGAAGGTAGAGTATGATGAATAACATCTTCCCCAATACCTCAGCTCTAGAAAGTTGTACACAAAGTGATTTTAAGGCCCCCATTGTCTCAATCCTTCATTAATAATTGAATTAGGAGCTCTCCGCCATCGATCATTAATAGATTTACATGTAGTTGATCCTCACCTTCCACTTTGGTTTACATGTAGTTGTTATTATAGTATTTTGAGATGATATTTATGTTTGTAAGGTATTCGTTCTTGCACAAAGTTTGTACATTTTTCATTTTTGAGAGATGTCATTATAGCACATGTATACGTTTCTAATGATTTGTTTTTTTTAATTTTTTGATTGCAGTGATGACCATGGATGCACATTCATACATCCAAAGAGAAATTGAGAGGCTCAGAGAAATTCGAGCCTCAATCACTATTGTTGATGATAGGCATCGTATGCTTGCATCCAATTTGGATGCAATGATAGAGACCTTTAGTAGGTCTAATGGTGCACTGCAAGATATTGCTACATTTAGAGAAAGAAAGAGGAAACAATATGCTGATGGAATTAACTACAAAGAAGTTAAGAAGTTGAAAATAACAAAACAACATATGTTTATCCTCTTAAGAGATCCACGAACGAGTGAAATATCGAATGCAAACAAAAGGCATATTTCTATCAAGTGGTGTACATATCAACCATTCATAGATAATTGGATGGACCGATGGTACATGGTGTTTGATGTACCACCACATAACAACAAGGAAACACCTCTATATTTTCTGAGAAAGATGTACGCAAGATTTGTTTTGGGGAAGCATGTTAATTATTTTGATATCTTGGAGTACCAGGGAGTTGGGATGGGGATGCATAAACAACGTCCCAATGCGAGGAACATAGATCCCAATCTCCCAGTATCTCCACCTCGTAGGAAGCTACCCAGGCCAGATGTGCCTCCTGCACATCAGTTGGTCCCAGAGACACATGAGTCATTCCTATTGTTGGCATAGGCGTTTGTTCGCCATAGCGCGTATCTTCAAGGTACATACCAGGAAGGGCCATCAGAGCCACCATATATGGGTGGAGTAGAGCGACCACCTCTCGGTGGGGTAGATCCACCACCTCCCGGTGGGGTAGAGCCACCACCTTCCAGTGGTCGAGGAGAATGTAGTAGTGGCACTAGACCTGCACATCATGAGCACAGCCGAGAGCCCCATCCATGCACAGTATGCAACCATCCTTACTTTGGTCATGTCCAAACAGGTGATACCTTTACTGGGTATTTTACACAGGTAAGTAAATGGTTAACAATTTAATGTCATTTGTAAATTATTTTTCCTTACTATACACATATATAGATTGCTAATATTTTTAATGATTTTAAAACTTGTAGTTGCTACAAGAAGGGAACGATATTGAAGACCTTTCCACTAATGATGCAGGGCATAGTCTAGAGGCTCATGCACCAACATCGTCCGAGAAGATGTTGTCATACTTTCAGTGACAACAAATCACACTAAGGTAACTATTTCAACATGACATTATTTTAATACATGAGTAAATGGTTAACAATTTAGTGTTGTTTGTAAATTATTTTTCCTTGCTATACACATATATAGATTGCTAATATTTTTAATGATTTTGAAACTGGTAGTTGCTACAAGAAGGGCATGAGGGGCAAGAGGCTCATGCAACAGAACCTTACATATACAAGATGTTGTTGTACCTTCAGTGACAACAACTCACATTGAGGTAACTATTTCAGCATGACATTATTTTAATACATGAGTAAATGGTTAACAATTTAGTGTCATTTCTAAATTATTTTTCCTTACTATACACATATACATATTGCTAATATTTTTAATGATTTTAAAACTTGTACTTGCTACAAGAATGGCATGAGGGGAAAGAGGCTCATGCAGCAAAAACTTCTGATGTACAAGATGTTGCCATACCTTCAACGACAACAACTCACGCCGATGTAACTATTTTAACATGACATTATTTTAATACATGTTAGTTTGTTATCACATGTTAATTAATTAATTCTACAGGATCTAATATTTACATTTTTCTAAATTCTAGGTTGTAGATCCCCATCATAGGGAAATGATTTCATCTAGTGAGCTCCCCCTTTGTGGGAATACAACCGATAGCGTTCCCATAGATACAAAATGGGTGGCAGAATGTTTCTTAGAATTGCTTGAAGTATACAGTACATTGGTATGTATTTCATCATTGTCAGTTTGTTAATATATGCTATTTCATTGACCAATGCATTTCTAACTACGTCAGTAATTGGTGATTGTAGCCACCAGCCTCTATACTTATGAGACAATTAGTAGTTGGATCTCCTCGTAGTCCAAATGTGCAAAAGGAACAAGTGTATAAGAGAGGCTCCACTCCTAGAAAGGGTGTGGATGTCCTCTATAGAAGACACACGACAGATCCATCTACCCCTCACCTAACAAGGGTCATTGATATTGTTGCAGTTAGTGCCGCATCTGCAATAGCCACAAGTCATACAGAGGTAACTATTTCAACAATCACAATGCATATTATTTAACCATGTTACTATATTTTTTATTCATGCATGTCTAACTATTTTCCCATTTGGTGATTGTAGCCATTAGCGGTAGAAGTGCCTGGCCCCTCTGCTCAATCCATGGTTTTGACCGAGTCTCCTCTTGTTGTGAAATGTTCATTAATAACCAAGTTTTTTTATTCAATTTACCCAAACATGTTGATCAATGTTGAATTGTGGAATTAATTGAGATATGATCTTTTATTTGTAGAGCACAACTATAGAGAGGCCTTCCATGAGCACACCGCAAACATCTATACCCCGACTGGATGTGGTGAGTGATTGTCATAAATAATTTGGCCATAAGTAAATTTTTTAAGTTTGTTAATCGTAGGGTATTAGTGTAGTTATTTGATAAAAATAATGATCTTTTTTTTGCAAACTCCTGAGATGCAGAGCAATCCCAAGGAGATGGTCGATATAGGAAAGTCAGGGAAAAACAAGCGAAAGATTGATTTTTGATGTTGCATAGTCCTGTATATATGTATTTTGACATACATGTACACATTGTTGTACTTTGGGATACATGTACATGGACAAGCCATTTGAGCATCAACTACTTTGCCATATTTTATATTACAAACATTCGGTTATCAATGCATGATACAATATATTCCATATTTTCACTTGAGTTTCCACTTGTGCTTGTGATGATTTATCTCTTCCACAAATTGATAAATTATGCTATTGAAATTTATATAATTACATTTTAAGCAATATTTATTCTCTTACATTTATTGCATTGATCAAGTAGCATCTCACCATTGTTTTATGAAAACATTATCTTAATGGAAAAAACTAATAATATCTTTCAACAGTTCAACAAACTTAGCACATGCATGCTAATTTGATATCTAATTTAAAATTGTGTTTTTTGTCAACTCCAACGGTTCATACCCATTGATCAGGATTATGGTTGCAAGGAAAATATGTTGCAAGGAAAAAACAAAAGTTAACAAAATGAGTCAAAATATGTTTGAATAACCTCTATCATAATAGTAACATGCTACGCATATCATCAATTTAAGCCTATGAAATTTTCACAAACTAAGAGGAAGTCTAATAGATGCTACACATTTCATCAATGCTACCATATTTCATCAAACGATACATACATGAACATCTATGAAGTTCGGTTGAAGTTTTCCTACTCTAGCATGATAAAAACAATGGCAAGGAATGCATAACTAAAGTGTAATAAAATTCATTGGGCCTTCATTTAAATATGGTCAAATATATGTAACAAATATACCCTAGTTTGTTCCAATATGCTAACCAATAGCTAGTCATGAATTCATTCTCATAAAATCGTTGAAGATATAAACCCTATCCTTACTAAACCCTAGTATGTAAGACCCTGGTTTGTGCTTTACCTCTTTCATATGTCCATTTTCCACTTGTGATAATGCAAAAGTAATCATACAGAATCCATGGAAAATGAAATACCTAACTAGTTTAATGATATTCATTGATAATGTTGTTTTGATGAAGGAAAATAAGATGTTCATGGTCCTATGTTTGTAAAAAGGATGGATTATCCTCATATAAAAATGTATTTAAAATTGAATGTTCTTGATTGATACAAATGATGATGCAATGGTTGTTCATTGTGATTTGGCAAGTATTCCCCCATAACTTGATGGAAAAGCTCCAAGGTGACTTTGATCTAACAAAGCTAGCAAGGATCAGAGGGATATCATCGATGAAAAATTGCCTCCATTTTTTATTTGGAACTTTAAATTCTTAAAAATGACATTAATTACTCAAAATCCAAATATAGTGGAACACTAAGGAGTTGTTAAATGGCCGGCACACTAAGGACATAAAAATATACCAAGACTGCAGTGTGATAGGTTTCATTGCCACTCTTTGAATGTCTAGTTCTAGAATTAAAATCAAAAATTTTCAAAGTTGACCCCCATGTGCGAAATTGCACACTCCCTTACTGAGCAAAACCCTAGTTTCCAAAATTGACCTAAATGTTGACACCTGGGCCATGGGACCGGAGGAGAGGGGCACTCCTAGCACTATCCCAATATACTGAATCAAATTGAGTTGACAGTTTGTCGATCCGAGCCATGGTCTTCATTCTATGGATCATTCCATCTCGCATCCAAAAGGCCTTTAGAGACACCTGTTGGATACCTACCGAGGCCATAGAATTCCAACCGTGCAACAAAATTGGGTTATGGGGAGTCCTGCAAGTGTGTCTAGTAAGGTTCCATCTGGGAACGCTAGCCATAAGCCCCCGGTCGATGATTTTGCAAAGTTGAC
Source organism: Larix kaempferi (assembly GCA_027924585.1). NCBI lineage: Eukaryota > Viridiplantae > Streptophyta > Pinopsida > Pinales > Pinaceae > Larix > Larix kaempferi. The sequence continues at coordinate 26,343,482 of BSBM01000632.1, read as the reverse complement.
CACCATGTGCAAAAATTACACACTCCCTTACTTAGTAAAACCCTAGTTTCCAAAATGGACCTATAAGATGAAACCTGGGCCATGGGACTCGAGGAGAGGGGAACCCCTAGCACTATCCCTATGTCCTGAATCCAATGGAGTTGACGGTTTGTCGTTCCGAGACACGGTCATCATTCTATGGCTCATTCCATCTCGCATCCAAAAGGCCTCCAGGAACACCTGTTGGATACCTACCGTGGCCATACAATTCCAACCGTGCAAAAAAACTTGGTTCTTGGGAGTCCTGCAAGTGTGCCTAGGAAGGTTCTAGTTGGGAGCGCTAGCCATAAGTCCCCGGTCGATGATTTTTCAAATTTGACCCCCATGTGCAAAAATTGCACACTCCCTTACTGAGCAAAACCCTAGTTTCCAAAATGGACCTACAAGATGACACCTGGGCCATGGGACCGGAGCATAGGGGCACTCCTAGCACTATCACATTGTCCTAAATCCAATGGATTTGATGGTTTGTCGATCCGAGCCACGGTCGTCATTCTATGCCTCGTTCCATCTCGCATCCCAAAGGCCTTCAGGGACACCTGTTCGATACCTACCGGGGCCATAGAATTCCAACCGTGCAACAAAGCCAGGTTTTGGGGAGTCCTACAAGTGTGTCTAGGAAGGTTTCATCTAGGAACGTTAGCCATAAGTCCTCGTTCGATGATTTTGCAAAGTTGACCCCCATGTGCAAAAATTGCGCACTCCCTTACTAAGTAAAACCCTAGTTTCCAAAATGGACCTACAAGATGACACTTGGGCCATGGGACCGGAGGAGAGGGGCACCCCAAGCACTATCTCGATGTCCTAAATCCAATGGATTCAATGGTTTTTCGATCCAAGCCACGATCACCATTCTATGCCTCATTCCATCTCGCATCCAAAAGGCCTTGAGAGACACCTGTTGGCTACCTACCGGGGCCATAGAATTCCAACCGTGCAACAAAATCGGGTTCTGGAGATTCCTGAAAGTGTGTCTAGGAAGGTTCCAGCTAGGAATGCTAGCCATAAGTCCTCAGTCGATTATTTTCTAAAGTTGACCCCCATGTGCAAAAATTGCACACTCCCTTAGTGAGCAAAACCCTAGTTTCCAAAATGGACCTACAAGTGATGATGTAGCATGTATGATGATGTGGCATGTCTGATGAAGCTGGAAAGACACATGATGGTGTTCTGGTGCAATCATTAAGTCATTGTTGCAATCTGACATCATTCTTGAAAAGTTTGGCAAGTTTGTGAAACGTTGGAAATTGACTAAGTATGGAAAAAGTAGTCAAAACTACTCTAAGAGAATGCCCACCATAATTCATGGTTTGAGAAAAATGCATGCACCATCATATCAAGCTATAGCTTGTTGAAGTGGCTATCTAGTCATGGTATTAATTCTCCATAAGAATGTCTGAAGAGAAATTTATAAGTCTCCGAAAATAGGGTTTCAGGATAAACTTTGGAAACGTTCTTGAAAATGGCTAAGTGTTGGAAAACTAGTCCAAGTGGGCTTGAGAAAATTCCCTCCATAATTCATGGTTTAAGAAAAATGCACACACCATCATATCAGGATATAGCTTGTTGAAGTGGATATCTAACCATGGTCCATTTTCCCATAAGCATGTTTGAGGCGAAAGTTATAAGTTTGCCAAAATAGGGTTTCAATATAAACATTGGAGAAATTCTTGGAAATGGCTAAGTGTTGGAAAATTGGTCCAGGTGGACTTGGGAAAATTCCCGTCGTACCTCATGGGATAATGATAAAAATTATCTGAAACTATCATGCTCTATATTTTCAAATAGGTTATCTTTCCATGGTCTTAGTTTTCACAGAAGGTGTTTGATGACAAAGTTAACAACCTGCCAAAACAGGGTTTCAGGTTGCTTTTACACCAAAGTAGAAAAACTGCCTAAGTTGCCTCAAGGAAATGCTCGCCATAGTTTGTGGGTTGAAGAAAATGCCCGCACCATATGGTCATCCTATAGGTTGTTGATTTGTCTATCTAACCATGTCCTCATCTTGTCTTTGGAATGCCCAAGGAAGAAGTTATGGATCTGCAAAAACAGTGTTTCAGGAATATTACACCAAGTCTAGGAAAGTGCAAAAATTTTCTAAGTGTAAAATCACTGGTAATGCCTAAAGTGACCTCAGTAAAATTCCCGCCATGTCTTATGGTTGATGTATTAAATCATCTCGAGAGTATGGGTCTCTAGAATTTTATTTTGTGCATCTAACCATGGTCTCAGATTGTCCAAAGAGACTCTGAGGAGGAAGATATTAATCTGCCAAAAGTGCCTCTCAGGTTCATTTGCACTACTCCAGTAAAATGCCCACCGAGGAGAGAGAAAGAGGCTTCAAGGGGTGAAATTGATTTAGATGGAGTCACCTTGTTGGCCTCCATCCATTGAGTGTCTCACACTTCAAAATTGATGAAAAGAAAAATCTCATCATACTAACCTAGGGTTTGATCATTTTGCCTAAGTGTCAAATCAACAGTTTGGAAGACCACTTTCAAATTCCCATCAGATGTTGTGTGTGTTTCAATAAGTTCATCAATTGACATTGTCTTGTTCATTGTTGAAGTGGATATTCAACCATGCTTGTATTTTTCCTTATGGTGATCACATGAGCAAGAAATCAATCTACCAAAAGTGAAGGAAAAAGTGTTTTGCATATTAAAGACAAAAAAATTTCTAAGTGTCAAACTCACATGGCTAAGAGTCCATTTGGAAATGCCCGCAAGGAGGTGTCGTTGTGCTGAGAAAATGAATCAGATGGCATAGGCTTGTTCCTTGGTGAACTGGCTATCTATCCGTACGCTCAGATTTGCCTCTAGAGTTAACACGTGTGAAAGACAAGCCTGCCAAAATGAGAAAAATGTTGTTTTGGGAGGTTCATCAACATCAAGTCGGGTTACTTCAACATTTACCTATCCCGAAATAGAAATGGGAGGTAATAAACATGGACTTTATAACAAAAATACCTAAAACTACTAAACAACACGACTCAATAATGGTAATAATTAATAAATTGAGTAAAGCTACCCATTTCATACCTATGAAATCTACCTTTAAAGCAATAAACATAGCTGATATTTTATGAAATAGATTTTTTGTTTGCGTGGTATTTCAAAAATTGTGATATCTGATAGAGATGCAAAATTTACAAGTAATTTTTGGAAGTCTTTGTTTAAAGGTTTAGATACTCAACTAAATTTCAATACCGCTTACCATCCTCAGACAGATGGTAAAACTAAAAGAACTAATCAAGTTTTAGAAGATATGATACAGATGCATGTAAAAGAAAAACCAGGTAAATGGGATGGCTACTTACATATAGCAGAATTTGCTTATAATAATGGATATCAAGCTTCCTTAAAAAGGAGTCCATTTGAAGTATTGTATGGATGGAAATGTATTGTATGGTTGGAAATGCCACACTCTTGTGTCATGGGATAACCCTGTTGATAGGATTGTTCTAGGACCTGACATGTTGAAGGAGATGGAACAGATTGTTAAGGAAGTACAACAAATTTAAAATTTGCTCAAGATCGGCAGAAACGTTATGCAGATCTAAAAATAAATCCAAAGGAGTTCAATGTTGGAGATCATGTGTATCTAAAGGTAAAACCAAAGAAGAGTACCTTGAGCTTGGGAAGGTGTTCCAAGCTTCCACCCAGGTATTGTGGATCTTTTGAAGAGTTAGCTAAGATAGGGTCGGTAGCCTATTAGCTTGCACTTGCCCCTACTATAAAAGTACACAATGTATTTCATGTTTCATTATTAAAACAATATGTACATGATGCTACTCATGTAACTGATTGGAATATGATTCAAGTATAACTCGAGGGAAACTTGCAAATAGAGCCTTTGCGCATCCTAGAAAGGAAGGAACTTATGCTACGGAATCGAGCCATCACTCAAATAAAAGTGTAATGGGTGCACTTCATCCCTAAAGAGTCGACATGGGAAATGGAGGATCGAATGTGAGAGGCATATCCTTCCATGTTCTGGAATGAGTAAGAGAGCTCTAAATAAATAACACCAAGGACAATCTTATTTATTTTGATTTAATATTTTTGAAAACATTTCAAAACAATTACTATTTGTAAGAGTTATTTTAAAACTAAAAAATACTCACATAGGATGTGAGTGATACTTTACACAACATTAATTATTTTTATTATTATTTTAATAAAAAGAAAGACACTTGGAGAACTTCGTTAAATGAGGGGACACCACCTTGAGACAAAGAACAAGTCTAAAGAAAGAAAGAGTTATTTTACCAATCAAATCCAATCTAAAAGCTCAATTACCATACAAGATACTAAATCATAGGGATTGAAGGATTGATTGAGATTTGATTGGGATGGCACAAGACCTGGGTAAAAACTATAAATTGGTGCACTGAGATAGCATAGGATATTGTGTTGTGCATGGACAAATTGTTTCTATGAGGGCATAATTGTTGAGTATTTCTCTTTTGATTGTAAGTCCATCATTGAGATTGGACAGACTTTGAGAGAGTGTTGTGTTTAATATTTGCTTGCTAGTTCTGTTGTGCATGGTGGTGATCTAGCTCGGGGGTGAATCTGAGCTAGTGGTTGTACTTCTCTCTTCTATGGTTGGGAGGAACTGATTCTCCAATTTTTCATTTGCATTATTTCAAGTAAGTGTAAATTCTTTTTATGAGTAAATGGGTTGTTATTGGCATATATTTTTGTAGTTTACCTTCCAATACATGTATAATCCATGTTAGCATCACTCGAATCACATAACTCACATAACTGTGTTATATATATTTATTTGAATTTTAATGTGAATCATGTATACACATCTATACTATGCTTTTATCCCCTATGATGGGCTAATCTCATGTACTATGTTTTATATATACAAATCACAATTATGAATATAATGTTGAGGCGATTGTTGGTCGTTTTATTTATGGTTGCAATGGGTAGTGATAAATTCTTATGGGATTTATGTATTGGGTTACTATGGTATGAGAATGTTTTGAAAATTCTACACTTTTTCTATATTTAGTTTGGATTTGAATGGCACTCTGTATAAGTCTTGGAATTTAAACTTTGAATATTTCTATTTTGGAAAGCGTTGTAGTTTGAATGGAAATCGTTGCCTTTGGTAAGCCATGTACATTTTTTATTTTAGGAAACGTTGAAGTTTGAATGGGAATCGGTGCACCCTGTATATTTTATTTGGAAAAAATTAAGGTTGAATGGAGAATGTTGCATTTAAAAAAAAATGAACCCTGTATATTTTATTATGGAAACTATGTATTCAGTCTAAATCAAATCTTGTGTTTGGATCGAATTGTGTGCATCATAAACGTTGAAGGTTGGATTGAAACCCCGTGAAGGCGTTTAAGGTTGTGATTTTCCTATGAGGAATGCTCTTGCATGAGGATGGATTAATATCCTTTATGCATGTTTCATCTGTCAGATCGAAACAATGTACATAGTTTCAGTAATGTGTGTTGAATCTTGTTTGTGTAGATTAAAACTCGATTATTTTACAGAGTTCATATTAATTGATTCAAATCATATTTTGTAGTCAATTCTTGTGGAAAATGGGTTCCTTTTCTAAATATTTATCGGATTTTATCAAATTAGTATAGGTCATGATCGATCAATCGAACCGATGACCAAATTAAGGGTAGATCAATCTGATCGATGTAATCATATCATTGATAGGGATATAGACTATTAATTCTGGATTATTTTGTACTATCATTGCAATGCATAAATATCATGGCAAAGACTCTGTTATTTCCTCTCCAAAGATCGTTGGGAAACGATTGTGTAAATATAGTGTATTAATGCTTGCATGTGAGTTTAATTTTATCTTTGCGTTGACGAGGGAAGGGATGGATTCATGAGCCAGATCCCCATCTGGTAAATTTATATAGTTTAAACTTTCATTTTATCTCTGTTTTTTATGAGGGAAGGGACAACTTCATGAGCCTGATCCCTGTCCGGTTAATACAAATGGTTTAACTTTAAATGTAACTCTGTGTTTGAAGAGGGATGGGACGGCTCCATGAGCCCAATCCCAATCTGTTTAATATGTAAATAGTTTAATTTTGACACGAGTTGTAGAATTATATATATCTTTGTTGAAAGAAACAATCTCTGTGTAGGAGGATTGGTTTCATATTAATTGATCACAGTGGATTTTACTGATTGTTTGTATCTATGGGGATTATCGTATCAGTAGGAATTGTTAGTTGAATAATCGTAATAACAAGGTATTACGTGTAAGAGAATCTTCAGTCAATTCAAACAAAGTCTCTTCTTAACGATTTTCAAAACAATAATCCTCCAGCCCGGAGACTCGATTGCGATTTCGGATAACTGGGCCTTTTTAGGTGGCAACATAACAATACTTTGTTTCATTGATAGTATGGGCATGATTTAGTCTTCTTCTTAAGTGATATATCTATAGGATGTCGAATCATTGTTAACTATAGTCTACACCCTTTCTTTCATATTAATGTCTACTTGACGACTAAGGTAATGCCATGGAAATTAGTTGGTCGAATGATAGTAGCAATTATGGTTGCCTTGGAAAATTATATCGTTGCTATTTTATGAAGAGAAAAAAAAATATAGTATCGACTTATAAAAGGATTGTTGCATGGATCATATAATCATATATATTTTGGAAAGTTCGTTGAGTTTATAGATATGAGTATTTTGACAAGGATAAGAGAGTAATCGATGATGATATATGTGTGTGTGATTACAATGGGATCATTGATAACTTAGTTGTGGTTATAGTTACTCTCATATATATTTATATGTGTGTGTGTATGTGTGTGTGTGTATACTCTGTGTTGGAAAATATGTTGCAATGTTCATCTCAAGATTAAATTATGTTGGATTAATGCATTCCTAAATTCTTGTGTCACATTGTGAAATTTATCAAGGGTTATGTCTTATTGTCACGTTCCTTAAGGATTACTTTGCATTGTGAAACTTTCTATGTTACTTAATGTTTATGTCACATTGCGGCGTTCATTAAGGATTATGTGACATTGTGACAGTCATCAAGGATATGTGACATTGCGATGTTGGATAATGGCATTCCTCAATGATTATGTAGAATTGCAACATTTCTCAAGGGGTTGTGTTGTGTTATTGCATTTCTCAAAGGTCATGTATAATTTTTTGTGGGTGAATTTGGTCGGTTATTGTTTACTATGGTTGATAATAATCATCTTAATGGCTATGTTGGAAAATATATTTTAATGTTCATCTTGATTGAATTATGTTGGTTTAATATATTCTAAATGGTTGTGTCACATTGTGACATTGATCGAGAGTTATCTTACATTGTGATGTTCCTTAAGGGTTACTTTACATCGTGATATTTCTCAATGGCTATGTTAGATTATGATGTTTATTAATGGCCGCTATGAATATATATAAGTAATACAAATATATTAGAAAGTATAAATGTTTGTTTAAAACATTAATGTAACAATTATATATATAAAGGTCTCTTTTAAAAATATATATATATAAATTTTATGAACAAACATCTCAATAATATTATTGTTTATGAAGTATTAATATTATTAATGTTGACATAAATAAATTAAGATGAACATAATAATAAGAGTTATATATTTTGAACATCATAGTTAAACATAATTCTTTAATTTAAAATATTAATTAAAATTATAGATTAAAATTATCTTTATAGCAAAGAACCTACATAAAAATAATAATATTAAGTAAATTATTTAAAAATAGATCACACTTGTGAAATATAATGTAGAATAATATGATTAAAACAAATATATTAAGGAAAAGCATAAAATGTCCGCATTAGAAAATAATTACTTTATGGATAAATAAATAAGTTAATGTGAAACTAATTAATTTCTTTCAATAGTATAAATTGGAATAATATATTTTTAATTTTTAATTGTGTAAGGTAAATGTGTTTTTTTAGGTTAGCAAGGTTTCTATTGTAACAAATATTATGAAACTTATATCTAATGTGGGTGTAAGTAGGGTATTCTAAAAGAAAGTGATTTTTATCCTCAAAGCTCATAAACTCACCTTATTGGAATTTTTTACAATGTAAATTAAAAGTATCAAAACTTTAAAAAAATATAAAAGTAAAATTTATTTTTTATATTTAAATACTCTGTTTCAATATCATATAATTTTTAGAAAACCCTACAATGAAACATTTCTATTAAAAAATATAAATAAAGTAAAATAGATATTTAACCATATTATAATGTTCTTTATAAATATTATTATAACTATTAATAAATATCATAATCCAACTTAATGCTTTAATTTAAAATATTAATTAAAATTGTGGATTAAGACTATCCTTATAGCAAAGAAACTACAATCCAATTTATCTTACAACATTAAACACCTTATCAAGACTATGCAGCGATTTAACCGAAGAGGAACACTTATTGATTGAAATCTTTGGCATTGAACAAATTATTTAAAAATAAATCTCACTTCTTCTGAAATGTACACTAAGTGTACGCGCCATGGACTTGTCTAGGTGGTAGTGGGCCTATGAGGATCATAGGAAGTCCCCATGGTTGTTTTTATTGTTTTTTTTAATTAGAAATTCTTTATCCAAAGAATAGATCTATAATTTAGGTTACAATTATTTTTGAATGAAAGAACGATCTGTCCACCTGAAAAATGCAATCTTCATATTTATATGAAAATGAAAACAATCCTAAATACTCTATGAATAAATTTAATTCCCTTCAAAGTGACTCCTACCACCAACCCGTGAGGTTGTGAAGTTTACAACCATCATAAATGCTCCATGGCTAAGTTTAATTACCTTCAAGATGGATCCCACCCTAAAACCCCTCACCTTGCGATGTTTAAAAGCATTTCTCGTCACTATAAATAGCCATGGTTCACCATCTTGCGTCGTCGTTAAGCATGTGTCATCCGTGTAAAAGCCACACTTAGTTCACCATCTTGAGTCCATAACCAACACGTTTGATACCATGTCTACTGAATTTCATGGCATACTTCAGGTTAACGCTTGTATTTATTAAACATGACGTATTTCAGAATTATAATTTAAAAAAATAAAGATCGAATTTTAAATTTTTTTATGATATGGTCCAAAGTTATAAAAGCATTTTGTTTTTATTCAAATTGATAAAAGAGTACAATCAGATATGAAATCTCTAGAGATTTCAACAAATTTTTTGATATCTAAGTCAGAAAATGTCTCAACGAATTTGAAATAAGGTGGATAAAATGAACAAAATCTCTTGCATTATGAAAGCTTTTGTATTATAATGAAATATAATAATAAATTATTTAAAAAAAATAAAAAAAATTAAATGATTCCATTCCCTTGTCAGATCGAGACCAATAAACTACAAACCTTGGCCGAACTAAAACTCTTGGCGTTAATGAAACAATGGTTGGTTTCCAGTAATCTGTAACGCGTCCACATGCAGAATCAGTTTATTAATAACTGATCATGAAATAGTTATTGCAGACCGACGAAGGGGAGTATTTCAACGGTTATTGTGCAGGCACGCAGGAGTGACAGATCTTAACGCGGATAATTGATCAGTTTTTGCAGCTAATGAAAAGATGGCTGTTTTCCAGTAATCTGTAACGCGTGATCCTTAACCGTTACTGCCCACCGACGACGGAGTGACAGTTATTAACGTGGACTATAAGGAGTGACACATGTTCGTTTAACTGCGCACAGCATGAGTGACATATCTTAACGCTGACAGGAAGATTTAATCAATCAGTTGAGATTGATCATATTTTTAATCGGAATCTGGTGATATGAAATCTAAAAATTTGGTGATTTGTGTTGATTAAATAGTTTTTCTGAACATATAGATAAATTCAGCATCCTGGAAAACCCCCAAAACATTCAAAAAAAATGAACAATTTTCATGTACCACACCAACCCTTAACATGGTTGGATTTTTTGGTACCTTTCCACTTAGGAAGCTTATTAAAAATTCAGTATTAAAATTATTTAATCTTAATCTTTTGGTAGTATTCTATCTATTTATACATTCAAAACTCCATTTAAAATACACAAAATCCTTTTAAAAATAATCACCTAATTCAGATTAAAATTCACATGAAAAAAAATTTAGCAATTGAAATACACAAAATTCTTTTAAAAATAATCACCTAATTCCGATTAAAATTCACATGAAAAAAAATATAGTAACGGGTTTAGAGTCCTTCCTTTTACATTGTCAAATGTTTTTATTTCAGTCACGGTTTTATAATGTTTTTTAAAAATCGAAGAAACCGTAACTTTTTGAATGATCGATCACATGTTGTTTGCTATTTGTTGTCTCGGTAAAAAGCGGATTGGCTTTGTAATATACAATAGCAGCTTTTACATCACTGCAATCCCTAATCCCAAAGATGAAGCCGAGGCTCGTTCTATCTACATATGTGCAGCAACAAGTAAAGTGTTTTCCATCCAATCATACAGAATAGACCCACATTTCCTCGTAAGAATAAAAATAACTATGATAAAATTATCATTTTCTATTGATCTTTAAGCGAGGGAGCCACGCGTTGTGGTAGCTGTAATTAGCTAATATGGCAATTGACAACTTAGTAGCCAATGCTAAATTGGAACTCATTCATCAATAAATTTATAACAACTAAGTTCTCTCTTCTTCCCTTTTGATCAACACATGAAGCTTTTGATCCGACAACGAGGAGTCATCGGCTTGTGTATTGAATTTCTTATAAATGTCTTGCTTGTAGAATTGCCTGGTCCTATACACCAGAACACCTGCAATGGCTGAACCAACTATGCTTACTGCTGCCATTATGAAAAACGTCATCTCAAAACATGCCTTCCCAACACACCCCACCTCAACTGAAGCGCCGGAAGTTGACGATCCAACTGGAACATCGCTAGATAACATTTGTAGTTTCGCTCGCCTGTCGTAGAAGTATCCTGCTACCCTAACAGAGAACAAGTACGCTCCTAAAGGGTTGGCACTTGCTGCAATATTATTTAAAATTGCAAAATGGCAAAGCCCAAACAATTCGGAGATGATAGAGAACAATAGAGACCACTGTGCACCAAAGCACATGCCAATGAGAATGGAGGCCATGTAAAGGGATCTAGGGAGTGCAGAAGCAATGAGGAGATTACCTACGGTCCCAACTAACAAGACAATGCTCAGCAAAAAGGGCCTAGGAATTGAATACTTGTGCAGAAGTACTTCAGAGATGAAGCCTGCCCCAACTCGACCTAAAAAGTTCCAGATGCTCAGAAGTGAAACAAAAGTGCTTATACTCAGGGAGGAGTATTCCAAGGATTTTCCAATCTGTCCCATGTTGTCGATTGCGGTTATTGTTGATCCCAATCCACATGTTGTTGCCACGAAAAGTATCCAAAAGTCTAAGCTCATAAGTGCTTGAAATATTGTATGGTCTTCACCCCTTTCAGGCCATTTTCCTTTCAATTTCTTTTCATTGTGAGCGCTAACTACTCCATTGCTGCTCTCAACCAATTTACCTTCTGTTACAAGTATTGATTTCTCTACGGAGGCAGAGATGATATGATCCTCACAGGAGCTTTGCAGTTCAATCTTAGACTTCCCTCGATCTGAGAATGCATCATTGAACTGATCTCCTTGAACAATGTTGTTTGACTTTTGAAGCTCTGAGCGTATGACAATGAGCGATGGCAAGAAGATGATGAGAATTGTTATTGCAGCAAAAAATTGAATCACTGTCTGTGGAAGAATCAACAAATTTTCCAGCAATATAAAAACCATAAGCAATCCAGCCAACGCCAGGGCCATGACAAGAAAAATATAAAAATTCTTAGTCTCATCCTTCTCTTTTGGAGCGTCCATAGGCCTAATGATGGGCATCAATACAAGTGCTACAGAAGTGGGAAGTGTACCAGCCAGGATTATGAGAAAGCTGGGTTGATCGTCCTTACTGACAGCTCTGTAGATCTGAGTGATAATAGCACCACTCAGACCCACAAATCCCTTGAGCAGCCCAATGACGATACCTCTGCGCCTTGGGAAATTCTTGACACAAGTCACGATTATTCCCGTAGTCACGAATATCATGGAGCTCCCTCCCATGCATTGATACATAAACATCTGACACACTGTTGGCTTTGCAACTCTGCCCGTCACAGACAGCCAGATCATGAGATATCCAGCGAGGTTCAGCACTGAACCCATTGTTAGTGACACCCATGGTGCAAAGAACTCGTTGATGATGCCCGCAATGATGCCCACGTTTGCACCCAAGTCGTTGAAAAAACCCAAGGTATCGATCATTTCCTGATCATATCCCAGAGTCATTTTTATAGTTTGCGAATACAAACCAAATAGATAATTCGAACCAGCAAAGGAGAGAATAAGGAGGCACGTCGCCGCCATCATCCATCTACTTTTCAGACCTCGAAAAACATGATCGATGAACGATTTCATATCTATAAATAAAAAAAAGCCTGAACACGAATACTCAACTACTGAAATTTTTCACTGGATTTCCAAATATATGTATAACAACAACCAGAAGTTTAAACATATGGGACGTGGGTAGATGGATGGAAGATGTGACTTGAGGTGAGGAATTTATAGGATGAAAACCCGTGCAAAACCTAATCAATAGAATTCATAAAATAGTGCATAAACAGCTGTCCAAATTTTGGCAGAGAATCGGTGGGGTGGGACCTGGAATTCACGAGAAGAGATATTTGGACGCTGCAACTGCAAATAGAATTGCAATGGTAGTTTCATTCCTTTCATGTTTTATTGTAGGCCAGATGGACGACAATAGAGTGGCTGGCGATGCAACTCATATAGTGCAGCTTTATAACTCCTCGTCGTTTCTTGGAAGTTAGTGGTGCTCTATTCATCCTCTATCGTACCAACAGGCCCGGAATTTCTTCATTAACTGTGGTCTAGTAGATACCGCTGAACCAGGCCGGTATTGTTCTTCAAAGGGCAAGTGTCCCTTAGCCAGGCGATATTAGAAGATGAGCGGCGAAAGAAACACAATTCGAGATATTAATCTATTTCGTCCAAGTTAGATATTGGAAGATTAACAGTGAAATTAAACAAGAAAAAATAAGATTTTATATCTACTTCGTCAAGTTATATTATTGGCAGGGAAAGAAATCACACATGTCGTCCAAGTTATCGAACGCTAAGCGTATCTGAATTGCAGGGTCGCCGAACCTGCCGACATGTCACTGCTTTTCTCACGCGGGCGGACCCTCTATCTTCGTCTTCCTGACGATCCTTCATCGTCAGATCAACAGCTCTGTTTCTTCGAAAAGATGTCTCAACCAAATTGAATTGGGTGGGTGGATGGAATGAAATCCATCTAACCCCACCAACGTACCAAGTATTGGCGGCTTAACAAGGCATCAAGATAAAGAATGTCAGTTTCATTTTTTGGATGGAGCAATTCACAGCGAAAATAAGCTACATGTTATTTGGAGTGAGGAATATATGGCAACTGTGTGAGCTCTGTGTCTTCTGTAATGTGTATGAATCTATAGCTACAGCCTCTAATTTTTGTTGGAAATCTTTAAAAAATCTTAGAATTACATATATTAGATATGGAAATTGTATAGGTGCCACTGGATATTTAAGGATGTTAAATCTATTTTTGGATTTAAAAATACAATTTAAACACGTAGAAATTTGGATTTTACATGATTCAGACTAACACCTAAGATAAAATCCAAAACATAAAATAAATAAACTACTCCTATACAAAGATTTTGGATCAATAATAACATTAAAAAGATTCCCTATTCGTCAAGAATAATCGCAACTACAGCTGCATACAAAATTACATCCCCTGTTTCAGAAAAATGCTTTGCCTCCTTAGAAAAAACGCACCAGACTTGACCTGGAGACCATCTATATTTTTCATACACAAAATTGACTCTGCATTCTTGTCTTACCGGACAACGCACATTCTAGATAATACAGTATTGACTATGCGTCCACCTGAGCGGTGCATAAGGGGATGAGTGAACGGCTGGAAGTGAGAATACTTCCCCTTAATTATGAACTGCTGGGGATCATAAAAAATTACATCAAGCTTCTTCAAAAGAAATTGTTGCTTCACTTCTGGAATTAACAGGAACTATGAAATTATTTTCAGAATTTGCAGACATTTTCAAAATAAAAAACTCAACTTTGTAGACATTAAAATGTTTCCTTTGCCAATGGCTTCATAAAAATGTTCGTCAACTGATTTTCAGACCTATAAAAATTTAAACATTTGTCTTTATTATTTTTTAACTTTATAATAAAATGATACCTAATATCAATATGCTTGGTTATCCTATGAAACATATAATTTTTTCACAATGCAATAACTGTGATGTTATCACAAAATATTGTAGTGTGTTCTTTCTAATCATGCATCAAGTCCTTCAACATTCTTCGTATCCAAAGAGCATGACAAGCAGCACTTGTGGCTGCCACAAGATTTTGCTGAGGTGTGGCTGCCACAACATTTTGCTGAGGTGAGGTGTATAGTGGGATGTAAATTGCTTGTGTATGCCATGTGATTTAAAAAAATTTAGAAAATCATTTGATATATATTCACCGCCTCCATTTGTCTTTAATGTCTTTATGTAGTAGCCACTTTGCTTCTCCACAAGTGTCTTACAAGTGTCTTAAACTGTTAAAAAAAAAAATTAGATGCGTTTCAAGAAATAAACCCAAGTTTTATTTGTAAAATCATCAATAAATGTGAAAAAACAAGTGCAACTTCATATAGATAGTATTTGCATTGGTCCACAAATATCTGAATGCACAATCTCAAGTGGTCCTCTTGCTCTATTCGATTTTCCAACTAGAAATGACTCTATGTTGTTTGCTAAAAATACAACCTTCATAAACTCTTTATGGTTTTTCAATTAATGGCAAGCCTTTCACCATGTTCTTCCTATGAAGTAGCTTCATCCCTACAAAGTTGAAATGCCCAACTCTAAAGTGCCACAACAAAGACTCATTCTTTACCACTGATTGAAATGATATTTGAATTTCTGCACTAGAGTTGTTTTTGTTGTGGATACACTACAGGAAAGCTTTGGATACAATACAGATACTCTACATGAAAGGTGTGGATACACTACATATACTCTACAGGAAAGATGCATTTTTGCTACAAAAGTTGTGGAAGTTACAGATACTCTACAAAGAGTGCAAAAACTACAAAAAGTTAATCATTTGAATTTCCCTTCTTATATGTCTTAAATTATGATGTTAAATTATTAGAAGATATAAGGGGAAAAATGATGGTGCATATTTGGTTTATTTACAAAGATTTCAAGACCTCCATGTAATATATAATGGGCATAACAAGTTAAATGCTATTAGGATCCATTTGGGATGAGTTTTGGGCATGTTGTTATGTTTCACATTCATAAATTCTAATTTGACTTCAAAGGAATCCTAAATAGCATGAAAGTTAACAAAGATCTTGGGATTAACTTTGAATTAGTTTTGAGATCCAAATCATTAGCAATTTGTTGAGGATATTTTGGATCTTCATTTATTATTTATTATGGAAAAATTCAATATGATTTTATTTATTGTATGTTGATGTAGTTTTATGTTAGTGCTTAGTTTTATTTTTTGTTATATATATTAAGTTTATTTCTGCAATACAATTTTAATCTCTAGATTAGTGATTGAGAATTTTTTTTTACAATCCATGAATATGCTTAATTCAATAATCCTATTTACTACCTTGGATCATAAACATTAACTTGTATTTGGAAAGGATAGATTTTAGATTTAATTTATGCAATTTACATGTCTCTCAAATGTGGTGTGAACTTAGTTTTAGAATTTACTTTCGTGCACAATGTGAACTTAGTTTTAGAATTTACACTGAGTAACTCTTAGAGATAATGTCTCATTATGATGCATCCTAGAGTTTAGGGATTGGATTGGGTTAGCTGGAGGAAGTTGAGATATTCTCTCAACCTCTCCCTCCAAGAGTGGAATAAGTCGGATCTCACAACACTTATTTAAGTGTGATGTATCTCTTGTTATTCGTGTGCAATAATACAAACTGTTTTCTGTGTGAGCTTAATTATTCCAATTCTCAATTTGGTATCAGAGCTCAGAGGAAGTCGTTCGTTGTTCACTGTCGAAAGCGATTATTAACAGTTTTTCTTCATTGAAAAGTCTATGTGAAAGGTGTCCTTGGAGGCGCGTCTAGCTGCATAAAGGCAGCAGTTACCAGGAGCTTTGAAGGGCCAGTTGTATTGTGCCTAAGGCATAGATTGTTCTTTGCAGTAAAAAGACCGTGAAGCTGCTGCGTGGAGACTCCGTTTACTATGACTACCCAGTGAAGATTTGTTGTACCAGATCGCAGGAGATTCGAACTGCATTTAACCCGTGCATCAACATCTGAAGGAGAAATAGGAGCCTGTCGTGATCTGTTGTAATCTACACAAAGGAAGGAACGCTGCCATATCTATTTATTGCAGAGGTATTCATTTTCTGATTAAAGTTTTTTGTTGATATGGAGAATATTGCATTGGAAAAATTTAATGGTTTTAACTTCCATACTTGGAAAGTAAAAGTACAACTTCAAATGATGCATAAGAATTTATGGGGAATAGTAAAAGGTATAGAGAAGGCAGCTACAGATCCCAGGCAATTAATTGAAAGGGAGAAAAGGGAGGATAGAGCCAAGTCCATTCTTGGACTATCTCTTGCAGATTCCCAACTACACCTAATAGATTTGGAAAAAAATTCTAAAGAAATGTGGGAACAATTGAGTCAAATATTTGGGGAAAAGGCTGTAAATGCCAAGTTTTCATTAAAATTACAACTATTCAAATTAAAAATGCATGATGAAGTATCATTTTTTCTCACATAAATGATCTAAATTCTTTGTTAGCACAGTTGGCAGAGATCGACTCTAAAGTCGATGAAGATGACGCAAAGAAATTTTGCTGAATAGTTTGTCTCCAAAATATGACAATGTTATCTTTACTTTAACTCAAGGGTGTGTGCAAGAAAATGAGGGTCACTTTAGATGCAATGCTACTTTTTCAAAACTCGTTCCTGATACATAAAAACATAACGCGTTTCTGATATTTAGCACCTGCCATGGTAAAACCCGAGCCTGACATGTCACTGGACATGTAGGATAGGTAACCATAACGCATACGCGTTATAGAACTACAAAACATGTACGCATTATGTAGTTACAAAACGCGTAGGCATTATTGAAATCTAAAATCAATTTAAAAACACAGTCCCGACCACCCACGGCGCTCTTCACACATCAGAAACGCGAAATAGAGGTTGGACGATGACGGTTTGTGTGCCCTGAAGTATCGATGGAGCTTGATTTAGCTGGAGGGGAGGCAAATTCACCGGTGGATTGTCATCTAATCAGGTAATTCATTCACCCATACCATTTTTTTGTCATTTCTTAACCTAAATTACTATTTTTTTATTGTTTAAAACAACCTAGTTTTGTAATATTGATAAAATTGGGAATAACCCAATCTCTAATTAAATTCACATCTCCCTCAACCAAGATGAGTGAATAATTAAAATGAATCCCTTTTCAAAAACTCAAAAATTCCTAATCCAACCAAAAATTGAAAAAATAAAACTCCCCCCTTTCTACAATGTATCCATCTAAGTCACCTGACACGAGGACACGGGACACAAGTGTCCCCATGGGACACAGTGACCCCCGGAATTAGGACACGTAGGACACATTTTATATATATATATTTTTAAAATATATTAAAATTTAAAAATATAGACATATAGATCCAATAAAATTTAACATTTACAATTACAAATATTCAATAGAAATTACATTTACAATCACAAATATGAAATATTCAATAGAAATTAGATCATTCACAAATCACAATCACAAATCACAACGAGACATTGAGACACATAGATGCATGTCAGAGACTCGGAACCATATTTCTCATTAAGTCATCAAAATCAAAATGTATTACATAGATGTCGGAATGTCACTGGGCACTAGAAAATGCCAAATAGACTAATAGTCTAATAGTATAATAGTAAATACAAAAAAGGAGTGAATCAAGATGGAAGAATCCCATCTGTCAATGACTCAATAGTCCTCCTCCATGACTGAATCAACAAACTCATCATTTCCTTGATTCTCCTCCTCCTCCTCCTCCTCTCTGCCAATCTGAATAACTGCATCTGCTGGTGTGGAGGATGACCCCTCCATACGATCACCCTCATCAAAAGTGACCGGCTCTAGCACTGGATCATTAAGATCCATGTTGGCTAATGCCAACTCAGTACTACTGTCCAAACCCATCTCATCAGGAAAGACATCCCACATCCGTGTCTTTCCCTTCACCCACTCCTCCCTCTTCCTATAAATAAGACAAAGGTTGGAGTGCACATATACCATCGTCTCTGCCCTGGACTGCTCAAGCTTGCTCTTCTTCACACTGTACAAGTTCCCATATGTGCTCCAATTCCTCTCACAACAAGAGGATGAAGTAACTTGAGAGAGGACCCTCAAGGATATATTTTGTAGAAGAGGGCATGTTTCCCCATGAGTTGTCCACCAAACAAGGGATTTCTTAACCCCCATGTCTCTAACCACCTCATATCCTCCAAATCTCCCAGTGCCACTAGAAAACTCATAAAATTCCTCCTCCACCACCTCAAGGTGGTCTCTATCCTAAAGTAGCCGTCTAAATGCTCTCTTCCTCCCCTATGAGATCTCTCCATCCATGTGAGGAGGGACTCTAGATGAGGGCCCCAACCCACCACTGAGCCAATCCTAAGCGTAGAACCTGGGGTTCAATGAGTGGACCAAGCAATGCAAAGGTGTGCAATTCTTATCCCACCTAGAGATAAGAATTCCCTGTATGATGGACCATAAGTTCTCTGCCGATGTCTCATACTCAGCACACTCATTCTCCATAACAATGGTCCTCATGGACTCAATCATGGAATCCCACCCCTCATAAACATCTCCTAGGATGGGCTGGTCCGTGTCTGCAAACTGCAACAAAGAAAGGATTGGCTCCATGATCTTGATGCTAAGGACTACCCTATCCCACCAACCATCATCTAAAACCATGTCCCACGCAACACGGGGACCTTGTTGGACATGTCTGGTTACTTAGGTATCCATCTACATGAAACCCAAATTTTCAACCCTCAAAAACCATTTCCCATGATACTAATTAAATAATTTTCCTTGGTAATGGCCATAACAAGATGAAATGCATGCACAAGTGTGAATAGAAAAAATGAAAAAAAAATTAGTAACTTGGTTTCTCAAAATTTCATCACAATCATTTTTCCATGAACATAATCAAAATTTCATTAGAAGTGTATGTAGCTATACATTGCCTCTTAGTTAAGCACCCTTGACTAAATGCCAAAACACATTAACAAAGTGTCTCTTGGGCCTGCCCTATCCACACCCTCGATCAATATACTCAACGCTTAGGGACCGTCGATTCAACTGAAAGACTTCATATAGAAAATCACTATGTTTTTTATTTAATTTTATGAACTTGCCATACAATGTAGAGATCGATTTTGTAGAGAGAAATTGTCTCTGTTTTGAGAAGTTGACATTGTTGTTATTGTCATTCTAGTCACAATCTCTAGTTGATTATTCAACATCTTAATCATTGATAGTCATCTCAAGTACATATGTAATCATATTGGCAAGACAAACTCATACATATCCATTTCATTCCATGCCACTTTGTCCTCCCCTCCAACCATAAGGCGTAATATGTTGAAATCAATAAATTTAATGTTAGCTTATGAAGTTGATGGAAATATTGTTTTCTACAATGGACATAAAGGCCAAAACATGTCAAAATAACACTCCTAAATTCTAAGAAGTTTAAACCCAAGTTTGCATGGAAAAGTCACCAATGAGGGTTAAGAAGTGCCTTAACTTCTATAAAGAAGTTGAACGAAACTTACTTTTTAATTGTTAAATGTTTAATTTTAAGTTTTAAATATATGTAAGTGAATGCCATTAAATTGCTTACTTGATTTTGATTTAATACATTTTCAATTTTGAAGAGACGTCATTATATACCATGTATATGTTTCTAATGATTTTCGTATTGGTGTCTTTATTGCAGTTGCGGCTATGGACACCAATGCCGAAATACTGATTGAGCTTGCCCACTTGAGGGGCATTAGTGCAGCTTTTACTGGTGGTGACAGGATTCGCCGCTCGCTTGCATCAACCTTGGATGCAATTGTTGACACCATTTCACAGTCTATCAATGTACTATATGATATTACATCATATAGAGAAAGAAAAAGACAACAATATGCTGATGGGCTAGACTACAATGCAATAAAAAAGTTGAAAATATCCAAAGAGATCATATTTGCATTGTTTAGGGACGCTCAGACGGGGGAAATCCCAAATGAAAACAGGCCGCATATCTCCATTGAGTGGTGCACGTTTCAACCATTTGTTGATAACTGGATGGATAGATGGTACATGGTTTTTGATATGCCACCACACAACAACAGGGAAATTCCCTTGTATTTCCTTCGAAAGATATATGCAGAGTTCGTGTTACATAAACACGTAAACTATTTTGACATCTTGCAGTTTCAGGGGATCGGTGGGGGGATGCCCCAAAACTGACCCAATGTGAGGCTTCAAGAGTAGGATCGCCCTATCCCTGCACCTCGCAGGCAGTTTCCTGGGCCAGATGTCCCACCTACACATCGTATTATTCCACAGACATGGGATGCATTTTTGAGTTTGGCATGGGCAGTTGTTCGCCATGGCACTATGGTTCAGCATATGGGTGAGGAAGGGACATATGTCCTTGGTGTGGTACATACACCAGCTCGTCACCATGCAGGACCATCAACTAGTGCAGGACCATTAGGACCATCCACTAGTGCAGGACCATCGACACATTCCCATCCTATTACTGATCCTCACGAGTGCACATCATGTGGTTGTCCCTGCTATGGTCTTACCTCAGATGTTGCCTTCAGTGGGTTTTTGAGAGAGGTATGTTGATGGTTAATTGTAATAAATTCTTCATTTATTTTCGTCTTTGTACA
This sequence comes from Larix kaempferi, assembly GCA_027924585.1. Taxonomy (NCBI): domain Eukaryota; kingdom Viridiplantae; phylum Streptophyta; class Pinopsida; order Pinales; family Pinaceae; genus Larix; species Larix kaempferi. Next base: position 26,322,331 of record BSBM01000632.1, on the reverse strand, counting down.
CATATATATAGTTTGAGCTAATATATTAATTTTGTGAACTTGCAGTTGATGCTTTATGCCAGCAGCGACGCCCTAGAGCCGGATGTTCCAGGCTCTACAGGGGGGCATGATGCTACCCATTTGGTAGGCCCATCTTATATAGCACCTATTGTTGTATCTCACACCGAGGTAAACATTTTAAAATTTTAGTTTTTTAATACTTGTTAATTTGTTAATTTCCACATACTTTACATTTTAGTTCACTGATGCTATCTACGGTCTAATATTTACAATTATTAAACTTGCAGATGCCAGATCCTTCACTGGGTCAAGGTAATGTGGAGGTAGCACCCATGGTCGTACCGTCCCATGAAACATCTGGGGTCCAAGTAAACAATTAAAAATGACATTTTTTAAATACATGTTTGTTTGTTGAATCATGCACGTATAACTACATGAACACTTGCTGACTGTAGGCACCATCCGAGACATATGGACCATTGCCTGGATTTGTATCTCCCTCCAAGCCATTCGTGAACAAGGGTCGTGTGTATGTGAGGCATTCTACTCCTAGAAAGACTCCAGCTGCCCACGACCATGGGCTTACTCACACCATGGTAATGTATATCCTTCGATGATATTTGTTGTTTAACTTGAAATCCAGTGCATAAATCATTTTTGTTAATGTTTGAATTGCATGTTTACTGCATCAGGAACCCGAGTTGTCTACTGAAAACCTCGCATCGATGGTTGATGCAGCAGTCAGTGTCGCATCTGCAATGGAAACTGATCACACACAAGTATGTAACTATTTCAACATTATCTTTACATAGTTTATTATTGTTGTCTATTGTTCATTCATGCATTTCTAACTATTTCAACATTTTTTCATTGTAGCCACCACCAGCAGGAGCAGTTCCTAGCCCCCCTGGTTCGACCATCTTGGATGTTCAACCAACGGCTCCATCTGCTACACAAGCAATGCAATCTCCTTTGTCAGTTGAGGTGAGATGTCCTTCAGTGACCAAGTGTTTCATGCACTTTCCATGCACCAGTTGATAATTGTTGAGCTAATTGTTGAGCTAATGTATTAGTGTCCATAGTTAGTTGAATTTAACAATTGATATTTAATTTGCAGGATCCAGAGACGCACACTAATCCTAGAGATGTGCCTAGAGGATCAACGTCGGGAAAGAACAAGAGGAAGCTTGAGTTTTGATGTGTCTTATGGGATATATGTACATTTGGATACATGTACATGTGGCTTCGATAGTTTTTGATAGTTTTGGACACATGTGCTTTTTGATAGTTTTGTATATATATGTACTTTTCGATACATTCACTTTTGGAGACATGTACATTGACTTTATTGTGCATGTACTTTTGGAGACATGTACATTGACTTCATTGGATACATGTACTTTTGGATACTTTTGGATATACATGTACTTTTGGAGACATGCACTTTTGGATACTTTTGGAGATATATGTACTTTTGGATACATGTACTTTTGGAGACATGCACATTGACATTTCACTTATAAATGAATGATACATTTCACTTTGTATTTGTTCTTCGGTTTCCACGTGTTCTTGTGTCAATCTAATGTGTTGATTTGTGTGGATTATCTATTACTCATGAATGCGCTATGTCAAAAGAACAAACTATTATATTTAAAGGTTTCAACGAACTCACTACATGCGTGCACTAATTGGTATCTAATTAAAATTTGTGATTTTGGATGATCATTACAAGTTATGTCAAAGTTCTTGCTCGTGTAATTCAATCAAACTAAATATGAAATACACTGTTTTTCAAGGTTTCAACGAACTCACTCATGCACACTAATTGGATAGGTGTAATTAAAATTTGTGATTTTGGATGATTAAATTACAAGTTAAGTCAATGTTCAAGTGTAATTTAATAAAACTAAGTGCAATACATGCTACACATTTCATCAATGCCCAATATTTGATTGTACAATTAGATTCAACACTACATATGAGTAACTACATACAAGTGCTCAAAGCAACATTGGTGAAAGGAACAAACGTTACCTCGGGATTCGAGAAATAAAGTGCCTTCTAATGTTGGTTGGGAAGGATATGCTTGGTTATCCTTATGTCTTGGAGGTCATTTTCATGTAGATAAGTACTCTTGTTGTCCTGTGTCATTAAGGTTTTTTCATGTGGTAAAACCCTTTAGGGCCAGGGTTTGTTCATGGTTTCATTGTACTTGATTTCTAAACATATAATTATTCTAAGCAAGGTTGCTAGGTTTTCTTCCCCATGAGGGTTTCCCGGGATAAAATGTTGTGTCTCTTGTCCTTGAACAACATTTTCATGCGACTTGCAGCTCGACATAGCCTAGAAACCGGACGTTTAATTCACGAACCATCGACTCCGTTGATCCCCTGGCGTGCGATTACCTATAGGGGGGCCTCTCCCTCATCTCCCCATGGCCCCGTGGCTTCATTGTGCATTCATTTCGTAAACTAGGGTTTTGCTCAATTTCATTGCATGCAATCTCGCATTGGTGGTTCAACTCTGCAAAAACCTCCCCCGAGCCAGTGTTGGCAGTGTTCCCATGTCGGCATTGCCCACACACACTTGCAAGAGCCAACGACATGCAATCTTCCAGCTCCGTTTGCTTTTTGGCTCCTGGGCGAAAATTCACCAAGTGTCCCTGAACGACATTTTCATACGACTTGCAGCTCGACATAACTCGGAAACCGGATGTCGGACCAACGAACCGTCGAATCCGTTGGTCTCCTGGCGTGCGATTACCTCTAGGGGGCCCTCTCCCTCGTCTCCCCATGGCCTAGTGGCTTCATTGTGCATTCATTTCGTAAACTAGGGTTTTGCTCAGTTTAATTGCATGCGATCTTGCATTAGTGGGTCAACTCTACAAAAACCTCCCCCAAGCCAGTGTTGGCAGTGTTCCCACATCGGCATTTCCCACACACACTTGCAGGAGCCAACGGCACGCAATCTTCCTGCTCCCTTTTCTTTTTGGCTCCTAGACGAAAATTCACCAAGTGTCCTTGAACGACATTTTCATGCGACTTGCAACTCGACATAACTCGGAAACTGGACGTTGGATCAACGAACCGTCGACTCCATTGGTCTCCTGGCGTGCGATTACCTCTAGGGGGCCCTCTCCCTCATCTCCCCATGGCCCAGTGGCTTCATTGTGCATTCATTTCGTAAACTAGGGTTTTGCTCAGTTTAATTGCATGCAATCTCGCATTGGTGGGTCAACTCTGCAAAAACCTCCCCTGAGCCAGTGTTGGCAGTGTTAATAGTATAGTATTAAAAGTATGTAACGTACCTCATCATGCTAGATCCCACCTATTATCATACAACCAATCCCTTTGGATCATCTCTTATACTGATGGTCTCCATTAGTCTCTCGTGCGCTGTATCCGGTAAGAAGTAGCGTACCTTCGATGTATTTTGACTAGGCATTGTTCGTACCTGGAGGTTTGTGCCAATGATTAAGTTGGTAAAGTGATACACACTTGCACCTAGCTTGTAATCTCTATAAACATATCCACCCTTCTTTCTTGCATTGTTGTCCCGTGTCAAGTATTCACCTTTAACAACCATAGACCTAGTTGGAAAGTGGTTGTTTTCATCATCCGTAATGGACATAATGAGGGTTTGCTTTCCATCTATACAGCATGCCAACCAGTAATCATCACCCCATTCAATATCTTTTGAGGCAACCACTGCGTATATGTGCCCTGCATTATATAATTATAGGTATATGATCAAAATATTTTTCGTGCGATACAAGGCCATTAATTTGCTTTTGAAGACTACGTAAACAAACAAAAAATGTTAAGGAAATGTATCATACCGGGTTGTACAAGGTCTGAGACATGATCAAAATCTGCAGAAATAGATGATTGGTCTTCTTCCAATGGATTTAACTCAACAATTGCACGCTGATCAAGTGGAAGTGATATGCGATCCCATCCATCAACCCAATCCAATGATTCACACCCATCCCAGTCACCATCACAACAAGGTGGGCAAAAACAAGCGAGTTTTCTGGTCCAAATTTCAAATACTGGGTTATCAGAGCTTCGAACCGAATGAAAGCCACGAGTCCCAGGCACAGTCTTGCATTCCCATGCATGTGAATGATCTATGTCTACCACCTCCCAAAAAAATCTCTCCACATGTCTCTTTCTTGTGGATTCTACTCGCATAGTTGATTCCTCTCCCATTACTGACGTGCACCACCTGACTGTAGATTGAGCATTTAGAATAGTAGATTTTGTAGATACTTTCAATTCCTCTCTTCGTAGGGTTGTTTTGACACATGCTCCGGCTCCATCATGCTCTCCTTTACCATGCCCAGTCTCAAAATAGTTCCACATATGTGTCACTTTGTAGTTTTTATGCAATGAACACAACCACTGAAATATGCATGCATTTTTGAACTGACCAGCACACCCATCAGACCAAATCCAGTGTCGAACCATCTGTATATTCCTTCCCTTCAATTGATCATAGAACATGATGAAGCAATGACGTACATAGTGGAAGTCGTGGCACCTATCATCACTTATGTAGAAGTGATATTCCTTCAGAATTTCTCTTTGCTCTTCAGTGCTATTTGGGCCATGCCTATATGTGATATGGACCATCAAGGAAACTTGCTCAGAGTGATAGTACTGACTTTGGATCTCATTTCCAGGTTGTAGAGTGTAGTTCTCGTCAAAATCAACAACTGAAAGTATAGTACTAAGGGGAAATGTATCTCTACATATTCTAAACTTCTCATCCTACCATCGTGCCATGTGGACATGCTGAACATATTGATGTGTCTTTTCAATAAATTCCTTGATGAAGTCACTAACTTGTACCTGGTGACACAAAATGATCTCAATGTCAGTTTTTTGTTGTAAGTAAGGATTGAAATGTAACCGTTACAACATAATTTTATAGATATAAATGCATACCTGAGATGTCACCAATTGTATTTTTTTGCTTTCTTTCCCTGGGACTATTTCATAGTTGGTATATTTGAAACTTTTCATGTCTATAACCATTTTCCCAAATTCACTGTCTCCATTCTCGTGCATACATTGGCTCAATAATGCCATTCCAGCACAGTTGGAGCATGTTCCATCAAAACAAGATTTTTCATAGTATGTTTGCCCCTCGGGCCTATTGCACATGATGCTATGAATGAATTCTCTTGATGAAGTCGGTGGTATTGTCATGGAGCAATCCTACACATGGTTAGTATGCAACACACGACGAATGTGCAAAAATGTTTCATAGTAATATTCATATTCTACATGGTATCTACAACAGCAAGTGTTACGAAGAGTATTTATTCTAACATACCATGGCTTACATTTCTCAAAAGATCTTTGCCCCAAGTTCAATTGTCTATGCTCAATCCTAAATTTCTCGTAAAGTTTTGTTTGTGTTATATCAAGAAGATGCTTAGTATGTGGTTCACGATCCTTTGAACCTCTTCTCAGTTTTAGTGCATCCTTTCGGTTTGAAGAAGGCCTTGTGTGATCATGCCAAAAACTGTGCACTAGTCCCTTTACTGCATCAACTAGCTTCATGTCACGACATGGCAACCGACCAACAAAGGCCCAAAAATCTGTCTGATCGGTTGTGTCAAGATGTTCTCTTCTAATAGAATACCTACGGAGGGTTTTTACATTCAAATTAACTAGTTCGGATGTAGGCCTGAGAATACGAAGGGCCCTGGTGTTCTTATTTTCAATTGCTTGTGACAACACACGACGAGCAGCATTGCGGTCCATTGAACATGTGTTTTTACCAATTTTACCAAATGCATCTACTAGGCTTTTAACTATATGAGAACTTGGTTCAGAATTCTTTATCATCTTTATCCCTAACTTTTTCCTAACAATATTCATGCTCCTAGATTTTAACAATGATAAAAATAATCTACATTTATCTTCATCACATTTAGAAACAAAATATTTATCAAGTATCTGTTGAGTTTGATAAGCAATACTACGTTTAGATAGTGTACCTTCAATGGAATTGATGAGACTTTCATCAACTTGTATATGCTTCGGAGTTCTTCGACGTGTGCTTGCTAATGGAGGTAATGGGGTTGGAATTGTACCATGTAGCGCATCACCAAGATGCTCCGGCGTTTCAATAGTAGCTTGGTGTCCTTCATTCTCTTCCTAGTAGTTGGATGGTGGAAGTCCAACATCCTCATCGATGGTCTGTGGAAGTCCAACATCCCCTTGTGGAAGTCCAACATCCTCATCGATGGTCTGTGGAAGTCCAACATCCCCTTGTGGAAGTCCAACATCCTCATTGATGGTGTGGATAACATTCTCTTCTTCGACAGTAGGCAAAATGTCCAAAGTCTCTCTGACTTCATCGCTTGTATAACCACATCCGGATAGCAAATTTTGTGTTTCTTCGTGAGCTTCATCTTGAGATGGTAACTTATCACTTTGACTTGAAGTGGGAATTGAAACATCCCCTAATGAGCACCTACGTTTTGCTTCTTGATTACTTCCATGGGGTACTTGTTCAACAACTATTGTGGAAATTGAAGGTCCCTCTTGTCGTGGATTAATAGGATGAACCGTGGTATCCTCTACAATTGGATTTGGATTAGTTTCCAAAGAAAGCCTCTGATTCATCAGGTATATTATTTTCTTTTCTTTCTCTTCTTCAATGACTTCTTGAGGTCTCTTCTTCCTTGTTGATTTGTTTACTCGGTTACATGCATTCCCCATCACCACAATGATTAATTCAATATAGTTTGTTTTTGTTGCTCCTCAATTACAAGCTCTTCAATAATAAGCAAATGGAAGTTAAATCATAAATTGTTTGGGCTCTTTGATTCTCTTGTACACTTGTGTATATCCACCATCACCATGAAATGGTCTTGAAGCTTGATAGCTTATCTTGTGTGCTCCTCAAATATAGGCAAAATGAATCTTTCAAAGGCCTTATCTTTGGTGTTATTCAATTGGAGATTCTTCAAGCTTGCTGATTATCTTCTTCAAATATGGCCATATAACCCAACACCACACTGAGCAACCATGAAAGATGTCCTCAATGCTGCACCTGCATAAAAAAAATAATGATGGAGTTGGTGTAGAGTGTGAGAATTTCCAATGGCAGGCTCGTGTTGTTTGAAAAATCGCGGGAGTGTTGTTTTGGCTCAGACAGAGTGAAGTTGCTCTCGGACTGGGACAGTCCACTGTTTATGGAGTTACAAAACGTGCACGCATTATAGAAAGCAAAAACGCGTGGGCAATATGTAGTGCAAAAACACGTACGCGATATTGTCAAGCACAATAAATAGGTTAGGTGCACGGCTAGGGCAACGAACAAAATCAAAAGAAAACTAATAATTTATATGGTTACATACAAAACAAATGTTTTTAGTGTGGGGACAAATTTTTTGTATGGTTTAATACCCCCTAGCTCTCTCCCAATAATCCCTAGACATCCCTTATCTCTTTATAAATATTTGTCCCTCATTCTCCCTACATCCCTCCCTACATGTTTCTTTCTCTCCCTTACTCCAGCCATGTCCCTACCACCCCACTCTCCATCTCTCCACCTTCTCTTTATCTTCGTCATTATCCCTCCCTATAGCACTCTCTCCCACCTTCTCCCTTAATCACTAACCCTCTACGCCTTTATCCCTCCCCCCTGCCCTCTCTGTCTTACCTTGTTCCTAGAGCCCCTCCCCCATAAAGGCCTTTAGACCCTCTTCTAAACATTAATCCCTAAGTGCATAAGTGCACAAGATGATGATGAGGAGTAGGGTGATGACAATGAAGATGATCATGATGCAGATGAAAATGATAAATATGATGATGAGGAGGAGGGTGATGACAATGAAGATGATCATGATGCAGATGAAGATGATAAAGATGATGATGAGGAGGAGGGTGATGACAATGAAGATGATCATGCTGCAGATGAAGATGATAAAGATGATGATGTTGATGAAGATGATGGTGATGATGATGAAGATGTTGATGATGATGGTGATGGTGATGTTCAGATTATGATGATGATGATGATGATGATGATGATGATGAAGATGATGGTGACATGATGGAGATGTTGATCCGATGAGGAAGATGATGATGATGATGGTGATGATGATGAAGATGTTGATGATGATGATGGTGGTGATGAAGATGGTGGTGATGAAGATGATGAAGATGATGATGATGAAGAATATGATGATGATGGAGATGTTGTGTTGATGGGGAACCTAGAGATGACAATGATGATGAAGATGGTGATGGTGATGGTGATGTGATGACGATGAAGATTTTGATGATGATGTTGATGGTGATGATGATGAATATGTTGACGATGATGGTGATGGTGATGTTTAGATGATAATCATGATGATGTTCAGAAGATCATGATGGTGATGATGATGGAGAAGATGACGATGATGGATATGTTGACGAGGAACCTGCAGATGCCACTGATGATGGTGGTGGTGGTGATGATGATGATGGAGATGGAGATGTTGATGAGGAACCTACAAATTCCAATGATGATGGTGATGACGATGAAGATGTTGATGATGATGGTGCTGGTAATGATGATGAATATGATGATGATGATGGTGATGGTGATGTTTGGATGATGATGATGATGATGATGATGATGATGATGACATGATGGAGATGTTGATCTGACGAGGAAGATGATGATGATGATGGTGATGATGATGAAGTTGTTGATGATGATGATGATGGTGATGATGATGATGATGATGATGAAGACGATGATGATGGAGATGTTGTGTTGATGGGGAACCTAGAGATGACAATGATGATGAAGATGGTGATGGTGATGGTGATGGTGATGGTGATGACGATGAAGATTTTGATGATGATGCTGGTGGTGATGATGATGAAGATGTTGATGATGATGGTGATGGTGATGTTTAGATGATTATCATGATGATGTTCATAAGATCATGATGGTGATGATGGTGATGATGATGGAGAAGATGATGATGATGGATATGTTGATGAGGAACCTACAAATGCCAATGATGATGATGGTGATGGTGATGAAGATGATGATGATGGAGATGTTGATGAGGATCCTACAGATGCCAATGATGATGGTGATGACGATGAAGATGTTGATGATGGTGATGGTGATGTTCGGATGATGATGATGATGATGATGATGATGGTGACATGATGGAGATGTTGATCTGATGAGGAAGATGATGATGATAATGGTGATGATGATGAAGATGAAGATGTTGATTATGATGATGATGGTGATGAAGATGATGATGATGAAGAAGATGATGATGATGGAGATGTTGTGTTGATGGGGAACCTAGAGATGACAATGATGATGAAGATGGTGATGGTGATGGTGATGGTGATGGTGATGGTGATGGTGATGACGATGAAGATTTTGATGATGATGCTGATGGTGATGCTGCTGCTGATGATGTTGATGGTGATGATGATGAAGATGTTGAAAATGATGGTGATGGTGATGTTCAGATGGTGATGATGGTGATGATGGAGATGTTGATGAGGAAGGGGGAGATGACAATGATGATGAAGATGTTTATGGTCATGAAGATGATGATGATGGTGATGGTGATGATGATGGAGATGTTGAAGATGATGGAGATGGTGATGAAGATGATGATGATGATGATGATGGTGAAGATGATGAAGAAGATGATGATGATGGATATGTTGATTTGATGACAATGAAGATGATGATTGTGGTGGTGATGATGAAGATGTTGATGCTGATGATGATGGTGATGAAGATGATGATGATGGAGAAGATGATGATGATGGATATGTTGATGAGGAACCTACAAATTCCAATGATGATGATGATGATGGTGATGACGATGAACATGTTGATGATGATGGTGATGGTAATGATGATGAAGATGTTGAGGATGATGGTGATGGTGATGGTGATGGTGATGTTTAGATGATGATGATGATGAAGAAGAAGATGATGGTGACATGATGGAGATGTTGATATGATTCAAGTAAGATGATGATGATGATGGTGATGATGATGAAGATGATGATGATGATGATGATGATGATGATGATGATGAAGATGATGATGATGGAGATGTTGATGTTGATGGGGAACCTAGAGATGACAATGATGATGAAGATGGTGATGGTGATGGTGATGGTGATGGTGATGACGATGATGATTTTGATGATGATGGTGATGGTGATGATGATTAAGATGTTGATGATGATGGTGATGGTGATATTTAGATGATGATCATGATGATGTTCAGAAGATGATGATGGAGATGTTGATTTGATGAGAAATATGATGATGATGATGATGATGGTGATGATGATGAATATGTTGATGATGACGATGATGATCATGAATAATATGATGTTGATGGAGAATATGATGCTCACAACTCCCTCTAGTCTCTCTCTCCCCAACCATCAATCTCTCTCTCTCTCTCTCTCTCTCTCTCTCAAACACACACACATTATGTCCCTTTCCATTCTCAAACCCATCCTCCATCCATCCATATCTATATCCACCTTTCTCCCTCCATCCCTCACCCTACCTTCTCTCCCTCCCTCTCTCATCGCCTGTCTCTCTCTCACCTTCTATCCCTCCCTCATGTTATCTTTCCCTCAACCTATCCCAATCCCTCCATCACTCCCTCTCTCTCACACACTTTATGTCCCTTCCCCCTCCTCTCTCTCTCTCTCTCTCTCTCTCTCTCTCTCCATCGCCACCACTCCCTGCATGTCTCCCACCAACAGTTTCTGTCCCCCCTTCCTATCTCTTTATTTCGTTCTATCCCCATCTATCTCTCACTCCCTCCAAATCCATTCCTCCCCATTGTCCCTCTCCCTCCCTCGCTCTATGTGTCCCCCCCCCCTTGTATTCTTTATTTCTCTCTCACATCCCCTTTGCCTCCATCCATTCCCCCTTGTCACTCAAGTCTCACTTTCAACTTCTAACCCTATACCTCTTCAGAACCTATTCTACTCCTGATAGTGCTCTCAAGATCCACTTCCCTTCACCCCCTGTAGCCCATCATGTTCTCATTCCCTTCATCTCTCCCCACTCAAGCTTCCAACATCCTTCTAAGCCCTTGACCCTTTCCCACCCCTATTAAATATTAACCATAGATTCCCTTGACCCTTCCCCACCCCTTCTCAAATATTAAACAAAAATTTCCTTGAGTCTTCCACACCCCCTCTTTCTCAAGTATTAGATTCCCTTGACCCTTCCCCCCTACGTACACGTTATGTAGTTATATAATGTGTACGCGTTATGTAATTATATAACGCGAGCGTGTTATGTACATCTAAAAGCGCGGTAATATTTTTGAATTTAAACAAAACGCGCTCGTGTTTTGTAGAGCCTAAACTAGGCCGAGTCACATGCTCACATGTCAACAATAATCCTATGTGTATGCTTTGGAGTTTGCTTTGGTAATTTCAAACCTATGCTATGTTAATGAAAAATCAAAGCTAATTGGGTATTTCTTCTAGTTTCTGGAGAAGCCTGTGCTTAGCCACTCGTTACAATATTCTACACAGAGTCATTTTTGACGAAATCTTAGACACAAATAGCATTTCTTCTGCAGATTCCAAATATGTAACTTTTATTTTGAAATATTATTTTTTCCTATTTTCTTTCAATTTATTTTATGTCCTACCTCCTTAACTCGTGAAACACACTGTTAGTGTTTCTTCCATAACCTTTTCAATTCTCAATCATTTCAAAAAAAAATTGTATGGTGCACAAGAGGACACTAACCTCCACGTTCTATGAAAACCCCATTTCAAGATTTTTGCATTAAGACCTTCAAATGCTCTACCCACAAAAGCGGTACTATTTTCAAGGTTTGATCACTTAGAAAATTATAAAAAGATTATAAAATTACTAATTTAATTTTCGAAAAATAATGGCGCACAAGTGCTATGTGTTCTCCACATTCATGCCGATTTTTGTAGCTTGATTCCATCATTTAGGCCCTCAAAGGCTCTACCCAAAAAAACATATACCTTATCATTTGCCTGAAAAATAAAAAGTGTTTGTTAGGAAAAATGAAACTTGACATAGCTATGCAAATTTTCAATACATAAAAGTTATATATTCGGAAACGTGATTCAATTTCCTACATTTCATCTTTTTTACTCAATGCAAGATATTTTGCGTAAGTAGCTCAAACAATCCAAGTAAGTTGAGGGATGTCTGCTTTTTCAGTTTTCTATTGCATCTAACGCGCCAAAACTGACCCTCAGTAGCTTGCACTGACCCTCAATTACCCTTTCTAACTCTGGGAGACATGTTTTCAGCACTCTTAACAGAAGAAAAGAGGATGAAGGAAGGTGACATGGAAGTCAGTTCACATGCTGAAATTGCACTATTCTCCAAGGGAAGAACAAATAAAAACATTAAATGCTTCTACTGTCGAAGACATGGACATGCAACACTGAATTGCAAAACACATGTTATTGATCTTCTAAATGGAAAACTAAAAGAGTCAGCTAACATAGTTGAGGACTCACTAGGTGCTATGCATGAATACTCATCCAGTGATGATGAACCTTCTCAATCATCTCTCAAAATTTTCTAGAATATCAGTTATTGGTTATATATGTTAGATATATGTGTTGTAAAACTTTTGATTCATGTTGTACTTTGGTGCTCCAAGATCATCAGTTACGTGTTATCATTGTATTGGTGAGTGTGTGTAAAAAAAAAGGTCATTTTGTAAGATCGATTATTGAATGTTTCAGTATCGAGACTATTCTTCGGGGTAGTTTAGAATCATCAATCCTATAAATACTTCAAAGGTGGTCGGAAGCGGTTGTGTTTGTGTTGGATGAATTATTAGCTCGAAGATGATGGGAGAGAAAGAGCGTGTCTATGAAGTTCAGAGATGGGTGTAACTGCGTATGACGACCAGTGAGACAGACATGAAAAAATTTGTGTTGTAACCCTTTGTTATGTTTTGTAATGTAGGCATTAAGAGGGGTGTTAGAGATCATGCCTCATTATGATGCATCTTAGAGTTTAGGGATTGTGCTATGAATATTAAATATTGTATCAAATTAATCATTAAATTATTAAGTAGTTTAATTGAAGGGACGTAACCCTTCTTAAAGAAATGCTCCAACCTTATAAAAGGCGAGCTCTTGTAAAGCGTTAAGCATCTTATCAATTCAATTATATATATCTTATTCAATATGGATCTCACGTCCTAGTTTTTCTGCCGCATTTGGTATCAGAGCTCGGCGATCTTCTCGGTGTTCTTCATTGAGCAGCTCCATCCAGTCCATTCGCCCTCTACATAGTCTACATAGTCTTCATTCACGCTGCTCCACGTTGGTCGCTCCAGCACGCCGCCCTCCATCCTCCACTACACGCCTCTGCACAATTCCCCAGCACCCGCCATTTACCCGTCGCCCATCCACCTCGTTGCTCCACCACGCAGACCACCATTCCGCCCCACCCGCTTCTTCCGCGCCCTTCACTTCACCGCACTATTTTTTCCCCCCCTTCCACAGCAATACGCCTCCTTCACTTTCGCTTCACGCCTACTGCGTCCACGTCCTCCTCTTCTCCACCGTCGCACACCACTCTCTCACGCCTACCTCTGCCCTCCACCATACTCCACCTCTGCCCTCCCACGACCATCTCTGCGTCCACGTCCTCCTCTTCTCCACTGCCGCACACCACTCTCTCACGTCTACCTCTGCCCTCCGCCATACTCCACCTCCGCCCTCCCACGACCATCTCTGCACATCCCTCACTCTAGCTCGCCCCGCTTCTCCGCCACTCCACCACATCACCACTCCACACCGCATCCCGTCTCCACAAAGTCCACGTAACCATCAAGTCCATCAAACCCTAATTAAAAAAAAAATATATATTATATAATTAATATTGATTTTTATTATAAAAAAAAATCCTTAAATCAAAAAAAAATATATATATATATTAATATAATATTTATTATATATATATATTTTTTTAACCACACCAAAAATTATAGTAATTTCACTTTGTCCAAGTCATTTTCATTTTCAACCCCTCCTAAGCCAAAATTGCGTCCAATTATTCACCACCACACCTAAGAAGCATGACGACAGAGTTAAAAGCCCAAATGGAGAAAATAGAGAAGGATTTTCGAACCTTCAAGGAAATGATCACCAAGAACCAGGAAGCACTTAAGAAAGAAATTAAGGAGGAAGTCATTCAGGTAATGGAGTAGAAAATAGATGACAAGTTCGACATTATAAGCAAGGAACAAAAAATGTTAGATCAAAAAGTGACTGAGAGCCAGAAAGGTATCGAGGAGATATTACAAAAAATGAAGGATGAGGAAAAAAATCATAAACAACATGGCTCGGATATGTCGGTTACCCCATCTCCCAATTCTGAGTCACCAGAACGCAACAGGATGAAAGGTACTCAATACCAACCATTCGTAATGTACCCGCCGAGAGCAAAAATAGAAATGACGAAATATAATGGAGGAGAAGACCAATGCGTCGCTTGGTTGAATAAAGCAGAAGAGTATTTCGACATATATAACATTACAATGGACGAGGAAAAGGTCAAGTATGCTTCAATGCACCTTGAAGGATATGCCTACAACTGGTATATGTGGTGGAAGGGAGACAACTTCGCATACACTTGGAACTTATTCAAAAATGATTTCTTAAAAAGGTTTCAAGGAATCACAGAAGATGAATTCTTCTCAAAACTTACCAGATTACAACAAAAGGGAAGCGTCGAAGAATTCACGCATCAATGGGAATCCCTCGCTACCAGAGTATTTGGGCTATCCGACAAACAACGGTTGGAAACCTACTTAGGAGGACTAAAACCATACATACAAAAAGAGTTAAAAATGCATGACATAACAGATGTCGAGGCAACAAGACGAAAAGCAAAAGCAGCCGAGGCCAAATTTGATAGTTTTCAATCAAATAAAGGGAAGTCATACTCACAAAGAAACATCCAGTCGACTCCAGAGGATGATACAAACAAATACATCCCTCCACCTAGAAGGGACGATAGGAAGAGCCTCGAGAATCAACGTATGAGGGAAGGAAAATGTCGACGATGTGGAGACAAATGGAACGCTAAACATAGGTGTCGCCCAGAGGACAACTCAAAGAAATTATATACTTGTGAAGCAGAGGAGAATAGTGAATCAGAAGAAGAAGAAGAAGAAGAGCCAGAAGATGAAGAGGAGGAAACCACAAATATGGCAGCCGGGGAACGACGAGAACCCCAAAATCTCCCTAGCAGCCATGACAGGCATTAGTCAACCACAGACTCTCAAGTTAAAAGGGCATATAAAAAATGAGAATGTTACAGTGCTAGTAGACACTGGAAGCACTCACAACTTTCTTGATATAAGAGTGGCACGAAAACTCAAGTTGTTCGTACATCCAGTTCCATACATGAAGGTGATGGTTGCAGATGGCAAGAAGATCGAAAAAGTTGGAAAGTGTCACAAGGTGAGACTTCAAATACAAGACTTCGAACTGGAATCAGAACTCTACACCTTACCGTTGGGAGGAGTAGATATCGTTTTGGGAGTCCAATGGTTACAAACATTGGGAACATATTCTGCTAATCATCAAAAACATTTCATCAAATTTAAATGGCAAGGGAAAAATTTTAAGCTATATGGTTTTCATCCACCAAACACACAGGTAGTTTCATCTCAGCATATGGAAAAACTCATTTGAAAAGGGGCATCAGCATACGTAATACAATGTCATCAACTGGAAGGAAAGGAGGAGGAACCAAATAAGTTCAATAAGGAAATCCAAAAATTACTCCAGAAACATGAACACATATTTCAAGACTTACCCATGCAGCTACCACCAGAAAGGAGTATAGAACACATAATCGAGATTAAACCGGTGTCAAATCCTGTTAAGGTTAAACCATATAGGTATCCCCACCACCACAAAACAGAAATAGAAAGGTTGGTTCAAGATCTACCGAATTGTGGTGTCATCACCAAGAATAGAAGCCCTTATGCAGCGCCAGTCGTACTAGTACGAAAGAAGGATGGATCGTTTAGATTATGTATAGATTATAGAGGATTAAACAAAATAACAATTAAGAACAAGTTTCCAATTCCCTTCATCGATGACATGCTAGATGAACTTCATGACGCAAAATATTTTTCGAAACTCGATTTAAGGTTAGGGTACTATCAAATCAGGGTCAGATTAGAGGATATCACAAAGACTGCTTTCCAAACTCATGAAGGACATTATGAATTCAAAGTAATGCCTTTTGGGTTAACTAATGCCCCTGCCACATTCCAGGCAACTATGAATGAACTATTTCAGCCATACCTAAGGAAATTTGTGTTAGTATTCTTCGATGACATCCTTATATATAGCAAGACATGGAAAGAACATTTGATGCATCTAGAAGAGGTTCTATCTCTTCTGAAGGAAAATCAGTTCTATGCAAAAAAGTCAAAATGCACCTTTGGGAAGCAAGAAGTGGAGTATCTCGGTCATATAATCTCAAAGGAAGGAGTTAAGGTGGACCCACAGAAGATCCAGGCAATGAAGGAGTGGCCCGAACCAAAGAATGTTTCAAAATTGTGAGGATTTTTGGGATTAACAGGTTACTATCGAAGGTTCATCAGGAACTATGCACATGTCACTGCCCCACTAACAAATCTCCTAAAAAGAAATTCTTTTCAATGGGATGATGAAGCAAGAAGATGCTTTGAAACGTTGAAACAAATTATGTCTTCAACTCCCGTTTTGGCAACACCTGATTTTGCAAAACCATTCATAATCGAATGTGATGCTTCAAGGTTTGGGATAGGAGCTGTGCTAATGCAAGAAGGTCATCCAATCGCTTTTGAAAGTAGGAAGTTGAACAAAAGAGAATACCTACAATCTACATACAACAAGGAAATGCTTGCCATCATGCATGCATTAACTGAATGGCGACAATACCTTTTGGGAAGTAAATTCCTAATCCGAACAGATCATAATAGTCTACAACACTTGTTACAGCAGAAGACATTAACAACCGAGCAACAAAAGTGGATAGAGAAAATATCTACCTTCGATATGGAGATCCTACATAAAAGAGGGAAGGACAATGTAGTAGCTGATGCTTTATCAAGGAAGGACGAAGAGATACAAGTCTACGCCGTATCCATGGTGATCCCAGAATTTTTGGATGAAATTCGTAAGGAATATGCCAAGAATTCAGAGGTTTGCTCCATAATTAACAACATAAATCAGTATCCGAAGTTTGAATGGAAGAATGAACTGTTATGGTACAAAGGACATATTTACTTAAGTTCCAATTCCAGTTTTAAGACCAAGGTGCTTAAAGAATCACATGATTGCCCAGTCGCTGGTCATGTAGGAATTTTTAAAACCTACTATAATGCAAGGCAATCATTCTTTTGGAAGGGTATGTATGCTGACATTCACAAGTATGTTGCAGAGTGTGACATTTGTCAGCGGAATAAAACTGAGAATATCTCAAGTCCAGGGTTACTCCATCCGTTACATATTCCGAATAAGAAATGGGAGGAAATTTCAATGGATTTCATTGAAGGTCTACCCATATCAGATGGAAAAGACAAAATACTAGTTGTGGTAGACAGGCTAACCAAATATGCACATTTTGTTGGAGTGAAGAAAACTGATTCGGAAAAAGAAACAGCCGAAGTTTTTTGTAAAAATGTCTACAAATTACATGGTTTTCCGAAGATTATAGTAAGTGATAGGGATGCCAAGTTTAAAGGGAACTTTTGGAGAGAGTTTTGCAAGCAAATTGGAACATCTCTTAACATGAGCTCAGCTTATCATCCCCAAACAGATGGACAGACAGAAGTTGTCAATAAATTCTTAGAAAACTACCTTCGTTGTTTTGTAACTGATAAGCAAAATAAATGGTTCCAATGGCTACATCTTGCGGAATGGTGGTATAATTCTACTTATCATACATCTGCAAGAATGACACCATTTCAAGCCCTATATGGATATGAACCCCCAAAATGGAAGGATTTCATCACCAACCAAGCAAGGGTCGCTTCAATAAATGACCATTTAGAAGAAAACCAAAAGGTTGTCCAAGTACTTAAAGAGAATTTGAATACTGCCAGGAATAGAATGAGACAACAAGAAGATCGACATCGAACAGAACAAGAATTTGAAATTGGAGATTGGGTATATGTAAGACTACAACCCTATAAACAATTATCACTTAAACAAGGTGGAAAAAATAAGTTGGCTCCATGTTTTTATGGCCCATATCAAATCAATAAGAAGATTAGTCAGGTGGCATATGCATTGGAATTGCCAACTACAAGTCGCATCCACAATGTCTTTCATGTTTCATGTTTGAAAAAGATGATAGGTCAACACCAGAAGGCACAAACAATACTTCCCTTGTTAGATGAAGAAGGAAGAATCATATTCGAGCCAGAATCTATCATTGCTACTAGAGAGAAGAGATTAAGAACGCGATTCATTAAAGAATACCTCATAAAGTGGAAAAATCTTCCCGAAGAAGATGCAACATGGGAATCAGAACAATTTCGACAGTTACATCCCTCATTACCATTGCTTTGAGGACAAAGCTCTTTAAAAGGGAGTGGCAATGCTATGAATATTAAATATTGTATCAAATTAATCATTAAATTATTAAGTAGTTTAATTGAAGGGACGTAACCCTTCTTAAAGAAATGCTCCAACCTTATAAAAGGCGAGCTCTTGTAAAGCGTTAAGCATCTTATCAATTCAATTATATATATCTTATTCAATATGGATCTCGCGTCCTAGTTTTTCTGCCGCAGATTGGATTGGATTAGCTAGAGGAAGTTGAGATATTCTCTCAACCTCTCCCTCCAAGAGTGGAATAAGTTGGATCTCACAACACTTATTTAAGTGTGATGTATCTCTTGTTATTCGTGTGCAATAATACAAACTATTTTCTGTGTGAGCTTAATTCTTCCAATTCTCAATTGTAACTATTCATACCATAAACCAGTGTAAGAGGATACTGTGGCCTGCATATATAGAGCGTGTATAGAGCATGGTAACTTACAAGTTCCCAACAATCCCCATGTTGACAATTAATGTGAACACTTCTTTTGCAACTTAGTTTTAGTAAATGTTTAGCTGGCTAGTTCCTTACCAAGACTGAGTAACTATTCATACCATAAACCAGTGTAAGAGGAGATTGTGGCCCGCATATATAGTGCATGGTAACTTACAAGTTCCCAACAATCCCCATGTTGACAATTAATGTGAACACTTCTTAGTTTCCCACTGAGAAATTGGAAGATAATTAAAAATCCTGACAGTCAAATGGTAAAAATATCCATATTCGATGAAGGCAAATCCATGGAGGAGGGAAACCAGAGAAGTTTCCAAGGCAACGGTTCAAACTAAAAAAGGAGGAATGGATGGAGAATCCCAAGATACAACTAAAATATGGAATACGGGTGAAAAAAACTGAATTTGCTGCATTTGAGATCAATGGGGATGAGAAGGATGACCATGTAGTGGTCCTTAGTTTTACTAACTGCTTAAATATTTTTGAGTGTGTAGGTGGGGAAGAAGGTAATAAGGGTAGATTAAAGGTTTCCAAAGAATATTAGAATGCAAGGGGAAACCATGGAGCTACCGAGATAAGAAATGAAGATAGAATGCATCATACTAGAGTACCAAGGATGTGCAGCGGAAACACAGAGTGGATTGAGGAATAAAATAAGATGACAGTTGATTCCATGGAGAAAGGAAGGAAAGTGAATATGAAAATGAAGAAGACCCTAAACACCTAGTATGAAGTTTGGCATCAATGCAAGAGGAAGAGGAACAAGCTATATTTGAAAGAAGATTGAAGTCCATAGCATGAGGTCATGTTTTTAAAATAACCATGGGAGTAATGATGTAGGAGCATTCAACCGAAGAGAAAAACATTGAAGATTAAGAGCCATCTTGACTATGGATCAGAATTTTTGGGCACTATAGGAGTTTCAACATCTTAGTAGGGAAGGGCACAGAAGTTTGGGTGCATAAGTCAGCATTAGAAGAACTATGAGAGTAAAAATCTAAACCATTTTCTAAGATATTAGAGGCGGGTGTAACTGTCCAATCATTAGAGAGGGGAAACTAATGAAGTATTGAGGTTTTCATACCAAGAGAAAAATATCACATCCATTCAATTGGTTCTTGAATGTGATTCTAGCCGTCAGACCAATCTACATCAAAATCCAACATATCAATGATGCCTTGTCAAAAGCTAGACATTGGAGAAGAGTATCGATAGGTGCATGATAGAAATACTGATGGAGTGGAGAGTTTTGATGTATCGATATTTGACATATTGAAAGTCAGTAAATTGGGATCTTCATATCGGGAGTAGTGGTTGAATAGAGTCACGAAAAGGGTCGAGAGTCAAGAATCAATATCATATCAAAACCATGACATAGAGGATGTGTCATTGGAAGTGACTCATTAGGATATTGAACTAGAGAACATGTCGGAGGGTTTCAATAAAGTGATATCCGATAGAGTATTGGAGCCGACGAATTAAGCAAGGCATCATAGAGGAATATCTAGGAAAGTGGTTCTAAAGAAACTAATGAAGCGTTAGGGAGATGGAAACTAAAGTGCCATATCAAAAAGTGTTGTAGAGAACCATGGAATGTGATTAGAGAGATGATGACTAACATATGATAATGTATTAGACCACATGTATCAATAATATCCATATAAGGGAATGGATAGAGGCATGATAGTAAGTTTCAGATAGAGGGGATATAAGTTTTCCAAGAAGGCACAAGACTTTGGAGGTCGATGTGGAAAGTGTGATGAACTGAAGGACCTAGATGGAAAACATTTTGGACAGTAGATTTAAGAGATCCTATAAAGGGATTTAATGAGTATTTAGTAAAGGACGCTACCAATACATTCGAGGCAGATTTTGGTGAAGATCGATGGCCTTGACTTAATGATTTAGTTAAGGTGATAGGACAAGAATTAAATGGGCTAGGAAATTTCTCACAACAAGAAAATTTTGGAAAGAATGAAGAAGCCTTGAGAAGGAGATACGTATCTAGAAGAGAAACAAAGTAAGGAAGAGCACAACAACAAGAGAGGAATAATATGTTGAGTAGGGGAATAGAGGAGAAGCTAAGTGCAGAATGAGAGAACATAGTAACATACTACATATTGCTTGTAATGCTTAATGGAGACTGAGACTAGTAGGTTAGAGAGGATTGACTGTCTGAGGATATTTGAAGGGTATTTGAAACCTTGTGTAAAGAGTGTTTGTGAACAACCCATTGAGGCATATTTGTAAATGTATATATATTATTATGCATAATAGAAATGGGCATGTTGAACCTCTATTTATGTTTGTGGCTCTTTGTTTCAGTTTGTTTGTGGGTGTCCACTGCATGCGTTGAGTTCAAGAACAATTGAGTCCATACCCAATGAATATGGAATTTGGTATCATAGGAAGAGTTGTGTGCTTTGACTGCAGGGGGTTTATCTTTTGAACCCTATTTGCATCAATTTGGTATCAGAGCTGCGTACTCTAAAAAGGGGGATATATAAGGATTTCATCACTAATCCATTATTTTATGAATTCTCTTCTTGAATTTCACCCATCTAAAATACATTAAGAATTTGATTCACTCTTCTAGCAACATTGTCCATGCTAAAGTAGACTTTCTCATGGACATAACAAATAAGAACCATTATCAAGTATGTTACTTGGTTGTGATAATAACTGATCAGTTATTTAGAAACTCAATTCTCTTCATAGGGATGTGGGTACATAGGTTTGAAAGGTTTCTATTATTAAGTGGGTGGTTCTACATTCTAAAACACTACAACTTATAGAGGTCTGGAGCAATAAATTCAAAAAACATAACAAGTATCTTCAAATGGTCATTCACTACTTGCAAAATTTGTATGTCTTCAATTCCCTAATCCCAATCATAATATTAATTCCTAATATTCAAATTGACAACACCAGTAAAGAATGAACCAGGGATGATCAATGAGGAGGAGCATTGACTACATATTTGGATAAGCATGCCATTGTGGTAGGTCACTATCCAATGGATATTTGCAATATCCTAGGATATTATCCGTTAAAATAAATGTTATTGTTAAATAGATGTTAATTATTTTTTATTTAAATGCTTATCTAACTTTGGAATTAAGACACAATGAGACATTATTATAATGGCATGATTGTAAATATATTTTTAGACATGTTTAATTGAAAATGTCCAAGGCTGATTTGGGGAAAAAACACTGCAATAAAAGCCATTATACCACAAGTGGAGAAAACAATCTAAGGGTTCTAGGAATCCAAGTGTCAAACCAAAGAAACTCTTCCTAAAATTTAGTGATGTATTCTAAGGATTTATGGAGAAAGGTGTCACCCTATATTAAGAAATGAGGAAGATTTTTAGAAAGGAATTCATTAATTTTTTCCAAAAGGGAAATTTGAGTTAGAGGGGTAAGGTATTAGGAAAAAGGTTTTTTGAAGACTAAAATAAGAAGTTGAGAGAAGAAAAAGGATGGGCACATCAGGTAAAAACATGGAATATTTAAATTTCATTCAAGATGCATAAAGTTAGGGCTCTCTATGCATACTAAAGAGCACTTATATGTGTTGTTTGAGTCAAGTAATGTGAGTACCTAGCTATATTATTATATGTATCGTTATCTTTAACAGGTGAAGGACAAAGTACTAAATCCCTTTATGCACACTGTGTTGCAGCTGCAATAACCTTCCCTAGTTTTTTTTATGCAAAAGCAGGTCCCCTCCCTTTATTTGAATTCAACTTTTGGCTTGACTTACTCTTTTAGTTTTATTTTCCATAAAAGAGTATTGCTTAGAGAATGGTGACTCACTGGAAAATGACACTTAGAAATTTTCAAGTTTTGACTCCCTTTTTTAACGTTTCGGCGACTTATTGAAAACTTAGCAAATCATTGGACAAGATTTGTGTTTCGGTGTAGTGAAACATTGGATAGCTTGAGTTAACTTCTCCGAAACAGATCGCAGAAGTTTCCATTTTTTCCCCGAAATGTCGAAGATAATTCCCATTTTCCTCCGAAACGCTGGGAAGTTTGGAAAACCTCCCCGAAGCCAGTCGGAGGAGTTCTAGGTTTTGGACCGAAATACAGAAAATCTTGGCATTTGTGTGGTTTGTCGATATGTCTCTCACTCACCAATTATAGCTAAAATATTGACTTTAGAGTTTTTTTGTTTGGAAAAGAGAAAGTCTATTTCGCCAGACTTATGGTTTATATCTCCACATTGGCGCCCCTATTTATTTTTCTCTGAAACTGTCAATTCAAAAAGGTATTCTTCTCCTACCTTGTCGCACAACATTTCAATTCTTCACCGAAATTTCTTGTAATTGTGACTTTTCGAGGATGAATGAGTTCGTTGTTGAACCTTATCAGTGATGAATAAAGAGAAACACCAATATGGATTGGTGACTATATCATTTCACCATTGATAAAATATCGCAACACATTGCAAATACTCCCCGAAAAGCGTCTAAGTAAAATAAGGTTTACCACCAATTGGCTTGTTTTGGCCCTTTTTAACACAATTTGTGTTCAATTGTTTAAAGCCATTGGTAAATGAAATTGGATTGTATAAATCCTTCTCAACATAAGAGCTTCGTTGATTGAGTTTCGAGTGAGATTAGGGTTTATGAGGACATTATATTAAAAGGTTGGAATCCCACTGGAAATTTCAACCCTGTTCCTTAAGACTGTTGCATTCATCACGTCACCTAGAAGGGAATCTATCCCAAATCGGCTACATACTCAATGCCACCCTTGTCACAGGTCTAGGAAGGCTAATATTTATCTTTATACGGTGTATTTTCCATTGGTTATAAGATATTTATGCCTTAGAAGGTCAATATGAGTAAGACCGTTACGTTTAGGATTTCTCTGAGTAAGACCGTTACGTTTAGGATTTCTCTTTCATTGGTTCCCTTGAAGCCGTTAGAGATCAAGGTATTTTAGTCTACATGTATGCCTTAGTTTCTTGATATGTGCATTGAATCACAATGAGAGGGGCGACATTGAACCCTAGTTTTTAGATCTTCTCCCAAACGCGATTTTGGCTAGTTCAACATGCTGAAGCTTAAGACACTTGGCCTCTATTTACACCTAACCCTAAATTCCTACTTGATTGAGGGAGGCAACGTTAATCCCCAGCTCTTATACCTGTGCTCAAAATTTTTTTTCCCCAAAAGAATGCCAAACCCCAGTTTTGCATCTTTTCTCAAATCACTAGTACAAAATGAGAAATTAGTGACTAAAAAAATGACTAAAATTCACATATAAACGACTATTTTTTAGTCGGCGATTAATAGTATCTAATTTACACCATCTTATAGCTCGACTAACTTAGACATATTTATTTTAGTCATTAATAGTTGTCTTATTTAGTCGTATATTTGGTCATTGATTTAGTCATTAATTGCCACAATTAATGACTAAATATACCACTAACTAAGGAAACTATTATTGACTAAAATATATACTACTAAGTTAGTCGAGCTATAAGGTAGTGGAAATTAGATACTAATAGTTGTTTATATGTGAATTTTAGTCATTTTTTAGTCACAAATTTATCATTTGTAGTAGTCATTTATTGTTATTAATTGGTCATTTATTTAGTAATTGATTGTGGTTAACTAGTCATTAACTGTAGTTAAATGGTCATTTGTGTAGTCATTGATCACTGTTAACTGGCTATTTATTTAGTCATTCATTGTTGTTAACTAGTCATTTAATTAGTCATTGATTTTTGTATATAGGGGATGGAGGAATCGAACCACCAACCTCTTTCCTTTAAGGCAAGTGCTCTTCCATTGAGCTAGCACCTTTAAATAGAAGAATCAAATTTAATGGAGTAAGAAGCAAAATCATGTGAGTTATTCAAACCTTACATAGAAAAAAGGATAAATTGCTCCATGTTGAAATGCCATGACTCTTAAGAAACATTACAATCCTGAAATCCTAAAAACTGTTAAGTCTGTTGAATTAGTAAATGGGATCTAAAATTCTACTTTTTGCATATGAAGTTCGATGAGGTTGGAACCACTTTCAAACATCCTGAAATAATTAATGGTAATGTTAAAAGTTTAAGTAAAAGGATAGAAAATGAAAGATAAGGAGAATGTCACTTTTAAGAAATAAAAATTAAGAATTTAACATTACCAATTAATATTACTGACTTGAATGTCACTTGTAAAAAATCGATTGAGTCCTTACAAAACTAGTCCTCTGCATGAAAAGATGAAAATAGGGGGGGGGTTGCATCTAGGCATCCCAATTCCTATCGAGGGGGCCACCTAGACGGCTCCCCAAAAGGGAAACATGTTCCATCACTAGGGAAAAGTTTTCCCATGTGTTTCCCCCAAAAGGGGGACGTGGGGTAACATTTCCCCATGAGTTTCCCATCCCGTAAACATGGGGGAGTGCGGGGGTGCGTTTCCCACCCTGGGGGGCACATCCCCATGGACACTACAAACCTCAAACAAGTAGCTAGACTTTGGAAATTTGGCATAACATTGAGTTGATGTCCCTTCTACAAGACTAGTGCTCTCCTAGTGTTATAGGTGCTACTAGTGGTGATATCAAGAGAAAGTAGGTGTTGTTAGTGCCGATATAGAATTTACCCCATACAACCACCTAATTCAATACTCTTGACACAATTCTCAACTGATTTGGCATGTGTTATCCCGAATTCTGTAAATGGGCTCCTAAAATTTATACATGGAAGCTCCTTTTGCCAAATTTCCCATCCCAAAAGACCCACATGAAATCTATAAAAACAAATCAAAGCAAGTCTTTTGGGCACCTTTGGGTGAGTTTTGTTATGCTTCCATGTTGCTAAAGAATTTTGGTGTGTTGCATTGTCTTTATTTGTTGATGAGAGAAGCCAAGGCTATTCATGGATTGCAAGGATTAAGGAATGCCTTGAGTAGATAGAACCATCGAAGAAGAAGGTTAGAGAGCCATGAAATATTTTCTTTGTACTCTCCTTTCAGTTAAATCTAAGCTCCTTTCCTCCCAAAAAAAACCGTGCATATTTAAGTGATTTTTCAGTTTAGATTGTTTATGTGCTTTTTAAATAATGCTACAAGTAAACATGATCGTATTTATTGAAATATTTGTTATTTCTAGAGTTCTTTCAAACAAGTAAGCATTGAATTTATTTTGGTGGTTAGATATAGAATTTTGCAAAAGAAAGAGTAAGGTGTTTTATTGGTGTACATGTGTAGGAATTAAGGACCAGTAGAAAACTTGAAGCCCCTTCTCCACCAATGCAAGAATTCAAGATGAAGACCCCTTGGGATCATTTTCTAGGTTCTTCTCATTTACTCCTCTAAAAATATTATCTTTCTCCCTTTTTCTTGTTCGCTTGAATGAAGGGAACCTATACCACTTCCTTTCCTGTTTCTTTAGGGACCAACCTCCCTACTGTAGGAGGCTTTGTCACATATACTCAATATTTCCCCTAAAATGGTATAGTCAAAATGCCACTCACGAGGTCCAACATATATGGTTGTGGTTTCATTTTTTTTATTAGCTTCAAATTATCATGATGTAACATGTTCCCCTTTCCCCAGTCTAGGAGTGTTTACAAGTACTATAGCCAGCTTACAACATTCCAAAGTCCTCAACTAAGATGCTACCAATGGGTGATATCTAATCTTCCAAAGTTGTCAGGGCACCTAGTCCCACCCACAATCACAAGCATAGGCACACAAAAGTATGTGCCCAAGCTAGAAAATTGTTGGAAAGGATTAAAATTTGTTGGGGGCAATCACAATGCCCTTCTTTCAACAACCCCGACAAGACACTGTTGACATTTGTTTTCCTTTTTCTTGTGGACAAAAATATTGGTTTTCATAACTGAGTGGATTTTTCCTTTTCTTAATTGAAATATTTTGGTCCACATCCTATTTCACAGTGTTCTATCTACATGTCATGTCAAGTATTGAAGAGAACTTTTTGTGCATGGAGCAACAACATAGCCAACTCCGTTTAGAAGGTAACTTGATGCATTACTCACTTATATAGAAACTCAATGCTATAAAACTTGCTTGGCATTGGTTCTCCTATCAGAGTATAATGACAGGATTTTATTCTCAAAAATATAATATTTTAACAGAAGAAATGATCACCTTAATTTCAAAGCCTCTCCTTACACAGCATTTTCCAAAACATAAGTCAGGAAAAATGAGATAAGTTAAAACAATAAATCATCTCAACTCAATGTAGCACAAATTTACTCGTTGAATAGTGAAAATGATTTATTAAAACGGTGTGTCAGTAGTAATAGGTAACTCAACTCAGCTGTTGTTAAATATTTTTTACATAAACCAACTTAACGAATGATATTTTGTTTTTCTAGATAATCAACCCCTAATTGTTGCATGCTGAGAATTGAACATCTGAAAGAGACACAAATGCAATAGAGAGGGGTGCTACAAACATACGTATGTCAGCATCAACTCTCATTGGCTCTAAAGAAGGTATCTCACCCTCAGGAGTTATGTAGTTTATCTACATCATAAATAAAATGTAACAGGCAAATCAAAATTTCTAGTAAAGAAAAGAGAAAATTACAATCAAAACCTAGCATGCCCATTACATTCAAGTAACAATCTATTCGAAGAATTTCATGTATTACCAAATAACTCCTGCAAAGTTGAAGCAATGATCCACTTGAGATATAAACAACTTTGATTTTGTAGAGCACATTGGGATATGGTGATGATGGAGAACTGCAATCATCCAACTGCTTTAATATTTAGATAACAACATCTATCAAAGGTTGAATCCATCAGAATGACATCCAAATAACATTTTAGTTCCATTTGAGGACACAAAGATGGACCTAATTCACCTGATAATGTTCGTCATTTGTGCTAACAAAAGCCATATGATGAACAAATCTAGAAAGAAATAATTAGTTCTATTTTCGTATAAACTCTCTACTAATATTCAAATCCTATTCCTAATCGATTTAGTCGCATTGTATTCCTAACAATGCCAGAGACTCTTTGAGAGATCTTTTCCACCATCTGCATGCTCATTAACAATCATGAAATCCAGGTCAGTGCATGGCCATCTAACCGTTAGTCAATACTGCTGGTCTAAAGCAATATCATCAAAAGAGATTGAAAGTTAATGCTTACATGAAATGTTACTTTTTCCCACTTATCAACATACTCCACTACAACTTTAAGGTGACAAAAATTGGTAGCATTAAAGTTTAAAGAATGTAGGGAATTTTATGTCATTTCTCAACCCAAAGACAATTATCTGATCTCGTTTTTGCTTCAACAAATTACAAAATCCCACCTTGCAAACAAGAAAAACAAAAAGGGTCAATAGAAAAAATGCAAGAACATAAATCTTCAAAGGCTACAGAATATAAGATTAAATCATAAGCAATAATAATGCACAACATAGAATACAAATTAAAATATCACAACTCTTATACATTCATTTCAGCTTAGCAACACTTATTGTGAATCCTGCAAGAGAGTGATCAACAAGAATAAATGAATCACATGGTGAGGAAAAGTCAATAGCAAGTATTTTTTATTGTTCACACAAACCCTCCAAGTCTACAGAACTATCAGAAACAAACTACCATTGTCTCTTATATTTTCCATATGAATAAGGTTCTCCAACATGCAGAGCAAGAACAACAATATCAAACTCATTGCACATTATGAACTATACAATTCTCAGTGCATTAAATTGTCCAACATGTAATCAAATAAATTATTGAGTATGAGAAAAACATGACTTGAAAATACACCAAAACTATACATATTTAAAAATAAAATAGAATTGATGTACCTATACAAAGGAGCTTTTCCCAAATAAGACATTAGAAATGCACTCCTAAGGGTGTACAAGAATCTTCAAGTAAAGAAAGAATATAAAATCTCAAACTTAAAATTAGTAAAGTTGTTTACTATGAAAAGGAACGAAGGTGGTCGTTTACCAATGCTGTCAAGAGTTTGAGCCCATTCTAATTTAGTAGTATCAAAGAAGAGATGAATCATAAAATTGCAATACATAAATGAGGTATAAAACTCACTCAAAGGTTTTGCACATTGATTGTGGAATATGATGTCATAATGTGGACTTGTTTGCTTGAAATTGAATTAAAGTATGACTATAATTATCTCCATATTCCCAACTAGTGGAACAATGCCATATGCAAAATAGATGGCCCATTCTTTAAGATTGATAACCTCCAAAAAACAAGAGAATAGGTTAATCAAATCTAGGCTACAAAATATTTTCCAACAAACATTGATTGCATATGGTTACCTACTTTGTTGTTGGTTGCTAAATTATAACCAAACCTTCACGATTTAATATACCTCTCACATCCTCTTTACAATTGGTTTTATTCATGCCTTTACGGGTTAAGCTAGTTATCCTTAATCTCAAAATGGAGTTAGTTTTCTTGAATCCAAATCAGCATCTGCCAAATCCTTTTGAATATATTTCTCTAGGGATGTCTACTTAGCTGCTTGAAACATGAAACATCTTATAATTTTGGATGAGTTATAATGCATTCAATAAATTTAAATATATATTTAACAAAACTTACCTATCTTCTAAGAATCATTTTCATTTTGAAAGCAGAATATAGTTTCAAGTTCCAATAGGGGTTGAACAATGGAGATAGAAAAGTTAAAATTTCCAAAGTTAACCTCTCGTTTAGACTGATATGTTGCAAAAGAAGCAAGTTATGCAGAATTCATATTTGCCATTATTATTTCAGGTTCAATAGCATTTTCAAGAACACTATAAATTTTTCGTACTTCATCCTTATCCTTGTTCGAATCTAATGATAAGTTTTCATTTTATTCTTTCAAAACAATATTGTCCACAATATGTGCATACCTGAAGTAACAAAAATTAACTGTAAATCAGTCTCAACCCTCAATTGAATATCATGAATTCCATTATGAAAACAACATACTAATCAAGCCTAACTTGGGGAGGACATTTATGGTCTATGATTTCACCAATGAAGAAGAGTAAGGGGGACCAATTAAGGAGATTAACTATCTCTTGTTATGATCCTTAGCTTAAAAGTTAACTCATAAATCTCGTCCTTTTAACCACTTCATTACCTTTATGCTAAGTGAAGCCTTGATATAAGAACCTAAAAACAATAAGAAGGGAATAAACCACCTCCTATATTTGTGGAACCAAGAAAAAAGTGGAGGAAAAATCCTTCCCCGTTATCCATTCATGCATGCAAAAAGAAAAATTACGAATGGGAGAGGAAAGGATTGGGAAAAAGAAGGTTTTTGAAGAAAGACAACTC
This sequence comes from Larix kaempferi, assembly GCA_027924585.1. Classification (NCBI taxonomy): domain Eukaryota; kingdom Viridiplantae; phylum Streptophyta; class Pinopsida; order Pinales; family Pinaceae; genus Larix; species Larix kaempferi. Next base: position 26,291,905 of record BSBM01000632.1, on the reverse strand, counting down.
AACCCACCTGATAGCTGAAACAGGGAGGGGTGAAAGAGTGACTACTGATGGGTAATAGGAACCATTAGAAGGAATTCAGACTACCACTTAAAATTCCAGAGGATTGCTGGCCTATGTTTGTGCATAGTGTCAAAAGAAAAATATCCAAGAAGGTCATACTGTTGTAAGGAAATCTGAGAGAAGGCAGTTGCTTGGGGCTTATCTTGTCCATGTTGAAGACCAAAGAAAGGGAGGTCATGCCTAAGGGAACAATGGATTCCTGTGTTGTGTGGATCAAGGAGAAGTGTGCCAAGAGTTGGGCTAGCTGAAATAATAAGTAAAATTTTCAGTAGTGACATTTTTTTTTTTTTTTTGGAAAAGGCTTTAGTGGTTTTACAGTATTGACATCTCCTTCTTCTCATTGGTGACCTCAAAGCTAGCATGGCAGTGGCAATGTGAAACATAACAAACTATCATTGGGAGGAAATCAATCCCCCCATAGTCAGCTTTTGAAACGTATTTAAAGAAAAAGATAAGTTTTTTTATCCATTTCCTCATTATAAAATTTGAATTACATGCATATAATTTATCCAATCTGGATGCTGTAGAAATATGTATGTCTGTCATCTGTTGTAAATCATGCATGGAATCTAATGTGCATGACATGGTTGCAGAGGTATTGAGTTTACAATGTTTTTTGTATTTTAATTATGTACCTTGAAACTGAACTTGAATGTATGCTAAATCTTGGATAAGGCATTTTACCTAGAACATCTTGACAATGTATTTTGGATAAGGACATCACCCTGCTAAGAATATGTCTTCCATTTGGAGAAATTGCTAGAATTATAAAACCTACAAATGTGTATGCTTTAAATTATTGCAAGGGAATGTCAAGCTCAAAAATTGAAAACAAAGGTGTGTGAGAAGCAGTAGGGATTTCCATAGTTTGGAGCGCTATGGATAATTGGATTTCGATGCTTAGACTTTGTAATCCATGTAATTGAGTATTGTAACAATCCTGTCTACACTTTTCATCACTGGAATTATTTACGATATCAACCCATCCACAGATTTTGGGCATATTCTTAAGATATTATTCGCAATGACCTATGTCTCCTTTATGCATGGTGAACCTGTAGCTCAATGCTTTCAAGTAGACTATATAACTGCAAGTTCTAACTTGTATGCATGTTCATGCTCCAACATACCTCTGTGGATGTCCCCAAAAAATAATAGTATTTTGATTGTTTATAGTTTATACATCATTCAAGTTTCATTAAAATAATAAAAAACGAATAGAAGTGTACCCAACGGCCATTGGAGAAGCGTTGATCCACTGTTATAACCTGAAGGTGCAATAATATCCATTGTAATTTGTGTATTGATTTCGTAGAGGAATTTATTTTTATCTAATTGTTGTTGTTGTAAGCATTGCTTCTTTGTCAGCTCTATAGAGAAACATTTTTTTTCTTCCCAGACATAAGTGTCCTACCATATATTCAGAGTTTGTTATCATCTCTTATATATAAAAAAAATGGTCAAAACAGAGTGAAGGATCCTCCAAGAATTGGTTGCATACCTCCCAAGATATCAAGGATTGAACAAACACCATTATACGTAATAAAGACCATAAGAAAAACTGGAGAAGTAATTTACTGGCAGAGATATTGAGTATGAATTCGTTGTGCAGTTAGAACTTTGATTGTTTCAATTAGTATTTGAAGAACTACCTTTAACTACCTCTATTTTTCTCAACCACAATTTGCATGAGGGCGCACTTGTAGTTTTCATCCTTCACAAAATGTGACCATTCGAAAGCATCCCCAAAGAGATGCCCTGCATACACGTCGAAAACAGTGCAATCAATGAAATTTTATAAGTCAATATAGTATGTGAGAATTCTCTTGATTACTCTTGTGGAAGAGTGCAAAAACTACATGTAGATTTCTGAGGGTTGAGCCCATTGAGTTGTGTTGGAATAGGATGTGTCCCTGATCTGTGAGAGGGAAATGGCCCCAGCTTCTCGGGATGTCACCCTGAAATTTAATAAAGAAAGGAGAAACAAAAACTGAATTTAAAAGTAATAAAAACATAATTTTTTTTAAATTGGTTGCTTACTTTGTATCTGAAATCGGAACTGTAACTCTTTACTTTGAATCTATAAATGGAAGGGATGCCACTCGGTGGATCAGTATTTCTCTCTGGATATGTACTTGGAATTGGATTTGGAACTCAAACTCGCATCAGAACTGCCTCTACCTCCCCTGGCACTGAGTCCACTTATAAAGGGTAAATTGCTGCAACCCCCTCTGCCTTTAAAGCCTCTACCCTTATTATTGTCTAGGCCTCTCCTTTTGCTATGAGCAAGTAAATTACTCGACCTTTAAAATGCCCCGAAAAGAATTGGTGAAGCTCAACTTCGATAAAATGTGCTCGATCAGAGATAGTTGGCCCGACAGTTGTGGTTGCCCTCTCCTTTCGTTCATTCATTTATACTTATACAAAAAGACTTGACCCCAATAAAAGAGTTTTGGATGGATTTCTTAGGGAAGGAACAACTATATAATAATAATATATAATGCTAGGTAACAGAATTAAATAATGGATTATTATGTAGTATGATCGGAGTATTTGCTTGGAGATAGTACCTATGGAATTGCAGCTCGATCTTTTTAGAGACCCCGCAGGAAACCCTAAGGAGTCACTGCTATGCATATTATTTCTGCCCAAAACCCTAATTTCTATTCATTGTGCACTTACCTCTTGTGAGCAGTAGACAAGGAGAAAATATTGGGGTTTGTGCACTTACCCATATGGGTTCCATTGTTTTAATAAAACCAAAAAATTGTCTGCAAGTCCAGCTACCCTTTCACCCATTAAAAACCTCCAGAGTTAAAATGAAAGAGAGTAAAAATCAAACTTACTTGAGATCAGAGATTCATCGGTACTGCCATTATCGAGGCCCTCCTTCAAATGATCGTCTTTGCATAACGTGGACACATCTACATTGATGGGATAAGGACCATTTTTGGATTTAATGGTAGGAATTGGGTTTTAATTCTTCGAGTAGATGGAAGAGGGACCATTTTTGGATTTAATGGCGGGGATTTGGTTTTCATTTTTCGATTTAATGGAGGGGACAACACATGGACTATTTTTTGATTCAATGGTAGGGATTTGGTTTTCGTTTTTTGACTTATTGGAAGACCTTTTTTTGATTTAATGGCAGGCACATCTTGTGAGTCTAGTCCTTTCATTTTATACCAAAATCAAACATCCACAACAAATGCAAATTAAATGTTTTATTTTGTTTTCTATATGATTTTATTAATTATTTTAAATGTATTAATATCTCTATATTCTGCGGAGGTATTTTTGGGATCTGAGTGAGATTGAGCCGCTAGGGTTTGGCGAGAGGAGTTTGTGAGCGAGGAGATCGAGATAATCCGCCATGGGCATGCCAAGGTGTGGGGAGTTGCCTCCCCCCCAGCCTATTTCAGCTGAAGAGGCTTTTCGAAAGCTGTTTGACCCGCAAGGTAAGAAGCCGGCAAATCCTGCAGTCCCGAAATTTATCAAGAAGCTGGATTCAATTCCTGAAATAACTTTACTGGAGGAACAACCAATCAAGATTGCCTTGGCTTTGGCAGAGAGAGGACAGGTTGGGAAATTTATGGGGCTTTGGCCCTTAACAAGAACCACCGACAACTGGATTCAACGAAATTGGAGACCTCAGCTTCAGAATACCGTGACCTGCTATGCAGTAGGCAGAGGATTCTTCATCTTCGATTTTATCTTGAAAGAAGACCGAGATATTATCTTCAAAACCCATATTTCATGGGGGAACAGGGGTTGTACCTTAATAGATGGACACCTGACTTCAATCTGACTGTCGACATTACTAAAGAGGTACCAGTGTAGGTTCATTTTCCCAACCTACCTATCCACTATTGGAACTTTAAGTCATTGCAGAAGATCGGAAATGGGCTCGGTCGCTTCATTGACAAAGCAGACAACAAATCCCAATACTCCTGCGCAAGGATCTGTGTGGAAGTGGATCTTAAAGATGGGCTACCTGAACCCGTCAAGCTAAGGGTGGGTGCATGGCATCACTATCAAAAGCTTGACTACGAGAAACTCCCATTAAAATGCAGAAACTGTCATGAGCATGGACATTTTCAAAGGAACTGTCCAAAGGCCCAATCGATGGACAAAGAGGAAGGAGAAGGCTAGCAAAAGGTTAAAAAGGAGAAGCAACCCCAAAGTCGAAAGAGAAGAAAAACCCATCCCCTGTGGAGAACCCCCAACACACTCCAGAAGCCAAAGAAGCACCAAAAGAAGCCTCAACCTCAAGCAAAAGTACCGAGATCACGTAAGTTCAGGAGAAGGACCCAAAGGAGATTGAAAAAGGATAAATAACCATAGGTCCAGTAGCCTCAGAGGATACCCCAAAGGAGAAGGAAATAGAGGAGGGTCATATCAGCCTTGGGTCAGAGACCGAAGGGGACTCAGATGGTGGAGAAACAGAAACAAGCAGCTCCCAAGCCACTCCAATAAAAGCCACCAGTGGAAGGAAGTCCAAGAAAAAAAAAAGAGAAGAACAAACCTACCTGGATGTTCTGCAAGGCTCCCAGAAAACTCTCAAAGGAATAATAAACACCCAAACCACAAAAAGCAAGGCCAAGCTCCAAAGGGAGCCACCTTTTCCCAAGCTAGTAAATAATGAAATACCTCTCCTGGAACTGTAGAGGTTTAGGCAACAAGTTAAAAGAAGAAGCCCTTAAAGATATAATTAGAATGTCGCCTGAAATCCTTCTCATCTAGGAGACGAAAATGGAGGACTATGATCTCCTCCATGCAAGCAAATCCTTTTGAAAAAAGGGCTAAGGAAAAGCTGTGAGTGTGAGAGGTGCCTTAGGAGGAATAGGCACCTTTTGGGATAGCTCAAAATTCGACCTGATTGAAGAAGGAAGCAGCATGCACTGGATTTTCACCAAATTCCTTCATAAAGACCCCAGTCACCAAGTAAGTCTTTTTAATTTATATGTGCCTGTTCTGCTGTCTGAAAAAAGAATCTGTTGGGACTCCTTAAAGTCCTTTCTTATCATGCACAATCCCGAGAATGTCATCATTGCTGGAGACCTCAATATCACTCTCTCTATAGAGGAGAAAAAAGGGGGCTCCCTAGTCAGAGACACAACAAGAGAATAGGTAGAGGATCTCATCCTGGAATGGGATCTAGAAGACATCAAAACTGCTTGGGGAAAGTTCACTTGGACAGATAAAAGGTTGGGCCTTGGTCACATTGCAGCCCACCTGGATAGGTTCCTCATCCAATCCACATTCCTGACCTTTGGTTTAATGGCCACCTCCAAAAAATTTCCCAACTATGTCTTTGACCATAAGCCCATTCTTCTGGATCTCTCTTTGGAAAGAAATCTTGGTCCCATCCCCTTTCAATTCATCCTGATTTGGATCAATCAAGAAGGATTCCAAGAGGTGGTATCAACTGCTTGGAGTAGGCAGGTCCAAGGATCTCCTTTTATGTGTGGGAAGAGAACTTGAGAGGTCTCAAAAGAGCCCTGAAAAGCTAGGCTAAATATTTAAAACCCCCATCCTCCAAAAGAAAATATTCTCAGGAGGCCCTCGAGATTCTTTAGTTGGCCATGGAGGATACCATTGTAAATCAGGAATTGTTGAATCATGAAGCTGACCTCCAAAAAGTGCTCCACCGAGCCTATAGAGAAGAGGAGGAACACTGGCGGCAGAAGTCCAGAAGCCTTTGGCTCCAAGCTGGAGATAAGAATACAAGTTATTTCCACAAGCAAGAGAAAGCCCGCAAGAACTTTAAAGTTGTCGATGAGACTCAGTATCAGGGACAAGTGATAAAAGACTTTGAAGGTATTAAGAAAGCAACCCACTCTTTCTTTAAAGATTTGTTCACGGCTCCTGATGAGGTCCCCATTGACTCAAACTCCTATCTGCTGTCCCTTGTTTCCCAACTTGTGCAAAATGGGGATAATCTGAGTCTTGCAGCCCCGATAAACATGCAAGAGATTGAAAAAACCCTAGATTATATGGAAGCTGATAAGGCCCCTGGGCCCGATGGATTCACAACTCGATTTTATAAGGCATGCTGGCCTATGATTAAAAAGGATCTGATGAGAATGGTAAGGAAATCCCAAGTCTGCACCAAACTCAGGGGAAGTACCAATTCGACATTCTTAGCATTGATTCCTAAATAAAAAGGGGCAAGCAACTTCAGCAGATTCCACCCTATCTCTTTATGCAACACTGGATACAAGCTGGTCACTAAAATCATCGCCAACAAGATTAAGAAAATTCTGCCATGCATTATTCCAGAGAACCAAGGCGGCTTCATCAAAGGGCATCAAATTATGGACACCATAGTGCTGGTTTAGGAAGCCATCCATTCGAGCTGTCAACGAAAAGAAAAAGGTATGGCTATTAAGTTAGATCTTGCTAATGAGTTTGATAGAGTTAGACATGATTTCATTTTCATAGTTATGGAGAAGCTGGGATTTGCTAAAGAGTTTACAAGCTGGGTGAAAGCCTGTATCTCTGCTCCTTGGATTGCCCTGTTGGTGAATGGGCGCTCAACTGAATACTTCCAGGCCTCAAGAGGGCTGAGGCAAGGATACCCATTATCACCTCTTCTATATGCCATACAAGCCTCAGTTCTAAGCTTTCAGCTGGATCATTACCAACGGATTCACTCCCTATCGGGCCTCATAATGGTTTCAAACGTCAAAGACATCAATCATGTGCAGTTTGCAGATGACACTCTGCTTCTGGGAGGAGCCAGCGTCATTACAGCAAGGCAATTTAAGTAGGATCTTGACAGATACAAAGATATCTCAGGAAGCAAAATAAATTTCCAGAAAAGTAAGATCTATGGATGGAACTGCTCACCAAGGTAGATGCTTGAAATCACCATATCTTTAGATATGGAAGGCACCACAATTTGGGATTCGTTCAAATATATGGGAATTCCAATCTTCAAAGCCGCCCCTAAAGTGGCTCATTAGCTGCCCCTTCTGGACAAGCTGAAAATCCACATTCAAGCATGGGGAGCAACATGGTTAAACCTTGCAGGGAAAGTGGTCCTGCTGAAGTCGGTTCTAACTAACCTCCATATCTATCAAAACTCAATTATTCTTGCTCCAAAAACCATCACCCTCAAAATTGATGGTCTGTTGAGAAGATTTTTGTGGGAAGGCGGAAGGAAGAGTGAGAGTAATCTTCATTTAGTAAGCTGGGACACAATTAAAAAGCCGCTCCTGGAAAGAGGCCTTCACATCCGAGACATGGCTACCAAAAATTTAGTTATGGGATCCAAATTGCTATGGAACTTAGTCTCTGGAAAATCCACCTGATCTCCTGATATGGAACTTAGTCTATGCTATATCCGTGTCCGGATATACTCAATGATTATTCAAGCGAATAATCCTCCAATGGAAAATAACTCCATTTGATAATAATATATAATTGATGATGATAAAGATGATTAATAATTACAATGAGGCTCGCTTTTATAGGCTTGAGCGTGTATAGTGAAGGGTTACACCCTTTCACTTTAATGACTAATAACTTTAATTAACATACATATAATATTCATAGCATTGCCACTCTCTTAGAAAGGCTTTGTCCTCAAAGCCTTATAATTTTGTTGCATTGTTCTTTGCGATGCCATGGATGATGAAACATGTCAATACGAACTGCTAAGTGTAGAGCATAACTTCCGATACATCGACGGATCAATCCATCCCAAATTGATTTGTTGTGGACTGATGGGATTTCCTATTGATATGTCGTCAGGAGATTTGATCACATTAGTACCATTATTTTTCGACATTTCCCACTTTTTCAAATATCAGTTTTTATGGTTGGGGTGTCGATAAGGAACTTTCACAATGTCATTTTCGTTTACGAATGTCGCCTTTAGATCATTGATCTGAGTTGGAAGTTGTATTTTCATCTCTTGAGGATTTAAGTTTTTGTTCTGTATCTTTTCCAACTTGTTTTTTAACTGCCTATTATCTTTTTGAAACTTCTTAATCAATTCGACTTGCGATTTTCTGTCATCTTCAGATGTCTTAAGTTGTTCCTTAAGATCTTCATTATGAATTCTGATACAACTATTTTCTTCTTGTTTGTCTAGAAGTTTCCCTTCAATGTCGTCCATAGATTGTTCTATCTTTCGGCCATTTTTCAACTTCTTAATTTTTGTGACTAGTATCTTGTTATGATTTCTTAGTCTAAAAATTTCTTCAGCATTGTTAGATAATGCTTTATTACTCTTCGCGATCTCTGACTTATGTGTCTTTTTAGAGTCATCATTTTGTTGTTGAAGAACTTCTATCTGTTGTCGACACTGGCCGACCTCTGATTCTTGACTTTTTAATTTATGTCGTAACTGCATTAGTTCTTCATCTTTGTCGCTAACGATTTTGTTCAAGCGTATTATTTCTGCTTCGTAATTATTTATTTCCTTCTTTATATCTTGATTTTTCAATCTCTGATTGAAATCACTTTCATCTTTTAATTCCTTGATTTGCGCACATAATTTTTCTATGTGATTTTTCTGGTTGGACATTATTTGTTCATTGAACCGTTCTTGTATCTTATGTAGTTCAATCTTTATTTCTGATTGTCTATTAATGTCTCGTAATTCTTCATTGTCATTTTGATAGCGTTTTAACTTGGCTTCTAATTTCTCTCGCAAATCGGCTTCCATGGTTTCTGTCTTCTTCGACGGTGGAATGATCTTCTTTGATTTCTTTGATGAGCCTTTCTTAAACTTGGTCGTCCTTGTCATTAACATGTCTCGACTTCTTGATAAGCCTTCCTTTACTTTGACTTTTTCAATGATAAATAACTGTCCTTGACTTTGATTTCTTCGGTGATAAGTGTTCTTCGACTTCTTTGACAATAAGGAGTCTTGCTTGGACTTCTGGTTTTTGTTTTTCTTGGCTTTGTCTTAATGTCTTCTTAACGATGACAACAAGTCCTTGGCTTCCTTCAATGATAATTGATCTCTCTTTATTATTTTTTTTTTCCAAAAATAATAATTATTATTATTTTTATTTTTTTTTAAATAATAATAGTATAAATACTTATATTATAATAACACTTATTATAAAATTTAATAATAATGTGTTATAATAATTTTTTTTTAAATATTATAACAATGATAATAGTTTTTTTTTTTAATGGAAAAATACACGTGGAAGAGAGGTGTAGTGGTATGGAGGAGGGGGTGGCCGAGTTGGAGGCGGCGGACGGGGATCGGTGGTGGAGGAGGTGTGCTGGAAGAGGTGGCCGCGAGGAGGGATTGGTCGAGTTGGTGCAGTTGTGATGGTGGGTAGGCGTAGTTGCAGAGGCAATTGACGAGGAGAATGAATCTATGGACGAGGGCGCATGAGGGAGCTGTGCGTGGGTTGGCGATGGTGTGAAGCTGGCGGAGGGCTTGCAGACGCGCAGGCTAGATGCGTGCATGCACAGGGGTGGATGGTAAGGTTGGGCGGGAGTTGGAACGTAGGGAGATAAGGGGAATGGTGGCAGGGAGTTGGGAGCGGCGACGCGGAGAGGAGGAAAGGATGCGGTGGAGTGCAGAGAGGGAGGCGCAGGTGGGGTGAGGGCACAGAAGGGCGGAGAGGTATGGATAGGAGCGAAAGCGCGTGGGAGTGGTGTGGGGCAGCAGGTGGAAGTGCTGCGTGGGAGGGAGGTGATGGAGCGCGGTGGTGGAGGGCGCGGAGATGGAGAGGTAGCTGGTGGAGGGGGTGTTGTGGATGCGGAAGGAGAGGGAGGGTTGCGCAGTGAGCGGAGGTAGCGCGAGAGGGGATGCTACGGTGGAGGGGGATGCGCGGGTTGCTGGGAGGAGGGAGGTACAGGGATGAGCACTGGAGCAAAGGGAGGGACGCGGTGTGAGTTTGCAGGCGGAGAGAGGGAAGGGGATGCGAAGGGAGCTATGAGAAAATGGCGGGAAGGCGTGGGGAATGTGCAGCGGGGAGGAGTAAGGAGATGCGTTGTGAAGTGTGAAACGAGGGGCGAGCGAGTGAGGTGACGGGGGAGATGAGGGCAGAGAGTCGTGGAGGACTGGGAGGTGGAGAGAGTCAGCGCGAGGGAGCAGGGTGGAGATTGTGGATGGCGGCGGGGATGGTGCAATGCGCGGGGGTTGTGTGCAGGTGCGGGATGGCGTGCAGGATGGAGGTTTGCAGGCGCGGGGAGTGGAGAGACTCTCCGGCAGGGAGGTGGAGCAAGATTGTAATTTTATGGTCAAAGACCAAAATTCAGGGAAACCCTGGTTAATGGCTAAAATCCCAAAGACAGCCAAAGGCCGGAATCTAGCACGAGGCTCTGATACCAATGCTATATCCGTGTCCGGATATACTCAATGATTATTCAAGCGAATAATCCTCCAATGGAAAATAACTCCATTTGATAATAATATATAATTGATGATGATAAAGATGATTAATAATTACAATGAGGCTCGCTTTTATAGGCTTGAGCGTGTATAGTGAAGGGTTACACCCTTTCACTTTAATGACTAATAACTTTAATTAACATACATATAATATTCATAGCACATGGGGAGCAACATGGTTAAACCTTGCAGGGAAAGTGGTCATGCTGAAGTCGGTTCTAACTAACCTCCATATCTATCAAAACTCAATTCTTCTTGCTCCAAAAACCATCACCCTCAAAATTGATGGTCTGTTGAGAAGATTTTTGTGGGAAGGCGGAAGGAAGAGTGAGAGTAATCTTCATTTAGTAAGCTGGGACACAATTAAAAAGCTGCTCCTGGAAGGAGGCCTTCACATCCGAGACATGGCTACCAAAAATTTAGTTATGGGATCCAAATTGCTATGGAACTTAGTCTCTGGAAAATCCACCTGGAGCAAACAAGTTCTCTCGAAAAAATACTTCCATGGACATCGGATAAGATGCTTGGGTCAGCCTCCAAAAGCTCCAAGAGGCTTGTCGATCTTCATGCTATGCCTCAGAGCTCTCAACCACTTCAATTCTAAGCTGACATGGATTCCTGGAAATGGAAAATGCATAAGAATATGGGAGGATTCAATCCTTGGGGACCTGTTATCACGCAACTTGTAGTTGCCCCTAGTGGTATCCCATCCGGGACGGTAAAGGAGACAGGAAACTAAAGAGGTGACCCAAGAGATGCCACGGTTCCCAATGCAAGGTGGGAGTCATGTCAACCGAGGCACTCTTCGCTTTAGATCAAGGTAAAACAAGACCTAGGGGGAGACCCTATAACCAATCACAGTTGATTGGACCCAAGCAAAGGTTCCTAGGGATGAGTAAATGGTAAGTTACGAAAACCAATGCAAGGTAAGTGGACCTAGAAATTAAAGTATGGTTGAAGGTGATTTGAGAGATGACTAGTGTTTCAACCAATGTATGACTTAGGCCACTTGATGAGCTAGAAAGACAAGGTGTAGTACCTTATGTTTTCACAAGTGGGTCCTATTTTCTTGGGATGTGTGAAATGGCTTTAAGTGGGCCTGCAAGGTGAAGCTAGGGATGAAATTAATACTAGAGGTTATGAAATGAGTAGATCTATGGATCTAAGTTAAATTTAGGATTACCCATGTACCGGATCTAGTGTTTGACACAATTCCCAAGGAGTGCGACTTGCTTTGAGGAGGACTAGTGCCTTGTTGGATGGGCTAATGGGGTCAAAAGGTATGTCAAAGTGTAGATCGGGACACCTAGGACCCAAGTCAAGTGGGCTAAATGAGATTGAATGGTTGGATCTTGCTAGATCTAGGTTTTCATGGAATGACCCTAAGTGGACCACAATCCCTTGAAACAAGGAATGCTACCCCCAAGGCAGATCGTCACAAAATGATACTCTAGACCTAGGTTTCAAGGCATGGCCGTTCCAAATCCACAAAAATATCAACCACCCACTTCCTCAAAGTGGGCAAACTCACTCACCCAAGGGAGTGCGACTTTGCTCAAGGAGGGCTAAAAGGTGGGTTAAGTGGACCAAATCAAGTCCAATGGCCACGAAACTGTAGATCCAAGGGCCTTGACCTCCGATCTATGTAGATCCCAAAAATCAAGTCAATCCAAGGGTTAGATCTTAGTAGATCTGAGTTTTAAGGTGCCAAGAAAATCAAAAGGGGGTTTTAATCCCTTAAAACGTGGAAACATGCCCACAAGGTAGAAATCACCAAAGTAACAATCTGGGGGTAGGTTATCAAGTGTCTAGAATGCAAATCAAGTGGGATCTCACCTACCCATGTGCTAGATCTAACCAAACAAGCCTCTCTTAGGGAAGTGCGATTTGGTTCAAGAGGGCTTTTTGCCTTGAAAAGTGTGTCAATTTTAACCCAATCACCACCAAACTATAGATCCCACTAGGGGTGGATACTATAGAGGTGGGTTCTTAAAATCTCTTCAAAAGCAAGGCTAGATCTAAGTATATCTAAGAAAAACCAAAAAACAAGGGTTTTAATCAATTAGGGTTTTTATGATCTAGAAATTATGGATGATTCAAGGAAGAAGAAGATCATACCTTTGGAGCATACCTGGATGAAGATATGAATTCTAGTTGAGACGAGGATTACTTTTGCCAAATATCAAATGGAGAATTTGTTGAAGCCCTCTTGCCAAATGGATTTTTCCAAGCCACATATGAGTCCCTCTAACCTGTCAAAATCGAGGAGCAAAGCATCAATCAGCTTAACGTGTTGAAGGTAGATACAAGCAAGAGAGAGATAAGCATAGAATAGTTGGCACAAAGACAAAACTACTCCCTGTTTAACCAAAACATCTTCCTCCAAGCTTGAAGGGAAAGCCTCCCCACCAATTCGCACTTGTCCAAAAACGTCCTCTTAACCTGTAAATAAGATATGGCAAATATGCAAGATAGCTACAATAGATCCTCCAGTGCAATGGACAAAATCATTTACAATCGAAACAACCAACATCCACTCCAATCCAAGCATGTACTCCAAAAGATAGAAATTTTATTCCAAGAGCCAAGAGCCAAAAATCTCTCTAGATGATTTTACAATGAGAGGCTACCTCCTTAAATAGGATGGGGAGAGAGTACAATCCTAACCACTTTTTACATGAGTGGCTAAGATTAAAAGATCAAAAGATCTAATCAACGGCTAATAATAAATCATAACAATACATCACATGGATCACCCAATATAATGATGACGTCCCCACTAAATGGTACAAAAGGAGGATGACGTCATCCACTAGAGGGGTAAAGGTACAAAGATCTACCTCATAATGACTAGGACATGATAAAATAAGCACATGGTGGAGCTAGGAGGCATCAATCCTTACTAGCTCATCCCCAAGGCACAATAAAATAATAAAATATGTCGAAGATAATATAAATGATCAAATCTGTCCTCAAAATCTGTGACAGACAAGCAGTAAAAGACCTCCTGTGATCAATGTGGGCATACCCACATGGTGAAAACTGGCTGGAAGATATGTAGATCACCCTAGAAGACCTCTGTGAAAACCAAATGCCAAAACCTTGCCTCAATTTCCCAAATCGAATTCCTCAGTGACCACTTTATCCCATTTTTTAACTGCCTCGGTAACTGTGAAAGTGCCAAAACTGCTCCTAGGGCATCTGCACTGTCCATCTAAGCCCACCAGGCTCTCCAGAAGGGGGGGTAAATGGTAAAAACAAGTGGCTGGACCACCCCCTCCACATATAGCGCCCTAAGTGAACTAGCCTCTCATGGCCCTTGCTGCTCAGGCGGGGAAATCAGCCCCAAATCTGGTCAACAAGTGTAAAACTGCATCAATCACTGTCAGAAGTGCTCGGAACTGAAAGATAAGTGTCTCATTGGATCCAGAAGACCCAAATCCACTAGGAATGTGTACTCATACATCATGGGTTTCCCTATTGGGCCAGCTATAGGGTCCACCATATATGGACAATGCATAATCTGCTGATCTGAAGTAACAAATAAAACTGTTGGACTGCATCAATCATCATTTGCATCATATGTCCATCATATGATCTCATCATCAAGTATGTGGGACCATGAATCATCATCAATAAGCATATATATATGGCCCACATCATCACGGATCCCAAGAATATACAACCAAGGATAAATCACATCAGTAGACTAAGACATGCTTCTCTAATCATTCTCACAGCCAAGCTCAAAGTATAACATCCATTCAGTGGCGTTAATTAAGTTAGCATATTCCTTTGTTATATAAAATTACTTTCACAATAGTTCAAATGGCAAACTCTCCCATTGGACATGGTCAAACTGCTAGTGAAGGATGAAGGCTAGGAACTAGGTTGGGCCAAGGGTTTGACTTGTCTAACTTAACTCGAAAATTCTTTGGACTGGGAGAAGGGGGAAAGCTACAAACTCTGTGCTGGACAAAATAACACGGGGGATGGCTGTGCCTCACAAATGGATAATTTGTTTAGAGAGTGCTTATTCAACTTAGGCATCATGTCTACATCAAGTTGATCCAGGTTCATTAGGATCATTCAATTTCATTTCATGGCCTTTTTGGCCTACATAACCCTTCGGATCTCAGGTGCACTGATAAGCACAACTAGTTGCAGCTTGCATCCAGGGCATGTTTTTTCAAATACATATAAGGTTAGCAATTGTTTAGATATAGCTTTTAAGAACCATTGCTTTTTGGACCTTTCTTATACTCTTCGAGGAGTATTTTTAGTTGTTCATTGCTCTTTCCCTTTTTAGTTTCCATGGGAGAATTTATAAGTTTCCACAGGTAGAACATGAGCTTTCAGTTTTAGCCAACAACATCTCAAGTGACTAGGGGGAGTTCGAGCCAATGCCAAACATCGGGACAACCGACCAGAATGATTTAGGCCTACAATCCAACTCACCAAAGGCAAGTTTTGTCACCAACTTAGAGCCGAGACACTGAACATACAGGGATGCGGTCCAAACACAGAGGTAGAAAAATGGGGAAGTCCTCAGTATCAGAAAGTCAAATGAGACAGGTCAAGGTTTAAAGTCAAATAGGAAAGTCATGTATGGATGGAGTCAAGTGAATATGGAGCCTACACTAGCAGACAATTGGTGTCAGGAAAGACCATATCTATGCAAGGTAAAAAAACCAGTGGGTTTTGTTAAATGACCTAAATGTGCAAGCAATTGTCCATTTTATGATTTATAGTTCATTTTAAAAAGTTTGCCACATTAGGAATAATATACCAAGCAAATGCTGTGAACATGACTAAATCAACAAGATAATAATCCACACTCAGTGATAACATATCCATAGATCATACAACATCATCATAATAATAATCATCATGTACCATCTGAAACACTGCTGCAATACATCTCTAAGCACTGAACTGAAACTGTATGGGATAAAGGGTCACATCGGTCATCAAATCTAAACTCTCAAGGCTCATCCTTGACATAAGTATGAATAATATACTGCTCTGATCATGAGTGATCCAAAATATATATATAGCCATGCTCTGAATAATGGAAGCTCTGGAATGTGTAGATATCTGCTAAGCAAGAATAGTAGCCCTGCTACTATGGTGTGATAACAGGACCCTCCGCTTGACCATCAGGAAGGTCTGACAAATATAAAAATTTGGTTCCAATCTAGCAATCTCCTCACACTTTGGGAGATCTCTTGTTGGGAAGAAGATGAGGACAATAGCTAGAAGGACTGGAACCTGGGGAACTATCCAGAAAGGATTGAAACAAAATCCAGAACCCTACTCGAGATTCTACAAGGGAAAGCTCCTATAAAAGCTTTAGCCAAAGACAAAAGAGGATTGGGCACATCCACTAGAAAGTACTCGGCCACTGCAGGTTACAAATATTTACAAGCAGTCCTACACGTTCCTCCTGATCCAACTCATTGGAAGACAATCTGGTCATTTGTTTCGATTCCAAAAATCGACATGTTCTCTTAGACGCTAGTGCACAATAGTATCTTGACAAGTGAAAATTTAAGAAGAAGAGGTTGGGAAGGTCCCTCAAGGTGCCCGTTGTGCATGAAAGAGGAAGAAAACACTAATCATTTGCTGCTATCCTGTCCATACGCAAAAGAAGTCTAGAACGAAGTCTTGAAGTTATGTCCAGATTAGTTCTCCCTGCCCACGAATGTTCCTAATTTTTTAAGCAGCTGGGCCATTAGGTCCCCATTCCTTCTGAAGCAAAAGGATCTTCTCAAAATCTATTGGATGTGGCTTCCCAAGTTCACCATGTGGAAAATTTGGCTAGAAAGGAATAATAGGCTCTCTTGGGAAGAAAACTACAACTCAAACCGGGTTGCAAATAAAGTCAAGGCTCTTCTAGGAGAGGCCCTGGAATCCAAGACGACTCTCAGGAATTGAGACACCCTGGGTCTAGAAGAAGATCAATGGTTTAAGAAGTTTGTCCCAAACCATAAGCTCAGGAAAAATCCCAACCCAGTATCGAGAGCTTGTTGGGAAGACTGCTTGGAAGAACATGAATTTATAAAATGGAGATCGACTCTAGAAGAGCATTGCTTATTCTTTGATGGAGCATCGAGAGGAAACCCAGGTGTGGCAGGCGGGGGAGGGATCCTCCTAGGTCCTAATGGCATGATGAAGCTGGCCTATGCATGGGGCCTTGGTCATGACTCTAACAACATAGCAAAGGATCTCGTGTTCTGGCAGGGACTAAGGCTTGCCTCCGTTAGGAATATCCAAAAACTAGTGTTCTTCGGAGACTCCAAGGTAATTATTCAGGTGTTGATAACGCAAAGGAATCCAAGCTAGGTTAATTTAGCACAAATCCTCAAGAAAACAAGTCTTCTGCTACAAAAATTCCAGAAGGTCATGTTCTTCCACATCCTCTGGGGGCTAAACACTCTGGCATATACAAAAGCTAACAAAGGATCGCTAATGAGAAAGAGCGTGTTGTCAGTAGATGGGCTCGAGAAGAATTCTTACATCCCCTAATGGTGAGGGATCTCAACCAAATGTTCAGTTGGTCAAAGGGCCAAATAAAGACCTGTATTCCAATCATTCAAACATAGAACTGAATCCAATGCAAGATTCTCCGACAAGTACCATCATAACCTGGAGACTGCAACTCCCCTCCCGGTCAAAGTCAGGGAATATCATACCGTGGAGAAACAAACCTTCTCGGCACTCTCACCAGGAATCACGTGATCCCCCTAGAATCCAATGCTATTTCTTCAGATGAAATATTCACTCCTGCATAACATTTACATTCAGACTGGCGCTAAGATTTCTTAAGAGAGGAGAGAGTCAGACTTTTCCCAGAAGGGCTTCAATGGCCTCCAGCTCCATCACAGGGCCTTCTCTAGAGGATTGTTTGACAGAATTGCAATCCGAGCTGGACAGAGTCAAATCTTTAGTCCAAGATCAAGCAAGGATCTTGCTCAGTCTAGATAATGTCGATGTAAGGAGATGGGAGTCTCTCAATCAGGATCTCAACAACCTTTGCGAGGAGTTCAATGATTCGATGGACTCTCAGTTCAAGGATTTGGCCAATGTTCATGGCGAGTTTGGGAACCGCCTCAGCAGGCTCAAAGTCAAAGTTGAAAAACTCACTGGTGAATGGCCCAAAGATCCAACTGCACCGGTGAAGAAAGAAGAAGATTAATCTCTCTGCTTCCCCCTTTGTTATGCATCAGTCCTCTACTTTTATGTTTTCAGTTCCTTTGCTTGTAAAGGAAGCTAAGCCACGTTCTAGTGGCCATTTGATAGTCTACCAGGTCCATAAAACCTGGGATTTTGTTGTTCTTTCCTTTTTTCTGAATTCTGATCAGAGCTATAAGGTTTTAGTTAAATCTCCTTGTTGTAAAGCACTCGGCAACTGGTTGGATGGCCCTTAATACAAAATTTATCCGTTATTGTCTTAAAAAAAATATCTCTATATTCTAAAAATCATTATATATATACACCTTTTTTAATTTCTCCTTTGTAATCATTGATAAATAAGTCTAGGATCTACTTGGATCTATAAACTATTATGGAAAAAACTCCTCCCATGTGATCTGGGCCATTTACAAAGTGAGAGTGAATAATACCCTTTACACCTCTAACAATGAGGATTCCTTCTAGATTTCCAACTATATTCACTCTCATTCCAATCTTCTACACAGGGAGTCTATCCTTACAATGAATAGAAGGGGTGATAAAGGGAACCCTTATCGGAGTCCGTTTAAATTAGAAGACTAAAGTAGGCCTACCATTGACAAGAGGACCAATCCATGGAATTATGATGTATACTATAATATGGCATGTGACATGCTCAAAAAATCCAAAACTAGAGATAACATCATGTAAAAAGGAGTTTCAAACTCTAGAAAAAAATTTAGCTAGATCTAATTTACAATCATACCTCTTTCACTATTTATTGTCTGGAATGTACTTCTTTTTGTATAACAATAATCTTGTTAGTGATTTTCTTTTTCTCCAAAAACCTCCTTGGTTCTAAGATGACATTTGGGAGGATCTTCTTAATCCTATTGGACATAATCTTGGTTAGGATTTCATAGGCAGAATTACAGGGAGATATAGACCTAAATGTTTAGAAAGATGTGGTTCTAGAATATTTGGGGATCAAATCTATAAATGAAGAATTAGTGCTGCCTTCTATTTTTGGCCTAGTCCTAGTCCAATTAAATGCCTCAATGAGACACCATTTTGTGGACTATAATGCTTATGAAATATGCCCATAATGGTAGGGTGGACAAAGCTCAACAATGTTTAAAAGCATGCTCGAGCATAATGTTTTCTCATAGAATGTTGTGATTTTGGATTGCATATAAAGTGGAAAAATCAAGGAGGCTCACAAATTGTTTAAAAGAATGCCACAATGGAGATATGCATCATTTCAAGCATGGAGAGCTGCATGTTCTTACATCGGTCTTGTTGTTTCTTTATGTGGACCTAACATATACTTGCAGTGTCTTTGACATATCACTTAAATTACCAACAAAAATTTCCAACAAGTGAGGGAATTCCATCATGGTACCTTTTAAGATTATCATCATAGTTTGGACATTGATCTTCATTTCTCTAAGTGAGTAGTGAGGAATTTGATGGAGGAAAATAATATAATATGTGTTTAATGTGTCAAGGAAAAAGGGACAATTAATACAAGGCAAAAATTGGCTATTTACAAGGTGGGAGGACACATTAATAAAACTCAAAGCCTCGCACATGTCCAAATATGCCATGTAAGTACGGAGAATTTTTGTGCATCAACCTTACCTTAGGCCATATCATTTGTCTCTAGGGCTCATGTGACATTAGTAGGCCTATTTCCACCACACAAGCCCTATAAAGGGAATCTTTGTCATGTAAGAGGAATATGGCGTTCATTTCAAGTTTAGAACACTAAGGATGGCTCTCATGGCCTAGTCCATGTTCTAGGGTAAAAATATAAAGTCCTAGGCCATAAAATTAATGTCCTCAAGGGATTAGGGCCCATGCACATGGGGCCCTAGTCCATAACGTCATCCCTATGTGGGGAATCCTTCAAAAGCCAAGATTGCCTTCTTAGAAAACTCATTCTAAATCAGATCTTCATGTTTTAGTCCTACATAAGTTTCTTGACATACCTAATAACTAAATTAATCCCATTTCATAGATTTGTAGGATAATTAAGAAGCAATAAGGATTATGAAATTTATGCTTAACATGGTGCTAAGAACCCCCATGGTTATAAATATAAAATCAAAGCAAATTATACATCACGTTTGGTCAACGATGAAAGGCAAAGGTTCACATGGATCAAGGAACAAGCTGGGAGAATTACTTAAGGATCATGTGGTAATATCACATGTTGCCACACCACCATAATAATGTTAGCTCCAAGTTGTAAAACATGATTACTACAAGTTCTAAAACGTAGACTTTTCACATTAGGGCATAATGCCTTCAAGGAGGTCCTTGTATCACAAAATATAAGAAACCATTTTTTCTTGGGAGCCTAAGTCTAAAAGTACTTCGAAACATTATTAACTATGGGTGTTGGATTCGTATGAGGAATTATGAAATGCCATGACTAGGCCTAGAAATTCACATCCCATCCACCCATCAAATGGAAATTTCAAAATTGTGTATAATTATCAGTGCTCAATCAAAGGAAATGTTGTAAGGGACATTAAAGCAATATAGATGAGCAGTTGATTAATATTAACGAAATTTTCTTATTTATCCTAATTATTGATTTGTTGTGTACTTGATAAATAGGATAAGAAGGAGCGCCTATATGATTTTTGCTCTACTTTTTAGCACCGAGGACTGTATTTTTTATCAGCAATGAATAAAAAAAATAGGCTAAGAAGGTATTGTGTTGGCTTGCATCAATGTTCCGCACTACAAGCTTATGTATTTAAAAGAGGATTGGTTAATGCATTCATATTCTTCATGTGGCTATTAACATAGTTTATTGAGAAGGTTCTTATATTTGTGAATACTTTCAAGGCCACACTCATATAAGTGAATTCATTAAGGCCATGCCGGTTTGGGTAAATCCCCCTCATAAATATGAAAGTGCCAAGTCAATTGTTAGAATTCTTAGACAATGTCAATTACAAGACCTGGGTTGAGCATACTAGAATTTTAGATCATTTTCCTGTGGTCGTGTTAGAAACCTGCGTATATAGTGTTCTAAACTTCAAAATTAGTTGTACCACATCCCACTTCCAAGCCAAACATACCCTATGGAGGGCCAATATGGTGGTTTGGGACCACACACATGGACCATGACCCCCATTATAAGATCTCCAAATCCATCTGCATTGTTAAAATTTAGTAAAATATTGTACAAATTCATTATCAAAATTGTTATTTTCCATTAATGACAATGTGACACAACTAAATATGACTAACATAAATGACTAATTCACATTAATCGTTGCTAGCTAGTTATATTTATATTCCAGTGACTAAATTAGTCATTTATGTTAGTCATTTTTATTTTAGTCACTTGTTATCTAGTCATATATTTTATCCTGTGACTAAATTAGACATTTATATTAGTCGTTTTTAGTTGGCTTATTTAAAATTTCTCAATTTTAGTCGTTTATCCCTTGAAAAAATAGTGGTGACTAACTTTTTTAGTCTCCTAGTCACTTATCTCTCATTTTGTACTAGTGAATGCAGGATTATTCAAAGGGCGTTAAACCCTAGTTTTGGCAACATGTTTTTTGTTTGCATTCTTGGGCTACAAATTATGACCATCTTGAGAAGGGATTGACAGTGTTCTATTGACATGAAATCACATATTCATATCTTTAGTTTTATTCATTAAATTATTGCCGCAACCATTCTTTCATGCATAAATTTGTCTGGTTTATATTTTCATTGGAGTATATGCAACCAAATGATACCTCCTTTGTTCACATGATCCAGAAATGGCTAGAAGAGCTTCAAAACGTAATGCCAAGGTGGTGTCGAATTCAGAAGAAAAAGTTGCTCCAGAAGTAGCCCTAGAAGTTCAGTTTGTTGATACTAAATCCACCACAGGAGTAGCTCTTGGGTTCAAGTCTTGTGAACTTTACCATGTGATTAGGGATCAAAACATACCAGATTCAACGATGGAAGAAGACTTGATATATCAAAATATCATGAAATTTGGTATTCATAAGGTTTATGCATGCCCAAAGTTATTTCCATGTTCCGAAGTAATAGGATGGATGTAAGAGCTGTAAACTGATAAAAATACAAATACAAACAAATAACTAGCATGCAAGAAGATCTGACAAAACAATGGATCTAATCAATAATAACAGAGAATACACTATGAACATTATAGGAACCATACCTGATTAGATGACCTAGTAGCTACCATTACCTTGAAAACTCCAATGCGTGCAACTAAAGGTGGGGGACAACTCTCCACCCAACCAACCCCCAGCCATTGGCTGAGGCCCCCAAGCCCCAACCAATTAACCCTATGTTAGAGCTTGCTTGCTTTCCTCTTTCTTGGCTCCTTTAGAACCCTCCTTCCAAAATGGAAAAAGACCAAAAGATCCTTCTCTCCTCTTCTTATCCTCCTTTTATCTCCCCTTTCTCCCCTTTTTCTTAATTTCTTTTAATGCAAATTGTTTTCCTTCATTTTTCTTTCATATTCCCCTTTATTTTATTAATTTACAATTTGTTATAATTATTTCACAATCATGCATATATGAGGGTTGTTACATACTTCCCCCCTTCAAGAAAATTCATCCCGAAGTTATAATCTTCAAGCAATAAATACAATACTTATTCAATCAATCAATCAAGTAAATACTAGAATATATAGGTAGCTAGTACTATTGTGAAGTTAAGAGAATTATATGTGTGGCCACCACATAGAAGTCTCCAAACCCCACTAATACAATCAAACGCCCTAAGTTACAACATGCTCTTAAGTAATTCCCTATGAGTCTAGATTGAAACCTCAACAACAATTATGCATCATACACATAGAAGCATTAGAAAATTAATTAATAATTAGTAACTATGTAATTCTTTACTTCCTCGTTCCTTACTCACCCTCTCCCTAAGAATCATACCATCTTCCACCTCCATAAACCTCCCCTCCAACTTCGGATGGTCCCGATCTCCATGGCACGGGACCTCTACTGTAACTTGTCTACGGATCATACACTAGGCATCAGAAGTTCCCTGGGAAGTTACCGCGGCATTGCCACCTTCCCAACTTTTGGTAATAATACTGCCTCATCGGATTCTAACCGGAGTCTGGGCCTCATCGGTACTAATCGACATCTGGTTCCCGGTACCCCGATCCTGATATCAGGATCGTTATACCACAGGAATCTCGAAAGGCTAGCCTAAACATCCTCCACAACACCCTCAAGGAACTAGCCCTAGGCATCAGAAGTCCGTCTACATAAGCCTCCCTCCCGGTGAGTATTTATCCAACCGTGGACTCTGGTCACATCAGAAGTTCTCCGGGAAGTATCTGTGGCATTGCCACCTTCCCAACTTCTAGTACCCCTCCAATTACATGGCTTGAATAGATGAATGGCACATGTTTATACATGACAAGTTGCTAGGATGCTACCCTAACCTCCTTACATCGACTTCTTTGAATAAGGCCCACTAGGTAGTTCGTGTGTAAATAATCATTGAGAGGGGCCATCTTTATTTAATAAGGACCACCAAGTAGTTAGCACTCATTAATGATTGTACGATGAGTGGATTAGGGTTTGGGTAGTGGGAAGATATTTATAGAGGTAGGAAGTTATTTAACATTTTTCCAAGTATTGTCATTGCATTAGAGCTCTTCTTGTTTGTAGGTTTCTTCCTCAAAAAAAGGCTCATGAACATTTCTCTCTTCTAGATTATCAATATAAAGGTTAATTGAAAATATTGGAACAAGACTTGGACATGAACATATTGGAACAAGTTTGGAATGGTAAATGCATTATGAGAGGTTTCTAACATGAGAGGTTTTTAGATGAGAGTCACCTTGTTCATCTCTGAGATCAATTACATGCCAAGTTGAACCTTTTAGTCAAGCACTTGAAGAGGAAAGGGAAACAAAACATTCCACTGAGGTCTACAAGACAATTTGTTATTTGATGAAGGATGGGTTAATAAATACGTACAAACTTGGCCTAAAATACTGGTCTTTATTAGGGAGGGTTATGGAAAATTATATGCCACACATGATGACCTTAAGGTGCTAGAAGTGAGACCCTACAATCTGATAGTGGACAAAATGACATTAGATGAACTAAAGGAGTAGGTTCAACCATGTTGAGTAGAATTAATAGAATGAAGTGATAGAAAACATAGGTGGGAAAGAAAAATGACACAAGGATGAGTTGATCATGATCAACATCAGTTCTCGCTAATGGCACACACCAATTCTAACCAAACAATACTACATTGTTAGGATGCTACTACACAATCAAGGGTCAAATAGTGTTGTTGTGAACACCATGATTTTGTAATGAATAAACTTAAATATTGGATTAATTAATTAATATTGGATAACAAGTAAATCAATTTCAACTTTATAATAAATAAAAATCAATATAAGTGGTGGTTGATTAAATTTGACTATATCATATTAAATATAATAAAAAAAACTTAATTTATATTATTATTATGATAGTGATTATTATTATTCTTTCCTTGAATTGCCTTTATTGTTTTAAGATACATTACTTTGCTCTTCAATCCCACTATAGACATTGAATTTTTCATTCCGCAGATGCCCTAAGTGAACCAAGTTCTTCTTCATGTGGTTAATGATTAAATATGTGCTTAATGAAGAGGACAATGGAACATTAATGATCAATTATTTCTGCTTATGCATTAGTTGTATATGATAAGTGTTTGCAAGCTTACGTGAGTATCTCTCACGATTATGATCTTGTTTATTGTTTTCTCAAGATTATGAACTTTGTTTATTGTTTTCACATTAGATGTGATTTTAGAGCCAACACAAGCATCACTAAATGCCATCAAAATGTCAAGTCACTAGTGAAGATCCAAGGAAATTCCAAAAAGAATATTAAAAACACTCTTTTTTTTAAACAAAATATTTTGATACTTTTAAAACTTGTATCATGCTCTAAAACATGGAAAAAATAGCCACTTTAACCCATCAAGATTTGATCATTGTTGACAGCCTCGACATCAACTTCACATGGCCATCTCTTAGAACTTTGAAAACAAACTTACATCCTGGAAGCACCTCATTGATGATATGTAGCCTTCTTGTGTGCACAATTCAGTTCCTTCACGGGTGTATCTTTTCTTGGTTTCTACTAACAGTCATACCTCAGGCTAAGACGGTTGGTGTATGTTTGCATCTACACTTCTGGTCATGGGTTTGACAATTAGCTAGTGTCAAGTATGTGCTAATAGTCTACTAGAAGTAGTGCCTATCAAACATAGGACTATGATCTATGATTTTGACCGTGCATTTGAAGGGTATTAGCGTTCCCATGGTTTCAAGTGACAAAATACAAAAAAATTATGGGTTCATACCCTTCACTGGAAGGGGGACAAACTATGGAATTTACGTCAAACAAAGGGTTGTGCCTAGGCCCCCATGCCCTTTGTGAAAAACAATATATATGAATGAGAAGATTCATATATATTAATGAGAAGATTCATATATATATATATATATATATATATATGAATGAGAAGATTCATATAATGACTAACTTGTGGGTGTACACAATTTATGTGCATAATAGTTGCAAGTAAAATAAATCTATGCATTTCCTGGTGCATGTTGAATGGTATAAAGGATATCTTTGATGTTGACCCTCTGCCTCAGAACAATCCTTGCACATGTTCAAAGGACATAGTAGCCTTTGATGCATCTGTCATATGGAGAATAGTTGGTATGAAATGTCTGTTTGGGCCACTTGGGCCATATGAAACTTGATGTGGTTATTCCTAATGGGTGCACTTCTACCCATGATAATGTGTACTTTAAGCAAGTTATTCCCCAAATTTGAATGGTTGAAATTGATTAGCATACTAGTGATTTTGGGAATCTTTTGAAAGCATGTATCCGTGACAACTCCTGTCAACATTGGTACACGGATTATCTTTTGAACCATCTTCAATTAATTCATATTTACATTGAATAGCGGGTGGTGGCATAGATACAACTATGTTAAATTATTATCATCTATCGATTTAGCGACATCATTCATGGGAGTGCTTCTCTACTTGAGTTTGGGTAGTGAAAACAAGGGGCTCAAGTGATGGGTAACATAAATAGATCATTGCACACTTGCTTCCTATCCAACTACACCTGTAATATTTGTGAAAGGTTGTCCTCTCTTCTAAACCCCATATATTCCTAACCACACTAGTGCATTCACTTACATATATTTTTGCAATTCAATCAAATGCAATTCTTTATTTCACTTTACTAATTTTCCTTTGCCAGCTCTTCATTTGGGAGTCAATTTTTGAAGTCCAAAAATAGACTGTGGTGAAAAATTCAATAAGGAATACAACATAATTTATATTTGATGGAATATTCTAACATATGTGATTTTGAATTATATGTGAAATATAGATAGAGAGGGAAATATCACTATGGTGCATTGCCAAAGAATTCCTTCTCCATGTACCAGAGAGATAAATGTCCAATGATGATTCAATAAGATAAATGCCCTATTACTAATTTTTAGATAGATGCATCATATCCCTCATCCGACCATAATTTTTTTGGATGTAGACATGGAAAAGGGCTTGTTGGAATCTATCAATATAACCCTCAATGGCTAGTCTCACCTATAGCATATGGATCACTAGAAACTATTCTTTAAATGAAATATCTACAATGAAGATGGCCATTTTTTGAAGGATTGAAAATATTCCTCCCCACTCCCCTTGATCAAGACTCTTTGGAGCAAAAGAAGACTTATCAGAAGATGAATGGAAAAAATGAAACCCCCACCAAAATTTTGATTCAATGAACTAAAGTGAATATGTCACAACAAAAACATAAGTCCTCTACATAACCATCTTAGTAGTGTCAAGTGAATGCAAGACAACAAAAAGGAAAATCTTTGTTTTGTTTAACATATTTGCAATTCTTTCTTCTCTAAATCCTGAATAATTATCCCCTCTTGCAGTTCCTATGGAGGCTACAATTTTGACTCCTTCTCTCTATTGATCATAAATAGGTTGAAGCCCCTTTGTCTAATCCACCATATGTTCTTAACCTTGTTCCTTCCCAATTAGTTCTTGAGATCATCCTTTATTCCTTAGTCGATGGTGTTTCCCATTTTTTACTTCCATTTGGTTCTCCTGGGTTGGTATTGGTTCCCTTCCTCTTCTCAAACTCCCATGGGATGAGATGTAGCCTACAAGCCCCTATAGGTTGAAGGTTTCCTAAAGGATGCCAACTCATCCTACAAGCGCCTCTGTAGGGTGACACGGTTGGTTTCCATCACAGTCTACAAGCCCTGTAGGTTGATTGTAGGTTGTAGGCTTCCATCTCATCCTACAGGTCCCTATAGGCTGTGATGGAGCCTATAGGGGCTTGTAGGTTGAGCTTCCTATCACATCTCCTCCAAGGATGTTAATTTTTCAAGTCTTAGTTGAAATGACCATACGATTTTTGGGGAAAGTGAGTCTATTTTGTATTGGTTGGGATTGCTATTTTGAAATCATGTTAATGCAATGAGTTCAAAGGTGGTATATTTTGAGATTGACCTAATTATTTCCATTGATATAGTGAGTAATTAACACAAAATGTTTAATAAATAAGAAAGCCATCTTTATAGAAATGCATATGACTTTCTATTTTGCAGGTTTATTTCTTGTTGAATGCATGGAGGCTGCTTTAGTTTTGAGATATACAACACAAGTGTCCCTTGTAGTGTTGGATGAACGTAGTTGAGGAATATCTACATTTGATGGATATGTCATCGCTAAATTAGTAAGTTATCTCTAGACCAAACATAAATTCTTCTATTCATCGAGTAATGTTGTATGTATTCTCGTGTTTTCGTAACAATATGGATGATTTAAATTTTACTATCCTTGTTGGCATCTTATAGTGATATTAAGGACAACCAGAAGATTTTTTATGAGGCTTTGATATATAAGCTTCTTTCATGACTTCGAGGTACTTAGTCATTATTGAGACAAATGATTATAGGTTGCTCTTTACCACACATTATCATCCTTTCACTAAAGAATTGGCTTTCCACCCTTATCTCAGTTTGAAGTAAAGGCCATGCTCATTTGGGATGAATCTTATGATTGTAGATAATATGGGGAATTTTAGTATTGTTTCTAAGAAAGTAACCAATATTGACAACAATTTTCTTAGTTTAGATTTCTTAAAAATAGAGAGCTATCTCATATTTTTGTATAAGGTAAGATTTGGTCCACAATGTGATGTTGGATGTGCTTGTCTTCTCTGCTACTAAAAATTTTAATGTATAATACCTCAAGCATTTTTTGGTGACTCCATTTCGAACTAAAATTGCTATGATTGGTTTGAAAGCTTGTCATTTTGTTTGGGAGAGCATCTTTGATCATTTTTATTTTGAATTTTGTGATCTTATGTACTTTTACATTTGGTAAGCCTATATGATCTTTATCTTTGATCTAAGAAATTTCTAAGGAGGTTTGCAACATTGTATATGAAATCCTCATAATTTTTTTCCATGAAATACAAAAAACTAGTTCATATTGTGCTATCACATTAACTAGTCCTAGTGCATAGTCTACAAATGGTTTATGTAGTTGTTCCTTCCATTTACAAACTTTGACACCATATTCCAAGTTGGTTTATACACTTTCTATTGCATAAGCATATGCAGCTAAATAATGCAATCAACATCTAATAAATAAAATAATCATCAAGTTAATTTGAAGACATTTTGAAATATTAGGTCTAATTCACAACTACCAACCTCTCCCGTATCTATTTAAGGGTGCTAGCTCAATGGTAGAGGTGCCCTAATGTAAATCAATAAAGTATATTGTAGTTTATTTTTAAGAAATTAATCCTTAGTTGATGTTGTTCAAATGATTAAATGATTTTTATACATTGTTTTATTTTATATATTGCCTCAACAACGTAAATAGTCTAACCACAAACAAAATTATTTGCATTATTTATTTTCTCAAGAGAGATAAAAGTGATATCACCTCTCAAGATACAAAAATATGTGTTTTCTATACTCTCTCAAGAAAGACAATTTTTAGTTTTTCTAGAGAAACACCCACATAAAGACAATATACAACTTCATTTTCTCCAACTTGAGACATAATTTACAACTTCATTTTTTTTTCAACTTGAGACAATATAGTCTATAAGAACAATATAATCTATAATTCATATATTCTATATTGTCTCTATAAAAACAATAATTTATAACACTCCCTTAAAAGACAATATTGAAGACAATATACACAACAATTTTTTTTATTTTTTTTTATAAGTTGAAACAAATATTATCTAAGTATCCTCTCAAAACACCCTCTAAGTAGTAGTAGTGACACCCACTGCTACCTTGCATGCAACCGAGTGTGCCCTACGTCGCGCCGTGCTTGAGACCATCATGAACCGAGTTGGAGGTGAGTTGCCTGCTCCCAAGGCAGGGACGTTAGAGAACATATCATTCGTTTAAAAATGTCCATTTGAATACAGAAAAAAAAAAATCTAATGCTTTTTCACGAGTCAAACAATTTGAAAAAGAATAAGCAAAAGAAACAAACCAGGAGTTGTCAGGAGAAACCTGATAACATCAGCGGTCACTCCAAATGTTATGCAAGTGTATTGCAGATAACATGTACCCTACATTCGCTGTGAAACGCTTTATCCAAAAAATGAAACGGGCATTCTTTATCTCGATGCCTTGTTACGGTCCCAAGGGTATTAATGGAGCTGGCGCTTCAAATTTCACAATCAAACGGCGCGTTGGGTGATGCAGGAGCGAAGGATCTGCTCCACCATTCCTTTTGCCTGCCATCAAGAACACTTCTTTGCTTGTCAAAGAAGTCGTGGATATGATACCTGGTCGCCTGATTCTCCTCTTACAGATCCATTGGTTAACGTTTGTGCAAAGGGTCGTCCACCGTTAAGAGTCCACATGAATTCCGGGGCAAGTATTTTAACAGGGGTTTATAACTTATTAGTATGAGATTTTTTTGTAGATTGCATTATGAGAATGAGAAAAGTGTAGGTTCAGATAAATTAAGTAATAAATAATTTATTAGTGACTTGTGATTTCTATTGATATTTAACTTGTTTATTTGTAATTATTGTTAACTTGTTTGTGATAGTTACTGGCATTTAACTTGTGACCTATCACTAAAAATTAAGTGACTGTACTAGTTAACCTTGGTAAGTAGGAAATGATCTCTACTGACAGTTACCTTGTTTGTTTGTAACCATTCTTAATTTTTTTTGTTTAGTTACTGGCATTTAACTTGTGACCTACCACAAAAAATTAAATGGCTATACTAGTTAACCTTGGTGAGTGGGAAAGGGACTCCCCCACAAACTCTTTTTGGCCGGGTGGAATTCTGTTAGCCAGGTGGAATTTTGAACAGAGAAGCCATTAACTCATTGGAAAAGGAAATAAAAAGAGATTAAAAAAAAAAAAATTATGTTATTTTGGGTGGCCGCATGAAGATTACTGGCAGGGAAAGACTGAACGTACGATGAGGCTCGAGGAAAAAGAATAGGAGATGGATATGCTCTTTCTCACACCATCCAGACCATTGGAAGGAGGACGAAGATAGGGAGCTGAGAATGAAGGGATATGAGAAGAAGAAAGGAGAACATAGATGAAAAGGAATAGAGTTTGAGGCAATGAAAGCCAATCCATCAAGAAGGCGAAGCACTTGGATGAGATTTCAGGGGAACAGAAAAGAATTGACATGTCGGCAGGTTGGGCGACCCTGCTATCCAGATACGCTGAGCGACAGATAACTTGGACGAGATAGATATAAAATTTTGGAATCTTCTAATATCGCATGGCTGGGGAAACCTGCCCTTGAAAGCAATGCAGTGGTTCAGGTACAAATTAATGAAAATTTTCGTTGCCTGTTGGTACGAGAGATGATGAATAACGCCACCACTTGCTTCCAAGAAACAACAAGGAGTTTTAAAGCTGCACCAATGAGCTGCATCGCCACCCACTGTATTGTTGTCCATCTCGCCTACCACGAAACCCAAAAGAAAATGAATCTACGATTGCAACTGTATTTCATCGTTGATTCCAGGTCCCACCCCACCTAATCTTCGCCAAAATTTCAACATATGTTTATGCACTATTTTATGAACTCTATTGATTCCTTCTTATGTTGTGTAGTAGTTTTCACCCAATAAATTCATCACCTCAAGTCATCTTTTCCATACATCTACCCACGTTCCTTAGGTTGTGTAAGAGTTTTCACCCTATAAATTCCTCATCTCAAGTCATCTTTTCCATCCATCTACCCACGTTCCATATGTTTAAACTTCTGATTGTTATACACATATTTCGAAATCCAGTGAAACATTCCATTTAAGATTTTTTTCATTTACAGATATGAAATCTTTCATTGATCATGTTTTTCGAGGTCTGAAAAGCAGACGGATGATGGCTGCGGCATGCCTCCTTATTCTCTCCTTTGCAGGGCCTAATTATCTATACGGTTTGTATTCGCAAACTATGAAAATGACTATGGGATATGATCAGAAAATGATCGATATGTTGGGGTTTTTCAACGACTTGGGTGCAAACGTGGGCATCATTGCTGGCCTCATCAACGAGTTCTTTCCACCATGGGTGGGACTAACAATGGGTTCAACGCTCAACCTCACTGGATATCTCATGATTTGGCTGTCTGTGACGCGCAGAATTGCAAAGCCTGCAGTGTGGCAGATGTTTATGTATCAATGCATCGGAGGGAGCTCCATGACATTCGTGAATACGGGAATAATCGTGACTTGTGTCAAGAATTTCCCAAGGCACAGAGGTCTTGTCGTTGGGCTGCTCAAGGGATTTGTAGGTCTGAGTGGTGCTATTATCACTCAAATCTACAGGGCTGTTTGTAAGGACGATCACCCCAGCTTTCTCATAATCCTAGCTGCTACTCTTCCCTCTTCTGTAGCGCTTTTATTGATGCCCATCATTAGGCCTATGGACGCTACAAAAGAGAAGGATGAGACTAAGACTTTTTATATTTTTCTTATCTTGGCCCTTGCGTTGGCTGGCTTGCTTATGGTTTTTATTTTGCTGGAAAACTTGTTGGTTCTTCCACAGATCGTGATTCAGTTGTTTGCTGGAATAACAATTCTCATCATCTTCTTGCCATCGCTGATAGTCATACGCTCAGAGTTTCAAAAGTCAAACAACGTTGTTCAAGTGGATCAGTTCAATGATTCATTCTCAGATCAAAGAAAGTCTAAGATTGAACTGCAAAGCTCCTGTGAGGATATCATCTCGGCCTCTGTCGAGAAATCAATACTTGTAACAGAAGATAAATCGGCTGAGAGCAGCAACGAGGTACTAGGCGCTCACGATGAGAAGAAATTGAAAGGAAAATGGCCTGAAAGGGGTGAAGACCATACAATATCTCAAGCACTTATGAGCTTAGACTTTTGGATACTTTTCGTGGCAACAACATGTGGATTGGGAACAACAATTACCGCAATAGACAACATGGGACAGATTGGAAAATCCTTGGAATACTCATCTCTGAGTATAAGCACTTTTGTTTCACTACTGAGCATCTGGAACTTTTTAGGCCGCGTTGGGGCAGGCTTCATCTCTGAAGTACTTCTGCAGAAGTATTCAATTCCTAGGCCCTTTTTGCTGAGCATGGTCTTGTTAGTTGCGACGGTAGGTAATCTCCTCATTGCTTCTGCACTCCCTAGATCCCTTTACATGGCCTCCATTCTCACTGGCATGTGCTTCGGTGCAGTTTGGCCTCTGCTGTCCTCTATCATCTCCGAATTGTTTGGGCTTTGCCATTTTGCAATTTTAAATAACATTGCAGCAAGTGCCAACCCTTTGGGAGCGTACTTGTTCTCTGTTAGGGTAGCAGGATACTTCTACGATAGGCGAGCAAAGCTTCAAATGTTATCTAACGATGTTCCAGTTGCATCGTCAGCTTCCGGCGCTTCAGTTGACATGGTGTGCGTTGGGAAGGCATGCTTTGAGCTCACGTTTTTCATAATGGCAGCAGTTAGCATGGTTGGTTCGGCCATTGCAGGTGTTCTGGTGTATAGGACCAGGCAATTCTACAAGCAAGACATTTATAAGAAATTCGATACACAAGCTGATAACTCCTCGTTATCGGATCAGAGGAATCAGGTATTGATCAAAGGGGAAGAAGAAAGAAATTAGTGGTTACAAATTAATTGATGTGTGAGTTCAGATTTAAACACTGCTAGTAATTTGTCAATTGTCATATTAGTTAGGTAAAGCTTTCATAACGTCAGGCTGAGGCTGATAAGAATCGCTTAAAGATCAGCAGAATATTATAATCTTAGCATAGTTATTCTTCTCCAACAAACTAATTATCAGGTAATTTCCTGTGGACGTACCCTCACCTGCATTATGTATTTTTTTATTGTCAATAATTTCTTTTGTATTTTAATCGTTGCAACAGTTTCGATCCTCCAATAATGGAGAATAAATCTATGCTTATCGAAGTAACTAATATTTATCAAAATCATTATTAAAGTTATAGAATTATTTTTTCTTTGTATTTATGTTGATAGATCTAATGAAATAAATCAATAAAAGCTTCCATAACAAATTTAAGATGGAATACTGCTCTGCAATTATTTTATGCAAAGGTGGGATGCCTATTTCTTTGTATTGCTGTTGATAAAGCTAATGAAATAAATGAATAGAAGCACCTGTTTCACATTTAAGATGGAATCTTTCTCTGCAGCTAGTTTATATAGAGCAGGCTCCTTTTTTTTCAGGGGCAAATTATCATCACTTCGTTGTTTTAGAAAATATGCAGTATTGAGACTTAAGCGCCTATGCATATCGAACTTACCAGGGATTATAACTTTTTTATATACTTATTATAAGAAATCTCATAGTAACCCTATGATGTAGCTTCTAATCAATGGGAATTGGAATATATGAAGAAACATAATCCTGACAAGAAAATCTACCAGACTTAGTTACAATTTTGTTAATATTAATGGAAATTGTAGGCATGGCATGTTCAACAAGAGCATCATGTCACTTACAAGAATTGAACTTAGGTGGAGAGGGCAACAATCATTCCTCCCAACCACCTAAGCTCCACCAAATTAATATTTTTTATATATACTATTTAAACAAAAAATTCACATGATTCATTTATGAGGCTTTGCACCACAAGAACAACAAGTGCACAAATAATTATTTTGTAAATAATTCAATTCAGTTATTCATTTTCATTTGTAATACTATTTAAACAAATAAATACCTAAGATTCTTAATATTGACAAATAATTAAAAGCTACCATTTTTAATTTTTTACTATTATAAAGAAGTAATAAAAATTATTTGAATTGAGATTTATTATTATTTTTATTGATCTTATTAAAATTCTAGATGGACATTAATATCATTATTACTTTTTTAGCATGGGTCTCAAATCCATGGACATAGTTAAGGACAAAACCTCTACATTGGGCCCCAAAAGAAGCTTTTAATCTAGGACCCAAAGACACCTCAATGGTCACCACACATCTTCCTCAAAGTATTCTTAGCCTCTAAGTGTGTGGTCCTTGATGCTATTATAAGGTTTTAATCACTAGGGATTGGTGTAGTGGCCCTCAACATGGTTGAGAGAAGAATAAAAAATGTTATCTTGGAAGTAGCATATAGTGGTCCTAGACACTTATTTGTGGCATGGACATGTACAAATAGGATTTAATTATGATGATTTACACCATAAACACAACTTCACATATAATTATTTTGTAAATAATTCAATTTTATTTTCATTCAAATAAGTGATCAAGATTAATTTATGAGTTTTTACAACACAATCACAACAATTTCAATTATTTATGTTTTATACTATTTAAACAAATAAATTTACATGATTAATTTATAAGAATTTCCACCACAAGCACAACAAGTTCACAAATAATTATTTTGTAAATAGCTCAATTCAATTCTTCACTTTTAATATTATTTAAGCAATAAATATATAGGATTCTTAATACTGTCAAATGATTAAACATGGTCATTTCTAATTTATTACTATTATAAAATAGTAATAAAAGTGACTTGAATTGAAATTTGATTATTCGATTGCGTATATATTTATTGATATTATTAAATTTCTTAATGGATATTAATACCATTATTAGGTTTTGAGCACAAGCCATGGGTTTCAAATCCTTGGGCATGATCAAGAGAGGAAACCTCTAACTTGGGCCCTAAAAGAAGCTTTTAGGAGTCTAGGAACAAGAAATATGGTCAGCACACATGTTTTCCTAAGAGTATTATAAGCCTCTATGTGTGGGCATTGATGCCATTATAAGGTTTTGATCACTAGCGATAGGTCTATTGGCCCTCGTCCTAGTTAAAAGAAGAAACCTAGGCCTTAGACTAAATGAAGCTTCTAGGCATGTAGGGATAGTAATGACGTGTTGATCCAACACAAATGACTATTTTAGAGGATCCATGTCCTTATAAAAGTACATATAAGTCTTTAGGGCATAGACATGATCAAGGGAGGAAACCTATGCCTTGGACCTTAGAGGAAAAATCTAGGCATATAAGTTTAACAAGTATACCCCAAACCACCACATAAGACCTATTAAAGGTACCCTTAGTCTGATCAATTGGGGGTATCAATGTCACTAAGATATTTTAAGAATTATATATTGGTGTCAAGGCCCTTGATCCGAACAATTAGTTCACTCGCATTGAATTTACCAAAATACATGATAAACTAGATAAGCCATAATAAATAGAATAATATTGAGTATTGAATAGATAATAGATGATAGATTACAATGATGTCTTGGCCTTAAATATGGCTTGGACACTTGATGTTGATGAGACGCCTCCTTTCATAATAACATTAATTAACCTAACTATTAAAATTATTTAAGTATTATCTTATTTATGTTTGTTACATTGCCACTCTCTTAGAAAGGCTCTATCCTCAAAGCCTTATAATGTTGTCACATCGTTCTTTGGGATGTCGTGGCTGACGAAACATGTCGATATGAATTGCTAAGTGTAGAGCATAACTTTCGATATGTGGATGGGTCAATCCATCCCAAATTGATTTGTTGTTGATTGTTGTGAATCCCTACTGATCTTTCGTCAGTAGGGAATCCCAATATCATTGATTTGTTGTTGATTGTTGGGATTCCCTACTGATCTTTATTATGAAAGGAGGCGTCTCCTCAACGTCAAGTGTCCAAGCCATATTTAAGGCCAAGACATCATTGTAATCTATCATCTATTATCTATTCAATACTCAATATTATTCTATTTATTATGGCTTATCTGAACTGGATGTTGTATTTTCGTCCCTTGAGGTTTAAAGGTTTCGTTCTTATCTTTTCCAACTTGTTTTCTAACTGCATGTTGTCATTTTGAAACTTCTTAATCAATTTTACTTGCGATTTTCTGTCATCTTAAGACTTCTTAAGTTGTTCCTTAAGATCTTCGTTATGACTTCTGATGCAGCTATTTTCTTCCTGCTTGTCTACAATTTTTCCTTCAATGTCTTTCGTAGATTGTTCTTTCTTCCAACTATTTTTCAACTTCTTAATTTTTGTGACTAGTGTCTTGTTATGATTTTTTAATCTGAAAATTTCTTTGAAATTGTTGGATAGTGTTTTATTACTCTTTGCGATCTCCATCTTGTGTGTCTTTTTAGAGTCGTCATTTTGTTGTTGAAGAACTTGTATTTGTTGTCGACATTGGACGACCTCTTATTCTTGACTTTCTAATTTATGTCGTATCTGCATTAGTTCTTCATCCTTGTCGCTAACGATTTTGTTCAAGCGTATTATTTCTACTTCGTAATCGTTTATTTCTTTCTTTATATCTTGATTTTTCAATCTCTGATTGAAATCGTTTTCGTCTTTTAATTCCTCAATTTGCGCAGACAATTTTCTATATGATTTTTCTAGTCAGAAATTTTTTGTTCATTGAAATCTTTTTTAATCTCATGTATTTTAATCATTACTTCTGATTTTGCATTCATGTCGCGTAAATCTTCATTGTCTCTTCAATAATGTGTTAACTATGTTTCTAATTTTTTTATTTGTAGTCGCAAACCAACTTCCATAGTTTCTGACTTCTTCGATGATAGATGGCTTTCGATTCTTTGACGATTTTTCCTTTGACTTTGACTTTTTCGACAAAAAGATGATTTTTTTTTTTCTCTTCGATTTTGTCTTTCTTTCCTTTTTTTATAAAGTAATAATTGTAATAATTAATACAATTATTAAATAATTATTATTATTATTAAAGAATAATAATAATAGTAATATTATTATTAATAATTATTATGTAATAATAATTATAATAGCAATATATTATGAATTACTTTAGGGTGGATGGTGAAACCCACAAAATAAGTTTTTTTTTTTAAATGTTTTATAATAACAATTATTATATGTAATAATAATATTATTATAAAAATTTGAATTGGTCGAATTTTGAACCCTAAGAGTGGGCGTGGAGGTGGCTGTTTGAGGAGAGGAGGGAGTGCAATGTGGATGATGGAAGGTGGGTGTAGGGTGTCGTAGGAGAAGCAAGGGGAGTGTGGGTAGCGTGGAGGTGAAGGGTGCATAAGGGGTGTAGAATTAGTGAGGGGGCACAATAGCGTGGAGGTGAAGGGTGTGTAAGGGTGTTGGGAAGAGGGAGATGGAGATGCTAAGCACAGCATAGAGGGAGAAGCAGTTTGTAAGGAGGGAGAGACAAGGGGATGGTGGACGCAGGAGCTGGCGGGAGTCGGACGTGAAGGGTGGGGTGCAGGAGCTTGGCGTAGGAGTGGAGGGCAGGCAGAGGTGGTGACCGGATGAGGGAGGGGTGGAAGCGGGAAAATAAATTCCATAGGAGGGTGCGGTGGTAGGAGGATGAACGTGGGCGTGGTGAGGGTGGGACCCAGAGGGTGTGCACCGAGTGTGGCGGCTGCGTGAGGGAAAGAGATGCGACCTATAAGAAGAGGGAAGACGGGAACGGACGAGAGCAGGGATGGTGGAGGGCAGCGTGAGGAAAAGGGGATGAGATGATGGCGGCAGGAGGAAGAGGGATGTGACTGTGGTGAAGGAGATGGTATGTGTGGTGGAGTGATAAATTGGGGATGGACCATGTGGAGTGGTTGTGTGTGGACTGTGCGAGGTGGTTGCATGACTGTGGGAAGAAGCAGAGATAAGGCGCAGGTAGATGTACGTGGATTTGAGCTGGGCGCGCGGGGGTTGTAGTCAATATTAGACGTAGAATCTCTTCAATTTATAGTGTATATCTTCAGCACAATTCTGAATCAGGGCTCCACTTTTTCCTTTTCTTTCTTTTGCGTGTGTGGCCAAGGGCCTATTGTTGGTCAAAAACCTTTATCCGGAGAAACTCTGACGAATGTGTGGCTAGCAGCCGGAATCTACCCAAGAAGGGGTTCTGATACCAAATGAGCCGAACAATTAGTTCACTCACACTGAATTTACCAAAATACTTGATAAACTAGATAAGCCATAATAAATAGAATAATATTGAGTATTGAATAGATAATAGATGATAGATTACAATGATTTCTTGGCCTTAAATATGGCTTGGACATTTGATGTTGAGGAGACGTCTCCTTTCATAATAACATTAATTAACCTAACTATTAATTATTCAATTATTATCTTATTTATGTTCATTACATCCATCGAGATGTTTGAGGGAGGAAACCCAGGCCTTATCCCTAATAAAATATTTTGGCCATTAAATGGAAAAACCAACACCTCGAACCACTATACATGAGCTATTGGAGCTATTATTTACCTCTAAGTGAGGACATCAATGGCATTATGAGGTTTTTGATAGTATGTATGGGTCTTAGCATTTTGAATCACTTGGGCCTTAAAACATACCCATGAACTCCCAATGCTATACATTCATCTGAGTGTTGATATAAGTGACACTAGGTATGGGTCATAGAACCTTAGATATAGTGGTTGGATTAATCATAGGACTTAGGTCCTCAAGGAAGGTTTTAGGCATCTTGTGCTAAGAGTGATGACTCAAACTATCACATAGGATATCATGCACTATATAGGATACCATTATCCTTAAAGTGGGATATGGGTCACAATATGTAATTTTTTTCACTGGGGATGGGCTTTGGACCATGATTTGGGAAGAAATTGAGGGAATTATACATTAATATAAGATTATTGTCAAGTCCGCAAATTATAAAATACACCCTTTAATGTGGATATTTGGCATAAAAGTTGGATATGGGCACAATCAAGAGTTGTTGCATAGTGGGATGGGTTTCAAGAGCTTTATGTAGGTGTCCTAGGGACTTGGGAATGATGTTCTAGGGAATAATACCATGTCTTTAGTCTTGAATAACCATTGAGGCATCTAGATCAATGAAATGATGGCTCAAAGCGCCATCCATGACTTTGCAAGGGTATACATGGAAATATGTATCTAGGTCTCATGGCCTTAGGGCCTTGGACATGGTTAATGGAGGAGACCTAAATCTCAGGATCTAAAGGAATATTCTAGCCATCCAGAGCTAAGAAGGTTTCCTTCACCAAACACACATGGCCTCCTAAGAGTATCATTAAGCTATGTTTGAGGATGGTGGTTCCATTAGGTGGTTTTGAGTAGTATGTATGTGTCTTAGGGAATTGGGAATGATGTTCTAGGGAAGAATACCATACATTTGGCCCTAAATAAATCATTGAAGGATCAAAATCCTTGAACAATACCTCAAAGCACCGCCACACATGACTTTTCAAGGGTATCCATGGTATTATGTATCTGTCTCTTGTGACATTGGGGCCTTCAACTTAGTTAGTGGAGGAGACTTGAACCTTGTGCCCTAAAGGAATATTCTATCCATCCAAAGCTAATAATTTTTCCTCCACCAACCACACAAAACATCCTAAGGATATCATTGGCCCATAATTGAGAATGTCGGTACCATTAGGTGGTTTTGAGTAGTATGTAAATGTCTTAGGGCCTTGGAAATAACATTCTATGGAAGAAGATACATGTATTTGTACCTAAAGGAAACGTTTAGGCATATAGAGCCATGAACAATGCCTTTAATCACCATGCATGACTTTGCACAGGTATCCATGGTGATATGTATCTAAGTCTTGGGGACTTGGGGCCTTAGACATGGTCAAGGGAGGAGACCTAAATCTTGGGCCCTAAAGGAATCTTCTATCCACCTAGGCCTGAGAAGGATTCCTCCACCAACCACACATGGCCTCCTAAGGGTATCATTGGCCTATGGTTGATGATGCCTATGCTATTAGGTGATTTTGATTAGTATCTATATTTCTTAGATCCTTTGGAATGATGTTCCAAGGAAGAATACCATGCCTTTGGCCCTAACAAAACCATTGAGGCATCTAGAGCCATGAACAATGCCTCAAAGCACCATGCATGACTTCACAAGGATATTCGTGACAATATGTATGCAAGTCTTGGGGCCTTGGACATGGTCCAGGGAAGATACTTGAACCTATGGCCCTAAAGGAATCTTCTAACCATCCAAGGCTAAGAATATTTGCTCCACCAACCACACATGTCTTCTTGAGGTATCATTGACCTATGATTAAGGATATTAGTTCCATTATGTGTTTTTGAGAAATATGTAAGTGTCTTAGGGCCTTGGGATTGATGCTCTAGGGAAGAAGACCATGCCTTTAGCCCTAAAAAAATCATCGAGGCATCTACAACCATGAATAATACCTGAAAGCACTATGCATGAATTTGAAAGAGTGTCTATGGTGATATGTATCTAGGTCTTAGGGCCTTGGGGCCTTTGACATGGTCAATGAAGGAGATGTGAACCTTGGACCCTAAATAATTCTTCTACTCATCCAAGGCTAAGAAGGTTGCCTCCACCAACCACATATTGCCTCCTAAGCATATCATTGGCCTATGATGGAGGATGTTGGGTGCCATTTATTGGTTTTGAGAAATATGTATGTTTCTCAAGACCTTAGGAATTCCACTATAGGGAAAACACAATGCATCTAGCCCTAAAGAAACCATTGGGGTATCCAGAGCCATGAAAAATGCCTCAAAGCACCACGCATGACTTTGTAAGGGTATCCATGGCACTACATATCGAAGTATTGGGAACTTGGAGACTTGGATGTGGTCATGGGAACTTATTTTCCCTATGGAACTATGTATCTAGATCTTGTGGCCTTGAGGCCTCATACATGGTTAGTGGAGGATACCTAAACCTTGGGCTCTAAAGGAATATTCTAGTCATCTAGGGATAAGTAGGTTTCCTCCATCAACCACACATGGCCTACTTAGGGTATCATTGTCCTATGATTGCATATGTTGATGCCATTAGGTGGTTTTAAGAATTATGTAGGTGTCTTAGGGACTTGGCAATGGTATTTTAGGGAATAATCCATGCCTTTGGCCCTAAATAAATTGTTGAGGCATCCATATCCATGAAAAATGCCTCAAAGAATCACACATGATTTCGCATGGGTATCCATCGTGCTATGTATTTAGGCCTTGTGGTATTTGGGCCTTGGACATGGCCAATGGAGGATAACTGAACCTCGATCCCTAAAGGAATCCTCTATCCATCCAGGGATAAGAAGCTTTCCTCCACCAACAAAATATGGCATCCTACAGGTATCATTGGCCTATTATTAATGATGTCTATGCCATTAGGTGGTTTTAAGCAATATTTATGTGTCCTATGGCCATGGGAATGAATTTCCATGGAAGAAGACCATGAATTTGGACCTTAAGAAACCATTTAGGAATCTAGAGCCATGAAAAATGTCTCAAAGCACTATGCATGACTTTGTAGGTTTTTCCATGGCACTATGTATCCAAGTCTTGTGGACTTGGACTTGGATGATATTCAACAATATGTACATGGCAAGATGTAAAAGAAACTTCTAGGAATCCAAGGCCATGGATAATGGCTCAATGCACCACACATGATCTATCAATAGTTTCCATGATCTCTCAGTGGGGATACCGAAGGCATTAGAAAGTTGTCAACACTATGTATGAGTCTCAAGGATCTACAAATGGTTTAGGGAGGAACACAACTCTAACAATTTTATAAGATCATAACACAAGGAAAAACCATAAGTCATCATATTTAAGTAAAGATTATTTAAATTTTCCTCGTGGATAAAATTGCATCTTCTTATATTGATCTAAGAGAAACCCAAAACCATCCCCAAAGTAAAAACTTGACAACTTGTACTCAATATCAGTCAAGATTCTGTCATCATAATTCTTTTTTGGCCTTTGCCAATGAAAAAAGGGCCTTCTTAGCGCTCTTCATATTGTTTAGGAAGTGAGCAGGCACAAAGTCAAGGGATTATTCACTATATGAAATACATATTGCCTTTATAGAATAATAAAACAATCTTAATCCATTCAAGCTTAATTTTGAATGGGCATAGGGGGTATGGATCCACACTAACCAGATGAATTGTGATAGGCTAGTAATTGGAATCCCCCTCCTAGGATACCCATTGATGATAGGATAAATTATTATCTAAAGAGACTAAAAAATTATAAATATGTCCAAGATTTTTTCTACCTAAGCCTCCCAAACCCAGTTTTTTCTTTAGGTAGGGTTTAGCACTAATTGGGCTATGTCAAACAGCTCCATCTCTTCCCACTTGTGAGTAAAGTAGTTTGATAGGGGATCCTCTTATTCTATGAACACAAGTTCTACCAACAAGGGTTTTCTCACCCATCACTAATACTTTGTTTAATTTAACCTTGGATCCAATTACCAAATTCATTTAGGATTTCTGCATTTCCACGATGTTCCATTTTATTCGAGCCTTGTCACACTAACAACTTTCCATTGTTTGAATAGATGTGGATGTGCGAGAAGGGTCTATACCATAGGGGGAGGCCTAATACAAATGAGCCACACTGAAGACATCAGAGTATTGTATTGAATTATCCATACCATTTCCATAGAGCATAAGGTCTTTGTCCCCATGTGGGGAAGTTCCTAGAAGAATGTGTGAGATAAGGCATTAGGCAAGTTAATCCAAAGCTTGTGCTAATGGATCCTTTGGATGACATTTTGGATCATTCATCAATTTTTCTAACTCCACTTGGACAACCTTCTTGTGTGACTTCATTATTTTACTTGATCCAATGTTTTTCTCTCAGTCCTGTCATAATAAGAGCCTTCTTGGAGGTAAAATCATGCTGAGTTCAAGTCTAATAGGGATTCTATATAAGATTCCACCCGGAAAGGGGGAAAGCTATTGAGATTAACCTTACCATATCATCTAAAGTATTAAGGGTTTCTGCAAGCAAGGGGTTTGAGCTTGCTAGATGGGACTGGTGGGGTTTCTTGAATTTACTAAAACATATCTTGCATGGGGATGAGCACCAAATCTCACATCTGTCATACAAATCATCATTGTATTCTACCACCTCCACTTCCACAGTGAGAATACCTGCAAAACAATCCATATAATATTTAGTGTGCCACAGACCTCATTTAAGATATCTAATCTAACTCATACATGTATTAATTTGATTTACAATTCTTATTGTACTTTATCTAAATAATCGTTCTTCATAATACATACCTCAATATATTTGAGGCTATGATGGATATGTTAATATATATTCAAAGTTCAAATACTTCACTATATTGTCTACCTACCTCGAGACATGAAAGTAATAGTGTTATTGACTTTGAGGATGACCATCTGTACATTCAACATATTGTTTAGGGATAAAGTGATGAGGATCAGTCATTCTTAATTTGTTATAATTTGTCATACTTTCCATTGTTTATGATTGATTACTAGAAAATTTATAGCTATATACATTGCCCTTTTTTTATTGCACACATTATAGTGTTAAATATTTTAACACTAAATTATTTAATCACTTTTATTTCTTAAAATGTAATATTCATTTTCTTTATGTTTTAATATTTTTTATTTATAGGTTTAGAAAAATTATACAACATTCTAAAGTGATTAATGAATTCTTTAGAAAATTCAAATAATATATACTGGAGAGTCAATGGAGAGAGAAATTTCATGTTCCCTCTATCTAAAAATCATTCATCTCCATTAAAAAATATTTCTTTTTAGGCAGTACTTGTCATGATTATTTCATAGAAATTCTTTAGTAGATGCTTCAAATCCCATTTATCCCTTTCGTCCTCATCTAGACACCCAGATCTATAATCAACATAGTTCAAGCATAAAAAATAAACGGTGCCACTTTCATTTCCAATTTCAAGCAAACCTCGATGGAAATTCAATCCACACAAGAAACTTGTTGTTTTGTGATACAAATATTACACTTCTGATGAAAACATGATATGCAATAGATGATATACAACTACATACTTTCGGTTTGGATCCATAATGATCTAACACTCAATTTTATAGTTCAATTGAATTTGTGTATATGGAGCTCTTGATCCAATCATATGTCCTTTTGTGGATCATTTCTATCTTCCCATCAACAATTTTTCACAAGCCAACCCCTTATCAATGAATTAGTGCCATCAAATCATAAATGGTGGTCCTGCTATCTATGGAAATGTCACATTCCATTGAATATTAAGTAGTCCATATGGTTGTGTTTGGAGAACAAAATTGTCACTTGGGAAAACCTCATTATACGTTGTTTCTATGGTCCTAGATGGTGTGTCCTATGTTCAGTAGACTTGGAATCAGTTTCACATATGTTTGTACATTGTCCCTTCTTTAGGTCTGTGTGGAGCGAACTCTATCTTGCACTAAATCACACTAAGGTCTAGAACTATAATAATATTCAGAACTGTTTGTATGTATGGTTACATAACAGACCTTTTTATAAGGATATTCTTTTTTTCCTTATATGGGAAGTTTGGAAAACACACAATTGTTTCATATTCAAGGAAATCAAACCCTCAGTATACTTTGTATGCTTCCATGTAATATGTTTACTTAATGATTACTCAGTTGCTCCTTTGGTCAAACCATAGAGAATTATCATTAGTATGGAATCAATCTCAGGCATATCTTTAGGCTATTTTGATGGCGCTTCAAAGGAGGGTATATGTGGTGCAGGGATGGTCCTCCTTCTGCTAGATAAACTCCAGTTCAAACTTAAGATGGGTGTGGGAGCTTGCAGCAATAACAAGGCTGAATTATTGGCTTTATGGAGCCTCCTATGGTTCACTAAGAGAAAGGGTATTCATAGAATTCAGATCTATGGTGACTCTAGGGTGGCTGTGGATTGGGTTGCAGGCACTTTAAAGTTACAACCTACTCGCTATGACCACTGGTTGGATCGACTGCGGGCTATTATCACCT
The DNA here is from genome assembly GCA_027924585.1 of Larix kaempferi. Classification (NCBI taxonomy): domain Eukaryota; kingdom Viridiplantae; phylum Streptophyta; class Pinopsida; order Pinales; family Pinaceae; genus Larix; species Larix kaempferi. The sequence goes on along the minus strand of BSBM01000632.1, from coordinate 26,246,930 downwards.
ATTTTGAGGAGAGCTCCTTCACCCACATATACATGGAATTAAATGAGCTATCTGACCAACTATCCAAGGAGACTATGGGACCAATGGATGGTATCATTATTTTTGAAAAATTCTCTGAAAATATATTGGTGGAGGAGGGTGTGGTACATTACTTTTAGAGTAAGGTTTTTTCCTAGTATGCTTGTTACTAGTTACTGTAACTTCTTTTTGTATTATGTATCTATTTTTTGTAACTGCTTATAGCATATACTGTTGGATAGTCTTAAGGTATTGAATATTGTTATTGTATTTTTGAACTTTTCCTCTGTTGGAGGACAGATCTTGACATTTAGTTGTCTTATAAGCAGCTTCGTATTTTGTAACGTTGATTCTAAATGAATATCAAGTTGTAGTTTTTTCTTATTGAAAAAAATATCATATATTTTTAGACATTGTACTCACGTTTAGATGGATTATTCACGTTTTCCGCGCATTACAGGTCAATAATATTTTTTTGTTTTTCACACTTTTGTTTGACACAACTTGAACAACTGGATTTTAGCAAGACGATGGTTTCATTTTTGTGATTTAATACATGAATCCATATTGGTACCTTGCCACATAACTTATAATCTCTACTTTAATGTGCGCCTATATTCTTTGCTTAATATTATGTTAGTTTTAGGGCTACTTATTCAAATCAAAGCCAATATTTTGGAAATCATACCATTTGTTTCTCTCAAGCTATTTTTTTAGGATCTAGGTACACTACTACTTTGACAAGAATTCTACCACAAGCATGCATATTGATACTTAGTTCATTGTACAAATGATGATCTACAAGTACTCTACTGCAGTTACAAACTCCTCTATTGTAGGGCTCCTTCAATCCCTCACTACTATAATAGATGGTACAACTAACACCCCTCCATTTTAGCTTTAGCTTAGCATAAAGCTTCCTAAGTATGATGGATAGATGAATGGTAAATGTTTGGACTCTTTGATACAAAATTCACACATTTATTTTTAGGCATTCCCTACCATGACAAAAGATCAATGCTTGCTTCTAGTTAGCATTCATCTTATAGACATCACCTATAATTAGTGGCAATCTTTCATGTCCCAAAATTTTGCATTGGGTCACAATGGCCTAAGCCCCTTGGCCATACTCATGAGAGTTTATCAAATTGATGCTAAGGGTCAAATAAATGCCAAGAATGAAGTCCAAGTTAGTGATAATGTGAAATTAGATCCAAATGGACAAGGTGGGTCACATTAAGAGAAATTCCCAATTCAAAGTTGTAATATACCCATCCAAATGAACTGTCATGGAGGAAAATTACTAGTTCCCTAGGTTGGGGTGGAAGCTTTGGGATTTGAAATAAGGGGGATAATAAATGATGTTTGAACATTAGAATGGAATAAATATTTAATAAATGAGATATATAAATAAATACAAGGGAAAATCAAAGTGGCAATTGATCATGAAGACACATGGAGGATGTGGGACCCACACAAGCTAGATTTTCTATGCCACATGGCATCCTCCTCTTGACATTTCGAATCCATAAGAAGCCCAAGGTTCTTGGGATGAGTTGGAAGGTCAATATACTTGGCATGAATCAATTAAGGTCGAATTGGAGTGGAAGAGTAACTCCCATGGAAGAGGAAGAGGCATTTTGGAGCTAGTGAGACACTTGGACTAGATTCCCTAGCTCTATGACAACAATGATGAAGATTCTATGACACCTATGACACAAATCAGACCTAAAGGCTGACATCTGACATATACGACATGTCAGGGCTAAAAATAGCCTCCAAGAGTGCGCTCAAGTGAGTTAGGGCAGCCAAAGAGACACCAATTCGAATTTGGAGAAGGAGAGGCCTATAATTGGAAGGACAAGTGTCATACTTGGGAATCTCTTCCCAACTTGAGTTGGCATGAAGCTCTTGGGAGTAATTAGACCCATGGAGGACCTTATAAGTTTATAAAATACAATAACAAAGGAAGATGGTAGCTTTTGATCATTTTAGAATTTGTATTTTGCATTTGGGAGAGGAGAGCTAGTGGAGTGCTACTCTACTTGCCTTAGCACCAATTTCAAGGGTGAAAGATTCCCATCCTAGTTGGTAATTGGAAAGGCCATTCAGAACTTTCATTTGGATATTTAATGGAGTCTTTTGTTACAGGTTGAATCTACAAGAAAACTCATGGTCACATCTCTTTCAGCTTGCTTCTACAACCATTCTTCTATTTCTTGGCATATTCTTGCTCCTTGAGGAGAGACGCACTTGTTGAGGTGATGAACTCTTTGTGATAGCTCTTGAGGCCCCATATATTTGTAATATGATATATGTACTCTATTTTTACTTCTCATGAGACTCTCAGGTCGAAATACTAAGTGGATTTATGTAAAAATACCAAACAATGCATAAATGATGCAATTTCCCCTAGATCTTGTTGTTGGAGTTTGAAGAGACACTTTTTTCGAGTTATATCAGTTATTATCTATGATTTTTTTGATGTATGGATTGTTATTAAAGTTTTTAATAATTTTCATTAATAGATCATAATCCCTTGGCACCTAAAATTCGAATTTCATAAGTCATGGTGAAAATAACTAGCTTTCCCCCTATGTGAAATCTTGCATATAAACATATGATTTTAAGGAGTTGCAGAAGGACATAAGAACTAATTAAGGAAACATTGGGGAGATAATAAAATCCAATTATCAGTACCATACCTCTGTTCAGAAATTTGGAAGGGTTTGACAGCATTTGGGAAGCCATCTTTGTCCACAACCCTTGGGGGATTTGAAGCTTGAAATTACTAGTAATATTCCCTACTTTGTCCAAATTGTAAATGAATGTTGAAGAAGTGTTTTAATGGTTTTTAAGTATCCATCGGCCTCTTCTATATGTCTTAATACCTCTCAAATACCTTCAGACCCATTATACAATCATTTGGAGTCATTTGGAGACCAAGAGACCAATACTATTCAAAGAGAAATTGTTTGTCAAACTCCCTACTTTGGACAAAACTTAAAGAGGAGTTGGAGAATACTAATTATGACTCTAAATAATCCATGAACCTCATATTTATGCACTAAAACTATTAATACACATTCTGTATCAATTTGGGAGCATTTGGAGCCATTTGGAGGTCAAGAACCCAAGACTACTCAAAGGTCGAACTAGTGGAAAAAGTTGAAAAATTCACCATTTTAATAAATTTCTAAAAAGGGACATTACAGTGGTATCAGAGCATGATCTTGGCACCTGATGTGGTCTGATATTCATGAGGACATGAAGTTAGGGACCACCATTAGATATTGAAATCAAAAGATCTTTTGTTGAAAAGGAAAAAGTAGGAAAAGAAGAGAAATTGTTTTAGGAAACTATGACTAGGGATGAAAAGGGAACCTCGGATGATGGTGAGAATCTTAGGAAACTCATGAAACCAATGTTTGAATATGTTACAAGTGGTATCAGAGACATGAACAAACAGATGATGAAAGGATTTGAATTGATGGCTATCCAACTTGGGAGCAAAGGAGTAATAGGAGGCAGTAGCAGTTCTCATTGTGAGGAAAATAAGCCAATGGGTGAGCATATTCTCTCAAACACAGGACCCCCTAATAGAGAAAATGAATTTTAGAGAACACCAAGGCCTACTGCACCAAAATTTCTTGATTCCAAAGCAAATATTAAAGCCCCAAATGATGTGGAAAAAATTCTACTCAAATGGCAAAATTTGAGTGGAGATTGCAGAAACACTTTACCATTTGATCAATACCTCATTGTCTCAAACAAGCTCAAGATGAAGGAAGGTAATAAGAATCCATTTCAAAATAGAGAATTAAATTATGCAATAATTAAAATGCCACTTCCCACCTTTGATGGCTCATCTCAAAGTTCTGCACATACTTGGGTACAAAATGCATCAGCTTGCTTGAAGGAGCAAAAGGAAGAGACACATTCTACCTTGGACATGAATCAAAGAGCATCTACTGATGGATGATTAAACTATGAAGGAGTTCCTACTAATGGGTGCTCACACCTCTATGTTGGTGACATAGAGACAACTTTTGAAAGTGTTGCTGCAAGCCAAACTTCCATTAAGAATGAAAATGAAGACCTTGTAGCAGTTGAACAAGAAACAAGATCAACTTCCCCATCACCACTTGAGCTTCATGAAGTTGGTCCAAGTAAGAAGGAAGAAGATGAGGAGGTTCATTTACAATAGCCTCATTTTATTGAAGGGTCCTTGAATATGAATGAAAATAAGATCCAAGAGACCCTTAGCATGCTCCATGACACTCAGGCATTAGTGTCAAATTCTTGTTGGAAAGTTTCTTCATTGGAGGATCCATCATTCCTTGAAGACATGGAGAATATTCAAAGAGAAATGTGCAACAACAAAGGTAATTTCATGTCTTTGCTTTTTGATAGGAAAAATTTGGTTGATTTTAATGAATTATTACCCGATGCATACTTGAAGAATAATGAGGATATTCATAAACTCAAAATTCAAAATGAGCAACTTCTTGAAAGGTTGCAATATACTTGTTCTCCCTCCTATGTTTCAAAATGTCATATGGTAGATTGCATGGAGGATTCTCATGACATGGTAGATCATGAGAAACATGGAAATTTGCATGTGCTTGATGTGTTTGAAGGTGAAATTGAAGCACTTGATGTGGTGGAAGAGGAACTTGAGTTTCCTCTTGGAAATGGTTACACATTTTTTGAAGAAGTTGATTCCACTACCTTGGGACCAACCTATGAGGAAATTTCTGCACTTTTGAGGGAGGTGCATGATCCTACCATTATGGAGCATTCACATGAGGACACTTCTGTACTTTCTGATCAATTGGGTGAGTTGGTCCATTCTCCTACATCCTACACTTCCATATTTTGCAGCATTCATCCTAATGAAGTATGGCTGAAAGGTTTATTTTTGATGGTGCAACATGAGGAGCATGAAACTCCTATCTCTCCTTTATATGATGACATTATTGGAGCCACTTCTTATTTACATTTGCAACAACATTCATTTTTACCTTATGATGAAACACATCTACATGGATGCAATTATGATGTTCACTTGAGTCACTTGAAGACTCATGATTTTCCTTGCTCCTTGCTTAGTTCAATTGATATTGGAGGAACTTCATCCACTACTTGGGTGAAGAGATATATGAGTGGAGAAAATTATTATTGGAAACAACATCCTTTGTTATTTCTTGATGGTACACATGTTCATGGATGCACAAATGGTACTTCTGTGAGCCCCTTGAAGGCTTATTGTTTCCCTTGTTCCCTACTTCGTTCAGATTTTAGTGGAGGTTCTTCATTCACTTCTTGGATGAAAGAACACGTGGCTGATTATTTTGATGCATCTTACATCCTTTTGGAGCAGCATTATAGGACATGGGACCCTCACCTATGTCATTGGATCAGATTTGATTGGTCACTTGAAGCTTGTATGCACTTGGAAAATGGTGGTCTACTCACTTGGAGGTATAAGCACTTTCATGATTCTTTATTGAGGCACCTCCTTAATGTACATTTTTGTTATGTTGTTATCTAATTTGATTATATATATTTTGTACTCATGAAGTTTGGAAGTATGCATACAAGAAAATGGGATCCAGGAACTCTCTTTCTTGATGGTATGGGTTGGAGAGCACTCTTAATTGTTGGAGTGCAATACAAGCAATGGGACCCTGGGATCATTTTTAGTCCCATTGATTTCAAATTAGTATGGGATATGGATTCCCCACTTAATAAAGTGATTTTAATCAGAGTAGTGCAGCAGCAAGCATGGTGGTTCCTCTCTAAAATCTTCATGGAATCTCGAAGACTCAAAGTTGGGCAACTCAGTGGCAACTTCAAAGAATTATGCAGTGGTATCAGAAAGGATTTCCAAAATATGAAAGAGGTAAATAGTAATTGTGCCAACTTGGTTTTGATTTATTTAATTAACATTTTGGTGTTTAGTGGTGATGTTACAAGGGATATCAAAATGAAAAAGAAAATGCACATCTCCTTGATTTTGGAAACACACAATTGTACTGCATAGGTGGCTCTACTCAATGTTTCGGAAGAGAAGTTTTGGGAAGCAAAATTTTGGAAAGAAAGAAGATTCTTCCACACACATGTGTTGAAATTGATTGAGGGAAAGCAATATTGGGAAGGGAGGATTTTTCATGTCCCAAAATTTTGCATTAGGTCACAATGGCCTAAGCCCCTTGGCCATACTCAAGATAGTTTGTCAAATTGATGCTAAGGGTCAAATAAATTCCAAGAATGAAGTCCAAGTTAGTGATAATGTGAAATTAGATCCAAATGGACAAGGTGGGTCACATTAAGATAAATTCCCAATTCAAAGTTGTAATATACCCATCCAAATGAACTGCCATGGAGGAAAATTACTAGTTCCCTAGGTTGGGGGTTGAAGCTTTGGGATTTGAAATAAGGGGGATAATAAATGATGTTTGAACATTAGAATGGAATAAATATTTAATAAAATAGCTAAATAAATAAATACAAGGGAAAATAAAAGTGGCAATTGATCATGAATACACATGGAGGATGTGGGACCCACACAAGCTAGATTTTATATGCCACATGGCGTGTTCCTCTTGTCATTTCGAATCCATAAGAAGCCCAAGGTTCTTGGGATGAGTTGGAAGGTCAATATACTTGGAATGAATCAATTAAGGTCGAATTGTAGTGGAAGAGTAACTCCCATGGAAGAGGAAGAGGCATTTTGGAGCTAGTGAGACACCTGGACTAGATTCCCTAGCTCTATGACAGCAATGATGAAGATTCTATGACACCTATGACACAAATCAGACCTGAAGGCTGACATCTGACATATATGACATGTCAAGGCTAAAAATAGCCTCCAAGAGGGTGCTCAAGTGAGTTAGGGCATCGAAAGAGACACCAATTCGAATTTCGAGAAGGAGAGGGCTAGAATTGGGAGGACAAGTGTCATACTTGGGAATCTCTTCCCAACTTGAGTTGGCATGAAGCTATTGGGAGGAATTAAACCCATGGAGGACCTTAGAAGTTTATAAAAGAAAATAACAAAGAAGGAGGGTAGCTTTTGATCATTTTAGAATTTGCATTTTTCATTAGGGAGAGGAGAGCTAGTGGAGTGCTACTCTGCTTTCCTTAGCACCAATTTCGATGGTGAAAGATTCCCATCCTAGTTGGTAATTGGAAAGGCCATTCAGAAATTTCATTTGATATTTAATGGATTCTTTTGTTACAGGTTGAATCTATAGGGAAGCTCATGGTCACATCTCTTTCAGCTTGCTTCTACAACCATTCTTCTATTTCTTGGCATATTTTTGCTCCTTGAGGAGAGGCGCACTTGTTGAGGTGATGAACTCTTTGTGATAGATCTTGAGGCCCCATATATTTTTAATATGATATATATACTCTGGTTTTACTGATCATGATATTCTCAGGTCGAAATACTAAGTGGAGTTATGTAAAAATACCAAACAATGCATAAATGATGTCATTTTCCCTAGATCTTGTTGTTGGAGTTTGAAGAGACACTATTTCAAGTTATATCAGTTATTCTCTGTGATTTTGTTGATGTATTGAGTGTTCTTAAATTTTTGAATAATTTTCATTAACAAATCATAATCCATTGGCACCTAAAATTCGAATTTCATAAGTCATGGTGAAAATAACTAGCTTTTCCCCCTATGTGAAATCTTGCATATAAACATGGGGTTTTAAGGAGTTGCAAAAGGACATAAGAACTAATTAAGGATACATTGGGGATATCATTAAATCCAATTATTAGTACCATACCTATGTTCATAAATTTGGAAGGGTTTAACAGCATTTGGGAAGCCATCTTTGTCCACTACCCTTGGGGGATTTGAAGCTAGAAATTACTAGTAATCTTCCCTACTTTGTCCAGATTGTAAATGAATGTTGCAGAAGTTTTTTAAAGGTTTTTAAGTATCCATAATCCTCTATTATATTTCTTAATACATGTCAAATACCTTCAGACCCATTATACAAGCATTTGGAGTCATTTGGAGACCAAGAGACCAATACTAGTCAAAGAGAAATTGCTAGTTAAACTCCCTAATTTGTCCAGAAATTAAAGAGGAGATGCATAAGTTTATTGATTACTATAAATCATCCATGAACCTCATATTTATTCACTAAAACCATTCATATAACTTCTGTATCAATTTGGGAGCATTTGGAACCATTTAAAGGTCAAGAACCCAAGACTAGTCAAATGTCGAACTAGTGGAAAAAGTTGAAAAATTCACCATTTAAATAAATTTCTAAAAAGGGACATTACACAATATCACATTAACAAAATAAATTACATCTCTCTCCATAGTGTATTATAACTTGGGATGAATTTTTCAGTCTCTCTAAAAATCCATCTACCCTATAGAATATATTTAGAGTTTGTTGGGTTAGTGGTTCCAACATTGGCAATGACTTGGTCAAAGCATCTAATAATACATTTTCATTTTATCTAAGATTCATATCTAGCTCAAAATCAAAGATTCAAAAGAGACATTCATTGTTAAATTCCATTCTAGGTTATTAGCTCTGATTTGGAAATGAATTGACTTATTTCATAGTGCTACACAAGACAAGGCATTTATCCTTGCTCTAGCTTTGGAATACAAACTAGCTCATCATCTCCCTCCACTTTATTATTCTCCTTATCCATGTACCACTCCCTCCTCCATTTATTAGTAGTGCCATAATCACTATACATATTTCCATTCCTCTGTAAACTATATGGTACTTCACAAGCAAGCCCTCACTCCCACTAGACACCCTCAACTAGTTAACAACTCTCCTCAAAGGTTGACCTCACACAACTCTAAGGATTTATTTTTTTATCCCACCCCTCCACCATGCTATGGACCAAATTCCTAAAATAGCATAAACATAGAAAGAATCATTCCATGCTTTGAGAATAATAAAGAAAATGAATAAGAAGCATCTTCAAGAGGAAAAAATCCATTTACTATATATGAAATGCACAAGATGAGATGATCTCTAAAACCAGGTCTCCTAGGTATATATAGGATACAAAGGGTATAATTATAGTTAAAGGATCTAACCGACCATTAAAGGGTCTAGTCATCCAATAAAATCAACACTAGTATAACATTAGAAATGTAGAAACTCAATATCTAAGGCTTAAGATTCCCCTCCCCTTCAAACAGTTGTTTCCATCAACACTTGTTTATTTTTTTATATTTTTTCATGAAGAAGTCATCTTCCCATGTCTCCTCTTCTATTGGAAATTTCTTCCACTTTATAAGGTAGTCAATAATTTCTCAATTTTGTAGTTGTTTGATACATGTTCAAAGGATTGTTTCAAGTTATAGTAGGATTTTTCCGTGTTTATCAATCTCTAGTAAAATAATTTGAACTAGGATCTAGTTATTGAATATCCATGTAGATGTGTATCATCATAAGGTAATAAAGGATTCTACTACAAATGTAAAGAATAAGGTGCTCTAGTCATGTCACCATCAAAAGGAGAGATATGAGTTTTATACTCCTCATGTGGCACCATTAGAAAGAAACCTTTCACCCAATTTGCATCCCCAATTGATGTGGCTAAAAAAGTAGGGGGTGAAGAACTGTGAACCAACCTTACCTCTTTTAAACTCTTAACCATCAAAATTTTGAATGCATATTCTCCATCATTGGCTAGTCCAACTGTCGTGAGATCATGTGCCTCCTACAAGGCTCTGCATCTCTTACCATGAGGTAGCTCATAATCCCTCTTAATAAGAACAAGTGCTTCGATTCCTTCTTGTTTGAATGTAGCCTCTTCAAGAAACTGCATATCAATATGTACCTCATGTTCCACCATCACATGAGGCTCCTCCTTTGTAACATAAATTATTCCATCCATTGAATGACTGTCAAATATGTAGGAGGGTGTAAAGGACCTTTGAAACTTCTCTTGAAGTTGCTCAATTTGCACCATAGATTTTTGGATTTCATTTTGGGTATACTCCAACTCATTTGAGAGCTTTCCATTCTCTTCTGCATCCTTCAAGGTTATTCCATGATACAAACCAATAAGATCAATTAAATAATCTCTATCAGAAAAGAAATTCAAAAAATTGCCTTTGGTGCCCAACATTGCCTTCTGTATTTTCTCCATGTCTTCAGGGGAATATTTCTCTTCCACACACCAACAAAATTTTGAAACCAATGCATCTGTGTCATGGAGAGTATTCAAGGCCTCTTGAATCTTCTTTCATCCATCTTCAAGGAGCCTGCAAGAAAATGAGGTTCTTGCAAATGAACCTCCTCTTATTCTTCCTTCTTGCTTGGAACAAATTCATGAAGCTCAAGTGGTGATGGGGAAGTTGATCTTGGTTCTTATTCAACTACTACAATGTCTTCATCTCCATGGTCAATGTAAATTTGGCTTGCAGCAACACCTTCAAAAGTGATCTCTATGTCACCAACATAGAGGTGTGAGCACCCATCAGTAGGTACTCCTTCACAGTTCAAGAATCCATTAGTAGATGCTCTTTGATCCATGTCCAAAGTAGAATGTGTGTCGGAATGATATTCAGTAGTTTCAATGGAATATTCTTCATGCTCATGTGATGTTTATTCATCTTTTTCAGAGTCACTAGGGAGTGACTTTTGATCCTCTTCGTGTAGTGCTTCTTCTACTTCACCACCTATAGAAATAGGTGGCTCATGGATCTCCTCAATGTTTGTGGATGGTTGATTGTTCCTTACTGAGTTCACATATGCACTCTTAGGCCTATATACAAACACCCAATTGGTGAAGTCTTCAAATCGGAATGGCCTTCTGTGTCTTTTCCATCAAAGCAAGATATGCTTGATATTGCTGAGGCAAATTTTTACATGTTTATCTCAATATTTCTAATTCATTCATAATATTATCCTTTGGTGGTATGGAAAATACATGTTCATCATACATAGGTTCATAAGAATAACCCTCATCCCTTATGAAATCATAAGAAGTGTTGCATGATGGCACCAATTCCTCATACCATTCACATTCTTCTTCATACTTCTCATAGGAGCCGTAATAATAGTAAGACATGGATGCAAATTCTTCTTCAATGGATGATCTTAATGAACAGGTTTGAAAGTACCATGCTCTGATACCACTGTAATATCCCTCTTTGGAAAATTACTCCATTTTGGCCAATTTTCGAACCTTGGACTACTGAAACCCAAATGCTCCCAAATGATTTCAAATTTTGTATGGAGGGGATTGAGAGGTATTAATAAATCCTAATGCATATCTAATACACTTATACATTCATTAGAAACATTCATGATTTTCAATTCTCAAGAAGGAAGGAAGGGGAAAATTACTAGGTGAATTCGATGGTTGAAAACCCCACTAGTCTAGTAACTTTATGGCTTCTCAAACACTGTACGGACTTCCCTATTTTCTGAATTGAGACTTGGATATGATAAATAACATCAAGGGAAACCAAAATGCACCATTAAATCAGGTTTTAGGGTCTGCTATAACTCCCATAAAACAACAAGTTGTGAGACATAGAAATTGTGAGAAAATGGTTAACAATGGACATAATATTTGTTGCACAATATTTAAGCAAAACTAAAAGGGAATGCACATAAAATTTAGGTCATAAATAGTAATTCATATGAATCTAGAAACATAAGAAAAAACTAAAAAAAAAAGTATGCTTTCAAACAGATACAAATTCACTCCAAAAACACCATGTGAAAATAGGAAGGAAACTAGCTCAAATATTGAGTTTGCTTGGAAATATTGCATGAAAGGTATTGTGTTTGGAGATGTGGCTCCCATATGTAGTTCATTATAGTGATATACATCATAAAAAGTAACAATAGAGTCAAAATATCATTCTCCACAAACTTTATGCATCTATGAGTGCACCATCACACTTGAACATGGACATTGAGAGAGTATTAAGAGAGAGATAGTGGAGAAAGAAGATAGAAGATGAACTTGAACTTGAAGGGGGCTCGAACTTGCATAAAAAAATATCCATTAAGATCTATTGAGAGGTATGAATGGCCTCTAATACAACCCAATTGGATAGGGATGTTTCACCTTCGAAATTGGTTCTAAGGCAGGGAGGATGAACATCCACCATGCAAGGACAAGCTAAGCTCTCCAAGAGTGCAAATAAAAAATGATCCAAAAGTTGCTCTCCTTTTTCATCCTCCTCTTTTATTAACCTCATATGGACTCATGAGGTCGAATTCCCTCCAAGAGAATTCACTCAACTTGAATTAGTGATAGATTCTCTCATGAGACACTTGTCCACTTCTTCCTTGCAGTAATATTTCCCCCAATTCGAATTGGGAATCTTGGTTGACCATAACTCCCTCTATGTGCCCTCTTGGTGGCTATTTTTAGCCCTAAAACTGTAATGCCCTCTGGTTTATCCCCTAGACATATTATTATTGTTTCTATGTTGGACATAGTGGCACAGGGTGCTTGGACTATGGTTTTCACATTATTATTATTTTTATTATGTTGAACATTATTAATTAATAAAATAAAATAATTGGATTGACTGATGCAACGGAAAAGAGTATGAGGAACCATGATGTTACGAGCAAGGGGTTGTGGGAAAAGTGTTACATTTTTTTTTACCTATGTGGATGTGATACACCATTCTTGTGGACTTGGTGGACCCTCTTGATTTATGAACCCTAATGTGTTATGATACCCCTTGGTTTTTATTTTATTCTGGGATTAATTTTATTTGGAGTTAGATTTTTTCCCTCACCTAGTGCACCCTTCATGAAAATTTGTAACTCCCACCTTGATGAGGAATCTTCATCTTCCCTCTAATGCACCCTCTTGAGAATTTTAACTCCCATTTTTTCTAATTTTGGGAATGTAACTCCTCCCTTGTGTTTCCCTCTCTCCCCCCAATTCGAATTGCTCTTGGGAAGGGAGATTTGGGTGGATGTGAGATAGTCTCTCTTGTTGATTCTGCATGCTCTTGGATCTTGTTTTTTCTATGTTACTGGTGTGATTGGTTTTTGTTTCTCTTGACATGAGTTTTTTCTAGTTGGTGCGCCCTTGTTGATCCTGTTCCCAAGTTGAGTTACTCTAAAATTGCCACTATTTTGTCCTGGAATTGCCTCTAGAGATCCTGGATTGGAAGTGATGTGGAATCCACTTTCCATTGGATTTGAGGTTGGACTAATATATTTCTGAATATTTTTTCCTAGATTCACTAGAATTTCATTGGAGTGGAATTCGAGGAAGAATTTCCAATCGGTTGTGGTTGGACTGATTTCTCCTGAAAACTTTGTCTTGGAAATGCCACTGGAGATCCTGGATTGGAAGTGATGTGGAATCCACTTGCCATTGGATTGTGGTTGGTCCAATGTTAGATGAGTTTTTTTTTTTAATTTCATTCTTGCTTATGGCATCATGGTTTCGGCTCTAGGGTTACCATTGCAAAGTAATTTTTGGCTTGCATTGTGTCTACGGCTGGGTGGAATGTGGAACGGTCGATTTCGGTTGCGTATTTTGAAAGATAAGTACTTTATTTCATGTTTATTTTGAAATATATGGTTTCACATGAAATGTATGAGAAAATATATGAGCTAATTGTGGAATAAATCTCTCATATATTTTAGTTACATTATGCTACTAGTTTTTGGGAAAAATAGCTAACTAGTTTTTGGTATTTTGTGAGCAAGTGCTTGAGAAAAATGTTTATTTGGAACCTCTGCTACAGATCTGATAATTGTTCCTATGTTATTTATATTATCTATAATTTTATTTTGAAATATATTAGGAATGATTCGAAACACCTCTCTACAGTGTTTATAGCCTCTATTCGAAAACTAGTTCATCGGTTGGGTTGTTTTAGGTAATTTCGAGACTTGGCATGTGAAATGTTTGATAAAATGCATGAGTGAGATAAATGATATTAGATATGATAATTAAACTTGAAATGTATGAATAAATGTGTGGGATATTGATCCAGATTGATATAGGTGGCCACCCACCTATTCCACTAGCTCAAAACAGTTTTTCATTCTGGCATTTTCTTGTAATGTTTCTACAGTTTTTCGGGTCCCGAACTTTTGGGGCCGTTTTGAGGCCCTAAATGACGTTTTTTGGAGATTCCAGGGGCCAAAAGGTTTCCAATAGCATATGTTTGATCCCCAATCGAAAGTTGTATAGCTAGGATAGACCTTTCTAACGGGCTATCGAGCGCCCCAAACGGAGATCGTATGCAAAATTTATGACCCCGGGAAATTGACTGTTCAACTAACCACCTTGGGGCCACAAAATTTATGACGATTCATCTTCTAGGGTTAGGTTTTTGAATGTTTAGGGTTATTACCCTCATTCTTATGATAAATAGGCTCTTCCAACCTCTTCTTGTATTCATCTTGTCATGAATGAGCGTAGCCTCCACATCTCTTCTCAGAGATATAGCTACCACCATTCTAGCTGCTTTTATTTTACAGTTTGTTCTATTTCATTCATTTAATAGAATCTTAGTTTACTGTATTGCTGTGTTTCTTGCCATATATCTGTGTACGTGAATATATATATGCTCTCTCATTTCGTTCTCATATAAATCCATATCAGTGGTATCAGATCCTTCTGCTCTTGTGATTTCTCAGTGCATGTCCCGACGAGATCTGGATATCGAAAGTTGGGTCTCGAACTAGTTGAGCTTGGGGAAAACCTTCCTCGTCGACCCAAGCAGGTGCCCATGGAGGGAGAAGAAAAGAGGGATGACGGAGCAGGAGATCCTATTAAGTTGTTGCTCGAGGAAGCCCTTGCGCGACAGAGGAACGAGATGATGGATAATTTTGCACAGATCCTTCGAAGGATGCTGACGGCGACAGATGCACCTTCAACAAGAAACCATTTTGGGGGTTCAAATCCCTTCAAGGTACAAGTTAACTTTGGCATTCCCCTATTTGAAGGAAAGACAGATGCAGACGCTTTAGATAAATGGCTGAATCTATTAGAGGGTTAATTTTCTGTTCAAAAATTTTTTGACAGCGAAAAGATCACATTCGTGCTCCTTAAGTCCCTTCCCCATATTAAAGACTGGTGGGACGGGTACTGTGAAAGGCATGCAAGAGACGAGTCTGAACTATTCAGGACAGACCCCACTTGGGTGGATTTTTTCGATGCCATGAAGGAAGAATTCTACCCTGTCGGAAACTATGATGACCAGTACACCAGATGGATGACTTTGCGTTAGGAGAGGGACCAAACAGTCCCAGAGTTTACCAACATGTTCCATACCTTGCACTCCAAGCTGGGTATTTGAGACTCTGAACGGCACTTGGTCCTAAAGTACCACAGCGGCCTGCATAGGTACATTCAGACAAAGATGGATTTCCTGGACATATCCTCACTAGGAGCAGCTTATAGATACGTCGTCAAGATCGAGCAGAAGTTTAAGCAAAAGAATAAGCGTGATTTTGGGTTTGCAAATCAGCAATAGAAGCTTGGAAAAGGTGGCCCCAATTCACAAAGCAAAGGACAGATCAAGGATGACCAAAGCCTCGACAACCATCCCAAGCCGCAGGCAAAGAAGGGTAATGGGAAATCAAAGAAGGGCACTAGAAAGTGGTGTGAATTCCACAAGATCCCTTGGCACAACACTGATGAGTGCCGCTCAAAACAATCCTTGTTGGCTGAGACAAAATCCCTGAATCCAGACTCCTACTCAGAACCTTATGGAGAGAAAGAAAAGGGAATGCATATCATTGACGCAGAACCTAGTGCCACCATCGCAATTGCAAAGATTCAACCAGAAGATTTAGAGGAGCCAGAGGAAGGGGGGTGCCTCTTCCATTCACAATTGTGGGAGCAAGGAACTCCGCTACACTTCATTGTTGATAGTGGTAGCCAGAAAAACCTCATCTCAGTCGAGGTCGTCAAAATATTGAAGCTTTCGATGGTTTCACATCCCCAACCATAAAACATCGATTGGCTCAGCTAGGGACGAGACATCCACATTAGTCAACAGTGTCGCTTTTCCTATGGGATCAAGCCCTTCAAATATGAGGTAATGTGTGATGTTGCCCCACTTGAAATTTGCGACGTTCTTTTAGGAAAACCATATATGTGGAAACATTAAGCTATGTATGAGTCTAGACCTCATAGTGTCATTATTACTTTGGGAAAGAAGCTCTACAGGATACCAAAGACACTTCCTACCATTGCAATGTCCCTCATCACAGCTAAGCAATGCAGGAATGTAATCTCCCAGACAGGGAAATCCGTCCTCTTCATGGTTTGTTCTGAAGGTGAACGAAAGATTGCAGCAACATCCACCACCTCCATGCAGAACCCCTCCACGCAGCAGAAACATGTGGACAAGATTGTGGAAGCATACGAAGACATCTTCACAACACCCACCGGGGTGCCAATACATTGCCTGATCAAGCATCCCATTGATTTGGTACCTGGTGCGCCTTTACCTAACGGTCCACTATACAGGCATTCCCTCATGGAAAATGAAGAAATCAAACGCCAAATTCAAGAATTGATCCAAAAGGGGCACATTCGACCTATCTCCTCACCTTGTGGGAGCCCAATTGTGTTAGTACAGAAGAAAGATGGGACATGTTGACTCTATATTGATTACCAAGTTCTAAACAAGATCACAGTCCAGAATTGGTATCTCAGTCCACGTATCGACGACCTTCTTGACCAGCTCAAGGGTGCCAAATATTTCAGTAAGATTGATTTGAAGTTTGGCTATCATCAAGTGCCAATTGAGCAGACCGATGTTTGGAAGACTGCCTTCAAATCTCGGGAAGGCCTTTTTGAGTGGTTTGTCATGCCTTTCGGCTTGACTAATGCTCCAACAAATTTCATGAGGATGATGGATGATATCCTACAGCCATTCACTAAATATTTTGCGATCATATATCTGGATGATATCCTCACCTACAACAGAACATGGGCAGAGCATCTGCAGCATATCCACCAAGTCCTCGACACCTTGCGCCAGCACAAGTTATATGCTAATTTAGAGAAGTGCTCATTTGGCATGAAGAGGGTTCAATATCTGGGATACATCGTGGATGAACATGGTTTTCATGTGGATCCATCCAAGATCCAAGCCATCCATGATTGGCCAACCCCGACAACTCTCGTAGAGCTTCGCATCTTCCTAGGCATTTCCAACTTCTATCGCATATTTGTGTTGGGCTTCTCTAATATTACTTGGTCACTTAGCCAGGTGACCAAAGGGGGATCTAAGGCCAAGTTCAGCTGGTCCAAGCCACAACAACAAGCATTTGAGGAGCTAAAGCAACGCTTATGTTCGATACCTGTCCTTGCCTTACTGGATCTACAACAACCCTTTGAGATTGAAACAGATGCTTCAGACTATGTTGTTGGTGCAGACCTCACTCAGCATGGCCATCCAATGGCATATCACAGTGAGACACTTTCAGATATAGTCCGCAAGTACCCCACCTACGACAACGAAATGTATTCCATTGTCCAAGACTGTCGCCAAAGGAAGCATTACATCCTTGGAAAAGAGACAGTCATTGTAACAACCCTCATTTTCGACCTAATAATTTGTAAATAATTATTGTAATCGTTTCTGGTGAGGAGCTCAAGACTAAAGCCCCACCAGTAAACGTTGTACCTAGTGAGGTTTAAGTCCTTAAACTTGTATGTAAAGGTGATATACCTAAATCATTAAAAGTTGTGATGCAACTACACGATGGACAAATGAAATGCACTAGGTTAGAGATGTCGACAAAGACCCATGTCGCCTTGGTGCCCATAGGTAAATGGGTAACGATCACTTGAAGAAAACACAACTCTAAGAATGTCGGCCTAAGTAAAAGTCATACATAAATAAATAGCTATAAGGATATTATTTATATTTTGGAAAGTACATATATATCTATATATATAATATATAGATAAATAGATATTTGATGAAAGATCATTAATTAGTTATAATAACTGATTAATACTATATGAGATGAACATATATATGATGAATGTCATGATTATAATAATAGTTTGTAAAGATTTATATGTACATACATTATAATGAGAATGAAATAAAGTGATCCTTATTTAAAACTATGATTATGAAAGGCCTACATAGCTTGGGATAGTACAATTAATTATTTACATAGAATGAATTCTTTAAATAAACATTATAAACTAAAGAATTTCTTAGTAGAAAGGATCCTATTTCCAAATCACTAAAATCATGCATGCTCTTTGGAACGATGCCTCATGATAGAGGGTTAGCATTTATTTCACACACCAGTGTATATTATCTACTAACTACCGGCTTTATAAAATAAAGATTGGATCTAGAGTGCGTTGTCGCTATGAAAGGTTAGTTATAGTTTTACTTTGAGAGATTAAAGGAGGTTGGTCTCC
Source organism: Larix kaempferi (assembly GCA_027924585.1). Taxonomy (NCBI): domain Eukaryota; kingdom Viridiplantae; phylum Streptophyta; class Pinopsida; order Pinales; family Pinaceae; genus Larix; species Larix kaempferi. Next base: position 26,228,509 of record BSBM01000632.1, on the reverse strand, counting down.
TTAGTGGAGTGCCTCTTGCCAACTACCGCCATTTTCCTCCACCTTTGTTTCTTTCGTGGACAGTTGTCACATTTTTAGGAATATGCCCAGCCTTCTTAAAGGAGGGCGAAGTGCGGGTGAGACACACGATAGTGGAGAGGTGGGACTATTAACTTTTATTAAGAAAAGGAGACAAAATTACTTAAGTTTTATTAACTTTTATTAAGGAGACAAAATTACTTAAGTTTTATTAACTTTTATTAAGGAGACAAAATTACTTAAGTTTTATTAACTTTTATTAAGGAAACAACAAGGGAGACAAAATTACTTAAGTTTCGCCACCACTCACTCAGCCGAGAGTGGATCTAGAGCTCCATTATTGTGCATTTATATTGAGTATTGTCACCTTGAGGAGGGGGCGTTACTTAGCACTGAAATAAGAATTTTATTCGTGGTAGATGCGCCATCTGGAAGGCACTACCTAGAAACTCTTAACGACATTTTTCAACTGGAAGGGCACAGTGGCGCCAAAACTTTATGATACCAATTTGGTTATGGGTGGTAAAAAGAAGATATAAAAATAAAAAGTGATGATACAAGAGCAGGAGGGAAGAGAGCAAGCGGGGGAAAATGTTCCAAGGGGAAAATGGCGTCTTTGTTATGTGTTTCTTATGTGTTCCCTTAGAAGTAGATGAAAGTGTATTTAATTCTTGACTATTGTGTGGATGTATCTCATTGACTTAATCGTCTTTGGGTGGTCTGCAATGGTTAAATGAATTCATAATTTTGACATGAGTTTCTACCAGTAGATAGTGCATTTTGCTTATATGTACTTTGCGGGGAGAAAATGATGTGGTTGCCTCATGTGTACACATACACCCTTAAAGAGATTGCTTGTTATTTTGATTAATTGGCACTTCTCATATATTGTATAATGGTTTGTCGATTTCACTTTACAAATCTTTGGATGGACATTTCATGGTTAGTCATGTTGTTTATGAGGGGAAGAATTTAAATGTTTTATAGAAATTATGTAATGAAAGTATGAGGGTATATACGTCTCTCATTTAGGTATAAATATGATAGTTTAAGTATGTATGTGTGGTTGTATGTTGTGTCAATTAATTTCTAGGCAAAATATGTTTCTTGGTTAACTATATTATGGTTCTTATGATAATGACAAGGGGGTACTTAAGATCCAACAGACACCATCAAGTTCACCATTACTGAATAAAAATCCCATGAAGATGTTCAAGGTAACTATGGTAAGATTTTGACCATTAGTGTAGATATTTAGATGACTTGTCGGCATGCATAGTTATCCTTTATGCTAAAACATTTTACTATCAAATCATCGATTGTTTCTCTCGCACATGCATACCTCGAGGAAATTATGATTTAATAGATTTCACGTAAGAATGCGTGATAAAGGACTCATATATATAATGGGAGCTTGTGATTTAAAAACCTTTTGCATACGTAAGAAAAAGCAAGAATGATGACACTAATTAGTTATACCTGTTGAATATTCTTTCTATTGATTGATGCGAATATAATGTATGGGTTTTCTTATCACACATTTTTTTAAAAAGATCTTAAATGCTATGAAAAGTTTAAAAAAAAAAGCAGGGGTTGTACACCCCTCTTCCCACTCCTATTGGGCCATGGGAATCCATCTCCATGGATTACATGTCTAGACTAACTTCAACCAAGCATGGAAATGACTGTGTGTTTGTGGTCGTGGATTGCTTTTCTAAGATGGCCATTCTAATAGCTTGCAAGAAGAACGTCTTTGCTGAAGCCACTGCTAAGCTCTTCTTCGAGCATGTTTGGGTTCATTTCGGGCTTCCACAGACTATCATTTCATATCAGGATAGTCGGTTCCTAAGCACTTTCTGGTCCAGCCTATGGTCATTGATGGATACCAGGCTCACCAAATCAACTTCCTTCCACCCCCATACTAATGGACAAACACAGGTAGTCAACAAGATGATTGTGCATATTCTGAGAATGTACAACTCTAAACATCCCCGCACATGGGATGAGAGCCTTCCTTATTTTCAGCATAGCTATAAAATATCCTTTCATAGCTCTACCAGCCACAACCCTTTTCAAGTGTGTCTGGGGTTCCAACCACTCGCACCAATTGATGTATATCTTCCCATTGCATCCACACGTGAGGAATCTTCCCATGCTCAGACCGAGGCTGATAAGGCTACCAGGTTTGTTGAATGAATCCATCACATCCACCAACGGTTCCATGAAATTTTGGAAAATGCCAACACTAAGTACAAGCAGCGACATGACCAACATCGGGTCCCACACAAGTTTCAAGTGTGTGATAAGGTTTGGTTGCATTTGCAGAAAGAGAGGCTCACAGGACCCCATCGCAAGCTTCATCCACTTCGATATGGGTCATACAACATCACCAAGGCAGTTGGTGACAATGCCTTTGAGCTAAGCATCTTTCCATTCCTTGGTCTGCACCCAGTATTCAATGTGGAGCTCCTTTGCCCATGTTTTACACCATTGTTGGACACCTCGGAGGTGGCAGAGCAATTGAAACATATAGAGCTTAATCTTTACTACATGGAATAGGAAACCATTGATCAAATCATGGACACACAGGTTAAGGGAACCTTCTAGCAGAAGATCTAACTATATTGGGTTGTCAAAGCAGGGCAACTACTTCGCCAAGGCAAGTGGCTCACCAAGTGTCAAGTTCAACAGAAGTTTCCCCACCTGATGGGGGCACTCAACGCAATGGAGACCATTTCTTCCTAAGGGGGGAGGACTGATACAGATGGATATAGGTGGACACCCACCTATTCCACTAGCTCAAAATAGTTTTCCATTCTGGCAATTTTCTTGTAATCTGTCTACAGTTTTTTGGGTCGCGAACTTCTGGGGCTGTTTTGAGGCCTTAAACGACATTTGTTGGAGATTATGGAGGCCAAGTGGTTTCCAAGGACATACATTTGGTTCTAGTCGAAATTTGTATAGCTTGGATAGACCTTTCCAATGGGCTATCAAGCACCCCAAACAAAGATCATATGTAAACGTTATGACCCCAGGAAGTTGAGTGTTCAACTAACCACCTTGGGGCCACAAACTTTATGACGGTTCATCTTCTAGGGTTAGTTTTTTGGATGTTTAGGGTTCTTACATTCATGCTTATGATAAATAGGATCTTGCAGCCTCTTCTTGTATTCATATTGTCATGAATGAGCGTAGCCACCACATCTCTTCTCAGAGATATAGCTAACACCATTCTAGCTGCTTTTATTTTACAGTTTGTTATGTTTCATTCATTTAATAGAATATGAGTTTACTGTATTTCTGTGTTTCTTTCCATATATCTGTGTATGTGAATATATATATATGCTCTTTCATTTCATTCTGTAATGCCCCCATATTGACCCTTAGGATATTTGGGGCTATAATGTAAATATTGTATGCATATTATGTATGATTCCTAGCGTGGAGCTCAACGCCAAGGCACAACTAGTGAACGCTCGACCTTGAAGAGGAAAGTATTTGATATTATGCTACCCATGTTCTAGTGAGCCATGGAGATTGTAAATATGCATTTTAATATAAATTCCCACAACTAGCTATGCATTGTAACAAGAGATGGGGGAATGATGTTTACAAGGAATTGGGAGGTAAATATTCAAACCCTTGAGCCAATCAATTCAAGCCAAGTGTCAATGAGAGGACCCATAAACCCTCAACTACACATGCTGAATTTTGTTCCCAATCATTCATTTCTTCCAAGAGTTGGTTGAGATAGTTAAGGCCTTGGGGAATGGAGAGGTATGGCTGTCCAAATTCGGGTATGGGAAAGCCACCCTTCATAGAAATCCGTGTTTAGCTTCCTTGGCAAGAAAGGAACCACAAAATTGCTCCCCAAGCCATTCTTCCCATCAGTTTTTCTCTCTCACAAGTTTGTAGTCACTTGGGCATTTTCCTCCATGGTTTTTCTGTGTTTTCCTTCATTTTTGTAGTTGGCAAGGGCGTTTTTGTTTTGGTTAATAGTGGGGAAGAGAACAAATCAATTTGGGGGTTTTATAGAGGTCGTTTTGGCCCACTGAATGCTCATGTATTGTGGGAGAAATCAGTTTTTGTCCTTGGGGTTGATTTCCTCTTCCCACAATCCATTTTTGGGTGTGCCACGATTTGGGGAAAACCCATAGACCCTATTCTGTAAATTCCATTGTTGAAAACATTTATCCATGCCCAATATTTGAGTTGTTGTGCGTAAGAGAATGTTGGGGTTGAGATGGGCATCCATTTCTTTGGGATGTGCTGAGCTTGAGAGTCCCCTTTTCCTTATAGATATCATGCCCAGCTCAGGGGTGGTCTCTGAGTGCTGAAATAATACAGGCTGGGCAGAGACCTAAGGTTGGGTGGAACGTTGCAGCGACATAGCTAGTTGCTGGGGACAACATTACATCAAGATGAGTATTTTATTTTATTGTGTTTTAATTCTGAACTGTTTTAATTAATGGATGGTTGTTCTTGATATGATGGATGCATGTGAAATGGGTGTGGATGATGTTCTATTCTGTTGTGCATATTTGCTTTGATTTACATCTGCACACATATGCATTTTATTGTAATGCCCTTTGTTTTATTCATGATGAATGGGGCTAAGTTTTGTAAAAGCTCATATTTTAGTGTCATGATCCATTCCTTGCGTTGGATCAACAGGAGGGGACGTGACACATTCTCACATAAATCCAGATCAAAGAGTTCCTAGATAGTTCTATATTTGCTTATCGAAATCCTAGTTTTGTTTCCATTCACTAGCTCCTTCGAAAGAATTGTTTTAAATGGATTTATGACTTTGCATGCGAAGTGATTGATGAAATTTTTACATGAGTTATACCTCTGATAAGACTTATAATACATGGTATTTATATTTGGAATGGCTTCTGAATGACTCTGCAAATTTTTTTTGCATTTATCTTACTTGATTCCTCAATTTCTAGCCAATTTGGAGAAGTAGATTTAGCTAGTTGGATGAATTAATAAGAGGAATGTTTATGAGTGGAAATTTATAGCCATTTGTTTGTAGTGGAACTCTGATATGATTTCCATCAGCTAAATTATTCAATACCTTCTTATTGTTTTTCATTTGGAAACTAGAAACAGAAACTAGCTTCAAATCGGTAGAAATTGGTAACTAGTTTGTAGATTGAATCTATGTTTTCATAATTTTCGGAATGTACAACCATATGCTATGTTTTTGGGTAGTTTAATTTTTTTTAGAATTTTATTTTTCAAATATTTAACCTTGCCTTTGTGTGCTCCAGAACTTAGTACAATTGATTGGGTTAAATTCCTAGCAATGTTTATTAACTAGTTGCACTGATTTAGCTTGAACGAATCATCATTTATGTGAAAGGATATGACATTCAAATGAAAATTTATTTGATGTATGTGCATGCTTAAATATATGTATAATGGTTTTAGGTTCACTTTTTGGTTCATTGGCCTGGTGTGTGCTGAATTCGTACAAGAGTAGTTGTTTGTGTTAAATACAATTAACTAGTCTTGTGGAGTCATTTTCATAATTGTTTTGTTTAATTAATTGGAAAATCATAATTAGGACTTATTTACATGATATTAGGTGTTAATTAAACATTGGGCTTGATAAATGATGATTAGGTGATAAAAAAATTAATTTATGTTAAGTGTCGTCAATTATGCGCTAAGTGTCGCAATTAGTACACTAATTACTAGAGTTAATCATGATTAAGTGAAAATGACCTTTTTAGGTGCAAGTAACCTGTGTTATGGCTTGGGATGCTTGCATAATGATTTTAGATAGTGTTGGATAATATTTCCCAACCTTGTTTCAATTTGATTGAATAGTTATGAATTTTATTTTAATTTATTTGGAATTATCGATATTTTGTCATAATTAAATTGTAGAAAAATAAATTAAATATTTATAAAATTATTCCGCTATGCTAAAATACTCTAATTATCCCTAGAGAGATAATGATATGTCCCTAATACCCTTTTATATCTCTATGGGACATTACAGATATATTAGATGTGTCAAAGGTTTGCAATCAGGTATGAATTTGTCATAGATTCCTTCATCATTGTTGTCATAGGTGCCATGTAATCTAGCTACAAGTGTCACAATGCCTCTTCCTCTTCCTTGGGAGTTACTCTTCCACTCCAATTCGGCCTTCCTATATTATTGACATAAATATTGCCTCTTCATCTCCCCCAAGCATGTTACCCTCCACCTTGGACTCGAATTGGTGAGAGAATGATGCCAAGTGTAGTGGGGAATCTTGCCACATGTGGGTCCCACAACCTCTTATATGCCCTCATGATCCAATTCCACCTTATTTTATTTATTATTATTATTTATTTGACCCATTTAATGTGAATTTGTAATTCTAAGGTAATTTTGGGTCTTGTAGCTCCCTTATTCCAAATTTTGATACTTCCACCCCCAACCTAGGGAACTAGTAAGTTAGTGGAATTTTTCCTCCACGATAGTTTATTTGGATGGGGACATTAAAAAATTTGAATTGGTAATTTGCTCTTCATGTGACCCACCTTGTCCATTTGACTCTAATTTTACATTATTACTAACTTGGCTATCATGCTTGGTAATTATTTGACCCTTAGCACCAATTTGACAAACTATCATGAACATGGCCAAGTGGCTTAGGCCATTGTGACCCAATGCCAAATTTGGGGACATGACACATTATACCATCCTCAAACACATGGTCAGATAGAGAGGGTAAGAAAGTGTTGGAGGATATGTTAAGGATGTATGTGATGGGTAAGCCATATATTCAAGTGTCAGGATTACTTACATCTAGTTGAATTTGCTTACAACAATGGTCACCATGCATCATTGAATATGAGTCCATTTGAAGCCATGTATGGAAGAAAATACAGGACCCCAATAAGCTAGGAAAATCCATTGAATAGGGCGATCCTTGGACCAAAAATGCTCAAATAAATGGAACATGAAATAGTTAAAATCAAATGGAATTTGAAAGAAGCACAAGGAAGGAAGAAAAGCTATGCAAATATGAAAAGAGTGCACAAGAGAATTTAGGGTCGGAAACCATGTTTATTTGAGAGTGAATCCAGAGAAGATATCTCTAAAGCTTGGAGGTTGTGCCAAGATGGAACCAAGATAATGCAATCCTTTTGATGTCCTTGATAGGATAGGACCAGTTGCATATAGGATTTAATTGTCTGCGTATATGAAAGATCATAATTTGTTCCATGTCTCATTGGCTAAAAAGTATATAAATTATCCTAATCACGTTATTGATTGGAATTTGATTCAGGTGGAACCCAAGGGATAGTTCTAAGTGGAGCCTACGCATATACTAAGCAAGAAGGAGACTACACTCTAGAATAGAGCCATTGGACATGTAAAGGTGCAGTGGAAGCAATTTGGTCCAGATGAGGCTGCGTGGGAGTTAGACGATGCCATGAGAAAATAATACCCATTTTGTTCAGTTTTGAAGAGCACTAAAGAAAGTGATTCTTTAGGGGGGGAGTATTGTAATGTGCCTAGTTTTGACCCCTTGGTATGCTATGTAAATGATGTAATATTATTGAATACTATAAGGAATATGGTAAGGATCCCAAGTCCAAGGCCATACCATGGATATCCCGAGTATATATTAGCAAGTAAATATGGTTGAGTGGACCATGTGTTGGTCAATTATAATAGAAATATTATGAATGTGATGTAAATACACATGATATCAATAAAGAAAACCCACATATATCTGTGCAAGGAAACAAGAGCATGGAGAATAATTTTCCTAGGTTAGGGAGGGACGTATTAAAACCCACGAATCAAATAGATGAAATCCAAGTGTCTAAGAGAGAACTTATGAGATATATGCTACCAAGTTGACTCATGCACCCCAATCATTTAACTCTTCCAAGAGGGAATAAGTTGAGGTAGTTATTGTCTTGGGGAAGGGAAGGGGTGGGACCGAAATTTCATGTGTCAGTCACCCTGTAATTTTGGAAAATGGGGATTGCTTATTGGGTAAGCTATCAATCATGAATTGAAGGAAATCACTAAATTATTTGTCAGTTGGGAGTTGGCATAGATAGTTCCTTGGCCTAAGTAATTCATCCTCACATGTTTTGTATGTCTACTGTGTTTTTTCCTAGGAGAGTTTATTTTTAGGGTTCTCATATTCATGGGTTATAGTTGGAAGTCGAAGATGGAGTCTTTGAGTGCATCTATTATGCACTTCCCTTGTTGGTTTTAAAGTTAGAATACTATTCCCAGTTGTAGAACTCGTTCCCATAAATAATTTTTTATTCTAGTAGATGTAGGGATGTCCCAAAATCTTTCTTATGTTCCCATGAGTTTTAAATTTTTCTGTGAACCATTTGTAGTGCACCCAACTGTTATAGCTTTTCCATGGACTTGTTTATTTCTTCACTAGTATCATATACCTACCATACATCCCTTATCCTCGTTATTCTGTTGAAAATATACTCATGAATTGAGTTATGTTGGTCATGGTTGATTGTTAATCTTTTTCTATTATGAAGGGTTGGTTGGACAATATACTAATGTGGACCCTTGAAGTGAGTTGAGTGTGTGTGCAGGAAAGGATTGGAAACTAAATCTAACTGTCTCTTCCATTTATGAGTCGACTGAGTGGTACTAAATCCAAGGGTAGATAGGAGTAAAATTGGATGATGAACCTAATGAAGATTGTAATCTCTAGGAAGCTGATCAGGGTTTGGGTGATATTTTTACACTCACACTGAATAGCACTTAGAGGAAGGGGATTCGTAAGGGACTATTGAAAAGAGAAGGGGTACCTTCTTGGTGTTGTGTGGGGAGGGTAATGTTGACCCCAATCTAGATGATTCTGATTGATGTGCCCATAGCTCTATGGTGAGCATACTATCTTAGTATTTCCCCTCCCCTACTACCTTGGTATCCTGATAATTCCAAATGTGAGATGGCTTGGCTTGAGATTTGATTGTAGAAATATTGATAACCCAACTGTGGGTTGGCTTGAATGTGGACCTATTCCTATTCGATTGTGAGTGAACCCTAAATAGTTCCCATTTCCTTATGGAAATCATGCCTAGCACGGGGGTGGCCTATTAGCAGAAATAATATATGCTAGACAGAGCACCTACCATTGGTTGGAATGCTTCTCTTGCGCAATCAATTGCTTGGGAAATTTATATTCAACATAAGTGTCTACTTTATGTCCCATTGTTTTTATTTCAATTACATTGTATGAATGTTGACTGGAATGATGAAGATGCATGCTATAATTAGTGGATGTGAATATGAATTGTCATAGTTAATAGTAATTGTCATTCTTAGCATCTAAGTGTTGGGTAATTGATGTTGCACTTCATGATTTCTTATGCATAGATGAATTCCTTGCATAAGAATTCCCATTACACATACAATGCTAACGTTGCAAGAAGTTGGAGCCTTATCCTAGAATTATCGAGAGTAGTTAGGTTGGCCAAAGAATTAAGGCACACATGGTGATCCGTGGAGCAGCTACAATTGAACGCATGGTGGATCAGCTACAATTGAACGCATGGTGGATCAGATGGCCTTAAAAACTTAACGCGTGCAATATTGTGTGGTAGAGGGATTACTAAGCACATAATTATGCAAGGGTAAGGCTAACATGCGCAATTTTGTGTCTAGAATAAATTATGATGTGCACATAGTGTCATATAGAGAAATAACATGTATGTTACACCATGCTACGCACAATTATACTTAATAATAGAGATGCATACATGTTTTAGAATCCAATGAAAGCATCACCCATGGCATCAATGGGTCGTTAAGGTTGTTGGGGAAGTGACAAGTACTACCTAAAACAATAAGCATTGTTACCTATTTTGTTGATATATCCTTCTATCTTGAGAGTTTGAGGAGTGCTAATGCCAACCAATGAATGATAAGATATGGTTGGAGTAGTATCTTCTACTTATATATCTTAATATTTTACTAGTTCCTAATCTTCTTCCTCTTCAAAATATATGTAGAATAATTTATTCTCACTACGTTTATGCCCCTTACTATACTTGCTATCACAATTGAAACATAGTCCATTTTCTCTTTTTTCATCCAATTATTGAGGTGTCAACCTTGTCAGCTAAGTGTGGTTAGGAGTGGAAACATTTCCCCCTCTATACATGCTACTGGTATCCCTTCTAGTAGCCATTATTTTCCTTTCAACTTTCCATTCCAAACTAAAATGATTCTCTTTTGATTTAGGTTTAAAGAGGTGTACCTCATGTTGAACGCTCTCCCTTAAAGTGTCGATAAAGAAATCCAACAAATTATCATCTTGAACATTCTTCACTATAAGACTCAACTTTTGAAAGTGCTTAATGTATTATGTAGTTTGACCTCTTTTCCTAATATTTATCAATTTTATAAATAAGATGTTTCTCTTAATATTCCCATAATGTTCTATCAAGTAATCTATAAATACAAACTAAGAGACAATAAAGTTATTTTTTTACAATCACAAAGTCATTGATACCACACAAATCTTAGGATTCAAACGAGCATAAATAATAATGAGAGAACAACCATAATCATAACCATATCAACAACAACATTGAACACAATCATTTACCTTGGAAAACCTCATGAGGGGAAAAACCATCCAATGAAGATATTCATTACCTTGGCCAAAACTGGCCAACCGAGCCAAGTGAGATCACTCGCTCACCTCCATGTTGCATTAAAATGGAGTATCCCAAGCCCTTTATAGCCTTCATTACATGCAATACCATGGGCCCAAAACCATGTGTTGGACCTAATCACCTTTGACTCATTCCCGAGTCAAGGTTAACCCTAACAATCCCCCCTTTAAACTTGACTTGGAGTAATCACCAAATCCCCTCAAAGTTTTAACTGAGGAATCTCACACACACCCCCCAATCACCTAGGTCTATCTCCTGACTTTACTGATGAGTTACCAGGGGTATGCATGCCTTACCAGGTCTTACAACCATATGCCCATTTACATGTAATACAATTTTCAACTCCATTATAATAATTATTTTTTTTGTTCATGTGTGTCATGGTGACTTTACCATCATCATCTGTTTCTACATTCTCTCACTTTTCCATGATTGTGATCTTCCATGCCTCCTTTTGTACCTTCATTCAAACTTGTCACTGACGTCCATATAAAAAGAATCCATCTACCAGATTACATGGGTCCTCTGCCGCTTTAACTTCTAGTTCTCTTGGAACTCTCTTCAGCTACATGGTTCATCAATCTTGGTCCCAAAACCGAGATTAAACCATTCCTCCCACAATCGAAGACTCAACCTCTCCAATTCCACGTAAAGCTAGCGTACAAGTACACCTGCCACCCTCTCACCTACCCAGTGGTTCATTCCACACTTGATGCAACATACCTTCTTTGTGCATAAGAGGGATACCTTGTGCTTCTAGCACCCAAGGAAATTACATTCTAACCAAGAACCATAAATGCTGGGATGTCGGGTACCACCGAACATGCACCCTGGAATTAATTCAAAACACCATGTACAATAATTAAATGTTTTTCAAAGATGTGTGCTACCGCTTCCTCATCATGCCATTATTGTTGTGATACCCATACAACAATCTCAACGAGCAGAACCTTGCTATGATACCAGTTATTAGGATTATAACGAGCATACATATAATTACTTGCAAGAGAAATAAAATAGAACAAACAACCATTAAGTATACACACACAATATGCCCTGGAAAATCCCATGAGGGAAAAAACCATCCAATGAAGATCTTCATTACCTTGGCCAAAACCGGACAACCGGGCCACGTGAGCTCACTCGCTGACCTCCAGGATGCATTGCAATGGAGTATACCAAGCCCTTTATAGCCTTCATTACATGCAATACCATGGGCCAATACCATGGTCCCAAAACCATGTGTTGGACCTAACCACCTTTGACTCATTCCCAAGTCAAGGTTAACCCTAACAACAAATTGATTAGGTTCTAATTACAAGGATGCAATAGTTACCTTTTATAAAGTCGACACTTGGTGTATATCAAAGAATTGTTGCATTTGGAATATCCATGTTATTTGATCTTACCATCAAACTTTCTCATATCAATCTTGGGAATAAAGTAGTTCCTTGGTCCCAAGCTGAACATGTGTTGATGTGGATCTTGGAGTGATGAATGATCAAGTTTCAACTCAAACCTCTTGTTCTCCAATTGCTTTTCAAATTTCTCAATATGTGACTGGACTCAAACCTCTTGCTCTCCTTATCCTCTTCTTGAGGAGGTAATTTATGTGTAAGTAGTATTAGTAGCTCATTCAAATTTTCCACCTCTAGATATTTGAAATTATTTAATATATTTTCTTTGAGATCCTTTCTAAATTCTTCAAATTGGCCTTGTCTTACAATATTTATGATGTCAAACTTCTATACCATGTTTCTTTTAAAATTTAATGTTTTCTCTTCTATCTTAGACAACATAAAATCCACTTTTTGATTTTCTTCTAGTGTCAATGATAAATTCCCAAGAGGTTTCACAGGTGTATAATGTTTTGCATAACCATTTTCCATGTGAGGAAAAAATAGTATTTACCTATCATTTTCATATTTTTTGTCTTTATCACCCTTTTTTAATCACCCAAAACATAATTCCAATCAAAATTTATGCAAATTTCAAGTTAACATACATTTGAAAACCATATGTTGTAGATTGTCGTGCGAACTGAACTTTCTCCTAAAGTATCTCTAAAATTTAGGCACTTTTCAATATGAAATTTTGACATGTAGTAGTCTAATACATTTTCTCTGTAATGGAACAAGTTTGGACAAATTCTAATGTGCCAAGAGAAATTTATGGTAACTTTCCCAAAACTTGTTGCTTTTGTCCCTTTTAGAGAATGAACTTATATGACCTACAAAGTGTCCTATTTTCAAATCTTGTAATATCCCAATTTTGACCCCATCACATTAAAATGTAAATGATGTAATATCATTATAAAATAGTGGTGAGGAACTCAAGGCCAAGGCCCCACCATCGATTTAGTGTTAAAATTGACGCATATGGTTTGTGTGCTAGCCAGGCAAGATAGAAATCGTAAATATCATGTAAATATGCATTTTTTAATACGCACAACTAGCTATGCAATGCAACAAGAGTATGGGGGCATGATTTTTACAAGGAATTGGGAGATAAGTATTCAAACCCTTGGAGCCAATAGATTCAAGCCAAGTGTCAATGAGAGAACCCATGAACCTTCAACTACCCATCTTGACTTTTGTACCCAATCATTTATTTCTCCCAAGAGTTGGTTGAAATAGTTATTATTTGGGGAAATGGAGAGGTATGGCTATCTAAATTTGGGTATGGGAAAGCCGCCATTTTTTTTGGAAAAACGTGTTTGGATTGTTGGGAAAGAAAAGAGCCACAAAATTGCTCTCCAAGCCATTTTTCATGCATGAGTTTTTCTCTCCCATGAGTTTTGGGCTAGCCGGGCATTTTCCCTCACGTTTTTCCTGAGTTTACCCTCATTTTCCACAGTTGGGAGGTCATTTTTGTGTTGCAGAAGGACTAGGAGGAATGGAGTCATGATTTGGGGATCCATGGAGGTCGTTTTTGCCCTCTAAATGCCCATATACCTACTGGAAACTCGATTTTCTTCTCTTTGTTCGATTTTCCCTTCCCACAACTCCTTTTTGGGTGCCATGATTTGGGAAAATCCATGGATATCATGTGTTCTGAATCCCATAGTTAAAAACGTTTTGCTATGCCCAACATATGTGCTTTCTGTGTGTGGGAAAGAATGTTGTGGATCAAGTTATGGGTATCCATTGCTTTGGCTTGAGCTTGAATGTTCCCATTCCTTGTGGAAATCATACCCAGCTAGGGGGTGCAGTTATGTTGAGAGATTGATGAGCACAACTGGCCTATGGATGGGTGGAACGTTGCAGCTGCATAACTAGTTGCCCGGGACAACTTTGCAATCAAGATAAGTATTATGTATGTGTTTTACTTCTGCATTATTTTTATTTGAAGACTGTTATGATTATGTCGATGAATCCAAGTGAAATGTGTGTAGATATGGAATTTATTTCCACTGTGTTCAATTTGAATTATACATCAGCACACATATGCGTTTTATTTGTTTTATGAATTGTTAATGATGAATGGGGCTGATTTTTTGTAAAAGCCCAGAATGTTAGTGTCATGTTCCCTTCCTTATGTTGAATTGATGGGAGGGGACGTGACAAATCTACTTCTAATTTTTTTTACCAAACACATTATGGTTCGTCTTCTTTCCTATTCAATTGGTGGAACTCAATTTGGAGTTGGAAATCTTCACATATAACATTTTTACCCATAATGCATGTTTGAGACTACCTTTTAGACTAGTAAATAACCCTAGCTTTCATAGACTATAACTCTAAACGTATAGAAAACTAGAATCTAGTATTTTCCTAGAGGTTATTCACTATGTATCTTGAGACTACCAAAATTTCTCTACTTGAAACTTCCCATAAAAAAATTATAGACTTATTTAAAACATGACTCATTTTGAAGGAGTCAAGTGAAGGACTATATGCTCCGATACCAAATGTTATGGACCAAATTTCCAAAAATAACATAAAATTAGAAAGAAGTAACTCCAAACCTTGAGAATGAATACAAAGCCTCTTCAGGGGGACAAAATCCTTTTACAACATATTAAATGAAAAATATAATTTCTAAAACTAAGTCTCCTTGCTATGTGTAGAAGACAAAGGGTACAATTACAATTAAAGGGTCTAATTGATTGATAAGAACAACACTAATATTAAATAGAAATGAAATAACTCAATATCTAGGGCTCAACACACCACCTCCTTGCACTACCCACTCCATATATGTTTCACCTCTTCAACATACCCCACAAAGTACCATGCCCCACACTGGGCACATGTAACATCCCCCTCACCCAATCTGACCATCGAGAGGGGACACTGGGAAAACCTAGGCTCTAAAATTTTGCCCCAGATTCATAATACGAATTTCAACAAATAAAGTTTGTACAGAAATGGAAATAAACATGCACAACGGAATTAAAATCTATCCACACACATCTAGCATGCAAATACACAAGCATAACATTACATGCATGAAATAAAAAACTTCATATTCAAATGCATAAGAATACTTATCTTCATCCAACGTAGATCCAAGCAACTAATTGTGTAAGAGAAGTTTTCCACCCAACCATAGGCACTCAGTCCAACATATACTCTTTTTGTTCCTGAGGCCACCCCCAAGCTGGGCTATGAGGCCACCAGGGTGAAGGAAACACCTACAAGATTCTATCTCTCATCCCACAACCCATTTTGCTCTCTGTGCTTAGCCAAATTCTCATGCATAGCTCTACAGGGGTCTCAATCAGCCCTCACAGCCTTGGCTTCCACAATACCTACCCCACACAACATCCTTCTAGCTCAGGCATCCCTTTCACCAATCCATGGTTCTCTTAGGCGATCCATATTGTTGGGTGCTTCCAGTGTGTGCATAGAAGAAGTTCAATCTGGTATTGGCTTCTCTAGAACCTCCTACATCCTCAATCTGTGGCTTCTCAAGCACCTACGAGCAACAGAACTCAAGGGTAACGATTCCTAGCTTGCCCAACCTCTCTACTCACCTACAACCAACAAAACCCACTTCCCAATCTGCAACATGGTCTCCAAATTCGAATTTATGGGTTCAAAAAAACATGGTAAGTTCATGGACAGCAAGGGAGAGCTCTACCTCTTCTAAACATGCATGAAAGAATGAAACAAATGAGGGTTGACTCCAAGGGATATGGGAAAATGGTGAAAAGACAACTGACATGACTTCTGGCAATAGAAGAAAGGACTCCTGGCAGCTGCAGATTGACTTTTGTCATTATAGAACTGTCACAAAATTGCAATCAATCCCATGCTTCAATAACTACATGAGGTGACTTTTCCCACCAACCCCACACATGCATTAATGATTGGAAAAATGGTAAAAAAAGGAGATAATTGGCTTATTCTCATCACATAACAGAATTTTGGGTGAGTTCTAAGGTTGACACTTGGAAACAAAGATTTAGTCACCCATGGACCCCCTTTCCTCTTCCCCTCTGGTGGAATCATATCCCTTTTGGTGCTCTTTACATAACCAGTCTTGGACCATCTTATTAATTATGCACATAATATTTACATATATTATAAATCAGCATAAAATCCAATAAACAGTCCAAATGAAATATAATCATACATGCCTAGACATTCACTAGTTGGGCCTTGGCCTTGAGCTCCGCACTAGGAATTTGCACTAGCATATTTACATCATTTACATAATATTGGATAAATACATTCCAAGTCAAAAATAGGGGTATTACAGCACACAGATTGTCACCTACCCAATTTTTTAGAATAATTATTTTCTACTATTATCCTTTTTGCAAAATACTTTGTGTTAAATTATAATTACAGGTTTTGTAATTATGACCAAGTTAGGTCAAAGATGAATATAATGACTCATTATTATTATTTAATAAATAAAAATGGGAGACAAACACTATTACAAGAGTGTTCACTGGCCCACTAGGAGGAATGGAAGCTGCTGGAAGGATTGGGATAGATGGCAGCATTTGCACTCTACCATTAGCTGTTGGTATGGGACAACTCCCCCTAATTTTGTGGCATTTCCCCTTCCAGGTGGAGGGAGGTGAGCAGGGAGCTCACTACTGACCAGTTAATTACAAAAAGACCTAGGCAGCCTATAAAAGGCAATTCAAATTGAGCAGGGAGCTCTTACAATGTTTTCTGCAAAAACATTCCTCATGTGCATCAGGTGATGGCTAAGAGATTCGAATAGGGAGGCTGTGGAGAGTGCAAGTATAAGTCTGCAAATGTTATGAGAAGGACAGGCCAGAGGTGCTGGTGCAGGTCCCATTGATTACTAAGCCTGTAAGGCTGGATATATTTCTTCCTACTGCAAGTAGAGACCCTAAGCTTTTGAACTTCCTTCCTCCTGGTGGATCAGTGGACAGGCTCGGGGGTCCTAAGGCAGACATCTTGGCTGCTTGGGATCAGTTTGGGTGGAATAGGCTCCTTGAGTGATTTGTTCGTCCTATCACACTTAGGTTCTATTCTTTTTTTGTGTGTGTTTCCAATCACATGAATGCTCTCAGAAAGTGGCTTAGAAATGTTATTAATGACCAGTAGTAGTAAAATGTTAGATCCTAATTGATTTAAATTTGCTGAACTGATAAAATGACTCCTCTGCATTTTTCCCCATGCGTGAAGCTGCATCGTACTCCAGTATAGAGAGGTAGCATTAAATCTGTTCATTTAAAAGTGAAACCTAACATGCATCTAAATTCATAATCCCAAAAGACACCCATGCACAGACTTAAGTTCCCCATGCATATTATTTTATAGATATTTAAGCAGCGGCAGATTAGATCTCTGCATGCATTGAATGCACTGTTCAAACTCTGTATGTTGAAACAACCTATCATAAACTAGTTATAACAGTAATTCCCTTTCTGATTTCTGGAGGTGGACATGGTGTTAGCATCTAGGGTTTATTGATCATCAGTTATTCCTTCAAAAAGAAACCAATATCATGCATTTTGTTTAACCACATGCCCATTCTTTTATTTTTATTGTTATTTGAATATGACCGATCTTTATCAAAATTATTGTCATCATTGTGTTATCTTTGTGCAAAAAGAAAGGTACTGTATTATCCTATCATTTCTCCAGAAGTCCAAACTAGACGAATACAGGGAGATAGAGTTAAGTAGACAAAATGTTAAACTAATAGGCAAATTAAACCAACTGACGAATACACTGTAATTTTCTTGATTCTGTATTATCAACTGTATGTGGCAGAATTTAAATCACAGAATAGCATGTTCTTAAATGAAAAGAAAAGAGTAGTAATCATTTTATCAACTGACGGAGTAAAATGCTGCATCTCTACACCCAAACTAGGGTTTAATCTATTCTTGCCATACTAATATTTACAACATTTAATAGATGCAAAACCAAATGTTTTCATTATCATAGATAATCTAACTATAGAATTAGAACTGTTGTTCTTGCATGTAAATGTCATTATAGCCCAGCATTTTCATTGTAGAACTCCATTCTTGCATTATCATGGACAACATAGGGTTGAACACAACACACAGTGGTATTCAAACTGAACCAACACCCTTTTATTAATAGCTTAATTCAAGTATGCACAGACGTTTTGTAAGCTAGGTATTCCATTATCGACTTACAGCCATCCATTGGTTAAACACCTAAACATGTCTTTCATTCTTTAGATAAACATCTTAACAGGCTTTCAGAAACGAATTTGAAAATCAGAGTTCAAACACTGAGTGTAACATTAAACCTTAGCACTAAACATTCCCATTTAAATATACGATAGCAGCGTGCTACAGAACACCTTGTTTGTTTAATGAGTGTTTCATTCAACCCCTTTTTTTTACACTACACAACTATTGTCGAGACGAACCATAGACAACATTTCTTTTCCTTACAGTTCAACATTCGTTTCCACCGTCGATTTAGAAGTGTAAACTATAAACATTAAACGTTTAAATGTTGTAGAGACCATTGCAATAACAAAGGTTCAAACCCTATCGATTTCGCCGAGCCAAGACATGGTTGGCCTTACATCTACGCTAAAAAAAAAAACACAACAGTAACGTTTCCCCAAAGTTGTAGGCGAGGTAAAATCCATTGTCGAGAAAACACATTCCAAAACCCTGTCGACACTCACAACTGTCGACCAAGTCCGATTCCAGGAGAACCACGAGGTAAGGTACCACCGACGCTTACCGGTGGGTTCGTTGTATTTCCCCGTCAACATTCCAGGCACACTACTGTTCTCCGAAAGCTAACCTGTCAAGCAATCACGTTCAGGGTTAAACGGTAGTTATGAATACCAACGCATGCACTAAGAAAACTCTAAGTTATTCAAAAATACTGTACCTGCGTCGTTGACAGAAGAACGATGAAGCCATCCATCCACCCTGAAGAAGAAAGACCCAACTCGTAGGGCACATTGTGTCAACACTTGAGAAACTTTCAACCCGATTCGGAAACCCCAGACCTTCCAGTTACTACAACGCCACCAAGCGGATGCATTCTTCCAATCTTGTGGTTACTGCACTATTCTTTTCCAGACTCGACTCTCATTGATCGTATTCATTCACAGATTGAAGGTTGCTGCAGGTCTCAGGTTCAATCCTGAGAGAGGCTAAAAACATCAAAACCTAAGTGCCTCCCGGCCGGTGGGCCTCACCCCAAACCCTACCACTGAAACGAATGCCAATAAAATGTTACAATATCCCGTAAGTTACGTTTAGGGTTCACTACGATCCCAACGCACAACAATTGACGATAGAGATCTATGTTCCATGAGCCACGTTGGAGGGTGGAAAAAGTAGCATTAAATCACCCGTCTACCTCCTAAGCCACGACTATTTCCAACTCTGTCGACACCGAGGCAGGAGGCCCGTTACAACTCAGCACTGGTGAACCTCTCACATGTTGGACATCCACTATAACGTGCACGTAACCTTACCATTAACGTTGTAGCACGATGATTTTATTACAAACCCAATCATTTACGATACCTTTAGATTCGTACGCAGACATTTTACAACGCCATCATATCCACCTGCCAACCATAAGGATTGATGTTATTGCATCAACTGTATAAATTACACCAAGGTTATTACATTCATCGGTAGCACGTATAAAAGATTTGGTATGTTCCATTTAAGTCGACACAAGTGCACTCATATCATAACACATTAACCTAGGTCGCATTCGATCCTAAGGTATGGGTAGACTCTGCCCCACTTATCATAAAGTTCATCGAGCATTGCCCCTGTCATAAATTCATAAGATTACACCCCTTTAGGGTATAGTTTCCACATAAAACCATCGCATAAATTGCATGGTAAGGTATTAACGTATATTATATCACCATTATAATTGCTTAGGGAACATAGAACTTAGAATCACTTTGTCACCTTCACTATAGTCTGCATAGGACCCTGCTCCTTGTCGTAGGTTTGTCACAAGTCGAAAGTCATAAAAATATTGTTTTAAAGGCCGTGAGTCATTTATGGAATGATAACCAGAAAAGCCATAAACTCTTAAATGCAGAAATTAATGACAACCACACTCTGGAATTGACGACTTTTGCAGCTTCTGAGCTAGTCAAGTTACATCTTACAAAATTGAAAAGAAACCATACTTGTAGCGTCGAAATAATAAGCATTTTTTATTTATATCACGGTTATTAAACACTCTGAATTTATCGCTATCTCTTACCTGCGAATCTGCACATGAAGGACAAGTACAATGCTTTAGCTGAGTAGCTAAGTAAGCCTCGGGGCACCTCGTGGGACCCCTTTCATCATCATCCAGAAATTTTAAAATGTCAATACTTGTCGAAGAGAATTCTGTTTTCCAAATGCATCGAAATGTTCAATCATTCCAGCATATAAATAAATGGCATAATCATTAATTGGATTCATGACGTGTTGCTGACACGAAACACCATCAGAAAAAGAAAAAGAAAAAAACATGGCAGTAAGTTGTCCCTACAAAATGATGTAATTCTTAATTACTACTTTACTAAACATTTATTATTTCCACATTTTACAATTATTAGCATTAAATGATGATTTAAAAAATTTTAAATTTTTATGAAAATAGTGGGATGTTACACAGATACCTCTCTCAATGTTTAGAACAAAACTCCCTCTCTCCATCAACTTCTTTCCTGCAGTTATTACTTTGCCCAATCCCAAGCTCATGTCGTCTCATGCCTCCACTCTACCTCCTCCCTCTTTTCCAAATCCATCTGCATTCCCCCTCATAAGCATAGCCAACAAGACTCTCATGTTGATGAGATCTACATCCCCATGTTGCGCATTCCCCCAACTCTCTTCCTAACACCTATGACTAGTTTCGATAAGAAATTTGCTAAGGCACAACCATAGTATGTGCATCCTCACATCTTTCTGAACTCATTTCCACTTATGGGTGACAATAACATTACACAACTTTCTACTTCACTGCGACCATTATAATTTGCACAGTCAAAGAGGAGGATTCCTAGGATTAGGTCCCTATAGTGGTTCCTCAAACTAATAACGCAACCATTTCTAGTCACAAAATTCTCTTCCTCAAACATCTATCATAGATTTGGCTCCAACAAAGACAACTCTTCCTAGTTGCCATTCTCAACAAATCACCTATCCAACACATAGTCACACCAACAAAGACAAGGGTCACAATTTTTTCCTTCTATAACATAGTAGTAGTAGCGGTCTAGTGCCATCTACCAATATAGGATGCCTCGACCTTCAAACCATTGTAGCTACATATCCAGACATTAACACATCCCTCTCTAGAAGCATTCCTAAATCGAGAGGCCTTGGGAACCAACAACGTCTCTTTAATGGCACAATTTTCAGTAGCATCAACTCTCATATTTTTTCCATCACATCAACACTTCTCCATCTTTACATAGTTCCAAAGTATTAATTTTTGTATCCTACATCAATTATGTTTTTAACATCATCTTATTTTATGTTTTCCTTCTTCCCCCAAGCCAAAAGTGGGGAAGCTTTTGAACTAATCCAACACACCCAACAACAACTTTCCAAGACACAAATTTTAGATGTTAATGAGAGATTTTGAGCAACAAGCATATTCATGTTACAACCAATCAACCATTATGCTAGTAAGAGGCATCACTTCATTTTGGCTGCTCCAAATGGCATAAGGATCATGTTACGAGCTTTTATGTTGTTTTGGGTCACATCTCAACACAAATGTGGATTAATTTTTTGTACATAAAATTATTTATGTTGTAGAAACAATTTCAAAAAGGATTGAGTTCAAGTATATCCACAACTTAGTATAAAGCATGTTTTCTATCAAAGCGTGTGAAAACAGAACTAGGGAACACTCCCAATAAGAGATTGTTATGGTATTTTTGCACATCGAAAGGGAAGACCCACCAACTCATGATATATTGAAACCTATATGTTATTTAATAATTTAAACAAACTTATGGCATATTGAAACATATATGTTGTTTAATAATAACCACTATTTAAACAAAGTCTAACAATCCAGTTAATGAATGATTGATTTGTCAAGTCACCGTATATAATTGAAGCCTTAATAAAACAAAAATAGGAATTAAGAAAGCTGTTATTTAAATGAAGTCGATTAAACTTTTAGACAACATGATAAATAATAATTTGTCAAATCAAAGTGCGTGCAATCTGTCAATATACGTAGAGCATGGACAGAGCAGGCTGCAACCATAGGATTCAGTACCATAAGTTTAGCTGTGGAAATGTTGGGAAAGACAACGCCGTGTGGGGCACAAAATCGTAGAAGACAGATTTGGGCAGAACAAATTTGCGAATGAAAATGCAATGTTAGATTCCTTTCTTTCTTGATTCATGGTAGGGGAGATGTACAATAATTGAAATGATTACACGGAATCAGACCTGGAATTTTACTGGCCACGACGTCCCACAGGATGTATTTTTCAAATTTGAACGTATTTGACACTTAAAATTAATCGTCACACGTCACCATTTACATGTATGAGAAAATGAAAACCGTCAAAATGACGTCTGGTTTTGAACATAACACGTCTTAAATTCTAGTACTTGCAAGCATGGAACTTGGTAGGGTTTTGACACCCAAGCAGGACTACGCTAGTACCTTAGGGTAAATGGAGGGTTAACGGAATTAATGCTTTGGGAATTGGTAGTTGAGTTGGTAAATGCAGGTTGTGAGTTTGAGGCATGACTTCGAGAAGTGGTACTAGGTATACGCTCTGAGCCTCTCCCTTCAGGTCGTATCATAGCCACCGCTGAGAACACTGTGCAGGATTATTATATCGATTATCCGAGTAAGCACCCCCCGCCATTATTCTAAGATCCCTCTGCTTGATTTCTTTGACTATCCGCTTGAAGTAATGTGCGCAGCCGCCAGTCTCCGGAAGTGTGAAGATTTGGAGTCCAGTGGAAAGAGGTTCCGGTTCTATGGGAGGACGATCAAGTTCATTAGTTCCAAACGCCAGAGCACTACCAATTTCCACCAAGTATACAAGTATAAGTAGGTAAGCATTCACACCCAAATTTCTTCTCTTTCTCATTAAAATTCCTCCTTTGCCCAATTTTTTCCATTCCCGACGTTTCTAAACCTTAGGCCATCATATTTTTTCCTAGCGTTTCTAAACCCTAGGCCATCAGAGGACTGAACACTGGAAGTTTTGAACTTCCATAATTTTCAGTCTGCAAGACTCTGTAAGAAGGGTTGTGGACCGGGCTTATAGAGAGCTTGCAACTCTTGTAACATCAAATAAATAGTTCAGAAATTCACCCCATTCTAGCGAGGAGCAAAATAGGATATGGCAGACTTCAATCAAGGTAATTCTTTTATTTTAAAATATATTTTGTAATCCTTTTAATATATTTCAACATTATAATTTTTTAAATATATTTTAATATTGTAATTTTTTAAATATAGTTAAATAAATTATTGGTTGGGCCAACAGTCCAGGTATGCTCCCTGCACAAAAACCCGCCCAACTTGCAGCAATGTCAACATGGCCCCCCAAAAAAGGATTCAGCGGGATTGCTAGCATTCTAGAGCTCAAAAGGCCCAATTCAACCGCCACAAGGATACAATACAAGAAGGTAGGGTGAATGGTTTCGTCTGCAACCCTTAGCCTTTGAATAAGTCTTTGTTTTTTCGTTTAAATTTTTATTGTCTTTTGCATTTTAAAATGTTTCAAGGTATATTTTATTTTATTGTTTCTTGGCAAACATCAATTTGTGGCACAATTAGGATAATTAGTATTCCAAGCCTATTTTATTCCAATAAACAATCAATTTTACAGGGTAGGTAGTTTGTTAGATAGAATGAGAAATAGTTTGTTAGATAGAATGAGAAATAGATAAATTTATTTTCTATTTTGGATGACTTGTCTGCAATATAGGTCTCTCTCTTTTCGTAGCTTTCTATTTCGAAATACCTAAGCCAAATTAATTGAGTTTCACAGTTAGGATAATCGTTAATATAACATTTTAAAGTTAGTATAATTTTTTAAAGTTAATATAACATTTTAAAAAATTTAGTTAAATTTAATATAAAATATTGACACTCTATAAACTTGGTTAAAACGTAAAGTGATAGGCAGTGAAAATACGAAACCGTCAACAAATTTCCAGTAACATAGTTAGGGTGTCACCGAGGAGACCAGGGATCCATCCTTGCCGCTGCCACTATAACCCCAAGTCCACTACACCTGCCCGCAAGACATAGTGAACAAGTAAACCGAGACTCGAACCTGGGTCGAGCCACCACCTATATCGCTTAACTGGCGCCTTATTGTATGGCATTTTTCAGTTGTTGGAATTGCATAATCAGGGTGCCCTAGGGTAATCGAGAGGCTACCTCAAACATTCTCACATTTTAAATAAACATTTTCATAAATAGTTACAAGATAACTAAATCTTTGTGTATTAGTTAGTGAAGAGAGACCTATATTCATAATAACTATATTAATCAATGAATGAATGCAATTTTTCTTTATTTGTAGGGTTTATGTGTTATCAATTCCAAATTGGAATAGTTGGCACATGGATGTATATAATGGATTATGTATTGTTAACCTAATAATGTAACAATAAGTTAGATATTAGTTTTTTGATAATTACAAATTAATCAATAATTGGGTAAATTTAAAGCATTTTACTTCATAATTAATTAATTAATGTACATTTTGCGTATTTGTAGGATTTATGTGTTCTAATTTAAAACATGAAATAGTTGACACTTATTAAATATGGGTAAATAAATATTTTACTTCATAATCAATGAATTAATGCAATTTTTGCCTAGTTGTAGGATTTATGTGTTATACTTTACAATATGTAATAATTGGCACTTCGACCATTAAATTTGGGTAAATAACTACTTTACTTCAAAATTAATTAATTAATTATTTTTTTGTTAATTTGTAGGATTTATGTGTTAGCATTTACAACATGATTTTAAATTGGAATAGTTGGTGATTGTGTGATTAAAACCTAAAATATATTAGATTATATACTCATAAGTTAATAATATAACAATGAGTTAGATATTAGTTTTGTAATAATTGCATATGAATAAATCAACATATATACATTTTAATTCAACTCTTTTGAGATCAAATTTATTGAGAAAGTTTAAGACTCTAAAAATGAATTTGCACTTAAAGTGTTTATAAAAATGTTAATTTAATTAAGATTAAATTTTATATATTTATAATATATTTAAGATTAAAAAATATTGCAATGTATCTATATATTTTTCTCATATGGTTTAAAGCAAATATATAATTATGGGATATTAATAAAAGATTATATAAAAAATATATTTGAATAAAGGGAACCTTATGATAGGGTTTAAAAATTGAAATTGGTTTATTCATACGACACATATGATATGTGAAACGAAAATATTCAATCAAATTATTGGGTATGATTTCAAAAGTATAATATATGAAACAACTTTAAGATGCTTTAGACGAGACGAGACATATTTTCTAAAAGATGAAAGACAATCATGTAGTAAGTACAAATACTAATGAAACAACTTTAAAATGTTTTAGATTAGATGAGACATGTTGTCTAGAAGATGAAAGGCAATCCACGCGTATGTGGTATTTGTAAGAAGTTGAAAAAAAAATTCAAATGGTAAGGTACTTTATGTTGGACATTAGACATGACTTAAGATATAAGATATTTTATATTAATTAATTTTTTTATCAATGTTTACATTTTAAAGTCAATAAATTCATTAGATAAATTCATTTTACATTTATATTATTTAATAATTTTATTTTATTTTTATATCGAGTAATGATGGAATTTGATAATAAAATCATATATATATATTCCTTTCGAACTAAATAACAATTTAACCATATGTATTCACCACATTTTTAAGAACATTTCTAAGAAGTCACACATGCATTGGATCAATAAGTCAACAATAGTATGGAACATATATATACATATATATCTTTTGAATTAAATCATTATTTATCCATATTAACTCACAACATATTTTTAAGAATATTTCTAAGAAGTCACGCATGTTAACAAAGTATTTCACTTCATTACTCGTTGAAGAGATTTGTACATTCCTAATAAATTTTACCTAGAACATTGAAGTGAGACGTGGTGAGGAGGGGGTGGCAACGAGTTTAGATCATTTCTTTATTTTAAAGAGTTTGCTTGATTGTTTTAGTCGGTACAGGTCATGGATCCTGAATGTAGTGATTTTAGACCATATGCCGATTGTTTTTCATCTTGATTTTGATTCTGAAAGGGTCAAGTATCCTTTCAAATTTAATCATGATTGGCTCACAGAAAAATATTTTATTGATCTGGTTCGAGGAAGTTGGGGTTCTTTGGACAATGGAGGAGAATCCTCTCCGATGTTGTCTATAATTAACAAGATCCTTGAAGTCATGGTTCATAGCATGGGAAAAAAGAAAGAAGATTTCCCTTAAGGAAGAGCTGGTGGTGTTGGAACATCGAATTCATGATATTTTTGCAAGTGCTCAAGGTGGGGTTCTTTCTAGTCTGGAAAAAGATTTAGTGGGTCATTTATATACCCATAAGGAAAAGTTGTTGAGGATAGAGGAGGAGGCATCGAGGCTCAAAACCATAGCCATTTGGTTGTCTCAATGTGACACAAATTCGTCTTTTTTCCATAAGTTTGTTGAGAATCATAGAGTCATCAACACCATTTGGGATCTCAAGGATGGGAATTGTGATAAAATATCTTCTTAAAATAGAGCTTGAATCAGTTGTTGTTTCTCACTTTGGGTCTTTATTTAGAGATGTGTTGATGCCTTGGTTGAGTATGTGCTGGAATAATGTTCAAGGCAAACAACAGGGGATGAAAACCCAGCCAAAGGCTTCAGATAATCCTACGCAAGTATTACCCTATCCTCAAGCTGTTTGGTATGGTCAACACCCACAGATACAAAGGCCTCCGTTGGCACTTGTGAGTGTTTGATCCTAGAAAGGATTTGTCTTCTTGTGAGGAAAGACAAGAGTTTTACTACTCCTAAGAGTTAGTCTAACTTTGAAAAGAAATCTAATCTAAGTCAGGCCTATTCTAAAAGGAATGATTTGTTTGTGCACAAGACAACTTGATCTGAAAAATTACTAAATCTTTTCACCAATTTAACAGATATGCAAAACCGGATCCTGACTCAGTAGCTCAAGATATAATAAGTTAAAGATATTCAACCAGCAATAGCTTGAGAATTAAGTGCATTAAAGTTTATCCTGTATCTGGAATGTTAATTGATAAATTAACATTAACTTATGTTAAGTTTAGCCTAATTTGACTAGCAAGATCACTGAAAGAAACACAATCACAAGATAGACAAAGATTTACCCTGGGAAACCCTCATTGGGTAGAAAACCCAGCAAAGCTTTCCTCAATATAAATAATCAACCACATACAAGATGGAGTCCAAGACTAGAGCTCCTTCTCCTCCTATGCAGACCTCTATCTCACTTGTGCGCTACTCCCAAGTGGATGAATGAGTGAGATAAGTGAGGAACAACCTCCTCTACTTATACTTGTTTCCCGACTGACCTTTTTACCCTAATGGGGCTGACCTCTCCCAAGAGAGTCTAATAACCCCCAAATAATAAACTCAGGGCCGACATCACATGGGAGATCTAATAATCCTAGTTATCACACTCTCTCGGAGGAATAAACATCTCCGAATATACAATAGGGTCATCACGGAGGAATGTACCATCTCTGGAATAATAAAATACAAATACAATATTATTTGAAGTTACAGTATTTCAACACTCCCCCTTAACGAGAAGGATATTATAACAACATCTGCAGGAGCAAGGAGTCATCAACTACATGGTACATGATACATCTATAAATCATTGGAAGCTTTCTTTATACATCATCAGTAACTCAAACAGTTACTGGAACATCTTCAAGATCTTCAATACTGGAAAATCAACATCTTCAGTACTGAGTCTTCATCTTCTGCAGTACCCGAACATCTACAACATCATCATCTGGATCTTTCAGTCTACAGTATCTGGATCATCTCGATCTACAGTATTTGGATCATCTCGATCTACCGCATCTAGATCATCTCGATCTATAGCATCTGGATCATCTCGATCTACAACATCTGGATCATCTGCAATACACACGATCCAATTCCAGGATGATCAATCCTGCTCACTTTAAGACATCCCTCATGTCTATGGATGATACAATCCAGATCTTACTTATAGGATGATCAATCCTAATCCTTTTAAGACAAATCTCATGTCTAGGGACGATGCAGTCCATGATCCTTTTAAGACAAATCTCATGTCTAGGGACGATGCAGTCCATGATCCTTTTAAGACAAATATCATGTCTAGGGACGATGCAGTCCATGATCCTTTTAAGACAAATCTCATGTCTAGGGACAATGCAGTCCCAACCACAGTGCCAGTCCTTTTTCATACTGGATGTGACCTAGATTAGATCTAGGATTTATCACGTACATTTTGAATTTAAAGCTCAGGGATGATGCAGTCCTATCATCAATTTTTCAGAGACAGATGTCTACAGATCAATTCTGGGACCGAAGTCTAGGGAAGATGCAATCCCCACATTCTCGGAGACAGATGTCTACGGATCAATTATGGGACTAAAGTCCAGGGAAGATGCAATCCCCACATTCTCGGAGACAGATGTCTATGGATCAATTCTGGGATCGAAGTCCAAGGATGATGCAATCCCTCTTCTTTCTCAGAGACATATGTCTACGGATCAATTCTGGGACCGAAGTCTAGGGATGATGCAATCCCTCTTCTTTCTCGGATACATATGTCTACGGATCCTTTTAGAACATGTGTTCAAGGATGATGCAATCCACTTGCCAACTTAGACCCTGTCTAAGGACCATTCACCAACCTCACTGTCGGCATCACCAATATAGGTATCCACATCATCGACCTCACTGTCGATGCAGGCAATCTCATCATAAGTGACCACATCACTCCCCCTTTCGAGGAGGGTCCTTCTGAACTACACCAAGCTTGTCTTGGGAAATGCTCAAACTTTACTCGAGACAGAGGTTTGGTCAATATATCAGCAACTTGTTCGTCAATGCTTACATACTCGAGCTTGATAGCTCCTTTCTACACCATATCCCGTATATAGAAATATCGGATCTCTATGTACTTTGACTTATCATGGAATACTGGATTTTTTGTCATCTTGATACAACTCTGGTTGTCACACAGGATCTCAGTGGATTCCATCTCTAAGTCAAATAAACTAGATAATAACTTTCGAAGCCATATTGCTTCACAACTAGCAAAGCAAGCAGCAATATATTCCACTTCAGCTGTACTGAGAGCCACACTGGACTATTTCCTGCTAAACCACGAGATCATGGTAGATCCCAAGAAATAACATCCTCCCTATGTGCTCTTCCTGTCTGATACACTTCTTTCCCAATCAGCATCTGTGTAGCCATACAATCTAAAACCATGATCTCCAAGATAACATAGACCAAAGTCTATCGTACCCTTTAGGTACCTCATCACATGCTTTGCAGCTATGAGGTGAACTCATATAGGTTCCACTAGATACTGACTCAAGGTATTCACGACAAAGCATATGTCTGGTCTGGTATTTGTTAAATACATTAATGACCTAATAATCTGTCTGTATAGAGTCATATCCACTAACTCTGATGAGTCATCTGCTAACAGTTTCAAGTTGGAATCCATGGGAGTGGCCATGGCCTTACATTCCAACATATCAAATCTTTTCAAGATTTCCACAGCATACTTTCCCTGGTTGAGAAAGATTGCCTCTGGGCCTTGCCATACTTCTATACCTAAGAAGTAGTGCATCAAACCGAGATCTTTCATCTCAAACTCTAAAGAGAGTTTCTTCTTGCATTCGATAATCTGTTTCTCATTTCCTATCAGAAATAGATCATCCACATATAGCAACAATATGACAGGTTCTTCATCCATAACTTTGAGATAGATATTAGGATCAACTTTACTTTTGGTAAATCCTAAGCTTGTCAAGAAACTGTCAATTCTTCCATACCAAGCTCTGGGAGCTTGCTTCAACCCATACAAAGCCTTATTTAATTTGCACACATGGGTTTTTCCATCTTCCACCTCAAATCCTTGAGGTTGTTCTATATACACTTCCTCCTCAATTACACCATTCAGGAAGGCTGTCTTTACATCCATCTGGTGTAATTTCCACTTCATCATGGATGCAAGAGCCATGATAGTTTTAATGGAAGTGTACCTTGCAACTGGTGCAAATGTTTCTTCATAGTCAATTCCCTCTTTCTGAGAGAACCCTCTGGCTACAAACCTTGCCTTATATTTTTCAATGTTGCCATCTGCAGCATGCTTTATCTTGAATATCCATTTGGAGGATACCACACTCTTGTTCTTTGGCTTGGGAACTATATCCCAAACATCATTCTTCATTATTGACTGGTACTCCTCAGTCATTGCTTCTACCCACTCCTTCTTATGAACTGCTTCTTCATAACTAGTGGGTACTTGATCTACAAGATCACACATCAGGGCCACATAGTTTGAGAATGTCTTTGGTTTCTTGCTCACCCTAGTGGAGCCTTCAGGAGCTCCATATTTTTTAGCTCCTAGTATAATGTCTCTTGCCCATGCTGGCTTTCTCTTCCTTGAAATTTCTATGACAGGGTGTTCTTGTGGTTCCATCATGTCATGGTCTTCAGGAGTTGTCTCTTCAAGGGTGGGTGCAACTTCTGTGATTCTGGAAGGTGCCTCTTCCTCATATACTTTTTCATGTTGGCACTTCCTAGATCTCTTGATAGCTTCCTCTTCATCAAATGTCACATCCCTATTTATTTCCATATGATGGAATCCTGGGATGTATATTCTAAATGCTTTGGATGCTTCACAATATCCAACAAATATTCCTTTCTTCCCAGAAGGATCTAGATTGGTCCTCTTTTCTTTTGGAATGTGAATGTATACTGGGCATCCAAATATCTTGAGGTGACTTACCTTAGGCTTCTTCCTTGTGAATACTTCTTCTGGGGTCTTGAAATCAAGAGCACTATGAGATAGTCTATTTTGCACATAGACTGTTGTCCTGGCTGCTTCAGCCCATAAATACATGGGTAGGTCTTGATCATGTACCATTGTCTTTACTGCCTCCATAATGGTTCTATTCTTTCTTTCCGCAACACCATTCTGTTGGGGATTGTAGGGAGTGGTTAGTTCCCTCTTGATTCCAGCTTCCTTACAAAAGACTTCAAAATCTTTTGAAGTATATTCTCCACCATTGTCTGTCCTGAGTATCTTAATCTTCTTTTCTGAATGGTTTTCTATCAAGGCTTTGAATTCCTTGAACTTTCCAAAAACTTCATCTTTTTCCTTCAGAAAATAGATACAAGTCTTCCTTGAGTAGTCATCAATGAATGTGAGATAGTATTCATATCCACTCAAGGATGTGGATGGCATTGGTCCACATACATCTGAGTGAATCAATTCCAATGTACTCTTAGTCTTTGTATCACTCTTTGGAAATGGGTTTTTGACATTCTTCCCTTTTGCACATCCTTTGCAAGTGCCATCATGGTCAATATTTAAGTTTGGTAGTCCTATGACTACCTTGCTCACATGAAGTAGTGCTTTATAGTTAATATGAGCAAGCCTTCTATGCCATAGCTCACTTGGGCTAGTGGCTTCATGAACAAGGGAAACTTTTGGATGACCCTTGAGTTTGTATAGACCTCCTTCCTCTTCACCAATAAAAATTGCATCCTCAATTGATTTTCCTTTGGACCACATGAGTACTTGTCCATCTATGAATGCAACCCTATAGCCTTTCTTATCTAATGTTGAGATAGAAAGTAAATTCTTCTTCAAACCTGGTAGCTATAAAATTTCTTTCATCTTCAATGGGGTTCCAGAATCAAGCTTGTAGCTTGCTTCACCAATTCCCTTTATGGGATATTGATAGTCATCTCCTAAGGATACCTTCTGTGGGGAGGTCTTTTCTTCAAGTCTTGAGAGAGTCTTCTTTTGACCTGTCATGTGCTTTGAAGCACCACTATCAATGAGCCATGCGTCTTCTCCAGGCGTTACTGACCCAAAGAGTGCAAAGAATAGAACATATTCTTCTGCATCTTCTTCTTCCTCTACTTTGGTCATCTTCCTTTTAGGCCTCTCCTCTTCTTCTTCTTCTTCACTATCATCTTCTGCTAGATGTGCATGATGTCTTTTGTGAAATTCTTTTTCTTCTTTGAAGGACAATTTCTAGCAAAGTGTCCTGGTTTGTGACAACTGTAACACTTAACTGAGGAGAGGTCTCTTTCTGAGCTTACTCCTTCCTTCTTTTGAAATCTATGTGGAGGGTGAGATTTCTTATGGCCATTTTTCATGGAGTTGTAGTGACTCCTTCTTCTTCTAGTGTGAGTGGCCAAAGCTTGGTCATCTTCCTTGAGCAGGGTTTCTTTGTTGGCTACCCTAGCCTCTTCTTGAATGCAATCCTCCCATACCACATCAGACTTCATACTTTCTTTTCTTGCAAACATAGTTTTGATGAATGACTCCCAAGGTCTAGTTAGACCATTTAGAGTAGTGATGACTAGTTCATCTTCATCAAGGGTATCTCCAATGGCATCTAGTTGTTCCTTGAGTTGGGAAACCCTTGAGAAATAGTCTTGAATGGATTCTCCTTTATTCATCTTGGTTCTCTTCAATTGAGCTCTCAGATTCATCTTTCTATTGATGTTCTTTCCTTCATACATTCTGCCTAGGGCATCATACATTTCCTTTGGAGTCTTCTTGGATGCCACTTGGGGAATCAAGTGGTCCTTAATAGAATCATCAATGATTCTCTTTTCCCTAATCAGGTCCTTCCTATACTTCTCTTTGGCTTCATCTTCTTCAGGTTCTGCAACCTCATCTTTAATATATTGGACAAGATCATTCTCTTCAAGAATGAGACCAATTCTATATTTCCATGCTCGGAAATTTTCTATACCCTCTAGCTTGTCTTCAAGCTTAGTGCTTGGAACCATCTTATTTAGGAGGTTACAGAGATTGAAGTTTCTCAAGAGATAGAATAACACTTACCAGGAGATATGCTTGATTGAGTTGAGAGATCTGGTGTGTTCTGCTTCTAGAAACTTCAACTTTTCACCTTCCAGATCTGCAACAGAATTTCTGGTTTTCTGGTCTTCTCTTTTCTGGTTTTCTGGTGCACAGGTGCACAACTTTTTTGGTTCACTGGTGCACAGGTGCGCAGCTTTTCCGGTTTTCTGCACTTTTGGTCAAACTAGGGTTTGAATTTACCAGAGTTATACCCAACCAAAAATCTCGATCCAGGGCTCAAAACTTCAATTTTGAGGAGGGCTATCCAGCCATGCAATCAGAATCCAAAAATTCCAACATTTGCAAAAACCCTAATTTTCACCGGAGCAGGAGAGAGAGATATTTTCACCTCATGAAAGATGTCCTATTCAGGCTAGCTCTGATACCATGTTAAGTTTATCCTAATTTGACTAGCAAGATCACTGAAAGAAACACAATCACAAGATAGACAAAGATTTACCCTGGGAAACCCTCATGGGGTAGAAAACCCAACAAAGCTTTCCTCAATATAGATAATCAACCAAATACAAGATGTAGTCCGAGACTAGAGCTCCTTCTCCTCCTATGCAGACCTCTATCTCACTTGTGCGCTACTCCCAAGTGGATGAATGAGTGAGATAAGTGAGGAACAACCTCCTCTACTTATACTTGTTTCCCGATTGACCTTTTTACCCTAATGGAGCCGACCTCTCCCAAGAGAGTCTAATAACCCCCAAATAATAAACTCAGGGCTGACCTCACATGGGAGATCTAATAACCCTAGTTACCACACTCTCTCGGAGGAATAAACATCTCTGGATATACAATAGGGTCATCACGGAGGAATGTACCATCTCCGGAAAAATAAAATACAAATATAATATTCTTTGAAGTTACAATATTTCAACAACTTAATGTTTACTGTGAATCATTTGCAGAAATCGATAAAATGTTTTAGATAAAGACATTCATTTAAAACATGTCAATTACAGAGATCATGAGTTAAGAGAAATCTGAACTATAGATCCATGCAAGTTACTGATTGCAAATAATAAACAGTACTAGTGAATGTGTCAAAGCAAAATCACAACCCATCAAAGATATTTGACAAATTATAATAGAAGAGATAGATGAAGAAAAACTAACTGTGTATTAAGGCCTGCAAGATATTACATAGTCCGCAACAACATAGTATCTCCGGTCTCTTTTGGTGATTCTGTCCTCTAACCATCCATTCCTTGCTATGAGATCTAAAACCCCTTAAATACTAATTACAAAGTAATAATTCAGGATCAATTCTCCCACAGAACAGGGATAGTCAGAACTAAATTATCCTAAAAATGGCCAAGAAAAGGCTACCTCTTGGCCTAAAACATCTAACGATCCTTATACATAGGAATAATCAATCAATTCGGATCCCAAACTGAACATTATACAAATTTTCAAATATTGCACCACATATGTTCAAGAACATCCCATTATAAGCTGAGAAGAATCAAGATAGGTCATGAGCTGTTGATGGTAGCTGGAAGAGAACACATCAAATCTGCCCTGGATTCACAACGACCAGACATATCTTCAAAGACCTAAAAATCAACTAATCGATCATCCTTGAGAGGAGGTGTGGGGAACACAGGTGGCAAATTAATGATTAAGTCCCGAACAATTTTATTATCTTGATCAGAGCATCTTTTCTCACCCTTCTTCTGCTTGTTGAAAAGGAGTCGTTCATATGTGAATAGAATCCTGTCATCTTCCTCTTCACTATATGTGCTATCATTAGAAACATCAACATCAAATGGTGTAGGCACAGGTTCAAAGTATTCCACTGGCTGAGGCTCTTTCTCCACAGAATGCTTGACAGGAATACTACAAGTTTTCTGCATTTTGTTTACAATCGTGTAATTGTTAGCAGAGATATTAAAATATGAATCAACATTTGCATATATCATTGTAAACCAACAGATTATTAATAGCAATCCATACAAAAAATAAAACAAGAGGATTTGACATCAACTGAGTATAACTAACTAGCATGATTGCACATCTACGATATGCAGATTGCAATTACCGTTTCTGCGAGTGAAGTATCAGTCAATCACGTACAATTGAAATTTGGCATAAGATCATATACTGTTTACATAATAACACATGTGATTAATCGTCAAATATCAGAGTTTTAATCATTAGGCAATCATTGGATTCAAAAAATTTCACGATCGATCAAGCATAACGCAGACGAAAATAAGATTAACACTTGGAAACGTCGAACTAAAAACCAAAATAAAAAATTCAAATAATTTTCCAGATGCAATCAGGGCCATCGGATCATCATATATCAATGGTCAGGATGCGAGATGCGAGGTGCCAAGTGCGGGCATCCGTTATTTGAAAATATGCACACCTTTCCGCAATCCACATCCCGCAAATGCGAGTTGCGGGACACAAAACACAACGTGTGGTCAAGGTACTTCCCGCATCCCGCAATTGCGGGTTGCGGGAAGTATACACTATTCTTTATTAAAAGGTCTTTCTGTATCCCGCAATCTGCAATTTGCGGGTTGCGGGAAGAAAAATTTACGTGCAACATCTAAAAAACCCTTTCTGCATCTCGCAATCCGCAATTTGCGGGTTGCGGGTTGTGGAAGGAAAAACTTCAAATGCAAACCAAAGAGTCTGCAATCTGCAATTTGCGGGTTGTGGAAGGAAAAACTTCAAATGCAAACCAAAGAGTCTGCAATCTGCAATCCGCAGTTTGCGGGTTGCGGGTTGTGGGATGATCGAAATTTTTCAACCCAAAACTTATTTCCGCAATTCATAAAAACACACTAAAAATGCATAATTTTTTAAGAAAGAAAAATTACTAACTTAATTAAATCAAATCAAAGGCAACAAAATGAAAAACAAACAGGTTGAACAACCCCAAAAATTGATTAAGTTACTCTTCAAGATGAAATTGGGGCTCCCATATTTTGGATAAAACATGGGATCTATTGTGCCTACAACAAATGGCGATAGGCTAGGAAGAACCAGTTATCTCTGAAGATGAAACCTTAAGTTATAAAGCAGTCATGCCAACCAACTCATGTTTCAACCTGCAATTTACAAAATGATCTCATGAAACACAATCAAAATAGCAGAGTTAGTCATATGATCGATACTTTCCCATCCAAAACCAATTTAATGATAACACTTAATATGATAAGGAAGTCTAGGAGCAAAACAGAAATCTTGCAGGTTGCAAGATACTCTTTTAAGCTTTTGTGAAGGTCACATGTAAAAGATCTTGGGAGATCCGATAGGTTGAGCAGTAAGCTTGTAAAAGTCTTGGGATGCTCTTTTGAGGTTTTGTTGGTGCACGTAATCAGCCCTGAGAATTCCACGGGATGGCACGCTCGCGGAGATGATGAAGACCTACAAGAGGCTAATCCTACATCCAGCATGAAAAATGGCTGGCCCTGTAGAACTTCCTATGACGAGAAGAATTGAGAGATAGCACTAGTGATCGAGATGACGAGTATAGCAGCAGTGACGATGATGCTCCGTGATCTAGTGACGATGATCCAGCTCCAGAATTGAAGACCTGTGCCTATATGTATTGATGACCTGTGTCAAGAGAATACCTTCCTAGTTAAGAGGTAGTGTTGATGTATTTGTAACTTCGGAAGATATTCACTTGTATATTGTATGTATTACATTTGTACTTTATTGTATCCCCGACGGAGATGTCTTATTCCTCCAATCGAAAGTGTCATCATTTGTATTCTATTGTTGTACCTTCGACGGAGATGTTTGTTCCTCTAGGTCGGAGAAGTTATTATTGTACTTGAGTCATGTAAATTCATTGAGATCCATCCTCCCATGTATGACAGGGCATTAGACCCCGGAGTAGTGTCACAAGTTATATTGTAAGTGTCGTAACTTATATTTGATGGGTTATTAGACCA
Source organism: Larix kaempferi (assembly GCA_027924585.1). Classification (NCBI taxonomy): domain Eukaryota; kingdom Viridiplantae; phylum Streptophyta; class Pinopsida; order Pinales; family Pinaceae; genus Larix; species Larix kaempferi. Next base: position 26,191,282 of record BSBM01000632.1, on the reverse strand, counting down.
CCTTGGTGGGGTCGACCCTGTATGAGTCATGTGGGTTAAAGGGTTATTAGAACACCCTAGTGGGGTTGGCCCAGTGACAAGTGGTAATAGGTTATTAGACTCTCCTAAGGGAGGTCGGCCCAGTGAGAGTAAAAGGCAAGTCAAGTCATTGTATAAATAGAGAGTGTGTTTCTCTCATTCTATTCATTCATTCAATCACTCACTTTGCATTAATGAGAGAGAGGAGGAGTGTGCACGAGTGAAGGAGGAGTAGCTACTGCCGACATTTATCTTTTGGGGATTCATCTTGGTGATCTTTGTATTGGTGCTTATTCTATCTCTGAGGAAGTTGCGGGGTTTTTCACCTTCTTGGTTTTCCCCGGTGAAATTATTTTTGTCTCTTGCCTCTTGTCTCTTATGTTTGATATGTTGTACATGTTGTTCTCTCAATTAAGATCCTAGATCATATTGAATTAAATGATGAAAATCTAACAATTTTTTAAACTTTCCTACTTTTCTTGTTTTATCCTGCTTTCTGGATTTATGCTGCTTTTCCTGAAATATTCCACTTTTCTCATTTTTGGCATCATTTTTGGACTCTAGTGCTTACTTGACTTCCACTCCAAGTAATTCCTTCAACCTTATCCACTAATTCGAATTGGTGGAACAATTTCTCCATTTATTGAGCATAACAAATACAAATATTAATTGCACCAATAATATTAAATGCTCCATAATTATTTATTCCAAGTAGATAACAAACTATGGATAAATTTAAATGCATGTGCTCCTAATTAATTAATTGCCTCATCTTAACCCCTCATTAATTAATTAATTCAATCTCTCACTAGGATCCATGGGGTTCGATCTTCTTCATGGTGCTGACAGAATGGGAACATGACAAAAACACCTACAAAATCTAAATCAACATAACCATAGACTAAATCATTGCAACCATTATAGGTGATACAAGAATCACTTGTGCCTCTCAGATAAGAAAGAACTCATTTCATCGTTGCCTAATACTAAGTCTCTTCTTTGGTTTTCCATGTGTGTACTTCCATTACAAACTAAATGTAAAATATCTATTCTTGAACATTCCATCACATACACCAAAATTCCTATTGTATAGACATATAATCCTTTTATTCTTTATTACTAGGACATATACTTGAAGAAAGCTTACAATGGAAATCCAAAGGGATATTTTCTAGTTTCACACAATTCATACAAAATTTCATGAATATGTCCTCCACATACTTCTATTATAATAGACAAAGTTTACCATTTTCCACGTGTCTGTGTATTTCTATGCCCAATATTTGTTTTGTTGCTCCTAGATCCTTCATATAAACCATCCTATTCAACTAAGCCATCAACTTGTTGATCTCAACCATTCTTATGCTTGTTATAATAATATCGTCAACATATAACACCAAGATAATGAATATACCATCATTCAAAGTTTTGAGGAAAATAAAAGGATCATACTCACTTCTTGTAAAATTTTGGCTCACCATGAAAGAATCAAACATCATATACCATTGCTTGGGTACCATGTTAGGCCATACAATGATTTTCTTGAGGTTGCAAAAAATATCTTGTTGCGATCTCGAACAAGCCCTTCTAGCTAATCCAAATATTTTTCATCATCAAAATCTCTGTTAATAATGATTTTGTGGGCAGTAGGATCCCACAACATGTACCCTTCATCACCAAAACCAACAAAGATATAGTTCTTGTAGAAATTCAAAGGTTTTAACCTTGGAAGTAACTTATAATTTATCAGTACCTGTAGCCCTTTCTCATTCATATATCCATTGAATGATGTCATAAACAAGTAGATTATCTCGCTTCCTTAGATACCAATGTTGCTTCAATATTCCCTTCCATCTTGTAAAGATTACTAATATTTGTAGCGTTCATTACCAGTAAATTGCACTTGGACACTTTTAGTGCTCCATCTTAACCTGTAAACTTATAACCTCTAGAATCCAAAACTACTAAGGAAATTAAATTATTTTTAAGTTCCGGTACATATCATAACTCTATCAATGTCCTTATAATACCATTGAACAATTTAATTGTAATGCTCCCAATTCCAACAATCTTACAAGAAACATTGTTTCCCATAAGAACAACATCATCATCAATACTTTCGTAAGTATAAAACCAACTTCTATGTGGACACATGTGATGAGAAGCATTAGAATCTAATAACCAATCCTGATGATATTGCAAGATATTACAAACAAATAAAACTTCATCAACAATACTTGAACTTTCCTCAACTAGATTTTATTTCTTTGTCAAGTCATCCTCGAATTATTTCCCCTTCCAACAATGTTTCTTGAGATGCCATGATTTGTTGCAATACCAACATTTTCCCTTCTCCTTTTCTGTCTTTTAACTTAGATATGGATGTATCTTTCAAATCTTCCCCTCTTTTTGTGGATTGACATCTAGCCACCATTTCTTATGATGTGGAGGTTTCCATACTAGATTTTCTTGTATTTTCTTAGATGTAACAAAACTCTCACAATAGAATCATAATCAAGGGAATCTATTGAACCAAACCACACAGACATTACTAAGTGATCCCAAGATTAAGACAATGAACACAATAGTGTGACTACCTTATCTTCGTCATCATACTTTACATCCATACTAGTTAATTGACAAATCAAAGTATTATAATTATTTAAATATTCAATCATTTTTGTACCTTCTTTCATTCGCAAACTGTACAACTGCCTCTTCAAGTAGATTATGTTCGTTAAGTATTTTTTCATATAAAGGATTTCCAATATACTCCATAATCCTATTGTCGTCTCTTCTCGAAAAAAGTTACATAGACTATCATCTTCCAAACACAAACAAATAGTAATGAGAGGTCTCGTATCCAAACATTCCTAGTCCTCGTCTATCATACATATAGGTATCTTCGTCCTACCCGCCAATACTTTTTTCAATCCTTGTTGCACAACAAATCCCGCATCTTAAGCTTCCAAAGTTCGAAGTGATTATTCTGAGTTAATTTCTCCACCTCAAACTCGACACTCGCACCTTCACCATTCTTCCACACAACAATCTCGACACAGATTGTATGCACCAAACAACCCACCTCGGCTTCAACTCTAAGCAATACTTTAAAACAAGCTTAAAAAAAGGCCTTTTACTTTTCAAAACTTATATTGCCCATATTAAAAAATCATATATAAATTCAAGGTTCGTGAGGGCTTTATATTGCTCATTATATAAAAGACATATATATTCGAATTGGTTCTTGAGGCCTTCTACTTCAAAAGTTCTTTTTTCTTGCACAAGTTCGTAGCTTCCTTACCAATATACGAAACTCTTACTTAGCTCATGCAAATGGTCCTCGTCAAATTCCTCTTTACATATGGTGGCTCTCCTTTCATATTCCTCTTTACATATAGCGGCTCTTCTCTAATATATATGGGCTCCTCCTTTTTGAAATGGCTATTGTGTTATATAGGTAAAAAATGGTGGGAGAATAGTAGCTCTCTATTAATCATTGATTTATGGATTGCACTCAACCACTTCCTCCTCCAAACCAACACAAACCCTTACAACACATATAGGATTCTTATTTGGCAGCGATTTCTGGCAGCGTTCTGCCTCACTTTCTGGCTCTACTTTCTTTGACACCAGTGGCTTCTCGACTTGTCCGAATTTTTCTTTGTTGATCCAACTCTCTCACGCCTGTCCAAGAGAGTGCGGTCGGGTAGCACCTCGACCACCATACTTCGTGCCGTTGTTTGGGAACCTTGAATCTAAACTCACAAAGAAACATATTTACACCAAAGAAACAAAAAAAATAAATCAGTGGCAAACACAGAAACCATACAAATATTTGTATGGTAAAACTGTTAGTTTTTCAGAATTTAATTCAATATGATCTAGGATCTTATCTTAGAGAACAACATGCACAGCAAATCAAACACAAGATACAAGAGACACAAAGCATTTCACTGGGGAAACCATAAAGGAGAAAACCCCACAACTTCCTTAGAGATAGAATGAACAATAATACAAAACCCCAAAACAAAGAGATGGTCTCGAGCAGCTTCCTTGTCCTCCAATTGTGCGAACTTCTCTCTCTCTCCCACTTATGTGAATGAGTGAGTGAGTGAAAGACTCAACTCCAGGGTCTCGAGCAGCTTTAACTGGGCCGACTTCTCTAGGAGAGTCTAATAACCCATGAAAGACTCAACTCCAGGGTCAATGCCCCGTCATACAATAATAAAATACAAATACAATATAAAATATACAAGTGAATATCTTCTGAAGTTACAAATACATTAACAAAAATTGTGATCGAAATCAATAAAAAAATCCATTTTCATGATCAATATTTTGTTAGCAATAAAACATGCAAGAGATCTTTGGTCAAACTAAACCAAGGCTGCCAAGAGTATCTCTCATGCTCAGATTGACACATTACAATGGACGATTACAATCTTATAAATATGATTCTTTACATGCAAATACAACTAGCAAGAAACCACGAGCTACCAAAACCATGTGCCCGAAACCACTTTCTACCTTGCTCATTCCCAAGTCAAAGTTAACCCTAACATATTTGTCTTTATAAACTACATATTTATATCACAACTTTCACCCTTACAAAAATTTGTTATATCCAATTTAAACTAATTTGTTTTAACAAATTAAACAACTTTATTAATTTCCAAAAATGCTATCATTTCTTTGGCAATTAATTGTTATGGGTTTAACAAGAATTATCCTTTATTTCGCAATCCTATTTATTGGGTGAACAGTTTTTACAATTAATTGACAATATATTAATAACAAAAATATGAAATTCTAACTCAAACATGAACATAGAAGAGTTTGAGTGCAACAAATATGCCATAGTTAAATCCATTTTTCATTTTGAAAATTTCAGTATATAGAAACGAAGTATATGTTTTATATGTTTTCATTACATTTATAATTCATTATCAGTATTAAAAGTTATAGTAAATATGCAATAGTTAAATTCATTTTGATAATTTCAAAGTATATAAAGACTTTAAATATATGTTTTTATCATATTCATAATTCATTATTAATACTAAAAATTATAGTTAAATTTATTTTGATAATTTCAAAGTATATAAAGACTTTAAATATATATTTTTATTACATTTATAATTTATTATAATATTAAAAATTATTTAACAAAATTTTGATATATTTACACCAATCTATTTATAATAAACTTAAATCTTCAAAATACAATTTCATATTTTCTTTATATATATCTTTTTAACATAATTTCTTAAAAAACATTCTTTAACTAATTATTTGTACTTCTCAATAACACTGAGATAAACTAGTTAGGTTGTATATACTTTAAACTTCATATTATTTATTGCAATAAGCTGTTAGCTTCTATATGCAGATTTAAACTTCATATTTTTTTTCAATATGCTTTAAACTTTGTATTGTTTATTTTATGCATGATTCTATTAATACAATTTTGAAGTTGATTTATTGCCTACTCGATTTAAACATTATTGTTAATGTCATCAGTATAGATCCATCTTAAATTAGTATCTATCAAGCATAGAGAGAGATCCAATTTCTTGAGGTGTATTTCTTTTTTTAAATTTAAACTCAAGAAATTTGATCTCTCTTGATTGATAGATCCAAGTTTAAGTTTTAAGTTTTTATTTTATAAAGAAACATCTATTTTTAATTACTTTTCATAATATTTTATTTTATGCACCAACATGGATTTTTTTTAAATGCTTTCCATAATTTAATTTTTTATTTTTGAGCTGTAGAGTACCTCGTTTCACTAGTTGAATTAAATATTTGATTTTGTCTAAATTTATTATACCTTGGAAAATTAAATAATATATAATTAATTAAAGATAATCATTTCGATCCAAGCATTATAATCCATTCTAATTGCATTAAATACAACAAATTGTAGATTATATCATTAAGTGTTAACATTTACATGGCATGTTGTGAAATATTTGTTACATCTATATGTGTTTATATCTTAGAATTTGGAGTGGACTATCATCTATATTTTGTATGATTGCATTGATTTTATGGCGGTTGTTCAAAATTTGAAATTAACAATTATAAAAGAAAAAAGAATATCAAAAATAACTTGTAATTGATGCATAGATAACTGGTAACCAACTCATGGATAACTCTTAGTTAATGCATGGATAAGAGGCTTGCTAGCAGACAACAAGTAACAAATAACTTATCATATATTTGTGACACTTAAATTGTAGCCTATAAATGATCGAGTTAACTAATCCGTTTAGTAAAGAAAAGTTGCTATCGCAATATTTCATATTTCACGTGAAAAGGATGCTATGTTATGTGAAAAAGCTGCTGTTGCAACACGGTGTGACGTTATTTCACATTAAAAGGATGCTCGATTCTACAGGTAGTCAGCAACAAGTACATATAACTGTCTCCCATTATATCACACAGAAATCTTAGGCCCACGTTAGCTCCCTCCCGCACTGCTGAATAGTACATACTAACTATGATCAAATTCCAGCGATCTTTGATCAGTGGACACAACAGAAGTGTTTCTTAGCTTGCCGTTGTGGAAACCTTATTTAATTAATACTACAGTTGGAGCCCATACATCAATAGTTATATCACCATTAATTCCTCCCTTCTTCATGTTTCAGAGCATGTGGAGGCTTCTGATCCGACAATGACGACTCATCGGCCTGTGTATTGAATTTCCCATAAATGTCTTGCTTGTAGAATTGCCTGGTCCTGTATACCAGAACAGCTGCAATGGCCGAACCGACGATGCTAACTGCTGCCATTATGAAAAACGTTGTCTCAAAGCATGGTTTTCCAACACACAGCATCTCAGTTGATGCAGCTCGAACAACAGTAGATGGCATTTCAAGTTTAGCTCGCCTATCGTAGAAGTATCCTGCTACCCTAACAGAGAACAAATAGGCTCCAAGAGGGCTGGCACTTGCTCCAACATTGTATAAAATTGCAAAAGGGCGAAGCCCAAACAGTTCAGAGATAATAGAGAACATAAGAGGCCACTGTGCACCGAAGCACATGCCAATGAGAATGGAGGCCATGTAAAGGGATCCAGGGACTGCAGAAGCAATGAGGAGATGACCTAAGGATGCAACTAACAGGACTATGCTCAGCCAAAAGGGCCTAGGAACTGAATACTTGTGCAAAAGTATTTCAGAGATGAAGCCTGCCCCAACTCGACCTAAGAAGTTCCAGATGCTCAGTAGTGAAACAAAAGTGCTTATACTCAGAGTGGAGTACCCCAAGGATTTTCCAATCTGTCCCATGTTGTCGATTGCAGTAATTGTAGATCCCAATCCACAAATTGTTGCTATAAAAAGTATCCACAAGTCTAAGCTCATTAGTGCTTGAAGAATTGTATGGTCTTCACCTCGTTGAGGCCATTTGTCTTTTAGTTTTTTCTCATTATCAGCACCCATGATTTCGTTGCTACTCTCAGCAGAATTACCTTCTGTTACTGCAAGTACAGATATCTCGACGGAGGCAGAATGAACATCCTTGCAAGAGCTTTGCAGTTCAATCTTAGCCTTCCCTCGATCTGAGGATGCATCATTGAACCGATCCCCTTGAACAACATTGTCTGACTTTTGAAGCACTGAGCGTATGACTATCAGCAATGGAAAGAGGATTATCAGAATTGTTACTGCAGCAAACAACTGAATCACAATCTGTGGAAGAACCAGCAAGTTTTCTAGCAAAATAAAAACCATTAGAAAACCAGCCAATACTAAGGCCATGACAAGAAAAGTATAAAAATTCTTCGTCTCGTTCTTCTCCTTTGGAGCATCCATAGGCCGAATGAAAGGCATCAATAAAAGCACCACAGTAGTGGGAAGAGTAGCAGCCAAGATTATGAGAAAGCTGTGGTGATCGTCCTTGCTAACACTAGCCCTGTAGATCTGAGTGATAATAGCACCACTAAGACCTACAAATCCCTTGAGCAGCCCAATGACGAGCCCTCTGCCTCTTGGGAAATTTTTGACACAAGTCACAATTATTCCAGTATTCACGAATGTCATGGAGCTCCCTCCAATGCATTGATACATGTACATCTGCCACAATGCAGGCTTTGCAACTTTGCCCGTGACAGACAGCCAAATCATGAGATATCCAGAGAGGTTCATCGCTGAACCCATAGTGAGAACCACCCATGGTGGACAGAACTCATTGATGAGACCGGCAATGATGCCAACGTTAGCACCCAAGTCCTTGAAAAAAGCCAATGTATCGATCACCTCCTGATCATATCCCATACTCACTTTGATAGTTTGCGAATACAAACCAAAAATATAATTGGATCCAGCAAACGATAGAGTAAGGAAGCACGCTACGGCCATCATCCATCTGCTTTTCAGGCCTCGAATAACACTGAAAGGTTCCATCTCTATAATTAGAAATCTCAACAGGAGTCAGCAACAGCAACACCAACACCTTCAATAGTTACCAAAATGCAAACAAATCATAAAAGTAATGATATTAACAGGGCGCAATGATTTGTAAGCTTCCACAACAACCACTCTCTGCTTCTGATGAAGCAAAGAATCTAACACAGGTAAAATCGATAGACATCAATTTCAACTAACTCTGGAAAACAAAATCATAAATTCGACACTTTTCAATATAGATTTCCGAGGCATGGAAAGTGGGTGGATCGATGTTGGAGATAGAGTTCAGGTAAGGAATTTATAAGCGGAAAAATCGTTGACAAGTTAAATTCTAGTCAATGAACAGTGCCGCCATGGGATTCAATATGATGCTCTTTAGAACAGCTGTTGAAATTGTGGGTAATGAAAACGTGAACAGTCGGAAAGGTGGGACACGAAATCCAGGACAGATTTGGAAACTGGTAGATTCCTTCAGTTAGGAAAACCTCATGTTGCATAGTCGGTTAGGTGCACAATAATTGAAAGGAATACACGCGGCGACGACCCAGAAAATGGATCATGGATCACATCAGATGAGCAGCAACGATGTATAAAACATGGACAAAACATGCACGATATGTATGGTAATTTTTCTGGTCAAAATTAGATAGGAATGGTTTAAATGATAGTTGCTGAATTCATTTTTACAATTAAAATTGCAATTTAAACAAGCAAAATCGTAATTTCAGTAAATAATCATGTTGTGACAAATATTTTCCAAAAAATGATATCTAGCTATGTGATGCTATATACGATAGGATAAGAGAAACTTAAGATATTAAAAGGAGGTGAAAAACCCTAATCTAGAAAATTAAAAGGAGGTGAAAAATCCTAATCTAGAAAATTAAAAGCGTCTCTCTATTTTAACTAGTCTAAAGAATAAAATCAACATTGCTATTTAAATAAGAATAAACTCTCATGCATGGGTTGGCAAGTGGGGGTGAAAGTGGAAGGAGTATGCATAGGGAATTGGCAGAAAGTCAAACAATCGTGTTGAGTGGCTAGCCTTAACCAAAGGACTGGAGTTAGCAAGAAATTGTGGCATACAGGAATTGGTGGTTTTTGGTGACTCGCTAATGGTCATAAGAGAAGCGAGGAACTTGACGAAGAATCACAAGAATCCATCTTCTAAGATGCACTATCTCCTCAAGTGCATTGTTAATGAATTCAAAGCAATCAATTTCCTCCATGTGGTGAGAGCATATAATCAACACGCGGATATTATGGCAAATAAAGAACTTCTTTGTTCAGTCTTCACTTTAGTTCTTTTGTACCCATAGTTGGTCGAGCAGGACTAAATTGCGGCAACCTAGTTTGTGATCAAAATGCTTATGAAAAAAATTGGATCCCCTAATCCAGAGTCCCTCTTTAAAAAATTTGTTGGTTTTCGAAATCCTTGGACTAATGAGGACGCCCTCCCTCTTGTTGGAGCTTGCGTTCAATTCTTTTACCCTCTAGTTTCAAATCTGAACTTTACTTTTAGTTGGGGTGTATTAATGGCCAAAACTTATTATGAACACCATTTTTGGATCTCCCCCCATGCTTCAATTGATGAATGGGGGTGTCCCTCACGCATGAGACAGATGGTCTCCATGCACTGAATCTGCACGGTGGATTTCCGGGTTTGTGTTGGTATTAATTCCCAAGTTTGGAGCGGAAATTGCATAAACCTTGATAGACTCTCTGCTCGGCGTGTGGATAGGAGGCACCTATGTAGGATTGTCAGCATAATGGATGACTACATCTCTGCTTAATCCTCACCTCTGGACGGTGTCTCGGCTCCTCCTCTGTCTGAGTGCTTGCGCTGTAGGAAGCCCTTAATAAAACAGGGAATCACAAGTTGGGAAACGTGGAAGATTCACTCTGTGAAAGAAGGCAGTCCATAGCAGGAAGATACTCTCCACGCTCCTTGTCATTTTTATTTCCTGGGAATGGATAAGAAATTGTTTTCTTCATCGGCAAAGGACCACTGTGGAAGCTATGGCTCTCAACAGATGTTCGACAGTCATTGCATTAGTGTGGAGGTCAAAAAATACATTAAAGATATGGAAGACCAGGTTCGTCTGCTTCGTAATGAGAATATGGAAATAACGAGGGATATCACTCGCCTCTTCTCCCTATCCCAAGCCACGCATACGGAAGTCATAATTAGCAGTAGTCACTTGAATGGGAAGGTTACCAGTCTGGTTGAAACTATCGAGAACGTTTCTTCCTGCACTGTCAATTTGGACTCCAAAGTCGATAATGTCAACAGAAATGTCTTTGAAGTGGAAGGGAAAATTAACAATCAGAGAGTTGAAACTGGGCAAAACTTCTTGGATTTGAAAGTAGCAGCGGCTCGGCAGCTGAAAGAAATGATGAACCATCGGCTGGTAATTTCCTCAGGCAAAAGGAGTCTCGTCGCCACCCTTAATTTTTATGATCTTTGGTTATTCTGAACTCTAGTATTTTGTAATGGTTTTTCTTTGTAAAAGTCTTATAGTATCACCCAGCTATGATTCTAGGATAGTGTTTCAGGACTTTGTGAAGTCTAGTTGCACCGAGTGTAAACGAGGTGCTTACAACCCAGTATGGGGGAGATCCTGTAACGGATGTCACATGTCACATGTAACGTTTTCAAAAGTAATAAAATGTAAAAAGTAATAGTATGGGGGAGATCCTGTAACGGATGTCACATGTCACATTTGTCACATTTGTCACGTTACGTTACAACCCAATATGGGGGAGATCCTGTAACGGATGTCACATGTCACATGTCACATGTAACGTTTCCAAAAGTAATCAAGTGTAAAAAGTAATAGTATGGGGGAGATCCTGTAACGGATGTCACATGTCACATGTCACATTTGTCACGTTTGTCACGTTACGTTACAACCCAGTATGGGGGAGATGTTGTAACATTTGTCACATTTGTCACGTTACGTTACAACCCAGTATGGGGGAGATGTTGCAACATTTGTCACATTTGTCATGTTACGTTTCCATGTCGGCTCATAACTTATAAAAAATCAAAAGTAATTAAAAATTTCATGTTCACTCATAACTTATCAAAAATAAAAAATAAAATAATTAAAAAACTAAAAGAGAGGGATCCAATTTCTCGAGGGGTAATTTTTTTCTTAATGTGTAAAAAATTTAAGATAAAACAAAAAAAATTACACCTCAAGAAATTGGATCCCTCTTGGTGCTTGATAGATCCGGGTTTGAGATGGATCTACGCTGGTTTAGAAACAATTTTGTGTCATTTTGTCAAAAGAGGGCATAAACCAGAAATCCTCCTGGACAGCGAGATAAACCATCTTTGGCAGCAATGTTTTGTTTCTGTTTCTTCCTTCTTGGACAGTTTGTAAGGAGATACAATCTCTATAGATTAGGAATGTTTCATGATAGATATAGAATTGTAAAGGATGAACAAGGAGTCATGGACGCAATCCTACTCTAGGAACAATCCTTCCTCCAAACACTGTAATTTTTGTTTTTTATATAATCAAAAGCTCCTAAGCCGTTTCTGTTAAAAAAAAAAAAGAATAAACTCTCACGAGAAAAGAATTTGTCATCTTTGTCACACCACTTTCTCATAAAATATAGTGCATACACCTACATTAGAGACTAAACTCAATGAACCTTAATAAATATTACGATAATTTTTTTTTTATAAAATTGTTTAATTAATGATAATTTTAATAACCCATTCAATTAAAAAATTACCTTCCACTATTACTACCAATAATTTATTAGTTAGTTAGCATTAACTCCTCACCATTCATGCTCATCACCTCTTCCCGGCAACACTAAAGCTACCTCTGACCAGCCACACTAAACTATAAACTTATGCGTCACAATGTGCAAAAAATTCAATGCAGATAGAATTCTACGAAACCCTAATGTCGCTTCAATTGGTAGATGGCAGCGTTCACTACTAAAAATCCAAAAGCGATGCACCGGCCTTTCCAATCTGGTAATCTATGCCCGCTACAGTTTGCATTATTATTAGAACAAACAATTCTTCTGTCCTTCTTGCTCGTATCCCCATAAATTATGTTCGTGCCCCATGCCCCACCTGTACTTCCCTAATTATTTCACACTGTCTCTCTCCCATATCAAAGTTGATTCTGTTAAACACATTGCATCTGAGAGATGAAAAAACATTAATGTTTCAAAAACTTCCATATGGCCTTTTCATTTATTTTTATTTAAAATATTGGTTGAGTTGATGCACACAACTTGGCCTTTTCATGTACTCTGTATTCTTTTAAATATTGGTTGAGTGATGTATACAACTCATGTCTCTCTCGAAATTATATCTTAATTAAATTGATACATCGTTTTAAATATTAGTGTTTTTTAAAATAATATTTATAATGATTATATGAAACATTGAATTTTTATAACGTGTCAACATATAATATAATAATAAAAAGTTTACAAAAATATAATAAACTAAAAAACATAATAAACATAATGATTAAACCAAGCACATGTATAATGGAAAAATAAATTTATCCTCAAAATTTTTAAATAGATTTTTTCACGAGTAATGCAATGTAATGGGCCATTACCATGGACCTAAAAAACCATGATTGAGTCAAGTTTACCTAACAAGAGGAGACAACCACATCATAACAAAAATCAAAATTACTTGTAAAAATAAAAATGCACTTCATTAATGACATTTAATTTTATGAAGTGACAATATTTTAACATATAAAATGGCAAATGACAACTATTTATTGTCAAATTTCAACCTACTTACAAACAAAAAAAACTAGTTCCAATTTAAAATGCTCACAATTCTTCTTACCATATCCATATGTACTTTATATCTCATGATATCTAACTCTTTTATATGCACTCCTCTATATGTATATAAATAATTCTTCTTCATAATAAATTTTATTTTATTTAATATAAATAATATTTTTTTTCTTTTTCACATACACATATTCCAAATACATTAAAATAACATTTTGAAAATATTTTTACAACCATAAAATCTCCTTTACTTATTTTTATTTTCCACTTGAACTTTTGTAAATAATTGTTCCATGTGCATTTATGTTATTTTCTCCCACATCATCCTCATGTCCATATCTATCACTCTACAACTCACGTTGTTGTCCTGTCCATTTTTTCATATTCCCAGTACCACAACTTCTCTTGTGCCTAACACTATTCCCCTTCCCTTACCCTTGTCACCCTCCACAATTACATTGATCCATCACAATTCCTCACCCTCCACCATTACGTTGATCCATCAAAATTCCTCATTAGAACAAAAAGCTGAGCCCATATAAAATATTGTCATGCAAATTATTATTTTTTGGAAGAGGAAGACCGATTTGTTTTGAAAGTCAATTGGAGGGGACAATAATAGAATCTTATGCACAAAAGATTAAAGGAAATTATCATGAATAAATCCAAATTATTAAATTCCTTAATGATTCTTCTTGTTCGGTGTGTATGTTGTTGACCTCAATTTAGATTTATTAAAACATGTTAGAGTTTTAGGAAGGGCTCACTCGGATCCACTTATGGTACATAAATATTTATTGTTAAAGTTTATTATTATTTTGATAAATTTTTAATTAATAAATAGATTTTATTATTTTGAATTTATTTAAAAAATTGTTAAATTTTTAATAAATTTAGATATAAATAATAAAAAGAAAATTAATAATATATATTTGTGAGAAATGTTTTTTATTATTATTTAAGTTTGTATTTATATTTAGTTAACATATAAATTTATTATATATATATATATATATATATATATTTGTATTTATATTTTTTAAATAAAAATTATGTATGTTTTAAATGTGTTAAGTAATAAATTCTTATGATACTAAGATATTAATCTAGAAGTTTTAGTATTATTTAAAAAAATATTACTTAAATTATTTACTACCATACACAACTTAACCCAATTGTAGGTTGCAAAATTATAAAAAGGTATTTTAATTTCAAAAGTTGTTTTAATATAAGGTGAAATTAATTGATATAAACATGGTATTATTTAGTAAATTAATTGAATTTGTCCATTGGTTGTAGCTTGAGTGGTTGGGAGGAAAGATTGTTGCCCTCCCCACCCAAGTTCAATTCTTATAAGTGACATGATGCTCTTGTTGAGCCCATTGTATTTCAAGCTTTCCTTGATTCCTTCGGAATAGCAGGAAGGTGATTTTTCCACTGAAAAAAAAAAAATTAATTGAATTTAAAAAATAATTGAATTATGTAATTATTGATTGAATTATTTAAATAATTAAGTTTGTAAATATGTTTAATTATGATTTAATTAAATATATTTTATTTTTATGAACAACATAAAATTTACACAATATAAACAAAAATATTTCACATTTCATATAATATTAAATATTACATGACATCTCAAATTCAATTTAAAAATAAAGAAATAATTAATAATGTTGATTAATAACATATTAGGTATAATACATTTATTATAATTCAAACAACATAAACATGAACATGATATGAAAAATGCACAATATACATCAATACAAATATCAAAATCAATATATACAATAAATATACAACTGAAGTAAGTCTACATGTCAAATATAAATTTCATGAAATAATCTACATTGTATCAATCAATATACAGGCACCAGTACCCTCTATACATAAGAAATCATTTACAATCAAATATATATCGCCAACAACATATGTATCACCTAATAAAACCATAGAGGATATATGATCGATAGTATATGTAGTAGGTGGATCGATGGATGGTGCAAATGGAGGAGATAGTGGATGAGGTGGAGAATTTAGAGGGGGGAGTGTTGTGCAGGATTTACACCTTATAGTGAGGAGATGACACTACCAACTTGGGCAGGGTGACGGGTAAATACATTCATTATATTGCATTAGTTTCTACAAATGGAAAGAGATCAAGATATAGAAAGATGCACCTTTTTATCGACGGCTAGTCTTAGCTTTCACTTGATGAACCTACAACACAAAGGAAACCTTCCTTAGCGTATCTTGACTGCAATAACTATGATAAAATTGAAAACAATTAAACATCAACTACAATCAGATAATAAACCAAATGAACATACAATCCAATAGACATTCGATTTGGGACAGGAAGGGTATTTTCACCTTTTTATTGTCAAAGAAACATGAATCTGTACAAATATACCTAATCAGTTAAGATGCTTCTGCAACTGAGTCCTGGGCTCCTACTCTTCACAATGACTTGGGAATTCCTCCAGCGTAACAACACTTAAAGCCTTCCTTCTAGGTCCCTCTCTCATGGATCCTCCTTGTATTTATGGGACAAGGTAGGTAGTTGGAATCGAGAGGTGGTTGAATTGGGAGGTTGGGGAAGTTGCAGAACCAACTTCAACTAATCTCAATTCGTAATCTTAATATATTTTTTGATTTCATCTTAAGATGTGTGTGAGTTTCATACAACAATAGTAGCGCACAGAGAGCAACTTTTGTGCTTTGCAACAAGCATTTGCAACTTTTCTCAAGGTGTGTGCTGGTTGTCCTTGAGTAAAGCAACACATCTTTTGAGGTGTGCGTTGGTTTACTAGAGAAAGAGTAGCACACATGTGGTGAAATCAGGAGAAACAGTCAGATTCTCAGCTGAAGAGTGTACTTCCAACCATAACTCATCTAGGTCAACCTAGCTCTTCAATCCATGGTGTCCTTTTGTGTGATCGACAGAGTAATGTGATAACGGACGGAGAAGTGCAAATTTGACCTATAACAGATGCCCCCTAATGTGTGAGATCAGAGGGAAACGATGGCCGAAATACATTATAATTCCAAGTCAGAGGAGGAGCAAGAAACCGCAGAACCAAGTCACAAAAGTACCTGAAACAATGATCAAGGTTAGCGAGCAATTACAATCTTGATATCATATAGATGTGTAGCATGATACAACATGATCTCCGATACATAACTAGGAGATGTATATATAGCATGGCCACTGAAATACAAGCATTGATCCATGTCAAAATGAGAGATCATAGCCATAACAACAAACTGGATCTATGTCTCATGAAGAGCCAAAATGAGTGAGGCTCAGTCTTACGCGACTTGGGTGATAACATAAATATGGTGATGTTATCAGAGTCCCAAGGTCTTCATCCAAACAACCCAAGGTACAAACCCTAACCATGTGAATAAATAAGTTGAGGTCGAACATGGGGGGTATCATTTGATTACCAGTCATTGATGTATATCGTTAACAAAAGTGAGGACTTCCATCGATAATGATAATGGGGTCCAAGGTACCTAGTACGTTCCAACAAGTGTGAATAAGTGGACTTGAAGTCGAACACCTGAGGAACCTGTCGAATAAGAGACAATGATATATTCCCATTATTCAACAGTGAGGGAAACTGCCACTGATGAATGCAATCCCCAAGGTACTAACCGAAACTCTAAAATTCATTCCCAGAGCAAAATGAGTTGAAGTTGATGGGAAGAAGTCTATTGGAAGGGAGGTTTAAGGCATCCTCCATCATCCAACACGAGGAACACTCAAAAGGTATGAGATGATGTGGAGTAGGACACGTAACAAGATGAAACAAACTGACACCAGGATGGCCGACACATGAAGTCAAGGTAAACTACAGAATGTCCAACACATGCTATATCCTTGAACAGTGAGCACGACATAAAGTGACTTAGGCAGTTTTTAACATGAAGGGGAAAGTGATAAAAGCCTGCAATGTAGGATACATTAGCAGACCCTCCATATGATTGGAAGGATAACAAACTGGGGGAGTAAAAACTCAGAGATCAGGTTCACCCTAAGGCTAAAAACTAAAACCCAACTGAAATGATAGACTCAAGTAGGTGCTATGTTCAAGGATATGATTGACTTAACTGCCTTTGAAATTGAAAAGATGTGATATTCCCTTCTTATCCCTTATTCTTTTTGGTCAAAGAATGTCCTTGTTGTTTTAATGAGTCCAAGAAAGAAAAATCAATAAGTCCAACCATGTAAAAGTTTAACGATCTCATGGTTGGAAGACTTAGGACCTTCTTCATTGTTTACAGAGTTTGAAGAATAAATAGAAGAATACTCTATGACACTGATCTCTGGATTTTAATATCGAGCCAAGATCTGTTCTTGCTCGCTGGTGTTTTCAATTTTAAGGAGTCTAAAAAACTTAAACAATAAATCCATACACCTACCCGTGGATTTTAGAATCGAGCCTGGGTTGGTATATGCTTGCCGGTGTTTTCTTGTTTATAGAGTCTGAAAAAGTTAAACAATCCTCTACACACCCTCTCGTGGATTTCACATCGAGCCCAAGTAGGTGAATGCTCGCTTGGTGTTTGCGCTTCGTTTGCTGTGAGTGCGTTGTGGCGATGCTCATCCAGATGTTCTAAATGCAACAAACGTTCTTCCAAGACTGAAGTGTCAGGTAAAACTTGGATATCCAACTTCAATGAAGGAATCTCGCACTCAACCGGAATGACTACCTCTATCCCATGTACCAGTTGGAAGGGAGAGAACCCGGTAGTAGTCTTTACATTGGCTCGGTAGGCCCAAAGAGCAGGATACAGCATAATGTGCCAGTTAGTTCTACTGGCATTAACAGTCCTTTGTAAGATAGTCTTCAAAGTTTTATTGACTGCTTCGACCTGACCATTCGCCTGCGGGTAAAACGAAGACGAATGCTCATGTCGAAAACCTAACATGGTGTAAAGATCGGTCATCATGTTGTTCTGAAAATGATGACTGTGATCAGTCACAATATCTTTGGGTATACCAAATCTTGCAATGATATGGTTGAAAACGAAATAAGCAGTTGTTTCCCCATCCGCTTTAACAGTAGGCATTGCCTCGTCCCACTTGTTGAAGTAGTCGATGGCAACTATAATATGGTGATGACCTCTAGCCGAAACCGGGTTACAATTCATAAAATCAACCCACCACTTGGTGAAGGGGCCTACTGTTATTATAGGATGGAGAGGAGCTGGGTGTGCTCGCATCTTTCTGGTGAAAAACTGACATCTATGGAAGCGTTTCACATCTTCCACACAATCTTTGAAGATCGTGGGCCAAAAATACCCGTCACGCAGTATTTTATGGGTTGTTTCCAACCCAAAAAGATGACCCCCATAAGCTCCAATGTGGGCATCATTCAATACTGATTCTGCTTCCTCTAGGATCAAACAACGACATAGGATGGAATCTACCCCATGTCTGCACAAAGTGTCAGAAATGATGAGGTAATTCTTCGCATGGCTCTTAAGCTTGCATCGTTCATCCTTGGAGAAAGTGGTGGGACACCTCAAATTCTGGAGATATACTAGGATATCCCCATACCATGGGTCAGAGGATGTGATGAGAAAGATATGTTCATCCGGGAATTATGATCCTTCCTCAACGTGTACTATGTCACTAGGAAACTCTGAAATCAGTTCGACAAACACCAGTGATTTCTTTGACTTAGCGGACTGAAAAATTAAGTCAAATTCTTGCAGGATGACAATCCATTTGTTAAATTTCCCACCGATTATTCATTGAGTGAGAACATATTGGAAATGATTGACCTCTGCAATCACAGTGGTGGTATGCATTAATATGTAGTGACGCAACCTTTGAACCGCATAGACAACAGCTAATGCCAACTTCTCTACGTGAGAATACTTGATCTCAGGAGCTATCAGAGCGCGTGACAGATAATAAATGACATGCTCTTGGAGCATGCAAATGGAGGAGATAGTGGATGAGGTGGAGAATTAGAGGGGGGAGATCAAGAGAAGCTTGAGGTAGATGAAGACGATGAGGTTGAGGAGGAGTGTCTTCATATGTCTCATCATCTATAGACAAATGAAATGAAGATGATGAACAAGCATGTCTTGCATTACATGACCCCTCATCTCTCATCCTGCATCCATAAATGTCGACACCAATAATATAACGCATTAATAACTTCATATCATAGGGAATGCTCACATATATTTTCAAGACCAAGGTATTCTATGCCCACACATTGTTATACTAGCTCCACTCCCTATCCAGACAATATTCTACATAATTGATTCGTGATCTACTCTCAAAATGTTCAATCTAGCCTCCAAGGCATGCTAGATTTGTCCACTCAAGACAGCTCATCAAACTCATGAATCTCTACATCAAGTTGGACCACTACTACATTTGGGGTCAAGATTCAACATTTCAACTGATATTTGATGAAAAATACAACTTTTAATGTTGGTCGAACGAGTAGAAAATATGGAGAAAAATGTATGACACTTCTCGACAAACGTCACTTGAGCAATGTTGACATGGTAATGCTTATTAAGAGACACCAAGGATACCATGTAATGTCACTTAAGTGACATACAAGATAATATCACTTAATCAATGCTAAATCTATTTTAATCATTTTCCCCTTCTCTGCGACATTAAAAAGTCAATAGGACAAAATAAAACAATACATTTTTGAGAAAAAAATGGGAGATGGTGAAATTTGGTTATAGGTAAATTTTCTTTTGGTTTGAGATTATCATTGATTTTATAATTTATTTTTGAATTAAGAGGATGAATACTTCGCATTTATTGATCATGTACCCTAGTTGTTTTTTTGTTGCAAGTATGTACTTTGTATTTTTTGAACTATTTCCTATTGTTTTGAGCTAATTTGGAACATCGGTTAATGATGATTGTGCAACATACATTAACACATTTAGCGCACATATATTTCATAACTCTACTCCATGAAGAGACATTTGGCATGAAGTTGAATTTTGTTAATACATTTTTTAATTTATATTTGTGAAATTCTTTGAATTTAATCTTAGTGTATTAATGAATGGTTTTTGTATTTTGTTGAGATATATAATAATGTCGATTAAACCTAACCGGGGCACTAGTGTATCCGAACAAAATGCTTATATATGCTCAGTTTTTTATTCTATATATGTTGTTAGTGTGGACCTTTCTCCTAAAGGAAGCAATTCTTTTGCACAGACTAGCAATCACAATAAAACATTTGATCATCTAACCATCCTAGCCTTGATCATAATATTGATGATGGGAAATGTTATTTCCCTTGTATGCAATGCAAAGGCATAAAGAGAATAAGAGTTGTTAAGTCAATAGTTAGGAAAACTTGCTTAGAGAATGGGCGCTTGGAAGATGGAAAAGAATATCACCCCATGGTAAGGTAGAAAACATGTTTTTTTGACATTTTTCAATAGTTTAAATATTTTTCTATTTCAATACAAATTGTATTTATTTTGTTGTAATTATTACAAATACAAGACCACTAATGATTAGAATTCCATATGCTACAATTCGTAGTAGAGATGGTGATGATGATGAAATTGAAGTTGATACTATGGAATAAAATGACCCTAATATTATTGTGAATAAAGGGATGTACATAGGTTGATCCATGACACATTTGTTGCCTTGGATGAGAATTCATGTGCAAATGAAATCTATGAAGATATTCATGATGTACCTCTTGTTGATAAGGCACAAAAAACTTTATACAAAGAATCAAAAATAAATCTTCTCTCTTCTCTTTTGATGCCGGTCAACTATAAGGTAATGAATAGTATATCAAACATAGGAATGATCTAGGCGTTAAGGTATGCAATAATGTTTTGTACATAATTATAATTGTTTGTATTTTTTTTGTGATTGCAATAGATATGCCATTAATTTTTATTTTCGAGTATAGTAATTTAATATTTATTATAGATTGTTAGGAGATATTCTTCTACCATTGTCAAATAATTTACCTCTCATAAACAGATAAATGTGTGTTGTTTCGAAAGATAGGAATTGAGTATAACCCAAATGATGCATGGCCTAATGGCTGTATTGTATATTATGGACATGTATAAAAAATTGAACTCCCGAAATGTGGAATTAGTAGATCTTGTACTAATCAGGTAACAAATAAGGTGTGCCGCAAAGTTCTTCATCATATCCCCATAATTCCACATTTCCAACGATTTCCTGGAACAAAAACATAGCATAATTTATGGGCTATTATGCACGATAGCGAAGAGAAGATGTTTTCATGCAAATTCCTGGAGACATAAAAAAAAATATGGCCTAGTTGTTTGACACAATGCACATTAGAAAGAATGCCACATAATGCTTATAAAAACTTATAAATTGGAGGAATAATAAATAAAAAATAGTTAAAGTTATTAGTGACATTGTTGAATCCAACTCAATGCAATATTTGATGTATTGCTATAGTGATAGAAATTCAACCAATCTTCCATGATGGTTAACAGAGAAAAATAGCAATATTGTAAAAATGTTATACGGAAAATAATTTTTTTCGCTAATTTTACTTCTGATGCAGGTGCATTTGCAATGTGATGGGTTGTTCGCATGCTGAAGCTGAAACGCCCAAAGATTTAATTTAAACTTTGGACACGTAGTTAATTAGTAGTTAAAAGAAATGTTAAGCTTTGAATTAAAAGATAGTAGATAGCAGTTTTCTTGTCTTTCGGGGGGAGAGAGGACTTGTTTCTTTTAAGCTCTCGACCTCATTTTGGGGGGGAGTTTTTTTTTTTGGGAAAGAAGCAAAGGAAAGAGTTACTATTATGGGAAACTCCGGTGAAAGCATGCCTCTCTGTAAGTTGAAGTTTATTTTGATGATAAATGAAACATCAAGTTTTATAAATGTGAGAATCGATTGAATTCAGAAACTGAATTTGAGTTAGGGTTTTTTTTTTCTAAACGTTCATTTATAAATTGTTTTGGCAAATCTATACTGGAGGATTGGGGCTGCGTACTTCTTGGGGAGACGGAGTGTGTTCTTTTCCAGACAAACTGAATATTGATATTTGAAAAACGTTTTTCTTCTTTTACCCTAAATTGTTGTCACGAAATTGTCAGATGAGGTTGTTATGTGATTAGACTGAAGTGAGGAATGTGTTTTGGCTGGCTATTTGCATCAGATACCTGTAGTGGAGTGTGTTATTGGTCTTGCAGGAAAGCAAAAACAGAGTATTATTTTTATCTATAATAAGCCATTACAAACAGAGTGCGTGGACATCATGTTGAAGTCTAATAATTGAATAAGAGCTATATTGTTCCCTTTAAAACCTGGATTCAACACCGGTGTAGAAGGTTCGTTTTGGTTTTAATTTTTAGTCTGTTATTGACGCCATCAATTTTGGTATCAGAGCTTAAACATTATCGTACTTTAAAGTAAGAGGGATGGAGAGGCAAGCAACAAGAGCACGGGGCAGAGGAGGCAGGCCCAGGGTTAATGCATACCTACGAGAAGAGATAAGGAGGCTACAAGCTCGATTAGAAGCCATGGAAATAGAAAGACAGCGGGATCTTGACAGTGGAGATATTAGTGAGCCCGATAAGACACCTGAAGAAGAAGGAGCAGCACATGTGGAAGAAGCTGTTGAGATTAGGTTTTTGAAAGCAGTTTTGGGCTCAAGTTCAAGGCCAAAGCCCGAAGTTTCCATTTACGATGGCAGTTTGCAAGCCGAGAACCTAATAGATTGGATCGGTGAGATGGACAAGTATTTTGAGTACGAGGAGATTGAGGAGAATAAAAGAGTGAAGTTTGCAGGGACAAGGTTGAAAGGTCATGCTGCGCTATGGTGGGACAATACACACGCTGAAAGAAGGAAGAAGGACAAACCTTTGATCAAAAGCTGGGATAGGATGGTGGCAAAGATGAAGAGTAAGTTCTTGCCGAAAGATTACCAACTAACTCTTTACAAACAGATACAAAATCTTAAGCAAAAAATGATGACAGTGAGGGAATACACCGAAGAGTTTTACAAGGTAAATTTGAGAGCGGGTTATGTAAAAGGTACCCGGGAGAACACAACAAGGTATATAAATGGTTTGAGACTGGATATTCAAGATGAAATCAATATGCTTTCTCCAAGAACAATAGAGGAAGCATATTTGTGTGCCTTGAAAGCAGAAGAAAAGATAACAAGAAAACAAAGCTCCAACAGAGGGTGTGGCTTTGCTAGAGGTAGAGGACAACCAACTAGAAGAGGGAAGCTTCCAGCACAAAAGAATGGTAAAGACAATTCAAATCAGCAAGGACAATCAGAGAAAGAAGGTGGCAACAGGGGAGGAAGGCCTTACCAGAGAGGTAGAGGTAGAGGAAGAGGCAGAGAGACTGCTTATCGGTGTTACAGATGTAAAACTTTGGGTCACCGATATTTTGAATGTCCTGAAAATGATAATATGGTACAACGAGGTGCATATATAACTCAATCCGAAGCAGCAGAGACACAAATACCTGAGACATAGAATGTGCCAGAGACCGGAGAGGTGTTGATGATGCACAAGGTTTTGTTGAAGCCAGCAAAGGAGGCTGCTGAACCAGTTCAAAGAAAATCCTTATTTAAGACAATGTGTAAGGAAAAAGGAAAATGCTGCAAATTGGTGATTGACAGTGGGAGTACATATAATTTAGTCTCCCAAGAAATGGTGGAAAAATTGGGATTAAAAAAGGTTAAGCATCCCACACCTTATAAAGTATCGTGGTTGCAAAAAGAACACCAATTATTGGTGCGTGAGCAAAGTGAAGTTGAGTTTCAGATAGGTAAGTATAAGGACAAGGTGGTCTGTGACATAATGCAAATGGATGCATGTCACATTCTTTTGGGTCGTCCATGGCAGTTTGACCGGAAAGTGATACATGATGGGGAGAAGAATTATTATAAGTTCGAAAAGGATGGCATCAAGCATACCCTTGTACCATTGAAAGAGGAAAATATAGCTGAAACAAGCAACCCAAAGTTACTACTGCTAGGTGGAAAGAAATTTCTACAACAGATGGAAGAAGAAGAGGTAAGCTATGTAGTGATTTGCAAACCAAAAGTAGTACTTATGCATACTGAAATTGTAGATTTACCTATTGAAGTTCAGGAGTTATTGCATGATTATCATGATATTGTAGTTGATGATTTACCAAGTGAGCTACCGCCCAAAAGAAGTATTAGTCATCACATAGAATTGATACCGGGAGCAAGCCTTCCAAACAAGGCAGCTTATCGAATGACACCCAAAGAAAATGAAGAAATGAGGAAGCAAGTCCAAGAACTGTTGGATAAAGGACTAATAAAAGAAAGTTTGAGTCTGTTTGCTATGCCTACAGTACTAACTCAGAAGAAGGGTGGAGAATGGAGGATGTGTACCGACTCCAGAGCCATCAACAAGATCACTATTCTCTACAGGTTTCCATTACCGCAGATGGATGACATGATGGACTGTTTGAGTGGATCAGTTTATTTTTCCAAACTTAATTTGAAAAGTGGTTATCATCAAATCCGAATCAGAGAAGGGGATGAGTGGAAGACATCTTTCAAGACTAATGATGGGTTGTACGAGTGGCTGGTCATGCCATTTGGCCTGTCAAACGCACCCAGTACCTTTATGCGGCTGATGAATGAAGTCTTGAAAGAATTCACTGGTAAGTTCGTCATTGTTTATTTGGATGATATTTTAATTTTTAGTCGAACTAAAGAAGAGCACTTAAGACATTTGAATTATGTTTTGGAAAGATTGCAGCAAGAAAAGTTACTAATTAACATGAAGAAGTGTTCTTTTATGAAGAGTGAGCTGGTATATCTAGGCTTTGTCATTTCTCAAGATGGCTTGAAAATGGACTCGGAGAAGATAGAGGTGATTGTAAATTGGCCCTCACCCAAGAACATTTTTGAGGTGAGAAGTTTTCATGGTTTATCCAGCTTCTATAGGAAGTTTATCAGGAATTTTAGTGGCATTTGCGCGCCTATCATTGATACCATAAAAAAAGATAGGCAGCCATTTTATTGGACAGCAGCATCAGAATTTTTTTTTCAATTATTGAAGAAGAAGATCACTGAGAAGCCGGTGTTGAAGTTACCAGACTTCAGTCAGCCCTTCCAAGTAAGATGTGATGCCAGTGGGACAGCCATTGGGGCTGTACTGAGTCAAGAAGATAATCCCATGGTGTATTTCAGCGAGAAGTTAAACGAGGCAAGACATAAATATTCTTCCTACGACAAAGAATTTTATGCGGTGGTTCAAGCTTTAAAGCATTGGAGGTACTATTTGATGCCAAAGGAGTTTGTTCTATTTTCTGATAATCCTGCCCTACAATATATTATGCAGCAGCATAAGCTGAGTCATAAACATGTAAAGTGGGTGGAGTTCCTGCAAAATTTTACTTTTGTTTTGAAGCACATCAGTGGGAAGGCAAATACGGTTGCTGATGCCTTAAGTAGGAAATGTTTAACCATGTGGAGAAGTCAAATACAAATTTCTGGCTTTGATTATATGAAGGATTTGTATGACATTGATCCTGATTTTCGAGAAGATTTTGCAGCGTGTAAAAACCCAGTCAATAGTGATAGCAGCCCATGGAAGGAGTTTATGTTACAAGAGGGATTATTGTTCAAGAACAATCAACTATGTATTCCCAATTGCTCAATGAGGGAAAACTTGGTCCAAGAAAAGCATAATGGCGGGTTGGCTGGACACTTTGGTGTTGAGAAAACACTTGGACAGTTGAGTCATTTTTATTTTTGGCCTAAGATGAAGACAGATGTGCAAAGGTACGTGAATAAGTGCAGGATATGTCAGCATGCAAAAGGAAGGAGTTAGAATGCTGGATTGTACATGCCTTTACCCATTCCCAACAGACCTTGGGATTCAGTGAGTATGGATTTTGTGTTGGGTTTACCAAGAACTCAACGAGGTAATGACTCAATCTTTGTAGTTGTGGATAGATTTACTAAGATGGCTCATTTTATTCCATGTTCCAAAACTAGTGATGCTACCCATGTGGCTAATTTGTATTTTGATGAGATTGTTCGGTTGCATGGATTGCCAAAGAATGTAATCTCTGACAGGGACGCAAGATTCACAAGCCATTTTTGGAGGACCTTGTGGAAGAAACTTGGCACTAAACTAAATTTCAGCTCGACCTATCATCCACAGTCTGATGGGAAAACAGAGGTTGTAAACAGGAGTTTGGGTAACTTGTTGAGGAGTTTAGTAGGTGACCGACCAAAACAATGGTATCATGTGCTAACCCAGGCTGAGTTTGCCTATAATGATTCACCAAATAGAAGCACGAGAAAAATCCCATTTCAAATCTTGTATGGCATGCATCCGAGGGGAGTTTGTGAGATAAGAGGCCTGGGAAATCTTGAGCATAGAAGCGCTGATGGAGAAGATTTTGCAATAGCCATGAGTGAGTTGCATGAGCAAGTCAAGAAGAGATTACAAGACACAAGCTACAGCTATAAGCAGCGAGTAGATTTGCACAGGAAAGAGGTGAACTTTGAGGTAGGAGACATGGTCCTAGCCCATCTAAGAAAGGAGAGGTTTCCAAGGGGAAAATACAACAAGTTAAAAATGAAGAAGATAGGGCCTTGTAAGATTCTCCGTAAGTTTTCAGCAAATGCTTATGAGTTGGAGTTACCTCCAGGCATTGGCATTTCACCCATCTTTAATGTAGCAAACTTGTATTCCTACACAGTTGGTGATGCAACTCAAACTTCTGGGAATTTTGACCAGGATGAAGGCAAGGAACAACAGTGGCTGAAACAAAGGCCTTTGGCAGAGAGTTTAGAGGCTGAATATATTTTGGATACACGTGTTGCCAAGAAAACCAGAAAGAAAGAATACTTAGAGTATCTTGTGAAGTGGAAAGACCATCCGATGGAGGATTCTGCTTGGTTGGATGAAGCGAAGCTACAGAAAACAGGTCATTCTATAGAAGATCTTATGAGCAGGAGCTCATAAAATTTCCCTCTTAGGGAGTCTGATGCAGGTGCATTTGCAATGTGATGGGCTGATCGCATGCTGAAGCTGAAACGCCTGAAGATTTAATTTTAAACTTTGGACACGTAGTTAATTAGTAGTTAAAAGAAATGTTAAGCTTTGAATTAAAAGATAGTAGATAGCAGTTTTCTTGTCTTTCGGGGGGAGAGAGGACTTGTTTCTTTTAAGCTCTTGACCTCATTTTGGGGGGGATTTTTTTTTTTTTTGGAAAGAGAAAAAAGAGTTACTCTTCTGGGAAACTCCGGTGAAAGCGTGCCTCTCTGTAAGCTGAAGTTTATTTTGATGATAAATGAAACAACAAATTTTATAAATGTGAGAATCGATTCTGAGTTATGGTTTTTTTTTCTAAACGTTCATTTATAAATTGTTTTGGCAAATCTATACTGGAGGATTGGGGCTGCGCACTTCTTGGGGAGACGGAGTGTGTTCTTTTCCAGACAAACTGAATATTGATATTTGAAAAACGTTTTTCTTCTTTTACCCTAAATTGTTGTCACGCAATTGTCAGATGAGGTTGTTATGTGATTAGACTGAAGTGAGGAATGCGTTTTGGCTAGCTATTTGCATCAGATACCTGTAGTAGAGTGTGTTATTGGTCTTGCAGGCAAGCAAAAACATAGTATTATTTTTATCTGTAATAAGCCATTACAAACAGAGTGCGTGGACATCGTGTTGAAGTCTAATAATTGAATAAGAGCTATCTTGTTCCCTTTAAAACCTGAATTCAACACCGGTGTAGAAGGTTTGCTTTGGTTTTAATTTTCAGTCTGTTATTAACGCCATCAACTTCGAATATAAATAATATATTAAAAAAAAGCAAAGTAATTTTCATGAAACTAAAGCAAAGTGATTTTGGTAGGACTTGAACATCTATGTTATTTTCTCCCACATCATCGATAACATGATCCTTAGGTCCACTATCCCTCTTCCCCTCACGTTGACGCCCATTTTCTCCCATTGCTAGTACCCCCACTTCTCTTGTGGCTTTCATTATTCCCCTTCCCTTACGTGTGTCACCCTCCACTATTACATTGCTCCATAAAGATTCCTCAACACAACAAAAAGTTGAGCCCATATAAAACTCATGTCATGCAAATTATTACTTTTTGTAAGAGTAAGACCGATTTGTTTTAAAAGTCAATGGAGGGCACAATAATAGAATCTTAAAACCACTAGAACTACACTTCTTTCCTCCTACAAGTCACATCATTTAAATAGTAAAAGTTAATAAAAAATATTTGGTGTGTGATTTAGTATTTAAGCACAAAAGATTAAGAGAAAAATGTCATGAATACATCTAAATTATTAGATTCCATAGTGATTCTATTTGTTTGGAGTGTATGTCGCTGGCCTAAAATTTATTTAGAATATTAAAACATGTTAGGATTGGTTTAGGAAGGGTTCACTCCGTTCAAACTTTTGGTATATAAATATTTATGGTTAAAATTTAATATTTTGATAAATTTGTAATTATAGAATGGATTTTATAATTTCAAATTTATTAAAAAAAATAAATTAACTTAGTATTTAGAATTGATTTAGGTGTAAATAAAGAAATGATTAATAATATTTTTGTATAATTTTTTTTTGTT
The DNA here is from genome assembly GCA_027924585.1 of Larix kaempferi. NCBI lineage: Eukaryota > Viridiplantae > Streptophyta > Pinopsida > Pinales > Pinaceae > Larix > Larix kaempferi. The sequence continues at coordinate 26,162,426 of BSBM01000632.1, read as the reverse complement.
TATTTATTTTTTTATATTTAGTTGTGTATATATTAAATATATATATCCAATTTCTCTCTTTACTAATATATAAAATAATTATTATTATTTATTATAAGTATTATATATTTTTTAAAGTTAACATATAAATATTATACTAAATTATAGACATATCTAACCACTCATCATACAAAAACTAAAAAATCATTACAACATTTCTATTTACTAAATAAAAATTATATATTCTTAAAATGTCCTAAATAATAAATTCTATGGTGTGATATAAATATTATACTAAATTATAGACATATCTAACCACTCATCATACAAAAACTAAAAAATCATTACAACATTTCTATTTACTAAATAAAAATTATATATTCTTAAAATGTCCTAAATAATAAATTCTACGGTGTGAAGATTTACAAGAATATTACATTTAGATTATTTACTACCATACAAAACTTAAATGAATTTTAGGTTCCTTTAGTAAAATCATAAAATGTTTCTTTAATTTTAAATTGCTTTCATATTTTAATAAACCTTATTTGTGCTTATAGTTTTTAGAGCTAAATTAATTAATATAAACATGGCATTATTTAATAAATGAATTGATTTTAAAAATTAATCAAATTATGTATTTATCAAATTTGTAAATATGTTTAATAAACATATTTTATCTTTATATACAATAAATAATCTATTTTGAAAAATGTTATATTATGTGGCATTAAAGAATTATTATAAGTTTTTGCAATCACAATTGAAACCAAATGATTTCATATAACTAGGCTTGAATATTATTTGGCATCTCAAATTTAATTTAAAACTAGAAAAATATTAATAATGCCAATTAATAACATATTACAGATGATACATTTATTATAAGTCAAACAACATAAAAATCAACATGATATGAAAACACAACACACACACACACATGCTTTTGAAATAAGTATACATATCAAATATAGATTTCAAGAAATAATATATATCATAGAAATCAATATACAAGTTAAGTGCTACTAGGTTTGCTACTAGACCTAAAGGCATCCTCCAAAAAATAAGAAATCATCTAGAATCAAATATATATCTCCAATAACATCTATATCATCTAATAAAACCATAGAGGATATAGGAGTAGTAGCCTATGTAGTAGGTGGATCAATGGATGGTGCAAAACGTGGCACGGGTGGAGGAGATGGTGGATGAGGTGGAGAAGCTAGATGTGGAAAATCAAGAGAAGCTAGAGCCGGAGGAGGAGGACGAGGTTGAAAAGTGTCCTCATATGTCTCATCATCTATAGACAAATCATATGAAGATGATGTTCACAAGCATGTCTTGCAACACATTGGGATGCTCTTCTCTCATCCTCTATCCATAAATGTTGAAGCCGATAATTTGACACGTTAATAACTTCATATCATGGGAAATTCTTGCATATATCTACAATGTTGAGGTCTTATATGATCACACATTGTCATACTAGATCCACTCCCTATCCAAACAATGTTCTACATAATTGATTCATGATCTACTTATAAAATTTGTAATCTAGCCTCCATGGCATGCTATATCTGTCCACTCAAGCCAACTCATAAAAATTGTCCATCTCTACATCAAGTTGTGCCACTACTAAAATTGGGGTCAAAATTCGATGTTTCAACCGATGTTTGATGAAAAATCAACTTTTAACGTTATTGAATTAAATAAAATGGGTGATAAACATGAAGAAAAATATTCAACATTTCTTGACAAACGTCACTTGTGTAATGCCCCATACTTTGACCTTCAGTAATTGAAACCTAAGTGTCATTTATATTAGCATTCATTTTCTTATTAGGACTTGGTTGGACTCATTAAGACTACTATTAGGTGAACAATTGAACATGCATGTGTGCGAACAGTATAGGACTTTAACCATGTTATGTTATTAATGACGATAAATATGTGATTTCATTTGAGCATGCAAATTAAATGTGAAATGTAGAACATAGATTATACTATGGATGTCGAACTAATACAATACTTGATGCTAGAGAATGAATGTGGCTATTTACATGCCATTAATGATATATGATATCTCTTGTAATGATTAGAAGTGTTATTGGATAAATATAAGTTGTTGGTTAACAACCTATAGATTTTCCAATTATGAGATAACTAGATTTCTGTAAATGTCAAGGTACCCTAGATGTTGTAGACATCGGGAGGATAATGATATGATATCAGGTTTATTATGATTTACATTGTGATTTCCAAATATTTCTATGATTTGTGGGTGAATGTGACTTTTGATAGGAAATATAATTTGCCTAGAGTTGTTGTTTGATGATGAGACTCTTAGAACAATTATTTCATAGTATGTTTGATAAAAGGTGTTGACCGTAGTGATATCAAGGAGGTGGAGGCATTTCCCACCATGTATCCTCTAAAACTTGGAGTCATGGGAGGGTTGTGCTATGCCACACTCTCCAAGACGTGTGATGATGAATGTCAGTTTCCTATCGGGGAAGCTTGGTCGGTGTAATCGACAAGTCCTATTACGGGTTCTATTTCGGGTTAGGTCAATATAGTTGACGCTCTACGATATTTCGACAGAGGAAGTGTAGGATGTGGAAGGTAGTTGTGAATTAGTAAGGAGGAAGCAAGTTAGTTAAGAATGTTGTGGAAGTTAATTATAACAAATTAGTTACTTGTGTGTGTTAAAACTCTTGCTTTGATCACATGTGATAATCTTCATATGTTATACAATTCATAGTAAATGAATGTGAACTAGTTACTGAGTTGTTGATGTTTGATTATTGACTTACTATCTTGTACGCTTGATTGTGAACATACATGAATGATGCATATTTAGTTGCTCTTTCACATATTGAATGCGAGCATTTAGAATTTATATATTAACGAAAATGGATGTAGATGATTAGTAATCACATGAGAGATGTATATGTTGGCCACATATATGCCCTTGCACAATTACATTAGTATAATTGTCTAGTGCAGTAGTTATTAATGATTGGGTAAAATTTAAATGAATTGTTGAAGTACTATACATATATTGAAAATTAAATAATAATTTGGTTAATATATATATATGTAAGTGTGTATGTTTGGTTGCAATTGCATGGTTTGCAAGGATTTAACATATTGGATACGTTTAAAAGTTAATCAAATTAAAAGGATTGTTGAACTATTGCATATACATAAGTATATATACGAAATATCCTTACTTGGTGGGGGAGGCTAGTGCAATAGATGGGGTAGATAGGAAAACTTTGAACTCACATAATTGTTTAGTTTAATATATTTTGACTTAATTAATAGGGAAACTTTTATCTCACATAATTTTTTATTTTAATATATTTTTATTGTATTGTAATTTTATATGTATAACTTCTATTGTTATTGTTTTTTTAATTGTTGGAATTCATATTTTATTTTATGTTTTGCAAGGCATTAAACTGTTTAAGCTAGCTTAACATAATAGAAAGATGATTTAAACTACATCTAGATAAACTCTATTTTTTATTTATTTAAATAAGGATTCCCCATTAATGCTTAATGAACCTTGATGGGAACTACACATGGTATCAAATCCTAGATTAAAAAATTGGAACTTTAAAGGTCTCACAATTGTTTTTGAACATAATAGAATAGGAATTTTATGAAAACATGATAGAAAATTACAAGAACATATAACAAAACATAAATTTGATTTAAAAAATACAAATCATATATTGAACAGAAAAGCGATTTGAGATGTGGAAGATAGTTGTGAATTAGTAAGGAGGAAGTGTTTTTTTTGTAAGCTACAGAAAAAGTTTCCATTAAAGTACACAAAAATATTACATGCACAAGATAAATGAGAGTTCTGAGAGCACTATGTGGCCTCTCATGCAGCAAAAACCTCAAACTATGGCCCTGGTAGACCTGTCTAGATATAAGCTGATAGTCTAATTTCTCACCAGTGTACAGTTCATAGATGAAATTGCAGGAGACTGCTAGTAAGATAGGATTAGACCTATTACAAAAGAGTCTGGAATGACTTCTAATTTGAACAATAACCTTTGAACAAAAATACTTATAAACCCAAAACAAAGTTTCCATCACACCTTTCAGTGACATAGACTTACTTGGAAACGCTGGTGGTGTTTGCTTCGTTGAACTTCTCCTCTATAATGGGGCACCCATAATCTGCAGAACTTGAAGAGTTGTCATTGAAATTCTTGGTGCCTGGACTTGTAGGGTTTTCATTAGACACCTTGGCATTGGATTTTGAGGTGCTATCATTGGAAACCTTTGTTGGCAGTGGTTCGGTCTTTGTAAGGAAGGTTGGAATCGAAGGACCAATGTGCTCCACTCGCTTACGCTTGTGGTCGTTGGTGGATGCTACGTTGGTATAATCCTTAGGTTGCATAAGACACTTGTCAAGCTGAGTATTCATGTTCTCCATTGGCTTGGAGACTTGTGAAGAAGCAGGAGAAGAGGAAGAGTGCATAGTAGGATCAGGAGGGGGAGGAGGAGGGGGGTCATTCCCCTATAGAGGCTCCTGAGATTGCAAGATAATATTTTCCAACATGTTCTTAACCATTCAAAAATTCCTTCGTCTGACCCATGTCCTCTGAGTGACCAATTTTTGCAGTGCCAATTCCTCCTCCTAATCATTAATCATTGTTCTTAGATGCCCAGGGATTGAAATATCATAGCCTGTGAGTTTTCCCCTTCCTTGACCAAGATTAATCATATTTCCGCGACCACCACTAACGTGAAGAGGAGCCACACAAATCCTTCGGGACATATTTCCTGACTGCGCTATCAACCAAGGATCCCTTTTCTTCTCAGAAAAAATCCAGGGGGGCGCAGAGAGAATACCAAGAGCAATATAACCAAGGTAGAGCCGAGTGCACATGCTAGAAATCTAGACCCATGTAATCAACAAGAAAATATACAAATGTTGAGAATGAACCTCGCCATTATTCCAACTGCTCGGAGGTCGAATACAAAAATAATTTCAGCCTAAGGGCCTTAAACCAGTGTTTGCATAGGCCATTAATTCACGCGGGGAGGAGTGAAACCCATGTACCAAATCCAGCTCTTGTGGGAGGCTCGAATGACTGGTGACATAATGGTCATTTGCATCGAAATTGAGGCACTATTAATGCGCATGGGGTGGGGATCGAGAGGATTCCACATGGCAAGAAGACGAGGCCATTGTGGAAGTCTCGAGGCTAGTTGAGATGTCACTCGCATCCGGGGAGGAAGCAGGTTAGTAAAGTATGCTGTGGAAATTAAATATAACAAATTAGTTACATGTTTGTGTTAAAACTCTTTCTTTGATCACGTGCGATAATATCCATATGTTGTACAATTCATAGTAAATGAATGTGAACCAGTTAGTGAGTTGTTGGTGTTTGATTATTGACTTATTGCTTTGTATGCTTGACTGTGAACATACATTAATGATGCATATTTAGTTTCTCTTTCGCATATTGAATGCAACCATTTAGAATTTATTTATTAAAAGAAATGGATGTAGATTATTAGTAACCACATGAAAAATATATATGCTTAGTAACCACATGAAAAATGTATATGCTGACCACATATATACCCTTGCACAAGTACATTAGTATAATTAATCAATGCAATAGTTATTAGTGATTGGTTTAAATTTAAATGAATTGTTGAAATACTATACATATGTTGAATATTAAATAATTGGTTAACATATATATGTAAGTGTGTGTAATTATATGGTTTACAAGGATTTAACATACTAGACACATTTAAAAGTTAATTAAATTAAAAAGTTTGTTGAATTATTGCATATACATAAGAATATATATGTACTCATGATAAGTATTTAGATACTAATATATGTATAAAAGTGCATACATAATATAATATTATATATGAAATACGCTTATTAACTTAACTTAGGTGGGGATGATAATGCAATACATGGGGTAGTTAGTAGTTAGGAAAACTTTGAACTCACATAATTGTTTATTTTAATATATTTGATTTAATGAATAGGGAAACTTTGAAATCATGTAATTGTTTATTTTAATATATTTTGAGTTAATGAATAAGGAAAATTTGAAATCATGTAATTTTTTATTTTAATATATTTTGACTTAATTAATAGGGAAACTTTGAACTTAGATAAATTTTTTTTTTTTTTTAATATATTTTTATTGTATTGTAATTTTATATGTATAACTTCTATTGTTCTTTTAAATGTTGGAATTCAAAATATTTTATTTTATGTTTTGTGAGATATTAAAGTGTTCATGTTAGCTTAACATAATAGAAAGATTATTTAAATTGAATCTAGATAAACCTTACTTTTTTAATATTTAAATCAGGATGCCTCATTAATGCTTAATGAACTTTGATAGGCACTACATATGGTATCAGAGTTTAGACAACAAAATAGAAGCCTTAAGGGTCTAGAAATTGCTTTTAAATAATAATAGAATATGAATTTAAAAAAAATGATAAAAAATTACATAGAAAATATAACACAAAATAAATTTGATTAAAAAAATACAACTCATATCTTGAACCAAAAAGTGATTTGGGATATAACCCTTTTATTGGGTATGAAAGCAGAGAGGATGCCAAGAAAGTAGAAGAAGTTTGAAGTGGAATTGAGTTCCATGTTACATAATGCTACACTACACCTCATAAAATGAGAAAAAAACTTATGAGAAGCATGGCTGGTGTCCTTTCCCTCGTGTTGACATATGTTTTAAGAAATCTTCTACCTGCAAATGAAGACAAGGAGGATTACAATCTGGTTCAATAAATATTTTACTTACAAAAGACAAAAGAAAACAAGGAAGAGTAAAATGGTTGGTAAACATAAATTTATATAGGAAAAAGCAAACAAATAGTTAGAAGAAATTTTTTGAAAATTTTTGTAGACATGAAGATGCATGATTGAAAGTCATTTACTAATTAACAAAGACTGATGTTTTTTATGTATGAATACTACACAAAAAATTCTTAGCATGACATGACTATATTACTTTGTCGTTAGTGCATCATAATAAAAATAGGAAATCACCGTATTGTTTTGGCTTTAAAGCAACATAATAAAAATAAAAATAGAAAAGCTTGAGTTAATTCCTAAATTTCCTTATAAGGGATGGGAATATATATATATATAATTGGTCTCAAAATGCAAGGAAAATCTATAAAAAAGGTCTTAGTTTCTAAATCCACTCTATATATTTTACAGACTAAAACTCTTACTTGTAGTCTAAAACATTAAAATAATTTTTTTTTTTGTAAGTTGCAGAGAGAAATTTAATTAACCGAGCCGAAAGATACATCAAGAGTTGAAAAGTCTGTAGCAGATTGGGGAGGCCTCAAGTGGTGAAGCCACCATCCCAATCGCTCAAAAATGTTGGAATGATTGACATAATACAAAATAAAGACCTCAAGGGTATGGTCTACCCATAAAAAGACTGGGACTTACTTCAAAAATAAAGTATCAAACTGTCTGGTATTGCTGTAAAATAAACTATGCAGAAATTTAAAACAAAAAAGTTGATAATCACAGAGATGACCTGGAGCTATGACAACCCATTTAGCGCTTTGCTTGAGGTTCGTCTGGTGTCTCCTCGAGAATGGGATAGGCAGCATAGAAGTCATCAAGAGTTCCCGGAGGGGGGAGAGTGGGAGAGGGAGAACCTGGATCTTGAGAATCATTCTGAGCAGCTTCAGTGGCGAGAGTAGTAGGAGTCGTGCCCTTGTCTTTTCTGACCTTGGACTTTTTTTGTGCAGACCCAGGTTTCGAAGCTTCAGGAGTAGCATCGTCCTCGTTGTTCTCTTGCACAACCGGTTCAGCGATACCACCCAGGGAGAAAATGTCCCAGGTCATGTTGGCGTTCAAGGTATTCGCGTGGTTGTGGCCTCTTTTAGGCTGGAGTTGATGTTCCTCACTATGCCAGTGTTGGCATGCCAACTAGCTTCCATCTCCTCGACTAACGTATTGATCATGTTCTTTAACAACCAGTAGTGATTAATGGCACCGCCAGTGCTGCCAGAGGCGAGCAGGGATGCCACCCTACAAGCTTCCCAACCATCAACTAAGCCACGAGTCTGCGCAGAAATTCGAGGGGCATAACCATCCATGATAGTCCAGTCCATGGAAACCCTGGACATTCGACTGGAATTAGATCTACCATTGCCGCGTCGTGAAATACCTCTGTTGCGAGGAATAATGGCGGTGAGAGCAACATGGGAGATCACAAGGATAATCATGAACTCAGTGGTGGGAGTCACAGAGAATAACCAGAGCACTGCAGTGGGTGCAAAAACCATGATGACCAAATCCTTTAAAGTGCCAAGCCGAGAAGGGAGCCTCCTATGGAGGCAATAAATGAACCAGTCTGTCATCATCGGGAGGGTGGCAGAAATGAATGCACTGCACATCGACCGAGAGAGAAGTTAAACCAAACTTGCACGAAGGAGAGTGCGATCAACACCCTCGTCCTCCTCCCTTAAATGCCGCCATCGTCCTGGTTGTTGTCGTGTGAAGCTGGCATTATTGCATGGCCAGGATCATGTATGTCAAAGGTGTCTCCATGTGTGGTGGAGTGGTTGTTCTCCCGGGCCATTTGCGCGTCGTAGGAGATGGATGGCACGTGGTCACCCGCATCCAGGGAAAACATTAAAAAAAATTACAAGGAATGGTGAAAAATTATTCTTTCTTATATATTGATACCAATCAAGTTAACAATATGAACCCACGAAGTAATAATCAAACTAAACTTGTTTGATAACTCATCAAATTGTTTAATTTTTTTTTTTTAACTCAGCTCACCAAACCAACCAACCAAATTAACTCGTCAAAACATAGAAAAAGAGATCCCTTCACCATCATAAATCACAAGTTGATCCTTACCAAGCCATACCAATTACTACAGAAAATGTATTCATTATTATTCCAAATTGGAAACACCATTAATAAACTCTTAAAGAAAGACATTGAATTTCATGGTCTAAAGAATGTCAAGAAATCATTGAAACAACAAAGTAGTGGTGGCTAAGTTTGATTCGTAAACTTTCTTTTGGGATACTCACCCAAAAAAACATTGGCAAAGGTTTTGACTTTGAAAATGGTAATCATACAAAGAGAGGAGGGGATGAGATGAGTGCTCGTTGAAACCTCTTTGAAATTATCCCATGAGAATGTATACTAATATAGTTTGAATAAGGTTAAAACATCTATCATCTATGCATTAAAATAACACAAAAATATTTAACATGTTGATGTTATTCAATAGAAAACAAGGAACATGCCCATGGGGGGCAGCTCAAGTGGTAAAGATGAGAATTTGTAATCGGTTGTAAATGGAAGGTCACGTGTTTGAATCCCCACAAATTTACCCATGCACCATGGTTTGGGCCCTGTGGATGCACCTAGGGGTATAGTGGTAGCGAGATTGGATCCTTGGACCCCGTGTCACATGAGTATCAATGCAATAGTAGTTGTCGATTCCCCTAGTAAAAAAAAACAAGGAATATGCCTTTGTTTACATTTGATCATTCGAAAGGGATGCATAGTTATGGGCATTTCATGAATTTCAGCTTCATCATTTTGAATCCTTTGAATTTATCCTTTATACCAATCAGGCTCAGCCTTCACCATAGCATTTATACCATTGAAATGAGGGCGCTTTCACTCATTGGGTTCTATAGGTGGCATGAATTTATATATTTCCCCAATATCTATCTCCTCTACAGTATCCTTGTAATATCCCTGATTAGATATCACTTAAAAATTTATCCCAAAATTAAAACTTTAAGACACTCACTAGAAAACAGGAAAACTAGTTGTAGAACTAGTCTTGGAAAAGCTAGTCGATGGCTGACTGAGAAGGTTCTGGAAATGAGTTTGGAAAGGTTTAGGTTATGGAATTTGTATGGATGTGTACATCATCATGTCAAGTAAGTTCTAAATAGTGAGTCCTATGCACCACGTATTGGAGCCATTCACTTTTCAACAACAAATAACTATGTTGCTGCATTAGAGAAAATTTCAATTTAAAATGGGCCTTCCAAAAATAATACAAATTCCATGTCATCATTTATTAGACAATCAAAATGCTTTAAAATTTAAAAAGGGAGCACCCAAAAAAATTAGAGGGAAAAAATAAAAACTACTTTTTGGATCGTATTTTCAACTTATCTCCTTGTAAGTTTACTCCAATTTCAAGCGGGAGGACTCGTTCGATGCATAATTAAATTATGCATCCAACGAGTACCCATGTTGCATACTTTTAACAACATCCACACCATGAAAAATCGAAAATACATTAAAAACATGTTTTCTCTCGCTACAAACACGTTTTTAATGTATTTCAATTTTTCATGGTGTGGATGTTGTTAAAAGTATGCAACATGGGTACTCGCTGGATGCATAATTTAATTATGCATCCAACGAGTCCTCCCACTTGAAATTTGAGTAAACCTACAAAGAGATAAGTTGAAAATACGATCCAAAAAAGTAGCTTTTTTACTCTCTCTCTAATATTATTTTATTATTTTCTTATTATTTTCCTTAAGAGGCCCATTTTTTACCCAAATTTCCTCTAATACTTCGAGGATTCCTGGGCTTCCAGTATATGTATACTAGAATGGTATGGGACTACTGAAGGCAAAAAAATGGTGAATATCATTCATGGGGATCTAAAATAGAGGCTGGACCAAGTCCCTTGATGATTTGGGAAGTTCTGGAGGTATTTGGAAGAATTGGGGCCAAGGGTGCTATTGAGGATTGCATAGGTTGGATATTTCCAAGCTTTTCCAAATGAGTTGAGATTCAACCAAAACATTAGTAATAGAGAATAGGGGGATTTATTAGTGTTATTATGACCACATACAAGCATTAGATCATTAATTTTCAGCATAGGTATGTCATACATGAAAATATGTGAAAACTAGCTAGTTATAGGTGCACATTGAGATAGTCTTCAATTCGGGTGGGTAAAAACTTATTAAAAGAATGTAATACTATGTTTTTAAGACATTAATGGCTCTTATATGACTTATTAATGTACAGAAATTTGAAATTGAATATTTTAGGTAGATCTTGCAAATGGATTACCTCCTTCCTTCAATAAACCTCTCTGTAGCTAGCAATTGAGCTAGTTTTCACTTCTGAGGGTCCCAAAGCCACAAACTCATAAAAATATCAGTCACAATAATATTTAAGGCTTTGATATATAATTTAATACACTTCTAGGTCTAAATCAGAAGTTTACATCATATCTCTCAAATATTAAGTCTCCTCCATTAACTACTATTCTCACAAAGCTAGAATAGCTAGTCTTGATCTCTAAGAATACCAAAGCCACCAAAATTATTCAAATATCATCCATGAACGTATGTTAACCTATGATATCATATAAATATTATTTTTAAGTCAAAATTAGAGTTATGGAATAAGTATTACACTCGGTTGCACCAACTGTGCAACGGGAGGCCTCCAATAGCTAGTTTCCCCCCACAGGGAAGGAGAAAAGGTTAGAGGAAGGGTAGAAGGGTCTGATCTATGATATATCTAAGTGATGAGCTTCTACAGGTGAAAAAAATATCTCATGGGTTGTGCACACCTTCTTTTAGATGAACTAGACTCATCCTTCAAGACTGGAATCTTTATCCCCACTGGATCTACTAGTCTTTCTCCCACAGGGGAGGAGAAAGGGTTGGAGAAGGGTATAAGGGTCAAATATCAATATGGGATTGATATGAGCTTCTACAGGTATAAATAACCAAGTACAATGGTGCACTGGGATCTCTGAGAGATTCTGAGCTCCCCCTTCAATAATGAGAGTCTCTTTTTGTAGTGATCTCCCAATGTCTTCTCTTCAAGCACTTCTGGGTAATGGATTCTCTTTTGATGGCTACAAAATATTCAAGTCTGGATGATGAACATCTGATCAGCAGCAACATTAACCTCTGGAACAGATTGGATACCTGTCAAGAACTTGGGGCACATCTCCCAAGGTTGTTGAGGCACATCTCTCAACACTAGAGAAGCTCAGAGCTCTCAAGCAAATATCACAAATGATCAAAACTTCATAATGGGAGAAGGATCCATTCTTTTATAGATTTGGATAGCTTCTCCTTCAACCTACCCACACATGTGAGAGAGGGAGGCGCCTTCCTTGAGAAATATGGAAACATTTTTTCCTTTCTGGACTTTCCTTGCTTTGCCCCTTCACTAGAATTGGCAAGTGCACCCTCCTTGGCCTGGGATGTTTCTTGCTTTTTCCAACTGACAACTTTTATTTCTCTTTCCATCTTCTAAAACTTTCCATCTTTGTGCTTTTTTTTGTTTTTCTCCAGCTTTTGCCTATTTTTCCTTCTTTCCTTCTTTTGGCTGACACATGGATGTTTCTATCTTCTTGACTTGGGTGATTGAGGTCCACCTTGACCCTATTGTGCCCTCCTTGCCTTGTACACGTCATCCACTTGCCAAAATATTAATAAATGAGGATAATTAATGAAATTAATTAATTCCTTCTCCAGAATTCAAAACCATTAATTATTTAATTAAACTTATAATCCTGGCTCAAAAATCCCCAATTAATTAATAAGTCATCTTAGATACTTAGTTTGGGGTTTATTATCTTCCGTGGGGCCCACCTTATCCATTTGATCACCCAAATATACCTTTAGGCATATTCCATAAGATAATTTCCACATTCACCCATTGATTAATTAATTAATTAAAGCCTAGGTGACTTAGGCCAAAATCACCCCCATGGACCATAGCAAAAATTGGGGACATGACAGTCCTCTCTTCCAAATATTTCTTTTCCTCAAGCAATTTAGTCCAAGGACTAATACTGCAATTTCATCCAAGCATACTTATGACTTTTCTATCTCCCCTTCGGTTGGTGACCAGAGTAGTCACCCATTCTATAAAACTCCCCAACTGAATCTGAGAGGGTCCATCATGCTACTGCTGCTCAACTTTGATCATAAGTTGCTCATGTCTTCCCCAAGAGTCTGGTCCATCATGCAGTTCCCAATGAAAGGAACTAGTCCACCATTCAACAAATGTAGATCTTAAGAAAAGCAAGCTGGATTTCCCTCCTGGATCCCACTGCCTATGGTGCTTTTTCCAAAGCTCAAATGTCATCAAGAACAAGATTTCAACCCAAGGAATGCTAGGATCCCATGGATTGTGCAGCATTCTTCCAAACAGTGTGGCATTCTGAAGGATTCAAGGATCCCAATACCGAGTTGGAATTTCTCCATTTCTCTTGCTCATGAAAATTTTTATTATGCATTTGTACACTTGAGACTTCTATGAATGTGTTTTGGAAGTGTCTAATGGCTGCAAATTATGCCTTTTCTGCTGCTTGCAAATCATAGAAAAATCAACAATATTAAAAACAATTTTCTTGCAACAAAACATAAAACTTTTACCTTCCATATTTTTCCTTTCAGTGATGCCTCTATCCATCCATCCAATGGATGAATCAAAGATCTTGCTTGCTGATTTATATGGGCTATAATCAGCCATCTCTCCTTCAATATGACCTATTTAGCATAGGGACAAATCATGGTCCTCTAGTTGTACATGTGACACAAACCAGAAAAATTTATTCACCCACTGTTCATTCCCCATTGGTGTTGTTGAATCTAGGACATGTGGGAAAGAACTGTGAACCTTCTTTTAATGTATGCAACCTTTAGTAATCAGACTTATGGATGCAACTTCTTCATTATTGGATGGCCCAAATTGGGTGCTCTCATCCCACTCTTCCATGGGAGAGTGACTGTCTTCAAGGAATAACTCAATTCCCTTGGAAAAAAGTCAAGTGCTTGGTTCTCATCAAACTGTTCTGCACGCTCTTCAAGCACATATAAAAATGAATGATCCTCATGATACACCATCTCATGAGGTTCCTCCCTATGACCATGAATGCCTTCATCCAAATGAATTTGACTGAATGGTGTGTAGGGGGGGTCTTTGCAACTTTTCATGAAGCTGCAATATATCTGTCTTGGATTCTTGGAGGGAACTTTGAGTGCTTCTCAAATAATCTTGGGTGACCTTCAATTCATCATTGAGCTTGCTAATATCTTCACCATACCTCAGGGATGCACCATGAAACAATTCTACAAGCTCCAAAAAACTATCTCTATCAGAAAGTAGGTTCAAGAATTTACCTTTTATGCTTGTCATGACTTTATGAAATTCTTCCATGTCTCTCATGGAAGACTGCTCCCCCAACTTCCAACAGAGGTTATTCATTAAAGCATGGGTGTCATTGAGGGTTTAAAGGGATTCTTGCATTCATTCATCTTCAGTGTCCCTTCAAGGAAATGAGGTTCTGGCAGATGAACCTTCTCTTCTTCTAGCTTCCTAGGACCAGCTTTAGCTGATTCTGTTGAAGTTATGAAAGCTGATCCATATTTTGGGGCTGCAAGATATTCATATTTCAGATCATGAATATCAGATCTTTGGCTGCAACTGGAGTGCTCATTCATCTCTGGTGCACCAGTAAGGCTTTCTCTCCAATTTTTAGCTCTCCCCAATTCAAGAGTCTCGACCCCTGGGGGCTCAACCAAGGCCATCTCCTCCTTAGAAGTGGTTTCCCCATCAGACTGACACATAGGAACATAAATATCACAATTTACAAAATTCCCATGTGTTATATTTTCCCCTCCTTGTGATGGTATGTTGGTGGTTTGGCCTTCCACCAATTTCTCATTTTCAATTTCTGTTGCTGCAAGGCCTTCTTCTTTCTCCATGGATCTTGCACCCACATCACCTTCATAAATGGGTACCTCCATGTCTCCCAAATATATATGAGAAAACACATCATTATATTCTTACTCACACTTAAAACATTCCTCAGTAGGTGCTCTTCCAACCATGTGGGCATCCTGCAAAAACCCTTCTAGTGATTCAACCTTGTCACTGCATTCACCCTTATTACTAAGGATCCGAGACTCAGCATCCAGGGAATCCCTTATGAAATAATTATCCCATGATGTGGCTGCAACATCATCATGATACAAAGTAGTACAAAAGTCTGAATGTGGTCCATACCTTTGCATCATGCTTCTCTCTTGAATGGGTGGGGTTATGGTACCTTGTTACTAGTTCACATCTAACTGATGTGTGGTCAACTTCTGCTTCCCTGTGAAACTCATGTGATGACTTTGGATCTGATTTATGTTCTTCTTTTTTATCTGATCCAAAATATCACTCAACACCCCTGATAGTACCAATCTCTTCTGTGGTGATCTTGAGATCCTCAACATAGAATCTTGCAGTAAATTATTCTTCCATTCTATCAACAATCTCATGATTGGTCTTTGGGTCCTGCTTCTCCCTGGTTGTCTTAGGATAAAGGTTCTTGGAGTATCTTCTTGAAGAGGATCCAAAAATTCTTGTGAGGTGTAAAACACATGCATCCAATGAAGCTCTTACTTCTTTTAGGCACTCTTCAGAAGTAGGTTGATCTTTGACTGTGGAACATGCAATTTTTCCATCCATATGGCTATATGAATAACCATAGTCTCTCCTTCCAACTATGATCTCATGGGAGATACTTGTAGAAGGTACTTATTGGAAATTATATTCTTCATACTGTCTGTAGTACTCTTCATATTTCTCATCATAATCTTCATCATACCCCTCATAAGAATAATCTTCTTCCTCATACAACTCAAAGTCTAAATCTTCCATGACTAGAACTAATTCCACAACTACAACTTGAAGATAGTGTTGAGCTACTTTTCCATTGAGAGTTTCCACAGGATGAGCCAAGGAAAGTGCTCTAATACCATTGTAATATCCTTGATTAGATATCACTTAAAAATTTATCCCAAAATTAAAACTTTAAGACACTGACTAGTAAACAGGAAAACTAGTTGCAGAACTAGTCTTGGAAAAGCTAGTCGAGGGATGACTAAGAAGGTTCTGGGAATGAGTTTGGAAAGGTTTAGGTTCTAGAATTTGTATGTATGTGTGCATAATCAGGTCAATTAGGTCTGAAAAGTGAGTCCTATGCACCATGTATTGGAGCCATTCACTTTTCAACAACATATAACTCTGTTTCCTACTTCGAGGCTTCCTGGGCTTCCAGTATATGCATACTAGATTGGGATGATACTACTGAAGGAAAAAAAAGGGTGAATATCAGTCATGGGGATCTAAAAAAGTGAATGGACCAAGTCCCTTGATGATTTGGGAATTTCTGGAGGTATTTGGAAGAATTGGGGCCAAGGGTGCTATTGAGGATTACACAGGTTGGAGATTTCCAGGCTCTTCCAAAGGAGCTGAGATTCAACCAAAACCTTAGGAACAGATAATATGGAGATTTATTAGTGTTTTTTTTAGACTGAAACATAGGGAAGATTTAATTGATAGCTGGTGAAACAGCCACCGGGTGCTTGGTTACATAACTATCGCTATCTGGAGTTACAAAATTCTTGGGCTTGAGATTCCCAGAGACTCCAGGATTATGTAGCAAAATTACAGCGTTCAAGCTTGTGATACAGAAGTAAATACTGGGATTAACAAAGAGAGCATGGGATAGGTCTGAGTAGAGATTAAGCGATGTTGAGCTTCTCCAGAATATTTTTTACAGCAGCTTCCAGTGCAGTAATTCGACTCCCATAGTTTCCTGAGGTGTTGGCCAGGTCCTTGAAGTGGGTGTAGACCACCTCTTCAAAGTATTTAACTTCTCCCTTAGAGTCTTTAAGTTCCTCTTTAATGTTCTGCAGATCATTGTTGAACCTTCTCCATTTTTGCAGTTCTTCTGCATGGTTGGATTGCTAGCGCCCTTCATGCTCCTCTGATTTTGCTTTGAGGAGGTCGATTGATTGTTGCAGTTCATCCAGCCTTTCTTCCAACGATTTGCCTCCAGAAGTTGATCCCACCGATGCCATTTTGATCTGCTCAGTCGTATCATGGTCTTCTTGCTGCTTATTCTAGCATTAGCGCACTGGAGTGATCGGTTTCCAATCGATCTGATTAAGTAGGCGGAGTGGCGACCTGAGGAGTCACGAGATAAAGTGACAACGTCCGGAGGATACAGACTGTTATGGAGATCCTGATTGATGGCAATCTTGACCATAGAGCTAAACTAATCCGCGAATAACACGGCTATCCAGCAAATATTCGTTGTCAGGATCTTTTTTGTCTTAGGGGAGATTGCAAATTGATTCTCTGTCATTTACCGATAAAATACTCCTGCCCAGGAGCACGGCCCTGTTCGCCTCAGTGTCAGCTTGTCCGTTTTGATCACGGAGTACATGATAAAATTGGATTTTATTGAACTTGGACGCAATCATAAAGATTCTTCGCAGGACCCTAGAGAGATTGAGCTTTGGAGGAGGCTTGTTCAAAATCATGGCTTGAATAATGATCCGTGAGTCTCCGAAGACTGTGATCTCGGAGATATTGTTTTCCAAGGCTTGCTTTAGCCCTTGCCAGAGGGCCAGAGCTTAAGCATTGTTATTAGTGTCCATCCCTAAGCCCCATGCAAAGGGAGTGAGGATTTCATTATCTTTGTTGAGGAGGATTCCCCCCGCTCCATCTTTTCCAGGGTTACCCTTGGAAGCCCCATCAAAGAAGAGGCAATATTCCCTTAGTGCAGTTCTCCAACTTTTGAAATCAGGATCACACATCCGAATTTCCCAGTTTTCGTACGGTAGAGTTGGAATTGCTTCAGGGGCATCTTTTAGTTTGAATTTATCCAACCATCTTGCCTCAAAAGGACTGAGGTTTCTTGTGTTGGAGATATTTCTGGAGTCCGCCGCTTCCCCCAACAAGGCCACGCAGTTGGCAGCTACCCGGGAGCTGGAGCTTGCTTCATCTCTAAAGATGCGATTATTGCGTTCCAACCAGATTTTCTAGCAGGTTATTTTTGGGATCCACATCCAGATAGTTTTGAGACGGTTTTTCTTATGAAGTTCGAATGGGGAGTTTTTTATCCAGTTGGAGAAAAGGTCAGATAAGCTTCCATAGCTGTCAGGATTCCCATGGCTTGGGAAGAGAACTTGCTTCCAGACCTCTTTTGAAAAGGATCACGTTAGTAGCAAATGTGTCATTGTTTCTTAATCTGTGAGGCACGAGGGACATCTTGAAGGCCCTTCCATTCCACGTCTCTTTAGCGTGTCTCCCGTTAAGATGCTGTTATGTGCTACCGTCCAGCAAAAAAAGTCTATTTTTGGAATGCTGGGAAAATTCCAGATGAAGTTCCACTTAGCTGGGTTGGTGGGGGCTTGATGCACATTTTGGAGAGTTCTGTACCCTTCTGCAGCTGTATAGTGACCAGATCCGTGACCCCATCCTCTTTTATCATTGGCGGTCTCTGAAAGGGGGGCTTTACCTTGAAGAAGATGTAGCAGGACCTCGGCTTCCCCTAATAGATTCTCAGGGACCTCGCCAAGATTCCAATCAGTCCAACTTCTTTTTCCTCCTTCCTCCCAGATGGAGATGTCCTAGAGTGTATCTTTGTTTCTGTGATACATCCAGGCTTTCAGGTTTTCAATTTCAATAGCATTTCCGAGGGGCTGGTCTCCCATAATAGAGTCCTCCCAGATGTTTATTTTTTTCCCGTTGCCAGGAATCCAGTAAAGGAGGCTTGTGAAATGCTCAAGGACCTTTTTGCAGAGATTAAAGATTGGGGATCCTTTCTTTCTATGAGGTGGCTTGTCAAGGAACTTTAATCTTGAGCCTGGGAAGTATTTTTTCCTTATGACTTTTTTGCTCCAAGTTTCTCGGCCTGAGACTAGATTCCAAAGTATTTTTGCTCCCATGGCCATATTCTGTCTAGCCATACTTTTGAATTGCAGACCTCCTTCCTTGTAGGGCTTTTGAATTTTATCCCATCCTACAAGATGAAGTCTGTGATTGATTCCTTTTCCTCCTTCCCAGAGGAATTTCCTGATTAGTTTTTCCATTTTCCCGATAATCAAGGCAGGGGCGAGGAGGATGGAGTTTTGATAGATCAGAATGCTCATCAAGACTGATTTAATTAGGACTGTTTTTCCTACCTGGTTTAGCCAATTTGATCCCCAGTTTTGAATCCGGTTTTTAAGTTTATCCAGGATTGGATTCCATTGGTTTGCTTTTGGATTGCCTTTAGCGATTGGGATCCCCAGATAGTTGATGGATTCCCATTCGTGAACTGCTTCCATTCCTAAGATTCTAGCTATTTCTCCCAGCTCTCTTGTTTTGCAGTTCCAACCAAAAATCTTGCTTTTTTGGAAGTTGATCTTGCTGCCAGAGACATGTCTGTAGATATCCAGCTCATGTTTGAATCTCCTTGCAACATGGGTACTAGCTGCGCCCAGAAGAAGTGTGTCATCAGCGAACTGTGCATGGTTGATCTTATTCACATTAGCTGCTATAAGGAGACCAGGGAGGACATTCATTTGCTGGGCTTTTATCAGTTGGAAGCTTAGGACCGAGGCTTGGATTGTGTATAGCAACGGGGAGAGGGGGCAGCCTTGTCTAAGGCCCCGAGAGGCTTGAAAGAAGTCAGTGGGTCGTCCATTGACCAGAGGAGCAATCCAGGGTGTGCTTATGCATCCTTGGATCCAATTTGCAAAAGGGTTTGAGAACCCTAGTTTCTTCATGACCAGCAACAGGAAATCGTGACTAAATCTGTCAAAGGCATTTGCTAAATCAAGTTTAATCACCATGCCTTCTTCTCTGGATTGGTGGCTGGAATGGATTGCTTCTTGGACCAGTAGAATATTGTCTTGAATCTGACGTCCTTTTATGAACCCTCCTTGATTTTCGGGGATTATTCGTGGCAACACTTTTTTGAGTCTATTTGCTATGATTTTGGTTACAATTTTGTAGCTCAGATTGCAAAGGGAGATAGGTCTAAATCTGGAGAAGTGAGTGGCACCTTTTTCTTTTGGAATCAGAGTAAGAAAAGCAGAATTTGTGCTTCCCCCCAATTTATTGGTCTTTTGCGTATGCCTCACCATTCTAAGAAGGTCCAACTTTATCAGATCCCAGCAATTGGTATAGAATCTTGTAGTGAAGCCATCCGGGCCTGGGGCACTATCAGGCTTCATGGCGGAAGAGGGCTAATTTTAGTTCCTTCATGGATATGGGGGCAGTGAGAAAGATGTTCTCAGAATTTTGGACCAGAATTGGGATGGTATCAAAGGGGTGATCAAGGGGATTCAGGGGGTCTTCAATTGGAGCTGAGAAAAGGTCTTTGAAGGTGTTGAAGGCGGCTTTTTTGATGTCCTTGAAATTATTGATCAAGGAGCCTTGATAGTTGATCTCGGTGACTGCCTTGAAGTTCTTTTTGGCCTCCGCTTGTTTGTGGAAGTAGGAGGTGTTTTTGTCTCCACTTTCGAGCCACAAGCTCCTTGATTTTTGTCGCCAGTATTCTTCTTCTACCCTACAAGCATGGTAGTAATGCTTTTGGAGTTCTGTTTCTGTAGCTTGGGTCTGAGGAGTGGGGGTGATTGTTTCCAGGGAGAGTTGATGGTCTTCCAGGGTTTTTTGGGATCCAGTTCTGGCAGTTGTAGGAGAGGTGATTCGCTTAGCCCAGGATTTAAGATCCGATTTCAGCCTTTTAAGTTTTTGTTCCCATGAGAAGGAGGGATATCCAAGGATAGGGACTGACCAAGAGTTAACGACTTGGTGAAAGTCCTTTTGTTGAATCCAGAGAGGGCTGAAGCGGAAGGGGAGAGGGCCCAAATTAGTTTCAGAGGAGAGATCCAGAAGGATGGGTTTGTGATCCGAGATACAGTTAGGGAGGATTTTGGAGGTTGCTAAGAGTCCTAGCAGGAGGAAGTCGGAATGAATCAGGAATCTGTCCAGCCTGGCCGCTATGTGCCCCGGGCCCAGCCTTTTGTTAGTCCAGGTGAATTTCCCTACCGACGGTTTGATATCAATGAGGTCCCATCCCAGGATGAGGTCCTCCACCCATTCTCTGGATTGGTCTCTTATTGGGGAGCCTCCTTTCTTTTCATCAGCAGACAGAGTAACATTGAGATCTCTTGCGAGGATAATGTTGTTTGGGGAGTGTAAAGAGAGAAAGGTTTCCAGCGAATCCCAACATTGGACTTTGTCAGAGGCCAGATTTGGAACATAGAGATTGAACAGACTTACTTGTATTCCGGAGTCAACATGCTGAAGTTTGGTGTAGATCCAATGCGTGCTGCAGTGATCTGTAATGAGATTGAATTTGGATTCGTCCCAGAACGTGGCAATTCCTCCCGAGGCTCCTCTAGAACTGATGGCTTTCCCCGGTCCTTTTTTCCAGAAATTGAGTGCAGCTTGATGGAGGTTTAATTCCTCCAATTTCGTCTCCTGAACTAAGAGGATGTCAGGCTTATTGATTTTTATGATGTCCTTCAGAGCTTCTTGTTTGGATTTGGAGCCTAGGCCTCTACAGTTCCAGGAGGCGTACCGCATTTAAACTCTCCTTGGGGTGGGGGCCCTTTTACGGCCCTTGCCTCTGGTAATCATTGAAACAATGGTTTGCTGGGCTCCTTTATTTATATCTTGAATGGCTTTTTCTTCCCTGTGTTTTTTCTTTGATTTGCGGCCTAGAGATTTGGCAGGCTAATTGGGGGTAGCATGTGAGCTGCTGGTGTCTGAAGCTTCTTCATCTGTGCATCCCCCTGATTCAGAGTCAAGATTGGTAGGCTCATGATCCAGATCTTTAGGAGTCTTAGGGTCAGATGAGATTGTTGAGGGTTCTGGAGGTTGGTTATTTATTTGATCTTGGAATGGTCTTCCCTCGTTCTCTTCCTGGGGGATTTCTCCAGCTTCTAGATTTCCTTCCTGGTTAGTATTTGTCTTTTCCTCCAACCCAATTATTTCTATATCTGAGTTCGGAGATTGATTTACCTTGCTCGGTGTTGGAACATTGATCTGATCTACTGCTTTTTTCCCCGGGATAGTCTCTTTGGCTTTGGAGGGATCTTTTGATATTGGATTTTGTCCTGAGTTCATGGATCTTTTTTCTTGGGTCTTGGCTGCTGATTTTGATTTCTTGACTTGTTTCCAGCCCTCAGTCTCCTGCTGGGGTTGGGATTTTGGGCAAGATATTTGAAAGTGTCCATGCTCATGACAGAGCCTGCATTTGAAAGGCAGTTGCTCATAATCCAGTTTTTGAAAGTGACTCCAGGAGCCTATGGAGATCTTGAGTGCTTCTGGAAGACCTGCTTCTAGATCAACCTCCACACAGATTCGGGCACACGAATATTGCCCCTTTGGGTCTGCTTTATCTATGTACCTGCCAAGGCGATTTCCAATTTTTTCCAGTGCATCAGGGTTCCAGCAATGAGCAGGCAGGTTTGGGAGCCTTACCCAGACCGACACTTCCTTTGGGACGTCAATGCTTGGATCGAAATCCGGGGTCCATCTGTTGAGATAGAGTCCTTGGGACCCCATGAAATAGGGTCCGTTTCTGAAGATTAGATCTCTATCTTCTTTTGAGATGAATTCAAAGATGTAAAATCCTCTTCCTACTGGATAGCACGTTACACTGTGTTTCAGATGGGGCCTCCAATTTCGTTGTATCCAGTCATCTGTGGTTCTTGCCATTGGCCACAGGCCCATAAATTGGCCTACCAGTCCACGAGATGAGAGGGCAAGAGCCGTTTTAATGGTTCTCTCCGCTGGTAGCTCGACTTCAGGGATTTCATCCAGTTTTTTGATGAATTTCGGAATCACGTTGGCTGGAGCTTTCTTACCACACTGGTTTGTGAGCTTTCTGAAAGCCTCTTCCACGGAGATGGGTGAGGAGGGAGGGGGGGACCCTCCCCCAAGCGCAGCCATGGCGGCTGCAAGCGCAGGAACCCTAGAGCGGCAGTCTCAATGCGATCTCCTTCGTGCGCCCTAGAGCGACAGTCTCCTCTCTCCTTGTTTCAATATGTTACCTTATCACATGTGGCTCGGCCTCCAATTGTTGATGATGTTAACCTGCCCAGTTTTCTTCTCATTTATTAGTGTTATTATGACCACATAAAATCATTATATCATTAATTTGCAGCACAGGTATGTCATACATGAAAATATGCCAAAACTAGCTAGTTATAGGTGCACATTGAGCTAGTCTTCAATTCGGGTGGGTAAAAACTTATTAAAACAATGTAATTAATACTCTGTTTTTAAGACATTAAAGGATATTATATGACTTATTAATTTACATAAATTCAAAATTGAATATTTGATATAGAGCTTGCAAATGGATTACCTCCTTCCTTCAAAAAACCTCTCTGCAGCTAGCAATTGAGCTAGTTTTCACTTCTTAGGGTGCCAAAGACACAAACTCATAAAAATACCAGTCACAATAACATTTAAGGCTATGATATATCATTTAATACACTTCAGTCATGAATCAGAAGTTTACATCAGATCTCTCAAATATTAAGTCTCCTCCATTAATTATTATTCTCACAAAGCTAGAATAGCTAGTCTTGATCTCTAAGAGTACCAAAGCCACCAAAATTATTAAAATATCAGCCATGAATGTATATTAACCTTTGATATCTTATAAATATTATTTTTAATTTGAAATCAGAGTTATGGAAGAAGTATTGCATTCGGTTGCACCAACAGTGCAACGGGAGGCCTCCAATAACTAGTTTCCCCCCACAGGGAAGGAGAAAGGGATGTAGGAAGGGTAGAAGGGTACGATCTCTGATATATCTGAGTAATGAGCTGCTATAGGTGAAAACCGATCTCATGGGCTGCGCACACCGTCTCTGAGATGAACTGTACTCCTCCTTCAAGACTGGGATCTTTCTCCCCACTGGATCTACTAGTCTTTCTCCCACAGGGGAGGAGGAAGGGTTGGAGAAGGGTACAAGGGTAGTAATATCAGTATGGGATTGATATGATCTGCTATAGGTCGAAATAACTGAGTACAATGGCACACTGGGCTCTCTGAGATATTTTTAGCTCCCCCTTCAGTAATGAGAGTCTCTTTCTGCAGTGATCTCCCAATGTCTTCTCTTCAAGCACTTTTGGGTAATGGATTCTCTTCTGATGGCTACACAATATTCAAGTATGGCTGATGAACATCTGATCAGCAACAACATGAAGCTCTGGAACAAACTGGATACCTATCAATAACTTGGGGCACATCTCTCAACACTAGAGAAGCTTAGAGCTCTCAAGCAAATTTCACAAATGATCAAAACTTCATAATAGGAGAAGGATTCATTCTTTTATAGATTTGGATAGCTTCTCCTTCAAGATACCCACACGTGTGAGAGAGGGAGGCACCTTCCTTGAGAAAGATGGAAACATTTTTTCCTTTTCTGGACTTTCCTTGTTTTTCCCCTTCACTAGAATTGGCAAGTGCACCCTCCTTGGCCTGGGATGTTTCCTGCTTTTGCCAACTGACAGCTTTTGTTGCTCTTTCCATCTTCTAAAACTTTCTAGCTTTGTGCTTTTTCCTATTTTTCTCCAGCTTTTTCCTATTTTTCCTTCTTTCCTGCTTTTGGCTGACACATGGATGTTTCTATCTTCTTGAATTGGGTGAGTGACGTCCACCTTGACCCTATTGCGCCCTCCTTGCCTTGTACAAGTCATCGACTTGCCAAAATATTAATAAATGAGGATAATTAATGAAATTAATTAATTCCTTCTCCAAAATTCAAAACCATTAATTATTTACTTAAACTTATAAGCCTGGCTCAAAATTCCCCAATTAATTAATAATTCATCTTAGATACTTAGTTTGGGGTTTAATATCTTCTTGGGGGGCCACATTATCCATTTGATCCCCCAAATATACCTTTAGGCATATTCCATAATATAATTTCCACATTCACCCATTAATTAATTAATTAATGCTTAGGTGACTTAGGCCAAAATCACCCCCATGGACCATAGCAAAAATTGGGGACATGAAAATCCTAAACATCCCTACAAAATATTTCCCTTAATAAAAGATTCTATGAAATGTCGGCCGTGAAATTTACATCTTCAACAAAATAAAAAATTTGGAAATTTTTATTTGAAGGATGATAGTAATCTTGTGCAAGACCAGGGTTCAATGCCACTTCCAATTATCGTAACAAAATATACGGACTGTAACATCTATTCACCACATTACCACTTGAAATCAAGTTGTGATTCCTTCCTTCCAGGATAATGAACAATTGGTTTAAGTTCTCGTACCACCTAAATAGTACGATAAGGCATGCACAATGGCATGTGTAAGGGCGAAACTATTGTAAAAAATGGTAGTGTCCCACAATTATTGTTAGATGGATAGGTATATTATGGTTCTTTGTGGGTGGATCATTAAATTTCCCTCACAACAAGAGTGACTTGTGAGGTCAAAACATAAGCACCAGTGGGACTTCTCGCATCCCCTGAGGCAAGTGCGGGAGGGGCGTTCGATGAGAACATCCAATGGCCCTCCCGCACGTGCCTTAGGGGACACGAGAAGTCCCACTAGTTCCTAATGTTCTTCGAACTGTGAGAAGAACAACACTAGTGTGGCTCATCATTGAAACACTAAATTTAGAAAAAAATATTAAAATTAAAAAATATTAACTTAAATAATAAATTGGCTTATTGATTCCCGGTTCGCCTATTGGTTCGATGATGATGCAGTGTAATCGTGATCCATTTCTTCATGATCGTGATTGACGATTTGGTTTTCAAGATAGATCTTCAGCGAAAAAGATCATGATGGGAGGGATGAATTTCATGGGCGTGCTAAATATACAAACCCATAGTCGTAGTCATCTAATCCATCATAAATAATCCAAACAGGCAGGACAACTACATACCATAGTCAGCAAGCTAGCCACTACCCACCAACCTTATTAGCTATTGATTCTTTAGTAGATCCTATTGATTGTGTTAGTGCATATAAATTCACTAAGGATCAATAGATAGTAATAGTTTTTAAAGTCTCGGGGATGAAGTAGCTGTGTCAGTCTTGAATTTCATGGTCTTTAGAGTCCCAAAGTCATGTCATTTGTTTGGTTAAGGTCTTGGTTTAGTCATTTTTCAAGTTTTGGTCCTAAAAGTCATTTAGGTGTTGTGTTATAGTCCTTGGTCCCATTTTAGTCATATTTTCATTCATCTTTTCGTAAGTTAGTCTTAAAAATATGCCATTTGATTCATATGCCTTTAAAACCAGTTATAAAGGCCATTAAGAGTAATGATGGATAGATTTAGTACACGCTGCGAAAAGTCAGGAGAATTCATAGCGTAGGTCATCTCATCATTATTTTTCTCAAACTCAAGTTATTCATCATGATTACTTATTTGAAGGTCGGTTTTAAATTCCAGGGAGTCAGTCTTGCAATGTAATGATGATCAAGTGGTTAAGTCAAGTTAGCGTTGCTAAATTTATTAAGACTCATAGTAGATGTCTTATCAGTTAAGTCAATTTTCAAAATTTCCTAAATTCCATCGTTGGTCATGATTGCATGTCTAAGCTAGTAATTCCTCTTTAAAAGACATGTAATCGAAACACTTTATGAAAAAACACATGATCATGAGTTAATATTTGTTGCAAAACCATTTTGTTGCGGATTTCCTCTCTGCTACGAATTTCATGTTTAATGTAAGTTTCCCCATTTCCGTTGCGAATTTTTTTGCTCCTATAAATTGCCTCATTACTATTGTGAACTTTCCCATTGTAAATCCCCCCCATTGTTGGTCTGAATTTTCTCACTTCCAATTTCCTTTTCCACTGTGGGTTTTCCCTATCGCTGCAAATTTTCCTAGATGCTACGAATTACATAGTCGTTGTAAAACCCCATACGTTGTGAATTTCACAGATTGTATAATTTTTCCAGGCTACTATAGGTTTCCAGAAATCGAACTGTGTGCAGGGTTTGCCTGTCTCATTATGGCTAAAGAGTAGAAAAGGAAGTATAACAAAGGAGGAGAAATTGTCAAATATGAGCCCCAAGATATAAAGTTGTTAGAATTAGACCCCTGTTTTGTTGAGCTTTTTCAGAATGCAAGTTGTCTAGGGTTTTTCCATAAATTACAGGGAGGTCATTTGGAGGTTACAAAACAATTTTCCTTGAATTATGATGGGGTGCGGGCTGAATTTGTCCCTTAAAGTTATTTTTTTCATAAAGAACAATTTCAATTGCCAGAGAGATGCCAAGGAATGGAGAGAAATGGTTTAATGGTATGGGTGTTGAACGTTCCTCCTACAATGAATTCCTTAATCCAGAATTCAAGGGTGAAATCCTGTCTGCTAGGGTCCCAAAGACACATGTCCAGGATCAATTTCACTAGCTACTAAAAGTTGTCTAGAAGTATTTTACATGTGAAGGAAAATTCACAATGGTTTACTACTATCATATCAGGTTGCTTATGCACTTCACAGGTAAAAAATCCATGAAATTTTCTTTCTATCTTCATAGGAGGTTAGGGAAGATGGCGGATAAAGTTCAGGAAAGAAAGAAAAATGTTGAAAGTTCTTTATTTCATTTTGGCTTAATTAAATTACTAGTTTTAGAAGAGTTGAAGGGGAAGAATATGAGTTGGGAATATTTCTTATCATCATCGGTATTTAACCTTGAAGCTATAGGAACCCCTCATGCCTAGAAAAACACACCCTCCTCCATTCAGAAAACTACACACATGGAAGCTAGTTCATGTAAAAGAAAAATGGGAAAGGAACCATAAAATCCAGATGAACAAGAAATTCTTAATGTGGATAAAACTACTAGCAATGATAAGGAAAAGTATAAAGGGAAGAAGAAACTATTTTTTTCTCTAGAGATTGTGGAAATCCCATCCCCAAGTAAACCCCTCACTAGGTCAACTGCAAAAAGAAGAGCCCTAGAGGATATAGTGGAAGAGGTTCCATTGAAAAAACAATCATTGATTCAACAACAAGAACAGGAGGATAGTGACCTAGTTAAATACCTAAAATTTCAACTTAAGGGAGCACAATTGATGATAATTCAGTTGAGGGAAGAGAACATAAAGAAAAAAGAGGAACACCAGTAGCAAACAATGAAAATAGTAGGAGATATGGATAAGATTGAGAATTATTTGAAGACAACCAAGAGAACTATTAGAAGATGGCTAACTACCAGAAAAAAAACTTTTCAATCTACAGGAAGAAAATAGGGCATTGAAAGAGGAAATGGAGAGGGTTAAAAGAAAGGTTTCTAAGAAAATTATGAAAAACCTTGCTGAGGAAGCAGCCTCAAGGACTTCAAGGTAAGAAGAACACCTTATTACCCCAAATTTTGCATGAGGATAGTTTTCTGAATATGTCTCTTCCTACATGTGAATATATGAAGAAAAATGGAAACCCTAGCCCATAATAAATCAAGTTTTTCAATTTTGAAAGTTGCATAGAAGTAATGGATCAAGTTCATGTTCAGAGATGGGATGATAGAATAATTTGAGGAAAGTTTTTCAACACTAAAAAGATCAAACATAAGATTTGTATTGGAAGGGTTATCAATGGGAATTTTTCAAGCATAGGACATCATTCACATGTTATTCTATATCAAAAGAAGCTGCAGGTGACCAATATTTCATTATGGTTATTAGTTCATCAAGCATAATGAAGAAGGTGCAAAACAAAAAAATCGCAGTGTGACAATCACTAGAAAATTTTCTAGAATTGATATTTCGCAGCATGCCAGTTCGCTACAAATTGTGTAGTATGTTACATTGAAATTTTTTCTGGAACAAAGAATTCGTAGTGTCTCAGACTCTTCATTGCAAATTGTGCATAAAATTGTTCTATAATCCTTCCAACTGTAGCAGATGGTGCCACCTCAATGTAAGAGATGGAGAATATGAAGACCAGGTTCACTACATCGAAATAGTTGTGTTAAATGCCTTCAAATGTAAACCTTAATTTATAGGAGATAGACTAATTTTATATTAACTATTTGGAAACTGTTTTCTATTTTTAGAAACTCAAGGAATTTTGAATCCTCTTGAAGCCTTTGTAATATTTTTATATATATAGAGGAAGAAAGAAAAAGTCGAGGTTGCTTCAAGTCATTTTGGAAAGACTATTTGGTTGTATTGAAGAGCTCTTAATAGAAAAGTTTTAGACTGATGCTACTGTGTTTATTTCCAAGGATTCATGTGTTTCTGCAACCTAGTATTGTGTTTCTTTTGTTCATGTATTTTCCTATGTAATATTTTCGTTATATGTGTTTTTCTTTCAAATATTTAATTGGAGAATGGTGAATGGAATTCACTCAGTTTAGTGCTTTGTTCATAACAGTTAAATATTCCATCTATTTCTTCTAAAATCACCTTAGGATTCATCCTTGATAGACACCCTAAGTGGATGGCCTATTTATCTTTGTTTTGCTTTCCATACTACAACAAAACCAATTAAATCAGACTTGCAAAATCTATCTTTCCCTTGTGAAATTCATTTCATCTTTGGTCTGACTATCTATATCTGTTGTCTAATTTTCATGAGCGTATTCCCAATGGTATTATGTTGATTCAACCAACAAAATTATCAAGAACTTATTATATTTTACCATATCTAACCTTTTGTGCTTGATTAGAGTTGAGAGAGCCCTCTCTGGTTGGGAAAAGATCAGTTCCCATCCTCAAGTGGTTTGAAAGGGTTACCTTAGGGGTTTTTCTGATACATCCCAGGAAAATTACTAAGTTCTAACATATTGGCACCATTGTTGGGGAACAAAGGAGAAATTTTCCCCTCAGAAGAACGAAAAGTAGATGAAAATATGATTTCTGAGAGCAAACAAAAATTTAGATATAGAAAGAAGGTTGTATTTTGCTCCGACGATTTCATTATTTAATAAAGAGAGGTGATTCCATTGGGAAACCTTGGCTTCAAGAGGAGTACACACAAGAAGGGATCCTGATCCAAATCCCGTTGAAGGAGTTATAGATACATAATTTTTTTAAGGAAGTCTGACAAGAAAGCTGAATCGAGTGGCTGAGTTCAATCAGGTATTCCTCTAATTGAAAGATCAATATATTTTCCTGCAGATAAACTTGAAAGTGTAGAATGCATTTCTTTTGATTGGGATTTTTTTCATGTCTCCTAATTAATGTTTAGAAGAAGGATTTCCTATACCAACCAATCCTTTGGGTTGAGGAGGAAATTTCATGCACTGAAGTTAAGGCATTAATTAGTTAGGAAGTTTAATTTTATTTTTATCTTAAGTTTGAAATACACTTGATAGAAGTAGTTTTCATTAATAGATATTTATTTCAATAAAATTAAATGGCTAAGTATGCAGAAGGGTGAATTAGATAATAAGTTTGACCAAGTGATGACTTGCAAAGGAAGAAAAGATAAAGCAGTCAAAGCAAGGTAGGTAGGAAAAAGAGAAGAAAAGATGGCACAAGGCAATTAAAGCAACAAAGCTCAAGAAAAGCACAATAAAGAAAAAGCGGGACAATAGCAGGAAAAAGCATAAAAGCAAGACAAAAGCATGACCAAGTGGAAAAGTAGGACAAAGGAAGAAAAGTAGGATAAAGCAAGAAAGCAAAAAAAGCAGGATAAAGCAAAAAAGCAAGGAAAAGCAGAAAGGAAGGATAAGGTAGAAAAGAAGGAAAAAGCATGATAGAAAATCAAAAGCAGAATAAAGAAAAAGAAAAAGAAAGAGAAAAAGAGAAAGCAGAAAGAAAAATAAAAATCAGAAAGAAAATCAAAGAAGAAAGCAAAGCAAAGAAGAAAGCAAGGAAAAATCTAAAGCAGAAGGCAAAGCAAAGTAGAAAGCAAGGCAAAAGCTAAATCATAAAGCAAAGAAAAGCAGAATGCAAGGAAAAAGATAAAGTAGAGAGCAAAGAAAACTTATGCACTCCATGAGGGCATCTTAGCCTATCTTATTTTTTCAACAAGTCACCTCAATCTATGAAAGAGGATTACAACTCCATTTCACATATTTTGATCGTTTGTGATTTGAATTGAGTGCAATTTTGCCTCGTTGACCTGGGAGATGTGCCCCATGATTGTATTGAAAGGATGATGACATCCAATATTCATCACTGATTCTTTTGCATATCATAAAGCTTGTCTACATGCATTATCAACTATCTTTTAAGAATCAAGCCATTCATAAGTGGTTCCTAGTATCAATCCTATCAAAGAGAGATCCTGAGGAAGTTTTGATCAGAAGAGGAGATCTAGTTGTTTGAGTGCACCCAAAGGAGAATTCTCTGAGCTCAGTTTTCCTTTTGGGAGCAACCATCTGCTCCATATTCATCATCATAGCAGATCCAGTGGAGTATCCTTCTCTCATTTCTGTTTAGAAGACATCCACATTCATGTGCTATGAGATTTATTGTATTTGAGGTTCATTGAGAAAACTGAGGTTGTAATGCTATATGTTGATGTATTAAACTCTTTAACCTGGTTATTATTGTTCCTATATTCCATATTAAGTCATATTGTGCTTCAAATAATAAATCAAAAGAAATGGAGGTTGTTTTCATCTAGGTCTCTCAAGACTAGCTCATTGAGCAATTTTAATTGACTAGTTCTCTAGGAATTGTAATATTCAGAGCTATGTGAAACCATTTTAATTTATGAAGGTTGATGTAGGTTTTTAATGGTATGGAGAATCCATCCCAATTCCAAAATCATAGATTCGAGAGCGTTAGAGGCTAATTATGTTTGTATATTTCAAGACTAGCTCTTTGGGCATGAATTCATGACTTGTTTTGCAGTAAATTTAATGAAATAGCATATGGTTATCTATTTTCTATTATGAAATTCATTATAGGTCATTAATAAATTAATGAATCCAACCCAATCCTGTCATACTTATTTTTCATGACCCTCTCTTTTTGCTTGGAAGATCCTGGAAACAAACCAGTTGAGCAGTCCATCCTAGCTCTCTTTCTCCCCTTGACTCGAAACACTGCCATAACCTCCCAAAACTTATGTGAAATTTGTCCAGAAGTATATTAGGGGGTTATGACCTATTTTCCACCTTTTTTTGATGTCAATTGTAATTGAAAGATTTTATTAGGCATATGTTGGTGTGCCCATGTAGCCTTGGAGTAGACTTCATCCCGACTCATGTTAGAAACATAAATAGCCCTAGTAAATTGTGCTTAGAAATTAGAAGCTGGACTTGATGTTGTTTTCCTTGCTTCTGCACATTCCCCATTACATTTGGAATATCCAAAAGTGTCCATTAGTAAATATTTGGGTGGGTGAATCATTGACCAAGACTAGTTTTCTCTTGTCTAGTTTTGTGAACTAGTTTTTGTTATGCACTTTTTTGATTTCAAAGTTTGAGATTGAAATAATATCATCTGATATCAGTTCAGGGATATTAAAGTGCTATAATTTATCTTTCCTCTACTCCTGTGGAAAGAATAATCTCAAGTTGATGAATTTGCATCCATGTCCATGTTCAATGAAGAATATTCTTACTCTGATGATGATTTTTATGAGCAGTATGATGATGACTATGATGAGCAATATGAAGAGTACTGTAGATAGTATGAGGAAGAAAATGTCCAAGAGGTACCTTACACAGGTGTCTCCCCTCATATCATATTTGGAAGGATAAATTATGGGTATTATTATAGCCAATGTATGGAAAAGTTGCATGTTCCACTGTAAAAGATCAACCTACTTGTGAAAAGAGCAGAAAAATATCTGAAGCTTCGTTGGATGCATGTGCTTCATACTTGATGAGAATTTTTGGATATACTTCAAAACGATTCTGCAAATATCTTGATCCTAATGAAACTAAAGAGAAAAACCAAAGTGCAAATAAACCATCTAAATAAGATGAAGGTACAATCCTTAATGAGGAGGGTTGTAAGCATGAAGAATCCACCAATGATTCTACTAAGGATCATTTAGTTCTTGATCAGAAATTCACTGTTGAATGGTGCCAAGAAGATGGATCTACTTTTGGTTGTTTAGGTTCTGAAGAAGCATCTACTGATGGATTTCATGAAGAGGTACCTACTGATGGGTCCCTAATTTTTGAGGAGACATCTACTGATGGATGTCCATTTCTCTATGTTGGTGACATAGAGATACCACTTTAGAAGGCTACAACAAATACAAAATCCACTGAAGTTGAATAAGATAAAATCCTTGCAGTCAAGGGAGAGATCCTAGAATCAATCTCACTTTCAACACAAGAGCTTCATGAGGTTGATCCACCTATTGATGATGAGGAGGTGCGCTCTCAACCTTATCCTTTTGAAAGGTCACTCAAGATGAGCAAAAGAAATATCAAGGAGGCCTTACACCAGGGAAATTTTTAGGGGTGAAATTTCTCCAATTGGCTATTTTTTGGGCCCTTTTTCAAAAATAAATTTGCTATTTGGTCATTTTTAGTCTCTAATATCGCCTATATTTACATGAAATATGTTTTTTTATCATAACATTCACCAAAATTAACAAGTTTTAGTAGTAAATTGTATGTTTCATATTTAATATTCGCCTACCAATCTATATATATGTTTTTTTCAATCCAAAATAATCTCCTAGAATACTATACTTAAGTATACATTTATAATCCTTAAAAAATACCCTGCCTTACACATTATCCATGACACACATTTTCAATGTCACAGTCTTGTTGGAGAGTTGCTTCATTGGAAGATTCATCTTTCCTTGAATCCATGGAGAAGATCCAGGAAGCAATGACTACTATCCAAGGTAATTTAAAAAAAAACACTTGGAATAATAAAAATTAAATTGGAATATTCCATTTTGATGTTAAAAAGGGTAAAAAGTAAAAATTATTTACCTACTATGTTTTTTTACCAAGTTGGGAGTGAGTGAAAATCATTTTTTAGCTCAAATTTACTGTGGGGATTATGAGAGTTTTGGTCAACCATTCAGCATTCCGTCAGGTCCAGGTAATCCTACTCCTTTTTCTCTTCAATTTCATGGCCAAATTTATTGTTTTTATGCATATTTGAGTGGTTTTAAGGGTCATTCTATAGGGGGGAAGTGTGTTCCCTGGGTGACGCACTCCTCCCTTTCGGGAAAGCACGTCATCCAGCGATGATGCACATCCCAAATGGGGTAAGTGCATCATTGATGCCCTGTTTCCAAAGTCGGGGTGCGTCGACGGTAGAGCGGCCTAAAAAATTTAGAATGCAAGTCAAAAATTGAATTTTCTTGCCATGAAATGGTTCTAATGCTTCTTAAATTGATGTCCATGCAGGATTTACCAATCAAGATGGTGCAATGGAAGGAAACAGAGCATGAATTAGAAGATGTCCAAGTGGAAAATGATCCTCATTCATTCAATTCTTTGAGGGAATGTGGATTGTTAAAAAAATTCAAGTGCAAGGAATGAGATCCCAACTCCAGTTGTTGGATTACTTGATCCAAATGTGGGAATCAGATCAACAATATTTCTAAGTTGGGACACATATCCTCACATTGGATACCAAGGACATTTATTTTCTGACAGGGTTGTCAAGGCGTGGAACCCAAGTGTCACTATCCGGTCCTAGAGGGGGTGATAGGACTACTGAGGATTTAGTCTCACAATTTTGCACTCCCAGGACCTTGAAGTTAGGTGGAAATATTCCCATAAAAAATGTGTGAGATCATCCTTTGAGGAATGCACTGTTCACCATTGAGAGAGTAGAGGGCAGAAGGGATCTGCATCAAGATACTAGAGCTCATATGCTTTACGTCATTGAGTGCATGGCTCCTACAGTATTCAACTGGTGTGAGGGACTCCTCAAAAACCTCAAAGAACAACTGACCAAATGCAAGAGGGGAGAACTCAAACAATTTGGCTATGGATCGATTGTGGTATCCTTCTTCCTAGACAGGGTCCCCCTTCTTCGTCCACAGGTAGAGATCAGTGATCTTGAACCATGATATCCACGCATGCTAAGGTGGAATAAGGTGATGGCTCGGCATGGTGGTGGCAGGAATATGATCACGTATGGGCCTACCTTCTTCAAGTGGTTATGTAGTCATCTACTTATGGTAAAAGACTATGCGTACACAGGGGAATATTTCCGAGGGGATCCGGACTTAGAACTTCCAAAGGGAGACGACTGGGGTGAGCTAGGTAAGAAGAAGAAAAAAATTAATTTTTTATGCATTTTATGATTTTTAATTTTTTTTGTAGTACTGATGTTACACTTTGCTACACAAATATTGGGCCTTCGAGACCTGCCTTATCTTCTCCTATTGAAAGGCGAGGACTAGTCAGGGATATGGAAGTGGTTAACCGATAGGCTATAGAGGATCTTTCCGAGATCGAGGAGAACCACCAGCGACTGATTGCAGACATTTATGATATCTCCATAGATGACTTTCCATGGCACTATCAGCACTAGACAACTGAGGTTTTTGGTCGTTTTGGTCGTCTACTCCGCCAGGTGGAAAGGGCCATCATATGTTATCATGAGCACCACTAGTTATAGCATATAAATTTAGTGATGTACTAAAATCCATGAGCTTCATGTTTTGTAGATATGATAGACTGAAAGCCATGGGCTTCAGATTTTTGTACTAGTACTTTTTTGTAAAACTTTTACCAAGCATAATATAAAATATTACCTAGCAATTTATACAATGTGTCTTTATGATGGATGCGGGTCTTATGTATGTTTTATTACATACTAATGGATAATTTGCATGTTGTTCCAATTATACATTCTTAATAAAATGTTTAAAAATGTGCAATGTGCCAGTCTAATATAAAGTTAGCCAACGAATACGCAACCTTGTTCATACGCCTCGAGATATATTGGTATGAATGAACTCAAAAGATCTTTCCAGGAGTCGTACTTTCCGAAACAGGTATAGTAATGTAGGTTCACGGATAGCATAGACTCTGTTCAAGTGAAATACTATGAGATGGGAGTCTAGGTAAACAACGATATGTCTCACTCCATGGGAGGAACTGTCGGTTAATAATCCAATCACCTTATGGTATTCGGTAATATTATTAGTTACATAACTTAAGAAAACTCCACCCAAACTTATCAATTCATCAGCATGGGAATAAAGTACCCAAGCTGTCGAAGCAAGGTTTTGGGTGTGCCGGCTAGCGTCGTCGGCGAAATAACAGGTTTCCATCTGCACATCCAGGCAGAACATGGTATAAGCAGTTATAATTGGAAATGATACCCTAACAAACTAAAAGGAAGGTGTCACACCAACTCAAACACACGTTATATACAATATATACAGCGTACTGATGTAGGATAGCCTAAGCATTGTACCATTTTAGGTAGAGCCCATTTCGATGCTCCCCTAAGGGTATTCCGTCGTAATCAACCAACTCATAATTTTTTTTTTTGAAAACACGCTTTACAATGTATGGGCCATGCCACATTTACTCAAATTTTCTTGCCCCAAGTTGATCATGTTTTTGGTCATATGTCAAAACCAAATCACCCTCATTAAAGATGAGAGGTTGTACAGATTTATCATACTGGTCTTTGATGCGTTTCTTGTACGCTTCATTGGCTAGAGTAGCATCATGACGAGTCTCATCGAGTCTGGCTAAGTATAAGAATATATCTTCCTCGGTAGTAATGTTCAGTAGGAATTCGATGGCTAGCTTCAAAGACGGGATCTCGCACTAAATAGGAAATACTGCCTCCAGTCTATATACCAATTGAAAAGGTGTGAACCCGGTAGCATTCTTGACGGAGGTTTTATATGCCCAAAGGGATGAGAAGAGCATTAAGTGCCAATTTGATCTGTGGGTCCCTACAATGCATTTTATCATGGTTTTCAAGACCTTATTGATGACCTCTACTTGATCGTTCGCTTGGGGATAGTAGGGGGTTGAGTGTTCACGACAAAAACCCAACTTGGTGCTTAGTTCAGTCACCATTTTGTTCTGTAAATGTGAGCCATGGTCTATGACAATGGCTCGTGGAACCCCAAACCTAGAAATAACATGATTGAACATGAAGAGTGCAAATGTTTTGTCGACTTCATTATATGTAGGCATAGACTCAGCCCATTTAGTGAAATAGTCAACAACTACAATAACATAGCCATGCCCCCCGGACGAGGTAGGATTACATTGAATGAAATCTATGCCCCATTTTACAAATGGGCTGACAACAATAACTGGATGTAAAGGGGCAGGATGCGTATGCTTTTTGGAATGAAAAAACTAGCAGGGAGGACAATTCTTAACAACTTCCATGCAATATTTGAATATTGATGGCCAGAAGTATCCAGCGCGTAAAATACTCTTAGTTGTAGCCATCCCAAAGAGATGACCGCAACATGCCCTCGAGTGGCATTCATTCAGAACACACTCATCCTCCTCATGATTCAAACATCGTCATAATATTAAATCAATGCCACATCGATATATGGGGTCACCGATGATTAGGTAATATTTGGCATGATGGCGGATACGACGACGTACATTGTAGGATAGGTGAGGCCCGAAGCATTGTGTTTGGAGATACAATTTGATATCTATGTACCATGGATCAGAAGAACTAATCAAGAACAATGACTCATCGGGAAGAGATTCAATGGGCTCAGGGTCTTGATCAATACGGGGAAGATCACAAATTAGCTACACGAACGCTAATGCTTTTTTGTATTTTTCCTTTTCAAACTGTAGATCGAATTCTTGAAGAATCACGATCCAGCGCAAATATTTCCCCCCTAGTACTTGACGAGTTAAGATGTGGTACATAGGTTTAGAATCAATAATTATAGTAGTAGTACAGAGCAAAATGTATTGATGGAACTTCTAGACAGCAATGAAAGCTGCTAGAGCCAACTTATCAACATGTGAATAACGAGTTTCCAAGTCTATAAGACCCTTGCTAAGGTAGTAAATCACATGTTCTTGTGCATTTCTATCCTCCTGCACTAAAACCATACCAATAGTTGAGGTAGAGGTAGCAAGATAAATGATATAATACTTGGTGTAATCAGGTGGTTGTAACATGGGTGAGTGAGTAATGGCATGCTTGAGATTGTCAAAGGCATTTTGGGCATAGTCATCCCAGATAAATGGGACATCCTTCTTTAAAAATCGCATATAAACCTGTATTTTATCCGCATAATTACACACGAAACAATGCAAGTAGTTTTCCTTCCCGTGCAAACTTTGAAGTTCAGTGATGTATGTGGCTGGGGGTAGGGCTAGAGTAGCCTCTACCTTGAGGGGATCAATGCGGATACCATCTTTTGAGATGATGAAGCCAAAGAGACTTCTGGACTCCACACAAAATATGCACTTGTGGGGGTTTAAGAGGATGTTATAATGTCGACATATGAGGAAAAGACCATCAAATGATCGATGTGAAACTCACAACGATTTGAATGAGATGGAAAATCATCGAGGTAGGGTTCCATGAAATCCTTAATATCGTGAAAGGCATACAGCATGTCCCACTGAAATGTGGCACCAACATTTTTAAGGCCAAAAGGTCGTTTGCGGTATGAAAATGTACCCCATGGGTAGATGAACACGGTCTTGTGTTGGTCTACTAGGCGGGTATCAATCTGATTGTAGCCAAAAAATCCATCCATAAATGAAAAGGTGACAATAGCATCATAGTTGTCAATGATTTGGTCGATAAGGGGTGGGGTAATTGTCCTTAGGAAAAGACTTATTTAGATCTCAGTAATCAACACAGACTCTAATGGTTCCTTATTTTTTTGTAACCGGAATGATATTAGAGACCCAATCTATCAAGGGGACAAGATAAATGAAATCAACTTTCAATAGCTTTTCGATTTCTGCTTTGATAACCGCAGTCTTTCGAGGGTGCACTGGATGAAGTTTTTTCTGGACAGGTTTTGTGTCGGGATGAGTTTTGATTTCATGCAAAATGATAGCAGGATCAATCCTGGGAATTTATTCATAGCTGCATGCGAATAGGTCGCAAAATTGTTTGAACAAGGCCATATAAGTTTTGATTTCTTAAGAAGAACAAGTTTGGCCAATATGGATATTTTCCATGACACGAGATTTCGTCGAGATGTCAATGGTAGTGGTAGGTGTAATGTTTGTTGAATTCCCTTCGGTTACCATATCCTGGGTAAGAATAGGAGGTTGAGGATTGGGAATGACATTCGGTGAAATAATATTTTTAATCGCATTCTCTACCATGTCTAAAGGAGGGAGGAAGGACGATCGATGGTGATTGTCTTCCCATGGAGGATCATCCAAGCTCATAATTTCCATGTTCAGTTCATCAAAGTGAAAATTTTGGAGGAGATGATCTAATGATGGTGACGATGAGTTCCTCCAAGATGGAAGAGAACCCGTGTCTGATGCCACCATGTGGTGGTTATCAGGTGAATCAAACATTGATTGCATGGCCTCATAAGTGGCTTCAATTGTGCTGTGAGGCATTTGATCTCCAAACGAATCAATGTTAATAATATGAGGACGTAACAATCCAAGGGTCCACTGAGTAGGAGGAGGATGGGATTATAGATGAGATCATGTTCACCGTGGAAACATGTGATGGGGGATCAGGTGTTGGAAAGACTCCCATGAGGGATGAGTCTTTTAGGAGTCCTACCCTCACACTCTCATATATTTGTGAAGAGTTCCCTAAAATAGGGACACTATCAATGGGATGAGTTGTGGTTTCTGGTGTACAAAATCTAATTGGTCGATAGTGATAATTTTCCCATGATGGGGAAATTGCACAATGCAAAAGATGGAAGATGAGACCATAGTCATAGTATAGAACCAATTTCGACCAAGAAATAATTTGTAATCCAATGGAGCTATGACTACTTCCATGTTAATGGAAACAGTCTTACCTCCCAACTCAACGAGTAAAGATTATAAAGTCTAGTGTGGTTGGAATCCACGTCCATCAAATGCTTTCAGAGTGGTAGGGGAACGGTTCAATTCAAGAGAGCCAATGGCTCTCCAATAGGACACTGATATTACTAAAGTAGAGGCTAATTCGTCAAAACAGTACAATGGATATTTTTCTCGGTGACATTGGTAATGATTTGAAATGCTAATTGGTGGGAAATCCTTGGCTTAAAGTATTCCAATATAAACATGATGGTTTTGGATGAATCTAGATCCACTGCTCCAATAGCAGATAGCAGATTCTTACACTGATTAGGGAAGTTTTGTAAGACTTCAAGGGTTGACATAGCACATGGTGCCTAGGCTACATCTTCAACAATGTTGTAATTTTGAGCGGCCCAGGCATTGGAAGTGAAAATTGCTTTTTGGATTGTGCTTTTGGGTGGACGCAATACTGCATTTGGTATGGGTTTGTCTATGGTCAAAGGACCTTATGACGGAGGGATAGTGGATTCAGATGTGGAGTATTTTTCAGTATTACTTCCATTAGATTCCTTATTAGGAACAAAATCGTACGTACATGCCCTAGTAGATAAGTTGACCATTTCACTACGCATCATGAGAACATGAGCGATCATGGATAATTCTCCTTGAGGAGGAGTTGGTTGTTGTGAAACCATTTGTTGTTGTTGTGTGGGGAAGGGGTTCGTTAAAACTGCTGGTGGAGGGTTTCCTTTGTGTAACTTTTGGACTTCTTCCCGATGTGGGCATTCTTTCATGAAGTGGTCGTCATTGCACAATAAGCATGGATATTTATCCTTCCATCTTGGTTTAGTGTCAGGAGGGTCTGTATTCTTCTTGGGTTCCTGCTAGTTAGAATATTTCTTGGATTTTCCTTTGTTTTTATTCTTACCACTGTATTTTTGAGATGAAGCAGATTGGACTGAATTCACCTCCGCAGTGGAAGCATGACTGGGTGAATGATTGGTGTTATTACCAGCTTGTGACGGGGTTGGGGTGGAAACCATGTGGCTTTGTGATCCATCCCATTGAGTAGAAGGATGGGTATGAATGGAACCAAGGATGCCATCAACATGTGATCCCGTGGGGGGTTTTGCTGGGTCGTGTGTGGGGCAAGGGGAATTGGAAATTATGTCATATAACATGCCATATTGAGCATAGACTAAGTCTAAGTACTGAGCACGTGCAATAGCTTGTTCCTCCGTAACTGCCCCACCCATAGAGACATATTTGGTTATGATAGGAAACAAATATTTGGTAAACCAATTGGTTAATAAATGTTCCGGAATGGGAGCTTTAATGAGCCGACATCTCCTCCTCCATTCATGGATATGATCGAAAATGTGAGTGGAGGTAGATTGCCGGAGTGAAGTTAAAATATCTGTGCCCATTTCATATCGTATTTGTAACTGGAAATGTGTAAGAAAATCCATAGACAAGGATTGAAAGTCATCGAAAGAGTGTGGTGGTAATTTGATATACCATTCGGTGGCTGTGTCGGTGAGGGTTCGTTGAAATAACCTCAAATGGATAGAAGCATCCATTAATCAGTTCAAGTAACACCGCACGTGATACATCATTACGTGGTTTTTTGGATCCTCGCCGGGTTTGTCGTCAAACTTGGGTATGTCCGATGGTAGCTTCACAGGAATGGGTGGCCAAATCATGCCATGTTGAATGGGATCGTTGGTCAAGCGCGACAAGTCTGGTAGATCTAATGTAGCTAGAAATGGTAATTGTTGGTTTGGCTGCGGGTATTGGTAGTATTGGTATGGCATTGGAGTACTAGTAGGACCATAGATCGATTGATCCTAATGTCCAGAGGTCCTTGGTTACATCAGTAAAGTCCAAAGGTTCCCTCATGCATGATTTTAGGATTCAATACCGCTAGTTCCATGATTTAGGGAGCCTTATCCCCTTGATTACTCAGTTACCTAACTATTACACCTAGTTTCATTGCTACTGAGTGTAGGAGCGCCTACTTTTACCACTACAAGTAAGCATTGCACCTCCTTGGAGTCTCATCCCCTAATTTCTATCCCCAATGACTAAGTCATGCACCAGTCCACCTCAGTTGACTAGCCATTCATCACCAGTGGCCACTGGACCTTATCAGGAGATGGTTCCAATGCAAGCTAAGCCTACCACTTGTGTGGATTTCAACTACCTCTTTGGGATCACAAATTTCTCCTTTGGAGATGTATTATTTATTTACACATTTTACTGAATAATAGTAGTAATGGAAGTTTTTCCAATTGTTCTTCATTCTCTTGTGTTGTAACAAAGTTTTTTCTTCTCTATTTTTCCTGCTCAATTCTTTTGATCTCTGTTAGACTTAGTGTGAATTTTATCTTTGTCTCTAGATCTCTGTGAGAATCTCACAAAATATCACATGGTATCAAAGCTTTTTGAGCAAAGTAATCTTCCAGAAAAAAAAATTTCAGATATTTTTTGTGCAAGTATTCTACAACAGCTTCCATGAATCTAAAAGCAATTCCTCCTCTCACTCCATTCAACTATGATGAGTGGAAACCAAAGATGATAGCATATATGAAGAGACAGGGTATTTTTTAGATGTGCAAATTGGTGTTATGAGATATTTTACTTCCTATGAAGAGAATAATTATTGGCCAAATGATTGTGACGTAGCCTATGGATAAATGTGTCTTGTTATGTCTCCTAGTATGCGCTACCTCATGGAAATTGTTGAATATCCAAGTGCTCTCTAGAACCAATTGGACAAAGCATTTGGCAAGTAGAATGAAGAGATTGGTGAAATTCATTTGGAGAACAAGCCAAGTGATACCTTCTCAAGTGTTCTCTCTAAATATGTCTCGGTCTCAAGTATATCTCATGATGAAGTTGTTCAAGATAAAGAAGAAGTTGCAGATTCAACACGGAAAGTTCATCTTGAATACATTCCTTCCTATGTTTCTCTAGAAGTTGAAGACAATTTTAAATTTTCCCCTTCCCATGTAGATGATGCAGATGAAAGTGAGACAACTAATGAAATTGATCCTTTTGTAGATATTATCCATTCCTCACTCATGTTCTCGATGTCTTCTATTTCGAATTATGAGAAAGATAGTGTCAGTTACTACTCTAGAGGTTGAAGAGAGTTTCGAATTATCTACTTCCCATGAGCTTACTTATGTGCAAGATTGTGATCTACTTGATGTTTTGGAGGCTAGATCAATATTTGGAGTTGCTTCATACACTCTTCTTGGTTCCATGCCTCCTCTCTATTCCATAATGATCAAATGCACACCTCCTCAAGCTGCAAATGAAGTTGGATACATTCTGCATTCGCTTGGACCCTTGCTCCTCTCACTTGGATATGATTTGAAGTCTAAACCACCACCATCATGTCATGGTTCATTTGGTTCTGATCTCACCTACCTTGGTTCAAAGGATATATCAAACAACCATCTACACATTCGTGGAGTTTATCCTACCCCATTTGGTTCGAATTTCAAGTTCCAGGATGATCTTCATATTTTTGGATTTGTTCTCACCATGTTTGGTCTAAAGAGAAAGTTCAGAGAGCCTCCATGTAACGTTCCCTCCCATCATACCAGCATGATAGAGAGGATCGTGATACTAAACCGTGCATATAGCCCCATGAGCTTTTAACTAAGCATTCACATAATATAAAAGAACATATGAAATGTATGTTTATAAGAAAAACACAGCGGAAATAATTTCGGTACATTCATCATACATTCAAGATTTAATCAAATAAATAATTTCAAGTTAACACAGAAGAATACTTATCTTATAACAAAGTAGTCCCAAGCAACTGGATATGCAACTGCAACGTTCCACCCAACCATAGGCCAGTTGTGCTCATCAATATCTCAACACACTTCCACCCCCGAGTTGGGCATGATCTCTACAAGGAATCAGGGAAAAACAGACTCACAAATAGCCAAGCATACACCAAGAAGAGCCAAGCCAATCTACAATTGGGTTTATCAGGCTGCTAGAAAATTGAAAGGAAGAATTACTAAGCTAGTGAGCTCAACCGCAGAGCTATGGATACCTCTACAATATCTATTTAGTTTGGCACCCACAATGCCTACACAACCCTACTCAAGGAAGTATTCCCTTCACCACTTCACAGTCCCTCAGGCCATACCTTCCAATTCTAGAGTGTCCCAGGTGTGCATAGAAGAGTAGCCAGCCCTCTTGATCTTCTTGAGAGGTTACTTCCTCCACTAGGTTTTTCAAGCCAATTATGTCCACTACTAGTCCAAGTTTCTTGCTCACAGGTTCAAATCAAAACCAGGATGCACATAACATCAGAGCCACACTTATCGGGCATGATAAAACGTTTTTACAGTGAGATGCCCAAAGATGGGGTTTTCATTAGCTTCAGAAAAACGTGGGAAACCCAAAAATGAAACTAGAAGATGGGGAACAACCTTGGGAAGCCAAATCCATTTTTAGAAAAACGTCCATGGATATTCTGGGGCAAAAACGGCCTCCATAACAGTCCCAAATCATGGCCCTTCTCTCCCAGCTGCTTTCCAATGCAAAAATGAGCTCCCAGGCATGGAAAATGCAGGAAAAAATGGATGAAAATGTGTAGGGAAAGACCCAGCTAGCTCGAACTGTATGAGAAAGGAAAAACTATATGTTTAGAATGGATTTGGGCACCATTTCGTAGGTGTTTTCTTTCCCAAGAAGCAAAAATACGAATTCCCAGGTTGATGGCTTGCCCATGCACGAAATTGGCTGCCATACCTCTTCATTCCCAAGGCATTAACTGCCTCAACCAATTTCTGGAAGAATTAAAATGATTGGGTGCATAACCCAAAATAGGTAGTTGGTGGTTTATGGGTTTCCTCATTGACACATG
Source organism: Larix kaempferi (assembly GCA_027924585.1). NCBI lineage: Eukaryota > Viridiplantae > Streptophyta > Pinopsida > Pinales > Pinaceae > Larix > Larix kaempferi. The sequence continues at coordinate 26,117,860 of BSBM01000632.1, read as the reverse complement.
GATTAACACCATTGGCTTAAGGGTTTGAATAATTTCCCTCCCTATTCCTTGTAGAATCATGCCCCCATCTCTTTGTTGCATTGCATAGCTAGTTGTGGGTATTTTCATTAAAATTCGTATTTACATGATGTCTTATTTACATTGTGCCATCTAGCACAAGAACCATAGGTATCTATTTTTAATTGCCGATGCATGAAACACTAAATCAATGGTGGGGCCTTGGCCTTGAGCTCCTCACCATGATCAAATAACAATATTTACATCATTTACAATTTAATACAAAGGGGGTCAAAATGGGGACATTACATTCCCCTCCCCTTACATTAGCACTATCCTCAGTGCTCATCAAAATGGAACAAAAATGGATATGCCACCCTCATGGCATCCTGCAGCTCCCATGTAGCCTCATCAGGACCGTAGTGCTTCCATTGCACCTTTACCTGTCCGATGGCTCGGTTTCGGAGCAATGTTACCTTCTTGTCTAGGATGCGCAATGGATCGGTTTGGAATTCTCCCTCGGGTTCCACCTGGATCACATCCCAATTAATCACATGGTTAGGACCATGTACATATTTCTTAAGCAAAGAGACATGAAAAGTATTATGAGATTTAGTGCTAGCAGGCAATGCAAGTCTATATGCAACTGGTCCTATTCTTTCAAGCACTTCAAATGGCCCACAATATCTAGGTGATAGCTTGGCACAACTCCCAAGCTTCAAGGAACTCTTCCTTGATTTCACTCTAAGATACACATGATCCCCAACATTGAATTACCTATGCACTCTATGTTTATCTGCATAGCTTTTCTGTCTATCCTGGGATGTTTTTAAATTCTGTCTGATCTTGGCAACTTATTGCTCCATTTGCTTAAGCAATTCTGGCCCAAGTACAATTCTGTTCACTGGATTGTCCCAAGTCACTGGTGTCCTACACCTTCTGCCATACAAAGCTTCATAAGGACTCATTCCCAATGATGCTTGTTTCCCATTGTTATATGCAAATTCTACCAAGTGTAGATAATCCTCCCACTTGGATGGTTTATCCATTACATACATGCAGAGCATGTCTTCAAGTACCCGATTTACTCTTTCTGTTTTCCCATCTGTTTGAGGATGGTATGCGGTACTAAAGCTTAGCTGTGTACCCAAATATGCAAAGAGACCTTTCCAAAAATTGGAAGTAAACTTGGTATCCCTGTCAGAAATTATTGCCCTCGGCAACCCATGTAATCTGAAAATTTCCTTCATGAAAATATTTGCAATGGCATCGGCTTTATGTGTGGACTTAACCGGTATGAAATGTGCTGCCTTTGTTAACTTGTCCACCACAACCATGATGGAATCATGTTATCTCACAGTCATTGGCAATCCTGTAATAAAGTCCATGGATATTACTTTCCATTTCCATTCTGGAATTGGCACTGGGAGCAATAAACCTGCTGGATGTTGGTGTTCAACCTTCACCTGCTAACATTTCATACACTTAGAAATGTATTCAGCGACATCCTTCTTCATGCCTAGCCAAAAATAATATTTTCTTGCTGTAGCAATTGTTTTCTGATATCCTGGGTGACCAGAGTATGGAGCTTTATGGATTTCATCCATAACAATCCTCCTCAAATCTGCTGCATTTGGAATATAGACTCTATTCTTATAAGTAAGAAGTCCGCCTTCTTCCAAATGATAGCCTTCACACTTCTTGCCAAGGTCTTGCTGCTGCAATTTTCCCTTTATCTGTACGTACACTTGATCCTCAACAATATGGTTAACAATCTGCTGCCTCAAATCTGGTTGGCAAGTACTAAGCGCTACCACATGCATTTCCTGTACCTTCCTGCTGAGTGCATCAACCACTTTGTTTTCTTTCCCTTTTATGTGTTTGATTTCAAAATCAAATTCACACAAAAATTCCAACCATCTAGCTTGCCTAGCATTTAAAGTTGGCTGATCAAACAAGTATTTCAGACCACAATGGTCTGTCCTTAACTCAAATTTTCTTCCCATTAAGTAATGCCTCCACATCTTTAAAGCATGTACTATGGCTACAAGTTCTATATCATGAGTAGCATAGTTCTTCTCATGCTCCTTCAACTTTCTTGACTCATAGCATATCACGTGGTTGTCTTGCATAAGAACTCCTCCAAGTCCTTGATTGCATGCATCGGTACACACCACAAAGTCTTTTTCTGGGTCTGCAATTTTCAAAATTGGTGCACTTGTAAGAAGACTCTTCAACCGTTGAAAACTTTCCTCACATCTTGGTGACCATTCAAACTTTATCCCCTTCTTTTGCAAAGAAGTGATCGGGTTTGCAACCTTGGAGAATCTTTCGATAAACCTCCTGTAGTAACCAGCAAGGCCCATAAAAGATCTCACATCAGTCACATTCCTTGGAGTGGGCCAATTCTTAATGGCTTCAATCTTCTCAGGGTCTACAGATATTCCTTCGTTGGAGATGATGTGACCCAAATAATGAATTATATCTTTATAAAAGTCACATTTGCTCAACTTTGCATACAGATTATGCTCCCTTAGCAATTGCATTGTCATTCTCAAATGTTCTTCATGTTCTTCTTCATTCTTAGAATAGATGAGAATGTCATCTAGGAATACAAGAACAAACTTGTCCAAATACTTGCTAAAAACATTATTCATGAGACACATGAATGTAGCTGGTGCATTTGTGAGACCGAATGGTACCACTACAAACTCATAGTGTCCATACCTTGTTCTAAAGGTTGTCTTATGAATATCTTCTTCTTTGATTCTTACCTGATGGTAACCAGACCTCAAGTCAATCTTTGAAAATACCTTTGCTCCTCTCATTTGGTCAAAAAGGTCATCAATTCGGGGCAATGGGTATTTGTTCTTCACAGTGACTTTTTTCAACTGCCTGTAGTCAATACATAACCTGAGTGTTCCATCTTTCTTTTTCACAAATAGAATAGGTGCTCCCCATGGGGACACACTTGGCCTAATATATCTCTTTTCTAGCAACTCTTGTAATTGCATTTTCAATTCTAGCAATTCCGGTGTACTCATCCTGTAGGGTGTCTTATACACTGGTACCGCTCCTGGCACAAGCTCAATTGTAAAGTCAATGTCTCTCTTTGGAGGGAGTCCTAGAATCTCATCAAGAAAAACATCCCTGAATTCTTGCAATACATGATAGTCCTCCAATTTAAGAGTTTCATTCTCTGCTGCCTCTAAAATGTGGACTGCATACAATTGACATCCCTTCCTACAGAACTTCTTTAGTTGTATGGCTGAAACCTGTCGAACAGAAGTCACCTTTGGAATGCCTTTTACCACCCTCGGGTTTCCTTCTTCGTCCATGCATTCAAATGTCTTATTGTAGCAGTCAAGTTTAACCATGTGTGCTTCTAACCAATCCATTCCAATGAGAATATCATAGGAACCTAGTGGCAAAATATTCAGATCTGCATAAGTGAATAGACCATCCATCTCTAATGGACATTTATCTACTAGTTCACTAACTTTTCTCTTGGTTCCAGTGGCTAGTTGAACTAACCATGATTTACTATGCTTTAATTTCTTGAAAGCACAAACCTCAACAATTCTAGGAGTGACATAACTGTGAGTAGATCCAGGATCAATCAAAATAGAAATAGATTGCTTAGCAATCTTACCTTCAAATTCAACCACAGTTGACTGATGATCTGCCTGGCGGTTGTCTAGTGCTGCATAGATTCTAGGGATTGTCCTCTCCACTTGATCCATAGTTTCAGCTCCTTGGATGTTGTGGACTTGATTTGCATTCCCATTTCGATGTGTACAGTTCCTAAGCATGTGGTCTCCTCCGCAACCCCAACATTGAAGTGGTTCTTTTGGCTCCTTTGGATCTCTTGGCTTGTCTCCCATCATCCTAGTTGGCTTAGTCACAACCTGTGATGGTTTCCTTTGCTGATTCCGGAATTGAGGAGGCTTGAACCCCTTCTTCCTTTGATCAAACTTTTCGCTTTTCCTATCCTTCCATGCCTTATGGAATTCTGGTTTGCTTCTGTTTTGATCAAAGCAATACTTGGCCTTTCTTATGGCCTCCTCTAGAGTTCAAGGTTCATCAAACTCAATTCTATCTTTATATGATTGGGGAAGTCCACTTAGGAAACGCTGAATTTTCACCTTATCATCTCGAATGTACCTGACATATCTTAGCAGCTCCAAGAATTTGTTTGCATATTCTTCCATGGTCAATTGTCCCAATCTCAGCTCATGGAACTCTTTGATCTTATCATCATAGTACCTATCAGAGAGGTACTTCTACTTGAAGTATTTCTTGAACTGTTTCCACACAATCTTCCTTTCATTGATCTTCTTCACTTGCCTTATGTGTTCCCACCATATAGATGCTCTTCCATTCAAGTTGAAGATGAATACCCTTGCCTTCATATTTCCCGAGTATTCTTGGACTTGAAAATACATTCTCATCCCAAGAAGGCAAGCTTCAACTTCTTGACCAGACTTTATCTCTCCATCAAATGTAGGAGGTTTCGCCCTCTTAAATTCTCCATGTGAATTGTTCTTGTAGTGCTTTTTCCTTTTGCTTCTGCGAGACAAAGAGATTGAACCCTCAATGGATTCTTCCGAGTCAGATGATTCATTAGAATATATTTCTGGAGTATATGTTCTGTCTGTAGAAACTCTTCGTGGGCTACTGGCCCTCTTGCGGGAATTCCTACTAGAACTACTCCCACCCCTTTCTAGATTTGATGTATGATGCTCAGAGTTTATTTGCCTTTGGATGTCCGTCAAACTCTGTAGCATGGCTACATTCAACTGATTTTGTTCTTCCTGAGCTTTAATCATCCTTTCATTATCTTCTCTACAGCTTTGCAACTCCACCCTTAGGCTTCTCATGGTGGCTGCAATACCTGGAGGGGTCTCTTGATTTCTTCTCCCATTAGATTCTATTTCAGCATTTTCAACATGTATGTTCTCCCCCATGGCATCTGTCTCAGGCTCATAGGGATCCTGTGCATCATCCATAATGTTGATTTCTTGGCCCAACCAAGATCCAAAACTTTCCAACTGTACTATCTAGAGTTCTACCCTGATGTAACTGTGATTCTACAAAATGTGTTCATCCACCAATTGTTAGCTGCATTATATTCTCAGGAGTTCATAAATTACTTTCACGCATGTGGAAAAATATTATACTGACAATTTGTCGAATCATCTAATTTTCTCACAATCAATGACTATGACGGTGGGGGGGGGGGAACAAAGGGGGTCAAGGGGGCTTTCCCCCTTGTGGCTTCCGCCACTGCAGGGCGGGTCGAGGGCAGCGCCCTCGTTTTTTTTTTTTTTACAAATCTTGCCGCCGTTGCAGGGCGGTTCGTTGAACGCTTCTGCAGTTGCAGAGCGATTCGGTGAATGCTTCCGTAGTTGCGGAGCGATTCACCGAATGCTTCCACAGTTGCGGAGCCATTCGCGGAATGCTTCCGCAGTTTCGGAAGACACTGGGAAATTCTTTCCGCAGTTTCGGGGCGGTTCACGAAACTCTTCCGCAATTGCGGGAATATTCGTGGAACTCTTCCGAAATTGCGGGAAGATTCGCGGAACTCTTCCACAGTTGTGGGAAGATTCACCGAACTCTTCCGCAATTGCAGAAAGATTCACGGAACTCTTCCACAGTTGCGGGAAGATTCGCCGAACTCTTCAGCAATTGTGGGAAGATTCGTGGAACTCTTCCGCAATTACGGGAAGATTCGCCGAAGTCTTCCGCAGTTTCAGAAGAGAATTCCTTCTGAAAATTTCCTTTCAACGCCGAACACTTAGAAAAATTTTCTGCTATTTCGGAGCAGTTCGCCGAATTCTTCCGCGTTGCGAAACAACTCGCGAAATCCTTCCACAGTTTTGGAAGAGAATTCCTTCCGCAATTTCGGAAGAGAATTCCTTCCGCAGTTTTGGGGCGGTTCGCGGAACTCTTCCGCAAATTTCGGAACGATTTCTCAAACTCTTCCCGAAACAGACTTAAACAAAAATTTCCAAAAACTCTTAAGAAATTTTTTGAAATCTTCCCTTCTTTCAGTGATGATTGCTGCTCAGCAGGAGGTGATCTTACCTCTATAATCTATCCAACTTAGCATGTTTAGGCCCAATGCTGAGACCTGTGGTGATAAAGAAGGGACCTTCCCAAGTGGTTGTGATTGGATTTAGCCCATAGAGGTCCAATGCTGCAACTAGCAGCTCTGATACCAAAATGTAACGTCCCCTCCCATCATACCAACATGATAGAGAGGATCGTGATACTAAACCGAGCATCTATCCCCATGAGCTTTTAACTAAGCATTCACATAATATAAAAGAACATATGAAATGTATGTTTATAAGAAAAACACAGCGGAAATAATTTCGGTAACACATCCATCATACATTCAATATTTCCTCAAATAAATAATTGCAAGTTAACACAGAAGAATACTTATCTTATAACAAAGTAGTCCCAAGCAACTGGCTATGCAACTACAACGTTCCACCCAACCATAGGTCAGTTGTGCTTATCAATATCTCAACACACTTCCACCCCCGAGCTGGGCATGATCTCTACAAGGAATCAGGGAACAACAGACTAACACATAGCCAAGCATACACCAAGAAGAGCCAAGCCAATCTACAATTGGGTTTATCAGGCTGCTAGGAAATGGAAAGGAAGAATTGCTAAGCTAGTGAGCTCAACCACAGAGCTATGGATACCTCTACAATATCTATTTAGTTTGGCACCCACAATGCCTACACACCCCTACTCAAGGAAGCATTCCCTTCACCACTTCACAGTCCCTCAGGCCATACCTTCCAATTCTAGAGTGTCCCAGGTGTGCATAGAAGAGTAGCCTGCCCTCTTGATCTTCTTGAGAGGTTACTCCCTCCACTAGGTTTTTCAAGCCAATTATGTCCACTACTAGTCCAAGTTTATTGCTCACAGGTTCAAATCAAAACCGGGATGCACATAACAGCAGAACCACACTTATTGGGCATGATAAAACGTTTTTACAGTGAGATGCCCAAAGATGGGGTTTTCATTAGCTTCAGAAAAACGTGGGAAACCCAAAAACGAAACTAGAAGATGGGGAACAACCCTAGGAAGCCAAATCCGTTTTTAGAAAAACGTCCATGGATATTCTGGGGCAAAAACGGCCTCCATAACAGTCCCAAATCGTGGCCCTTCTCTCCCAGCTACTGTCCAATGCAAAAACGAGCTCCCAGGCATGGAAAATGCAAGAAAAAATGGATGAAAATGTGTAGGGAAAGACCCAGCTAGCTCGAACTACGTGAGAGAGGAAAAACTATATGTTCAGAATGGCTTTGGAAACCATTTCGTGTGTGTTTTCTTGCCCAAGAAGCAAAAATACGAATTCCCAGGTTGATGGCTTGCCCATGCACGAAATTGGCTACCATACCTCTTCATTCCCAAGGCATTAATTGCCTCAACCAATTTCTGGAAGAATTAAAATGATTGGGTCCATAACCCAAAATGGGTAGTTGGTGGTTTATGGGTTTCCTCATTGACACATGGATTAACACCATTGGCTCAAGGGTTTGAATAATTTCCCTCCCTATTCCTTGTAGAATCATGCCCCCATCTCTTTGTTGCATTGCATAGCTAGTTGTGGGTATTTTCATTAAAATTCGTATTTACATGATGTCTTATTTATATTGTGCCATCTAGCACAAGAACCATAGGCATCTATTTTTAATTGGCGATGCATGAAACACTAAATCAATGGTGGGACCTTGGCCTTGAGCTCCTCACCATGATCAAATAACAATATTTACATCATTTACGATTTAATACAAAGGGGGTCAAAATGGGGACATTACACTCCAAATTCGCTTGCATCCATGGAAGGAGAATTCAATCACATGTTTTTGGAGCATTATCCACTTCTTCACAAGAGGAAGATACCTCCAAATATTGATTCAAGCATCACACCTACTTGAGTTTGGAGCAATTAATTTTTTGGTGTGCTTCATGTCCATATTGAGGGGGGATTTTGTTCCCACAAGGTTTTGCCCCTTTCCTCACTTAAATGGACTAATAAATTTGTAAAGGGTGACCTTTGGTCAGTTACTAGGGCCCTATTTCTGATCTTTCCTCACATAGTCAGACTTAAGAGGGGGTGTTGGAATATTCTAACCATCCCATCTTTCTTTTGCATGACGGTATTATTAGAATACTTCTCTGTAATGTTACAGTTTAGGAATGTTAATATTTATTCTATATATTTTACTTTCTTTGATATATTTCGATTGTATTATAAATACATATATATTTTATACAAATATATTTAACTAAATTATATTCTGCCCTAGTTACTAAGCATGGTTTTACTGGGTTTACTATCTTGACATAATACTATTATTTATGATATTATAATATGAAATAAAAATAGAATGTAGTTTAAAAACTATGTAAACTAGTCATTACATGGAAGAGTAATATACTATTATAAAATCTTTTATTTTTATTTTAGCATAATTAATTTAGTACAAGGTAGTAACATTCCAGTTTAAATATGGTAATATGGTTGTCTAATACAATTTCATAATCTAATTAATTCAAAACAAAGTAAATAAATTGTACAAAATATAAAAAATTGCTAGTTATATATTTAGATTCACCACTACGGGATACTGAAGTCTATTTAGTTCACACACACACATATATGAAAATAGAATATATAATTGAAATAACAGATAGATAACAAATCATTTAATTTCATATGAAATATAACAAAGAAATAATCACAAATTCGATCTGCAACATTTGTTGGGAAAACAAAATTGGAATGACCATGTTTCACCCAACCATAAAATTATGAAAAACCAATTCCACTTGCTCAACAGTCACCCCCAAGCATGAACCATGACACCATAGGTACAAACACCCTGCTCTCTTACCGTAACAATAGTTAAAATAGTATTTCCACACTCTTCAAGTGTATAACTGGCTCTTGCTTATGTCAAGCAATGCATTCATTTTTTAGAAATTTCCTAACACATAACATTGTTCCCACATCAGATTTCTCATGCACACTACACAACATCCTATCCTTGCACGCATTCATATAAGTAGTTTTCCTTTCCTATGTCTTAATCAAGGCCCAAATTCTCTCCTTGGTAATTTGTTGGCCTTGGATCCTCCCCTATATTTTAAGGTTTGGTTAAAGGAAATTGTCCAACACTTGTCCTTTCCTCATTTTGAGCAACAAGACTATGTTCCCCACCTATGGGGTCATGGTTCATCAAGTTTAACATGGCCATTCCAACTGCTCCAACATTTTATTAATAATGTAAAAAAACGTCTTTTACATGTGTGATATCATGAGGATATGTGGTAAGCTTTAATCTTGCACATTTTCAAAATATAACATTAATGTATTATCCACTTAATCAGAAATATGAATTTGTAACTTAGTCTTTAAACAAATAAAACATAGGGGATATTACAAAAGGTCACATGATTCCATGATCTCCATCTATAGAGGTAGAGATGGTGAGAATTTGAACTACAAGTACATATAAGTCCTGATTACCTATCTTTTGTTGCTGTAGGTGCATAAGAATCCACAAAAATAGGTCATATTAACTCAAAATTTCTAAGATAATCAAGTAAAAACCAAAAGTCTTGGGAAATTTGTATTACTATTATTTGGGTTGGACACATTCTATTGATTTCATTAGTGGGGTCCTTCTTAACGATTCAATTGGAGAAATAAACTATTAATATTGAAAGAAAAGAGATGCAAGATATGACAGTTAGTATAATTATTATCTAGAGTTTAAGGTTTTAATGGCATTTGATTTCAAATTCCTTTCTCATACATGATTGGTATGAAAAATTGGAAAACACAGTAGGTGTGGCAATAAGAAAAAATGAAAAAGGTAGATTGAGAGGATCAATGTGTAATATATTTGTTATCTATTTTATGCATCATATTATGTTCTTAGAATTCACATTCTTTGCCACCTAACATTGTTACATTATTACTTTAATATTATTCCTTATGTAACTTTTGAAATGTCCTTCTTGATTATAGATTATAGATTACATATGATACTTAGTAAATTCCAAAGGATCGTATTAATCTAAAACACACACACACAATGGTTATCATCTAAAATTTTAACACAACCACATGAATATAGAATCAACCTAGATCCATATTAACTTCCAATCTTTTAAGTTCCTATATGGATAAAATCCCTTGAGGTGCAAACATGTTTTACACTTAAAAAAATATTTGGACCTTAAGGGATTTGATCCCTCTAGACACTTATAAACCTAAAATTAAGATGAATCTCTAGGGTAATTTTATAATTTTAAGGATATCCTTAATTAAGTAAACACATAGGCATGGTTTTCCATGGCACCCTAGCTCGCCATTTCCATGTGTAATGATAACATTTTACATTCAATTATTTATTATGTATGAAGGTAAAATTGTATATACTTATATTTTGTGGGTACAAGATCTTATCTCTTTCAGTCATAAAGTTTTCAATCCAGGATTTCATATCCTCTATAGTAAGCCTATAAATTGTCATTGAAGCAAATGGCCAAAGTTAGCCATCTTGAGTGCATTCTCAAGCATTCATTTTCTCATTTATACATTTGAAGCACCAGGAGAGCTTAACAACATCGATCTCTTTCTCGTTCTAACATGTTTTCTTCGACTTAAAAAGTCATTTGATAACTCATATTTATTCTTCTTCTTGATTTTTTATTTCAAAAACTTTGTCAAATCCTCTTTTCAATTCATTTTTTTATAAAATAAAAAAGTCTAATAATATTTTTTTTTAACTTTTTGTTATTATGTAGAAATATGAACAATAAAATCAAATACAATGAAATAACATTTTAAAAATATTTTTACAACTATAAAATCTACTATGTTTATTTGTGATTGATTGTCAAATCCCCTTTTCAATTTATTTTTTTATAAAATAAAAAAATCTAATAATATTTTTTGAAAATGTTTATTATTATATATATAAATAAATAATAAAATCAAATATAATAAAATAACCTTTTAAAAATATTTGTACAACTATAAAATCTCTTATATTCATCCAAATTACTTTATCTCACATATATAATCCATCACCTAAGATCCTCATCCATATCTATCTTACTCCCCTCCCCTCGTTGTTATGGTTGTCACCCTCCACCCATTAAATTGATCCATCAAAGATTCTTATGTAGAAACAAAAGTTGGATCCCTACAAAACTAATGTCATGCCAATCTATTACACTTTGCAGAAGAATAGGTCAGATTCTTTTTTCTTTCTAAAATTCAATGATCCAATGCACAATAATAGAAAGTTCAAAGCAATTAGAACACTTGAAACCAACTTTTTTCGTGCAAATTCTATTATTCAAACAGTATAAAGGGTAAAAGGTATTTGGTAAGAGAAAAATATCTTAAATACATCCAAATTATTAGATTCGAGAGTGACTCTTTTTATTAGAGATTGGGCGGAGGATGGGTTCCTGGGCGAACTTATGATACATAAACAAATCCCCATAATTCTACTAATCTGTTAAGGTCTATCGTCATACGTGAATGATATATATATATATATATATAATCATTACAATTTAAATAGGGAAGGATGGTGTTTAAGTATTGGTAACCTTAAATTGATTTAGGGTTAGAATATTGTACTTAAAGGATGATGGTATGTATTATGAATAGTTATCAATATCATATTGGGTTAGTTTTGTTATTCATAAGCAAACATTAAGCATGAGTATAATTAGAGTTGTTAGTCATGCATAGACGATAGTGATATTGATGTAACAAAAAAAATTGTGTCCATTAGCACCTCACAAGGTGAGGGTATTACATTATGGTTGAGGAAACTTTAGTTAAAGGTATTTTATGTCATTTTTATTTTTAATATAAAAATTTAGAAGTATATTTATGATTTAGTAGAATATTTAATTAAACAAATTGATTTTAAAAATTCATCAATATTAGTTTAAAATCATATCGATGATTAAATATACATACAAAATGTTATCACTATAAAAATGGATTGATAATTAATTATGTTACATTTAATTATCATAATTTTATTTTCATCAATATTAATAATAAGCTTAAAGTAAAAATATTTAAAAATAAATTAAGGGAAATTGAGTTTAATAAAAATAGCATTTAATTTATCGAGTTTATAAACATGTTTAATCAATATATCCTATCTTCCTAGACAACAAAGAAATCGCCTTGCAAAGAGTTAAACATTATATGAATTCAATGATTATTAAGTTTTTCAATCCAATCCAAATTAAATGATTTTGTATAACTAGAGTTAAAAATGATATGACATATAAAATTTAATTGAAAAACAAAGAATCATTAATAATATTAAGGATTAACATATCACATAATACATCTATTATAAATCAAATAACATCAACATCAACATGATATGAAAATGCATAATATACATAATAGCAATATGTTATATGTATTTGGATTTTTTCCTACTGGGGATCTCTCAAAATATGTGAAGTGAGTAGTCGTTGGATGTGGAATTTAGCTCACACTCTAAATTTGAGTAAACCTACAAGGAGATAAGTTCAAAATGCAAGAGAAAAATTTAGTTTTTTCATTTCCCACCAAAACTATTCACTCTTATGGTTGGCATCCTATCAGTGAGGATGCCATGTACTGTAAGATGGAGATTTCTGAAGAATAAGAAGACCTACCTTCCCATGGATGTTTCCCCATTTGGGGTTTTACCACGCATGTCTCGTGTATTATTATTTTCTCTTGTTGTAGTCTTTTATATTACAATGATTATTGTTGCTTGTATGGATAGAAGAATAGACTAGTATATCTTTGCTATTGATTTACAAGTTAGTGTAAATGTATTGTTGTATGTTTATGCATATTTTTAATATTCTAACATGGTATTAGAGCTACTTGCTATGCTTTACCTTCTTCGGTAATTCTTTGAATTATTTTTACAAGTAACAATTCTTCACAAAATTTGTTGGGTCCTCCATATTTTGTATATTTTTCATCCAATGTACCAAAATATCGTGGTTATTCTCTAGATATGTACATTTTGCTACATGTTTGAGAATTTTTTTCAAACCCTAACTCTCACCATTAATTTTCATAACCTTTCATAATTTTTTCAAGTTTCTCTCCATTTTTTCTATAAATCTGAGTTAAAATGGATTGAATACTAATTTTCTATCAAGGATCTATTTTTTTTGCAGTAGATATGGTTTTCTTTTGGCTTTGGTTGTATTAATTTGTTGTGGTTTTTCATAAGAGATGTTGACTATTTCACAAATTTCTGAATTTTTTATAGGTTTAGGAAGTTTGGGGAAGATTCACGTCTTCTTGTTTGCTTAAGTGCAAATTTGCACCTTCCCTTTAGTGAAAGTGTGAATCATTCACACCTCATTTGTATAGAAAGTGTGAATGCATCTATTTATGCCCTAATTCCAATGACTTTGATTATGTGATCTCTATTTCTACTGTAGGGTTACAGATTCGTCCATTAGCAAATTCTAGGCTTCAGTTTCAATGATCAATTTCTGGTTTATTGACTATTATCTTGAAATTCTTTTCATTTTATTCTTTTCTTATATGCATTAGGCTTTATGTTATTAGATTATTCATCATGTTTCTAGAAGTTGTTTTCTTCATGTTTTACTTGTCTTCAACCTTCTTGTGTGGAATATGTTCTAACATTTTCAAGGGCATGAATCTCTAGCATTTTATCATGGTAACTACAAGAAATGAATCGATGCTTAAGGCTTAGTTGTTTAATGGCTATATATTTCAAATATTTAAGTGATATCATTTTTTATATTGATCATATTTTGGTCAATTTTCTATCATGGTTTCAGCGTGAGGGGTTCACTAGTGAGGCAATATCATATCATGTCCATTCATATTGGGGGTTTGAATACTCTTAAAAACCTCAAAAATATATTGACATGTATTAAGGGGTCAAGGGTTGTTTTTAATTTGACATAGTAATATAAATATTGGGGGTTATTTTATTTGGTTGTGCCGAGGAATAACCTCCAAATCGTAGGATGGATTCATACCTCCAAATCATGGGCTCAATTCATATCCACCTAAAACTTAAATACCCTCCATTTTTATTTGATATTGCTTATGATCCTAAGTTTTGCATAAATCTAATAATAGTGTACCAATGATAATATCGATGGAAGTATTTTTGGATTATTGGCCTTGAGCAATCCTCATTTAATAGCTTATTTAGGATTGGTTTGAATTGATGTTATATTGTTTTTCATCTTTAAGTTAAGAGATGTATCTAATCAGGTTCCGGACTTGAACAATTGTATTGTTTTTTTTGTAGGCATTTAAGTAAAAGATCTAACTCTTCATTTTTTAAGTTGGGGTTTAGGTGGGTATTTAGATTCAATTAAACCTTGCTCCACAACAACCAAGAAAAGTGAGATCAATCTTTCTTGGCTAATTGGAACCAAGGAAATTTAGATCAATTTTTTTGACTAATTATTTCTTTCAACTTTTTCTATTCTTCTTTAATATTTTCACATTGCCAATTAGGAATAGTTGTTAGATTGAGTTATATTTGGCACATTCATAATTGTAATTTCAATTCTTATATGCAAGGCATCCATCTTAATATTGTATTGGGATTGACATGAACATAGGTGAAAATATAAATCCTTATTTACATACCCTATGTGAATTTTACCATCTGTGTATCTTTATAACTATTGCATGCTTAAAACCTAACAATGGATATTTTTCCCTCCTGTAAAAATAGAAAAAAAACTAGATACAACCCAAGAAAAAGGTAACTAAATGTTGTTAATCCCCTTGATTGCAAGAATAAATGTAGATGAAGTGGAGAAAATTCGTTGGATCTTGTGAATGACCCAAATCCAATCTATGCACATGATCATATGGTGTTATTGAAAAGTAAGAGGAATTTTTCTATGTTCATTTTGGTTCAGACATCAATGATGCTTGTTTTTATAGGAAGGTAGGGGATTCCATCCATGAAAGGGTTTCAATTTTGCATTTTTATAGAGTTTAATTTATTAATATTATAGAAAACATGACCTATATATGGCTATACTTGTATTTACATGATATAAAATTGGTATATTCGCAGGATGTGGTGTGAAACATATGCAATTATCATCTTTTCTAAGCATTGCACCAACTATTGGGCTATCAGTCTTTTACATTCTTTGTTATGTTGATCTCTTGACTAGGTTTCCTTTTATGCATTTTTCCTTCCCCAGTACTATTTAGTTGGGTCTTCCACTATCCAATGCTACAAATTGATTAGTCGCCCCTACAATCCTAGTGGGATCATTATTAGCATTATAGTGTTATTTTATTTAGCATCTTGTTTGCTTAATATACTAATATGTGTTAGGGCTTCTGTTAGTTACAATTTGATAATATGATATAAAGGGGGTGTTAAAAATGGGTTGATAAAAATGGATACCCACAATATCTGGTGAAACTAGGGGTTTTCTTAATTGGAAAGGCATATTGGGAGGGGGGTTCAACAATAAAATTTTAGGACACATTTTCCAATATTTAGTGAAATTAGGGATACTCTTTAATATCACGTGAACGATCGTGTTATGTAACAAGATCATTGAGTGAACCCCCCATGGGTTTCAACCCTCCATTTTGTTCAATTTTCATCATTGAAAAACCTTACCTTCTGATCATTTTTTCCTTCCCTGCATGCCTATTCCACCTACCATTTGATCTTATTTTGCAAACTTTTTCACTTGTTAGTCAACCCTCCTTCAACAGGAATGAAGAGGTAAAATTGTCATATTTTGGATAAATTTCATATGTTTTGATGAATTAAGGATATTTCAAGGTTAAGTGTGCCTATGTTGAAGGTCTTGGTAGCGCTTATCCATTTTGGTACTCACTTTTGCACTAACCATAATTCCAAGTCAATGCATTCAATGAAGATTTGTGAGTACATGCATGCATTCTCAATGTATCACTCCAACCTCTAGTTGTTCCAGATTGCAATAGTTGCAAGCAAATGCAGCCTTAGCTCAAATGGCACAACGTTACTCATAATAAATGTTTTAGTGGCATAACGATTTAGAAGTAGTTAAGTGAGGTTGTGTATTAATTTTAACGAGCTCATCCTCATACGCTCTGCGTCGTGAGGATAAGGTGCATCATATAGACATTTACTTGTGCTTTAATCTATTAGTTTCATCATACTATCTCCCCTATAACACTCTCCTTATTATTCTAGGATATGATCATATATATATATATAGATATAGATATAGATATATATATAATTCTTGACTAAAGGGGGACAACCAAAAAGAAAGCAATGTTTGTTGTTTAGTTGTGTTGTATCCTTTTTAAATGTGTAGGTGTAGCTCTTGTGGATGTTTGTTTTATACTCTGCATCATGTACCTAGCTGGTTATTTGTTGTTCAATTGTGTTGAACCTTTGTTAACTATGTATATTTCCCTCTTGTAGACATTTACCTTGTATGTTAACATCACATATCTATTTTAAAGAATTTCTTTATTTATTTCCTTTGTTCATATTTGCAGTTCTCTATATGCATTGGTACAAGAACAAGTGACATCGATTCTATCCTGTAGATCCTCATTTATTTTTCATTGTTATTTAATTATGTTTGCGTTCACAGTATTTTATACTCATCATCATTTTATACTCAGTGTAAGAAACATATAGAAGCATCATCTCAATTTCTCACTTGTAGTTTTAAACGACATGTTAATATTGATTTTTGTCATATGCCCTATCTCATTTTGCTTCTATACCCGCTTATTATTTCTCATTATAGAAATCATAGATGGTTTAGCATAGTAGGCATATAATTGCACATACTCATTCTTTTCATTCTAGATAAACTCTTTGATCTTGTGTCTTAGATTTTTCATCATTATCTATTTGTTTATTTCCTGTATAATTATCTCTTTACCTCACTTGTAGACATCACTCACATATAGTCCTCTAGTTAAGATTAAAAGAATGCATCATTAGGATATCTGAACTCTAAGAGGTCATCACAAAGATTTTATATTTAATGTTTTCATGTCTATTGCACACTGTTCACTGAAACCTAAAAAATCATGTCTACAATTTGTGTTAAATCATTGCCCTACATACTCTGCCTTTCACACTTGAGACTATTAATATGATGCAGAAATTTTGACCACTCTTTACTATCAATTGTATAAGGTATTTATTTCTATGGTGGGGTTTGTGTTATACTTTCTAAATTACAGTCTGAAGCCTTGAATATATTGATTAACCTGAGTGGATGCAAAATTTCAGAATGTTTATTCTGGGGACAAGTGTGTATATGTAAATCAAAGTTGAGTTTAGTATGGTCGAGATAGTCATGGAATTTAGCTTCTGGATTTGTGCCTTTATATCTAGGATTCATATCAACTACATTGAAGTGGTAACTATCCCATTGTCAATATTAATTGTGTGCATTGTTTGTTTTTTTGTGCTACTTGTTGTACTTGTCACTATAGATAGTTTTAGTTTGTTTCATTTCTAAAATAAGATTAGTTTACTTATCACACTCTTTATGTAATTAGTTGTTGCTCTTCCTAGGGTTAGGTTAAGTATAATTCAAGATATTAGACATAAAGGTCCCCTCATAATTAGAATTTTTAGGTCATTGATAGATCTTCTCTGTTTAGTCACTACCAAGCTTTTATATTTAATTAGATAGATTGTGTAATTACCATTCATATCCTCTATTTTGGTATTGGTTCCTACTTCCCAATATTGTTTGTTGTATTTCGTCTTGTAATAATATGAGCATAGTTTGATTGTCAGGTGGATTAGTGTGATAGAAATAGAATTTCCTAACTTAAGATCTTTAGTCTTCTTTATTCTTTAAAGTAAAATAGTTTTATGTGATGCATCTTTTTAGTCTTCTTTATTCTTTCCAAAACGAGTATCTTCTGCAATATTGCTTGAGATAGTTTTATGGTATGAATATTTGATTTTCAGAAGTGCTAGTATTGTTCTAAAAGTAGTGTTGATTTAGTAGTTTGTAGATTGCATCTATTAGAGATCTCTACCCTAAATTTATAGGAATTAGGATTTCATAGGACATTAGTTGTTATAGAGTAAATTTTATCTGTATGTACATACACTAGTTTAAGAACTTTGGTCCTGCATTTACTATGTTGCACCTCTAAGTTTATGATTACCCTGGTTTGACAATTCACCGATCAAGGTGAATTATCAATACACCTATTTTACCTTACATTTTTGGCACCATTGTTGGGGAGGTACTAAAGGCATTAGAGAAATAGTAGTATTTTTTTAGTTTTATTTCCATAGATTTACTTTTGTTCACCAAAATTTAATACTTGGAGGAGGAGGAGCGATAAGACGAGAGGTAAGAACCTACACATTTTCTTTGGTAGGTTTCTTCGACCCCTTGCCATGTTGGTTTAGTACCTTTTCTTTTAGTTTGATATGTAGAAAGTAATTAGTAGTTAGTTTTTTAGTTGTCCTTGTTTTGTCCATGAGTAGGCCTAGAGGTAAATTAGGGATTACAATTCCAATTAAAATTAACTTGATATTCTAGTAGTTATAAAACCCTTGTTACTAACTTGGTTGAGCAATCTACAGGAGGCAGAATTCATATTGGAGAAAAACCATAAATCAGTCTTCCAATATTATTGAACTCACAATCTTAAACCACTGTGAATCAGGGGGGAAAAGAGGACATTTTGACAACTGCAAACTAGCTTGTAATTCCAAAAAATATTGCTAAATTCCTTGAAGTTGCAAGAAAGAGAGACTACAGTATCACAAGTTGAATCTATACCTGCAAGTTTGATTGTAGAACCTCCTTCTTTATCTCTCTTGGGAACCATTTCATTTGTTTGGAAACATGAGAGACAAAGAAAGAGATTCAAATGTAGGTAATGACAATGCAAGGAACAATATAGGTAATGAAGAGCATGAGGTAACATTTGCTTTAACCTCACACAAAATATTAATATGAAAAATATTCCTCCCTCGGTCTTACCTCATTTTCATGGCTTAGTGACTAAGGATCCGGATGCATTCCTATTTGAATTTGGCATTTTTTGTAGAAGTTATAATTACATCAGTGGTGCTCAAAAGTTGAAATTGTTCCTTTCTACATTAAAATATAATGCTCTTAGATGGTTTATGCGTTTAGGAGAATGCTCTATTCTATCTTGGGAAGGGATGAAGAAATTTTTTCTTAAAAAGTATCAAGAATATTGCAATACCAGGGACATGAAAACCGATATTTTCAAAATGCAGCAGCAGGAAGACGAGAGCCTTGAAGACTATGTCGAAAGGTTTCTCTATTACCTTCATAAATCCAAACATGGTGCTTTGAATGATGATTGTATCAAAACTATCTTCTTGAAGGGTATTCGAGAAGAATATATTCATACCCTTAATCTCATGAGCTCTAGTGATATCTCTCAAAATTATTTCCAAAACATTTGTGATTTATGTAAAAAGTAATCTCGAAGTAGGGCTAAAGCAGGTAGAGGGATTAGAGATACATTTTTTAGAGGAAATTAATCTATTGTAGAATTAACTAGTACAGAAATAGGAAATTTAGTGGAAAAATTTAAAGCAGATATTTTAAGTACTCTTAGTAATCAACTAGATGCATTAAATACTAAGAAAATAAAAGAACGGAAATATGTTGCTTCATCCATTTTCTGTTCTAAGTGTGGACAAAAACATCCCCTCAAATATTTTCCATTGAATAACATTGGTAGGTTTGTGCTATCTGTGCAGAAAATCATTCTATTGAAAGTTGCCCTTCACTTCTAGGATTACAAGCAGTTTACAAAGGAAGTGGGGAAGCAACTAAACCTCCTTATATTGCTTCACAAAAGAGGCCATGGTATCCAAGACCTCAAGGTATAGCTCATGATCCTTATGTACAATCTGTTCAATCTCATTTTAATAACTTATCACCTTGGGGTGCTTCTAACATTAGAGGAAATTTGGGGTCTAAAATGGGCCTCCTAAGGAAAATAATAAAAAAAAGCCACGCCACACTACCAATATCCTATGTCACACTAAGTTAAAGGTGTTATCTAGTGAAGGTCAACCTATAATACCTCATTAATGGTATTTGACAAGTATGTTGGGTTAGTGTAGAGTTAAGAGATGATGGTTGAAAATAATAATGAAAGGTTTAGATTCTTGTGCATAAACATTAAATGATATAGTGGTAAATTTTTTAAATTTATATTATAATTTATTTATTTTTTTAATAAATGTACCACTACTTCTTTTTACATATTTAATCAAATCTAAAACTTAAAAAGTAACTAAAATTAAAATGAAAAAATATAATTACAATAATACTAAAAATAAACAATCATTATTTTTATTTTATTGTATATTATCACTACTTCCAAGTCCTTTAAAATTCAAATCTCACATTAATTAAGATGAGAGTGGAGAAATTTTAAAATAATAAAAATATTTATATAATTAATCTCTTATAAATAAAAATAAATAAATTTAAAAATATATCATAAATTTAAAAAATATGAGAGAGATAAAATAAGCTTTCTCTATTTTTGTGATAACTTTCTCCTCCGAGCTCGGAATTTGATGCTTTTGGTACCATTGGAAAGGTATCGGTGAGAGCTACAACTTTAGTGTTTTGATTTTTCAATTTATAGGAAAACTTTCCAACTTGAGTTAATCTAAAAAGAATAAAAAAATCAATTATCTCTAATAATAAACAGTAATGTAAAAAGTTAAGAATAAATCTCTAAACAATTACACAGTGCATTACTTGTGTATTCTTAATAAAACAATAATAAAGAAAGCTTAAGTTTGAGATAACAGAGATCTTTGCTAATCATATAAAAACTAAACTAAGGAATATCTTAAATAAAATTGACTAGTTAATCAATATCCTAAAACTAACAATAGCATGTCATAAACAAAATTTGTGAGAAACATTCATCATATTCTATTCATAACACAATTGATCAATGAATAAATTCAAAGCCAAATTATAGCCATTGTAATGAAAAATGATTTACAAAATTCAACTAATAAATTTTAACTAATTGAGAAAAAATAACTCAAATAGACTTTAAAATCCAAGAAAATTCAAACTTTACTCCAGTCGAAACCAACATGTAGAATATCCTCCATTCTCTATTAATTTGCTTGCAAAATATTATGAAATGAATCAAAGATGACAAATAATTCTACAATATCCGATGACCAAAATCTCATCAATAGTCCGACCAATCTCTCCCCTTTTGCTTTCAAATAAAGATATATAAATACAAATTGGTAGATAAAGCAGATCACAAAATCTGAATGAGACCTCCTAGAACCTAGGACTTGCCTAACTAACTTGACCAATATTAGTCACATAGTATCTCCATTTATCATATACCTCTATCATTTGTGCCACATTATATAAATACAAATTGGTGTATAAAGCAGATCACAAAATCTGAATGAGACCTCCTAGAACCTAGGACTTGCCTAACTAACTTGACCAATATTAGTCACATAGTATCTCCATTTATCATATACCTCTATCATTTGCGCCACATCATGATAGCTAGCATGTTCTAACTGGAGTTGGATTCTGCACAAGTGTGAATGGATCTCCTTGCTTCTAATGTTATAAATATAAAGAAACATTAATTATATATAATATAAATAATAAACTCATAAATAGTTATTAGTAAATTGTTTAAAAGGATGCATCGTTTCATGGATGGTCTCCAAAGTGCCTTTAGGGATATTATTTGTATGGCACTCACATTGTCAATTATCATCAATTCATTATTCAGGTTCTATTATCCTTTATGGATTATTGTAGGCTATTGTAGGCTATTATATTTAGATTGGAAGTTTCATATATGAACCATATTGGTTCATACCATTGGTATCAGAGAAAGCCCTTTCCTCGAGCCTCACTGATCCAAGGCTTGTAGCCTCACTCTCAGAGCTTCTTTGATTAAGGATATTTAATCCACATTGGATTTTGGCCTTTTCTAAAAAATACTACACGCAAAGGGCTATGTCCCTTCCTCCTACACTCACTCATGCCCTCCACTCCCCTACATTTTTCTCTCCATTACACTACAACTTCCCTTCGCCTGCGATAGCTCCACACTCACTGCCATACCCTCCTCTGTGCGTAGCCCCCTCTCCATTCATATTCCATTAACTCCAGTGCATACCCTCTCACACCTCAACACTCACTTCTTGCATCCCTTCACCCTCATGTCCTTCACTCACCTGTGCACGCCCTCTCATCAATTCTCCTGCGATCCCCACTCCTCCACGCTTGCATACCCCTACTTCTTCCACAACACTTCCCACACTCATGTTAGAAAAATAGGATCACAAAGCAATAACAATAAACAAGATGCAAATATAAAACACATAAACACAATACAATAGAGACACAAATATGCATGGTTCACCCAATCTGGGCTACGTCCACGGAGAAATTGCCAGTCATTTTATTATACTGTCCAACAAATGAATGGATACAACCCGCAACACATCCACTGCAATTTCCTTTTCACTCTCTCACACAATCATATATATCTTTACAATGCTACAATACATAGCCGTATTACAATGCCTTCCTTTTAAAGAGGGATTACCATGGGAAAATATAATGGAATACCCAATACCATGGGCCCGTAAATCACCCATTATTGACCAATTCATGACTGTGAAATTACAACATTTTACAAGGCATTTTTTTTTTCTGAAATTTTCGCTACAGGGGAATTGCTCGAACCCCCACCAAGGGGGGCCTCCTAAAATGTAGTTTCCCCCCCTGGGATCCCCCATGGAAACTATATTGGGGGGGAATCCCCCCCAAACCTCCACATCATGGGTTGGGATCCAGACACATCTGAAACACGACCTTTGAATAAGGAATATCAAAATCCACAACCAACAATATCCCACTTGGAGATTTATCACAGCAACTCCACTGCTACTGCATCTACTGGACTATGCTCCATCCTTGGAACTGGAAAATTTCTCATCTTTACCTTCATGCTTGAAGGCCAACTGAAACCGAGCAAGAACTCAGTTTCTCTATGGTTAATACCTTTGTCAACATGTATGCAGGATTCTGGCTAGTGTGTATCTTTTCTAGCTTCAACAGTTCATCTTCCAGAACATATTGTATGAAATGGTACTTGATTTGTATATGTTTAGAATTAGAATAGAACGATGAGTTCTTTGCAAGATGAATTGAACTCTATCTTTCACTGTACAACCTTTTTTTTTTTTTTGACAAGAACGGTTAGTTTGCATTAATCTGCGTTCTGGCAAGCCAGAACCAAAAAGTTACAAATCTGAAGAAGGTTGGAGACCTCTAACAGTGCTTCCCACCTTCTTGTAAAAGTCTTGGGAGACAAATCCCATCTGTTTCTTGAGCTAATTCGAGATAATGACAAAGTGAGCTTACAAGGGTAAATTCTCACAAACTGTGAGCAAAGTAGAAGACAAAAGCAACACATTTAAACTCAGGGGGATGAAAGCCCCTTAAGGTAGGGATCTAGCTTTTTCTGAGATCCAAAAGAGATGTTGGTAGCCGTCTCCTTTTCTCTACGTGCTTTGTTGGTCCTTCGCCCTCTGGTAAGGGGTGGAGACGGGACTGAATTGTCTTCACGTTCAATAGTTCCCACCGAGCCGCTGGAGGGGACTGAAACAACCTGACCTGCAGGGGCAGGGGGATCAGGATCTGAAGCCCTGGTTTCTTTCGCTTCTACTGAGCCAGGAAGGGCAGGGTCCGGAAGTCTTTCGTCTACCGGAGGGTCTTCCATAACTGTTGTTGCTTCAAGGTCTAGGGATTCTTCTTCTTGCAGTGCTTCAAAACTGTTTTTATTTTCAAGAGTTGCCTCCGTTGAAGGAGTGGCCTTCGGAACCTGGGCTAGTGATTCCTTTCTCTTTGGCTGCCTTCGTCGGTTGGTTACTGGCTGAAAATCATCTCCTTTAGCTGGTTCTGCCTCTTCTGAGGCTTTGGGGCAGCATTTTGCGAAGTGACCATAAGTGTGACACCGTAGGCACTTAAAAGGAATCTGCTCGTAGTCCAGCTCTTGGATATGGTGCCATTCCCCCAGGGAGAGCTGAATGGCTTCCGGGAGTCCTTTCTCGAGGTTAACCTCAACACAAACACGAGCACAGGTAAATTGATCCCCTTTCGGCTCCACACTGTCCAGGAAACGCCCAAGCTTATTTCCAATGTCCTCCAGAGAACTTTTCCCCCATAGATGCAGGGGGAGATGAGGCAGCCTAACCCATACAGGGGCTGCAGTAATCTCAGCTCCGGGATTAAAGTCAAGAGTCCAGGGGGCTAAGAACAGCCCCCTCGGCCCCATGAAATAAGGCCCAGATCTGAAAACTAGATCTCGATCCACTTTGCTAGAAAAGCTGAAAACAAAAAAGCCCCTGCCTACTGCACATAGAGAAACGTTTCCATGTATCAACGATTTCCAGCGTTCTTCCATCCAAGCCTCCACCGATTTGGGGCTAGGCCATAACCCCGTGAACTTTCCGATCAGGGCTTTTTCTGCTAGAAGGAGGGCAAGACTGCATGGCTCTTCTGGAGATAGCTCCAGAGAGGGGATCTCCTCCATCTTCTTAACAAACTTAGACGAGAGAGAAGGCTTGGCTTTAGGTCCTGCCGAACGGACTAATGCTGTGAAAGCTTCCAAAGAGTCTTTATCCATCTCTGCAAACCGATCTGAGGCCATTGTGACGGCGACCACCAGCAAACGCAGCAGAGCGAACAGTAAAATCTCAGGCACTTCGCTTGGCTCTGCAAGCAATGGACGAGCGATACCGCGTCCCTGAAACCGCGTCCCTGCAAACGAAAACGAATGAAAAACGAGTGAGGCGGCTAGGGTTTGAGCCCTAGCCGCAGAGCTTCGCCGGGCGTTTCATCGCGAGCCAACTATCTACTCCCTATCCACTGTACAACCTTTTATTCTCCTTATTCTTACCCAATTCCTCCATGAACATCTACAACCAAATCATCTCTTTACTAGCCTTTGTAGCAGCAACATACATTGCTTCCATTGTTGAAATTACAACAACATTTTGCAGTTTTGAAATCCAAATTACTATTGTTCCACCTACATTAAAGACATACCTTGTGGTGCTCCTCCTGCTATCTTTATCACCTTCCATATCTATCAACATATCCTTGTAGAATAGTGTCTAAACCTCCAAAACCTAATGCATGAGTGGTAGTACCTCTGAAATACTTTAGAATCCATTGTACTACCTTTCAATGTTCTTTACCTAGATTATTCATATACATGCTCACAACTCCCACTGCATGTGCAATATTTGTTGAGATATTGTAACTTCTAATAATATTATATTTGTACTTTATTATTCCGGAGATGTTTCATTCCTCCATAGAGATCTTATTGTATATCCGGAGATGTTTATTCCTCCATTGGAATGTGGTAACTTGGGTTATTAGAATTCCCTAGTGGGGTCAGCCCAGAGTCAGTTGTATGGGGTGTTTAAGTCCCCTAGTGGGGTTGGCCCAGTCATCATTATGTTGAGTGGTTAAGTTGGGGCTGACCTAGCTAAGATTAAAAGACAAGTGAAGTAGTGTATAAATGGAGGAGGTGTGTTCCTCATTTAACACACACACACTCACTTGTGAAACTCACATAGGTGAAGGAGAGATCTGCAAAGGAGGAGAAGGAGCTCATGTTTGGGTATTACATATTTGTATTTGCTGGTCATCTATAGTGAGGAATATTTGTTGGATTTTCTACCCCAGGAGGGTTTCCCAGGATAAATTGTGTCTCTTTTGTTTATGCTGTGCTTGTTGTTCTTTCAGTGATCCTGTATATGCTATTGTTGAGAAATTGAATGTAATACTGATGTTATCTATATTAGCATATTGAATCTTAACATGGTATCAGAGCTATCCTGAAGGAAGGCAATGTATGGAACTTACGACAGTTATCTCACTTGTGACAATTTGAAAGTTAGGGTTTTGTATAGAAAAACCTAGTCGTCGTGGCACTTTTGCTATAAATCCATTTCTGCGAAGGTTCAGGATCTAAAACTTTTACAAGCTGAAGATAACATCCCCCTGTACCTTTTGGCCGAAGCTTGGCCTTAGATTCATTGTACTTTGTGATTTATTATCCGTACAAGTTAGGGTTTCTACCTCTTCCAGAATGCAGTCCTAAACAGGTGACCCAGGGAAAAAGGTCATATCTCGGACTAGGAAGCTCCAAATTAAATTCTATAAAAAGTTTCAGTTAGGGAATGGATTGTAGTTTGATAGGTCCTCTTTTCAGAGGCCTAAGTTGAAATAGTGACACGTGGAACTCCGTACAAGTTTTCTATGCTGCTTCATCCCATAACAGGTCATGTTGCGACACTTGGCATAAATATCTCTCAGAGAATCCATTAAAGCTCAGACCTGTGGGATTGGAAATATGACAGGTCAGTATAGCACAAGCCAAATTTTTAGACCCTATAGATCCGAAATTTCATAGATGCACCAGAAACAATACAGAACATCTAAAATGACTCAACGGAGGAAATCTAAGAAGAGGAGGAAGAAGCTCTCACTTAGGGTTTTTTAGGGTTTAGGTATAAAAGGAACTAATACAATGTTGGAGACACTTGATACAACATTGGAAGCTTTTATAATGGATTTGGAATCCATTCATCATAGATATTGATCCTTCATCAAAATATTGTGAGAGGAAGGAGATTGAAAATTAGGGTTTCCAAGTAAGAAGAAACCCTAACAAAGTTGGGAGACTCATATGGCAGCAATAAAGGAGGTTTAAATGGAACTAATATTTATCATCCTAGCACCATGAACCTATACAAGATGTTTTACAAGTAATCTACCTTGGATGGTTAGGTTTTTACCCCTATAGAGAAGACTACTCGTCAGGTATGACTTGAGAAGACACATGTATGTTTTGAAATCTGATTCTTGATTAAGTTCATAATATGTTTGTCTTCATGTTATTGAGGTTAGTACAATTATGATTGGTTGATAATGAATGCATGTGAGTGATAGAATACATTCATTGATTAGGGTTATGACACTTATGATTGTACTAATGCACCTGTGAGGATGATTTTGTCTGCTAACAAGATACAGGTACATCAAGAAAGACAAATCAAGCTCTATGACCATGATGACATGAAGACAAATACTCATCCATAGTATTTGACCACATAGAATCTCTACTTACAAGGTATGTATGACTTTGTTCTACTATTCTTAACTTATGAGATCTGCAGGTTCTAGCACAAGGTCTCTAAATCGTTGAAGAGAACAAAGAAGATATTGTTTGGGTATGTTAAGACATAACTAAGCATGATAATTCAGGTATGTTTTCCTATATCAAGTTGGAATCCTACTTTATGTTGGGATCTTAGGTAAGTATACCTTTGTATGAAATAGTCATGACCATACATACTTAAGATTATTTAGAATCATAATGTTTTGATAGTATTTAGATTATACTAATGAACGTATGATTATGTATGAGATCATGAGGATGACACTTGTGCACACTTAAGCATGCATAGTGTTACATAATGGATAGAAGTTCAAAGACATATAATGATGCTATCATAAAATAGAGATCAAGCGGGAGGCAACCACACAAACATAAAAATAAGTATTTGAGTTGTTATTTGAATATCTGAATAGTTAATGATATTGCTCGTAATAGTTGTATGCATATTTGTATTCCTAGACTATATCATGCATAGTGTAAGCATTCATATAGTTTTGAACAGTATACTACTAATATGCATATGATCGGTAAGTTGGACAAACATTCCATTGTTGCTTGTCTAGAATGAAACCTCTTTGCTGACATGCTGAGAGCTGTGCACGTTCTTGATAGTATGTTCTGGTAGAGATGGAAGGAATATAGATAGCCATTGTATGCATACATGATATGGAAAAGTGTTGTGCCAAAGTATTGGTCAAGATAGTTGCATAACTATGTGAATCATATCTGTATGCATAATGGGTTATCATGTCAACATGATTTGATGATTATGAAGTATTACTAATCATGTAATTAAATTTGATTTGTAGGAAAGATCATGTGCTATGATTTACAAAAGAAGGATGATGAACACCGAACAAGTGATGGATGTTCAACAAGAATACTTACAAATAAAACATACTATAGAAGGCTTGTGGCTAGAAGATTCTCTTAGAAAGAGGAAGAGGATCATGACCAAATGTTTGATCCAAGTGGCTAGATAATACCGCTCTCTTAATGGTGTAATTGAAGAAGAAGTGTGAATCGAGAAAACTCCCAGGATTCAATTGAAGAAAGCTCTGTATGGGTACCCAAGATCGATAGTCATTTGATGAGCTTAATGATCACCATGGGTGATGTGGATTTCAACCTTTTCTACAAGGTTAAAGATGGTGTCTATATACATATGAAATTCTTCTCTTATATGGATACAAGAAGGAACTCACCACAGAGTTTGAATGATCTTGAGGCGCATATCAGTAGACCCATCTGACGAGAGATGGCACAAATAGATATGCAGAATATCACTCAATGCATAGTGTGAATGATGTTCAGTCACAGAGGGAGAATTGATAGCTTCTTGACAAGCTTGGGCTTTACCAAAAGTAAAGTTGATCCTAAAATTTATCTTAAGGTTATGGATGATGAACCTGTTATACTATTGTTGTATGTGGATGATCTCTTTATGACAGGAAATGAGAAACAGATCATGGCAAGAAAGAAGAAGATGGCTACAGAATTTGAGATGAAAAATATCGGATTGATGCATTACTTCCTAGGTTTGGAAGTATGGCAAGGATCAGAAGGAATCTTTCTCAACTAGGGAAAGTATGTTGTGGAAATCGTGAATAGATTTGATATGTTGGAATGTAAATCCATGGCCACTCCCATGGATTCCAACTTAAAACTGTTAGCAGATGACTCATCAGAGTTAGTGGATGTAACTCTGTACAGACAAATTATTGGGTCATTGATGTATCTGACGAACATTAGGCCAGATATATGATTTGCTGTGAACACCTTGATTAAGTATCTAGTGGAACCTAGACGTGTTCACCTTATAGCTGCAAAGCATGTGATGAGGTACTTGAAGGGTACGGTAGACTTTGGTATATATTATCTTGGAGATCATGACTTCAGATTGTATGGCTACACAGATGTTGACTAGGCAGGAAGTGTATCAGACGGGAAGAGCACATCAGGCAGATGTTATTTTCTGGGATTTGACATGATCTCATGGTTTATCAGGAAGCAGTTTAGTGTGGATCTCAACACAGTTGAAGTGGAATATATAGTTGCTTGCTCTGCTAGTTGTGAAGCGCTATGGCTTCGAAAATTATTATCAGGATTGTTTGACTTGGATATGGACCCCAATGTGATCTTGTGTGACAACCAGAGTTGTATCAAGATGAATGAGAATCCATTGTTCCATGATAAGTCAAAGCACATAGAGATACGATATTTCTATATACAGGATATGGTGCAGAAAGGAGCTATAAATATCGAGTATGTGGGCACTGACGAACAAGTTGCTGATGTAAACCTCTGTCTCGAGTAAAGTTTGAGTATTTCCGAGACAAGCTTGGTGTAGTTCAGAAGGATCCTCCTCGAAAGGGGGAGTGATATGGTCGATGATGAGGATACTGTATCGATGATGAGGATACTTGTATTGATGATGTGGATACTTGTATCGATGATGAGGATACATGTATTCATGATGTGGATACTTGTATCGATGATGAGGATGCTTGTATTGATGATGTGGATACTTGTATCGATGATGAGGATACATGTATCGATGATGAGGTTACCTGTTCCAATGATGAGGATACCTGATATTGATGATGAAGTCAATGATACCGACGATGAGGTCGATGAGTGGTCCTTAGACTTGGTCTAAGTTGATGAGTGGATTGTATCATCCGTGGACACATGTCCTAAAGATATCCGTAGAGTCTTGTCTCCGAGAAAGATGTTGATAAATCCTAAATTTGATCTAGGTCACATCCAATATGAAAAAGGACTAGCTATGTGGTGGTAAATCCTAGATTTGATCTAGGTCACATCCAGTATGAAAAAGGACTAGAGGTGATAAATCCTAGATTTGATCTAGGTCACATCCAGTATGAAAAAGGACTGGTACCGTGGTAAGACTGCATCGTCCCTGAATAGTTGATTCAAAATGTACGTGATAGGACTGCATCATCCCTAAAAGTTTGGTTCAAAATGTACGTGATAGGATTGCATCATCCCTGAACGTTTGGTTCAAAATGTACGTGATAGGACTGCATCGTCCCTAAACATTTGGTTCAAAATGTACATGATAGGATTGCATCATCCCTGAACGCTTGGTTCAAAATGCACGTGATAGGATTGTATCATCCTTGGACTTATGTCCTAAAGTGAGAGGGATTGATCATATCGTAATTGGATCATGTGTGTTGCAGGGTATGTTTCTATGATCGGGACATCCAGATGATGATGTTGTTGATCGGGAGATCCATATGATGATGTTGTTGATCGGGAGATCCAAATGATGATGCTGTTGGTTGAGAGATCCAGATGATGATGTTGTTGATCGGGAGATCCAGATGATGATGTTGTTGATCGAGAGATCCAGATCATGATGTTGTTGATCAGGAGATCTAGATGATGATGTTGTTGATCGGGAGATCCAGATGATGATGTTGTTGATCGAGAGATCCAGATGATGATGTTGTTGATCAGGAGATCCAAATGATGATGATGTTGATTGGGAGATCCAGATGATGCTGTTGTTGATCGAGAGATCTAGATGATGATGTTGTTGATCGGGAGATCCAGATGATGATGTTTTTGATCGGGAGATCCAAATGATGATGATGTTGATAGAGAGATCCAAATGATGATGTTGTTGTAGTTGTTTGAGTGTTGCAGAATATGAAGACTTGATACTGAAGATGTTGATGTTCTAGTATTGAAGATCTTAAAGATGTTCCAATAACTGTTTGAGTTACTGATGATGTATGAATAAAGCTTCCAATGATTTATAGATGTATCATGTATCATGTAGTTGATGACTCCTTGCTCTTGCAGATGTTGTTATAATATCCTTCTCGTTAAGGGAGAGTGTTGAGATATTGTAACTTCTAAGAATATTATATTTGTACTTTATTATTTCGGAGATGTTTCATTCCTCCGTAGAGATCTTATTGTATATCCGGAGATGTTTATTCCTCCGTCGGAATGTGGTAACTTGGTTTATTAGCCTTCCCTAGTGGGGTCAGCCCAGAGTTAGTTGTATGGGGTGTTTAAGTCCCCTGGTGGGCTCGGCCCAATCATCATTATGTTGAGTGGTTAATTTGGGGCCGACCTAGCTAAGTTTAAAAGACATGTGAAGTAGTGTATAAATAGAGGAGATGTGTTCCTTATTTAACACACACACACTCACTTATGAAACTCGCATAGGTGAAGGAGAGATCTGCAAAGGAGGAGAAGGAGCTCATGTTTGGGGATTACATCTTTGTATTTGCTGGTCATCTATATTGAGGAAGCTTTGTTGGGTTTTCTACCCCATGAGGGTTTCCCAGGATAAATTGTGTCTCTTGTGTTTATGCTATGCTTGTTGTTCTTTCAGTGATCCTGTATATGCTATTGTTGTGAAATTGAATGTAATATGGATGTTATCTATCTTAGCATATTGAATCTTAACAATATTTGGTCTTGTGCACACCATGGCATACATCAAGCTGCCAACTTTTGATGAATAGGGAACCTTGGAAATGTAGTGTATCTCTTCATGTTTTTTGGGACACATCTCCTTACTTAGTTTGAAATGGCTAGACAAAGGTGTACTAATGGTGTTGCATTCTACATTTTAAACCTCTCCAACACCTTTTCTATGTACTCACCCTGAGACAATGTCAATTTGCATTTTTTCCTCTTTGTTGTTATTCTCATACCAAGGATTTTGTTTATAGAACCCAATCCCTTCATCGCAAATGAATTAGAGTAACTTCCTTTTGAGCACATGTATATCTTGCATGTTAGACCCTGCAATAAGCATGTCATCCACATATAATAAAAATATAATATATCTTCCATTATCTAGCATCTTGAAATAAACACAGCTGTCAGAATGACATCTACTATAACCTTGTTCTATCATAAACTTGTCAAATTTCAAATACCACTGCCTTGGATCTTGCTTTAGGCCATACAAGCTCTTCTTCAACCCGCATACTAAAATCTCCTTCCCTTTGACCTCATACCCCTGTGGCTGCTGCATATAAATCTCTTCTTCCAAATCCCCATGGAGAAAGGTTGTTTTTACATCTAACTGTTCAAGATGAAAATCATCTACCACCACTATACTTAAATTAGTTCTAATTGAATTCATTTTAACAACAGGATAAAATATTACATCAAAATATATACCTTTCCTTTGTGCAAACCCATTTACAATGGACTTGTACCACTTCTTTCCTCCGTCTTCTTCCTTCAACCTGTAAACCCATTTATTTTGCAATGCTATTTTACCTGCAGGAAACTAAACCAAATCCCAATTATGATGTCTTACCAATGAGTCCATCTCCTCATTCATGCCTTGCTCCCACTTCTTTCTAGTTTCCACCTGCATTGCTTCTTCTTAACATTCTAGTTCACCAGAGTTAGTCATCAATAAATAATATATTGAAGGAGAGTGTCATTTAGGGGGTCTACTTAACTTGGTAGATATTCTAACACTTGCAGGTGTTTTGGGTACTTGTTGATGTTCTTTATTTTCTGGCACCTTTGGAACTTCATTTTCTTTGATTTCATCAAGCATTGTGTACTCTGTGTTTTTCTTTTCCTGTTTTTTCCCTACAACTGAACTTTATACATGACCTTTTCATTGAATACCACATCTCTACTCCTAATTATTTTGTTATTTTCATAATTCCATAAGCAATAACCAAAATCTTAACCCTATATCTAATAAAGGTACATTTCTTGGATTTAGCCTCAAGCTTTGTTCTATTTTCTTTATCAATATGGACAAATTATTCCCAACCAAAAGTTATTAGAAATTAATAATTTACATTTTTACCTATCCATGCCTCCTCTGGAATATCACCACCCAAAGTTCTTGAAGGCCCTTTGTTTATTAAGTAAACAACAGTATCTACAACATCTACCCAAAACTATAAGGGAAATCCTACATGCAATCTCATACACCTTGAATTCTCCATGATCGTCCTATTTATTCTTTCCAACACACCATTTTCTTGTGGTGTTCCTGGGATTGTCTTCTCTGTACAAATCTCATGGTATAAACAATAACTATCAAACTCCTTGCTGTAGTATTCACCTCCATTATCAGATTCGATACACTTCATTTTTTTTCTTATCTCATTCTCAACCAAAGCTTTCCACTTCTTAAAAGTAGAAACACATCATATTTCTTTCTAATGCAATAAACCCATGTTTTTATAGTTGCATCATCAATAAAAGTAACATAATAACAAGATCCACCATGAGATTGTACATGAGCCAGTCCCCATACATTTGTATGCACAATCTCTAACTTTTCACTCTTCTTCTATTTCCAAACCCTAAGAAATATAACTCTCTTATGTTTTCCATAAATACAGTTCTCACATAATTCCAAAATTACTTGCTTCGGATCTGGAAGCAGCTTCCTTGAGTGGAGAATTTGCATTCCCTTCTCACTCATGTGGCCAAGCCTATGATGCCACAATTTTGTATCTATTCATGTGGAAGCTAAAGAGATAGAACAATCAGTATTAGGAGGACATAAATACAACGTACCTAT
Organism: Larix kaempferi; assembly: GCA_027924585.1. Classification (NCBI taxonomy): domain Eukaryota; kingdom Viridiplantae; phylum Streptophyta; class Pinopsida; order Pinales; family Pinaceae; genus Larix; species Larix kaempferi. The sequence continues at coordinate 26,083,949 of BSBM01000632.1, read as the reverse complement.
CATGTCTCATTTTTCTATCACCATCGATCCTTTAGTGATCTTCCACCATGTTTATCCAAATGTATATAAACAGCCAATGTCTCCCAACTACCCTATTGAGATCAGATTTCTTTTCATAGTAGGAATATGCCTTACATAATTTAGAAACCATTCAGTTCCATTCTTTAATTTTATCTGTACCTTACCCATTCCAAAAATTTTACATGGTTCATCATCACCCAATAAAACATGTCCAAAATCACCTGGAACATAATCATGAAATAATTTCCTATGGGGTGTAGCATGACATGAATCTCCTAAATCTACTACCCAGTAATCACTAGTACTATCTAATGCAAGAATCAAATCATCTTGTAACACATCACCTGCTACATTTGCTTCCTAAGTAGTCTCATGTTGTCCATCTCCTTTCTTTTTTAGAGATTTTTAGTCTTTCTTCATATGTCATTTGTTCCAACAGTTCCAACACTCGATATTTTCGAGTCTGGACTTGGATATGCCCTTCCTAGACTTGTTGCAATTAACTGATATCTTTCCTCTCTCCCTTTGTCTTCCCCTTCTCTCCATGGTCAACACATTACCTAATGTCTAGGACATGTGTTTTTCCTTCGCATTTCCTCGCTAAGAATAACACCAACAACATCATCAAATTCCAAAGTGTTTGAACTAGAGACAGAGTTACTTACAACAATGACCAAGCCATTTGTTGGAGGAGCCTAGGTCTACCTGTAAACTAGGTCCTCCATCCGACTAATTGTGATATATGTCGACGGATTGTGTCAACCAATAACATGTCAGGTTGGCCAGATGAATCGACAGGTAGTTATGTAACTGTTTTTCAATTGTATAAATAGGTTGGTGAGCCGATCTACATAAGAATTAGAGACTGTTCAGATATTTGTAAACTCTTATGCATATCTTGCTGAATAATAAAGGGCTTGTTGCTTTGTCTCCCATTACTTGTTTATTGCATCTGTATCTTGTGATTTCTTGTGTACAATATTATAATATGTATCACTGGTAACCATGCGACCTCCACGACTACAACATTGGTTCTATTGCCGGTGATGCATGCATAAGATGACAACGAGCATGATCATATGATATCAAAGCAAGAAATTAAGGATTGGTGGGAGAGGAAGATAACAAATTACCTGCAAAACTATGCTAGAAGAAACAAGCTGACTATTTTTGAAGCAAGAGAAAAGTTCTTTTCCGAGATGCATGAAAAATTCGTAGAGTCTGTATTGTTCACATTGAAGAAGCTCCTGAATGAAAAGACCAACAGATGAAAAAGAGCGCAAATTAATTAAAAAAGCTTATCAAAGGAGGCCGTACAAATCTATCAGAATGGTGCGAGGAAAAGGCTTTACAATGACCTTACTAACTAGTTTTTTTGTTCTTTACCGACACTTCTTTTCAAGTTCCTGATCGACAAAGGTGTAGTGCATATTGTCGAGACTCGACCCCTGTTGTCGCCACCACTCCCGAACTCGAATTGGGAAGAAAAGGAAAGAAAGTGGGAAAAATTCGTATAAGAACGAGAGTGAGAATATTTCCTGAACAAATGAAGTATCGTACTTCCCCAATTTCCTAAAGAGCTTCGGGTCAGCATTGGGGGGGTATCCAAACACATTTCTGGTGGAGTAGATGTATGAAGAAAGTCGACAGATGAAAAGACGACATGACCAGCAGTGAAAATTCTGAAAAATTCAACAAAAATATAACAATGAGCCACAAAAGCACCTCGGACATCCAAAATATTGAACGAGAAAATAGATGAAAGCGGCGTGAAGAACTAAGGGAGCGAGCTAGTGTGCTCCAGAAAAATGAAAGTTGGGTATAGTGACAGATGCAGAAGGTAGTCCGCCAGAGTCGAGCCGAGTTCGATAGGAGAGGGCGTTGATTAAGATTTGTAACCGATGGAGGAATATTTGTGGATCGATCGTGGTAGATCTCTCCAAGTGAACATACATGATACCATAACACTCCATTCCCCCTTCCAGCTAACTTAGAGCGCTCAAGTACACAATATTGTCGAAGAGGATTTAGGACATTATGCTAGTCAGTCGGGCATCTGGAGTCGAAGAAGAAATGAAGGTGATGAAGTCGATGAATTGTTGATTCATCGACTGGAAGAAGGAAATTAGGTCACTTTCCAACCCGAATTCTCAAACAGAAGTTTTCATCTACTCTATTCAAATCGTGAGGAAGCGCCCCCCCCCTTCCACTTCCAGCATTGAGTGATTCGGTGAGTTCATCGGAAAATCCGAGGAGAAGTGAAATCCAGATTGAACAAAATTTTACTTGGATTTCAACAGAAGTGATTGAAGAAAGCTAACCCCCGATAACCAACAAAGAACCATACGAAGTTCCAAAAGTTATCATTGACAGTTAAGAACAAGCTCCAAATACACATTTATCAATAGTACATGTCGAATTTATTCAATTAAGTAATTTTCTCACCAGAAACAATCCACCATCTCCACCAGTAAGCTTAGAGGTTGAAGTCGCAGCAGACATGGCACACAACAACACACCTTCCTTTCTAAGAAGGTGATGAAGATCCCAGAAGGCATTGGTTTGTATGTGAATCGATATGGGAATCTAACACCCTTACCAATGAAGATCGACATATGGCGCAATTTGCTGGCTCATTACGAAAAAGAGCACTAACCTGGTATATGGGATATATTGACAAAACAACCAATGCAACAAAGGCTCAAATCAAACAACAGTTCTTATCCTTCTTTAAAACTCCGGATGCAAAGTACTTGGTTGTTGAAGAGTTGAAAACTATAGTGCAAAAACCGACAAAAAATGTGAGGGAGTATGACAAGAGATTCAAAGACCTCCTGAGCCAGATCGACTATGACATTAAGGAAAATCTATTGATCTAATGGTTCGTAGCTAGCCTACTATGGAAGATGAAATTGCACGTCTGTTGGCATAATGTCACCACATATGAAGATTCCCTGACGAAGGCTCTACAAATAGAAATGAATGATGACTACCCCATAGCCTCTGTCGACGGACATATTGAGGAACAACTTGAAAGCATGCAGAAATCCATCCAAGAAATCAAACTCCGAGGAATAGAACTCTAGTGTAAAAAATGCTCCACAGTTGGGCATACAAAATACTACTATCGTCATGATGACCGACGACAAGACATTCAACTTGTATAGACAAAGAGCTTCTGCGACATTTATCAAGAGTACGACACTCATGCTACAAAAGACTGCCCATATAACATGAAGAACAATCAAGCTATGTGGTGCGTTATATGTGAAGTTAGTACTCATTCCATAACAGAATGTCATTTGAATTTAAAGAACAAACAAAACTACCACGCGGTATACCATACCAATTCTGTCAACCAAAGAAATTAAGGAAATGAAAGGAATGATAGAAATGACCAAAACGACAAAAATGACAGATATCCAAGATACGACGGTAGAATATATGATCGGTGTAATGACAATTTCAATAGATACAGAGGATTCCTAGGTCAAGGTCGCAATAATGGAAGTCGAGACTTCCAAACTCGTCGACCCATACAATGTTTCACATGTCGTAACGAAGGACATTGTTATGCAGAATGTCCTTACAAAGATCGAACAGATCTGAAATTTTGTACAAAATGTGGAGTAGGGGATCACTATTAGGAGGATTTCCCTACCATGCTTGAAAATATCAATAATAAAAAGAATGTTAATGTCATCCTGTGTTCCTAAATCTGATATAATTAGAACGAAGAATCTTGAAATTGTAACAAGGCAAGGAATTATAATTGGTCATGATAATCCACAAATTAGCAAAGTAATGAATCAAGAGGATTATCTGAATCCAAACAAGCAAAAACATATGTTTAAGAATGCATATGATATATTCCATGAACTGGCATCTCAAGAAGATAATGATGAAGCTCGACAAGAAGCTATTAATGAATTGGTCAATCTAATAACTAAAGAGGAAGTTGTCGCAAAGTTAATAGACTTAACACACAATATTAAAAGCAAATTTTTAGAAGCAAAGCAATCCAGAAACATATGTCAACTAAATAAAAAATACAAGAATGCCACAAATCCTCTGGTCGAGCTAGAAATGAAAGGATATTGTGTCCGATAGGTAGTCCTCAACTTTGGTTCACAAGTAAATATCATGACTCATGATACTTGGGATCACTTAGGTCGACCCAACTACAAGAATCGAGCATCTAGTTGAAACTAGCCGACCAAGGTCTGATTGAACCAATCAGAGTGTGTAGAGATGTCGAAACATCTATCAAGGGAATAATGACAAAAGTTGACCTCGAAATCATAAATCCCAAAGACGGATCCATTTCGTTCCCAGCACTAGTTGGACCACCTTGGGGAAGAAAAATGAAGGCATCAATATCACTCGACAAAGAACGAATCAAACTCAAAAGAAATGGTAAAAAATTCATAGTACCAATTCACCCATCGCAAGGAGATCCTTGGACAGAACCAATTGATGATGATAATGACATCCAATGGTTGTACCATATAAAGAATGATGAAGACTATACTGAGCCTAATTCACAAGGAGAGCTCCATCTTGGAAATCCTACATCGGTCAGATACAATTCAGATGCCGAACTATATGAATGGTAGATCGAGAACTATGAACTGTAAGCCAGAGAATTCTAGACAATCGAAGCTATTCCCAAAAAGAAAACAAAGCAATGCTTCTCCATCTCTACAATACCAAAGATATTCGAAAGAAAAATCCGAGAATATCCAACATTGACACAGGTAAAGAATGACTCGACATTAACTCGCTAAGATACAAAGAACATGAATCTCCATCCTTACATGTTGAAGAAGTATCAAATAATGTCGGAGAACAAGGACGACTGCAGAGTTTGGTCAAGACATTCATAGGTCAAGCAGCAAGATGGTGAGATACACAACAGTCGAGACTCCAAACTTGGACCACAACATAGACATATTTTGTTGAAAGATTTGGAGGAAATAAACTAACAGCTCAAGCAATAATTCCACTATTCACACAAGGACAAGATCCTGAAGTACATATCAATAACTGTGAAAGGGAATGGAAGAGATTAGGATACAGAGATGAAAGAACATGGCCACATCTTTTCCCAAACACACTCGACGACTTGCCGAACAAATGGTACAAAAGAAAATTTTATCAAAGATATGAAAAGATATAAAAGAAAAATTTATCAAAGATTTCAAATTTTCTCCAAAGGAGGAGCAATTAATTGAAGTGAGTAATCAAGTGAAAACATTTCTACAACCGACGAGCAATAAAATATCAGAAGATAACCAGCAACTTGCTCGATAATATTCTATATGCAATAACATCAAGTCGACAGGAATCCAACATTCGACGAGATTACAATTGGAAATGGAGAAAACAAAGGGAAAGAGCTTCAAATGGAAACAATATCATCCAGGCACATCCAAGCTGTTCAGAACAACCTTCAAATTCGAAGTGGCAGAAAAAGAAGATCCTGAAATACTAACCGAAAAATACTTTCCACTGACATTCACACAACTCAAAGAAGGAGAACAATCGATCAATGAAAGCAGAGCGTCAGAATGGATGGACGCAAAAGTTAAGACAAAATAAATCGACACATATCAAATGACAACATGGAAAATGTTGGTGACTACTGGAATGAAGAACAGACAGTAGAAATCACAAGTCTCCTCAAAGAATTTCAAGATGTATTTGCTAGGGATTACAAATATCTCAAATGCCTGGTACAAGAAATGGAAGAAATGAAAATTGACATTAAACCAGACGCAAATCCAGTGAAGAAAAGGCCGTACAATCTAGCACTCAAATACATGGAAATTGTTAAGAAATAGATCAACAACATGCTTGCTGTTGGAATCATTTACCCTATCGATCAATCAGAATGGGAAAGTCCGATGGTTATCCAACCAAAAAGGCATGATCTGACTCGACTTCGAATATGTGTTGACTTCAGAGAGCTCAATAAAGTAACACTTACTGACCCTTTTCCTACTCCTTTTGCTAATGAAATTATTAACGAAGTTGCAAGTCATGAATGTTACTCATTCACGGACGGATTCTACGGATACAACCCAATACCCATCGTCGAAGAATATCAAAAAAGAATACATTTGTCTATGAAATCATATCATTTGCATACAAAGTCATGCCATTTGTACTAAAGAATGAACCGGTCGTATTTTCCAGAATTATTGTCAAAGCATTCCAAGAGTACATATATAAAACCATGGTTGTATACTTCGACGACTAGACAATATATTCCATGCTGAGGGATCATTGTAAATGGCTCAGACTGATGTTGGAAATATGTCGACAAATACAACTATTGCTTAATATAAAAAATGCATATTTTCAACTCCAATCGGAATATTGTTGGGACATGTCATATGGAAAGAAGGCATAAAAGTCAACCATGCAAAAATCAAGATAATTATCGACTTAAAACCACCAGTTAACTCTAAACAAGTGATAATTCTGTTGGGCCAAACGGGATATTATAGAAAGTTTATTTGACACTACTCTGACATGACGTATCCTTTGGAAGAACTACTGAATGAAAATCAAGTATACTAGTGGACCAATGAGTGCAACACATCATTTGAAATTTTAAAGAGAAAACTAGTCGAAGCACCTATATTAAGATTCCTGAATTGGTCGATTAAATTCCATGTGCATATAGACGCTTCAGGCATAGAAGTCGGTGCAATTCTAACACAACCAAGAGAAGACGGAATGGACTACCCTAACGCATTCGGCAGTAGAAAATTGAATAAAGAAGAAAGGAATTATTCAACGGCAGAAAGGGAAGCATTGGGTATGGTATTTGCACTACAAAAGTAGCGACACTATTTATCGGCTAACCCCTTTGTGTTTTGCACAGATCATCAAGTACTCAAATACTTGGTCAATAAACCATTACACCATGGGATACTCTGTCATTGGTTGTTTTTATTTTAGGAGTTTGAGTTCTAAGTTATAGTTCATCTAGAAGAAAAAAAAATTCCGGACCCAACCACTTGTCGAGAATAGACACAGGGGAAGAACCGACAGGAATTGAGGATGAATTTCCTAACGCTCATTTATTTAGAATCGAAGTTGTCCCATCGAAGCTAGCAAAGATCACACAATTCTTAGAAGATGGACAAGAACCAAAAGGAATGCAAGAAAAGAAAAAGAAGATCTTAGCAGTGAAGGTTGCGTCATACACTGTAATTAATGGGTTCCTCTACAAAATTGGACCTGACGATGTATTACGATGATGTGCTCTTGACCATGAAAGACAAAGAATACACAATACTGGAAAGTGTCGTGTAGACTCTGATAGACCAATTGGCTAAGAACCGACGAGGTCAGGCTATAGAGACATCTATCTTAATGACAAATCAATACACGACTTTCACAGAAGCACACATCATGCTCGCATAGTATACTCAAGAATCCACCATAGTAGCTGAAGTCTTGAATAACTGGTAAACTTACTACGGAAACGTGTTTGAAGAAATGCAAAGGAAACGAGAGTTGATCGACACACTTCATCAACAAAGACAAAATTTCAATGAAGTACTCACTGAAACCATCGACGAACAAATTAGCATGGAGAAAAGAATGCTCGCAAAGCTAGAGAAACAAGAGGAAAAATGGATCATCCAAGCTCGAGTTAGCCTCTCCAAAGTTGAAAAGATACATCCACACCTCCATAGACTTCTTTCCACTGCTAATGAAAAAATGAAACTATTTGGCCATGACATGATCAATCTAGAAGACAAGTCCACTCAAGACAAAATGGAAATCCTGTCGATCCTAACCACTTTGACCATCGACATCCAGAACACACTACACACCTGGGAGGACTCTAAGCATTAGTTATCAGTATCTGCAGAAGCCATTGTCGAAGTCTACGTCCAACAACGAGCACCATCCAGCTCCAGTCGCCCACAATAGTAGCAACAAAATTCACTACTCACAGTTATATTGAATCTCCTCATTTTATTCGGGACGAAGAAATATTTTGTGGTGGGGGAGATGTTGGAGGAGCCTGAGTCGACCTACCGACTAGGTCCTCCATCTGACTATCTGTAATATATGTCAACGGATTGTGTCGACTAATAACATGTTGGGTATTTCATTTGAACCCATAGGTAGTTATGTAACTGCTTGTCAATTGTATAAATAGGTTGGTGAGCCGATCTACATAAGAATCAGAGACTGTTCATATATATGTAAACTCTTCTACATATCTTGCTAAATAATAAAGGATGTTTTGCTTCGTCTCCCATTACTTGTTTATTGCATATGTATCTTGTGATTTCTTGTGTGTAATATTATAATATGTATCACGGGTAACCATACGACCCCCGCTACTACAACACTATTCCATCTTTCTAGAAATGAGCACAAGATTAGAAGATCCCTAACCTCATCTTCAAAGTTCACTTTTACAGATATTAGCTGATTTGTAATCGTATTAAATTCATTTAAATGATCAACAACAAATCCACCTTCTGACATCTTCATATTAAATAAATGCTTCATTAGAAATACCTTCTTGGAGTCTGAGGGTTTTTCATACAGTTTACCCAATGTGCTCATCAGAACCTCCCTTGTCTTTTATTTTAAGATATTGAAAGTCACCGACGAAGCCAGGCATAGCCATATTATTCCTAGATCCTTTCTGTCAAGAACATCCCATTCTTCGTCCTTCATAGTTGCCGGTTGTTTTTCCTTTCCTCCCAAAAGTAGGAATAGTTCCTTCTGATACATATAGTCCTCCATTTACATCTTCCATAAATGGTTTTTTTTGGCCATTAAATTTATCAACCTTGAACTTTTCTTCTTCCACCATTTCTCCCACTCAAACTAGGAACCCTTCTTTCCTATCAGTTTATCTGCCAAATAGACCTTTGGCTCTGATACAAATTGTTAGAAAAACAAGATCACAGAGCAATAAAAATAAATAAGATGCTAATATAAAACACATAAACACAATACAAGAGAGACACCAATATATGTTGTTCATCCAATCTGGGCTACATCCATAGAGAAATCGCCAATCCTTTATTATATCGTCCAACAAATGAAGGGATACAACCCGTAGCATATCCACTACAATTTCCTCTTCACTCTCTTACAGTCTCTCTTACACAATCATAGAGATATTTACAATGCTACAATACATAGTCATATTACAATTCCTTCCTTCTAAAGAGGTATTACCATGGGAAAATATTATGGAACACCCAATACCATGGGCCTGTAAATCACCCATTATTGACCAAGTCATCACTATGAAATTACGACATTTTACAAGGCATTTGTTTCCAAAATTTTTGCTACGGGAGGCACTACCCCTGAACCCTTGCCATTGGGGGATCCTAAAATATAGTCGCTACCACCCCCCCCCCGCAGACCGCCCATGGAGACTATATTAGGGGGACAATCCCCCCCAAACCCCCCTATCAGGGGCTTGGATCCGGACATGGGTAAGACATAACCTCTGAATAAGGAAGATCAGGCTCCACAACCAACAACTCCACCCTCACTAAAGTTTCCCCATGCAACACCTGCACACTCCTCAATCCCTCTCCAATGCACAACGCCTCTACACCAAGCTATGATCCTCTTCACGTATAATCCCCTGTGTGCACCACTTCACATTGTTTCTAATCCTTCCCCAATCTATGCCAACCTTTCCTCCCATCCCTCATCGCATCTCTCAATGCCACACTCCTCCTACCCATGTGCTCCTTCTCCACTCCACACTTCTGCAACTCATGCCCATTGCCTTCACCTCTGCCATCCACTCCAAGCCCTCTCCTTACAGCCCCATCCCACCTTCCCTCCAAACCAACCCCGCGTGCCTCCCCTACTCTCTACATGTCTGCACTGGTCTCCTCTACACCGATCCACCCCCACATTGCTATCCTTCCTACCCATACTTCACACTACACACTTCTACACCACATTGTGCCCCTGCTGCATAACTCCTCACCCCATTATAGATACACTCCACCTACGCTAAGCACATCACTCTGCCCATCACCCGCGCACCACTCCACCCGTCATCCTCTCTCTACCTCCCCATGCTCATCTTTGCGATCTCCATCTTCCTCCACTACGTTGCATGCCTCTACTACTGTCTTCCTCCAACATTTCCCCCACTTCATTTACGTTTCCACCCTACTCCACTCCATCTCTCCATCGAATCCTTCCCAAGTCCACATCCCTCTACATACTCCTTCACACCTCAACTCCACATCTCTTTCCTAGGGTTTGAAACCCTACAAATCACCCATTCCAAAATTTTATTATAAACCATCAAAATACTATTATTATTTAATGATATTAAGTATCACTTGAGACATAATACTATGAAAGTATATGTAATATTATTATTATTATTATTAATATTAAATTCAATGCCAATTTAATTTTCTCAAAAAAAAGGGTCTAAGAAGTTTTTTTTTTCAAAAACAACCATATAGGGAATTATTACACCTTTCGTGTCTACCCATTACCGAAGAAAATATTCGAAGTTGTAACCCATCGAAGAGACAAATTTGACTCATGAGAAAGAAATATTTGTCAATGTTCCATTGAAAACACCTATGATGATGCTAAAAGTTGATGGCACATTTTATGAAAGGTTTATTAACATTTCCATAAGTCCAACTAATAGAGAAAGTTTTATTAATGTTGATCTTGCTAATCAACTACACGTTCTAGAAGTATATATAGAGAAGAATGAGAGGAATGAAGAGCAAATAAAGCAACTAGACTTACATATCGATGGTTATAATCTTACATCAAAATTCACTATTGCAACTATGAACGAAGGTACTACTGACGTAATTTTATGTTCTAACTGGCTAGAAACATTGGATACACTCACCTTCAATGCAGAAACGAAATTCATGACCTTCTTTCATGAGAAGAAGAAAATAACAATACATGACTCATCGGTGAGAGTTCCTTCATCAAATACAACTAAAGATATAGAAGAATAAGTTATGCACTTGAATTCCCTTCTAAACTAAAAGGATGCGGAACTTGTGTAAATCCAGAAGAAATTAGAAGATCAAGAATCAGAGAATTGTCGTTATCAACAACAAATAAAAGAACTCCAGTAGAAAAACAATGAAAACAAAAAAAGATCACAAGTTAGACATCACTAAGATCAACAAAACATTATTAAGCAATACTGAAGAAATATTTTGACTAAAGAACCACAGAAAAATTCTACTTACGAAAATCATAAAGTTAAAAATATGTGAAAATTGGAATGGGACAATGAATATATTGAAGGGAAACTACAGGAGAAAGAAAAAGAAAGTCAAGATCTTAAGGAACAACTTAAGAAGTTCAAAGAGGATGAAAAGTCGCAAGAAGAAAAGTTTAAAAATATTCAGAATAATAACAAGCTGTTAGAATATAAATTAGAAAAACTTTATAACAAGACATCAAAATATTCAAAAGTACAAGTTATGGAAAAAGGCACACATACAGATCTAATTAAGATCACCGTTCAAGACGTCGGCCCAATTGAATAAAATCATACACAAAGGTTAAGATAAGAAAACACTACAAACGTGATCACAGAAAATGATGTTAAAAATATTCCCTATCGACATCCAAATCACAAAAGTAGATATCCAAAAATTCAAGAACTAACAAAAGTTAGTATTTCCATTGCAATTAAGTCTTATGATGACACTTCGTTGTGGCAACACAACTTTCCATAAAGAATCGACTTAGGATGGATCAATCCATCTACATTTTGAAAGTTTTGTTCAACACTTACAAGTTCACATTGTCACGTATCATCAACAACGATAGAGCATAGAAGGATGAGACAACACTTACAAAATGAAAAGACGTAATATTTTATTCATCGATATGCTTTGAGTACAAAGCATTTCTAAAGAGGAAGGCAATGTTATAAACATAAATAAACATTAATCATATATAATATAAATAATAAATAATAAATAATAATAAAATTATAAATATTTATTAGTAAATTATTTAAAAGGATGCATCCTTTCATGGACGGTCTCCAAAATGCCTTTAGGGATATTATTTGTATGGCCCTCACATTGTAAATTATCATCAATTCAATTATTCATCATTCAATTTATTTTATCCTTTATGGATTATTGTGGGCTGCTATATTTAGATTGGAAGTTTCATATATGTAACATCTTGGTTCATACCATCTAACTTTATCCCAATTTTCCAGGAATTTTTTCAAAACAACCTTTCAATAAGCAAGCCCTGCAATGAATGATCAGAGTAGAGGAAAATCAACTTGGACAATGACTCAAATCAATTTTGTTGATTCATCCCTCTGTTGATTCACTTCGGTGATCCACAAATTCGAAGGAACAACATCAACCAACTCAACGAATATCAGCATCCCTGGGAGTTCCATCAAGTTGTTTGTTAAGGCCCAATATCTCCCACAAATTTTCTATCCTTTCATAATCAGACTAGAGACATCATCACAAAAAATGCCCCGTGATTTTAAGGATACCCGAACTCACTTTAATTTAAGTGAGTCCATCCTAGGAATGGCTTCTAGGACATTTTTCAAATGAGTCTACCACTCACAAAGTTGCAAATAAGATTTATCTCCCTTTTTTCTTCATGTTAGTATGTTCTACTAACTGGTCTGATAAATGTTCAAAAAGGTTAAAATCATCTTGGATTTCATTTAAACCTTCAAAGAACACCTTCTGAGATTTCCTGGAACTCTCATTGATAGACATGGATTCATCTATAAATTATTGAACAGTAATTTTGAAAAATGAGGAAGTAGCAGATTGAACTTTAAACTGTTTGAGTTATTCCCTAACCTCACTAAGCTCAATTGCTTGACTCATGACATTCTCATCGGCCACCCTCTTCTTATCAACAAGTTCCTTTGGTTTTTTATGAATATTATGCATCTCCACTTGTTGTTGATATTTGAGTTCATTCAACTTCTTGTTAAAGTCTTCCTATAAGGTATCCTTCTCTACTTCTAGAGTAGCAAACTTGGTATTTTCTTCCTCTGACACATTGTTCAAGGTAGAAATATAATCGAAGTTTGCACCAGTGAATGTCCCCATGGTAGTTGTTTTTTCTATAGCTTCCCTCCTTAGGTCATCAGTGGCTTGTCTCTAGGTAACTTGATTCTCAACTGGCCCTGCAACTAGTTCACATTCCCTGGTCCACTTTGTACCTTTTCTTATCACTTCCTTTTTCCTTTTGCTAAAACAATAATATCCTAAGGAAACTACTGCATCTTCCCCAAAATCAATTATATTTTCTAATGAAGAAACTAACAAGTCTATAGAGGTGGCTATAGGAATAGGTATAGCTAAGGGCACATGTGAGATTTGAGTATGATCTTGGGAAACCTCGGAGTTTATAGGGACAAGAGTAGGGATTGGGACACCTGAAACTTCTACTTGTGATGAAGTAATATTTTTAAGAGGGATTCCATCAAGCTAAATAGGTAGGGGGTTTCCATCAGGATCTTGAGGTAGGGTGGTGTCACTAGCAGGTGGTCTTGAATACTTAATTTGAAGTAAGGGAAGATGATTTTGGTATGCATTAGATGAAGTGCCTACCTGTGAGGAAATGGAGAGAGTGGTTGGATTTGATATAGGGTTCAAAAACTAAGTGGGAAGTGTTAAAGAAGAGAGTGGATCATGAGTGAAATTAGAAATAGGCTCAACAACATCAGAAGTGATAGATACATCCACATCAAGAGGTAATTTAGTATTAGAACTCAATAGGGTATTAACAGAAGGGGACGATCATTAGATGGAGGTAATTGTGAAGACTCCTATACAATTAGGGTTGAACGAAATGCCTCTTCTAGTTTCTCCTCATCTAAATCAATAATTTTAACAGTGGAATTGGGGATTTTTTTCTTTGGATTAGTAGCAAGAGTGACCTTATCTTCTCCAATCACCAAACCAGAAACTATCTTCTCCAATCACCAAACCAGAAACTATCTTAGAGGACATGCTAACAATAGTAGTTAAAACAGTAGGTTGAGACATTGTACCTTGCGAATGCTCTACTTCCTGCATTAATCTAACCAAGTTCTATATAGGGTTATGGGACTTACTGCCTACCATTGGCTTCTTCCCTTGTTATTTCTCCATTTTTTTCTCCTCCAAGGTCTTGGGTTGAACTGTGCTTGTTAGCACTCATATTTTACCCTTTGGTTGTAGAAGGATAAACATAAGGTAACTATTTCAAACCAACCTTTAGGAGGAAAATTAGCCTTTTTACTACCAGAGAGGGTTCTCTCAAAAATATGTGAAGGGATAAAGATATATATAAATAATTGGGATTTTTCAAAACAAATATGTGGTTGAAATACACATAAGAAATTGGGCATGGAGTCGAAACTTAAAATTTATGGACCAGCAGATAAACAACAATAATGATTTTTACAGAGGCAAGGTAGTGGTCACATTACAGTCAAAGTCTTTTGCAGGTGATAAGGAAAGAAAAATAGACATTCCACCAATAATGGGCACCAATTCCAGATGAATCCAATATCGATTTTAGAGAAATGATGAATACTCAGACCCAACAAATCAAGGCATAAACATATGAATCTTGACTTATTTTAAACTTTCATCCAAGCATAGAAGATATAACATAATGGAAAGGATAACAAAGAAGGAATACATAAATATAGAGAAAAAGAGAATACAGACTGTAACTTTGATCAACACATGAATCTCTATTCTACAAAATGTGTTATTTTCTTCATGGCTCTCTTGTATATAAAACTAGAGTGACTCGATACAAAAGTCTCTTTCTTTCAAAAACTTTCCAACCCTTTCAAAATGATTCGCATTGTCTTTTATACAAAATTTTCTTGAAGCAAAACCTAACTGCTTCTTTTAACTAAAACTTAAAAATAACTTAACTAACTACCATATGTCACTTGAGTCAATGTTTATACATAAAAAATATTACAAATTCTTTTCAAATAAAATTCTTCAAAGTCTTCATTTGTCACAGGAGCCAACAGACACTTTCATGGACAAAGAGTATATTTCATTTTTCCTTACTTTTCGACCGTCTTCCATTGATCAACAGTCGGAAGGTAATAGCTTGTCATTTCTTTAACCGAGACTTTTATTTCAACATGATCTGCAAAGGAAATTGGTGGAAGTCTTTCACCAATTGAAGCCAACTTGTTCATAATTTCAAAATCTTCTACAAGCTTTTCCATTACAAGCTTTCCTATGAGAATGTGAGTTATATTTTGAAATTTCCCATGGTCCATCCTGATATCAAACAATAACTTCTTATAACCATTTTGGGATATTAGTTCACCGTTCTCATCCCAAAATGCGGGCAATCCCTTTTCAACTAATTTATTAAATTCTCTTTTAAAATTTGCTACATGTCTCTTCATTCTTTCATCTTTCACCTCAACACTTTCAACATGTGCATGCTTTCCCAAAATTATCCTTGCCCAAGCGATAATTGAAATTTTGTTTTTAATGTTCAAAGCTTTCAAATCTTCCTCTGTAAATCATTTTAAAAAGTAACTGTGTTTTGTGATGTATCCTTCTGCTTCCTATTCAAATTTTCTCTTATAGCAATGCAACTTTCCAAAGCATATTTGATTACTTTTTCCTTCATTTTCATGAAATTTAAATATGGCCTGAAATCTCCTGCTTCCTTAATGATTGCATCCCATATCATATGTTTGCAGCCTTGCGAACTTTCACCTACTTCCATTTCAGATTCATATTGTATTAAATTAGCTCTTCTTGATAATCCTTCCAATTCTTGGTGCTCAAAAGCTTTGGTCTGATTACTTTGTCTCCTTTCCGAAATAATATGAAGATGGTCATATGCGATAGCTACTTTCTTCTTGAAATCCTTGCAATAATTTTTCTATATGTGAAATAGCATATTTGTTTTTCACAATGAAAGGACTTATCTTCAAAGGATACTTTATATCAATAGCTTTCTTAAAGTGTAAGAAATGGAAATCTTCAACAATCAATTTTTTCCTAATCAATTATAGAGCAAAAACCCTTAAAGTTAAAAACGTTGGTAAAACATATGGTTCACGTACGAATCCATACAATCTGATGACTGTGTAATCCTTTGACAAAAACCAATCTCCTACTACCAATTCTCTGCTCAACTGCATTAAGGTCTTCATCTCTGGAAAAACCCTACTGTAGCTCTTCTCCAAATATCAACTTATATATCACTGACAACATGTAATTCATGTAATTAAACATGTTATCCTCCAAAATTTTGTAAAGATTATTTGAGGAAACTGCAACTCTCCTTAACTGTAAAACATTACCATTTTCATCAAATATGTCTGAAACCTTTAATGCCTCATGTTATGGAATTCCACGAATTGGGAATGAATTTTCTCAACTAAAAACTCTTCAAAATTGAGTTGTGGTGTAATATTATATTCACTATCAAGAAAACCGACACTTATTCTGAAAAGTAGACTCAATTGAAATTCCGTCACTAAGGTGTCTGTATCAAAACCTAAAAACTGGGCAATTAGGGAAAGAACCAGCTGTGTGTTCTCATTGAAAAATCCAACATCTAAAGGGTAAGGGGTATCTGCCAATTCGAGGTCTGGTTTAAGACAATTGGCTAGAAAAAATCCTCTACTTTCATAATACTGACGGTAAAAATTAATAATTGAATCTTCGGAGAAACTTTCTGACTCAAGCATTTGAGATGCGGGGACTTCAAGGGCAGTTCTAACAAGTGAGGACTCAATGGGACAAACAATTTTAGTTTTCTAAACATTCATAATAACCTGCTCTGCCTCGGAATAATTGGACGTACACCACACAACAAACTCTGGGAAGGGTTGAAATTGGTCCGGGAAAAAAGACATGAAAGAAGACTATACTACCCTATGTACATCTAAACCTTCTTCTTACAAACTTTTCAGCTTAATTTTGATTTCTGAGACAGATAACCTAACTGAAGTATCAAAAATGTCGTGGTCTCTATCCTCTAAAGCATCTTTTGCTTTCAAATTTTTGACATTTGGAGTTTCTTCCATTTTCTTTTATAATTTAACCCCACAATTCTTACAACAATGGTTGTGTGGCCTACCTTTCACTGACGGCTCCTAAACGTGACCTGTTCTGTCACTTTCTCTGCGACACACCCGTCTAGAAGCTTATGACTTTGATGGTTCTAATAAAAAATGTCAACTCCCATATGCCCCACTGCTATATATAACCTTTTCTCTTTATCTTTCGGTCTTCTTTACCAGCGCTCATCTTCCTCATCCGTCGATCCCTCGTGCAATGATATGAACCGTTAGATCTAATCTTCTTTTAATGCCTTGATTCTCCGTCATCCGATCATTTCTCAAACTTCAAATCTCAACTGTTGGATTTTGGTGCTAATCCTGCGAAGGATGGTTTCACAGCTTTCGGCAGTGGTTGGAAATACTACTTTCCACCCTTGCGAAGGATTGTGGTGTCGCCACACGTCCACTAGTTTCGGTTTTCACAACCACTATCTCCACCTATTTCTCGAGCATGTTCACAACACAAAATCTCCTTGGATCATCGATCTCTTATTTACCAACAAATCAACGATAAAACTTTCCATATTTTTATCCTTCAAATTTTTCCGCTGGTGGGCCTCCTCCCATTATTCTTCACACACCTTTTAAACTCATCGCCTTTGATTTATTTTGCCTACAATCTAAGCCATTGATCTTCCGATACTTGCACTATAATTAAAAATGTATCTTGAGCTGTTGGATCTTTCCATCATCAATCTTGATCGTTGACTTCAATGTCACACCTTCCACCAAGGTGGTTTCGCGTCCCTTCAAAGTGATTTCTCATACCACTTTTATCGTTTGCAAAGCGCTATAGAGCTGCCACCTGTCTGTCGGTTTTACTTTTCGCAACCACCATAACTCCCTACCTTTTGCGCGCTTTGGTGATGCAAAAACAATTGTGGGTCGTTGATCTTCTTCCGACAGTTAATCAACGTTGTATCTTTTGTGTTGGTTAATGCCTTCACTATTTGTCTTAAGATTAATGTTTTTAAACCTTGTATGACATTTCTTTTTAGCTTCTGATTGCTTATTTTGCATTTTTTCTTTGAAATTTCCTTTTGTTGTCCCTTTTAGTGCTTTTATCCACCATTTTTTGTCACATTTGACCACATAATCATGAAACCAAGAAAATTTTTAAGGTATTTCTCATCATATTAAAAAACTTTCAAAACATTTCTCCATTATATACCACCCTTTGTACTGTAAAAACTTGGTGTTAATAGTGCTCATTACCAAAGTTTTACTATTCACCTCTAGTTTTGCTTTCTTACCTTGCTCCTGAGCAGTGAATGCCCTTTCCATTTATCCCATGACCAATGTTATTTGATGTTTTTGTGATTCATGAACTAAGTTCCTCTTTGTATGGTCAAGTATTTTACCCGACACTTCTTTGAAACTCAAAACCCCCTGATAGATAAAATCATAAAGTTTTGTTTCATGAATATAAGTATTCTTCAATTGTGCTATGAGGAAATGTTACTCAGTGAAATGTTTGGGATCTTGCACCCTTTTAAATCCCAACCCTAGCTTCTGATTCTTTCAAATGAGCACCTAAACCATGGGAACCATTTTGTATAGCTAAATGACCAATGTACAGATGGATTCGAGCCAAGCTCTTCTCTTCAAGTCGGAACATCGAGCTTTTTCTCCATCAACTGCAGTTTGGAAGGCCACCCCCTCCAACATCATCTTGTCAAAGACAATCCTAGGAAGAAGATGAACTGAATTGTTACCTCAAATTATTAAATAGGTGAAAAATTCACCACAGTACCAGTCACCCATAGGGGATACCAGATTCCTGGCATCTTCGAAAATCCTAAGTGCATTAATCTTAAATATAATCAATTAAGTTGCACTTAGAAAACTGTCACAAATGTCATAAACATGAGATCTAAAGTTCTCTTCCCACAAAATAGAATAGTAAATAATAATCGGAGGATTTTATGTTTTCCGGTGGCATTTCATCGATAGAAATGCAAATCAGAACACATTACATCAACTAAATAAATGGAAATGAAAAACCTGGGTTTCCATACTCTTGGTGTCTTTTGTAGCTGAGAAATTGCATCTTTCACAGTGATAGAAACAATCTGCAACCAATTTATTACTTTCCTGGTAGAAACAATGTGATGGAACAGAGGGGTCCATTCTAGCTTGAAGTATACACAGTTTTCCAACCCATAAATTTGCAGAGCATCTAAGCAAGGAGTTTGTAGGGTTCTCTCATATATCGAATAGGATACAATTCATTAGGTCAAAGAACAAATATATTAGGATCAAACCACTAGATTTTAACCAATGCCTTTGATTCATATTTTTGTTTAAAATCCCTCATGAAGTCCTATGTGAGAAACTATTGGGGGGTCTTCAAAGCATACATCCTTGCGAAAGTATCAGGTTTGAAAGAAGCATATGTGGTCTGGTTCAAATCCCAGAAGGTATAAGTTGGGATGTCCATGTAGTCTACCATCCATTTGATGAGGTCTGTGTATGGCATAATGGTTGGTCGGGATGCAATAACGTGAAGGTGGGATTTACTAATATTATGGTAAACCTGGGCATCTTCTCCAAACTAAGAAAAATAACATTGTCGAATATACTGTAGATAGTGTCCCAGTCCATCATTATGTATCATTGTTTCGACCATCGGTATCTGAGTATATGCTGAAATTTGGGTCTTTCACCTTGAGTTATTTTGACACTGTTTTCGACCTAGTCCTGCAATCCATGGCATCCACAATATAGTCTACAAAATATTAGATCATAAGCTAGCTTGAAATTTCTATAATGAATGTGATAAAAGGAATTTGCAGTTGTAAAATACCTCAAATGAATTGCAAAGAATATAGAGCAACTTCTTTCTGTGAATGAAGATCATTTGTGGTTCACAACCAAAGCTATAAAATAGAGTAAAGTGACCAAACTAATTCAAAATTTGGCTAATTATGAACCATTTTACAAGTAAATCCACTTACAATCAACTATAAATGTATCGTACATAAATGACGGTTAAATTATGATTGTAAATTAATTTTTCGATTTGACTCGTTCTTTGGGGAAACTAGTTCGCACATGTGTCAAGGGAAAAAAATTTCGATGTCAGAAAGTGGTTCTGATGTGGTGCCATATAGAATCATCGGGTCTCAGGTCTCGGGTTGTTTTTTAAGTGTTTTTTCAATTAGGTTTCCGAATTGTGACATCTGACAAAACAAAATATTAGGATCGGAGTGTCAGAAGCATAATCATCCTTGTAAAGCAATTATACTTTTGATTTATGGCACCTGAGGTTATTTATTGAATTTAAAACATCGGCATTAGAACGTTGGAATTAAAACTTGAATTTTAAAATATTTTTCGACTTCCATTATCTGATAATTACATAATACATCAAAGTCAGAATGTTGGAGATAAAAATTTGGAAACTTAAATGTTCCAACATTTGAGATCTGACGTACGTACAAAATTTAAAATTACAGGCATCGAGTACTTCAGAAGGACACAATTTTGAAGAAAAATTTATCAGTATTTTCTCTAAAAACATAAACGACGAAAAAACTTTATTATTTCAATGAAAATTAGATCAAAACAACTTATTTCGAAAAGAAAAGAAAAATTTAAAGGGGCTCCCATAATTTTTCAAAGGATTGAGATCTATTGTGGCTACAATAGGTTGGAGAGGAAATAGATACATAAATGTTCCCCATCAATCATTCCCAAACCACTACCCTACCTACCCTCCATATCCTAATCCCATACCACCAACACATCCTCCTCAACCTGACATTTTCCACTCTCCACAACTCCAATTTCCCCCAAATCAACTCCTTCCTCCTTGGCCTACATCATTTCCATCTCATCCTATAGATAACCCAAATAACAGAGCTCATACTTTTCATAAGTATGGGCTCCAAACCTTCCCGAAATACATGATTACTCCCTTGCCTTTGCATTATATTCATCTTAGGTTTGAGAACGTTTTGAATAAGACAAAACCCACCATCGTCATTGAGGAATAAACTGACGAGGAGGAAACTCATATCCCTATACTCAATGACGATCAGTCAGAAGAAGAAGTCCCACCACCACAAACATCCCTACCATACCTTATGAATAGTCGCAGACATCCAAAATTCCTCCTTATCCTGAGAGACTTGCCAATGAAAAACTTGTAGCTCAACCAAAATTTGATTTAGAAATTGAATTAAGGAATGTTTTTGTTAGGGTTCACTTATTTCAAGCTATCAAATATGTCCCTATTTATGCAAAAACTATAAGGGAATTATGTCTCAAAAATCCATGCAGAAAAATCAAGGACACCCCTACCATACATGTAGTTGGTCAATTATTTGAGCTCATATATGAACAACCTGTGAAGTACATTTTTCCTGGAAACCCCATAGTCATTATTTATATCAATGGAACTTCCATAGGAAACACCCTAATTGACCTTGGGGCTTCTATTAACATTATGGCTATCCCTACCATGGAATCGTTGCAAATAGATTCTTTCATACCCACACCAACAATACTTGAGTTAGTTGATAGATCTAAGATTGATACATGTTGTTGTTTTGGATGATACCATTGTTACTCCATCATCAGAATATCATGTATATTTTATGGTTATTCAACCTAAGACTACTATGCACAGTCATCCTGTGATTTTGGGTAGATCCTGGTTAGCTATTGTTGATGCTTTCATTAGTTGCAGATCCAAGGAAATAACTATCTCCAATGGGAAATCCATGAAGAAGCTCACCCTTTATCCACCTGCACAACCTTCCCCAGAACAACTATTGTGGATAGAGAATCCTTATTTAGATGAATAAATTGTCCCACACCTTCTTACCATTGAACAATCTAGGGGGTTACAATACAAATGAAGGAAACCATATTGGACCAATTCCTCTCTGCTACATATTTCATTGAATACCCTGAAACGTTTTTGGAGTATAAAAATATTTTAAGTAGACAATTTCAACAGAATTGTAATCCAATAGCCTCAACATCATCTTTAGTGTTACCCACTAGTAAAATTTTAGGTTCATATACTAACCCTATTGAAATTAGTCCAGAAATTTTTTTACACATTAATCCTAATCTAGACCAAGATCAAAGATCACCAAAATAGGTTAGTGCAAGTACTTAAAGAACAATATGGTGCTTTTGCATGGGATTATAAGGACATGCAAGGAATTCATCCTGAAACATGTATCCATTATATCTATATCCAGGAAAATGCCAAACCTATTCAACAACCACAAAGACAAATGAACCCAGCCTTAAAATACATTGCGAAAGAGGAATTGCAAAAAATAGTTGCTGCCAATTTTATCTACCCCATATCCGATAGTAAGTGGGTCTCTCCACTTGTTATTGTGCCTAAAAATAACAGTAAATGGAGGATATGCATGGATTTTAGAGAGAACAACAAAGCTACATTGAAATATTACTTCCCTCTTCCTTTTATCGATCAGGTATTGGATACATTAGCTGGAAATAAGTATTTTTCTTTTCTAGATAGGTTTAGTGGCTGTAACCAAATCTTGATTGCAGTAGAAGTTCAGGATAAAACCACTTTTACTTGTCCATGGGATACTTATGCATACCAAGTTTTACCTTTTGGTTTACATAATGCTACTGCTACATTCCAAAGATTTGTCCTAGGAATTTTTGTTGATTTGATGCATAATTGTGTGGAAATCTATATCGATGATTTTAATATATATTGCGATACTTTTGAAGAGGCCCTTGATAATTTGGAAAAAGTATTAATCAGATGTCAAGACACTAACCTTTCTCTCAGTCAAAAAATGTAAAAAAAAATTAACTGAAGGTATAGTTCTTGGGCATCATATCTTTGCAACGGGAATTAAAGTAGATCCAACAAAAATCAAAATAATAACCAAAATTTCAATTCCACAATAAAAAAAGAGGTGATATGTTTCTTGGGTCATGTAGGATATTATAGAAGGTTCATTTAGAACTTCACTAGGATAGTTGCACCATTGTATAAGTTACTTTCCAAAGATGCTATATTTTCTTGAGATTCACAATGTCAATCTACTTTTGATACCTTGAAAGGGAAGTTGTCGGTAGCATCAGTACTTAGGGGGAGAAATGGTCTCTTCATTTTCATATGTATATTGATGCTTCTGATACATATTTAGGAGTTGTTCTTGGACAAAGAGAAAACCAAGTTTCATATGCCATTTATTTCATTAGAAAAAATCTTACACCTGCTAAATCTAACTACATAGTCACTGAAAAAGAGTTCCTAGAAGTTGTGCATGCAATTAAGAAGTTTAGACACTATATCATAGGATATGAAATATTTATTCACACATATCATTCTGCCATTATATTTTTAATGAATAAACCTATTACTAATGGTAGGATTACAAGATGGTTGCTTTTGTTGCAAGAATTCAATATCGCCATTTTAGATAGACCTAGTAGGGAAAATCTAGTTGCGGACTTTCTCTCCATAATTAATAATAACAGTGATGATGTTGTTCCTGTGAATATTACTTTAACCATAAATTGTATGTGCAATTCTTCAACTATTAACTTCTTTAAGAGGCTTTTAAATTGAAACTTTAAAGAGAGAATAAATAAAAAGAATGCAAAACAATAAATATGCAAACCATAGTTATAAAGATAGCAGGTGTTAACGAAGTTCGTCCATAAAGGACTACATCTACGGGTCCACCTCCAGTGAGACCATTTTTATTAATTCTTCAAATGCTACAAAATTACATCAATTATGTGAACACTTCTGAGTTTTTTCTGTCAACTGCAAAAATTAACACCAGTAGCACATTGATCATACACATAAATATACATTGCACACATAATCATACATACATGAGTGAGCAAGAGAATAGAGTAACAGTAACCCAAGGAACAAGTATCTTGTATTATCAACAGACCATATATGCACAAAAAGCATCTATTTTCATTGGCTCACCAACCTATTATATATTTGATACATATGGTTATTATGTTACATAATTGTTTGGTCAATGTCCATAACCGACATGACTAAATGGACCGTGATCTAAAAATGATAGATTTGATTTTAACCATAAATTGTATGTGCAAATTCTTCAACTATTAACTTCTTTAAGAGGCTTTTAAATTGAAACTTTAAAGAGAATAAATAAAAAGAATGCAAAATAATAAAGATGCAAACCATAGTTATAAAGATAGCAGGTGTTAATGAAGTTCGTCCATAAATGACTACATCTACGGGTCCACCTCCACTGAGACCATTTTTATTAATTATTCAAATGCTACAAAATTAGATCAATTATGGGAATACTTATGATTTTTTTTGTCAACTGCAAAAACAAACCACACCAATGCAACCATCTTCAAAAATCAAGAAATTTGAGTATAAACACTCTATATTTTTCCAGAGACCTCCACTGGCACACAATACAAGAAACTCTGCTCATGTGCTATACAGAATCATATGGAATCCTACCTCTTGATCTGTGCATGTACCTTACTGCATTGGTTTTTATACCATTGTACTTTGGTCGCACCCTAAACCATGGCTTAAATAACATAGAAATGGTGGTTTTGGAATGCCGTAGGTAGCACACCCACTTAGGGGTAAATATTGCATAAAACTTAAAAATATATTATAAGGATATGGCTCAACACAAAGGGCATTGGCTGGTTGGTAAATCATTGGCATAACAGACCAGAGGTCTCGTGGTCAATCCCCATGACTCTGGTTTTGCTGGAAATAATATATTAACATATATTATATACCATATATGTAATATATGGTTTAAAATAGCTCATATACTATGGTGTAATCCCATCGGTTCTTTGGATACATGTGCAAACAATGGGGTCGAGGGATTAGCCCTCGACCCACCCCTTTTCCAAACTTACAACTAATCAAACTTAAATATAAGTTAACAACTGTAGGGTTAAGAAACAACTAACGAGCGTGTTGGAAAAGGCAACTCGATTTGTGGCAAGAGGTCTAAGGTTTGATCCTCCCGGCCTCCCCATTTTTTCGTAGACAATTCTATGATGTCGCCAATCGTACTACCATGTGGCAACTTCCAATTGGCCTACTTGGCTACCACTTGTACAATAATACTTCCAACTAACAGTCAACAATTAGTCCACATCAACCTACAATGCCAACTCACATGCCATGTGGCACCTCAGGGTGTTTCCATGTCAGAGTACATCCTTGTTCGTACAGGCCTGTGGAACTCTATGGTTGTGCCACATGGCACCCCGTTTACCATTTTTCATGTTTCCACAAAATTTTATAACGCAATATCTTTCATGTCTAGAGTCCATTTTGGACAAAACAAGCATCATCGGAAAGCTTTCAAAGAGCTCTTCGCAACGGTGTGCTCCTGTTCATCATTTGAAGACTTTGATTTTTGGTCATTCGAGAGGATCCTCCTGGATAAAACCTCACCACTGGAAGCTTTTGGACCACCAAAAACTTGGAATTATTCAACAAAAAGGTGATGGTGAAACTCCCTCACCTTTCCAATCTCTATCCATCATGCTTTGTTTGGATGCATTCCTTTAATACCCACATGAAGATATTCCGCATATCCTCTTCGTGAAGTCTTTACCCTTTTGTCAAGAATTGTATATTCTACAACTCATCAAGATACTCAAGAGAAATATCATCAACAAAAGTAACATGAAAATTCTCCTCTTGATCCATGATCACTGGATTCTCATATGAATTCAAGTTTTCCACATTCACAATGGAATAATCTACATATATAGAGGACAATCTAACTGGAAATAATTGGTACCAACTTTGTCCAAAATTGTGGATTGTCCATACCTAATTGGTTTAAGCTTTTCAACTTCACCTTTAAGTCGGTCTTTGCTAATATGAATCCAAACTTGATCACCAACTTGGAAATGATGATCCACTTGATGCTTACCATGCCTTGGCTTGTACTTAACTTGTGCATTTTCGAATTGTTCCTGTATTGCATGGTGTACCAATCGGATCTATTGGATGAAATTCAAGGCCTTGTCTACATCAACTTGCCAATCTTCCACAAAATATATCCCATAAACAAAGTCTAAAGGAGACTATGGAAAGTAACCAAAACATGTCTCAAAGGATACTTTTCTATAGAAGAGTGTATGGCACGGTTGTAGGCATGCTGTACATAATGCAACCATTCATCCCAAAGCTTAGGATTCTTAGCACAATATCCTCGAAGTAGATGTACTATTGTGTGGTTTATTACTTCAATCTATCTATTGGTTTGAGGATGGAAAGTAGTGCTCTTCTTCAACTTATTGTCCATAAGTCCCTACAAAGTTGACCAAAATTTCCCAAGGAAGCGAGAATCCTGATCATATACAATAGATGTGGGTAACCCAAAGTGAACCCGAAAATTCTAGAAGAACAACTGAGCATTCAAATTGGTTGTCACTGAATTTTTATAAGGAATTAAGATGCACATTTTATTGAACCTATCCATAACCACATACAAGTAATCATGACCTTTCCTAGACAGAGGCAATCCTCCCACAAAATACATGGACACACTTTCCCATGTGTTGTGTAGGAAAATACCTTATAGTGGGGAGACGAAACTACCAACTTGTGTGGGGTAATAGGTAAATACATTCATTGTCTTGCATTAGTTACTAAATATGGAAAGAGGTTAATATTCTGAAAGTTGTACCTTTTTAACAATGGCTGGTCCTAGCTTTCACTTGATCTTCTGCAATGATGAATCTACAACACAAAGTTAAACTTCCTCAGCGTATCTTGACTATAATAAATATAATTAAATTGAAAGCAATTAACATCAACTACAATAAGATATTGAACCAAATAAACATTCAATCCAATAGACATTCAATTTGGGATGGGAAGGGTATTTCCACCTTTTATTGTCAAAGAAATGTTGATAAGTACAAATATACCTGATCTGTCCAGGCACTTCTGCAACCGAGTCCTGGGCTCCTACTCTTCACAATGACTTGGGAATTCCTCTAGCGTAACAATAGTCAAAGCATTCCTTCTAGGTCTCTGTCTCATGGATCCTCCTTGTATTTATGGGACAAGGTAGGCAGTTGAATTCGAGAGGTGGTTGAATTGGAAGGTTGGGGAAGTTGCAAAACCAACTTCAACTAATCCCAATTCGTAATCTTAATATATTTTTTCATTTCATCTTAAGATGTGCGCAGGTTTCATACAACCAGACTAGCGCACAGTATGCAACTTGTGCACTTTACAACCAGCATTTGCAACATTTTAAGGGATTTGCGCTGGTTGTCTTCAAGCAGGGTAGCGTTCAGAACGCTGGATCACTGTGGCAATAGTAGTGCACATGTCATGAAAACTATAGAAAAAATATGTTTTTCAGCTGAAGAGTGTGATCTCAGCAATAACTCATCTAGGGTCAATCTAGCTCTTCCATCCATAGTGTCCTTTTGTGTGATAAACATAGCAATGTGATCACAGACAGAGAAGTGCATATTTGACCTATAAAAAATGCCCCCTAATGTGTGAGGTCAGAGAGAAATGATAGCCAAAATACATTATAATTCCAAGTCAAAGGAGGAGCAAGAAACCGCAGAACCAAGTCACAAAAGTACTTGAAAACAACGACCAAGGTTAGCGAGCAATTACAATCTTGACATCATATAGATGTTCAGTATGATATAACATCATCTCTGATACATAACTGGGAGACGTATATATAGCATGGCCACTGAAATACAAGCATGGATCCATGTAAAAATAAGAGATCATAGCCATAACAACAAACTGGATCTATGTCTCATGAAGAGCCAAAATAAGTGAGGCTCAGTCTTGTGTAGCTTGGGTGATAACATAAATATGGTGATGCTATCAAAGTCCCAAGGTCTTCATCCAAACAACCCAAGGTAAAAACCCTAACCATGTGAATACATGAGTTGGAGTCGAACATGGGGGGTATCGCTTGATTACCGGTCATTGTTGTATACCATTAACAAATGTGAGGACTTCCATCGATAATGATAATGGGGTCCAAGGTACCTAGTACGTTCCAACAAGTGTGAATAAGTGGTCTTGAAGTTGAACACCTGAGGAACCCGTCGAATAAGAGACATTGATGTATTCCCATTATTCAACAGTGAGGGAAACTACCACTGATGATTGCAATCCCCAAGGTACTAACTGAAACTCTAAACTTCCTTCCTAGAGCATAATGAGTTTAAGTCGATGGGAAGAAGTCCGCCAGAAGGGAGGCCTTAAGGCATCCTCCATCATCCAACACGAGGAACACTCACAACTTTGAGTTGATTTGGAGTAGGACAAGTAACAAGATGAAACAACTGACACCAGGATGGCCGACACATGAAGTCAAGGTAAACTGCAGAATGGTCAACACAGGTTGTATCCTTGAACAGTGAGCACGACACAAAGTGACTTAGGAATTTTTTAACATGAAGGGGAAGTGATATAAGCCTGCAATGTAGGAGAAATTAACAAACCCTCCATATGATTGGAATAATAACCAATCGGCGGAGTTTGAAAACTCGGAGATCAGGTTCACCCTAAGGTCAAAATCTAAACCCACCTGAATGATGGAATCAAATAGGTGTTGTGTTCAAGAACATGATTGACTTAAGTGCCTTTGAAACTGAAAAAAGATGTAGACATACCCTTCTCTTCCCTTATTCTTTTTGGTAAAAAAATGTCCTTCTTGTTGTTTTAATGAGTCCAAGAAAGAAAACTCAATAATCCCAACCATGTAAAAAGTTTAACGAGCCCATGGGAGGAAGACTCGGGACCTTCTTCATTGTTTATGGAGTTTGAAGAAGAGATAGAAGAATACTCCATAATATTGATCTCCGTATTTTAATATCGAGCCGAGATCTGTTCTTACTCGCCAGTGTTTTCAATTTTAAGGAGTCTGAAAAACTTAAACAATAACTCCATACACCTACCCGTGGATTGTAGTATCGAGCCCGGGTTTGTATATGTAACGAACATAAATAAATAAATAATTAAATAGTTAAATAGTTAATAGTTTAATAGTTGGGAAAAGACGTGTCTTCTCATCTTAAAGGTCTGGCCATATTTAAAGGCGACCAAACCTATGTAATAATCATCTCTTACATTATCATTTATTCTATTATATTCCTATATGGATTATTTACATTATTTACACTGGGTATTTTCCTAGAAGAATTCATTTGGTATCAAAGCCTCATTGGATAGATTCCGGCCTTTGGCCATCTTTTGGCTTTTAGCCATCTAATATCAGAGTTTCTCTAAAAATTGGGCCCTTGGACACAACCCTCATCTTCTTCACTCATTTTCGCTCCTCCCCTCCCACCAACGCTCTTACTTCCCCTCCCTCCACTGTTGCTCCACCACGTCGCCACTCCCTGCTCCACGCAGACCCCCACTTCCCTACCAGCTCCCCCATCCCCCATCTCTTCCTCTCACACTCCTCGTTGCTCCCATCCCCGTGCTATATCTTCCGCTCTAACATATCTTCCCTATCGTCCTCATACACCTCCCCTGCGCACTCCTCTCCCACACCCTCGCATCCCTCCTTCCCATCCAATGCACTTCACACTCACACCCTACCTCACCAAGCTCCCTCGTCCTTCCTCCTTCCTCTCAGCATCTCTCCCGCAAGTACACTCTTCACGTCGAGCTGTTGTGACCCTCAACCCGCCTTACCATTGCTCCTCCCTCCACATCACTCACCCTTCACACACACTCCCCAACACTCCCCTATCCCTCCACGCGCCAGATCTGCCTCCGCAGCTCCTCCTCCTGCTGCGCCCTCCGTCCACCACGCCACCATCCTCTGTGCCCTCCACCATCCTGCTGCGCTCTCCCTCACATGTTCCCTTCCACCTGCATGCCCTCACTCTCATCCCCACTCCCTACCACCGCGACACTCCCTCTACATCCTGCCACTCATACCCTGCGGCCCTGCTCTCCTTATCTATCCCACGACCACGCTGCTCCAGGGAGCACATGCATTCCCCATGCTTTCATCACTGCACTACACCATCACACTCCACCTCACGCTACTTCCCACGCGGCCACTCCATCTCCCTCTTCTTCACTCTACCGCCCATTCAAGCTCCACCCTCACCATTCACGACCTCCCATTCCATCTTTACGCTGCTCACACCTGCACCCAAAGTCTACAATGGTTAGCACTTCCAGGCCTAAAAACCCTAAATTTTAAACTATTTTCTTTTAATAATAGTATATTTTACTATTATTATAAAATTTCAATATATTTTTAATATTATTAGTATTAAATATTATTAATAAAACATTATATTAATAATATTAATATTAATATTATTAAAAATAATAGTTATTATTGTGGGAGACAAAATCAAAAAAATAAAAATAAAATAAAATTATTATTATTATTATTTTGAAATAATAATTATTTTTTTGGAAAAAAAAGCTTTATTTAACATTAAAAAAAAAGAGGGGTCAAAGAAGATATTAAAGACAAAAATTATTATCAAAGAAGCTGGAGATCAGTTATCATCGAAGAGAAATATCAAGTCAGAAAAAAGACCCTTTATCGTCGAAGAAATCAAGTCAAAAGACGACCCGTCATCATTGAAGAAGTCAAAGGAAGGTTTTGTCAAGAAAGTCAAAAACCTTCTATCATCGAAAAAGTCGAAGAAAATTTATCACTAAAGAAGCCAGAGTCTATCTATCGCTAAAGGAATCAAAGTCAAAAGAAGACCAAGTCAAAAAAAAAAAAAATCAATCAAGAAGACCAAGTTATCGTCCAAGCCAGGAATTATGGCGAATTTTAAAGCAGAATTGCAGTCCTGACTAAAAGAAGCAATGGACAAAGCATTTGACATGACGAAGCAGGATATGTCTAAGAGATTAATAGAACAAGAGAATCATTATCTAAAAATCCGTATTGAGAGATTATCTACGCAAATTGAGGAATTATAAAATGAAAACAATTTCAATCAGAGATTGAAAAATCAAGATATAAAGAAAGAAATAGACGATTACAAAGCATAAATAATATGCTTGAACAAAATCGTTAGTGACAAGGATGAAGAAATAATGCAGATACGACATAAATTAGAAAGTCAAGAATCAGAGGTTGGCCAATGTCGACAATAGATAAAAATTATTCAACAAAAAAATGATGACTCTAAAAAGACACACAAGCTGGAGATCACAAAAACTAATAAAAAAATATACAACAATTCCGAAGAAATTTTCAAATTAAGAAATCATAACAAGACACTAATCACAAAAATTAAGAAGTTGAAAAATATTCGGAAGGTAGATCAATCTACGGAAGACATTGAAGGAAAAATTCTAGACACACAGAACGAAAATAGCTACATCAGAAGTCATAACGAAGATCTTAAGGAACAACTTAAGAAGTCTGAAGATGACAGAAAATCGCAAGTAGAAGTGATTAAGAAGTTTCAAAATGATAACATGCAGTTGGAAAGCAAGTTGGAAAAGATACAAAATGAAACCTTAAAGCCTTAAGAGACAAAAATACAACTTCCAGCTCAGATCAACGCTCAAAAGACGACACTCGTAAAAGAAAATGACATTATGAAAATTCCCTATCGACACCCCAACCATAAAAACCGATATTCTAAAAAGTGGGAAATGTCGAAAGATAATGGTACTAATGTGATAAAAGCTCCTGTCAAGAGATCAGTAGGGAATCCCAGCAGTCAGCAACAAATCAATTTGGGATGGATTGATCCACCCACATATCAGAATTTATGCTCTACACTTAGCAGTTCGTATCGACATGTTGTGTCAGCCACGACATCGCAAAGAACAATGAGACAAAATTATAAGGCTTTAAGGACAAAGCCTTTCTAAGAGAGTGGCAATGTAATGAACATAAATAAAGAAATAATTAAATAATTAAATAGTTAATCGTTTAATAGTTAGGAAAAGACGTGTCTTCTCGTCTTAAAGGTCTGGCCATATTTAAAGGCGACCAAACCTATGTAATAATAATCTCTTACATTATCATTTATTCTATAATATTCCTATATGGATTATTTACATTATTTACACTGAGTATTTTCCTAGAAGACAGAATTATCTACTTCACAATTCTCGAGCGCCTCATTCGAATCCGACGACGTTGAACTGAAACTGCGACAACCCAATTCACCGTCTGCTGTAGTATTTATGTAATCCTCCGATATATTGTATATGCTATCCCATCCTTCCTTAAATTCATCTCTGGCAGGTTCAATGTATATTTTCCCTTCCGCGGGATCCAAAGGTGTGATAACCCTGA
The DNA here is from genome assembly GCA_027924585.1 of Larix kaempferi. NCBI lineage: Eukaryota > Viridiplantae > Streptophyta > Pinopsida > Pinales > Pinaceae > Larix > Larix kaempferi. The sequence continues at coordinate 26,051,528 of BSBM01000632.1, read as the reverse complement.
TCTCGCAATTCTCAAATGAGATTGTCCACTTATTAAAGTTGATAACCGCTAGATTTTCAATTTCCCAATCGATCCCTAGCAATGCTAGGTAGGGAATGGTGTTTTCCACAATCTCAATTACATCGAAATCGGCATAAGACTTGAGGCCCTCAATCTCGATGGGAAGCTGGTACACCCGACCAATTGGAGTACCCTTACTCTGGTTTGTTAATCGAAACTGTACTGGTGACCAGGCCAATTGTGGTTTCCCCATAGTCTCCCATGTCTGTTTGGTCAGAATGTTGACATCCGACCCGAGGTCTAAGATAATTGAGTCAACATCAAAAGCTCCAATTTGTGTCGACATTCACATCTCTTTTCCTGTCTTCCTCTTGTGTATGCGATTAACTCTTTGTTTCTAGCATACACACTCCCGTAGAGTCAACAGGTTGGATATATCCTCAAGCGCATCCTAGTCCTTTTCCAACTCTAGGAAACTCTTTAAGAAATCTTTTAGGGTATTATCCTTACCCTACGACTTCGTCCTTTCGAACGTCGGTGGCATATCGTAGATAAATTATTCCTAAAGAGGTAACTGCCTCCTCTGTCTCATCACCTCCGGCGCTTTCAATAAGACATCCCTTTCGGACTCCGCATCAAAAGTAACATGTTTCCATACTGTTGGTCGGATAGTAACTTGTGGGCCATCAGTTCCTGTCGTCGCTCCTCCTCGGGTCACCACTCCAACAGTCGCATGTTTTTTTCGAGCCTCCGTCGATATCATTTGCACAGCCGGTGGATTCTGGTTGTGGACCGATGGAGGTGGTGGCGGATGCTTGGTCTGCCATTTCACGATGAGTTGCCGACAATCTTCAACGCCATGATCCACATCGCTGCAATACATGCACTGTTGTGGTGCTCGATTCAGGAAATCCCTCTGATAGTGCCTCTAATGCCCACAATTGAAGCATATAATTGGTCCTTGCCCTCATCTAGCAACTCCTCCTCATCCTGCATCCTCCACAGAATCCTTCCCTAGCTCCTCCACGCGGTGGGCCATATGGTTGGTACTGCGGCTTCCCATACGACCGTTGTTGCGGTGGTCCATACTATTGTTCATTATTATTATCTTATAGTGAGGAGAGACACTACCAACTTGGGTGGGGTTGATAGGTAAATACATTCATTATATTTCATTTAGTTCCTACAAATGAAAGAGATCAAGATATCGAAAGATGTACCTTTTATCGACGGCTGGTCCTAGCTTTCACTTGGTCTTCCACTTGATCTTTCGCTTGATGAACCTGCAACACAAAGGAAACCTTCCTCGGCATATCTTGATTGTAATAAATATGATGAGTATTGAAAGCAATTAAACATCAACAACAATAAGATACTAAACCAAATGAACATACAATCCAATAGATATTCGATTTGGGATAGGAAGGGTATTTCCACCTTTTTATTGTCAAAGAAACATGAATCAGTACAATATACTTGACGTGTCAAGATGCTTCTCCAACCGAGTCCTGGGCTCCTGCTCTTCACAATGACTTGGGAATTCCTCTAGCATAACAGTACTTAATTCCTTCTTTCTAGGTCCCTCCCTCATGGATCCCCCTTGTATTTATGGGACAAGGTAGGTAGTTGGATTTAAGAGGTAGTTGGATTGGGAGGTTGGGGAAGTTGCAGAACCAACTTCAACTAATCCCAATTCGTAATCTTAATATATTTTTTTATTTCATCTTAAGATGTGCGCAATTTTCATACAACAAGAGTAGCGCACAGAGAGCAACTTTCATGCTTTGCAACAAGCGTTTGCAACTTTTTGGAAAGTGTGCGCAGGTTGTCCTTGAGGAAATCAGTGCATCGTTTGAGGTGTGCGCTGGTTTGCTAGAGTAAGAGGAGCGCACATGTGGTGAAATCAGGAGAAACGGTAAATTTCTCAGCTGTAAAGAGTAGTTCCAACCATAACTCATCTAAGTCAATCTAGTTCTTCAATCCATGGTGTCCTTTTGTGTGATCGACAGAGCAATGTGATCACGGAAGGAGAAGTGCAGATTTGACCTATAACAGATGCCCCTTAATGTGTGAGGTCAGAGGGAAACGATGGCCGAAATACATTATAATTCCAAGTCAGAGGAGGAGCAAGAAACCGCAGAACCATGTCACAAAAACACCTAAAACAACGATCAAGGTCAGCGAGCAATTACAATATTGACATCATATAGATGTGTAGCATGATACAACATGATCTCCGATACATAACTAGGAGATGTATATATAGCATGGCCACTAAAATACAAGCATGAATCCATGTAAAAATTATGAGAGATCATAGCCATAACAACAAATTGGATCTATGTCTCATGAAGAGCCAAAAATGAGTGAGGCTCAGTCTTACGTAGCTTGGGTGATAACATAAATATGGTTATGCTATTAGAGTCCCAAGGTCTTCATCCAAACAACCCAAGGTACAAACCCTAACCATGCGAATAAATGAGTTGAGTTCGAACATGGGGGGTATTGTTTGATTACCGATCATTGATGTATATCGTTAACAACTATGAGGACTTCCATTGATAATGATAATGGGTCCAAGGTACCTAGTACGTTCCAACAAGTGTGAATAAGTGGACTTGAATTCAAACACCTAAGGAACCTGTCGAATAAGAGACATTGATGTATTTCCATTATTCAACAGCGAGGGAAATTGCCACTGATGACTGCAATCCCCAAGGTACTAACTAAAACTCTAAACTTTGTTCCCAGAGCATAATGAGCTGAAGTCGATGGGAAGAAGTCTGTTGGAAGGGAGGCCTTAAAGTATCCTCCATCATCCAACATGAGGAACACTCAACGGGTATGAGATGATGTGGAATATGACAAGTAACAAGATGAAACAAACTGACACCAGGATGGCCGACACATGAAGTCAAGGTAAACTGCAGAATGGCCGACACAGGCTGTATCCTTGAACAGTGAGCACGACATAAAGTGACTTAGGCAGTTTTCAACATGAAGAGGAAATGATATAAGCCTACAATGTAGGAGACATTGACAGACCCTCCATATGGTTGGAAGAATAACCAACCGGGGGAGTAAAAACTCGGAGATCAAGTTCACCCTAAGGCCAAAAACTAAAACCCAACTGAAATGATAGACTCAAGTAGGTGCTGTGTTCAAGGACATGACTGACTTAACTACCTTTGAAACTAAAAAGATGTGATATACCCTTCTTATCCCTTATTCTTTTTGGTAAAAGAATGTCCTTCTTGTTGTTTTAATGAGTCCCAAAAAGAAAACTCAATAAGTCCAACCACGTAAAAAGTTTAATGAGCCCATGGGAGGAAGACTCGGTACCTTCTTCACTATTTATAGAGTTCGAAGAAGAGATAGACGAATACTCTATAATACTGATCTCTTTATTTTAATATCGAGCCAAGATCTGTTCTTGCTCTCCGGTGTTTTCAATTTTAAGGAGTCTGAAAAACTTAAACAAGAACTCCATACACCTACCCGTGGATTTTAATATTGATCCCGGGTTGGTATATGCTCGTCGATGTTTTCCTATTTATAGAATCTGAAAAACTTAAACAATCCTCTATATACCTTCTCGTGGATTTCACATCGAGCCCGAGTAGGTGAGTGCTCGCTTGTTGTTTTCATGTTTCGAGAGCCTGAAAACCCTAAAGAAGGCTCCAAAGTCCTTTTTCATACATTTAGTCTCCTACCCCAAAAATTCTAAAACAATGAGAGAAGAACTCTTCTAGCCACGCATGACTAGAGTATTCCTTTTTCGTAAGTAATCCGCAAAGGTCTGGAAAAGGGTTAAACTTATACTTAAGCAAATGGACCTTCAATTCCTTTAACGAGCTTGAAGAGAACAAGTCTGCTCGACTATCTTATTTAGTTTTTCAAATAGTCAAAACAAGAGCTTAAAACGAGTTAAAAGACGGCTTCTAGGATCGTAGGTTCATGACCTGCCAAAGAATAGGATCTCAACAATTGGATTAGTAACTATCGAAAAATTTCTCAATGACATAATAATGACAATATGGTATCTATATTGATCTATCAATAAGAAAACAAGTCATTTCCGGTTTAATACTTTGAAACTCTAGTGAAAATTTGAAATACCCAGGTTAAATTTAACTCACCAACATTGGTAGATATTAGTGATTAAATAAAACCTTTTAGGAACAATTTGAAACTATACACTTTTGAAAAAAGTGGGTAAAAATCAAACTTTATTTTATATAAATTATTTCAAATTGAAAAATCAAATATCACATTTGGGGTTTTTAGGGCAAAAGAGGAGCAAAACCTTGATCTTCCTCCATTTGCTACGATCAAACCAGGCCACTAATCGACCTTCTGCTTCCACCAAGTAAGTTTATTCTTCCCATACTTTCTATTTGATGCATTTTTTTGTCAATTTTCATGGTCAAAATCACTTTCTATCAATGTTCATCACGTGTTTCTGCATGTGCGCTACTGTATCTGATCAAAAGAAGCACATACTAGCCAACTGCATTGGTTTAGTGAAGACATAGTAGCGCTCAAACATGACTGTCTAGTGCAGACAGTAGCGCACACCCCTGAAAATGAGGTAAAAAGTGGGAAAGACTAAAAATTTGACTATTTCTTGGTAGGATGGTTCTTGTCTAGCGTGAAAGGGAGCATGAGGACATGGATCGAGAAGCATTACAAGATCTTGCGACCCTCCATGCGCTCCGAAGATGTGGACTATTGAAATTTTATAGAATGGTCAATATGCGGGCACTAAACCGCTTGCTGGCGAGGCTTGTCCAATGCTGGGATTCCGAGGCATTGGTGTTTAATATCCAAGGTGAAACACTGGAACTCACCGTTGACGACATCTACTTTATCACGGGTCTCTCTCAGAGGGGAGACATTGTGAACTTGAAAGGGTCCTCATGTAATGTGGGTGCCTTGTCCATGCAAGAGTATGTGAATGCCTATTGCTTATTGGGAACTAAGAAATCCGGCAGTCAAATTCTGATCTCGACTATTGCGAGCTTCCCTCTCAAAGTCATCATAAGTGTTCTTAACCGGATGGGAGGGAGTGCTATGCAACATATTTCTTTGAGGCATTACATGTACATCGGTACTGAATGTTTGCACGGCAGAGTATATGACCGGTGTTCAAGTCTTTTGGCGAACATGAAGCTTCAACTCTCAGGTTGTAAGACCGGGAGGATGAATAACTTTGGGTACGGAAGCATACTTTGCACCTTCTTCTTTGAGAGGGTGCCTGCTATGAGTTTGGGCATGCCTTTGCCCCTGTTCAACCCTCGTGATCCAAAGCTGTCTCGTTGGGGTGAGATCTTCCTCCGCCAGGGTGGTGGCGAGAGCAGCTTCTGTTACCATGAGGATGATTTCTGGGGTTGGTGGGAAATACAAGTGCCAGCCCTCGAGCAGTTTCCATATGTGGGTATAGACTTCCGCAACGATCCTGAGATGATCCTTCCTCTAGGAGCTGCCTAGGGAGAGATAGGTATGTTTATGCTTTTGAAAATTATTAAATTTTTATGTTTTATATATATGATTTTTATGATGAGTTTGAAGTACTGAAACAAAGTGTCATGTGTAGATGTTGGAGTAGTGCATCCTGAAGGACACCCTCACACTTTCGTGAGGCCAGTGGAAGTGGGTGCAGTTGATGCCATGTTGGGGACCATAGAGTGAAAGATGAGTCGGTTGACTCATGATGTTCCTACTTACAGGATCGAGCGGATGCCGCTTGACATGCAGGAGGATGTGGTTGGTGTGCCCCCATCCTGGATTAGGCTACTGCGGAAAGTGGATAGGCTGGTCATATGCTACCGAGAGGAAGCAAAGCCAGATGAGGCCCCACCTTCTACATAGGAGAAGGATATTCTATGTATATTTTTTAGTCCATCGAGCCCTATTGTATCTTATGACATGACTTAGTGACAGACTTATGATCCAAACTCATATTATTTTTTGATATGGATATATATATACAGTATCGGTTATATTTACATGTGTGTTATTGTGTTTTATGCATGAATTACTTATGTGTGTGAATGATGCAAATGCCAATCTAAAACGTAGTTTGCAAATGAATCAGCTAATGCATTCAAGTTCCTTGGAATATGTTGATATGTGATATAATCAAACTGTCTCTCAAGCAACTTAACGCGCATAAACTAACGTAGCAAAGTAGGATCTCTAACCTAATAAACACCCAATAACTGAAAAACAACTAACTACGAGTCGAGCCATACCTCCAAATGTGAAATGCCATGGAACAGAGCATCTCGGAGTAGCTCTATGACTGCACTATATTCAGCCACATTGTTTGTTGTGGGACCTAAACAAACCCCTCCCGAAGCCACCAGTTGGTCAGCTGATGAGTAAATGACCCAAGCAGCTGCGGACAACTGACGGGTGTGGCGGCTAGCGCCATCAACAAACCCTATAAAGTGTTTAGTCAACATCTGAAACATAAAGCAATAGATGCATAAGACATAACTACAACTGTAAACAAAACTAACTCTACAAAAATGTACAGCTAAAAATACATGAAAAAGCACAGATGCCTAAGCGTAGTACTTTTTCAGGTAGGATCAGTTCCTGGAACCTCTTCATGGGACTAGGAAAAGACGTCATGGAAATCGTTAAAAAGATTGGTATACAGAACAATCTCGTCAAGAAAACAATCTGCTCCAATAAAAATAGTTTTCGTGATTCTAGGTTCATTGGAAATGTTGATCGGGATGGTTCTCGATGTATTCGCCCTATTCCCTTCGACAAAAACAGCTTGTGAAGTAGAAGGGATAGAGGACAAACCAACATTCTCACTGGGTCTCGGAGAAAGCTCTCCTCTCTCTATCAAGTTTAGCATGGGAAGTAAATAGGACCTGGGGTGCATATGTTCCTAATGGTGGTCCACGCCTATCATAGCTTCCAAAAACCTTTCGTCAGAAGGAAAAACCGTGTCTAAAAAATCAGGAGACTAGGTAGAGTCCACCAACCATGCGAATGCACAGTACATATCTGACTCAATAGAGACCGACGGAGTCATGATATGTTCTGTTGCAGCATGTTGTGAATCCAAGTAGGTTACCTCTGCAACAGATACAGGCACAACTGGTTCTGATACAGTAGGGAGAATCCACGGATCAGTCGTTGAACTAATCATGGAAATCTCAGAAAAAGAACATTCGTCAGATTCAATAAAATGAATGGGAGAAGGTAGTTCAAAAGTTCCTATCAATGACCCATAGAGACCTACTCCCAAACTCTCAGTGACTGGGTGGGACTGATCAACCAACGGAATAGTTGAATCCGATGAAGTCTGGTTGGTTTTCTGGGAAAACGAAAGTTGATCAACTGTGATGATCTTGCCTTCGTGCAGGAACATTATTATCCAGAAAACAGTTGACGGCACTGCCTGCATGGCATATGTCCAACTCCTACCCAACAGCAAGTTAAAATCGAGCGGAGCATCCAGAACTTCAACCTCTACCAATACTAGTTTTCCCGCAAGTTCAACATCAAATGATGGTAAGACTCCGTGTGGACGGAAAGATCTCCCATCAAAGGTGGTAAGTACCGTATTAGAGGGGGCTAACTCAGGTTCACCTAAAGCCTTCCAGCAGGAAATAGACATTACGCACGTGGATGCACCCTCATCTACAAAATCTCGTCGAATGGTCATGGGACCTTGGATGACCTCTATCTGGAGAGCAACGTGGTATGGAAATCGAAACTTGATATCTTTCATATCAAAGCGGGCGAGCATGTTGGATGAATATACACTTCCAATCGCTGTGAGGAGTGCACTGCGTTGTAATGGACAACTTTGCAGTACCTCCATAGTGGACATGGAACAAGGGGTTTGGGCTAAATCCTCTACTACATTGTAGTTGGAGGCAGCCCTCGCGTTAGGGTTGTCCACAACTCGTTTGTAGACACCTTTCGGTATCTTCGGCAGCAGATCCACCGGTCTCTCGATGTGGATAATGGTAGATGACTCAGGAACATCCTTCTGCTATGGGTTCGAGGTATAATTTCTAGCTCTAGTTTGCAAAATAGGATCTGAATTAACCATGTTAATGAATGAATGATCAGCTGAGTTAGCACGAGTAGTGCCCCCAGCACCGGAGTTGCTAGAAGTTGAACTTTGTCCGTGAGGAAAAGGGTCTTTTAAGACAGCAAGTTTCTTTTCACAAATCAACTTCTGGGCTTCTTCCATTAGAGGGAATTGATGGGTGAGGTGGTCCTCTTGACATAGCTTTCAAGGGAACTTGACCTTCCTTTTTTCTTTTTTACCTTCCTCGGCATTTTGCATATTATTGGGATTTTGTTGGTTTCCCTCCCCTTTCTTTCCCTTTCTTTTGTTGTTGGGATGTCAAGAGCCCTTTGGTTTGTCTGCACCTGTTGTACAGATTCAGTTGTGGAAGGGGAGGATGCAACAGCAGTTGCTTCTGCAGCAGACTGTTTGACTGACAAAGCGTGAACCTGCTTTGTTAAGGCATCAAATGCTGCAAAGTCGACTGAACCCACAATGCCATCAGCATGTGGTCCAGGTTTAGGTTTACCTACGTTAATGTTAGACCTCGACGCGTCAGGAATAATTTCGTATAAGAACCCATATTGTGCATATACCAAGTCTAGCTGTTGGGTTCTCAAAATGGCTTCCTCTTCGGAGGACACCCCTAAAGTTGCGACTTCCTTAGAAATATAAGGAAGGAGTGATTTAAGGTACCACTCTTGTAAAAATGCAGTAGGGATTTCGGATTTAATGAGCCTCTTTCGCCTTCGCCACTCCTAAATATGATCAGATAGATGAGTGGCTTTGTTCTGTCAAAAATTCGATAGAAGTTCTGTGCCGGCATCGTACCAGACAGCAAGTTGAAATTGGTTCAAGAAAGTAGTGGCTAGATCCCAAAAGGTGCCATAAGCAGCAATAGGCAGTTCAATATACCACTTAGCTGTGACACTTGTCAGGGTTCTTTGAAAGAGCCTCAACCTGATGGAGTCATCATTCAGTGAATTCGAAGAGCACCAGAGATGAAAAGTTGTAACATGGTCACCGGGGTCCTCACCAGTCTTACCTTCAAACTTCGGGATGTCTGAGGGAAACTTAGTGGGAATAGGTGGCCATGCAGGATCATGACACACGGGGTAGTTTGTGAGTTTCGAAATATTTGGCAAGTTCAAAGTTTCCAGAAATGGTAAACGCAGTCGTGCCGATGGAATTTGATAGAACGGAACCTGGTAATGGGTATTTCCCACTACCTGATTCGTATACTATTGGTTGGGGTTGACCCTAGCCATCGGTTGTGAAATGAAAGGGTTAAAATTGCTCCACCCAAAAGAAAGTGGATTAGTTCATGGGGCAGTGGTCCATTGTGCCTGGGTGTTAACCCCACCGTGTCATGGATTAATGATATTACCCCCTCCCCCAGCAAACAAAGAGAAAGGGATACTCCCTATAGGTATATTCGATGGATTAACATTGTAACCTGCATAGGGGTTAAATCTAGGCATAGTAGTAAAGGACGATGCCGTCATCGTACCCATAGTGGGGATAGATGTAGGCGGGATTGATCCTATAGTGGAAGTGGAAGCAATGGTTTGAGTTACACCTTGTAACTGTTGTGTAGCAGAATACTAAGTGAAATTCACTGCGGGTATCCCTGACAAAGGGATATTGTTTGGTCCAAAAGTTGGGGTAGAAACTGCGGCAGATGTCGAAGCTAATGAGCTTGGCATGCCTAGAGTACCAGCATTAAAACTAAAGGACGAAGTTGAGGCAGAAGCAGTCTATGACAAACTCGGTGTGGCAGTGTTTGTGAAAGAAGGATTAACAATCCTTGTAGCCATAGAAGTTGTGGGAGTTTGAGGGACTCCCTGCTTGTCTCTCGGGTTAACCATGGTGTAACCAAGTGTGAATAAATAAGCACTAGACTCAGGTTGTTGGAATCCAATAGGTACCAGTAGTGGATCGTTGGGTCCAATAAGAGGAGGGTTGAAAGGAGTACTAAACTCTCTAGAAGTTAGATCCTCAACCTCGACAGTATCAAAGACTTATCGATAAGGGGTTCTAGGTTGTGGTTCTCTAAGAACCTCTGTTTCACCCATAAGTTCAAAAGAACCATGGGAATTTTTCCTCCAAGGTTGTAGTGGTGGTGGAGGCTCCACAATGAGTGGGGGAAGGTTTTTCAACCTCCAATACCGATGAAGATGTTGGTCCTCCACAACTATAAAAATAAACTAAGTAAAAACCTAATGGCCACTACAACTAAGGAGCAAATAGCATACCACTAAAAAAAATTCCTAAGTAGTCAAACCAGCCAATACAGATGGCAAATAGTCTCAGAAGCAATTCTGGGATGATTAGGGCCTAGAACAAACTAATAGAGTACCGACGGTCAGTTACGTGGTGTCCAATGGAGGTCCCCTGGGTGCAAGTGTTTGAATCACCAAACCGCCCTCCTGGGATTACTGCCAAAGGGTTATCTTCCACGTCTTTCTGAGGTGAAGTGGGAAGAATTGCCCACTCTACCTATGTAGAGCCCTAAAAGGTTATGATGCTAAGGATACCACCAATACAAAATAACCTGGGGGTACAGTCATCATCCTAGTCAAAACGCACGGGTAGGGTAGCAAATCCCGAAGTCCAAAAGGACCCCTGTACGCGAATCGACTCTGGTTTATGGTTGAGAGGAAAGAGAGGGGATATCCTCAACAATTCCAATCGCCCATGGCCTTGTGCTTAACTCTGGTTTGAGTAGAGCATCCCAGGACTATTTGATAGAGGTGGATTTACCTAATACAAAGTCGTATTACAATTGTTGAGTAATGAAGCCAGTTTCGGATAGTTTAAGGTGATTTAAATCCGAAACTCTAGCCTAATCTAGTTGATGATGTGTATACCTAAAAAGAAAAATGTTGCTAGTTAATTTTATTAATATTTATTTTAAGGGCTACTTCTTACTCAAGGGTTGTAGTGCGATGTGTGGAATGGTTTTGACAGGAAAGTAAAGTGCATGTAAAGTAATGCTTTCAAATTCACAAAAGACACTTTTTCTTTTCATTTATATTCTTTCAAAAATCGAAACTAGGAAATCCTAAATCAAATTCTTTTTGTATTTTCTTTTAAATTCCAAAGCAAACTATGCTACTTCAAAACAATGATAGATCTTACTACTAAGCTACTTAAAACACTTTTTGTCTTTTATGATAATTGTAAAAGAAAAAGAACTTGTACAAGAGCAAGTAAGACCTAAATGTAAAGTGTGAGTAAGACAAACACCTAAATGGATCAAAACAAACAAATCAAAAGACTTGGGGAAGACTCAACTTACCAAGTTGTTTCAAAAGAAAAAACTTTAAACTTGGAAACAAAGTGTAAAAGAAACAAGGGAAAGAGATGCTCCCAACGGCAAGGAAGACCTAAAAGGTTGCTCCTAATCACCAAAAACCCTAAGAAAACACTAATCCAAGCAAAGGACTAAGTAAGTGAACCAAAAGTGACCTTACTAACACATGGACTCAAAAGAAAGCAAAGTAGAAAGCTTTGACTCACTTGGACTAAAATGAAAAGACAATCAGAAAGTATCTAAACCAAGCAACCTTCCAAAAGCACCCTAAGGAATCAAACTTGAGGTCAAACCCTAACGGAAAGGATAAGACACAGTGAAAGTGTGCTACTGTTGCCACAAACAACAAACGTTAAGAACGCAGGTCTGTATGACTTCAACAAGCAACTAGGGTAAAAGCGTGCAGCTATGTCTGAAAGAGAATAGTGCACAAACTTCAAAAAGGGCTAGAAAGTAGTGAAGACACTTTAAACAAATAATAAAGAAAGCAAAGACAAAATAAAGGACTTAAGAGAGGTAAGTAAGACTCAAAAGAGACATAGAAGTCTCAGGGGTTAGTCAGGGAAGCAAAGCAACATGTTGGAAGTGGAACCAAACCACTAGAAATCAAACCCTAACAGAAAATTGGAGGACACAAGAAAATGCACTACTGTGCAGTGCAGAAACCAACGCACAGTATAAAAGATGCACTACTCTTCAGTACACAAACCAGTGCTCATCAGAAAAGATGTTCTACTGTAAGTAGGGTAAACCAACGCACATGTCTCAGAAGGACAGAAACAGGATTTGCAACAGCAAACTAAGATGAATCAGACAAGAAATAACAGGTAACAAAGACCTATAAGACCTCTCACATAACAGAATATACTGAAATGAACTGGAAGACAATCCTAACTAAGTCTCCTAGAGCAGAAAAACACATGGTTACTCCCCAGCGAAGTCGCCAATGTGTTGTTTAGGATTATTACCTTATAGTGAGGAGAGACACTACCAACTTGGGTTGGGTTGACAGGTAAATACATTCATTATATTTCATTTTGTTCCTACAAATGAAAGAGATCAATATATCGAAAGATGTACCTTTTATCGACGGCTGGTCCTAGCTTTCGCTTAGTCTTCCACTTGATCTTCTACTTGATGAACCTGCAACACAAAGGAAACCTTCCTCGGTGTATCTTGACTCTAATAAATATGATGAGTATTGAAAGCAATTAAACATCAACAACAATAAGATACTAAACCAAATGAACATACAATCCAATAGATATTCGATTTGGGACAGGAAGGGTATTTCCACCTTTTTATTGTCAAAGAAACATGAATTAGTATAATATACCTGACATGTCAAGATGCTTCTGAAACAGAGTCCTGGGATCCTGCTCTTCACAATGACTTGGGAATTCCTCCAGCGTAACAGCACTTAATGCCTTCTTTCTAGGTCCCTCTCTCATGGATCCCCCTTGTATTTATGGGACAAGGTAGGAAGTTGGATTTGAGAGGTAGTTGAATTGGGAGGTTGGGGAAGTTGCAGAACCAACTTCAACTAATCCCAATTTGTAATCTTAATATATTTTTTGATTTCATCTTAAGATGTGCTCAAGTTTCATACAACAAGAGTAGCACACGGAGAGCAACTTTCATGCTTTGCAACAAGCGTTTGCAACTTTTTGGAAAGTGTGTGCAGGTTGTGCTTAAGGAAATCAGCACATCTTTTGAGGTGTGCACTGGTTTGCTAGAGTAAGAGCAGTGCACATCTGGTGAAATCATGAGAAATAGTAAATTTCTCAGCTGTAATGAGTAGTTCCAACCATAACTCATCTAAGTCAATCTATCTCTTCAATCCATGGTGTCCTTTTGTGTGATCAACAGAGCAATGTGATCACGGATGGAGAAGTGCAGATTTGACCTATAACACAAACGGAGGGTACTACAGTGGTGGATACTGCGGTGTCGGACACTGCGGTACCGGATACTGTGGTGTCGGATACTGCGTTTTCCCATACTGCACCTATTCGTACTGTTGCAGTTGGTGATTTTACTAGGCCATCGGTTGGTTATATTGCTCTTGTGGCTGACCTGGTGCTTGTTCTTCTACTGCCATGAAATATGTTGCTGCAGTTCTCTTTTGGAGTAGGCCATAAGCTCTGCAATTATTGTAATCATGGCCAATTGATTTACAAAACTTGCAATATAATTTTTATGGTTTCCACACCATTTTCTGCAAATAAACACACTCTTCTACTTGATGGCCTCTCGTTTAGCAGATACGACACCAAGGCATCCCTCCCTGACTGAGGGGATTTGGTGCACCGGATTGAAAATACTCTCAGAAGTCTGGGCACTGATCCTTGTGGTGTCCCTCTGTCCTACACCTAGTACACCAAATATCTTCATGAGCTTCCTTCCCTTTCTTCATGTCTTGCAGTTGGATCGTCAAGTTTTCCAACTGTGCTTGTATCCAATCCATACTAAACCCTATTTCACCGATTGGTGAATCCTCCAGCTTCATGGGAATCTCCAATGCTTGTGCTTGGGTCGCAACCTTCTATTGCATTAGTGGTCTGGGGATATGTGATACCAGTCTTGCGATGAACCACTCCTTGTGCTACATGTCATTTATCCCGAAACTCACCTTCTCTATCAACGTCCTGTATCGTTGATCAAATTCCCACACCAGCTCATTCGGGAATCGCTTAATCTCCTTCAGCTCAGTAACATACCGCGACTCTGATTTTGGTTTTTTAAATTCATCAATCATCATTTTTCTGATCTGTGCCAACGTATTGGTTTGTGTTCCCATCGGAACCCTTGTAAACTTCATAAACCAGTCTAATGCCCGGCCCCTAAGGGTCATCGCTATCTGTCCCATTTTTATGGATTCATCCTAGACCTGCTTCACAATCTAGACTGCTTCACATATGAACAAATATTGTTCGGGATCCTCGGTCCCATTCCCCTGGAAGGTAGGATTCTTTACCTCATCCACCATCCTAACGTTCCTATTATTATGGTTTATTGAGGCGCTACTCTTACCGCTACACGTACGGAAACTCTGCGAATAGCTTGGGTTTCTTCTCGTATGATTCTAGGTAGTACGTGGGGTTGCAGGTATGTTGTAACTTACGATTCCGTGTCTCCTCTGCTTCTGGGGTATCCTGGTCACCGTCCTCGTCGCAATAGGTCGCTTTCTCCCTTATGGTCCTGTTTCATGGCCTTCTATTCTGGTCCTCTCAGGAGACTCTCTCTTAGTCCTCCTCTTCCTGGTCACCGTCCTCGTCGCAATAGGTCGCTTTCTCCCTTATGGTCCTGTTTCATGGCCTTCTATTCTGGTCCTCTCAGGAGACTCTCTCTTAGTCCTCCTCTTCTTCTCAGGACGCCGAAATATCACTCCACTCCTCAAGGTACCACACTCTTCGTCAGCTTCCCATAAAAATTCATCATCGCTCATGTCCATCTAACCCGCATCTTTCTGTCAGATCTGCATTCACACGACACCTACAACCTCCACACACTAATCTTTCTACTCATCAGAAGTCATCCTCAAAATGTCCTTTTCGTACATGAGTATTTTAATCCATAGTTTTAGCAATAGTAAGAACCTTCCCCTTGGTCCCCTGAAGAAATTTCTCTCTGCATCGCTATATGACTTGATCGTTTCCACTATGAACTCAGTAATGTATCTCTCTAGGATACTATCTACCCAGAAATACACAGCCCTTGAGACTGTGTTGTCGACATGTTCTAGTTGTCGAACCAGTTCTGGCATCCAATGCCCAGGTTCAGTATTTTGGAAATGGTGCTTCTGGAATGTTAGTTGTGCTAACCAATCATGCAGCAACACTGGGACTTCGCATAAAAATATTTCATGGATATCTGAATAAATGTACTTCTGCAGCCAACTGCTTATAGTCTTCCTAGGGTTTTTCTTTTCTCCTTCTGTGAACTCTTCTGTCTTTCAGTCAAACCACTCTTGGATCTCCAGTTTCATCATATGCCACATCATATCCTCTTCTTTTCCTCCTCAAGGTCCCAGCAACGGAACCATTTGTTGACATAGCATCTGTCGACAAGGGTTCACTGCACATTGTCGCCAACAAACACCAACCAAAACTCCCTTACGCACCGGCCCAGAAGGGTGTTATCCCTTCCAGCAACACTCGCGGAGTGAATGAAGTCTCACCCGAGATGCACAAGGGGGCTGTAGGAACCAAGTTTCCATAGTGGAGTTGAGTACATGCATCCAACAAACATTAACTCTGTAGAAACCGGATATTATATCTTCCGCAGTAAAGTATTCATCATTCGAACATCATACCATTCGCAGATTCAAAAGATAATAAACATTCACAACATATTTAACCTACTTATTTGTATTAACAGTAATCATTCAACCCACAAAATATTAAACATGTTGCAACATTCACGTTCATCATCGCACAGAGACAGAGACAAATATGGAACCATAATCGAACATCTTCATGCATTCATTAAAAGCTGCGGAATGAACTTTGCATAAACAGTCAATACACCATGTTGCAGATACAAAACAGATCAAAATATGAATCAACTTTTCATCACACTCTGGATGCCCTTAGGCCTACAATCATTTCCCTATTTATACAAAACTACATGGTTACAAACCAGTCCACATGACCCTTATCTAACTAATTAACCGCTTTGTGCTTCCACGATACCTGCAAATGGTCCATCTTTCGCGGATTATCCCTTTCGCGGCTTGTCAGATTCCGCACTTTCTATGGACTTATCCTGTGCCAACAAATCCATCATTGAATTCCATTTACCTCACTCATGAGCTTCCATACCATATTTAGCAAATTCGTGAGCCTTTAGATAGTTTTGGAAACAGCTTTTTCCACCTAGGGTTTTTTTTCCTTTAGTAAGCCTTTTTTTTTGTCCTTTTCAACTTGCCTCTAAAGAATTCGATTTTCTCCATGGAATATGTATTATATATTGTAATCATATTGATGAATAAGATACAAATTTTGTTCCACAAATTATCTTCTTTATTCGTCTTCTCTCATTCTTATAAATATTCCATGTGGAGTTGTCTTATTGAATCTAGATCTAAGCCATTGAAAATATCACATGGTATCAGAGCTGCATTGATTCAAAACAATTTCTAGAGTGTTTTTTGCAATGTATTTCCATCACCAGGAGCGAATCAGCATGGATCAAAATCAAGCTAAAGTTGTGACTCTCACTCCCTTCAACTACTTTGGCTAGAAGGCACATATGATCATCCATCTTCGAAGCAAAGGATTTTATAGAGTCACTATGGGGCTTGAAACTGAGCCAGGAGTTGTTGCATTATCCAAATGGATAAATAGGATTGATGAATCTTATGGGTTACTTTGTCTCTCTGTATCTCCATATCTTCTATTCCATATTGACTCTCTACCCAATCCAAATCAAGTATGGACAAGCTAGAGTCTCTCTTTGGAAAATAGGACGAGCTCAGAGGTCATTTATTGGATATTGAGCTAATCTCACTTAGTCCAAGTAATTTCGATTCAATGGAAGAGTTCATCTCAAAATTCAAGAACCTAGTGCTTCAACTCAATCAATGTGTCATAGATAAGAAGTATGAGCAGCTAATCCTTACCATTATGTCAAAGTTGAGCTCTGAATACTCAGTATTTGTGTCTACTTTTTATACTACAAGACTTGCAGTTCCCAATTGGAAGATGCCAACCTTGGATGCATTCATTGATTCGCTCACTAAGGAGAAGGACAAGCTGGTCCAAATGAGGGCTCTAACACCCTCCAAAGACTTTGCACTTGTTTCTCATGGATCAAAGAGTTTCAAGAATGACAAATCCAAACAAAAGATGTTGTCAGATGAAGAGGACTCTAATGAAGATTCCAAAGCCAAGAAGATGAAGAAGGATAAGTCCAAGTGTTCTTATTGTTGCAAAGGCACTCATCCTAAGAAATCTTGTTTCAAAAATAAATTTGGACATCATGGCCAAGGTGCTTGAAGAGAATAACATAATTGTTCCTGACTTTGCAAGAAAAGAACAAGGCAAGCTTGTTGTAGATCAAGAACACTGTCTCCAAGCCTCTCACAAAGGTAATCATGATTATGCCTTGAGTACTAGAGTGAAAAATCCTTCTTATGTCTCTGATTTTGATTTTCATTCTGATATATCAGAATCATAAACCTCCACCTCTTCCTTGGTACAATCTCCAGTCAGTTCACCCAAGTCTCCTCTCAAACCTAGTCATTTTTCACTAGTTTATGACTTGTCTTCTGAAAGGTCTTTCCACCTCCATTCAAATATTTTATATTCTGATTTTGAATATGATATACAGTCTTATATACAGGTCATGACACCTCCCACACAATTTTTCCAACCATTGGATGCACAAAAGACCCTACAACCACCAAGTTCTCCAGTTAAGAAACCACACAATTCCATGGTTTCCTACAGTGTGTCACTTGTCCCTGTTGTTCTTATGTCTACCATATATTTCATTGGTTGGACATCCATGTCCTTGGACATCACTAGACTTATATTTCACACATCCAGACCTGACCCATCACTCATGGTTCAAAATTCAAGTCCTCAAACTCTTCAGGCTCGCTCAGCTGTCAGGGTGACCTAGTTGTTCACTCTTTTCCTACTGAAACTTTGCCTGATCATGGAAAATCTCCACCCTTGTTGTTTGCTGCTCCATATGAATCAAATTATGATATTTAAGAGCTGCATGATCTCCTTTACAATATCAAAAAGGTTCTACATCATTTTGAGAAGAACGTGCAAGAATTAGTTCACCACATTGCAGTTGCACAAGAAGTTGATCCTATTGAGTCCATTGATGCTCTTTGGGAAGGATTGTGCACAGATATTCTTTCCATCATTTATTATGTTTCTAGATCAGATTATATATGTTATAACAACAAGAAGAATTCATATGATTCTCCTCCATCATCAGAAGATGAGCTTCATGGAGCCTCTACACATGATTCTTGCCTACACCACATTGATGCACTGAAGCATGATCATGACATTTACAATATCTTCATCAAGTCTGTTACTCAGAAGCAGCCCATTCATCTTATTCAGCTCCTCCAAATGAGGAACAAGACAATATGAAGACTTCCAAGCATGTCCATTTTTTAGGGGGGTTTTGTTCCCATGAGGTTTTCCTTGTTTCCTTGCTTTACATGGACTAGTTATTTTTGTATTGGGGTGACCATAAGCCTTGTTGCTTGGGCCCTATATTTATGATATTTTTCTGATTTCCACCACATAAATTCAGGCTTAAGGGGGGGTGTTGGAGTATTAAAAAACTCACCTATATCATTTTAGAATTAGGATATAATTAATTAATCACTTATGATTAATTTCCTAAGTTTTGACTAAGTAAATAGGGCCAGTTTTGTCTTTTAGTGGATCATATGCCATCCTAAGTCACTAGGGATAACTTGAGGAGATTTTGGATAATATCTCATTGGATTCTGTCTAATTTCTTTCCATTTCTGGTTTAGAAGGTGCTTTCCTGATTTAGACAACTTTATCTTGTTTTTCTACTTTCTAGTGGATAAGGTAAAGCTAGTTGACTTAGAAACTCTCTCCACTTGACCAATTTGACCTCCACATCATATCTTCTCTCCTAAATCCATCATTGCATTCCATTTACCTCAATCATGATATTCCATACCATATTTAGAAAATTCGTGATCCTTTAGATAGTTTTGGAAACAACTTTTACCACCTAGGGGGTTTTTTGCCTTTAGTAAGCCTTTTCTTTTTTTCCTTTTCAACTTGCCTCTAAGGCATTCGATTTTCTCCAGGGAAGATGTATTATATATTGTAATCATATTTATGAATAATATACAGAGTGTTTTCCACAAATTATCTTCTTTATTCTTCTTCTCTCATTCTCAGAAATATTCCATGTGAATTTGTCTTATTGAATCTAGATCTAAGCCATTGAAAATATCACACGTACAAGCCCATTTTTGTGTTACTTGGCTTACTTGTAGCACACATAACACATCCCCTTACATATTTGGATACAGTTCATTCATCCAGGACAATAACAATACCTCTAAAGCTGAGCTACTATCTTGCCTACACCAAAGTGACCAGATATAAGAGAAGTATGAGCTTCTCTAATTACATGAACTCTTTCACTCTATGGAATACCAAATTTTCCAATGTGATACAATAACTTATTATGAAAATGATAGTCCAGTTCTTTAGTTTGTGTTCCATGCATTAAATATTCATACATATCTTTGAAGTCTTCATCCTAAGCATATTGTTCAATGTAACTTTCATGAGCCAATGGACGCTTTTGCAAGATAGCAGATACATTTATTGGAGGTCTTGATAGCATGTCTTCAAATTTATTTTGAATTCCCTTTTTATATTAGATGAATAAGTGAAATTGTTGTAAAAATCCCATCCATATGAAGTGCCTTGATTGTTGTAGCTTATTTTGTGATTGAAGATATTGTAATGGTCGATGATCAATATGTGTGATTGTTTCTTTACCCATTAGATAATGTTTCCATTTCTTCACACTTTGTACTAGTGCATACAACTCCTTATCATGTGTGGGATAGTTATTTACTGCTTTAAAGAATATTCCATAATGATAGAAGATTGGTTTCTTATGTTTCATTAAGATTTCCCCCATGGCATAACCACTGGAATCAATTTCAATCTCGAATGGTTGTTGTAGATCTGGAAATGCAAGCACTGGATTTGTATTGATCTTCTCTTTCAAAGTGTCGAATGATTTCTACTCTTTTGCTTCCCCAATGAAACCCATGTTTGTTGAAATGTGGTTTTCATTGATGTCAAAGTGGACTTAGTGTCTATTTTCTAGTTTGAATAAGTACATAAAACTATTTAAGCAAGACATAAATCACACCTAGTCGTGGTACTCCAAAGTTGATGTCAAAGAGGACTTAGTGTCTTTGCACCAGTTTGAAGAAGTATTTCAAAATATATGTGCAAGTATATGAAGTGCACCAGAACGACCAAGCAATGGTACTCTAGTATGCAATACTCACCTAGTGTTGGTCCCCGAGTACACAAGTCCCACCAATCCAATGAACTAGTGTGCATAGACCCACACAGTCATGGTACTCCATTTTTGAGGGTTAAGACAAGTGGTAGATGCGTGGGTAAGCTTGTACAAAAAGAAAGGACCAAGAGGTGTTACCGTTTAGAGAAGACCCAACTTCTGGATGCATTGTTTGAACAAGTGGAGTATAAATAAGAAGTGAAGTCGAGGAATGAAATGTAAGCTTGGAAGAACGCATGGAGTAATATTCTGAATTGACAAGCTTTGGTGGAATGAAATGCTTTGGGGAATCAAAAGAAATATGATTTGATGAAGTGCACGAGGCAACAAGAAATGCATAAACATAAGGAGAAGACGTGCAGATATGAGCATTTGTGAAAAGGCACAAGATACATATGGATATATATGTGTGTGTGGAATCTATGTTAAAGAGTGGATCAATGGTGTAACACAGTGTAAGAGAAACAAGAGCTTGAGTTGAATTGGTGGAAGAGTGCACAGTTAATAGAGAAGAGTGCAAATATTTTTGCATGTAGACCTAAAGTCAGGAATTTGTACTATCTTCTTCTCAGAGCGGTTGGACGGGGCAAGGAAAGAAGATCATGTCTCCACTTAGCTTGGTTCCTAAACACTACAAGTTGGTGCTTGCACAAAGGATTGGTGTCCTCACAAGTTGAATCTTGCAATCTACAAGTTGGTGCTTCCCAGTGGGATTGGTGTCCCAATAAGAGGAATTTATGATTGATTCAGTGCTCACATTAGTGGAGATTAGTGTCTCCTATATTTCTCTGTAATATCATTTATATATATATATATATAAGGTTTCTTAAAAAAGTTGTGCACAGTTTGTTTTATTGGTGTGATGTTAAATTGATATTGGTGCATGTTTTAAAAGTGAATAATTTGTAAATCTGCGCATGATACTGATTCTCCCCCCCTCTAAGTATCATTATTATTCCAACAATTGGTATGAGAGAGAGGTTGCTTCAGTAGTAGTTTAACAGCTAGAAGATAAAGTTCACTGCGCAAAAATGGATAGGCAAGAGGGTATTTCCACAAATAGAGAACCAATATTCGATGGGTCTAAATACACCTTTTAGAGCATACGAATGGAGGTGTATTTATAATCACTTGGATTTGATGTATGGAAATCTGTCCTAAGTGGTTACAAAGTTCCCAATAGTCCTCCATTGGATGTAGCTGACAAGAGACAGTATGAATGCAATGCAAGGGCCAGAAATGCAATACTGTGCAGATTAACAGACTCGGAATTCACCAAGGTTATGCGGTGTACATTAGCAAAGGAGGTATGTGACAAACTCAAGAACGTCTATGAAGGAGATGAGAAATTCAAGAAATCAAAACTGCAAACTTTCTCAGGATTGCTTGAAACCCTCAAAATGAAGGAAGAAGAAAGCATTGCATCCTATCTCCTTCGAGTGGATGAGATTGTCAATGAAATTAGAGGAATTGGGGCACAAATTGACAAAGAGGAAGTTGTTCAAAAGGTATTAAGGTCTTTTCCAACAATATTCAATCCCAAGGTATCAGTTTTGGAGGACATAAGTGATTTGCACAAATTAAAAATGGATGAGCTTCATGGAATTCTTACAACATATCAGATGAGGACTGAAAATAAAATCCTACAAGAAAATAAGTAGCATTCAAGGCATCCAAGAAGACAAGAGAAGGCGGGGAATATTCTAGCAAAAGTATTTATGATGCATTAGATGATGAGGAATCCAATTTTTTTAAGAATCTCAAAAGAGGCTAGGGAAAATACAAAGGTAAGTTACCCTTCAAATGTTTTAAATGTGGTAAAGTAGGTCACTTTGATTCTAAGTGTCCCTACAAGGACTCCAAGGATAATGATAGTGAAGTGGATCTTAATTATAGATAAAGAAGAAAGTTACACCAATAATCTAGGGTTGATCATAAGAAGAAGAAGATTCCATATTCAAGAGAGGATAGTAGTTCATATGATGAAGATGATGATGACAATCCAAGAGAGTTACTCTTTATGGCAATGCTAGAATATTTTGAATATAAAGGCCCAGAAGAAAAGGATAACTATTGCTCTTTTATCAAGAAGAAATCATACGGTAAGGAGGAAGTCCTAAATAAGTCTTGTGAAAAACAACCATATCCTACTATAGATACTCTCATCAAATATGTCTACAATGGAATTTTCTTTTCATCCTCAAAGCCCTGCACAAAATCTTACAATTTTCCTGACAAGAATAATTGTTAGATAGAGTGTGAGATAAAAGAACAAATCCTTGATTCTAAGAATGAAGAAAATGCAGAAGTTGAATTGGAGGGTGAATTGATGAGTGCTTTGGATGAACTAAGAAAAGTAAGAAAATAAAATCGATATTTGAACATTATCCTACATAAATCTCAAGAATCCTTGGATCTACAAAAGGATCATTTGCTCAAAGCTGAAAAACAATCGAGTCCAAAAGAACCGAAGAATCACTTATGAATAAATCCCTTGAAGAGGCATAAAATGAAAACAGAGAACCTAAGAAATAGTTGGATTGCACATAGAATACAATTTATAAGCTTGAATAAAATGAGTTCTTATTGGAAGCATCACTAGAAGAAACAAAACAAGGAAATGAGTTGCTGACAACACATCTAGATGA
Source organism: Larix kaempferi (assembly GCA_027924585.1). NCBI lineage: Eukaryota > Viridiplantae > Streptophyta > Pinopsida > Pinales > Pinaceae > Larix > Larix kaempferi. Next base: position 26,028,457 of record BSBM01000632.1, on the reverse strand, counting down.
AGTAAGAAAAGAAGAACAACGTCTGAAGAGTCTATGGAAGTGTTCTTTTGAAATAAAAGGGTTTGAGAACAAAAATCAAGATTGCGCAGATCCGCATGATGACAAAAATCCATCTAACATGAAAGTGGAAGATAAATTTAAGAACATCTCATTAATTATGGATGAGATAATAAGTAGGCAAAGGTCACCAAAAGACAAGCCTGAGCTTGGCTACAATAAGATAGAAAATGTCTACAACAGCAAGCATGTTCCAGTTGCGAATCAGCAAGTTGGGTCATCTAATCAAAATCAACTCCGGTATGATAATGATTACAATGTTTCTTTTTATAAAAGAAATTTTAGTTCAAAAAGATGATTAATTTGCAATTATTGTGGTCATACTGCGAAGTATTGTTATACCATAAGGTGCTATGCTTGTGATAGATTTGGGAACAAAGCTCAAAATTTCCAAAGATTAGTAGAACAATCAAACAGGAACAATGCACATATTGCAAGAAGTAAGAATAGTTTTGTAAGACATCAACAAACACCCATGCGCACACAAAAATGGGTAAAGAAATGTTCACATTTCTGCGCAATTGATGAAAACACTCTTCTGGCAGCAGAGAATTGTTGCTTATTCTGATGAATCCCAAAATGTGCAAATAATATCCTTGAATTCAAAAGCTTATGTGGATCCAAGGAAACTGGAACAATGTATCCAAAGGTCACATGATCTTGTTCATATATATAAAATCGCTATGATATATTAAGTCTCAAGTATTGTTTTTAGCTTCAACACAACAGTCGCAATAAGAAGTTTTGTTGATGTCAAAGAAAATGACGACAAGAAGAATGACAAAATTTTTGCACATAAAGACAAAAGTGTCGCATTGCCAGGATAAAATCTAAGTACATCGCAGAAGAGAGAAACTCATGTGAATGTTGCGCAAATTGGTTTATATTATATAAAAAGGCAATGTTGTTACAAAAGGTAAATTTTACAAAATGTTCCCTTACATCTTGGGCAAATACAATAATTGCAAAATGTAAATCAAAGTCGAAGCTCAAGGTATAGCTCCAGGACATGGTTGGATAGGTATGGCTCTGCAACATGGTTGGATGGGTGTAGAAATAATGGAAGCTCAAGATCAAGTGAATATTGCTCAATGGACATAGGAGCTTGCGGAAGTTGATAGAGTTGTAAGGTCGAAGAAGGCTTGTTCTCATTACACTGATCCACCCGAAATAAATTCAACAAAAAAAAAATTTTCTTTTGTTGTTTCTCTAGGAATTCAATTCGCCTCTTCAGACCTAGTATCTCCTCCGAATTTCCTTGATTAATCTGCGACTAGGTATACCATTTCATGACATCTAATTCTTGCATCTGAGACTGCCAAATTCCCATCTCTATCTTCAGCTTCACACAATCAATTTGTTGCGACTGACGAGTAAATGAAAACTGCCTAATGAATTCCTAAATACTTGAAAGTGGGTAGACATTGTAGTCGAAGTCATAATGCTTAGAATTGGAAAACAAAAATCTCAACAAAGGAAATATCAAGGAACCGGGACAAATAACAAGGCCGCACACAGCTCATAAATAGATTTGGAAGGTATCTATCACATGTGTCAAATAAACTGAAGAGACATTGAAGCTAACTGTATTCATGATCGCACGCTTTGAAGTAATCTGAGAACATGTCGAAGTTAATTACATTCATGGAAACACATGATATGTATTAAGAAGATTGGTCTAAAGGACAAAAATGGAAAATCGAACTCATTGTTATGTATGATTTTCTAAAAATATCAAGTACGACAACAAGACGTCATACAATACGCACAAGTTATCAATCACATCGAGGTGTTGCAACACCGGTTGATGGATGGAGATATGTGCGACATCAACAAAGAGTTCTTGGAAGATATGACAAGATGTGCGAAGCCAGGAAGAAGATGTGCGTCATTAATATTAGTATTAATGAAGGTGTATTTAATCAATGATGAGAATTATGTTCTGTAAAAGTCTCTCCGATATGATAAAAAATTAGAACAGTGCAGTAGATGCAACAAAAGGAATAAATGAAAGTAGGAAGAATTTAGCATAAAAGATAGTGCAAATTTGGAGTATAAGTTCAATAGGAACTTGAAATTACACAAGGAGAGCACTTTTTTGCGACAAGAAGATGAATAGAGAAGCATGAAGGTAGAAAGTGTGACACTTGATCAAAATGTAATATAAGACAGGAACAATAGCATGAAGTCAGGGGGAGAATGCTAAGGAAATATGCTAAGAAGAAATGATATAAGAATCTACGCAAAAAGGATCAAATGGAATGAAGACAAGGAATCATGCAGAAGAATCCAACACAAACATGCAATTTTGTGATGTAGCAATGATACAAGATATTGAATCATTACAAGATTGGAACAATCAAGATGAAAGGAAATCTGCAACTGCGTAGGGGGAGCATACCTATAGTAACCGCAATCGTAATAGCTATAGAAACAATGACATATGTACATGTTGCAGTGAAAATTATCGTGGCATGACAACAACAACAAAATAAAAAGGAATACAACATGAAAATGAGGGGAATATCCCTTTTCCATTCATTTCAAAGGGGGAGAGATACCATGAAGCATGTATTAGTGATAGAGAACTGCGCAGGAAGCATGAAGAAATGAAAAACAACAGAGAGATACTAATCAAAGGGTGTGCAGCAAAGAGAAGGATCAAACTGGCATAAACTCAGGGGGAGCATTTTATTGTGTGCAAGCAGAACAAATGAATTAATGATCAAGAGGAGCACAAATTCATAAGGTGTTGACATCAATTCCAAAGGGGGAGATTGTTGAATTGTGGTTTTCATTGATGTCAAATTGGACTTAGTGTCTATGTGCCAGTTTGAAGAAGTACATAAAACTAAGTGTGCAAGACCTAAATCCCACCTAGTTTTGGTACTCCATATTTGATTTCAAAGAGGACTTAGTGTATTTGGGCTAGTTTGAAGAAGTATAGAAAAATATGTGTACAATTCTATGAAGTGCGCTATACCTACCAAGTAATGGTACACCAGTATGCAATAATCACCTAGTTTTGGTCCCTGAGTGCACAAGTCCCACCAAGCCAATGAACTAGTGTGCACGGGACCCACACAATCATGATACTCCATTTGTGTGGGTTAAGACAAGTGGCATATGTGTGGGTAAGCTTGTCCAAAAAGAAAGGAAGAAGGGGTGCTATCATTTAGAGAAGCCTCAACTTGTGGACGCATTGTTTGAACAAGTGGAGTATAAATAAGAAGTGAAGTCGAAGAGTGAAATGTAATATTGGAAGAATGCATGGAGTAATATTGTAAATCGATAAGCTTCGGTGGAATGAAACGCTTAGGGAAATCAGAAGAAAAAGGATTTGATGAAGTGCGCGAGGCAACAAGAAATGTAGAAAACACGAGGAGTATTTGTGAAAAGGCACAAGATACATATGGATATGTGTGTGTGTGAGTGTGTATGTGCATGTGTGTGGAATATATGTTGAAGAGTGGATCAGTGGTGTAACACAGTGTAAGAGAAACATCATCTTGAGTTTAACTAATGGAAGAGTGCGCAGTCAGTAGAGCAGAGTGCAAATCCTTCTGTGCACGGACCTGAAGTCAGAAATTTGTACTATCTTCTTCTCATTGTGGTTGGATGGGGAAATGAAAGGAGATCAATGTCTCCACTCATGTTGGTGCTTGAAAACTGCAAGTTGGTTCTTGCACAGAGGATTAGTGTCCTCACAGGTCGGATCTTGGTTCAACAAGTTGGTGATTTCACAGAGGATAGGTTTCCTCATAGGTCGAAGCCTGCAATTTGTAAGTTGGTTCTTTCTGTTAAATTTTCAGAATTTACTTCAATCTGATCTAGGATCTTAACTAAGAGAACAACATGTACAGCAAATATACAGCATATCAATCACGGACACAATAATGCAAGCACATAAGAGACACAGAGTTTACTTGGGGAAAACCATAAAGGTTACAAACCCCAATAACTTCCTCAGAGATAGATAGAGCAATAATACAACCAAAATACAAGAGCTAGTCTTCTCCTAGCAGCAGAGTCTCCTCCTCCACAAGTGCGCCACTCTCCCAAGTGTGAGTGAGAGAATAGAATGTGTAAAATGAGAGAGACACACTCTCTATTTATACACTAACTTGACTTGACCTTTACTCAACTAGGTCAGCCTTAACTTAACCACTTAACATAATGCTAACTGGGCCGCCCCCCACTAGGGTGGTCTAATAACCCTTTGACCCACATGGCCAACCCCCAATAGGGTGGTCTAATAACCCTTCGACCCACATGATTTATACAGGGCCGACCCCAACAAGGTGGTCTAATAACCCATCAAGTATAAGTTACGACACTTACAATATAAATGATGACACTTCCATATAGAGGAATAATAACATCTCTATAGGAATACAAACACTTCCGTATAGAGGAATAATAACATCTCTATAGGAATACAATATACATATATGTGAAATACATTCTGAAGTTACATATACATCAACACTCCCTCTTAGCTAGGAAGGTATTTCTCGACACAGGTCTTCTAGCACAAGTCTTCTTCTCTGGATCATCGTCACTAGATAATTGTCATCGAGTCATCATCATCATCACTACTGCTGCTATCTCAATCAATCTCTGAATCTGCTCGTCATAGGAAGTTCTACAGAGCCAATCCTTTTTCATACTGGATGTAGGCCCACCACCTGCAGGTCTTCATCATCACTGGCCATACTGTGGAATCCTCAAGACTTATTACGTGCATCACAAAACCTGGCTGCAACATCACAGGCTATTACGAGCACACAGCGCCACCTGTTGGATCTCTGAGGAGAACATTACATGTGACCCATCACAAAACCTGGCTGAAGCATCCTAGGCTGTTACGAGCACACATCTCTACCTGTCGGATCTCCCAGGAGCACATTACATGTGATCTCACCACAAAACCTAGTTGAAGCATCCCAGGCTGTTACAAGCACACAGCTCTACCTGTCGGATCTCCCAGGAGCACATTATATGTGGTCCACCACAAAACCTGGCTGAAGCATCTGAGGCCTTTTTCATCCTGTCCAGATCTCCCAGGAGAAAATTACATGCCATAGGACAAAACCTCGCAAGAGCATCTCAGGATGTTACGGGTACACAACTCTGACCTGAAGATCTCCCAGGGCACAAATTACATGTCCTCCTAGAGCAATGTCTCGAAAGAGCATCCCAGGATGTTACGGGTACACAACTCCGACCTATAGGATCTCCCAGTCATTCTCATTTGCACAACCTGATCCACGGCCACAAAGTATCATCCTAATACTCACCATACATCATCCTGATGTACACATGATCATCCTGATCATCATCACTGCATCGTCCTGATGCATGTCATCTGGAGAAGCTCGTCATCCACGATCATCATGATCATACAATGCATCCACCTGATGCATACCAAGTATCTACCTGATACATATCATCATATACAATGTATCTACCTGATACATACATAGATACATGATCCACACAATGTATCCATCAACATACATGATCTACCTGATCATACCTGATACATATACAGATACATAGTCCAAGCATCCAACATGATGCGTACATACAAATGATCCAACTGATCATATCCAGCATCCAACATGATGTATACATACATAAATTATTCAACTGATCATATCCATCATCCAACATGATGCATATATACATAAATGATCCAACTGATCATAACAAGCATCCAACATGATGCATATACATATACAGAGTAGTAACTGGAGCATCGTCCTGATGCTCATCATCCATGATCCTCCTGATCATCATAGCATCGTCCTCTTCAGATCAGCTCATCGTCCATGAAGCATAGCCCAGATGCACATCATCCAGCACTTACACCACCGACATGGGAGAACACATCTACCACCATTCGGGGAAGGCTCCAGCCCTTACTTTTTCACCATGGGAGAACAAATCTACCACCATATGAAAAATGGCTCAGCAATTACATCACGACCAAGGGAGAACACATCAACCATGTCAGAAAAGCTCATGTGCATCTGCATCTTCCAGACTCATCACTTCCCTTTGGAAGGAACCTTGATCTGAAGTGCACCAAGCCTCTCTCTGAAGTACTCAAACTGCACTCTGGCCAATGGCTTGGTCAATACATCTGCAACCTGCTCATCCATCGCAACATACTCTGCTTCGGCTATACTCAGTGCTACGCAGGACTGCTTCCTGTTATACCAAGAGATCACACCTGATCCCATACTGAATCAACATCCAAATGTGTTCTTCCTATCTGCAGCACTGCCATCCCAATCTGAATCAACATAACCCTGCAGGTTAAACTTTTGATTCGCTTCATACTTGAGCCCATAATCCACTGTACCCTTCAGGTACCTCAGAACATGCTTTACAACAATCAGATGAACACTCCTCGGAGCTGTCAGGAACTGACTCAATGTGTTCACATCAAAGAAAATATTTGGTCTCGTGTTCGTCAGGTACATCAAGGACCTAATCATCTGACAATACATAGAGATATCAACTGGCTCAGACGAAGCATCACATAAAAGCTTCAGATTCGATGTCATAGGTGTGGCCATGGCCTTGCAATCCATCATCCTGAATCTCTTCAGGATATCTACTGTGTACTTCCCTTGACCAAGAAAGATCCCATCTGCACTCTATCACGCCTCCATGCCAAAAACAAATAGTGCATCATCTCCAAGTTATTCAACTCGAACTCGGTAGCAAGATTCCACTGCATGTTGGCAATCAATCTATCCTCACCTGTTACAAACAAGTCATCCACATAGTAGTATCACTGGATTTCCTTCCTCAACCTTGTAGTGAAGGTTGGAATCCGCTTTACTCTTGGTAAATCCCAAACTGGATAGAAAGTTGTCTATCCTACCATACCAAGTTCTGCACATATATGACTCCCTATCATGTGTCTCAGAACCAAGTGACTACTTCACGTACACTTCTTCTTCAACTACACCATTCAAGAAAGTTGTCTTGAAATCCATATGGTGTATCTTCCCTATCATCACTGCAGCCAGAGCAAGTACTGATCTAATGGAAGTGTATCTAGCTATAGGAGCAAAAGTCTCTATGCTACCACCTGCAGCATGCTTGATATTGTAGCTTCTCTTGGAAGTCACTACAAACTCCCCTTCAGGTCTTGGGACTGCATCCCAAACATCTTCGTGATCGACTGGTACTCCTCGATCATGGCATTCTTCCCAGATCCTGGGAACTTCAATATATTCAATATTTTCAATAGATAACTTTGTTGATGAACAAATGTTGTAGTCCTTCTTTTGTAGGTGATGGTATACGATCTTTCCTACACAACAAGTTAAATTGCATGATTAGAAAACATCTCATATTTTTCAGAACAAATTCTTACACATAAAGAAATATGTCACACAGTCATGCAATTATCTTAGCCAATGCTTCAATACAACATTTATCCATATTCCGTAACTTTCTAGATGCCTTCCAATCTCTACCAGAACATTGTTAAGAGTGTGCACAACTCCTAACATGTCAACAAAGAGGTTTCATTCTAGATAAGTAGCAATGGAATGTTGTACAGTGCCATAGGCCACTTACCCATGTATATTGGTAGTATACTATTCATCAATGCAACTATTCTAATATGCATAATACACAACCTAATTCTAGGAACATAAGCATATACATCATTGAATAACATTATGTAAGAAATGACAATTCAAATACTTATCTTTGTTTGGTTGCTGGGTGGACTCCCTCTGAATCTTTGCAACTCCATTCTGATGTGGATTGTGAGAAGTGGTCAACTCCCTCTGAATATCTGCATCCTTGCAGAAACTACTGAAGTGTGCTCCTTTGCTTTCTTGCAGGAACAACTGGAGTGTGCTCCCTCTTGATCTTTGCTTCCCGGATTACCTGTCCTTGAACTTACATCCATCCTTAATCACTATGCATGCTTATTAGTATCAACATTGTGTTATCCTTGAGGTCTCATACATAATCACACATTTATTAGTATAATCTTAATACTATCAAAACACAATAATCTTAAACATGTATAGTCATGATCATTCACAGATAATAAACATTAGTATTCAAGGTTTCAGGGAAGTCTTCTTTTACTCATGCATATTCTTATTTGATCATAGAACTCTTCAGGTTAGTTAAATCATCAATCAAGATAAGAGATATAATATGCATAAAACCCATGATTACTCAAACCTATACCTTCATGATTCTTCTGGTTAGTCATATCATCAATTATGGTAAGAAACATAATATGCATACAACCATGACTATTCAAACCTATGACTTCATGAATAATCATTATCAACAATGCAACAGTATAAGATCCTAACACAAGGTAGGATTCTAGCTTGATATAGGAAAAACATACCTGGATTAGCATGCTAGCTAGTTATGTCTAACATACCCGCATAATGTCTACTGGTTCTCTTCAGTGACTTGTGCTAGTAACCTGCATGTCTCATAAGTTAACCATTGTAGAACCAAGTTATACATACCTCGTAAATAGATCTTCTATGTGATCCATGCCAATGGATGAATCTTTGTCTTCATGTCACCATGATCATATGTTCTTGAAGTAGAACATGATTTGTCTTTCTTGGTGTACCTTTTATGTTAGCGAACAACATAAACCTCATACAACATCATAATGCATTAGTACAATCATAAGTGTCAACACCCTAATCAATGAATATCTTCTATCGTGCATTCATAATTTTATTAAGGTGATACGACAAGTCTAGATTTAATCAAGATTGTACTGACCATAATAATATGAAGACAAATATACCATAAACTTAATCATGAACAAATCTCGAAACATACCTGGAGAAGTCATACCTGTCGATATTGCTTGTAATCTTCTTATGTAAGGCCTTAGCCTCATCTCCCTCTGAAACGGGAACTTCTTCAGTTATGTAGATGACTAATCCATCCTTTTCTAGGATTAAACCAATCCACTTGATTTGTAGGAACTGGATCTAGAGCTGTATTAGGGTTTGTCAGAGAAAACCCAAAAATTCAAACTTTGAATTTCAAACTTATGAAAGGATAGAAATATGCGCCTTGATGAGTTGATCAAGCTGGTATATTCAGAATTTGAAAACTGCAAAGTTTCAATCTTCAATTTTGCCTTTGAAACTTCCGGATTCATTGGACGTGACCCTGAACTGGGGTTTGATGAAGCCCACTCTTCTACCCAATCAAAAGGTTTGATCCAAATCTCTAAGCTTCTATTTTTCTGAGGAGCTTCTAGCCGTGGTCACAAATTTCAAAAATTCCCATTTTTACAGAAGCCCTAATTTTCCACTTTTCTGATCAAAGTCCTGAACTAGGGTCTGATCAAGCCTGGCCTTCCTCCCAACCAAAAATTCTGATCTTGGTCTCTAAATTTCAATTTTGATGAGTATAATTGAGCCATGGTATCTGATTACAAGAATTCCAACTTTCTCCGAAACCCTAAATTCCGGAAGCCATGAATGAAGGTGCTCAAAAATAATTATGTTTTGACAGAAATATGTACCGAATTGTTTCTAGTGTAACTCTGAATTTTTTGATCCACAGGTTCTGAAAAATTTTCTTGAGATAGCCCGACCTATAATCTTTCCATCCCGATAGGTCTGACCTCAATTGGATTCTCTGAGAAAGAGTTATGCCAAGTGTCGCAACGTGACCTGTTTATGGTATAAAACGGGAGAGCAAACTTGTATGGCATGCCACGTGTCACTAGTTCAACTTCAGCCTCTGAAAACATTTCTTGAGATAGTACAGGCTGTGTACGACCTATCACTTTTTACGAAATTTCATTTGGATCTTCCTAGCCCAAGTTATGACCTTTTTTCCAAGGTCACCTGTTTTTGACTCAGATCTGGAAGAGGCAAAAACCCTATATTGTATAGATCATAAATCACAAATTACAACGAATTAGAGGTTTTCCTTTGGACACAAGGTACATGGAGATCTAATATTCGACCTGTAAAAGTTTTAGACCCGAAAAATTCTCCAAAACGGATTTATAGAGAAAGTTCTACGATGACTGGTTTTTGCTATATCAAGCCTTGGCATCATAAGTGCAACAAGTGTCATACATGCCATATCATGCCTTCTTTCAGGCTAGCTCTGATACCATGTTAAATTTTCAGAATTTACTTCAATCTGATCTAGGATCTTAACTGAGAGAACAACATGTACAGCATATCAATCATGGACACAATAATGCAAGCACACAAGAGACACAAAGTTTACTTAGGGAAAACCATAAAGGTGAAAAACCCCAATAACTTCCTCAGAGATAGATAGAGCAATGATACAACCAGAATACAAGAGATAGTCTTCTCCTAGCAGTAGAGCCTCCTCCTCCACAAGTGCGCCACTCTCCCAAGTGTGAGTGAGAGAATAGAATGTGTAAAATGAGAGAGACACACTCTCTATTTATACACTAACTTGACTTGACCTTTACTCAACTAGGTCGGCCTCAACTTAACCACTTAACATAATGTTGACTGGGCCGACCCCCACTAGGGTGGTCTAATAACCCTTTGACCCACATGGACGACCCCCAATAGGGTGGTCTAATAACCCTTCAACCCACATGACTTATACAGGGCCGACCCCAACAAGGTGGTCTAATAACCCATCAAGTATAAGTTACGACACTTACAATATAAATGACGACACTTCCATATAGAGGAATAATAACATATCTATAGGAATACAAACACTTCCGTATAGAGGAATAATAACATCTCTATAGGAATACAATATACATATATGTGAAATACATTCTGAAGTTACATATACATCAACACTTTCCAATGGGATTGGTGTCCCAATCAGAGGAATGTATGAGTGAGTCAGTGCTCACATCAGTGGATATTGGTGTCTCATGTCTTTCTCTGTAATATATATATCTAAGGTTTCTTCAAGTATTTGCACACAGTTTTTTTTATTGATGTGGTGTTAAATTGATATGGGTACATGTTTTAAAAGTGATTAAATTGTAAAATATGTGCATGATACTAATTCACCCCCCCCTCTGAGTATCATTAATAATTCCAACATTGTTTGACACTTGTCAAAGCATGTAAAGAAGAAGCAATAAATGAGAAGTTAGCAATAAACTTCCCCCTGTATTGGGAAGCTCCCAGGGAGCTTCTAACATCTGTTGCATTATTAGGCTTGGGCCAAATCTAAATGACCTCAACTTTAGAGTGATCAATCCTCAATTCACCACCCCTTACAATGGAGCCTAAATAAACCAAAGATGTCTTTCCAAACTCACATTTGGACATATTTAAACACAATTTCTCCCTTGCTAAGACATCTAGGACATGCTTAACATGCTTGACATGATCTTCCCAAGTTTGATTGAATACAAGAATGTCATCTAAGTAGAATATTAGAAATTCATCAATGAATGGACTAAATACATCATTCATAACCCACATGAAGGTAGCGGGAGCATTACAAATCCCAAAAGGCATAACCATCCATTCATACAAACCCTATTTAGTTTTTAAGGCAATTTTCCAAATATCATCTTCATGGATTATAATCTGATGATAACCGCTTCTCAATTCTAACTTAGTGAAATAAATTGCAGTCTTTAGCTGATCCAAAATATCATCAATACGGGGAAGAGGATGTCAATTATTTACCATGATTTTGTTTAAAGATTTGAAGTCCACGCACATATGCCATGTACCATCTTTCTTTGGTACCAAAATAATCGGTGAACCACATGGAGAGGAACTTGGTGGAATTTCCCTTATCTCAAGCAACTCTTAAACCAGCTTTTTGATTTCTACATTTTCAATCACTGAAGATTGATACTGTTACCATTATTCTGAAGAAGATCATCTTTTTGCAAATGGATCTCATGTTGGATTTCCCTTTTAGGGGGTAATCCTTTATGTTCCTGGAATACTGCATCATACTTACCAACAACCTTAACCAATTCATCTTTAAGTTTAGGATCACAACCTTTAAAATCATTAGTTTTATCAACATCTTTAGCTTTAACAATCATGAGAACAAAAATTTTACTAACATTTACTAATTTATTCATTTGACTTGCAGAAACCAAAGATAGATTAGTTTTCATACGGTGAGCTCAAACAATGTATTTTACACCATCTTTGGTAAGTTGGTACTTGTTTTCTTCTCTATAAAATATTTCTTCCATGTCACAAAGATGAGGGATACCTAATACAATACCACATATATATAGTGAACCACATACAAATCAACTTATCTGTGAATCCAGAAGTGATAGAAAATCAAAGTCTACACTGCTTAGTAACTTGTAATTGTGCATTTTCACATACCCAACCAAGTGGATATGGTTTGGGATGTGACTTAGTTTCCAAACCCATATTTTTAACTATATCTTCTAAAATAAGGTTATCTTGTGATCCACTATCAAATAAAGTATCAATTTTGGTATGTTTAGAAATTACCCTTATGTGAAATAACTCATTCATTTTCTTCTCATCATGAACAGATTCAACTTTTGAAACATAATCAAAAGGAGAATTACCTTGTAATCCCATGGCTACAATTTTTGTATCATCTTCGGAGTCTGATCCCAAGTCATGCTAGATAGTGGTGATAGTATTCTTATCTTCCTTTTTGTTCTAAAAATTCTCTAGATTGAGTTCTGGATGGATCTTCCAACATTTGGATGCATCATGATCGTTTTTCTGACAATGCGAGCATGTAGCCTTTTCATCTCCCTTCTTCACAGTATCTGCCTGCTTTATTTTCCCTTTACCTTTGAACTTGTTTTCATCTGGTTTGAAAGGCTTCTTGGAAAAAATTTCAAAAGTATTCTTCCCCTTAGATTCAATATGGGTGGCTTAAACACACACTTCATCCGGATTAGTAGGATTGAACATAAGAATTGTATGTATTAACTAACTATGCAATCCTCCTATAAATTTAAGAAGTGTTTCTGGAGTATAAATAGGTATACCCAACGTTAAGGCCCTCTTTCTAAACTCTTGTGTGTATTCTTGCACACTCTGGCCCTTACCTTGTCTGAAATTCTGCCATTCCATCATAGCCTGCTCCATATAACCCAATGGATAGAATTTCTTTTCCAACGCTGCAATAAACTCATACCATGAGGAAATAATTTTACCTTTAGTAATAAGATCCTCGTGATTTTTTCTCTCCCACCATATGAGAGCAGTGCCACCAAGACAGAGGGTGTCCAACTAGATTTTCTACTCATCACTTGCGATCTTCTAGATCCCGCAATATACTTCAATTTATCTAATCCAGATATCCAATTTTTCAGCATTAAGTTCTTTGTTAAACATAAGTAAATCAAATTTTACATCAAGATTTAACAATGGCATATTAGAGTTTGATTTCTCAGTATGCCTTTTCCCTACATTAGGAGAGGAACTGGAACAAGATGAATAGGTAGATGGAGACAGTGGAGTTTTAGGAGGTTCACTACCATATCCTTCTCATTTATCTTTTTCAATTTTAACTGATGGCCCACCTTCTTCACGTTCTTTATGTTCTTTCAAACTTTCTTCCACCATATATTTCCTAGCCATAAAAACTTTAAGAAACCTCATTAATGGATGGAGGATCACTTCTTGCTCCTTTTGGTGAATCCATTTTATTCTTTGGGTCTGCACGCCTCGATCCAATCTTTGGATTGAATTATTCCAATATTGCTTTGCCTCTCTTTAGCTTGAGCCTTGTTAACATTCTCACACTCACAATTCTATGGTTAATCCTGATTTGATACCAAACATGATCTGAAAATGACGGATTTGATTTTTAACCATAAATTGTATGTGAAAATTCTCAACTATTAAGTTCTTTAAGAGGATTTTAAATCTCAACTTTAAAGAGAGCATAAATAAAAAGAATGCAAAATAATAAATATGCAAACCATATTTCTTAAGACAACAGATGTTAACGGAGTTCGTCGATAAAGGAATACGTCTCCAGGTCCACCTCCAATGAGACTGTTTTTATTAATTCCTCAAATGCTGCAAAATTACATCAATTCTAGGAACACTTCTAGGTTATGTCTGTCAACTACAAAAAAAAACTACACCAATGAAACCATCTCAAAAAATTGATAAACTTGAGTATAAACACTCTATATTTTTCTAGAGAACTCCCTTGGCACGCAATACGAGAACTCTACTCCTACGTTGTATGGAATCGTACAGAATCCTACCTTGATATCTATGCATGTACCTCACTGCATTGGTTTCCATGTCGATGTACCTTAGTGCAGCCTTGGATTAGATAACATAGAAATGGTGGTTTTGGAAGTCTGTGGGTACCGTTCCCACTTAGGGGTAAATCCTACATAAAAATTAAAAATATATTATAAGATATGGCTCAACGCACAGGGAATTGGCCTGTTGGTAAAACGTTGGCATAACGGACTAGAGGTCCCGGGATCAATCCCTGCAGCTCTGGTTTTGTTGGAAAAAATATATTAACAAATATTATATATCATATATGTAATATATGGTTTAAAATAGCACATAGACTATACTGCAATCCTGTTGGTTCTTTGGATTCATGTGCAAATAATGGGGCCGAAGGATTAGCCTAAGCCCTTGGTCCACCCCCTTTCCAAACTTACAACAGATCAAACTTAAATATAAGTTAACAAATGTAGGGGTAAGAAACAAATGACGGGAATGTTGATGAAGGAACCTGGATTTGTGGCAAGAGGTCTAGGGTTCGATCCTCTCGACCTCCTTTTTTTTGGTATATAATTTTCTGATGTGTCCAATCAAATTTCCATGTGGAAGCTTCTGATTTGTCCACTTGGCTGCCACTTGTGCAATAATCCTTCCAACTACCAATCAATGATTAGTCCATTTCAACATGAAATTTAAACTCACCTACCACGTGGCATCTCAGGGTGCTTCCACATCGATGTATGACCCCATATGTATAGGCCATGTGGCACTATGTGGGTGTGCCACGTGGCACCCCCTTTTACCATTTTGCATGTTTCCACAAAATTTCATAATGCAATATATTTCACATTCGGAGTCCATTTTGGATGAAACGAGCATCACTGGAAATCTCTCAGTGAGATCTTCGCAATGGTGTGCTCCTATTCAACATTTGAATACTTTGATTTTTGGTCATTCGAGAGGATCCCTCAGGATCAAAAGCATCTCTTTTCCTTGGCTCACTAGCCTATTATATAGTTGATACATGAATTTATTCTGTTACATAATTGTTCGGTCAGTTTCCATAACCGGCACTACTAAATGGATCGATTACATGAAATTTGATTAGGAGGACCTATCTGACTAGTTGGCTAGGACCCTCCAACATCTTCCCCACCCTAAAACATTTTATCGTCCCGAGAAAGCTTAGGGAAATGCAAAATTTGGAGACACAATTGACACTTGTGATTACTACTATTTGTGCTATGACATGGACGCTTGACCTAGAGGGAGGCATTGGACACAATCTTCTATAATTTTTGCAGCAGAGAGAGTAAGGTCAAGATGGAAGTCATCCCATTATACTAGGATGGTCTTGATGTTTGCTTTCAGGATGGTCATTTATGATAGCTGAATGAGCTTGATCTACATTGGTTCTCGTGGAAGTTTCTACATGTCAAGTTCACAAGCATGTGCCTGAAGTTCAACGGATCTCATTAGGCGATAAATCCTCAGGGCAAGACGATTGACTTCTTCTTGAGCTTGTTTTCCTTACTGAAGCCATTGGTACTCGTTTCATTGGATTTATTCTTGGTGTTGGTTTTCCATATGGAGATATTGTTTTGGTGCTTTAGCTGCATCTGGAGTGGCCGACTACTTCTGTTTATACAGTTTAGATATAGTATTTTGCTGCTTTTGTATATCTAGAGAAATTTTTCCATAATAAGAGTACCAATTGTTTAGGACGATGGATGCTTTAGTCGCTTGTGGTTAATATTCTTTTAATTTGGCATCTTGTTCTATAAATGCTTTGAATTGGTCTGCAAGGAGGAACCTGATTCATCTTGTTGTTTCCAATTTAGTTGTTCTTGAATGTTTGCCTATTTCCCCATGACAAATCCAAATAGAGTTGTAATTTTCTCAAGCGACTTCTCTAGTAGGTGTTATGGTATTTGTCAAAACTTTGTTGTACTTTCTCGGTGCAGGAGATCACAGTGTCCTTTTCTTCTTCCTTGACTGCTTTGATATTTTTGGATTCATCTTTCCATCTTTTGTTTCGTTTTGTAGTGGTAAATTTGATAAGATTATCAATTTATTTCTCCTGTATTGTTGATGGTTATAGGGTAACTAATTTTGCTTCCTTCCCTTATGATGGTCTGATCGAGAGGGTGATCTTGGAATCTTTCTTACTTTTTTTTCTTTCTTTGTTGATTTCTTGGAATCTTTATTAGAGCTTGGATTTGTTATTGGTGCAATAGTTTTGCCTGTAGTGGATGTGGTTGGTGCAACGGATGTCGGGAATGTTGAAGTTGGTGGTGGAGTTGACGATGGTGGGGTTTCTGCAAGTGTTGGTAGTGGCATCATTGGTGTTAAAAGTGACAAAGATGGAAAAGGAGATGACAACGGTAAGGTGGAGGAAAATGCCAGAGGTAATGTAATGACTATAGGGGAGATGATGATAAAGGAGGTGACGATAGTAAGTTGTCGGTAGAAAAAGTTGTTGGTACTAGTGAGGTTGTGGTCAGCTGAGGAGAATATATATGAATTGTTTGAGGAGATAAGGAAAACATAAATTGTAGGGGCTTTATTTTTTTGAAAAAATCGTTTAAGTCTCGCACAGAAGTTGCAAAACTTGACGGTGAAAGTGGGGCATCGTCGGCATTCGTGAGGGGCGATAACGAAGAGGTGACGACACTTGAGTTGATTGGGGATGGTATGGATACTACTGTGAGAAGAGGGTGTGGATGGAGTGGATGTAAAGGTAGGGGTTCAATTGATGGAAAGGTTGCATTTATGCTTGTTCTCATAGGTGTAGATATAGTTGGCCATGAATCAGGTGGTTGCATTGCATATTTTATAGAAGGCAATTTCACTTTTTTCTTAACTAAACTTACTTGTTGAATAGGGGGGCTTGAAGAAAGGTGTTGAATAAACTAAGATAAATATTGAAGAAATTCAGGTATATGCACAATTTGATCGAAACTGGGAGTGGTTACCTCTTGTTGGATTTATTCTTCAACTCTGGCTGGCAATGGGGGTGGTGACTCATTTGTTAAGTCAACTGGATATTTTGTAGGTTTGGAAGTACATGGTTTATTTTGTGTATGGATGGATTCCTTGGCTAGAAATCCTTCAGAATCTGCTAGTCGATAGACACATTGTTCTTTACAAATCCAAGAAGTACATTTTTTTCTTGCTCTCTAAGTTCCTCAATATCATCTTTTGTAGGCTCTAGTAAGAGCTTTATTTTCCTGGAAGTTTTCCTAGTTGCTTTATATTGCATTGGTACTCAAATATATTTCGAGCAACTTTTTTTACTTGTGCCTTAAGTTGTGGTTCTTTAAAGTTGGTTTTCTCTCCTTCTTTAATGATGGGTTATTTTTCATCTATTTCAGTTGTGTCACCCGAAGATTCAACAACTGGTTCTTTACTGGCAGTGGCGACGGGTACAAGCACAAGTGGATTAATTGGTTCTTCTTCTACACAGAATTTTGTAAGATATAAGTTGACTTCTCTCTATTCTTCAAGTTATCTGTCTAATAGGGGCTCTATGATTCTTGTGTGTTGTGCTATGGAAAAATTAAGTATGGAGTATACTGTATTTGACTGTTTTTCTATATCAATGATAATAAAAATCCAACTCTTGAGCATCTCCACATGCTCCCTAGTTATACATACTTTTGTGCAATCTAGGAAAATTTCAATGCATGTTTTCATGGGTAAGCAATGACAGACTTGTTGTGGTACTCTCCATCTTGTGCATCTACTTTTGATATCTTGGAACCAAAGTTCCAAATTTTCCTTTGTTTTATTGATCTTGAATGATGGTCCTTTTCTTGCAAATACATGAAAGTTGGCCATAAGAGGTTGGCAAGTGCTGGAAAATTATTTTTCTCCGACTACGGTAATTGTTTCCATTACTATCTAAATTAGTAATGACATAAATTTGATGGCGTGTGCATAATCCTAGCATTGTGCACAGTTTTCTTTTACAAACTGAGCTAAATGGTTATCCCAATTGAAAACTCTTGCGTCATTTGCAACCTACATGAAGGATTCTAGAATGTCTAGTCATATTTCAGATGGACAACCTAAGCTTGTTAGACAGAGGGAAATAAGGATGGAATTCCATTTGTATCTTTCATATTGTACCTTGCTGATTATCAATCCTTTTGAGTTTTTTCCGACAATTGACCCTATAAATTATTCCACTAGGGATTGTACATTGCTAGTCATTGGAACTATTGGTCCTTTGCTTGAAATGATTTTAATTGCACCAATGAGGGAATCTGTAATAGGTATGACCTCATCTATCCAAATATTTCCATCGTGGTATCGGATTACCAAAAAAACTGCAATAATTTCCTTTACACCATTGAATGATGCAATCATCGATGCATTGAAATATTGTTGGGTTGTGGATTCGTTGAGATTATGGGTGACTTCTATCCATTTGGTGTCTCGAATTCCCCATTCCTTAAATTATTTGTAGTATTTTACCCAATTTGGCTCGTCACGTTTGTATTTCTTAATTATATGTATTCTTGCTTCCGAAAGCTTATTCCAACATCATTTTGTCTTTCTGCTTAGCGGCTTTGGACCTAGTTGTTGCAGGATATTTATTTGCTTCCATAGCTAGTTCTCTAATAGAGAGGGTTAGCAAAGAGTCTTGGTAATTTGCTTTCTCAAGGTCGCATGGTGCTATGAAATATGAGCAGGATTATTCATGTGAATTTATAGGTGTGGAAATTTGTAGCGCTTTAGAGTGAGTGGATGAGAACATTAAATTCAAATTTTGTGGGTTACAACTCACTCGCTCGTGTGGCATAAATTCTCTAGAAATTTTCCTTCATTCCTCAGATAGTGTGTCTAGCGGTCATTTCATTTGTTGTTACTTTCGTCGGTCATTCATCCTATATCTCATGTCGTTTGTCTTTAGTCATATCAGTTATGATTTAGTCGATTGTTTCCATGAATATTTCCTTGTATATTTGTACTTCAAGTTATCTCTATAGGAAAGTCATCTACTTTGAAGGTGATGTCCTTCTGTGTTCCTGTTCTCATCCTCTTTTGCCTAGTTTTCTCTCATATCTTTTTTCTTGCATGCATTCTTCAAAAGCAATCCATGTCTTACTTCTTTTTATATTAATTTTTCTGGGTTAGTTAGTATAACTGCTTCTTAATTATAACAAGAAATAATTAGTTTATCCTAACTCTAACAAACCTAGGACACGGCGTTTGAATAGTGATGATACGGACACTAGTTGGCTTCATGCCTCCTTTATAGTCGGTAACGTTTTAGTCGTGTTCCATTCACGAATTTCTTGAAGACGTGACCTTGAAGTGTTTTTAACCTTACTGATCCATCATTGTTGATTTCTTCAACTATGTACAGTCCTAACCATCTAGTCTCGAGCTTCTTCAGTTTTACTTTTATCCGACTATTGTATAATAGTACCAAGTCTCCAATAGAGATGTCTTTTCTTTTGAAGTTCCGGTCCTGCCAGACATTTTGGTGTGCCTTCTAAACTTCTTGGTTATGTATAGAAATCATTCTATCCTCTTCTAGCTTTTGTAGGTCAAATATTCTATCTCGATTTGCTTGAGTAATGTCGAGATGTAATACTTGAGCAATGGCTGGTGCTTGTTGTTTAAAGTGCAATGGGACAACTACTTCATGTCCAAATACTAGCTTAAAAGTTGTTTGTCATGTCAATCATTTGTATGTTATTCTATATTCCCATAATATTGTAGGGATTTTTTCGTCCCAGTCATCCTTGTTGATGTTTCATTTGACTCGGGATGGTAAGCTCAATTTTTATGATGATCTATAATGAACTCTATGGTTAGCACATTGATGGTTTTATTAATAAAGTGTGTTCCTTGATCACTGATGAATGTTAGCGGACATCCAAATCTTGTAATTATATTTTCATAGATAAATCGGGTTGCGACTTCACTAGTGCAGGCTTCGATTGGTTCTGCTTCGGCCCATTTTGTGACATATTCTTTAGCAATGATAATATATCATGCCCCAATCTGACAACCAGGGTTTGGAAAGGGTCCAACGAAATATATTGCCTAAATTTTGAATGTCAAGTTGGGTTTAACAGATATTAGGGGTATTTCATGTTTTCTAAGTGGTTGACCCATTCTTTGACATGTTCACATTTGTTCACATGAGCCTTGCAATATCTATGTAGAGATGGCCACCATAATCTTGATTGTAATATTTTTCGGGAAGTGGTGTCGACATGGAAATTTCCTCTTGCAGGTCATGAATGTGCTTCTTGTATGATATCTTTTCATTCATGCTCAAGTGCACAGCGATGGACTCTATGTCGTGAGGCCCAAGTTTGTCTAAGTATTCATTGATTATTTTGTACGGTGCTTCTTTCAGTGCTAAAATATTTTTCTTCTTCTCTAATGTTCCTTGAGGTGCTTGGCATGCTTGTAAAAATTATACAATATATTCTAATTCTTTTGGTGCCACTTATATACTTACAAGGTTTGTGTCAGGTATTTCGTCGATGATGCTGACTAGTTCTTCTCCAATTTCAATGTGCGACAAGTGGTCGAGGACGACATTTGACTTTCTAGGTCGGATTAAAATTTCAAATTCGAATTCCTAAAACAATAGGAGCCATCAACATATGCAACCATGGTGTAGTGGTTTATTCACTAAGTATTTGAGATTTTGATAGTCTGTTGAAAATACAAATGGATTAGCCAATAGGTAATGTCAGTATTTTTGTAGTGCGAATATCATTCCCAATCCTTCACGTTCATTTGTTGAGTAGTTTATCTCAACTTTATTTAGCTTGTGAATGGCGTATGAATTACGTTAGTCATGTCCATTGTCTCCGGGTTGTGCTAGTATTGCTCTGACTGCAACGCCTGATGCATCGATATGGACATGAAATTTCTTGACCAGCCGAGCAATTTAAGTATTGGGGCTATCCTTACCAAGACCATCCAATTACATCACAAAGATTGGGTAGATGGAATTCTAGAAGCACTTTGGGATTACAAAACTACATGGATAAATACTACAGGAAACACACCTTATGATCTCGTGTATGGTAAGCAAGTTTTACTTCCCATTGAATTTCAAGGGAAGACTTTTCGAATGGCTATGCAATTAGGTTTAGATTTGACTGAAGCACAACATAAAGAGTTATGCAACTGAATGAGTTGGATGAGATCCGTCAGGATGCCATCCAATTATTTATGTTGGTTCAATATCAGAGAGATATATGGCATGACTTAAAGTATATCATAAGCCCATTTCGACAAAAGATTTTTTCCATGACATGTTGCAACAGTTTAAAATAGAATTTGTTAATGGGGAGGTTCCATCTCCCTCTTGCACTTGAGTTTCTTGTATACTTCATTTCTTCAGATGTATATATGTAAATAGTTGTGAGAAAAAATAATAAAATAATAAAAAAGTAAAGATAAAAATCTATTTAGTTGTCAAAATTGGCTTTCCAATGAAGCTAGACTTGAACTTACTTGAAAACCGGGAAACCAACGACAAAGTTCACATTGGAATTCGGTATTTAGCTAGTGATTCTCTTATATTGATCTTAAAATCAATATATTTTTTCTTGTGTTGGATGATGAAAGAATTCTTCTGCCATTCCTTCTAACAAGCCTTGTCCTATTGACTAAAACACTTCATCTAGGATTAAGTTTAGAGACTCTTTTTCATACCGTAACACTTGCATGCCTCAATGGAAAGTTCTTTTGCTGATGAAAGTAGGAATACATCATTGTCATCTGTCTACCAGATATTACAAAGTGACTAAGCCTTAGCATATTTGTTCATACTTTGTGGGATGTATTGTGGAACCTTGGCACTCATTGACATCAATGGTGATATGCCTTACATTGGTTGAAAAAATTCCTTAAAGGTTGGTAATCCAATGATTTGTGTCTATGTTCGACTTCAGCAAAATTCATTCACATAGTAAAAATTGTTCCTTGGCGTGGTTTGTATTGAATATTTTCACCGGGTTCCATGATGAAGTTACAGTCCAGTTTTCTCTTACATTCAATGGGATAAGGCCAAAATTAGAACGTTAGAATCTAATGTTTCTAAAAGGATTGTGGCTTAAGTTACCGGGATTCCCAGGACAAGCGAGTGCTAGTTCAAGAACAAACCAATGGAAAGGTCAGTCTGTAATAGGTTTCTAAAACCTTAATATCAAGGTGTTGACTAGGAAAAAGGGATTCCATGCTCCTGGATTAAGGTGAATGGGATCAATTTTTTATCATCCTCTAGAAATATTTAACATGAGAAGGGAGGTATGTTAACATGTTTCTCTATCATGTTTGGATCCTCCTTCACTTCAAATCAGGTCATCATTTAAATTTCCCTTATTTCCTGCTGCAAAGATTGCATAAAATGGCAAGTCAAGTTTGTAGGAACAAAAATAACCCTAGTGGTAGCTTATATCACCACGGGTTAATCAAACTCCTTGTTGATGCTGAATTACAAAAGCAATAGGAGACAAGGGAAAATTTTCTTGTTTCATTCATTGATTCTAAACAGAAACCTAAGATAAAATCCAAGATTTGCGTTCAAAACTCAAAGAGGAAGATGCCTACTATAGAGACAAGGAAACACTCGAATATGAGGTCTAAAGGTAAAATTCTCTTCTAAGGAACAATCGATTGAACAACCATAGAATGATCTAGAAGAGACCCTGAAATCTGAGGTTATTGGTGATCCACAGAAATGAATTGAAATAGGTGGCATGGAGAGGTTAAATAAGCATATGGGAGAGTAGCAAGAAGAGTTAGTGGATACATAACCTAAAACTAAAAAGGATACAGAATCTGATGAAGCCGAGGGTTTCATTTTCAAATCCCAAAGGGGTTATACATAGTCAAAAGAACTATCTAATCAAGTACCAAGCCCTTTGAGAATTACATGAAGTATGAATAGGAGTCAAAATGTGTCCAAACTTGTGGAAGCTCACTCAGGGGAATAACCAGAGATTTCATGGAGGCCCTTTGAGTTCAGTAATGAAATTAATAAGGAGAGGTTCGTTGATTGAATAGAAAGGAAAAATGCATCTTCATAACATCTTACTGAAACTGAGAATGATACAAAAGTTAATGAATTTGAAAATAATAGGTTTGGTGGTGATTTTATCCCACAACATAATGGAAACTCTAAAAATAAACTTGTCAATAGACTTATTCCTCACCTATAATATGAACACTCGATGGAAATCTCTCAGGAAGTTGTTGCTACTTCAAACCTTTGTTCTATTTTTCATAAGATTCAAATAAGGAACTATAAATTGAAGAGGAAGGTACAGGAATATGATTTTATTGACCAGTATATCAAAAGTGATGATGAGTTGTTAAAAAATCAGATCTTGAACTTGAGAATGAAAATTAAGCGACTCCAAAAATGTAACAAAAAGATCCTTCAATCAACTAAGACAATGAAGCATATAGCTAGTAAACATATTTTCCATAATAGATTTTTTAATAGACAACTGAAGTAACAGAGGGATGAGGCTATCGGTTAAGTGAATATTCCATCATCAACAATAGAGAAGGCAAATGTTGAAAATGTTAATGAATTAAGTGTCACAAAAAATTTTGATTTGAAACCACAGCAGAAATTGAAGTGACAACCACTTGAAGCACATATGGTTAGAAGAATGACAAGAATCATGACTCAATTCAAGGTTATATACCCAGAAGACAAGATAAAAACAACAACTTTCAAGTGATCCAGGCCAGTCATTATAAGCTTTGATGAAGAAGTTGACGAGGACACATCTACACCTATAGTTATAAAAACAAAACTGAAGTGAGTGGCTTAAAACATGATGAAAAAACAGAAAATGAAAAGTTGAGGGTCTAGATTGTTTTTCTATAGCTTGATATCAAACACTTAACTCCTACATGGAAGGCCTCAAATGATGTAGCCAGGAAGCTTCACTGTCTAGAACCCAAGGTTGAAAATCTCACTACTGAGTGCCAATTCCGATCAATTAGTTCTAAATTCTCATTCTGGAAATCAGGCCAAGGAAACCCAAATTGAAGTTTTGAAGAGAAGGTTAAAGGAACAATTGTACCATCAAAATTAGAGCTTACACCTTTTCATAAGGGAAGTTGATGTTTAACCCTAATGTTTCCACAGTTTTCTTACATGGGGAACTGCAAGAACTTCGGCCTAGGAGAGATGTAAGTGCTTCATTTTGCTCAATTCTCATCATCAAAACCTTACCTTCTAATATTTTTTTCCTTCCCTACATGCCTATTCCACCTACCATTTGATCTTATTGGAAACCTTTTTCACTTGTTAGTCAACCCTTTTTCAATAGGCATTAAGAGGTAAAATTGTCATATTTTGGATAAATTTCATATTGCTTGATGAATTAAGAATATTTCATGGTTATTGTGCCTATTTTAAAGGTCTTGGTAGTAGGTGTCCATTTTGATACTTACTTCTACACCAACCAGAATTCCAAGTCAACACATTCATTGAAGCTTTTTGGGTACATGAATGCATTGTCAATGTAGCACTCCAACCTCCAACTATTATGAATCATAGTAATGACAATAAAATGCGTCCTTAGCTCAAATGACGCAGCATTACTCAAAATAAATGATTTTAACTCAAAATAAATGATTTTGTGGCAAAACGATTTAGCAGTTGTTAAGTGAGGCAGTGTAGTAATTTTAACAACCTCATCTTCATATGCTCTACGTCATGAGGATAAGGCGCATCATCTAGACATTTACATGTTCTTTAATCTATCAGTTTCATCATACAAGCTCCCCTATAACACTCTGCTTACTATTCTAGGATATGATCACCTGTGTATGTGTGTGTGTGTGTAATTCTTGACTAAAGGGGGACAAATAGAAAGAAAGCATCGTTATGCTGCTAAAATTTCAAACTTCGATAGTGATTTTGATGTTATTTTAACTCTGCAAGTTTTTATAATAGAAGCTTGAATTTATGATGTATGGTGTATCCTTTTAAATCATTGTGATATTCGCATGTTCCTTCCTAGCTGGTTACTTGATTAATTCTTGGACCCTTTTAGTCCCTAAGGGTCTAGGAGAAAATAAAAGAAAGGCATTATTAATTATTTGGGATAAATTTTGGAGCGAGGCCTATAGTAGTTAAATAATTAATCATTTTAATGTGAAATACTTTGTAATTATTTTTATTCACATGATTAATTAATTTTTGCACAAGTGTGATTCTCATGTGGCTAGGAGGGCGCATGAGGATAAGGTGGACCACGCTCACTCACTTGAGAAAATATAGAAACAAGAAGAAAGCAGTTAAAAGCAAGGTGGCAACAAAAAGAAGGAAACTGGCAAAAGCAGTGAAAAGTAGTCAATTGTATAAAGCAGGAAAGTACAGAATGTTAACTTTTGAGCATTAATTCACAATACTCTAGGATCTTTACTGAGAGAATAACATGTACAGTATATCAATGCATATCAATCATATCAAGCATGTCAATCATCACAAGAAGCAAAAGCATGAGAGACAAGAGACACAGAGTTTCCGTGGGGAAAACCCTAAGGTGAAAAACCCCACAACTTCCTCAGAGATAGAGAGAGCAATGGCTCAACCAAAGTACAACCAAAATACATAGAGATAGTCTCCTAGTAGCAGATGATCCTCCTCCTCACTAGTGCGCCACGTTCTGAGTGAAGGAAGAATGAGTTTCTGAATGATCCAAATAGAGATCTCTCGAACTCTATTTATACTTGTCTGTTTTCCCAGTGACCTTATGGGGCCAACTTGTCTAGCTAGGTACATCAACCATATAATATATATTTCAGGGCCGACCCCACACATGATGGTCTAATAACCCATCGGCAAGTACACACACTTGCGACACTTGTCAATACACATGACGACACTTCCTTATAGAGGAATAACACATTTCTTATAAGGGAACAATAAATATATATTAAATACATAGATGAAATACATTCCAAAGTTACATATACATCAAAACTCCCTCTTAACTAGGAAGGTATTTCTCGACACATATCTACTAGACAAGTCTTCTTCTCGGGATCATCGCCATCAATGCATCATCATCATTGTCGTCACTACTACTGCTATCTCAACCAATATCTGAATCTACTCATCATAGGAAGTTCTACAGAGCCAGTCCTTTTTCATACTGGATGTAGGCCCACCACCTGCAGGTCTTCATCATCACTGGCCATACTGTGGAATCCTCAGGACTTATTACATGCATCACAAAACCTTGCAAGAGCATCCCAGGCTGTTACGAGTGCACGGCTCTACCTGTAGGATCTCCCAAGGCCATATTATATGTGACCTCACCACAAAACCTTGCAACAGCATCCCAGGATGTTACGAGCCAATAGCTCTACCTATAGGATCTCCCAGGGACAGATTACATGTGGTCATGGCAAAACCTTGCAAGAGCATCCCAGGACTTATTACAAGCACACAGCTCAACCTATCGGATCTCCCAGGGCCGAATTATATGCCATAGGACAAAACCTCGAAAGAGCATCTGCCAGATATCCCAGGGCCAAATTATATGCCATAGGAAAAACCTTGCAAGATTATCTGCAGATCTCCCAGGGCCAAATTATATGTCCTCCTAAAGCAAAACCTTGAAAGAGCATTTTCCAGATATCCCAGGGCCAGATTACATGCCATAGGTAAAACCTTGAAGGACTATCTGCAAATCTCCTAGGGACAAATTATATGCTCATCTGCACAACCTGATCCACGGCCATAGAGTACCAACCTGATACTCACCATACATCATCCTGATGCATACATGATCATCCTGATCATCATCACTGCAACATCCTGCTGCATGTCATCTGGAGCAACATCCTGAAGCTCGTCGGTCATACACTGCATCCACCTGATGCATACTAAGTATCTACTTGATACATATCATTATACATGATCCACCTGATCATACAATGTATCCACCTGATACATACATAGATACACAATGCATCTAACTGATATATAGCAACATACATGATCTACCTAATCATACATAGTATCCACCTGATACATATATAGATACATGGTCCAAGCATCCAACATGATGCATATACAAAATACATATAAATGATCCAACTGATCATATCCAGCATCAACCTGATGTGTACATACATATACATATAAATGACCCAACTGATTATATCCAGCATCATCCTGATGCGTACATACATATACATATAAATGATCCAATTGATCATATCCAGCATCATCCTGATGCATATACAGAGCAGTAACTGGTGCATCGTCCTGATGCTCATCATCCAGCACTTACATCCACAGCCATGTGAAGGATCCTCCTTCCAACATGCTTGGAATGGCTTCAGCAAATGTGTCCATCACTTCTTCCTCGAAGTGTCGTAGATCTGAAGAACACCAAGACTCTCCTTGAAGTACTCGAACTTCACCCTGGCTAGTGGCTTCGTCAGTACATCTGCAATCTGCTCATCTGTCGCAACATACAGGAGCTTCACTGCTCCTCTGTACACCATATCCCTGACATAAGGATATTTGATCTCTATTTGTTTCGACCTGTCGTGAAACACTGGGTTCTCAGACAGCTTCACACAACTCTGATTATCACATAAGATACTAGTAGCATCCAACGGGAGATCAAATAACTCAGACAGTAGCTTCCGAAGCCATACTGCCTCACAACTAGCTGAACAGGATGCAACATACTCTACCTCAGCTGTACTCAGTGCTACGTGGGACTGCTTCCTGCTAAACCAAGAGATCACACCTAATCCCATACTGAAGCAGCACCCAGATGTGCTCTTCCTATCTGCAGCACTGCCTGCCCAATCTGAATCAACATAACCTTGCAGGTTAAACTTTTGATTCGCTTCATACTTGAGCCCATAATCAACTGTACCCTTCAGGTACCTCAGAATATGCTTTACAGAACCAAGTGAACACTCCTCAGATCTGTCAGGAACTGGCTCAATGTGTTCACTGCAAAGCAAATATCTGGTCTTGTGTTCGTCAGGTACATCAAGGACCCAATCATCTGATGATACATAAGGACATCAACCAGCTCAGATGAAGCATCACATAGAAGCTTCAGATTCGATGCCATAGGTGTGGCCATGGCCTTGCAATCCATCATCCCAAACCTCTTCAGGATATCTACAGTGTACTTCTCTTGTCCAAGGAAGATCCCATCTGTACTCTGCCACACCTCCATGCCTAGAGAATAGTGCATCATCTCCAAGTTCTTCATCTCGAACTTGGAAGCAAGCTTCTGCTGTGTGTCGGCAATCAATCTATATCTTCACCTGTAATAAACAGGTCATCCATATACAAAAGTAGTATCACTGGATTTCCTTCCTCAACCTTGTAGTAAAGGTTGGAATCCGCTTTACTCTTGGTAAAGCCCAAACTGGATAGAAAGTTGTCTATCCTACCATACCAAGTTCTGCACATATATGACTCCCTGTCATGTGTGTCAAAACCAAGTGGTTGCTCTACATACACTTCTTCTTCAATTACACCATTCAAGAAAGCTATCTTGAAATGCATCTGGTGTATCTTCCATTTCATCACTACAGCCAGAGCAAGTACGGATCTAATGGAAGTGTATCTAGTTACAGGAGCAAAAGTATCTATGCTACCACCTGCAGCATGCTTGATCTTGTAGATCCTCTTGGAAGTCACTACAGACTCCCCTTCAGGTCTTGGGACTGCATCCCAAACATCTTCATGATCGACGGGTACTCGTCAATCATGGCATTCTTCCCAGATCCTAGGAACTTGAATATCTTCAATAGATATCTTTGTTGCTGGAACAAATGTCGTAGTCCTTCTTTTGTAGGTGAAGGTATACGGTCTTTCCTACAAAACAAGTTAAATTGCATGATTAGAAACATCTCATAATTTTCAAAACAAATTCTTTACACATAAAGAAATATGTCATACAGTCATGCAATTATCTTATCCAATTCTTCAATACAACATTTATCCATGTTCCATAACTTTCTAGATGCCTTCCAGTCTCTACCAGAACATTGTTAAGAATTTGCATGGCTCCCAAGATGTCAGCAAAGAGGTTTCATTCTAGATAAGTAGCAATGGAATGTTGTACAGTGCCATAGGCCTACTTACCCATCAAATGCATATTAGTAGTAAGCTGGTCATTAATGCAATCATTCTAATATGCATACTACACATCTAGGAACATAAGCATATACATCATTGAACAATATTATTTAACCAAACAAATATGCAAGAAATGACAATTTAAAATACTTATCTTTGTTTGTTTGTTGGGTGGACTCCCTCTGAGTCTTTACTTCCTTGCAGGAGCTGATGGAGTCCTAATCTGAAGTAGCTTCTTCTACACCTTTCTGTTGTGGAATGTAGAGAGATGTTCAACTCCCTCTGAATATATGTATCCTTGCAGAAACCACTGGAGTGTGCTCCCTCTTGATATTTGCTTCCTGGATTACCTATTCTTGAATTCATTCTCGATCCCTATGCATTTTTATTAGTATCATCATTGTGTTATCCTCAAGGTCTCATACATAATCAAACATTCATTAGTATAATCTTAATATTATCAAAACACAATAATCTCAAGCATGTATAGTTAGGACCATTTCAAACAGAAATAATAAGCATTCTTATGGTTAGTCATAAACATAATATACCTAAACCCGTGATTACTCAAACCTATGCCTCTTCTGGTTAGTCATATCACCAATTAAGGTAAGAAACATAATATGCATACACCCATGATTATTCAAACCTATGACTTCATGAATAATCATCATCAATCAAATCCTATGATATAAGAAACACATACCTGGTCACCATATTTTCTAGTTATGTCTAGCAATGTTTTCTTGTTCTCTTCAATGACCTGCATAACTCACAAGTTAACCTTTGCAAAAAACAATTTATACATACCTCTATGTGATTCATGACTATGGATGAATCTTTGTCTTCATGTCACCATGGCATGTTCAGGTTGTCCCTTCAATTTGTACAATCCTCCCTCTTGCTCTCCAATCACCACTGCATCATCAATAGTTTTACCCTTTGGCCACATTAGGACTTGGCCATCTACAAATGAAACCCTCATGCCTTTTGCATCCAATGCAGATTTTGAGAGTAGATTCTTCTTGATCCCAGGTACATACAAAACATCTTTCATCTTCAAAGACTTCCTAGAGTCTAGATTGTAGGAGACCTCACCACTTCCTTTGATAGGGTATTGGTAGTCATCCCCAAGTTTCACTTTATGGGGTGATTCATGTTCAGATAGATTTACAAAATATTCTTTAAACCCAGTCATGTGTTTGGAAGCCCCACTATCAATTAACCAATCATTACAACCATGAGAGATAGTACCTGTGAGAGCAGAGATTAGAACATATTGTTCTTCACTTGATGAGTCATCATCACTTTCTACCCTAGCCTTCTTCTTTAGAGGTTCATCATCCTCAGCAACATGAGCATGATATCTTCTTTTGTTATTCTTATTCTTCTTGTTGAAGTTGTTGTTGTTGTCTTTCTTCTTCTTGGGACAGTCTGAAGCAAGTGTCCCTTCTCATTGCAATTAAAGCATCTGAGATCTTTCTTATCTTTATGATAATGGTAGTGTGATAATTTCCTGTTATGAGATGATTCCTTCTTGGACTTGCCTTTCCTGGCATTTGTTGTGAGAGCTTGATCTTCATTTCCCATCTTTTCTTCTCGGGCCACAAGCCTAGCTTCTTCTTAAGAGAATTCCTCCCACAGTCTACTGAAAGAGATCAATTTCTTTCTTGCACAGATTCCTTGAATAAAGGAGTCCCATGACCTAGGTAGGCCATTCAGAGTGGTCATAACAATTTCACCATTGTCCACTACTTCATCCACAGCTTCAAGTTGTTCCTTGATCTGAGAGACCTTGGAGAAGTAAGATTGAATGGTTTCTCCATTCGACATCTTGACCCCTTTCAATTGATTCCGCAGAGTCATCTTTTGATTTATGTTCTTCCCTTCAAATAACTTGGTCAGGGAGTCAAACATCTCCTTGGGTGTCTTTAGAGAAGACACATGGGGTATGAGATGGTCTTTGATAGAATCAGCAATGATTCTTTTTTCCTTGAACAAGTTCTTCTTATGCAATACCTTAGCCTCTTCAACCTCTGGGATAGAGATGTCTTCTTTTATATATGAGTCCAACTCATTCTCTTCCAAGATTAACCCAATCCTATACTTCCAGGCTCAGAAGTTATCAGCCCCTTCAAGCTTATCCTCAAGCTTGGTGTGGTGAGACATCTTTAAAGAGTAATTCAAATGGAAATAGAAAAGATTTAGGTCTTACCACTTATTTTGCTGAAAACTGGATCTGGTCCTGGATTAGGGTTTGTCGAAAAAACCCTAAAAATTCAAAATGTGAATTTCAACTTTCTGAAAGGATAGAAAGATTTGCCTTGATGAGCTGATCAACCTGGTGTATTCAGAAATTGAGATCTGCAAAGCTACACCCTTCAAAACTGCCTTTCTGTCTTCCTGGATTCACTGAGGAGAGCCCTGAATTAGGGTTTGCATTTCCCGGAGATCTACCAAGTGAAAATTCTCAATCCAAAGCTCTAAACTTCAATTTTTGCAAGGAGCTTCCAACTATGTCTTCAGATTCCAGAAATTCCTATTTTTTGTGGAAACCCTAATTTTTAGGGCCAAATCTGAAAATGCTCAGAAGTGAATTCTGACTGGACAGATAGATTCTCCTTGATGAGTAGAGTCAATCTACTATACTGCTTTTCCAAAATCTTTGGAGAGAAACCCAATAAACAAGAAACCCTTGGTTGCTGTCACTGCACAATGTCTTTTTCTCAGGTTAGCTCTAATACCATGTTAAATTTTGAGCATTAATTCACAATACTCTAGGATCTTTACTGAGAGAATAACATGTACAGTATATCAATGCATATCAATCATATCAAGCATGTCAATCATCACAAGAAGCAAAAGCATGAGAGACAAGAGACACAGAGTTTCCATGGGGAAAACCCTAAGGTGAAAAACCCCACAACTTCCTCAGAGATAGAGAGAGCAATGGCTCAACCAAAGTACAACCAAAATACATAGAGATAGTCTCCTAGTAGCAGATGATCCTACTCCTCACTAGTGCGCCACTTTCTGAGTGAAGGAAGAATGAGTTTCCGAATGATCCAAATAGAGATCTCCCGATCTCTATTTATACTTGTATGTTTTCCCAGTGACCTTATGGGGTCGACTTGTCTAGCTAGGTACATCAACCATATAATATATATTTCAGGGCCAACCCCACACATGGTGGTTTAATAACCTATCGGCAAGTACACACACTTGCGACACTTGTCAATACACATGATGACACTTCCTTATAGAGGAATAACACATCTCTTATAAGGGTACAATACATATATATGAAATACATTCCGAAGTTACATATACATCAACACAGAAAATCAGCCAGTCTTGAAAAGCAGGAAACATCCGGAAATCAAAGGAGGGTGCAGTTTCTAAAAGAAGAAGAAAATCACAAAGCAAGGAAGGTTGGAAAAGAAGGAAGGTTGCACAAAGCAAAGATGTTGCTAATACTCTCTAAGGAAGGCGCACTCATCCACTCACACATGCCAATTACTTGCTCATGAATACACCCAATCTATAAAATAAGGTCAATGCACTCCTCTCACATTTTTTGGCCATTTTGTTAATGATTTGAGAGCTCTGCTTCTCAAGGATTGAGTGATGCGCCTCAATCAATGCTTGGGTGATGTGCCCCGAGGCACGTGTGTTCCAATAATCACTTATGATCATATGCAATTGTAGAAGTATGATCTATAGCCATATAATTATTATATACATCCCTGATCCATCCATCTTCGGGAAGAACACAAGGTTCCAGGATTGATGCATAGAATTGTCCAAGTTTGAGGTGAATTGTGAAGAGTTTCTTCAAAGAAGAGAGTAGAAAGCAAGGGCATGCCTCCAGTGAAGATATCAGATGTATGGATTCTTTTAAATGAGATATATGATGCTCATATATGATAATTGGTTTTGATCCATCATTTCCATATTCTCTTTCATTCTCTCACTGAAGAGTTCTGCCATTGTTTTATAAGAATTTAATATTGAAGACTCTCTGTGAAGTTTGAGATCAAAATACTTCTATTTGCTGCTCAATATTCTCTATTATTGTTTTATTCTTTTCTTTTATATATTTATAATTCATATTAGTCGTCATAGGAGGAATTCGAGATCCTTATAGGTTGTTTGTGCTCATATTTGTCAAGACTAGCTCTTTAGGCCCTTTTAATTGACTAGTTTTGCAGTAGTATTGATTAAAAGTTCTATGGATGCTTATTTTATGTTCTTTCATTATTTTGAGGTTATTAATTCATTTATTAATCCAATCCAAGTATCTTCCTGAGGATTCGTATCCTTCTCATCCTGTTGGGAGAACCTGGAAGCTAACTAGTTGAGCAGTCCTACATAGCGCTCTTTCTCCTTTTTCCTACAAACATTTCCAAATCCTCCCAAAACCTCAATAAATCTTGTCCAATAGTCTATTATGTGGTTAATACCTGGAATAGACCCTCTCTTTTCTTTCAAGTATAAGTGGAGGAGCCTAGTATGCATATGCTCATGTACCCAAGCAGCCTTGGTGTAGACTTCAGTGGTAGTTGTTGTTGAACCATAAATGGTCCCAGTACCTTGTGCATAGGAATCTAAATATGGCCTTGATTATGATAAATATGCTTCTGCACACTC
Organism: Larix kaempferi; assembly: GCA_027924585.1. Taxonomy (NCBI): domain Eukaryota; kingdom Viridiplantae; phylum Streptophyta; class Pinopsida; order Pinales; family Pinaceae; genus Larix; species Larix kaempferi. The sequence continues at coordinate 25,994,401 of BSBM01000632.1, read as the reverse complement.
ACTTTCATATTTTGTAGATTCAAAAGATCCCAACTTCCAAGCACTGGGGGATTCATCAGGGTCCAAGACTAGTTTTCCTTCTACTAGTTTTGATGCCTAGTTTCAATATGTGTTAATTTTATGTTTTAAATTTTGAATTCGAGTGATTTCCTTTGAAATCATATCTTAGGATATTATATATATATATATAACCTCCCCTTCACCAATTAGGAGGGCCCACCGAGCTGGGGAGGAATTGCTACGTATTTTATATTTAGCTAACTACTTGTTGTTCAGGTGGGTTGTATCCTTATTAACTATGTATGTATAGATTTTTTGGATGTTTGTTTTATACTCTTCATCTTGTACCCAGCTGGTTATTTTTTGTTCAGTTATGTTAAACCTTTGTTAACTGTGTAGATTTCACTCTTGTAGACATTTACCTTGTATGTTAAGATCACATATCTGTTTTAAAGCATTTGTTTATTTATTTCCTTTGTTCATATTTGCAATTCTCTATATGTGTTGGTACAATAGCATGTGAAATTTGTTCTATCATGTATATCCTCATTTATTTTTCACTTCTATTTAATTTTGTTTGCATTCACAGTATTTTATACTCATCATCATTTTATAGTCACAGTAAGAAACATATAGAAGCATCATCTCAGATTTTCACAAGTAGTTTTAAAATGCATGTTAATATTGATTTGTGTCATATTCCTTGTCTCATTTTGGTTATGTACCTATTTATTCTTTCTCATTATAGATATCATAGATGGTTTAGGAGAGTAGGCATATACTTGCACATACTCTTGCTTAGCATTCTAGATAAACTCTTTGATCTTGTGTCTTATATTTTTCATCATTAGCTATTTGTTTCTTTCATGTATAATTATTTGTGTACCTCACCTATAGACATCACTCATAGACAGTCCTCCATTTATGATTAAAATCATGCATCGTTAGCATAGTTGAACTCTAAGAGGTCATCACAAAGCTTTTTATATTTAATGTTTGCATGTCTATTGCACACTATTCATTGAAACCTAAAAGAAACAAGTCTGCAAATTGTGTTAAATCATTACCCTACATACTTTTCCTTTCACAATTGAGACTATTAATATGATGCAAAAAGTTTGACCACTCTTTACTATCAATTGTATAAGGTCTTTCTTTCTATTGTAGGGATTGTGTTATACTTTCTAAATTACAATATGAAGTGTTGAATCTATTGATTAACCTGAGTGGATGCAAAATTTCAGAATGTTTATTCTAGGGACAAGTGTGTATATGTAAATCAAATTTGAGTTCAGTAAGGTCAGGATAGTCCTAGAAGTTAGCCTCTAGGTTTGAGTCTCTAGATCTAGGATTCGTATTGGCTATATTGAAGTGGTAACTATCCAATTGCCAATATTAATTTTATGCATTGTTTGTTTTTCTATACTTTTAACTGCACGTAGTTTTAGTTTGTTTCATTTCTAAAATAGGATTACTTTACTTATCACACTCTTTCTGTAATTAGTTGTTTCTCTTCCTAGGGATATTTTAAGTACAATTCAAGATCTTAGACATAAAGGTCCTCTCATAATTAGAATTTTTAGGTCATTGATAGATCTTCTCAATTTAGTCACTACCATTCCTATCCTCTATTTTGGTATTGGTAAGGCTTACACTGGTCTTTTAGTTACCTTCTGCTTCAACAATTCAAATCCTCTTTGAGAAACAACATTCCACTTGAATTATCCCTTCTTCATACATGTAGTTAATGGTGCACATATTCCACTAATATTTCTTATGAACTTCCGGTAAAAATTAGCTAATCCATGGAATCTTCGCACCTCAGTTGTACTCTTAGGAACTGGTCATTCTACGATTTCCTTCAATTTATCAGGATCCATATTCATACCTTATTGAGAAATTATGAATCCTAAGTACACTAACTTTTCCTTCATGAAGGTACACTTATGTAGATTTATAATCAATTTATCTTGTTTCAACCGCTCTAACACTCGCATTAACTATGCAATATGTTCTTTTGTTGTCTCATTGTCAATCCAAATATCATATAAGTAAACTACCACAAGCTTACCAAGATAATGTTTTAACACCTCATTCACCAACCTCATAAAAATACTTGGGGAATTTGTTAAACCAAATGTCATAACCAGCGATTCACAAATTACTTCTTTCATCTTGAATGTAATCTTCCATTCATCTCCTTAATGAATATGTATATGATGATAACCACTCTTCAAATCAATCTTAGGGAAAAATATTTCCCCACTCATACAATCCAAAATATCATCCATTCTTAGCAATCAAAACCAATACTTAATTGTTATGATGTCGATAGCTCTAGAACCAATACACATTCTCCATTGTCCTCCTTTCTTAGGTGCAAGTATAGAAGGCAATGAACACAAGATAAATCATTCCCTTATCATTCCTTTTTCTAACAGTACATGAACTTTCCTATTTAAATATGCATTCTCTGCTGGTGTCATTTTATGTGGGGCCCTGTTTGGAAAACTAGAACCTAGTATGAAATCAATATGATGGGATATGCTTCTCACAGGTGGTAATCCCTTTAGCATCTCCTTAGAAATTATTTCGTTAAGCTCATGCAACATTTCCTCCACTTCTATATGAATATCATGTCTCTTTGCATATGAACTAAGTCCTTTAGGTATAATAATAAAACAACAATTTACCTTTTTTTCCTCTCTCGGGAATATCTTCGTTGAATACAACAGTATCTTCCTTCCAAAAAAATTACTCATGCTGCCATTTTAACCCTTTTCCTCCTTTAGGGGTGCCATCAAGGTTTTTCCCCGTCATTCTTAACCAAAAAATTACTTTTAACCCCATCATGTGTAATCTTTGTTTCATACTTCCAGGGTCCACCCAACAATAGATGACAGACATCCGTTGGATCCACATCACACATCACTCTATCTTGATAATTTCCAATATTTAATTTAATTAAACACTATTGGGAAACAGTGACATGGTGTCCTTTCTACAACCATGAGACTCTATAAGCCTAAGGATGTGGTATACAATTCAGTTTTAGCTTTTCTATGACCTTAGTGGATACTAAATTTTCAGTACTTCCTCCATCTAAATTTAAAGAACAACACTTACCTCTTATTTTCCATATTGTCGTGAAAATTGACATTCTCTGGTTTGGTTCTTCAATCCTTAGCTAGCATGTAGGATTCAATAGGTTCATCCTGAACATTAGTTTCTCCAACTTTTGGTTGAACTACATCAATGTCATCTCCGACTACAAATCTAGTAGTGCATTCTACTCCTTGAGCAACATGAGTTCCATTTTCCTTCCCCCTTGTAGTATGTGAATTCTCAAGACATTCATAAGCCTTTTTCCCTTGTGTCTAACATTTTTAACAAATTACAATGGACCTTCCAATCCCTCTGCTTCTAAAATTTCATCTTCCATCAAAATATCCTCTACCTCTAAAGGATTCATTATTCCTTATGAATTCCCAAGTTGGAGAACTAACACTGCTACTCTCATCTCCCTTAGGTCTAATGCTCTATCCTCTTCCTGATATAGATCGTCCCCTTCCTCTAACATTAGGGTTCTTCCTGGACAATTTATCCTCTGTCTTTAAGGAAAGCTTGTATGATTCTCTCACTGTTCTAATTCTCACAATGCAACTCATCTTGTATTGCATACTTCAATCCACTAATGTATATATCCACAACTTCATCTCCTTCATCACTATGTCCAAATCTAATAGGCAATCTATAGAATTCCCCTTTGTACTCTTTAATAATCATGTATTTTTGTCTTAGATTATGTAGCTTTCTATATAATTCAAAGTATAATCAACATGAAGAAATTTACCTCTTAATTTAGTCACCATTATGTCCCAAGTTCTGATTTTATCCTTTCCTTTCCTTTCCTCTATCTCTCTAACTATACAAGATCACACCGGAAATATGCATGACACTTCAAATTCATAAAATCCATATTCACTCTTATGGGGTCTTTAGTCTGCTCCATATCAAATATTTTCTCCATGTCCCTAATCCTATCAATTATCTCTTCTAGGTTCAGACTCTCTGAGTATGTAGATGCTTCTATCTTAGGTTTTCCTTTCAAATCTGTTAAGGCCTTAATAATCTTGTCTTCTAGGCATTCAATTGCTCTAGCTTCCTCCTAGGTATTTTCAACCTTTAATTCATCATCACTTACATCCCGATCCCCAGTTATAGCTCATTTCCTTTGAGTTGTCTCAATGTCCTCCAATCTATCTTGGAAAGCACTCACTACTTGAACCAATTCCTCAACTACAACACCACCATGTTGTCTTCTACCTATTGCTTGGGAATTCACTCCTCTATTATACATACTTACCTTTTGATAATAAAACTCTTTTCTTATTGTTATACCAGGTAATTTCCTTACTGGAATTATAATTCTCTGGAACAATTCCACGTAACACCTTTTCCTCATCTAGAATTTTTCACACTTGCGAGACACTACATTCTCTGATACCAAACTTGGTACAACCTAACTATTGCTAAAAAATAAATTTTGAAGACAATAAGCAAGATTATGTCAAAGCACACAGCCTTCAACACCCAATTACAAAAAACTCAGGGACTCGTGGAACACATGCAAATACTCACTCAATTGTATTCATTAAAAGTTTAGAAAATTGTAATTATAGTTACAATGTGCTCCAGGCATGGTGTTTCTTTTCTGGAGAAATAGATTAAAAGAATAAACATCAAAAGCCCTGGTCTGAGTCTTAAGTTGTTACAATCAAATACACAAACAACCAATTCCTTCTTCTCTCTTAGGTCGTCTCAATATTCTTCTTCTCTTTTACCTTTTTTTTCTCTCCTTCTCCTTCTCCTTCCTCATTCTTCCCCTCCTATATAATTTTTACAATGCATATTCCAGAATCTTCCCTCCTTCACTCCTTCTCCATCAGTCTTCCCCTTTCTCAAATTACTCTTTAATATAATAAAATTAAATGAGATTAAATGCTATGATCGTCGATCTTCAACAAAGTTGGGCCATGGGCATATGGATGGCGTCCTCCGATATCTCCTGTAAATCCTCATAAAAACCGAATTCAAATGTTATTATTTTTTTCCATCAAAAATCCTCACTCTATCATAAACCTTTGTTCCAACATAAATCCCTACTCCATCATAAATATTTGTCCCAACGTAAATCCCCACTTCATCAGAAATATTCATTCCATCAAAAATATTTGTTCCATAGGAAATGTTCGCTCCATCGGAAATCACTATTTCATTTCTTACATATCGAGGAAGCATTTCTTGATGATTTTTCCTCCTATGAGAATGTTAAAAAAATCAATATTGGCTATTGGTGTTAATCGGTCCTTATAACTTTGGATCTCGGCCATTCACACTAAACAAACAAGCGACGAGATAACCAGGAAATCTCCACTTTTTGGCAAATGATTTGATCCATTCACACTCCTACCTCCCACACATGTGATTCCATCGTAACTTTCCCTATGTTATATTTTGTATTTTGTATTTTATATACACAACAAAGGAAAAACAAAAAGGAAACCATTAGTGATCAATGGACATGAAGAAAAGAGGTCAAGTGGTTTTCTAGTCACTTGCAATGCATATGTATGTTCCTTGTTAAGCTAATGGTTCCATACAAGGCATGTTGACCATAATTTTATGGTGATATAAAAGGAGATTTGGATAATATTTCCAATTAGGATATACATTTTTACTATTTGTGTCATGTGCTTTCTCTCATATGATTTTTAGGTTTAATACTTTCTTTCTCATCTATGAAATAGATAGCAAAAACAAATCCAACTATGCCTTTTCTTTGCGCTTCAATTATATGTTGCAAACTTACATTGTTAGGGAATCAAGGTAATCGAAAGAATGAATCATAGATTACATGGGCGAATAATGTTCATAATCATCATGTTTAACCAAATTTAATTGTTGATAGAAGAAGAAATATATACTTAGCATGTTGAAAGAGGTTTGGAAATTCACGAAACTGAACTTTATAAAGTTAGTTATATTTTGGCAACTTGTAGTTCTTTAAGGATGTCTTTTGACAATAAAAATTAAAAGCAGATGAAACATGCATACTGCTATTAATTTTCAATTGTGTATGTTTATGGATGTATTCATATAGGTATATATCCTAGAATTCCAAGTAATTCAAATTAGTTATTCTGATTTATTTTAAATATTACAACATTTCATATGGATAATAAAAGATTTCACAACTACGTAGATGAATTTCCTCCATATTAATGCAATCAATGTCCTTTGGAATTTAGTAAGATATATAATTCAAATGGTTTTTATGCTTGTAAATGGAATTAACTGAGCTCACCAACACTGAAAATGGTTGTAGCTACTTGGAGATCACGCAAAGTTATAGAAAATGTCATTATCTCTATAGAAAATTATATCATGAAACTATATGATTATTATCAATGAATGCATTCTATCATGAAACAAGTGTCATCAACAATTACATTATATTATGAAACAAATATTATTGTACTTATTATATCTTCTTGGATTTACAATTTACAACCATGAAAAATCAATAAATGTAATACCAAACAAATTCTCAATTCAATATTAACAGGGATATCTTTATGGAAGGAAATGCCATGAAAATATAGTGTAGTTCCAAATATAATCTAATGGATCTAATGAAAGAAATATCATTGGATAAAATCTATACTTATTATTAATAATGTATGCATTATATCATGAAACAGATATTATCAATGGAGGCATAATATTATCAAAAAAATATCATTAAGGTATGCAGTGTATCATGGAAAAAATATTATCAATGGAGGCATTCTATTATGAAACAAATATCATCAACGACTAAACTATCAAGTAAATATTGATAAGAATACCTTTATGGAAATGCCATGGAAATATAATTAAGTATTTTTCTTGGCATTATCGGCAAAATTATATATGGCGCTTTCCCCACCCATAGGTTGTCTTCTGTTTCAAGTTGGACAATCCACTTTTAGATACATCTAGCCATATTCCTCTATTGTTTTTTTAAACTGAAATGGGTATTTTTTTTATATCAAAAAGTTGTAGTAAATCCTGTAGTAGAAAGATACAAAATTTCTAGTGAGGATGACAACTAAAAATTCTAACTTCCTCCCTTCGAGAAGATGGAAGGGGGGATCCACCTTTTCTTTTGCCTCTATTTTTTCTTATAAAGTTTTGAGATAGCAAATAAATATGTACATATTGCTTACATAAACAATACATAATAATACCCTATTTAGTTATAAAACCTTTCAAGAATGTATCTCCTGGATGCATTTCTTTCCACGAGTGACTAGCAGATAGTATTGTGGGGTTTCCTTTACTAGATCAACAAAAGCAATATTAATACTCTCAATTTCCTGAAGAGAAAGTGGTTCATATTTCTTCTTAATTTTAGCTTGTTGTTTCCCCTCAAGACATCATCAAAGGAAGAGGTAATTGGGCTTGAGTTCTGAAACTCTTTAACATCCTTGACTGCATCATTTTCCACCACATTGGAATTGCTCTCTAAGTCCTCTTGTTGCTCTTCATATTCATCTTATTTATTGCTTACTCTTCATCATCTTCGATTGTTTCATCATCATATTCATATTCTTTATCAACTGATGATAATTCATTGTCATATTCTTCTTCTTTATCTTCTTCGGGAATATCCTTATGTGGCTCCACTCCAGATTTTTCATATCCTTATTTTTATACATTATTCCCCTTTTCCTCTTTTCCAAAACTTCAAACCTAATTCATAACTGATTAGGAAAAAACACCTATGGATTTGAAAAATTAGGAGAATCCACGTTCGTTATCTTGTTTCTTTGAACCTACTTGAAATCATCTTACTGATTCTATTTAATTTGAGAGTGGCCATGGAAACCATCATGGGAAATTTCTGGGTGTGGAGAAGAGGCTTGCTGGAGTTTAGGACAATTCTTGGAAAATTTCCCATAGATATGGCAAAGACTACATTTAAAAAGAATTTTTTCATATCCTAGGAGTTTCTTATGACACCACCCCTCCATGTTAATATGCAATACTTCAGGCAAACCCACCTCAAGTTCAACTTCAACAAAAATCCATACACAAGAAAAGAGATTCCCTATAGGTTCTTCTCGTCAATATATCTCCCTATATTATATCATGTGTCTTTGAAAGTGGCTCTTTGCCAAAAGATTAAGGGTAGATGAGGCCATCTAACCCACACTAGGATTGAGGTTACTTCCTATTATGGATTAAAATCTAATGACTAAGGAGCTAGATACAAGCCCTTAGAACCCATGAAGTATGGTCTAGAGAAAAAAAATCAAATCTCAATTGGCATCCTTATTTGAAAATAAAAAAACAAAAAACCCTCGACTTGTAGTAAAAAAAGATACCTGATTTTGAATTTTGGGAAAATAAACTTCAGCTATCCATATTTCTATTGCTTTGGGGCTATGCTAGAGGCATGAAAACTTCTCGATCAAGGCTCTTTCAAACAATAAAGGCACTTTCCTTCTTGGTTCCTTAGAGGAAGTCTCATGTTGAGGTATTTCATCTAAGCGCTTAACAAAATTACGACCAATTTTTTGTGGTCTTGAGGATACATTGAGGGAGCACGCAAAGACTTTGAAAGAATCCATTTATGAAACCTCCTCCTTACCATGATGCTTCTTGGGAATAGAACGACGAAAGTACACACAAATTCCAATAATGGAATTATACCATCTAAATTTCTCTGGTCATTACATGAATATCCCTAGGAAAAGATCAACACATAGTCTAGCCAGCATGTAGTCCAAAATTGAAAATCTCTAATAAACATCAAAATGCACCCTATGAATCACGAAGGAGGCACCAAAACATTTGATCTGGATTAGAAGAAACCCACTTAACAAGATTGCATCCCGATCTACAGGTTTTCCAAGTCGAATCTAGTTCAATCTACAAATTTTCCAAATATGTGACTAGGGAAACCCTAGCCATGTGACTTCACTCTTCATTTTCTTTCCCATGGTTCTCAGGAGCACGGCTCTTCCATGTTTCTTATAGTACAATTTTTCAAATATTGTTAACACATTCATCTATTCTTAGAGAACATATGTCATGTCCCTTCCCTAGTGGCATTGGTCAAGACTTGGATCCTCCCATCCCTAGGGGGTCTAAGAAAATTAATTGGATAAGGAATAATTAATAGGGGTAATTTTGAGGCACAAATACTAAAGTTATTAATTAATTATTAATATTCAGAGTTTGAATTATTTTTAATAATAAATGCATCATCATTACTAATTAATTTTTGTGGAAGGAATTGATGTGACATGGCTATGAGGGCGCATAGGGTCAATGTGTACCTCACTTGCCTAAGTGGAAAAGCTCATACAAATCAAGGAGTTAGCTAAAGGAAATATGGAAGCAAGAGAAAGTGGAAATTGTCAAAAGGAAGAAAAAACATGCAAAAGCACAAAGCAGGAAAGTAAAAAGAAGAAAAGTATAGAAAGAATTCAGTTGGAAAAGCAAGCAACACTCAGAAAGCTAAGTAGGGCGCACTTGCCAATTTCAGTGAAAGGACACAAAAAATAGGAAAGTTTGCAAAGCAAGTAATTGCTAATTCTCTCAAGGAATGTGCCCTTCCTCTCACACGTGTGGGTGACTTGGAGATGAAGTTACCTCATCTATAAAATAATGCTTCCAACTCCCATTCACATATTTTGGTTAATTATTTTTGTCAATGAGAGCTCTTGCTACTCAACTGTTGAGAGATGTGCCTCAACTCTTTTGTTGGGATATGAGCCCCAAGGCCTTTGATGTTCCATCCAGTTATTGATCAAATCCAAAGCTATGGAGTAATGATATTCAGATCCATATCAGTACATTGTTGAAGAATCATAAGCATCCAAAGAGTGTTCTACAGTTCCAGTTCCATTGGAGTTAGTATTGGAGGAGCTCACCCAGTAGAAGAAATCCAGTTCAGTGAATGCACCTAGGACAGCTCAAGAATACCAGTGTGCCTTCGTATTAATATATCAGACCTGCTATCAGTTAGAAATAAGATTCATATCAGAGCTACATCCTCTTCTCTTCCTCTTACACTCATTCTTTCTCAGTGTGTAATATTTTCCTAGCCATGGAGGCTCTCTATAATTCTGAATGTAATGAAATATCAAATATGTATTATGGACTTTAAATTTTGACCTTTTGCTATTAAATAACATTTATCAGAACCATTTAATGATTCATAACAGATTTTAGTAAGTCTTTAAGGCTGTTTGGGAACACGAAATGCAAGACTAGCCCATTGAGCAATTTTAATTAACTAGTTTTGCCATATTTGCTACAAATAACTATATGTGCATCAGTTTTAATATATGTAAGTTATGTGAGTCTCTTAAGATAGCATACAATCCATTCCATCTCTTCCCCTAATTTTTTGGAAGCATCTAAAACTGTTTGGAAGAATCTGTAAATCTCCTAGTTGAGCAATCCCCAATAGCGCACTTGACTAGTTGGCCTCCAAATCCATCTCTAACCTCCAAAAGTCACGTGAACTCTGCTCCAATATATTTTACTGAGTTTAATTACTGATATAACCCTTGCTTCCATTCAGAATAAACTCCCAGTCTAGTATGCATATGCTAGAAGGCCCAAGAAGCTTCGAAGTAGGAAACAAACTTGTCTGTTGTTGAAAATTAAATGGCTCCAGTGCTTGGTGGATAGGACTTAGTGTTTGGCCATGTTTTACCTTTATGCTGCACATTTCTCATACAAAAACAAGAATCAAAATTCACTCCTACCATCCTTCACTAGTGAACCAGCATTCAACATTATCACCTTGCACGCTATAAAAATTGCTAAAATTTACTAGTTAAAATTCTATAAAATTTGGGAGTTTGGAGTTGGTATTCTGGCCTATTATTGGCTGGAATATTACAGTGGTATTAGAGCATGGTCCTATGAACCTTCTCTCTAAATTTTTTGATGATTCATAAGAGATTTCCATTCCCCAAAGGAAACAACCATGAAGAACCTTCTGTTGAAGAAGAGGTGGAATCTACTCGAGGGAAAATACAAGGAGAAAAGAATATGTCTGATTTAGATGAGAAGAGTTCAGAATTTTTGTGCAAAGTATGTTAAAGGGGATGCAATACATATCTCAAAACATCAATCAATCTGGTTAAAACGCCATAGAATTCTTGGCTAAGAAGCTAGGACATAAAGATGTAGAAGGGAGCAGCAGTGGCTCTCAGAATGAAGACATGAAGATCCCTAGTGGATTTATCTTTTCAAAGACTAGGCCTCATAATAGGCCTAATGATTTCAAAGAAGAATTCAAGGATCAGCGTCGGCATACCATTCCCAGTTTCCTTGAGGAACACAAGGAGGATCATGAAGCTCCAACTGAATCAGTTGCCTCTTGGGAGGATCGGTATGTAGTATACCAAACTTTGAGTGATGAATGCATAAGGGCATTTCCTTTCAAGTATTTTTGTAAAGTACAGTATAGAAATCATCCAAGAGGAGGTCATAGGATGCCATCACATAATTATGAGCTGAGGAATGAAATGGGTAAGGTCCAATTACCCTTCTTTGATGGATCCTCAAAGTGTACTGATAGCTCCTGGGTGCAGAAGCTAGATACTTATTTTCAACTGAATGCCATGGCTGAGAGGGATGCCATCAGAATGGAAACCTTGCATCTGGAAGGTGATGAAAATGACTGGTGGCTCCATGGAATGAGAAATTTGGGCCATGACCAAGTGAATTCTTATGCATATTTCACTAAGAGACTAATGGAGAGGTTTGATAGAAGAGACCCTGAAATCTCCTTCAGGGAATTGGAACATGTTAAGCAAACTGGAACTCCTGAAGATTACATCTCAGAATTCCAAAAGATGGAAGTAATGGTCACTTACATATCTAAACCCCGCTTAATCCTCCTGTTCACAGAAGGATTAGCAGAACCATTGAAAGTGTTGGTTAAATCCTATTGACTAGCTACCCTACAAGAAGCAGTGAGCAGAACAAGGGATCTGCAAGATGTAATCCCAAGGACAAGATATCCACCGAAGGTTAATGCACCTTCTAAATTTCAGAACCAAAGACCACCCTTCAGAAATGTGGTTTCCCCAAACAAGAAGCAATACTCATACAAATATCGGGACGAGTTAAGAAGGAAAAAACTATTTTTTTCCTGTCAAGAACCTTGGGTTTCGGGCCACAAATGTGATCAGGGGAAAGCACACTACATTGAGGTTTTTTTAGAAAGTGATGAGGAATAAATGGGAGTAGAATCATTAGTGAAAGATGGTTATGAGACAGCAGGAGAAGAACAACCCCCGAAACCAAAATGCAAAATTGTAGTTTTAAGTGGAGTTCCCCGCTACCACACCATGAGATTCAAAGGGGTTGTGCAAGGGAAAAAGGTATCAGTTTTGTTCGATGGGGGTTCCACCCATAACTTTATTGATTCAGCCATGGTAGAGAGGATAAAATTACAAACAAAAAATTTGGAGGTTTCATGGTCATCATTCCGGGAAACAACACTATGCAGTGTGACCGATGGATTCCAAAACTGCAAGTGACTATTGGAGACCATACTGTGACTGATAGTTTTTATATTGTTGATGTGGTTGATACCAATGTGGTGTTTGGAGTGCAATGGATGTACTCCGTAAACATTTGGTAAATTACCAAGTTCCTCATATGTGCTTCAAATATGCTAAAGGGAAACAAGTGATTTTGAGAGGTGTCAACACCTACCCAAAACAAGTAATGTTTGCACATAGTATGAGGTTGGTATTGAGGCATGGTGATATTGAGTGGGATGATGAATGTTTCATCACCACTAAAGGGACTTACATTGATGTATCACACCATCCGAAAGACATCCAAAGGATGCTGCACAAACACAAGAAAGTGTTTGAAGATCTGCCACATGGAAGGCCTCCTGACAGAGGTATTGAACATTGGATTGAGTTGGAACCTGGCACTTTTCCTATCAATATCCATCCTTATAAGCACCCCAAAAGATTCAAGGATGAGATTGAGAAAACCATCAAAGAGATGCTTGAGATGGTATTCATAAGACCAAGCTCAAGTCCCTTTGCATCATCGGTGGTCCTAGTCAAAAAGAAGGATGGAACAATGCGCATGTGCATTGATTATAGGGCTTTGAACAAGAAGACCATCAAGAACAGATATCCTATCCCAAGGATTGATGAACTGATGGATGAGCTGCATGGAGACAAATATTTTTCTAAGATTGATCTACATTATGGATACCACCAAATCAAAATGAAAGATGAAGACATTTAGAAAACTGCTTCTCGATGCCATTATGGGCATTTTGAGTTCCTTGTCATGCCTTTTGGCTTGTCCAATCCACCAATAAATTTACAATATTGCATGAACAGAATTTTCAGTAAGCAGCTACGTAAGTATTTCCTTGTTTTCTTTGATGATATTCTGATTTATAGTAGGACATGGGAAGAACACTTGCACCATTTGGACAATGTCTTAACAATCCTTGCAAAACAGTCTTTTTATGTTAAATTGTCAAAGTGTGAGTTTGGTTTGACAGAGCTCTTTTATCTTGGGCATATCATTGGGAAAGAAGGATTCAAGGTGCACATGGAAAATATCAAGGCCATACTTGAATGGCCAATCCCAAAGAACATAACAGCCTTAAGGGGATTCATTAGTTTGTGCAGATACTACAAAAATTTGTAAAAGGTTTTTCTAAGCTCACATCCCCTTTGACAGATCTCACTAAGAAGGGTGATTTTTGTTGGTCAAATGAGGTTGAAAAATATTTTAACAGAATTAAGGAATTCATGAGAAGTTTCCCAGTACTTGCACTTCCTGATTTCACTCAACCTTTCATATTGGAATGTGATGTCTCTAGTGAAGGCATTGGAGCAATGTTAATGTAGAATAGGCATCCCATTGCTTATGAGAGCAGAAAATTGCAGCCACATGAGAAGAATTATTTGATATATGATAAATACATGTTAGCCATCATGCATGCCTTGGCCAAATTCAGATAGTACCTAGTGGATGGCAAGTTCATAGTCAAGACTGATCACAACAGTTTGAAGCATTTCTTGACCCAAAGGGAGTTGAATGATAGACAACAGAAATGGGTAAGTAAAATTTAGTATTATGACTTTGACATAGAATACAAAAAGGGTAAGTTGAATGTGGTACTTGATGCCCTCTCTAGGAAACCTGATTTTTCTTTGTTGCAAGTCCCTACTGATTGGAAAGTTCAGCTAGCTAGAGAATATTCAAAAAATCAGTTGTCTTGTGAAGTGTTGGATAGGGTGATTCGGGATGATTCCTACCAAGTCATCAATGATATCATTTATTACAAGAACAGAATTTTTCTAAAACCTGGATCCAAGTTGAAAGAACAGATTTTGGTGGTTGCCCACAATGCACCATTAGCAGCTCACCTTGGATTTCTGAAAACTTACAGGAAGGTGAGAGAGAGGTTCACTTGGAAGGGCATCAAAAATGATGTGTTAAGGCATGTAAGGGAGTGTATTGCATGCCAATAGAATAAGGTGGAGCACACTCATCCTGTTGGTCTCCTTGAACCCTTGCCAATTCCAGAACAGAAATGGGAAAGTGTGTTCATGGACTTGATCACAGGACTACCAAAATCTCAGGGTAAGGATAGAATCTTTGTATTAGTTGATAGATTGACTAAATTGCTCACTTTTTTGTTGTCATATTAAATACTGCCAGTCAAATAGCTGCACTATTTTTCAAAGAAATATTTAGATTGTATGGTCTGCCCAAGATTATAATCAGTGACTGAGATAGCAAATTTACTAGTGCTTTTTGGAAAACCTTGTTTGAGCTAGTTGGAACTAGTTTGAATCTTAGCACAAGTTATCACCCTCAGACTGATGGCCAAACTGAGAGGGTAAAACAGTGGCTACAAGGTTATCTCAGAAATCATGTTACTGAGCAGAAGAAGACATGGTTCAACTGGCTACATTTGGGACAATTCTGCTATAATACTACACTCCATATGTCCATCGGAATGACCCAATTCAAAGCTCTGTATGGATATGAATCCCCCACTTTTGCAGATCTGATTTTTGGGGATTGCAAAGCACAAAAGGAAAGGGATTGTCTGCAAGAAATCCAATTCATACTCAAGGCACTCAAGGAAAAATTGTAGGTTGCACAGAAGCAACAGAAGGTGAATGCAGATAAGAAGAGAACAAATCGAACCTTCCAAGAAGGTGACTTGGTCTACTTAAGGTTGCATCCCTACAGGCAATCTTATTTGAAATCGAAGGGGGCTAAGAAATTGTTACCAAGGTTCTATGGGCCTTACAATATCACAAGGCAAGTGGGTGAATTTTCCTATGAATTAGATCTGCCATCTGGAAGCAAGATACACAATGTTTTCCATGTGTCATGCTTGAAGAAAGTAGTTGGCCAACAAGTGATTGTTTCAGAAGTATTGCCTCCTCTTGACGATGAAGGACACTTGGTCTTGGAACCAGAAGATATTTTGCAGGTTAGAGAGAGGAAGTTGAGGAGCAAAATCATTAAAGAATATTTAGTGCAATGGAAGGGGTTTCCTAGTGAATATGCAACATGGGAAGATGAACAGATTCTGCAACATCCTGGTTTGAAACTGCTTGAGGACAAGCAGTCTTGGGGAGGGAGGATTGTCATGTCCCTTCCCTAGTGTCCTTGGTAAAGACTTGGATCCTCCCATCCATAGGGGGTCTAAGAAAATTAATTGGATAATAAATAATTAATAGGGGTAATTTTGAGGCACAAATACTATAGTTATTAATCAAGTATTAAATTAATTATTAATATCCATAGTTTGAATTATTTTTAATAATAAATGCATCATCATTACTAATTAATTTTTTGGGACGAAATTGATGATGACATGTCTAGGAGGGCGCATAGGTTCAATGTGGACCTCACTTTCCTATGTGGAAAAGCTCAGAAAAATCAAGGAGTTAGCTAAAGGAAATATTGCAACAAGAGAAAGTGGAAACTGTCAAAAGCAAGAAAAAACAAGCAAAAGCACAAAGTAGGAAAGTACAGAAAGAAGTCAGTTGGAAAAGAAAGCAACACTCATAAAAGCTAAGTAGGGCGCACTTACCAATTTCAGTGAAAGGACACAAAAAACAGGAAAGTTTGCAAAGCAAGTAATTGCTAATTCTCTCAAGGAATGTGCCCTTCCTCTCTCACACCTGTGGGTGACTTGGATATCAAGTTACATAATCTATAAAATAATGCTTCCAACTCCCATTCTTTTGGTTAATTATTTTTTCCAATGAGAGCTCTTGCTACTCAACTGTTGAGAGATGTGCCTCGACTCTTTTCTAATTGGGAGATGAGCCCCAAGGTATTTTATGTTCCAGCCAGTTATTGATCAAATCCGGAGCTATGAAGTACTGATATTCAGATCCATATCATTCCATTGTTGAAGAATCATAAGCATCCAGAGAGTGTTCTACAGTGCCAGTGCCATTGGAGCTAGTATTGGAGAAGCTCACCTAGTAGAAGAAATCCAGTTCAATGAATGCACCTAGGAAATATTGGGAAGAATAGTGAGCCTTCATATTCAAATATCAGACCTTCTATTAGTCAGAAATCAGATTCAGATCATAGCTACATCCTCTTCTCTTCCTCTTACACTCATTCTTTCTCAGTGTGTAATATTTTCCTACCCTTAGAGGCTCTCTATAATTATGAATGTAATGAAATATCAAATATGTATTATGGACTTTAAATTTCGACCTGTTGTTGTTAATGAACATTTATCAGAACCATTTAATGCTTTGGAACAAAGTTTATTAATCCTTTAAGGAAGTTTGGGAACAAGAAATGCAAGACTATCCCATTGAGCAATTTTAATTAACTAGTTTTGACATATTTGCTACAAATAACTATCTGTGCATCAGTTTTAATATCTATAAGTTATGTGAGTCTCTTAAGACGGTATATAAGCCATTCCAGCCATTCCCCTAATTTTTTTGAAGCATCTAACACTGTTTGGAGGAATCTGTAAATCTCCTAATTGAGCAATCCCAAGTAGCGCACTTGACTAGTTGGCCACCAAATCCATCTGTAACCTCCCAAACTCACATGAACTATGCTCCAATATATTTTACCTAGTTTAATTACTGATATAACCCATTTTTCCATTCAAAATAAACTCTCAGTCTAGTATGCATATGTTGGAAGGCCCAAGAAGCTTCGAAGTAGGAAACAGACTTGTGTGTTGTTGAAAAGTAAATGGCTCCAGTGCTTGGTGCATAGGACTTAGTGTTTGTCCCTGTTTTACCTTGATTATGCACATTTCTCATACAAAAACCATAATCAAAAGTCACTCCCACCATCCTTGACCAGTGAACCAGCATTCAGCATTATCACCTTGCACACTATAAAAATTGCTATAATTTACTAATTAAAATTCTGTAAAATTTGGTAGTTTGGAGTTGATATTCTGGCCTATTCTTGGCTGGAATATTACAACATAGGATGATTGGAATTAGTTCCCATGCAACGTCTCCAAGCTACCTAATAAACAATTTCTCACTATTCTAAAATGAATGATTAGATAGAATTGCAAGGAAATAATTATACCCAATAAAGGAATTTAGTAGTGAGGCAATGAGTAACTAATCAATTGGATGGTTTGAGATCATGATTACAAAAAATTAATGTGACTAAGCAAATATGAAATAAAGTAATTTGGAGTTTTGGGTTTCATATATGATAATATCTGCAATCTATATTCCTTATAGATTTAAATTCAGAATTGATTTATGCACTCTTATCAAATAAGTTGTTTGTTGCATTGATTTCATTATATTATATAGTTTCAATGTTCATAAAGTTGACAGATTTTGACTAAGTTGTTTACTGCATTTTTCTCAATATAGTGCATGATTTCAATGTTTGTACAATGAAAAAAATTGATTATTATGTTTCATCCATTGATTCCAGTGTTGTATATGTATCATTTGTTTTTAATTAATATATAAAGTTATATGAAAATCATATATAAAACTAGTAAAAGAATTTAATAATGAAGTAATGAACAACTAATCAATTAAATAGATCACAAAAAATTAATAAAATTAAGCATATATA
Source organism: Larix kaempferi (assembly GCA_027924585.1). Classification (NCBI taxonomy): domain Eukaryota; kingdom Viridiplantae; phylum Streptophyta; class Pinopsida; order Pinales; family Pinaceae; genus Larix; species Larix kaempferi. Next base: position 25,976,224 of record BSBM01000632.1, on the reverse strand, counting down.
AAATAAAACAATTTAGGATTTGAAATTTGAATTCTAATAGTACCTGCATTCTATACTCCTTAATGATTTTACTTTTAAATAAATTATTTATTACATTGATGTCATTAAATTAAATAAATTTCAATGTTTTTACATAACCACAAAAAATCAATAAATATAATATGAAACAAGTCCTAAGTGAATATTAAGTGAATATTGACAGAGAAACCCTTGTGACAATGTTATGGAAATATAATCTGGATCTAAAAATAATAATATGATGAAATAAATATCATTAAAAAACACTCTTTAGTTATTAAAAAAAATTACTAATTGTTATTTACTAAATGTATTTGATATATTGATAAAACCAAATACATTAAGATAACATTTATACATCTCTCAATTATTTTGTAAATGATTATTCCATATCACTCGCATCATCCATTCCATGACCTTTTTTTCCCACATCATCCATCCCATGAGACTCATCCATATCTATCTCTCTACCCCTCACGTTATTCCTCCCACTTCTTTGATACCTATTATTATTCCCCTTACATCACGTTGTTGTTATGATGGTCACCCTCCACCCATCAATTTCCTCAGCATAAACAAAAGTTAGATACTGATGTCATGCCAATTATTAAACAATGCCATGCCAATTATTATCCTTTATAAAAGAATAGGACACACTTTTGTTTAAAAGTCAATGAAGGGTACAATAATAGAATGCTTAAAACAATAAGAACACTTGAAAACCTCTTTCATGAAAATTTTAAAAAGTTATCACAAAGTATTTGGTGATTTAGTATTTGTACCCAAAGGATGGAAGATGAGAGAAAAATATAATTAATAAATTTAAATTAATAAAAAAATTAACAATTATTAATATTATAAATGTAAATTGTATATAAATTTTTAATTTATAAAAATAAAAATCACCATAATTCTAATCAATATTTCAAATAAACTAATGTGGATTACCATTAAGATGAATAATCTCAATCATCTTGAGTGAAGGATCCGATGAAACCCAATTTATGGTACATGAAAATCCACACAAGTCTAAAATTGGTCCATGGACACCAATTTATATACTATATATTTGAACGTGTGCGAGATAATAATTTAAAGCTTTTTGGGGAGGATATACAAGAATATTGGGTTATAGAGTTTTTACTACTACACAAAACTTAATCTAATTTAGTAAAATCATAAAAAGTTATTTGTAATTTAGTAATAAAATGTCTTTTAGTGTTTAGAGCCTTATAGGGCGAATCTATTTGATGTTTCCTAGGCATTATTAGACCACTAGGGGAATATTGTCTTTCATTATCTCAAGAGTATATTTCTGTAGTCCTAACTTTATAAAGGCATATTGATAGTACATTTTCTATGGGTCCCATTCTTAACAATCACCCATATTTTCTATGGTTCCTATCCTTAAGAGTCACGGATATTTTCTATAGTCCCATCTTTAAGAATGAATTGATATTCTCTTTCTAGATAATTTTGTTAGGGATTGTGATACAAGGGTTTACTTGTAAACTTGTAACAAGTTTGGGAACATGAAATCTTCTACATAATTCATATGGGTGTGTATGAATACCTTAGAACTCATATTAAATGTATCTATTAATATAGTAATGCATCAGCAATGTAACAACAACGAAACAATCCAACATATTTTTATGATTTGATAACTTATCAATTATTACATTTCGAATAATGTTTTATTACAATTTTTTTATATATATATTTCTCAATTGAGGTGACATAAATTAATTTATTGTTTGTACGAAGTACATAATAGAAGAAATAAAATTATTCAAAGAGGGATGGATACATAGAACAAAATGACAAATCCGGAACAATATTCAAGAATTCTTTATTTATTAACTAGTAGCCAAACTCTTGGCCTTATTATAATGACGAAGCCATCTCAATCTCTAAATTCTACATAAATCTTGCTATAGAATGTAATATCATTCAATGGCCAAAAGGGGTGTTCCTTTATTATTGGTACATAAATTATTCATGAACCTGGAGTAGGTGAAACTATTGAAGTCGTTCAATTGGTGTTGGCTTGATTCATCTAGAATGTGATCCATCTTCATTTAATGTTAGATTTCATCTTCCTACAACCGTAGCAATATCTATAAATTTATTGGCATGTGTTTCCATGTTGTTTTTTGATGTCATATGTCTATTATTCCAATCAACAGTGCCCCAACTAATGCAATCGAGCCTCGTGTGGGTTTACCCTATTTTAGTACAATCAATCCTTAAAGGGATTACCTAATCTAGTATAGTCAAGAACCCAAACGATATTACCCCATGTTGTATCCCATCTAGTACCAATGAGCCTATACTGAAATTACCCCCATGAAATTTGGGGGAACTCCATGAGATCCCCAAGACAGAGGTTTACTCGTTATATGCAAAAAAAATAATGAATGTTGACCATCTATAGAGTCTGAGATATGAGGCCATTTGGAAATCCACTAAATGGATTAACAAAACCATAAAACCCATGTCATTGTTTGTCAAGAATGATTCTAGGAGAAAATACAACTCTACCAAAATTAATATATGTATTCTAGTCAATTTCATTCGAAATGCATTTTGAGAATAGAATGTACCTAGAAAATGAAAAAGGAATCTAAACCCTACTTATGCCATCAGGAATTGTGCAGGATAGCCTTTAAACCCAAGGATGCACATGCATTATACACCCAAGGTTAGAAAATTTGGGCATCTTGATCAAAGCATTCTAGTCACATTTTTATGTTTTCATGTTCTCCTTGACTCTATGATACTCATCGACTTTTAGTCTTCTACTTTCAATTCCCTTCAACAACACTTTTTAAATTTCCTACAATCCTTTCACTTGTTGTTCAAATTTATCAAATTTTATTTTCTTCATATACTTATTCCCAATTAGGCATGCTATCCCAAATTCCTCTACCCTATTAAGGCTTATTGTCTCATTCTCAATAAATATTATTGTATCAACATATTCCATTCAACTTAAGCTTACTACCCCCACCATCCTTCCTCTAGAACTCAATCATCAATGATTTATCATAAAAAAATTCAAAATATCTACACATACAATGATATTTCTTACCTTCACTCTATATATATTCAAAAGTCTAGACCATTTTGTCGCACTCTGTTTCAACATCTAGGTTATTCTTCACAAGGAAAAAAACATCATTAAGTCGTTCTTTAACAAAAATCCACAAATTAATTTTCTTATTTTAAAAATCCCTAGCATAACCATCTCCTTTATCAATTATGGACTAGTCATACTTGGCGTATGCATTTTCTTCTTTAAAATAATTATTCATCAATGGCCCATCATAAATTTACACAATAAGGTCATCAGCATCTTTGTCGAGTCTCGTCTTCATGATCATATCCCTCATATATGATCTCTAATTCAATATTTTGCTACTACATGAACATAACATCTTCAGCTTTCATATTCACTATCCAATTTGTTCTCTTCTCCACACCTTTAAGGAACCTTATTTCTTTATGGACATTTATAATCTAGTAATGTTATCGTAACTTAGCATCATGATATTTAAGATCTTCTTCATCTACAACACAATCATCAAATAAGTCAAGTGTACAAAACATTCTTATAAAGACTTCCCCTCTTCGTTTTGCAATTTTTGTTTCAAATATTCCCTCATTCTTCCTCTTATAACTGATCTGAAATGGATCAATATATGATTTTTCATTTATTTTGGTCCTTTATGTGTGGAAATATTGGATGAATTGGATTGTAAGGCCCATTTAGGTGTAGGTCTTACTTTGCATATTTGGGTCCACAACTTTCTGAAGCATGTTTGAGGGATTAAATGATTTTTTGGGGGGTCAAAATTTTATGAACAAAGTTCTTACCCCCTTGACGTTATTCTACACTTTGATAGACTTACAACGACACAAATATCACCTCAATTGGAGTTCATATGAGGAATTTATGCCTCCCACAAGTTTATCTATCTTGTTGACCACCATGGTACCAAGTGGACTCCACATCAACTCTCATTACCCACACATGTGGATAGATTCACATGTGGACTTTTAAGAACATTCTATAGGGTCCAAAACCCTAACCCTAATTTGGAGTTGAGGCTGCAAAAACCAAAAGAAAAAAAACTAACCCTTTATTGCAATCAAGACATTGTTAAATATTGGGCCACTACAAGAATATGGGGTTCCATTCTTATGGTATTATTATATTGTACCATAGTTGAGCAAGGGTCAAGGAGCGGATATTAGAGAATAGAAAATGAAATAGGGATTCCACTTCATGACCCACACATGTGGAATTCAAGAACAGTCTAAAGGGTCCAAAAATATAACCCTAATTAGGAGTTGAGGCATACAAAAACCTCTAAGAAAACTAACCCTAGATGACTATCAAGACATTGTGAAATACTAGACTACTAGGAAAGAAGGGGTTCCATTCTTATGGTATTATTTTCTTGTTCCATAGATTAGCAAGATCTAAGGATTATATATTAGAGCATAACAGAGGAAGTAGGAGACCATGCAGTATCCATACAGGCCACAGTGTCAAAGGAAACTCCATAGAGAGTACCACATTCTTTGTATGTGCATTGCATATTGGAGAAGAAAGGAGCAATGCATAGTCCTCCTCACTTCTGGATGGGTTTTTACCCATGGTGAGTTTTCCCATAGTATATCTTGTGTTATTTATCTGTATGTGTGGATGTGTTATTTTTCTCTATATATTTTCCTTTCAGTTTCAATTTATTTGAGAATTCTATGGAACTAAGCTAAAACAATGAATCTTAAATCTTCAGTAAACATTGCATAACTAAGAATTTGCATAATGTTGTCAAATCTATTATGATGAAGTGTTCAATTGGAATATCCATGGTAGTTTACAGATCATATTGGTATCAGAGAAGTTTTCTTTAAGGTTTTGTGGGAAATTGCAGGATCTAGGAGCTAGCCAAATAAAGAAAAAGTATTTAAACCCTAGCCATGGTGGATGAATCCAGTGAAGAATTGAGGGGTGAATATAAGACCAATTTACAAATATGGAAATAGTAGTCACTGAGATCTCTCACAATATGACAATCCTCATGGTAGTTCTGGAAAGAAAGTTTGGACCTTTCAATGAGCTTGGCATATCTAACTTGAAGGTAGGCTCAAATAGAAAATCAGGGGACACTGAAGACCCATAAAATTATCTAAAAAAAATGCCAAAGGAAGAGAAACCAAGTTCCAGTAGAAATAGTTCTTCCCAATATCTATTTAAAGTGGAAGCAAAGGTGGACATCAAGACCTATCAATGTGAGATCAATGCTATTAAGTTGAATTAGTGGTTTCAACAGTTAGAAGTTTATTTTAGTTTCCATAACATATTAGAGGAGAAAAAGATATCATTTTCTCTACTAAAGTTAGAGGGCCATCCCCTAACTTGGTGGGAAAGCCACTTGGAGAACTTAGGCTGGAGGGTGATCCAATAGTAACTAAGTGGGAGGACTTATAAACCCTCATCAAGTCTCAGTTTTACCCTATTGGTATGAAGAGGAACAATGGATCTATTGGCATTACTTCTAACAAAGGCAAGGGAAAAGTGTACAAGAGTACACCACTGAGTTTAGAAAAATGGTCATTATGTTGGGTATATATCCCAAGAAATTGTATGTACTTCTCAAGTATCTGGGTGGTCTCCACAATCATTTAAAGAGGCAATTGATACTATTCAAGCCTAGAACTATTGATGAGGTATGTGTGAAAGAAAAATATCTAGAGAATATGGATAGGAAGAAAGGGAATTCATGTATTTCCAAGCAAAAAAAACACCTTGATACTTCCAAGGATTGGAAGAAGAAGGGGAAAGGAAAACATAATAAGACTATATCCATGACACATCAGTGCAAGGATCTGAAAAACCACTACAATCATTGCAACATTTATGCTCACACTGAAGAAATTTTGGAAGATACATTCAAATTTGAACCCAAGGAACCGAAAGGAGGACACCAAGGAGAAAAACATTATGTCCATGGATTCAGCAAACCGAGTAGAGAATAGCTCATATGTGGATGAGAATATTGTTTGCACTATAATTAAAATGGAGGTGAATCTAAGTAGCCTCCAATGCAAGGAATAAAAGGATATGATGAAAATTTTCCACATCAAGATTCATATCAAAAAGGCCAAGTTGGATGTTCTATTTGACTTTGTTCCATAGGTCAATATCATAACAGAATACCTAGTAAGTAGGCTTGGATTGGAATTTCATGAACATCCTATCTCATACCCATTGTGATGGGTAAAATAAGGGTGCATAAATTAGGGTCACAAAATAGTGCAATATTAAATTTTCTATAAGTTTAGATTATATTGATGAAGTGGAGGTGGATGTAGTAGCAGTTGATGTTTGTAGTGTAGTGTTTGGAATCCCCTTGATGTAATATATGAGGGATACAATCTTCATTAGGAGATAAAACAATACCGCTTGATCAAGAATGGGAAATATTTCATCATCAATGTGCAAAATGGTAAATCAAAGATCTCTTTGGTAAGTGCCAACCAAGCCAAGAATATTATTAGTTCAAGTAGAAATTTTGCATTGTTTTTGTTAAGACATGGTCGACAAGAATATGAATCGGCAAAAGTAAAGGCATCTCTGGAGGGATGTACGAGAGAACGGAAACACTAGTTGGAGAATCTTTTGCAATCATACAGAAAAGTATTCCATGAGCATAAAGGGATACCTCCTAAGATGGAAGTGGAGCACGAAATACAACTATTGCATGATTCTCCATTGCAAAAAAATGGATTTTAGAAACAATCCATTCCGGAAGCAGAAGAAGTAAAGAAGCAGTTGTAGCACCTGTTGGAGCGATATTGGGGGATGGGGGGATTTCCTAATGACTAGGGTAGGTCACTAACATATTGGAATTATAGAAAAATGATCTTATGGATTCTTATGATGGAAGGTTAGACCCAAAGAGATATGTTTTCACTACTTTCCAAGTCATGACAACAAATAAATGGGAAAGAGGAAGAGATAAAGGAAGAGAATGAACCTTTTTCGAATTTTGATCATCGTTGCTCTTGATTTGCACCTTCCACCTACTCCATTGTAACAACATAATACCTGCAAGAAGCACAAAGTATGCTCCTCAAAACCTTATGACTTTGATGAAAAAATCAAACAAAGCAAGAATCATATAAGAAATTTCAACTAGCTTTAACAATATTCTTGAAAATGATAAGCAACTTTCCAAAAATCAAATATTTAACACATTACAAATGTATGTGGGGGAGGGAAAGATAAAAAAATTATATTGAATGCAACAAAGAAATACAATTGGTTACATTACTATTGTTGACGCACCTTTCGAACCCATTGACCAGGTTCCTCTGCTCATGAATCACTTATACTCCTTCTTACAAACACTTAAATTCTTCACATGTGCATATGGTAGAAGTCATATAAGGATGATGACTTCAACACTTCTGGGAATGGTGCTCAAGGAGAGGGGTCATTGAGGAAGAAGGGAATGAGTGGATTCCAAATGGTGGCAAGATTCCTCTAGCATAACAATGATATGGATGTCTTCCACTTGGTTGGTCCATATAATCCCTTTTTATTGAATGTTTGGTATAGTTGTGATGGTTTACAATTATTTTTCTAGGTTGCAAATGATACCAACTAACCTAGAAATTGTCATAACTTTTAAAAAAATGAAATTTTTATGTGTTTTAACCTTTTTTGTAGGCCCACACACCCTTCTCAAGAGAAACATGTGTGGAAATCACCTTGAAGAAGACAAAGGTGTGTGGGCTCTCATTTTTTCTCACAACTTGTCTATTTCAAGGAGAAATAAGTTGGGATCTCTCTGTGAGGAACCTCCAGCAATTTTGTTGTAGATCCAAAGGAGTAGTGGAGACCGTTGATGGGTGCATCTGAATGGAATGGAGTTGAGCGATGACAATGTGAATTCTTCTTAAGGAAATTTTCCATGCGATGTGAACTGATGATGCAGAGAGACCCTAGTTGTAATCCTGTCAATGTGTGTTTTTCCCATTGACTAAACACTGCATCCAAAGTTCATCAAAATCCCATAATATGGGACCAAGTGTGCGTAACCATTGAGCGCCCAAAACCACATCACATCCACCTAAGGCCAAGGAAAATATGTCGGATCACGAGTTATAATCTCCCATATTGCGACACTTCCCCTTGCAAGGTAAGGTGCCCCCGTTGGCAATCATGACTTCAAAGTTGGAGCAAGGATGGACAAAACAATCAGCTTGTTTGGTGATCCGAGGTTCAATGAAGTTATGAGTCCTACCAGAATCAATGAGTATTGTAAGAGGGAGTTTCTTGAAGTAACCCCTGACCCGCATTGTTTGTGGGGTGGTGGCTCTGGCTAAAGCATGGAGAGATATCTCTGGGTGGCCGTCCTGAGACGGAGGGTCAATAGGTGGCTACTGAATGTCAACCCGATCATCTATTGTATCCAGAGCTTCTTCACCAAGTTCAGAGTAAGGTGAAGAATCGACATCCAAGAAATAGAGCTTTTTCTCAACACATCTATGTCCCCAAGTGAATTTCTCATCACAGTTATAACAAAGCCCTTTTTCTTTGCGTGCATGCTTCTCTGCGTGCCTGCATCTCTGCTTCAGACAAATGCTTGATAGGATTTGGTCGAGGATCTAGTGTGATGGGAGGTCATTGGGAAACCATATTTATGAATGGAACAAAACTGGATTTGGAGCAATGTTGGGTTGTGATCTTGTCCTCTGACAACTTATCCAACCCTAGGACTTCCATCATTGTGTTGGGATAGCATATTTTAACCTCAGATCGGATTGCATCCTTTAGGCCATTGATAAAACAGCTCCTATAGAATTCATTATACAATCCTTCTATGTGATTGGCCAGTTTCTCAAATTATGTACCCCAGCTGGAAATAGATATGGACCCCAGGTATGCGCGGCTTCCTAAAGGTTCAGGGGATTCACTCGGCCACCAATTTTTTCTAATGGCTTGTGTATTGGGGCAATACCCCTCACTCCATAGCTCAAGTAAAACTGATAACCGCTTTGCCACAAACGATAGCTCTTGGTTTACCTCACGGGTGGGAACTAGTCAATCAGGTAGGGATCGTTTCCCTTTTTGTTGGCAGGTCCTCTCAATGGGACAGCTACTTCGGGGTTCATGTGGTACTCCTCACAATGATTTTTAGGGATATGCCCAAGTACTTACCATAGTTAATCGGATAGGGATTATTCTCGGATCCGAACCTACAATTGAAAGGAATAATACAGATGAGAAAAAAAATTGGCAGAAATTCCACCCATCGAGCCCAAGAAAGTGCTTTGATACCAAATGTGAGGAACCTACAGCAATTAATTGATTAAAATGCACGATATATCATAAATAACATAACACAAAAGAGATTTATTGATCGCGAGCCACTTCAAGGGGGAAACCTCCTTTGAGCAAGCTCAATACAAATAACTCGTGGATGACTTCATTGGCCTCAACACGTACTTATATACTAAGTCTATCCGTCCAATACTATGGATCAATACCATGGAACATATAATAGTACGGGATAATACAAACTATGGATCAATACCATGGAACATATAATACTACGGGATGACTTACAAAGCATATGCGTCCAACAACAATATACTAACAAATTAAAGAGAAGGGTTGACAAGGGTTCCTAACACTCTCCAAGGGTGTTTAGACCATCAAATAGGGTCAAATTAGGAGCACTTCCATGGTGGTAAGTTCATGTTTGTGATTGACATGGACACTTAAGTGTTGTCTATGTATGTTGTCGTCACAAACAAGGACGTGTCAATTTTTTATGTAACATATGCCCCCTAATGTCTGATGTCAGAAGGGGATTTTATGACTGAAGTACATTATAATTACAATGGAGGGGATTCAAGTGATATAAGGGAGGAAGTTCCTAATAATTGGTCCAAAGAGGTACCTATAACAGAGATAAAGGTGTCATAAGTTCATATTTCTTGAGGTGGGCACACCCATGCTCAAATGTGATAGAACATGGCCTCCAAATGATGTACATTGTGGATTGACATATATCATATGTAAAATCATGGCACTAAAAGAGTACACAGTGGATCCATTGAGTATATAAAATGTGGGATCATGGCCATGACAATGAAACATAGTGGATCCATGTCAATCAAGAGATCATAACAATGAACAGATATGCAGTGGATCAATGTCTCAATCTATATCAAGAGAAAAATTGTAACTGAAATGAGTGAAACTAGATCTCCACGTAGTACCAATGCAATATAAGGTATGGTACATTCTTGCACAACTTGAGAAACAACAAAATATGGGAATGCTACTGTTGGCCCAAGGTCTTCCATCCAAACCACCAAAATGTATGAATCCTACCCATGTGAATATATGATCCAAAGTTGAACATGAAGGACACTGTTTGATTCTCAGTCATTAATGTATACCATTAACAAATGCGAGGCAACCCGTCGACGATGATAATGGGAACCAAGGTACCTAGTATATTATAGCAAGTGTGAATAGATGTCTTGGAGTCGAACACTTGTAGAATCCATCAAGCAGGAGACATTGATCTATTCCCATTTCCTAATAGCAAGGAAACTTGCCATTAATGATTTCAAGTCCCAAGGTACTATCTAGAATCTAGATTCCATTACCATAGTAGGGTGTGTTGAGGTCAATTGGAATATATCCATTGGAAGGGAGGCATTGAGGCATCCTCTATAAACCAACATGAGGAGGTATCAAGAACTGATTTGATTTGGAAAAGTACTTGGATAATGTTTTGCAGGATGGACCACCGAGTACATCTCTCACATGCACCAAATGTGAATAAAAAATGAAAGAGACGCTTTAATAAAAAACCAATAATGAAAGCTATTTATAGAGATAGGACTTCCACCAATGATGAAAATGGAATCCAAGGTATAGCACAAATCCCAAAATGTGAATAGATGTCTTGACGTTGAAAATTTGGGAAACCACCTAGTAAGCGACCAATTATGGATGACATTTTATGAGTGCAAGGTAACCTACTAATGATGAAAATAGGCCTAGGGAACTACTACTCTAGGTCAAAATATTAAATCCATGAGTCATCATCGATGAGACATGACCTGCCAGTGAGAATTCAATGGGGATCTTCCACACTAGCATGAGTACAAACACTAGTTTTGATGATACATACCGAGAACAACTTGACGCCAGGGAAGGCCGACATGGGAGGTCAAGGAAACTGAGGAATGGTTGACATAGGATAGTATGATACTTGAACATTGAGCACTACACAATGGTGACTTGGGAATCATTTGAAACAAAGGGAAAAACAATATGAATCTGCAATGAGGAGACAATAATGGATTCTCCATATGATTGAAAGACTAACTGATCAGAGGAGTGCAAACTCTAATATTGTGGTTCCAATCCTAAGTCCATACTACAACCAAAATTGCTAAGAAGACTCAAGACTGGTGCTTTGTTCAAGGATACCATGACTTGCTACCAATACATAACATAAATTTGATATATTTCCACACTCTCTCTTTTTAAAATATTTGTTTTTTTGTCTTGTTCATATTATAGATCCTAGAAAAGAATAAGTGAATACTTTGATACAATGTATAAAGTGAGTGTCGCATGGAATGCAACTATGTTACAGGCACATGGAACATACATATGCAAAAAATGCAAAAACAAATATGTGTGGGATGTGGATGCTCTTGAAGCATGTCTTCTCCAGTAAAGGTTTCAAGATGTGACTACAAAAGTAGCAAAGGTGAGCAGCTAGGAGAATGCATAAGTGATAAGTAGATGATGGAAAATTGCAAATACCATTAGACTCAGAAGCACAAGTAGCGGTATGCAATGCAGAAATAAAAAATGAAAAAAATAAGAGGCCCCCATAGGTGATGGCTAGAGTGAGATTAAGGAGGATTCATGTGGCTTCAACTCAAATTCATGGAGATATTAATAAGGGACTCTTGATCCTATATACAAATTCAGCATGGGTGCCAAAAGACAAAATAGGTTACTCTAGGGAACCCACATTTGGTAGTATCTACCACGAAAATTATGACCTTTCAAATAAAGAAGGGCTAATGTCACAGCTTCATGGGGGGGGATCCTGAGGCATGACAGAATTGGTAAGGACAATGCAAAATATGCATGGAGAAATGAAACCTATCCTAAATGCTAGTGACAAAACACAAACTAGTTAGATGGACCTCCATAGGACCATTAAAAAGTAACATCATTTGAAAAATCCCTATCAAGCATAAGACGACCTTAGAAATAACATTAGTATTAGTCTTGACCACTTAAAAATAGATGCAAACTATACCAAAGTGGGTAAAATTACTTTAAATCATTTTTACCAAAGCAAATAGTAAATTATTCTCATTTTACCTCTTTTACCCCTTTGGAGTGCAAATTTTTCCTAGATCTCCAAACGGGCCTTGTGGATTGATCGGGCCTCCAATCAAGACAACGTTTCCACTAGGTACTTTATATTGTCCCCCTCATTATTTTTAATGGTTTATTTTTCCTTTTCTGTCCAAAATTCAAATTTTTAGGGCCCCTTTTTTCATGAAAGTGTTCACACGTGCTTTCTCTTCATGTGGGGTGCATGGAAGGGGGTGTATACACACTTGTCTAGTGTAAAAGGAACGTGGCCATGCACCTGTCTACAATGTGGCGTACGTGGGGTGATAAAAATATAGAAAATGTTGTTCCCTAAATCAAAAAATAATATTTTCTTATTGTATGTCCATCATTTGGAGAGACAGGGAACATGAGGACTTGGATAGAGAGGATTTTCATGATCCTCAAACCATAAATTTAATCCACAAATGTGGATTGCTAAAATTATATCAAGTTCTGAATATGAGAATGCAAAAGAAGCTTTTGCAGTTACTAATGGGGTACTGGGAGCCTCACCAAAATGATTTCACGATTGATGGTGAAGTCCTAGAAGTGACTATTTACGATATATATTTTCTTAAAGGATTCTCTAAGCGAGGAGTGTTGATCAATATCAAAATATCTAATAGAGGTGAAGGCATCCTAATAGTGCAGGAGTATATCGACACCTACTGTGTGCAAAGACCCAAAATGTGGGCTCCCAAATTCCTATTTCCATCATCATAATCCTTCCTTTGAAGGATATTTTGGCCACCATTACATGAGTATCGGGTTTGGTGGCACTCAACCAAGCATCACACTCACATGTTTTATGGAGTGGAATGTTTGAGGCCCATGGTATTGATTGGTGTATCGGATTTTTGGAAAGAAATAAATACCAAATCATTGATTGCAAGATAGGTAATCAAAATAAATTCAACTACATAATCTTATTGGTATCCTTCTTCTTGGAGAAGCTTCCAAGGATGATCCCTTGTGTCATGCTCCCTCCTCCTGATCCATGATAGCCCAGGATGGCCCAACGAATAGACATTATGTATCGGCTAAAAGGCGAGGCGATATTGACTACTTTCGATGATGACTTCCTATATTGCTAGAGGTGACAACTTCCATCCAAAAAGGAGTTTCCTTATATCAGCATGGATTTCTAAGGAGATCCATATCTGGCTCTACCTCCTAGCGCAGATTGGGGACGCATTGGTAAGAAATATTTTTGAATCTTTTTGAAATTATATTTAATTTTTTTGTCTTTTTCAATATTTTGAAAAAGAGAGGTAAAATATTTTTTGTGTAGGAGTACTAATGCCCAGTTCAATGGTGCATATCTAGGACTTGTGCATTCGGCAGGTCATATGCAGTTTTGACGCTAGGATCCTAGACCTGAGGAGGGAACTTAGAGTACATTGGCATCAGTGGATGATAATCTCATGAGTATTTCCCTTGGGATCCCCCCCACATGGATTGAGGATCTCCCAGAGATGGTGCAATGATAGGTGGTAGGGAAACCACGTAGATGGATTTTCCTTTTCTCTAAGGTGGCTACTATTGTACTGTACTACCAGGATGTTATCGAACTACATGATTGATCCAGTTTGGATGTATTTTGTATTTTTATCGAATTCAGATACACTTTGTATTTTTTTCCTTATGTATGCATCACTAATGGCTAGAGAGCCAAATTTTGTACTATGCCCCATACTTTTTGTACTTGATGTAAAAAATATCACTAATGAAAAAACTCTTTTGTCGACCTTATACACAATGTGTACATTCTCTTTTATTTACAATGTGCTTGATTAAATGTGTGACAAATGCCAATCCAAAACATTATTTTCTAATGCATCGGATATAGAATTTAAAATCCTTGGAACATGAACATATGTGAGTTTTAAAATGTTGTTCTAGAAGTTGTACCTGCAACAACTTTCTTAATATCATAGGATTACGGAGTCGATACATGCCATTTAACTGAGACACTACTAGTTTTGAATCTGTGTGAATCATTAAATGTTGGATTCCATAGGAAATTGCCTCCAATAATAGCTCGATCACAGAACTATACTCAACAACGTTGTTAGTTTCCGGAATGAGACACACTCCTCTTGAACTCACAAGATGGCATGTGGGAGAATAAATCACCCAAGCTGTGGAAGCAACATGTCGAGTGTGATGACTAGCACCATATGAAAATCCCACAAACATAGCCTCTTCTAATGACATATTTCAATTGAGCACATAACATGATGAGCGACGACCAACATGAAAAATCAAAAATATAAAAGAAAAACAACCTCAGCTACTTATAATACAATAAGTCAAAGTGGATTTTCGCATATGTTGTTATCTAGGCAGAATACCTCTTTAGATAATAGAACCCGTTTTTGGTCCCACCTAGGAAATTTTCTTCGAATTCTTCTAACTCATAGGATCCCTTATTCAAGACTCATCTTACAATGTATGGCCACATTGAGCTTAACTTTCCCTACTATAGTTCATCATGATCCTAGTCATAGACAAACACCATGTCTCCTTCAGAGAAGATAGGGGGACAGCCCAATTTTTTGTATTGATATTGAACGTGCTTTTTATGTTCCTCATTTATGGTAGTGGCATCCCTTCTATTCTCATCCAATTATTCCAGGAAAACTAAACGTTCTTCTAATTGGATAGTGTCAGGTAGAAGATAAATAGCTAGTTTTAATGAGGGAATCTAACACTCGATTGGTAACATAGCTTCAACTCCATGAACAATTTGGTATGGGGTAAATCATATAGCAATATTAACCAAAGTACAATATTCCTAAAGAGCCGGATATAGTTTAATGTTCCAATTGTTCTTGCTCCTACTCACAGTCCATTGCAACATAGTTTTCAAGGACTTATTGATAGCCTCTACTTTTCCATCTTCCTATGGATAGTATAGAGAGGAGAAATTATATTGGAATTCATGTTTTACAGCTAAATATGTCTTCATCTTATTTTGAAATTGACTATCATTATTATAGGTAATCTCTCTAGGAATACCAAATATCACTATGATTTGATTAAACACAAAGTGTGTTGTTGTCTCATCGTTGCACATGACTCGGTTACAGAGCACCAGAATGAATTCAACACTATGATCAATCTATTGTGTTCTTTGCCAGATTCCTAGGAAAGCCTGGTCATGTCTATTGGAATAAATAATACCACAATGAAGATCTATGATGTGGTCATATCTCTATTGTCAGAAGAGATGAGACAAAACAAAAAAGGAAGGTTTGACCCACGACACTTTGATAGTTATAGGTTGACCATTGTTGGAGTCATTTTCCAACAACACATCATTTATTTGGGATTAACAGCCTAATTTGCCACTTATCCTAAGTATTTTGACTCAATTATGTGCATACATCATCAGTAGATCATTAGTTTCAGTGAAATGGGCCTCCTCCTTCATTCGGGGAGTCAACTGGGCCATCAATATCAGTTAATTGGGCCTCCTCCATCATTTGGGGAGCCAATTGGGGTGATTTGTGTGACTAAAGCACCCTACTCAGTCCAACTGACAACATTTATTATTATATTCGGCTAACTAGATTCAGAAAGGAACCCTCCTACTCAGGTTGACCTAATCTGGTGTTATTTCACCTAAATTTCAGTTAACTGAAGTCAGAAAGGTGCCCTCCCCTAATTTTGGGCGTTTAGTTGAGTTTTGTATTCAGTTAGACAATTTCAGAGTTTGTTAGAGTCAATTACATGGTATTTAAATGGTTAACTGATGTGTCGAGTGGTGTTAACTAACCAGTGAGCCACTCTCATGTATTCAATTCGAATGACCTCTCTAGGATTCAAATTGCCTGGTTATTATTTCCATTGTTACACATTGCAATCATAATCTGAGTTAATGATAATGCATGAACTGCTGCAAACCTTTTGCATCAGTTTTTTGACACACAATTTGCCACATGCATCTCTAGTAACTGTTTTTTTGTCTCATAGATCTGTTGTGCTTTAATTTTACACATTGCAATCATAATCTGAGTTAATGACAATGCATGAACTGCTGCAAACCTTTTGCATCAGTGTTTTGACACACAATTTGCCACATGCATCTCTAGTAACTGTTTTTTTGTCTCATAGATCTGTTGTGCTTTAATTTTACATGGTATCAGAGCAATGGCAGGACAAGGAAACTCTTCTACAAAGTTCTTCAGATGAATATTGAGCAAGTTTGCTCAAAAATATTCCAACACTGCACCAAACGCTGAAATTTGTCCACATAAATCCTGGATAATTATGCATCTGACTTATCAAGCTTGCTTGATAGGCTATGCCGGGTGTGATGCAACTTGAAAAGTACAGGTTGTCGACCTAAATATTTTTTATTATTTTTTATTGCAGGTTTCTCAAATCCTCCTATTGCATTATCTATAGCTAAGATGGACTCTTATTCAAACCATATTCTTACTCCCTTCAACTATCATCAGTGGAAGGATGATACAAAGATAGTATTGCGCTCCAAGGGACTCTACAGAGTTACTATGGGCACAGAACCAGAGCCTAATGCATCTATAGAGAAGTCCAAGTTCTTCAATAAGCTTGATGAAGCTTATGGTTTCTTATGTCTCAATATTTCTAAAGATCTTCTTTTCCATATCAGTGGATTGAAGACTCCAAAAGAAGTATGGGAAAAACTTGCTACTCTTTTTGGCAAGCGGGATGATATGAGGGCTTATCAGTTAGAGAATGAATTGATTTCCCTAAATCCTGAGAATTTCGAAACCATCAATGAGTTTTTCACCAAGTTCAAGCATTTGGTGCTTCATTTGAAGCAATGTGGTGTCAAGAAGAAGGATGATCAGTTGATCATTTCAATCCTTCCAAATCTAGGAGTGGATTATTCAGTGTTTGTCTCTACTTTCCATTCGGGAAAACTCACCATTCTGAATTAGAAGATGCCATCCTTGAATACATTCATTGAGTCCTTAACAAAATAGCATGACAAGCTTGTTCAGATGAGGTCCATGTGATCCTCCAAAGATCAAGCCCTATTTGTTGGAGGACCCAAGGCTACGAATTCTAAATGAAAGCAAAAGAA
The DNA here is from genome assembly GCA_027924585.1 of Larix kaempferi. Lineage (NCBI taxonomy): Eukaryota > Viridiplantae > Streptophyta > Pinopsida > Pinales > Pinaceae > Larix > Larix kaempferi. The sequence continues at coordinate 25,958,660 of BSBM01000632.1, read as the reverse complement.
GGAGAAGACCAATTTTGATCATCCTAAGCAAAAGGAGAAGACCAAGCAGTGAGATGAGCCCTCTGGTTCAAGAAAATACAAGCAAAAGGGAAAGGATAAGACAAGGTGTTCTTACTGTGGCAAGGGATTTCATCCTGAAAGCTTATGCATGAAGAAAAATATTGATCAGATGGACCTTATCTTGGAGAAAAACAATATCACTCTTCCAGATGGCACAAGGAAGAAGGAAAATAATGATCATCCAGAAAGAGGTCATGCACTCATGGCAAGTGTTTCGAATTCTATAGCTCTTCTCATGGATTTAGGAACATCGAATCATATGGTTGCAAGAAAAGAATCTTTCTCATCATTGGACTCCGACAGCTGTGTTAACACCCAAAAAGTGCTCACTAGCTCATTCCCTTATTCACATGACCCATTTGTCCACTTTTCCACCATTTCAGCCTCTAAAACCATCAAAAGGTCACCAAAAAGACCACAATACACCTTTTTCCCCTCAAAATATGTATTTTTCCTCAAAAAACCCTCAAAAAGGGTCCAAAATTCCCCAAAAATATTTAAAGGGAATAAAAATATTCAAAATATTCAAAAGAGGAAAAAGAGGAAAAAGAGGAAAAAAGAGACCTAAACCATGTTGGTTAATACCATTGGTTTCGTCAAAACCATAATGGTATTCCCCATCACCAAAAACTATAAAAAGGTGAAGGGGGCTCCTCACTTTCCATCCACATTTCATCCTATCCTTATGCTGCCAAATTCCTTTTGAGAGCCATTGCCTCCCATTGTGAGTTTGAAGAATCCCCATTTCAGCATCTTGGAGAAGAGACCATTGGAGCTTGGAACACCTCAACCTTGGAGCTGCTCAACACCAAACATCCTCACCTTTGAGGTAATACAAAAAATCCATTATTTTTTATCTTGTTCTTCCATGGATCTATTTGCTTATTGTTCTTAATCTTGTTCTTGTTTATTTACACATATTTATGATAATGTTAGATTAGATTTATAATTTTTATTTGCTTTTCATTGCAACTGCTATTACTTTGTTAATAGGTGCATCTCTTGCACATGCTTGGTTGAAAAACCAAGCAACAGTTTTTTACGACTCTGCTTTGTTTCGAACTTTAAATTTTTTGCTTTAGATCTTAGCTTTTTACTTGTTTTTACCATTCCAATTAGCAGATCTGCCATTAGACAGCATATTCATTGCTGCCCCAGTTGTTGGCCCTTTCTGTAGCCTTTAACAGACCAAAATTTTATTTTTCGGTTTCATTTCCGGTGACTTTTTTTTCCGTTTTCGCATCGCGGTTTTTCGCCCGACAATCGCACGGCTCATCGTGACCTCGCGGTCATTTTCCGCGCGGCGCTTCACGGCCTTTTTCCGTGCTTCACTTCGCGGCCATTTTCCGCGCTGCACATCGCGGCTTTGTGGTCTTTTTCCGCGTTGCACATCGCAGCTTTGCGGCCATTTTTCGTACTGCACATCACGGCTTCACGGCTCAAACCCGCGATGCACATCGCGGCTTTTGCCCTAAAACCCGCAATGCTGTTATTTTTCATTCGGCCCAATTTTTAGAAAAACATTTGCTGCATTTTTTGCCCATTTAGCCTATTTTCCAGCATTAATTTTTCTGCATTATTAAAGCAATAGTAAATCATTTTCTATTCCATATGCTCCATTAAAATCTTTTTAAAAAATTTCAGCAAGTGAAAGAAAGGTTTTTTAAGCACTCTGTTTAGATCATAGATTTCACTTCAAATTTGCTCAATAGTTTTTCCCAAGCAAACGTTTAGAAATCCATTTATTTCTTGCAACTTTTATGTTATTTGTTTTCCTTTTAAAAATTATTTCAAAAGTCCATCATTTTTGAATTATTTTCATTAAAGCATTTACATTTCAGAAAACACCTTTATTTTTTGCAAATTGGAATCGTCTTGTTTTTAATTTGTAATTAATCGTCCAAGCGAGTCAAATTCAGTTTCAGTTAAATAATCACACTTGCACCCAATCTGCCACATTTTAGATTAACTGAGCCTTAAAATCTACCTAAACTCAACAAACACTTTAAACCCACTTGGGGAACACTTGAAGAATCTTGTAGCTAGGTAGGATTGGGGGGATAGGTGTTTCCAATAACACCCCTCAATTATTTACATCTGAGATATAGTGTTTTGACTTTTAGGGTCCCAAAAATCCCTTATTATTTGTTGACATGGTTATACACCAATTTATCAGGAAGGCCTCTCCCTTAGGAGGGTTGAAGTAGCCAGACTGGTTCCGAAAGTCTGAGTGGAATACCGCAATCCATTCAGTAACCGAAGGATACCTTTCACAGTTCTCGATGTACTACCCGTATGGGAGTACAGTGGCGATAGAACCAAACTGCAGATTCACCCAACCAAACGTGTCATGAATGGGGTATCTTAGTGACCAATTTTTAGGATTGTCTACCCGGTGTCCCTCCCAGTAGGAGGATATCTAGCCTTTGATTCCACTATCCATATTGTCTGACTTGGATTTCATCACCTTGCAGAGGATATGTTTAGTTGAGTCATAATACCACTTGTATTTAGGTGTTTACATGTTCTACTACCCCCCTTGGTCTAGTGAACACCACTTTTTTTCTAGGAGCTGCTTGATTTTTGGTATTCTAACCACTTTTCTTGATTCCTCCACTTATTATAGCACAGCTATTATAATAAGTGCTTTTGAGGTTGGTTGTTGGCTTGAGAGCCATTGCTTTTTTACACTCCCCTCCTGCACACATTGTGGCACTAAGGTCTTGAGTTTTTTATCTCACCACCATCCATTGGCATTTCTAGACATCTCTCACCATTGAGAACTTAAGACGATCCCGTCGTTTTCAAGGTGAACCCCCTTAGTTCGGTACACTTGACTCTACACATCATAGACGTAGAGCGTTATCCCTTAACTCCACACGTCATCGGCATAGAACCCAGTCATCCGATTCTGATGCGCCTCATTTTACATCTGATTCTGAGGCTGAATCCGAACACCCTACCCAGACATCACCAACCAACCCCATGGCTGGATCACAATATGACCTCCTTTTCACCAGTGTTTTTGGAGCTACATCAACAAACCCCACTACTACTGTGCCAACCACGGTAGCCACAACCCCCTTAGGCATGCCTAACATGGGGGCCACACCCGCTCTAGGCATGCCCAACACAGGACCACCACCTATTTTAGGTATGCCCAACATGGGCGTCACCCCCCCCCTCATCACCACTACCCAGATCCCAGTCATTACTGGAACCATTCCTAACCCATGTTGCACTTGGGAGCGCAGGCCCCTCCCATACCACATCGACTGGGGGACACATTCCTTTCACATCTAGCATACCCCTAGGGGGCACTGGACCAATCCATAATGCTACCATTAGCAATTATACCCCAGTGACCATGCCACACCCATCTGCCAGTCTGCCATACATGACTAGTCTGAACTTACCAAACCTAGCAAGGTTAACCGATGATCATATCAAACACGACCCTGCGTGGCCCCCCATGCCCACAATGCTTCCCTCTGATATCCCAAAATTTGAGGGCAAAGCTGGGGAAGATCCCCAAAACCACATCATGTCATTTCACCTATGGTGTTCCTCTAACTCCATAGTAGATGATTCCATCAGACTGAGACTTTTACAAAGAACCTTCACCAGCTCCGCAGCCAAATGGTACATTGAGCAGCCACATGGGACCCATCCCACTTTTACATCCCTCGCATCAACGTTCCTTCAGTTCTTTCAACTACCTGTACGCTATGATGCAGGAGTGGAAATACTTTTGTCTTGTAGACAGAACACCACTACACACATCACTGATCATATCCATGAGTGGCGTAAGCGTCGTAGCCTCTACAAGATAAAACTTGACGACTGAATCTTTTTGGACTGGTTCCTTAAATCGCTCCTCCCCCTCATAGCCAAAGATGTAGCTTCTAAACGACCCCAGTCGGAAGAAGAAGCCATCTTAAAAGCTCAGCAATTTGACCTCATATATGCTCAGTCAAGATATCTATACACTATTTTACCTGATGCCCCACGAGGTGATCCATCTCGCCATGACGCGCCGGGGGCATCCCATGCCGCCGACGGTATTATTAGCCAAGTTATGGTGCAAAACAAACCTTTTACCATGATGAGTACAAATAATGCTCCAGACCTTTCTAGGGATTCTTCTCATTCTGGAGCTACAACTTCGTATGCTCCAGTAATACACACCCACCACACTCATGGACCCTCATGTCCACCACAGTGTTATGGGAAAGCACCATCAGCTTATGCGCCAACTCCTTATTATAACTAGCAGGCCCATCAGACTCCATTTCAACCACAATCCCAAGCGGCTTATTATCCTCAACAGGAAACACCTCTTGCTCCAACACTTCCAGCAGCTCAAAGTTACCCACAACCGCAAACACTAGGGCCACCTCATAACCCTCCTGCCTACTACCCACCGCAACCCACTCAAGATCCGGCACGACCTCAAAACCCACCTACTGCCCAAGGGCATGTCTACGCACAACAAAACCAACCAAACCAAAACAACCAGCGTAACCAAGGAGTTCAACAAAATCGTGGAAGAGGGCGTAACCGTGGAAACAACCAACAACACAACCAAGGTGCACCACCACCTAATCCTCCAAATAATAATAACACTACTCCCCCCAACCAAAACCCTGACCGTCCACTGAAACAGGCAAAAAATAATAACTTGAGAACAAACCATCCATGTTCCATATGTGGAGTCTACGGCCATTATACACATAACTGTCCCCATTTAGATCGAGCGCGTCAACTTTGGACCGACGACGCCCAATGACAAGGACATGCTGCACAAACAACACCCCCTACCCAACCACCACCCATGATATTGAAAAATCCTTTACCAAACCAGGGCACGGTAAACACTCGTCCAAATGATCCCCCTCAAGGATCCGCTGCACCACAGCAGCAAATTACCTATGCAGCCGCCAATTACTAGCATACAGAGTCCCAACTCACCATTTGCTTATGATGTCATCAAATGATGTCAATATTCAAACCCATCGAAATCAATACGGATCCGCCCCTGAGGCCACACCTACCGACCCATCGTCGAGTACTCTCCCAACCGATCAACCACTTCGCATACCCAATATGCCCATGGATGGGGGTCCCAAAGCACCTCATTTCCCTTTGCGACGGATTAACAATGACCCAAACGCTCATGCAGCTTCCAACTATAACATTGTAGAGGATTTAGCTCAGTCTCCCTCCGCTATGTCTGCTCTAGAAATCTTAAAAAATTGTCCTGCACAGATAAAGTTGTTGTTATCTTCCATTAGGGCCATAGATCCTAACGACTCTAACATGATGGCTTTCGACTTAGAGCAAGTTGAACCTAGCATGCCTGCATCTCTAGCTTTTCAAGTTTCCGTCTCCATTCACAACCTCGTCATTCATCGATGCATAATCGATGAAGGGGACTCTACCTGGGTCATGTCAACTTTTGTATGGCAGAAACTTGGATCCCCAACGCTACAACTGTCCACTACCGCATTACGAGCTTACGATGGCCGTGCAGCTCAACCTCAAGGCTTGTTAGTGAACGTACCCATACAGCTTGGGGGAAAACTGGTTCTCATAGATATAGAGGTCATTAATGCCCAACTTGATTACAATCTCCTTCTGGGACGCAGCTACATGTATAAAATGAAAGTTGTCGCTTCTTCAGTTTTTCGCATCATGATGTTCCCCCATGAAGGACGGGTAATCAAAATAAACCAGATTACATACTATGATCCCAATGCCCCCGCAGCACCAGAAAATGTTCTTCCCATGATCGAACAACCCGTTCTTAGTGCACCAACATCGTTCGTCTCATCAGTCGGACCCGGGATATATTCGGATACCCCCTTGACCACCACTTTCCCTTCTATCCCACCCCCTCCCCAGGTAACTAAAGTATCTGATTTGTGCACCTTATCGCACAATGAACAACAACATCCTCAACAACCTCAACCACCGCCACAAGCACCCATTGTGCCTAGTCATATCAGAACAACACCGATTCACACAATCCCATTCTTGTTCCCGTTTTCAGGAGTTGTCAGTACACCAGTAATGGCTACACTTAAACTTCCAAGTTTAATGTTAGGAATACCTATATGGTACTTACCTGCCCCAACACCCCCACCGAATCCAACCATTGTCCTACAACCAGTACAACCTATGAATATGTCAAACCATCCACCACCTAGCATACCAAAGCCCCAAAATCCCCCACCACTTGGTGGTTCGAACCCCCAAAACCGATCAATTCCAACAGGGGGCACTACATCGACATCTAGTTATGTCCCCCCTCAATCCCACAACATTGGGGCAGAGGTCCACCAACCTACAACACTGCACCAGCAACTCGCACCCCCCCCAATGATGCCCAAATTAGCTAAGAATCCCCCAACCTGTGTGCTCCCTAAGTGCTACTCGTGCGACGATATTGGCCACGCTACTCACCTATGTCCACAACTACCAGCACTTAAAGAACACATGAATATGTTGGATGATGACACCAATGTTCTAGTTGTAAAATTAGAATTGCCACCTCAACCTCGTGATAAATCATTGTGCACAAACCACCCTTGTGCAATATGCGGAATCTACGACCATTATTCACACCACTGCCCCGATCTCCCAGATTACAGAGCAGCCCTATACAAGATGAATAATGCTGACCTAGAGATATCCCCTCCTCTCATTGAGGAAATTCATCCCCCAAAATCTTCCTCCTCGGAAGAAATTAACATAATTTACACGGTTTCCACTAGAGACCCCTCTGTCTGATCGGCCCCTTCCATTGATCCCTTTGACACACATGTTCAACCCTTTCAAATCGACGAGCAAACCACATGTCCACAACATGGGGGCAAGCCCAAAACCTTGACTACTCATCATCATCGTGATTCTCGTCGGAGATATTGGGGGCATCCACCCCACAAGGGGAATCCCCCATCATCATATCATCACTTCAATATGCCACCACGACCCACAACCTCATGGTATACCCCCCGCCAGTAGTTGCTCAATGCCCTATTGATCCCTCTCTGAGACAACATCTGCACCACATTGACACCTCTGAGTTAGGGGGCATAATAGATTACCTCGACCCTGGGATAGGGGTCATGATCAATCATTTTGAACCTTCCCCATCACGTCTATCTCAGTATTTCAATGACCCCATTGTTCAAACCAACACATATGTGATCCACAATCATAAACTCCATGCACATAGCATGGGGGAAGGTCATTAACCCTGTTCACTTTTTCACATGTGTGATCTCAACCATTTTTAAGGTCACATATCACTTGTATATTTGATTTGATTTGATACACCTAGTATTCTTCCCCCGCGGGTCATCATTTCCCCCCACCATTGCATCCTTGGCTTGGTGGGCTCACCTTTATTTGTAGCCATTTGTTAACCTAGTTATTTCCTTTGACCATTCCGGAGTCCTTATGACCTCCGTTTTTCGCACCATTTGCACCATCGGATTTAGTGTTTCATGCTCGTGATGATGCTTGAGATCATTTCTCGCTCTCACCCCCAGATTTTTCGAGCATTTTTTCCCACGCCCCTCGTCGCCTCGATTTGCATGCCACATCGGTCGTCGTCCATTTTTTACGAGTTTTATATCGCCGGATTCAGTTTTCCGCGCTCATGATGATGCTTGATACCATTTCTCACTCTCACCCCCATAATTTTTGGGCATTTTTTCAAAATGCCACTCATCACCTCGGTTCGCGTGCCACATCGGCCGTTGCCCGTTTTTGACAATCTTTATGTCGCCGGATTCATTTTTTCATGCTCGTAACGATGCTTGAGATCATCCATCACTCTCACCAATACCTTTTTGTTCAGTATAATTTTATCCATTTTTCGGGCCAAGCAATTCCTTTACGAAAAAGGCACTTAGGGAGTTTATGTTAAGCTCTTTTCTGACTCCTAAAACAATGAAAAGATCGCCAAGCAACCTTGCTTCCTTTCATGCTCGCTAAAAGTATTTGAAAGGGTGTCCACCTGGTATAAGTTTACCCATTTTTCGGACCTTGTAGACTACTTACGAAAAAGGAATACTCTAGTCACATTGGCTAGAAGAGTTCTCCATTTGCATCATTTTATGCTTTTTCGGGCCTTGGAGACTAACTTACGAAAAAGAACACCAATGGAGTCTACTTACTGCTTTCAGACTCTCTAAAAATTGAAAGCAACCACGAGCAATCACCATCTTGGGCTCGTGTAAATCCATAAGACAATACTCCACCACCACTGCAAAATCTTCTTATCGTTTTCAGACTCCTTAAAAATGAAAGCACTTACGAGCATGAACAGTCCTGGGCTCGCACAAATCCACGGGATAGTACCATTTCAGAGCACACTTTTATCCCTACTTGAAGCTCATTAAAACTACGAAGAAGGACCTAATGGTGCTTCTCGGCACCACAACAGATCATGTCTACTCATATGGCAGCTTCCCCATTTTGATCGCCTTTGTTCAGAGTATTATGCAGTATGTCACCCTGAGAGTCTCCTAATAACATCCATCAGCTTCTCCCCCAGAGTCACTCCAGTCTACATTACATACCCTTGATCCCTCAAAGCTATGATCCCAACACCTACAAGTCAGTTTCCTACGCTGCCAAGTCAACCATGTCATCATGCTCTGAACAAAGGAAGTTTGTGTCCACCCACTCTATAACACTGGTTATTTCCCATCCCCACAATATGACAGTCCTACCATCAGTACTATCACATATCAGTTGTGCACCTCGCGCTCCTATCAAGGAAACATCATTGCCTTAGTAGTTGCTGGTCTCCCTCTGTCGACACAAAACAGATATATTCCAGAGGATAGACCCAGAGGTCCCTATGCCTTGGACTCATCACCATTTATGATGAGTGCCTACGAATCATTTTGAAAGGAGTCCTCAATGGCTCTCCAAATGATTGTTTCTCACATGCTCAACTTCAACACCTTGATCGCATCGTTGAGACTCGTACAGCGTATCGGTCCTTTCAGTTATTTGTTGAAGACCCCGGATATCATCTGACTCTACCACATATGCGAGTCTAATTAAGGATACAACCACTTACATTTTCCTATAGATATTCGGGTTGTGTTTACCGACAGTTTTCAAATGTACCCCACTTTTGTACTCCCTTGAGTATACAGTTACATATAACTCATCAGAGTTGACTCACAGTCATTGAGTCCCTACAGATGTTGGACACCTTCAGTTTCAATAGTTCATCAACCCTTCTGATACCTTATTCAGAACAGTTGTTACCTTTTTTCCAGTGTATCAGTTATTCAGATCAGTCATGATATGACCATGAGTATGTCCCAACATCATGTCCCCTCTCGACCTTTATGATGTACCAGCATATTTTTATGTATTTTTTCAGGTCCCCCTTCATGGGCCTAATTGTTATGTATATGTCTTGATGCGAGCATGGGTATGCTCGCCTCGTCAATCATCAGAGATTATTCCTCATTCATTTTGATGCCATGTAATATTTTTGTTTTTTGCAGCTTCTAAGGGGCCGTTGTTCCAATCTCCAAACGGTCTCTTCTCTTCTCCAAACCCCAGGAAAAATACAAAAGAACCATGATGTCTATCGGCCATATGATGAGCTCCTGCCCTCACACATCAGGGGGCAATCTGTTAACACCCAAAAAGTGCTCACTAGCTCATTCCCTTATTCACATGACCCATTTGTCCACTTTTCCACCATTTGAGACTCTAAAACCATCAAAAGGTCACCAAAAAGACCACAATACACCTTTTTCCCCTCAAAATATGTATTTTTCCTCAAAAAACACAAAAAACCCTCAAAAAGGGTCCAAAATTCCCAAAAATATTAACAGGGAATAAAAATATAAAAAATATTCAAAAAAGGAAAAAGAGGAAAAAAGAGACATAAACCATGTTGGTTAATACCTTGGTTTCCTCAAAACCATAATGGTATTCCCCATCACCAAAAACTATAAAAAGGTGATAAGGGCTCCTCACTTTCCATCCACATTTCATCCTATCCTTATGTTGCCAAATTCCTTTTGAGAGCCATTGCCTCCCATTGTGAGTTTGAAGAATCCCCATTTCAACATCTTGGAGAAGAGACCATTGGAGCTTGGAGCACCTCAACCTTGGAGCTGCTCAACACCAAACATCCTCACCTTTGAGGTAATATAAAAAATCCATTATTTTTTATCTTGTTCTTCCATGGATTTATTTGCTTATTGTTCTTAATCTTGTTCTTGTTTATTTACACATGTTTATGATAATGTTAGATTAGATTTATAATTGTTATTTGCTTTTCATTAAAACTACTATTACTTTGTTAATAGGTGCATCTCTTGCACATGCTTGGTTGAAAAACCAAGCAATAAGCTGCATCTCCAAACACATGGGAGATGATTCACAAATTTCATCGAAAGGAAAAGGTACAATTCATTTAGAACATGGAATTTTTCACAATTTCTCTATGTCCCTTCTCTAGTTTTGAACCTGCTTTCTGTGTATCAAATGATACACACTGGTTTTCCCAAGAAGGTTGTATTCATCCCTAATCATGTTGAAATTTTGATATTACCACCGGAAAGCTCATTGCAGTAGGCAAGGCAAATCATGCTGCAAAAACATATGAGTTTTCCCATTTTTTGCCACATTCAAAGCCAAGTGCCCTTCTGACTCATGGAAATGAGGTTATCCAGCTATGGAATGAGAGGTTTGGACACCTAAATTATAAATTATTGCAGCAGCTACAAAATAATTCCATGGTTTAATTCCTTCCAAACATTGAATCTGCAAAAGGGATATGCAAGGGTTGCATCATTGGAAAGCATCCTGAGCACAAGTTCGATCGAGGAAAAGCTAGCAGAGCTTCTTGTATTTTGGGGTTGATTCATAGTGATATCAATGGTCCATTAAAAAATCCCTCCATGAATGTCTCAAGGTATTTTCTCACATTCATTGATGACTTTTCCATATTTACATGGGTCTACTTTCTCAAAAACAAATCGGAAGTGTTTGAAAAATTCAAGCATTTCAAGGATTATGTTGAGACTGCTACTGGGAGCAAGCTAAAATCTCGCAGATATTATAATGGTGGAGAATATATCAAAATTGAGCTGCTGCAACTTTGTGCAGAAAATGGAATCCAAATCTAGCACACAGTCCCCTACACACCTCAGCGGAATGGTGTAGAGGAGAGGAAAAACCGAGCATTGAAAGAGATGGCTACTTGTATGCTTGAGTCGAAAGGTTTGGATTCAATTATTTGGGTTGAGCCCATGAATGTTGATGCATACATTCATAATAGAGTTCCACACTCATCCATAAAAGGTCAAACTCCTTTTGAATCCTACACTGGTCACAATCCTGATGTGTCACATCTCAGGGTTTTAGGGTCCATTGCATGGACTAGAATTCCGATTGAGAAGAGAAGATCTTTGGAACCAAAAAGTACTGAGTGCATACTCATTGGATATGCTGAATAATCCAAAGGATAAAAACTCATGGATATCATATCCAAAAGAATATTCATCGAGAGAAGTGTCCAATTTGAAGAACCGCTTCATGATCTACAACTAGTGGAGGAAGAAATTTCCAAATTGCTTCCTCTTCCAGAAGAAGATTCGGGAGATGATACTGAATTTTTATGTTCTGATATTTATGATATTATGTCTAATATTAATGAACATGAAATATCAGGTTTGGATTCAAATCCATATTATTCCCCTCAGTTTCCAAAGTGGGCAGAAAAGACTCTCACATCTGTCGGTTCTAACAATGGAAATCATGTCGATCCAAGAAGAACCCGAGCAGACTTTCAAAGAGTAGGTATGGCTCTTTCATATGATGATCCATTGTTGCCATAAAAGTATTTTTTGATGGTTATATCAGATCCAAAATCATACTACCATTCACACCAATATCCGAAATGGAAAACTGCCATGGATGAAGAGTACAATTCTCTTCAGAAAAATGCAACATGGGAGCTAGTTTCACTTCCACCTGGGAGGAAATTGGTTCAATGCAAATGGGCCTACTGAACCAAGGTTGTTTCTGATGGTTCAACTTGCAAATACAAATCAATATTGGTGGAAAAATGTTTCTCACAATTCCATGGTGTGGACTACACAGAAACGTTTGCACCGGTTGCAAAAATGGACTCAATCCGCCTAGTTTTGGCAATTTCCACATCCAAGCATTGGGAGGTGCACCACATAGATGTGAAGAGTGAATTTATGCATAGGGATATTCAAGAAGAGATATACATGAAGCATCCTGAATTTTACATATCAAATCTGACACTTGTTTGCAAATTAAGGAAATCCTTGTATGGTTTAAAACAGGCCCCAAGAGCTTGGTATGCAAAGATGGATTCCTTTCTTCTGTCGCAAAATTTTGTGAGATGAAAATCATATATGAATGTGTATCTACGGAGTCATGAAGGTAATTTTATGATAATTTTACTTTATTTTTATGACATATTGATTACAGGAATTAGTCTTGCTTCGATCGGCACTATAAAACCCCTTTACACCAAGCATTTGATATGAGTGATTTAGACCTGCTAAAGCAATTTCTTGGTCTCGAGATCACTCAGAATTTTGATGGGATAATGATTTATCAATCAAAATATGCTTTGTACCTACTAAAAAATTTCAATATGGCATAATTTAAAGTGGAACCATTCCCATTCCTCTTAGGAATCAGTCTTGAGGATGGTTATTCTACACCATTGGTAGATTCTACACTTTATCGACATTCGATTGGTAGTGTTTTGTATCTGACACACTCTAGGATTGATATTTATTATAGTGTGAGTGTTTTTGAAAGGTACATGAAGCATCCCCATGAGCTTCACTAGAAGGAATCCAAAAGTATATTTCACTATGTGCAAGGTACGAGACATTTTGGCATTCGCTATGCTGCGGATTCTGATCTTGACTTGGTTAGATTCACTGATTCAGATTGGGCGGGTGATAGCATTGATCGGAATTCCACTTCCAGATATGTTTTAATGATTGGAACAGGGCCTATTTTTTGTTCAAGCAAAATCAAGCCATCATTTCCTTATATTCACCAAAGGCAGAGTATCGAGGAGTAGTCAATGCTTGCATTCAGGCAGTTTGGTTGCAAGGTATTCTAGCAAAGTTTGATATTGATAGCACCACTTCTACCGTCATTTTTTTGTGAAAATCAGAGTGATATCAATATCTCTACATATCTAGTTCATGGACAGAGGACCAAGCATATCGAGATCCACATGCACTACATCCGAGAGCTTGTGTATGACAAAACCATTGTACTGCAATATTTCCCTACAGAAGAGCAAATTGCAGACATCTTCACCAAGAGCTTCACTGAGAAGAAGTTCTCTTACCTCCGTTCATTGTTGGGGGTGAGTTCTACTATGGTGAGGACATATTAGATCCTTCAGTGTTCACTTTGAGGGGGGGTTTTCTTTCCCACTGGGTTTTTCCCTCTTTCCTCACTTAGATTTTTTGAGCATTTTTTGGATTATTTCTGTACTCGGTGACCTATGGCCTTTGTTGTCAGGGCCCTTTTATTATTTTATTTTACTCCTCCACATGATATTAGCTTAAGGGGGGGTTGGAGTCATTTTCCAACAACACATCATTTATTTGGGCTTAACAGCCTAATTTACCACTTATCCTAAGTATTTTGACTCAATTATGTGCTTACATCATCAACAGATCATCAGTTTCAGTGAACTGCGCCTCCTCCTTCATTCAGGGAGTCAATTGGGCCTCCTCCATCATTCGGGGAGACAACTTGGGTGATTTGCACGACTAAAGAGCCCTACTCAGTCCAACTGACAGTATTTATTATTATATTCAGCTAACTGGAGTCAGAAAGGTGCCCTCCTACTCAGTTTGACCTAATCTGGTGTTATTTTACCTAAATTTCAGTTAACAGAAATCAGAAAGGCACCCTCCCCTAATTTTGGGCATTCAGTTGAGTTCTGGATTTAGTTAGAAAGTTTCAGATTCTGTTAGAGTCAATTACATGGTAGTTAAGTAGTTAACTGATGTGCCGAGTGGTGTTAACTGGCCAATAAGCCACTCTCATGCATTCAATTCGAATGACCTCTCTAGGATTCGAATTACCTGGTTATTATTGCCATTATTACACATTGTAATCATAATCTGAGTTAATGATAATGCATGAACTACTGCAAACCTTTTGCATCAGTGTTTTGACATATAGTTTGAAGCATGCATCTCTAGTAAATGTTGTTTTTGTCTCATAGAGCTGTTGTGCTTTAATTTTACAACTAGTAGATAGAGGAAAAGGTAAAACCTTCGATAAAATATCGAAGTTGAGGTGTATATCTAAGACGAGATCCCCAGGTCCAGTGACGAAAACATGTTGGCGATGCAGTAAATTCAAGCATTATAGACAAAATTGTAAGTCAATGGAAGTTGAGAAAGGAAAATGGTTTGAGGAAATTAAATTAGCTCATGCTAAGTCTTCCCAAGAAGAGAAAGGATATGTGTATTTTTCCTCCACAAGTACACAGTCGTATTGTGACTCTTGTTTGATCAACTCTGGTGCGTCATATCAAATGACATCTTGCAGAGAATGGTTCTGTGAGTATGAGAATTTCAATGGTGGTGATGTCCTACTGGGAGATGGTTCACCAACTAGGATAGTCAGATGAGGTAAAGTTTGATTGAAATTGAAATATGGAAGAATAGAAACACTTTCAGGATTGTTGCATATCCCAAGTTTGGTCTGAAACCTGATCTCTATTATTAAGATGGGGAATGCAGGTGTACAGTCTGTATTTGTGAAATATATGTGCAAGATGGTGTGAGGATTAATGATACTGGTGAGAGGAGTTTGGATTGGAACCTTGTACAAGCTATTGGGAAGAACAGACACCAACAAATGTGTTGATGTGGTCTATACTGAGCCTGACAACATATCTTTTTTTCTATTCATATAATCCATGTTGTGACATCAACGGATGGGACATGTAGGTGAGAAAGACCTTTGTGATATGCACAATAAAGGTATGGTCAAAGGTCTCCCTTATTATTCAAAAGAATTCAATTTCTGTGAAAATTGTATTTATGGTCAATAGAGTCAGGTTCTCATCTGGTGCTATTAGGGATATGAAAATATTGGAGTCAATACATAGTGATGTTTTTGGACATGTATCAGTCCCTTGACTAGGAGTGTCCTATTATTATGTTTCTTTCATAGATTATTTCTCTAGAATTACATGGTTGTATTTTTTGAGGAAAAAATATGAGGTTTTCTGAGAAGTTTCAAGAGTCAAAGCTCTTATGGAAAACCAAATTGGTAAAAGGATCAAGGTGTTGAGGACTGATAATAGAGGAGAATTTTGTGGGAAGGTGGTCGACCAATTCTATAGATAGCATGGTATATCTTAGAAAGACACAACTCCATACATGCCTCAACATAACAAAGTTGTTGAAAGAATGAAAAGAACACTGATGAAGAAAGAGAGGAGCATGCTCAGTGGTCCAGGAATCGAATCGCATAAGAATTATGGGAAGAGGTACACGACACGACATGTTACCTAGTGAATAGGTCGTTGTTGATACTTCTAGTCGACAAGGATACATATGAGGCATGGGATGGTAAAAATCCCTCTCTTACACATCTTAGATATATTGGGTTCGATGCCTTTCTGCATATCCCAAAGAAGAAAAGAAACGAACTCGACAACAAGTCGGAGAAATGCATATTCATCAAATACAAGGATGGAGTGAAAGGGTATAGGTTGTGGAATCTAGTCACGAGCAAGGAAATTTATAGTAGAGACGTGATTTTAAAAGAGAAAAAACAGAAAAGCAAGAATTTGAAATGAACAATGAAAAACTGTATTTATGCAATTCGACTGAATCTGACGAAGAGGTGGAACAACAAACTCCAAATGTTAGGAGGTCTATTCAAGCAATAAAACAACCAAAAAGGTATAGTCCACCCAATTTTCACTATTTTTTTGTGTTATCTACCATAGACGATAATCCCACGTCAATAAAGGAAGTGATCGACTCGACAGAGAGTAAAATTTGGAAAAGGTCCATGGAAGAGGAAATGGAATCCTTGAGAAAGAATGATGAAACACGGGATCTAGTTGTGTTACCAAATGGAAGGAAACCTGTCAGCATAAGTGGGTGTTCAAGAAAAAATTGAATACAACAGGTCAATTCGAGGAATACAAGGCTCGACTGATAGCGAAAGGGTATTCACAAGTTGAGGGAGTTGACTTTGATGAGATTTTATCTCATGTTTCTAAGATAACTTCTATAAGGGTACTTAAGTCTTTAACTTCAACATTTGATCTTGAGATAGAATAGATGGATGTAAAGAAATCATTTCTTCATGGTGATATTGAAGAAGAGATTTATGTGAAGCAGCCTAAATTTTTTATAGTGGAAAGATAAAAGGAGTTGATCTACAAGCTCAACAAGTCTCTATACGGTTTAAAACAACCGCCCAGGATGTGGTACCATAAGTTTGATATGTATATCTAGCAACTAGGGTTTGTGAGAAGTTAGACTGATCATTGTGTTTATGGGAAGAAATTCAATGGCCATTTCATATATTTAGGTTTTTATGTCGATGACATGTTATTAGTTGGAAATAACATGGATCTTATTAAGCAAGTAAAATTGTAGTTGTCCTCCAATTCGACATGAAGGATCTCGAAGCAGTAAATTTAATTCTTGGAATGGAAATAAAAAGAGATCGAGCAGGTAGAAGGCTCTAGTTAAGTCAAAGAAAATATGTTGAGACAGATCTTAATCGTTTTAACATGTAGGAGAGTAGACCAGTCAAGGTTCCTATTCCTGTGGGAGTTAAGTTATCTATTGAATAGTTTACAAAGACACGAAAAGGAATAGAGTACATGTCACATGTTCCCTATGCTAGAGTTGTAGGTAGTATGATCTATACTACCGTCTGCACTCGACCGGATATTTCCCATGTAGTGGGAGTATTGAGCAAGAACATGTTGACACCTAGAAAAGAGAACTAGACCACAGTCAAGAAAGTATTTAGGTATCTATGCGGCACAATGGATTTTTCAATATTTTATGGGGGAAAATCTGAGGGAAATAAGGAAATCAATGTTCATGGATTTGTTGATTTCAGCTGGGCTAGAGATATTGACTACAGACAATCGACCAGTGAATATGTGTTCAATTTATTCGATGGAGCAATCAGTTGGATGAGTAGAAGGAAGTATGTAGTTGCACTACTAACTACTAATGTTGAATCCATGGCAGCTACTCATGCATGTAAGGAGGTTGTTTGGTTGTAGATATTGTGTTCAAATTTTTGGTTTGGTCAGCATGTGGTTAGGTTGGATTGTGACATTCAAATTGCAATCTTCCTGGAAAAGAACCCACCATATCATTCAAATACAAAGCACATTGATGTATAATACCATTTTCTGAGAGAAATGGTAGAGAACCAAAAGCTCTCAATAGAAAAGGTAGACACTGTGAAGAATGTTGCAGACTCATTGAACAAGTCAGCGAGTACAGAGAAGTTTTCCTATTGTAGAGAAACGATGGCCTTTTATCCCTGTGAACTAAAGTTCTAAATATTTTGTTTATGCAAACAAGACAACAAGTGGGATACTTTTGGGAATTTTATATTATTTGCATGTAAATAAACTAGAAAATTTGATAGTTGACTGGTATAAGTCAACTAGAATCAAAGGCAACATGTAGTGGAATTCTGGTCAACTGGCCAACTGGAATGCTTGTTTAGTTGAAGGAAAACAATTGTTCAAGGGAAAGTAAATGGAACAACCATAAGCTCAATGAGAGATTGACCAAGTTTGACCCAATCAAGTCAATTGTAACAGAATAATTAAAAGTGGTTAGGAAGTTATGGATTTTCATTAATGAGCAGTTGGTTGCATTACATCTATAAATAAGATGTAATGGCTAAGAAAGTGTATGGCATGGCATGATGTAATGAAGTTTGATTTATGGTTTAGAAAATCATGGTTGTAAACACATTTTATGAGTGTTTGATTAATATATGAGTGGTAAACTCATTGGTTTTCTAGTTTTCCCCCAAGAGAGGGGTTTCTAGGGTAATTTATGTGCAATGTGTTGATGTGTTGTGTGCAATTTTTTTTATGTCTAATTGTGTTTAACTATATTAATCAATTTGAAATCCTACTATAATCCGACGATCGTGATATGTTCTAGATATAGAGTGATCTGATAGTTCATTCTCGCCTTGATCTTAACAAGCATTGATCCATGGCTTAACACCTGATTGGTCCATGGTCTCTATTTAAAGAAAATGGAGGCTCATTTTCTATTTGATCGATTATGAGAATATCTTTGTAACATTCATTTTACATTTGCATAATAATGTTGCCTCAAGTAGCTATTTGGTTGGGGTGTGGAGTGTTTCCCTCTTAGAGGGTTTAAACCATGTAAAAACATCGATGTATTGATCTATGATATATTTGTGTGAGTAGTTTCTGAAGGTGTTTGGACTCTTGGAAATATCCTATGTAGTCGAACATGGTATCATAGTGCTTATGAAGTTTCGCTTCTATTGGTGGTCTAGATCTTGAACCATGTTGTCAAGGCCATGAAAGGATTTTTTGTTTTGATATTTATGTGCATTTATGGGCTATGTGAGGTGCTCCATTGTGTCCATAATGGTGTTTCTATTTGCAAATGCTTTTCGTTTCACTGAAAAGGGTTTTTGTTTTCCCAAGATACAACCATTTTACCAAATTCGGAGATAAATTGTTTACAGTTACACGTTTTTAAAATTTGTTTTCATATTCTTTCATATTTCTGACTGGTTTTTGTTTTATTTTTGGATTGTTACATTTTCAATTTGGGTATTCTCTTTTTTGTGCACTCTGTGTTGCATTTGTTGATGGCCAATTTCTAATGTGGCCAAGAGGAAAGACAATAAATGATGCAACAGTAATTGGAGAGCAAGAGGGGGGCTATACAAGTTAAAACGAGAACTAGAAAAAGCATTGGTTTGTGACTCCATGGAACCAAGCGAATTATGGAATAGAAGGCTTGCACGTGTACACTATAGAACACTACCAATTGCAAGCAAAGGAGTATCAAGTCTACCAAAAATTCAAACAAAGTATGAAGGAATTTGCAAGGGATGTGCACAAGGGAAGAATGTGAATAAGTCATTTCCTAGCAGTGAAAGCAAGGAAAAAGGAATCTTGGAGATAATGCACTTAGATGTGTGTGTCCCCATGTCTTCAAACTCCTTAATCGGGTATGTATACTATGTTTCTTTCATAGATGATTTTTCCCGTAAGACATGGATTTATTTCTTGAAGGGAAAAGATGAAGTGTTTAGCAAATTCAAGGAATTCAAATCCTTGGTCAAAAATCATACTGAAAATAAGATCAAGACTTTACGATCAAACAATGGTGGATAATTCAGCTCAAAATAATTCAAGGATCTATGCAGAGAATCAGGGATTAAGAGGGAGTTGATCACTCCTTACAATCCTCAACAAAATGGCGTTTTGGAACGTAAGAACAGAACAATAATGGAAGCAAGGAAGGAAATGCTCCATGATCAAGATCTCCCAATGCACTTGTGGGCAGAAGCAGCAAGAATAGTTGTGTATGTACAAAACCATACACCTCACCGTGTATTGAACAACAAGACTGTAGAAGAAGCCTTCTCAGGGGAGAAACTAGAAGTCAGCCATCTCAGAATATTTGGTTGCCCTGTGTACATACACATTCCAAAAGAAAAGAGAACAAAACTAGACCCTTCAGGGAAGAAGGGCATATTCGTGGGATACAGTGACACATCAAAAGCTTACCGAATATACTTCCCAGGATTCAAAAAGATCAAAATCAACAGAGATGTGGCTTTGATGAAGACTCAGCCTACAACAAGTCAAGAAAATTACACACTGAAGAACCTGAAGTTCCCAGAACCAGAGACATAGTTATGGAAGAAACAATCCAAGAAGAACATGAATACCATGACATAACATAACCACAAGAACCTATAGATCCACCTCGTGAGAAGAACTCCCACAAGAGAATACCAGCATGGGAACATGAAGCAATACAAGATGCAAATAAGTATGGTGCTCTAGATGGGACACTCAGAGAAGTCAAGAGACCCAAACCATACTCCAGCTATGTGTCCCTAATATGCGACATCATTGATAAAGAAACTTCTAACTATGAGGAAGCAGCAGAAAAGAAGGAATGGAAGGATGCCATCATCGAAGAGTACCAGTCGATTGTGAAGAATGATTTCTGGGAGATGGTTCAGAGACCACAAGGGAAGTCTGTTGTGACTTCAAAATGGATCTACAAGATCAAGCATGCTGCAAACGGTAGCATCAAAAAACACAAGGAAATATTTGTGGCACGTGGATTCTCCAAGAAAGAAGGCATAAACTACTAGGATACATTTGCACCTGTAGCAAGATACACTTCCATCAGTTCTATACTTGCTTTAGCCGCAGTAATGAAATGGAAGGTACACCAAATGGACGTCAAGACAACATTCTTGAATGGTGTAGTTGAAGAGGAAGTGTATGTGGAGCAGCCATTGGGATTCGAGAAACATGACAGACACACTCATGTGTGCAAGCTAAAGAAAGCCTTATATGGTTTGAAACAGGAAACCAGGACATGGTACGGCACGATGGATAGTTTTATGATGAGCCTAGGCTTTACCAAGATTAACTCAGATTCCAAACTCTACTTAAAGGTTGAGTGCGGAATACTAGTAATATTATTGCTATATGTAGATTACATGTTCGTAACAGGGGAGGATGATGTTGATGCATATGTAACTTCGGAATGTATTTCATCTATGTATTTCATATATATTTATTGTACCCTTATAAGAGATGTGTTATTCCTCTATAAGGAAGTGTCGTCATGTGTATTGACAAGTGTCACAAGTGTCTGTACTTGGCGACGGTTTATTAGACCACCATGTGTGGGGTCGGCCCTGAAATATATATTATATTGTGGATGTACCTAGCTAGACAAGTCGGCCCCATAGTGTAACTGGGCAAACAGACTAGTATAAATAGAGATCAGGAGATCTCTATTTTCATCACTCAAAAACTCACACTTCTCTCACTCATAAAGTGGCGCACTAGTGAGGAGGAGGATCATCTGCTACTGGGAGACTATCTTAGTGTATTTTGGTTGTACTTTGGTTGAGCCATTGCTCTCTGTATCTCTGAGGAAGTTGTGGGGTTTTTCACCTTAGGGTTTTCCCCACGGAAACTCTGTGTCTCTTGTCTCTCATGCTTTTTATTCTTGTGATGCTTGTCATGCTTATTGTGATTGTTATGCATTGATATACTGTATATGTTATTCTTTCAGTAAAGATCCAAGAGTATTGTGAATTAATGCTCAAAATTTAACATGGTATCAGAGCTAACCTGAGAAGAAGACATTTTGCAGTGACGAAAACTTGAGTTTCTTGTTTATTGGGTTTCTCTCCATATATTTTGGAAAAGAAGTATAGTAGATTGACTCTACTCATCAAGGAGAATCAATGTGTCCAACCAGAATTCAATTCTGAGCATTTTCAGATTTGGCCCTAAACATTAGGGTTTCCACAAAAATAGGAATTTCTGGAATCTGAAGACATAGCTGGAAGCTCCTCGAAAAAATCGAAGTTTAGAGCTTTGGATCGAGATTTTTGGCTAAGTAGATCTCTGGGAAACTCAAACGCTAATTCAGGGCTCTCCCTAGTGAACCCAGGAGGACAAAAAGGAAAATCTAAAGGGTAAAGCTTTGCTGATCTCAAATTCTGACTACATCGGGATGATCAGCTAATCAAGGCGCATCCTTCTATCCTTTCAGAAAGTTAAAATTCACATTTTGAATTTTTAGGGTTTTTCCGACAAACCCTAATCTAGGACCAGATCCATTTTTCGGCATTTCAAGTGGTAAGACCTAATTCTTTTCTATTTCCATTTGAAGTACTCTTTAAGATGTCTCACCACACCAAGCTTGAGGATAAGCTTGAAGGGGTCGATAACTTCCGAGCTTGGAAGTATAGGATTGGGTTAATCCTGGAAGAGAATGAATTGGACTCATATATAAAAGAAGACATCCCTATCCCAGAGGATGAAGAGGCTAAAGTATTGCATAAGAAGAACTTGGTCAAGGCAAAGAGAATCATTGTTGATTCTATCAAAGACCATCTCATACCCCATGTGTCTTCTCTAAAGACACCCAAGGAGATGTTTGACTCTTTGACCAAACTATTTGAAGGGAAGAACATAAATCGGAAGATGACCCTGCGGAATCAATTGAAAGGAGTAAAGTTTCGGAATGGAGAAACCATTCAATCTTATTTTTCTAGGGTCTACCAGATTAAGGAACAACCGGAAGCAGTAGGTGAAATGGTGGATAATGGTGAAATTTTCATGACCACTCTAAATGGCCTACCTAGGTCATGGGATTCCTTTATTCAAGGAATTTGTGCAAGGAAGAAGTTGATCTCCTTCAATAGATTGTGGGAAGAATGTTCTCAAGAAGAAGAAAGGATTGTGGCTCGAGAAGAAAAGATGGGGAATGAAGATCAAACTCTCACATCTCACACCAAGAAAGGGAAGTCAAAGAGAGAGCCATCTCACTCCAAGAAATCTTCACATCACTATAAAGAAAGAAGAATATGCTTCACC
The DNA here is from genome assembly GCA_027924585.1 of Larix kaempferi. NCBI lineage: Eukaryota > Viridiplantae > Streptophyta > Pinopsida > Pinales > Pinaceae > Larix > Larix kaempferi. The sequence continues at coordinate 25,935,889 of BSBM01000632.1, read as the reverse complement.
TGTAATGAAAAAGGACATATTGCCATAAATTGTCCCAAGAACAAGAAGGACAACAACAACTTCAACAAGAAGAAGAAGGGCAGCAAAAGAAGGTTTCATGCTCATGCTGCCGAGGATGATGAACCTCCCAAGAAGAATGCTAGAGCAGAAAGTGATGATGATAACTCATCAAGCGAAGAAGAGTATGTTCTAATCTCTGCTCTCACAGGTACTATCTCCCATGGTTGTAATGATTGGTTAATTGACAGTGGGGCTTCAAAACACATGACTGGGTTTAAAGAATCCTTTGCTAACCTATCTGAACATGATTCACCCCATAAGGTGAAACTTGGGGATGACTACCAATACCCTATCAAAGGAAGTGGTGAGGCCTCCTACAATCTAGAATTTGGGAAGTCTTTGAAGATGAAAGATGTTTTGTATGTACCTGGACTCAAGAAGAATCTACTCTCCATATCCGCATTGGATGCAAAAGGTATGAGGGTTGCATTTGTGGATGGCCAAGTCCTAATGTGGCCAAAAGGTAAAACTATTGATGATGCAGTAGTGATTGGAGAGAAAGAGGGAGGATTGTATAAATTGAAGGGACAACCTGAACATGCCATGGTACATGACTCCATGGAGCCAAGTGAACTTTGGCATAGAAGACTTACACATATGCACTATAGGGCATTACCAATTGCAAGTAAGGCTGCAGAAGGTCTTCCTGAAATCAAGACCAAACATGAAGGTGTTTGCAAAGGATGTGCAAAAGGAAAGAACATTAAGAAGGCATTTCCAAGCAATGAAAGCAAGGCAAAAGATATCTTGGAAATCATCCACTCAGATGTATGTGGTCCTATGTCATCCAGTTCTCTGAGTGGGTATGTTTACTATGTCTCTTTCATAGATGACTTTTGCAGGAAGACTTGGGTCTAATTCTTGAAGAACAAAGATGAGGTGTTTGATAAGTTCAAGGAATTCAAAACTTTGATGGAGAATCAAACTGACAAGAAGATCAAAACATTCATATCCGACAATGGTGGAGAATTTACCTCAGGTGACTTCAAGAAGCTTTGCAGTGATTCAGGGATTAAGAGGGAGTTGACTGCTCCTTACAATCCACAATAGAATGGAGTTGCAGAAAGGAAGAACAGAACAATCATGGAAGCAGCAAGAGCAATGCTACATGACCAGGATCTACCTAGGCATCTATGGGCAGAAGCAGCTAAAACAGCTGTATATGTGCAGAACAGAAAACCCCACAAGATATTGGACAACAAGACACCAGAAGAAGTCTTTTCTGGTAAGAAACCTGAAGTCAACCATTTCAGAATATTTGGCTGTCCAGTATACACTCATGTCCCAAAGGAAAAGAGGACCAAACTAGATCCTTCAGGAAAGAAGGGTATCTTTGTGGGTTACAGTGAAAGCTCGAAGGCTTACAGAATATACTTTCCAGGGTTCAAGAAGATTGATGTTAGCACGGATGTAACATTTGATGAAAACTCAGCATTCATCAAATCAAGGAAGGCACCTATCGAAGTTTATGAAGAATCTAAGGAGACTAGATTTCAAGACACTTCCATGTCTGAAGCAATTCCAGAGGTTGCTCGTGAGTTTGAAGATCCGCAAGAACCTGTAGATCCACCCCGTGAGGATAACTCCCACAAGAGAAAACCTGCATGGGCTAGAGAGCCCATTCAATATGCAGAAAGATTTGGCATTCCAGAAGAAGAACACAGATCAAAGAAGAGAACCATATCACATACCAGCTATGTTGATTTACTCTGTGACCTCATGAATAAAGAACCTTCCAGTTATGAAGAAGCAACGGAAAAGAAAGAATGGAAGGATTCCATGGTCGAAGAATACCAATCAATAATGAAAAATGATGTTTGGGATGTTGTCCCAAGACCTAAAGGGAAGTCTATTGTGACTTCCAAATGGATCTACAAGATCAAGCATGCTGCAAATGGCAGCATAGAGAAATACAAGGCAAGATTTGTAGCTCGTGGCTTCTCTTAGAAAGAGGATATAGATTATGTAGAAACTTTTTCTCCTGTAGCCAAATACACTTCCATCAGAACAGTACTTGCCCTGGCTACAGCGATGAAATGGAAGATACACCAGATGGATGTCAAGACTGCCTTCTTGAATGGTGTAGTTGAAGAGGAAGTTTATGTGGAGCAGCCACTCGAGTTTGAAATACATGACAAGGAGTCATATGTATGCATATTGAAGAAAGCCTTGTATGGCTTGAAGCAATCTCCCAGAACTTGGTATGGTAGGATGGACAGTTTCCTTTCTAGATTGGGATTTACCAAGACTAAAGCGGATTCCAACCTTTACTACAAGGTTGAGGAAGGGAATCCTGTGATTCTACTCCTGTATGTGGATGAATTATTTGTAACAGGAGATGACAGATTGATTGCAGATACTAAGAGGAAGCTTGCTGCCGAGTTCGATATGAAAGACTTAGGAATGATGCACTATTTCCTAGCTATGGAGGTGTGGCAGAATGCAGATGGGATCTTCCTTGGTCAAGGGAAGTACAAAGTAGATATCCTGAAGAGATTCGGGATGATGGATTGCAAGGCCATGGCCACACCTATGGCATCGAACCTGAAGCTTCTATGTGATCTTTTATCTGAGCCAATTGATATCTCTATGTATTGTCAAATGATTGGGTCCTTGATGTACCTGACAAACACGAGACCAGATATTTGCTTTGTTGTGAACACATTGAGTCAATTCCTGACAGATCCGAGGAGTGTTCATCTGATTGTTGTAAAGCATGTTCTGAGGTACCTGAAGGGTACAGTGGAGTATGGGCTCAAGTATGAAGCGAATCAAAAGTTTAACCTGCAGGCTTATGTTGATTCATATTGGGCTGGCAGTGCTGCAGATAGGAAGATCACGTTTGGATGTTGCTTTAGTATGGGATCAGGTGTGATCTCTTGGTTTAGCAGGAAGCAGTCCTGCGTAGCACTGAGTACAGCTGAGGCAGAGTATGTTGTATCCTGTTCAGCTAGTTGTGAGGCAGTATGGCTACGGAAGCTACTATCTGAGTTATTTGATCTGCCATTGGATGCTACTTGTATCTTCTGGGATAACCAGAGTTGTGTGAAGTTGTCTGAGAACCTAGTGTTTCATGACAGGTTGAAACACATAGATATCAAATATCACTATATCAGGGATATGGTGCAGAGAGGAGCTGTGAAGCTCCTGTATGTTGCGACGGACGAGCAGATTGCAGATGTGCTGACGAAGCCACTAGCCAGGGTGAAGTTCGAGTACTTCAGAGAGAGGCTTGGTGTTCTTCAAATCAACGACACTTCGAGGAGGAAGTGATGGAAACATTTGTTGAAGCCATTCCAATCATGTTGGAAGGAGGATCCTTCACATGGCTGTGGATGTAAGCGCTAGATGATGTTCTAGTTTCTGCTTTGTATGATCAGTTGGATCATTTATATGTATATGTATGTACGCATCATGTTGGATGCTGGATATGATCAGTTGGATCATTTACATGTATATGTATGTACGCATCATGTTGGATGTTGGATATGATTGGTTGGATCATTTGTATGTATTTTGTATATGCATCATGTTGGATGCTTGGACCATGTATCTGTATATGTATCAGGTGGATACATTGTATGATCAGGTAGATCATGTATGTTGATATATATCAGGTATGATCAGGTAGATCATGTATGTTTATGGATACATTGTGTGGATCATGTATCTATGTATCAGGTGGATACACTGTGTATGGTGATATGTATCAGGTAGATACTTGGTATGCATCAGGTGGATGCATTGTATGATCAGGATGATCGTTGATGACGAGCTTCTCCAGATGACATGCATCAGGACGATGCAGTGATGATGATCAAGATGATCATGTGTACATCATGATGATGTATTGTGAGTATCAGGATGATACTTTGTGGTCGTGGATCAGGTTGTGCGGATGAGCATGTCTGGGAGATCCTATAGGTCGGAGTTGTGTACCCATAACAGCCTGGCATGCTCTTTCGAGACATTGCTCTGGGAGGACATGTAATTTGTGCCTTGGGCGATCTTCAAGTCGGAGTTGTGTACCCGTAACATCCTGAGATGCTCTTGCGAGGTTTTGTCCTATGGCATGTAATTTTCTCTTGGGAGATCTGGACAGGATGAAAAAGGCCTTAGATGCTTCGGCCAGGTTTTTCCATGACCACACGTAATTTGCTCCCGGGAGATCTGGACAGGATGAAAAAGGCCTCAAATGCTTCAGCCAGGTTTTGTGGTGGACCACATGTAATGTGCTCCTAGGAGATCCGACAGGTAGAGTTGTGTGCTCGTAACAGCCTGGGATGCTTCAGCCAGGTTTTGTGGTGAGATCACATGTAATTTGCTCCTGGGAGATCCGACAGGTAGAGTTGTGTGCTCGTAATATCCTGGGATGCTTCAGCCAAGTTTTGTGACGCACTTAATAAGTCCTAAGGATTCCATAGTATGGCCAGTGATGATCAAGACCTGCAGGTGGTGGGCCTACATCCAGTATGAAAAAGGACTGGCTCTGTAGAACTTCCTATGATCAGTAGATTCAGAGATTGGTTGAGATAGCAGCAGGAGTGACGATGATGATGACAATGATCCCGAGAAGAAGACTTGTCTAGCAGAACTGTGTCGAGAAATACCTTCCTAGTTAAGAGGGAGTGTTGATGTATATGTAACTTCGGAATGTATTTCATCTATGTATTTCATATATATGTATTGTACCCTTATAAGAGATGTGTTATTCCTCTATAAGGAAGTGTCGTCATGTGTATTGACAAGTGTCGTAAGTGTGTGTACTTGGCGACGGGTTATTAGACCGCCATGTGTGGGGTCGGCCCTGAAATATATATTATATTGTGGATATACCTAGCTAGACAAGTCGGCCCCATAGTGTAACTGGGAAAACAGACTAGTATAAATAGAGATCGGGAGATCTCTATTTTCATCACTCGAAAACTCACACTTCTCTCACTCAGAAAGTGGCGCACTAGTGAGGAGGAGGATCATCTGCTACTAGGAGACTATCTCAGTGTATTTTGGTTGTACTTTGGTTGATCCATTTCTCTCTCTATCTCTGAGGAAGTTGTGGGGTTTTTCACCTTAGGGTTTTCCCCACGGAAACTTTGTGTCTCTTGTCTCTCATGCTTTTGATTCTTGTTATGCTTGTCATGCTTATTGTGATTGTTATACATTGATATACTGTATATGTTATTCTCTCAGTAAAGATCCAAGAGTATTGTAAATTAATGTTCAAAATTTAACAGATGAGCTCATTGCATAAACAAAAATAAGGCTTGCCTCTGAGTTCAATATGAAGGACCTAGGAATGATGCACTACTTATTAGGTATGGAAGTGTGGCCGAGTTCAGATGGGATTTTCCTTTGTCAAGGAAAGTATGCAGTGGAGATTCTGAAGAGGTTCGAAATGATTGACTACAAGGTAATGGCCACACCAATGGCATCGAACTTGAAACTACTGTGTGGTGATTCTTAAAAGACGGTTGATGCCATGATGTACAGGCAGATGATTGGTTTGTTAATGTACTTGATGAACACGAGACCAGACATATGCTTTGCTTTGAACACCCTGAGCCAGTTCCTGACAGATCCTAGACATGTTCACCTGGTTGCTGTAAAACATATATTGAGGTACCTGAAGGGTACAATTGAGTATGGGATAAAATATGTGACGAATCATAAGATTAAGCTGCATGGTTATGTTGATTCAGATTGGGTAGGAAGTGCCACGGACAGGAAGAGCACTTCAGTATGTTGCTTCAGTTTGGGATCATGTATGATATCTTGCTTTAGAAGGAAGCAATCAAGTGTGGCACTGAGTACAGCCGAAGTAGATTATATCGTAGCATGTTCAGCTAATTGTGAGGTAGTATGGATTCGGAAGCTACTGTCAGATTTATTTGATCTCGAGTTAGAGGCGAATTGTATCTTTTGTGACAACCAAATTTGTGTAAAATTTTCCAAGAACCTGGTGTTCCATGACAAGTCGAAGCATATTGAGATCAAGTGCCACTATATCTAGGATATTGTGCAGAGAGGAGCAGTGAAGCTGCAGTATGTGGCGGCAGACGAGCAAACAGCCGATGTGTTGACCAAGTCATTAGCAAGAGTGAAGTTTGAGTAATTCAAAGAGAAGCTTGGTGTTATCCAGATCGATGTTCCTCGAAAGAGGGAGTTATGTGACATGTCTGGAAGACACAGGTGCACCAGGTTTGCATCTTACATGTGAGAAGACACAGGTAGTCCGCAAGGATGTAATACATCTAGGATGATCCTGGGTTGTATCCACATGTGAGAATACATTGGTGGTCCATGGGTCATAAAGCATCTGGGATGTTCCTGGGCTATATCTTACATGGTGGAAGACACAAGTGGTATGAAAGGACGTAATGCATCTGGGATGCTCCTGGGATGTATCCACGTGTTTGAAGACGCAGGTTGACCAAGAGAGTCGTAATACATCTGGGATGTATCCACTGGGTGGAAGACGCAGATGTTCCTGGGATGTATCCACTAGGTAGAAGACGTAGGTTGACTAAGAGAGAGACATAATACATCTGGTCTATATACATTGGGTGGAAGACGCAGATGTTCCTGGGTTGTATCCACTGGGTGGAAGACGCAGGTTGTCTGGTGGACATGGTATATGCACTTGGGATCCTCTCCACATGAGATGATGAGATGATCCGGATACGATGAGATGATGGTAGGAGACGCGGGTGATTGCTCTGGAAATGTAATATGTAGTCATGTTTTGTACCTACTTGATGGATTTCTCATGAAGATGATGAAGTCCTAGATGATATCTAGGCCTACATCCATCATGAAAAAGGGATGGCTCTGTATAACTTCTTATGACGGATAGATTCGATAGATGTCACTAGTCAATGATCAACAAGATGAGAATTTTTGAAGCAGCGATGATGATAATCCAGCGATGATGATGATCTAACGATGATGACATTTTCCAAAGATTGTGTCCATATCTAATGATGACTGTGTCGAGAGAATACCTTCCTAGTTAAGAGGGAGTGTTGTTGTAAATGTAACTTCGGAATATATTCTTTTGTATATTATTATTATATTATTATTGTACTTTTATTGTACCTCTATCGGAGATGTTTTTCCTCTGTTTGGGGATGTGATTATTGTATTTGGTCATGTAATAATATCGAGGTAAAACCTCCATTGTAAGTCGAGGCAATAGTTCCCAAAAGGATAAATGTAAAATGTATTTTTGAGTCTCCCTAGGAGAGGTCGGCCCAGCTAGTTGAGGAATTCGGCCCCATTCGGGATTTAGGTCAGTCACACATAAAGTATAAATAGGGAGGTGCTCTCCCTCATTTGGACATACACCAACAAGCAAGTTCGCTCCAAGAAAGAGAAACACAAGTTCGTTGAAGAAGAAGAAGGAAGCTGCAAATTTCATCTTATCTTTGGGTTTTCTATCTTGGTTTGATATTGTACTAAGTCACAAATCTATTACTGAAGAAGTTGTGGGGTTTTCTCCTTTATGGTTTCCCCGAAGAAAATTCGTGTGTTCTTATGTATTGTTGTGCTTGTCTATATTTCATATTAAATATCTAACTTTAATTAAATTAAAGTGAAAACACTAACAGTGTTGGAGTCGATAGGAACAGACTCATTGAAGGAGGACCTTGATGTATCCCACATCATCTACACAAAATCGACACAGGAAAATGACAAAAAATGGAAGATCAAATTACCATAGACTGACACAAGGATGAAATTCAATATTTCTATAGAAAGGTTGACTCAAGTTAAATTCCCTTTAATATTGGATGGCACGACAAGTGACTTGGATGCATTGACTCAACGAGGCAGAGACCAAAACATAATGCGATGATGACTGAGGAATTCTTCGGATGAACCAAAAGAGTAAGATGGCTCATGGAATTTGGTATGAATCAGAGGAAAGAATATTACCCAACTGTAAGGAAAGATGCAAATAGGTGCCATGTTCAAGAGCAACAATAATATTCCATAAAACTTTCCAACAAAACTTAACCCATTTTCCCAATTTTCCCCCATCATGATCGATGAGTACCTCTTTGTTTTTTAACGAGCTTGAGGAGGATAACAAATGCACGGTATAAATCATCTTAGATGAGTAACTCATCATATGTTTAACGAACCTGAAGAAGGAGGGGTTCAGTCCCATACGTCCCTTCGATGCATTGTTTTACAAGTCCAAAGAAGGCAAACTCGATGATCTTTTCACATTTAGAGAGACTGAAAAGGATCGAAAGGAGACTCCAAAATGGTTCTTTTTCGTAAAGTTAGTCTCCTCACCTAAAAAGGGATAAAACAATGTGAGAGATAACTCTTCCAACCAAGTCTGACTAGAGTATACCTTTTTCATAAATAGTCTACACGGTCTGAAAAATGGGTAAACTATCATCGTATATACATGCTTTCAAATACTTTTACAAGCATGAAAAGGACAAATCTTGCTCGGCAATATTTTCATGTTTAGGGAGTCTAAAAAGAGATTAAAGGAGACTCCAAGAGAGTTCCTTTTTCATAATTATTTTGATGAGGCCAAAAAAGGGGTAAATCACCACTTGAAAAATGATTACTTCATGGTTTAAAGTACTCGAAAAGGTCAAACCATGCACACACGTGCCAGGTCACTAAGACTCAGAAACGTCCTTCTCCCATAATCTTGTAAAAGAATCATCATATCTAAACACAAATGTGTTTGGATATCATGATGCAATAGTCAACTAGGTGAAAAATAGCTTGAAAATATATCACTAGTGTGAACATAAGCAAGATAACAAGCTAAATGGGAGTAAAAAGGAAACAAGTGGTGAAAACAAACTCATTTTTACCTTTCCATTTACCTCAAAGGAGATTTCCCCCTTTTTGTGAGCCAAAGTTGCATTGTTGATTGCGGGGGATCCAAGACACCATTCGACTTGTCGTCTGAACCAGGTGAGATCCATGGTTGAATTTATCAGTTTCATGCAAGTTTGGGAAGGATTTGGGCCTCCCTAGGGATTTAATTTCACCCTAGGAATATTTTCGCTCCCCCAAAATCTCGAAAGGAGTGAAAATATTGACTTTGTCATTCCTTGGGACACTATAGGAGGGAGAAAATCAAGTATTTTTGCTCTAGTATTGTTGGCCCGGTTTTGCAACCAGGCTTAGTGCTATGGGCACCTACTAACTAGTAGTAGCAGTTTCAATGTAAATCAAATAACAACAAATTAATCTGAACTAAACTAATCATGGATCTATGCGAGAATATAAGCAAATAGTCTAAACATTTAAAAAACAAGAACAAGAAAATATTAAAGAATGTATTTGTATTGAAAAGTGGGGGGCAAGCAAGTGCTTGCGATAATACCTTCAATGGTGAAGGTTGATGTTGAGCAACTCCCAAGATGAGTAGCTCCAAGCTCCAAGAGGTCTCCTTCTCCAAGGTTGCTTACAATGGCCAAAATGCTCAAGGGAGATTTCGGCAGCATGAGGATGAGATAATGGATGGATGTCAAATGAGGAGCCCCTACCACCTTTTTATAGGTTTTGGTGGTGGGGAATACCATTTGTGGTTTTGTGGAAACCAAATGGTATTGACCAACATGGTTTAGGTACTTTTCCCTCCTTTTTCCTTTTTTGAATAAAAATAATATTTTAATTCCCTTTTTAATATTTTTGGGAATTTGGACCCTTTTTGAGGGTTTTTTATGCTTTTCAGGAAAAATGATCTTTTTTTTAATGGAAAAAGGGGTGTACTAAGGTCTTTTGGTGACCTTTTGTTGGTTTCAGAGGCTCAGATGGTGGAAAAGTGGACAAATGGGTCATGTGAATAAGGGAATGAGCTAGCGAGCAATTTTTAGGTGTTAACAGATTGCCCCCTGATGTGTGAGGGCAGGAGCTCATCATATGGCCGATAGACATCATAGTTCTTTTGTATTTTTCAGGGGTTTGGGAAGGAGAAGAGACCGATTGGAGACTGGAGCCACGGCCCTTGGAAGCTGCAAGAAACAAAAAATATTACATGGCCTCAATATGAATGAGGTATAATCTTTGATAATGGACGAGGCGGGCATTCCCATGCTCGTATCAAGACATATACATAACAATTAGTCCCAAGAAGGGGGATCTAATACATAAAGAATCTACTGGTACACCATAATGGTCTAGGGGGGACATTATTTTGGGATGTACTCCTGATCATAACGGATCTCAATAACTGGTACACTGGAATAACTGAGGAACTGTTGAAACTGAAGGTGTCCAACATCTGTAGGGACTCAAAGACTATGAGTCATATCTGAGAAATAATGTAACTGTACACTCAAGGGAGTATAAAACTGGGGTACATCTGAATACTGTCGCCATGCGCAACCCGGATATCTATAGAAAAAGTGTAACTGGTTTTATCCATAGGAAGACTCTCAAATGTGGAGGAGTCAGGAGATATCTGGGGTCTTCGACTAATAAGTGAAACGGACGAATACCCTGTGCGAGTCTCAACGATGCGATCAAGGTGTTGAAGTCAAGCATGTGAGAAACAACCATTTGGAGAGGCACTGAAGATTCCTCTCGAAATGATTCATAGGCACTCATCATAAATGGTGATGAGTCCAAGACACAGGGACCTCTAGGTCTATCCTCTGGAATCAATGTGGTTGTCGTCGACAGAGGGAGACCAGCAACTAACAAAGCAATGATGTTTCCTTGATAGGAGCACGAGGTGTAAAACTGAAGTGTTGTAGTACTGATGGTAGGACTGACATACTTGTGGGGATGGGAGGTAACTGGGGTCATATAGTGGGTAGACTCAAACTTCCATTGTTCAGAGCATGATGATATGGTTGACCTGGCAGCGTAGGGAACTGACTTGTAGGTGAGGGGATCATTGCTTTGATTGACTGAATGTTATATATTGGCTCTGGTGGGGAGGACGAGCTGATAGGTGCTGTCGAGGGATTATCAAGGTGACATACTGCAGAATACTCTGAACAAAGGCGACCAAAATGGGGAAGCTGCCATATGAGTAGATGTGATCTTTCGTGGCACCAAGAGGCACCATTGATTCCTTCTTCGTAGTTTTAATGAGCTCCAAGAAGGGATAAAAGTGTGCTCTGAAATGGTAAGGTCCTGTGGATTTTGTGAGCCCAGGACGGCTCATGCTCATGGTTGCTTTCATGTTTAGAGAGTCTGAAAACGGTAAGTGGACTCTATTGGTGTTCTTTTTCGTAGTTTAGTCTCCAAGGCCCGAAAAAGCATAAAATGATGCAGATGGAGAACTCTTCTAGCCGAAGTGACTAGAGTATTTCTTTTTCGTAATTAGTCTACGAGGTCCGAAAAAGGGGTAAACTTATACCAGGTAGACGCCCTTTCAGATACTTTTAACGAGCATGAAAGGAAGCAAGGTTGCTCAGCGATCTTTTCATTGTTTTAGGAGTCAGAAAAGAGCTTAACAGAAACTCCCTAAGTGCCTTTTTCGTAAAAAGGGATTGCTCGGCCCAAAAAAGGAGTAAAATTATACCGAACAAAAATGGATAGATGGGAGCGAGAAAATGTCTCAAGCGTTTTCATGTGTGTGGGATACTGGATCCGGTGACATAAAGATTATCACAAAGGGGGTTGCGTCCGTTGTGGCACGTAAGCCGAGGCAATGAGAGGGCATTTTGAAGAAATGGTCGAAAAGTATGGGCGTGAGAGCGAGAAATGATCTCAAGCATCATCACAAGCGCGGAAAACGGAATCCGGCAATACAAATGGTGCGAAAAACGGAGGTCATAAGGACTTCGGAATGGTCAAAGCAAATAACCAGGTTAAAAAATTGCTACAAATAAAGGTGAGCCCACCAAGCCAATGATGCAGTGGTGGGGAGAAATGATGACCTGCAAGGGGAAATACTATGTGTATAAAATCAACTCAAATATACAAGTGACACGTGACCTCAAAAAAAAAAGGTTGAGATCACGAATATGAAAAAGTGAGTAGGGTTAATGACCTGCCCCCATGCTATGTGCATGGGGTTTGTGATTGTGGATCACATATGTGTTGGTTTGAACGATGGGCTCATTGAGGTGTTGAGATAGAGATGATGGGGAAGGTTCAAAATGATTGATCATGCCCCCTATCCCGGGGTCGAGGTAATCTATTATGCCCCCTAACTCAGAGGTGTCAATGTGGTGCGGATGTTTTCTTAGAGAGAGATCAATAGGGCATTGAGCAATTGCTGGCGGGGTGTTATACCATGAGGCTGTGGGCTGTGGTGGCATACTGAAGTGATGATATGATGATGGGGGATTCCCTTTGTGGGGTGGATGCCCCCAGTATCTCCGACGAGAATCACGATGATGATGAGTAAGCAAGGTTTTGGGCCTGCCCCCATGTTGTGGACATGTGGTCCTCATTGATTTGAAAGGGTTGAACATATGTGTCTAAGGGATCAATTGAAGGGGCCGACTGGACAGAGGGGTATCCAGTGGAAACCGTGTAAATGGTGTTAATTTCTTCCAAGGAGGAAGACGGTGGGGGATGAATTTCCTCAATTGTGGGGGGCGCCGTCTCAAGGTCCAAATTATTCATCTCGTAGAGAGTTGCTCTGTAATCTGGGATATCATGACAATGATGTGAGTAATGGCCGTAAATACCACATATCGCACAAGGGTGGTTGGTACGCAATGATTTATCACGAGGCTTGGGGTTTGGATCTAGTTTGACCACCGGGATGTTGGGGTCGTCGTCCAACATTTGCATGTGTTCCTGTAATGCAGGTAACTGTGGACACTAATGGGTAGGATGGCCTAACTCATCACACAACGAGCATTTTGGAGGAGCACGGAATACGGGGGGAGGTTTAACTGCCTTGGGTGGGGGTACCGCAGTGTATGGTTGTGGGCCTTTGCCCCCAGTGGGCCTGATGAGTGGAGGGGGATTCGTCGATGACGAAGGGATATTGAGACTAGGAGGAGGTTTCGTTGACGACGAAGGGATTGTGACACCAGGAGGAGGTTGAGTAGTGGTAACAATAGGTTGTACTGGTTGGAGGATGACATTTGGTGTCGGCGGTGGAACGGGAGGTGAAATATACCACACGGGTAATTCCAATGTTAACCCGAGTAGACTAAGGGTATCCATAACCGGGGCGCTTACTACACCCGAAGGAGGAAATAGAAAGGGGATGGTGTGGATTGGTGTAACACCGATGTGACTAGGGACCAATGGTGGTTGACTACCGGGTGCTTGTGTATTCTGTGAAAGAGTACAGAGGTTTGCGACGTGGGTCTCCGGTGACGGTGGTGGAATGGCCTGGAATGTAGAAGTCATTGGTGTATCTGAGTAAAGTCCGGGTCCCACAGAAGAAACAAAGGAGGTAGTTGCACTAGAAGCGGGTTGTTCAACCATGGGGAGAACATTTTCGGGTGTTGCAGGGGCATTGGGATCATAGTAGGTGAGTTGGTCGATTTTGACCATGCGTCCCTCATGGGGGAACATCATGGTACGAAAAACGGATGAGGCAACCGCTTTCATGGCATACATGTAACTGCGGCCAAGTAAAAGGTTATAATCGAGTTGGGCATTAATGACCTCTATGTCGATAGGCACAGTTTTCCCACCCAATTGGACCGGGACATTGGGTAGTAGACCTTGAGGTTGAGCTGACCGGCCGTCGTAGGCCCGCAATGCAGTGGTGGATTGCTGGAGAGTAGGGGATCCCAACTTCTACCAAACGAATGTGGACATGACGCATGTAGAGGCACCCTCATCGATGATACATCGATGGATGACAAGATTCCGAATAGAAACAGAAACTTGGACTGCTATGGTGGAAGGCAGACGTGGTTCGGACTGGTCCAAATCAAAGGTCATCAATTTCGAATCAATTGGGTCAATCACCCCAATGGAGGAAAGTAAAGTCTTGCGCTGCGTAGGACATTTTTTCAAGACTTCTAACGCAGACATGGCTGCGGGAGATTGAGCTAAGTCATCTACGATGTTGTAATTTGACGCAGCCCGTGCATTAGGGTTGTTGTTGATACAACGGAGTGGGAAACGAGGTGCTTTAGAGGCGCCATCGAGTGGAAGCGGTGGTATACGTAACGTATGATCAGTGGGATGAGCGTTAGTATCCTTATCGACGGGGGGGGCTTCGGAGGTAGGGCCATACTGGTTCCGACGTGTCTGGATGTTGACATCGGCAGTGGACATCATCAATAAGTGGTGAGTGCCTGAATCAAACATTGGTTGATCAGGAGCGGCGTAGGTGATTTGTTGTGGTGGCACGTTGCCCTGTGGGGGAGCTAACGGCTGACTGTTCACCACTCCTTGTGTTGGGAAAGGGTTTTGTAGTACCAGAGGTTGTTGTTGAGGTGGTGGAGGGTTGGGTGGCGGCTGAGGAGCCACCTGCCCTTTACGATGGGAATCATCTGTCCATAGTTGCAGAGCTTGCTCCAGATGTGGGAAAGCGTGGGTATAGTGGCCATAGACCCCGCAAATAGAACAAGGATGGTTTGTTCGTAAATTAGCATTTTTTGCTTGCTTAGGTGGCCGATCAGGATTTTGATGAGCAGGCGCCGCGTTATTATTTTGTGGCGGGTGGGGAGGTTGTGGACCTTGGTTTTGGTGTTGGTTGTTACCCGCGGTTACGTCCTCTTCCACGGTTTGATTACCCACCCTGGTTGCGTTGGTTATTTTGGTATTGGGGCTGTTGTTGTTGTGCGTACACATGCCCTTGAGCATTGGGGGGATTCTGGGGAACTGCAGTTGCGGGAGCAGGTTGTGGTGGGTAATATGCAGGTGGAGCTGGTGGTGGTCCAATTGCCTGTTGGGGTTGTTGGTACCCCTGAGCTATTGGATGTGTTGGATTAGCTGGTGTAGCTTGCTGTGGGTACTGCATTTGTTGTGGCGAGAACTGAATGGGGTTCTGTGTAGCAGGTTGGTTATAGTATGTAGGAGGTACATATGTTGATGGCGCTTATCCATAACAATGTTGTGGACAAGAGGGTCCATGAATATGATGTGTCTGGTTTGTTGGAGCGTAAGAAGTTGTCGCTCCGGAACTGGATGTGGCCCTAGAGAGGTCTAGGGCAGGCATGGTGCTCACCATGCTGAAAGGTTTAGCTTGCTGTGTGATTTGGCCAATAATGCCATCAGCGGCATGTGATGCCCCCGGTGTGTCACCGCGTGAAGAGTCACCGCGTGGGGCGTCCGGTATGATTGTGTATAGATAACCTGACTGGGCGTAAATGAGATCAAACTGTTGGGCTTTGAGGATGGCCTCTTCCTCAGACTGGGGTCTTTCGAATGCCACATCCTTCGCAATGAGAGGGAGAAGGGATTTCAGAAACCAATCTAGGAAGATACGGTCGTCTAATTTGATTTTGCAGAGGCTTCGGCGTCGACGCCACTCATGAATGTGGTCAGTGATGTGGGTGGCCGTGTTCTGTCTACAAGACAGTAGGATCTCGACGCCCGCATCATAGTGGACAGGTAACTGAAAGAACTGCAGGAAGGTCGAGGCAAGGGAGGTAAAGGTGGCATGCGTCCCATGGGGCTGCTCGATATACCACTTGGCTGCAGAGCCAATGAAAGTGCGCTGTAACTGACGGAGGCGGACAGAGTCGTCCACTATGGAGTTGGAGGAACACCATAGATGGAAGGACATGATATGGTTCTGGGGGTCCTCACCTGCCTTACCCTCAAACTTAGGGATGTCGGAGGGGAGTTTGGTGGGCATGTGAGGCCACGCAGGATCATGTCTGATAGGGTCATTAGTGAGCCTAGCCAAATCTGGCAAGTTTAAACTTGCCATATATGGTAAGCTAGCAGATGTAGTGACTGGGACTGGGACATGTCTAGTCATGGTGGTATGGGGTCCAGCAGCACCTAAAGGTATGCTAGGTATTGAAGGTATATGTCCTCCAATAGGTGTGGTCTGGTAAGGGCCAGCGCTCCCTAGTCCAACATGGGTTACACTAGGGTTCAGAATAGTAGTGGTGATTCCTGGGATAAGGTTTGTGGAAACTAGATGGGGTGTGACCCCTATGTTGGGCATACCCATAACAGGTGGTGGCCCTGTGTTGGGAATTCCTATAACAGGAGGTGGCCCTGTGTTGGGCATTCCTAAATGTGGAGTGTTGCCCATATTGGGCATACCTAGGGGGGTGGTTGTTTCCATGGACGGCACTGCAGTAGAAGGGTCTGTAGACGTCTCTCCTATGGTGCTAGTAAATAGTGGATCAAATGGTGTTCCAGACATAATGTTGGTTGGGAATAACGCAGTGGGATTTTCGGATTCTGCCTCAGAATCAGAAGTGAAGTGAGGCGTGTCAGAATCGGATGACTGTCTAGTTGACTGACGATGTGTCGAGTCAAGGGATAAGGCTCGACGTCGGTGACGTGGCGAGCCAAGTAGACTGAACTCTGAGAGTTCGCCTTGTAGACGACGAGAGCGTCTAAAATTCTCAATGGTGAGAAAATAAGTTTTTGTGGAAAAAATCTATTTAAGTATCAGGTGGTGATATATATATAAAAAACTCAAAACCCTAATGCAACCAAGGGTGCAAGAAGGGGAGTGAAAATGAAGGCTCTCAGGCCAAAAAATCAACCTCAAAAAAGGCACTTATTCTAGAAGCTGTGCTACAATAAGTGGAGGGATGCAACAAATGGTCAGAATACCAACATGCAAACAGGTCCTAGAAAAAATAGGTGTAACTAGACCAAAGGTGGGCTGAATCATGCAAACACCTAACTAAAAGTATTGTGACTCAACAAACGATATCCTCTGCAAGGTGATGAAATCCAAGTCAGACAATATGAGTGTTGAGACAACGGCTAGATATCCCCCTACCGGGAGGGACACCGGGTAATCAATCCTAAAGAAAGGCTACTAGGATACTCCGTTCATGACGTGTCGAGAAAAGGTAAATCTGCCGTTTGGTCCTTTGATCGCAATATCCCAATACAGGGATATCCCGAGAACTGCGAATGGTAGCCCTTCGGTTACTGAATGCATTTCGGTATTCCACTCAGGCTTCCGGAACCATCCTCGCGACTTCAACCCTCCTAGGGGAGAGGCCTTCCCACAAACCGGTTGTGACCGCGCCAATAAATACTAAGAGGTTTTAGCTCCCTAAAGGACAACAACTATGTCTCAGATGTAATAATTGAGCGGTGTTATTGGAACACCTATCCCCCCAATACTACCTAGCTACAAAGTTCTTTTAGTGTTCCTCAAGTGAGGTTAAAAGTGTGTTGAAATTAGGGTAAGTTTTAAAGCTCAGTTCAATTAAGTGTCCGATTGGGTGCACGTGTGGTATTGTAAACTGAACTTGAAAGAAGTAAATGCTTTATAGGAAATTTTCAAAAAATAAAGGATCTTTCGAAAATAAAAAAGCAAATATTTATGACTTCTTTCAATAAATGGAAACTAAATGCTTTGCAAAATTAACTCAAAAACAAAGGATCTTGGGAATCATGAAAGCAAATAATAGACTTCTTTAAAATAAATGGTTTTCTTTTCAAGGAAATTGCTAAGGGCAAGATATTTAAAGAAGTAAACAGGAAAAAATTTTAACCTAGATAAACTGCAAAATAAGTCTTTCTTTCACTTTCTTGAAAATTTTTAAAAAGACTTCTAGATGTGCATTTAAATAGTAAAAAAAATTTCTATGGCTGTAAATTATGCAGAATTTAATACTGTAAAAATGTGCTATGTGGGCAGAAAATAAAGTAAAAAATAATTTTTTGAATCGAAATGGCCGAATGGAAAAATTAACAGCGCGGCTTTTGACAGAAAATCCGCGATGGACCACGCGGGTTTCTGTCGCACAGTCGCGATGGACCACGCGGGATTTAGGCGCACTGTCGCGATGTGCAGCGCGGAAAATGTCCGCGAAGCCGCGATGTGCAGCGCGCAAATAGGTCGCGAAGCCGCGATGTGCAGCGCGCAAATAGGTCGCGAAGCCGCGGGGAACCGCGCGGAAAATGGTCGTGCAGTCGCGATGTGCAGCGCGGTAAATGACCGCGAAGCCGCGATGTGCAGCGCGGAAACAGGCCGCGAAGCCGCGGTGAACCGCGCGGAAAAAAGCCGAAAAGTCGCGATGGACCGCGCGACTGTTAGGCTAAAAACCGCGAGGCGAAAGCCGTGCACGGAAGCCGAAAAATGAACCCGAAAATTAAGAATTCTGGGATGTTAATGGCAATAGATGGGGCCAAAAACTAGAGCAGCAATGGATCTACTGTCTAGGATGGCAGATCTATGGATCTAAAGGCTAAAAACTAATAAAAAACTAAAATTAAAAGCAAAATTTGAGATCTATTGTTCAAAACCAGCGGAGTCGCCAAAAACTGTTGGCCCGGTTTTGCAACCAGGCTTAGTGCTATGGGCACCTTCTAACTAGTAGAAGCAATTTCAATGTAAAGCAAATAACAACAAATTAATCTGAACTAAACTAATCATGGATCTATGCGAGAATATAAGCAAATAGTCTAAACATTTAAAAAACAAGAACAAGAAAATATTAAAGAATGTATTTGTATTGAAAAGTGGGGGGCAAGCAAGTGCTTGCGATAATACCTTCAATGGTGAAGGTTGATGTTGAGCAACTCCCAAGATGAGTAGCTCCAAGCTCCAAGAGGTCTCCTTCTCCAAGGTTGCTTACAATGGCCAAAATGCTCAAGGGAGATTTCGGCAGCATGAGGATGAGATAATGGATGGATGTGAAATGAGGAGCCCCTACCACCTTTTTATAGGTTTTGGTGGTGGGGAATACCATTTGTGGTTTTGTGGAAACCAAATGGTATTGACCAACATGGTTTAGGTACTTTTCCCTCCTTTTTCCTTTTTTGAATAAAAATAATATTTTAATTCCCTTTTTAATATTTTTGGGAATTTGGACCCTTTTTGAGGGTTTTTTATGCTTTTCAGGAAAAATAATCTTTTTTTTAATGGAAAAAGGGGTGTACTAAGGTCTTTTGGTGACCTTTTGTTGGTTTCAGAGGCTCAGATGGTGGAAAAGTGGACAAATGGGTCATGTGAATAAGGGAATGAGCTAGTGAGCACTTTTTAGGTGTTAACAAGTATCAACTGTAGGGGGCGACAATGCGCAAACAAGGAAAACAAAATTGCTTGTTTCTCACTTATTTGGCAAGATATGAAGCTAAAATTGTAATTATGCATTTTCTTGATGATTTGCAGGGGATTGTTGAACCAAGAAGTCACCATGATTGAGTGGAATTAAAGAGATCATGAAGCTGATGACATGGCAGCTCTCCATGACCAAGCCACGCTAGATGCACTCAAAGAGTGTGGCTTGTTGATGTTTTTCAAGACGCAATTCATGAGAAAACAACTACTCCTTCTAAACCATTTGATAGAGATGTGGGATCCTGAAAACCAAGTCTTCAATGTGGGACCACATATCCTTGAGATTGAATTGGAAGACATCTACTTCTTGACCGGGCTATCCGAACAAGGAGCATGATTCAACTTGGTCGAGCATCGCAGTACTGATGAGAGTATTGATGGCTATATAGCTCCATATTGCAGGCCTGGGACTTGAAATGGAAGCAGCAAAATACCGATCAAGGATGTAGCGGATTTCCCTCTACGAACTATCTTGTTTACCATCACAAGATTGTGCAGGAGTGAGGGTCCTCATCATGCCACAAAGGAACAGATGACCTATGCCATCGAGTGTCTTGATCCAAAACTCTTTAAATGGTGTGGCATTGTAATTTCCAACAGGAAGGACTAGATCGCTAGGTGCAGAAAAAGATGGAAAAAATAGTTTGGGTACAATACTATATTAGTCTCATTTTTCCTAGAGAGGGTACCATTACTGCGCCCACATATTGATGTGTTGATACAACCTTGATTCGAACTATAGATGGAACGATGGACCAGCCATGCATGCTGACTAGAGCGTCCCCATATGTTACAATATGATGTTAGTTTCTTCTCATGGTGGAGAAACTGGATTTCGATGATAGAAGACTACCCATATGCAAGGGTGTACTTCCATGGAGATAGGGACTTAGTGCTTCCGGAGGGAGAAAATTGGGATGACTCAGGTATGTCTCTTGGAAAACGTAACCTTGGTTCATAACGTGTTTTTTGGATTTTTGAATATTTCCATCTTTTTGTTGTATAAGGGGATCTAATATGTACATTTTTTTTATGTTACAGATCGAGGACTGGCGCGTCCAACGGGATCATCACAAGTACACCAGTGCAGGGAAGAGTATCATGCAGCAATAGCTAATGTCAGAGGGCTCCAAGATGTGGAGCGGAACCTAGAGGGTCTGACGATGAGTGTCCCTATAGTGAGGTTGCATGGCATTCCCTACCATATGGAGAGGCATACTGTAGGGGTACCAGAGCATATCAGTCACTTACTGCGTTGAGTATATCACGCAGTTGTGTGCTACAATGAGAATCACGTCCCTCATGATGAGGATTAGTACTCTAGCGGTCCTTTCTCAGTGACGTTTTTATGATGTACTTATAGCCCAATTTTTCCCCTATATACTTTTTTGGACATATGGTGTGACAAAATTTCGGCATGATACATACATATATATATATATATGGATATTTGTTTCGGCTATTATTCCCTAAATGCATTATTTACATTGTATGTTTTGTGCTTTTTGTATTTACATTTCATGATGAAACGTTCATGTATGTGCGATGTGCCAATTCAATATAAAATTAGCTAAAGAATCGCCAATTGTATTCAATTCTCTCAATATTGTACGAAATCAAATGATCTCTCAAGAAGATGTATCCTCTGATATAATCGAAGTAGTGTAGGATCACAGATAGAATAGATGCGGTTCAACTTAGAAACCACAAATTGAGAGTCTAGGTAAACAGTGATGTGGCATATGCCAAGGGAGAAAGATTTGGTCAATAGGCCTATCACGATGTGTCATTCAGCGATGTTATTGGTTGTTGGACCTAGGCATACTCCTCATGAACTAACTAGAAAATCATTGGGGGAATAGATTACCCAAGCTACAGAAGCAAGGTTTCAAGTATGTCTACTAGGACCATCCGTGAATCCAAAATACACTGACATCTGCGCATTCAAGCACAAAGCGGGATAAGTAGTTGTAGGCGAAACAATACCCTCACACACAAAAAGAGGAAACAATCACACCACACCAAAACACACCAAACTAAAGGACAAATATGTACAAGTACATATGCAGGATGGACTTACGCATAGTAATTTTTCAGGTAGATCCCATTTCGCAGCTCTCCTAGTTAGGTTCCATCATGATCAACTAACTCATAGGCACCCTTTTCCAACATGCATTTGGTGATGTAAGGATCACGCCACATCGAATCGAATTTGTTTGCCCCCAGTTTGTCATGAATTTGGTCATAAACTAGGACTAAATCACCTTATTAAAGATGTGAGGTTTAACTGATTTATCGTATTGGACTTTGATGCATATCTTATGTGCTTTGTTGGCAAGAGCAGAATCATGACGGATCTCATCAAGTTTTTCCAAATACAGAAAATGCTCCTCCTCATCAAAGGGGTTTGGCAGGAGTTCCACGGTTAGTTTAAGGGATGAAATCTTGCATTCGATAGGTAAAGTTTCCTCCAAACCATAAACCAATTGAAATCGAGTGAAGCCAGTGGCATTTTCTACCAAGATCCTGTAAGCCATAAGGCTGAAAAAAGTGATAAGTGTCAGTTCGATTTATGCATCCCAACCATGTGTTGGATCATAGTTTTCAAGACCTTATTAATGGCCTCAACTTATCCATTCGCTTGGCGGTAATAGGGTGATCAGTTTTCATGTCAAAAACCCAATTTGGCACTTAGTTCAGCCATCATACGGTTTCTCAATTGTGAACTATGGTCAGTGACAATGGCTTGTGGGACCCCGAACCTAGCAATAATATGTTTGAACACAAAACGTGTTGTAGTATTGTCGTCATTCGCGTATGTAGGCATGGCCTCGGTCTATTTAGTAAAATAGTCTACTGCAACTATAATATAATCATGCCTCCCACCCGAGGTAGGCTTACAATGCATAAAATCAATCATGCCCCATTTTGAAAATGGGCCTACGAAAATGAATGGGTGAAGTGGAGCAGGATGTGTGCACTTCTTTGGATGAAAGAATTGGCAAGGAGGACACTTCTTGACAGCCTCCATACAATCTTTGAAAATCAATGGCCAGAAGTATCCGGTGCAAAAAAAAATCTAGGTTGTAGCCACGCCAGAAAGATGACCACCAGGAACAAAGACTCATCCAGGAGGGAGTCAATGGTCTCAGTTTCTTCATCAACACAAGGAAGGTCACACATAAGCTCTGCAAAGACCAAAAATTTCTTGGATTTTTCCTTGTCAAATTCTAAATCAAACTCATGGAGAATGATAATCCAACGTGAGTATTTTCACCCTAGTACTTGACGGGTTAAGATGTGGTACATAGGGTTAGCATCTGCAATAATAGTTGTCTTGCGGAGAAAAATGTAATGACGAAATATTTGGACAGAAATGACAGCTTCCAAAGCCAACTTTTTGACATGTGAATACTAGAGTTCGGAGCCTAAAAGGATCTTACTCAGAGAGTAGACTACATGTTCCTGGCCATTTTCATCTTCCTAAACGAGCACCATTCCAATGGTGGAATTGGATGCAGCAAGATAAAGGATGTAAACACATGTATAGTTGGGGGGATGTAACAACGATGCGTGATTTAATGTGTGTCTTAAAGCATCAAATTATCGTTGAGCTTCGTTGTCCCAAATGAAAGAGACATATTTTTCAGTAATCACATATATCCTTTGGTAATATTCGCAAAGTTGCAGACGAAATGGCGCACAATGTTTTCCTTCCCTTGCAAACTTTGAAGTTGAAGTTGCGGATAAGGGAAAAATGGCCTCAACCTTTAAGGGATTGATTCTGATTCCCTCCTTGGAAAATATGAAGCCTAGGAGTCGTCCAGCTTCAACACAAAAGATGCATTTATGGGGGTTCAAGCATATATTGTAATGTCGGTATCTCAGAGGAAAATGGCCCAAAGATGTTCAAGTTGAACTTCTCTGCAGTTCGAGTGGGAAGGTAGATCATCGAGGTATGGATCAACAATATGCTTGATGTCATGAAAAGCGTACGACATGGCTCGTTGAAATGTATCCCTATAACTTTTGAGACTGAAGGGTAATTTTTAATAGGCGAAAATTCCCCAAGGGTAGATGAAAGTGGTTTTATGTTGATCGGATGGGAGTATTTCGATCTGATTGTAGCCAGAAAAGTCATCCATAAATGAGAAGACAACACTTTCGGCGTAGTTGTCGATAATTTGGTCAATAAAGGGTGTGGGGTAATTGTCCTTGGGACAAGCCTTATTTAAATCCCTATAATCGACACAGACTCTAATAGTTCCCTTTTTTTCAGAACTGGGACAATATTGGAGACCCATTTGGCTAATGGTACTGGAAAAATGAAACCTGCTTTCAAAATTTTCTCAACCTCGCCCTTGATGGCAGCAATTTTACGGGGGTGAACCGGGCGGATTTTCTGTCGAGCTAGCTTGGCTCCCGGGTAGGTTTTTATTTCGTGAACCATGATGAATGGGTAAAAACTTGGCATATCCTCATAGCTCCAAGAAAACACATCGTGGAATTCTTGGAACAAGGCCTTGTAAATTTTTACCTCTTCAGGAGAACAAGTTTGCCCAAGTTGAATGTTTTCCACAATACCAGGTTTCACCGAGATATTGATTAACATTGTAGGCATAACGTTCCGTGATTTCCCCTTGGACATGGTGTCATGAGTGAGGATAGGGGATCAGGGGTTGTCGATAATTTTGGGTGAAATGATGGATTTAATATCATTTTCTACCGTTTCTATATTCGGGAGGAAAGATATCTATGATGGAAATCTTCCCAGGGAGACTCATTTAAGCTCATGATCTCCACAATAGACTCATCGGATGGAAAAGTCTGTAGGCGATAATCCAAAGAGGGTGAAGAAGATTCTAACCAAGACGGTAGACTTTAGGGGTTCGATGCCACAACGTGTTAGTCATCAGGATCTGAGTCATGCGAGGCAGATTGAATCGATTGATATACTTTCTCGTTTGGGCTAAGTGGAATTTTATTTCCAATGGAATCGAACTCTGATGGGTTAGGTATGACCCGTGAATCATGTGAATCCTATATTTTTTGTACTATGGATGAAATCATATTAACTGAAGCGATTAGCCGTGGGGGGTCTGGATAAGTTAAAGGAAAAACTGATATGAGGGGAGAATCCTTAATCAATCCTACTCCAACATCTTTGTATTAGGGTTTGGATTGTCCCAAAAGGGGGATATTGTTTGCAGCATTATTATGTACATCTGGAGTGTAAAAAACGAGTTGGTCGATGGTAATGGTTTTTCCTCGATAAGGAAATTGTACCAAGCGAAAGACCAAGGATGCTATAGCAGTCATCGCATAGAACCAATTTCAACAGAGCAACATATTTTAGTCTAATAGTGCATCGACTACCTCCACATGAATGGAGATAGTCTTAACCCCCAGTTCTATGGCTAAGGCTAGTAAGAGTCCATATGGTTGAAATCCATAGTTGTCAAATTCATTCAATGTGGTAGGATATTGGTTGACTTTAGGAGAGTCAATATCCCTCCAGAAAGATATAGACATGATGGAAGTTGAGGCTCCTTTGTCCAAAACAGTACGATGGATGTTTTTCCCGCAAATAGTTGTATGAATTTGAAAATCTAGTTGGTGGGAAAGTATTGACTTGAAGTACTCCAAGTTGAACATAATAATGTTGGAAGATTCGGGATCCACAACTCTAAGAGATGGCAATAGGGTTCTACGTTGACTAGGACATTGCACAAGGTGGATGGGCCAATTCTTTTAAAATGTTTTATTTTTGTGCAGCGCAGACATTTGGATTAAATGTTGCTTTGTGAATTGTGCTCTTAGGAGGGCACAACACTGCGTCATGGATAGGATTCTCTATTGGAAGAGGGCCAAGAGGTGGAGGGGTGGCGGAGGTAGATGCTTTCTCCATGGGACTTACATTAGTGTTCTTATCCGGATTAGACTCGTATGTTTGTGATCTAGTGTTTAAGCCAACCGTCACATTACACATGAGGACTTGAAGCTCCAATTGGTGTGGATGGCTTCTGGTTCCCCTGTTGGGGGGGTGGTTTGTGCGAAACCATTTGTCGTTGTTGCATAGTAATGGGGTCAGTTAACACTGTCAGTGGGGTGCCTTTCAAAAACTTATTAACTTCTTCACTATGAGGATAGCATTTGGTGTAATGTTCACCTCCAAAAATGAGGCATGGAAACTTTGGATTCCTTTTAGGTTTGGTTTCATTGTTGGTTTCTTGGGTTCAAGGATTCTCTTGTTGGTTAGAAGGTTTTTTGGATTTTCATTTATTTTTCATCTTACCACCTGATGGTGAAGAGGATTGAACCTGATTCACCTTAGAATTTTGGGCAGGAGAATGAGCAGGTTTGGTGTTGTTGCTAGTCTGATTTTGGGCTGGAGAAGAAGTCGATTGACTTTGATGTCTAGTCGATTGAGGTGCAGACTGTTTCTTTATGAAACCTATTATGCCATCAGCAGGGGGCTCTGTAGTGGGTCTTGAAGGATCATTGGTAGGGAGAGGATAATTCGGGATCAAATAATATAGCGTTCTAGATTGAGGATAAACTAAATCTAAATATTGAACATGGTTGATTGGCTACTTCTCAGTAACAGCTCCTCCCATGGAAACATCCCTGGCTATAGGTGGTAGTAATGACTTGATAAACCAATCGGCCAATAATTGGTCCAGAAAGGTAGCTTTTATTAGCCTATGTAAAATTAGTCACAGCAGATCTAATGAACAAGTAAATCAATCACAACAGATGAATATAGAAAATATGGTGTAAAACTGTGCAAAACATGTAGCAGTGCTCCATATCCCAGAAAGGGTGAATGAATTACAATAGAATACCATCTGACAATGAGCAATTCGAATTGACTAAGTAGGCCATTCGAATCACTGAATGGAGTAGCTTGACTCCAACTAGGATTCCTCATCATCAATCGGTGGTGGTCATCAATGCACAAGAACCAGACATCCAGGTGTCAATCTGAGTCTAACTGAGTGTGTTATGTGTAACTGAAGTGTGTAGCACTGATTAAGGGAAGGAGGCTCAGTGGGGGGCGCATGGGAGACTAACTGAAGTCAGAACAAGTCATCTAGTCAAACTAGAGGTCCAACGGAAGTGAAACAGTCAGTCGGGAGTGAAACTAGCCTCAAATCAGGGAGAATCAGAGCTAACTGAATGTAACTGAAGTGGAACTGCAGTGGTAGGTGAACAAGTGTGCCCTTCTCTGGCAGTAGGTGAGAAGTGGGCGCCTTTCAGCCTAGGAGGGCTAAAACTCTGAAGGAAGTGGCTCCCGGGTGCTAGAATAAGGTGGCTAAGGTACTGGAGGCATCAAACTGGTGACTGGGATGCATGCAAAGTGCATGCAAGTGCATGCAAACCCTAGAATTTGCATGCAAACCCTAATTGCATGCAAGATCCTGAAAAAAGATGATGTGGATATCCGAACACCCCCCCTCAAGCTAGACTATGATGTGCAAAAAATAATGTGGGGCCCTGGTAACTAAGACCAAAGGTCACCCCAATACAATAATCCAAAACTAATAACAGTCAATAAACCGAGGAAATGGGGAAAACCTCATGGGAAAAATACCCCCCCTCAAAATAGACTGTAGCACACCAAAAGATTTAACTGCTCCAAATCAAGTAGATATGTCTGGAGGTATCTTACTCTTGGGAGTAAATGGATCATGCTCCAAAAACATGTACTTGAATTCTCCATCAGTGGATGCAAGCGAATGTGGAGACTTTAAGAACTTTCTCTTCATACCGAAAAAGGTGAGAACAAATCTGAAAATATGAGGATGATCCTGGAACCTGTGATTCGAACCAAGTGAGGTAGAAATGGCTCCAATCGGATCAAATAGATCTTGAAACTTGAACTTCTTATCAATAGAAGTTAAATCAGCTCCAAAAATAGATGAATGGTTTCTTGAGATCTCCTTTGAACCAACAAGGGTGAGATCAAAACCAAAATCAGCAAAAAGTGCATGAGAATTGAACTCAAGCGAATGGTAGTGCTCTTCATCTTCATTAAAAATCTGAGAAACTTTGCAAATGATAGAACATAAGTTTATAGAAGGCATGCAATCAAGGAGGGCGAATGCTTCACCTCCAAAATCAGATTTTACCTCCAAAACTTCAAGTAGATCATTATTCTGCATACCGACAAACTCATGTGAAGGAGAGGATTCAAGAACCTCTTCGAAATATAGAGTATGAGCTTGTTTATCTTGCTCAGAATTTGAAATAGAAGACTTTGAGAGAATGAGTGTTGAATATACAGTTTCTTCTTCATCTTGAACAATTGTTGAGGCCAACACATGATCGGAAAGAACACATAAGGAGATCTCACTGGGCTTGTTCTCCAAAAGGATAGCATGATCCTCTTCTTCCTGCTTTCCAAATTATCTGTCAAGGTGGACCCATAGATCACTTGGATTTTCAGCAGTATTACTGAGGTAGCGCATACAAGGAGACATAGCAAGACATATTGCTCCAAAAGCTCTGTCACAATCATTGACCCAATCATTCTCCTCTTCATCGGAATCAAAATCTCTTGTATTACCAATGCACATATCAAAAAGACATTGTCTCTTCAAGAATGCAATCATCTTTGGTTTCCATTCATCATAGTTGAATGGAGTAAGAATATTTTGTGAAGAAGAAGTCTCCATCTTTGCATTAGCGAATGCAAATGGAGGAAGTAAGAAACCTGCAAATCACACACAAACAATCACTATGTTTTCAGCCTTGCATGCACATGAGCGAATGCACATGAGATTTTGCATGCTGCTGCTGAAATATATTGGTGAGCAATTCACTCAATCTTCATGTAGAACACCTGCAGAAAAGAGATCTTGTCCCTGCCATGGCTCTGATACCATGTAAAATTAGTCACAGCAGATCTAATGAACAAGTAAATCAATCACAACAGATGAATATAGAAAATATGGTGTAAAACTGTGCAAAACATGCAGCAGTGCTCAATATCCTAGAAAGGGTGAATGAATTACAATAGAATACCATCTGACAATGAGCAATTCGAATTGACTAAGTAGGCCATTCGAATCACTGAATGGAGTAGCTTGACTCCAACTAGGAGTCCTCATCATCAATCGGTGGTGGTCATCAATGCACAAGAACCAGTCATCCAGGTGTCAATCTGAGTCTAACTGAGTGTGTCATGTGTAAATGAAGTGTGTAGCACTGATTAAGGGAAGGAGGCTCAGTGGGGGGCGCATGGGAGACTAACTGAATTCAGAACAAGTCATCTAGTTAAACTGGAGGTCCAACGGAAGTGAAACAGTCAGTCGGGAGTGAAACTAGCCTCAAATCAGGGAGAATCGGAGCTAACTGAATGTAACTGAAGTGGAACTGCAGTGGTAGGTGAACAAGTGTGCCCTTCTCTGGCAGTAGGTGAGAAGTGGGCGCCTTTCAGCCTAGGAGGGCTAAAACTCTGAAGGAAGTGGCTCCCGGGTGCTAGAATA
Organism: Larix kaempferi; assembly: GCA_027924585.1. NCBI lineage: Eukaryota > Viridiplantae > Streptophyta > Pinopsida > Pinales > Pinaceae > Larix > Larix kaempferi. The sequence goes on along the minus strand of BSBM01000632.1, from coordinate 25,907,212 downwards.
AGGTGGCTAAGGTACTGGAGGCATCAAACTGGTGACTGGGATGCATGCAAAGTGCATGCAAACCCTAGAATTTGCATGCAAACCCTAATTGCATGCAAGATCCTGAAAAAGATGATGTGGATATCCGAACATCCTACACCTCCTCCTACAATCAAGAATGTGATCAAAAATGTGGGTGGAGGAAAGTTTGTCTAAGAGAGGTCAAAATTTCAATACTAGTTTCGTATCGAATATGTAACTGAAAGTGCGTTAAAAATTCCATAGAAAGGGTGTTGAAATCGATGAAGAATTGTTGTGGAAGCTCAATGTACCACTTGGTTGCAGTGCCAGTGAGGGTGTGTTTAAAGAGCCTCAGACAAATGGAATCATCCATCAACGAGTTTGAGGAACACCACAAGTGATAATTCATTACGTGGTTGTTTGGATCTTCACCGGGCTTCCCATCAAATTTGGGAATATCTGATGGGATTTTGGTGGGGATAGGGGGCCAATCTTGGTTGTGTTGAATGGGATCATTTTTCAAACGCTACAAATCCATCAAATCTAGAGTGTCCAGGAATGCTAGTTGTCGGTTCGATTGTGGATACTGGTAGTGTTGATGATGAATCGGTATACCAATAGGACCATAATTTGGTCCTCCCATAAACTGGGTTTGAGGGGGTTGGGAGGTCCAGGGGTTCATTTTTTGATTGGGTGGAAACCCTTGTACCCATGGAGTTAGGCTGACCCCAAGGAACATTTGTATCCCCCAGCAAATGTAATATGGTATGTAGGGGTGTGAGACCAGTCGTCGAAGGGTTGGTTTGATAACCAGGTGGACACCAGACTAGATAAACTGTCCAATTTGGTAATTTCCCAATGACTTGGGGCTTCCCCCTGTCGAAACTTGGCCCCCAAAGAAAAATTTCCCTCCAACAAAGGGTATGGAAGGATTCGGCATGTCGGATTTGGGACGACAAAACCACTTGATATAATTCCTGATGTAGATGAACTACTAACTACTTAACTAGAAGGGAGAAGTATTTGACGACCAAGAAAATCACTTGGTAACAATCCAGACGCTATTCTAGCATAGACACTTGAAGGTGGTCACAACGGGATGAGTGGTTGAGTCGTAATTGTACTTTCCAAAACGTATTATCCTGATTTTGACCCCATTGCATTAAAATGTAAATGATGTAATATTGTTATAAAATCGTGGTGAGGAGCTCAAGGCTAAGGCCCCACCATCGATTTACTGATGCATATGGTTTGCTTGCTATCCAGGCACAATGGAATTGCAAATATCATGTAAATATGCATTTTAATAAATTACCCACAACTAGCTATGCAATGCAATGCAACAAGAGATGGGGCATGATTTTTACAAGGAATTGGGAGGGAAATATTCAAACCCTTGAACCAATCAAGTCAAGCCAAGTGTCGATGAGAGAACCCATGAACCCTCAACTACCCATGTTGAATTTTGTACCCAGTCATTTATTTCTTCCAAGAGTTGGTTGAGGAAGTTAATGCATTGGGGAATGGAGAGGTATGGTTGTCCAAATTCGGGTATGGGAAAGCCATCAATTTTGGAAAAACGTGTTTGGATTCCTAGGAAAGAAAGGAGCCACGAATTTTCCCCCCAAGCCATTATTCACCATTGCCTTGGCTCCCTCATGCAATCTAAGCTTCCTGGGCGTTTTCCTCCATGGTTTTGTTGTGGTTTCCTTCATTTTTCTAGTTTGGAAGGGCGTCTTTGTTTTGTATAACAGTGGGGAAGAGGGAAAATCGATTTGGGGGTTCCACAGAGGTTGTTTTTGGCCATCTGAATGCTCACATACTTGTGGGAGAAATCGGTTTCTTCCCTGTGGTTGATTTCCTCTTCCCACAATCCATTTTGATGTGTCCACGATTTGGGGAAAACCCATGGCCATCTTGTTTGTAAATCCCATTGTTAAAAATGTGTACCCATGACAATATTTGGGATTGTTGTGTGTGGGAAAGAGAATGTTGGGGTTGAGTTGGGTATCCCTTTGATCTTGCTTGAACTATGTGTAATAAATTAAGAAAGAAGAGGGTCCAGATCTGGCTTAGCTTAGATCTGATGTGCATTTTGTTGTGCATGAGCTTGAGTGTTCCCTTTTCCTTGTAGAAATCATGCCAAGCTCGAGGGTGGCATTTGTGTTGAGATATTAATGAACACAACTGGCCTATGGTTGGGTGGAACGTTGCAGTTACGTAACTGTTAGTTTTTTAGAATTTACTTCAATCTGATCTAGGATCTTAACTGAGAGAACAACATGTACAACATATCTACAGCATATCAATCATGGACACAATAATGCAAGCACACAAGAGACACAGAGTTTACTTGGGGAAAACCATAAAGGTGAAAAACCCCAATAACTTCTTCAAAGATAGATAGAGCAATGATACAACCCAAGCATAAGAGATAGACATCTCCTAGCAGCAGCTTCTCCTCCTCCACAAGTGCACCACTCTCCAAAGAGTGTGTGTGAGAAATAGAATGATCAAATAGAGTGCCTCCCGCACTCTATTTATACTTGACTTGACTTGCCTAATAACCTTTACTAGGTCGGCCTTAACTTAACCACATAACATAATGCTGACTGGGCCGACCCCCAATAGGGTAGTCTAATAACCCTTTGACCCACATGACTTATACAGGGCCGACGCCAACAAGGTGGTCTAATAACCCATCAAGTATAAGTTACGACACTTACAATATAAATGACGACACTTCCGTATAGAGGAATAATACCATCTCTATAGGAGTACAATATACATATATGAAATACATTCTGAAGTTACATATACAACAACACTCCCTCTTAACTAGGAAGGTATTTCTCGACACAGATCTGCTAGCACAAGTCTTCTTCTTTGGATCATCATCAGCGAATCATCGTCATCATCATTGCTGCTGCTATCTCAATCAATCTCTGAATCTACTCGTCATAGGAAGTTCTACAGAGCCAGTCCTTTTTCATACTGGATGTAAGCCCACCACCTGCAGGTCTTCATCATCACTGGCCATATTGTGGAATCATCGGGACTTATTACGTGCATCACGAAACCTGGCTAAATCATCCCAGGCTATTACGAGCACTCAGCTCTACCTGTCGGATCTCCCAGGAGCACATTACATGTGACCCCATCACAAAACCTGGCTGTAGCATCCCAGTTTGTTACGAGCACATAGCTCTACCTGTCGGATCTCCCAGGAGCACACTACATGTGATCTCACCACAAAACCTGGCTATAGCATCCCAGGCTGTTACGAGCACACGGCTCTACCTGTCGGATCTCCCAGGAGCATATTACATGTGGTCATGGAAAAACCTGGTTGTAGCATCCCAGGCTGTTACGAGCACTCAGCTCTACCTGTCGAATCTCCCAGGAGCACATTAGATGCCATAGGAAAAAACCTCGAAAGAGCATCCCAGGCTATTACGAGCACACATCTCTACCTGTCGGATCTCCCAGGGATGGATTATATGTGCTCCCAAAGCAAAACCTTGAAAGAGCATTTTCCAGATATCCCAGGGCCACATTACATGCCATATGCAAAACCTCGAAAGACTATCTGCAAACCTCCCAGGGCTGGATTATATGCTTATCTGCACAACCTGTCCACGGCCATAGAGTATCATCCTGATACTCTCCATACATCATCCTGATGTACACATGATCATCCTGATCATCAACACTACATCATCCTACTGCATGTCATCTAGAGCAACATCCTGAAGCTCGTCATCCATGATCATCCTGATCATACAATGCATCCACCTGATGCATACACAGTATCTACCTGATACATATCATCATACATGATCTACCTAATCATACAATGTATCCACCTGATACATATACAAATACATGATCCACCTGATCATACCTGATACATATCAACATACATGATCTACCTGATCATATAATGTATCCACCTGATACATCTATAGATACATACACATGATCCAACTGATCATATCCAGCATCCAACATGATGCGTAAATACATATACATATAAATACACATGATCCAACTGATCATATCCAGCATCCAACATGATGCGTACATACATATACATATAAATTATCCAAGCATCCAACATGATGCATAGACAGAGCAGTAACTGGAGCATCATCCTGATGCTCATCATCTAGCGCTTATGTCCACAGCCATGGGAAGGATCCTCCTCTCACCATGCTTGGAATGGCTCCAGCAAATGTCTCCATCAATTCTTCCTCAAAGTGTCATCAATCTGAAGAACACCAAGCCTCTCTCTGAAGTACTCGAGCTTCACTCTGGCTAGTGGTTTCGTCAGCACATCTGCAACCTGCTCATCCGTCGCAACATACAGGAGCTTCACTGCTCCTCTCTACACCATATCCCTGATATAGTGATATTTGATCTCAATGTGTTTCGACCTGTCGTGGAACACCGGGTTCTCAGACAGCTTCACACAACTCTGGTTGTCACAAAAGATACCAGTAGCCTCCAGCGGGAGATCATATAACTCAGACAGTAGCTTCCGGAGCCATACTGCCTCATAACTAGTTGAACATGCTGCAACATACTCTGACTCGGCTGTACTCAGTGCTACGCAGGACTGCTTCCTGCTAAACTAGGAGATCACACCTAATCCCATACTGAAGCAGCACCCAGATGTGCTCTTCCTATCTGCAGCACTACCTGCCCAATCTGAATCAACATAACCCTATAGATTAAACTTTTGATTCGCATCATACTTGAGCCCATAGTCAACCGTACCCTTCAGGTACCTCAGAATATGCGTTACAGCAACTAGGTGAACACCTCTGGGATCCGTCAGGAACTGGCTCAATGTGTTCACCGTAAAGAAAATATCTGGCCTCTTGTTCGTCAGGTACATCAAGGACCCAATCATCTGACGATACACAGTGACATCAATCAGATCAGATGAAGCATCACACAGAAGCTTCAGGTTTGATTCCATAGGTGTGGCCATGGCCTTGCATTCCATCATCCCGAACCTCTTCAGGATATCTACTGCATACTTCCCTTGTCCAAGGAAGATTCCATCTGTACTCTGCCACACCTCCATGCCTAGAAAATAGTGCATCATCTCCAAGTTCTTCATCTCAAACTCGGAAGCAAGCTTCCGCTGCGTGTCGGCAATCAATCTATCCTCACCTGTAACAAACAGGTCATCCACATACAATAGTAGTATCACTGGATTGCCTTCCTCAACCTTGTAGTAAAGGTTGGAATCCGCTTTACTCTTGGTAAAGCCCAAACTGGATAGAAAGCCATCTATCCTGCCATACCAAGTCCTGCACATATATGACTTCCCATCATGTGTCTCAAAACTAAGTGGCTGCTCCACATACACTTCCTCTTCGACTGCACCATTCAAGAAAGCTATCTTGAAATCCATTTGGTGTATCTTCCATTTCATCACTACAGCTAGAGCAAGTACTGATCTGATGGAAGTGTTCCTGGCTATAGGTGTAGAAGTCTCTTCATACTCAATCCCTTTTTATGGGAGAAGCCACGAGCTACAAACCTCGTTTTGTATTTCTCCATGCTACCATCTGCAGCATGCTTGATCTTATAGATCCATTTGGAAGTCACAGTAGACTTCCCTTGGGGTCTTGGGACTACATCCCAAACATCATTCTTCATGATCGACTGATCATGGCATTCTTCCATTACTTCATCCCAGATCCTGGGAACTTCAATATCTTCAATAGATATTTTTGTTGTTGGAACAAATGTTGTAGTCCTTCTTTTGTAGGTGAAGGTATACGATCTTTCCTACAAAACAAGTTAAATTGCATGATTAGAAACATCTCATAGTTTTCAGAACAAATTCTTATAAAGAAATATGTCATACGGTCATGTAATTATTTTAGCCAATGCTTCAATACAACATTCATCCATATCCTGTAACTTTCAAGATGCCTTCCAATCTCTACCAGAACATTGTTAAGAGTTTGCACTACTCCCAACATGTCAGCAAAGAGGTTTCATTCTAGATAAGTAGCAATGGAATGTTGTACAGTGCCATAGGCCACTTACCCATCACATGCATATTAGTAGTATACTGTTCATTAATGCAATTATTCTAATATGCATAATACACAACCTAAGTCTAGGAACATAAGCATATACATCATTGAACAACATTATTTAAACAAACAAATATGTAAGAAATGACAATTCAAATACTTATCTTTGATTGGTTGTTGGGTGGACTCCCTCTGAATCTTTGCAACTCCATTCTGATGTGGATTGTGAGAAGTGGTCGACTCCCTCTGAATATCTACATCCTTGCAGAAACTACTGGAGTGTGCTCCCTCTTGATCTTTGCTTCTTGGATTACCTGTCCTTGAACTTATATCCATCCTCGATCACTATGCATGCTTACAAGTATCATTATTGTGATATCCTCGAGATCTCATACATAATCATACATTCATTAGTATAATCTCAATACTACAATAATCTTAAACATGTATAGTCATGATCATTTCAAACACAGATAATAAGTATTAGCATTCAAAGTTTTAAGGAAGACTTCTCTTACTCATGCATATTCATATTTAACCAAAAGACTTTTCTAGTTAGTCATATCATCAATCAAGGTAAGAGACATAATATGCATAAACCCTGGATTACTTAAATTTCTAACTTCATAAATAATCATTATCAATCATGCCATGTATACTTATATAATAGATCCTAACACAAGGTAGGATTCTAACTTGATATAGGAAAAACATACTTGGATTAGCATGCTAGCTAGTTATGTCTAACATACCTGCATAATGTCTTCTTGTTCTCTTCAATGACTTGTGCTAGTAACCTGCATATCTCATAGTTTAACCATTATAGAACCAAGTTATACATACCTTGTAATTAGATCTTCTATGTGATCCATGGCAATGGATGAAGCTTTGTCTTCTTGTCACCATGGTCATATGTTCTTGAACTAGAACATGATTTGTCTTTCTTGATGCACCTTTCATGTTAGCCAACACCATAATGCATTAGTACAATCATAAGTGTCAACACCCTAATCAATGAATATCTTCTATCATGCATTCATAATTTTATTAAGGTGATACGACAAGTCTAAATTTAATCAAGATTGTACTAACCGTAATAATATGAAGACAAATATACCATAAACTTAATCATGAACAAATCTCGAAACATACCTGGATAAGTCATACCTGTCGAGATTGCTTGTAATCTTCTTATGTAAGGCCTTAGCCTCATCTCCCTCTGAAACAGGAACTTCTTCACTTATGCGGGTGACCAATCCATTCTCTTCTAGGATTAACCCAATCCACTTGATTTGCAGGAACTAGATCTGGAGTTGGATTAGGGTTTGTCAGGGAAACCCTAAAAATTCAAACTTTGAATTTCAAAGTTCTGAAAGGATATAAAGATGTGCCTTGATGAGATGATCAACCTAGTATACTCAAAATTTGAAAACTACAAAGTTTCACCCCTCAAAATTGCCTTTGAGACTTTCGGATCTTCTGGACAGGATCCCGAACTAGGGTTTGATAAAGCACACCCTTCTTCCCAACCAAAAGGTTCGATCCAAAGCTTTAAACTTCGATTTATTTGAGGAGCTTCCAGCCGTTGTCACAGACTTCAAAAATTTCAACTTTTGCAGAAGCCCTAATTTTCCACTTTTCCAATCAAAGTCCCAAACTAGGGTTTGATCAAGCCCGGCCTTCTACCCAACCAAAAATTTTATCTTGGTCTCTAAATTTCAATTTTGATTATTAGCATTCAGCCGTGGTCTCCGATTACAAAAATACCAACTTTCTATGAAACCCTAATTCCCGGAGCCATGAACAAAGGTGCTCAAAATACAATTTTGTTTTGACAGAAATATGCACCTGATTATTTCTGGGGTAACTCCAAACTTTCCGATCCAAAGGGTCTGAAATGTTTTCCTGTGGTATCCTGACTTGTCTTTGTTCCAACCCCATAGGTCTGACCTCAAATGGATTCTCTGAGAGAGAGTTATGCCAAGTGTCGCAATGTGACCTGTTTATGGGATCAAACTGGAGAGCAAACTTGTACGGCATGCCACATGTCACTGATTCAGTTTTGGCCTCTGAAAATGTTACCTAGGAAAGTACAGTCTGTGCACTACCTGTCACTTTTAACGAAATTTCATTTGGAGATTCCTAGCCCAAGTTATGACCTTTTTTCCTAGGTCACTTGTTTATGACTCGTATCTGGAAGAGGCGGAAACCCTAGATTGTACACATCATAAAACACAAAGTACAGCGAATTAGAAGTTTTCCTTTGGACACAAGGTACATGGGGATCTGATATTCGACCTGTAAAATTTTCAGATCCAAAAACTTTGCCAAAATGGATTTATAGTGAAAGTGCTACGATGACTGGTTTTTGTTATATCAAGCCCTAACATCACAAGTGCAACAAGTGTCATACATGCCATACCATGCCTTCTTTCAGGATAGCTCTGATACCATGTTAGTTTTTCAGAATTTACTTCAATCTGATCTAGGATCTTAACTGAGAGAACAACATGTACAGCATATCAATCATGGACACAATAATGCAAGCACACAAGAGACACAGAGTTTACTTGGGGAAAACCATAAAGGTGAAAAACCCCAATAAATTCCTCAGAGATAGATAGAGCAATGATACAACCCAAGCATAAGAGATAGACATCTCCTAGCAGCAACTTCTCCTCCTCCACAAGTGCACCACTCTCCAAAGAGTGTGTGTGAGATATAGAATGATCAAATAGAGTGCCTCCCGCACTCTATTTATACTTGACTTGACTTGCCTAATAACCTTTACTAGGTCGGGCTTAACTTAACCACATAACATAATGTTGACTGGGCCGACCTCCAATAGGGTGGTCTAATAACTCTTTGACCCACATGACTTATACAAGGCCGACCCCGACAAGATGGTCTAATAACCCATCAAGTATAAGTTACGACACTTACAATATAAAGGACGACACTTCCGTATAGAGGAATAATACCATCTCTATACGAGTACAATATACATATATGAAATACATTCCGAATTTACATATACATCAACAGTAGCTAGTTGCTTGGGACAATTTCACAATGAAGATAAGTATTCTATCTCTGTGTATTCAATTCTGGAATGTATTGATTGTTCTGATTTTCCTGAATGTATGCATGAGAAATGTGTGTGGACAGTTTAATTCTTCTATGCATGTTATTTTGATTTTCATCTTCACACATTTGTTTTATTTGTATGAATCTAATGAATAGGGTTGAGTTTATGTAAAAGCCCCAGAATTTGGTGCCATGTTCCCTTCCTTGAATTGGATCCACGAGAGGGGACGTGACACAAAGAAAAAGTAAAAGCCATAAGTATGGAAGGATTCGTGACAATAGATGTAGATGGCAAAGAAATTCCTTGGAATTCATGCGAGGATCCAGGTATATCCATGCCTAAAGTTATTCCGTAAGGTGATTCAGGTCGACGGCGGTGAGAAAGGACAAAATCTATATAAGTTGTCGATGCTAATTGAACAATCGGACGATAAAAACCTTCAATTAAAGGTTGATTTGGGGCGGGAAGGAAGCTTGGATCTTCTATAGTTTCGACTGCCCCTTCGATTTGGTTGTGTTCTGGAGTAACACTTCCTCCTTCTGAAATAATTTCTTCGTTTATGTTTGCTTCGTTAGAAAGGTTTGGAAAACCTAATTGTGGTAAAGGTTCGGTATCTTCAGGATCTAAACCTTGCATCCTACGGGATCTTATTACACCTCGATTAGAGAGTGCAAAAATAAAATAACAACAATTCAATAGTGATCCCTAAGTCCAAATACGAGCAAATAAAGAGCACACCCCTATAAAAAAATAAAGGTAATCAATCATGCAAACAATAGATAAAGGATCTTCCAAATACAAGATATCAAGCCATCATAGAAGAAACGAGAAATAATTACCCACAACAACTCCGTAATGGACCTCCAGAGGTGCAAGTACCAGTCGCAACCAAGTACCCACCTAAGGAGCAAAAATCGTGTGTTGCACGTCTATCTCAGGTACCAATAGCACCACCACTAGGGTTACCTAGGAGATAACCTAAAAAGGGTAACTAAGACTACCACTTTACGCTTGGTGGTTGGGAAGAACGGTCATGGGAGAGGGCTTATGTGAATGGGAAGGGAATATAATACAATTGTCTTAGACCCAAAGTAACTCAGATAGTGGTGTCACCCCGAGGACTTGTCACTACTAATATTACTCCCTAACTCGCAGAAACCCACCGAGAGAGAATGTCGAGGACTGGTCCGAACACTCTTCTCGACTTATCCTGCTGCTTGATTCCTATGTTAGAGGAGATTTCCCAACAATCACTTCTCTCTACTAATGGATTTTCGCTCTTTAGTAGTCCTAGTTTTGTTTTAGTGACTCTTAGGCAATTGACTCACTTTTCCTAGTCCAAAAGTCGTAATCCCTATACTATTGTTGGTTTGCTAACAAAACAAAAATGTCTAGTTTATTTTATTAGCGCATGGTTAATTTTTGGTATGTTCTTTACTCAAAGTGTAAATGGACATGAAACTGATCATGTGAAGACTTGACTCAAAACCATGCTGTTGGATTTTCAGAATTTACTTCAATCTGATCTAGGATCTTAACTGAGAGAACAACATGTACAGCATATCTACAGCATATCAATCATGGAGACAATAATGCAAGCACATAAGAGACACAAAGATTTACTTGGGGAAAACCATAAAGGTGAAAAACCCCAATAACTTCCTCAGAGATAGATAGAGAAATGATACAACCATGAGAGATAGACATAACCTAGCAGCAGATCCTCCTCCTCCATAAGTGCGCCACTCCTCCTTGAGTGCATGTGTGAGGAGTGAGTGAGTAAATAGAGTGCCTCCCACACTCTATTTATACTTGACTTGACTTGCCTTTTTACCTAACTCATGTAGGCTCGAACTTAACCACATAACATAATGCTGACTGGGCCGACCCCCAATAGGGTGGTCTAATAACCCTTTGACCCACATGGCCGACCCCCAATAGGTTGGTCTAATAACCCTTCGACCCACATGACTTATACAGGGCCGACCCCAACAAGGTGGTCTAATAACCCATCAAGTATAAGTTACGACACTTACAATATAAATGACGACACTTCCGTATAGAGGAATAATAACATCTCTATAGGAATACAATATACATATATGTGAAATACATTCCGAAGTTACATATACATCAACACATGCAAATCATGAAATGAAAATTCTTCACTTCGATGAACTCGCTGTATGAGAGAGAGAGAGAGAGAGTTTCCATTTCCAATGCAACAATCACTCTATGCCAATGCAATTTTTTCTTTTCCTTCAATGAATAAAAATTCCAATCCAAACTCTTGAAACATTCACCAATTTTGAATTCAAATGCAAAGAAATCCTTCAAGCAAACACCAAAAAACAAAACACTTTTTTCCTTTTCTTGTTTTCTTCCCTTTAAAACAACTTAAATTTCATAAAAGAATCGAAACAACTTCTTTGTTCAACTAAGAGAGACTTCAATGAATAAGATCAAAGACAAAAAAAATAAAGACAATTTCTTTCTTTTGAAGACTCAAAATGCATAAAAGACTTGAAAAAATACTTATTTGCTTTCAATTTGAAATTCCAATGAAGATTGAGAAAGATTCAATGACAAAAAAGAGAACCAAATTTCAATTTTCAAGATATTTAAGATGGCATAAGAGACCAAAACACAAGTTGTTCTTTGATTTTAAAAGAACTCAATCAAGTTTATCCAAGACCAAAGAAGCCAAAGAAAACAAAGAATGCACCCAAAGTAACAAAATTTTGGAAAGAATTGGATCACCCAATCACTTTCAATTATGTCACTTACAAACCAAACAAATGAAACTAAAGAAAAAATTTGAAACCTCAATTACTCAATCCAAGCACAATCGATTGGAAAGGAAGAGTTCAGGGTAGGGCTAAGAACTTCTGGGATCGAAATGAGTTGACAATTTCATCAAAAATAAGAACAAACTGAAATTTGGATGTGAAAATCCCTAATTACACTTCAATTCCCAAACAGGTCTAGTAGGTCCCAATTTTTCCCAAAAAGGGTTTTGGAGTGTCCAAACCAATGTTATGAAGGCTCAGATTGTTTTGGACAAGAGAAAATAGTCCACCAAAAAGTGCAGACCCAACTAAGGATCAAGTTGGCCTATGTTGGTTTCAACATTCCAACAATTAATAGGAATCAAAAATGGGTTTCAAAATACTTAAAAGGCAATCAAATGATATGATTAAAAGCCCGCACAACTTCAAACAAGCAGAAAAAGACAACACAAAAATTTGGGAAGCAAAATCCAAGAAAAATCATGCAAAAAAAAGGTTGGGAACTGCCCCAAACAGGGGATTTTCGCTACTGTAAGCCTACAGATAGAGCGACAGACTAGAATTTTCGCTCCCTGTGAAGCTATATGGGGGCGACGGTTAAATATACAACATTGGGAGACATTATCCAAACCAATCTTGTGTAGCCAAGATTGATCCTCCCATATAGAGGTGAGCACTTTGATTTCCTTTTGTGTAAAGGTTATTCCTCTTGTATAGAGGTAATTGATCAAAGTAATGATGTTGTAAAGTATTGTTGGACAAGTCTCCGAACTTGTGTGTGTCAAGTCACGATTCTCATGTGAACCTTCCGTATAAAGGTATCCATGGTATGGACCTCCCGTATAGAGTTGGACCTTCCGTATAAAGGTCATGCTTTACCTTATAAAAGCATTTAATGTTGTGTGATGTATTATTAATCATGATCACCAATTGCTATTAAGTCTCCTTTAGAGATTGATCACCTCTAAAGTGAATTACTTTAGCATATTATCATTTGGTCCGGAATAATATGATGTGATCACAACATCTGATAATCCTTCTTAGTATAATGTAAAGTGATGGATAATTAAAGTTAACACATATTCACCATGTAGTAAGAGATAAACAAATAAAATATAAAGCATATAGATCAAGAGAATTCGAAATTGCCCATGCAAACACTTCATCTAATTAAAAAGAACTTGAATTGTTGAAGCTTCAGTTATAAAGCTTATATTAAGTATCAATGTATGCCTCAATCAATGCTTCAGTTAAAGCATTAGTTAAAGATATGCCTCAGCTATCTAAAGAACTCACAGTAGTCACTTCAAGTAAATCAATCAACATGATTTCAATTATCTAAGTGACAACAAAGAAGATCTAGTTAACTAAGTGTTATTGCATAACAACACTTATGTTAAACTAAAAGACGACACGTGAGTTGCGACATTTGCATGTCGACACTTAAGTTATCCACCTAACTAAGTGGGAAATCTTTTAGTTAAGAGGCGAGTTCATCCTAAGTGACAACTCAGTGAGATAAAGCATTGCATGAGAAGTGGGGTGCACTTCTGCATGCAAGATTGATACATCCAATTTGAGGGCGAGTTCATCCTGAAATTAGAAGATAAAAATAGAAGAGAAGAATGTATAAATATGATATACGGGATTGATGAATTAAATGTGAAGCGAATTCTCTTCTCCTTTGAAGAAAAGGCGCTTCTCTTTGTGTGCAGGATATTATTATTGAAGGCAAGGTACTTCTCTGATTGATCTCTCTTCTCTATTGCTTATGTATCTTCACCAAGCCGTGTTTGGTGATCCCTTATCTTCCAAAATCAATCTTCTATGTTTTAAAAGAAAAGTATTCTCTGTTATCCATTATATTATACTAAGAAGAATTGTTGGGGTTTTTGTTCTCATAGTTTTGAGGGTTTTCCCCAGGGTATATCTTGTGTTAATAATGGATGTATGAATTTTATGTGATTGAATTGTCTCATTGTTTCAAGTTTTGGCATCTAAAAGAATTTTCTCCCTGAGGGCCTCTTTGGGGGAGTGATAGAGTCCTGTAGGTCAAAAATTTGACTGATCTTGACCAAATCCGAGGTTGGATCAAGTCTGAGGCTCAATGTACTTTTCATTAATTACTATAGAAGGAAAAAATTCAAAAGAAAACACACTCACAGAGGTCTAATTGGCCCAATCAAAATCTCAATGGTTTAAAAACTAGGGAAAGATCCCCAATATGGTTGCCAATTTATATGTTAGAAAATATTCCCTACTAATAGGTCAAACTTCTCATGGACATAGTAAGGCTCCCTAGACACCTAATCCAATATAGAATCAAAACAAGTGGTTCCTAAAATCCACTAGATCTAGTTCATACACAAGCAAATACAAGCATAAGAAGAGTGGATGAGAGTAGATGTCCTACCTTAGTCCTGAAGGTTGTCCTTATTATTCCTTGTTGATCCAGCTCCTAGCTTGTAGATCCATGGTGATAAGCCTGTACACAAAGGGAAGAGACAACACCTTCTGATGCAAAAAGTGTATTAACTAAGATCTAATCACCAATTGGAAAACATATTCATACTGTGAAATATTGCACAGTAGATCTAGAGACAAAAATAATCTTCACTTAATTCACAGAGATGCACAGGAAAATTGAGAAGAAAAAATGTGCTACAACACAAGAATGTTGGAACTCAATTGGAATACTTTCCATGCATTATTATTCACTAATGTGTGTACATTTATAATACATTCTCAAGAGAGAATTTTGTGAGCCTTAGGAGGCATTTGGAATCTAGACATGTGGAAGGCTTATCTTGGAAGATTTGTGTCACTAGACATGAGTAATAGTTGCAACTTCGATCAAATGGCCAGTTAAACTAATGGTAGGTGGTATTTAACTAATGGTAGGTGGCTAGGAGGGCACATGAGTCAATTAACTGGTAGTAGGTAGACCTAGAGGGCGCATTGGGGAGTTACAGGCTAAAAATAGATAAGAGATAATCTCAAGAGGGCGCATGAGTTAACTGAAGATGTCACAACTACCAGTGTTACTCCAGAATTGCATGAAATCAAGGAGGACACCTAGGATAATAGCGCATTATATCCAGTTATCATTCATGTGTGGATAATTAATGCTAAAATGACAAATATGCACTAGGAAGCTACTTAGGGTGTCTATACACTAGGAAAACAAAAAATGTTTTATTCCTAATGTCTAGATGCGTAATATATCCCAACACATACATCTATCAAAAGAGACATGGAATGGGATAATAGGACAATTTTTATATTATAAAGAAAGGCATGAACAACATGTACAAAAGTATACATGACTCTGCAGTAGAATGTCCTTCAAACTCTCCTTCCAAATCCCTTTGAGCACCCTAAGATCATAAGGACCCGCCT
The DNA here is from genome assembly GCA_027924585.1 of Larix kaempferi. NCBI lineage: Eukaryota > Viridiplantae > Streptophyta > Pinopsida > Pinales > Pinaceae > Larix > Larix kaempferi. The sequence goes on along the minus strand of BSBM01000632.1, from coordinate 25,891,877 downwards.
CTCTAAGCGTTTTCCATGTGTGTGAGCCAATGCATGAGGTCCTTCTTATAGGATGGAGAAGCTAAGCCACTTGAAAGAAAGATTTGGATCAAGGGAGGATAAGGTGGATCGAAAGATATTCAGGTTGTCATGAATGGAAATGGAGAGATATTAGAACTATAGGGTGATCCACCTAATATCAAGCTCGAATCTTTGCCCAAAAACCAAGGCAAGATGGTTATAACAGGACTGTCGCTCCCCCAGAACTGAGCATGGAGCGAAAATGTTAAAATTTTCGCCCCTTAGAGGCATGCAAGCAGTGACACTTATAATTTTCACTCCTTGGGCAACTGGAAGGGAGCGACACTCTCCATCAAGGCTCAAGATAGCGTTTTGTAAGGTGGTTTTTTGACCTCCAAATTTCAAGGAACCTTCTCAAACGTGACTAGGGACTAGGTAGACCACAAGATAGTGGACCCTAACAAACCTAGGGAACATCACAACTCATGCTTCTCATGGTGATGAAGCATATCAGGTCATAAGTGACAATTTGAGGTATAACAGGTGCCCCCTAAAGTGTGAGTTCAGAAAGGATCTGATGGACAAGATACTTTACCAAGACATGGGCGCAAAGGGCATCTAGAAGAGAGCCACACAAAAGCTACAAACAAAGATCAATCATTACAACTATATCATCCACAAGGCAGGCATACCCCTTCTCGGAATAAACTAAATCAAAGCATGGTTGTCGACCAATACATTACAAATCGATGAAAGTATTGACTCATTCTATGGCCACTAACATACAATGTGGATCTGTACCCAAAAATGACTAAAGATAGATCATGGCTACAAAAATACAAGGTAGATCCATGATAAAACAATCAACACAACCACGACCAATACAAAGCGGATCTGTGTGACAGTACATCAGTGAGGTCACCAACATGATGTCCACGTGGGAACCTACTCAAAAAATCTCCATCGCAACCTAGGTAAGGTACATAAGAATAGTCCCCAGGGCATTCAACCCGATCCAAAAATGATACGATTCTATCCATGCGAATAAAGGTGTTGAATTCAAACATGGTAGAAACCATATGATTACTAGTCATTGATGTAAAGTGTTAACAAGTCTGAGGGAAATCACCAATGATGACAATGACTCCCAAGGTATCCTAGTACATTCCAACGAATGTGAATAGATGAGCTGGAGTTGAACATTCATGGAATCATCCGATCAAAGGTCAATGATGTAAACCTACCATTGGAAGCGAGGAAACCTATCATTGAGGCATGCAGTACCCAAGGTATTGAATGGTTTCTAACTCTAATTCATGGATGAGGTGTTGGAGTTGACAGGAACAGACTCGTCGAAGGAGGCCTGTGATGTATCCCACATCATCGACATGAAATCAACCCAGGAAAATGACACAAAATGGTGGATCAAATGAGCATAGACTTACACAAGGATAATAGTCAATAGTACTGTAGAAACGCCGACTCAAGTTAAATTCCCTTGAACATTGGATGGCACGACAAGTGACTTGGAAGCATTGACTCAACAAGGTAGAGACCAAAACATAATGCGATGATGACTGAGGCATTCTTCAGATGAACCAAAGGAGTAATATGGCTCATGGAATTTGGTATGACTCAGAGGAAATCAGATTACCCAAATTTAATCCAAGATGCAAATAGGTGCCATGTTCAAGGGCGACAATAAGTTTCCATAAAACTTTCCAATAAAACTTGACCCGTTTTCTCAATTTTCCCCCATCATGATCGATGAGTACCTCTTTGTTTTTAACGAGCTTGAGGAGGATGACAGATGCTCGGTATCGCTCATCTTAGATGAGTCCCTCATCATATGTTTAACAAACCTGAAGAAGGAGGGTTTAAATCCCATACGGCCCTTCGATGCATTGTTTTACAAGTCCAAAGAAAGCAAACTCGGCAGTCTTTTCACATTTAGAGAGTCTGGAAAGGATCGAATGAAGACTCCAAAATGGTTCTTTTTCGTAAAGTTAGTCTCCTCGCCCAAAAAAAGGATAAAACAATGTGAGAGAGAACTCTTCCAACCGAGGTTGACTAGAGTATATTGTTTTTGTAAATATTCTACACACTCTAAAAACTGGGGTAAACTATCACCGTATAAACGTACTTTCAAATACTTTTACGACCGTGAAAAGGACAAAGCTTGCTTGACAATATTTTCATGTTTAGGGAGTCTGAAAAGAGATTAAAGGAGACTCTGAGAGAGTTCATTTTTCGTAATTAGTTTGACGAGGTCGAAAAAGGGGTAAATTACCACTCGACAAACAACTATTTCATGGTTTAAAGTGTTAGAAAAGGTCAAACCATGCACACACGTGTCAGGTCACTAAGACTCGGAAACATCCTTCTCACATAATATTGTAAAAGAATCATCATATCTAAACACAAATGTGCTAGGATCTCATGATGCAATAGTCAACTAAGTGAAAAATAGCTTGAAAATATATTTCTAGTGTGAACATAAGTAAGATAAAAAGCTAAATGAGAGTAAAAATGAAACAAGTGGTGAAAACAAAGTCATTTTTACCTTGCCATTTACCTCAAAGGATATTTCACCCTTGTGATCCAAAGTTGCATTGTTGATTATGGGAGATCTGGTACACCATTCAACTTATCGTCTGAACCGGTGATTCTTCTTAACTAGCTCTTCCTTTCCATGGTTGAATTTCTTAGTTTCATGCAAGTTTGGGCAGAATTTGGGCATCCCTAAAGCTTTAATTTCTCCTTAGGAAGATTGTTGCTCCCCCAAAGTCTCTAAAGGCACGAAAATCCTCACTTTGTCACTCCTTGGTACACTGCAGGGGGGCGAAAATCAAGGATTTTCACTCTAGTGTCAACTACAGGGGATGACAATGCGCAAAGAGGGAAAGAAATTTGCTTGTTTCTCCCTTATTTGGAAAGATCTGAAACTAAGATTTTAATTATTCCTTTTCTTGGTGATTTGCAAGGGATTGTTGACCCAAGAAGTCACCATGATTGAGTGGAAAGAAAGAGAACATGAAGCAGATGACATGGAAGCTCTCCATGACCAAGCCACTCAATATGGACTCAAAGAGTGTGACTTGTTGAAGTTTTTCAAGATGCAATGCATGAGAAAACAAACACTCCTTCTAAACCATTTAATAGATATGTGGGATCTTGAAAACCAAGTCTTCAATGTAGGACCACATATCCTTGAGATTGAATTGGAAGACATCTACTTCTTGAATAGGCTCTCCAAACGAGGAGCACTACTCAACTTGGTCGAGCATAACAGTACTGATGAGAGTATGGATGGATATATAGCTCAATATTGCAGGCTTGGGCCTCGAAAGAACAACGGCAAAATACCGATCAAGGATGTACCGGATCGGCCTCTACGGACTATCTTGTTTACCATCACAAAACTGTCTGGGAGTGAAGGTCCTCATCATGCCACAAAGGCACAGATGACTATGCCATCGAGTGTCTTGAGCCAAAAATATTTAACTGGTGCGGGGGTGTACTGGCCAACATGAAGGACCAGATCACTAGGTGCAGAACACAACGGAAAAAACAGTTTGGGTATGGGACTATCTTAGTCTTATTTTTCCTAGAGAGGATACCATTATTGTGCCCACAGATTGATGTGTCGATCCAAAATCCATCCGAACCATGGATGGGAAGATGAACCAGCCATGCAAGCCAACTAGGGGGTCCCCATATTTTATCCTATGATGTCGGCTTCTTCTCATAACAAGACAAATTTGACTTAAATCGGCACGAAAACAATAGGCAAGATTCCAAAATTATGTTCAGTTCTCGAGTTCCCAAACCCCCATTCTTCCCTTCTGCAAGATCTCATAATTTCTCTACTGGAATATCTCGTAGTTTCATTGTTGTGTATTATTAGTAAGCAATAAGTTGTGGAACAAGAAAATAATTAATAATTGTGTCTTGTGTATAAATATCACATAGTGATGATTTAGAGATTCTAAGAAATCAATATGGAATTTGAATACATTCAAATTTATCATCCCTTTCCCTTAACAAGATCTGTTTCCAAAAGGCAGGTTCAAGCGGAAAATAAATGGATAGGAGTAAGAGATGACCGGAAACAAGTGATCTACCTAACCCCTTTTTTCTGGTAAATGAAAACATGTTATACTTTAGAATAATAATAATAATAATAATAATGTATTTTTTTAAAGGTTTAGTACTATAGGTTTAAATTATATATATGTGTGCCCACGAGGGGTAGAGCAATTGGTAATGAGTAAATGAGATGAGAAGTTGTAAAATGTCACAACTTCAAATCCCGTGGGTACTATCATATATATATATATATATTCTGTGAAACAGAAGATGATTTTGACAAAGGCTTGAATTTTGCATACTAGAGAAGAAAATGTATGCACCATGCAAAAAATCAAAGGATTCTCATCATAGGATCCCACGAGGGAAACATAGATTGTATTTGCACATATCAATTCTCAACAGAGGACTACAGACACAAACCTTGGGAAGAGGAACAAATCATACTTACGCATGTCAAAACAGGAATTAATACGCAATGCGGATCATACGCACCGCCACATTGTACATAGATGACAATAATTAGTCATGAGAAAGTCAAACAGCTGTGCTAGAAATATTTCAATCATTGGAAACAAACTTCTCAATACTGGTTGACATTGAGTACTATATCAGGCACATGAATAAATCTACAGATAGAATGATTGTGATGAAATTAGTCAACAATATATTAATCCTTGATTTTTGTATGTGTTTATCCTAATTTGGGGGAACGGTAATTAGGCTTGACCGACACGTAGACATACTCAATCCCATATTATATTGACGATAGAAGGGCATACTCAGCAACAATGTTGTGGGAAACATGCCAACAATCACCCAAATGTGAGACAATTAGGGAACAATAAACCTGCAAATGAGGGCATGAGAAATCACCTATGAAAGACAACCCTATTATCTCCCTACGAGTTTGGTGAGAGATTGGAAAACCCTACAAACTTCTGAGACACACGTAGAAGGCTGCAATACATACATATATCACGAGAGGTGGGGGTGAAGTTAACTTGTAGTTACAGCGATCTGAAAAATGGATGATGATTTGGGTAGTTTAAGGTATATTAGTTGAATCCGCACTTCCATACTGGAATATGATTGTCAGCAAGGCATTTACCTCTATACAATTATTCAGTTAACCATTCAACAAACATTGGTTGGCCCAAAGGTCTCTAGTTTTTAACCTATAACGTTGATACAAGATGTAAGGGGCTCTCTACTGAACATGATTAAGCCTAAGTTAATATTGTTTAAGTCTAATTTATACTGTAAAAATGATAATTAAGTAGTACAACTAAAACAGGTTCATTATGACCACTATGCTTTAATTTAACTAGTGCAATTTCATTTTCAATAATAAACATAAAATCTTCATTTAATTAAAGACTAAAGATTTAACTTACCCATGAGTAGACTAGTTGAAGAATGCAATTCTCCTTCAGCAACCAGCTTCTCCTCTACAACCAAAACTAAAACAATGTTCAGGGGACTACTCTTCTCCCAACCTAATTCCCCAACAAGAGTTGAGGCCCTCGAGTCCCCAATAATTAATTCTATTCCAGACAAAAAAAAAAACTCCACCAACCTTCTCCTCAAACCTCCTCTTCTCACGACTGGAAAACCAATCATACAATAAAAACACAGAAAAAATACTAAACCAGCAATTAGACCCTCCTTGCCATAGATAGACTAGCCAAAACACACCTCCCCCAAGAAGACAACCAAACCCCCCCACCAAAAAAATGAAAAAAAAAAAAAAAAAAAAAAAAAACCTTGTATTCAAACATAATTATTTTAAAACGAATTTTTTAGTTTTACATGGATGACAAGTGGTCACCCATGCAAACTTTTTTTAATTTATTTAAATTAATTAATAATTTACAAGTTGAGTTTATTAAGTCATAAGCTAATCATACTTATTTTATTCTAATTAATATTAGTTAGGTTGGGGTGTTACATTTAGACCATCAAATAAGGTCAAATTAGGGGCACTTTCATGGTGGCAGGTTCATGTTTGCGATCAATCATAGATGCTTAAGTTTCGTCTTGGAATGATGAACGAGGAAGTGTCAATTTGTGTTATAACAAGCAGAGAGTAATTTGACAAGGCACCTCACCTTGTAGGTCACCTATCATCATAGTACCCAAAAAGGATGGGACTTGGAGGATGTATATTGACTACAGGGATCTAAATAAGATCACCTCAAGAATCGATACCCTCTGCCCAACCTAGGATCAATGATTTGCTAGCTTAGTTGTAGCATGTCAGGTACTTCACCAAGTTGGATCTCAAACCAAGATACCACCAGGTATGAGAAGGAATAAGACACCTAGAAGACCACCTTCAATACTAGGCAAGGTCTATATGAATGGTTATTAATTTCTTTGGGTTTGTCTAATGCACCAACTACACTTATGTGTTTGATGAATGATGTATTATGTCCTTTTATAGATTCATTTGCAATAGTGTATTTAGATGATATACTAGTATATACCGCCCTATGGGAAAAGAATATTGCACATCTCAGGAAGGTGTTAGAGACCCTAAACAAACATCAACTACCAGAAAAGATTAACAAATTGAATTTTCTAAGCAATCTTTGGTGTATTTGGGGTATGTGATTGGTGGAGGATAACTTAAGATTGATCCTGAAAAGATGGAGGTCATCACCAAGTGGCCAACTCCTATAAATGTCATTGAAGTTAGAATAATTTTGGGGATAGCACAATAACTTTGGAAGTAGATAGCTTCCTTTTTAGCTATGGTTTCACCTCTTGATGTGATAATAGCTAGCAACATGGGTTTCTAGTGTGGAAAGAATTAGTAGAGATCCTTTGAATAAATCATACAAAAGATCATTCAGGAACTAGTTCTTGTATTTACCAACTTGAAAAATTCTTTCAAATTGGAGATAGATGCGAGTGGATATGTTATGGGAGCGATTTAAATGCAAGGAGGAAGGCCAGTATAGTATCATTCTGAAATGTTCCATGGGGGGGTTATGAACTACCCTACATATGGAAAGGAATTATATGCCTTAGTTCAAGTTGTTAATAAATGGAAGCACTATCTGATAGGCAAGGAGAGCATCATTCATACTGATCACCAACCACTATAGTATTTGCAAGTCCATAATAAACTATAGCAATATTGACACTACAAGTGGATGGGATTTTTACAAAAATTCCATCTAATCATCAAATAAACTAAGAGAAATACAAACAAGTTGGCATACATGCTCTCAAGGCCACCTATAGCCAAGATCACAGCTTTGGGTGCTCATGCATATGGAGCCTTTAACCCATAAGGAGTACACAAGGAGTACAAGGAGTACACAAAAGAGGAGGACTTTAAGGAGGTAATTCAATAGCTACCAGGCCTATTCCATGTAAAAGAAGGTGATAAAAAGGCTAACTATCATCTCCATGATGGGTTACTCTACAAGCTAGACAAACTCTGTGTTCCTAAAGGTAGAGACCGCAACTTATCATAGAGGCTCACAATTACAAACTTGTGGGGCATTTTGGTGTTGGGAATACCGTTACCAACTTAAAAAGGTATATTTATTAACATATAATGCAAGAAGATGTGGCTCTGTTTATTAGAGGATACCTACTATGTGTAGAAATTTCACTTCTCTAACAGACTTTAGGTTATGCACAGATATAAATTCAATATTTAAATTCTTGTTTACTAGCTGCTGCAATAAAGAATTACTCATGAACAATCTGAACCTAAAGCACAAAGAAAATCTCTACCACATTAAATCTGAACAGATAAAACATTATTCAATAACCATTTCAGACACAGAAATTTATGGCAAAACTGCCCAGGAAAAAACCCCAACTGGGGAAAACCTGTGAGAGAGATCTTCTTTATTATTTATTCTTGAAATGGTACAGTAGTAAAGAAGTACAGCAATTATTAAACTCAGTAAGCCAAACTTATCTCAACCAGATGACAACTTTCCATCCTCGAAAACAGTGCCAGGATAGACTTTATTTATGTGCATAAACTATCTTGATTTCTGTGTTGAACAGTACAGTACGAAACTGCCAGTACAGTATAGAATTCACCTTGAAAAATGTGCTCCCTGTACGGTCTGGTTACCTCGGTTATTGTGCCCACTGAACCAACAAAAAAAATATGCCTCGATTTCTGTGTTATCTCAGCCACAGAAAACACTGTACGGCCTGCTCAATTAATGATGTACGGAGTGTAATTAAAGCGCAGTCATCCTCAAAATTTGTGCCATCTTTTCTCCTCAAACTCTATGCAACTCCACCATTTCAGTGTTGTTACATTTTCCTTGAATTCAGTTCCAGAATCTCTCTAGAAAATCGTGCCGCCATAAATTCAGATTGCTTCTCTCTCTCATGAACTCGACTTCTCTATCTCAGATGGTCGGCCTCCTCTCCAATTCTCTTGGTATATCTCTACTTCTCCAACTCTCTTGGGATGTGTGTATAAATGAGGAATGGGGTGCCTTATTTATTGTTTTTCCCTTGTCTTTTCATTTCACCTTCCTGGGGTAGCTGAAAGGACACTAGATCAAGGGCCCACATTTAATCTATTGTTTTCTCATCAATGGATGAGAAAAGTCACTTTTCTCTCCATTAAATATTTTCTCTCTCAACCACAACTTAAATCAATTGAAAAGTCACTTTATAACTCTAAAGTGGCATTAATTACTTTTCTCAAGCAAATAATGCAAGGGTTATGTACCTTGTCCCCTTTTTAATGACTTAGGAAAAAGTCACTAGGGGAACACTTCCTTGGCACAAATTTCAACACTCCCTCTTACCAAGGAAGGTGTTCTGTCATGTCCCAAATTTGGAATTGGGTCACAATGGCCTAATCACATTAGCCATATTCATTAGAGTTTGTAAAATTGATGTTAAGGGTCAAATAATTGCCAAGGAGGAAAATTACTAGTTTCCTAGGTTTGGGGTGGAAGCTTTGGGATTTGGAATAAGGGGGATAATAAATGATGTTTAGACATTAGAAGGGTTCAAGTATTTAATAAATAGAGTGAATAAATAAATTCAAGAGAAATCCTAGGTGACAAATGGTTTTGGAGACATATGGAGGATGTGGGACCCACACTAGCTTGATTTTTCATAATACATGGTATCTCTCTTTTGCAAATTCGAATTAATGGGAATGTGAACACTCTTGGGTGAGTTGGTAAGTCATAACACATGTTATTGAGCATATTAGGTCGAATTGGGAAGGATTGGTAACCTCCATGGAAGATAAAGAGTCAAAGTGGAAGTTTGTGGACACTTGGGCTAGATTCCCTAGCCCCTATGACACCAATGATGGAGCATCTATGACAACTATGACAAATTGCAGACCTGACCTCTGACATCTGACCACTATGACATGTCAGCCCCAAAAATAGGCTCAAGGAAGTCGAATTTGGGAGTGGGAGAAGCCAAAGAGACTCAAAATCGAATTTGGGAGAAGGTGGAAGGTTGGAACTAGGAGACAAGTGGCAAATGTGGAATAATTCCTAAATGGAAATCTATTGAATCTATTGAGAGGATTTCGACCCTTAGAAGGCTAATGTTGGTTATAAAATGTAGAAATGAAGTATGAGAATGGCTTTTGATCATTTGTAGAATTTGCAATTGCATTTGTGTAGAGGGAGAGCTAGTGGATGACTAGTTTCTTGCCTTAGCCAATTTCGAGGGTGAAAGATTCCCCTCCAAGTTGGTAATTGGAAAGGCCATTCAGACCTTTCATTTGGAGCTTTAATGGAGTCTTTATTTTCAGGTGTAAGCTACAGGGCAGCTCATGGTTTCTTCTATTGCAGCACATTCTCTCAACCGTTTCCAATTTTGATGGCATATTCTTGATCCTTGAGGGAGGGCGTTTTTGGTGAGCTATTGTACTATTTGGGGGAGCTTTTCATGCCCCATTTCTTTTGTAATATGAATTAAATACTCTGTTCTTCATCTCCAGAAAGTTTCAGGTCGAAATTCCAAGTAGAAATGTATAAATCTCATTTTTAATGGAAGAACAATGCCATTTCCCCACTACCTTGTTGTGAATCAATGTATTGATGATGATTTCGAATGAATGGATGATTATCTGATGCATTTGTGATTAATGGACTGCCATGGATGTATTTTACAAGTTTCATGTACTGTACTTGAGCATTTGAAGTATTTTTACTCAGTTTAATTGCATTGGGAGAAGAAATAGTGCCATTTCCCCAAGGGTCGAATTGGTGATTTTTGCAGTTGAATGGGAGAGGGTTGGAACAGATATAATAATAAATTAATGGTGCACATGAGACCTTAATAACATCCTTAATACATTACATACCTCTTTTCAGAAATTTGAGTGGCTTTGGAGGCATTTGGGAAGCAATTTTCAGTACTTACCCCAGGGGGATTTGAACCCCAAATTACTAGTAAAATTGCATACTTGGTCCAGAATATTAAGAGAGTTTGCAGAGGTATTTTGGTGGCCATATATCATCCCTGAACATCATATTCAAGTCCTAATATCATTAATACACCTTCCTTGAATATTTGAAGGCATTTGGAGTTAATTCGAGACCTAGAGACCAATACTAGTCAAAGGAAAATTACTAGTAAAATTACCTACATTGATCAGAATTGAAAGAGGATTTGAAGAAGTATTTTAAATTTCCAAAGGAATCCCTGAAACACATATTTATGTTCTAATATCATTCATATACCTCCTCAGGAGATTTGGGATCATTTGGGGCAAATTCGAGACCTAGAGATCAAAACTAGTCAAAGGTCTAACTAGGGAAAAAAAGTGAAAATTTGCCATTTTAATAAAATTCCTAATAAGGGACATTACATGTTCTCCCTCTCTCCCAACTTATCCCTGAAGAAGATAAACTGCTTCCCCACCAAAGCTGGTAAATTTCTCATGTGCTTCTCGCACCATATCAAAAATGCCCACCCTTTCCAAACTTTGCTCTAGAAGGGTTAAATCAAGTGTCCCTTCATGTTAGACATCATCACATGAAGGATATCATCCTGAGCTACAAAGCTCAGTGCTTCCACTTCACGCGGGAAGACCTTCTAGCATATCCTCTTCCAGAACCTCTCTCCAGTCTCACACTATCAGCAGTAGAATCTCCCCCATGTCTTTGGAATCGGTCTTACATCCTGCACTGATGCCTCATGTCAGGACATCTCATCTCGCTCATCTATCAGTGACAAGTCATACCAGCTAACTCTCTTGCCAGCACTGGAGGAAGTATCCTCTCATTGACTCCTCTAAATAGAAGATGAACTACTCGATATCACAGTAATATATGGATCATATCGCTCTCTCCTCTGAGCCGCGGACTGACTACTCAACGCCACATCAATCCTCGAAGCATCTCGCTCACTGTCTGTCTCAGAATCAGGCTCTGATATTCACCCAGATCCTCCTGTTGTAGGTTGACCACGCACTGCATACTCTCCATCTCTCTTATGACCTATAAGCACAGGATCAACCGGATCCACTCCCAATAAATAAATGAAGATGTGTTCACTCTTGAACAATACTGCATAACCTGCTCCCTCCAAGGCTAGAATTGAAAGCCTGTTGTCCTACAGCCCTGGAATATAGCGTACTACTATAATCTCTAGAATCTCTCCAAACTCAAGCTAGAATCGTACTCATCCCAAACCTCTAACTGCATGCACTGTCACATCTCTATCATGTTTGAGTTGCTCTAGAATAGTCTCAAAAGTGAGGAAGACATCTTGCCTCCCAGTCATGTGATTGCAATAGGAACTATCCACAATCCACTTCCCAGTATCAATTGGTCTGCTACTACCGCAACTCGAAGCAGCAGTGACAAGAGAGAACTCTTTCTCGAACTGTGTAGCATACCACTCAATCTTTGTTGTAGCTGCCACCTGCTCCTCTTTCTCATTCTTACCCTTCTTCTTCTTAGTACATTGGCCAGCATAATGACCAAAACCATTGCTTGCATAGCACCTGACTCTGCTCAGGTCCTTCTTCTGCTCACCTCTCTGTTGCTTAGCCCCTCCTGAGCCTTTCTTGGACTTCTTTCCTTTCGTTGATAAAGAAACGTTCTGATCATCAGTATCCTACTCAGTCTTCCCTTGAGACCCTTCTCGGATCTCCTCCTTTGTAAAATCATCCCACAGTATTTCCCAAGAGGGAAATTTCTCTCTGCCAACTACACACTTCACGAACACATCCCACTCCTTAGTGAATCCTTTCAGGGCTATCTACACTAGCTCGAGATCAGGAATCACCTAACCAACTACACTCAGTTCATATTTTACCTATCTGAGTCTAGTGAGGTAAGAGGCTACATTCTCACCTCTCGCCATCTTTGTGCCATGAAGCTTATCCTTTAAAGCCATTTTACGATTTTCATTCTTTTTGTCATGCAAACCATTCAAAGTATCCCACATCTCCTTAGCAGTATGTTTCTCTGCCAAATGTGGGATGAGATGATCTCGAACACCATCCAGAAGCAGTCTCTGCGTACTGGCCTCCTTCACCTCATGTATGTCAAGGGCTATGGGATCAGCTATGGGAGGAACCACTATGGTATTGATGAAGGTCCATAACTTGTTCTCCTTGTGAGCAGCTGTCATCTGGGATTTCCAATGCAATTAGTTGGAAATCCCTTCCAACCGATATTCATATCGGATGCAAGCCATCATTCACTTTTGTTATTTTTCCAACAATGCACGCTCTGCCCTGATGTCTGAAAAACACTGTCAATCAATCTTCCCTCAACAAGGCTTTGATAACATGTAGAAATTTCACTTCTCTAACATACTTTAGGTTATGCACAGATATCAGTTCAATATTTAAATTCTTATTGACTAGTTGTTGCAATAAAGAATTACTCATGAACAATCTGAACCTAAAGCACAAAGAAAATCTCTACCACATTAAATCTGAGCAGATAACACATTCTTCAATTCACATTTCAGACATGGAAATTTATGGCAAAACTGCCCAGGAAAAAACCCCAACTAGGGAAAATCTGTGAGAGAGAGATGTTCTTTATTATTTCTTCTCGAAATAGTACAGCAGTAAAGAAGTACAGCAATTATTAAACGCAGTAAGCAAAACTTATCTCAACCAGATGACAACTTTCCAAGCTCGAAAATAGTGCCAGAACAGACTTTATTTATGTGCATAAACTATCTTGATTTATGTGTTGAACAGTACATTACGGAACTGCCAGTACATTACAGAATTCACCTTGAAAAATGTGTTGCATGTACAGTCTGGTTACCTCAGTTATTGTGCCCACTGAACCAACAAAAAAAATATGCCTCGATTTATGTGCTATCTCAGCCACAGAAAACGTTGTACATCCTTCTCAATTAATGATGTACGGACTGTAATTAAAGTGCAGTCAGCCTCCTCGAAATTTGTGCCATCTTTTCTCCTCAAACTCTGTGCAACTCCACAATTTCAGTGCTGCTACATTTGCCTTGAATTCAGTTCCAGAATCTCTCTAGAAAATTGTGCCACCATTAATTCAGACTGCTTCTTTCTCTCTCATGAACTCGACTTCTCTATCTCAAATGGTCGGCCTCCTCTCCAATTCTCTTGGTATATCTCTACTTCTCCAACTCTCTTGGGATGTGTGTATAAATGAGGAATGGGGTTCCTTATTTATTGTTTTTCCCTTGTATTTTCATTTCACCTTCTTGGGGTAGCTGAAAGGACACTAGATCAAGGGCCCACATTTAATCTATTGTTTTCTCATCAATGGATGAGAAAAGTCACTTTTCTCTCCATTAAATATTTTCTCTCTCAACCACAACTTAAATAAATTGAAAAGTCACTTTATAACTCTACAGTGACATTAATTACTTTTCTCAAGTAATTAATGCAAGGGTTATGTACCTTGTCCACGTTTTAGTGACTTAGGAAAAAGTCACCAGGGGAACACTTCCTTGGTACAAATTTCAACACTCCATCTTACCAAGGAATGTGTTCTCCCTCTCTCCCAACTTATCCCTGAAAAAGATAAACTACTTCCCCACCAAAGCTGGTAAATTGCTCATGTGCTTCTCGCACAATATCAAAAATGCCCACCCTTTCTAAACTTTGCTCTAGAAGGGTCAAATCAAGTGTCCCTTCATGTTAGACATCATCACACGAAGGATATCATCCTGAGCTACAAAGCTCAGTGCTTCCACTTCATGCGGGAAGACCTTCTGGCATATCCTCTGCCAGAACCTCTCTCTAGTCTCACACTATCAGCAATAGAAGCTCCCCATGTCTCTGGAATCAGTCCTGCATCCTGCACCGATGCCTCATGTCGGGACATCTCATCTCGCTCATCCATTAGTGACAAGTCATACCAGCTGACTCTCTTGCCAACACTGGAGGAAGTAGCCTCTCGCCGACTCCTCTGAATAGAAGATGAAATACTCAGTATCACAGTAATCTCTTGAGCATCTCGGTCTCTCCTCTGAACCGTGGACTGACTACTCGGTGCCACATCAATCCTCGAAGCATCTTGCTCATTATCTGTCTCAGACTCAGGCTCTGATATCCACCCAGATCCTCCTGTTGTAGGCTGACCACACGCTACATACTCTCCATCTCTCTGATGACCTATAAGCACAGGGTCAACCAGATCCACTCCCAATACATAAATGAAGATGTGTTCACTCTTGAACAATACTGCATATCCAACTCCCTCCAAGGCTGGAATTGAAAGCGTGTTGTCCTGCAGCCCTGGAATATAGCGTACTCCTGTAATCTCCAGAATCTCTCCAAACTCAAGTTGGAATCGTACTCGTCCCAAACCTCTAACTACATGCACTGTCCCATCTCTATCTTGTACGAGCTGCTCTAGAATAATCTTAAAAGTGAGGAAGGCATCTCGCCTCCCAGTCATGTGACTACAATAGGAACTATCCACAATCCAGTTCCCAGTATCAATTGTTCCACTACTACTGCAACGCGAAGCAGTAGTGACAATAGAGAACTCTTTCTCAAACTGTGTAGCATACCACTCAATCTCTGTTGTAGCTGCAACCTGCTCCTCTTTCTCTTGTTTTCCCTTCTTCTTCTTGGGACATTGGCCAGCATAATGACCAAAATCATTGCATGCATATCACCTGACTCTACTCAGGTCCTTCTTCTGCTTACCTATCTGCTGCTTAGCCCCTCCCGGGCCTTTCTTGGACCTCTTGCCTTTAGCTGATAAAGCAATGTTTTAATCATTGATATCCTACTCAGTCTTCCCTTGAGACCCTTCTCGGATCTCCTCCTTTGTAAAATCATCCCACAGTATTTCCCAAGAGGGAAAGTTCTCTCTGCCAACTACACACTTCACAAACACATCCCACTCCTTAGTGAATCCTTTCTGGGTTATCCGCACTAGCTTGGGATTGGGAATCACCTCACCAACTGCATTCAATTCATATTTTACCTGTCTAAGTCTAGTGAGGTAAGAGGCTACATTCTCACCTCTCGCCATCTTTGTGCCATGAAGCTTATCCTTTAAGGCCATTTTACGATTTTCATTCTTGTTCTCATACAAACCATTCAAAGTATCCCACATCTCCTTGGCAGTATGTTTCTCTGCAAAATGTGGGATGAAATGATCTCGAACACCATCCAGAAGTAGTCTCTGCGTTCTGGCCTCCTTCACCTCATGTATGTCAGGGGCTATAGGATCAGTTGTGGGAGGAACCACTATGGTACTGATGAAGGTCCATAACTTATTCTCCTTGAGAACAGCTGTCATCCGGGCTTTCCAATGCAATTAGTTGGAAATCCCTTCCAAACGATCATCATACCGGATGCAAGCCATCTTTCACTTCTGCTCTTTTTCCAACAATGCACACTCTGCCCTGATGTCTGAAAATCATTGTTAGTCAATCTGCCCTCAACAAGGCTTTGATACCATGTAGAAATTTCACTTCTCTAACCGACTTTAGGTTATGCACAGATATCAGTTCAATATTTATATTCTTGTTTACTAGTTGCTGCAATAAAGAATTACTCATGAACAATCTGAACCTAAAGCACAAAGAAAAGCTCTACTACATTAAATCTGAGCAGATAACACATTCTTCAATTCACATTTTAGACACAGAAATTTATGGAAAAACTACCCAGGAAAAAACCCCAACTAGGGAAAATCTGTGAGAGAGAGATGTTCTTTATTATTTCTTCTCGAAATAGTACAGCTGTAAAGATGTACAGCAATTATTAAACTCAGTGAGCCAAACTTATCTCAACCATATGACAACTTTCCAGCCTCGAAAATAGTACCAAAACAGACTTTATTTATGTGCATAAACTATCTTGATATATATGTTGAACGATATAGCACGGAACTGCCAGTACAGTACAGAATTCACCTTGAAAAATGCGTTGCCTGTATGATCTAGTTACCTCGGTTATTGTGCCCACTGAACCAACAAAAAAAATCTGCCTCGATTTTTGTGCTATCTCAACCACAGAAAACATTGTACGGCCTGCTCAACTAATGATGTACGAACTGTAATTAAAGTGCAGTCAGCCTCCTTGAAATTGGTGCCATCTTTTCTCCTTAAACTCTGTGCAACTCCACAATTTCAGTGTTGTTGCATTTGCCTTGAATTCAGTTTCAGAATCTCTCTATAAAATCGTGCCGCCATTAATTCAGACTGCTTCTCTCTCTCTCATTAACTCGACTTCTCTATCTCAGATGGTTGACCTCCTCTCCAACTCTCTTGGGATGTGTGTATAAATGATGAATGGGGTGCCTTATTTATTGTTTTTCCCTTGTCTTTTCATTTCACCTTCTTGGGTAGCTGAAATGACACTAGATCAAAGGCCCACATTTAATCTAGTGTTTTCTCATCAATGGATGAGAAAAGTCACTTTTCTCTCCATTAAATATTTTCTCTCTCAACCACAACTTAAATAAATTGAAAAGTCACTTTATAACTCTAAAGTGACATTAATTACTTTTCTCAAGCAATTAATGCAAAGGTTATGTACCTTGTCCCCTTTTTAGTGACTTAGGAAAAAGTCACTACGGGAACACTTCCTTGGTACAAATTTCAACACTATGTTGTACAAGCCAGCCCAGTAATAGGAAGCAAGGTTAATACAATCTGTTACATGTACCTACTAGACCATGGGTTAGCGTCTCCATGGATTTTATGGGTGGTCTGTCAAGAACCAGGAAGGGACATGACTATCTATTACCGGTAGTTGACAGGTTTAGTAGGATGTTCATTCTCATGGATTCTACACAGACCATCAAAGGACAAGAAGCAACAAACTTGTTCTTTAAAAAGGTATGAGTGCACTTTGGGATACCAAGAAGCATCATCTCATAAAGAGATACCATATTTCTTAGTGAATTTTGGACTACACTTTGGGAGAACATGGACACTAAGTTGAATAGGTATACATATTTCCAACCACATATAGATGGGAAAACAAAAGTGGTGAACAAGACATTGGTTCATCTTTTGAGGGGTTATAATCAAAAACATCCAAAGACTCGGGATAAGAATTTGATATACATACGACACTCTTATAACAAAGTAGTCCACACTTCCATTGGTAAGTCCCATTTTGAAACTTGTTTTGGATTTCTACCACCTTCACCTCTAAATGTTGTATATGGACAGTAAGGGAGAGTGAGGGAGGACACCACATGTGAAGCAATAAAGAGCTGGAAAATTCATTTATAAGATGAGGAAAATCCATTTTCAAGTACATGAGATATTAAACAAGTCACAAGAAAAGTTCTTGGTCAGATATTACCAACACAGGTTTAAGAAAACATTCAGGGTGGAAGATAGAGTTTGGTTGCACTTGAATAAGGAAAGACTACCAAGGTATTGGAAAGAATATCAACACACGGTGGTATGGTCCATTTGAAGTGTTAGAGAAGGTATGAGATAATGTATACAGACTCAGTCTACCCCCATATATGTGCATTTACTAAGAAGTGAATGTGGAAAATATAAAACTCTTTGAACAATTCACATTGGACTAGGAACTTGAGCAAGTCTTACCTTATGTAGATGACTTAGCACCAGAAGCTCAAGCAGAGTTAGTAGAAGATATAGTTTTGTAGAAGAAATCCAAACAACCAGATGTGGATAGTATGAACTCTGGTAGGTTGGGTTCAAAGGACAACTTCGGGGAAAGGCTAAATGGTACTCCAGGAAGAATGTATAGGGAAAATTCCCTCAACTCATTTAGTAAAATATTTTGGGGACAAAACGCCTCCAAAAGTAGGGAGTATGATTCGAAATAGATTAATATATTGTTGTTCATATTTTGGTGCTTTTGTGGAAAGATTGCATAAATTTGCTTGTAGGGCCCATTTTAGGGCCAAGTCTTACTTTGCAAATTTGAGGTCTAGAACCTTTCAAGACCTATTTGAGGGATTAAATGATGTTTTGGGGGGTCAAAGGTTTAGAAATGTAGTTCATATCCCGATAACGTTGTTCTACACTCCAAGAGATTTCCAACGGCACAAATGTCACCCCAATCAAAGTTCATATGGGGTAGTTATGCCTCCTGCTAATTGACCTATCTGGTTGACCATGATTGTACCAAGTGGATTCCACATCATCTCTCATTACCCCGACACGTGGAACTAGTCATGTGTGGAATTTCAAGAACATTCTATAGGGTCCAAAACCTTGACCATAATCGAGATTTGAGACATGCAAACATTGTAAAAAACTAACCTAGATAACTATCAAGACATTGTTAAATATTGGGCAACTAGAAGAAGAAGGGGTTCCATCCTTATGGTATTATTGTATTGTTCCATATCTAAGCAATAAGCAAGGAGTCGATATTAGAGCATAATAGAGGAAGTAGGGATTCCACGTCAACTCTCATTACCCACACGTGTATCTAGTTATGTGTGGACTTTCAAGAACATTATTTAGGGACAAATCCCTAACCCTAATTAAGAGTTTAGGTATGTTAAAACCCTAAAAAACTAACCATGTATGACTATCAAGACATTGTTAAATACTCATCCACTATAAGAAAAAGGGGTTCCATATTGTATTATTGTATTGTTCCATAGCTAAGAAGGAGCCAAGGAGTGGATATTAGAATATAACAGGGAAATAGAAGATGTTGTAGTAGCCATACAAGCCATAGTGTCATAGGTAACTCCCTAGAGAATACCACTTTCTTGGTATTTTCATTGCATATTGGAAAAGAATAGAGAAAGGCATAGTCCTCATTTCTGGATGGGTTTTTCTCCATAGTGGGTCTTCCCAGGGTATATCTTGTGTTATTGGTTTGAATGTGTGGATGTGTTATTTTGCTCTATATATTTTCCTTTCAGTTTCAGTTTATTTTAGCATTTTGTGGAATTAAGCTAATACAATGAATATTAAATATACTATATATACTACATAACTAAGAGTTTATAGAACATTGTAGAATGTTTTTTTCTTAAGCGAAAGAGAACTTCATTCTCTTCCATCCAAGTAAAGATTACATTCACAGAGATTACACTGCATAAGGCGCTTAAACAGTAGCCCCGAAGACCCCAAATCCCATAACTATCCACAGGAAAACCTTCTCCAGGACTACCAGAATTCCAAAACATACCAACTCTGAGCAGTACTAATAGTTCTATCCACACTCGGTAAAGAAGCAAAACAGAGTTCCAAAACAGAATAGCTCTAAGTAGTACAAGCAGACCTATCCTTAACTGGTACAGCAACAAAAAACTAACAGTGTTTCCCACAGTCACCAAACAAACAGAGTTCGACATCCCATTACATAACAAAAGCCTCGAGAGGCACCAACCAGAAAAATGGATCCCAAAGTAAAGAAGCATTCGTAAGCCGAACCAGCCCGACGTCACATTCAAAGACTCATCCCGCCGGCCCCGTCTCATCATCAATGTTCACAACCAGTGGAGCTTCCGTCCCAGCAGCCTTGCCACGAAGATCAATAACTTTTGGGTTATCCACTTTCTTAGGATGAGTTAAGTATGAAATGCCCAAATCCGCCGCAATGGCGTCCAGTTTCATATGAATCCAGTGAGTTTCCTCTACATGATCCTTGCATTTATCCTCGAGCTTCTTCAGACGCTGCGAATCCTCCAAAATGTCGACCCGGGCGTCCAGGGTCTGGGAAATGAGTGTTTTAGTAACCCAAAGCATGACCACCGCTCTGTTGTAAAGATCCATACGACCCCTAGTGTTTCCTGGATCATGAATCCAGTCGGCCATAGCCACCGCCTCCGGCAGCAGCTCCTGTTCCCCCACCATTCTCCACAAATTCGCTTCCATCTCTTCTAATTCCCTTTGTAACGGCTGAGGAAAGAGGCGACGGAAGAACACCGCAGTGGAGGCAGCTCGCCACTGTTCCCTGCTAGGCCCAGCCTAGGCTTCGACGCCCCTATGCAAATTACTCGATTCACCCTGACTATGACGACCCCGGCGAGCAGGGCGACCTCTTGGAGGCATCCTTTCAACAACACAATTGTCACACTCAACCCAACAAGAATACACAATAAAGCTCAACAAGACACAGACCTTCTCAGACTGATTGCAGAAATGGCGAGAGTCGACCCTGTGCAGAGAATTTAAAGGCAAGATGCCACTCTCAACCATTAAATTCCCCATAATGATATGAGCCTTGTAGTAATGCCCTGCGTCCTTGGAAAACATCATGCGATCGGAACCCTGATCATCAACCTCCATTCTAATCGTGGGGACTCGATTTCTAGTCGCCATCCCACACTTCAGATCTCTGATCATCAGTGACATCGGGGATGATGAAATGAAAGAAGAACGAGCGGTTAACTCATCCTGATGATTACCATAAGGCCTCTCGTTACCTCTGTAAGCAATAGTACACCATCGTTTATGAACCATCACTTCACATTATTTAGAATGCAGGCCAGCGACATCATTCATCGCACATACGTCAATTTCAGCAGTTTGCAAACATTTATCCCGACACGTGCTCGTCGGCATGTTGAGGGCCTCTCCATCCCATCCCTCATCGTGGCAGCTGGCACCCTGGTTAGCAAGCACATCAGCCAAGCAATTTGGACTCCGCCTAACGTGGTGGAAGGTGACGGTGTTCAACGACGTTATAATATTTTCCAAACAGGTCATACGCCACGCCAACCACCAAGAATGGGCCAACTTGGCCGCACGAGTCCCGTTAGCCAAACTAGTGGTTAGTTGAATCATCAATTTAGAGTCACCCTCTACGTGGAGACAGATGATGCCACGCCGAGCTGCCATGCATAAACCTTGTAGCATCGCCTCACACTCAGCCACATTATTGGTTTCCAGGCCCAGATGGCCATAATAACTATACAAAACATTCCCTTTGTCATCCCACACGACACCACCATATCCAGCATTTCCGGGGTTACCCTTCAACGCCCCATCGAAATTGAGTTTAAGCCAGCCTGGTAAAGGAGGAGACCAGACCACCAGGCTTTCCAGAGCTATTCGACGGGGGCGAATGCTGTCGATATGGTTGGGTGGCGCCTAGATGCCCCATTGATGCAGAATACTCACTTCATTAGCCGGTAAGTTCATATCTTGCTCAGTCCAAGAAATTAATTGCAGAGTCTCAAGAATGCCACGCTGAATTTGACTCCATATAACTTTGTTTGTTTGATGTTTTCCTGTGAAAATTCTTTTATTACGTTCTTTCCATACTTCCCAAACAAGAAAACCAGGGAATAGTTCCCAAATTCTATTAAGAATTCTCCCCTGGAACGAATCCTTCCTCCAGCAATTGAGCGTTCCTGCAAGGTCAGTTCGAATTCTATCCGACAAACGGAAAATCATGGCTCCCTTATCCCATAAGCCCGAGGAGAACCTGCACTCATCAAGAAGATGGACAATCGCTTCCCCATGAGTCCCGCAGAGAATGTAGTAAGAGGGTCCCTCAAAGCCCCGCTTAGTGATATTGTCCCATGTCATAATTCTGCCTCTCAACGCCAACTAGAGGAAGAGAGTGATTTTAGGCTAGAGTTTATCTCCCCAGAGGCGCTTCCATTTATTGTCGAGAATGGGATTATCCTGGCCATCCTGGATGCAGTACGCCTCCTTCATAGTAAACATACCTTTAGGTCGATGTCCCCAGTGCAGAATGTCCAATCCCAACTGAAATTTGAGCTGATGTTGTTGCAAGATTTCATGAATGTGCTTGCCAACCTCCTCCCCATAGATACCTATCCACCAATGCAGAGGATTCCACACACGAAAACCTCTGTCATTCAGTTCCTCCTGCTAATAATGATCAATCGTCTGCCAGTTATGGTTCAAAGCAAGTGAGTCAGGAGGGATATCATTCACCAAAGTTAGAAGAGACGGTTCCTATTGCCACGCATCAGACCACAAATTAGCCGAAGATCCTTAGCGAACCTCCCAAAAGATGTGTTTCCTGATCAAGTCACGCACCTTCCTAGCCATATTCCAAATATGCAACCCTTCCTCCGGACCATCCATCCTGACCCAATCTTGTTTTTCAAACTCCAGAGCATACTTCTTACCCCAAAAACTAGCCCATTGCTCATTTGTATGATTTAGCCATCGCCACCAAATCTCAGCTCCACAAACGATACTTAGCTTCTCAGGATCCCAGATCCCAAGACCCCCTTCTGGTTTAGATTTACACAAAATCTCCCAATCCGCCAGGGGCCACTTTCTATGTTCCGTAGTGCCTCCCCAAAGGAAGGAGCGTTGGATATCTCTGATGTCCTTCAGAACCGATTTGGGAGCTGATAAAACAAAGAAAAGATATAGAGGCATCGCTTGTAGCACAGTTTTAACCATGACGACTCTTCTCGGAAAGTTTAAAGCACGGAGCGTCCAGTTTGAGAGTTTCTCACGCATTTTATTTAAGAGTTCCTCCCATGAAACCTTCTTTAGAACAACATCAGAAAGGGGAGCACCCAAGTATTTGGTTGGAAGGGAACTCTTCTTAAAACCTAAAATCCTTACAATGTTCCTTTGACTAGCAGGAGGAGTATTAAAGAAGAAAATCAAGGATTTATCCATATTAAGAGTAAGCCCTAAGGCTCTTAAGAAGAGATTCAAAGCCTACTTAATTTGTCTAGCTTCCTTAACAGAGGAATGTCCTATCAGAATAGTGTCATCAACAAACTGCTGATACATTATAGCTTTCTCATACAGTTGGAACTTGAGACCTTTGATTTTCCCCTGTTCTACAAAATGTGAAATGAGCCTACCAAGACCTTCAATCATGATCACGAAGAGAAAGGGCGAGAGAGAAGTGATCAGGATAGAAAAGAACGCAATGGAAGTTAGATTAGCAATCCACTTGATCCAGACGTCGTTGAAACCAAAGGAGCTCATAATCTCTTTCATGTAGGTCCAGTTGAGTTTATCATAGGGTTTGGATAAGTCTAACTTCAGTAACATCTCAACTTTCTTAGTGCTCTTATGGGAGTGTAAGACTTCCTGCGCTAAGATAATACCATCGAGAATTTGTCTTCCTTCCACAAATCTCGTCTATTCCACAGAGATCAAAGAAGGGAGAATGGGTTTGAGTCGATTAGCCAGGACTTTCGTTATGAGTGTATAGATGATGTTGCACAAAGAGATAGGTCTAAACAAATCAGATCTCTCAGCCACTGGAGTTTTCGGAATCAAAGTGAGAAAGGTAGAGTTTAAAGCAGGGAGAACCCCTCTCATTTTCCGTGATTCTTCCACCACCTGCCAAACTTCAGTTTTGATCAAATCCCGAAAGTGGTGAAAGAAATTGACCGTAAAACCATCAGGCCCAGGGGATTTACCATCCTCAATTTGATTAATGGCGATCTCAACCTCCTGGAATTCAATGGGACGAATGAGCATCTCATTCTGCTCATCAGTAATAAGCCTAGGAATTACATCCTTGATCTCCCTGCAAGCTTCAGAACGGTCCACCTGAGGTTCCGTAGTCACTTCCTTAGAATGAGAGATGAGTTCCTGCTCGATGTCCTCATGAGAATCAACTAAAACACCCTCATTGGTACGGAGATTACTAATCTGATTCTGGTGTCTGTGTTGGATGGTTGCTTTGTGGAAGAACTTCGTGTTCTTATCCCCATCCGTCAGCCACTGGTTCCTAGATTTCTGCTTCCATAAAAGTTCTTCTTGAGTCTCTCTCTGATATAACTCTTCAGAAGGGTTGTTTTCCTCCATAGCCAATTCAGTTGGCAAGCCAATCCGCATGATGCTTTCCTGGACCTGTTCCATCTGTATTTCAATCTTAGCTTTATCAACCAAAATGTCCCCGAAGACATCTTTATTCCAACTTTTGATTTTTTGTTTCAACTGTTTCAGTTTTTGTTGAAAACAGTACATCTTGGTGCCATGAGGGGGGATAATATTCCTCCACACGAGTTTGGAAATATTTATGAGTTAACCAAAAACTCTCAAACCTAAAAGGCCTAGTCATTCTCGTCCCAATATTACTCCAGATAAGGGAAACCGGCCAATGGTCAAAGCCTGAAGAAGCAATCAGGCGTGATGACAGAGTCCCCCCTAAAAGCATAATGCTTTTAGAAATGAGGAATCTATCCAACCTCACAGCCACCAGATGCTCCCCTCCTCGTCTGTTATTCCAGGTGAAACCATTGCTCCCCATATCAACATCAATCAAATTACTTGTCTCAATGAATTCATCAAACAGGGTATTCTCCGGAGTTAGGATTCTTCTCCCCCCTTTTTTCTCAGACAGTGACCTGATCAAGTTAAAATATCCTCCTACAATCCAATGAGTCTCTTCAAACATGCTCCTAACCCTAGTTAAACTGGTAATGAAATTACGCTTCTCCAGATAACTGCTCGGCCCATAAACATTGGTAATAATCCCTCTCGCATTAGAGCCTAAAAGGTGAAATGCAACAGAGAGACTAAACTTGGTGGAGAGAAAGTCAGTAAGGAACACAAGCCGAGGGTCCCACAGGATCGCCAGTTCTCCAGAATGACCATCAACATCCAGCACCATATACTTACACTATTTCCAAATGCTATGAGCATTTAGCTCCATATATGCTCCCGAACACTTAGTTTCTTGTAACATAACAACAACAGGTCTTTCCTTCATAATCTTGCTTTTCAAAGTTTTTCTTTTATGAGGACCATTAGTCCCTCTAATATTCCACGAAACAATTTTCATCAAGCACTATATCTCACAGAGAGAAGAGCATCCTGGATCGTGGGATACTGACCTGAGTCAACCAATCGAGCCCCAATTTCCCCTATTTGCTCCCTATTGGATCTCCTTCCTCTCTTCGATCCTCCTTTGAATTTCCTTTTACTCTCCTTCAATTTTAGGGGACCAATCCCCAGGCTTGGGGTAGGTTTCGTTTTAAGAATAGCGTCCTTCAATAGCTTAAGTTGATTATCCGGAATGGAGTGAACCTCAATGTTTTTGCAGGCCTCTTCGATGCTATCAAGATCCAGGTCTCCTAATTCGATCTCCTCCAGTTCCTCCTCCATATGCTCTGCTGCCAAAGGGCTTTTCCTAACAGGTTTACCCTTCTCACTGATCTCCGGTATCACTGCTTGACTATCAGCCTCAGGACGAGGAGATTCCTGCGCTTCCCTAGGAATAGGAGGCTCTAGCAAATCGAGATCTAGCGTAGCAAAGCAATTTGTACTAGGTCCTTTATTCCTCGAATCGGAACCATTATGCCTCCTTCCCGCTTTTCGCCGATTAGAGATTTTGGTAAAACCTTCCGAATCAAGCTGTTCCTGAGGTGTGCTACCCGGTATTTCCACAGGGAGGTTCAAATGTCAATCCCAAGCCAGATGTCCATGGGTACGACACCGTCGACAGTAAAAAAGAACATGTTCATAGTCCAGGGTTTGAAACCACTTAGATTCTTCCCTTGTTAAAGTGATCCCCTCAGGTAGGTTTTAGAAATACTCATGTAAACACATATACGGGCATATGATACATACCTTCCTTGCTTAGTTTGATCAGATATTTTAACAAAATGCCCTAGGGCGCCTCCAATAGCCTTCAGTATGTCAGGGTCCCAGTATTGAGTCGGTAAAGAATAGAGTCTGATCCAAACTGGAGCTATGGACAGATCTTCCTTGTCAAGGTTGAAATGATCCTTCCACATACGTTAAAATAGCCCTGCTAAGTAGTAGAAATATGGTCCTCCCTCAAAAACCTTGTCCTTATCTTCCAGATTTAGAAAAATCACAGTAAAGAAACCCTTAGAACCCAGTAGGAGATCAAAGTGTCCTTTAGGTTTCCAGGTTGAATGAATCCACCAAGTTAGCACTTTCTCTAAGGGCCAGATGCCCGTGAATTTACCAATTAACGCATGATCCGTCATGTGTTGAATTCTCTCCTTAACCCGCGTTGGATTCACCGAGATGGCAGAAATACTCAACAACTTAGGAATACAAAACCCCTGCCCCACATTTCCTGGATCAGATGCTGAAATCTCCGCCTGAGGACTGAAACCCTCTCCTCTGATTCCTTCCTCCTCAAGTTGCACTTCTTAATCTCTTTCATCGTTTCCTTCTCATGCTGTGGAGGAGGGGAGAGGCCCCTCCCCTGAGTACGAACCATCCTACCACCACTTCCCCCGAGCCCCAACACCACGCCCGATATTCAAACTTCAAGCACCCGACCATTGGATGTAAGCACTTCTTGGAGCCACTTTTCCATCAATCTGTGTGAAAGTCGTGTTGACTTTTCTTGTTATTGTCAGAACATTGTAGAATGTTGTATGATATGTTGTGACGAATTGTTCTAGTGTAATAGAATTGTTCTAGTGCAATATCCATGGAAATTTACAAATCATATTGGTATCAAAATAGTTTTCTTTGGGGTTTTGTGAGAAATTGCATGATCTAGGAGTTGGTGATATAAAGAAAGTCTTCAAGCCCTAGCCATGGTGGACATCGACATCAACATCAAGTTTAAAATTATAGAAATTTATGTTTATAACTAGGAGAAATATCATTTTATTGAAGTCACACATGGATAAAGTTAAATTTAAAGGTAGGTAAATTTATCTTTTCTAAACATAGAAGAAAGTAAAGTTCATCATCAATCTCAAATACATACTTTTTATGTATTGCAATTAAAAATTACCAAAATTTTAACTAATACATTGTTAAGCATTTTAATTAGTTAAAAATGATATAATAACATTAAATGATTTAAACTATAATTAAACATTTTATTGCATCTCTAATTTAGATCATTGACACAATACATTTTATAAATTTAACAACATCAACTAGACATGAAAAGACATAAAGATATCAACATGATATACATCAACATCAACATCAACATAATATGGCAAGAGGTGTGCTTCATGTCAACCATTGACCAATGTAATTAAAGCTATCAACAAGTACATAATAAAAGCATAATTGATTAATAAATAACATTAATAAAATGTTGATAGCAAGAAATGTAATTCATGTCAACCATCGACCAATGTAATTAAAGTTATAAACGAATATATAACAAACACAATAATGCTTCTACAAATAACACAATAAATATATATATATATATATATTACTACCTCATATTGAGGATCACAAAGTAAAAAATGTAACTTATATTGTTTTATTATCATTATAATTATTATTAATTATTAATTATTAATATAATTATACATATTAAAGTTATGAACAAGTATATAATAAACACAATGATGCTTTTACAAATAACTCAAAAATATATATATATATATATATATAATTTTACAACGACCTCATCACGAAAAGTAAAAAATGTAACCTATATTGTTTTATTATCATTATAATTATTATTATATTATAATTATTATTGTATTATAATTATTTATAATTATTATTATATTATAATTATTTATAATTATTATTATATAATAATTAATATTATTATATTAATATTAGTATGAATATAATTATACATATTTATGTTACATAGTAATACACTCTTC
Organism: Larix kaempferi; assembly: GCA_027924585.1. NCBI lineage: Eukaryota > Viridiplantae > Streptophyta > Pinopsida > Pinales > Pinaceae > Larix > Larix kaempferi. The sequence continues at coordinate 25,863,861 of BSBM01000632.1, read as the reverse complement.
CCAAGGATCATGAATACAAAGAAAAAATATCAACCAAAAAAATGCATTCCCATGCCAAGCCTAACACAACTTCATATCAATCTGCCATATTTCATGTGTCATAACCACCAAGAAGATGAGCACAAAACTGAATCATGTCTATACAACCTACATGGTTGTAAACTGAATCGTGTCTATACAGCCTACATGGTTGTAAGTGGTTAACCAGGCATTTGACTAATTAATGCAATTCGCTGCTTGCACTTGCCATGTATGCAAGATTAATAGGTGGAAAACGCAGCCTAAATGCAACCACTATACCTAAATGCAAGAGCCAATGGGGAGACGCAACCCTTACTTGAAACTAACAAAGCTTGAAGTCTAAATGGGGAGGGGGCCTATTTTGCACTAATCTTCCCTCGCCAAAGAAAAAAGGCTTGTTCTTCCTCTTTTGTCCAGTGTACCTCATTCGGATTGGTTTACCCACCTTAACTAAAGACGAGCTTTATTTCTTGTTATCTTATCTTCGTCAACTTCCCTAACATCTAAAACTTCATGTTTTTACGGTAAGTTGTAAATCCTGCAGGTGTCTTCGTTGTCTTCGTTTTTCTTGTCAACAAGACATACAAAATCTGTCCTTGATAAAACCTACTATTCTTCTATTTCCATAGCATCCCAAAAAACCTTATAATGCTTCTTTAACTATCGGTACTCCATATGGGTACACGGATTCATGCATATATCAATTAAAAAGCTGGGAAATGACGAAATGGATAAAATTTGTTTGTCAGCACTGAACGGGAAAACCGTAACGCTCGTAATAGGAGAATTGCAGATTTAACAAAACAACCAATTTATGAAAATAATGTACTCTGAATGGCCCTACTCGAAACCACAAAAAAGTGGCACACAGAAATCTGATGAGTAAAGACACCACAGAAATTGGTATTAACAAGCAATAATAAATCACTACACTTTAGCTTTAATTACGAATTTTTTTCCTAGAGTACATTTGAATTTCGAAAAATAAATAAATTCATAAATATTTATCAAACCCACCATGAATATTCTATATAAATGAAATTGAATGATCCAACAAATGTAAGAAGAAACATAGTAGGCGAAGCAAACCAACTCAGAGTCAAAATCATGGAGTTTATCCACAAATTAGAAATGTAATTCCAAAACAATGCGTTCAACAGCAAGAGACCCATACCATCACAAATGGGATACTAAAGCTAGATTAGATTGGTGGTTCGAGTAGAAACTAACAAAGATACATTTTAATCTCAGAATCTATTAGGCATCAAAGGGATAAAAAAAACAGGTGCAGCAACCTTCTTGCTTCTTAAAAAATCTGGGGTTAAGATGGATATATATCAGTTTCAGTTTGTTTTTTTTAACAAGGAAGGCTTTTTTCTGACATTATAGATTGGATGCACGTGACACATCGCTACCACACCAGGCAATATAGTGCATCGATCTCTTCCACCCCAGAATGTAGAGTGCACCATTGTGCCCCGGGATTTCATGATGTCTAGGCCAACCTTCAACTCGCAATACTGTGTTCTGTAACCTCATAAAGCATCTCGCCCAAAATAACGGGTCGCTTATCTTCTTTCAGTCTTTGGTTACATTTTCGCAATAGGTTATGGAGTAAACTGATGACATAAAGTGACCACATAATTAAATTTATTACGAAAAGCTCTTGCCTGGATTCATTTTCCAGTGGAAAAATCAAAATGGAAACCGTTATACATGGACAGTTCTATTTTGCAATTACAGATTACATATAAGAAGAATACATTTAATTCAGATCAAGTTTCATTGCTAAAGAAAATTCTACCTCATATTATCACACTTAAGAGCCTTAGTCCACAATAACCTGTCTTGAAACAAGATAGAAGCCCTTTATTTACCAAAGCATATCGTGCAATATAACTGCTCGTCCCATAAACAAGCTAAGGAATCAAAGATGCTAAGACTTCTTTCAGAAAATAATTGCGATGAGATAATGTTCTGTAGCTTGTTATTATTCAAAAAGGAAAGATAAGCTTATATTGCCAGCCAAGATGAGCATTCCTTCATTATGTAAAATTCAGTGACATCATATGTTATTAGTCTATTTCTAATGCTTCAATTGGCATCAAAAATGGTTTCAATTGTACTCGTATTAAAACACCTCGTCCCATTGCTTCAGAATATGTGCCAGCAGTCCGGGCAATATCATAATCCATGACTGCATGCACTTATGAACACATGTCTAAAATTCAAACCGAAACAGGACAGCATAAATGACAATGTAATTCCTCTCTAAAAGAATTAAATCTTCGTCAATTAGCTAAGTGTGATGATCCCCTCCTGCTCCCTCTTTTTCCTTACGAGCAGCTTCTCTTAGTTGACGTTGCTTTTCTTTATACACCGCATTCCTTCGGGAGTACTGCATTGAGTAGAGATTGGAGAGATTGGTTACTCGTGTATAGTTTAGATTCATAGATCACTAACCTCTTTTATAATAAATGTCAACCATTTAAATACAACTTTCAAGAACTTAATGTGCATATATATCATTCTTACACTCAGCTCATATAACTTGTAGGTGCACACCAACTATTAGTTCCGAAGAGTATTAAATGAAACCCAAAAACACTGGGAAAATAGGATTCTTAACAGAAGCTTTTATTGCAGTTTTGCCAGCTGAAAATGAAAAACATTATTCATGAAGCTAGCAGAACATTGAATGTCTAAGAAGAATTTTCTCCGGCTATTGTTATTTCTTTCTCAGAAAGAAACAAATGAAACCAAGTTATAGAGCTCACGAAGTCATTTGCACTCCAACTTCTATGTTCAACCATAGAAATTACAATGTAGCCAATGTAAAGTTAGGGTTGGTAGAGATATGTGTGTAGTTTCCAAAATGCTTACAACAACCTAGAACAGGTAAGGTTCTTGATACGGAACTGACATCCAAAAATGGAAATTGGTGGTACTGTGAGATGTAAATGACAGCTTTTGCTACCATACCTACCTTTGATTGACTACTAACCAGCATAGATCCATCCATCTTAAACCCGGATCTATTAAGCACCAAGAGGGATCCAATTTCTCGAGGTGTAAATTTTTTCTTGATGTATAAAAAATTTAAGTTAAAAAAAATTTACACCTTAAGAAATTGGATCCCTCTCGGTGCTTAATAAATTCAGGTTTAACATGGATCTATGCTGGTTTTAATTTTTTATTTTATGAGCCAACATGATTTTTTTAATTACTTTTTTATTTTTGATAAGTTAGGAGCCGACATGCAAAAGTTACATTACATAACATGACAAACGTGACAACACCTCGCCATACTGGGTTGTAAGCACCTCGCTACTCTCAGTGCAATTAAATGCACATCTGACTTCGGGGAGGTAAAACAGTAGAGACATTGATTTTGCACTTGTAATTAGAAGTTACTAGAACATCTGCTGACAGACAATCTTATGAACCTTCTCTCCTGATCTCTCTAAATCATACAATATAATTATCCTGATTCACCTGATCTCTCTAAATCATACAATATACTTATCCTGATTCACCTGATCTCTCTGGTCACTGGTCATAATGGCCTTCCAAGAAACAAAAGATCATCCGCTTTACATGACAATAATATTTGTGCAAACTGAATAAGACAGACCACTACTTTGGGAAACTACACACTGAATAAGATAACCACTACCACTACGAAGAAAAGCACCAAGGAAATAATACGAACTATCAAATATTTATCACTACTGGCATAGGATTACCTTCAACTATCAAATATTTATCACTAGACTGACCACTGTTGGAAGATTGGCAGGCTGGCAGCAATGGGGTTTGGGTTTGAAGAAATTAGCAGTATGTTGTTACATCAGTATGATTTGTTATTTTTAATTTTTTTGCAATAAAATTATAAAAGTAAGCTAAAAAAATGTTTTTTTTTTTATGTTGCAGGCTGCAACCTGCAGGTTCAAATCTTCGACTTTCAACTTTCAACAAACATGCCGAAGACTTTGGATCCATTCTGGGACTACGCAGAGCCTCTTGATCCACAAAATCGGCAAAAGCTAAAATGCAATTTGTGTGGGAAGGAGATGACGGGGGGTATAAGTAGGCTCAAATACCACCTCGCACAACTTTCAGGGCATGAGGTGGATATTTGCAAAAACTCCACACCTGAAATTATTCATAGGGCCAAACTCGCAATTGAAGGTATTGGCAAGAAGAAAGATGAAAGGGAAGCTCTCAGGCAGGAACTTGGAATGAGAGTGTCATTAGGATCCGGGTCAGCCGGACACACTTTAGGGGGAGTGGGGAGTGAGACCTTTTCCTCATCTTCCGCCATGCCTTCAACATCTAGTCACCATGTTCCGAGATCCGGGCCTGGTTCACAACCAGGTATAAGGTCAATGTTCAAGATAAAGGAGAAAAAGGAAGCAGACCAGCTTGTGAGTCGGTGCCTTTTATGGAGTGATATACCATTCCACTTTGCGAGGAACCCATTCTACATTCCTATGTTTGATGCCGTTGCTACTGTTGGGCCGGGGTATAGGCCCCCCACTTATGAGGAGCTGAGAGGGCCCCTTCTTGATAATGAAAAGGTTGATTGCACTACTAGGTTGGAGGAGCTTCGAGGTTCATGGGAGTTCACGGGATGCACAGTGATGTCAGATGGTTGGACCGATACGAAGGGTAGGACCCTTCTCAATTTCTTGGTTCATTGTCCTAGGGGCATAATGTTTATAAAATCTGTGGATGCATCTGCACATGTCAAAGATGCAGCATTACTATGTGAGTTGTTGGATGGGTTCATCCAGGAGGTAGGACCGCAGCATGTTGTCCAAGTTATAACGGACAATGCTGCGAATTATGTGGCAGCTGGCAGGATGCTTATGGACATGTATCCTTCTTTGTTTTGGACCCCTTGTGCTGCACACTGCATCGACTTGATCTTAGAGGATATAGGAAAGATTGAGTTTATCAGGGATGTCATTGATCCAGCAAGAAGCATCACCAAATTTATATACAATCATGCTTCTGTGCTTAGCTTGATGAGGCAGTTTACTCATGACAGGGAGTTGGTTCGTCCCGGCATCACTCGCTTTGCCACTTGTTTCATCTCTCTTCAGTCTCTCCATGCTTCTAAGTGGGACTTGCAGACTATGTTCCTTTCAGCTGAGTGGCGTGCTTTATCGATTAGCACTAAGGCGGAGGGACTTGCCATATCTAGACTAGTGTCATACCAGGAGAGCTTCTGGGATGGGGTGAAGGAAGTGTGTGCCATCTGTGAACCTTTGGTAAGGGTTCTTCGCTTGGTTGATGGAGACAAGCCCGCAATGGGCTACCTATATGAGGCCATGGATAGGGCCAAAGAGGCCATTCGTGCCTACTGTGAGGACAAGGGAGAGGATGGGCAAGCGAAGCAACAATTGATATGGGCGGTGATTGATCAGCGATGGAACAACACACTTCATCGCCCCATTCATGCTGCAGGGCTATTCCTCAACCCCGCATTCTCTTACTCCTGTGGCTTCCGGTTTGATGGAGAGGTAGTGGATGGGTTCTTGGAATGTGTCGAGAGGATGGTGCCAAGTGAAGATGATCGTTCAGAGATTTCCAAAGAGTTGGAAATCTATAAGAGGGCCATGGGAACATTTGGGTTTTCTATGGCTATCAGGGACAGGAAGAGCAAAATACCAAGTAAGCTTCACCTTGTTTCAAGTTCAACTTTCAAGAATGAAAAAAATTCAATTTATTTATTTCTTTGTTTTAAATTTTAAATTTTCAATGTCTTCTCTTATGTTTCTAACTTTCTCCATTTCATTGTAGATCATTGGTGGGAAACCTATGGCGCACGAGTACCCCATCTCCAGAGTCTTGCTGTTCGGATCCTTAGCCAGACATGCAACTCTTCTGGTTGTGAGCGCAACTGGAGTGTATTTGAAAAAATACACACCAAGAAGCGCAACAGGTTAGAGAATTTGAAATTAAATTCGAAATTCATTATCTATTGAAATTTTTCCCTTGGGTAATTATAATTTATGTATTCTAGATTCTAATTCAATAAATTCACTGTCCTCATACAGGTTGGATACCCAACGCCTGAATGATCTAGTGTACGTCTCCTACAATCTCAGGTTGTGGGTGAAGCAGCTTCAGAAAAAACCTGATGTGGAGGCCATTTCATTGGATGACATTGACACCACTACTGCGTGGAGAGTGGAGATTGAGGAACCTGTTATGGAGGCAGCCCCTGATTGGTTAGAGGATGATCATGATACACAGGATCCCCAGAGTGAGATATGGGAGGATGAGGCGTTTGGCTTTGAGAGTGTGCCACCACCGGAGCCACCAGTAGCAGAGCCACCAGTAGACTGTCTAGTTCCACAGCCACCGGTTGCACGGCCACGGGTTTCACGGCCACCGTCTCAGCCAGAGGGACCCAGATATAGGGGCAGTGGTAGCAGTAGCAGTGGTAGAGGACTTGATGAGCGTGACGTAGTAGTACCTTATCAGTCTTCTAGTTCTTCTATATTACATCCGAGACCAGGCACTTCTAGAGGCAGAGGACGCCATAGTCCACGACGACCCCCACGAGCACCTGGGCTTTCTAGCCCTAGAGGCAGAGCCATTACTAGAGCGATTACCTTTACCCGTAGAAGGGGTAGAGGGAATCCATAGTTTACTTTATTTAGTTTATTTCATTGCATATGACAGTTGACTCTATGAGATACATTGATTGTATTTTTTTGGTGATTCATGAGTCGGGGACTCAAGATCCTGGACACGATTCATTTTTGATGTGTGATGTCTAGACTCTAGCGACACGTCTTATTATTTATGCATCTTATATATCAGTTTTCTTTCCATATGCATGTGGCAATGTGTTTAAACTTTATTTGATGTTCTTGTTGCTTTAGATGTTTAGAAAATTGAAAAAAAATGAAGGACACAATTCATTTTTGATGTGTGATGTCTAGCAATACGTCTTATACATCTTATATATCAGTTTTCTTTCCATATGCACGTGGCAATGTGTTTATTTGATGTTCTTGTTGCTTTAGATGTTTAGAAAATTGAAAAAAAATGAATATTTTTGTATTTTTTTAAGTTTGCCGATATATTGCCGATGTTTGCCGACATTTTCGCCGATAAATCCGATAATTTCTTTTTGGACCCTCGGCGATATATTCGCCGACACGATATTTGTAACTTTGGTTAAAACACATTCTTGTATTATTTTGGATTTTCAAGAGTCAAATCCTTGAGGCCTCTGTTACACTTTATGGTATGCATGCCTACAGTTGTTTATTAAGATTGTAGAATTTTATGCTTGAAAGGTTGAACTGAATGACCTGGCTACAGGAGAATCAATCCTGAAGTTGAGCTTAGTAGAGGCTAAACAAAGCCATTGGGAAGCTTGTGTACCATAAACAAGCCCTCGAAATAATCGTTAATAAATATCTCTACAACCCATAGTCCATGTTACTATGGGGTTTATTATTATGTAACTTGCACTTGCTCCTGCAGCACACCAATAGAGAGTGTTTTTTACATGCAGAATTAATAAAAAGGGTCTGCCCTCAGTCACACGAAGGAGAGTAGCAAGCTGGATGATTTCTGGCGATGTCTTAATAGTGAGGCCAGGTACAAGTGCTGCGTGATTTGCTAGAATAAATAGTAATACCCCTCACTCATGGCAGCTAAGCTGAAGGAAAGGTGGTGGACATTGAAGAATTCTCAGGGAGTCAAAGCAATATCTTTTGGACAAATTTGTAGGCTATTTTTAAAAGGTGCTCAATAGGTTCCTCTCCTTGAAAATAATCCATCCCAGTGATCATTTCTTAGATATAGAATCCACACCAATGATCATTTCCTAATTCCTAGATATAGAAACATCTCACCGAACTAGCAGGAATTCCATAGACTAGAATTAATTGTGTGGTGTACCACTCTCTTGATTCGATTATGGCTTATTGTTAGAATGTAGTGATTATTTTCTACCCATGTTCAGGTGTCAGAAGTTGCTAAGTGTGATGCTGAGATAGAAGTCATGATGAATCAGCATTTTTGTGATAGGATTTTTGGTATTTTGTGCATTTTTAATATTTTGTTTTATTTCAAGTTATAGAAGACTAATAGGCTGAAGATGAATACCAAAAAACTTTGGTTTTCACATTCCCAACATGTATACAAGTACATATATACAATTCTTAATGTAAATTAATGAAAGAACATTTTGCTGCCCATCTGTGTGATGTTCCATATTCTACTGTATAGTCTAATTTCTCATACAGTAGCAGAGCTTTAGAGGGGCTGTGAACCTGTGATGTTGGAGGAACTCTGCTGAAAGAGTTGGACCATGTGTTAGGAGAAAGTCTCGGTTTTGTCCTATCAAAAACACTGGAAAGGCTCTTGGGGAAGAATCTAAAATTAGTTGCAGTGCCATGGTTACTAGTGAGTGCTGTTCTTCAACTTTGTCTTCTGCATTTGCATCTGGTGTACAACCAGTGTTGCTGAAGTACCATCGGTGATTGAAGAAGAGATAAGAGCCTACAAGTTGACCTCCACCAAAGATGTTGTACATATCCGTCAACATGATATATTTAGAGTTCCAATTTCTTTAAAATAAATCAAAGGTTTATCAAGTTCCTTCTCTTCTTCTGGAACTTCATATGGTGAACACAAATCCTTTGTTCAATAAACATGCTAAGGGATTAAGACTCAAGCCAAAAGGTGCTTGTGCTTAGCCTTTTTTAGTGGCCGCATTGGTTCCATGTGAGCTTGATGTATGAAAGACATATTTGTTTTTCTGCTTTGGCGATTTTAAGCCAAACTATTTGTTTGGTGAAAGCATATTTACCTGCTTCATAAGCCCATGGTTCTTTTCAGAAATAAAATATGAGTTGGACCATAGCGCAGGAGCAAATTGTACACAATGTGATTGACTCTCAAAGCACACATGCAGGAGACAACGAGCAAATTACTGCACTAAACTCAACTTATTTTGTATTGTAGGAATACATATTATGGTACAAAATTGGGTAATTGACAATAAAAATATCCACTAACTAAAAACTGACTTGTCCCCCAAAAAATTCATTCACTTAATGATCATTTGATTTTCAATTACATCAAGCATCTCCCCTTCCTGTTAAAGGAGAGACCTTAAGATGGACACATTTCCCCGCTATCTCATGGCAACCACCTGAACAAGAATGGATCAAGGTAAACTTCATGGAGCTGCCAAAGCAACCCAGGTTTAGTAGGAGTAGGAGTAATAACAAACAAAGACAAAATTTTGACTATCTTATCAAACTTCCTACGCCAAGGAACCAATAATCAAGCAAAACTTGAAGCAATTAAAACAGGTGTTAAGGTTAGTTTAGAATTGAATAACCAGAAAGTACATTTTGAGAGAGTTTCCGAGTAGGAGTAATAACAAACAAAGACTAAATTTTGACGATCTTCTCAAACTTCCTACGCCAAGGAACCAATAATCAAGCAAAACTTGAAGCAATTAAAACAGGTGTTAAGGTTAGTTTAGAATTGAATAACCAGAAAGTACATTTTGCGAGAGTTTCCAAGCTTATAATACAATCCTTATTCAAGAACATTACAAACTCGGCATGGCACTGAGAGGGATCTTTGGAATGCATTAAGGAAGCAGTAAAATTCCTCTTCCAGCATGTAAGGAGAGTTTGATGTTTAACCAACTGGCGTACCTAGTAGCCAGCCTGGCTATAACGGAAGAAAATGTTATTCAAATTAACAGGTTTCCAACTAACCTCAAGGATGAAAAGTGGAAACCTAAGGTCGAATTATTATTTACCAAAGATTCCTAGGAAAAAGAGGTGTAATGTGTGTCCCTAAGAGAATTAGACCCTGAGATAATAAATCAGAGGTAAGAACTGAAAGGTGGTATTGAGCTGGTGGTTGGCAGACTGAGTTAGAATGTCAGTGGGTCAAAAAAGATTGGACATTGAAGATGCAAGAAGGGAAGCTCTACAACCCCCACCCTTGGATGAGCCGACAAAAATGGTTTTCACTGAAGATGCCAGTGGCCATTCCTAGGAAAAAGAGAGAGATGTACCTTTCCCAGACAGGATTCGAGCCTAAGATAATAAATAAGACCTAAACATCAAATCAAATATTTCTTGGAATTTGGGAGATTAGGGTGGCATTTATGTATGGGATGCATGGTTTTCATTTCCATGTGGAGATGGACAGCAGCCATTATTCAAAGGGGAGGAAGATTTGTGACCCAGTAGATCCATTAATCTCCCATGTGGGAGCTAAGGGAAACTTGCTGCATTCTTATTATTCTCATTTACAAATTCTTATTTTAAGTTCAGCATGAGTCAATCTACAAGAAGGATTTCAGGTTGTGGGAAAGAAGAGGGAAGATTTGAGAGGTGGTATTGAGTCGGTGGTTGGATGGATGAGTTAGAATGTCAGCGGGTCAAATAACATTGGACATTGAAGTTGCCCGAAGGGGAGATCTACAACCCCCACCCTTGGATACGCTGAGAAAGACAGTTTTCATTGAAGAAGCCTCAATCTGTGTGCAGCAGTTTGGGCAATGTGATCAAGGGCACAGCAATGATGAGTAGCAGCAGTGGATATGTAGGCAAAGATAAAGGTGCATGCATTTCTCCAACATGCATGTGCCAACCTTCGACAATTATCGGCCTTGGAGAATTCCAGTTTTATGATTTTCTTTAATGACAAACTGTTGTTTTGGTTTTTAGTTTAACTTTTTCCATATTTAGAGCAAGCAAATGACTTAGAAAGCCTTCCGAGTTTAGAGTAAGCACTATATTTTGAGTTGGTTTCCAGATTTCTACCATGGACACTCTATTCTAAGAGAATTAGCGCACTATAGCCTTCTCTCAGGCAGGTAGGGTGCATATCTCCAGGTAGATTAAGAATAAGGGTTCCACTTCTAAATCTTGGCTCATCACAGGAATGGTCTATTTTTGTAAATCCCTAGCCTTCTTAGTCTATAAAAGAAAGGCAGGGTTTGGGTGTTTATTCACTCATTTTTGGGCTATTACAGTGTATTTATTCTTTCTAAGTTTATAGAAGGCAAATGCAATTGAGAGTTCAGATTTGCACCAGCTGCCATAATTTCCAGTGTTGTGAGTGTATATCTAGCATGCCTTCATCCTCTATTTTGATAGGTTCTAATTTTTCTATTACCTATGGTTTGTATAAGAAAGAGGTCCCCTTACCTATTTGTGCAGGTTATTACATGAGTTTGTCTTATTAGAGCAGGTTGAAGCTTCTGGTTGCCTTTGCAACACAAACTCTCGAAGTTAGGCTCAGTTCTATTCTTGTTGCTCCTCTAGTTTCAGACTCTCTTGACTATAGGAAAGAGTGCATGCAACAGAGATAATCATCAATGTCTTCATCCTTCTTTCTTCTTGTTACCATTCTTTTCACTTGAAACTTGGATCTTGAGCAAGCACTTGTTGCTGTTGAGAATTTGCGATCATTCAGTTTCCCACATTCACTACCATAGTTGAAATTCGAGTGATGTGAGGAGATTGTAAGAGTCTAGGCGTGATTATTTCTATCTCCCAAGATCCTTGAATGCATTGACTTGAGTCCAACTTGATTGGAACTTTGTTCTTTCTAAAACTCCTAGTAATGAAGATCAAATTAGCGTCTTTTGGAGACCAATATCAGCGCACATGTATAAGAATTCTAATTTCTATTTCAAGCATTTATTTCTAAAGTTTTATGAACTTGTTAAATTCAAAATGTACCATTCACCTTCCAAGTTTTCTTACCACTTTTTCCACAATTCCAAGGACAAGGCACCAGTCATCTTTAAAAAAGATTTGATTTACAAGTGTTTTCCCAGGAAAAATACATTAAATATCATTGCTAGTTTTCAAACTTACTTCGAGATTTGTGAGGGGAATACATTTTATTAAACAGTGAAACAATTATATAGTGTTTTCCTTGTATTTCTGTTAAAATTTTCAGTGCATGGTAACAGTCTATTGCACTTGGATTAAAACACTAACAACTAGAAATAAGAAGCTTTAACCTACTCTCAGAACTGCCTAATCTGATCAACACTCATAAATTTAAACACATCACACTGGAAAAGTATGAACAGCAAAAGCTAAATGGACTACCAAACCTGCCACTGCTTTCTCAACAATTCTGGAAAAACAGATCTGCTACAGGAAACTCAGAAAACCACTTATCTCGAAAATAAAAACAATATGAATGAATCAGCCAGACCCTTGCCTATCTTTTATGGACTAAGAAGGCAAGCAAAATACAAAAAATATCCAATCCATAGGGGTGCCTTGATTAGAAAAGAAAAACCCTAAAACTGACTAGGGATCGGAGCCCAATCTTGCATGAAATAGTTGCCCAGGAATAATTCGCATCGACTGGAGTAGGACACAACAAATAAAGCTGAGTGCCTCTCCTTGAGATCTGCACCTTCCTCCTATAAGAGAATTCCTCATACAAGAGGCACCTCATCTAAACCAAATCTAAACTGTACAAACACATTTCCTAAACTGGAAAAGCAACTCAAAAATAGAAAAGCACTCTTATTCTATAATTTGAAAAGTACACTAATTTTGAACTAAACTCAAACTGCCAAATTTAGGATAGCAACTATACTTGGAGAAAACTAAGGTTGGAGCATGCATGCACCCTCTAACTCTCCCTTTTCCTATCCTTCTATAACATTGTCGCACCTCCTCTGCTGTAACAGAATCTGAATTGTTGCTATTGTTGGTGTGCCTCTGTTATTGAGGATGAACACTATCAGAGCAGCAAGCTAAACAAACTCTTAACACTCACTCTTTACGAGGATAGTGTTCTCCACCAAACCAAAATACTGTTACAACATCTCGAACCTCCCCTCTTCTACGGGAAAGATCATCATGCTGACCATCTATGAACCTGACGAAATATAAACTTGGACCACTACTCCCTACTATACTCTGAAATCTCTTCGGAATCTTAAAGGTGTACTTCCCTCATTCAAGAACAACTTTATCAACAACCTGCCAACCTCTAATGTCCTTCATGTCAACTTCATGGGCCAAATTCTCCTCACACCACATCATGACTTGTGTAGAAGCTCTTGCAATGATAAACTCATCTACATGCAAGGCCAAGATAAGTGCATCATATATATCAAATAAAGAAATGAAATCTGAACTAAAAAAATCGTCCATCCTAAAATAACAAACTCACAGTGCATGCATCAGCCCATAAAAGGTCATCCCCAATCTACAATCATGGTTACCTGAACCATGCTCCTCAAAACCTCTGACTACTGAAGCAAAAGTCTCAATAAGATCAACTCCCTCTTTCTAGGAGAATCCTTTGACAACTAGAGTATGAGGCTCATCATGGTTAACTCCCTCTTAATGAGAGAATCTTCAACAACAACCTGGGCCTTGTACTCTTCAATACTCCTACCAGTTGCATGTATGTAATCAATCCTTAGTTCCACAATAAGTTTGAAACTATCTGCACAAAGCTATGCCACTCCTCCATCATGGCTTCCTGCCATACACACTCCATTGAATTAGCAAATAGCCTCTAATCATAATGCACTGACCATCAAACTCAGCCATACACTAAATTTGTTATGCAAAAAACTGAAAGAAAACTCTTTGTTAAACCAAGAACATACAGGACATCAACTAGCTCAAGAAAATCGCCTAAAGGCATGAGGAAGGAGACAGAACCAATTCCACTCACTAGACACGCGGCATCCTTGCCCAACTATACTTGTATGCATTCCTCTTGTTCTTGCAATCTGTTGAAATCCTTCTTGTCAAAGGTCATTTGTCCAGATGCTCCACTGTCCATGTACCACCCTACACCAGAAACAGTAATAGTGGAAAGGCACAATACCATGGAGAAAGTTGTCTTGACTCTGGATGCTAACTCATCCACTCCAGTTGAAGTTTTTGCAATCCTTGCAAACTCTTATTGTTGTTCCTTGGCATTCCTTCTCTTATGACACTAAGATGCACAGTGGCCCATCTTGTGGCACCAAAAAACTTCAAGTGACTCAAGTCTTTCTTCCCTTGGTCTAAAGAATATGATTCTTCCTCCTTGCTATTCTGACACCTCCCACATCCTCCTTTGTTACTACCCTTCTTCATCCTACTGATGAATGCTAGATTCTACTCTTTCTCCTCTCTACCTAGAACCATCTCCAATCTGAGAGTTTCTCAAAGGTTGGAAGCTTATCTCAAGCAGAGACACCCCAAACAAAAGGCTACCCAGAAGATTAAAACCAATTCAAATCTATGGGTACTAACTCTTCACTCTTGACCTCTTCTCCACTACTGCAAGTTGACCACAAAATTTGGTAATATTCATCAAATAAAGCATCAAACATTTCCATAAAAGCAACGTTGGATTGATGTTTTCACTCTGATATAGAGTAACTAGAGCATCAAACATTTCCATAACAATCTTCTTTCCACCAATGCGAGGGATCATCTGAACTTCATGGCTACAGTGCTCTTGACTTTTTGGTTCCTTCCCTGCTTTTAAGTAATTCTTGTAGCTTTGAGTTTTTCAACATATGCAAGTACCATTTGTGAATATTTTTAGCTTTGTCGATGTCCTCTCACAGTTGAATCTCTTTGATTTTGCCTTCCTAATTTATATCGCTTTCTTTTGTTATCTCCCTTCCTTTGTCTCGGTTGACCTTCAGAGTACAACCCACCCAAAGTTGCGAGTTTGAAATAAAATGGGACAGTTAATCAAGAAATTATATTATGTGTGCATGTGACTTAAATAAATAGGAGAAAGTAAAGAACAATCATAACACCATTCACAATATGTATAATTATCACGAAATCTCTTATTCTACTCATTGTCTATTACATATAATATACATGTGATCAACAGAGATGGAGGTGATGTACAATATGAAATGAGAATGCCTTCAATCATGATGATTACTCAAATCAAGAAAGGGACCCCTTTATACAAAGAGGATCACAACAAGAGTTGTTAAATAACCATTCACTCCAATAAATATGAGAAACTAACTAAGACTTCCAAATAACATCTCTTTGTGACCTTCTTGTTCTTAGGCATCATGATCCACCAATGATCTCTCTTCTTCATGGATTAATAATACAACTGTGACTTCTCTTGAAATTGTCCACATCAACTTATGCACCCCATGATCAATCTGAAGACCAGTCCTCTTCCAAAAGTTGTATACTTTCATCGCTTATCAATTGACACTTGATTTCTTAAAATGCTTCAGATATTACACTTCACTCAAGCAAAACTAGACATCCTTTCTCATTGATTCCTGTGGAAGATTGTTGATCTTTACAAAGTTCTTAATTAATCTATTGTAATGTCCAACAAGTCTTAGAAAAATCTAACATTGTTAACATTTTGCAAGTCATCTGAAGGATCTCCTTAGTTAAAATGTTTGACACCAATGTCGAGGGATAATTTTTAATGTCAACTGGAACAAAATATGACTGTCCTTGTCTTTCCATCTTTCTTTGGAATTGATGAAACTAAATTATGTTATACAATACTTCATTAAGTCTTACTATCGATTTTCTTTCAATTTAAGCACACCTAAAGGAGATTGTGGACCCCACTCCACTCATATTGCTTTATCTTTATCAACTTTGTACTCGTATGCTTCATCTCTTCCTCTCCCTCAAACTTTGTTTAGAAAATCCTTCACATTTTTATCATGGTCCTCTACAAGCATCCATGTTTCATTCCATCCTTGGCAACCAAACATGGGCATCATTCACCTACATCTTGTTGGCACTCCACTATATGCCATCACCCTACTTTATGATTTGCATGTCCTCCTGGATGTATTAGATACATTGAATGCCTTGTTATTTCATGTTCTGCTCTTCAAACTTGGCACTGCTGCTTCTCATGAAGTCCTTAGAGCACGTGACTTTTGAATTTTCTGACATCCCTCACAAGTAGGGCATGCATGTTAGATAACGCGTTCTGTTCATGCAAAATTCTCACACCAACTAGTTGTGGGATATCCACCCTAGACAAGACAGCCTCTTTCTCCTAGATGTCCTATTGTCCTCGTGCATTGAATTATGCACTTAAACAGGTCGTCCCATTTGCACAAGTGCCTCACGATACATAACATCAAAGATGTACGAGATTTTCATCATTACGCAAATAATTTTTGACCCTTGTTATCATTATGTAGGTTGCCTTTCAAATATGTCACATCACAATTTTGTACTTTTTCTCCATAATGTAATTCCTTCATGATGATGCAAGTATGTCTCACTAACTAGGCTGTCCTTGTAATGCAGGCCATCCAACTTGCTCATGATGTCACAATTATGTAAATTTTCCTAGAACAGGTTGTCCTTGTTGTGCAAGCCATCCTTCATACACAACATATAATTTGTGAACCAACCTCATTAATTAGGTCATCCAAGTGATGTCAATCATCCTCCAAATGTATGATGTCATCACGATGAAGTTTTCCATCCTTGGCAGGTTGTCCTTGCCAACATTAAATGCATTTTACTTGTTACGTAGGACGCCCACCTTATGCATAACTTACTCATTACACACACTGACCACGTTGAATAGGACATCCTTATTAGACACTTTAACCATGTTGAATAAAACCTTCTCATTAATGAGGCCATCCTTGTACACTTGAATGTCATCATTAATGAGATGGTCCTCTCTTAAAATCTTATTAGGACATCCTCATTAATGGGGATAGTCCTCCTTAAGAACGTCTACAATAATGAATTTAATTACATTTTCCAAATTATTATATTTTTATATAAACTTTCCACCATTGGTCATTGCTTTTTCCTTCCAAAACTATGGTACACTGCCCTAGACATTAAAAGAGGGTATGAGTATTAGTAATTTAGTATACAGTCCCATGTTGTTTCATATTTTGTACACAAGACCACTTCCCCAACATGCTTCCACTACATGGCATCCTCTACCAAGCTTGCCTAGACTTCATCACTTTAATCTTCCAAACCAATGGTGCAACTTGAACTTGCAATGCCTTCTCCACTACCTCCATCTTTGGATGCCTTCCCTCGTGACAATTCTGAACACATTCATTAATGGTTATCTTCACTTGTGTTATTGATAAAGCATCATTGATTACAGAATCATAAAATTGGGACAATTGTAACTATTCCTGGTATAATCATCAATGATGCTAATTATGTACAGTAAAAAAGTGGGAGCCGTTGAGACACCCATAGTCATAAATGTTGCATCATATGGATCTTCTCATTTGAATGCTAAAGAAAATGCTGAGGACACACATGAAGATCATGTAGTAAATACACAAGACCCTAAGGTAGATGTTCAATGCAGTCGAGACTCGAGAAAACTTTGAATCAAATTACCATAGCATGCTTTGGTCAGAAGAATAATAAGCTCTAGAAAGTGATTATTAATTGCCCTTGATGTTCTAAACAAGCTCTAGAAAGTGATGATAAATGTGGTTCGATCATGAGCAATAACACTCAAATGATGATGTTATACCTCCAAGCATGAACATAATGGAATCTAAGCCAAATCAAGTATCATGGATCAACTGATAGGTGCAAGGTACAACATGGATTAATTGAGAGGCAGAAGGCACAACATGGATTATTCGAGAGCAATGTTATGAGAACCAAAACCTGACCAAAACTAGAAAAGCAAAAATCTAGAATTGAACTGGATATTGGACCCCAACATGGGAAAAAACTAGCAAACGAACCCATCATATAAAAATACATAAAATATTCATATTTTAATTAAAAGATTATACATCAATGTAAATCCATATTCCAAACCACTGCACACAAAATATGCAAAATTGCTTATGTATATAGCATGTAGGGGTGAATATAGCAAAATGGCACCGAGTGCAATATATATATCTATGTTCGAAAATCAAGGTATATCCACACAAATTGAACACCTTAAGACAAACACTCACACACAAAGATCAAGGATCAGTACAACAGAGTTTTATGTGGTTAAAACCCTCGAAGAGAGAAGCAGTCCATGGCCCTAGCCAACACAACCACTTGAGGCAATATATTAATGAAAAGGAAAAGATTACATGAACATCTCTCACAAAAATCGACAAATGACCCTCCATGCTCTTAAAATAGAGATCATGGACCAATCAGGTGTTAAGCCACAAATCAAGTGTCATTTAAATAGAGATGTTTGAACTATCAAATCACTCATGTAGAACATGATGTTGACCATCAAATTAGTACCAAAGCACACTAATCTAATATTACATTAGACCAAGTTAACCTTAACTAACTCCTAGTGTCTAAATATCCTAACATCCCCCCTTAAGAACAAGGAGAGATAGGATTGCAGGATTTATGAAGGTGACACAATCAAAGAGAGAAGGTCGCATTAGAGCCTAACCCCCCTAAATGACAACTTCTTGAACTCCTAACATAGACCTAAGCTTTGAAAATTTTCCTTCTATAAAGTTCTCTGTGAAAATGTCTGCAACTTTATCATCTATCAAACAATAGTGCACTTCAAGGAATCGATCCTAAAGAAGCTACTCAACGAAGTACATGTGTAGCTCAATGTATTTGCTATGTTGATGTTGAACTCAATCTTTGGCGCATTGAATTGCACTTTGATTTATGCACCAAAATGTGGTCAGATGTTGCCACTAGGATCCAACTCTAAAAGGATCTGTCTAAGCCACATGGCTTCTTGACTTGCACAAATTGTTGGTTGATAATCTGCTTTTGTTGAAGAAAGAGCAAGGACATTTTGCTTCTTACAAGCCCAAGTGATAGGTCTCAAACCAAGACTAAAAACATAACCTTTAGTAGAATTATGATCATCAAGGTCGTCGACCCACTCAAAAGTAGTGAAACAAAAAAACAAATGAGTCTCACATGAACAACATTGTATCACAAACTGAATTGTACCCCAGATATATGCAAGTATCGTTTTTGTTGCTTTCCAATGGCCTTATGGGGTGCTTTGTCACGTCCCCTTCCATCGATCCCACTCTAGGAAGGGAACATGACTAAAATTCTGGGCTTTAACAAAAACTCAGCCCCATTCATCAGATTCATACAAACAAAAACACATGTGTGTGCAGATGTATAATTCAATTAAACACAACAGAAGTAAAATTCTTCTACACACACATATATCATGCAATTTCCAGCATATTGATAACATGCATCAAATAAAAACATTACGTAATGAAATACAAGATAATACTTATCTTGAAACGACACTATCCCGAGCAACTAGTTATGCAACTGCAACGTTCCACCCAGCCATAGGCCAACCGTGCTCATTAATCTCTCAGCACAGCTGCCACCCTCGAGCCGGGCATGATTTCCACAAGGAATGGGAACCTACAAACCTATGCACGGCAAAATGAACACCACACTTAAGTCAAGCCAATCCATAGTTGGGTTTATCAAGCCAAATATGAACCCTCTTCATTTCTGAATGCTTGCACTCAAGCTCAAGCCAAAACAATGGGTACCCATAACTCAAACCACAGCATTCTCTCCCACACACATCAAGCACATATGTTGGGCATAGGAAATCGATTTCAACTGTGGGATGCACACAACATGGTGCCCATGGATTTCCCAAATCGTGACACCCAAAAACGAGTTGTGGGAAGGGAAAATCGACCCTTGGAGAAAAAAATCAAGTTCCCAACAGGTATATGGGCGTTTAGAGGCAAAAAACGACCTCTATGGGCCCCCAAATCATGACTCCCTTCCTCCCAGACATTTTGCAACACAAAAACGACTTCCGGCTAGAGAAAAGTAGAGGAAAACTCAGAAAAATGTGAGGGAAAACGCCCAGCTAGCTCCCAACTCGTGAGAGAGCAAAACTAATGGGTGAAGAATGGCTTGGGGAGCAATATCGTGGCTCTTTTCTTGCCCAAGAAGACAAACACGTTTTTCCAAAAATGGTGGCTTTCCCATACCCGAAATTGGACAGCCATACCTCTCCATTTCCCCAAATAATAACTATTTCAACCAACTCTTGGGAGAAATAAATGATTGGGTACAAAATTCAACATGGGTAGTTGAAAGTTCACAGGTTCCCTCATTAACACTTGGCTTGGCTTTATTGGTCCAAGGGTTTGAATATTTCCCTCCCAATTCCTTGTAAAAATCATGCCCCCATACTCTTGTTGCATAGCATAGCTAGTTGTGGGTATTTTATTCAAATGCATATTTACATGATATTCGTAATTTCTATTGTGCCTGGCTAGCACACAATCCACATGCATCGATTTTTAAATGTCGATACATAAATCGCTAAATCAATGGCGGGGCCTTGGCCTTGAGCTCCTCACCACGATTTTTATAACGATATTACATTATTTACATGTTTAATGCAACGGGGTCAAAATCAAGATATTACATGCTTGCATATATTGGACAACAAGACCAATAGCAAAGGAAATATCAAGAAGGGTATGATTCAAATACAAAGGCTACCAATTAACTATTGGTACAAAGTGTTAATTTTACTAATACCAAATCTAGATAAACTACTTCCTAATGATTTCCTTACTAAAAACAAAATTGCAACTCACTAAATAATTTATACTTATTGAATTGTTAACGAAATTTAAGTAGCAGAAGCAAAATGGAAACAAATCTTTCAGTAACACAAGCACAAAAATTTATGCCCTTCAAATCTGCTTTTCATTAAAATAATATCCAAGCATACAAGGGCTCCCTTATTGGGAAAATGGCCCAATGAGAAAAATACAATCTCCAACAAACCTGGCAAATCTGCCTTGTCGAGAAAAGCATCTACATGCAAAGTGCAAACTGCCCCAGAACCCTCTGCTGCCCTGACACACTTGTACAACCTACTTTACGACCCATAAGGCCTACTGCAGTCTGTTGTACAGTTCCAGCCTACTGTACGGCTCTGCTATCAGACATCTGAGTTGTACGACCCCTCCTGCAATCGTCTTTTGGTTGTTATCCTCTTCTCCTTGCCAAATCTGGAAAGTGAAAGTCCTTCTTCACTCTGTCAACTGAGTCACTTACTCAATGTGTGTGTGTTGGTGTGTCTTCTCCTCTCACTTTGGATACCTTTTATAATCTTAAGATGAGCCAAAACCCTAACCTCCTAAGTGATCAATGATTGAGATTAGATCTCTCCTCACTTGAGATCAATGACTAAGATTCACTTAAATAACTTAAATCACTAATGCCAAAAACTTAAGCATTTTACTAAATTAACCTCAATTAATTCTAAAATGGCAATCACTTTTAATAATTAAATTATTAAAGTGAATTTCCAAACTTCTAAGAGGTATCAATGACGATTTCCACAGGTTAGACACAAACCCATGTGGAAATACCTATCCGAGCTACAAACTGCAACACTCCCTCTTAGCGAGGAAGGTATTCTCCACCACTCCTAGTTTCTCTCTAAAAAAGACAAACTTCCCTTTAACCAAGGCTTTGATCAGAATGTCTGCAACATGTTCATATGTGGATATATACTAGAGCTTGACTGATGCCTTCTGGATATTGTCCCGAATTGAAGTGATATCTAATCTCAATAGGTTTGGACCTATCATGGAATACTAGATTCTTAAGAGTTTGATACAACGCTAATCATCACAATGAATCACTGTGAGCTCCATCTCCCGATCAAATAATCTTGTAAGTTGTTTGCGAAGCCAAATGGCTTCACAATTAGCCATACTCGATGCCATATACTCCGCCTCTACTAAACTGAGTGCTACAGAAGTTTGCTTCATGTTGAACCATGAAATCACTTTTGATCCCAAGTTGAAGCAGCACCCTGAGGTGCTCTTCCAATCTGATGCGGCCTCACTCCGTCACCTCCAAGATACCTCAATCCATACTCCATTGTACCTCTCAAATACCTGAGCACATACTTCGTTGCTACCTAATGCACTTGCCTCAACTCCAACCATGAACTAAACCAAGGTGTTCACAGCAAAAACTATATCTGGACTGGTGTAGAACAAATACATCAAGGACCCTATCAATTGTTTGTATAACTTGGGATCCACCCACTCTGAATCTGATGTGACAACCTTCTTCAGATTGGTAACCAAAGGTGTAGCCATCGGTCTACATCTCTTTAGGATCTCCACTATGTACTTCCCTTGACCAAGGAAAATCTCACCCAATCTCTGCCATACCTCTAACACGAAGAAATAATGCATCAAGCCAATATCCTTCATCTCAAACTTTGTATCCAAATCTGCCTTGCACCCTACTATAAGCCCCTTTGTACCTATAAGAAACAAATCATCTACTTACAACACCAATATGAGTGGATCAGACCCAACAAGTATGAAGTACAAGTTAGGATCCGCCTCTCTTGGTGAAGCCCATGCTCTGCAAGTATTCATCAATCCTAGAATACCATGCCCTGGGTGCATGTTTGAGTCTGTACAAGGCTTTCTTAAGCTTGCACACATGAGACTCCCTCCCATGTACCTCAAAGCCATGAGGTTGCTTTATATATACTTCCTCTTCAATGATCCTGTTGAGGAAGGTTGTCTTCACGCCCATCTGGTGAATCCTCCACCTCATGACTAAGTAGATATAACAGCTCAAATGGAAGCATATATGGCACCAAGAGCAAATGTCTCCTCGTAGTCCACTCCCTCTCTCTGAGAGAAGCCTCTTGCCACAAACCTCTCCTTGAACTTCTCGATGATGCCATCTACAATATACTTGATCTTGAAAAGCCACCTGGAAGTCACCACAAACTTACCCTCTGATCTAGGCACAATGTCCCAAAAATCATTCTCCATGATGGAGGTGTACTCTTCCACCATGGCTATCCCTCCAAACCTGCTGGATGGTTGCTTCCTCAAAACTAGAAGGCTCAAAATCTATGATGCTACTCATCAATGCCATATAGTACGGGAACTTCCCCGGAGTCTTGCTCTTCCTAAATGTGCCCTCAAGAGCCTCAACATGCTCACGAGCATCCCTCAAGGTATGCTCAAACCATTATGGTCTACTGACGAAATTGGAAGGAGCTAACTCCTCCCCACCTGATGGTTGACTACTTGAATTGGAAGTCTACGAACTATGTTCTCCCTTCGGAGCCACCTGCTCCTCTTCCTCTGCCACTAGTGGTAACTCATGAGACTTCCTAGATGCCAAGTTCTCCTCGAACTTAACATCTCAACTAACCATTTTCTTTTGTTGCAATGGCACGAAGATCCTGTAAGCCTTTAAGGTCTAGACTCTAGATGTGCCCAACAAATTTGCCCTTCTCTCCTGAAGGTTCCAGCTTTGTCCTCTTCTCCACAGGCACATGGATGTAAACTGGATACCCAAAGATCTTGAGATGCCTGATCTCTGGTTTCTCTCCTGTGAATGCCTCCTCGAGAGTCTTGTCCTCCAATATCCTGTGAGGACTCCTGTTCTGCAAATATACTAATGTGTTACATGCTTCTGCCCAAAGAAACATAAGCAAACTCTAATCATGAATCATAGCCTTTGCAGTACTGATGATGGATCGGTTCTTTCTCTCCATAACCCCATTCTGTTGTGGGTTGTACAAGACTATCTTCTCCCTCTTGATCTTGCCTCCTTGCAAAAATCCTTAAAGTCATTTGAGGTGTCCTCTCCCCCATTGCCTGACCTCAAGACCATGATCTTCTCACCTATCAAGTTCTCCACCTAAGCCTTGAACTCCTGAAATCAACTGAAGACCTCATCCTTGGTCTTCATAAAGAAGACACAAGTTTTCTTGGAAAAGTCATCAATGAATGTCACATAGTATGATGCTCCCTGCACAAATACTACCAGCATCGATCCACATACATTTAAATGAATAAGATCCAAAATCCCTTTGGACCTACTTTCACTGTTTGGAAAAGTAGCCTTGACATTCTTGCCAAGTGCACATCCTATGCACATGCCCTACTACTCAATATTGAAATTTGGAAGACCGATGACAATCTCCCTTAGAATCAGCAAAGCTCTATAATGCAGGTGTTCCATCCTCTTGTGCCATAGCTCACACAAATTGTCAGTGTCATGTATCGAGGCATGAATAGACTTCCCTTGTAACCTATATAAGTTGCCCTCTCTAACCCCAATCCTTACTATTGTGTCAAGGCTAGATCTCTCTAGACGTACGAGTCCTTCCCTTTCCGAACGATGACGACAAAACCCCCATCTTCCATAACTGAGACTGAGAGCAAGTTCTTCTTCAATCTTCGTACATATAGCACATCTTGGGCATCAAACGAACCTCTTGACTTAACCTGGAACGAAATTGTTCCCTCTCCCCTTACTGCATACTTGGTATCGTCACCAAGCTCCACATGGATCCCTGAACTTGTCTCCATCAGACTGCTAAATAGCTCCTGTGCTTTTGTTATATGATGGGATGCACCACTATCTACGTACCATGCGCTCTTAGCAATTGTGTTGGTGGAAAGAAAGGAAACTAGTGAGAAGTCACTCTCGAACATCACAGCAAACTCAATCAACTAAGTTTCTGCCACGGTTGCATGTATCGGCGATATATCAGAAATATCGGATATATCACCGATATTTTCCACCATCCGATATATCGAATTGAAAATATCGTGATATTTCCGATATTTTCAATATATCACGATACTTTCAATATATCGCGATATATTCCCTATTTATCGCGAGTCAATGGAATATATCGGGCTGCTAGCAAAAAAATTAAAATTTCTCGGAGGGGATAAAGCCTTGAAACGTCACTGATACGTATCAGATTGGTACGGATACATTTCAAGGGTTTTGGATGCGTTTCAGCCTAGAGGTGATACGTTTAAGGGAAATGGTAATATTAAATTCTTAAAGTAAAAGTGACATTCTCCTTATATTTCATTTTCTATCCTTTTACTTAAATGAAATATAAGGAGAATGTCACTTTTACTTAAATTTTTAACATTACCATTAATTGTTTCAGGATGTTTGAGAGTGGTTCCAACCTCATCGGACTTCATATGCAAAAAGTAGATTTTTTAATCCCATTCAGAATTCAACAGACTTAATAATTTTCAGGATTTCAGGATTGCAACATTGCCACTGGATTCTATCATATATGAGGGTATGGGATTGGCATTCAATTAAGCACATCAACCCCTCTATGTACCTTGATGTTGGTGGCGTTGATTGTTGAACTCCTCTGTCTTGGATGGACTTGGACCCACTTCCATAGCCAGAGGATGTGAACATTGGTGCTAGGCAGGTGCCTTCAATCCCAGGGGAATCAAGACAGGCTTGGGATCCCTATTTTCGATCTACTTTTGTTGAGGACATAAAGTACTACCACCACCACCACCAAAGAGACCTGTAGTTGGAGTTGGGGTTGGGAGGAGACAACCCACTTTCTCTTCTGCCTCAGCTGGAGTAGTTGGAGGCTCTGGATCTTCCAATCCAACCTCATCCCGAGTACCTCCACGACTACCTACTACTTCCAGAGGAAGAGTGGTGCCCTTTACTCGTAAAAGGGGTAAAGGGAATCGATGATTGGGATTCCTATGATCTATCATTTTGATTTTATTATGTATTATTTAGTAACTAGATGCCTCATGATGATTCATCTCATGAGATACATTTATTTTGAGCTTTTGATGTGATTTTGTATCATCCTATCAGGACCATGTTTCAGAATTTTCAATTTAGTGAAGATATGTGACCACTTGACATCTTATGCATCTTATTTATTACTTGTATCATCATATTTATGTAACAATGTGTCTATTTGATGTTGTTGTTGCTTTATATGTTTTAAAAATTGAAAAAAAATGAGTATTTTTGTATTTTTTTGTGGCCTTCCGATATTTTCCGCCAAGAAGTTATATTCCAGACCCTCGCCGATACTTTCCCCGAGACGATATATGCAACATTGGTTTCTGCAAATGTTGTTACCTATTGTGATTTTCCTTTCTTCTTCTCTGGACATTGAGATGCATAATGCCCATTTTTGTGGCAAATGAAGCACTTCATTTTACTCAAGTCCTTCTTCTTCCCCGACTCTAAGGTTGCCCCCTCACTGTTACCTTTCTTGCTGGGAACCTTTCCTTTACTCTTTCTTGTCTTGCTGAAAAGGGCCAAGTTCTCATCACTACCTCCTTGCTTGCTAGCTCTAGATTCCTCCTGAGTCTCTTCTTGGATGCAATCTTTGTCTTTATCAATTTTTGTATTATTCTAACACTCCCCGTTGATACAAAAACCTTTTAAACATGACAATTTAAAGCTTGATGATGAATATGGATCACACATGCCATTTTGGATCTTACAGCTATTATGTACCCATTTACAATCTTGAGAATATACACATTGTCAATTCGCCTTTTGTCAAGCCTTCAAATTTGTAGTACCTCTCTCTTCTTCTCTTGCTTGGCTTCATGAATCTCAAATTTGAATCTTGCATTTGCAATTCTTCATGTTGTTGAAGACAAAATGATTATCCCTAGCAAATGTGACTCTACAATCAACACTTATGGATTTTCATACCTATACCAACTAGGAACTAACTATACCTCGGGCCAAACACCAATACAAAAATTAATCAACTAACTACAACCAAGACACCAAGGTAACCAACCACAGTGTTCACCAATTTTCTAAGAAAATACTTTGTAAACAGGGCTTATCTATGTTAATCCAACAAATTGAACACCTATCACTCTCAGATTGATGGCGGCTTAACCTCACCATGTAATAATAACAACCCAACAAATAAGAACTATGAGAGACTTATTTACACATCAAACAAACTCGATTGCCACCATGTAAGGTTACCTAATCAATTAGCAAATTACAAAATTAAGCAACAGACAACATATTGTTAAAAATAATGCAGCTGCGAGAGCCATTCTCTAAGAGGATGGCACCCTAGTCAGTTAACTAGGGTCATGGTTAGTTAACCGGGCAGTTTAAGTCCCTAGCAGGTATCTAGGGTCTCTAGCAATTATCTAGGGATCTTGGTCTGGGACCAAGCAGTACATGCCATGGCAAAAGCCCCTAGTTGATCACTAGGGCCTCCTAGTCAATTACACCAGAGAGATTCTTGGTTTGGAACCAAGCACTATATGCCCCTAATAGTTATCTAGGGCCCCTTAGCTTATATCTAGGGTACCTGGTCAGTTAACCAGGTGGACCTTGGTCAGTTAAACAAGATGATGATGTGTGTTGTACTCCTCTCCTTAGTCAGTGGGATATGGGACCTTCTCAAGGGACTGGCCACCCCTTGTTAATATACCTAGCACATGACCTTGGTGAGCAAGGAGAACAAGAATAATCTTCTTTATTTATGATGATGTACTTTGAGTTGACACGTGTGGACCATAGAGGCCAAAAGAAAGGTCCTAGATGACTTGCTTAAGAGCTTGGGTCATAGAGCCCATTGTTGAAGGACCATGAACCCCCTTGAAGGCCCAAGAAACCCATTAAAGGTCCAAGTACCCCAATGAAGGACCAAGAGCCCACTTGTAAAGTACCAAAGGTCCCAAGATAAAAGTCAATATTTTTGTTAAAGGGTTAAAAGTAAAAGATAAAATAATGTAACCCTACCTAATTGGATTTTATTATTTGTTTTATCCTAGATCTATGGATTTGATGCTAAAAGACAAATTATAAATAGAGAAACATTCCCATTTGAGCAAGACACACTACACATGATCTCCATAGCTGATCCAAGAAGACTGTTTTGGGGTATTTTTTCTCTCTCTCTTCACCATCGAAGGACTGATTCTGACTTGAAGGAAGCCACAGTGGTTATTGGAGGTAAGAGGCAGCTGGCAGCATTGTTTGGGCCTGTCTCTAGTACACGGCAGCCCTGCTAGGGGGGCTTCTCCTCTCATCTGAACCCTATCTAGGGCCTGTTACAAGCACAGCAGCCCTGCTAAGTGCTTCTTCTCTCAGCCGAGCCCTGTCTAGGGCCTTCTCCAATCAGCCGAGGTCTGCTTAGGGCCTGTCCTAAGCATCCAAGCCCTGTTAGGGCCTATTTCAGTCCACCGGCAACCTTGCTGGGCACCTTCAGCTCACGGCAGCCCATGTAAGGGTCTACACCAGCATGACTGTGGCCCCTATTCAGCACCGAATCTTTATCTCAGTCCGCCGAAGGCACATTTCAGTCACTGAGGGTTTTAACAATCAGCTGCAGGATCATATCTGGTCAACAGCAGTCAACAGCAGCATTATTTTTGGTCAAAACAGTCTCAAAGATCTTCATTCTTGGTCAAAGGCAGCTACAGTCTTGGTTATTACAGTCATTGATTGCAGAAGTTGATGTCTGATCAGTTTGACCGGTGGCAGCAGTCATCTTGTTCAGGATTGCCTTCATCATCCAGCAGGTTCTCTTGGTCTGTATGCCCTCGAGGCAAATGCATTAGTCTGCTTTTTATATCTGCTCATGTAAAATCTCAGACATCTCATATTTAAAGAAGATTATTCTTGCTGGGGGTTTTATACCTTGAAAGGTTTTCCACAGGGTAAAAAGTTGTGTTCTTGTGGATGTCTGTCTTTTACTTTATTGTTGATGATCTACTGTTCTTCTACTGCTGCTAAATCTCAGATTTGAAATTTTAAGTCTGCTAAAAGTTAAAAGAAGACTGTTACTGCTATCAAACTGAGATCTATGTTAAAAATTGAACACATCTCATATTTATTGGTTTGTTTGGAGACATGCACATAATTGGTGTCTTCATCTTTGTCTTCAATGGTGATGTCTTTGTCTTCAATGCTCTATATCCTGCAAAACCAACTTGTCCAATGTTGGAGTGCCTATTTCCAACATAGATGAATACTCGCAAGATTAAGTTAGGCAAATCCAATGTTACTTACAATGGCATTATAGATTTTAACTAACCCTTTATGACAGCAACATATTTTTGTTTACCTTTTATAACCACAATCCATCACCATTCTCTATTTGTGGTACTCCCTCTTGAACTTGTCTGATCCACACTAGGGGACAACATGATTCCAACTCTTACACAGGGACACTTCCCTGTACAATAACAACATCTTGATAATCATATTTATCTTTTGTGCTCGTTGATGTCTTGGTACCCTCAAGAATACATAAAGTGACTAAAAAATACAATACCTAGTCAAGCAAATAAGGGGACACGATATCTGGATGACACCTCATCCTTACAACTTGGACTCTCTGATCCTTACAACAATCCATCACCATTCTCTATTTGTGGTACTCCCTCTTGAACTTGTCTCATACACACTAGAGGACAACATGATTCTAACTCTTACACAGGGACACTTCCCTGTACGATAACAACCTCTTGATAATCATATTTATCTTTTGTGCTCATTGATGTCTTGGCACCCTCAAGAATACATAAAGTGACTAAAAAATACAACACCAAGTCAAGCAAATAAGGGGACACGATATCTGGATGACACCTCATCCTTACAACTTGGACTCTCTGATCCTTACAACATTTGCTCTCTTAAATAAACACCTATTACATGACAACCTCAATTCCTCATTGTCAAACCCCTGTTGCCGCCTGATTCACACCTAAGTGATAAAAATCTCAACTCACTTGTGCAACCTTGGGGGCAAGTTTAGGCAACTCCCAAACAAAGCCAATTGAGGCTACCCTAATAAAATGAAACTAAGTAATATTAATCATGGGAGTTAATCTATGGATACAAGTGCTATCTATAATATAAAATGTAAATCAAACACATCGAACTGGAAATAAATATAATATAAGAAAAATTGTGAAGCATAAACCACTTAGATACATCTGATCATATAATGTTTTGGAAGATAATTGCAAATACACAACAAAGCATTTAAAAGATCATTGCATGTGAGCTTAAAAGTGAAATAGATAATATGAAATAAGAACAATGGCTTTAAGACTAGATGATTTAGAAGGTAGGGAGCAGTGGTAAAACAACCACTATTAATTGTAGTTAGAAACAAGTTAGAAATTAGAAGTTAGAGAACTACTCTAGATTGCAAGTTAGTCTTATTAGCTAATGTTAGGGAGTAGTTGTGAAAACCGCTATTGACTGTAAGTTAGCCTAATTAAGAAAATTAAAATCAGTTAGAGAACTACTTTAGATTGCAAGTTAGTTATCCATTTAAATTATGAATAATCAAGTAGCAAGATAATCTAACTAATTAAGCTAAGATGTGAAAGACGATGAAACATTAATAAAGCTTGAAACTCATCAAAGATGCCAGACAATTTTAATCATTCGTCTCTTCGCAACTCCCTTTCCTCTTCTTACACAAACCTTACTTGATGGAATTGAAGATGAACCATGGTTTACAAGGGAAGGGATAAAATAAAGTATCCACTTCCTTTCTAGCTCTTGGGGTGCACCTGATAAATAAGGGTTTATAGTTGCACAATCCAAATGAAGGCAAAGATACAACACATAAATCCCATATAACTAAATATGCAAGAAAGGATGAAATAGAGATTAACTCAAGACATCTTTCCCCAGTGCAGTGGTAACACCTTTCCCAATGGCCCAAACAAGAAGCATAGAAATGACAATGTAAAAGCACCAATAAACTTACAGCCGTGAAGCTCCAAGCAAGATAAGTGTGCCACATGCAGAAGAAGGGAATCCTTGCAACAAAATCTGCTCCAAGATAAGATATATCAATTAAGCTCAAGAGAGAAGTCCAACCATCACCTATTTTTTCTATGCTACATAAGACAGACGTTTTGCTAGAGTTACTCTTCATTTCACCTTGCATCCATTGCCTATAGTTCTAGTAATCCAAGTTTAGGGAAGCCCCCCTTGGGTTGGAGAAGAGCCAACTGAAAGCATAAAGGTTATTGGTGTGGTGACATTGTCCTTTTCCTTTTGAGTTCCCTCGACTAGCCTGCTTCTTCAGGACTTTAATCACACATGCTAGTTTGGGAGGTAACACACCCTATGACAATATCACAAGAATCTCGACTTTTACACCCATATGACCCTGCACAATTCAGCCATCCAAGCATCCAACCAAATCAACTCTTCCACATGTCACTACTTTTATCTTGCATCATTTCATTTCAAGATTTATGGATTCATGAAACCTTCCTCATTTACCTTCATTTAACATTACACGTCTTCTTTCTGTCCAACTGACAATTTCTCTTTCTGCACAGAAGTCGTACTTGGCCTTGTGGACCAAATTGTTGTGGATTAGGTAAAGACTAGTGCATCCGCTTCAAACAGATAATACCTCGCATTACTGCACTTATCCTTGTTTTAATGTCAATAGTTCATAATAGAACAAGACAAATCATGTTAAGTCCCACAACGTTGTCCTTATTGGTTGTGTCATGGTTTTTGACATTTGTTAAATGCCAATAATTATCATTGGCTTCTCCAACACGTCTCCTTGTTTCCCACATCACATGTAGTACACACAACCACAATGCAATGAATCGATCTTTGATCAACAACAGGTTGAGCAAATCACACCTCTAAATGCTCTACACAACCAAAACAACATGATTGATCAACTCACAACGACAGATGCTTCTCCCAATAGCTTGATCATGTGCAACTATTCTTCTTTGTCACAGCTAGATTGCACCCTCGATCAATTGGAAACTTTCTTTGTCGCATTGTGGTCTTCTTTGTCCCACAATCTCATTTGGTGGAGTTTTCTCCTCACCATAATTAGTTCACACTTGAACCAAGCATCACACACCATGTTGCAAGTGTTGGATTTTAGGCGACTTCGGAAGATATTATTCATTGTATTTTATTGTACTTTTATTGTACTTGATTGTACCTCCTAAGGGAGATGAATTGGATGTAATTAATTATGTAATCACATGAAAGAGTCAATGTAAACCTTGGGGTGCAAATAAACAAAAGAAAATTATTAAAAATAAATTATTTATTGCCCCTAGGTGAAGTCGGCCCAGTTAGGGAATTTCTCGTTTTTGCACTTGTATAAATAAGAGGCTAGTGCACCTCATTATTCTCACTCTCACACTAAGCATTTGCGCATCACTTGGAGGAGGTAGCTGTGTTGGGGCTTCTACTTGTGGAAAAAATTTCCACATTTTCTCTTTTCTTATTTGTACTCTGACCTCGGGATTATCATGTTGCTGGGTTTTTCCCAATTGGGTTTGCCAGGGTAAACTCTGTGTTGTTGTTTTGTGCTTTGTCTTGCTTCTAGTGATCTTGGTTATGCATTTATATTATTATGCTATGAATGTATGAAATTTAACATGGTATCAGAGCAGTTCTAGAAGAAGCCATTGCCGAAGCATTGTCGGAATTAGGGTTTCATCTTGTGAAGTCTTCACCCATCATTTTGAAGAAAAAGAGCCATGGGAATTTCGTTATTGGCAAAGCGAATCTATTGGTGAAGACAGAATTCAATTCCAAGAACTTTCAAATTTTGACCTAACCCTGTGGCTGCAGCAGAATTAGGGTTTCAGTTTTAACTCGTTTCTCTCCACAGATTTGGACCAGCCCACCCTCTATTCAACTCTCCTTGGCAAGGCGAATTTATCTGTGGGTTCAGTTTTTCAAATTATTAACTTTCATTTTTGACCTAACTCCTGCTAGGGTTTCTGAACCAGATCTGCAATCAAGATGATTGGGATGAAGGTTGAAGATCGTTTGGAAGGAGCCTCCAACTTTATCTCTTGGAAGTCTAGGGTTCTTCTACTCCTAGAAGAAAATGATCTCTTGCTATATGTAAATGAGAAGGTCCCTGAACCAGAAGCCGAAGAGGATAAATCCCGATGGAGGAAGAATGATGCTAAAGCAAGAAGGATTCTTGTGGATTTAGTGAGAGACCATTTGGTTCCTCAAATCTCAGGAAAGAAGAATGCTAGGAAAATGTTCAAGACCATTATGAAGTTGTTTGAACACACTAGCCTAAATGTATCCATGACTTTGAGAAACCAGCTCTCAAATATGAAGATAGCAAAGTCAGAATCCATTGCCTCGTACTTTATGAGGATCACAAAACTCAGAGACAAGCTCAGCACCAGTGGAGATCCTATTAATGATAAGGAGTTTGTCCTTCACACTCTAAATGGTCTTCCACTATCATGGGAGTCTTTTATCCAAAGCATAAGTGGTAGATCCAACCTACCAAAGTTTGACAAGCTTTGGGCAAATTGCTCTCAGGAAGAGACAAGGATTGCAGCACGTCAAAGACTCCATGGCACTCCACTTGAAGAGAACCAAGCTTTTATATCTCATACCAAGGAAGGTAAGGCAAAAGGAGAGAAGTTCTACAAACACAAGTACTAAGAAAGGAGATCAAGTCCACCTCTAGATCGGAAGAAGGAGAAGAGGGATTTGTCTCAAATACAATGCTACAGGTGCAAGGCATATGGTCATTATGCAAATAAGTGTCGAAGTTCTAACAAAAGAAAGTATGAAGCCTCAACTGCTAATGTAGAAGAGGATCATCATCGCAAGAAGCAAAGAGATGATGATCGTTCGGAGTTCCTCTTCTAGAAGATCCAGAATGCAAGAACATAGATCTCTTATGGTTCCCACAAGAAGGCAGTGGGAGCCCACACACCAAAATAATAAGAGATAAGTATTTTGTTTTCTTGCTTACATAGATCTCTTTTTTTGTCTTATATGTTTTTTATAACTATTATATGCAAATCTAATGTGTTGAGCAGTTGATATAGTTTACCCTGTTATATTATGCATATGAGCTACACAACATTTCATGAAGTTAGTCTAGATGATATCTCCCTCCTACATGCTTAGGGTAGTGCACACTCTTGATGGCATGTTCTAGTGGAGATAACAGACATTTAGATCATTCCCAAAAGTGTTTGATAGACATGTTCATGATTGTTGTGATAATGTATTAGCTAAGATCCCTGTGTAAACTATTTGTCTTTTCATTTGATTATAAAATGTCACTGATCATCAGTCGGGATTTGACTTGTAGGGAAAAAGACCATGTGATTTGGCCTACAAGAGAAGACTTGTTCCGATGGACATATGAATCCCGTTGATGTTCAGCAAGAAGCTTCCTGGAATATGACTCTCAGCCTAGAAGGATGACCTCGGAGGAAGCTTTCACAAAAGTGAAACCAGAAGTAAGCCACCTTCAGATATTTGGTTGTCCAGTCTTTATACATGTGCCCAAGTTGGAACCTTCAGGCAAGAAGGGAACCTTTGTGGGATACAGTGAGTCTTCAAAGACTTACAGAATCTACATCCCAAGGTCCAAACAGATTGAAGTCGGTAGGGATGTGACCTTTGAAGAAGAATTAGTTGTCAAGAAAGGCAGAGGATCAGACATGGAGATCGATGATGAAATGCTAGAACCAAAGGAGATGAGATCATCTCCCCCTCTAGTTCAAGAGGGAGTTAGCAGAAAAGGATGAACCTATCGATTCCATTGATCCAGTTGATATCCCTAGAAATGTTACAGTAGGTCGGAAAAGACCTAGATGGGAATAACAGACTTAGCATGGAGCATATGGGAAATACAAGACCAGATTTGTTGCCAGAAGATTCTCTCAGAAAGAGGGAGTCGATTATGATGATACATTTGCTCCTGTGGCTCGAGATACTTCCATCAGATCGATCATTGCTATTGCTTCAGCTATGAGATGGAAGGTGCATCAGAATGATGCAGACCCCGACCTTTGCTTCAAGGTTGCAAATGATGAGCCACTGATTTTGGTATTGTATGTTGATGACTTGTTTCTCACAGGAAATGAGAAACTCATTGTATGGTGTAAGAAGAATCTCGCCTCTAAGTTTGAAATGAAAGATCTTGGATTGATGCACTACTTCTTGGGATTAGAAGTATGGCAGAGGCAGAAAGAGATTTTCCTAGGACAAGGAAAATACACCATTGATATATTGAAGAGATTCGGGATGTTGGACTGCAAGTCCATGGCTACTCCGATGGATGCAAATTGGAAGAAGTTGAGAGATTCTACTTCAGATTCTGATTTGATTGATACCACCATTTATCGCTAGTTGATTGGGTCATTGATGTATCTAACCAACACCAGACCATATATATGTTTTGCTGTGAATGCCCTCAATCAGTTCATGTGCAAACCGAGGCAGATTCACTGGATTGCGGCAAAACATGTGCTCAGATATTTGCGTGGCACTGTGGGATATGGTTTGAAGTATGCTTCAGATTGTGACCTGAGGTTGCAGGGGTTTACAGACTCGGATTGGGCCGGATGTGTTACAGATCGGAAGAGTACTTCCAGATGCTGCTTGAGTTTAGGTTCTGCAATTATTTCCTAGTGTAGCAGGAAACAGAACTCAATAGCACTCAATACTGCAGAGGCCGAGTACATGGCTGCTAGAACAGCAGCGCGAGAAGCAGTTTGACTTCATAAACTCCTGGCAGCATTGTTCGGCAAGATTCCAAAGTCGACCGTGATTCACTGTGATAACCAGAGTTGTGTGTAGATGTCAGTGAATCATGTATTTCACGACAGGTCAAAGCATATCGAGATTCGATATCACTTCATTCGTGATATGGTGCAGAAAGGTGCGATCTTGTTACAGCACGTGCCGACAGACGACCAGACTGCAGATGTTCTCACCAAGGCACTTCCCAGAGTGAAGTTTGAATACTTTCGCGGAAGACTTGGAGTCGAAGAGAACGTGTCCCTCCTTGAGAGGGAAAGATGACATTGAGATGCTTTCCCTGCTTTGCCCCGGTGCCTTCTGCAGTCCAGTTACTCAGCCAGATATGGGAGAAATCCCATAGGCAGATGAGTAGGACAGTCAACAGTTGGTCGAGTTCACGCTGGTGCCTCTGCAGTCCGATTACTCAGCCATATATGGGAGAAATCCCATAGGCAGATGAGTAGGACAGTCAGTAGTTGGCCATGTGATTGCACTCGTGCCTCTACAGTCCTGGTACTCAGCCAGATATGGGAGAAATCCCATAGGCAGATGAGTCGGACAGTCAATAGATGGTCGTGCCCATTTGCTCGTCTGAGATCTCAACCTGGTATGGGAGGAACCCATCGGCAGATGAGACAGACAGGTAGCAAATGGTATAGCAGAGATGGCACAGCTGATTATCTCAGATATCCAGGATTGGGTGATTCTCCTGGATCCAGGATCGAGTGATTCTCCTGGACTCACCGAAGGACTGGTGAGGATGTCACAGATATTCAGGACCAGGATCGAGTGATTCTCCTAGACTCACCGAAGGACTGGTGAAGATGATACACTAAGACTGTGTGGACAACCTTCAATATGCATAGAGATGATGGAGACAGTGTAGAGTACAAGATGAAACCCAGATGATCGTGATGCTGATGAAGATCGAAGAATACCTTCCTCGTTGAGAGGGAGTGTTGGATTTTGTGCAACTTCGGAAGATATTATTCATTGTATTTTATTGTACTTTTATTGTACTTGATTGTACCTCCTAAGGGAGATGAATTGGATGTAATTATTTATGTAATCACATCAAAGAGTCAATGTAAACCTTGGGGTGCAAATAAACAAAAGAAAATTATTAAAAATAAATTATTTATTGCCCCCAGGTGAAGTCGCCCAGTTAGGGAATTTCTAGTTTTTGCACTTGTATAAATAAGAGGCTAATGCACCTCATTATTCTCATTCTCACACTTAGCATTTGCGCATCACTTGGAGAGAGTTGATTTTGCATCACTTGGAGGAGGTAGCTGTGTTGGGGCTTCTACTTGTGGAAAACATTTCCACATTTTCTCTTTTCTTATTTGTACTCTGATCTCGGGATTGTCATCTCTATGCGAAGGTTGCTGGGTTTTTCCCAATTGGGTTTCCCAGGGTAAACTCTGTGTTGTTTTGTGCTTTGTCTTGCTTCTAGTGATCTTGGTTATGCATTTATATTATTATATTATGAATGTATGAAATTTAACAGCAAGCACCACATCTTGATGGATCAAGCAACATGTCTCTCTATCATGAACAATCTAGTAGATCCTCCCTTATGTAAAGAAGATCACTTAAATCAACTACCTTAGGCACTTCACAATCAATCGACGAACTGCAAATCTCCAAAATATAGCAATTTGATCTATTAGCAATTAGTTTACACCAAATAAGTAACAAGCATGCAACAAATCCTCTTCCTCAACAAACCAATATCCTCAAACAACAAGGTCAATGTTGCCTAGATACACCCTATCTAACAACACATACATCTTGAGTAGCAACAACAATTAGATCACCACAAGCACAACATCAACTCTCCATTTAAGCAACAGATCAACACACCTCGAAGCTTTTTTCGCTCAGCACTAGTGCTCATCAAGTGCTTTACTAGAACCTTGACAAATCCTTCAACCATCAATAGGATCGAGCAACAAGTACTTATGATCATAGGTTTGAGTTTCCTCCTAGATACAGTAATCCCACAATATTTCCCAAAAGGGAAGGTTCTCATGAGCACAAACACCCTAGACAAATGTTTCCCATTGAGGTGGGAACCCATTCAGTGCCATGTTTACTAGCTCTTTGTCTTCAACCTTCTCTCCAACTACTACAAATTGGTCGTGAATCTATGTGACCTTCATCACATAAATGGTGGTAGTGTCTAATTTGGCCATCTCAACAGAGTTGAGTTTGTTGTGCAATATCATCTTCATGTTAATGTTCTCGCTCTAGTAAAGGCTAATGAGGGCATCAAACATCTCCTTTGTCATTGTCTTCTCGGATATATGAGGGATCAAATGATCCTTTATAGCATCTATGATCATCTGCTTGGCCTTCACTTCTTTCTTCTTATGAGCTGCCAAAAGTTGTGGATCTATCAACAAAGTCACTACATCCTTGACGATGTCCCAAAGTTCATTCTCTTGTAACAAAGAGTTACCTTGACTTTCCATGATAGGAAATTCGAGGCATCATCCAATCTGTCCTCAAACCTAAGGCTAGTTGATGCCATCTCTAATCTACAACCAACTCCCAACTATTCTAATCCCCTTGATCAGAGTAGCTATGATACCATGTAAATTTTCCTAACCCTAGTTGAGCGTTGTCCTTGTGTTCTCAAATAAATAAATATTATTTAATTTGCAAAAATTAAATTCTTCACATTGCAGTAGTACTAGTCACACATATTGTTAGATTTTGAGCATTAATTCAATATGATCTAGGATCTTATCTGAGAGAATAACAAGTACAGCATATCAATCCCAAGAGACAAGCACAAGAGACAATAGACACAGAGTTTCCTCGGGGAAAACCAAGAAGGTGAAAAACCCCACAACTTCCTCAGAGATAGAAAGAGCAATGATACAAAACCTAAGTACAAGAGATAGTCTCCTTAGCAGCTTCTCCTCCTCCACTAGTGCACATCACTCAAGTGAGAGAATAGATGAGTAAGTGAATGATCAAATAGAGTGACACTTATGATACCGGACACGTCCATATAGGCCATCGTGTCCCGTGTCATCGTGTCGGACACGGACACGTCCTAACATGGTGTCGGACACGTGTTTTGGATGTGTCCTGTTTTAGGACACGTCCAAAAAACGTGTCCGACACCGTGTCAGGACGTGTCCTAAAAACAGAACACCGTGTCCTAAAAACAGGACACCATGTCCCAAAACAGGACACTTCTAACCCAAAAAAACTATAAAAAAACAATTTTACCCTCATTCATTCACATTTTTCAGTGAAGCTTGAGCTCTAAGAGAGATTTTTTTGCAGGTAAAGAGCATTAGAAGGTTTTCCATCTTGATCTACCCCTTTTTGTATTTTCCACTGGCATTCCGACATCTATGTAATACATTTTGATTTTGATGACTTAATGAGAAATATGATTCCAACATCTATGGAATAGAACATTTTGATTTTGATGACTTAATGAGAAATTTTATGAGTCTCTGAGAACCCACTGCACCGATAGAATTATAGCCCCCCATGTTTGTCATCCTTCTCTGTCGATAGTTTGTGATGTATTTTTA
This sequence comes from Larix kaempferi, assembly GCA_027924585.1. Taxonomy (NCBI): domain Eukaryota; kingdom Viridiplantae; phylum Streptophyta; class Pinopsida; order Pinales; family Pinaceae; genus Larix; species Larix kaempferi. Next base: position 25,824,914 of record BSBM01000632.1, on the reverse strand, counting down.
TTATTCTTCCATATACATTTACATATTACATTTTTTGGCTCTTAGTTGTGATGTATTTTTATTATTCTTCATGTACATTTACATATTACATTGTTTGGCTCTTAGCCTCTCAAATCAAGTTAGGGAGCACACCAATAAGTATTATGTGGGGGCATATTCTACAAACAACATCACAAGGGGATTCATTTCACATAGGGGAGGTTACCCCTTATTTCTATTCCTGCCCATGACATTCAATCTATAAGTGGCATCATCATTGTAAGTGGCATAATCTAAAACATAAAGGGTGTTTAGTAACGAGAAAAGATAATAATAGGGTGTGGCCCCCATCCATGTAATCTAATCAAATAGAAATAGTCCTATTTTGGTTGGCTTTCTTATGCCTCTCGTGGGCATCCAATAGTGGGGCAGGGGAAGCCAATCACCAGCCTTTTCCCTTGTTTCAATAGTGGAGTGAGACATATGCATTGTGATTTGTGAATGTGTAATGTGTATTGATTGTAATTTCTATTGAATATTTGTAAGTGTTCTAATTCTACAAAAGTTTGGATCTACATGTCTATATTTTTTACATATATAATTTTAATTATATATATATATATATATAACGTGTCCTCCGTGTCCTAATTCCGGGGGTTGCCGTGTCCATGTCGGACACTCGTATTCCCGTGTCCTTCATGTCTCGTGTCCTCGTGTCAGGTGACTTAGAGTGACACCCTCACTCTATTTATACACAACTTGACTTGCCTAATAACCTAACAGGCCCGACTTCTCTAGGAGAGTCTAATAACCCATGGTAACTCAACTTAGGGCCGACCCCACACTTGGTGGTCTAATAACCCAACATATATAAGTTACGACACTTTCGTACAGAGGAATAATAACCTCTCTATAGGGATACAATATACATATATGAAATACATTCCGAAGTTACATATACATCAACACGCCCTCTTAACTAGGAAGGTATTTCTCGACATAGGTCTTCTAGCACAAGTCTTCTTCTCTGGATCATCGTCATCGTCACTGCTGCTATCTCAATCAATCTCCAATCTACTCGTCATAAAAAGTTCTATAGAGCCATCCCTTTTTCATGCTGGTTGTAGGCCTAGCCTCCATGTAGGTATTCATCATCTCTGCGAGCAAGCCATCAAGTAAGTACACCTGAGGACTGATTACACTGCCTCTATAAAACCTGCAAGATCTCCCAGGACTGATTACACTGCCTCTGCAAAACCTGCAAGAGCATCTCAGGACTGATTATATGCCTCTGCAAAACCTGTGTACCATACTGTTACCTCATCGTCTTCAGATCACCTCATAGTCCACGAAGCACAACCCAGATGCACATCACACAACACTTACATACACCGGCATGGGAGGACCTACTTACCACCATCTGAGAAGGGCTCGGCACTTACATCACAACCATGGGAGGACACACCTACCACCATGTCGGAAAGGCACAGCACTTACATCAACAACCATGGGAGGACATACCTACCACCATGTCGGAAAGGCTCAGCACTTACATCAACGACCATGGGAGGACATACCTACCACCATGTCGGAAAGGCTCGACAATCGACCATGGGAGGACACACCTGCCACCGTGTCGGAAAAGCCACGTCCAACCCTTACATCTCACCATGGGAGGACATACCTACCAGCATGTGAGAATGGCCCAGCCCTTACATCTGCACAATGGAAGGACATACCTACCACCATGTGAGAATGGCCCCAGCGCTTACATCTGCACCATAGGAGGACAGACCTGCCACTATGTGAGAATGGCTCCAACCCTTACATCTACACCATAGGAAGACCTACCTACCATTATGTGAGAATGGCTCATGTGCATCTGTGTCTCCGGACTCATCACTTCCCCTTGGAAGGAATCTCGATCTGAAGTACACCAAGTCTCTCTTTGAAGTACTCAAACTTCACTCTGGCCAGCGGCTTGGTCAACACATCGGCTATTTGCTCGTCCGTCGCAACATATAGGAGCTTCACTGCTTCTCTCTACACCATACCCCTGATATAGTGATACTCGATCTCAATATGCTTCAACCTGTCATGGAACACTGGGTTCTCAGACAACTTGATCTCAATGTGCTTCAACCTATCATGGAACACTGGGTTCTCTGCACCATATCGCTGATATAGTGATACTTGATCTCAATGTGCTTCAACCTGTCATGGAACACTGGGTTCTCAGACAACTTCACACAACTCTGGTTGTCACAGAAGATACAGGTAGCATCCAACGGGAGATCAAATAACTTAGACAGTAGCTTTCTAAGCCATACTGCCTCACAACTAGCCGAACAAGCTACAACACACTCTGCTTCGGCTGTACTCAGTGCCACACAGGACTGCTTCCTGCTAAACCAAGAGATCACACCTAATCCCATACTGAAACAGCACCCCGAAGTGCTCTTCTGATCAATGGCACTGCCTGCCCAATCTGAATCAACATAACCCTCTAGATTAAACTTTTGATTCGCATCATACTTGAGCCCATAGTCAACTGTACCCTTCAGGTACCTCAGAATATGCTTTACAGCAACCAGGTGAACACTTCTTAGATCCGTCAAGAACTGGATCAATGTGTTCACAGCAAAGCAAATATCTGGTCTCGTGTTCGTCAAGTACATCAAGGACCCAATCATCTGACGATACAACGTGGCATCAACCGACTCAGATGAAGCATCACATAGAAGCTTCAGGTTTGATGCCATAGGTGTGGCCATGGCCTTGCAGTCCATCATCCCGAACCGCTTCAAGATCTCTACTGCATACTTCCCTTCTTTCTTTCTTTTCCGTTGCTTCTTCATAACTGGAAGGTTCTTTGTTCATAATGTCACAAGCAAAGCAACGTAACGGGTATGTGATCTTGTCCTTTTTCTTTCTCTGTGTTCCTCCTCTGGAATACCATACCTTTCTGCATCTTGAATGAGCTCTCTAGCCCATGCTAGTTTCCTCTTGTGAGAGTTCTTCTCACGGGGTGGATCTACAGGTTCTTGTGGATCTTCTATTTCACGATCTTCTTCTGGAATAACTTCATTCATGGTGGTGTCTTGTGTTCTGGATATTCTTGGTTCTTCATTGTCTTCAGCAGGTGTCTTCCTTGATTTGATGTATGCTGAGTCCTCATCAAAAGTCACATCCATGCTGATGTCAATCTTCTTGAACCCTGAAAAGTAGATTCTATAAGCCTTCGAGCTTTCACTGTAACCCACAAAGATGCCCTTCTTTCCTGAAGGATCTAGCTTTGTCCTCTTTTCTTTTGGAATGTGTGTGTACACTGAACGGCCAAATATTCTGAGATGGCTGACTTCTGGCTTCCTCCCAATGAACACTTCTTCTAGTGTTTTGTTGTCAAGTATCTTATGAGGTGTTCTGTTTTGCACATATACAGTTGTCCTTGTTGCTTCTGCCCATAGGTGCATAGGTAGATCTTGGTCATGAAGCATTGCCCTAGCTGCTTCCATGATAGTTCTATTCTTCCTTCCTGCAACCCCATTTTGTTGTGGATTGTAAGGAGTAGTCAACTCCCTCTTAATCCCTGAATCACTGCATAGCTTCTTGAAGTCTCCTGAAGTAAATTCTCCACCATTGTCGGATCTAAAGATCTTGATCTTCTTATCAGTTTGATTTTCTATCAAGGCTTTGAATTCCTTAAACTTATCAAACACTTCATTTTTATTCTTCAAGAAATAAACCCAAGTCTTCCTAGAGAAATCATCAATGAAGGAAACATAATATACATACCCACTCAGAGAGCTGGAAGACATTGGACCGCATACATCAGAGTGGATAATCTCCAATATTCCTTTTGCCTTGCTTTCACTACTTGGAAATGTCTTCTTTGTGTTCTTTCCTTTTGCACATCCTTTGCAAATACCTTCATGCTTTGACTGGATTTCAAGAAGACCCTCTACTGCTTTGCTTGCTATTGGAAGTGCACATGAGCAAGCCTTCTATGCCAAAGTTCACTTGGCTCCATGGATTCATGTACCATGCCATGTTCAGGTTGCCCCTTCAATTTGTACAATCCTCCCTCTTGCTCTCCAATCACTACTGCATCATCAATGGTTTTACCTTTTGGCCACATGAGTACTTGGCCATCTACAAATGCAACTCTTATTCCCTTTGCATCCAAAGCAGATATGGAGAGAAGATTCTTCCTGAGACCTGGAACATATAGTACATCTTTCATCTTCATAGGTCTTCCAGAGTCTAGCTTATAGGAGGCTTCACCACTACCTTTTATTGGATACTGGTAGTCATCTCCAAGTTTCACCTTATGGGGTGATTCATGTTCAGAAAGTTTCACAAAGGATCCCTTGAATCCTGTCATATGTTTGGAAGCCCCACTATCTATAAGCCAATCATTGCTTCCATGAGCAATAGTACCAGTGACTGCAGAAATCAAGACATACTCTTCATCACTTGAGGAATCTTCACTTTATTCCCTAGCCCTCTTCCTGGGAGGTTCATCATCCTCTGCAGCTGTGTTGCGGGGAAGCGCTCGCCCCCCCCCCTCGCCCCCGCTCTGGAAGCTAGCTTCCAGCGGAAGCTAAGCGGAAGCGCGATTCGCTTTCGCTTCCGGGCGGAATCGTTTTTTGAGAAGCGGGCTTCGAGCCAAAAAATTTCGCTCCCTGCCACTGTGTGAGAGCGTGCAGGAATCGATCCGAAGCGTCGCTTCCTGTTCGCTTCCGAATCGATTCCCCTTCGCTTCCCCCATCGATTCCGAGCGAACCAAAAAAAAAAAAAAAAAAACAATTCGGTCGCTTCCTAAATCGATTCTCGTCGCTTCCTCGAACGATTCGCCCAAACCCGCGATTTTTTTGGTGAGTTGGAGCTCGTGGGGTCCACGCTTGGAGTTTTGGAGGGGGGAATAGGGCTTTGAGGTATAAAGCCCTCCTCCACACTCCATTTTGCCACTTTGATTTGTTTGAGAAGAGAAGAGAGGAGAGGAGAGGAGAGGAGAAGAGAAGAGAAGAGGATAAGAGGAGAAGAGAAGAGGAGAAGGTGCCATTGGTGATTGGAGATTGAAGAAGGTTGGATGCTTGGAGCCTTGGCATGTTGGCACACTCACTACCATTGGAGTCTTGGACATCCAAATAGGTAGGCTCTAAACCCTTTCTTGTTGATTTGCTTTGTGTTTGAAGTTTGAACTTGAAGTTTTAATGCTTGATGCTTGAGACGTGAATTTTTAAGCTTGAAATTTGACTAGAATCTAGAATGTCATTGTAAATGTTCCTCTCCTACTCTTTCCCATGCTTTCTCCATCATTTCTATTGCAGGGCAACAGGTTAAACTCTAGTTCCACTTCCAACTTCCAAGTCCAACAAACATGATGATGGGTTTATGGTTTCTTTTGTTGGTTCCATTTGTTGTTTTGATGATGTTCATTGAAAACCGGAGGAGGAATGAGGGAGAGGGAGATGATGAAGAAGTGGGTAGTGGCACATACCGTGGAGAGGAGGAGGGAGGGGAGGAGGAGGAGGAGGAGGAGGAGGAGGAGGGAAACCGAATGAAAACCAAGGAGGACACAACACCCTTGTGGAAATATGTCACCAAGCAGGGAGGAAGCAAGGGGGGTGGAACCGCCAAATTTGGTTGCCCCCACTGTAAAAAGACTTACACGGGTTCATATACCCGTCTGAGAAGACATCTATGTGGGAACATGCCATGTGATGAAAACAAAACTGTAGGAGTTTGTGTTTGCAAAAGTGTGCCATCAACATAAAGAGCCATGTATAAGAAGGAAGAATTTGAAGCACAAAACAAATCAAAAGCAAGGGTTAACCATGACCCCTCATTGAACTCACTGAGAACTGGAGGCCCATCCACCCAAGGTAGTGGATTCTCACCCCCTACGTCACGCAGGACAATATCAAATTTCCTTGACGTTGGTGGTAGGATGACGTGGATGCAAAAGTGTTACGGTTTCTCTATGCATGTGGCATACCATTCAATGTCTTTCGCTCACCCTATTGGCATGAAATGGTAGACGCCATTCGCACTGCTCCAGCAGGATACAAGAGCCCAGGATATGACAAAGCTAGAACTGTGGGGCTTGACAAGGAAAGAGGCAAGATCCAAAATGCTTTGGGGCAATTCACAAATGCTTGGAACGAGTATGGGGTATCAATTGTATCAGATGGATGGACAAATGTAAAAGGAAATCCATTGATAAATGTTTTTGGTGTGTCTGCTATTGGTGCAGTCTTCCTTTCAGCCCATGACTACTCAAATAAATTCAAGACTGGCATAAACATTGCAAAACTCCTACTCAAAACCATTGAAGCTATTGGTCCATACAATGTCATCCAAGTCATAACCGATAATGCTGCTAATTGTAAGGCAGCGGGAGCAATCATTGAAGATAAATACCCCAACATATTTTGGTCTGGGTGTTTGGTTCACACAATGAACCTTTTGATGCACGACATCATTAAGTTGAAGGAAAATCAATACAAATGGATTGGTGAATTGTACAAAAAGGGCAAGAAGATGATAAGATTTATAACCAACCATAACAATGCCCATGGCATTTTCCGCAGTCACTCAAAGTTGGAGCTATTGAAGATATCAAAGACTAGATTTGCTAGCTACTACCTCACTTTCAGGCGCCTTTTGAAGGTAAGAGAGGCATTGGCTAGCATGGTATCAAGTGAGTCATGGCAGGTCTTGAAAGATAGGTGTACATCCGCATCTGACAGGCTTGATTTTCAAGAGGTGGAAGAAACAGTTCTTGATGCGGGGTTTTGGGCAAGTGTCAAGTATGTTTTGCAGTTCATAAAGCCCATTTATTACATGATTCGGTTTGCAGATACAGATAAGCCGATGATTGGGGAGGTGTATGAGCAGATGGATAGCATGCTGGGTCAAATTAAAGATATTGTTGAACAAAAAGATCCCATCTTGTATGACCATATTCACACACGTGGTCAAAAGGTGGGAACATCTCAACATTCCACTGCATGCCTTAGCGTATGTGTTAACACCAAAATATTATTCTCCATCTTGGTTGGCCAAACCAGCACCTGGGGGTGGGGTTAGGAGAAAGCCCCACACAGATCCAAAGGTACAGCTTGCGTACATGACTGCTATAGACAAGTTGGTCCCTGATGTAGAGGAATGTGACATATTGCGCAGTGAATTAAGCAAATACCTTAGTGAAGTTGGTCCATTTGGTACTTTGCATGCAATCAGAGATCGAGATAGGGCACCTCCTATCGAATGGTGGAACATGTATTGCTACACATGCCAACACTTGTATAAATTGGTTGTTAGAGTGCTTTCACAGGGGGTTAACAGTTCCTCTGCAGAAAGGTGTTGGAGCACCTATAGCTTCATCCACTCAGTGAAAAAAAACCGATTAAATGAAAACCGAGCAGAAAGCTTGGTTTATGTACATTACAACTTGAGGTTGTTGACTCATTATTGTGAGCGTGCCAAAACAGATAGATCATATGTCACTTGGGACAACAATCCGGAGGAGCATAACTTGGAGGATGGAGCCATAGCTTTAGAGCACTTGGAGGAAGAGCTTTTGGGCGATGAGGATGACTCATATGCAGTACCACTACCAATGGCGCCGCCATCTTCTTCTTGTTTCCAGATGCACCATCTTTGCCTAGAGGTTCACGACCTCCATCTGCATCAGTGAGAGGGGGTTGTGCAGGATTGAGTCTTGGATGTGGCTCAGCAGTGGTGGCTACTGGGATGATAATCCCCCTCCCATTGTTCAGAGAGCATGAGAAAAGAAAATGGAAATTTCTCGTGGCAAGAGAAAACATCCATGATTCCATAAAATCTATTTTTCTTGTTTACAGTACTTTCAAGTTTCGGCACTATTGACTCTTTTATATTTATTATCATATATTTTGTAAACATTACATGGCATTTCAAGTTTGAAGTTTTAAGTTGAACCTACCTTTGAATTTGAAGCTTTAACGTTGGATCTTGATGTTATAACTTATGGAATCATGGATATTGGACCTATGGTTGATGAATTCACTAGTAAATGATTAATGAATGATGATTGATGAATGATGTTTTATTTCATGTTTTTATCATTTCCATAACTAATTCAACATTCTACATGCATTTGTTGACATATATGCATCAAAATATATAAAAAATATATATTATATAAAAAACGCTTCCTAACCGGAAGCTTTTGAAAATTTCACTTCCCGCTCCCGGAAGCTTTTGAAAATTTCGCTTCCCGCTCCCGGAAGCTTTTGAAAATTTCGCTTCCCGCTCCCGCTCCCGCTTCTCGCTCACGCTCCCAAGTAACCTTGCTCTGCAGTGTGAGCATGATGTTCTTCTTCTTGTGGGAACCATCTTTATTGTTTATGGCACAATCTCTGGAATAGTGTCCCTTTTCATCACATGTAAAGCATCGGTCATTGGATGTGTTTCTTCGAGATCTCGGGTTACCCCTCTGATTCTGATGGTGATGCTTTTCTTTCTTACTGTGGTGATGATGTCCCTTTTTATTATCATACTTCTTGGAGTGTGTTGTGAGAGCTTGGTCTTCATTCCCCATCTTCTCTTCTCGAGCTATAATTCGAGCTTCTTCTTGTGAGCATTCTTCCCACAGCCTACTAAATGTGATAAGTTTCTTTCTAGCACAAATTCCTTGGATGAAGGAGTCCCATGACCTAGGAAGGCCATTAAGAGTGGTCATTACCACTTCTCCATTCTCTATATCTTCTCCCACAGCTTCAAGTTGTTCTTTTATCTGGGAGACCCTTGAAAAATAAGACTGCAAGGTCTCCGCATTCTGGATATTGACATTCTTTAGTTGATTCCTCAAAGTCATCTTCCGATTTATGTTCTTCCCTTCAAATAGCTTGGTCAAGGAATCAAACATCTCCTTAGGTGTCCTTAGAAATGACACATGTGGTATGTGTCCTTAGAAATGACACATGTGGTATGAGATGGTCTTTGATAGAATCAGCAATGATTCTCTTAGCCTTGACCAAATACCTTTTGTGTAAGGCCTTAGCCTCATCTTTCTCTAGAACTAGAACCTCTTCACTTATGTAGGTGTCCAATTCATTTTCTTCCAGGATTAACCCAATCCTATACTTCCATGCTCGAAAGTTATCAGCCCCTTCAAGCTTATCCTCAAGCTTGGTGTGGTGAGACATCTTAATGAGAAACTTAAATGGAAATAAAAGATTTAGGTCTTACCACTTAATTTGCTGAAAAACTGGATCTGGAGTTGGATTAGGGTTTGTCAGAGAAACCCTAAAAATTCAAACTTTGAATTTCAAACTTCTGAAAGATAGAAAGATGCGCCTTGCTGAGCTGGTCAAGCTGGTATACTCTGATTTTGAAATCTCCAAACTTTGACCCCTCAAAATTGACTTTGAAACTTCCAGATCTACTAGACAGGATCCTGAACCAGGGTTTGATAAAGCCCACTCTTCTGCCCAACCAAAAAGTTCGATCCAAGGCTTAGAAGTTCGATTTTTCTAAGGAGCATCCAGCCATGGACTCGGATTCCAAAAATTCCAACTTTCTCCGAAACCCTAATTTCCCGCAGTAGAGATTAGGTCAAAACTGAAAATGCTCATAATTGAATTTTGTCTCGACAAAAAGATGCGCCCTTGCTAGGAGAGTCAATCTAGCCTCCTGCCTTTGAAGATCTGTGGAGAGAAACCCAAAAATCAAGAAGCCCTAGCTTCCGCAGCTGCACAATGTCTTCTTCTCAGGTTAGCTCTGATACCATGTTAGATTTTGAGCATTAATTCAATATGATATAGGATCTTATCTGAGAGAATAACAAGTACAGCATATCAATCACAAGAGACAATAGACACAGAGTTTCCTCGAGGAAAACCAAGAAGGTGAAAAACCCCGCAACTTCCTCAGAGATAGAAAGAGCAATGATACAAAACCCAAGTACAAGAGATAGTCTCCTTAGCAGCTTCTCCTCCTCCACTAGTGCGCATCACTCAAGTGAGAGAATAGATGAGTAAGTGAATGATCAAATAGAGTGACACCCTCACTCTATTTATACACAACTTGACTTGCCTAATAACCTAACAGGGCCGACTTCTCTAGGAGAGTCTAATAACCCATGGTAACTCAACTCAAGGCCGACCCCCACACTTGGTGGTCTAATAACCCAACATATATAAGTTACGACACTTGCGACACTTGTAAATACAAATGACGACACTTCCGTACAGAGGAATAATAACCTCTCTATAGGGATACAATATACATATATGAAATACATTCCGAAGTTACATATACATCAACACATATAGCTAGAAAATGAACAACGGAAGCATAAACACAAAACATAGATATTTTACTCCTTCAATTCAGCTTTTCATTAATAAATCAAAGCTTTCAAGGAAACCTCCACAAGCTATAAAAACTAATAGTTGTAGAGTACACTCAAACGAAGCAAATATGCACACCTTACTAAGAAAAAATTGCCTACCATAAACTGAGAAACCACTTGTTGCATGTTGCCTACGATACAAGTTGTCCATAAGATTGTACAGGCATGTTCCATACGACTGTACGAGCATGTCTATACAATTGTACAAACCTGTCCATACGGATCTATACGACTGTACAACCTGCTATCATTGTTGCCTACTCGTTGATTTCTGCCTAGATGTCGAACTGGCTCTTCTCCAGCGCTCTCAATCTACCCAACTCAAACTGCCTTTGAGTGAATAATGAATATGTCTTAACCCTGTACCTTGACATGGCTGTTAATTTTTAGTGCAGCTGCGAGACCCATTCTCAGAGAGAATGGTACCCTAGTCAGTTAACTATGGTTCCTGGTCAAGTTAACCAGGCAGAGTAATGAGTAAGACCCTAGAAGGTACCCTAGGGCCCCCAGCTGTCTCCTGGGGTTCTTAGTCGAGGACCAAGCAAATAGATGCCATGGCAAAGTCCCTAGCATGTAGCTAGGGCCCCTATTTGTCTCTAGGGTATTCTGGTCTAGGACCAGACAGTTTCTTGGTCACGAGGACCAAGCAGATCCTGCAGGTTGAGACAGAGACATCCTAGGTCCTGCAGATGGTTGATCAACATTCAGTCTAGGACTGAATGCTCAGCTTGAGGCTGAGGACCATTCTCTGGGAGAATGGAGAACTTGGTCATGGACCAGATGGTTGATCAACATGTCCCAGTCTAGGACTGAGGCTCAGCCTTGGGCTGAGAAGCCATTCCTTGAGAATGGAGGCACTTGGTCAGTTACCAAGATTATGATGTGTGATGTCCTCTTCTCCTAGGTCTTCGAGATGGATGAGTTGGTTGGTCTTCTCAAGGGACTGGCCACCCCTTGTGGAAGCTACTAACATTTGACCTAAGGAGCAGTTGAGAGGACCACATTATCACATCATCTGTGTGAACCCTTCCTTATACAATGATGATGAACTTTCAAGTTATATGGAACATTTGTACATTTGAGAGAGAGATGTCTGGTTGTACCTTTCCACCTTGGGTGATTTACTTTTGGTCCTTGCTTCTTGTTGTTTATTAGTCTTGTGGTACCCTATCTTTGATTTGTGGTAAATAGGGTCATTGACCCACCTTTTATTTATACCACCCTTGTTGTTTTGATCTTATGGGTACTTTAGATGTTTGTCCACTTTATGAGGTTCTTTTATTTTTTATTTTTTATTTTTTTATATCTTTTTTATTTTTATTTTTATCTTTTATTATTTTTATTTATTTTTATCTTTTATTTTTTATTTTAAAGTGGCCTTTCCCTAATTTAATGAGACCCTAATTTTTTATTATTTTAACTTTTAATTTTTAATCTTTCCTAATTTAAAGGATTTATTTAATGATCTTTCTATAAGTTTTAAGCTTCTATATATTGAAGTCTTTCCTCCTCACTTTTATCATGTTCAAGACTCTACATCTCAGATCGATCTGATCTTTACTTGACGTCATGGTTTCTAAGGTTACATGTTGATTGCTTGTTGAGGCTACTCACCTGTTATAGCCCAGATCTGATTATTTTGATGGTTTAAGGGATGAAGTGAAGGCCCTATTGTTGGTTCCATCTCTGTGGAGACTCGATCTACCTGGTATAGCCCTGTTTGAGGTTCGGGCTGCTGTTGAAGGGGCATGATCTGCCTATATGAGGTTCGATCTACTGCAAAAGGAATCCGATCTGCTTATTTGGAGTCTCGGTCTGCCTGCCAGGGCTTTGGGTTGAGTCTGATCTACTGTTTGTGCCTTGGATGTGACCCGATCTACCTTGGATGTGACCCGATCTGCTGATTGTGACTTGATTGGAGTCCGATCTGTAATTTAAAGTCTGCTTGGAGGTCTGATCTATTTTTATTGCTCTGGTCTGCCTACTGAAAGGCCTGATCTACTGTTGCTGGGTTGTTTGAGGTTATGATCTGCCTGTTGGAATGCTAACACGCTATTTGATTGCCTGTTGAGGAAATTGTAACCCTCTGCTTCCCTTGGCTATGATCTACATGATTGATATCTTATGAGTTACTTGTTTATGCTCAGAACAGATCTTTACTTACCTTGATTAGATTCATATTGTTGGGATTTTTTTTTGGTTTGGTTTTTATACTGAAGATTAATTAGGATATGATATTTGTGCTGATCCTTTATGTTGATTGACTGAGGTCATCACCTAGGGTTTAGACCTCTTGGGCTTACATTTATTGAACATTTATTATGTTGGTCTTGATTGTGATTATCACTGTGTTTCTGACTGTCATTGACTATTTGGTTTTACCTCTGCCCTGCCATCTCTCTCTCTCTGGCATGTACTACCCTCTTGTAGGGTCTGTTAGTTTCCAGATTTGGCTGGCCTCTCTGAGGCACGGTGATAACTGAAAGTAAGTAACTCTTCTGAGTATTTTATAGGAAGGGTCCCACACACAAGTAAGTATCTTCTCTTTTATTATTATGTGGTTAAATTATTTATTGCTGAAGATTAATTTAGCACAGTGACCTAACTGGTAGTGTTAAAAGTACTTTAACACAGTGACCGACCTGAGAGTGCTAAAGGTGTGAAGTTGAGAGAGATGAAAATTATGTTAGAAGTTACTGTTGTACTATTTCATATTTAATTTCAATATTTGTTTATCTACTTTGTGCATTAAAGTATGATGAATTGTTATTTTTCTGTACATAACCCTAACTTGATGAAATTTCAACATGGTATCAGAGCTTAAGGCTTGTAGCTAACTCTGTTTTGCAGGCTAACAGAGTCTACATAGATCCTAAGATAGGGTTTTGAATTCTAAACAACTTTTCAAGTTGGCAAGAAGGGTTTGAATATTAAAATCAGAAAATCAGAATTGAATGAACACATAGAAGTACTATTGGCTGGAAATGAAGATGTGGTAATAAAGTTGCTAATCCATATGACAGCAGAAAATATATGATGAATTTAGCAGGCTGCGAACTTCCTTCTCTAAAAAGAAGTATGTCAAGTATTACTAGCATTACTAGAAGGTTTATCTCAGGTATGTATCTCTGAGGTGAGTAAGGAGCCAGCCTAAGCCTTTATATGACCTGATCCCTAGTAATCAAAAGCTTACATGATCATAGTACTTTCTAGGAATCTTATGATTCATTGTGATCTGAATATGTAAGTGTAAAGAATTTTAGTATCCATCCATGCATGCAATTATCATGATCTGATTTCTTATATCTAGGACTGTGATCTAACCTAGATTGTGCTAATGAATGATATTATGATGCCATTACACACTTGAGAAGTACATGTTCAGTATGATAACAAGATCAAGATGCACACTGTGAGTTCTGCATAAGGGCAAATATAAAGAGGGTAGAATTTTTCTATCCCAACTAGTTTTGATTCTTTAATTTGTCATGATGAAACATATGGCATGTTATATGATCTTGATTGATTCTAGATAGTTATCCAATATATATGAATGGATGCAAATTCAATAATGATTATTGTTGACTATGAAGTTGAATATTGTTGTGACTTGCTCTAATAATAAGTTTACAGATCCTGCTTATGCACAAGTTAAGTGCACAGCTACAGAGGGAGCTAAGTGCTCAGGTACAGAGGGAGTATGAGACTCCACAATTTGCAGGATCAAATATTTATTCTCCCATGTATCCGCAAAAAGAGAATCTAACATGTTGTTTGTGAAACAACTGGGAAGATCAGAGATCAAGAGGGAGCCATCTGTGCTCTTGAATCCCCATCAGAGTGGGATTGCAGAAAAGAGGTAAGAGATGTGACCTCTCAGTGGTATAGATATGAAAGTGCAAGAAGCACCAGTCCATGAGACATCTCTTTTAGAGAAACAGAGGGAGAAGGCCAAGAAGCCTTCAATTGATCTCATTAAGAAGCCTATTGAGAGGCTTCAAGGGTACTCTAGTAAGAGTCATGTCACTGATTCAGGATCATTCACTTATGTGAAGGCAGCCAAACATCAAGTTTGGAAAGTTGCTATGATAATGGACATCCTGTTGACATTGGATAATGATGTGTGGAAAGTGATTCTCAGACAGCAAGGGAAGCCAGTTGTAACTTCCAAATAGATCTATAAGATCAAGGTATTTACTGACATTTAGAGCTACTTGAAGCTCTAAGAAAATCCTGTATTCTATGACAGGTTGTTTTACCATGACTAGGACATGGTACAGTTGTCAGATGTGTTGACTAAGCCCCTGTCTTCGACAAGCTTAGTGTTGCTGAGAATGCCTCTCTTGCTGAGAGGGAGTGTTAACTTTTAGTGCAGCTGCAAGATCCATTCTCAGAGAGAATGGTACCCTAGTCAGTTAACTAGGGTTCCTGGTCAAGTTAACCAGGCAGAGTAATGAGTAAGACCCTAGAAGGTACCCTAGGGCCCCCAGCTGTCTCCTGGGGTTCTTGGTCGAGGACCAAGCATATGGATGCCATGGCAAAATCCCTAGCATGTAGCTAGGGCCCCTATTTGTCTCTAGGGTATTCTGGTCTGGGACCAGACAGTTTCTTGGTCACGAGGACCAAGCAGATCCTGCAGGTTGAGACAGAGACATCCTAGGTCCTGCAGATGGTTGATCAACATTCAGTCTAGGACTAAATGCTCAGCTTGAGGCTGAGGACCATTCTCTGGGAGAATGGAGAACCTGGTCATGGACCAGATGGTTGATCAACATGTCCGAGTCTAGGACTAAGGCTCAGCCTTGGGCTGAGAAGCCATTCCTTGAGAATGGAGGCACTTGGTCATTAACAAGATTATGATGTGATATGTCCTCTTCTCCTACGTCTTCGAGATGGATGAGTTGGTTGGTCTTCTCAAGGGACTGGCCACCCCTTGTGGAAGCTACTAACATTTGACCTAAGGAGCAGTTGAGAGGACCACATGATCACATCATCTGTGTGAACCCTTCCTTATACAATGATGATGAACTTTCAGGTTATATGGAACATTTGTACATTTGAGAGAGAGATGACTGGTTGTACCTTTCCACCTTGGGTGATTTACTTTTGGTCCTCGCTTCTTGTTGTTTATTAGTCTTGTGGTACCCTATATTTGATTTGTGGTAAATAGGGTCATTGACCCACCTTTTATTTATACCACCCTTGTTGTTTTGATCTTATGGGTACTTTAGATGTTTGTCCACTTTATGAGGTTCTTTTATTTTTTATTT
This sequence comes from Larix kaempferi, assembly GCA_027924585.1. Classification (NCBI taxonomy): domain Eukaryota; kingdom Viridiplantae; phylum Streptophyta; class Pinopsida; order Pinales; family Pinaceae; genus Larix; species Larix kaempferi. The sequence goes on along the minus strand of BSBM01000632.1, from coordinate 25,809,260 downwards.
TTTATTTTTTTATATATTTTATATTTTTATTTTTATCTTTTATTATTTTTATTTATTTTTATCTTTTATTTATTTATCTTTTATTTTTTATTTTAAAGTAGCCTTTCCCTAATTTAATGAGATCCTAATTTTTTATTATTTTAACTTTTAATTTTTTAATCTTTCCTAATTTAAAGGATTTATTTAATGATCTTTCTAGAAGTTTTAAGCTTCTATATATTGAAGTCTTTCCTCCTCACTTTTATCATGTTCAAGACTCTACATCTCAGATCGGTCTGATCTCTGCTTGACGTCATGGTTTCTAAGGTTACATGTTGATTGCTTGTTGAGGCTACTCACCTGTTATAGCCCAGATCTGATTATTTTGATGGTTTAAGGGATGAAGTGAAGGCCCTATTGCTGGTTCCATCTCTGTGGAGACTCGATCTACCTGGTATAGCCCTGTTTGAGGTTCGGGCTGCTGTTGAAGGGGCATGATCTGCCTGTATGAGGTTCGATCTGCTGCAAAAGGAATCCGATCTGCTTATTTGGAGTCTCGGTCTGCCTGCCAGGGCTTTGGGTTGAGTCTGATCTACTGTTTGTGCCTTGGATGTGACCCGATCTACCTTGGATGTGACCCGATCTGCTGATTGTGACTTGATTGGAGTCCGATCTGTAATTTAAAGTCTGCTTGGAGGTCTGATCTATTTTTATTGCTCTGGTCTGCCTACTGAAAGGCCTGATCTGTTGTTGCTGGGTTGTTTGAGGTTATGATCTGCCTGTTGGAATGCTAACACGCTATTTGATTGCCTGTTGAGGAAATTGTAACCCTCTGCTTCCCTTGGCTATGATCTACCCGATTGATATCTTATGAGTTACTTGTTTATGCTCAGAACAGATCTTTACTTACCTTGATTAGATTCATATTGTTGGGAATATTTTTTGGTTTGGTTTTTATACTGAAGATTAATTAGGATATGATATTTGTTCTGATCCTTTATGTTGATTGATTGAGGTCATCACCTAGGGTTTAGACCTCTTGGGCTTACATTTATTGAACATTTATTATGTTGGTCTTGATTGTGATTATCACTGTGTTTCTGACTGTCATTGACTATTTGGTTTTACCTCTGCCCTGCCATCTCTCTCTCTCTCGCATGTACTACCCTCTTGTAGGGTCTGTTAGTTTCCAGATTTGGCTGGCCTCTCTGAGGCACGGTGTTAACTGAAAGTAAGTAACTCTTCTGAGTATTTTATAGGAAGGGTCCCACACACAAGTAAGTATCTTCTCTTTTATTATTATGTGGTTAAATTATTTATTGTTGAAGACTAATTTAGCACACTGACCTAACTGGTAGTGTTAAAAGTACTTTAACACGGTGACCGACCTGAGAGTGCTAAAGGTGTGAAGTTGAGAGAGATGAAAATTATGTTAGAAGTTACTGTTGTACTATTTCATATTTAATTTCAGTATTTGTTTATCTACTTTGTGCATTAAAGTATGATGAATTGTTATTTTTCTGTACATAACCCTAAGTTGATGAAATTTCAACAATGGTTGTATACTTGAGCTGAAACTTTAATCTACCAAAACCCTAACCTCTCAGTGAGAAGTACGATTAGATTAGTCTAAACCACTAATGTATTAAAAATACAATTTATTGGACTCAACAACTAAATATAAGACATTCACTTTATTAATAGAGTGAATTATGAAATAGATTTGACTCGAACGATTTTTTGCACGTTTGACACTAAACTTGTGAGGAAATTCCTGTCCAAGCTACAAACATCAACATGATTGACTCGGTCCAAACTAATAAATTAAAGGAGCAACTCACTCACGATACAAGAAGCTAATGATGATTGAAGATGCAAATGCAAATTAAGAAAACTAAATATGATGCAATGTGTAGAAAACTAAAGATGAAGACAACTCAAACATCCAGATTGAACCACGAATATGCATTAAGGGGGAGGGTATGAATGATTAACTCATTAATCATACTTGCGATGATTAATGTCTAAATAAAATGATTGCATTGTAATATGTGTTGAACTAGACTATACATAAAACTCTACATAAGAACAAGGATAATAAGAGAAGTTAAAGATGAGGATCTCATTGGGATCTCTTGCAAGATTATGAGAGATGGTTGAACCAAATGTCTAAAAATTTGTAATCTTGTTAAGGTCACCTACTCCTATATACAAGGATCTCATGTACATTTGAAAGTGGTATGTATGAGAGATGAGATCAATACAACATGATGTTCAAAGTATATTTGTGTTCCTACAGGTATAATTTGTGTGAATATTTTTTGTTGGCTGTGCTAATATTTCCAACAACAATATGCTTGGGATCCTTTAAATCCTTGATTATAATTTGGTGAGCTGAAAATTCTATGGTTTTTCCTTCACTAGAATGAATGATTTTGATGCATTGATAGAAGGGTTGCAAGAAATACTTCAAACACATACATCATTAAATGACAATCAACTAACTGAAATGTTTCAAACCCTACAACACTTAGAGATCTATGATCAACAACAGATATATGTTTAATGCTACATTCATTAAGAGCAGCAAATATGGCTTTATACTTAGCCATATGACAAGAAGCTCTAAAAACTATAAGCTACTCATTAGAAAAGAAGTAGATGTTGCACTAAAAGAAAAACCAAAGGCAAAAAAAAACATGTCCATGAGAAGAAGAAAGATCTTGGTTGATGTTTTTTTTCATTTTTGCTTCTAAAACATTTAGACTCGTTATAACCATCTCGCACAAATTACAATGTCTCTCAATCTTCGATCCTTTTGACTTGGTTCCTTATCACCATTACGAGTAGGAATTGGCTAAGAGGGTTTGGGACACTCGTCTTTTTGTTGTTGTGAGGATGTTGTTTCTTTGGATGCTTGGGGCCTTGCTTTTGTTGTACCACTAAGGCCTAGTTAAAGTTACTTGTGTTACTTATCAATCCAAGGTGAAAGAGCTTAGCTTGCTCTCAAATGAGAGAATCACAGAAGGTGTCAAAAGAGGGCATTACATAAGTAGTAGCTTGACTAATAAAGGCCTCTCTAGTAGAATGAAAGCTGGATTCATAAATAGAATAAGCAAGTCCAAGTTTAGAGAGAATAGCAAAAATTAGTTGATCATCGTCTTTCTTAATTCCACAATCTATAAGTAATTGCCTATGTTAGAAAGTGGCAACAAGGAAGGTCTTCTATCATTGCATGTGCCTTTGCATGCTAGAAGACATAAAATAAGGAAGCCAAATGTATTAATGTCTTTTCCAAAGTTTAGACTTAGGAAAAGTGCATTAAGTGATGTAATTATTATTTGACTTAATGGAGTCACTTTTATAAAGTTCAAGTGAAAATAGTTTAAGTGATAGCTAATCTAATCTTGGCCATTGATCTCACTGGAGGATCTAATGATTCTAATCCATTGATCCATAGTGAGAAGTTAGGGTTTTCGCTTGACCATTGGATTATGGATTGGTTTACGAGCGCAATGGGAGTATACAGTTAGCAGGCTTCACAGATGTTGACTGGGCAGGATGTGTAAAAGACCGGAAGAGCACTTCAGGTTGTTGCTTCAGCATTGGGTCAGGGGTTGTCTCTTGGTTCAGCAAGAAGCAGAAGTTAGTTGCATTGAGCTCAGCAAAGGCTAAGTACATGGCAGCTAGTATGGCAGCATGTGAGGGGATGTGGCTAAGGAAGTTTCTCTCAGGGTTATTCGAGAGTGAGTTGGAGACTACGATTGTTCACTGTGACAATCAGAGTGCCATTAACCTTTTTGAGAATCCAGTGTTCCATGATAGGAGCAAACACATAGACATACGGTATCACTTTCTGAGAGATTGTGTTCAGAGAGGAACCATTCAGTTGGAGTATATTCGGACAGATGAGCAGGTGGCAGACATATTTACCAAGGCACTTTGCAGGCACAAGTTTGTGAAGTTCAGGCACAAGTTGGGGTTGCTACCAAATCCCTTCCTCGTTGAGAGGGAGTGTTAGAAAGTGACAACAAGGAAGGTCTTCTATCATTGCATGTGTCCTTGCATGCTAGAAGACATAAAATCAGGTAGCCAAATGTATTAATGTCTTTTCTAAAGATTAGACTTAGGAAAAGTGCATTAAGTGATCTAATTATTATTTGACTTAATGGAGTCACTTTTATAAAGTTCAAGTGAAAATAATTTAAGTGATGGCTAATCTAATTTTGGCCATTGATCTCACCGGAGGATCTCATCCATTGATCCATAGTGAGAAGTTAGGGTTTTCACTTGGCCATTGAGTTAAAAGGAGGATTGATTTGGTGGAGAGGACACACAGACTTACAAAGAGTTTTCTTACTCATAGCTTTCAGTCGGACAGTGAGAAAGACAGTTTGCAGAAGAATTTTACAGAGAGGAAGACAGACGAACTTTCATATGGAGGATTGACAAGGCGACTTGAGCAAAGGAGAGAGAGGGACGTACAGATTCACAGAGGGGTCGTACAGACACGTAGAGGCCGTACAGCTGTCGCAAAGGGTCGTACGAGTGACGCAGGGCCGTACGGATCTATCTGTACGCTAACGCAAAGGTCGTGCAGTGACGCAGAGGGTCGTGCAGTGATGCAGAGGGTCGTACAGTGACGTAGGAGGGTCGTACATTTTGTGGGGTTGTCTCAGTGGAGTTCAACGGTTCGATTTTGCCAGGTTGGGTATAAATCGATTTTCTGGATTGTATTGTTCTATATCTTCATAATAAAATATCTTCTCAGACTGCGGCATCGGTTTTCCCATCTTGGGTGTTTCCGGGGGTTTATACCCAAAAATATTTGTGTCTCTATTGATGTGATTGATGTTATATTTCTCTCAATATTTATTTTCCGTTGCATTGTGAAGAAATCCATTTGTAGTTAAAAGTAATAATTGGGGTTTAATTAAAATAAACTGGCATACTTTAACACAAGATTGGATTTTAAGGAAATTTACATGGTATCAAAACTCTTCTGAGCAGATCTGAGAGAAAGCAGCAGTTGTTGGATAGATCAGGGGTAGATCTATTCCAGGGTTTACAAGTACACTTCATTATGGCCGTACAGTTGAGAGTTGAGGATAGACTCCAGGGGCTCATAACTTTCCTATACTTGGAAAGGGAGGATCACCGGGATCCTGGATGTTAGTGATGCAGAGGAGCACATTGACGACCAGAAGGTTGCTCCCACAGATCCGGCAGAGTTGGCTAGATGGAAGAAGGTAGATTCTAGAGCTATGTTGATCATCTTGGATGGGTTGAAGGACCACATAGTCCCTCACCTTTCCAAGAAGAAGACCGCATTGGAAATGTGGAAGGCTTTGGAAAGCCTTTACCAGAGTAAGAACAAAAACCGGAAGATGGTGCTACAAGAGAGGCTACGTAGTACCAAGATGGCAAAGGGTGAAGGAGTGGTGCCTTATCTCACAAGGCTCACACGGATCAGGGATGAACTTGGAGCAGTGGGCTCTAAGGCTGAGGATGAGGAGCTAGTTCGGATAGCTCTCAATGGCTTTTCTAAGCCATGGGACGTCTTTGTTAAAGGCATGGAGGCTAGGGAGAAGCTCCCTGATTGGCAGAGATTGTGGGATGACTTTGTACAGGAAGAGATCCGTATGGGTCAAGGTTCAGGTTCATCCAGCGGTGCCCCACAGATCATGGATGAAGAGGCTCTAGCCCTAGCAAGCAAAGGCAAGGGTAAGGCAAAGAAGAAGAAGGGTGGTAAGAAGAACATTGACATGTCAAAGGTCAAGTGCTTCATCTGCATCCCAGTGCCTAGATAGGAAGAAGAACAACAACACACAGATGGCAGGTTCAGCAGAGGTGGATGCGTTCAGCAAGAGTTTTGACGAGGACTTTTGTTTGATAGCTTGCATGGCAAGCTCCATCAACAACAGCATCTGGTACATTGACAGCGGTGCATCTTGCCATATGACGGGACATAGATCATTCTTTAAGAGCTTGCAGGAGGGTGGAGTAAATCTCCACATTGAGTTGGGAGATGATGCGCGGTATCAGGCACATGGAGTTGGTACTATTTCGTTTCAAAGGGAGTCTGGCAAGCCCATCAGTTTTGTTGATGTATTATATGTTCCAGGGATGACAAAGAATCTCATATATGTTTCCACATTGGAGGACAAGGGTTTTCTAGTGATTTTCCGGGATAGGAAAGTATATATCAGGCCCAAGGGGTTAGATCAGAGGTTGGATCGGATGATTGGGGTCCGGAGCGGGAAGGTGTACAAACTATAGTTCGACCCTGCAAAGGCTCTGGTCAGTAGCAGCAGCAGTGAGAGTGAGTTGTGGCATAGGAGGATGGCACACTTACATCATGGAGCACTGAGGCATCTGAGACAGGCAGTTATTGAAGTTCCTCCAATACAGGAGGAGAAGCATAACCATTGCAAGGGTTGTGCGTTGGGGAAAAACATCAGGAGACCTTTCCCACAGAGTGAGCACAAGTCTAAGGGGACCTTGGACTTGGTGCATTCGGATGTTTGCGGACCAATGAGCGTCCATTCTTTCAGTGGTTACAGTTATTGTGTCACATTCATTAATGACGATTCCAAGAAGACCTGGATCTATTTCCTAAAGGCTAAGTCAGAAGTCTTCGAGCGGTTTCGAGAGTTCAAGACTCTCGTAGAGAACCAGACAAGAAGGAGGATTCGGATACTAAGGACAAACAACGGGGGTGAGTACACCTCCAAGGAGTTCATGGAGTTTTGTTCATCAAAGGGGATCAAGGAGGAGCACACCATTCCTCACACCCCGCAGCAGAATGGAGTGGCAGAGAGGAAGAACAGGACACTAGTGAGTGCAGCCAAGGCCATGTTGTTTGATCAGGGATTACCACTATCCCTATGGGCCGAGGCATTTCGGACTGTAGTATATGTCCAGAACAGGTGTTCTCACTCAACTTTGGGGAAGAAAACACCTAAGGAGGTATTCACAGGTACTAGACCAGATGTGAGTCATTTACGCATATTTGGGAGTATCTGCTATTGTCACATTCATGCTGACACTAGGAAGAAGTTGGACCCTTCAGGTGAGAAGGGGCTTCTAGTTGGTTACAGTGAGACTTCCAAGGCATACAGAGTATATATCCCGGCTCGCAAGAGGATCATTGTGAGCAAAGATGTCCAATTTGATGAGGACAAAGCCTTGAGAAGATCTATGGACTTACCAGCACAGGAGCAGCCAGCACAGGACTCGGGAGTCAAGTTGGAGGAGCCACAAGTACAGGTACAGACACAGGGCACAGGTTCTGGTAGTCAGAGGGAGTCAGGTGGACATGATCTTCCTATCATTGACTTGGAGGATGAGCCGCAGCAGGAGGAGGATATCCAACAGCCGCAGCAGGTAGACACTAGGCCACGGCCTAGGTGGTACAGGTCCACAGTTCAGGATTCCAGGCAGGTGAGTCTTCCACAGAGCTCCATGAGGCGGAGCAAACCACTAGATAGATTGAGCTATATGGCACTGATGACAGAGTTGATTAACTCCGAGCCTTCCAGTTTTGAAGAGGCTGCACAACATGATGTGTGGCAAGAGGCTATGGTTGAGGAGTATGACTCAATCATGAAGAACCAGGTATGGGAGGTTGTGCCGAGGCCAGAGGGAAAACGGGGTGGTAGGATCCAGGTTGATCTACAAAGTAAAGCATGCAACAAACGGAAGTGTGGAGAAGTATAAGGCACACTTCGTGGAAAAGGGGTATTCACAAAAGGAAGGTGTTGACTATGAGGAGACCTTCGCCCCTGTCACCAGGTATTCTTCCATTCGGACTATTCTCTCATTGGCAGCAGAGATGGGTTGGCGCGTTCATCAGATGGACATGAAGACTGCCTTTCTCAACGGAGTGATAGAGGAAGAGGTATTTATTGAGCAGCCAGAGGGGTTTGAGGTGGAGAATAGGGAGTTGCATGTATGCAGGTTACAAAGAGCTCTTTGTGGGCTCAAGCAGGCACCTCGAGCATGGTACTGGAGGATCAACAGCTATCTACAGGATATGGGATTCCAGCGGAGTGAGGCAGATCACAACCTGTACTTCTTGTTAGGTGAGGTACCTCTCATACTGGCATTATACGTAGATGATCTCTTTCTTATAGGAGATGAGAGGATGATTGGGGACTGTAAGTCCAACCTTGCAGTAGAGTTTGAGATGAAAGACCTTGGGTTGATGCATTACTTCCTAGGTCTGGAGGTTTGGTAGAGAGATGGGTGCTTCTTCATTGGTCAGGGGAAGTATGCAGTGGAGATCTTGAGGAGATTCAGGATGGAGGACTGTAGACCCATGTCCACTCCTCTAGTTACCAACTGGAGGAAGATTGACACATCAAGGTCAGAGGAGTTTGATTCTACATTCTATCGTCAGCTTATCAGGTCACTTATGTATATGGTCAACACTCGACCAGACATTAGCTTTGCAATTAACTCTTTGAGTCAGTTCATGGTGGACCCTCGGAGAGTGCATTGGACAACTACGAAGTATGTGCTTCGCTATATCAGAGGCACAGTGGAGTATGGATTTGTTTACGAGCGCAGTGGGAGTATACGGTTAGCAGGGTTCACAGATGCTGACTGGGCAGGATGTGTAGAAGACCAGAAGAGCACTTCAGGTTGTTGCTTCAGCATTGGGTCAGAGGTTGTCTCTTGGTTCAGCAAGAAGCATAAGTCAGTTGCATTGAGCTCAGCAGAGGTTGAGTACATGGCAGCCAATATGGCAACATTTGAGGGGATGTGGTTGAGGAAGTTGCTCTTAGGGTTATTCGAGAGTGAGTTGGAGACTACGATTGTTCACTATGACAATCAGAGTAGCATTAACCTTTCTGAGAATCCAGTGTTCTATGACAGGAGCAAACACATAGACATCCAGTATCACTTCCTGAGAGATTGTGTTCAGAGAGGAACCATTCAGTTGGAGTATATTCAGACAGATGAGCAAGTGGCAGACATATTTACCAAGGCACAAGTTTGTGAAGTTCATGCACAAGTTGGGGTTGCTACCAAATCCCTTCCTCGTTGAGAGGGAGTGTTAGAAAGTGGCAACAAGGAAGGTCTTTTATCATTACATGTGTCCTTGCATGCTAGAAGACATAAAATCAGGAAGCCAAATGTATTGATGTCTTTCCTAAAGTTTAGACTTAGGAAAAGTGCATTAAGTGATCTAATTATTATTTGACTTAATGGAGTCACTTTTATAAAGTTCAAGTGAAAATAATTTAAGTGATGGCTAATCTAATCTTGGCCATTGATCTCACCGAAGGATCTCATCCATTGATCCATGGTGAGAAGTTAGGGTTTTCGCTTGGCCAATGAGTTAAAAGGAGGATTGATTTGGTGGAGAGAACACACGGACTTACAGAGAGTTTTCTTACTCATAGCTTTCAGCCGGAGAGTGAGAAAGACAGTTTGCAGAAGAATTTTACAGAGAGGAAGACAGAGGAACTTTCATCCGGAGGATTGACAAGGCGACTTGAGCAAAGGAGAGAGAGGGTCGTACAAATTCGCAGAGGAGCCGTACAGACACGCAGAGGCCGTACAGTTGTCGATCGTACAGCAGTCGCAGAGGGCTGTACGAGTGACGCAAGGCCGTACGGATCTGTCCATACGCTGACACAGAGGTCGTACAGTGACGCAGAGGGTCATACAGTGACGCAGGAGGGCCGTACGTTTTGTGGGGTTGTCTCAGTGGAGTTCGGTGGTTTGATTTTGCTAGGTTGGGTAAAAATCGATTTTATGGATTGTATTGTTCTATATCTTCATAATAAAATATCTTCTCAGACTGTTGCACTGGTTTTCCCATCTTGGGTTTTTTTGGGGGTTTATACCCAAAAATATTGTGTCTCTATTGATGTGATTGATGTTATATTTCTCTCAGTATTTATTTCCCATTGCATTGTGAAGAAATCCATTTGTGGTTAAAAGTAATAATTGGGGTTTAATTAAAATAAACTGGCATACTTTAACTCAAGATTGGATATTAAGGAAATTTACAGCCTTCAATGATATGAAGTTTCATCTTCAAGGGATTGAAACTCTTGATGCAACTTAGACGAAGTTGGAAACTGTGTTTACTAAACATAACCAGATTCAACCCCACCAACTCAAAAATACATTAAGATTGAGGCTTCAAATGGCCTTTGGAGTCAAAAAATATCATATTACAATATATCATCAAATCTATCCATTGAAATCAACCAACAAGCAGCACTAAATTATCTCCAAGCTCAGTCCAAATCAACTCTCTTTGCTACAACTCGAAAAGCTCCAAATGCTCAAAATTTAATTGTTTATTACTTGCACAAATTCAGATCCTTTGTTTCACTCTTATAATACCCCACCCACAAGATGTAGAAGACCAAGGTTGAATTGTTTTATTTCATATGGCTTTAAAATGTTGAAAAACTATTAAGCTTGTTGAAACTGCAAAAACAACTCAATTTCTACTTTCTCCGTGTGAGCTCCTAAGAGTCTGAAACCATTACCAAACATCGTAAAACGGGGTCCAACATTTACTTAAATGTTGAAAATTATAAGCTGGTGTTTGATATTTACCTTATAATACTATATTACTTTAATTAACTCAACAATTTTATAGTAAAAGTTAAATAGAAATTCCAAAAGAGTGATTTTTTGTTCTTTATGTGTTTTTGGGGTCATGGGTTGAGCCAATCTGAACTGGAATCAGTTTTTATAACATTGGTTGAGACTCGAGAGGTACAAGGCACAACACTTTTCTGAAGGGTACTCACAGATAAAAGATATATCATATTAATAACAGTGAACCTTCTTCCTTGTTTCTAAAATTATGCCTATAAGAGTACTTTCAAGTTTCATTGGCTATTGCAAATGGTTCGAAGTTCATCAACTAGATGTAAACACAATCTTTCTAAATGGAAAACTAGAAGAAGAAATATATACAGAACAATCTAAACTTTAAATGTCACAGGGCTAGCCAATGCCTGGATTTTTCCACCGTATGGACCACCCGTGCGGCACTTCCTGGCAACCAACCAAGGGTGAGACCAGCTCAGCGGTCCACCAGCAGACTACGCCTAAGCTCCTGCGGAACTTTACTTAACACTTATAGTATTACAGGGATTTCTTATACTTGGCCATTTTTACACATGTTATCACATCCAACAATAATACATATCTACATTTAGCCAAATACAAGACATCAGAGATATGGGACGGCGGCACCCCAAACTGGTGGTGCCTAATACCCTTTTATAAACATATAATGGCACAAGGAAACATATTACAACAGTGGAGGATGCCACACCCCAGCAACTCTCCAAGAGCATGCCCAACCAGCTCTTGCTCAAGTTACAATTTCAACTGGAAACACACGTAAACCTCTGTCTTGGCTCTACCCACAGTAGCAGCCACAGCCCGTCGTCCGCGTCTTGCTCTTACGTCTGTCAACTGAACTCTGTTGCGCATTTCTTTGGCAAGCTGCGGTCCGTTGCAGCCTTGCCAGCCGTTTGGCACACCCCTCTTAGCCTGCTCGCCCTAGAGAGTCTCTGCCCACAAGTTCCCTATGTGCTTTCCTCCACGTAGACCATACAGTCAGCCGATCCACAGATCTGCCTCCTCGCAGTGCACAATCTGCCAGCTTGCCTAAGTGTCTGCCAAACACTTAGTTTCCACCAGAGGCACCTCCCATGAGGTTTGCCAAAAGCATGGATGCCTCCACAAGACTTCCGCAAGTGCTCTTCTCCTAGCTCGCAAACCTACCACGCCCTGTCCAAGAAAAACCCCAAAATTCTTGCAGCATCATGCCAAAGGCAAGTGCGCCCTCCTCCGGGTGCCACCACAGGAGGGCCACACTTCAGTGTGCCAAGGGGCACTTGCACACCACAACATCTTTATTGGCCATTAGACTCTACATACATGAGCTATTTTGTATGTAAGCTCATGTCTTTTTAGTAATGTACTAGTCGTAGGCCTTTATAGTATCATATTTTAATATTTGTAAAGAGCCACTTTAATGCAATAAGGGCATTATCACTTTTATTAGTGACTTGAGCTTTTACTAGGGTTTTTACCTTTTTCTGGCATAAAGAGGGGTTTCTGTGTCACCCCCTCATTTGAAACATGTATGAATTTATCAATACAATGAACCAGTTTATTTGGAGGAGTATTCATCCATTTCTCAGATTTGTAAGTGAAATCCACCCTTGTGTGTACAAGTGCCCCCACTATTTGTTTTTCCTTTGGCACTTTATTTTTGTTACTCTTAGTTTTCTGTTTTCAGTTACTTTTGATATTCGTAGTGGAAGTTCTAATTTGGGTATAGGAACACTATAAAGATGTGTTGTGTAAGCACCATAAGTTTCTTTTATGGTCGAAAGCAACCACCCCTGGCATGGTATCAAGACAATAATTTTTTTGAGGAATTTACAAAGAGCCAATTTACTGATCCGCCTCCCTTCTAGACACATATATAAGGAAGGCCTGCTTGACTACTGCTCTGAAATCCAGTGTTGGGAATACCTGCTTGACTACTGGTCCTAATGTTGATGATACTATCTTGTTTAGCAATGTCTTGAGAATTTTGCCAAAATCAAAGTTATCTTTTCACTTTGAAACAAAATATATTGGAGAAATCCACTTTTATTTAGACAAACAAATGGTATGAAACAGGAAGGAAAGGAAGGTCTATTTGAGTCAATACAGGTACATGCAAAAAATCCTAAAAAATTATATGGATGAATGTAACCCTATCAACAGGCAATTTGTAATCTAATGATGCGACGGTAGTACTCAGCAAGCTGTTGCATTCGTAATTGGAGTAATCTATCAGTACATGACCAATCCTAGACCACAACATTGGGTGGCATTCAAGAGTTTTATTTAATACTTAAAAGGTACACTGAATTATGGAATCTGTTATAGTGGAGGTAGTTCAAGTAAAGGCACCTTCATTGGGTGCAGTGATAGTGATACAGATTGACTTAGACACACTGACAGTAGCAGATCAAGACGAGGATACACTGATAGTCCCATTGACCTATTTTGGTGATCTGTTGACACTAATATTATTCCTTTCCTTCTTTCTTGTGTTTGGAAAAGGTATATAATTAACAGCAAGAAACAATCAATTATATTATTGTCCATTGCTAAAGCTGAATCGATGGCAAAATGACCGACTACAAAAGAAGATAAGTGACTTCAGAAATTACTCAAGGTATTGATTATGCTCATTGACCAATACCTATCAGCAGTGACTCTATCACTTTATAAAGAATCCATTATCCCACATAAAATTTTAGGTTCAAGCATATTGTGATATTCAACATCATTTTGTTAAGGAGGAGGTTGAGTCTACAGAAGCAAACTTTGGGTTTTGTAAGACTAGTCAAATGGTTGTAAATGTCATTGCAAAAAAACTCACTGGCTACAAACATGGGCATTTTAAAGAATGATGGGTATAGTAAAGCAATCTAATTTAATATTTTTCTAAGAGTGTTGAAAGATAGAAAAAAATCGAATCCAAATTATTGTTTTTTAAGCTTATTGGGAACCTAATGGGAGTCAATCAAGAGCCCATCGGGGGTAAACCACCTGTTAGGAGTCAACATGGAGTTGACTGACAAGCCCATCAATATGTGACTTTTCATTTTATTAACTAGAAATGAGTTCAGTTTACTACAATGGGTGGTGAGCCTAGCCTATAAATAGGAGAGGTAGTTTTCCAGGAAAATACAAGAAAATGTTTCGTTGTAACTTGTAAAGGATATTTCCTTGAAGATTTCTCAATACAATAACAACTCCTATGTTTTTAGGGTTGTATAATTTCTTTTTTCTCATTGTTTGTATTTGCCATGTTTCCTATTCTCTAGTTTCAGAACCAACTCTTCAAAGGGTTGACCTTTCTGTCAGAATCAACTCTTCAAAGGGCTGACCTTTTTGTCATAACCAACTGTTCATTAGAAGGGGAGTAAACTAATCTTGTAGCAAAGGGACTCTCTTTCACGTTATAATTTGATAAAAATCTGTAAAATGATTCAGGTATGATTCATATGTGCATAGTGGAGCAATGTCCTTAAGGGTTTTGCCCAATCGTGAATCAACCCGAATATTCAAAAATCAGATTAAAATTCTCAATCAATGGGAACTCTGACTTCCTGCATTGCTGAATTCTGACAATCGGAAGGAAGTTTGCTACAAGATTAGACAGCTCCTTAATAGGGTTGCCAAGACTTAAGAGGTCGACCAAGGCCTTACTCGGTTGGCCCTTCAGGTCAGGACCCTCAACGGTTGTGTTAGAATTCAATCTTAGTGATTGCCAGGCAAAACAAATTGAACCCAAAAATAAACACCCCCCCTCAATATTTCAAAAGAAACAAACACGCCTCTCGTTGGGCAATATCACGCAGTTATCTCTTCTTCAAACACACTGGAAAGAGCAGTTCCGATTTAACAATGCAAAATCATTTGGTAAAAGGAGCAATGAGAAAATGTCTGATACAAGCTTTAAACAATAACGACCCTGCTATCTACTGGTTGAATCAGCTAACAAATTATGAAGAAGGAAGCATTTTATTTTATTTTACTTCTTCAGTTGGGCCATAAGAGCCTGTTGGGCACTATTGTTCTGCGACCGAGGATTTCTTTCATTGCTTCCAGATTGTTTCAACAAAAATCAATAGCTACATTTTCATTAGATGTTGACAATTTCAAAAAATGATTGAAAAATTGAAAACCCTCTTTTAATCTTGCAATGGGGACAAAATTAAATTAAGGAAAAGGGCAAACATAATTTATGGGGTGTCGTGAAGTGGGATCGGAGTTTTAGGGCTAGAGATGCATCGAGAGTGTCAGGGTTTGTCTACCTCTTTGCCATGGTGGAGGCACTCGAAGTAGTCTTCGCGAAGGGGAGCGCAATCTCTGGGCTCTCTGCAACGAGAAAAACATTCGCTGAAATCAATCCAGAAGTCGTAGCATCTCCCTTTGGAACCTGTTATTCCCCACCCTGAAGCCATTTGCCTTCTCAGATCGAAACTAATTCAACACTCCCGAATATGCAATCTTACATGCTACTAATATAATTGCCGTATGAAGCTGAAGATGAATTTCACCATTACATTCGATTACTAACAACCTTAATCCATAGTTATACTTGAGTGTAAACTTCAAGAACTATTATTTTATACTTTGATGTATTTTTATTGAAAGAATGTAAAAGAGATTCTTTCTTTTACCTTGTTTATTTATTTATTTATTATGTAAATACAAAAAATTTGAAATAAAAACTATTTAATATTGGATTATGTTTCGCACCATTAAAGCTTATGTTTATGGTTTTTAAATTTTATAGTGTTTAATCAATCGTAAGTTAAGTTAGGTGGTAAGTGTGGCGATTGTTCACAATCTTGGGGCTAGAGAGACCTTCAAGAATTAGGTATAAATTTTAGCCATATATTAAGTAATTAAAATTTGTAGAGTAAGGCAAGTCAAGAATCTCATAGTTATTGGTGGCTTAGACTATCATCCAATGATATCACTCAAGTTATTAAGTCTAAATAGATACTACGCATTCAAATATTGGAGTCTACTTTTCGATAGCCTAAGCCCCAGACTCGATGTTGATTTCCCTCCCCTTGATAAATAGTAAGTAGGTTCTTGTCCCATTGATTAGTCAAATATGAAGAAGTGCAAGGTATTTTGATTCGATTGAGTATTTTCATATTCTTCAATCTCTTAATTCTCAAACAAACTCAATGGTGAACAAGTGCTTATAAATCAAGGCCTTTCAAGCAAAAATGGGGAGGGGGGGGGCTTTGTTACACCTAAATCTTACCATCATGATAGTCAGTGTAAACATCCCCTGAAGTTCCTTGACTAAGTCATCAACCTGGAAGAGATACAAACCTTTTCCTACTAGGTTTTGAGAGGTTGTCGTAGGTTGTCCTACTGCAACCTGCGACGTCACAGGTTGTCCTCTTACAGACTGCGACGATATCAATTAATTGATTAAAATAGCTTCTTTGAACCCATTCTCGAAGCAAGGTGATGTGGATCCCTATCCCTAGCCTTTGGGGAAGCTGGCATTCGGTTCCTAGCCTCTTGGAAGGATCCCCTAACTCTCTCCTACCATATCTCAACCTACCTTATCCACTTAGTCGTATATAAGTGAAGCTCACTCCCATTCCAAGGGGAGGAAGTCTATGGTATCTACATGCTGGTGAAATTAGCTTAGCAGAGATCTCTACTCATCCCTTGAGAGATCCATCATCCCTTTGGAGGTTTTGGCATTAGCTTGGTTGGAGAAGGATTGCTACGTTAAGTCATTGGTTGTAATCACTTCCTTCCATGTACTTTCCCTTTTAATACAGTAATATAAATGTTTTCCACCAAATCTCATTGCATTGATGATATTTTGTGTAGTTTGTCTACTTAATTGCTTACTTAGATCTATTATTGTGTAGATGCATTTTACTGCTTGTGTTGTTGTGTTGTCTTGACAGGTTTTGCAGCTGAGATCTAAAGACCATTAAGCTTGGAGTAGCATTCAAGGAGAAAGGAAGAGCGATATGAAAGGTAAAGCATCTAGTTCCTTGATCTCTAATTAGATCTATGAGAGTTATCTATATTCTATCTCTATTTGTTCTAGACTTACGTTAAGCTAGGGAGATCAGGCCTCGAGTCCGCTCTTGGTAGATTGTCCGTCAAACAAATCTGGTGACCGTACTAGGGAAGATACATTGTTTAGTTTTCATTTGAATGCCATTTTCATTAGATTTATTTTGCAAGCCATCATATTTGCCTCCTAATTCTTTTTCACCATCAGATCTTCACTTTAAAGAGTCTGTAGTCCCCCTATGAGTCTGTAGTCATACTTTTTAGGCCATTTTATTGCTCATTTCTTGGAGATCTATTGATCCTAGAGTTTGGATCTCTCCCGTCGCACCTGGGCAGTGCAACCAGAGCGTTGATTTGACCTTTGTTCTATGTCTGTTGGCCTGTTATCGCAACCTATCCACTAGTGTCCTGCGACATCGTCGCAATTCCCGCACTGGTGGCCTGCGACGGTCGCTCTGTGTATACACACAGACTGCACCGATCTGTTAGAATTGGTATAAGGGCATCCCCCCTCCATTTTTTTATTTGAGTTTTGATTTGGTGTGCAGACCCCCTCTATGCTGCAAGATCCAGTCAGAGATTTATTGTTGATTTGTGTGTTGAAAGTGTTTGGTATTTTGTGTGGATTTGTATTGGGTCCCATTTTAACAAGTTTCAGTTTGGTAGTGGTGGACACTTTGGTTCCCCCACCTTCATCCACTTGACCTTGTTATCCCTCATCTCCTCACCTGATCTGATCTTTGCACTAGATCTGATACCAAACTTCTTTTTGCACTTGTCATTTAGCTTTGTTTGCATTCAGCTACTTGATTGAGTGTTTTGAAGTGTTTTCAGTCCATATGAGTGCTTGTCATTTTCCGAGAATTTCCTGAGTGTTTAGAGTGCTGCAAATCAACTTTCTTTTCAATTTTTTGTGCTTAAAAATATCATTGTTATCAAGTTATTATCTTGGCATATCATTGGAAAATTGAAGGTGCATCATTGTTACTGATTTTCAAGTGCATTTGGAAAGTGTAGTAGGAATTGCTTCATGCATTGGAAATTGTCATTCATTAGTCTTTTGGAAAAGTTTCAGAAGAATTAATCATTTGTGCTTTTCGAGAATTATGAATCATTCATTTTCTTGAAAAATTCGAGTGAGATCAAGTTTTCACAAAAGTGATTCCATGTTTGGAGGAATTGTATGCATTCTTGATTTTTTGTGCTTTTAAGCCATTATAGTGAAATTGAAAAGTTAGAGTGCTCTAGATAGGAAATCTCTCTCTTTTCATCTCTTAAAGTTTTGATTTGAAAAGACAAAAGAAAATTTTTGTATTTGGTTATCATGCTTGTTGATTTTTTGAATTTTGCTTGAAAAAACGGAAAAACGAAAAGAGCATTTTTATCAAAATTTGGTAGATTTTGCGATTGTGTTGCATTGTGTTGCTTTGGTAAAATCACTTGGAAAGAAATTTCTCCTTCCCATACATAGAGTTCATCAAACGAAAAGTACATTTTTTGCATGTAGTTAGGGCCTACATTATGTTTACATTTATGTACTAACCTCATGCATTCACCTAACCGTCCAGATAAAATTAATGGTAGAACTAGGGTAAAAATTTTAGTAACTTGTGTGTTAAGTTAGAGACGTGTTTCAACGTCTTAAAACATGGCAGTTGTCGTTACTTGCTATCACTGTATTCCGGGGGTATTGCAGTCTTCCATGTACTTATCGGTATATCGAAGCTCTTTCACATACCAACCAGGTATATCGAAGCTCTTTCACGTACCCACCAAGTACTTCGTGTGCTTGGCGTATATCGAAAGGTGTTTCACGTACTTGGCGTATATAGAAAGGTGTTTCACGTACTCGGTAGTATATAGGAAGGTCTCGTGCCGTACGGTTGTGCATTAGACAGCACCACTACGGATTTGAGCTCCCATGTACCTTGAGTATATCGGGAGACACCATTAGGATTCCTGAAACCAACTAAGTTAACCTTTTGGCCGTCTTGGCAGAGCAATACACCGAGAACAGCACTCGAGGAGATTACTACGCGTGTATTGTCCAGGTAGTCGGGTATTCATGCAAGGGTACGGTCCCAATGCTCCTTGTCATGTTTTACTGTTGGACCCTGCGGTATATAGCGATTTGCGAAGCCTTGATAATCCTGTGAGGTTCCAGACTTTTGAATCCACTCCTATCACATAAGTTTGCTTGCGGCCTTAGTTTGTGTAGGATTTTTTTGGACTGCTTTTCTTTTGTTTAGCTTGCCCTAGGAGAAACTTTTGTTTCAGTCACTCTGGCTGACTTTCCTTGGAGAAGGTCCCGTAGGATTCATAGCTTGCCACCCGAATATCCCCTTAACCAGGAGGTAATTTCGAGGGTAAGGATGGACCCACAAGCCACGGTCGTGTCACCTGAAGTCGAAAACCCTACTTTGAATGTTGGAGCACATATGTTTCCTCCAGATTCACCTTCCTCCAACCCTCCACAGGGTGAAGAGGCACAAACTTCTACTTCACAAGACCTACCTTACGTTTTACCGGAAGAGTCTGGATCGGTGTAATGGTTAAATTCACCCCAGGACAACCATACGGAAACTGTTGGTCCAATAGCAGCTTATTGGACATCATCTCTAGGCCACCCAGTGGCTCATTTTGCCGTTGTATCCCCACCCAATTGGGATACTCCCGACGACCGTCCAGCACCTTATCGTGAACAATTGAATCGATTACGTGCCATGGGTGAGGAGTTTCGAAGATAAAGTCTTCTACGAAGGGTGGAAGACCTGACGTTACCTCCTTATCACAATCGTTATTTATCTTATGATTCACCGGAATCATCCACGCAACACGTGACCACTTCTGAGTCCAGTCAACCCTCAACTCCTGCACATCCACACCCTAGACAGGAGACCAGTCCTATACCTTAGATGACTCAACCCATTGAAGGACAATAGTCCAACACACCTATTACTACCACAGTTACATTACCCATTCCTTCCCCACCTCAAAACTCGCAGGGAGGATACTCTTTACCCCCTACCTTCTTTACCGGTGATGTTAATCCTACGGTAGATAATCAACAACCCGCATTGGGTCAGCCTTTACTTAGTGGTCAACAAGTTGTTGCTGGGGGGAAATCGCAGTGTCTTAACCATAATACTGCAGGAGGAGTTCCCATCGGTCCTTCCGTTGGAACTTCCTTACCTCCTGAACCTTCCACTATGGGATTATCCCATGTCGGGGGACTGTCCAATGTAATTCAACCACCATTGAGTCAAGCGTATCCAGGTTATCTTAACCCTGTGTCAGGACAACTTAATCTCGAAAATGCACTCTACGGGGTACCCTACCCCGAAAATCCATACACTCTATGGGGGCAGCAAAATGTTTTACAACATGGACCCCCACCTATAGTCCCTCAAGTCCCACCACCCCCGTTTGGTCCACCCCCACCTCCCATTGGAGTCGGCGAGCCCCCACACAACTCTGGAGGAGGCAGACCTCTACCTTCTGGCGGAGGACCACCTCATTCCGGCCATCATGGCCCAACCCCCCTAGCGACGGAGGTGGAGACCCTCCCCCTTCAGGCGGAGGTGAAGGACCACCCCCCCCCCCCGGTGGTGGCGGACATCCACCTTATGGTGGAGGACCATCCCATCCTAGTGGTGGTGGTGGTGGGATTTAGAACTTGCCACCCGAATTCCCCTTAACCAGGAGGTAATTTC
This sequence comes from Larix kaempferi, assembly GCA_027924585.1. Lineage (NCBI taxonomy): Eukaryota > Viridiplantae > Streptophyta > Pinopsida > Pinales > Pinaceae > Larix > Larix kaempferi. The sequence goes on along the minus strand of BSBM01000632.1, from coordinate 25,788,948 downwards.
GAGGGTAAGGATGGACCCACAAGCTACGGTCGTGTCACCTGAAGTCGAAAACCCTACTTTGAATCTTGGAGCACATATGTTTCTTCTAGATTCACCTTCCTCCAACCCCCCACAGGGTGAAGAGGCACAAACTTCTACTTCACAAGACCTACCTTTCGTTTTACCAGGAGAGCCTGGATAGGTGGAATGGTTGAATTCACCCCAGGACGGCCATGCAGCAGCTGTTGGTCCAACAACAACTTATTGGACATCATCTCTAGGCCACCCAGTGGCTCATTTTGTCGTTGCATCCCCACCCAGTTGGGATAATCCCGACGACCGTCTGGCACCTTATCGTGAACAATTGAATCGATTACGTGCCATGGGTGAGGAGTTTCAAAGACAAAGTCTTCTACGAAGGGTGGAAGACCCGACGTTACCTCCTTATCACAATCGTTATTTATCTTATGATTCATTGGAATCATCCACACAACACGTGACCACTTCTGAGTCCAGTCAACCCTCAACTCCTTCACATCCACACCCCAGACAGGAGACCAGTCCTATACCTCAGACGACTCAACTCATTGAAGGACAACAGTCCAACACACCTATTACTACCACGGTTACATTACCCATTCCTTCCCCACCTCAAAACTCGCAGGGAGGATACTCTTTACCCCCTACCTTCCTTACCGGTGATGTTAATCCTACGATAGATAATCAACAACCCGCATTGGGTCAACCTTTACTTAGTGGTCAACAAGTTTTTGTTGGGGGAAAACCCCGTCTCTTAACCATAATACTGCAAGAGGAGTTTCCATCGGTCCTTCCGTTGGAACTTCCTTACCTCCCGGACCTTCCACTACGGGATTATCCCATGTCGGGGGACCATCCAATGTAATTCAACCACCATCGAGTCAAGCGTATCTAGGTTATCTTAACCCTGTGTTGGGACAACTTAATCCTAGAAACGCACTCTATGGGGTACCCTACCCCGAAAATCCATACACTCTATGGGGGCAACAAAATGTTTTACAACATGGACCCCCACCTACAGTCCCTCAAGTCCCACCACCCCCGTTTGGTCCACCCTCACCTCCCATTGGAGACGGCGAGCCCCCACACAACTCTGGAGGAGGCGGACCTCTACCTTCTAGCGGAGGACCACCTCATTCCGGCCATCATGGCCCAATCCCCCCAACGATGGAGGTGGAGGCCCTCCCCCTTCAAGCGGAGGCGGAGGACCACCCCCTCGGTGGTGGCGGACCTCCACCTTATGGTGGAGGACCATCCCATCCTGGTGGTGGTGGTGGAGGACCATCCCATCCTGGTGGTGGTGGTGGTGGAGGACCACCCTACTATGGTGGAGGTGGCGGAGGAGGCCCTTACCCTTCCGGCGACGGCCATGGACCACCACCCCCTCCTGGCGGAGGCGGTAGAGGCCCACCCCATTCTAGCGGTGGTGGCAGACCACCACCTCCTCCCGGTGGAGGCGATGGCAGGCCATCCTATCCTGGCGGTAGTGGCGGACCCCCACCATTTGGAGGCGGCCCACCCCCTCCCAGCGGCGGAGGCGGGCCCCCACCTTATGGTAACGGGCCACCTTATTATGGCAATGGACCACCTTTTTATGGTGGCGGACCTACTTACGGTCCGGGCGGCACACCTCCTTACGGTCAGTTTCCTCTGGGAACACCTTACAATCATTCGATTCAAGGTCCTACCTGTCCATACATGCCTTATCAGTACTATCAGTACCCCCAGCTAAACCAACAGTTGCCCTTTTTGGCTACTTTGGACTTACCCGACTTGTCTTGTCTGACGAATGATCCCGTTTTCCATGGGCATAATTGGCCGCCCATTCCGGTTAAGTTACCATCAGATATCCCCAAATTTGATGGCAAGCCTTCTGAGGATCCTAAAAACCATGTGATGACATACCACCTATGGTGTTCATCCAACTCCTTGATGGACGACTCGATCCGTCTTAGGTTATTTCAACGAACTCTCACCGACCCAGTTGCCAAGTGGTACATTGAGCTACCACCCAATTCTTTTCCCGATTTCCGATCTCTTGCTATGTCATTTTTAACCCACTCCCAGTTGCCCATTCGCTATGAGACTGGTATGGACTTATTGACCTCCCTTCGCCAGAACACTGCCACTCATATTTCCGATCATATTCATGAATGGCGACGAAGACGACGTCTTATTAAGGCTCATATTCCAGACCAACTCTTAGTTGTTTGGCTCACAAAGTCACTTTTACCCGTCGTAGCTCGAGATGTAGCTATGGGAGGAGCCGTCACTAAGGAACGGGCTATTGCATGTACCCATTACTTAGACTCGGTCTATGCTCAATCCGACACATTGTATGAAATTGTTCCTGATGCACCTCGCCCTATGTACGATCCTGCAAAACCACCCGAGGGACCACAAACTGATGGCATCATTGGTTCCCTTACCTCCCAGCCTTCTATTTAAACTGGTGGCTCGTCAAACCCCTAAGGTTCTTCCCCAACACCACCATAGGCTGGCAACAGCACTACCAAGTCCACCACTCTTGCTTCCACCGAAGAGGTGAATTATGTGCAATCAGCTTCATCTCATAAATTCGGTGGTAAGAAGAAGAGAAAAGGGAAACCTAAGAAATATTCTAACCAACAGGAGCCCAAGCCCACTCAAGAAGACACCAAACAGAAGAGGAAGTTAAAGTATCCTTGTTTGTTGTGCGGTGGAGACCATTTCTCAAAAGAATGTCCCCACCGAGACGAAGTCTAGAAGTTTCTTAAGGGAAACTCTACTACCGTAGTTCTCAATGATCCCTTCCCCACTCAAAACCAGCAACTAATCGCACGCACCTCTCCTTCCCAAGGAGAAGCATCCTCCACTGTGCATGTTCTCATGATGCGTAGTGAGACCGTCAACTTGAACACTCGTTCTCGTTCGTATGACTCCGTCCCGCCGAAGGAACCCGTTGGAAGTAATACTGAAAAAGCTTCCACTTCGATTCCTGACGTCACTATACCGCCCGCTTCTCTCACCATAGAGAAGCCCTATTTCGATTCAGTGTTGCGTCCTCCCAAGAGCACGATTAGAAAATCTATTTTCAATCCCAATGCTCAGGCCACTCAGAACTACAACATTGTAGAGGACCTAGCACAAGCTCCTTGTGCTATGTTGATGCTTGAAGTCTTGCAGAACTGTCCTAACCAGCGTAAGACTCTCCTCGCTACCATCGGCACGGTTGATTCAGATTCTTCGAATACCATCATATTCCGAATGGAATACTTTAAACCGAAGCTTTCCCATCAGTTTGCATTTCAAGTTTCCACAAACATTGCTGGGAAGACAATCCATCGTACTGTCTTGGATGAAGGTGCCTCCACTTCAGTCATGTCGATTTCATGTTGGAGAGCCATTGGCTCTCCCAAGTTGAATGTGAAGAACTTACAATATTTAATTAATGAAGACACACGAAATAACAGAAATAACAGAAGTCAGAATCACTTTTATATTGATCGTAGGCCACTTCGAGGGGGAAACCTTCTTTGAGCAAGCTCAATACAAATAACTTCACCGTACCTTCATTGGTCTCAACACAAACTTATATACTAAGTCTAGGCGCCAATACCATGGGTCAATACCATGTGTCAATACAAACCATGGGCCAATACAAAATATGGATCAACAATTACTACGGGACGACTTACAAAGCATATGCGTCCAACAACAATAATACAAACTATGGATCAACAAATACTACGGGATGACTTATAAAGCATATGCGTCAAACAACAATATAATAACAAAGTAAATAGAAGGGTTGACATGGATTCCTAACATCCCCTCTCCCTTAGAAAAAGCTTTGTCCTCAAAGCTTTAGATGTGGAAAATGATGCAGAATCTGAAGGAGTGGTTCCCCTGTAGAATCCTCGGGTTGCATTCCGGCCCACGGACGCCTTGTGAGTTTCAGGTAGGATTGCTTGGAAGGTTGTAGATGAAGAAGGACCATATCAGCTGCATGAAAAGTGCGCTCAAAACAGTGTTGATCGGCTTGTTGCTTCAGTCGAATTCTTGCCATGTGAAGATTGTCCTGCAGAATGAGAAGAATCTGATCGCGGTTTCGAAGAACCGAGTCAATTGCTTGAACTGGGGAGCCATAAACTGCTTCATATGGTGTCCTTTTAGATGTGGTATTGTACCACTGGAGCGCTTCTAGGAAATCCATAGAAATAGTTGTCCACATCTGTGTAGGGATGGGCAAGGGTTCGAGCAATCCCGAAAGGAGTGTCATTTCACCCTTGTGGACCTGGAAAGTATCACACTCAACCATCATCTGGTGAATTTTCATTTTCAATCCCTGCCAAAAGAAGTTACATTGTTCCCGGTCATAGGTTTTGAGGAACCCAGAGTGCCCTGCCGATGAATAAGCATGGAGTTCATAGAAGAGATAGCCCTGTTGAACAAATTGCAACCAATTTGGAAACTGGGTCATCAAATTGGCGAGAAGGAGCATCTTCCACCATATTATCCTTACCCTTCTTGTAAGTGATCGCATAGTCATAACCCATGAGGTGGATAACCCATTTCCGATATGCTGGTGAGGAGACCCGTTGTTCCAGACTCTGGAGATCAGTCTTGATGCAGAAATAATTTCCTAGGGATGGCTTCCACTTCTGTACTGCATGCAAAATAGCCATCATTTCCTGCTGAGATGTAGATGCGGCTAAATGCTTACCAGAAAGGTCTCTTGAAAGCGGTAAGCCCATTGGTGCAACAAAGACACTTGCATATCTATCCAAGGAAGTAATGGAGACCGTTGGTGGGTGCATCTGAATGGAATGGAGCTGGGCGATGACACCATGTGAATTCTTCTTAAGGATCTTTTCCAGGCGATGTGAACTGATGATGCGGAGAGACCCTGGTTGTAAGCCCATAAATTTGTGTTGTGTCCCATTGATTGAAAACTGCATCCAAAGTTTAGCAAAATCCCATAAGATGGGGCCAAGTGTGCGTAACCATTGAACGCCCAAAACCACATCACATCCGCCTAAGGACAAGGCAAACATGTCAGAGCACATGTTATAATCTTCCAGAGAGATACGCACATTGTGACACTTTCCCTTGCACGGTAAGGTGCCCCCATTGGCCATGACTTCAAAGTTGGAGCAAGGATGGACAAAACAATCAGCATGTTTGGTGATCTGAGGGTCAATGAAGTTATGAGTGCTACTAGAATCAATGAGTATTGTAAGATGAAGCTTCTTGAAGTAACCCCTGACCCGCATTGTTTGGGGGGTGGTGACGCCGGATAAAGCATGGAGAGATATATCTGGGTGGTCTTCCTGAGATAGGAAGTCAATAGGTAGCTCCTGAATGTCGACCTGATCATCTGGTGTATCTAGAGCTTCTTCACCAACTTCAGAGGCGGGCGGAGAATCCACAGCCAAGAGATAGAGCTTTTGTTGAACACATCTATGTCCCCGAGTGAATTTTTCATCACAATTATAACAAATCCCTTTTTCTCTACGTGCCTACATCTTTGTTTCAAACAAATGCTTGATAGGAGTTGGTCGAGGAGCTGGCGCGATGGGAGGTCATTGAGAACCCATATTTCAGAAAGGAACAAAAGTGGGTTTGGAGTGTTGTTGGGCAGAAATCTTGTCTTCTACCAACTTAGACAACCCTAGGGCTTCCATCATTGTGTTGGGACAAAACATTTTGACCTCTGGGCGGATTTCATCCTTAAGACCACTGATAAAAAAACTCCTGTAGAAGTCATCAGATAATCCTTCTATGTGGTTGGCTAGTTTCTCAAATTATGTCTGATACTCTCTCACAGTGCCAATTTGACGAAGTTTAGTGAGTGCTCCGGTGAAGTCATCAAAAGCACTGGCACCAAATTGTTGCAAAAGGAGTTGGCAAAAATCTGTCCATTTTGGCTCGTCATGAGCCTTGATGTACCAACGGTACCATTGAAGGGCTTCCTGTTCCAAATGAAAGGATGCAAGTGGAATTTTTTGGACATCAAAAGTATTATGCAGACTGAAATACTGTTCTGCACGATAGATCCATCCAGTCGGATCAGTATCATTGAAGCGAGGAAATTCAAGCTTCGAACCACGAAAAGTGCTGGAAGAAGAGAGCCCATTGGATACAAAATATTCTTGCTGTTGGTTATTGTTCATGGCTGGATGCTGAAGATGGAGGATGAGAAAATTTTCATCCAGATCTTGGAGTTTGATTTGGATGGCTGCAAGTGCTTCCTCCATGGTTTTTGCTCTTGCGTGGGTGACAACCATAACCAGGAGTTTTTTTTTATTTTTAAAGGAGGGGAATGGATAGAAAAACACAAACAAAATCTTATTTAGTAAAGGGAAATTTGGATTTGGGAAAAAACTCGGATGGGTAATTGGGGTTTGACTAGGTTTCGAACACTTTCTGATGAATAGGGAAGCAAAAAATGAGGATTTCAGAAGCAGGGTGAAAGAATGAGAAAATTTGTCAAAGAGGGACAAAGAAGCAAAAATAGGGAATGGACACGGTGGAAAAATTTGGAGGCGAGTGGGTGAAAATTGAAGAAGTTATGGCAAACCCTAAAAATAGACAAATGTGAGATTTCTGGCTTTGGGAAGTAGAATTTGGAATAGGGTCCTCGGGAATGAAATATGCAGAATGGGATTGCAGGGGTGTCCGGGAAGTTTCAAGGGAAACAGAGTTAAAACAAGGGAGAAATGGCGAAAAAATGGGAATTTTTTTTTCCAGGAATGGATTTGCAACGGTGCGGAGGGGATCAGAAACAGATAGATCTGCAACTACGCTGAAGGGATCTGAAATAGATGGATCTGAAATGACGCCGAATGGATAAAAAATGGCTGGATTTGAATGATGCCCATAATAGATCTGAAATGGCTGGATCTGGAACGACTGTCAGAATGGATCTGAAATAGCTAGATCTAAAATAGCTCGGAATGGATCTGAAACGGTGCAGAAGTGATCAGCAACAGTTCAGCTAAAAATAGATATGGACCCCAGGTATGTGCGGCTTCCTATTGGTTCAGGGGATTCACTCGGCCACCAATGTTGTCTGACGGCTTGCGTATTGGGGCAGTACCCCTCACTCCAAGGCTCAGGTAAAACTGATAACCGCTTTGCCACAAACGACAGCTCTTGGTTTACCTCACGGGTGGGAACTAGTCAATCAGGTAAGGGTCGTTGCCCTTTTCGCTGGCAGGTCCTCTCAATGGGCTAGCTACTTTGGGGTTCCTGTGGTACTCCTCACAATGAGTTTTAGGGATTATGCCCAAGTACTTCCCACAGTTAAGCAGATAGGGATTATTCCTCGATCCAAAGCTGCTATAGATGCGAAAAAAAATTTGGCAGAAATTTCACCCAGCGAGCCCAAGAAAGTGCTCTGATACCAGATGTGAAGAACCTGCAATATTTAATTAATGAAAACATACGAAATAACATAACTCAGACTCACTTTTATACTGATCGCAGGCCACTTTGAGGGGGCAACCTCCTTTGAGCAAGCTCAATACAAATAACTTCACCGTACCTTCATTGGTCTCAACACAAACTTATATACTAAGTCTAGGCGCCAATACCATGGGTCAATACCATGTGTCAATACAAACCATGGGTCAATACAAACTATGGATCAATAAATACTACGAGACGACTTACAAAGCATATGCGTCCAACAACAATATAATAACAAATTAAATAGAAGGGTTGACATGGGTTCCTAACATTGAACCGTTCTCCTACCACCTTAAAAGCATTCGACGGATGTGGCTTTCAACCTCATGGGTTGTTGCAAGCTTTAGCAGTCGAGTTGGGGGGCGAGACCGCAACCATTAACGTTGAAGTGGCCGTTGCCCCGTTAGATTACAACATTATGCTTGGTCGTAATTGGTTTTACGCCATGACTACGGTCGCTTCATCTGTCTTCTGCATAGTACAATTCCCTCATCAAGGTCGAATTATTATTGTTGACCAACTGGATTTCCGCACACCTGACATAGCTACTCATCCACGCGATAATGTTCCATTGCTTGGACAATCTTCGCATCAATATGAGAGCATGGGGGTTGGCCTCATCAAGGACTCATCCCTTATGGGCATTTTTCCAACCTCAGATCTCCCAAATCATGTTGCCACGTTGAACATGATCTCCTCGCGGATTTCATCCATTCCCAACTCTATTGATCAATGGCTTGTACCTGACGAAGCCACCACACACCTCACTGGAGACACTATGCCGCTTTCACCCACTGAACTCATGTACGAGGCTATCTAGTCATCTCCAGAGGACCACTTAGTTGTGGCCTCCACCTCCTATTCTCTACAGCGGACATCATCCCTACCCGATCCTCTGCTGCAGACTTTTCATTCTGATGAGTCCATTATGGAAATCATAAGTGCAGATGATCCTCCATGGGAAGACCTCCACCATCGTTTGTCTTTCCCTCCTTCATTGGATACTGTAGAGAATAGCATTAGCATCATCTTTACACTGGATGTCTACCCTTGCCCTCAGTCCTCGATACTTACGTGTCAAACGGACTCTGAAGGCAACTTGGCCAACATTGAGCCTACCATTTCGGTCAACATATCGGTTACTCCTGGTGTAGTGGAACACATTCGTTTAGGCCAAAAGTGTTCCCCTAAAGAAATCACAATGTTCACGGCCTTGTTCAAGCAATTTCGAGACGTGTTTGCTTGAAATTACGAGGAGATGCCAGGGATAGACCCCGCTATTGTTTTGCACACGATTCAAACCTATCCTAACGTTAAACAAGTCCGACAAAATTTGCGACCGGTGTACCCCCGAAAGACTGCGGCAATCAAGGCAAAGATTGAAAAGCTCTTGAAAGTTGGCTTTATTTACCCTATCCCGTTGATAGAATGGGTCTCAAACGTCGTCCCTGTTGCTAAAAAACAGGGTACCATTCATGTCTGCGTCGATTATCGGGATCTCAACAAGGCTTGTCCTAAGGACAACCACCTGACTCCCTTTATCGACCAGATCATCGACAATTGTGTGGGAAGCATAATCTTTTCATTTATGGATGGCTTTTCTGGCTACAACCAAATTGAGATCCACTCGACTGATCAACACAAGACAACTTTCATTTGTCCTTGGGGTACGTTTGCTTATCACAAGCTCCCTTTTGGTCTTAAAAATGTTGGGGCTACATTCCAGCGGGCCATGTTGTACGCCTTTCACGACATGAAGGACTTTGTGGAACCTTACTTGGACGATATACCTGCCCATTCACGGCAGTGCGAGTACCACATTGACCATCTAACGACGGTTTTCCTCAGATGTAGGCGGTATAACATCCGCTTGAACCCTCACAAGTGCATCTTCTGCGTCGAATTTGGACACCTCCTCGGCTTCATAGTCTCCAAAGACGGGATCCGCATTGATCCCCTGAAGGTGGCAGCCATCGTTGCTCTCCCACCTCCCACTGACATAATGGAACTTCAGATTTTGCAAGGGAAGGCAACTTATTTAAGGCGTTTTGTCTCTAATTTCGCGCAAAAGACGCGGGGCTATATGAGATTGATGAAGAAGGATGTCCCGTTCATATGGGACAACCAAGCTCAACAATCTTTTGAAAGCTTAAAACATGTTATCACACATGCCCCTGTGCTCCAACCGCCCAATTACTACAAGGATTATATCCTTTATCTTGCTGCTTCTGCCACCACGATCGCCATGGTCTTGGTCCAAGAAGACAACAACACTCAGGAACATGTGATATACTACGCAAGTAAGGGTCTCATTGACATCGAAACTCGTTATTCACATGTCGAGAAACTCGCTCTCGCGGCAGTCATTGTCGTCCAAAAGTTCTGACATTATATCTTGCTTCGCACCACCACCATCATTGCCGATTCGAACCCCATGTACCATGTTTTGACACGTCAGGTGCTTGGGGGCAAGTATTCACGCTGGATCGTGATACTACAGGAATTTGATCTCCTATTCGAAAAGGCTAAATCTAAAAAGTCTTTGGTGTTTGCTGAGTTGATCTATGATCTTCCCCGGGCTGATGTCGATTTTGAACCCAATGATTCTCTTCCAGATGAATCATTGTTCCTCATCAGCACGTCTGATCCGTGGTATGGAAATATCAATTTATATCTTCAGACCCAATGTTTCAGCCCCCAACTCTCGCAGGACGACCGTCGTCGAATACGCCACCATGCAAAGTATCATCTAATCAGCAGTGATACTTTGTACCGTCGTGGTATTGATTCTATCCTTCGACGTTTCTCACTCATGAAGAGGCTGAACACGTCTTAAATGACTGTCACGCTAGGGTGTGTGGCGGTCATCTCTCTGGGATGGCTACAGCCCAGAAGATACTTCGCGCAGGATATTTTTGGCCATCTATCTTTAAAGATTGTAATGAGGCCGTCCAAAAATGTCCTCCATGCCAGCACTTCCAAACTAAGAAGTGCATCCACCTCGCCCCGTTACACCCGGTTATTATCATTGGCCCCTTCGCTAAATGGGGCGTCGACTTCATGCACTGTAAGCCTACCTCGGTCGGGGGGCATGGTTACGTCATAGTAGCCGTGGATTACTTCACAAAGTGGGCCGAGGCTATGCCTACATACATGGACGATGGCAAAACCGCTGCACTCTTCATGTTTACTCATGTTATAGCACAGTTTGGAGTTCCTCAAGCTATAGTTAACGACCATGGTTCTCACTTCATGAACCATATGGTTGACGAGTTGAGCACTAGATTGGGTTTTCGCCATGAAAACTCAACACCGTACTACCCACCGTCCAATGGACAAGTAGAGGCCATTAACAAGGTCTTGCAAACCATGATCCAACACATGGTGGGTACGCATAAGTCTAACTGGCATAATATGCTCTTTTCCACACTATGGGCTTACCGAAATTCCGTTAAGAACGCCACTGGATTTACCCCCTTTCAATTAGTTTATGGATTGGAGGTTGTCTTACCGGTTGAGTGCGAGATTCCGTCCCTCAGACTCGCAGTTGAATTCTCCCAACACTACTACTGAGGAAGAACGCTTCCTCTACCTAGCTAAACTCGACGAGACTCGCCGCGATGCCTCTCTTGCCAACAAGGCTCATAAGAAATGCATCAAAGTGCAATACGACAAGTCGGTAGAACCCCACGTCTATAGCGAGGTTGATTTGGTCCTTACATACGACCAAAGACATGATAAGATGGGGGCAGGAAAGTTTGAGTCCATGTGGCATGGACCCTACATAGTGAAACGCGTCTTAGAGAAAGGAGCCTACGAGTTTGAAGACTACAACGGGATATCTTTAGGTGAACCCCGCAATGGGATTTACCTGAAGAGGTATTATTCCTGAATCTTTCATGCATAAAGTACTTTGTATATACTATACATGGCGTGTGTTTTGTGTGGTGTGATGCTTTGATTTTTGCATGCTTAGGTCTTGTTTCGTTACTTATACCATGTTCTGTTTGCGTGTGTAGATGGAAACTTGCCACAGATTCACAGACAGTGCCAGCCGGCATACCCGTAACCTTGCTTCGGCAGCCTGGGTGCTCTATTCTCCCACTAGCGAGCTTATCAACTCATGAGGAATGTGTCTAGGTTTCGCAACCAACAATGCTACAGAATATCAAAAAGTCATTGGAACCCTAACCGACGCTATTTCTTTTGGTATGGACCACGTTGTTATCCATTTGGATTCTCAACTGGTGGTCTCTCATCTTAATCGGGTTTACACCATCCGCGATCCTACCCTACTCCATCTCTATAGACGAGTTTGTCTTCTGGAAAGGTCCTTCAAATCCATTCAGTACCTGCACATTCCACGAGACGTGAACACAATTGTTGACTCCATGGCCAACTTCATCTTATATTGGTACATTGCACACACATGAGAATATGCATGAACTGTAAAAGTAGACATAACATGTAAATAATTCATCATATAAGAAAACACATAAACAAGATCTCATATCAAACACAAATGTATAAAGCCTCCAAAATGTCTGTATATATATAATCAAGATAACGTAGTGCTGATACAAAAAGTCTGAAGCACGACGGCTTTCAGTGAGTCTATACAAAATCTGAATCCTGATAACTTTTAGTAGTACAAAATTTGAGGCTCACATAGCTCTTAGTACATACACAATAACATCACAAGGCCTAACGCCTATCCCGTGCACCCCTAGGTCTTGCAGCTCTCTCCTGCTTAACGTGGAAGCAATCTATCGCTCTCACTACCTTGCGGAGCAGCTCACTGAAGCGCAAGGTCACACCAACTGTGTACCTCTGCATGGGCCTCGATAACTCATGCACTGCTGCATCTGGAGCGCCCAATGTCAACCTGGTAAGGTTCTCATAGACGTCCTCCATCTCCACGATGGCATCGTGCAAGGGCGGGGCTACTGGTGGTGCCTCTCCTCTCCTCTCAAGAAGCGAGACTCCTACCGGTCGTGAAGGGCCCACATCTGCACACACATGTTATTAACTTATCAACACTATTCAAAAAAATTATAAATACACAAAATGAAAAAGTACAAGGGTCATTGTTCTTACCGATGTCTCCCCACTCTGCTCCCTCAGGCAGTACGAGGTATGGGTCTTCCCTAAAGTCCATACCACTGTACAGGTAGTCCTCAATCATGAGTAGCTGGCCTTACATCCAAGTGAAGAATCTGGAACCGTACCCGATGATCGAATCCCTGCCACCATGGCAGGCCATCACCTCTGTCCATCGGGCCATGTGTGGATCCTTGGGATCCCTGTCATCCAAATTCACCTACGGGCGCAAGAGGGGAACCCGCTCCAACAAGAATGAGATCACTACCGATCCATACCCGAACTGCTTGAGCTCTCTATGCCGACACTTAGTCAGTTGAGCTCGAAGGTTGGTGAGGAGTCCCTCACACTAGTTGAATACCTTTAGAGACATACAGTCCTCCGCATACAACATTTGGGACTTCGTAGCCAAGTGAGCCGCTTGGCTCCCTGCTATCCTCACTATGGTGAAGAGTATAGCACGCAATGGACGATCTCTTACCTCTTTAATGGGAATCTTCCCACTAGAGGCATGGGCATGTGGAGTACACTGTTGGGAAATCAAGTCATCTACCATCTGGTCACTCCCTCGTGATCTGGTGAGTGATACATTATCCCCCCTCCGGGATAATCCAGTCAAGAAATAGATGTCATCAACATCTATAGTCATTATATGCTCCTCGATCGTGAAGTACTGCTGCGATGCATCCCAACTCCGAAGCATATGCTCCAGTAGCGGGACTTGGGCCCTCATGCCCTGGACCTGGAAGAACTTCATTAGCCCACAGTTCCTCAATGCCTCCACACACACTGGATCGTTTGTTGTTTCACATCTTCCACCTCATGTTCTCGCTCATGCCACTCTAGGACCATGTTGGCAGCCACAAACCTGTCAAAGGAGGCATTTAAACACCATTAGACCTCACCCAAGTCATCAAATTTTTTTCTTGTGGGCTAGTTTTTGAGTTGACCATGGACGTTTCCGTCGTCGCACCCCGTCTTTGCATACAGGGCGACATCATCGCAAGACGCCTTTGTGGGCTTTGTGACGACCCGGGTTCGTCGCAGTTCCTCTAAGGGAGGCCTGCGACGACCCGAGGGTGCACAAACTCCCCACAAATCAACTCAAAAAACCTAAAAAAATGGACAAAAAATGAAATTCTAAACCACTAGAAAGATGTTGGCTGAGATTTAGGTTTACCTACTCTGAACGGCTCATGAAATGGTCACTCGTAGCTCCGGAAATTGACGAATGAAATTATGCTCCAAATGGCACTTTCTTCTCCCCAATTTGGCAAATAAACAATGGTAACTATGTTTGGTCCTTTTTCCTATTTTATAAACAAAAAGGGAATATTCTTTTTCAAATTTAGATGCTCTTTGGGTTATTTGCTATAGTCTGGATCATTTTTATTGCATTTGAATGCCTAGTTGACTATTTCACCTAGTTTTCAAGCATGCAGGAAACGTTGAGTGTTCCATTTACGTCGTTTTCACATCGTAGTGACCATCTCAGGGATGAACAACCCGTTGAATAGTTTTGTTGTTATTTTTTATCCGTTAGATTTCAATGATTTAATGATGACGAGCTCACTTTTGTTCTTTCTCGTGCTCTTAAAACCATGAGAATAAGTTATCGAGTTACAATTTATCACTTTTCTGGGCTCATTAAACTCCTACGGAAAAGGAACCCCCCCGAAGTCTATCTTTAAGCTCTTTTCAGGCTCTCAAAATACGAAAAGATCGCCAAGCGAACTTGTCACGTTCACGCTTGTTAAAGTGTTTGAATGGTCATGTCCCTGGTGATAGTTTACCCCTTTTTCGCACCAGGGGTCACTATTTACGAAAAAGGTATACTCCAGCCAATCATGACTGGAAGAGTCCCCTCCCGCGTTGTTTTACCCTTTTACGGGCGATGAGGCTAACTTTACGAAAAAGGACCGTTGGAGTCTTCTTTAGCTCTTTTCAGACTCTCTAAACATGAAATGACGACCGAGTTTACCTTCTATGGACTCACTAAAATCTAACATTGAAGGGCCCATCATGGGACGAACCCCTCCTCTCCCAGGTTCGAAAAATATTTGGGATTGGACTCATCTATGAGATGAGCTATACCGAGCATCTGGTTACCCTCATCAAGCTCGTTAAAAACACATGAGGCACTCATCATTCATGATGGGGAGAAAGGAAAGCTTTGTATTACACCTTTATCTGTGGTAGTACCTAGTCGGTCTTGACATGTCACTCATTTGCATTTGCATACTGTACTTGGATCATCCGTTTGTCCTCGAGTTTTGCCTACTTCCTGAGTCTTGTTACTCCTTTGGGTCCTACAAAGAATATTTCCACCATCAGTTGCATTAGGAGTCGGTGTCGTACTCGTCATGTCAATACTGCCAAGTCATGCCATGCCCATGTTAAAGAATACCTTCACCACTGATTTTCTGCAATCAGTACACCTTCCACCATGTTGGTCTATTCTGAGTCAGTCCTGTATGTTATTGTACCATCCTATCCACTCCAAACATCCGTTATTGTGTTTCGTGTCGATGATGGGGGATTCATCATGGCCCTCCTTCAACGGATTCATCCTTGTCGACTTCAAATCATCATTCGAGGATTGAATCTAGAAACCGATCGAGTACCTTGGGCCTACATGCCTCAATGGCAGGTTACCTCGCTTTCGACATGAGTTTACATCATTGACTCTTGATTGAAAGATTTCGTTAAGCGTTCGACTTCAACTCATTTATTCGCACTTGATGATATGTACTGTGATACCTTGGGAATCATTGACATTAATGGTGATTTCCCTCGTGCTTGTTAACGGTATACATCAATGACCGGTAATCAAGTGGTTTCTACCATGTTCAACGTCAAGACATTTGTAATCACATGGATAGAATCGTATCATTGCGGGTTCGGCTTGAAGACCCTTGGGAGTCATGTTTTACCTAGGTTGCAATGGAGATTTTTTTGAGTCATATTACACGGATCCACTTTTGTATTGGTCTTGGTTGTGTTATCATCTCATCATGGATCTACGCTTGTGTCTAGTAGCCATGATTGTGTTCAGTCAATCATTACTACCATGGATCTACATTGTATTGGTCGGTAGCCATGTTGTGAGTCATATGAGACTGTGTACTCAGAGTCAATTGTACTGCAGCAGTGTCCTTCGTTCGATAAGTCCATTGCCATTCCTTCTTTCAAAGCATTTCACCTGTCCAGTTTCAAACAGCTTCATGCTTTGGGGGGCATTCTGTTACACCTAAATCTTACCATCATTGTTAAATTTTGAGCATTAATTCACAATACTCTAGGATCTTCACTAAGAGAATAACATATACAGTATATCAATGCATAACAATCACAATAAGCATGACAAGCATCACAAGAATCAAAAGCATGAGAGACAAGAGACATAGAGTTTCCGTGGGGAAAACCCTAAGGTGAAAAACCCCACAACTTCCTCAGAGATAGAGAGAGCAATGGCTCAACCAGAGTACAACGAAAATACACTGAGATAGTGTCCTAGTAGCAGATGATCCTCCTCCTCACTAGTGCGCCACTTTCTAAGTGAGAGAAGTGTGTGTTTCCGAATGATCAAAATAGAGATCTCCCGATCTCTATTTATACTAACCTGTTTTCCCAGTGACCTTATGGGGCTGACTTGTCTAGCTAGGTACATACACAATATAATATATATTTCAGGGCCGACCCCACACATGGTGGTCTAATAACCCGTCGCCAAGTACACACACTTGCGACACTTATCAATACACATGACGACACTTCCTTATAGAGGAATAACACATCTCTTATAAGGGTACAATAAATATATATGAAATACATAGATGAAATACATTCCGAAGTTACATATACATCAACACTCCCTCTTAACTAGGAAGGTATTTCTCGACACAAATCTGCTAGACAAGTCTTCTTCTCAGGATCATCGTCATCATCATCGTCACTGCTGCTGCTATCTCAACCAATCTCTAACTCTACTCGTCATAGGAAGTTCTACAGAGCCAGTCCTTTTTCATACTGGATGTAGGCCCACCACCTGCAGGTCTTCGTCATCACTGGCCATAGTGTGGAAATCTCAGGACTTATTACGTGCATCACAAAACCTTAAAAGAGTCTCTTGACTAGCAAGAACCCTAAAGAGCATTTGAGGCCTTTTTCATCCTGTCCAGATCTCCAGGACTTATTACATGTGACCCCACCACAAAACCTCGAAAGAGAATCCCAGGACTGATTACGAGCACAAGGCTCAACCTATTGGATCTCCTAGGGCACAAATTACATGTGGTCACCACAAAACCTCGAAAGAGCATCCCAGGATTGATTACGAGCACAAGGCTCAACCTATCGGATCTCCTAGGGCACAAATTACATGTGGTCATGGCAAAACCTCGAAAGAGCATCCTAGGACTAATTACGAGCACACGGCTCAACCTATCGGATCTCCCAGGGCACAAATTACATGCCATAGGACAAAACCTCGAAAGAGCATCTGCTAGATATCCTAGGGCACAAATTACATGCCATAGGCAAAACCTCGAAAGACTATCTGCAGATCTCCCAAGGCACAAATTATATGTCCTCCCAAGCAAAACCTCGAAAGAGCATTTGCCAGATATCCCAGGGTACAAATTACATGCCATAGGCAAAACCTCGAAAGACTATCTGCAAATCTCCCGGGGCACAAATTACATGCTTATCTACACAACGTGTTCCACGGCCACAGAGTATCAACCTGATACTCACCATACATCATCCTGATGTACACATGATCATCATCACTGCAACATCCTGCTGCATGTCATCTGGAACAACATCCTGAAGCTCGTCATCCATGATCATCCTAATCATACAATGCATCTACCTGATGCATACCAAGTATCTACTTGATACATATCATCATACATGATCCACCTGATCATACAATGTATCCACCTGATACAAATACAAATACATGATCCACCTGATCATACATGATACATATCAACATAGATGATCTACCTGATCATACAATGTATCCACCTGATACATATACAGATACATGGTCCAAGCATCCAACATGATGCATATACAAAATAAATACAAATGATCCAACCGATCATGTCCAACATCCAACATGATGCGTACATACATATAAATGATCCAACTGATCATATCTAGCATCCGACATGATGCATACATACATATACATATAAATGATCCAACTAATCATATCTAACATCCAACATGATGCATATACATAGCAGTAACTGGAGCATCGCCCTGATGCTCATCATCCAGCGCTTACATCCACAGCCATGTGAAGGATCCTCCTTCCAACATGCTTGGAATGGCTTCTGCAAATGTGTCCATCACTTCTTCCTCGAAGTGTCATCAATCTGAAGAACACCAAGCCTCTCCCTGAAGTACTCGAACTTCACCCTGGCTAGTGGCTTTGTCAGCACATCTGCAATCTGCTTGTCCGTCGCAATGTACAGGAGCTTCACAGCTCCTCTCTGCACCATATCCCTGATATAGTGATATTTGATCTCTATGTGTTTCGACCTGTCATGAAACATTGGGTTCTCGGACAGCTTCACACAACTCTAGTTATCACAAAAGATACCAGTAGCATCCAACGGGAGATCAAATAACTCAGATAGTAGCTTCCGTAGCCATACTGCCTCACAACTAGCTGAACATGCTGCAACATACTCTGCCTCAGCTGTGCTCAGTGCTACGCAGGACTGCTTCCTGCTAAACCAAGAGATCACACCTGATCCCATATTGAAGCAGCATCCAGATGTGATCTTCCTATCTGCAGCACTGCCAGCCCAATTTGAATCAACATAACCCTACAGGTTAAACTTTTGATTCACTTCATACTTGAGCCCATAATCCACTGTACCCTTTAGGTACCTTAGAACATGCTTTACAACAACCAGGTGAACACTCCTCAGATCCGTCAGGAACTGGCTCAATGTGTTCATTGCAAAGCAAATATCTGGTCTCGTGTTTGTTAGGTACATCAAGGACCCAATCATCTGACGATACATAGAGACATCAACCGGCTCAGATGAAGCATCACATAGAAGCTTCAGATTCGATGCCATAGGTGTGGCCATGGCCTTGCAATCCATCATCCCGAATCTCTTCAAGATATCTACTGTGTACTTACCTTGACCAAGGAAGATCCCACCTATACTCTGCCACACTTCCATACCTAGGAAATAATGCATCATTCCCAAATCTTTCATATCGAACTCGGCAGCAAGCTTCCTCTTAGTATCTGCAATAAATCTGTCATCTCTTGTTACAAATAAGTCATCCACATACAGTAGTAGAATCACAGGATTCCCTTCCTCAACCTTGTAGTAAAGGTTGGAATCCGCTTTACTCTTGGTAAAGCCCAAACTAGATAGGAAACTGTCCATCCTACCATACCAAGTTTTGGGAGCTTGCTTCAAGCCATACAAGGCTTTCTTCAATTTGCACACATATGACTCCCTGTCATGTATTTTGAAACCGAGTGGCTGCTCCACATACACTTCCTCTTCAACTACACCATTCAAGAAAGCAGTCTTGACATCCATTTGGTGTATTTTCCATTTCATTGTTGCTGCCAACGCAAGTACTGTTCTGATGGAAGTATACCTGGCTACAGGCACAAAAGCTTCTTCATAATCTATTCCCTCTTTCTGAGAGAAGCCACGAGCTATGAATCCTGCTTTGTATTTTTCTACGCTGCCATCTGCAGCATGATTGATTTTGTAGATCCATTTGGAAGTCACAACAGACTTCCTTTTAGGTCTTTGGACAACATCCAAAACATCATTCTTCATTATTGATTGGTATTCCTCGACCATGGCATCCTTCCATTCTTTCTTTTCCACTGCTTCTTCATAACTAGAAGGTTCTTTGTTCATAATGTCACAGAGTAAAGCAACATAGCTGGTATGTGATCTGATTCTCTTATTTGCTCCGTGTCCTTCTTCTGGAATGCCAAATCTTTCTGCATCTTGAATGAGCTCTCTAGCCCATGCAGGTTTCCTCTTGTGAGAGTTATCCTCACGGGGTGGATCTACAGGTTCTTGCAGCTCTTCAAACTCACGAACAACTTCTGGAATTGCTTTAGTCATGGTAGTGTCTTGAAATCTAGTTTCCTTAGGTTCTTCATAAACTTCAATAGGTGCCTTCCTTGATTTGATGAATGCTGAGTTTTCATCAAATGTTACATCCGTGCTGACATCAATCTTCTTGAACCCTGGAAAGTATATTCTGTAAGCCTTCGAGCTTTCACTGTAACCCACAAAGATACCCTTCTTTCCTGAAGGATCTAGTTTGGTCCTCTTTTCCTTTGGGACATGAGTGTATACTGGACAACCAAATATTATGAGATGGCTGACTTCAGGTTTCTTACCAGAAAATACCTCTTCTGGAGTCTTGTTGTCCAATATATTGTGGGGTGTTCTGTTTTGCACATATGCAACTGTTCTAGCTGCTTCTGCCCATAGATGCATAGGTAGATCCTGGTCATGCAACATTGCCCTTGCTGCTCCCATGATTGTTCTGTTCTTCCTTTCTGCAACTCCATTCTGTTGAGGATTATAAGGAGCAGTCAACTCCCTCTTAATCCCTGAATCACTACAAAGCTTCTTGAATTCACCTGAGGTGAATTCTCCACCATTGTCGGATCTGAATGTTTTGATCTTCTTGTTAGTTTGATTCTCCATCAAGGTTTTGAATTCCTTGAACTTATCAAACACCTCATCTTTGTTCTTCAAGAAGTATACCCAAGTCTTCCTGGAGAAGTCATCAATAAACGAGACATAGTAAACATACCCACTCAGAGAACTGGATGACATAGGACCACATACATCTGAGTGGATGATTTCCAGGATATCTTTTGCCTTGCTTTCACTGCTTGGAAAAGCCTTCTTAATGTTCTTACCTTTTGCACATCCTTTGCAAACACCTTCATGTTTGGTCTTGATTTCAGGAAGACCCTCTACAGCCTTGCTTGCAATTGGAAGTTCCCTATAGTGCATATGATCAAGTCTTCTATGCCAAAGTTCACTTGGCTCCATGGATTCGTGCACCATGGCATGTTCAGGTTGTCCCTTCAATTTATACAAACCTCCCTCTTGCTCTCCAATCACTACTGCATCATCTATGGTCTTTCCCTTTGGCCACATTAGGACTTGGCCATCCACAAATGCAACCCTCATACCTTTTGCATCCAATGCAGAGATGGAGAGTAAGTTCTTCTTGAGCCCAGGTACATAAAGGACTTCTTTCATCTTCAAATATTTTCTAGAATCTAGGTTGTAGGAGGCTTCACCACTTCCTTTGATTGGGTATTGATAATCATCCCCAAGTTTCACCTTATGGGGTGATTCATGTTCAGATAAATTCCCAAAAGATTCCTTAAACCCAGTCATGTGTTTGGAAGCCCCACTTCTAATCAACCAATCATTACAACCATGGGAGATAGTACCTGTGAGAGCAGAAATTAGAACATACTCTTCTTCACTTGATGAGTCATCATCACTATCACTTTCTGCCCTAGCCTTCTTCTTTGGGGGTTCATCGTTTTCGGCAGCATGAGCATGATATCTTCTTTTGTTATTCTTCTTCTTCTTGTTGAATTTGTTGTTGTTGTCTTTCTTCTTCTTGGGACAATATGAAGCAAAGTGTCCCTTCTCATTGCAATTGAAGCATCTGAGATCTTTCTTATCTTTATGATAATGGTGGTGTGAGAATTTACTGTTATGAGATGATTCCTTCTTGGACTTGCCTTTCCTGGCATGTGCTGTGAGAGCTTGATCTTCATTTCCCATCTTTTCTTCTCGGGCCACAAGCCTAGCTTCTTCTTGAGAGCATTCCTCCCACAGTCTACTGAAAGAGATCAATTTCTTTCTTGCATAGATTCCTTGAATAAAGGAGTCCGATGACCTAGGTAGGCCATTCAGAGTGGTCATAACAATTTCACCATTGTCCACTACTTCATCCACAGCTTCAAGTTGTTCCTTGATCTGAGATACCTTGGAGAAGTAAGATTGAATGGTTTCTCCATTCAACATCTTGACCCCTTTCAATTGATTCCGCAGAGTCATCTTCCGATTTATGTTCTTCCCTTCAAATAACTTGGTCAAAGAGTCAAACATCTCTTTGGGTGTCTTTAGAGAAGACACATGGGGTATGAGATGGACTTTGATAGAATCAACAATGATTCTCTTTGCCTTGACCAAGTTCTTCTTATGCAATACCTTAGCCTCTTCATCCTCTGGGATAGGGATGTCTTCTTTTATATATGAGTCCAACTCATTCTCTTCCAGGATTAACCCAATCCTATACTTCCAAGCTCAGAAGTTATCAACCCCTTCAAGCTTATCCTCAAGCTTGGTGCGGTAAGACATCTTAAAGAGTACTTCAAATGGAAATAGAAAAGATTTAAGTCTTACCACTTGAAATGCTGAAAATTGGATCTGGTCCCGGATTAGGGTTTGTCGAAAAAACCCTAAAAATTCAAAATGTGAATTTCAACTTTCTGAAAGGATAGAAAGATGCGCCCTAATGAGCTGATCAACTTGGTGTATTCAGAATTTGAGATCAGCAAAGCTTTACCCTTCAGATTTGCCTTTTTGTCCTCCCGGGTTCACTAGGGAGAGCCCTGAATTAGGGTTTGAGTTTCCCGGAGATCTACCTAGCCAAAAATCTCGATCCAAAGCTCTAAACTTCGATTTTTGCAAGGAGCTTCCAGCTATGTCTTCAGATTTAAGAAATTCCTATTTTTGTGGAAACCCTAATGTTTAGGGCCAAATTTGAAAATGCTCAGAATTGAATTTTGATTGGACAGATAGATTCTCCTTGATGAGTAGAGTCAATCTACTATACTGATTTTCCAAAAACTGTGGAGAGAAACCCAATAAACAAGAAACTCAAGTTTCTGTCACTGCAAAATGTCTTCTTCTCAGGTTAGCTCTGATGCCATGTTAAATTTTGAGCATTAATTCACAATACTCTAGGATCTTCATTGAGAGAATAACATATACAGTATACCAATGCATAACAATCACAATAAGCATGACAAGCATCATAAGAAATAAAAGCATGAGAGACAAGAGACACATAGTTTCCGTGGGGAAAACCCTAAGGTGAAAAACCCCACAACTTCCTCAAAGATAGAGAGAGCAATGGCTCAACCAAAGTACAACCAAAATACACTGAGATAGTCTCCTAGTAGCAAATGATCCTCCTCCTCACTAGTGTGCCACTTTCTAAGTGAGAGAAGTGTGTGTTTCCGAATGATCAAAATAGAGATCTCCCGATCTCTATTTATACTAACCTGTTTGCCCAGTGACCTTATGGGGCCGACTTGTCTAGCTAGGTACATCCACAATATAATATATATTTCAGGGCCGACCCCACACATGGTGGTCTAATAACCCGTCTCCAAGTACACACACTTGCGACACTTGTCAATACACATGACGACACTTCCTTATAGAGGAATAACACATCTCTTATAAGGGTACAATAAATATATATGAAATACATAGATGAAATACATTCCGAAGTTACATATACATCAACAATCATGATAGTTAGTGTAAACATCCCCTGAAGTTCCTTGACTAAGTCATCAACCTGGAAGAGATACAAACGTTTTCCTACTAGGTTTTGAGAAGTCGTCGTAGGTTGTCCTACTGCAACCTGCGACGTCGCAGGTTGTCCTCTTACAGACTGCGACGATGTCAGTTAATTGATTAAAATAGCTTCTTCGAGCCCATTCTCGAAGCAAAGCGATGTGGATCCCTATCCCTAGCCTTTGGGGAAGCTGGCATTTGGTTCCTAGCCTCTTGGAAGGATCCCCTAACTCTCTCCTACCATATCTCAACCTACCCTATCCACTTAATCCTATATAATTGAAGCTCACTCCCATTCCAAGGGGAGGAAGTCTATGGTATCTACATGCTGTTGAACTTAGCTTAGGAGAGATCTCTACTCATCCCTTGAGAGATCCATCATCCCTTTGGAGGTTTTGGCATTGGCTTGGTTGGAGAAAGATTGCTACGTTAAGTCATTGGTTGTAATCACTTCCTTCCATGTACTTTCCCTTTTAATACAGTAATATAAATGCTTTCCACCAAATCTCATTGCATTGATGATATTTTGTGTAGTTTGCCTACTTAACTTCTTACTTAGATCTATTATTGTGTAGATGCATTTTACTGCTTGTGTTGTTGTGTTGTCTTGACAGGTTTTGCAGTTGAGATATGAATACCATCAAGCTTGGAGCAGCATTCAAGGAGAAAGGATCAACGATTTGAAAGGTAAAGCATCTAGTTCCTTGATCTCTAATTAGATCTAGGAGAGTTATTTATATTTTGTCTCTATTTGTTCTAGACTTATGTTAAGCTAGGGAGATCAGGCCTCGAGTCTGCTCTTGGTAGATTGTCCGTCAAACGGGCTTTAATCGATCATCTCCCTTAAGTATTCTCAATATTGACATTAGTAAGAATATGCATATTGAATTTCTAGACAAGTATCAAAAAATATTATGCTACATGCAATGGAGCTTAACTTCCCACATCCCCTCATGACTCACATTGATGCTCTCATGATTTGGCAAAAGAGAGCCATTATGGGCGACGTGATGATTCTCCGTAGGAAAGGTGGGATATTTCAATTTTGTGTATTTTGATTTGTATCATCATCATGGGTTTGTGGATGCCTATAGAAATCTACCATATTCACAAACATATGCATGCAGTGGAAGTTATTGATTGTTGGAGGAAATTTGAGTGGAGATTAACTAGTTCAACCTCACCAAGATTGATAGGATTCAAGATAGTGTGGACTACATTGGGGTCCATATTTCTATCAATGGCTTCCCCTGATCGTTTGAGGTGTTTCGATATGAAGTTGTGTAGCATGTCACATATTTTATATGCTATGTCTAGTGAATTTATTAGGTATTGGGAACTTTGGCAGTTTATGTTTGTTTATCCTTGGCATTCTAAGTAGTTTTTTGCTTATATTCATAAGGTGCCAATACTCTGAGCATGCACTCTATCAACATTAATGGACATCATCACACTAGTCATTGTACTCCATGTGACAAAACAAATATTCAGAGGATATTATGGAGGGAGGTGCATTATATAGAGGGTCTTCAAGCAATAGCATTTCACCCTAATAGTAGTATGTCCTCACAATTAGAAGCACAAATGGTTAGAAATGTGAATTGGAGGCAAGAGTGGCATTGCAGGGTATTCAAATAAAAAAGATTATAGTATAATACAACATGCATTTATAATTGATTTTAGACCTTGCCAAAAGTCCTCATTCCAGTATTTCTTCTCTTCAAGTTTCAATTGGCTCTCTCAAATAAGTGGTTATGGAGGAAGACACAATTCAACAAATCCAAGGAGCTATGAAAATTGAAGAAGCGGTCTTGGAAGTCAAATCCTAGGACAAACAGGAAGCCCATATTGAGCATAATTTTCATTAAAATATCTAGGCTTTTACATTTTGCAAATAAAAATTGATGTTAGGTCGGATAGAAGATCAAGGATACCTAAAGAAAAATTAGTTGTGAATAACAATGAAAAGGAGATAGATGCATCATATGACAATCATGTTGCCAAGGATAAAGTCCAGAGTATAGAAGATCAAGATGTACCTAAAGAAAATTAGTTGTGAATAACAATGAAAAGGAGATAGATGCATCATATGACAATCATGTTGCCAATATCAATGGTAAAGAAGATGGCAATCTCATAGATTGTAATAATGTAACACCAAATACTGATGAATACAAAGTTGGTGTCAATAACAATTGTGAAAGAATTGAAGTTGTAGAAGGATACAGTGACGAAAATAAAAGCATTGAAGATCATCCTAACCATGATAACATAGAAGAAGGAAACCCAAAATATTCTTCGACACATGAAGAGTTAAACATTCTACAAGTTGTCGCAATTCAATATGTTCGAGAATATCAAGATCAAAAGGTTCCCAATGAACAATTGGTAACAAGTTCGTCAGATATAGACAAGGAAATAAATCATTTGAAAAATCTAAATCAAACCCAAATTAATGAAAAAAAACATTAAATGGTGCTTCAAACTTAAAAATAGATGATCAAACTGCAATTAAAGTCACCTTAACCAATCAGATTGAAGTAAATACGTTGTTAGTTGTTGCCACTAAAGATAAGAATACCGTACCAAATGTAATTGCAAATCCAACCATGTTTTAGGATTCATTGATCAACACTAAATAAGCTATATGTCAAATAGAAACCAACGCCATACCAAAGCATGCAAGAATATCAAAGATTGGCATGTCAATGCAAGTTTTTCATGAATACTTCAGATTGGAAACTCAAAAGAATACCCCCTTTAGTCATTATGTTTTTGTCTATAGAATCATATGCATGAAGAGAATTGAATGGAAACGTGACCGACTATTTCAAGAGCTACTAGACCGTGGTACTGTTATCCGAAACAAAGTGCTAAACGAAGGATTGTCCATCATCAATCTTGGAAGCCTCTCTAATGTCGCAGTTGATTATGCATAATGTAAACTTCATGGACGAATCTTTCCAAGGAATGATGACTTGTAATAAACCAAAATGGTTATTACAATTAGTAATTATTATTAGTTTATTATTAGTCATTATTAGTCATTAATAGGTCTATTAATTGTTAATGATTAGTTATTACACGACATGTCTATTAGTTAATAGACATGTCTATTCCCTATCCGCCATATTTAACACGGCCCATTTATCTCTGTAATCATCATTCAATTATTTCAAATATATATTTTAATAAATATTCCAATATGTAATCTGGTAACCTACATTCCCTCCATGGCAGTGTATCCCATAAGAAATCATCCATACCAACCTCTATATCATTTCCTTTGTCCCCAACATGTGAAGAACTAGGGTCGTAGAGGTTTTGAATTCACAACTTAGGATGTAGTGGGAATTTAATAGGTGGTTGATTCAACCTTGCTTGGCATACTTCATCTCTAAGTTGTGTTCGTCTAGAAACATTCTATCGATTTGACATCATAGTGGGGTGCAACATTAGATGGTGGATAGGTTGCTCATTGTATGAATCATGATTGTAAAAGTATTAAACATTAGATCAATAATATTAATAACATAATGCATTTAATATGTTCAAATGTCATACCAAACATTTATTACAAGCATGGAATTTTTTTCCCAATGATAAACATGGAACCAACCACTTTATATAACACATGTTGAATTAACAAATAAATTTACATTAGTTCCATTTAAGATAATATAAGATAATTTTATTAATGTCCACTGAATGAACACAAAAAGTAGGTCAATGGGACTAGAGGATACATCCAATAAGAGTACAATGTGGGAGTGCGAAAGCAAACTCCTAGAGAATGTTGAAAACAAGATAATTATAATTACTCAATGATATTTTTCTTACACCCCAAGGGGATGTTTAAAGGTAAACCCAATGCAAGGTAATTTTGATGAGTGGTTGGTGGTATATGAAAGTTATAGTTTATTAACAACTTGTTAGTGGGAGACAAACTAAGCATTGCATCCACAATAACAAATATGGATGCTTTCATTTTCATAAATATCTCTTTGTCATTGGAGTGTTCCTCAAAGGAAAATTTTGCACTAAATAATGAGGACCTACAACTATTTATGAATCCTACAATGTTTCCATGGGTTCGTGGATGACCATCAATATATAGTAGATTTTTCCTGTCAAAGTTTCTAGAAGCATAACCTTTCATGCGCATACTATACATGGAATTGCTATGTTTGTACTTAACAATATTCAAGTGATCAGACCGACTATAAGCAGGACCAAAAAACAACATAAGTACTATTGACCGTTTGGGAGGAATGAATACATGTTAAAGGATAAACAACCCAAGATTTGTAATGTTTATTTTATACTTGGAAACCATATAAGTATTACCACAAAAGGAAAATTCGGTTCCAACATCGAGTACATGCATGTAAGACGACCAAGTTCCATACAAAAAAGAGGTTGTAATAGGTTTGGTATTTAAACTTTGCAGATAGATAAGAAGAGGGAAATCATCATTGCCTTCAAACAATTGAACTGGCCTTGGTTTGTACTTGGATATTTTTTCTCTCAATTCATACAACTTTTTGGATCTCCTAGTAGAGATGTTTTGGGTAGTATTGATATCATACTTTGGCTCACTAGAATTCTCAGTTGACTCAATAGAAGGAAGCAAGTTGGTCAATTTAGGATGAAACTTAGTTGATATGGTTTCCAACTTAAAAAAAGGAGGATATGGAAGTGTTCCTATGTGTCTTTTCTATATCATCTATTGGATTCTTAACTACACTGGGAGGTATTAGACCATCAACTTTGGGTAGTTGATCATTAGTTAAATGGGATAATGTGACACATCATGGGTTTGCATTCAACCCTTTACATTTTGAACAACCGCATACTATTGGGGTGTCATAAAAGAGGATTCACAGTGCAATACCATTGACCCATGTTGGTTGTTAGAAGATGGCATGTTACAATTGATAGGGTAAATCGATTGCCCATTCTCATCAAACATTTGCCTATGATATCTTTCTCCTGATAAGAGTTTGTGACATTTTTGGATTGATGGAATATCTTGTACATTTCAACTTGATCCCGAATCATGATCTTGCAACGTTCAATGAACAATTATTAAAATGCACAGGCATAAATAACATAAATTGAATCAGATAAAGGAATAATAAATAGAATATGAACTTATTGCAAATGGAAAGGGAGAACTTGCAATGATATGGAATGAGCTCGAATCTGAACAATTGACCATTTGATATTATAATATGTTTTCCCCTACATTTGAGCAAAAACATCATCAATATGTGAATAAATTCTTAAACGAAATTTTGGGAAGCATATAACAATATAACTTCAAGAAGAATTCCAAAACTATTATATAGGTATTGTTGTGCTATATTTTTTTTTATGCATTTAGTGTGTCTATATATAAAAGAAGAATAAATGCACATTATTAAGAAATGCACTGCTTATCGTACTCTATTTTTTCCTCCGCAAAAGATAAATTATAGAGGTTTGCATTTGAATTTTGTCAAATATTTACTTTTTTTGAAGCACTATACAACACAAATCAAACTAGTGCTTTTCACTCACAATAATGCATCGGTGCACCTTATTGTAATGTGCATCGACAAATTTAAGTTTAAAAAAATCAGCATGCACATTTATCATGAATGGGCCAAAATATACAATGAAAAAATGAGTGGAAAATTTCATTTTCTTAAATGTGTATTTATAAAAGAAAACCCTAATCTTAATTTCATTCTTTTGCCAATATTTAGAGAGGATATTTGTGCAAGAGAGATTTACCGGCAAAGACTTTGTAGTAGGCATATTTTTTTGAAGAGATAAATTTGTAAGGGGTCACTGTAGGTCACATCTAAATCTGCAAAGGACAAATTTAATGCATGTCAGTTCATTTTATTGAACACCTCAATATTTCCCCTATTTGATTCAAACGATTTTCAATGTATTCTAAAAAAGGGTTTCATATTTTAGTATTAGAATCCTTAACTTTCTTCTTGTTTCTCTTGGTTACCCTCTCTATATTTCACAAGATGCATTTTTTTTCCTTCTAAGCAATATATTTTTATAGGTTTTTTAACTTGTATATGGGGGTGTTTCATATCCATTGCAATAGGACCACTCATTGCATTGGATACCAAAACTGGTCGTTGTCAGTAAAAAAACGCTTTTGTGGTTTGCGTTATGCACTATATAGAAATACTTCACCAGTGTGCACAATTATGTATACCGCACTAGTGTGCTTATGTATGTATACTGCACTAGTGCTTATTTATATAATGCACGCCATTATATTTTTTGTAAAATTATTTCATAATTTCTATACCTAATGATTCCTTGATTATTTTCTATAAAGAAGATGGCCAATAAAAGTTCAAGGAAAGCAACTTATTGCAGTGAGCACAATGCTAACTCATCTAAATAAAAGAACAAGACATGTTCTTAAAGTTTTATTAGAAACTTGATATATTTGAATTATCTGTAGGTTTGAATTAATGATGTGTATTGGTTAATGTATGTCATGCAGAGCAAAAACTTGAAGAAATTTGATAAGATTGTTCACAATCTGAGTGTAAAAGAGTGTAAAAGCTTTATGGAAATTTTGCAAAGATAGGAATTAGGTGGATCAAAAGGTAATCAACATGAATTTTTTCTTTCCCCGGATGCGGGTGACATAAGTGGACACAACATGGCTCAAATGGGTGTGAGTGACACTGGTGGCTACGCACCCATCCCATGTGGCACTGCTGAGCTCACCGGAGGCGCCAAAGATAGGGTGGGGGATCTTTATGACCGTGAATCGACGTCAAGTCGCTGGCAGCATTAATTTCCTTGACCTTCAACGTCCCCTCATGTTTCCTGTCCAGCACCAGCCCATGGCCTTCAAGCGTGTGAAGCTCTGCCAGCCTGCTAGCTGGCCTTAGTGTCCCTCCTTCAAACTCCTGTCTCGGCCTCCAACGTCCATCACTTGTGCTCTCATCGCTCTGCTCTTGTGCTCTCATTGCTCTGCCCTTGAAAATTCCTGTGACTCTCACACCATGGGAAAACCCAAAGGCTCCAAGACTGGCAAGACGAAGGAAACCCCTGAAATCAACCTTGGCAAGACTGGTTACAAGGCCAAAATCTCCATCCCTATCCGTCTTCTAATTGATAATTGGGAAGCTCGTCTCGTCGCAAATACTCTCAATAGCAAGGAATTGGAGTAGCAATGGGATCCATATTGACTAGCTAAAAATATGTTGGGGGACTTAATGGAGGACATCCTCTCAAATTGGGCCTCTGATAGGCATGCAACTCAGTCTCTCAGTGCTACCCTTCCCAATATGGCAGCTATTCTGAAGAATTTGGAAAGCGCATTTGGCTGGGATTCCTACGCCCCTGCTCGCCACCTTTGCTGTGATCTTGGTCCTAGAAGCATAGCTCCTAGTTCATCTCCATCGCCCTCTGCATCCAGACATGACTGTATTTGTCCCATGCCGCCTACCTTTGGCAACCAGGCCACCTCCCCAGGCACCACTCACGGCTTTGGTAATTGGTCACCTCTCTTGGCCTGGGCACTCTGGCCAACTCGAGGAGCTGCAGAGACACCCCACTTGGCAATCTGGCCACCTCTCCTGGTAAATCCACTCAACAAAGTATTCTGGTTTCTACACCTGGTAGTGCTCAGATCACTTCTGCTGGTTTCAACCCGGTTCAACTTCGAAGTAGTATGCAGAAGGGAAAGGAACCTCCCCGAGTGTCCTTTCCCATCCCTTCCACTCTTGGGCCCATCTTAGCCAAAAGCACAAGGAATGAGCCTGATGGTGGCATCTCTGTGGTCAGAAAGACATCTCCTCTGCCCATCAAGCTTCATGTGTGTGACATCCGAACTTTTGCAAAAGTTCCCTTCCTCTTGTGAAAAGCACCCCGCCACCTGCTTGGAACGAGGACGACGACACCTATTACAGCTGCCCCATTCCTGAAGAAATTCCTTACGATGCTGAGGCTCCCGGTACTGCTGGTTAGCAAGGTTCTTCTGTGGTTCCATCTCTATTTCCGGTTTTTTGTCAATTATCAGACTGTTTGCTTATCTTCAGCTTTCATGGCTCCGAATCCGCACCTTGATATCAGGGTTTTTTTTATAATCTTTTTGGGTCTGTATGGCCTTAGAAATGATGTATATGGTTTCCAAGGTTGGCATCTGATAAGACCACCTTAGTTTGTATTTTCCTCTGTAAATTTACTACTTTCCCCTTAATAGAATTTGTAACCATTACAAAAAAAACATGAAGTTTTTCTTTGAGTTTTTTACTAAAAATGAATTTCTTAACATTAATAGTAACATGTTTTAAATGCTCGATTTCACATTTTTTTAATGTTTTGAAGGGACTGATACCGAGGGAACAAAATGTTGTCTTAAGATGATACACATTATGAAGTATGTAAATGATGATGAGTTGGTACATAGTTCATTTGGAGTGGTGTTGGAAGTCAACGTGAAGGGACATTTTTTTCTCCAAAAAACTATGAGGGATATAGTGGAAAGAATGTATATACACAATTTCTAGTTATAGTACAAAAATCAATCCAATGACTCCAAGAATCAAGTTATATATTAAATACAACACATGTTTTCGAAGTAATGGTCAATGAGACCCATGTGACTTGTAATAACGAAAAATTACAATAATAAAAAATAATCATTTAGAAAGTATTATTACAAAACATGTTTTTCTATAATATGTCCCAAAAGTTACCAAATTAATTTGTGTTTCCATATTTACTTTCATGTTGATATAAAAAATATTGTTGTGCTTTTCATTTTTTAGGAAGATTATGAAAATATAATTGATTTATTCTTTTATGTACAACGAATTTAATTATCGCATGAAATACTAATTGTCAATTGTTTTTTTTGCAAAAGCAAAACAAAATGGAACCCATTTAGCACATAAGATAGGAAGACAAGGAAGAAAAGGGTTGATAGCAAAGTTTCTGAGTACTCAAGTTTTTTACCTTAATAAATATTTCACATTTGTTGTGAGCTTTGTATTTAGATAGTTTATTTACACTTATCCATGGATGTCTTCTAATATGTTATAACATACAAATAAGAGCAATATGAAGAATTGATCAACATTGGGTTAAGTATGGGATGTGAGTATATTTTGAAGTATCAAGGGTTAATTGAACAATTTGTAAGTATCGATGTTGCAACCTAACCTCTCTTATTTTATAATTAATGGAACAACACGAATTCTTTATTTTAATTATATCTATTATTTGTCATGGCATATTAAACATGTAGGAAAAAAGGCATGGAATGAATCCAACAAAATATATTTGAGAAACGACATGGTGCATGGCTTCGAAAGAATGTGCAATGTTTATGAAACAATCACTGCTATGGTATGCTTTTTTATTTACAAATACATTCATATTCTACTATATAAATGTACATATACTTACTAAACTTTATTTCTATGATTGTAGATGGAACATGAAGAGGAGGAACTCCAAAAAAAACAAGCCGAAGAACAAAACATTAAGTTAAATAACCTTACTACAATATCACCTACAAGTGATGAAGAAATGAGGCATGCACACAACTCGAGCGATGTCAATAGTTCAAGTGATGAATGACCAATATAATTGACTGTTACAACAGGTAGTATGTTCTGAAATATTTGCCCACTATGAAAATCAGAGATTTTATTTAATGTATTGGACATATTGTCCCAAATGCATGACATTTTACCAATAAGTGTAACAATTACATATTGACATTTTGTTTAATGTATTGGACATATTGTCCCAATTGGAAGCTGATAGGTTACCAATAAGTGTAACAATTACATATTGGATTCATTTTGATTATTGTGGACTTTTACATTGTCCCTTTTTATATGATGATGGATTTCTTATTCACATATAATAAAATGGATTTCTTACTTTATTGCATTGTCGAATGTTGTAAACTATTGCGTTGTTGACTACATTCTATATGGATGATTTACATTGTTACAAATAAGAAAACTGTGATCTGTTGAATAACACATTAATGCAATCGTATATGCAATGACAATAATTAAAATGTAAAAATAAATATTATTTACAAAATTGATTTCAAGATCATTAAATGAAACCTTTGCAATTAGTAGCAGGTGTTTTCCTTAGAACACCTGCTACACTAGAAACCTTTGCAAAAACCTCTACCACAAGGTGTTTTCCTTGTGCTGATTATTTATTTAATATATTATCTAACTACTCAACTACCTAGATTCCAATGTTGTTCTTGGAGAGTGTGCAATTATGTGTTGGAATATCCAGCAATACTGAGAGGGGGGGGTGAATCAGTATTGCCTTCTTTTTCCTTTTATTAAAACAATTAGTACAAGACACACAAATAATCAAATAACTTAGGACACAAGATTTTATCGTGGAAACCTCAAAGAGAAAACCACAAACTCATTTAATAAGATGAATTTTACAAAATTGTTTATCCGATTCTACAGAAATGATGCAACTACACCCCATATTTTTCATGCTGCTATAGACAAGGGTCCAATGACACCCTGGATCTTCTGCCTACTGCTACAGACAAGGATGCAACGACACCCTGGATCTTTTTCCTGCTGCTACATACAAGGATGTGACAACACCTTGTTTTCCATCTTCTACTGGAAGGAGGCTACGACCTCCTGTAGGCTTACTACCTGCCCTAGCACCACCATACCACCCTACCACCCTAGATTGATTTCATCAGAATTCCAAAAAACCTGTCACTAGTTTTACCTCTTTGATCTCTGTCTACAGCTACTTCTACATCGATCTGGATCACAGAGACAACTTCTTTCACTCAACACTCTATCTATAAATACCTTCTAACACGTTTTCTATGAATGCATCTTCTCACAGGTGCGCCTTTTCAATCTTAGATCGTGCCTCTTCATGAAAACACAATTCTTCATTTTAATAATTCTTTAACTCTATTTAGGTTTATCAGTCATGATTTCCCGCAAAAAAAATCTTTCCAAAATTGACTCTCTGCAATGATAATTCTGCACCATAATTCCTTCCGAATTTTCCTTTTTCCGCAATGATATTTCTGCAACAAAAATCATTCCGCAGTTGCTTTTCCGCAATGATCTTTCCGCAATTACCTTTCTGCAGTGACCTTTTTGCAATTTCCTTTCCGCAGTTGTTTTTCCGCAATTTCTTTTCCGCAACGATCTTTCCGCAATTTCCTTTTCGTAGTGGCTTTTCCGCAATGACTTTTCTGCAATCTCCTTTCCGCAGTGATCGTGGACCGTCTGATCTTGATCAACGGTGTATTCTCTTTCCGCAGCTTGCGGATTGCGGAACTATATTTTGATTTTTACAAACTAGCTTCCGCAATTTGTCTCCCGCAAGGCTTCTTCCGCAAGTCTCTTTCCGCAAGGTTCTTTCTGCAGTGATCGTGGACCGTCGGATCTTGATCAATGGTGGATTCTCTTTCCGCAGCTTGCAAATTGTAGATTGTGGAACTGTATTTCGATTTTAAAAAATTGTCTTCTGCAATTTATCTTTCCGCAATTCTCTTTTCGCAGTCGGGTTGTGGATTGCGGATGTGCCTTCAACTTTTCCTGAAATGGGCTTCCGCAATTTCCCTCCCGCAATTCCTTTTCCGTAACTCTTTACAACCATCGATTTCTTGCGGGTTCTTTCCTGACCGTCGATCTGAGATCAGATGCGGATCTCACCTTATCTTTGCGGATCCGTTATCTTCCTTACACCTTTCTCTTGCAGAATTTCTCTGGGGCATCAGATCTCTTGTGGCTTTGATCTCGTCCATCGATCTGCTATCTCCGGAGGAACTTCACTTAATATTGCGGATTTCTTATCTTCCGTTCACGTTCACCTCGTGATCTCTTTCCCATCGTTGATACATCTTTTCTCCTTTAATCTGGATCATCCAAATCTCTGCAAACTTCAATCTTTGCACCTCTACGATTCTACATTGATTGATCAAAGAATCAATCAATCACTCAATCAATCATCACCGGACTTGATTCCCTTGCTGGATCTGCAAATCGACTCTGTGGTTTTACACACACAGAGATAGCTTAATTAGCTTTCTTTATTTACACAGGAACCTGATACAAACAAGGTCACTTCCTCTACCCTGGTTTACATTGATTTGGCCACCCCCCTAACCATACTCTTCATAATGATGCCATATTGCAACACTGACTTCATAATAGCACTAAAACGCCACCATGTGTCTTTTACATGCCACATCATTATACATGCCATGTCATGTCATCGTATCATCGACATCATCATACAGGCCATGTCATCACTCTCTTTGTTATTCCTTTGTCTTTCATTGAGTTTGCCTTTCCATCATGTCCTTGGTTATTCCTTTGTCATTACTGAACTCCTTTGACATCAATGACAACCATATTCAACATTCTCCCCCTTTGGCATTGATGGAAACATCTAAACATTCTCCCCCTTTGACAACAATGACAAAGGATAACTTGCTATGCCCTTGCTGCAACTATCTTGACATAGAATTTCCAATCATTCTCCTTTTAGACAACTGCCCTTCTTTTGCTTCTCTTCCTCCAATTAACTTGGACTTGGTGCTAATCATCTAGTTAGCATCTTGTAGCTTCCCTTTGAATGATAACTATTCTGAATCAGAGCCTGAATGATGAGTTCATAAAATCCCCCTATCACAGTGCTCCTCCTCTTGCCAACACATTTTCTTCTCTTTGTGACAAAGTTTATACTCATTGGTTTATCTTTGAGTTCTTTCATTCAACCCTTAGTTTTCTTCCATAGATTTCTCTTTAAAGATACATCATATAACTTGTTATTCTTTAAGGAGTCTTCAATTCCATACAAGCAGCTTCACAACATTATGTTTTTTGCTCCCCTTTTTTACCATAGATCAAAATGATATGCACTAGCTTCATTCACACTATAATCTTCTTCCAATGTTACTTAGATCACTCTCTTTTATATACTGCACCATGATACCAATTGTTCCTTCTCAATCTTCAACTGTTGAAGCTCTCGCTAAAGTTCCACATAATCTGCAAAATTTGAATCTGCAGCCTTCTCCTCTTGATTCCTAGGATGCAATCTTACTGCTACTTTTACTCATCATGGCACTTTCCAAAAAAAATATGACAGTTTATAATTGCCCCATCACACAGTCCTTAAGATTGTCTAAATCTGCTCTTGTATTAATATTTACATGTGCTCATCAACCATGAAGACAAGATTATCAAATTCTTCAACTGTAAATGTGGAAGGTCATCCCAAACCAATGCAATCAAATGAATACTTTCAGGATGCACAAAGTTCTCAATTAATGTGTCATGACTTCATATTTTGTAGAATCATATAGCACTAGCAAATTGCAACCATTCATCATTCCAGAGAACTGTAGATGAACTTTCATGAACAAGTTGACCTGAATAATAGGATAATCTTCATCTTGGTTTACAGATTTTATGGTATTCATGTATCTCATGAATCACACATTTTAATATTTCATGTTACTTACACTATGTTCTTTGCCAACCATATACCAGTCGTACGATCATTTCTTGTCTTTTTAGGAATATAGCTTTTTACCAAGTACTCTTATGACTCTTCTTCTCTTTGTTTTGATGTCAACCTCAAAACATTATTTTCTTCTTACCAAAATATATTTTCAAGTACCAATTGCAATTTTCTGATATTAACTCCCCCTGAGTACATGATCCTTTCTAATGCTTCATTTCAGGGTTCTCTTCTAAGTCATGAGAGTCTTAGAAAAGACATCCATCTTCAGTTCCACCATCATCACTAACTTCTTCTTCATCATCTTTATCTCCATCAATGTGTTCTTTTACATCTTTATCTTGCTTCCTATCATAATGGATGTCATTCTTATCTACAACACTATTATGCTTGACATCATTTTTGGAAACTTCATTGTGGCTTGGGGTCTTTGTTTCCTCTGACTCTTTGTAGTCTTCGTTTCTTCTCCAAATCTTTCCATGGGGTACTCTACTTACTGGTTTCACATTTCTCTGTCTCTTAGTTTTCATATTCCATATGTTTTCTTGGGTTTCCTTTGACAGTCTGCATGTACTGTTCTTGCAATGTTTTGCAAAGTGACCAACATTGTGACATATGAAACATATAATAAGTCTTTCACCATTTGAGATGTTAGTGCCTTCTTTCTTTTTCAGACCTTGATCTTCTTCTTTGATCCTACAATCATCAATCTTATGACCAAAATCATGACAGCAATGACAGTATCCATAAAATGTTCCTTTCTATTTGGAGAAACTCTGGTTTTTATGCTTGTAATGACTCTTTTCATTGGCATATCTTCTGAAATTTTTCATTTTGGGAATATGAGCATAATTCTGATGACTGGAATTCATTTCCTTTAGATTCTTCTGCTTCCTAGATATATCTTTTGAAGCATCACCCCAAATTTCAACCTTTTCAACATCTTCTTGAGTGATGGAGCTTGATCCTTTAATGACACATTCTTGATCATATCCAAGACATGTTTTATCCCTGGGGAATATTTGTAAGCTGAGGACATTATTAAGTGCTTCAGTACTTTCCTTGAACTTCTCATTAGCAGTCAGCTGATCTTTTTAGCTTATTTACTTCTTCCTTGAAATCAACAACTTCTTGTTTTAAGCTCTCAGCCTCTTTCATGCTAGCCATCACTTGTTGTTTTGAATTGTGCATCTCTTCTTGGTATTTTGTCAATTTCTCTTTCAAATATTTGTTCCTTCTTCTACATTTTTCAATTTCCTCAAGAGCACTGATTAATTCATCTTTTTGATCTACTTCTCCTTCTTCCACTGATTCATCATCTTGAGTTTGGGCTTCTATTCCCATGAATAGAATTTCCGTTTCCTCATCTTCACTTGTGTCTTCATTTTCACTATCTTCCATGTTGTAAAGGAACTTCTTCTTTTCATTGAACTTCTTTTTGTTTCCTGTTCTGCCATTTTTGAACTTCTTTTAGGTTTCTTTCTCATCACTTCCATTTTGCTTAGGATAAGGACATTTTAAAGCAAAGTGTCCAATTCTCCCACAGTTAAATCACTTTAGAGGTAGCTTTCCCTTGTACTTTCCAGTACCTCTCTCAAGCTTTCTGATGAACAAGGCTTCTTCATCATCTGAGTTTTTTGATTGGTTCAGGATTTAAAGGCTACTTCTTTCCTTGATTGACCATCTTCTCCTTTTCTCATCTCGTAGGCAGTGAAAATCCCATGTAGTTCATCTACTGTCATGTATTCAAGATCATCTCGTTCTTCTAGAGCAGATACCTTTGAGTCATACTTCATTGGTAGGGTTCTTAGTACTTTGTCAACTACTTCTTTCTCCTTTAATTCTCCTCCAAGGCCTTGAATAACATTGACAATTTCATCTACTCTTAGAAGATATTCTGCAATATTTTCTTCCACTTTCATTTTTAGGCTTTCAAACCATCCCTTGTATGTCTGAAGTTTTGATTGTTTGACTTTGGATGCTCCTTCATAGACAAATTTTAATTTATCCCAAGCCTCCTTGGTTGTCTTACATTGCATGACTTTCACAAACACTAAGTTTGTTAACCCATTCAGGGCTTTTGCATTGGCCTCATATTGGCCAAGTTCTTCTTTGTCTGTAGGTAGATTGTCTTCTATTTTATACTTTTTTTCAACTGCTCTCCAAACCTTCCATCCAAGAGACATTAGATGACACTTCATTCTTGCACTCCAATATGCATAGTTAATTCCTGTGAATGATGGAGGTCTGTTGGTAGCTAATCCTTCTTGCTGATCCATTGTGGTCTTTAACTAGGATCTTCCTTTCAGTGGTTAGACTGTAGTGAAGAAACCTGCTTTGATACCAATTGTTGGAATATCTAGCAATACTGAGAGGGGGGGGTGAATCAATATTGCCTTCTTTTTCCTTTTATTAAAACAATTAGTACAAGACACACAAATAATCAAACAAGTTAGGACACAAGATTTTATCGTGGAAACCTCAAAGAGCAAACCACAAACTCATACTCATTAATAAGATGAATTTTACACAATTGTTTATCTGATTCTACAGAAAGGATGCAACTACACCCCAGATTTTTCCTGCTGCTGCAGACAAGGATGCAACGACACCCTGGATCTTTTGCCTGCTGCTACAGACAAGGATGCAATGACACCCTGGATCTTCTTCCTGCTGCTACAAACAAGGATGGAATGACACCCTGGATCTTTTGCCCGCTGCTACAGACAAGGATGCGATGACACCCTGTTTTCCAGCTTCTACTGGAAGGAGGCTACGACCTCCTGCAGGCTTACTGCCTGCCCTAGCACCACCCTACCACCCTAGATTGATTTCATCAGACTTCCAGAAAACCCGTCACTGGTTTTCCTTCTTTGGTTTCTATCTATAGCTGCTCCTACATCAATCTGGATCATAGAGACAACTTCTTTCACTCAACACTCTATCTATAAATACCTTCTAACACGTTTTCTACGAATGCATCTTCTCACAATTATGCCTTTTCATTCTTAGATCGTGCTTCTTCATGAAAACGCAATTCTTCATTTTAATAATTCTTTAAATCTATTTAGGTTTATCAGTCATGACTTTCCGCAACAAAAATATTTCCAAAATTGCCTCTCTGCAATGATTATTCTGCACCATAATTCCTTCCGAATTTTCCTTTTTCCACAATGATATTTCTGCAACAAAAATCATTCCGCGATTGCTTTTCCGCAACGATCTTTTGCAATTACCTTTCTGCAGTGACCTTTCCGCAGTGACCTTTCCGCAGTGAACTTTCCGCAATTTCCTTTCCGGAATTTCCTTTCCGCAGTTGTTTTTCCGCAATTTACTTTCCGCAACGATCTTTCCGCGATTTCCTTTCCGCAGTGGCTTTTCCGCAATTTCATTTCTGCAACGAATTTTCCAAAAATCTCCTTTCCACAGTGATCATGGACCGTCTGATCTTTATCAATGGTGGATTATCTTTCCGCAGCTTGCGGAACTATATTTCGATTTTTACAAACTAGCTTCCGCAATTTATCTCCCGCAAGGCTTCTTCCACAAGTCTCTTTCTGCAAGGTTCTTTCCGTAGTGATCGTGGACCGCCATATCTTGATCAATGGTGGATTCTCTTTCCGCAGCTTGCGGATTTCGGATTGCGGAACTGTATTTCGATTTTTACAAATTATCTTCCGCAATTTATCTTTCTGCAATTCTCTTTCCGCAGTCGGGTTGCAGATTGCGGACGTGCCTTCAACTTTTCTTGAAATGGGCTTCCGCAATTTCCCTCCTGCAATTCCTTTCTGTAACTCTTTACAACCGTCGATTTCTTGCAGGTTCTTTCATGACCGTCGATCTGAGATCAGATGCAGATCTCACCTTATCTTTGTGGATCCGTTATCTTCCTTACACCTTTCTCTTGCAGAATTTCTCTAGGGCGTCAGATCTCTTACAGCTTTGATCTCGTCCGTCGATCTGCTGTCTCCGACGGAACTTCACTTAATCTTGCGGATTTCTTATCTTCCGTTCATGTTCACCTCGTGATATCTTTCCTATCGTTGATCCATCTTTTCTCCTTTAATCTGGATCGTCCAAATCTCTGCAAACTTCAATATTTTCACTTCTACGATTCTACATTGATTGATGAGAGAATCAATCAATCACTCAATCGATCATCATTGGACTTGATTCCCTTGCTAGATCTGCACATCGACTCCGTGGTTTTACACACACAGAGATAGCTTAATTAGCTTTCTTTATTTACACAGGAACCTGATACAAACAGGGTCGCTTCCTCTGTCCTAGTTTACATTGATTTGGCCACCCCCCTAGCCATACTCTTCATAATGATGCCATATTGAAACACTGACTTCATAATAGCACTAAAACGTCACCACGTGTCTTTTACATGCCACATCATTATACATGCCATGTCATGTTATCATATTTGCCACATCATCATACAGGCCATGTCATCACTCTCTTTTTTATTCCTTTGTCTTTCACTGAGTTTGCCTTTCCATCATGTCCTTGGTTATTCCTTTGTCATTACTGAACTCCTTTGACATCAATGACAACCATATTCAGCATTATGGAGCGGTGTGCTCCAACTTAGAAAATGGAGAAGTGTGTCCCAACCCAACATCTATGTGGGAGTGTGTGCAACCCTCTTGATGGCCAAATTCCTCCTTGCTTAGATCCACAAGTTCCTTGAATTCCACTAACTATTGAGGGATTTGGTTATGCATGGTAGAATTAGAAAACCATTTGACCTTAGTGGGTAGCTGGACTTGATGTCCCAATAGGTTAGAAGTATGTTGCTGCTTCTGAGTGGAATGGGTGCATATGTCCAATATAATGTCAACTGACAATGGAAGTTGAAAGTTTGGTATGTTATCCCTTGGATTAGAAATAATAACCTCCTCCTCCAACAATAGAGGCTCAACAAGTTTGAGATTATTCACATCTTTAACATTGTGAATACCAAGCTATCGAGGTAAGTCCAAATGGTAACCATTTTCTCCCACTAGTTGGAGTACAGTATAAGGAATACAATGAAGAGGCTTGAGCTTGTGATTACATTGATGTTGAAACCAATGTTTGTCTAGGTACAACTAGACTTGATCCCTAGGCCGGAAGTTGAGAGGAGTACGATGAAAGTTGTAACAATGATTATAGTGTTGTTGAGTGGCTCGAAGGGCAACAAAGAACTACACATGTTTATGTGTCAACCGTTGAACAAAGGAGAGGGTGCAGTTCTGTTCCTTTTGCTAATGTGAAGTGCCTGGAGGTTCAATAGTGGTTGGGATCTAATACGGAAAAATGGGTTGGTAGCCATAACATACTTCAAATGGAGAAATATTAGTAGTAGAATGGAAAACACAGTTATAAATATGCTAGATAACGCGCAAATATGAATCCCCTGGTGATTTTTGGAAAAATATACACACAAAGCATGCACTAGGATGCAATTAACTACTTTAGCTTAGCCATATGATTGAGGGTGATAGGTTGTGGAAACAATGAGGTGAAAACCCAAGAGTTTCCAAATATTTTTCCAAAATGTGATGAGAAAGTGAGAGTTGTGGCCAGAAATGATGCTAGTAGGAACACTAAAATGGGACCATACTCAAGAGAAGAAAAGTTCAACCATATGAACTATAGATGTGGTTTTGGTGCTAGGAATGAAAAGAGCCATATTTTAAAAATGACACACCACAATTGTAATTTCCCCTCCATAGTTCCACTATGGTCAGTCCACTAACCCATCCAATTCCCATGGGTTCAATTGGAAAATTAACTAGGAAATTATTTGGCCTATAGTCACTATGCACATTTAAATTTAAATCAAGAAGGGGTGATGTGGGTCTCAATTTTGTAATAATAATGGTCAAATATTCATTAATGAGGTGGAATGGTCCCACAAGGTGGGTGTAATTCCATCCCTATTTGAATTCCCAAGGTTGGTTAAGGTTTCATGTGGACATACAACATTAGAAGGGAATTAAAAATGGCATGAATGATTACTCTCTCAACTAATTCGAATTTTATTATTATTATTATTATTATTATTGGAAGAAGTTTCGAGAATAAGGGGGGAAAGGCCTCAATAAGTCTATAAAATGGATGCAGTCACCATGGGGGAAATCTTTTGATAATTTTCAATTCGAATTGGAGAGCTTGCGAGCTTTTCAAGCTTGGGAGATGTGCCCCTTGCTATTGTAACTAGTTTCGGTGATGAAAGATTTCACCCTACATAGAATGAGAGGAGAAGTCACTCTAATTTATATATGGAGCTCCAGTGAAGGATATTAGGTCCATGTTTAGTAGCTGGTTTGAGTTCATGTTGGTGTGTTCGAGTTTTAGTTTGTAGCAATGAA
The DNA here is from genome assembly GCA_027924585.1 of Larix kaempferi. Lineage (NCBI taxonomy): Eukaryota > Viridiplantae > Streptophyta > Pinopsida > Pinales > Pinaceae > Larix > Larix kaempferi. The sequence goes on along the minus strand of BSBM01000632.1, from coordinate 25,745,846 downwards.
AGTTTGTTGGAATTTTCCGATATTGGCAGCTTGTGTTGTGGTAGATCTTGGTTGAGGAGGGCACACCTGTAGTTGCTTATATATCTTGGTGGCTATTATATAGTCTATATGGAACTCATATCTGGTTGGGGGTTCACGTGAGAGAGAATATCTGAATATCGGGGTCGAATTCTTGCTTGTAGAGGGCGCACTAGTTAGAGGAAATCAATCATTTGGAGATGCCATTTTCACTCTCTCATTTTCTATCCATTTGCAACCATTCTTCAACTATTGTAGCATGTTTCTCTCATGTATTTTCATATTATGTAGCAGCCATTAAAATTATGAATGTACTACCCCATTTATTAATAAAATTCTCAATGTTTTTCCTTCATATTGTGCTCAATCTCCTAGTGTTTGTTGTCCTATGCGTAGATCTACGGTTGTGGCTTTACATTGCTCATGAAATGTGTGTAAAAATTTAATATCAATCCCATTCAATTTGTTGGAGAGTCATTCACATGTGTTTGGGCATGTTAAATTCTATTTGGAGCTGTTAGGAAAGAGTTTGGGTCAATTAGGAGGATTCATTGATTGATCTATGTAAAAATCTGCAAAAATGGGTCATACAACCATAAGTATTTGTTTGTAAAACTTCCCTAACCACCACTTGAATTATTTTAGTTATTAGTTTGAGTGTGTTTGCAACCGTTAGGTTCCATACAAGGCTATTTGGGACAAATTCAAACAAGTTAGGATGTGTTTAGTAAAGCTCGAATTAAGGGGTTTTCAGTTAATTTTTTTTACTGGTTTCTTCTTGTAGTTAAATGTTGAGCTAATATCTCTGATTTTTAATTGGGGATATTACAGTGGTATCAGAGCATGTTCCTTGATAGATGTGGGATATGAATTAGATAAATGAGTCACTGAAGTTTTCAAAATATACCCCCTATAAGCCACAAGTGAAGATAAAATATTTGGTTGGCAGAGGAAATAGGTTCCACTGAAGGTGTAATCAAAGAAGAACCAAGAGTAGACGGAAGTACGGATACCATTTCTGGAAAATTTAATACCGAGGAGAGGGAGGATTTGTTCATGAAGGGTCTCCTGGAAACCTTAGATAGATTGGTCAAGGGTTAAGAGAGTGCTAGTAAAAGGAAAGAAGAGACAAGGGAGTTTATGGGAAAACTGGAAACCTATGCATTCAGAAACAAAAATGGTGATGGGAGTTGTAGCGGTTCTCATTATGGAGAATATAACCCTATGAAACACCATGGAGAAACAATTTTCTCTCGAACTGGTCCACATAACCATCCGTATGAGTTCAAAGATACACCTAGGCCCACAATGCCTAAATTCCTAGAATCATAAGCAGTGGGAGCAATAGTGCCAAATGAGCAAGACGAGTCCTCGGAGGCTTATTTTGAAGAGTATAGGGTTATGAGTGCAGATTTCAAGGCAAGCATGTCTTTTTATGAGTACTGCAAATTCAAGGATCTAAATAGACCAAAGGGGTTCAATAGAACTCATGTGCATAATTTTGAGTTGCAATGCACCCTTGGGAAGGTCACCCTTCCAAGTTTTGATGGATCTTCCAAATGCACTCTTAGATGATGGGTGCATAAACTTGACACCCACTTCCAACTAAAACCCATGGCAGAAGCAGATGCCATTAAAATGGCTACCTTACATCTTGAAGGAGAAGCAAATGACTGGTGGTAACATGGCATGAGGACTTTGGGACATGCCAATATTACATCATATGGAGATTTTACAAGGAGGTTCATTGATAGGTTTGATAGAAAATACCTAGATATGCCTTTCATATAGATTGCCCAGTTGAAGCGGATGGGCACACCAGAGGCCTATATTTTAGATTTTCAAAAGTTTGTAGTGATGGTCATAGACATCTCAAAGGATCGTTTAATACTTATGTTTACATAAGGACTATCAGAACCATTGAGAGGATTGGTGAAGGCTTACATACCTGCAACACCATTAGATGTCATTAGTAGAGCTCGAGACCTTCATGATGCAATTCCCAAAACTAGGTTTCCTCCAAAAACAATTTTTCTAGCCAAATTTAAGGACAACAAGCCTCTCCAAAAGGATTCGATCTGGAAAAAAAGAAGGATAGTAATATCCTGGATGAGCTAAGGATAAAGAAGTTTTGTTTCACATGCCAAGAGGCTTGGGTTCCAGGACACAAATGTGCAAAAGGGAAGGCCTACTACATAGAAGTATTCTCTGATAGTGAGGAGGAGGAGGATGGTGAGGAGTAGGAACCGGCACAGGAAGAAGGGTACAATACAACATAAGAGGAGCAACCCAAACATGAGTTCGAAAAGAGTGTCATTGCTGCATTATCAGGTGGAGTTCCTCGATTTCACACCCTCGGATTCAAAGGAGTGGTGCAAGGTCAAAATGTGATAGTGTTGGCTGATGGAGGATCTACCCATAACTTTATTCATGTTGCACTAGTGAAGAGAAGGAACCTTCCTACTAAAACATTTGATGGATTCACTGTGATCATCCCAGGTAACAATTCTACGGATTGTTGTAGGTGGATTCCAAAACTTCAACTCACCATAGGTAGCTATATGGTGACAAATAGTTTTATGTAGTGGATGTAGCTGATACAAACTTGGGGTACAATGGTTGTTTTCCATTGGAGAACACTCCATGAACTACAGGGTTCCAGAAATGAGCTTTAAGGGGCATGATGGAAAGCAAGTGACCTTAAGGGGCATGAACACTTATCCCCATAAGGTGGTTTCTGCACATAATATGAGGGTTGTCCTGAGGCATGGAGACATAGAATGGGAAACCTAATGTTTGTTCACCATCAAGAAGCCTACAATAGACACCTCTTAGTATCCAGAAGACATAAGGAAATTGATAGAAAAGCATGAGAAGGTTTTTGGAGACCTTCCTCCTAGTAGGCCATCAAACAGAGGAGTTGATCATACCATCAAATTGGAGGTGGGAACTCAGCCCATCATCACCCAACCATACAAGCATACGAAGAGGTTCAAATATGAAATCAAGAGGGCCATAAAAGAACTTCTTGAGTTGGGGCTCATAAGGCCAAGTTCGAGTCCATTTGCATCTTCTGTGGTCTTGGTAAAAAAGAAGGATGGCACAATGAGAATATGCATATACTACAGGGCCTTGAACAAGAAAACTATCAAGAACTCAGGGTACCCCATACACCATATTGATGAGTTGATGGATGAGTTGCATGGGTCCATGTTCTTTTCCAAGATTGATCTCCGCTCTAGATATCATTAGATTCGAATGAGGGAAGAGGATGTGCAAAAGACAAACTTCCAATGTCATTATGGTCACTTTGAATTCCTAGTCATGCCTTTTGGCTTGACTAATGCACTTGCTACATTCCAATCTTGCATGAACATAATCTTCAACAAGCAACTACATAAGTTTGCCTTAGTATTTTTTGATGATATTCTGATTTATAGCAAGACATGGGATAGACATTTGCATCACTTAGAGGTTGTCCTAACTATTTTGGAAGAAGAACAATCATTGTATGCCAAGCTGTCCAAATGTGATTTTGGGATGACTGAGATGTTGTATCTTGGTCATGTTATTGCGAAAGAATGAGTTAAGGTTCACATGGAGAAAATCCAATCCATACTTGATTGACCAACTCCCAAAAATGTAACAGAATTGAGGGGATTCATTGGAATATGCACGTACCATGGGAGGTTTGTCAAAGGCTTCTCACAGTTGAAAACCCATTTGAATGATCTCATAAAGAAGGGGGCCTTTTGTTGGACAGAGGAAGCTGAAAATATTTCAATAGGATGAAGGAAGTGATGAGTATTTGTCCTGTTCTTGCTTTACCATATTTCACTCAACCATTTGTGCTTGAGTGTGATGCTTCTGGAGAAGGCATTGGAGTTGTCCTAATGCAAAACCAACACCCTATTGCATTTGCAAGTAGAAATTTGCAGCCCCATGAGTATCACTACTCCATATATGACAAAGAAATGTTGGCCATTATGCATGCCTTGGAAAAATTCCGAAAATATTTAGTGGAAAGCAAATTTGTGGTTAAAATAGATCACAATAGTTTGAAGCATTTTCTGACTCAAAAGGAGCCGGATGATAGTCATCAAAAGTGGGTCAACAAAGTTCAAGCCTATGATTTTGACATAAAATACATGAAAGGCAAAAGTAATGTTGTAGCATATGCTCTTTCTCGAAAACCAACCATCTCTTTGATGGAAATTGCAGCAGATTGGAAGGCTCAACTTTTAGTAGAATACTCTAAAAAAAGTTTGCTTTTGAGATGTTGGATGAATTGATACAAGATGATTAGTACAAAGTCATAAATGAGGTTATTTACTATAAATACATGATTTATTTGGTGCCTAAATTAGCCTTAAATCAGAATATTATGGAGGCAAATCATAACTCCCCACTAGTAGGCCATCCGAGGTACTTGAAGACATATAGACAAATAAGAGAGAGGTTAACTTGGAAGGGGATGAAAACTGATATCTTGAAGTATGTGAGGGAATGCATCACATGTCAGTAAAATAAAATAGAGCATAATCATCTTTCTGGTCTACTACAACATCTACCCATTCCCGAACAAAAATGGTAAAGAACCTCAATGGAATTCATCACCGGTTTGCCCAAGGTACAAGGTAGAGATTGTATATTTGTGGTAGTGGATAGGCTCAATAAATTTCCCCATTTCTTTGTTGTTCCATCTACTTATACAACTTCACAAGTGGCTGAATTGTTCTTTAGAGAAGTTTTCAGATTGCATGGTTTGCAAGAACTATTGTTAGTGATAGAGATAGCAAGTTTACAGGAGCATTTTGGCAACACTTATTTAAATTGGTAGGAACAAATTTGACTCTCAGTTCTAGCTACCACCCCCAAACTGATGGACAAACATAGAGGGTCAACCAATGGTTAGATGGATATTTGAGGATTTATGTGACATGGCAACATAAACCTGGGATCAAATGACTACATTGGGGTGAGTTTTGTTACAATACAACTTACCACATTTCCATTGGAATGTCTCCATTTCAAGCATTATATGGTTATGAAGCTCCTACCTTTGTTGATAAAAAAATTTGGAGATTTTAGAGCCCCTAAGGCAAAAGATTGGATTCAAGAAGGTCAAGACATTCTTAAAACACTCAAAGATAATTTGGAAAAAACTCAAAATCAATAGAAATTATATGTAGATTGGAATAGAACAGAGCATTTGGTGTATTTGAGATTGCATCCATACAAACAATCATCACTCAAGGAAAAATGGGCTAAAGAATTGGAACCAAGGTTCTATGAGACCTACAAAGTTGTGAGGAGAGTTGGGGAAGCAACATATGAGTTGGATCTTTCAGAAGGGAGAAAGATACACAATGTATTCCATGTTTCATGTCTCAAGAAAATAGTTGGTCAACAGGTGAAAGTAAGTGAGTAACAATAGAGATTCCTCCATTAGATGATGAAGGACAACTAATATTGCTTCCAGAAAATTTTTGCAGGTAAGAGAAAGGATATTGAGGAATAGAACCATTGGAGAATACCTAGATCAGTGGAAAGATTTACCAAGTGAAGATGCTACATGGGAAGGTGAATAGGTATTGCAGCACCTAGGATTGAAATTGCTTGAGGACAAGCAATATTGGGTGAGGAGGACTGTAATGTCCCCTCCATAGTTCCACTATGGTCATTCCACTAACCCATCCAATTCCCATGGGTTCGAGTGGAAATAAAATTAACTAGGGAATTAGTTGGCCTATAGTCACTATGCACATTTAAATTTAAATCAAGAAGGGGTGATGTAGGTCTCAATTTTGCAATAATAATGGTCAAATATTCATTAATGAGGTGGAATGGGCCCACAAGGTGGGTGTAACTCCCTCTCTATTCAAATTCCCATGGTTGGTTAAGGTTTCATGTGGACAAACAACATTAGAAGGGAATTAAAATGGCATGGATGATTATTCTCTCAACTAATTCTAATTTTATTATTATTATTGGAAGAGGTTTCGAGAATAAGGGGGGAAGGGCCTCAATAAGTCTATAAAATGGATGCAGGCACCATGGGGGAAATATTTTGATCATTTGCAATTAGAATTGGAGAGCTTGTGAGATTTTCAATCTTGGGAGATGTGCCCCTTGCTATTGTAACTAATTTCGGTGATGAAATATTTCACCCTAGCTAACATGAGAGGATAAGTCACTCTGATTTCTCTATGAAGATTCAATGAAGGAGACCAGGTCCATGTTCAGTAGCTATTTTGAGTTCATGTTGGTGTGTTTGAGTTTTAGTTTGTAGAAGTGAAAGTTTGTTGGTGTTTTCCGGCATTGGCAGCTTGTGTTGTGGTAGATCTTGGTTGAGGAGGGCACACTTGCGGTTGCTTATATCTCTTGGTGGATGTTTTATGGTTTGTATGGAACTCATATCTGGTTGGGGGTGCACCTAAGAGAAAAGATTTGAATATTGGGGTCGAATTCATGCTTGTAGAGGGCGCTCAAATTGGAGGAAATTACTCATTTGGACTTGCCATTTTCCCTCTCTCATTTTCTATCCATTTGCAGCCATTCTTCAAGTATTGTAGCAGGTTTCTCTCATGTAGTTTCAACTATTGTAGAATCCATTAGCATTATGAATGTACTTCCCCATATATTAATAAAAGTCTCATTGTTTTTCCTTCATATTGTGCTCAATCTCCTAGTGCTTGTTGTCTTATGCGTAGATATACGGTTGTGGCTTTACATTGCTCATGAAATGTGTGAAAAACTTTAATATTAGTACCATTCATTCTATTGGAGATCCATTCACATGTATTTGGGTCTGTTCAAGTCGATTTGGATTTTCTAGGAAAGAGTTTGGGTCAATTAGGAGGAGTCATTGATTGATCTATGTAAAAATATGCAAAAATGGGTCATACAACCACAAGTATTTGTTTGTAAAACTTCCCTAACCACAACTTGAAGTCTGTTAGTGATCAGTTTGAGTGTGTTTGGGACTGTTAGGGTCCATTCAAGGCTATTTGGGACAAATTCGAGCAGGTTAGGAGGTGTTTGGGAAAACTTGAATCAAGGGGTTTTCAGTTAAAGTTTTTGACTAGTTTATTCTTGTAGTTAAATGTTGAGTTAATATCTTTGATTTTTAATTGGGGATATTACAACAACCCAAATACTATCATGCTTACATAGATTCATTGGCAAATCACTGAGGAAATCCACAGAGATGGACTCCCATGGATGGAAGGGACTAGTAAGGGATGATATAAGCTATGATTTTGGTTGGTCAATTTGATTTGAATACAAAGAGTGTGAAAATATTGTTCACACCAATATCTACTCAAGCAATTACACAATCTCACAAATTGCCTTGCAAAAACTAGTCATTGAACACATAAAACAATCATGAATATGATGCAAAAAGTATAACTCTATTGAATAAGTCTACATAATCCAAACTTAGGAAATGTAATGGTTGTCCAAATATATAATTGCATTAGATATTTGAAATCCAAATAAGTCATTTGAAGTCCTCACAAAAGCAGGCTTACTAAAATGATGAAAAACCCCCCTAGGTGCAAAAAGTGCTTTCCAAATCACCTCTAAGGCTCACGAATTGGTAAAATTAGAGTTGGATGGCGATGTACAATGGAAAAGAATCCTAAGTACAAATTTTAGAAAGAGAAAACATCATGGAGGGCGAGTTGGCCAAAAAACTGCTAAAGCCAAGTAAACTAGCTTTTACCTTTTCACCAAAATCAATAAAAAGCAGTAAAAAAACGGGATAGCGGCCTTATAATATAGGAATGGAATAAAATATCACAAAATATTAGGAAATATTATCCAGAATCTCCAGAAGTGCGCTCTAGTGACTCAGGATGGCTTGTGGTCCACGCAAAGACAAAATAATGGCCAACTACCTAGTCAACACCTAAGAATTAATAACAATGACTAATAATATATCTCGTAAGTATGGAATGGGTATGAATGGGTTTTGATATTCTAACACCCACCTTAAGCCTAAATTTATGTGTAAAATCAGAAATATATATGGCCCAAAAACTTGGCATGGTCACCCTTTTTACATATTGCCTTGTCCACAAAACAAGGAAATAAGGAAAACCTCATGGGAAAAACCTTCCCTCAAACATGGACATGAATAAAATTGAATAATTGTTGATCAATCCTTCAATCCACCACATGTTCACCCATCCCTAGAAGTGATCTAATATGGCTAAAAGTTTTATCTGAAAAAGCTTTGGTGAATATGTCTGCAATTTGCTTAGATGATGGGCAAAATTGTAGATCAATGATGTGATCATGCACTAGATTCCTGATGTGGTGCATATGAATCTCAATATGCTTGGTTCTTTGCCTCTATACTGGATCAATTGATATCCTTATAGAATTTTGATTGCCACAAAAGATGACTGTGAGAGTGCTAAAGGAAATTCCAAACTCAAAAAGTATACCCTGCAACCACACACATTGAGTTGCAGCATTCACTGCTCCTCTGTACTCAGCCTCTGATGAAGAGAGTGCAATTTCACTTTGTTTTTTACTTGAACAGCAAATAGTTCCTCATCCAAGCATGAAAACAAATCCGGAAGTGAACTTCTGATCTAGGCTATCAGTAGCCCAATCCGAATTAGTAAAACCAAGAAGATCTAGGCTAGAATCTGCAACATAGTGAATCCCATTAGACTCGGTGCCTTGCACATAATGCAAGATTATTTTTGAAGCCCTACAATGAAGATCATGTGGATTATCCATGTATCTTGATGCCATTCTCATAGCATATGTAATATCATGTCGAGTATGAGTCAAGTACAACAAGCTGCCAACTAGCTGCCTATACAAGGTGTTGTTCACCAATGGTGTAGAATCTACTTCTTCAAGTATTACTCTTGAAAGGAAGGGAGTCTTTGTAGGCTTGCATTCATACATCTTGAACTTCTTTAGCAGGTCTGAAGCATATTTTGACCGAGATACTTTAATTCGAGACTTGGATTGTGAGATCTCAAGCCCTAAAAATTGTTTAAGTATTCCCAAGTTAGTCATGGAAAAAGCTTGATGCAAGGAGGTCTTTAATGAAGATATTTGATCAATGGAGATACCTGTGATTAGTAGGTCATCAAAATATACCAAAATAATCAAAATGGAATCATCAATCAACTTCATGTTCACATTCAGATAAGATTTTCATCTACTGAAAGATTATGACAAGAGAAAGTTGTCCATCTTGGTATACCAAGCTCTAGGGGCTTGCTTAAGCCCATGCAAGGACTTCTTCAACCTGCACACAAGATTATGATTTGAAATATAGCCCTATGGATGCTGCATATAGATCTCCTCCTCAATATATCCATGGAGGAAATCACTCTTGAAATCCATGTGATGCACTTCCCAGCGCTTGGATGCAGAATTGCCAGGACTAGTCTTATCGAATCCATCTTTACAAATGGTGCATAGGTCTCATTGTAGTCAAGGCCATGAAATTGATAGAATAATTTTTCCACAAGCCTTGCCTTATACTTCATTGTTGTACTATCAACGAAAAACTTGGTCTTGAAGATCCACTTACACCTTACCAATTTTTTTCCCGGTGGAAGCTTGACTAGCTCCAAAGTTTCATTCTTTTGTAGTGAATGAAACTCCTCATCCATGGATGCCTTCCATATTGGTTCATGTGAGGTTTCTTCATATGATCGAGGGTATGAATAAACCATAAAAAAACACTTCTCAGGTAGGAAATGATCTTTCACTTAAATTGCATTCTCAAATCGTGATCTAGTCCTCCTAGGATCCCGAGGATTCCCCACAAGTTCACCAGCTGCTTCAAGAGTCTTAGCATCCCACTTAGGACTTGTAGGTGAAATTGGATATGCAATAAGATGGTCTTCATCATCATATATAACATAATAAAAACTATCATGATAAACTTCACTTACTCTCACAGGTGGTGTTGCTGAAGATTCTCCAATTTCGATTGCTTGCAAGGGCTCTTTTTCGAATTGAACACTCCTCTCAATGAATGCTTTTTTAGTGGTCATGTTCAACAACTTATAACCCTTGGAGTCTCCTGAATAACCAACAAAGAGACATGGTTGGATTTGGGTCTGCAAGGCCCTCCTATTCTCAAGTGGAATTCTAGCCCAAGCTTTGGAGCCAAAAATCCTGAAATGAGAGACATCAGGTTTGTGCCCAGTCCAAGATTCAAAAGGAGTGATTCCTTTCAATGCTTTATGAGGCACTATGTTATATATGTAGACTGCACAATTGATATCTTCAGCCCAAAGTCTTGGAGACAAAGACTTGGACTCAAGCATGCATGTAGCCATCTCTTTGAGAGATCTGTTCCTCCTCTCAGCAACACCATTCTGCTGAGGTGTGTAGGGAATAATGTCTTGCATATGAATACTAGCAGAAGCACATAATTGTTGAAAATAAGATTTGATGTATTCCCCACCATTATCAAATATGAGGACCTTGATATATATTCCAGAATGGTTCTCAACTGAGGCTTTGAAAATCTTGAAACAACTACAAACTTCAAACTTTAATTGGAGGAAAAATATCCATCAGTATCTGGAAAAGTCATCTATGAAGGTTAGGATGTATTTTGCATTGTTCAAAGACACATGGGGAAATGGACCTGATATGTCGCTGTGAATGAGACCGAGGGGTGCAGAGGTTTGCTCAGACTTGGCTCTCTCAAACTTATGCTCAGGGTGTTTTCCTAGGATACAAATTTGACAAACTCCTTTAGAAAACTTGATGTTGGGCAGCCCTATGACCATATTCTTCTCATGAAGTTGAGAAATGTATTTGTAATTAAGGTGACCAAATCTCTCATGCCATAATTTTATTGACTTATTGGCATGATTGAGGAGAGCAGAAGGTGAAGAGAAAGGCACAAAGTGTGAAAACCTATAGACTTTTGAGCTATGATCAACAGTACCCAAGGCAACAATTCTTCATGTAGAAATTTATGAAATTTCCACATCATTAGGTGTGAAGACAATTTTTTTGGGAGACCCAGTGTGAGTCATATGATAGACTAACAAGAGGTTTGTAGCAAGACCTAGGACATACAACACATTAGTGAAAGAACCATACTCAAGATCAATACTTCCTTTACCTTTGCAAGTAGTTTCAGAGTCGTAACCCAACACAATAGTTGGACCACCAAAAGAATCAAGAGAGGATAAAGACTCTCTTGTGGACACCATATGGCTTGAAGATCTAGAATCAATGATGAAAGAGGCAGACTTGGATGTGCTTTCCATCAAAGCATGTAATCTCTCCTTGTCTTCAGAATTGGATCCTTCTTCCTTATTTCTTGTGCTCTCAGGAAGAGGAATGTTAGCTTTCTCAAGGAGTTGAGCCATTTGATCAATGGTCTTCTTCATGCATGATCTCTCAGGATGAAAGCCCTATTGTAGTATGCGCACTTAGACTTCTCTTTCTTCTTTTGAGAATTCTTTTTGGAATTGGGGGAATCTTCTTGAGTTTTTTGCTTGTATTTCTTCTGATCAGGTGGTTTCTTGGGATTGGCCTTCTTCTTACTTTTTGAATTCTTTGAATCTCCATCAACCAAAGCTCAGTTTTAGTTGCCATAGTCACCATGTAGAGGCCTTTACTCCTAAACAAGATCTCCATCTGTGCCTTACAGTCAAAATAATTGAATGGATTGAGCATGATTTGTTGTGACTGATCCATGGTTTCTCTAAATTGTGCCATAGTGTAGCTTGGTTGCGCCCCTGAGATGCAGAATTGCACCCTCTGGGAGACTGAATTGCGCCCTCTCTCTGACTTGTTTGATTTTGGAGGAAAAAAGAAGTAGAATAGAACAAATTGATAGCTCTGATACCATGTGAAAATATTGTTCACACCAAGATATACTCAAGCAATTACACAATCTCACAAATTGCCTTGCAAAAGCTAGTCATTGAACACATAAAACAATCATGAATATGATGCAAACATATAAATCTGTTGAATAATTATACATTAGCCAAACTTAGGAAATGTAATGGCTCTCCAAATATATAATTACATCATATATTTGAAATCCAAAGAAGACATTCGAAATCCTCACAAAATCAAGCTTACTAAAAAGATGAAAAACCCCCCTAGGTGCAAAAATGCTTTCCAAATCTCCTCTAAGGCTCACGAATTGGTAAAATCAGAGTTGGATGGTGATGTAGGATGGAAAAGCATCGTAAATACATATTTTAGAAAGAGGAAACATCATGGAGGGCGAGTTGGCCAAAAAACTGTGTTAGGAACCCATGTCTTTACCTTGTTAGTATGTTGTTGTTGGACGCATATGCTTTGTAAGTCGTCCCGTAGTATTTGTTGATTAATAGTTTATGTTATTGTTGTTGGCGCATATGCTTTGTAAGTTGCCCGTAGTATTGTTGATCCATAGTTTGTAACGGCCCATGGTTTTGACCCATAGTATTGGCGCCTAGAATTAGTATATAAGTGTGTGTTGAGACCTATTGAGGCACGGTGAAGTTAATTGTATTGAGCTTGATCAAAGGAGGTTGTCCCCTCAAAGTGGCCTTTGATCAATATAAAAGTGATTCTGAGTTCTGTCATTTCTGCTATTTCGCATATTCTTGTTAATTAATTGTTGCAGGTGCCTCACATCTGGTATCAGAGCACTTTCTTGGGCTCGCTGGGTGAAATTTCTGCCAAATTTTTTTTTCGCATCTGTTGCTGGTTCAGATTTGGGAATAATCCCTATCGGCTTAATTGTGGGAAGTACTTGGGCATAAGCCCTAAAACTCATTGTGAGGAGTACCACAGGAACCCCGAAGTAGCTGGCCCATTGAGAGGACCTGCTAGCGAAAAGGGAAACGACCCCTACCTGATTGACTAGTTCCCACCCGTGAGGTAAACCAAGAGCTTTCGTTTGTGGCAAAGCGGTTATAGGTTTTACCTGAGCCGTGGAGTGAGGGGTACTTCCCCAATACGCAAGTCGTCAGACAGCATTGGTGGCCGAGTGAAACCCCTGAACTGTTAGGAAGCCGCACATACCTGGGGTCCATATCTACTTTCAGCTGAACTATTGTCGATCACTGCTGCGTCGTTTCAGATCCATTTTGCAAGCTGTTCCAGATTCAGCCATTTTCAATCCATTCAGCGCTGTTCCAGATCCCTTTCGAGCCATAGCCGCTCCAGTCTGATGAAAAAAAAAAAAGAAAAAAAAAAAGGAAATTTTCGGGGAACCCCTTATTTTCACTCTGTTTTCGTTGAAATTTTTGGGGAACCCCTGTCATCCCATTCTGCATATTTCAGTCCTGAGGACCCTATGCCCAATTCCCCTTCCCAAAGCCTGAAATCCCACATTTGTTTATTTTTAGGGTTTGCCATAAATTCCTCAGATTTCACCCAATCACCTTCAAATTTTACCACAGAGTTCCTTTCTGAATTCTGCTTCTTTGTTCCCCTCTGCCAAATTTTCCCATTCTTTCAATCCGCTTCTGAAATCCTCATTTTTGCTTCCCTGTCTATCCAACAGTGTCCAAAACTTAGTCAAACCCCAATTACCCTTCTGATTTTTTCCCAAGTCCAGATTTTCCTTTATTGAAGTAGTTTCTGTTTTTGTTTTCCTACCCAGTCAACCGAAAAAAAAAAAATCCTGGTTATGGTTGTCACCCGTGCAGGAGCAAAAACCATGGAGGACACACTTGCAGCCATCCAAGCCAAACTCCAGGATCTGGATGAAAAATTTCTCGGTCTCCATCTTGAACATTCAGCTATGAACAACAAACGGCAGTCCGAGTCTTCAACAGACAATGGGTTCTCTTCTTCCAGCAATTTCCGTGGTCCGAAGCTTGATTTTCCTCGCTTCAATGGTCCCGATCCAACTGGATGGATCTATCGTGCAGAACAGTATTTCAGTCTGCATAATACTTTTGATGTCAACAAAGTTCCGTTGGCATCCTTTCATTTGGAACAGGAAGCTCTTCAATGGTACCGTTGGTACATCAAGGCTCATCCAGAGCCCAAATGGCCAGACTTTTGCCAGCTCCTTTTGCAACGATTTGGTCCTAGTGCTTTTGATGACTTCACAGGAGCCCTCACTAAACTTCGCCAAACTGGCACTGTGAGAGAGTATCAAACCGAATTTGAGAATCTAGCCAACCACACCGAAGGATTGTCTGATGACTTTTACCGGAGTTGTTTTATCAGTGGTCTAAAGGATGCCATCCGCTCTGAGGTCAAAATGTTCTGTCCCAACACAATGATGGAAGCACTAGGGTTGGCTAAGTTGGCAGAAGACAAGATTGCATCCCAACAAAGCTCCAAGCCCACTTTTGTTCCCTTCCGAAATATGGGTTCTCAGCGACCACCTATACCACAGGCTCCTCGACCGACTCCTATCAAGCGTTTGTCTGAAACAGAGATGCAAGCACGCAAAGAAAAGGGGCTTTGCTATAATTGTGATGAGAAATTCACTCGGGGACATAGATGTGTTCAACAAAAGCTCTATCTCTTGGATGTGGAGTCTCCGCTTGCCTCTGAAATTGGTGACGAAGATCCAGAAACACTGGATGCTCCGGTCGACATTCAGGAACCGCCTATTGACCCTCCGTCTCAGGATGACCAGCCAGAGATATCTCTCCATGCTTTAGCTGGAATCACCACCCCCCAAACAATACGGGTCAGGGGTTACTTCAAGAAGCTTCCTCTTACAATACTCATTGATTCTGGTAGCACTCATAATTTCATTGACCCCCGGATCGCCAAACAAGCTGATTGTTTTATCCATCCTTGCTCTAACTTTGAAGTCATGATTGCCAATGGGGGCACCTTACCTTGAAAAGGGAAGTGTCGAAATGTGCATATCTCTATGGGAGATTATACCTTGCGCTCTGACATGTTTTCCTTGCCCTTAGGTGGATGTGATGTGGTTTTGGGCGCTCAATGGCTACGCACACTTGGCCCTATCTTATGGGATTTTGCTGAACTTTGGATGCAGTTTTCCCTCAATGGACACAAACACACATTGACAGGATTACAACCAGGTTCTCTCAGCATCATCAATTCACATCACATGGAAAAACTCCTCAAGAAGAATTCACATGGTGTCATCGCTCAGATCCATTCCATCCAGATGCAACCATCAGCGGTCTCCACTACTCCTTTGGATCTACAACAAATTATGGATCGATATACAGGTGTCTTTGCTGAACCAGTGGGATTGCCACCTTCCAGGCCAGAATACCATCGTATTCAGCTCCTTCCTGGCAGCGTTCCTCCCAACATCAGGCCCTATCGCTACGCATTTCACCAAAAAACGGAGATTGAAATGCTCGTTCGAGACTTATTGAAGCAAGGTATTATTTGCCCAAGCACTAGTTCCTTTTCTTCTCCAGTTATTCTTGTCCGCAAAAAAGATGCGTCATGGCGCCTCTGCATTGAATTCCGAGCACTTAATCACCTCACCATCAAGGATAAGTTTCCAATTCCTGTTGTTGATGAGCTTCTTGATGAGCTTCATGGGGCTCACTTTTTCTCCAAGTTGGATCTTCGTTCTGGGTATCATCAAATTCGGGTTCATGAGGATGATATCCCTAAAACAGCTTTCCGCACACATGATGGCCATTATGAGTTTTTGGTCATGCCAGCCTCACTAATGCTCCTTCCACATTCCAGGCCTTAATGAATAAAATATTTCGACCCTACTTGCGGAAATTCATTCTGGTATTCTTTGATGATATCCTCATCTACAGTAAAACATGGGATGAACATCTCCAGCATTTGGATCTTGTCATGCAACTTTTCTTTGACCATCATCTCCACGCCAAGCAGTCTAAATGTGTTTTTGGACAGAAGGAAGTTGAGTATCTCGGGCACATTATCTCAGCACAAGGGGTTCGCGTGGATCCTACCAAAATCGATGCCATGAACAGTTGGCCGCATCCTCAGACACTCAAGAGCCTTCGTGGTTTTTTGGGGTTGACTGGCTACTACCGCAAGTTTGTCAAGGATTATGGGAATATTGCAGCTCCATTAACTGCTCTGTTGAAAAAGGATGCCTTCACATGGACACCTGTTGCTCAGTGTGCATTTGACAAACTAAAACAAGCTATGTGTACTACACCTGTGCTAGCTATGCTCGATTTTTCCAAGCCCTTCACTATTGAGAGTGATGCTTGCGGCAATGAACTTGGTGTTGTTCTCCTTCAAGATGAACACCCCATTGCGTTCACTAGCAAAGCCCTTTCAGGTAAGAATCTAGCTGCCTCTACCTATGAGAAGGAAATGATGGCTATTTTGCATGCAGTACAGAAGTGGCGCCCATACCTATTAGGGAATCATTTCTGCATCAAGACTGATCACCAGAGTCTGAAATATTTCTTGGACTAGCGTGTCTCCTCCCCGGCACAACAGAAATGGGTTAGCAAACTCATGGGTTATGACTATGAGATCACTTACAAGAAGGGTAAAGACAATATTGTGGCAGATGCTCTTTCTCGCACATTTGAGGCCCAAGGTTCTCTTTCAGCTATTTCTATGCCTGTTCCAAATTGGTTGCAATCTGTTTAACAGGGTTATGTCAATGACTCCTCCTTATCTCAAATCATCCAACGCTTGACCAACAACCCTTCTGCTGTACCACATTACTCTTGGGATGGTGCTTCTCTGCGATAGAAGGGTCATCTGGTGCTTCCCCAGAGCACAGATCTTCAACAGGCTGTCTTCTATGAACTCCATGCTTCTCCATCAGCACGGCACTCTGGGTTCCTCAAAACGTATGAACGAGCACGGCGTAACTTCTTTTAGCAGGGCATGAAAAGGACAATTCAACAGATGGTGGCCGAATGTGATACCTGCCAGCGCAATAAGGGTGAAACAACACTCCTTCCAGGATTGCTTGAACCCTTGCCCATACCTACACGGATTTGGACAGATATTTCTATGGATTTCATAGAAGGGCTCCCTAAATCTGGCGGGAAGACAGTGATTCTCGTTGTGGTTGATCGCCTCTCCAAATATAGTCATTTTTGTGCTCTCAACCATCCCTATACAGCCTCCTCCGTCGCTCAAATTTTTCTGGACCAGACCTTTCGTCTTCATGGCATCCCTTATTCCATTGTCTCGGATCGTGATGCGACTTTCACCAGTCATTTTTGGACAAAACTATTTTGCCACATTGGCACCAAACTGAAGATGAGTTCAGGGTATCACCCACAAACAGATGGTCAGACTGAAATTGTCAATAAATGCTTGGAAACTTATCTTCGTTGCTTCACCTCGGAACAACAACATCAGTGGGCAAAATGGCTCCCTCTCACTGAATGGTGGTACAATACCTCTTACCACACTGCCTCTAAAATGACCCCATATGAAGCAGTCTATGGTCAGGCACCTCCAGCTCTTCTTCCATACACCCCCACCAATTCACCAGTTCAGGAAGTTGACATAGTCCTTCGAAACTGCGATCAAATTCTTCGCATTTTGCGGGACAATCTTCACATGGCAAGAAATCGCATGAAGCAACAAGCTGATCAGCACCGTTCTGAGCGCACTTTTCAAGTCGGCGATATGGTTTTTCTTTGTCTCCAGCCGTACAAAAAATCATCCTTGAAACTCAAAGGGCTTCCTAAGCTCGCTCCAAAGTTCTATGGGCCATATCGGATTCTTCAGAAGATTGGGTCCGTTGCTTATAAATTGGAACTTCCTCCTTCTTCCCGGATTCATCTAGTCTTTCATGTCTCTTGTCTGAAGAAAGTTCTTGGCACCAACATTAGTGGACAAACGATTTTACCCGAACTGGATAATGAAGGATCCATCCTTTTAGAGCCAGAGGCCATCCTCAATCGGCGCATGCTTCAGCTTCGCTCTCGCTCTATCACAGAGGTCTTAATTCAGTGGCATGGCATGCAACCAGAGGATGCTACATGGGAACCACTCCTTCAGATTCAACAACAATTTCCACATCTAAAGCTTTGAGGACAACGCTTTTTTTAAGGGGGAGGGGATGTTAGGAACCCATGTCTTTACCTTGTTAGTATGTTGTTGTTGGACGCATATGCTTTGTAAGTCATCCTGTAGTATTTGTTGATCAATAGTTTATGTTACTGTTGTTGGTGCATATGCTTTGTAAGTCGCCCGTAGTATTGTTGATCCATAGTTTGTAACGGCCCATGGTTTTGACCCATAGTATTGGCGCCTAGAATTAGTATATAAGTGTGTGTTGAGACCTATGAAGGCATGGTGAAGTTAATTGTATTGAGCTTGCTCAAAGGAGGTTGCCCCCTCGAAGTGGCCTGTGATCAATATAAAAGTGATTCTGAGTTCTTTCATTTCTGCTATTTCGCATATTCTTGTTAATTAATTGTTGCAGGTGCCTCACAAACTGCTAAAGCCAAGTCAACTAGCTTTTACCTTTTCACCAAAATCAATAAAAAACAATAAAAAGCAGGTTATCACCCTTCTAATCCAGGAATGAAATAAAATCTCACAGAATATTAGGAAATCTTATCTAGAATATCCATAAGTGTGCTCTAGTGACCCATGATTGCTTGTGGTCCACACAAAGACAAAATAATGGCCAACTACCTAGTCAACACCTAAGAATTAATAAAAAATGACTATTAATCTATCTCCTAAGTATGGAATGGGTATGAATGGCTTTTTAATATTATAACAAAGAGAGAATTCTTGAAGAAATTGTTACACCTAGATCTACATAGATGGATAGAATAAATGGTGCTTAAGTTGCTAGAGTGTATTGGATATCCTAAAATGACCCACGTAGTAAGAAAGTGGGCCTCCCAAATGAGAATTAGATGATCGGGAGTCTGTAGCACACATTGTTCAATTTGTACAACAAGACATCCTGCATGGAGTAGTCCAAAAAGGGAGTCTAATTCATCCTTGTGATTTAGTGTAATGCATGCCAAATGGGGCCAAAGATGGGGTCTGTCAAGTATAAGGTTTTCCAGCCTTCATAGTGAACACAATGCATCTCCAAAATATGCAATACTTGAAGGATTGATTGGAAATCTAATGAAGCAACCTTGTAATGTGAGAAAAATTGGGAATAAATCACTGATAGAAATTTAGACCATTAAAAATATTTTTGAGTTCAGCAACTGTGGTGGTTGGGGGGGGGGGGAGGGGAAATTATTTAGGGCTTGAACCTGAGTATAATTAGGGTGAACGCTATCCTAATCAATAATAAACCCAAGGTGTTGGATTGAATTTTGGCCAAAAAAAGGTCTATGCCACTTAACTTGCAATTTATGTGTGTGCAATAATTCTAATATTGAATAGATGTGTTGTAGGTGATCCTCCCAAATGGCGTTGAAAACTAAGATATCATCCAAATAAGTCATAACAAAATGCCCAAGGTGGGGGCGGAAGCTATCATTAATTAGGCACATCAAGGAGGTTGGATCATTAGTGAGACCAAAGGGCATGACCAACCACTCATACAAGCCAAACTTTGTTTTAAAAGGAGTTCACCAAGTATCATTATCAGCCATATAACTTGATGGCACCGCGCAGTCAGATCCATTTTCGTGAAGAAGCAAGCATTGCATAAGTGGTTCAAAAAATCATTAATGCAAGGTAATGGGTAATATTTTTTGGCAATATCCTTGTTGAGAACATGATAATTAGGCATAGGGTGTCATTCCTTGGTTTCTTTCTTAGGCATTATAAAGGTGGGGGAAGCACAAGGAGATGAGATAGGATAAATATGCCCAAAATCCAAGAGTTGTTGTAGTTGACATTCTATTTATTCCACCTCATGAGGAGCAAGGCGATAGGTTGAAGCAGTGCAGAGAGAGGCACTAGGGATGAAGTCATGGTAGTGTTGGATAATGTGGATAGTAGGGAGACCTGATGGAGGGGAAAATACATTTGAAAACTTAGTGAGTAAAGGATTTATTTAAAAGGGGAAGAGCATGGAGGGCTTGTCAGATTTGACAGGGCACACCAGGTAGAGTGAGACACTTTTTTAAACTAACCCAGTGGACTTCAACATTGTTGGTTAGTAGAGGAGGTGAATGCAACACATTGGAGGTAAGTACATAGGTTTTGTCATATTTGGTAAGTTGATGGGTGTGTTTACTAGAATGATAAACAACTTTGTGTCACTGCTAAAATGAGATGTTGACGAGGAGGTTGACATAGTACAAAAGGGATACATATTAGTCCATAATGCGACAAAAGGGGCCAACGATTAATGTAATAATACAATGTTGATTGACCAGTAGTCGAGGGCCATCCTTGTGAACCCAACCCAGTGGGTAAGGAGAAGGATGAGGAGTAGTGGGAGGTCCAAGTGTTGAACAAAGTGCTAAGACACAAGGTTTTTCAGACTATCATTGTCAAGGATCACGTTGGCAAGAAGGGTCTACCGTAGTAGGGTTTGGAAATGAGATTAGTCCAAAATCATAAATATCACTTACTGGAAGTTCATGAGAATTGATCAATAAAGTCTTGGTAGAGAGTGATCATTGAAGAAATCTACATTTGGCGTCCTACTAAGTGGCCATGTGGTGGTATTGACACCAAAGACCAATGCATTGGGAAATAGGGGTAGGAGGGTTTTGAGAGGAAGCAGACTATGAATCATGAAGACATTGAGGAGGGTGAAAACATGGGGCAATATTGTGCTCAATAATGAGGGCACAAAGGAATGCATCATTAAGGGTAGCACTCTCCTACTATTCTACTCCACGTCTAAAAACCACTAACAAACATAATTGAATTTTAGTATGAGTACCTCTTTGTTTTCACATATTTGGATTTGGATGCATAAATTGTAGAATATATCAATGTATTGCTCCATTATCTGGCCGAGAAATTGGTGAAATTGTAACCAATGACACATCAAGTTCTTTAAATACCTTGGAGGGTAAAAGCGCCATTGAAGATTTTTGCAAAACGTATCCTAGGTATAGGGAGGGTGCACTGAAGAGTTGGATGAGTTGAGTTCCACCACCATCCCATAAGATTCTAATTGAGTATCCCACCAAGCCTAGGCCACACCTTCATGTTGTAAACCAACAATTTGTAAATTGGTCTCTTTAGTGAGGTTTAGGAAAGTCTTCAAATAGGCAGACAGACTGTGGATTCATGAATTAATAAGATTCCCTTTCATCTAACCAACATATTTGGGTAAGGGACACGATGCCGCTAGAGGCGTAGGACCTCTTGCAAAGTGAGGACTAGATCTTGGGCCACAATGGAATTTCCAAAGTGTGAATCCTCTGGTGTGGGCTCTAGGCATGGAGGCATTCCAAAGAAATTTGATTTAGGAGGACATACAAGGGATGAGAAGGGTTTTGTGGGTAGAGACGTTAATTTAACTGGGCTACTATGAAATTCCAATAGAGAAAAACATTGGGTGGAAGCATGTCACCTCAAAAAGAAACCAAGATGAGCCATAACAAAATTTCTGGGTGGGTGCAAATCCTAAGCAACCAAAACAAAATATGCGTTCACCGATTGGGGCGGAGAACGGATCTCAAAGAACCTAGATGATTACAGTAGCCAAGATTACTTCTTTACTACCAATTGATATGTCCTCTGAGGCTCCTCCAAGTTTCATTGTCTGAAACGTATCTAAAAAAAGTTATATTGAAAATTCCAAGAGGACTCGTTTTGGAAGCATCCAAGCTTTGATACCAAATGTTATGCACCAAATTCCTGAAAGAGCATAGAATAAGAAAGAGAGAGAGAGTAATCCAATGCCTTAAGAATGAAGACAAGAGATGAATAAGAAGCCTCTTAGATGGGGAACCATCCTTATACAATGTAGCAAATACATAAGGCAAGATGAGATGACCCTAAAGCTAGGTATCCTATATAAAAGACAAATGGTACAATTACAATTCTAGCCGACCATACAATTACAATTACGGTCCCAACTAACCAATAAAGACAATACTTAAAATATATAGGGCTTAACTATATCTAGCAGGGATTTTGGGTAGATGATCTCGTTTGAAGCATGAAAAACATGGTACAATACACTAAGGTGTGGTAATTCGTTTCCCACACTTTGTAGTCCAAAAAAGGTTTCTCTAGGTTCTATCAATGGTTTGTTGCTTTGAATCATTAAATGAAACCCAATATTTCACTCAAACAAAGGAGCACCTATTAATAGCATATGCATTAAAGTAGTACAAGTGGCTCCTTGCTATATGTCATGCTTTGGGCCTCTTGTAGGGTGTTTTCTCCTTTTGGCCATGTTTGAATCCTACATGTCATAATTTGACTTCAAACACCTCATGTGGAAGGGCATTCATCTTCCAAATCCCCCTTCTTGCTCATATTATCCATCAATGTAGTCTCGTGCCTTGGCATCAATGCAGTCTTTGTATTATTCCTTAGATATGAAAATATGATCAAACAAGAGATATCATAAAATGATCCAACTTTTGATGATACAAATTGATTATTTTAATGGAGGATTTAACTATTATTCACTTGCCTCTTCGAGGGGGCAACCTCTTTTTATCTTTGCTCCAATTACAATATTCTTCTCCACACCCCTCAAAAGTACTTCATCCTTATTTATAGATCATATTACAACTCTAACCTCCTAACAACCTTTTAACTACATAGTGGACCTTCTTTAATGGGGTCCCATTACATTTATTTACTAACATAGTGTGCCTTATTTAATAATAACAATACATCGGACCTAGTCCACTTTACATTGAATGGCCTCCACTATTACTCTAATGGGAATCCCCCCCTCATTACACCCCTAGGGATGTTCATAATACTCCACCCCCCTTAGGAAAGTGTTGCCTTCAACGCTTGATGTGAAGTTGTACAACCATAATACAGGGTCCCATGGACGAATGCTCACCTCCATGCTAAACTAGGCCAAGGATGTTGGTTCCCATGTAGAATTATTAGCCATGATGTTGATGTAGTCCAACAAGCTCCAGCTTAAGCTTGGGTCCCATGTCCATGTGCTCCAACTAACAACCCAGTGATGGCACATAAGATCCACAAACCTTTGAGTGTTATGTGTCACATGCCCATGATGGTCATGTGGATCCAAAGAATAACCATAAGCAAATGGATCCTTCATATATAAGTACAAGGATGGATCAATGAGAAGCTCCAATATTGTAGAAGAAGCATCTTGGAAATTGGTAGAAACCACCTATTGGTATCATTCCTCCACAAGTTGGGCTTCATATGATATAGTAGATTCATTAAAAAGACTATGAAAGTAGTTGTCATCCAAAAACTTACAAATCTTCATATACTAATCCTCACAATCATCCTCTAAATCTACCATGCATTTATGTATTTTTTATACTCTTTAATGATGAGAGGATTAACAACACAAATCTCCTCTAATTTAGCACAACTCTCATTTTATGTAAATAGGTTCTACTCCATAGAGTTCAACTTACTCATGTTCTGCTCCATAGAGTTCAACAGGGCTTGCACATATTTCAAATTGGCTTGCCCACCCTATAAAATTTTTTCTACCATTATTTGTTTCTCCCATGGTACGAGCCCCCACTTTGCCATGTGTAAATTTCGTGAGGGTTTGTGGATAGAATATTGCAAGGACTATAAAGAACTGGAGATTGGATGGAAATATGGCATGTAATATGCCATATGAGATCTTTGAAAATTATATTTCCAATGATGTTGATCTTGCTGCAATATAATCACCTATCAAAAGTTATGACCCTCTGCAAGATCTGCGACTATCACCGAAAATCCTAAAAAAATACAGATTTCAAATGGCCATATCTCATCCTAGACTCTGATTAGAGCAATTTATTTTGAAACTGCTTAATTTTTTGAGAGGAACTAAGATATGTAATCGCATTATGGAAATTTGAAATAAAAGACTTAGAAATGGATCTTAGTGTTGCAACCCTCTTTTGTGAAAACCTACAAAATAGAAAAAAGTTCTTTGTTTTTCTTTGGTCCACGAAAGTGCTCTAATACCAATTGTAGTATTCCTTATATATGAACATACAATCACACAAGATCACTCAAGATATATCAAACGATTCTTTTAATGGAGGAATCAACTCATGTTCACTTGCCTCTTCGAGGGGGAAACCTCCTATGAGATATGGTCCAATAACAATATTCTTCTCCACATCCCTCAGAAGAAGGACTCCATCCTTATTTATAAATCATATTACAACTCTAACCTCCTAATAACCTTTTAACTACGTGGTTAGCTTTTCCTCTACTAGACAATTGACGCATCTCTGCATGGTTGATCAACGACCCCCAGCCGAGAGCTATCATGACCCTGACCGATCGTGGTTTGGGCTTGGCCCACCTAGGATTTCACTGTACCTGTCGCTGCATTCCCTGCCGATCGAGGCTTTGGCTCGAGTCATTGGAGAGACAACATCCCTGCCAATCGATGCCCCTCCAGCGATAACTACCACGTCCCCTGCCGATTTCACATGTGTTTGAGATTGGATTAGGGGCTGGTGCGTTTCCATGGGGTCCAATGGAGGAGGACCTTCGTCCACTCCTCCTGCAGTAGAAGCTGAATCATTCAAGAGATTGATCAACGCACATGGGAAAACGCTGGTGCTCCTCCCGGTTCCTAAGTTTGTAAAGAACGTGGATGATGTTCCGACAATTTCCCTCCCTCCGGATCAACCAATGAAAGTAGTTGTTTCCCTGGCAGATCGGGCATTGGTGGGATAGTTCTCAGGGCTTTGGCCCTCTCCCCGTACGACAGACAACTGGATCCAAAAAAATTGGAGGCCTCTAATTTCTACTAGCGTAACCTACTATGTAGTAGGAATAGGCTTCTTTTTGTTTGAATTTATTTCAAAAGATGATAGGGATTTGATCTTCAGAAGCGGTCCATACTTCATGGGACCACAAGGACTGTATTTAAGCCAGTGGACACCAGATTTTGATCTAGCCCTAGATGTACCCAAAGCAATTCTTGTCTGGGTTCGCTTGCCCAGTTTATTGATCCACTGTTGGAACCCTTCGTCTCTGCCATCAATAGGGAATGGGCTAGGGAAATACATAGATCAAGCTGATCCCAAGGGTCAGTATACCTGTGCCTGGATCTGCGTGGAAGTGGATTTAGAAGCTGGTCTCCTTGAATCCGTCAGACTCACCGTAGGGGAATGGCATCACTTTCAGAAGCTGGACTATGAACAATTACCATTTAAATGCAGAAGCTTCCATGAACATGGTCACTTCCAAAAGAACTGTCCAAAGGCTCCAAATCAACAAGAAAAAGAGGCAAGGGAAGGATGGAAACTAGCAAAAAGATCGAAGGCAATCCCTAAAAATTCTCTCAAAAAAGATGGCATCACTCCTAACCCACCCATAGCCAAATATGGAAAGGAATAGGAAGCTCCAAAGGGAAAACTACCGATAGGAAACAACTTTGAAGTGTTAGGAAACCAAGAACTTGAGGCCAGTGCTCTAGACGATTCCTTAGAAAAAAAAAACATAAATCTCGCAGATGTGGAAAACCAGACAAACAAGGTGTTGGTTGCTTTTTGGACAGACCCGGGTTTTAATGAGGCGCAGCAACAAACACCCCTTGACACACTGGCCCTCTCGGCAACGAGCTGCGCAACAGCCCGAAGTCTCACCCAAAGTGGTTATGGCGGGGCTAAGGAATCAGGTTTCCTTAACCTAGGAGACGCAGAGACTGCAATCTTCTCCCTCTCTCTTACGGGAGGATTCCTCAAAGCGGAACGTCTTATTCTTCTGCAGACCTCGCAGTGCAACAACGCTGAAATTCACACTCACCAGCCTAGCTGCGCGGTATCTTCGCTCCGGCGCATGAGGCGATTACCCTCTGCGTCGATACTCTATGTATCGTTTTTGCCTGCGCGCCCAGCGCAGTAACGCATTCCCTAAGCGCTACGGCGATAGTGCTCTTATCGACTCCTTCGATAGTGCGCGAGAATAACTTCTAAGGGAGCTTCACGGACTTGCTTTATATACTCATTCATAAAGACAATGAAACATTCATGCAAACGCAGATAGTAAACTAAAACATGCATTCATACAACACAGCATCATAACAACGAGAATTATGTAGTTCACCTCCACGAGGAAATCACGTCCACGGGAAGTGTATCTTATATTAATCTCAAAATAGAAATTACAGTCCTGCTGCGCACACAGCTGCAGCCTTAGATCTTTCCAGGAAACTCCACGCACACAGATGGGAGCCCTTCTCTAGATCTAGTCTCTTCTTCTACAGAGATTACAATGGTTCAGACGTCGAATTAGACTGTCTGCAACTCAATGACTAGCTCCACAGCTATCACCTCTCCAACTTATCTAACATCTAATGGCTAACGTCTAACGTCTAACCTTCTTATGTCTAAAAAATATAACCTTCTTCCTTTACAATTACACATATATATAGGTGGCCCTGGGGGTCGCACCTTTACAAAACTGTGGGCCTTTCCCAGCAGTAATCCCCAAAAACCGTAACCGTGGACATGGCTAGGTGTACTGTAGGCGTTGCTTGCAGTCACGTCGCCGCTTCCTGCAGGCTCTGTGATTTCCGACGCAGATTGCGGGTATGGGCGCCGCTTCATCATTCACTGTTCCTTGTCCTTCGCCTTCAATGCTTTGGTCCATTGCTCTTCCTTGATTAGAGCAACCATAACTTCTGTACTTAGCCTTAATGAGGGTAGCTGAGTCCTCTATTCCGTCGCTTCATTTATTGTGGTAGCTGAGCTTTCTACTCGGCCAAATTCATTCTCCTTTGACGTGTGTGCGCGAGCTCCACTATTTCCGGTCCGTAAACTGTGCTGAGCTCGTCCATCTGGCATCGTACTGTGCACTTGTTCGCTTATGCCCAAAATTGGTGCTTTCTCAAAATTAGCACTTTCCCTTCAACACTTGTGCTTTTTCCTCAAAATTCGCAGCTTTACCATAGCTGCGGCCTAGGCTCCAACAGGCCCCTAACACTTACTTGTGGCTTGACCCCGAGCCACTCGCACTAGCATGTGGTCGCTTTACTTGCGCGTCTGCCTTTGCCTGGGTCTCAACAAATGCTTTCTTCCACTGCGCAATAGCGGAGTCCATTTCATCGACGCACTCCACAGCTGTCTGCACCATTTCTGCAGTGGCTTCTTCTTCAGTTATGCCATCAACCATCTGTTGGGATTCAACAATTTCTTTGATCCTTGCCTCGGCTTGGGAAGCAAGTTCAGCATACTCATCCATAAATGGCTGAATGCTGTTGGTGAGTTTAGCATCTTCATTTCTGAGCTTGTGCAGTTGCTGTTGTATTCTGTGCACTTCACTCATTTTCCTCATTTTTGCTAAGCCTTCTAAGGCCTTAGCTTCTTCAGTCAGAACAGTTAGGGATTGTTCTGCAGCTTCGACTTGTTCCAAAAGGCCGACTTTGGAAGGGAGCTTCTCAAGCTCAGTCCAAGCCTCCATAGCTTGCGTCATCAGTTTCTCGGCTTCATCTGCTCTGGACTTCATCTGTGTGGAAGCTCCGCGCAATGCTTCAAATTGTTCCTGCCTATCATCTGTAGAATGCGTTGCAACACGAGCTTCCAACTCGGCGATCTGCGTTCTATGGTCCTCAGCCATAGCAACGATTTCCTGCTCTAGGGCTTTCACCCTTCCACCAATAATTTGAACTTTCTCAACCAGAGGAAGGTCTGGTTGAATCTCGCAGGTCGACATCTCCTGGGCGATTTCATCAACTACGTTTCTTATCCCAGTGTCTTGTGCCTCATAAAGTGCAAGCTTCTCAGAGATATTCTTGTAGCCTGCCTTCAGCTCTATCTCCTGCGATTGCAGTCTTTGGTTTGCATGGAATGTGGAGAGCTCTCTAGCTCTCAGCTCAATAGAGACCTTCTCTTGTACTAACTGCAAGGTTTCTATCGGAATCAAAGATAAATTTATTTCAATGGGGCCAACTGCGCTTACCTGCAGTGCGGCCAAAGGATCCGGAAGTGTCATGCTTGTAGGCGGAATGTGCACGACAGTGTGCCTCTCTGCAAGTACTTCAACTCGCTTGGTACTTGTAGATGCATGCGGCGCATGCGAAGTAGATGCTGGTGCATGGGTCTGCGCAACTCTTCCTGCAAGACCTTTTAACTCCACGAACTGCAGGTCCAGAGTGTTAGAAAAACAGGATCGCAGAGCAATAACAATAAACAGAAATGCAAATATAATCACACATACACATTACAAGAGAGACACAGATATATCGTGGTTCACCCAACTTGGGCTACGTCCACACTGAATTTTCCAGTCCTTATTATCATTACCGTCCAGCAAGTTGAAGGGATACAACCTGCAGCACAACTGCTGCACTTCCTCTTCTTTGTTTTACAGTCTCTCTCCAGATCTCAAAGATCTTTACAATGCATAAAACCTAATACATCAACCCTATCCGTATTACAATGTCTTTCTTTTATAAGGGAAATACAATGGGAAAATACCACGGGATACCCAAAACCATGGGCCCGCAAAACAGCTGGCGAAAACAGCCCCAAAAATTTTCTTCGGGGGCGTTGCAACCAAATCATCTCTTTACTAGCCTCTGTAATGGAAACATACTCTGCTTCTGTTGTTGAAAGTGCAACAACCTTCTGTAGTTTCGAAATCCAGCTTACTGCTGTTCCACCTACAGTAAACACATACCCTGTGGTACTCCTCCTGCTATCCTTGTCACCTGCCATATCTGCATCAACATATCCCTGTAGAACAGTGTCTGAACCTCCAAAACATAATGCCTCAGTGGTAGTACCTCTCAAATACCTGAGAATCCACTGTACTGCCTTCCAATGTTCTTTACCTGGATTGTTCATATATCTGCTCACAACTCCCACTGCATGTGCAATATTTGGTCTTGTGCACACCATGGCATACATCAAGCTGCCAACTGCTGATTGATAGGGAACCTTGGACATGTAATCTATCTCTTCTTGTGTCTTGGGACACATTTCCTTACTTAGACTGAAATGGCTAGCCAAAGGTGTACTTACAGGTTTTGCATTCTGCATTCTGAACCTCTCCAACACCTTTTGTATGTACTCACTTTGAGATAATGTCAATTTGCGATTTTTCCTGTCTCTCATTATTCTCATACCAAGGATTTGCTTTGCAGCACCCAAATCCTTCATCGCAAATGAATTATCTAGCTTCCTTTTGAGTACATTTATATCCTGCATGTTAGACCCTACAACAAGTATGTCATCCACATACAATAACAAGATAATATATCTTCCATTGTCTAGCTTCTTGAAATAAACACAGTGGTCAGAATGACATCTACTATAACCTTGTTCTGTCATAAACCTGTCAAACTTTAGATACCATTGCCTTGGAGCTTGCTTCAAGCCATACAAGCTCTTTTTCAACCTGCATACCAGATCCTCCTTACCTTTGACTTCATACCCTTGTGGCTGATGCATATATATTTCTTCCTCCAAATCCCCATGGAGGAAAGCTGTTTTTACATCTAATTGTTCAAGATGCAAATCTTCTACCGCCACTAGACTTAAGATAGTCCTAATTGAAGTCATCTTTACAACAGGAGAAAATATTTCATCAAAATCTATACCTTTCTTCTGTGCAAACCCCTTTACAACAAGTCTGGCCTTGTACCGCTTCTTACCTCCTTCTTCTTCCTTCAACCTGTAAATCCATTTGTTTTGCAATGCTCTTTTACCAGCAGACAACTTAACCAAATCCCAAGTCTGGTTTCCTACCAATGAGTCCATCTCCTCATTCATGCCTTGCTCCCACTTCTTTCTAGTTTCCACCTGCATTGCTTCTTCATAACATTCTGGTTCACCAGAATCAGTCATCAATAAATAATACATTGAAGGAGAGTATCGTTCAGGGAGTCTACTTAACCTGGTAGATCTTCTTACAGTTGCAGGAGTTTCAAGTACTTGCTGCTGCTCTTGATTTTCTGGTACCTTCGAAACTTCATTTTCTGTAACTTCATCAAGCACTATGTACTCTGTGCTTTCCTTTTCCTGTTTCTTTCCCTGCAACTGATCTTTATACATGACCTTTTCATTGAATATCACATCTCTACTCCTGATGATTTTGTTATTTTCATAATCCCATAAACGATAACCAAATTCATCAACCCCATATCCAATAAAGGTACATTTCTTGGATTTAGCTTCAAGCTTTGTTCTATTTTCTTTATCAATATGGACAAATGCTTCACAACCAAACGTTCTCAGAAATGAGTAGTTTACCTTTTTATCTGTCCATGCTTCCTCTGGAATACCACCATCCAAAGCACTTGAAGGTCCTCTGTTTATTAAATAAACAGCAGTATTTACAGCATCCGCCCAAAACTGTAAGGGCAACCCTGCATGCAGTCGCATACACCTTGCACGCTCCATGATCGTTCTGTTCATCCTTTCTGACACACCATTTTCCTGTGGTGTTCCTGGGACTGTCTTCTCTCTACGAATCCCATGGTATGAACAGTAACTATCAAACTCCTTGCCGCAGTACTCACCTCCATTATCAGATCTGAGACACTTCAATCTTTTTCTTGTCTCATTCTCAACCAAAGCTTTCCACTTCTTAAAAGTAGCAAGCACATTAGATTTCTGTCTAATGCAATAAACCCAAGTTTTTCTAGTTGCATCATCAATAAATGTAACATAATAATGAGAGCCACCAAGAGATTGTACCTGAGCCGGTCCCCATACATCTGTATGCACAAGCTCTAATTTTTCATTCTTCTTCTATTTCCCAACCCTGAGAAATCTGACTCTCTTCTGTTTTCCATAAACACAGTTTTCACAGAATTCCAAACTTACCTGCTTCAAATCCGGCAGCAACTTCCTTGAGTGGAGAATCTGCATCCCCTTCTCACTCATGTGGCCAAGCCTATGATGCCACAATTCTGTATCTGTTCCTGTGGAAGCTAAAGAGATAGAATGGTCAGTATTATGAGGACATAAATACAACGTACCTACTCTGTCTCCTTTTGCTATCACCATTGATCCTTTAGTGATCTTCCACCACTTTTCTCCGAACGTAGATAGACAGCCGCCATCTCCCAACTGCCCTGTTGAGATCAGATTTATTTTCATAGCAGGAATATGCCTAACATATTTCAACAACCAATCAGTTCCATTCTTAACTTTTATCCATACCTTACCCATTCCAACAATTTTACATGGCTCATCATCACCCAATAAAACATGTCCATAATCGCCAGGAACATACTCATGAAAGTATTTCCTATGGGGTGTAGCATGACATGAAGCTCCTGAATCTACTACCCAATAATCACTAGTATTATCTAATGCAAGAATCAAAGCATCTTGTAACACATCACCTGCTACATTTGCTTCCTGGGTAGTTTCCTTCTGTGCATCTCCTTTCTTCTTTAGAGATTTGCAGTCTTTCTTCAGATGTCCTTTCTTTCCACAGTTCCAGCACTCTATCTTTCCCAGTCTGGACTTAGATCTTCCCGTTTTAGAATTTCCATGATTACCTTGGATCTTTCCTATCTCCTTTTGTCTTCCTCTGCTCTCCATGGTCAACGCATTACCTGATGTCTCACCTGTGCTTTTTCTTCGCATTTCCTCGCTAAGAATAACACCAATAACATCATCAAATTTCAAGGTGTTTGAACCAGAGACAGAGTTACTTACAACCATGACCAAGCTATTCCAGCTTTCTGGCAATGAACACAAGATTAGAAGAGCCCTAACCTCATCATCAAAGTTCACACTTACAGAACTTAGCTGATTTGTAACCGTATTAAACTCATTTAAATGATCAGTAACAGATCCACCTTCAGACATCTTCATATTAAATAAACGCTTCATTAGAAATACCTTGTTGGAAGCCGAGGATTTTTCATACAGCTTACCCAATGCTTTCATCAAACCCTCTGTTGTCATTTCTTTTGAGATATTGAAAGCCACCGACGAAGCCAGGCTCAACCGTATTGTTCCCAGAGCCTTTCTGTCAAGAACCACCCATTCTTCGTCCTTCATAGTCGTCGGCTGCTTTGCTTTTCCTCCCAACGGTAAGAATAGATCCTTCTGGTACAGACAGTCCTCCATTTGCATCTTCCATAACCCGAAGTTTTGGCCGTTAAACTTCTCGACCTTAAACTTTCCTTCTTCTGCCATTGCTCCCACTCGAACCAGAAACCCTAGCTTCCTGCGGGTTTAACTGCCAAATAGACCTTTGGCTCTGATACCAATTGTTAGAAAAACAGGATCGCAGAGCAATAACAATAAACAGAAATGCAAATATAATCACACATACACATTACAAGAGAGACACAGATATATCGTGGTTCACCCAACTTGGGCTACGTCCACACCGAATTTTCAGTCCTTATTATTATTACCGTCCAGCAAGTTGAAGGGATACAACCTGCAGCACAACTGCTGCACTTCCTCTTCTCTGTTTTACAGTCTCTCTCCAGATATCAAAGATCTTTACAATGCATAAAACCTAATACATCAACCCCCCCCCCCACACCCCCCCCGCTGGGGTGAGTGTACAGTCCACCTACACATCATATAGAACTGGGGTACAAACACGGCTAATACAATATCATCTATGAGACTAGAAGATCTGGCTCCACAACCAACACAGAGCACTTCTGATGTGAGCGTGCGCGGTCCGCAGCTCACGAAATTGCTCCTTCAAGTACTAGTCGAACCCCGAGGCAATGGTCTCAGAGGGATGCGACATCTTCTGCTTCTTGGCCGCTGGTTCTGTTGAACCTTCATCACTTTTTTGCTCAGTCGCTTCCTTACCCTTATCCTTCTCTTGCACAGCAGGGAGTGGCATCGCGGCAGCGACTTCGGCGGCCTCCCTCCATTCATCCGACCAAGACTTGACAACTTCTTCAACATCATCAGTAGTCATCCTGTAAAGGCCTACGACCCATTCTTCCTGAACTCCAAGAGGGCGGAGGTAAATTTCATGCAAGTTGGAAGAGAAGACCAACTTGGTTCCATATCTTTGTGCTGTCTCCTCACTCAGCCTCGGCATTTCCTGAATGGTATCTTTGAGGAGATGGTAATATTCACAAAATACAGCGCGGTTCATCTTGCGCTTCGCGGGATTACTAGAATCCCAGAGGTTTACATAGCGCATTCCTGCAACCTCTCCTGCGCGTCGCGGAAGGAACTAAGTGTTGGGGGGCTCCTTCCACCCAACAAAGGCGCATAAAATTAAAAGCCAAGAAAATGGAACAACTGACCGGCGGTGTCTTGGACGTTCCGACAGTCTTCCAAGAAAGAATTGAGGAGGAAGAGAGACCAGTTGTACTGCTCTCCCTCCGCAGCTGCGATTGCGAGCTCCACGAAAGCTCCAGTAACTTCTTTAGGTCTGCACTTCGTGAGAAGTCTGCCTGCAAGCAGACTGCCTGTAAATCTAAGTGCTTCATCCTCAACTATAGTGAGGTCATAAGCCCGACCTCCTCTTGTCAATTTGTATTTCTGCACCAACTGTGCAGCCAACTTTCTGTCTTTATCTTTTCCAACAAAATGAATATTGGGGTCCTTACAACCTTAGATAGGCCGGTAATACGATGAATCAAGTCGACATTTAAATCGATTGGCCTCCCCAGCCAAAGGTAACCACCATGAACGCAGGATAGCAGTGCCTTAACAACTGCATTGACTTCATTGCTACGCCTGAAGTGCGGTAGCTTTAACAGGTTCAAAAGTCCAGGCTTCTCTAAATTTGCTGCAAATTCCTTCGGGACAAATTCATCAACCTTTCTGGTGGGATTATGGACTACCGTCAGATAGCGATCTGGCGCGAACTGAGGATACGTTCTGTAGTCTCCCAGGTTGAAATGAAAAAACTTGACCAGTGGAAGGTGTCCAAGCAGGGACCCTTCTTGTCGCACGACTTCCGCCATTGGAGGCAGCGGAATCGGATATTTTGCATTCTTCGGAATATGCACCTCGGGTGCATCATCTGGACGCGGCGGAATGTAATTCACCATAGTGGCCAACGGCTCTGGAACGGGCTCGTCCGGCTGCTGCGGCTGAGACGCCCTTGTTCCCGGAGATTGCCTGGGATCAGTCCAACCAGGGTGCGTGTAAGCCGAGGTCGTCACCGAGGTAGTCATGCCGAAATCTAAGCCTCTGCGCTTAAATTGACGAACAATTTCTTCAGTGGATAGGTTCTCCGTCGTGAACCGGTATAGACAACAAGGACTTGAACAGACAAATGGTGGAACAGCGTAGGATACGAACGCTGAAAACAAAGGAAGCAGTCTGCACAACTCGGCTCTGAAAACAATAACTTAGATTCTTAAACAAGACACTATGCAACTTGAGAAAAGTAACCCGAAGATATATGAGTGCGGGGTATTTATAGCTAAAGGCGATAGTAAATGCGGACAAGTGGGGCTAATAGCTGTAGGTGCCTATGCATGAGTTGACAACCCCCCTACCCCCGCGCCTCTGCGGTGCATTGATTGTGATGGACGGGCTCTGACAGCCTTCCGGGAGAAGTTAAAGCTTTCGGCGCATGACATAAATGCGAATCTTAGGGAGATCAAGCCGACTATGTCAGAGCGGATACAATTAAATGGCGAACTTATCCTTCATTAATAATCAGACGCGGTTATAGGACTACAGTAATTCAAATTTTCGTTGGGTCATTTCAGCATAGGTAACTGTGCATATAGAGGGGTCCACAACGAGAACTCCTCAACCGACAACTAGACAACAGGGAACTCCGCAAGAGCGACGGTTCGACAACCCGGGGAAAAACTTCGCAAGAGCGCAAAATAGGGTCGCTCCCCAAAAAAAATTTATTGACATGCGCGAATGCTTCAAGGAACTGCGCGGGAAGCCAGAGACTGAAAGTGTTTCGCGACTTCCGTGTAGACTGTGATAATGCGATGCCTCTTTCAACTACACTGGACATCTGCACTTCTTTAGCATCTAATTACGTTGCCAGGGCGGAGTGGCCGTCACGATAAAGCTTGAGCCGACTCCCGTTGATCATTGTGGGCATCAATTCTCCATTAAGCTTCGCAAGCTGAAATGCTCCTCCTTCTGTTATCTTTATGACCCGAAAAGGGCCTAACCAATGTACACGAAACTTGCCTGGAAACTTGATGAATTTACTATCATAGAGGAGTACCAAGTCTCCTTCTTGAAAGATTTTATTCTTAATATGCCTGTCATGCCAAGCTTTCTGTCTTGCCTTCTGTACTTGTTGATGGAATCCGGCTAAAAGTCTGTCTTCTTCTAAGGTAAGCAATTGTGAGAGTCTTTCACTCATAGTATCAGTATCTTCCATTTTTGTAATTTGCGCAATTCTGAAGCTGGGAACAATGTATTTCATGGGCATAACTGCTTCTTGTCCATACACCAAACTGAAAGGTGTGTGACCTGTTAATTTCTTGCATGTGGTTCTGTAAGCCCATAACACAGCTGTGACTCTAAGGTCCCAATCATCTTTTTGTTGATTACAGATCTTTGTCAGGGCATTCTCCAGAATCTTATTGAATGCCTCCACCGTACCATTAGCTTGAGGGTGGTAGGGTGTACTCTTATGGTGACTAATGTGGAATTCCTCGGTAAGGGCCTCTATAGTCTCATTCAGGAAATGTGTACCCTGATCACTCATGAGAATCAGTGGACATCCAAATCTAGTGATAATGTTCTCAAAAATGAACTGCGCGGCAGTGGCAGCGTCGCAATTCTTAACTGGCTTCGCCTCAGCCCATCTGGTGAGGTATTCGGTAGCTGTGATGATGTATCTTGCGCCGATTCTCTTTCCTGGTGGGTTGATAGGTCCTACAAAATCAATGGCCCACTTATCAAAAGCACGCAGTGTTATCTGGGGTCTTAGCGGCATTTCATCTCTTCTCGAAGGTTTTCCTGTTCGCTGGCACACATCGCAACATTTGCAGAATTCTTTAGTATCCTTGTGCAATGTTGGCCACCAAAGACTTGTGGCTAAGATCTTCTGCGCAGTCGGCTTTCCTGCGAAATGGCCTCCTGCGGTTCCTGAGTGCGCTTCTGCGATGATGGAATTCTTCTCATGCGGTAGGATACATCTGCGCAAGACTTCATCAGGGCCAAATTTATAAAGCTGGCCTGCTATCAAAGTGAAGTCTGCGGCTTTGACAACAAGTTGCTTCTTCTGCTGGATTGAAAACTCAACTGGCGCTTGCCCGGTAGTGAGAAACTCAAGAATATCGGAATAATATTCGTCGGCTGCTTGAACAGAAAAGAGCTGTGCATCAGGCAGATTGTCCTCCAGATTTGTAGGTTCCTCCCCTGACTCTATCCTAGATAAATGGTCAGGTCCTGCATTCAATCTACCTGGCTTCAC
Source organism: Larix kaempferi (assembly GCA_027924585.1). Taxonomy (NCBI): domain Eukaryota; kingdom Viridiplantae; phylum Streptophyta; class Pinopsida; order Pinales; family Pinaceae; genus Larix; species Larix kaempferi. The sequence continues at coordinate 25,709,534 of BSBM01000632.1, read as the reverse complement.
AATAACCTCAAAATCATACTCCTGGAAGAGCAGTAGCCATATGCAAATTCTTCCCCCTAACACTGGCTTATTGACCAAGTATTTCAAAGCAGAATGGTCAGTATACATTTTAAAATGTGCGCCCAATAGGTAGTGTCTAAACTTCTGTAGGGCATACACCATAGCTAGTCCTTCTCTTTCTGTAGTGGTGTAGTTCTTCTCAGCTGTAGAGAGTTTTCTGCTAGAGTAAGCAATGGGGTGGTCAATACCTCCTTCTCCCGGTTGTGTCAGCACAACCCCCAATGCTATGGAAGAAGCATCTACATGAACATGAAAAGGTTTTCTCTAGTCTGGGAAAACTAGAATAGGCGTAGTGATCATCTTTTCTTTAAGTGTATCCAAGCTCTGTTGACATTCTTCTGTCCATTGGAATTTCGAATCCTTTTTCAGCAATCTTTCCATAGGTGCAGTGATCTTTGCATAACCTTTGATAAACTTCCTGTAGTACCCTGTATGTCCCAATGTAGTGCACAATTGTTTGACTGAGTTGGGCGTAGGTAAATTAGCAATGATGACAACCTTCGCAGGATGCATCAGGAGTCCTTGTCTGCATACAATATGTCCCAACAAAATACCAAAAGGAGCACAAAAGATACATTTTTTCAAGTTTAGGGAAATCTGATACTGTCTACATTTTTCTAACATCATCCGCAGGTTGCCTATATGGTTCTTTAGTAAGCCAAACACAGTCCAGTCATCAAAATAGACTTCTAGAAACTTATGAATGAATTCTTTAAAAACAACAACAACGACTCTAGAGAAGATAGCAGGTGCGTTTTTAAGACCAAAGGGCATTACCGTATACTGGAATGAGCCCCATTCAGTCGCAAAAGTGGTCTTATGGCGGTCTTCCGGATGGATTCTAATCTGATGGTATCCCGAAAAGCCATCAGTGAAGGAGTAAGCCTCTTGTCCTCCAACATTATCAAGCACTTCGTCTGTAAAGGGAGTTGGAAATGGATCATGCGCTGATGCATCGTTCAGCTTGCGCAAGTCCACGCAGATTCTTATTTCACCTTTTGTCTTCTTCTCTTGTACCACCATAGGACTAATCTAATCACTTTCCTCTACTGGCTCAATAATACCTGCTGCGAGCATCTTATCAATTTCTTCTCTAACCTTTTCTTTATATCGCGGGTTCAACCTGTATGGGCGCTGTTTTACTGGCTTGGCATCTGCTTTCAGAGGTATACGCATAACTCCTAAGTCTCCTAATATGCCTTTCATTTCTGTGAACTTGGTAGGAAAGATATCCTGGTAGTCACGTAATAAATCTGAAATATGGCCAACAGTTTCATCATTTCAATAATCTCCTATAGAAGCAAACTTGGGTTCGGCTTCTGTACCAATGTTAATCTTTTTGAGCTTGATGTGTTCTGTAATGGCAGGGATATCAAGCTTAGGACCTTCAACATCGCGCGTCCCTTCTGATTCTGGAATATTGATGTTGCGAGGATCATCTTCCTCTTCTCCAGCGGTGAAATTATAGCATTCCAGGGCATGTTCTATCTGGACAGCCTAATCTGGTTGAGAATATTCTGGTAATGGACATTGTTCAAATACCTTCTTTCTAATACACTTTAAAGCGTGATCGATGCTTGGATGTTCTGACTCAAAGCTGAAGGTAAGTTGAAAACTTTCTATCACAAGAGGCCAAGTGATAGTGCCTCTGCGCAATTCTGTTTCAGTGTACCAGTTCCTTGGAACTGTATCCAACATGTGGATGGATAGGTGAACCCACTCATCTTCTGGAATATCTGACCATTGCTGAATACATGCTTCAACGTGTGACCTGGGGTCACTCTGTCCATCATATTTGTGCAACACTTTTGCTGTAGTTCCCTAAAATCTGCGCAGTATCAATCTGCAACAGTCTTGCCATGTGTCAATATTCTCTTTATGCGCACCCCACCATCTTGCGGGTGTAGCGCGCAGTGCTATATCCAATGCTTGTATGCGCTGCTCATCTGGGATCTGTTGTTCATATGTATGTATGAATTCACTTACTTTAGTTAAACCATCAAAAATTGGAGTGTTATTCAATTCTGTGCCAATCCATCGAATGGATTGTCATCATGGCGCAACGCCTTGCAGAAACCTCATGTAAGCGATTATGCCAGTTTTCGAGTCCTGCTTCTGAATTTGATGTGCACGAGCTATCGCATCGCCAGCTGATATGGCCGTCCGCTGTGGGATTGACATAGTCACTATGACTAGTAGTCATCTGATACAAACTTTCCATGTGGCGCACTTCTTCTTCTGCCCGAATGGGTTCAATATACCGTGGTCCTTGAAGTGGATCAAGCGGTGCGATGACCTTGATCTGCTCATCTTCAAAGGTCATCTGTCTTTTCTTCAAATTAATGACAGCCAAATTATCAAATGCCCAGTCTATGCCTAAAAGTGTTGGGTAAGGTCTACTATCATCCATAATTTTGATTACTTCAAAGTTTGCAGAACTTCTTACTCCCTCAATATCAATAGGTACATTGGGTAGTCTGCCCAATGGAGAAACTCGTTGCTGATTCGCAAGTCTTAGCTGAATAGATCTTGTAAGCTGAGGGCTACCCATCTGTTCCCATGTCTGCATGGTGAGAACGTTAACTTCTGAACCTAAATCCAAAATGACTTCGTCCATTTCAAATGCTCCAATCTGCGCTGTGAGCCTCATCTCTTTTCCAGTTCTAGTATGACTCCCAATCTGGTGAACAGCACGCTGCGGTGTATTCATCGAAGCAGATTGTTGACACTTATCCAATAGGTGTTGAAGTTCCATAACTACTTTTTCATTGCGCAACAACTTTAAGCAGTTTCTCAGGAAAACATGGACACTGCCTAGTGCATCCTCCTCCTCATCAGGCCTTCCAGATGTAGTTGCCTGTTCTTGCACCAGGTTTCCTTGTCTTAGCACTTGGGATCTGATATCATTATGCGGAATTGCGACAGAAGTTGAAGCTCGTGGATCTGAGAAATACTCTTGAGCTTGCTTGAATGCTTCTTTTTGCTTCTGCAGGTCAAGCGGGGCTGGTTTAATATTAGCGTGGCGCACCCATTGCGTCGCTTGCTTTCCAGTTCCCATCTCTGGCGCACCAGTGGTTGCTCCACTGCGCGTCACTATATTAACTGTAGGATCTGGTTCTCTTCTTTCTGCTCCAATGAACTGAATATTCTGATTGACCTGTGGCGTCTTTGCTTGCATATTAGCCATCAACTGAGGGAATTCTTCAATGACATGATCATAATATTTACAGTATCTGCAGATGGTTGTAGGATTTTGGCAATCCCTTGCATAATGACCTTGAGCTCCACAATTATAACAAGTGATCTGTCCTCTTCCTCGACCAAAACCTGCTGCACGTCCGCGGCCCCTATAATTTCCTCCTCGGCCTTCGCGAGTTTGGTCATACTGTGGACCTGCTGTGGGTCCTTGTGCCTTTGACTGTACGCTATAAACATCATGTTTCCTTTCCATCATAAGATCATATGCTCTGCAATTGTTCTCATCATGGCCTACTGATTTACAGAAATTGCAATATAGATTCTTTGGAGTTTGTACGTATTTCTGTAACAAGTGACATTCTTGTGGTCTGTGACCTCTAGTTCTACAGATTTCACACCAAGGCCCCTGGGCCTGTGGTAAAGGGTTAGGTGCTCCAGTTGCAATATATTCTATGAAAATGGGACAATGGTCCTTTGAATGACCTTGCGCTTTACATTTTGTACACCAAATTTCTTCTTTAACATCCTTTCCTTTCTTAATATCATGCACTTGCAAGGTTAGGTTTGCTAACTGGTTCTGCAACTGTGCAACATCGTTGCTTGTTCCAGCAATTGGTGAAGCTTCTAGTTTCATAGCCATTTCTAGAGCTTGTTCTTGTGTAGTGAGATTCTGTTGCATCAAAGGAAGTCTAATGTGTGGAAGCAGCGCAGCAATGAACCATTCTTTATGCTGCTGCGGTGCAAACTCAAAGCTTACTTGATCTATCAAGGCTTTGAACTTCTGGTCAAAGTCCCATACTGACTCTGTGGGTAACTGTTTTATGTCTTTGAGCTCGGTTATACACTGTGATTCTGATTTAGGTTTCTTGAATTCTCTAATCATCGCATTTCTTACATCAGCAAGCATCCTATTCTGTGCTGCTGAGTATTTCATGAACCAAGTTAAGGCTCTTTCTCTTAGTGTGGTTGCTAACTGAACCAGTTTAACAACATCATCATTAATTTGCTTAATTGTCCAAATGGCTTCACATAGGAACCAGTGCTGCTCAGGGTCTTCTAGCCCTATTCCTCTAAAAGTTGGTAGCTTCATGTCATCACCCATCCTTCTTGCGCGAGGTTGATGTGGAGGTGCTGTAGCAGTGCCTCCGGGATGGTTAAACAAAGGTGGTGCTGAGGTACTAGAAGTACCGTGTGGACTACTAGAAGGTGTTACTGCGGGGTTATACTGAGCCCCGTCTGGATTTTGCGGTGTAAAAGGGTGATAAGGGATATGAGCACTCCCTTGTCTCTCTATATGGCTCGCTCTAGGAACTTGACTATCCTCTGGGCTAGACTCAAAAGAATGTTGGTCAAGGCCTACTTTATACCGTTTTCCACTACGAGTGCAACCAATAAGTTCAAGATCACTATCAGAATCTGCGGACATTACTTGTCTATGCTATTCATCGGAAGCTATGCATAGTTTTCCTTTTTCATACAGAAGCATTTTAATCCATAAGTTCAGAGAATTTAAGAACTTACCCCTGTGTGCTCTGAAGAAGCTCCTCTCAGCTTCGCTGAAGCTCGTTCTCGTATCTACTGCAAACTCGGTGATGAAGCCTTCCAGCAGACTGTTCAACCAAAAGTCTACTGCGCGGGACACAGAATTATCTACCCGCTTCAAACTGCTAACTCGCTCAGGCGTCCAAGCGACGGGCTGATCAACATGCACAGTGGGTCTAGTATCTGCTAGCTTGGCTACCCACGCATGCAACTCAAGTGCAAATGTGACAAAGAAAATTTCGTGAAGGTCAGTATAAATATGCTTCTGCAACCAGTCTTCTGTCTGAAGCCTAAGGCTTCTATTTTCTCGTTCAGCGAACTCTCTAGCCTTTGAATCAAACCAGTCTTGAATTTCTTTAGCTGTAGGATTCCAGTAGCACATTGCCTTCAAAATAATATGGTTGAAGCCGACAACGAACCCATTTGTTGGCTTAAGCAGTATCTCGCACGTCGCCGGAATAACAAGTCTTAAGGCAACGAAACCATTTGTTGGCTCCCTTTTTCTCTAGGTTGCGCATCAATCTCGCATGTCGCCGGAATAACAAGTCTTAAGGCAACGGAACCATTTGTTAGCTTCAGCAGTCGCAAAGCAACAATCTCGCACGTCGCCGAAATAACAAGTCTTAAGGCAACAAGTCGCACGCGGCAACAGAACCATTTGTTAGCTGCTTTTTGGACAGACCCGGGTTTTAATGAGGCGCAACAACAAACACCCCTTGGCGCACTGGCCCTCTCGGCAACGAGCTGCGCAGCAGCCCGAAGTCTCACCCGAAGTGGCTATGGGGGGGCTAAGGAATCATGTTTCCTTAACCTAGGCGACGCGGAGACTGCAATATTCTCCCTCTCTCTTACGAGAGGATTCCTCAAAGCGGAACATCTTATTCTTCTGCAGACCTCGCAGTGCAACAACGCTGAAACTCGCGCTCACCAGCCTAGCTGCGCGGTAAATCCGCTCCAACGCATGAGGCGATTACCCTCTGCGTCGATACTCTATGTATCGTTTCTGCCTGCGCGCCCAGCGTAGTAACGCATTCCCTAAGCGCTACGGCGATAGTGCTCTTATCGACTCCTTCGATAGTGCGCGAGAATAACTTCTAAGGGAGCTTCACGGACTTGCTTTATATACTCATTCATAAAGACAATGAAACATTCATGCAAACACAGATAGTAAACTAAAACATGCATTCATACAACACAGCATCATAACAACGAGAATTATGTAGTTCACCTCCACGGGGAAATCATGTCCACGGGAAGTGTATCTTATATTAATCTCAAAATAGAAATTACAGTCCTGCTGTGCACACAGCTGCAGCCTTAGATCTTTCCAGGAAACTCCACGCACACAGCTGGGAGCCCTTCTCTAGATCTAGTCTCTTCTTCTACAGAGATTACAATGGTTCAGACATCGACTCAGACTGTCTGCAACTCAGTGACTAGCTCCACAACTATCACCTCTCCAACTTATCTAACATCTAATGGCTAATGTCTAACGTCTAACCTTCTTATGTCTAAAACATCTAACCTTCTTCCTTTACAATTACACATATATATAGGTGGCCCTGGGGGTCGCACCTTTACAAAACTGTGGGCCTTTCCCAGCAGTAATCCCCAAAAACCCTAACCGCGGACATGGCTAGGTGTACTGTAGGCGCCGCTTGCAGTCACGTTGCCGCTTCCTGCAGGCTCCGTGATTTTCGGCGCAGATTGCGGGTATGGGCACCGCTTCATCATTCACTGTTCCTTGTCCTTCGCCTTCAATGCTTTGGTCCGTTTCTCTTCCTTGATCAGAGCAACCATAACTTCTGTAATTAGCCTTAATGAGGGTAGCTGAGTCCTCTATTCCGTCGCTTCATTTATTGTGGTAGCTGAGCTTTCTACTCGGCCACATTCATTCTCCTTTGACGTGTGCGCGCGAGCTCCGCTATTTCCGGTCCGTAATCTGCGCTGAGCTCGTCCATCTGGCACCGTACTGCCCACTTGTTCGCTTCTGCCCAAAATTGGTGCTTTCTCAAAATTAGCACTTTCCCTTCAACACTTGTGCTTTTTCCTCAAAATTCGCAGCTTTACCATAGCTGCGGCCTAGGCTCCAACACAAGGAAATATCGTCCCCTCGGGAACAAGGCGAAAAAATAGACAGCCATGAACTAGAAACAGTGGAAGAAGATATGGAGGAAGAGGAAGGAGAAATAGAAATGTCTCAATACTCCATTCAACAAGTTACTCGTGGAAGGAAATTGAAAAATGAAAGAAGAGAAAGGGACACTTACAAAGAGAAGCTCCAGGGTTCCCAACCCACCTTGGAAAAAATGTTAAACACTCGCAGTGAAAGACACCAGGGGCATCCCTCCAAAGGGGCCACTTCCAACCCAAAAAAGAAAGCGATGAAGGTAGTCTCATGGAATTGTAGGGGGGTGGGAAGTAGAACAAAGGAAGAGTCGATGAAATATCTCCTTCGCATATCAAGCCCAGACATTCTACTTATCCAGGAGACTAAAATGGAGGAACTAGCCTTCCTCCAAACTAGCGATTTTTTTTGGAAAAATGGGCACGGAATAACGGTCAGTGCAAGGGGAGCCTCCGGTGGATTAGGCACTTGTGGGATAAGAACAAATTTGAGCTTTTGGCTTCTGACATCTGCATTCACTAGATTTACACTAAACTTCTCCACAAGGAGTCAGATCTCCAGATCTTCCTTTTTAACATATATGCTTCGAATCTTATCTAAAAAAAAAAAGACTGCTGGAATCTCATTCAAGACTACCTCAGAATTCACCAATTGGAGAATATTGTTTTAGCTGGAGATCTAAATGTCATTCTGTCCATAGGGGAAAAAAGAGGGGGATCCATTGTAAGAGACCAATTTCGGGAAACGGTGGAAGATCTCATTCATGAATGGGAGCTTGAAGAAATTAATCCCTCCAAAGGTAAATTTAATTGGACGAACAAGAGAACGAGCCCAAGGCACATCGCCGCTAGATTGGATAGATTCTTAGTCCATAGCTCGTTTCTACTTCTAGGACTGGATGTCACCTCTATATCCTGCCTTTTAATGCTTCAGATCACAAGCCTATTCTTTTAGATGTTTCCAAAGACAAAAACTTGGGGCCCATTCCCTTCAGGTTCAGTCCATCATGGATCCAGAAGGAAGAATTCCATGAAATTGTCCTCGGAGTCTGGTCGAGACCAGTCTGAGGATCACCATTCTTCGTTTGGGAAGAAAAGCTGAGCCGTCTTAAAAAGATCTCAAGAGATGGGCTAAAAACATAAAATCTCCTTCACATCAGAGATTGGAAGCCCAAAATCAGGTGGAAAATCATCAACTCCTATTGGAAGAAAGCCCGATCACCATTGAGAAGATGGAACACAAATTGGATCTTCAAAGGAAGCTTCACTCTGCATGTATAGAGGAGGAAGATTATTGGAGGCATAAGTCTAGAAGCCTTTGGCTTCAAGCTAGTGACAAGAATACTAGTTTCTTCCAAAAACAAACTGAAGCTAGGAAGCAGTACAATTCGGTTAAAGAAATTCAAAGCCATGACCAGATCATTAACAATTTCAACGAAATCAAACAGGCTGATCTCCACTTCAAAGAGATGTACTCATAAAATACTCACGCGCATGATGAAAGAAGTAAGAAGATTATAGAGCTTGTCCCACCTCTAGTAACGCAGGAAATCAATCAAAATCTCATGGCACCGATTACCAGAAAATAAATCAAGACAACCTTGGCAAATATGGAACCAGACAAAGCCCCTGGCTCGAATGGGTTTACTACCACGTTCATAAAAGTATGCTAGCCAATCATCAAAAAATATTTACACAGAATGGTCTTAAAATATCAGAACTATCATAAGATTGGAGGGAGCACAAATTCGACATTCTTAGCTCCGATCCCTAAAGAAAAAGGGGCCTCCTCCTTCGATCGATACCGACCAATCTCCCTGTGCAATATCAGTTATAAGCTCATCACTAAAGTAATCACCAATCGTGTCAAAGATATTCTTCCTGCCATCATTCCAGAGAACCAAGGGGGCTTCATCAAAGGCAAACATATTGTTGATAATATCATCCTAGTCCAAGAAGCTATTCACTCAAGCAACTACCGAGGTGAAAAAGGTATGAATGTCAAATTAGATTTAGCTAACACATTCGACGAGTTCTACATGAATTCCTATTTTAGGTAATGCTCCAATTCGGATTTGCCTCAGAATTCATTAACTGGGTAAAGGATTGCATAGGATCCCCTTGGATAGCCCCATTGGTCAATGGGCGAGCTGCTAATTTCTTCCAAGCCACTAGGGGGCTGTGCCAAGGCTGCCTGATGTCACCTTTGTTGTATGATATTCAAGCTTTTGTTCTTAGCTTTCAATTAGAGCATTGTCGAATCGAAGATGAGCTATTGAGAATCAGAATAGCTCGTGGATTCAAGGAGATCAACCATGCTCAGTTCGCAGATGACACGCTCCTATTGGGAGGAGCTAGTAATATTACAGCTAGAAGAATAAAAAGGGAGCTTGATATCTACAAAGAGGCCTCGGGTAGTCAAATAAACTACAGGAAAAGTCAAATTTACGGGTGGAATTGCACCACAAGAGAAATGACAGACATCTCCAGAATTCTGGAAATGGAGGGGAAGACACAATGGAATTCCTTTAAATATCTAGGAATCCCCATTTCCAGAGTAAACATAAAATCCGATCAATGGACCCCTCTGCTCGACAAACTAAAGAACAAAATCAATAATTGGGGAGAAAAGTGGATCAACAAAGTTGGGAAGTTGGTTTTGATAAAATCCGTTCTTTTCAGTATACCTATCTTTCAAAGTTCAATCCTGTTGGCCCCAACTAGTTTCATCAATAAAATGGAAGCGATCCTAAGAATATTTTTATGGAAAGGGGGTAAAAACAGTGAAAATCTAGCTCTCCAAACCACTTTTAGAAGGGGGTCTCCAAATTAGAGATATTAGAGCTCAAAATCTAGCTCTCGGTGCAAAGCTGCTCTGGAATTTGGTAACTGGAAAGCTAACCTAAAGCAAGCATGCTCTTTGGAAGAAATATTACTCTGGACCACGCACTACCTGCCTCGATAAGCCTCCAAAGGTAAGGAAAGGATCCCCGATTTTTAATATATGTCAAAAAGCTTATGGGTTCTTCCAGCCACTTCTAACTTGGATCCCGGGGAATGGTAAAAATATTTTTATCTAGGGAGACTCAATCCTTGGAGGGCCAACTTTAGACTCAATTTTAAACAATTCCAATCTAAAAATCCATTACAAGTCCCTCAATATATTCTCCCTTTGGGATATCTCATCCTGGAATGAGGACAACTCCAAGACGTGGAAGGAATGGAATCTCCCATACTATCCAAATCACATGATTGATGAAGAATGCATTCTGATTTCCTATCTTCATGGGAAGGCCCCTGTAGCTGCTAAGGTGAAGGGCACGTGTGGATGGGGCTCAAATTCTAATTATTACACTGCTGCAGAAGGTTACAAGAAGATCAAAGCAATTCCGAATGTCCCCCCCAATCCTATTCTCTGGAAATAAATATGGAGATTCAAAAGTCTCCCTAAAGTTGATAAGTTCATATGGACGTTGGCCCATAACAACATATTAACTGGAGATAATCTTAAAAAAGAGGATGGGAAGGACCGACGATATGTCCAATGTGCCTCCTATCAGAAGAAACAATCGACCACATTTTGCTAAATTGTCCCTTTGCAGCAGGGGTCTGGACTTATGCCCTGGGCTCTTGGTCGACTCAGCTTACTCTTCCTGGGGCGGTTTCTTCACTCCTAAGTGAATGGGTCTCTTTGTATCCTTATTCCGTAATCGAAAAAGAAAGAATCAAATCCTGTTGGTTAACTCTCCCTAAATTTATCTTCTGGGAACTTTGGCTAGAAAGAAATGCCTGTATTTTCAGGAATAAATCCTCTCTTGTAGCCCATGTTGCTACGAAAGCACAAGCCTTGATGGGAGGTTGTTTAAATTATCTTTCTCTTTAGGAGAATAAAGGTACTTTGAATGGGGATGAAGAAATTTGGATGAACAATATCCTCCCTTTCCCTCATCCCATTGTCCCTGCTTCTATCAAATTGGAAAACATGGAAATTCTGATGGATTCCACAAACTTTAAACTGTGGCAGAAATCACTGAAGGGACATACCCTTTTCTTTGATGGGGCTTCCAAAGGGAATCCCGGGGAGGCTGGAGGAGGAGGGGTGATGCTAGGCCCCAAGGATGATCTTGAGCTTCAATACTCTTGGGGACTTGGTGAAGACGCCAATAACATTGCTGAAGCCTTAGCTTTATGGCAAAGTCTGTATCAAGCTAAGACAAGGGAAATCAGAGAAATAAATGTCTTTGGTGACTCAAGGATGGTGATCCAAGCTCTCATTACAAAAAATTGACCCAACAATATGAGACTCTGGCATATACTCAAGAAAATTAAAATTATCATGAAATCTTTCCAAATAATTGAGATCTTCCACATTTTGCGAAACCTCAATGGAGACGCGGATCTTGCTGCTAACGAAGCAGTCCCACTGAGCAAAGGAATTCTGAAAATCAATGGGATTGCTAACCTCTTCACCATTCCATAAGAAAATCAGAAATATGAAATGGAATCAACAGCCAGGGCCTCGGTTTAAACTAGAAGATGATGCATTAAAGGAAATATGGAGAACTCATAGCACACTGGCGGAATTAATGGGGTCTCAGGCGAAGTTTTCTCTCAAGCCTGCGAATTTTCTAGGCCAGTGCAAGAACCTCCATTCGATCACAATGAATGTGAGGGAATATTGTTCATTGGGCAGGCATTTGGTCGAGGCTCTCACTCAAGAAAAAAGATTGACGTTGAAAACGCTAAAGGATATCAGAATCGTGGCCCGCATTGGGAGAAATGCTTGCCTCCTACATCAGAACCGTGGCTTCCTACATCAGTTTCGACAAGTTGCATGGTCTAAATGCTCCCTGGACTGTCCCTGTGGCCCCTTACTCAGTGATGTTTGGAGCTGGATCGAATAGGTTTTGGCTTGATGAGCTCTAGTTTTAGGATTATGCTGGGTGATGAATCTTGACATTTCGAACAAGATTCTCTCATTTTGTTGTAATTGTCCCAGCCTTCTTCGTTGTTTCTTAATACAAATTATAACTGTTTTTGTTAAAAAAAAAAACCTTTTAACTACGTGGTGGACCTTCTTTATTGAGGTCCCATTACATTTATTTACTAACATAGTGGACCTTATTTAACAATAACAATATAGGGGATCTAGTCCACTTTCCATTGAATGACCTCCACTATTACTCTTATGGGCATTTCATTCCCCCATTACTAGGGAAGGTCATGATAATCTTCTTATGTTTTATTATGAACTTTTTAGCCTAGATTGTAAGATGATACCATCCAATATAGTATAATATTAAAGGCTATCAAGATGGATCTCCATAAAGTAGAGTGACCCAATAGGAATAGGGATGAATTTTGGTATAAAGCATGAATATATAGTGGATGACGTGAAATCACGGTGTTCCAAAGATGGCTAGTTTATCATGCATAAGGATTTAAAGCCAATTTTCAAACCACAAAGGGGATTGGCTATGGCCACCCTAACTTTGTAAAATAAATTATGTATCAGTAATAAGTACCTCTTTCTAATTACCAAAGTAAACTACGTTGGTATTATTATTGATGTGAGTGAAGTCTTATGTGTAGAAATGCAACATCTCGAGAGAGAGATTAGTTTAAATCTAAACAAGACTGCAGCAATTTGGTTAAAAATGTTCATGGTTGTGCCAACCCTCGAGAAATAGCCGAGGGAGGGGCATCTCCACATTGAAGAACAGGAAATCATTAATTTTTCCATCATATGGAAATTATTATATGTATTTCTTCCTCTTCAATAACCAAAGGTGTCATTGCCAAAGCATGGGAATAAGATTTCCAGGGGGTCAGTAGGGTTGATATTTTTCCTTTCTTCCATCAGCCACTTGTGCTGCCCTCTTGTCTCTTCATCCAATTTCAATCTGGACTTGACAACCCAAATGTTGGGTTTTTTGAAGCTTAGAATTGCAGAGATGAGGTGACTTGTCTGCTTCTGGTGCCTCTCTTTCTCCACAGAGATGACCTCCTGTTTGTTTTCCATTGTTTATTATTTTCAGGGCCTCATGGAGCCTGTTACCAACCAAAATGCCTCTGCATTTTGGGTACATTTCTACCCAGCAGAGCAGAGACAAGGATGCAGTGATAACTCCTCTGAGACTTGACAAATTGATTAGTGAGGCTCTGAATAATGGAACTCATAGCCATCATTTCCTCAATAAGATTACGAATCTTCTCATCATAACTTGAATGCCATGGTTGAGAAGGTTTGGTCCTTTTGTACTGTTAATTTTGGACCTCTCGCTTGGATTGATCAAAAGCAATATATTGCCCATTACCAGGAAATTCTCCTCCAAGGCCAAAGCTTCTCTGAATATTGGTGCCATACCATTTGGGTTTTTATCCCTGAGCATGAAATTTGATATGACCCTAAAAGGATCCTAAGTATATAACAGGTCCATCATTAGGAACTTAAAAGAGATGAACAAGATCCTCAAGTGTCCAAAATGACAAATGCCAACAAGTTTTGTGTGTGTATAGCCCGATCAAAGCAAGCCCAAGAAGAAAATATCAATATTATAGCTCTAAAGCCATTGCAAACCCAAGCTTAGAACTCCTGGAGATGGAGGAACTTCGAACAGACGTCTTAATGTTTCAAAGACATGATAATAGTAAGGATATTATCATGATAATTTGAGTTCCCAAAAGGATTATGGCTGGATCTTAACTAGTTTTCAAGATCCTATCAACACTGTATCACTGAATAACTAAGAATTGTCCAATGTTAAGTACTTTTCAAGATCCTATCAACACTGTATCACTGAATTACTAAGAATTGTCCAATGTTAAGTACTTTTCAAGATCCTATCAACACTGTATCACTGAATTACTAAGAATTGTCCAATGTTAAATACTTTTCAACATCCAATCAACACTGTATACTGAATTACCAAGAATTGTCCAATGTTAAGTACTTTTCAAGATCCCATCAACACTGTATCACTGAATTCCCAAGAATTGTCCAATGTTAAGTACTTTTCAAGATCCTATCAACACTGTATCACTGAATTGCTAAGAATTGTCTAATGTTAAGTACTTTTCAAGATCCTATCGACACTGTATCAATGAATTACTAAGAATTGTCCAAAGTTAAATACTTTTCAAGATCCTATCAACACTGTATCACTGAATTACTAAGAATTGCCCAATGTTAAGTACTTTTCAAGATCATATCAATACTTATCAGTGAATTACTAAGAACTGTCCAATGTTAAGTTCATTTTTTCAACATTTAGTAATTCTGATAATACATACACTGAGATTACAAGATCTGTAGCTGCATCTACTCGACCCTGTGCAAGAGCAATCTTACAGATATCCAAAAACAAAGAAAAAAAAAACTACGCAACATATGAACAGTAAGAACCAGACATGCATAAGATGCTTCACCCGACCTTCATGTCAGGCCTGGGGTCAAATGCCATAACTCTCACATAGCCTTCGTTGTCTAAAGGATAGCTGGGAAGACGACTCCATGTCTTTTCACTCACATTGTAAAATACCACCTCCATCACCCTCAAACATCCATTGAGTATAAAGCAGGCGCAATCCCCAACTCCTATGCAGCTTATAAACGGGCAGCCCATGGAGTTGTCCATTTCATACAGAGTCCTGTTAACATCCTCACACAAGGATGAAGGCATTCTGGCGATCTCTTTCCACGATGATGATGAAGAAGAGGATTCCCCCTTCAGCTTTTCAAACTCCCATATAATGACCTCCTGCAAAAGTCCCTCTCCTTCTTTCAGCTTGCCACCTGTAATTAGAACCCTCGACCCACAGGTGACCATGTAAGGAAAAATGTGTTTTTTCTTAGCCATTTCTGGCAAGGGTGCAGAAATGAAAGTCCCGTTTCTGATGTTGAAACCCATTATGCCCCACCCGCCATCAATGATCGTCAAGCAGTAGAAAGCACCATCACAAAAAACCATCTCCATTCCCATACCTGCCCGCACTATCCACACATCCTCCGGGAGCTGTCCAGCAATGCTCCATGACTTGTCATTGGAATTATAGATTTCCACTATATCGCCTTTCTGATCACGCGGTCGACCGACAGCCACCACTTTGTATGTCTTTCTGGTGTCGTCATCGCCTTCCATGATGCCCATGGCTCTAACCGACCATATGGATGAGATAGGAGGAAGTTTTAAGGACGTTCTTGTGAGAGGATTGGAAACAACAAATTTTGGAAAATTTCCCACGAAGAACAGGCCTGCTGCAGATCCATGACAATCAATACGTATTTGCTTTTCTTTCAGGAAGGAAAGGGAGATGGAAGAGCTTTTCTTCCATGTCTGGGTGAAGAAGCAATAAAGCAAACAATTAGGCATTTTAGATTGGGCATTTTGCACAACCAGCCATGGCATCCTGTTCGAAGGCGCCTCTCCCCATTTACTGGTTATGAATTTGGTAGATGAAAGGAGAGCATTCCACTCCTTGCGTACGCTACGAAATCTACAGATACATTCCACTGGAAGCCACACCAATATTTTGTGTTCCAAATGCTCAGGCAACTCAGGCAATTCAGAAACCTCCCCCTGCTCGCCCATTATAACTCAGGCAATTAGCCCTGGAGCGCAAGGAAAGAGATGAAGATGAAGCTGGGTGGATTGTAATTGGTTCTTCAACCAGATTATAAAGGCGTATATATTCGTGTTCTGCGATGGAAACAAAAGAGGGTAGAGTCGAGGCTGCTGTGGGATGGAAACATAACGAGAGTAGAGTGTATTTCAAATATGGTTGTTGTTGAATTAAAGTAGACCCCAGTCCACGATGCGTGTTCCTGAATTTATTCTCCGGATTTTTGTTTTTTTCGTTAAAACCAAAGCGGCGGGACCACGTGTAGCTGTCATTGATAAACGCTTCTTTGGTAATGTATTGATAGTTCTTATAAAAAGCCAAAGAGGCGGGACCGCGTGTAGCTGCCATTACCACTAGACTCGCTATCCACGACTACTGGATATTTTAGTGATAAAGTTCATTTTATAAACTTTTTTTTTTCTAAGCCGTGTAATTCTTTCGATTTTATCATTTTTTACTCCTATGAAAAAGAGTTTGATCTTTGTAATTCTTCAATTTTATTAGTGATTTTTACGAGAAAACACATATTTTTATATTTTATGTGTAGAGACCTTATAAGCAAAGAAAATACCCCTCATATTATAAAATATTATACTTAAGCACATAATTCTAAAAAGATCAATTCCAAAATCAAATCTCGGCATAAGTATCCCATTATTAAATGTGAATCAAATTTTGAGACGATAAATCTAAACCAAACTTTGGCACAATAAAATCTTAATAAAATCTACACACAAATTCTAAACCACAAACCAATTCATGACACCCGATACCAAGCTAATTATGGGATTTTTATTAACAATATCAAAATAATTAAATTGACCATAAACATTAATATATAATTAATACTTAAGATTTTTTAATCATATTAATTAAATACAATACTTATCTTAATAAATTTTCCAATTCACACAAACAAAATTCAAAAATGTACATTTAAATTAATAGGTATGTATGGGTATGTAGATACCCTCATTGTAAATGTGAGCCTTTTCCACATGCTCATCACATACCTATTAATAACTCCCCATTGGCTTTTGATATGGGGACTTCTCAAGACCCATATGAAATAGGGGTGAATAATTTTTTAAGTAGTATTTTTCTTTGGAAATTTGGCAAGGCTTTAGCTTTGCGATCTTCGCTTGCTTTCTGGCTTTCAAATCGAAGAATTCATTAGCTCTTGGGTCCTTGGATTCACAACTCTCAACTTATGGTTTGGATTCATTGAGATCCTCTCAACTGGTTTGTTTGCCCCTTCGGATAGTAATCACAAAGTCACTTTAGGGATTAGGTGGAATATAATTCGATTGAGCCTAAACTAAGTGGGAAATTATTAGACCATAAAGTTTCTTATCAATACTTACAATATGGTTTGTTCAATTTACAATTCAAATTTGAGTAGAGAAATTCAAGAGATTCAAAGGACTCTTTGACACCATGAGAAATTGAATAGTACATCCATTTTCTTGATAACCTCCAAACTACATAACATTGAGAATCAACACTCCATACATAATGCCTCCACAAAAAACACTAACTATTTTATAGCAATAAATTCAATTGGTAAAAACCAAAGCTACAATGCTCCACAACTTAGTTTGTAACTTGAGCAAAAACTCTCATTTTATAGACTCATATCCTCACCCTTCAATGGCAGTAGTTCAGGGAATCTCACATAACTATCTACCAAACACTAAATAATATCTACGATGATACTTTTTAATCCATGAAGAAATATTAGTTTGTTTTTGGCACTTTTCATCACATCTATTTTAAGAGAGATATCAAAAGATCACGAAAGTAGATAGAATCAATTTATATAATTTTTGAAGCTTATTTTGTATTTTGAGTTTGTCCAATTCGTTGTAGTATTTTGTTAATATAAATCATAATCATCTTTATTATAATTAGAAAAATCTTTATCACGTTTACAATTATTAAATTTTTAACTAAAATAAAATTAATTTATATTAAAATAAAAGTTTATATGAAGAGAGGTTTGATGGCTTTAATTAATATTATAGTTGATGAAAGAGAGGTTTTATGGTTTTTCTTAAAGATTTAAGAACATTTGTTAAATTTAGTTGTTTTTGTTTTGTTTTTAATTTGGGAGGTGGAGTAAAGTGTTTAGTTATAAGTGGAAGTAGTTTATGGAATTTGTGGAATATTTAAAAAAAATTGGAATTAGAATTGATTTTAGTCATTTTGCATGGTTGAAAATTTATGGACCATGTTGGCAGCCACAAACCTGTCAAAGGAGGCATTTAAACACCATTATACCTCACCCAAGTCATCAAATTTTTTTCTTGTGGGCTAGTTTTTGAGTTGATCGTGGACGTTTCCGTCGTTGCACCCCGTCTTTGCAGACAGGGTGACATCGTCGTAAGACGCCTTTGCGGGCTTTGTGATGACTGGGGTTCGTCGCAGTTCCTGTAAGGGAGGCCTGTGATGACTCGAGGGTGCACAAAATCCCCACAAATCAACTCAAAAAACCTAAAAAAATGGACAAAAAATGAAATTCTAAACCACTAGAAAGATGCTGGTTGAGATTTAGGTTTACTTGCTCAGAACGACTCATGAAATGGTCACTCGTAGCTCCGGAAATTGACGAATGAAATTATGCTCCAAATGACACTTTCTTCTCCCCAATTTGGCAAATAAACAATGGTAACTATATTTGGTCATTTTTCCTATTTTATAAACAAAAAGGGAATATTCTTTTTCAAATTTAGATGCTCTTTGGGTTATTTGCTATAGTTTGGATCATTTTTATTGCATTTGAATGCCTGGTTGACTATTTGACCTAGTTTTCAAGCATGCAGGAGACATTGAGTGTTCCATTTACGTTGTTTTCACATCGCAGTGACCATCTCAGGTATGAACAACCCGTTGAATAGTTTTGTTGTTATTTTTTATCCGTTAGATTCCAATGATTTAATGATGACGAGCTCACTTTTGTTCTTTCTCGTGCTCTTAAAACCATGAGAATAAGTTATCGAGTTACAATTTATCACTTTTCTGGGCTCGTTAAACTCCTACGGAAAAGGAACCCCCTCGAAGTCTATCTTTAAGCTCTTTTCAGGCTCTCAAAATACGAAAAGATCGCCAAGTGAACTTGTCGCGTTCACGCTTGTTAAAGTGTTTGAATGGTCATGTCCCTGGTGATAGTTTACCCCTTTTTCGGACCAGGGGGCAATATTTACGAAAAAGGTATACTCCAGCCAATCATGACTGGAAGAGTCCTCTCCCGCGTTGTTTTACCCTTTTTCGGGCGATGAGGCTAACTTTACGAAAAAGGACCATTGGAGTCTTCTTTAGCTCTTTTCAGACTCTCTAAACATGAAATGACGACCGAGTTTACCTTCTATGGACTCATTAAAATCTAACATTGAAGGGCCCATCATGGGACGAACCCCTCCTCTCCCAGGTTCGGAAAATATTTGGGATTGGACTCATCTATGAGATGAGCTATACCGAGCATCTGGTTACCCTCATCAAGCTCGTTAAAAACACATGAGGCACTCATCGTTCATGATGGGGAAAAAGGAAAGCTTTGTATTACACCTTTATCTGTGGCAGTACCTAGTCGTTCTTGACATGACACTCATTTGCATTTGCATACTGTACTTGGATCATCCGTTTGTCCTTGAGTTTTTCCTACTTCCTAAGTCTTGTTACTCCTTTGGTCCTCCAAAGAATACTTCCACCATCAGTTGCATTAGGACTCGGTGTCGTACTCGTCATGTCAATACTGCCAAGTCATGCCATGCCCATGTTCAAGAATACCTTCACCACTCATTTTCTGCAGTTAGTACACCTTCCACCATGTCGTTCTATTCTAAGTCAGTCTTGTATGTTACTGTACCATCCTATCTACTCCAAACATCCGTTGTCATGTTTCATGTCGATGATGGGGGATTCATCATGACCCTCCTTCGACGGATTCATCATTGTCGACTTCAAATCATCATCCGAGGATTGAATCTAGAAACCAATCGAGTACCTTGGGCCCACATGCCTCAATGGCAGGTTACCTCGCTTTCGACATGAGTTTACATCATTGACTCTTGATTGAAAGATTTCGTTAAGCGTTCGACTTCAACTCATTTATTCGCACTTGATGATATGTACTGTGATACCTTGGGAATCATTGACATTAATGGTGATTTCCCTCGGGCTTGTTAACGGTATACATCAATGACCGGTAATCAAGTGGTTTCTACCATGTTCGACGTCAAGACATTTGTAATCACATGGATAGAATCGTATCATTGCGGGTTCGGCTTGAAGACCCTTGGGAGTCATGTTTTACCCAGGTTGCGATGGAGATTTTTTTGAGTCATATTACACGGATCCACTTTTGTATTGGTCGTGGCTGTGTTATCATCTCATCATGGATCTACGCCTGTGTCTAGTAGCCATGATTGTGTTCAGTCGGTCATTACTACCATGGATATGCATTGTATTGGTCGGTAGCCATGTTGTGAGTCATATGAGACAGTGTACTCAGAGTCAGTTGTATTGTAGTAGTGTCCTTCGTTCGATAAGTCCATTGCCATTCCTTCTGTCAAAGCATTTCACCTGTCCAGTTTCAAACAACTTCATGCTTTGGGGGGCATTCTGTTACACCTAAATCTTACCATCATTGTTAAATTTTGAGCATTAATTCACAATACTCTAGGATCTTCACTGAGAGAATAACATATACAGTATATCAATGCATAACAATCACAATAAGCATGACAAGCATCACAAGAATCAAAAGCATGAGAGATAAGAGACATAGAGTTTCCGTGGGGAAAACCCTAAGGTGAAAAACCTCACAACTTCCTCAGAGATAGAGAGAGCAATGTCTCAACCAAAGTACAACCAAAATACACTGAGATAGTCTCCTAGTAGCAGATGATCCTCCTCCTCACTAGTGCGCCACTTTCCGAGTGAGAGAAGTGTGTGTTTCCGAATGATCAAAATAGATATCTCCCGATCTCTATTTATACTAACATGTTTTCCCAGTGACCTTATGGGGCCGACTTGTCTAGCTAGGTACATCCATAATATAATATATATTTCAGGGCCGACCCCACACATGGTGGCCTAATAACCCGTCGCCAACTACACACACTTGCGACACTTGTCAATACACATGATGACACTTCCTTATAGAGGAATAACACATCTCTTATAAGGGTACAATAAATATATATGAAATACATAGATGAAATACATTCCGAAGTTACATATACATCAACACTCCCTCTTAACTAGGAAGGTATTTCTCGACACAGATCTGCTAGACAAGTCTTCTTCTCGAGATCATTGTCACTGCTGCTTCTATCTCAACCAATCTCTGATTCTACTTGTCATAGGAAGTTCTACAGAGCCAGTGCTTTTTCATACTGGATGTAGGCCCACCACCTGTAGGTCTTCGTCATCACTGGCCATACTGTGGAAATCTCAGGACTTATTACCTGCGTCACAAAACCTTAAAAGAGTCTCTTGACTAGCAAGAACCCTAAAGAGCATTTGAGGCCTTTTTCATCATGTCCAGATCTCCAGGACTTATTACATGTGACCCCACCACAAAACCTCGAAAGAGAATCCCAGGACTGATTACGAGCACAAGGCTCAACCTATCGGATTTTGCAGGGCACAAATTACATGTGGTCACCACAAAACCTCGAAAGAGCATCCCAAGACTGATTACGAGCAAAAGGCTCAACCTATCGGATCTCCCAGGGCACAAATTACATGTGATCATGGCAAAACCTCGAAAGAGCATCCCAGGACTGATTACGAGCACACAGCTCAACCTATCGGATCTCCCAGGGCACAAATTACATGCCATAGGACAAAACCTCGAAAGAGAATCTTTTAGATATACCAGGGCACAAATTACATGCCATTGGCAAAACCTTGAAAGACTATCTGCAGATCTCCCAAGGCACAAATTATATGTCCTCCCAAGCAAAACCTCGAAAGAGTATTTGCCAAATATCCCAGGGTACAAATTACATGCCATAGGCAAAACCTCGAAAGACTATCTGCAAAACTCCTAGGGCACAAATTACATGCTTATCTGCACAACCTGTTCCACGGCCACAGAGTATCAACCTGATACTCACCATACATCATCCTGATGTACACATTAATATCCTCACTGCAACATCCTGCTGCATGTCATCTGGAGCAACATCCTGAAGCTCGTCATCCATGATCATCCTGATCATACAATGCATCTACCTGATGCATACCAAGTATCTACCTGATACATATCATCATACATGATCCACCTGATCATACATGATACATATCAACATACATGATCTACCTGATCATACAATGTATCCACCTGATACATATACAGATACATGGTCCAAGCATCCAACATGATGCATATACAAAATACATACAAATGATCCAACCGATCATATCCAGCATCCAACATGATGCGTACATACATATAAATGATCCAACTGATCATATCCAGCATCCGACATGATTCATACATACATATACATATAAATGATCCAACTGATCATATCCAGCATCCAACATGATGCATATACAGAGTAGTAACTGGAGCATCGTCTTGATGCTCATCATCCAGCGCTTACATCCACAGCCATGTGAAGGATCCTCCTTCCAACATGCTTGGAATGGATTCTGCAAATGTGTCCATCACTTATTCTTCGAAGTGTCATCAATTTGAAGAACACCAAGCCTCTCCCTGAAGTACTTGAACTTCACCCTGGCTAGTGGCTTTGTCAGCACATCTACAATCTGCTCGTCCATCGCAATGTACAGGAGCTTCACAGCTCCTCTCTACACCATATCCCTGATATAGTGATATTTGATCTCTATGTGTTTCGACCTATCATGAAACATTGGGTTCTCGGACAGCTTCACACAACTCTGGTTATGACAAAAGATACCAGTAGCATCCAACGGGAGATCAAATAACTCAGACAGTAGCTTTCGTAGCCATACTGCCTCACAACTAGCTAAACAGGCTGCAACATACTCTGCCTCAGTTGTACTCAGTGCTACGCAGGACTGCTTCCTGCTAAACCAAGAGATCACACTTGATCCCATACTGAAGCAGCATCCAAATGTGCTCTTCCTATCCGCAACACTGCTAGCCCAATCTGAATCAACATAACCCTGCAGGTTAAACTTTTGATTCACTTCATACTTGAGCCCATAATCCACTGTACCCTTCAGGTACCTTAGAACATGCTTTACAACAACCAGGTGAACACTCCTCGGATCCGTCAGGAACTGGCTCAATGTGTTCACATCAAAGCAAATATCTGGTATCGTGTTCGTCAGGTACATCAAGGACCCAATCATCTGAAGATACATAGAGACATCAACCGGCTCAGATGAAGCATCACATAGAAGCTTCAGATTCGATGCCATAGGTGTGGCCATGGCCTTGCAATCCATCATCCCGAATCTCTTCAGGATATCTACTGTGTACTTCCCTTGACCAAGGAAGATCCCACCTGTACTCTTCCACACCTCCATACCTAGGAAATAATGCATCATTCCCAAATATTTCATATCGAACTCGGCTACAAGCTTCCTCTAGTATCTGCAATCAATCTGTCATCTCTTGTTACAAATAAGTAATCCACATACAGTAGTAGAATCACAGGATTCCCTTCCTCAAACTTGTAGTAAAGGTTGGAATCCGCTTTACTCTTGGTAAAGCCCAAACTAGATAGGAAACTGTCCATCCTACCATACCAAGTTTTGGGAGCTTGCTTCAAGCCATACAAGTCTTTCTTCAATTTGCACACATATGACTCCTTGTCATGTATTTCGAAACCGAGTGGCTGCTCCACATATACTTCCTCTTCAACTACACCTTTCAAGAAAGCAGTCTTGACATCCATTTGGTGTATTTTCCATTTCATTGTTGCGGCCAGGGCAAGTACTGTTCTGATGGAAGTATACCTGGCTACAGGTGCAAAAGTTTTTTCATAATCTATTCCCTCTTTCTGAGAGAAGCCATGTGCTACGAATCTTGCTTTGTATTTTTCTACGCTGCCATCTGCAGCATGCTTGATTTTGTAGATCCATTTGGAAGTCACAACAGACTTCCCTTTAGGTCTTGGGACAACATCCCAAACATCATTCTTCATTATTGATTGGTATTCCTCGACCATGGAATCCTTCCATTCTTTCTTTTCCGCTGCTTCTTCATAACTAGAAGGTTCTTTGTTCATAATGTCACAGAGTAAAGCAACATAGCTGGTATGTGATCTGATTCTCTTCTTTGCTCTGTGTTCTTCTTCTGGAATGCCAAATATTTCTGCATCTTGAATGAGCTCTCTAGCCCATGCAGGTTTCCTCTTGTGAGAGTTATCCTCACAGGGTCGATCTACAGGTTCTTGCGGATCTTCAAACTCACGAACAACTTTTGGAATTGCTTTAGTCATGGTAGTGTCTTGAAATCTAGTTTCCTTACGTTCTTCATAAACTTCGATAGGTGCCTTCCTTGATTTGATGAATGCTGAGTTTTCATCAAATGTTACATCCCTGCTGACATCAATCTTCTTGAACCCTGGAAAGTATATTCTGTAAGCCTTCGAGCTTTCACTGTAACCCACAAAGATACCCTTCTTTCCTGAAGGATCTAGTTTGGTCCTCTTTTCCTTTGGGACATGAGTGTATACTGGACAACCAAATATTTTGAGATGGCTGACTTCAGGTTTCTTACGAGAAAAGACCTCTTCTAGAGTCTTGTTGTCCAATATCTTGTGGGGTGTTCTGTTTTGCACATATACAGCTGTTCTAGCTGCTTCTGCCCATAGATGCATAGGTAGATCCTGGTCATGCAGCATTGCCCTTGCTGCTTCCATGATTGTTCTGTTCTTCCTTTCCGCAACTCCATTCTGTTGAGGATTATAAGGAGCAATCAACTCCCTCTTAATCCCTGAATCACTACAAAGCTTCTTGAATTCACCTGAGGTGAATTCTCCACCATTGTCGGATCTGAATGTTTTGATCTTCTTGTCAGTTTGATTCTCCATCAAGGTTTTGATCCTCTTGTCATATTTAAGAAATTCCTATTTTTGTGGAAACCCTAATTTTTAGGTCCAAATCTAAAAATGCTCAGAATTGAATTCTGATTGGACAGATAGATTCTCCTTGATGAGTAGAGTTAATCTACTATACTGATTTTCCAAAAACTGTGGAGAGAACCCAATAAACAAGAAACTCAAGTTTCCGTCACTGCAAAATGTCTTCCTTTGTATGACATTCCTTCCATGGCTGTTTATCCCGTAAGAAATCATCCATACCAACCTCTATATCATTTTCTTTGTCCCCAACATGTGAAGAACTAGGGTCGTAGAGGTTTTGAATTCACGACTTAGGATGTAGTGGGAATTTAATAGGTGGTTGATTCAACCTTGCTTGGCATACTTCATCTCTAAGTTGTGTTCGTTTAGAAAAATTCTATCGATTTGACATCATAGTGGGGTGCAACATTAGATGGTGGATAGGTTTCTCATTGTATGAATCATGATTGTAAAAGTATTAAACATTAGATCAATAATATTAATAACATAATGCATTTAATATGTTCAAATGTCATACCAAACATTTATTACAAGCATGGAATTTTTTTCCCAATGATAAACATGGAACCAACTACTTTATATAACACATGTTGAATTAACAAATAAATTTACATTAGTTCCATTTAAGATAATATAAGATAATTTTATTAATGTCCACTGAATGAACAAAAAAAGTAGGTCAATGGGACTAGAGGATACATCCAGTAAGAGTACAATGTGGGAGTGCGAAAGCAAACTCCTAGAGAATGTTGAAAACAAGATAATTATAATTACTCAATGATATTTTTCTTACACCCCAAGGGGATGTTTAAAGGTAAACCCAATGCAAGGTAATTTTGATGAGTGGTTGGTGGTATATGAAAGTTATAGTTTATTAACAACTTGTTAGTGGGAGACAAACTAAGTATTGCATCCACAATAACAAATATGGATGCTTTCATTTTCATAAATAACTCTTTGTCATTGGAGAGTTCCTCAAAGGAAAATTTTGCACTAAATAATGAGGACCTACAACTATTTATGAATCCTACAATGTTTCCATGGGTTCGTGGATGACCATCAATATATAATAGATTTTTCCTGTCAAAGTTTCTAGAAGCATAACCTTTCATGCACATACTATACATGGAATTTCTATGTCTGTACTTAACAATATTCAAGTGATCAGACCGACTATAAGTAGGACCAAAAAACAACATAAGTGCTATTGACCGTTTGGAAGGAATGAATACATGTTAAAGGATAAACAACCCAAGATTTGTAATGTTTATTTTATACTTGGAAACCATATAAGTATTACCACAAAAGGAAAATTCGGTTCCAACATCGAGTACATGCATGTAAGACGACCAAGTGACATACAAAAAAGAGGTTGTAATAGGTTTGGTATTTAAACTTTGCAGATAGATAAGAAGAGGGAAATCATCATTGCCTTCAAACAATTGAACTGGCCTTGGTGTGTACTTGGATATTTTTTCTCTCAATTCATACAACTTTTTGGATCTCCTAGTAGAGATGTTTTGGGTAGTATTGATATCATACTTTGGTTCACTAGAATTCTCAGTTGACTCAATAGAAGGAAGCAAGTTGGTCAATTTGGGATGAAACTTAGTTGATATGGTTTCCAACCTAAAAAAAGGAGGACATGGAAGTGTTCCTACGTGTCTTTTCTATATCATCTATTGTATTCTTAACTACACTGGGAGGTATTAGACCATCAACTTTGGGTAGTCGATCATTAGTTAAATGGGATAATGTGACACATCATGGGTTTGCATTCAACCCTTTACATTTTGAACAACCACATACTATTGGGGTGTTATTAAAGAGGATTCATAGTGCAGTACCATTGACCCATGTTGGTTGTTAGAAGATGGCATGTTACAATTGATAGGGTAAATCGATTGCCCATTCTCATCAAACATTTGCTTATGGTATCTTTCTCCTGATAAGAGTTTGTGACATTTTTGGATTGATGGAATATCTTGTACATTTCAACTTGATCCCGAATCATGATCTTGCAACGTTCAATGAACAATTATTAAAATGCACAGGCATAAATAACATAAATTGAATCAGATAAAGGAATAATAAATAGAATATGAACTTATTGCAAATGGAAAGGGAGAACTTGCAATGATATGGAATGAGCTCGAATCTAAAAAACTGACCATTTGATATTATAATATGTTTTCCCCTACATTTGAGCAAAAACATCATCAATATGTGAATAAATTCTTAAACTAAATTTTGGGAAGCATATAACAATATAACTTCAAGAAGAATTCCAAAACTATTATAAAGGTATTGGTGCGCT
Organism: Larix kaempferi; assembly: GCA_027924585.1. Taxonomy (NCBI): domain Eukaryota; kingdom Viridiplantae; phylum Streptophyta; class Pinopsida; order Pinales; family Pinaceae; genus Larix; species Larix kaempferi. The sequence continues at coordinate 25,682,579 of BSBM01000632.1, read as the reverse complement.
ATATTTTTTTTTATGCATTAGTGTGTCTATATATAAAAGAAGAATAAATGCACATTATTAAGAAATGCACTACTTATCGTACTCTATTTTTTCCTCCGCAAAAGATAAATTATAGAGGTTTGCATTTGAATTTTGTCAAATATTTACTTTTTTTTATGCACTATACAACACAAATCAAACTAGTGCTTTTCACTCACAATAATGCATCGGTGCACCTTATTGTAATGTGCATCGACAAATTTAAGTTTAAAAAAATCAGCATGCACATTTATCATGAATGGGCCAAAATATACCATGAAAAAATGAGTGGAAAATTTCATTTTCTTAAATGTGTATTTATAAAAGAAAACCCTAATCTTAATTTCATTCTTTTGCCAATATTTAGAGAGGATATTTGTGCAAGAGAGATTTACCGGCAAAGACTTTGTAGTAGGCATATTTTTTTGAAGAGATAAATTTGTAAGGGGTCACTGTAGGTCACATCTAAATCTGCAAAGGACAAATTTAATGCATGTCAGTTCATTTTATTGAACACCTCAATATTTCCCCTATTTGATTCAAACGATTTTCAATGTATTCTAAAAAAGGGTTTCATATTTTAGTATTAGAATCCTTAACTTTCTTCTTGTTTCTCTTGGTTACCCTCTCTATATTTCACAAGATGCATTTTTTTTCTTCTAAGCAATATATTTTTATAGGTTTTTTAACTTGTATATGGGGGTGTTTCATATCCGTTGCAATAGGACCACTCATTGCATTGAATACCAAAACTGGTCATTAGTAAAAAAATGCTTTTGTGGTTTGCGGTATGCACTATATAGAAATACTTCACCAGTGTGCACAGTTATGTGTACCGCACTAGTGTGCTTATGTATGTATACTGCACTAGTGCTTATTTATATAATGCACACCATTATATTTTTTGTAAAATTATTTCATAATTTCTATACCTAATGATTCCTTGATTATTTTCTATAAAGAAGATGGCCAATAAAATTTCAAGGAAAGCAACTTATTGCAGTGATCACAATGCTAACTCATCCAAATAAAAGAACAAGACATGTTCTTAAAGTTTTATTAGAAACTTAATATATTCGAATTATCTGTAGTTTTGAATTAATGATGTGTATTGGTTAATGTATGTCATGCAGAGCAAAAACTTGAAGAAATTTGATAAGATTGTTCACAATCTGAGTGTAAAAGATTTATGGAAATTTTGCAAAGATAGGAATTAGGTGGATCAAAAGGTAATCAACATGAATTTTTTCTTTCCCCGGATGCGGGTGACATAAGTGGACACAGGATGGCTCAAATGGGTGTGAGTGACACTGGTGGCCACGCACCCATCCCATGTGGCACTGCTGAGCTCACCGGAGGCGCCAAAGATAGGGTGGGGGATCTTTATGACCGTGAAGCGACGTCAAGTCGCTGGCAACATTAATTTCCTTGACCTTCAATGTCCCCTCATGTTGCCTATCCAGCACCAGCCCATGGCCTTCAGGCGTGTGAAGCTCTGCCAGCCTGCTAGCTGGCCTTAGTGTCCCTCCTTCAAACTCCTGTCTCGGCCTCCAGTGTCCATCACTTGTGCTCTCATCGCTCTGCTCTTGTGCTCTCATCGCTCTGCCCTTGAAAATTCCTGCGACTCTCACACCATGGGAAAACCCAAAGGCTCCAAGACTGGCAAGACGAAGGAAACCCCTGAAATCAACCTTGGCAGGACTGGTTACAAGGCCGAAATCTCCATCCCTATCCGTCTTCTAATTGATATTTTGGGAAGCTCGTCTCGTCGCAAATACTCTCAATAGCAAGGACCTGGAGCAGCAATGGGATCCATATTGGCTAGCTAAAAATATGTTGGGCACTTAATGGAGGACATCCTCTCAAATTGGGCCTCTTCCAGGCATGCAACTCAGTCTCTCAGTGCTACCCTACCCAATATGGTAGCTATTCTGAAGAATTTGGAAAGCGCATTTGGCTGGGATTCCTACGCCCCTGCTCGCCACCTTCGCTGTGATCTTGGTCCTAGAAGCATAGCTCCTAGTTCCTCTCCATCGCCCTCTGCATCCAGACACGACTGTCTTTGGCCCATGCCGCCTACCTTTGACAACCAGGCCACCTCCCCAGGCACCACTCACGACTTTGGTAATTTGGCCACCTCTCTTGGCCTAGGCACTCTGGCCAACTTGAGGAGCTGCAGAGACACCCCACTTGGCAATCTGGCCACCTCTCCAGGTAAATCCACTCAACATAGTATTCTGGTTTCTACACCTGGTAGTGCTCAGATCACTTCTGCTGGTTTCAACCCGGTTCAGCTTTGAAGCAGTATGCAGAAGGGAAAGGAACCTCCCCGAGTGTCCTTTCCCATCCCTTCCACTCTTGGGCAATTCTTAGCCAAACACACAAGGAATGAGCCTGATGGTGGCATCTCTGTGGTCAGAAAGACGTCTCCTCTGCCCATCAAGCTTCCTGTGTGTGACATCCGAACTTCTGCAAAAGTTCCCTTCCTCCTGTGAAAAGCACCCCGCCACCTGCTTGGAACGAGGACGACGACACCTGTTACAGCTGCCCCATTCCTGAAGAAATTCCTTTCGATGCTGAGGCTCCCGGTACTGCTGGTTAGCAATTCTTCTGTGGTTCCATCTCTATTTCTGGTTTTTTGTTAATTATCAGACTGTTTGCTTATCTTCAGCCTTCATGGCTCCGAATCTGCACCCTGATATCAGGGTTTTTTTTTTTATTATAATCTTTTTGGGTCTGTATGGCCTTAGAAATGATGTATATGGTTTCCAAGGTTGGCATCTGATAAGACCACCTTAGTTTGTATTTTCCTCTGTAACTTTACTACTTTCCGCTTAATAGAATTTGCAACCATTACAAAAAAAACATGAAGTTTTTCTTTGAGTTTTTTACTAAAAATGAATTTCTTAACATTAATAGTAACATGTTTTAAATGCTTGATTTCACATTTTTTTAATGTTTTGAAGGGACTGATACCGAGGGAACAAAATGTTGTCTTAAGATGATACACATTATGAAGTATGTAAATGATGATGAGTTGGTACATAGTTCATTTGGAGTGGTGTTGGAAGTCAACGTGAGGGGACATTTTTTTCTCCAAAAAACTATGAGGGATATAGTGGAAAGAATGTATATACACAATTTCCACTTATAGTACAAAAATCAATCCAATGACTCCAAGAATCAAGTTATATATAAAATACAACACATGTTTCCGAAGTAATGGTCAATGAGACCCATGTGACTTGCAATAACGAAAAATTACAATAATAAAAAATAATCATTTAGAAAGTATTATTACAAAACATGTTTTTCTATAATATGTCCCAAAAGTTACCAAATTAATTTGTGTTGCTATATTTACTTTCATATTGATATAAAAAATATTATTGTGCTTTTCATTTTTCACGAAGATTATGAATATATAATTGATTTATTCTTTTATGTACAATGAATTTAATTATCGCATGAAATACTAATTGTCAATTGTTTTTTTGCAAAAACAAAACAAAATGGAACCCATTTAGCACAGAAGATAGGAAGACAAGGAAGAAAAGGGTTGATAGCAAAGTTTGTGAGTACTCAAGTTTTTTACCTTAATAAATATTTCACATTTGTTGTGAGCTTTATATTTAGATAGTTGATTTACACTTATCCATGGATGTCTTCTAATATGTTATAACATACAAATAAGAGCAATATGAAGAATTGATCAACATTGGGTTAAGTATGGGATGTGAGTATATTTTGAAGTATCAAGGGTTAATTGAACAATTTGTAAGTATCGATGTTGCAACCTAACCTCTCTTATTTTATAATTAATGGAACAACACGAATTCTTTATTTTAATTATATCTATTATTTGTCATGGCATATTAAACATGTAGGAAACAAGGCATGGAATGAATCCAACAAAATATATTTTGAGAAACGACATGGTGCATGGCTTCGAAAGAATGTGCACTGTTTATGAAACAATCACTGCTATGGTATGCTTTTTTATTTACAAATACATTCATATTCTAGTATATAAATGTACATATACTTATTAAACTTTATTTCTATGATTGTAGATGGAACATGAAGAGGAGGAACTCCAAAAAAAACAAGCCGAAGAACAAAACATTAAGTTAAATAACCTTACTACAATATCACCTACAACTGATGAAGAAATGAGGCATGCACACAACTCGAGCGATGTCAATAGTTCAGGTGATGAATGACCAATATAATTGAATGTTACAACAAGTAGTATGTTTTGAAATATTTGTCCACTGTGAAAATCAGAGATTTTATTTAATGTATTGGACATATTGTCCCAAATGCATGACATTTTACCAATAAGTGTAACAATTACATATTGGATTCATTTTGATTATTGTGGACTTTTACATTGTCCCTTTTTATATGATGATGGATTTCTTATTCACATATAATAAAATGGATTTCTTACTTTATTGCATTGTCCAATGTTGTAAACTATTGCGTTGTTGACTACATTCTATATAGATGATTTACATTGTTACAAATAAGAAAACTGTGATTTGTTGAATAACACATTAATGCAATCATATATGCAATGACAATAATTAAAATGTAAAAATAAATATTATTTAAAAAATTGATTTCAAGATCATTAAATGAAACCTTTGCAATTAGTAGCAGGTGTTTTCCTTGGAACACCTGCTACACTAGAAACCTTTGCAAAAACCTCTACCACAAGGTGTTTTCCTTGTGCTGATTATTTATTTAATATATTATCTAACTACTCAACTACCTAGAGTCCAATGTTGTTCTTGGAGAGTGTGCAATTATGTGTTGGAATATCCAGCAATACTGAGAGGGGGGGGTGAATCAGTATTGCCTTCTTTTTCCTTTTATTAAAACAATTAGTACAAGACACACAAATAATCAAACAAGTTAGGACACAAGATTTTATCGTGGAAACCTCAAAGAGAAAACCACAAACTCATTTAATAAGATTAATTTTACAAAATTGTTTATCCGATTCTACAGAAATGATGCAACTACACCCCATATTTTTCCTGCTGCTACAGACAAGGATGCAACGACACCCTGGATCTTCTGCCTGCTGCTACAGACAAGGATGCAACGACACCCTGGATATTTTTCCTGCTGCTACATACAAGGATGTGACAACACCTTGTTTTCCAGCTTCTACTGGAAGGAGGCTACGACCTCCTATAGGCTTACTACCTGCCCTAGCACCACCCTACCACCCTAGATTGATTTCATCAAAATTCCAAAAAACCTGTCACTGGTTTTCCTTCTTTGATCTCTGTCTACAACTACTTCTACATCGATCTGGATCACAAAGACAACTTCTTTCACTCAACACTCTGTCTATAAATACCTTCTAACACGTTTTCTATGAATGCATCTTCTCACAGTTGCGCCTTTTCAATCTTAGATTGTGCCTCTTCATGAAAACACAATTCTTCATTTTAATAATTCTTTAACTCTATTTAGGTTTATCAGTCATGACTTCCCGCAAAAAAATCTTTACAAAATTGACTCTCCGCAATGATAATTCTGCACCATAATTCCTTCCGAATTTTCCTTTTTCCGCAATGATATTTCTGCAACAAAAATCATTCCGCAATTGCTTTTCCGCAATGATCTTTCCGCAATTAGCTTTCCGCAGTGACCTTTCTGCAATTTCCTTTCCGCAGTTGTTTTTCTGCAATTTCTTTTCCGCAACGATCTTTCCGCAATTTCCTTTTCGTAGTGGCTTTTCTGCAATCTCCTTTCCACAGTGATTGTGGACCGTCTGATCTTGATCAACGGTGGATTCTCTTTTCGTAGATTGCGGATTGTGGAACTATATTTTGATTTTTACAAACTAGCTTCCGCAATTTGTCTCCCGCAAGGCTTCTTCCGCAAGTTTCTTTTCGCAAGGTTGTTTCCGCAGTGATCGTGGACCGCCGGATCTTGATCAATGGTGGATTCTCTTTCCGCAGCTTGCAAATTGCGGATTGTGGAACTGTATTTCGATTTTAAAAAATTGTCTTCTGAAATTTATCTTTCCGCAATCGGGTTGCGGATTGCGGACGTGCCTTCAACTTTTCCTGAAATGGGCTTCCGCAATTTCCCTCCCGCAATTCCTTTTCCGCAACTCTTTATAACCATCGATTTCTTGCGGGTTCTTTCCTGACCGTCGATCTGAGATCGGATGCGGATCTCACCTTATCTTTGCGGATCCATTATCTTCCTTACACCTTTCTCTTGCAGAATTTCTCTGGGGCATCAGATCGCTTGTGGATTTGATCTCGTCCGTCGATCTGCTATCTCCAGCGGAACTTCACTTAATATTGTGGATTTCTTATCTTCCGTTCACGTTCACCTCGTGATCTCTTTCCCATCATTGATCCATCTTTTCTCCTTTAATTTGGATCGTCCAAATCTCTGCAAACTTCAATCTTTGCACCTCTACGATTCTACATTGATTGATCAGAGAATCAATCAATCGCTCAATCGATCATCACCGGACTTGATTCCCTTGCTGTATCTTCACATCGACTCTGTGGTTTTACACACACAGAGATAGCTTAATTAGCTTTATTTATTCACACAGGAACCTGATACAAACAGGGTCACTTCCTCTAGCTTGGTTTACATTGATTTGGCCACCCCCCTAAGCATACTCTTCATAATGATGCCATATTGCAACACTGACTTCATAATAGCACTAAAATGCCACCATGTGTCTTTTACATGCCACATCATTATACATGCCATGTCATGTCATCGTATCATCCACATCATCATATAGGCCATGTCATCACTCTCTTTGTTATTCCTTTGTCTTTCACTGAGTTTTCCTTTCCATCATGTCCTTGGTTATTCCTTTGTCATTACTGAACTCCTTTGACATCGATGACAACCATATTCAACATTCTCCCCCTTTGGCATTGATGGCAACATCTAAACATTCTCCCCCTTTGACAGCAATGACAAAGGATAACTTGCTATGCCCTTGCTGCAACTATCTTGACATAGAATTTCCAATCATTCTCCTTTTAGACAACTGCCCTTCTTTTGCTTCTATTCCTCCAATTAACTTGGACTTGGTGCTAATCATCTAGTTAGCATCTTATAGCTGCCCTTTGAATGATAACCATTCTGATTCAGAGCCTGAATGATGAGTTCATAAACTCCCCCTATCACAGTGCTCCTCCTTTTGACAACACATTTTCTTCTCGTTGTGACAAAGTTTATACTCATTGGTTTATCTTTGAGTTCTTTCATTCAACCCTTAGTTTTCTTCCATAGATTTCTCTTTAACGATACATCATATAACTTGTTCTTCTTTAAGGAGTCTTCAATTCCATACAAGCAGCTTCACAACATTATGTTTTTTGCTCCCCTTTTTTACCATAGATCAAAATGATATGCACTAGCTTCATTCACACTATAATCTTCTTCCAATGTTACTTAGATCACTCTCTTTTATATACTGCACCATGATACCAATTGTTCCTTCTCAATCTTCAACTGTTGAAGCTCTCACTGAAGTTCCACATAATCTTCAAAATTTGAATCTGCAGCCTTCTCCTCTTGATTCCTAGGATGCAATCTTACTGCTACTTTTACTCATCATGGCACTTTCCAAAAAAAATATGACTGTTTATAATTGCCCCATCACACAGTCCTTAAGATTGTCTAAATTTGCTCTTGTATTAATATTTACATGTGCTCATCAACCATGAAGACAAGATTATCAAATTCTTCAACTGTAAATGTGGAAGGTCATCCCAAACCAATTAAATCAAATGAATACTTTCAGGATGCACAAAGTTCTCAATTAATGTGTCATGACTTCATATTTTGTAGAATCATATAGCACTAGCAAATTGCAACCATTCATCATTCCAGAGAACTGTAGATGAACTTTCATGAACTGGTTGACTTGAATAATAGGATAATCTTCATCTTGGTTTACAGATTTTATGGTATTCATGTATCTCATGAATCACACATTTTAATATTTCATGTTACTTACACTATGTTCTTTGCCAACCATATACTAGTCGTACAATCATTTCTTGTCTTTTTAGGAATATAGCTTTTTACCAAGTACTCTTATGACTCTTCTTCTCTTTGTTTTGATGTCAACCTCAAAACATTATTTTCTTCTTACCAAAATATATTTTCTAGTACCAATTGCAATTTTCTGATATTAACTCCCCTTGAGTACATGATCCTTTCTAATGCTTCATTTCAGGGTTCTCTTCTAAGTCATGAGAATCTTAGAAAAGACATCCATCTTCAATTCCACCATCATCACTAACTTCTTCTTCATCATCTTTATCTCCATCAATGTGTTCTTTTACATCTTTATCTTGCTTCCCATCATAATGGATGCCATTCTTATCTACAACACTATTATGCTTGACATCATTTTTGGAAACTTCATTGTGGCTTGGGGTCTTTGTTTCCTCTGACTCTTTGTAGTCTTCCTTTCTTCTCAAAATCTTTCCATGGGGTACTCTACTTACTGGTTTCCCATTTCTCTGTCTCTTAGTTTTCATATTCCATACCTTTTCTTGGGTTTCCTTTGACAGTCTGCGTGTACTGTTCTTGCAATGTTTTGCAAAGTGACCAACATTGTGACATATGAAACATATAATAAGTCTTTCACCATTTGAGATGTTAGTGTCTTCTTTCTTTTTCAGACATTGATCTTCTTCTTTGATCCTACAATCATCAACCTTGTGACCAAACTCGTGACAGCAATGACAGTATCCATAAAATGTTCTTTATATTTGGAGAAACTCTGGTTTTTATGCTTGTAATGACTCTTTTCATTGGCATATATTCTAAAAATTTTCATTTTGGGAGGATGAGCATAATTCTGATGACTGGAATTCATTTCCTTGAGATTCTTCTGCTTCCTAGATATATCTTTTGAAGCATCACCCCAAATTTCAACCTTTTCAACATCTTCTTGAGTGATGGAGCTTGATCCTTTAATGATACATTCTTGATCATATCCAAGACATGTTTTATACCTGGGGAATCTTTGTAAGCTGAGGACTTTATTAAGTGCTTCAGTACTTTCCTTGAACTTCTCACTAGCAGTCAGCTGATCTTTTTAGCTTATATACTTCCTTGAAATCAACAACTTCTTGTTTTAAGCTCTCGGCCTCTTTCATGCTAGCCATCACTTGTTGTTTTGAATTGTGCATCTCTTCTTGGTATTTTGACAATTTCTCTTTCAACTATTTGTTCCTTCTTCTACATTTTTCAATTTCCTCAAGAGCACTGATTAATTCATCTTTTTGATCTACTTCTCCTTCTTCCATTGATTCATCATCTTGAACTTGGGATTCTATTCCCATGAATAGAATTTCCGTTTCGTCATCTTCACTTGTGGCTTCATTTTCACTATCTTCCATGTTGTAAAGGAACTTCTTCTTTTCATTGAACTTCTTTATGTTTCCTGTTCTGCCATTTTTGAACTTCTTTGAGGTTTCTTTCTCATCACTTCCATTTTGCTTAGGATAAGGACATTTTAAAGCAAAGTGTCCAATTCTTCCACAGTTAAAGTACTTTAGAGGTAGCTTTCCCTTGTACTTTCCAGTACCTCTCTCAAGCTTTCTGATGAACAAGGATTCTTCATCATCTGAGTTTTTTGATTGGTTATTGGATAAGGCTTTAAAGGCTACTTCTTTCCTTGATTGACCATCTTCTCCTTTTCTCATCTCGTAGGTAGTGAAAATCCCATGCAGTTCATCTACTGTCATGTATTCAAGATCATCTCGTTCTTCTAGAGAAGATACCTTTGAGTCATACTTCATTGGTAGGGTTCTTAGTACTTTGTCAACTACTTCTTTCTCCTTTAATTCTCCTCCAAGGCCTTGAATAACATTGACAATTTCATCTAGTCTTAGAAGATATTCTGCAATATTTTCTTCCACTTTCATTTTTAGGCTTTCAAACCGTCCCTTGTATGTCTGAAGTTTTGATTGTTTGAATTTGGATGCTCCTTCATAGACAACTTTTAATTTATCCCAAGCCTCCTTGGTTGTCTTGCATTGCATGACTTTCACAAACACTAAGTTTGTTAACCCATTCAGGGCTTTTGCATTGGCCTCATATTGGTCAAGTTCTTCTTTGTCTATAGGTAGATTGTCTTCTATTTTATACTTCTTTTCAACTGCTCTCCAAACCTTCCATCCAAGAGACATCAGATGACACTTCATTCTTGCACTCCAATATGCATAGTTAATTCCTGTGAATGATAGAGGTCTGTTGGTAGCTAAACCTTCTTGCTGATCCATTGTGGTCTTTAACTAGGATCTTCCTTTCAGTGGTTAGACTGTAGTGAAGAAACTTGCTCTGAGACCAATTGTTGGAATATCCAGCATTACTGAGAGGGGGGGGGGTGAATCAATATTGCCTTCTTTTTCCTTTTATTAAAACAATTAGTACAAGACACACAAATAATCAAACAAGTTAGGACACAAGATTTTATCGTGAAAACCTCAAAGAGCAAACCACAAACTCATACTCATTAATAAGATGAATTTTACAAAATTGTTTATCTGATTCTACAGAAAGGATGCAACTACACCCCAGATTTTTCCTACTGCTACAGACAAGGATGCAACGACACCCTGGATATTCTGCTTGCTGCTACAAACAAAGATGCAATGACACCCTGGATCTTCTACCTGCTGCTACAGACAAGGATGAAATGACACCTTGGATCTTCTGCCCGCTACTACAGACAAGGATGCGACGACACCCTGTTTTCCAACTTCTACTGGAAGGAGGATACGACCTCCTGCAGGCTTACTGCCTGCCCTAACACCACCCTACCACCCTAGATTGATTTCATCAGACTTCCAAAAAACCCGTCACTGGTTTTCCTTCTTTGGTTTTTGTCTATAGCTGCTCCTACATCAATCTGGATCATAGAGACAACTTCTTTCACTCAACACTCTATCTATAAATACCTTCTAACACGTTTTCTACGAATGCATCTTCTCACAATTGCGCCTTTTCATTCTTAGATCATGCTTCTTCATGAAAACACAATTCTTCATTTTAATAATTCTTTAAATCTATTTAGGTTTATCAGTCATGACTTTCCGCAACAAAAATATTTCCAAAATTGCCTCTCTGCAATGATAATTCTGTACCATAATTCCTTCCGAATTTTCCTTTTTCCGCAATGATATTTCTGCAACAAAAATCATTCCGCAATTGCTTTTCCGCAATTACCTTTCCGCAATGACCTTTCCGCAATTTCCTTTCTGCAGTTGTTTTTCCGCAATTTCCTTTCCGCAACGATCTTTCCGCAATTTCCTTTCCGCAACGATCTTTCCGCGATTTCCTTTCCACAGTGGCTTTTCCACAATTTCCTTTCCGCAATCTCCTTTCCACAGTGATCGTGGATTGTCTGATCTTTATCAATGGTGGATTCTCTTTCTGCATCTTGCGGAACTATATTTCGATTTTTACAAACTAGCTTCCGCAATTTGTCTCCCGCAAGGCTTCTTTGGCAAGTCTCTTTCCGCAAGGTTCTTTCCGCAGTGATCGTGGACCGTCGGATCTTGATCAATGGTGGATTCTCTTTCCGCAGCTTGCGGAACTGTATTTCGATTTTTACAAATTGTCTTCCGCAATTTATCTTTCCAAAATTCTCTTTCCGCAATCGGGTTGTAGATTGCGGACGTGCCTTCAACTTTTCTTGAAATGGGCTTCCGCAATTTCCCTCCTGCAATTCCTTTTCTGTAACTCTTTACAACCGTCGATTTCTTGCAGGTTCTTTCATGACCGTTGATCTGAGATCAGATGCAGATCTCACCTTATCTTTGTGGATCCGTTATCTTCCTTACACGTTTCTCTTGCGAAATTTCTCTAGGGCGTCATATCTCTTACAATTTTGATCTCGTCCGTCGATCTGCTGTGTCCGATGGAACTTCACTTAATCTTGTGGATTTCTTATCTTCCGTTCATGTTCACCTCGTGATCTCTTTCCCATCATTGATCCATCTTTTCTCCTTTAATATGGATTGTCCAAATCTCTGCAAACTTCAAGATTTGCACCTCTACGATTCTACATTGATTGATCAGAGAATCAATCAATCACTCAATCGATCATCACTGGACTTGATTCCCTTGCTGGATCTGCACATCGACTCCGTGGTTTTACAAACACAGAGATAGCTTAATTAGCTTTCTTTATTCACACAGGAACTTGATACAAACAGGGTCGCTTCCTCTATCTTGGTTTACATTGATTTGGGCACCCCCCTAGCCATACTCTTCATAATGATGCCACATTGCAACACTAACTTCATAATAGCACTAAAACGCCACCACGTGTCTTTTACATGCCACATCATTATACATGCCATGTCATGTCATCATATCTTCCACATCATCATACATGCCATGTCATCACTCTCTTTTTTATTCCTTTTTCTTTCACTGAGTTTGCCTTTCCATCATGTCCTTGGTTATTCCTTTGTCATTATTGAACTCCTTTGACATCAATGACAACCATATTCAGCATTATGGAGCGGTGTGCTCGAACTTAGAAAATGTAGAAGTGTGTCCCAACCCAACAACTATGTGGGAGTGTGTGCAACCCTCTTGATGGCCAAATTCCTCCTTGCTTAGATCCACAAGTTCCTTGAATTCCACTAACTATTGAGGGATTTGGTTATGCATGGTAGAATTAGAAAACCATTTGGCCTGAGTGGGTAGCTGGACTTGACGTCCCAATAGGTTAGAAGTATGTTGCTGCTTCTGAGTGGAATGGGTGCGGATGTCCAATATAATGTCAACTGACAATGGAAGTTGAAAGTTTGGTATGTTATCCCTTGGATTAGAAATAATAACCTCCTCCTCCAACAATAGAGGCTCAACAAGTTTGAGATTATTCACATATTTAACATTGTGAATACCAAGCTATCGAGGTAAGTCCAAATGGTAACCATTTTCTCCCACTAGTTGGATTACAGTATAAGGAATACAACGAAGAGGCTTGAGCTTGTGATTGCATTGATGCTGAAACCAATGTTTGTCTAGGTACAACTAGACTTGATCCCTAGGCCGGAAGTGGAGAGGAGTACGATGAGAGTTGTAACAATGATTATAGTGTTGTTGAGTGGCTAGAAGGGCAACAAAGAACTGCACATGTTTATGTGTCAACAATTGAACAAAGGAGAGGGTGCAGTTCTGTTCCTTTTGCTAATGTGAAGTGCCTGGAGGTGCAATAGTGGTTGGGATCTAATACGGAAAAATGGGTTGGTAGCCATAACATACTTCAAATGGAGAAATATTAGTAGTAGAATGGAAAACATAGTTATAAATATGCTAGATAACGTGCAAATATGAATCCCACTGGTGATTTTTGGAAAAATATACACACAAAGCATGCACTAGGATGCAATTAACTACTTTAGCTTAGCCATATGATTGAGGGTGATAGGTTGTAGAAACAATGAGGTGAAAACCCAAGAGTTTCCAAATATTTTTCCAAAATGTGATGAGAAAGTGAGAGTTGTGGCCATAAATGATGCTGCTAGGAACACTAAAATGGGACCATACTCGAGAGAAGAAAAGTTCAACCATATGAACTATAGATGTGGTTTTGGTGCTAGGAATGAAAAGAGCCATATTTGAAAAATGACACACCACAATTGTAATTTCCCCTCCATAGTTCCACTATGGTCAGTCCACTAACCCATCCAATTCCATGGGTTCAATTGGAAAATTAACTAGGAAATTATTTGGCCTATAGTCACTATGCACATTTAAATTTAAATCAAGAAGGGGTTATGTGGGTCTCAATTTTGTAATAATAATGGTCAAATATTCATTAATGAGGTGGAATGGTCCCACAAGGTGGGTGTAATTCCATCCCTATTTGAATTCCCAAGGTTGGTTAAGGTTTCATGTGGACAAACAACATTAGAAGGGACTTAAAAATGGCATGAATGATTACTCTCTCAACTAATTCAAATTTTATTATTATTATTATTATTATTATTGGAAGAAGTTTCGAGAATAAGGGGGGAAAGGCCTCAATAAGTCTATAAAATGGATGCAGTCACCATGGGGGAAAGCTTTTGATAATTTTCAATTCGAATTGGAGAGCTTGGGAGATGTGCCCCTTGCTATTGCAACTAGTTTCGGTGATGAAAGATTTCACCCTAGATAGAATGAGAGGAGAAGTCACTCTAATTTATATATGGAGCTCCAGTGAAGGATATTAGGTCCATGTTTAGTAGCTGGTTTGATTTCATGTTGGTGTGTTCGAGTTTTAGTTTGTAGCAATGAAAGTTTGTTGGAATTTTCCGATATTGGCAGCTTGTGTTGTGGTACATATTGGTTGAGGAGGGCACATCTGTAGTTGCTTATATATCTTGGTGGCTATTATATAGTCTATATGGAACTCATATCTGGTTGGGGGTTCATGTGAGAGAGAATATCTGAATATCGGGGTCGAATTCTTGCTTGTAGAGGGCGCACTAGTTAGAGGAAATCAATCATTTGGAGATGCCATTTTCACTCTCTCATTTTCTATCCATTTGCAACCATTCTTCAACTATTGTAGCAGGTTTCTCTCATGTATTTTCATATTATGTAGCAGCCATTAAAATTATGAATGTACTACCCCATTTATTAATAAAATTCTCAGTGTTTTTCCTTCATATTGTGCTCAATCTCCTAGTGTTTGTTGTCCTATGTGTAGATCTACGGTTGTGGCTTTACATTGCTCATGAAATGTGTGTAAAAATTTAATATCAATCCCATTCAATCTGTTGGAGAGTCATTCACATGTGTTTGGGCATGTTAAATTCTATTTGGAGCTGTTAGGAAAGAGTTTGGGTCAATTAGGAGGATTCATTGATTGATCTATGTAAAAATCTGCAAAAATGGGTCATACAACCATAAGTATTTGTCTGTAAAACTTCCCTAACCACCACTTGAATTATTTTAGTTATTAGTTTGAGTGTGTTTGCAACCGTTAGGTTCCATACAAGGCTATTTGGGACAAATTCAAACAAGTTAGGATGTGTTTAGGAAAGCTCGAATTAAGGGGTATTCAGTTAAATTTTTTTACTGGTTTCTTCTTGTAGTTAAATGTTGAGCTAATATCTCTGATTTTTAATTGGGGATATTACAGTGGTATCAGAGCATGTTCCTCGATAGATGTGGGATATGAATTAGATAAATGAGTCACTGAAGTTTTCAAAATATACCCCCTATAAGCCATAAGTGAAGATAAAATATTTGGTTGGAAGAGGAAATAGGTTCCACTGAAGGTGTAATCAAAGAAGAATCAAGAGTAGAGGGAAGTACAAATACCGTTTCTGGAAAATTTAATACCGAGGAGAGGGAGGATTTGTTCATGAAGGGTCTCTTGGAAACCTTAGATAGATTGGTCAAGGGTTAAGAGAGTGCTAGTAAAAGGAAAGAAGAGACAAGGGAGTTTATGGGAAAACTGGAAACCTATGCATTCAGAAACAAAAATGGTGATGGGAGTTGTAGCGGTTCTCATGATGGAGAAAATAACCCTATGAAACACCATGGAGAAACAATTTTCTCTCGAACTAGTCCACATAACCATCCGTATGAGTTCAAAGATACACCTAGGCCCACAATGCCTAAATTCCTAGAATCATAAGCAGTGGGAGCAATAGTGCCAAATGAGCAAGACGAGTCCTTGGAGGCTTATTTTGAAGAGTATAGGGTTATGAGTGCAGATTTCAAGGCAAGCATGTCTTTTTATGAGTACTGCAAATTCAAGGATCTAAATAAACCAAAGGGGTTCAATAGAACTCATGTGCATAATTTTGAGTTGCAATGCACCCTTGGGAAGGTCACCCTTCCAAGTTTTGATGCATCTTCCAAATGCACTCTTAGATGATGGGTGCATAAACTTGACACCCACTTCCAACTAAAACCCATGGCAGAAGCAGATGCCATTAAAATGGCTACATTACATCTTGAAGGAGAAGCAAATGAATGGTGGTACCATGGCATGAGGACTTTGGGACATGCCAATATTAAATCATATGGAGATTTTACAAGGAGGTTCATTGATAGGTTTGATAGAAAATACCTAGAGATGCCTTTCAGATAGATTGCCCAGTTGAAGCGGATGGGCACACCAGAGGCCTATATTTTAGATTTTCAAAAGTTTGCAGTGATGGTCATAGACATCTCAAAGGATCGTTTAATACTTATGTTTACATAAGGACTATCATAACCATTGAGAGGATTGGTGAAGGCTTACATACCTGCAACACCATTAGATGTCATTAGTAGAGCTCGAGACCTTCATGATGCAATTCCCAAAACTAGGTTTCCTCTAAAAACAAATTTTCTAGCCAAATTTAAGGACAACAAGCCTCTCCAAAAGGATTTGATCTGGAAAAAAAGAAGGATAGTAATATCCTGGATGAGCTAAGGATAAAGAAGTTTTGTTTCACATGCCAAGAGGCTTGGGTTCCAGGCCACAATTGTGCAAAAGGGAAGGCCTACTACATAGAAGTATTCTCTGATAGTGAGGAGGAGGAGGATGGTGAGGAGTAGGAACCGGCACAGGAAGAAGGGTACAATACAACATAAGAGGAGCAACCCAAACATGAGTTCGAAAAGAGTGTCATTGCTGCATTATCAGGTGGAGTTCCTCGATTTCACACCCTCGGATTCAAAGGAGTGGTGCAAGGTCAAAATGTGACAGTGTTGGTTGATGGAGGATCTACCCATAACTTTATTGATGTGGCACTGGTGAAGAGAAGGAACCTTCCTATTAAAACATTTAATGGATTCACTGTGATCATCCCAGGTAACAATTCTATGGATTGTTGTAGGTGGATTCCAAAACTTCAACTCACCATAGGTAGCTATATGGTGACAAATAGTTTTATGTAGTGGATGTAGTTGATACAAACTTATTTTTGGGGGTACAATGGTTGTTTTCCATTGCAGAACACTCCATGAACTACATGGTTCCAGAAATGAGCTTTAAGGGGCATGATGGAAAGCAAGTGACCTTAAGGGGCATGAACACTTATCCCCATAAGGTGGTTTCTTCACATAATATGAGGGTTGTCCTGAGGCATGGAGACATAGAATGGGAAAAATAATGTTTGTTCACCATCAAGAAGCCTACAATAGACACCTCTTAGTATCCAGAAGACATAAGGAAATTGATAGAAAAGCATGAGAAGGTTTTTGGAGACCTTCCTCCCAGTAGGCCATCAAACGAAGGAGTTGATCATACCATCGAATTGGAGGTGGGAACTCAGCCCATCATCACCCAACCATACAAGCATACGAAGAGGTTCAAATATGAAATCAAGAGGGCCATAAAAGAACTTCTTGAGTTGGGGCTCATAAGGCCAAGTTCGAGTCCATTTGCATCTTCTGTGGTCTTGGTAAAAAAGAAGGATGGCACAATGAGAATATGCATAGACTACAGGGCCTTGAACAAGAAAACTATCAAGAACTCAGGGTACCCCATACACCATATTGATGAGTTGATGGATGAGTTGCATGGGTCCATGTTCTTTTCCAAGATTGATCTCCGCTCTAGATATCATTAGATTCGAATGAGGGAAGAGGATGTGCAAAAGACAAACTTCCAATGTCATTATGGTCACTTTGAATTCCTAGTCATGCCTTTTGGCTTGACTAATGCACCTGCTACATTCCAATATTGCATGAACATAATATTCAACAAGCAACTACATAAGTTTGCCTTAGTATTTTTTGATGATATTCTGATTTATAGCAAGACATGGGATAGACATTTGCATCACTTAGAGGTTGTCCTAACTATTTTGGAAGAACAATCATTGTATTCCAAGCTATCCAAATGTGATTTTGGGATGACTGAGATGTTGTATCTTGGTCATGTTATTGGGAAAGAATGAGTTAAGGTTCACATGGAGAAAATCCAATCCATACTTGATTGACCAACTCCCAAAAATGTAACAGAATTGAGGGGATTCATTGGAATATGAACGTACCATGGGAGGTTTGTCAAAGGCTTCTCACAGTTGAAAACCCATTTGACTGATCTCATAAAGAAGGGGGCCTTTTGTTGGATAGAGGAAGCTGAAAATATTTCAATAGGATGAAGGAAGTGATGAGTATTTGTCTTGTTCTTGCTTTACCATATTTCACTCAACCATTTGTGCTTGAGTGTGATGCTTCTGGAGAAGGCATTGGAGTTGTCCTAATGCAAAACCAGCACCCTATTGCATTTTCAAGTAGAAATTTGAAGCCCCATGAGTATCACTACTCCATATATGACAAAGAAATGTTGGCCATTATGCATGCCTTGGAAAAATTCTGAAAATATTTAGTGGAAAGCAAATTTGTGGTTAAAATAGATCACAATAGTTTGAAGCATTTTCTGACTCAAAAGGAGCCGGATGATAGTCATCAAAAGTGGGTCAACAAAGTTCAAGCCTATGATTTTGACATAAAATACATGAAAGGCAAAAGGAATGTTGTAGCATATGCTCTTTCTCGAAAACCAACCATCTCTTTGATGGAAATTACAGCAGATTGGAAGGCTCAACTTTTAGTAGAATACTCTAAAAAAAGTTTGCTTTTGAGATGTTGGATGAATTGATACAAGATGATTAGGCAAAGTCATAAATGAGGTTATTTACTATAAATACATGATTGATTTGGTGCCTAAATTAGCCTTAAATCAGAATATTATGGAGGCAAATCATAACTCCCCACTAGTAGGCCATCCGATGTACTTGAAGACATATAGACAAATAAGAGAGAGGTTAACTTGGAAGGGGATAAAAACTGATATCTTGAAGTATGTGAGGGAATGCATCACATGTCAGTAAAATAAAATAGAGCATAATCATCTTTCTGGTCTACTACAACCTCTACCCATTCCCGAACAAAAATGGTAAAGAACCTCAATGGAATTCATCACCGGTTTGCCCAAGGTACAAGGTAGAGATTGTATATTTGTGGTAGTGGATAGGCTCAATAAATTTTCCCATTTCTTTGTTGTTCCATCTACTTATACAGCTTCACAAGTGGTTGAATTGTTCTTTAGAGAAGTTTTCAGATTGCATGGTTTGCAAGAACTATTGTTAGTGATAGAGATAGCAAGTTTACAGGAGCATTTTGACAACACTTATTTAAATTGGTAGGAACAAATTTGACTCTCAGTACTAGCTACCACCCCCAAACTGATGGACAAACATAGAGGGTCAACCAATGGTTAGATGGATATTTGAGGATTTATGTGACATGGCAACATAAAACTGGAATCAAATGACTACATTTAGGTGAGTTTTGTTACAATACAACTTACCACATTTCCATTGGAATGTATCCATTTCAAGCATTATATGGTTATGAAGCTCCTACCTTTGTTGATTAAAAATTTGGAGATTGTAGAGCCCCTAAGGCAAAAGATTGGATTCAAGAAGGTCAAGACATTCTTAAAACACTCAAAGATAATTTGGAAAAAACTCAAAATCAATAGAAATTATATGTAGATTGGAATAGAACTGAGCATTTGGTGTATTTGAGATTGCATCCATACAAACAATCATCACTCAAGGAAAAATGGGCTGAAGAATTGGAACCAAGGTTCTATGGGCCCTACAAAGTTGTGAGGAGATTTGGGGAAGTGACATATGAGTTGGAGCTTTCAGAAGGGAGAAAGATACACAATGTATTCCATGTTTCATGTCTGAAGAAAATAGTTGGCCAACAGGTGAAAGTAAGTGAGTAACAATAGAGATTCCTCCATTAGATGATGAAGGACAACTAATATTGCTTCCGGAATTTTTTTTGCAGGTAAGAGAAAGGATATTGAGGAATAGAACCATTTGAGAATACCTAGATCAGTGGAAAGATTTACCAAGTGAAGATGCTACATGGGAAGGTGAATAGGTATTGCAGCACCTGGGATTGAAATTGCTTGAGGACAAGCAATATTGGGCGGGGAGAACTGTAATGTCCCCTCCATAGTTCCACTATGGTCATTCCACTAACCCATCCAATTCCCATGGATTCGAGTGGAAATAAAATTAACTAGGGAATTATTTGGCCTATAGTCACTATGCACATTTAAATTTAAATCAAGAAGGGGTGATGTGGGTCTCAATTTTGCAATAATAATGGTCAAATATTCATTAATGAGGTGGAATGGGCCCACAAGGTGGGTGTAACTCCCTCTCTATTCAAATTCCCATGGTTGGTTAAGGTTTCATGTGGACAAACAACATTAGAAGGGACTTAAAATGGCATGGATGATTATTCTCTCAACTAATTCTAATTTTATTATTATTATTGGAAGAGGTTTCGAGAATAAGGGGGGAAGGGCCTCAATAAGCCTATAAAATGGATGCAGGAACCATGGGGGAAATATTTTGATCATTTGCAATTAGAATTGGAGAGCTTGTGAGATTTTCAATCTTGGGAGATGTGGCCCTTGCTATTGTAACTAATTTCGGTGATGAAATATTTCACCCTAGCTAACATGAGAGGATAAGTCACTCTGATTTCTCTATGAAGATTCAATGAAGGAGACCAGGTCCATGTTCAGTAGCTAGTTTGAGTTCATGTTGGTGTGTTTTAGTTTTAGTTTGTAGAAGTGAAAGTTTGTTGGTGTTTTCCGGCATTGGCAGCTTGTGTTGTGGTAGATATTGGTTGAAGAGGGCACACTTGCGGTTGCTTATATCTCTTGGTGGATGTTTTATGGATTGTATGGAACTCATATCTGGTTGGGGGTGCACCTAAGAGAGAAGATTTGAATATTGGGGTCGAATTCATGCTTGTAGAGGGCGCTCAAGTTGGAGGAAATTACTCATTTGGACTTGCCATTTTCCCTCTCTCATTTTCTATCCATTTGCAGCCATTCTTCAAGTATTGTAGCAGGTTTCTCTCATGTAGTTTCAACTATTGTAGAATCCATTAGCATTATGAATGTACTTCCCCATATATTAATAAAAGTCTCATTGTTTTTCCTTCATATTGTGCTCAATCTCCTAGTGCTTGTTGTCTTATGCGTAGATATACGGTTGTGGCTTTACATTGCTCATGAAATGTGTGTAAAAATTTAATATTAGTACCATTCATTCTATTGGAGAGACATTCACATGTATTTGGGTCTGTTCAAGTCGATTTGGATTTTCTAGGAAAGAGTTTGGGTCAATTAGGAGGAGTCATTGATTGATCTATGTAAAAATATGCAAAAATGGGTCATACAACCACAAGTATTTGTTTGTAAAACTTCCCTAACCACAACTTGAAGTCGGTTAGTGATCATTTTGAGTGTGTTTGGGACTGTTAGGGTCCATTCAAGGCTATTTGGGACAAATTCGAGCAGGTTAGGAGGTGTTTGGGAAAGCTTGAAACAAGGGGTTTTCGGTTAAATTTTTTGACTAGTTTATTCTTGTAGTTAAATGTTGAGTTAATATCTCTGATTTTTAATTGGGGATATTACAACAACCCAAATACTATCATGCTTACATAGATTCATTGGCAGATCACTGAGGAAATCCACAGAGATGGACTCCCATGGATGGAAGGGACTAGTAAGGGATGATATAAGCTATGATTTTGGTTGGTCAATTTGATTTGAATACAAAGAGTGTGAAAATATTGTTCACGCCAATATATACTCAAGCAATTATACAATCTCACAAATTGCCTTGCAAAAACTAGTCATTGAACACATAAAACAATCATGAATATGATGCAAACAGTATAACTCTATTGAATAAGTCTACATAATCCAAACTTAGGCAATGTAATGGTTGTCCAAATATATAATTGCATTAGATATTTGAAATCCAAATAAGTCATTTGAAGTCCTCACAAAAGCAGGCTTACTAAAATGATGAAAAACCCCCCTAGGTGCAAAAAGTGATTTCCAAATCACCTCTAAGGCTCACGAATTGGTAAAATTAGAGTTGGATGGCGATGTACAATGGAAAAGAATCCTAAGTACAAATTTTAGAAAGAGAAAACATCATGGAGGGCGAGTTGGCCAAAAAACTGCTAAAGCCAAGTAAACTAGCTTTTACCTTTTCACCAAAATGAATAAAAAGCAGTAAAAAAATAGGATAGCGCCCTTCTAATCCATGAATGGAATAAAATATCACAAAATATTAGGAAATAGTATCCATAATCTCCAGAAGTGCGCTTTAGTGACTCAGGATGGCTTGTGGTCCACGCAAAGACAAAATAACGGCCAACTACCTAGTCAACACCTAAGAATTAATAAAAATGACTAATAATCTATCTCGTAAGTATGGAATGAGTATGAATGGGTTTTGATATTCTAACACCCACCTTAAGCCTAAATTTATGTGTAAAATCAGAAATATATATGGCCCAAAAACTTGGCATGGTCACCCTTTTTACATATTGCCTTGTCCACAAAACAAGGAAATAAGGAAAACCTCATGGGAAAAACCTTCCCTCAAACATGGACATGAACAAAATTGAATAATTGCTGATCAATCCTTCAATCCACCACATGTTCACCCATCCCAAGAAGTGATCTAGTATGGATAAAAGTATTATCTGAAAAAGCTTTGGTGAATATGTCTGCAATTTGCTCAGATGATGGGCAAAATTGCAGATCAATGATGTGATCATGCACTAGATTCCTGATGTGGTGCATATGAATCTCAATATGCTTGGTTCTTTGCCTCTATACTGGATCAATTGATATCCTTATAGAATTTTGATTGTCACAAAAGATGACTGTGAGAGTGCTAAAGGAAATTCCAAACTCAAAAAGTATACCCTGCAACCACAGACATTGAGTTGCAGCATTCACTGCTCCTCTGTACTCAGCCTCTGATGAAGAGAGTGCAATTTCACTTTGTTTCTTACTTGACCAGCAAATAGTTCCTCATCCAAGCATTAAAAAAAATCCGGAAGTGAACTTCTGATATAGGCTATCACTAGCCCAATCCGAATTAGTAAAACCAAGAAGATCTAGGCTAGAATCTGCAACATAGTGAATCCCATCAGACTCGGTGCCTTGCACATAATGAAAGATTATTTTTGAAGCCCTAAAATGAAGCTCATGTGGATTATCCATGTATCTTGAGGCCATTCTCATAGCATATGCAATATCATGTCGAGTATGAGTCAAGTACAACAAGCTGCCAACTAGCTGTCTATACAAGGTGTTGTTCACCAATGGTGTAGAATCTACTTCTTCAAGTATTACTCTTGAAAGGAAGGGAGTCTTTGTAGGCTTGCATTCATACATCTTGAACTTATTTAGCAGGTTTGAAGCATATTTTGACCGAGATACTTTAATTCGAGACTTGGATTGTGAGATCTCAAGCCCTAAAAATTGTTTAAGTATTCCCAAGTTAGTCATGGAAAAAGCTTGATGCAAGGAGGTCTTTAATGAAGATATTTGATCAATGGAGATACCTGTGATTAGTAGGTCATCAAAATATACCAAAATAATCAAAATGGAATCATCAATCAACTTCATGTTCACATTCGGATAAGATTTTGATCTATTGAAAGATTATGACAAGAGAGTTGTCCATCTTGGCATACCAAGCTCTAGGGGCTTGCTTAAGCCCATGCAAGGACTTCTTCAACCTGCACACAAGATTATGATTTGAAATATAGCCCTCTGGATGCTGCATATAGGTCTCCTCCTCAAGATCTCCATGGAGGAAATCACTCTTTAAATCCATGTGATGCACCTCCCAGCGCTTGGATGCAGAAATTGCTAGGACTAGTCTTATCGAATCCATCTTTACAACTAGTGCATAGGTCTCATTGTAGTCAAGGCCATGAAATTGGTAGAATAATTTTGCCACAAGCCTTGCCTTATACTTCACTGTTGTACTATCAACGACAAACTTGGTCTTGAAGATCCACTTGCACCTTACCAATTTTTTTCCCGGTGGAAGCTTGACTAGCTCCAAAGTTTCATTCTTTTGTAGTGAATGAAACTCCTCATCCATGGATGCCTTCCATATTGGTTCATGTGAGGTTTATTCATATGATAGAGGGTATGAATAAACCATAAAAAAACACTTCTCAGGTAGGAAATGATCTTTCACTGAAATTGCATTCTCAAATCGTGATCTAGTCCTCCTAGGATCACGAGGATTCCCCACAAGTTCACCAGTTGCTTCAAGAGTCTTAGCAGCCCACTTAGGACTTGTAGGTGAACTTGGATATGCAATAATATGGTCTTCATCATCATATATAACATAATCAAAACTATCATGATAAACTTCACTTACTCTCACAGGTGGTGGTGTTGAAGATTCTCCAATTTCGATTGCTTGCAAGGGCTCTTTTTCGAATTGAACACTCCTCTCAATCAATGCTTTTTGAGTGGTCATGTTCAACAACTTATAACCCTTGGAGTATCCTGAATAACCAACAAAGAGACATGGTTGGATTTGGGGCTGCAAGGCCCTCCTATTCTCAAGTGGAATTCTATCCCAAGCTTTGGTGCCAAAAATCTCGAAATGAGAGACATCAGGTTTGTGCCCAGTCCAAGATTCAAAAGGAGTGATTCCTTTCATTGATTTATGAGGCACTATGTTATATATGTAGAATTCACAATTGATATCTTCAGCCCAAAGTCTTGGAGACAAAGACTTCGACTCAAGAATGCATGTAGCCATCTCTTTGAGAGATTTGTTCTTCCTCTCAGCAACACCATTCTGCTGAGGTGTGTAGGGAATAATGTCTTGCATATGAACACTAGTAGAAGCACATAATTGTTGAAAATAATATTTGATGTATTCCCCACCATTATCAAATATGAGGACCTTGATATATATTCCAGAATGGTTCTCAACTGAGGCTTTGAAAATCTTGAAACAACTGCAAACTTCAAACTTTAATTGGAGGAAAAATATCCATCAGTATCTGGAAAAGTCATCTATGAAGGTTAGGATGTATTTTGCATTGTTCAAAGAAACATGTGGAAATGGACCTGATATGTCGCTGTGAATGAGATCAAGGGGTGCAGAGGTTTGCTCAGACTTGGCTCTCTCAAACTTATGCTCAGGGTGTTTTCCTAGGATACAACTTTGACAGACTCCTTTAGAAAACTTGATGTTGGGCAGCCCTATGACCATATTATTCTCATGAAGTTGAGAAATGTATTTGTAATTAAGGTGACCAAATCTCTCATGTCATAATTTTATTGACTCATTGGCATGATTGAGGACAACAGAAGGTGAAGAGAAAGACACAAAGTGTGAAAACCTATAGACTTTTGAGCTATGATCATCAGTACCTAAGGCAATAATTCTTCATGTAGAAATTTATGAAATTTCCACATCATTAGGTGTGAAGACAACTTTTTTGGGAGACCCAGTGTGAGTCATATGATAGACTAACAAGAGGTTTGTAGCAAGACCTAGGACATACAACACATTAGTGAAAGAACCATACTCAAGATCAATACTTCCTTTACCTTTGCAAGTAGTTTCAGAGTCATCACCCAACGCAATAGTTGGACCACCATAAGAATCAAGAGAGGATAAAGACTCTCTTGTGGACACCATATGCCTTGAAGCTCTAGAATCAATGATGACAGAGGCAGACTTGGATGTGCTTGCCATCAAAGCATGTACTCTCTCCTTGTCTTCAGAATTGGATCCTTCTGTTGATGTATATGTAACTTTGGAATGTATTTCACATATATGTATATTGTATTCCTATAGATATCTTATTATTCCTCTATACGGAAGTGTCATCATTTATATTGTAAGTGTCGTAACTTATACTTGATGGGTTATTAGACCACCTTGTTGGGGTCGGCCCTATATAAGTCATGTGGGTCAAAGGGTTATTAGACCACCCTATTGGGGGTCGGCCATGTGGGTCAAAGGGTTATTAGACCACCCTAGTGGGGGTCGGCCCAGTCAGCACTATGTTAAGTGGTTAAGTTGAGGCCGACCTAGTTGAGTAAAGGTCAAGTCAAGTTTGTGTATAAATAGAGAGTGTGTTTCTCATTTTACATATTCTATTCTCTCACTCACACTTGGGAGAGTGGCGCACTTGTGGAGGAGGAGGCTCTGCTTCTAGGACAAGACTATCTCTTGTATTCTGGTTGTA
The DNA here is from genome assembly GCA_027924585.1 of Larix kaempferi. NCBI lineage: Eukaryota > Viridiplantae > Streptophyta > Pinopsida > Pinales > Pinaceae > Larix > Larix kaempferi. Next base: position 25,656,452 of record BSBM01000632.1, on the reverse strand, counting down.
TCATTGCTCTATCTATATCTGAGGAAGTTATTGGGGTTTTTCACCTTTATGGTTTTCCCCAAGTAAAATCTATGTCTCTTGTGTGCTTGAATTATTGTGTCCATGATTGATATGCTGTAGATATGTTGTACATGTTGTTCTCTTAGTTAAGATCCTAGATCAGATAGAAGTAAATTCTGAAAATTTAACATGGTATCAGAGCTAGCATGAAAGAAGGCATGATATGGCATGTATGACACTTGTTGCACTTACGATGCTAGGGCTTGATATAGAAAAAACCAGTCATCGTAGCACTTTCGCTATAAATCCGTTTTGGAAAAGTTTTCGGATCTAAAACTTTTACAGGTCGAAGATCAGATCCCCATGTACCTTGTGTCCAAAGGACAACCTATACTTTGTTGTACTTTGTGATTTATGATCTTTACAATATAGGGTTTCTGCCTCTTCCAGATCTGAGTCAAAATCAGGTGACCTTGGGAAAAAGGTCATAACTTGGGCTAGGAAGCTCCAAATGAAATTTTGTGAAAAGTGACAGGTATTACACAGACTGTACTATCTCACGAAAATTGTTCAGAGGCTGAAGTTGAACCAATGACACGTGTCATGCTGTACAAGTTCGCTCTTCTGTATTATCCCATAAACAGGTCACGTTGCGACACTTGACATAACTCTCTCTCAGAGAATCCAATTGAGGTCAGACCTGTCGATATGGAAATATAATAGTTCATCATATCTCAGGAACATTTTGCAGAGGCCGAAGTTGAAACAGTGACACGTGGCACTCCGTACAAGTTCGCTCTCCTGTATTATCCCATAAACAGGTCACGTTGCGACACTTGACATAACTCTCTCTCAAAGAATCCAATTGAGGTCAGACCTGTCAAGATGGAAAGATAACAGGTCAGGTTATCTCAGAAAATTTTTTCAGACCCTGTGGATCAAAAAGTTCGGAGTTACACAAGAAACAATCAGGTACATATTTCTGTCAAAACAGAATTATTTTTGAGTACCTTCATTCATGGCTTCCGGAATTTAGGGCTTTGAAGAAAGTTGAAATTTTTGTAATCGGAGACCACGGCTGGATGCTACTCATCAAAATCGAAATTTAGAGACCAAGATCAGATTTTTTGGTTGGGCAGAAGGCCGGGCTTGATCAAACGCCAGTTCAGGACTTTGATCGGAAAGATGGAAAATTAGGGCTTCTGCAAAAATTAGAATTTTGGAAATTTGTGACCACGACTGGAAGATCCTCAGAAAAATCAAAGCTTAGAGTTTTGAATCAAATCTTTTGGTTGGGTGAAGCTTCGGGAAACTCAAACCCTAATTCAGGGTTCTCCCTAGTGAATCCAGAAATCTAAAAGGCAATTTTGAGGGGTGAAACTTTGCAGTTTTCAAATTCTCAATATACCAACTTGATCAGCTCATCAAGGCGCATATTTCTATCCTTTCAGAAGTTTGAAATTCAAAGTTTGAATTTTTGGGGTTTCTTTGAAAAACCCTAATCCAGCTCCAGGTCCAGTTATTTCAAATCAAGTGGATTGGGTTGATCCTAGAAGAAGATGGATTGGTCACTTGCATAAGTGAAGAAGTTCCTGTCTCAGAGGGAGATGAGGCTAAGGCCTTCCATAAGAAGATTACAAGCAATCTTGACAGGTATGGATTACATGTATGTTTCATGGTTAAGTTTATCATATGTTTGTCTTCATATCATTACAGTACAATCTTGATTAATTACTGGACTTGTCATATCACCTTAATAGAAGATATTCATTGATTAAGGTTTTGACACTTATGATTGTACTAATGCATTGTGATGTTGTACGAGGTTTATGTTGTTTGCTAACAAAAAAGGTACACCAAGAAAGTCAAATCATGTTCTACTTCAAGAACATATGCTCATGGTGACATGAAGACAAAGATTCATCCATTGTCATGGATCACATAGAAGATCTACTTTCGAGGTATGTATAACTTGGTTCTACAATGGTTAACTTATGAGACATACAGGTTACTAGCACAAGTCACTGAAGAGAACCAGAAGACATTATGCGGGTATGTTAGACATAACTAGCTATCATGCTAATCCAGGTATGTTTTTCCTATGTCAAGCTAGAATCCTACCTTGTGTTAGGATCTTATAATGTTGTGTTGTTGATAATGATTATTCATGAAGTCATAGGTTTGAATAATCATGTTTGTATGCATATTATGTTTCTTACCATAATTGATGATATGACTAACCAGAAGAATCATGAAGGTATAGGTTTGAATAATCACGGGTTTTATGCATATTATATCTCTTATCTTGATTGATGATTCAACTAACCAGAAGAGTCCTATGATCAAATAAGAATATGTATGAGTAAAAGAAGATTTCCCTGAAACCTTGAATACTAATGTTTATTATCTGTGAATGATCATGAATATACATGTTTAAGATTATTGTGTTTTGATAGTATTAAGATTATACTAATAAATGTGTGATTATGTATGAGACCTCAAGGATAACACAATGATGATACTAATAAGCATGCATAGTGATTAAGGATGGATGTAAGTTCAAGGATAGGTAATCCAGGAAGCAAAGATCAAGAGGGAGCACACTCTAGTTGTTCTTGCAAGAAAGCAAAGGAGCACACTTTAGTAGTTTCTGCAAGGATGCAGATATTCAAAGGGAGTTGACCACTTCTCACAATCCACATAAGGATGGAGTTGCAGAAAAGAATCAAAGACTGAGAGGGAGTCAACCCAACAAAGAAACAAAGATAAGTATTTGAATTGTCATTACTTGCATATTTTATTGTTTAAATAATACTGTTCAATAATGTATATACTGATGTTCCTAGAATTAGGTTGTGTATTATGCATATTAGAATAGTTGCATTGATGAACAGTATACTACTAATATGCATGGGTAAGTGGCCTATGGCGCTGTACAACATTCCATTGCTACTTATCTAGAATGAAACCTCTTTGCTGACATGTTGGGAGTTGTGCACACTCTTAACAATGTTCTGGTACAGATTGGAAGGCATCTAGAAAGTTACGGGATATGGATAAATGTTGTATTGAAGCATTGGCTAAGATAATTGCATGACTGTATGACATATTTCTTTATGTGTAAAAATTTGTCTGAAAATTATGAGATGTTTTTAATCATGCAATTTAACTTGTTTTGTAGAAAAGACTGTATACCTTCACCTACAAAAGAAGGAATACAACATTTGTTCAGCAACAAAATTATCTATTGAAGATATTGAAGTTCCCAGGATATGGGAAGAATGCCATGATCCGTCGATCATGAAGAATGATGTTTGGGATGCGGTCCCAAGAGCTGAAGGGAAGTCTGTTGTGAATTCCAAATGGAACTATCAGATCAAGCATGCTGTAGATGGTAGCATAGAGAAATATAAAAGTGATGAAATAGAAGATACACCAGATGGATTTCAAGACAGCTTTCTTGAATGGTGTAGTTGAAGAAGATGTGTATGTGGAGCAACCACTTGGTTCTAAGACACATGACAGGGAGTCATATATGTGCAGAACTTGGGTATGATACACCACTTTCTAGGTATGGAGGTGTGGTAGAGTGTAAATGGAATCTTCCTTGGACAAGGGAAGTATGTAGTAGAGATCCTGAAGAGGTTCGGGATGATGGACTATGAGGCTATGGCATCGAACCTGAAGCTTCTGTGTGATGCTTCATCTGAACCAGTTGATGTGACTATGTATCGTTAGATGATTGGGTCCTTGATGTACCTGACGAACATGAGACCAGATATTTACTTTGCGGTGAACACATTGAGCCAGTTCCTGACAGATTCGAGCAGTGTTCACCTGGTTGCTGTAAAGCATATTCTGAGGTACCTGAAAGGTACAGTGGATTATGGGCTCAAGTATGAAGCGAATCAAAAGTTTAACCTACAGGGTTATGTTGATTTAGATTGGGCTGGAAGTGCTGCAAATAGGAAGAGCACATCTGGATGCTGCTTCAGTATGGGATCAGGTGTGATCTATTGGTTTAGTAGGAAGCAGTTGCGTAGCACTGAGTACAGCTGAGGCAGAGTATGTTGCCGCCTGTTCAGCTAGTTGTGAGGAAGTATGGCTATGGAAGCTACTGTCTGAGTTATTTGATCTCCCATTGGATGCTACTGGTATCTTTTGTGATAACCAGAGTTGTGTGAAGCTGTCCGAGAACCCATTGTTTCATGACAGGTCGAAACACATAGAGCTAAAATATCACTATATCAGGGATATGGTGCAGAGAGGAGCTGTGAAGCTCTTGTACATTGCGACGGACGAGCAGATTGCAGATGTGCTGACGAAACCACTAGCCAAAGTGAAGTTCGAGTACTTCAGAGAGAGGCTTGAGGTTCTTCGGATTGATGACACTTCGAGGAAGAAGAGATGGACACATTTGCTGAAGCCATTCCAAGCATGTTGGAAGGAGGATACTTCACATGGCTATGGATGTAAGCGCTGGATGATGAGCATCAGGATGATGTTCTGGTTTCTGCTTTGCATGATCAGTTGGATCATTTTCATGTATGTATGTATGCATCATGTTGGATGCTGGATATGATTAGTTGGATCATTTATATGTATGTACGCATCACGTTGGATGCTGGATATGATCGGTTGGATCATGTGTATGTATTTTTGTATATGCATCATGTTGGATGCTTGGACCATGTATCTGTATATGTATAAGGTGGATACATTGTATGATCAGGTGGATCATGTATGGTGATATGTATCATGTATTTGTATCAGGTGGATACACTGTATGATCAGGTGGATCATGTATGATGATATGTATCAGGTAGATACTTGGTATGCATCAGGTAGATGCATTGGATGATCAGGATGATCATGGACGACGAGCTTCAGGATGTTGCTCCAGATGACATGCAGCAGGATGTTGTAGTGATGATGATTAGGATGATCATGTATACATCAGGATGATGTATGGTGAGTATCAGGTTGATACTCTATGGCCATGGATCAGGTTGTGCAGATGAGCATATAATTTGGCCCTGGGAGATTTGCAGATAGTCTTTCAAGGTTTTTCCTATGGCATATAATTTGGCCCTGGGATATCTGGAAAATGCTCTTTCGAGGTTTTGCTCTGGGAGGACATATAATTTGGCCCTGGGAGATCTGCAGATAGTCTTTCGAGGTTTCTCCTATGGCATATAATCTGGCCCTAGGATGTCTGGCAGATGCTCTTTCGAGGTTTTGTCCTATGGCATATAATATGTCCCTGGGAGATCCGATAGGTTGGGCTGTGTGCCCGTAATAAGTCCTGGGATTCTCTTGCGAGGTTTTTCCATGACCACATATAATCTGTCCCTCGGAGATCCTATAGGTAGAGCTGTGTGCTCGTAACAACCTGGGATGCTCTTGCGAGGTTTTGTGGTGACCACATATAATCTGTCCCTGGGAGATCCTATAGGTAGAGCTGGGTGCTCGTAACATCCTGGGATGCTCTTGCGAGGTTTTTTGGTGAGGTCACATATAATATGGCCCTGGGAGATCCCATAGGTAGAGCCGTGTGCTCGTAACAGCCTAGGATGCTCTTTCGAGGTTTTGTGACGCACGTAATAAGTCCTGAGGATTCCACAGTATGGCCAGTGATGATGAAGACTTGTAGGTGGTGGGCCTACATCCAGTATGAAAAAGGACTGGCTCTGTAGAACTTCCTATGACGAGTAGATTCAAAGATTGATTGAGATAGCAGCAGCAGTGACGATGATCCAGAGAAGATGACTTGTGCTAGAAGACCTATGTCGAGAAATACCTTCCTAGTTAAGAGGGAGTGTTGATGTATATGTAACTTCGGAATGTATTTCACATATATGTATATTGTATTCCTATAGAGATGTCATTATTCCTCTATATGGAAGTGTCGTCATTTATATTGTAAGTGTCGTAACTTATACTTGATGGGTTATTAGACCACCTTGTTGGGGTCGGCCCTATATAAGTCATGTGGGTCAAAGGGTTATTAGACCACCCTATTGGGGGTCGGCCATGTGGGTCAAAGGGTTATTAGACCACCCTAGTGGGGGTCGGCCTAGTCAGCATTATGTTAAGTGGTTAAGTTGAGGCCGACCTAGTTGAGTAAAGGTCAAGTCAAGTTAGTGTATAAATAGAGAGTGTCTCTCTCTCATTTACACATTCTATTCTCTCACTCACACTTGGGAGAGTGGCGCACTTGTGGAGGAGGAGGCTCTGCTGCTAGGAGAAGACTATCTCTTGTATTTTGGTTGTATCATTGCTCTATCTATCTCTGAGGAAGTTATTAGGGTTTTTCACCTTTATGGTTTTCCCCAAGTAAAATCTATGTCTCTTGTGTGCTTGCATTATTGTGTTTATGATTGATATGCTGTAGATATGCTGTACATGTTGTTCTCTCAGTTAAGATCCTCGATCAGATAGAAGTAAATTCTGAAAATTTAACACCTTCTTCCTTATTTGTTGTGCTCTCAGGAAGAGGAATGTTAGCTTTCTCAAGGAGTTGAGCCATTTGATCAATGGTCTTCTTCATGCATGAGCTCTCAGGATGAAAGCCCTATTGTAGTATGCGCACTTAGAATTATCTTTCTTCTTTTGAGGATTCTTTTTGGAATTGGGGGAATCTTCTTGAGCTTTTTGCTTGTATTTCTTCTGATCAGGTGGTTTCTTGGGATTGGCCTTCTTCTTACTTTTTGAATTCTTTGAATCTCCAGTAACCAAAGCTCAGTTTTAGTTTCCATAGTCACCGTGTAGAGGCCTTTACTCCTCAACCAGATCTCCATTTGCACCTTACAGTCAAAATAATTGAATGGACTGAGCATGATTTGTTGTGACTGATCCACGGTTTCTCTAAATTGCGCCATAGTGTAGCTTGGTTGCGCCCCTAAGTTGCAGAATTGCACCCTCTGGGAGACTGAATTACGCCCTCTCTCTGACTGGTTTGATTTTTGAGGACAAAAGACGTAGAATAGAACAAATTGATAGCTCTGATACCATGCGAAAATATTGCTCACACCAAGATATACTCAAGCAATTACACAATCTCACAAATTGCCTTGCAAAAGCTAGTCATTGAACACATAAAACAATCATGAATATGATGCAAACATATAACTCTATTGAATAATTATACATCAGCCAAACTTAGGAAATGTAATGGCTCTCCAAATATATAATTACATCATATATTTTAAATCCAAAGAAGGCATTCGAAATCCTCACAAAAGCAAGCTTACTAAAAAGATGAAAAACCCCCTAGGTGCAAAAAATGCTTTCCAAATCTCCTCTAAGGCTCACGAATTGGTAAAATCAGAGCTGGATGGTGATGTAGGATGGAAAAGCATCGTAAATACATATTTTAGAAAGAGGAAACATCATGGAGGGCAAGTTGGCCAAAAAACTGCTAAAGCCAAGTCAACTAGCTTTTACCTTTTCACCAAAATCAATAAAAAACAATAAAAGCAGGATATTGCCCTTCTAATCCAGGAATGAAATAAAATCTCATAGAATATCAGGAAATCTTATCCAGAATATCCAGAAGTCTCCTCTAGTGACCCATGATGGCTTGTGGTCCACACAAAGACAAAATAATGGCCAACTACCTAGTCAACACCTAAGAATTAATAAAAAATGACTATTAATCTATCTCCTAACTATGGAATGGGTATGAATGGCTTTTTAATATTATAACAAAGAGAGAATTCTTGAAGAAATTGTTACACCTAGATCTACATAGATGGATAGAATAAATGGTGCTTAAGTTGCTAGAGTGTATTGGATATCCTAAAATTACCCACGTAGTAAGAAAAGTGGGCCTCCCAAATGATAATTAGATGATCGAGAGTCTATAGCACACATTGTTCAATTTGTACAACAAGACATCCTGCATGGAGTAGTCCAAAAAGGGAGTCTAATTCATCCTTGTGATTTAGTGTAATGCATGCCAAATGGGGCCAAAGATGGGGTCTGTCAAGTATAAGGTTTTCCAGCCTTCATAGGGAACACAATGCATCTCCAAAATATGCAATACTTGAAGGATTGATTGGAAAGCTAATGAAGCAACCATGCAATGTGAGAAAAATTGGGAATAAATCACTGATAGAAATTTAGACCATTAAAAATATTTTTGAGTTCAACAACTGTGGTGGTTGGGGGGGGGGAGGGGAAATTATTTAGGGCTTGAACTTGAGTATAATTAGGGTGAAATCTATCCTAATCAATAATAAACCCAAGGTGTTGGATTGAATTTTGGCCAAAAAAAGGTCTATGCCACTTAACTTGCAATTTATGTGTGTTCAATAATTCTAATATTGAATAGATGTGTTGTAGGTGATCCTCCCAAATGGTGTTGAAAACTAAGATATCATCCAAATAAGTCATAACAAAATGCCCAAGGTGGGGGCGAAAGATATCATTAATTAGGCACATCAAGGAGGTTGGATCATTAGTGAGACCAAAGGGCATGACCAACCACTCATACAAGCCAAACTTTGTTTTAAAAGGAGTTCCCCAAGTATCATTATCAGCCATATGAACTTGATGGCACCGCGCAGTCAGATCCATTTTAGTGAAGAAGCAAGCATTGCATAAGTGGTTCAAAAAATCATTAATGCAAGGTAATGGGTAATATTTTTTGGCAATATCCTTGTTGAGAACATGATAATTAGGCATAGGGTGTCATTCCTTGGTTTCTTTCTTAGGCATTATAAAGGTGGGGGAAGCACAAGGAGATGAGATAGGATAAATATGTCCAAAATCCAAGAGTTGTTGTAGTTGAAATTCTATTTATTCCACCTCATGAGGAGCAAGGCGATAGGTTGAAGCAGTGCGGAGAGAGGCACTAGGGATGAAGTCACGGTAGTGTTGGATAACGTGGATAGGAGGGAGACCTGATGGAGGGGAAAATACATTTGAAAACTTAGTGAGTAAAGGCTTTATTTCAAAGGGGAAGAGCATGGAGGGGTTGTCAGATTTGACAGGGCACACCAGGTAGAGTGAGACACTTTTTTAAACTAACCCGGTGGACTTCAACATTGTTGGTTAGTAGAGGAGGTGAATGCAACACATAGGAGGTAAGTACATAGGTTTTGTCATATTTGGTAAGTTGATGGGTGTGTTTACTAGAATGATAAACAACTTTGTGTCACTGCTAAAACGAGATGTTGACGAGGAGGTTGACACAGTACAAAAGCGATACATATTAGTCCATAATGCAACAAAAGGGGCCAACGGTTAATGTAATAATACAATGTTGATTGACTAGTAGTCGAGGGCCATCCTTGTGAACCCAACCCAGTGGGTAAGGAGAAGGATGAGGACTAGTGGGGAGGTCCAAGTGTTGAACAAAGTGCTAAGACACAAGGTTTTTCTGACTATCAGTGTCAAGGATCACGTTGGCAAGAAGGGTCTACCGTAGTAGGGTTTGGAAATGAGATTAGTACAGAATCATAAATATCACTTAATGGAAGTTCATGAGAATCGATCAATAAAGTCTTGGAAGAGAGTGATCATTGAAGAAATCTACATTTGGCGGCCTACTAAGTGGCCATGTGGTGGTATTGACACCAAAGACCAATGCATTGGGAAATAAGGGTAGGAGGGTTTTGAGAGAAGCAGACTATGAATCATGAAGACATTGAGGAGGGTGAAAACATGGGGCAATATTGTGCTCAATAATGAGGGCACAAAGGAATGCACCACTAAGGGTAGCACTCTCCTACTATTCTACTCCACGTCTAAAAAACACTAACAAACAGAATTGAATTTTAGTATGCGTACCTCTTTGTTTTCACATATTTGGATTTGGATGCATAAATTGTGGAATATATCAATGTATTACTGCACTATCTGGCCGAGAAATTGGTGAAATTGTAACCAATGACACATCAAGTTCTTTAAATACCTTGGAGGGTAAAAGGGCCATTGAAGAGTTTTGCAAAACGTATCCTAGGTATAGGGATGGTGCAATGAAGAGTTGGATGAGTTGAGTTCCACCACCATCCCAGAAGATTCTAACTGAGTATCCCACCAAGCCTAGGCCACACCTTCATGTTGTAAACCAACAATTTGTAAATTGGTCTCTTTAGTGAGGTTTAGGAAAGTCTTGAAATAGGCAGACAGACTGTGGATTCATGAATTAATAAGATTCCCTTTCATCTAGCCAACATATTTGGGTAAGGGACACGATGCCGCTAGAGGCGTAGGACTAGATCTTGGGCCACAATGGAATTGCTAAAGTGTAAATCCTCTGGTGTGGGCTCTAGGCATGGAGGCATTCCAAATAAATTCGATGCAGGAGGACATACAAGGGCCGAGAAGGGTTTTGTGGGTAGAGACGTTAATTTAACTGGGTTACTATGAAATTCCAAGAGAGAAAAACATTGGGTGGAAGCATGTCACCTCAAAAAGAAACCAAGATGAGCCATAACAAAATTTCTGGGTGGGTGCAAACCCTAAGCAACCAAAACAAAATATGCGTTCACCGATTGGGGCGAAGAATGGATCTCAAAGAACCTAGATGATTACAGTAGCCAAGATTGCTTCTTTACTACCAATTGATATGTCCTCTGAGGCTACTCCAAGTTTCATTTTCTGAAACGTATCTGAAAAAATTTATATTGAAAATTCCAAGAGGACTCGTTTTGGAAGCATCCAAGCTTTGATACCAAATGTTATGCACCAAATTCCTGAAAGAGAATAGAATAAGAAAGAGAGAGAGAGTAATCCAATGCCTTAAGAATGAAGACAAGAGATGAATAAGAAGCCTCTTAGATGGGGAACCATCCTTATACAATGTAGCAAATACACAAGGAAAGATGAGATGACCCTAAAGCTAGGTATCCTATATAAAAGACAAATGGTACAATTACAATTCTAGCCGACTATACAATTACAATTACGGTCCTAACTAACCAATAAAGACAATACTAATAAATATATAGGGCTTAACTATATCTAGCAGGGATTTTGGGTAGATGATATCGTTTGAAGCATGAAAAACATGGTACAATACACTAAGGTGTGGTAATTCGTTTCCCACACTTTGTAGTCCAAAAAAGGTTTCTCTAGGTTCTATCAATGGTTTGTTGCTTTGAATCATTAAAGGAAACCCAATATTTCACTCAAACAAAGGAGCACCTATCAATAGCATATGCATTAAAGTAGTACAAGTGGCTTCTTGCTATATGTCATGCTTTGGGCCTCTTGTAGGGTGTTTTCTCCTTTTGGCCATGTTTGAATCCTACATGTCATAATTTGACTTCAAACACCTCATGTGGAAGGGCATTCATCTTCCAAATCCCCCTTCTTGCTCATATTATCCATCAATGTAGTCTCGTGCCTTGGCATCAATGCAGTCTTTGTATTATTCCTTAGATATGAAAATATGATCAAACAAGAGATATCATAAAATGATCCAACTTTTATTGATACAAATTGATTATTTTAATGGAGGATTTAACTATTATTCACTTGCCTCTTTGAGGGGGAAACCTCCTATTATCTTTGCTCCAATTACAATATTCTTCTCCACACCCCTCAAAAGTACTTCATCCTTATTTATAGATCATATTACAACTCTAACCTCCTAACAAACTTTTAACTACATAGTGGACCTTCTTTAATGGGGTCCCATTACATTTATTTACTAACATAGTGTGCCTTATTTAATAATAACAATACATCAGACCTAGTCCACTTTACATTGAATGGCCTCCACTATTACTCTAATGGGAATCCCCCCCCATTACACCCCTAGGGATGTTCATAACACTCCACCCCCCTTAGGAAAGTGTTGCCTTCAACGCTTGATGTGAAGTTGTACAACCATAATACAGGGTCCCATGGACGAATGCTCACCTCCATGCTAAACTAGGCCAAGGATGTTGGTTCCCATGTAGAATTATTAGCCATGATGTTGATGTAGTCCAACAAGCTCCAGCTTAAGCTTGGGTCCCATGATCATGTGCTCCAACTAACAACCCAGTGATGGCACATAAGCTCCACAAACCTTTGAGTGTTATGTGTCACATGCCCATGATGGTCATGTGGATCCAAAGAATAACCATAAGCAAATGGATCCTTCATATATAAGTACAAGGATGGATCAATGAGAAGCTCCAATATTGTAGAATAAGCATCTTGGAAATTGGTAGAAACCACTTGTTGGTATCATTCCTCCACAAGTTGGGCTTCATATGATATAGTAGATTCATTAAAAAGAATATGAAAGTAGTTGTCATCCCAAAACTTACAAATCTTCATATACTAATCCTCACAATCATCCTCTAAATCTACCATGCATTTATGTCTTTTTTATACTCTTTAATGATGAGAGGATTAACAACACAAATCTCCTCTAATTTAGCACAACTCTCATTTTATGTAAATAGGTTCTACTCCATAGAGTTCAACTGACTCATGTTCTGCTCCATAGAGTTCAACAAGGCTTGCACATATTTCAAATTGGCTTGTCCACCCTATAAAATTTTTTCTACCATTATTTGTTTCTCCCATGGTACGAGCCCCCACTTTGCCATGCGTAAATTTCGTGAGGGTTTGTGGATAGAATTTTGCAAGGACTATAAAGAACTGGAGATTGGATGGAAATATGGCATGTAATATGCCATGTGAGATCTTTGAAAATTATCTTTCCAACGATGTTGATCTTGCTGCAATATAATCACCTATCAAAAGTTATGACCTTTGCAAGATTTGCGACTATCACCGAAAATCCTAAAAAAATACAGATTTCAAATGGCCATATCTCATCCTAGACTCTGATTAGAGCAATTTATTTTGAAACTGCTTAATTTTTTGAGAGGAACTAAGATATGTAATCGCATTATGGAAATTTGAAATAAAAGACTTAGAAATGGATCTTAGTGTTGCAACCCTCTTTTGTGAAAACCTACAAAATAGAAAAAAGTTCTTTGTTTTTCTTTGGCCCACGAAAGTGCTCTAATACCAATTGTAGTATTCCTTATATATGAACATACAATCACACAAGATCACTCAAGATATATCAAACGATTCTTTTAATGGAGGAATCAACTCATGTTCACTTGCCTCTTCGAGGGGGAAACCTCCTATGAGATATGCTCCAATAACAATATTCTTCTCCACATCCCTCAGAAGGAGGACTCCATCCTTATTTATAAATCATATTACAACTCTAACCTCCTAATAACCTTTTAACTACGTGGTTAGCTTTTCCTCTACTAGAAAATTGACGCATCTCTGCACGGTTGATCGACAGCCCCCAGTCGAGAGCTATCCTGACCCCGACCGATCATGGTTTGGGCTTGGCCCACCTAGGATTTCACTGTACCGGTCGCTGCATTACCTGCCGATCGAGGCTTTTTCTCGGGTCATTGGAGAGACAACATCCCCACCGATCGATGCCCCTCTAGCGATAACTACCACGTCCCCTGCTGATTTCACATGCGTTTGAGATTGGATTAGGGGCTGGTGCGTTTCCATGGGGTCCAATGGAGGAGGACCTTCGTCCACTCCTCCTGCAGTAGAAGCTGAATCATTCAAGAGATTGATCAACGCACATGGGAAAAAGCCAGTGCTCCTCTCGGTTCCTATGTTTGTAAAGAAAGTGGATGATGTTTCGACAATTTTCCTCCCTCCGGATCAACCAATGAAAGTAGTTGTTTCCCTGGCAGATCGAGCATTGGTGGGACAGTTTTCAGGGCTTTGGCCCTCTCCCCGTACGACAGACAACTGGATCCAAAAAAATTGGAGGCCTCTAATTTCTACCAGCGTAACCTACTATGTAGTAGGAAGAGGCTTCTTTTTGTTTGAATTTATTTCAAAAGATGATAGGGATTTGATCTTCAGAAGCGGTCCATACTTCATGGGACCACAAGCACTGTATTTAAGCCGGTGGACACCAAGTTTTGATCTAGCCCTAGATGTACCCAAAGCAATTCTTGTCTGGGTTCGCTTTCCCAGTTTACCGATCCACTGTTGGAACCCTTCGTCTCTGCAATCAATAGGGAATGGGCTAGCGAAATACATAGATCAAGCTGATCCCAAGGGTCAGTATACCTGTGCCTGGATCTGCGTGGAAGTGGATTTAGAAGTTGGTCTTCTTGAATCCGTCAGACTCACCGTAGGGGAATGGCATCACTTTCAGAAGCTGGACTATGAACAATTACCATTTAAATGCAGAAGCTTCCATGAACATGGTCACTTCCAAAAGAACTGTCCAAAGGCTCCAAATCAACAAGAAAAAGAGGCAAGGGAAGGATGGCAACTAGCAAAAAGATCGAAGGTAATCCCTAAAAATTCTCTAAAAATAGATGGCATCACCCCTGTTAGAAAAACAGGATCGCAGAGCAATAACAATAAATAGAAATGCAAATATAATCACACATACACATTACAAGAGAGACAGAGATATATCGTGGTTCACCCAACTTGGGCTACGTCCACACTGAATTTGCCAGTCCTTATTATTATTACCGTCCAGCAAGGTAAAGGGATACAACCTGCAGCACAACCGTTGCACTTCCTCTTCTCTGTTTCACAGTCTCTCTCCTGATCTCAGAGATCTTTACAATGCATAAAACCAAATACATCATACCCTAGCCGTATTACAATGTCTTTATTTTATAAGGGAAATACAATGGGAAAATACCACGGGATACCCAAAACCATGGGCCCGCAAAACAACTGGTGAAAACAGCCCCAAAAATTTTCTTCAGGGGCGTTGCCCCCGAACCCCCATTTCTCGGGGGCGCTACCCTCAGAACCCCCTAGTCAGGTGGGATGGTCCCCCTTGGAACCCCGTGGGGGGGCGATGCCCCCCCGCTAGGGTGACTGTACAATCCACCTACATATCATATAAAACTGGGGTACAAACACGGCTGATACAATATCATCTATGAGACTAGAAGATCTAGCTCCACAACCAACAACCCCTAACCCACCCATAGCCAAATATGGAAAGGAACAAGAAGCTCCAAAGGGAAAACTACCGATAGGAAACAACTTTGAAGTGTTAGGAAACCAAGAACTTGAGGCCAGTGCTCTAGACGATTCCTCAAAAAAAAAAAAAAAAAAAAAATCTTGCAGAGGTGGAAAACCAGACAAACAAGGAAATATCGTCCCCTCAGGAACAAGGCGAAAAAATAGACAACCATGAACTAGAAACAGAGGAAGAAGATATGGAGGAAGAGGAAGGAGAAATAGAAATGTCTCAATACTCCATTCAACAAGTTACTCGTGGAAGGAAATCGGAAAATGAAAGAAGAGAAAGGGACACTTACAAAGAGAAGCTCCAGGGTTCCCAACCCACCTTGGAAAAAATGTTAAACAATCGCAGTGCAAGACACCAGGGGCATCCCTCCAAAGGGGCCACTTCCAACCCAAAAAGTAAGCGATGAAGGTAGTCTCATGGAATTGTAGGGGGGTGGGAGTAGAACAAAGGAAGAGTCGATGAAATATCTCCTTCGCATATCAAGCCCAGACATTCTACTTATCCAGGAGACTAAAATGGAGGAACTAGCCTTCCTCCAAACTAGCGATTTTTTTTGGAAAAATGGGCACGGAATAACGGTCAGTGCAAGGGGAGCCTCCGGTGGATTAGGCACTTTGTGGGATAAGGACAAATTTGAGATTTTGGCTTTTGACATCTGCATTCACTAGATTTACACTAAACTTCTCCACAAGGAGTCAGATCTCCAGATCTGCCTTTTTAACATATATGCTCCGAATCTTATCTAAAAAAAAAAGACTGCTGGAATCTCATTCAATACTACCTCAGAATTCACCAATTGGAGGATATTGTTTTAGCTGGAGATCTAAATGTCACTCTGTCCATAGGGGAAAAAAGAGGGGGATCCATTGTAAGAGACCAATTTCGGGAAACGGTGGAAGATCTCATTCATGAATGGGAGCTTGAAGAAATTAATCCCTCCAAAGGTAAATTTAATTGGACGAACAAGAGAATGGGCCCAGGGCACATCGCCGCTAGATTGGATAGATTCTTAGTCCATAGCACCTTTCTACTTCTAGGACTGGATGTCACCTCTATATCCTGCCTTTTAACGCTTCAGATCACAAGCCTATTCTTTTAGATGTTTCCAAAGACAAAAACTTGGGGCCCATTCCCTTCAGGTTCAGTCCATCATGGATCCAGAAGGAAGGATTCCATGAAATTGTCCTCGGAGTTTGGTCGAGACCAGTCTGAGGATCACCATTCTTCGTTTGGGAAGAAAAGCTGAGGCGTCTTAAAAAGATCTCAAGAGATGGGCTAAAAACCTAAAATCTCCTTCATATCAGAGATTGGAAGCCCAAACTCACCTGGAAAATCATCAAATCCTATTGGAAGAAAGCCCGATCACTAATGAGAAGATGGAACACAAATTGGATCTTCAAAGGAAGCTTCACTCTGCATGTAGAGAGGAGGAATATTATTGGAGGCATAAGTCTAGAAGCCTTTGGCTTCAAGCTGGTGACAAGAATACTAGTTTCTTCCAAAAACAAACTGAAGCTAGGAAGCAGTACAATTCGGTTAAAGAAATTCAAAGCCATGACCAGATCATTAACGATTTCAACGAAATCAAACAGCAATATATTGGACCTCTCGCTTGGATTGATCAAAAGCAATATATTGCCCATTACCAGGAAATTCTCCTCCAAGGCCAAAGCTTCTCTGAATATTGGTGCCAAACCATTTGGGTTTTTATCCCTGAGCATGAAATTTGATATGAACCTAAAAGGATCCTAAGTATATAACAGGTCCATCATTAGGAACTTAAAAGAGATGAACAAGATCCTCAAGTGTCCAAAATGACAAATGCCAACAAGTTTTGTGTGTGTATAGCCTGATCAAAGCAAGCCCAAGAAGAAAATATCAATATTATAGCTCTAAAGCCATTGCAAACCCAAGCTTAGAACTCCTGGAGATGGAGGAACTTCGAACAGACGTCTTAATGTTTCAAAGACATGATAATAGTAAGGATATTATCATGATAATTTGAGTTCCCAAAAGGATTATGGCTGGATCTTAACTAGTTTTCAAGATCCTATCAACACTGTATCACTGAATTACTAAGAATTGTCCAATGTTAAGTACTTTTCAAGATCCTATCAACACTGTATCACTGAATTACTAAGAATTGTCCAATGTTAAGTACTTTTCAAGATCCTATCAACACTGTATCACTGAATTACTAAGAATTGTCCAATGTTAAGTACTTTTCAAGATCCTATCAACACTGTATCACTGAATTACGAAGAATTGTCCAATGTTAAGTACATTTCAAGATCCCATCAACACTGTATCACTGAATTACCAAGAATTGTCCAATGTTAAGTACTTTTCAAGATCCCATCAACACTGTATCACTGAATTACCAAGAATTGTCCAATGTTAAGTACTTTTCAAGATCCTATCAACACTGTATCACTGAATTACCAAGAATTGTCCAATGTTAAGTACTTTTCAAGATCCTATCAACACTGTATCACTGAATTACCAAGAATTGTCCAATGTTAAGTACTTTTCAAGATCCTATCAACACTGTATCACTGAATTACTAAGAATTGTTCAATGTTAAGTACTTTTCAAGATCCTATCAACACTGTATCACTAAATTACTAAGAATTGTCTAATGTTAAGTACTTTTCAAGATCCAATCAACACTGTATCACTGAATTACCAAGAATTGTCCAATGTTAAGTACTTTTCAAGATCCCATCAACACTGTATCACTGAATTCCCAAGAATTGTCCAATGTTAAGTACTTTTCAAGATCCTATCAACACTGTATCACTGAATTGCTAAGAGTTGTCTAATGTTAAGTACTTTTGAAGATCCTATCAACACTGTATCACTGAATTACTAAGAATTGTCCAATGTTAAGTACTTTTCAAGATCCTATCAACAATGTATCACTGAATTACCAAGAATTGTCAAATGTTAAGTACTTTTCAAGATCCCATCAACACTGTATCACTGAATTCCCAAGAATTGTCCAATGTTAAGTACTTTTCAAGATCATATCAATACTTATCAGTGAATTACTAAGAACTGTCCAATGTTAAGTTCATTTTTTCAACATTTAGTAATTCTAACAATACATACACTGAGATTACAAGATCTGTAGCTGCATCTATTCGACCCCGTGCAAGAGCAATCTTACAGATATCCAAAAACAAAGAAAAAAAAAAACTACGCAACATATGAACAGTAAGAACCAGACATGCATAAGATGCTTCACCCGACCTTCATGTCAGGCCTGGGGTCAAATGCCATAACTCTCACATAGCCTTCGCTGTCTAAAGGATAGCTGGGAAGACGACTCCATGTCTTTTCACTCACATTGTAAAATACCACCTCCAACACCCTCAAACATCCATTGAGTATAAAGCAGGCGCAATCCCCAACTCCTATGCAGCTTATAAACGGGCAGCCCATGGAGTTGTCCATTTCATACAGAGTCCTGTTAACATCCTCACACAACGACGAAGGCATTCTGGCGATCTCTTTCCACAATGATGAAGAAGAAGAAGAGAAGTCTGCCTTCAGCGTTTCAAACTCCCTCACACAAGGATGAAGGCATTCTGGCGATCTCTTTCCACGATGATGATGAAGAAGAGGATTCCCCCTTCAGCTTTTCAAACTCCCATATAATGACCTCCTGCAAAAGTCCCTCTCCTTCTTTCAGCTTGCCACTTGTAATTAGAACCCTCGACCCACAGGTTACCATGTAAGGAAAAATATGTTTTTTCTTAGCCATTTCTGGCAAGGGTGCAGAAATGAAAGTCCCGTTTCTGATGTTGAAACCCATTATGCCCCACCCGCCATCAATGATCGTCAAGCAGTAGAAAGCACCATCACAAAAAACCATCTCCATTCCCATACCTGGCCGCACTATCCACACATCCTCCGGGAGCTGTCCTGCAATGCTCCATGACTTGTCATTGGAATCATAGTAGCATAATTCGGTCGTATTGGTACTTCCTGTACGGAAATTCGTAACAAATTCGAATTCGTCGAATATTCGGTGTAGGTGTAATACAGATACGGATTGTTAGTAAACAATTAAATTTTGAAAACCAATTTAAAAACAAAATAATTTTCTTTTAATTATTTAAACACTTTAAAATAGAAATACCATTCAATTTCATACTTTCTTATTAAAATAACTATGAATAAGTAGTTGCCGACTCTTACACTTCCATATCCGAAGTTGTTGAGATTTCATATTTTTGTTTTTTAAATATCGATTAAATTTTATTATATAAATGTCTATGTATATTTATGGTATATTTGTAAATATTTGATTAAAAATATTATATATAAGCAAGCTACTTCCGTATTTTAACCGTACTAGATATTTTCATTACGTATTTTTTCCATATCGAATCGTATTCGAATCCGTATTCGTACTCGAATTATGCTACTATGATTGGAATTATAGATTTCCACTATATCGCCTTTCTGATCACGCGGTCGACCGACAGCCACCACTTTGTATGTCTTTCTGGTGTCGTCATCGCCTTCCATGATGCCCATGGCTCTAACCGACCATATGGATGAGATAGGAGGAAGCTTTAAGGACGTTCTTGTGAGGGGATTGGAAACAACAAATTTTGGAAAATATATAATTAATACTTAAGATTTTTTAATCATATTAATTAAATACAATACTTATCTTAATAAATTTTCCAATTCACACGAACAAAATTCAAAAATGTACATTTAAATTAATAGGTATGTATGGGTATGTAGATACCCTCATTGTAAATGTGAGCCTTTTCCACATGCTCATCACATACCTATTAATAACTCCCCATTTGCTCTTGATATGGGGATTTCTCAAGACCCATATGAAATAGGGGTAAAGAATTTTTTAAGTAGTATTTTTCTTTGGAAATTTGGCAAGGCTTTAGCTTTGCGATCTTCGCTTGCTTTCTGGCTTTCAAATCGAAGAATTCATTAGCTCTTGGGTCCTTGGATTCACAACTCTCAACTTGTGGTTTGGATTCATTGAGATCCTCTCAACTGGTTTGTTTGCCCCTTCGGATAGTAATCACAAAGTCACTTTAGGGATTAGGTGGAATATAATTCGATTGAGCCTAAACTAAGTGGGAAATTATTAGACCATAAAGTTTCTTATCAATACTTACAATATGGTTTGTTCAATTTACAATTCAAATTTGAGTAGAGAAATTCAAGAGATTCAAAAGACTCTTTGACACCATGAGAAATTGAATAGTACATCCATTTTCTTGATAACCTCCAAACTACATAACATTGGGAATCAACACTCCATACATAATGCCTCCACAAAAAAACACTAACTATTTTATAGCAATAAATTCAATTGGTAAAAACCAAAGCTACAATGCTCCACAACTTAGTTTGTAACTTGAGCAAAAACTCTCATTTTATAGACTCATATCCTCGCCCTTCAATGGAAGTAGTTCAGGGAATCTCACATAACTATCTACCATACACTAAATAATATCTACGATGATACTTTTTAAGCCATGGAGAAATATTCAACAAACAAGTTAATTTTCATCTAGTTTAAATATATTTTACAAATGCAGTTTGTTTTTGGCACTTTTCGTCACATCTATTTTAATAGAGCTATCAAAAGATCACGAAAGAAGATAGAATCAATTTATATAATTTTTGAAGCTTATTTTGTATTTTGAGTTTGTCCAATTCGTTGTAGTATTTTGTTAATATAAATCATAACCATCTTTATTATAATTAGAAAAATCTTTATCACATTTACAATTATTAAAATTTTAACTAAAATAAAATAAATTTATATTAAAATAAAAGTTTATATGAAGAGAGGTTTGATGGCTTTAATTAATATTATAGTTGATGAAAGAGAGGTTTTATGGTTTTTCTTAGAGATTTAAGAGCATTTGTTAAATTTAGTTGTTTTTGTTTTGTTTTCAATTTGGGAGGTGGAGCAAAGTGTCTAGTTATAAGTGGGAGTAGTTTATGGAATTTGTGGAATATTGAAAAAAAAATTGGAATTAGAATTGATTTTAGTCATTTTGCATGGTTGGAAATTTATGGGATTTTAGTTTTGGAGTTGCAAGTGTTTGGTTGTAAGTGGAAGTGGTTTTGGGAATTTGTAAACCATTTTAAAAACTTTGGATTTAAGATTGTTTTTAGTTATTTTGCATATTTGCAAATGCATAAGGGTTTAAGGGTTTTTGCCTTGTAAAAGAGTTACAACATGAAGAATCTATATACTTTCTTAATCATTTAAGACAAAAAAAACACCAAATAGCACATTAATCATTGTTTCAGTGTCACATTGACATTGTTGACCCACAAATGGTGAGCAATGCAAACACATCTTAATTAAGGTTTTAATAATTAAAAGGACAAAAATTAATCAAGGTTTTGATAATTAAAAAAACAAACATTAATCAAGGTTTTAATAATTAAAAATGCATTAACTATTAAAAATCTCATTCTTTGAACCACAATAGCTTCATGGTTATTTCATTATTTATGCAAATATCTCAAAAAAAATAGCTTCATGGTTAGGTGAGCTAAAATAGCTTCATGGTTATTTCGTTATTTATGCAAATATCTCAAAAAAAATTTAAGCTATATATAATTAGCAATTATTTTATATTTTATAAAAAAATTAGAAATTTGATTAAGCTTAAAAACATTGTTTAGCAATGATATTCTTAATTCTTTATATAACAATTTTTAATAATAATATCTTCTTCTTATCGAGGTAGAAAAAAAGATAAAAGAAAAAAGAACTTTTAATAAAAATACATCCCTCAAAATTCTAAGAAAATTTAAGAAAATCTAATTCATTTAATATAAATCAATTTCACCAAACCAAAGATAGTACTCCATACCAAACACTTGAGACTCTACATAAACCTAAGTAGGTTAGTTGAATTAGCATTTTATTCATTAAATTATTTTATTTTAGCTTTTATTTTTTATTTTAAAATTGAAATTTAGAATACAAATTTATTATATTTAGGAGTGTAATGTCAATTAGGTTTAACTTGGTGGTTGGTTGAGAGGAGTGGTATCCTCCCCACAAAAAATCAATTCCTACTAGTGACATGTTATTGTATTCACATCAAGTCATGAAGAATTTAATTTAAAAAAAATCATTATCCTAAAATAAAATTATTATTATTATCTATCATGTTCTAAGTTTCATCTTAAACAAAGTAGATAAAAGTTCTTTATTTTGAGTCTTTACCAACTAAATTTATAAAATTGAAGTTGTTAAAAAGTTATATATTTTAATAATGTTATTATTTTATGCTATAAATTTTTCATTACAACAATGACACCATATAATAATAAGATAAGATAAACACTCTACATAAAATTTAAAGATAAACTAAATATCTATTCCCAATCCCAACTTATATTAATTCCTAATCTTAACTTATCACACTATTAATAGATAAAGACATTCACTTAACTTAATTATTAAATATAACCTTCCAAAAAACACTTTAGTTATGTTCACATAAACTAAATATCCATTTCCAATCCCAACTCCCAACTTATCATAATATTAATAGATAAAGACATTCACTTAACTAAATGACATCATAAGGATATCTTAATTATTGAATTAGCCTTTCCAAAAATCTTTAGTTATCTTCAATAATTGTTGTGGAAGACTTGTGTTATATACATTCATTTTACAAAATAGCATCATAAGGTTATCTTAGCTATTGAATATAGCTTTCCAAAAAACATTTTAGTTATTTTTATAATTGAATAATTGTTGTGGAAGATTAGTATTTGATTATTTATAAATATTTTTTATTTTTATGAAAATGATGTTTTTCAAATATTTTGAATATATGGTTTTTTAGGAGAAAACACATGTTCTTATCTATTAGTCCCATCCAAGTTGTATAAACCCAATACAAGTACAATCTATATCCTCATTGTAAATTTGTGCCTTCTCCATATGCTCATTCACATACCTAGTAATAACTCCACATTGGATTTTGATATGGGGACTCTCAAGACCGATATGAAACATGGGATGGAGATTTTTTTAGTAGTATCTTCCTCTAGATATTGGCAAGGCTTTAGCTTTGTGATATTAGCTGGCTCTCTTGCTTTCAAATTGAGGAATTCATTGACTCTTGGGTCCTTGGATTCACAACTCTTAGCTCATGGTTTGTATTCACTAGGATCCTCTTAGCTGATTTGTTTGCCCCTTCAGATAGTAATCAGAAAGTAATTGTGAGGATTAGGTGGAGTATAATTCAATTGAGCCTAAATGGAGTGGGTAATTATTGGACCATAAAGCTTCTTATCAATACTTGTAACATGGACTATTGGGGTCACAATTCAAATTTGAGTAGAGAAATTCAAGAGATTCAAAGGACTCTCCAACGCCATGAGGAATTGAATAGTACATCTATTTTCTCAATGACCTCTAAACTACACAAAATTGGGAATAAACACTTCATACAAAATTCCTCTATAGAATAAGCACTAACTATCTTGTAGCAATAAATTCAAGTCCTAGAAGCCGAAGCTACAATGCTTAGCAACCTAGTCTTTAACTTAAGAAAAATATCTCATTCTACAACCTCAAATCCCCACCCTTCAAAGCTCTCATTCTACAACCTCAAATCCTTGCCCTTCAAAGATCTCATTCTACATCCTCAAATCCCCACCCTTCAATGGAAGTAGTACCGAGGAATCTTAAATAGGAAGAGACTATCCTCTAAGCACTAGATAATAACGATGTGAAAACCTTTTTCAACCATGATGAAATATTAAGCAAACAAGTAAGTTTTTAGCCCGTTTAAATATATTTTGCAAATATGGTTTGTTTTTAGGCCTTTTTTTTCACTTCTATCTTAATAAAGATATAAGTCACTCCTTCGCGAAGGAAGATAAAATAAATCTATATAGTTTTTTGAAGCTTTGATTTGAGGTTTCTTGCCAAACCATAATTCATATTTTTATATTTTCACAACATCCAATTTATTATAATACTTTGTCCATATAAATCATAACAATAATAAAAAAATAAAAATATTATAATAATAAAAATATTTATTATAACAATAAAAACATAAAAACATTTCGTCAATATAAATCATAACAATTTTTATTATAATAATAAAAATATTATAGTTAAAAAATCTTTATCACATTCATCAATATTTAATTCATTATCAATATTTTATTTTATTATTATAAATTTTAACTTAAATAAAATTGATTTATATCAAAATAAAAGTTCATATGAAATGAGGTTTTATGGCTTTAATTAATATTATAGTTGGATGAAAATCACTTTGAGAGGTTTCATGGCATCGATTGATATTGATTGATATTGTAGTTTCTCTTAATATTTAATGATTATTATAATTATTTTTTGTTTTGTTTTAATTTGGGAAGTGTGGAAGTGGGTTTATAATTTGTGGAATATTTAAAAACATTTGGAACTAGAGTTGTTTCTAGTCATTTTACATCGTTGGAAATTTATAGAGTTTTTAGTTTTGGAGATGCAAGTGTTTGGTTGTAAGTGGAAGTGATTTTGAGAATTTTTAATACTTTAAAAGCTTTGGAATTAAGATTTCTTTTAGTTATTTTGCATAGCTGCAAATGCACCAGCATAGACCCGTATCTATCAAGCACCGAGAGAAATCCAATTTCTTGAGGTGTATTTAAAAAAAAAAATTTAAACTCAAGAAATTTGTTCTCTCTTGATTGATAGATCCGGGTTTAAGTTTTAAGTTTTTATTTTATAAACGAACATCTATTTTTTAATTACTTTTCATAATATTTTATTTTATGAACCAACATGGAGTTTTTTTTAAATACTTTCCATAATTTTTTATTTTATGAGCCGACATGATTTTTTTAAATTATTTTGTTACAAAAGTTATTTTGTTACAAACGTTACATCACGTTACAACATCTCCCCAAGCCGACATGAAAATTATTTTGTTACAAATGTTATTTTGTTACATTGTTACAAACGTTACATCACGTTACAACATCTCCCCCATACTGGGCTGTAGAGCACCTCGTTACACTTGGTGCAATAAGGGTTTTTTCCTTATAAAGAAGTTGCAACACAAAGATTCTATATACTTTCTTCATCATTTAATGAAAAAAAATCACCAAACAAACATATTAATTATTGTTTCACTTTCACATCGATATTGTTGACTCACAAATGGTGAGCAATGCATACAAATCTTAATCAAGTTTTTAATATTTAAAAAAACATTCACTACTAGGGATGTCATTCTTTGAACTACAATAAGGTGGGGGTAAAAATAGCTTCATCGTTATTTCATGCCTTATGCAAATCTCTCATAAAGTTTTTAAGCTATATATGATTAACAATTATTTCATGTTTTATAAAAAGAGTTAGAAACATGACAAGGCTTCATAAATATTGTTTATAAATGATATTGTTAACTGTTATGCAACAATTTTTAATAATAATATCTTTTTCTTGCCTTTATTTTCAAGAAATCTTCACTTTATTTAAGAAACAAAGAATCAACTTTTTTTTTATCCATGATATGCACATTCTTAGTGTACTTAATTTATTATTTCTTGTCTTGCCGTACAAATAATCTTCTGACCTCTGTCTACTTGTGGTTCCTTGAATGTCAGCGACATACCCTCGGAGTTGAAACAACATACTAAAAATTCTCTATGGCAGCATCAAAATTTTGCCTAGCATAGAAAAAAAGGGTACTGTAAAAAAACCCATTTTGCCTCCTAACTGTCAAAAAAACCCATTGATATTGATAATCATGAATTTTCGCAAGATAGGGAAATTGTTCCATAGAAGGGTTGTCGGCAATGGAGGTGGTTTGAGGGTGCGCAGAGTGTGCAGAAGTTCGTATCACCGTTCAGGCAGATGGAGTCAGCTCGCATAAAGGTCGTGGGCATCGGCGGTGGAGGGAACAATGCTGTAAATCAATGATTGCCGCGGTGGAGGGAACAATGCTGAAATTTCCATTCTAAATATTCAGAGTTTGCTTTCTTTTCTATTCTAAATATCCATTTGCTTATTTGTGCGAATGATTCTTTAGAATCGAATAAGAAAAGCTACTCGGAGTTTGTCCTTGAAAACTCGGAGGATCAACACTCATTCGTCTTGTCGTATATTGATAATAATATTCACTGCAAATATGTTGCACAAGCCATATATCAAAGAAATATAGTTTGACAAAATACCCAATATTTTCTGCAAATTGCAGATCATGTTAAATCATTGAAATATTTACATGTAGTTGGTATGTAATACAATGTATTGTATTTTTTTTTTTTTGAATTTTTATTAATCGCGAACAATGATAAAAAATGTCCCATCCATACCTATTATCCAATAAAAATTTAGAAAATAAGTAATAAAACAAATTGGAAAATCATATTATCTTTGTTCACTTTGGTAAATATAATGTTTTTCAATGAATTGATGTTCAACTAATAAAAAAAGACTGAACATATAGTCTTTGCCTACGGCAGGGATCTCACGACTGCTTTGTGAACGTAAGTAGACTTTGTCTATTAAATTCTTTCCATAGCAGATGCTTCACTTCGCATTACAGCTACGAATCCGATGTCAATCAAAAGATTTAAAAGATCATTGATTTGATGAGCTATGGGATACCGACATTCATGACTGCTCCACTAGATTCTGCAACCCCATTCTTGTCCACGCTTAAGTCCCAATAAGAATTACTTGAGTGCAATGATGATTATTTCTCGGTCATCATGCAATAAACTCTAGTTGCTAACTACACAACCATGCAATAAACTCTACCAAGCTATTTATCATCATTTTATCACAAATATGCAAAATGAGGCTTGACTCGTAAGTATCTACATGTATACACAACCATGCAATAAACTCTAATTGCTAAGTACACAACCATGCAATAAACTCTAATTGCTAAGTACACAACCATGCAATAAACTCTAATTGCTAACTACACAACCATGCAATAAACTCTACCAAGCTATTTATCATCATTTTATCACAAATACGTTCATGCTGCTGAAAAAAGAGAAATGATAGATTTATCTACAGTCTTCAATCTAAAATTGTGAAAATGAAAAGAATTCATATGATATTAGCATATATTATTTTCTAGTTAATTCTTAGAAAGAATTTAGAAGCATTTACTATTTACAGTCATACAGCCTTACTATTGATGACTCGAAAATGATGTATACACTAAAAAACACTGTCATAAAAAATATCATACCAGATTGAATAAGTAAGTAGAAAATGGTGAACACATTTTTGTGTACATGCAATCCAGAGGGAAAAAATACTTATAAATACGAATTTTAACTTAACTTTCACGTGACTTTATAAGAAATGAAATATTAATGCTAACTAATTGAAAAAGATGTTGAAATTCAATCTTGGGTAAAAGAGGCCCAACGTCTCCTCATGTGCTCAATCTTCTCATCCACCAGACTGCCTTGCAGAACTGTCCCTATAGCAAGTAGCAACGATGCCTATATGATTTGTCATTGATATATTAGGATACCTGAGCATGTTGATTTTACCATACTCTGCAGAACTGCCCGACTATAGCAAGTAGCAACACCGCCTACAAGATTTGGGATTTCCGTCAAACTAAATTATCCATTAGGCCTGTGCCTTAACCACTGCATCTACTTATATCTGAACCACCAAAATTTGAATTACTTGAGTGCAATGATGATTGCACTCAAGTCCATAGAGTTCATGAAGATCCAACATGTAGATTTTGCCGAGAGACCCGATCTAAGGGGGAATGGAGCCAGTCAGATTGTTGTTATCGGGAGTCTTTTGCTTGAATGTTGTCGTCATCGTCTTTTGCTTTCGTGAGGATTTAAAACCCCTCCAAGTTTGAGTATGTTGTCTTCTACTTTGAACTCGACTGAATTGACTCGATTAGACTGAAAAAGTTAGCTAGAGACCAACTGAATTACAATGACTCATTGACTCAACAACATATTTACACCGATAGGTGTTTATATCTTAGAATTTGGGTTGGACTATCATCTATGCTTTTCCTAGATTGAAGGAAACTTGACTATTTTAGCATAGATGGCTGGTAAAGATGTTGAATTGATTTCAACATCTTGGGTATTTTACTCGGCAATGGAGGTGGTTTGAGGGTGCGCAGAGTGTGCAAAAGTTCGTATTCACCGTTCTGTTGGCTCCCGATAACAACAATCTGGACATACAATCTAATACTGCTCCATATCAATAAAAGATGATGTAATCATGACTGCTCCACTGGATTCTGCAACCCCATTCTTGTCCACGCTTAAGTCCACGATAAGAATTACTTGAGTGCAATGATGATTATTTCTCGGTCATCATGCAATAAACTCTAATTGCTAACCACACAACCATGCAATAAACTCTACCAAGCTATTTATCATCATTTTATCACAAATATGCAAAATGAGGCTTGAATCGTAAGTATCTACATGTATACACAACCATGCAACAAACTCTAATTGCTAACTACACAACCATGCAATAAACTCTACCAAGCTATTTATCATCATTTTATCACAAATATGCTCATGCTGCTGAAAAAAGAGAAATGATAGATTTATCTACAGTCTTCAATCTAAAATTGTGAAAATTAAAAGAATTCATATGATATTAGCATATATTATTTTCTAGTTAATTCTTAGAAAGAATTTAGAAGCATTTACTTTTTACATTCATACAGCCTTACTATTGATGACTCGAAAATGATGTATACACTAAAAAACACTGTCATAAAAAATATCATACCAGATTGAATAAGTAACTAGAAAATGGTGAACACATTTTTGTGTACATGCAATCCAGAACCTAAAATCATGATACTGTTTTTAGGTATATGCTTTGTGAACAATATTCTCCACCGTAAGCTACTAGGAGTTTGTCCTTGAAAACTTGGAGGATCAAAATCATTAGTTACATGCAAATAATCTTAATAGATAAACACATAAGGGACATGAAAATCCAGTGGAGCTGTTGGTAATTGAAAAAGCATGACTATTTATAATCAGTCATGATTACATCATCTTTTATAATCATCTTTTTCAATTAATCATGACTATTTATCAATGGGACAAGATAATCATTGATATTGATGGATTCTTTTTCAACACCATGAAAATCTAGTGGAGTTGTTGGGTTTTCAAATGTCACTAACGACATTCGAACACCCTTGCATGTCACCTAAGGATGTGCAACACTACATCTACTTACATCTGAACCACCAACATACCGCTATAAGGAAGCACTGTACTGTGCGCTTTCAAGTTCAACCGATCAAATTTTCTGATTTCTCATTACAAACATTGAAACGCTCCAATTTACAGATCAACACATCCATTTCTAAAAGGTAAGTTGAAAATAGTTTTGCTGAAATGCCATATCACTGAAATGAAAGACCAATGTCCCCAGTAGTCATGTTATACTGTACATGCCACCTTGCTATAAAACATACGGGGATAATTGCACCAAAGATAATTTTATCAAACTTTAGCAGCAGAATCATTCAGGTACTGAATTCTCCGATAAAATGATTGTAAATAGCTTGGTAGAGTTTATTGCATGGTTGTGTAGTTAGCAATTAGAGTTTATTGCATGATGACCGAGAAATAATCATCATTGCACTCAAGTAATTCTTATTGGGACTTAAGCATGGACAAGAATGGGGTTGTAGAATCCAGTGGAGCAGTCATGAATGCCTGTATCCCATAGCTGATCAAATCAATGATCTTTTAATTATTTTGATTGACATCGGATTCGTAGTTGTAATGCGAAGTGAAGCATCTGCTATGGAAAGAATTTAATAGACAGAGTTTACTTACGTTCACAAAGCAGTCGTGAGATCCCTGCTGCAGGCAGAGACTATATGTTTCATCTTTTCTTATTAGTTGAACATCAATTCATTGAAAAACATTATATTTACCAAAGTAAACAAAGATAATATGATTTTCCAATTTGTTTTATTACTTATTTTCTAAATTTTTATTGGATAATAGGTATCGATGGGACATTTTTTTATCATTGTTCGTGATTATTTAAAATTCAAAAAAAAAATACAATACATTGTATTACATACCAACTACATGTAAATATTTCAGTGATTTGACATGGTCTGTGATTTGCAACAAACATTTAAAACCAATCTGACATCTGATTAGTGTGACATCTGATTCTTACTTGTCATTGAGTTTTTTTAGACACCAAATTATCTCACAGGTTTACGTGTAGGCGGGGTAGCCTGCAACACTTCTTGAGTGGGTTCTGGAACCTTCATTGCTTGTTAATGTTCTCAGTTAGCTTCCTAATGTTCTCAGTCAACTTCCGTGTTTAATTTTTCTTGATTCATTGCTTGCTCATGTTCTCAGGTTCTCAGTCGTATCTAAGCTTCCATGTTTAATTTTACTTGGTATGTTTGTGGCCTGCCATACTCCTTCAATGGGTTTTGGAACTTTCACTTGTTATGTTTTTTTGCCTGCCACGCTCCTTCAATGGAGTTCTGGAACCTTCATCCAGTGCACCTGCTGAGGCTCCGTGACAAACCATCAATTCAAACAAATCCCAGGGAGATGGATCAACGAAACTATCTGAGTTCCCCTCAACGGGTTCGGCACCAATTTTGGGAAGGGGTGCTTGGCATCTGTTTTCACAGTGATGCGGGCTCGACTTGATAAAGGCCTACCTATAGCATTTGTAAATGCTCTGTTAAGGATTCTATGCTGGTTCTTACAATCTGGTTTTGTTTTTATCTGTAATTTCAAGTATATCTTTCATCTCTTTTAATGTAAGTATATCCACTTTCATTTTGTCAAACTATATTTCTTTGATATATGGCTTATGTAGCATATTTGCAGTGAATATGTTTCTTAGTATATATCCTTTGTCTCTTATGGATTTTTTTTAGAAGAAATGGTTGGATCTTTTCTCTTAACTTGTGATGAGTCTGTTGTGTCTCATGCGCCAACTTCAGAAAGCTTATGGATTGACACCCAACCACCTTGATTATTTACTGTTCGACATGCTGCCACTCTTGGGTCGCGGCTAAAATATGGCTAGCTATAAAATGTTGTAATCTCTATTTTGAACAAGTAAAAAGGGAAGAATAGATATAACGTGCTTCTATCTAGACATGAAGTGATATACGTTCATGAAATTGAGTGGAATCCTGACGTGCAGGGACGCTTCTTCCTTCCTTTCCCAGGCAGGCATTGGGATTTCAACCGTTGAATAATGGACCACCGGGAGATCCCGCCTTAGCATGATGGATTCTTAATAAATAACAAACGAGGACAAGTCTATAAAGTAATCCCCTAAATTATCTTCTTTAGGAACTAGTAAATAGATGGAGGTGAACCCTTGTCAACTAGAACAAAGTGGTAGAAAATGAACTTGGAGCAGCCATCTAAACTAGCTAAATTCACTATAAAGGAAGGTTTGCAGGAATGATTTTCAGGCATAAGCTGTCTACATGAAAGCAACCTATAGACAACAGTTGAGGAGGTGTTTATTTGGTCAAGTGCCTTTCAGTCACAAACATAGGCTTTTTACCTGTATCATAGTCAGTAATAAAAGATGGGCAATCTTTACTACATTGGATATTAACAAAACATTTCCCGAAATAAAAGCAGTGAAAACTTCACATTCTTGAAGCCAATGCATAAACTCATCGAACAGTTGAACTGGGTGAAGAGGATGTCTAATACTCCTGACGATGTTTAATATTCTTTGTACATGCAAGTATATCCTATAAGAAACACAATTTTTTTGGGGAATTTATTATTTTGATCAGGCATGTGCTTAAATTTGATCTAATGTAGATATTTTTACTCATCATGTGATGTCTTATTGCAGTTTGATATTAATCTCGGATTTTGTTTTTTCTTGTTAAAAAATGGATTTGTGGATTCCAAATATTTCAGATATTCTTATCCTGCATAATGACATAGTATTTAGGAGTATCTAATGTTTTTTATGTATATCTTGTAGAATCAATTGACTTCATCGAGAGAGATTACTATTTTTCTGTCAGCAGGTTGTCGATGAGATTGTTAAATATTTTGTGTTGCTTGATGTAATATGTTGCATGTAATGTTGGTTTCTGTTCAGGTTTCAGAAACTGATGATAATAATGTTTCCTTCCTTATAGGAAAGCTAATAGTGTTTGGTAGCTCTTCAGCAGGTTGTCGATGAGATTGTTAAACATTTTGTGTTGCTTGATGTAATATGTTGCATGTAATGCCACTTTCTGTTCCGGTTTCATAAATTGATGAGAATAATGTTTCCTTCCTTATAGGAAAGCTAACAGTGTTTGGTAATGGATGCTAGTTAGAAATTCTTGTAGCAGTAGGTATCAGTTAATGAACTCTACTCCTATAGTACAAGTGGCTTTCTAGAAGAAAAATCCTATTTCTAACATTTTAAAAATTGCACAAGTTCTTGAAAACTTCAAGAAGCTTTGAGAGATTGATATAATAACATTACTTTATGAATGCTCAAGTTCTTTGAAGCTTTGGGAGATTGATACTTCAAAGCAAATTCCATATTTTTCACTCAGTCGAGGATTAATCAGACAATGTTGAATTAGTCCATATATCTCAACAATGGGAGCTATCTCAACAATGTTGAATGCTGCATGATGATATAAAGATGAGTAACTTGCGGATTGTGTTAGTTACACCTAGATCATATGGCCACTTTGAACCAAGAATCAAAGAAAGAACCAATGGGAGAAGCACGAAGACCTACTATGAAGGGACAGGCTAGGTAGATTGGTCAACAAATTCTTCATCCCACCAAAAGAAAATAGCAGCCTCGTAAGGGACCATAGAAACAAGAGAACTAATAAAAACCAAGGATTTAAGAGTAAGGAGATAAATAGCTACAGTCATTGGGTTCAACCAGAGTACCTAAAAAAAATAACATGCATGTGAGATGTAGAACAAGGATTTTATCCAAGAAGGTATGCAGTTAATATAGGGGGGGTGGTTCATCCATAATTGTATTGATGAAGGAGTATCAATATTTAGGTGGATACAATAGGAGAGCCTTGACACAATATTGGTTCTCTTTGATTACAACTAGATTGAGTGGGGATTAGAGAACTATTGTTTGCTTTATCGATGGATGCTATATGTTCTCATTAGATCATGTGTCTTAGTTTGAGATGATATGCACTTTATATCAGTAGTCAGTTTGAAGTGAGCTATTGAATTATTGTATTAAGAATGATGCTAAAAAGGCGAGTTTAGAAATAGTTCTTACTACAAATAGTTATTTCTCTTATTTTGTTTGGCATATCAAATAAAAATTATTGTGAACACTCTTCTATTTTGGTATAGGGGTGGGCCTTTAACCACACAAAGTAGCCAACCATTCTCTGTAGTTTCATCCACCAAGGTATGTAGTAATTTATTGGACGAGTAATTTATTTTTCTAGCATCTTTCTTCAAAATTGAGATAAGAGTTAGATTTTGCTTTACTTTTATTTATTATCCACTATAAATATTTGTTGTTGCTATAGTTATGCTAAGAATAAGCATTTTACAAATTATAGTTTAACTTATCTCTCTTATTTTGATTTGCTCTTTATAGGGGAAGGTTGCTTGGCAAGTGAATTCCTCTTATGGATTTTTGGAGTATGAATCTATTCCTATGGTTGATAAGGATGTGGATGGTTGTTGGAAACGAAGGGGTTATGGAGAAATTTTGCCGGTATCTAAATGTATTTTTTAATGTGTCTTTGACTTTTGGAATAAGAAGATATTTTATTTTTTATTTTTTAGATGGTAGGTAACATTGCTCGTAGGATCTTTGTAGTTGGTCAAATATTGTCTCTACCTCAATCAACCTAGGTATGTGACCATTTTCCAGAATTTGACAAGATGGTGTTAACTGTTGGAAATTTTATTCTCATATCAATGAATAAGAAATTTTATTTAAGTGTGATAGCTCAATGGTAGAGCACCTGCCTTATAGGCAGGAGGTTGGTGGTTCGATTCCTCCGTGTCCTATATATATTCTAAAACCATTAAAAATATATAAATGACTAAAAAAATGACCAAAATTTACATATAAACCACCACTAGTACAACATGAGAGATAAGTGACAAAAAAAATGACTAAAATATGCATATAAATGACCACTTTTGAGTTAGCGATTGCTGGTAGCAAATTAACGGTCATTTATCACGTGACAAAAAATGTGGTAATTAATTGTGTCAATTAATGACCAAATATATGACCAAATTAATGACCAAATATACAACCAAATATATGACCACAAGATAAGCTATAAATGACCAAGCTAAATATGACCACATTTTTGGTCGCGTGATAAATGACTGCTAATTTGCTACTAGTGGTCACCAACTCAAAAGTGGTAATTTATATGCGGATTTTGGTCGTTTTTTTGGTCATTTATCTCTCATTTTGTACTAGTGCATGGGTTAAGATTACCCCCTAAATTTTTCCTGTAGGTCGATCCATAATTTGACAAGCATCACAATGGTGCACATACTCTCTATAATTTTTATAAAGTGTTAGCTAATAATAACCACCAGAGAGAATTTTCCTAGCAATCCTTTCTACAACAAAATTTCCACCACAAGGCTCATCATAACATGCCTTCAATAAATATATCATATACTTCATCCTCACGAATACATCAACAAATAATCTGACTAGATCCCAAATTGTATAAGTATCCCTTAATCTAGGAAAAATGTCCACTTTTCTAAATTAGTGCACATTGTTCACAATAAGTAAAAATGTTGTGGAATTTGGTTGGTGACCAAATAATTTACAATATCAGCAAACCAACGTGTGGTAATTGAAAATACACAAAGGTTCTCATGAGGAAAATAGTCATCCACAGGCTCAACTTCTTCACTTATGGTAACCTAGGATAAGAAATTTACAACAACATTCTCTTAACCATGCTTATCAAGTATAGTTATATTGAATTCCTCAAGAATCAATAACCAACGAATAATTCTACCCGACTAATGACATGCTTTTTCCCTAGATATTAATAGTAGAATGATCTATGGACAAATAAAGAATACCATGTAATATAATGACTAAAGTTATTGAGTGAAAAGACCACGACTAAAAAATCCTTTTTTAGTCACTATATAATTTAGTTCGTCGTGAGCGGTATTTTTGCTAATGTAATAGATTGCATACATAACAATATTCTCTTTTTTTCCGAGCAAACCATATAAACTATTATCAAAAGCATTAATATGAATATATAGTTTTGGTAAGTTAGGAGGTTAGAATGGTTTGTATTGTAGCAAATACTATGAAATTGAGATATGATATGAGTGTAAGCAGAACACTCTAAGAGAAAGTGATTTTCATCATCAACGCTCATACTTACACAGATGACAAATCCTTTCCTCCCACGACGTTTTAGGAATTAATCAACGCACTGTTTCGCTATGGAGTTCATGAGAGTTCGTTCTTATCTTGCCTATATTTTTTTTTCTTTGAACTAGTTAATACCGAGATGTACTTATGATCTTCCAGATTAGGGTCAATGACCTCTTTATAGTATCTTAATTTTATTTTAGCCTCTAAATCTTTCTCGCACCACATTTTATCTTTAAACTTAGATGTAATAATATTTGTGACATTATCAATATTCCGCAAAGTGTCATTTTCGCTAGTGCCCCAATGGTTTAACCAGGCCATGGTATCTTTACACCAACCCCTCTTGAGGCACAAGTAGTTCTGGCTTGATTTTAAAGCAATTTTAGGAAGTCTCTCGTATCCCATGTTATTTATTTTGTGCTTGTACATCAGGTATCCAGTCATAGCCATGCTCTTGGTGACGGAAAGTCCTACTTGTATGAGAATAATATGATAAGACGTATTGCTTTTAATTTTGAGGTTATAAGTTATAAAAATTTTATGTATTTGCTCAATCTTTCTTGAAGACTCACTAGAAAGAAATATATTAATATTTATATACACATATTTAGTATCTAATTTTAAATTTTGTAATTTTAAATATTCTATAATTTAACATTATATTTTTAATTATTTATCCAAGTATAAATATTTAATAACAAACTTTGATTAGCAATTAGTTAAATATTACGTAGAGAAAGTCTCTTGTCTCACAAATACATTGTTTTTTTTCTTAATAAAATGCAACCTTAAAATTAGGTTTTTTTAATATTATAATATCCAACTATATGTGTATTTCTTTTTACTACTTAGTCGAGGATCTTAAATTGTTATGGAATTACATTCTTTCCCCATTTTCTTTCTAAATTGTTATGGACTTACATTCTTTCCCATTTTCTTTCTAAATTGTTATAGACTTACATTCTTTCCCCATTTTCTTTCTAATTTCTTAACATTAAATTTAGTGGTTTGAAAATGTTATGTACTTACCTTCTTTCCCCATTTTCTTTCTAATTCCTTTCCATTAAATTTAGTGGTTTGAAAATGTTATGGAATTACATTTTTTCTCCCATTTTCTTTCTAATTTTTTTCTAAGATGAGTGGACAATTTGAATTCACTATGTACTCAATAAATGTTGTATTTACAAATTTTCAACTTACATAGATATAGTTAATTATTTTATATACACATTTTCATCTTACAAGTGTCATAGATATAACAAGAGCTACGAGTAGCTTACTCCCTGCCATTTGAATTGGCAAATCAAAACCACGATCAAAACAACTCGATAAGTTATTCAAGCTAAAATATAAATGCGATATGAAAATAAATTTTATGAATTTAATCAATATTGGAGTCTAAAAGATATACCTTCAAATATTTAATTACAAGGATTGGTCCGTAACCATTTTAACTCCATATATTTGATTGTGTTGAAAGGTATCACAAAACTTGAGATGCAAATATCAATTTTCTGAACACTAAGATTCTAAGTGCAGAAAACATTGGAATTTGTACTCTCAAGTTTTTTGATACCTCTCAACTTTGAATGGATCATGGACATATACACTTAGGATTGTATTATGGATGATCTTATTGACAATTTTCCCTCTTATATTTTTATGTTTTTGACATAATTTTTTTATATATTAAAGGGTACTTTTATTGGCTGACGCGTTGATTTGATAAGATCAATCTTAATTGGCATGATACTTTTGACCCCCTTGTGATTGCAGCTTTTAAGATGATGTTGGTTCACAACTGTCCTTGCATATTTTAGCTTTAATAAGTGGGTTGTAAGTTTGTCTTCGAGAGTGAGCCCAACTCATTATCTGATTTTTTCTCTCTATGGCAAATGGGATACACCAACTCCTGTATGCCTATTATCTTGATCCCACACCCTATTTTGATTTTATTTCAACTTTAGTTTGATTTTATTTCAAATTTAGTTGCTATGAATAGGTTATAATATTCATTGGGTATACTCTTCCACTCTTCCACTTTTTGCATTGATATTTGTAAATAATTTTTATTTTTGCATTTATATTGTAAATAAATAAAAAAGAGCTTAAATAATATAGAAAAAACTAGTCCATGACAATTTTATACTTGTGAATATCAAAGGCTTCATTTTTTGAAATAAAACAAAGAAAATCATTCCCCCCCTAAGTCCAAATTAGTGAAAAAGACCTACTTCAAAGAAATTATATTAATACTTAATTAGGGTTTTGAGTTTTTTTACTATAAATTAATTGATCAAAGCCGGGCAATGCACCTATTCTTCTTTAAAACAAGAGTCATAATGTAGAGATGAAAATCAAAGCATACCTAATGTTTTATGTTTATATTAATTAGTTTATGTTTATGTTATACCATAAATGGATAATTATAACAATCTGATAATTTGTTTAATGTTTAGCCTTTGTTTAACATCCAAACATCTCCACAAAACTAAGTGGCTGGCTACACCTATTAGGACACTTTACTGGGTATTCTGTTAGAAATTTGTTTTGTTAGTTACATCCATAGGTCCCCTCACTGCCTGCACAAGTATCGTTAATTTGTAGCATCAATCAAAATGGAGACGCAAATTCTTCAGGCTGCAGACAGTCAATTTTCTCTGAGAGAAGAAGGTAACACCAAGGAGAACATTCCCCCATTCTCCTCTTATTCTTCCGCCTCTGTATTGACATTACACTAGCCGAGGAAGCCTCTCCAAGACATCACTCATCTCATCGCTCATAATGTAAGTATTCACAGCCTTCCCCGCTTGAGTTCTTATAATTATTATTCAATCCTTTCGCTCAACATGTATGTGGTTCTTGCTCTGTTTCTTCAGGGAAGACCGCATAGCACCATAGCAGGAGCGAGGTCACATGTAGGATTAGAGATACATGCTTCCAGCAAGAAGTGCAACAAAAAAAAGAATGTTGCTATTTCCAGCCAGATGACTCGGCAAACAAACGAAATGTTAATACCGAGAAAGGGCTTCAGGTAATACTGTGATTAGGGGTCGTGGAAACAATGCAAGCCCGCTTGTAATTGTGATTCTGTTTCGCTTCAGGATTATCTATCAAGGCAGCTTGGAATAGTTGTGCGAGAATAATTAATTCAAAATATTTCAAGTTGAAGGTCTCCAGCAAGAATGAGAGCTGAGACAATTCATAGATGAGAGAGATTCCCAAGAGCAAATGAACCTCTCGTCTTCAATTTTTCCATTAAAAATAAAATAAAATCGAGTGGCTCTCTATTCCTTTCTCAAAATCAAATACTCCAGTTTTCTATTTTAATTTTTTTCAATGTAAATTTTATTTTAGTTTATGGCCTTGCGAATTTAGGATATAAAAATTTGCAAGTTAATATGTAAATAGTATCAAATAACATAAGATGTGTTGATTTTGATATATGATGTAAATAGTATCAAATAACATAAATAGGTTTGATGGAATAAAATTTGTGTGCTGTTTTCCATACATTACATGAAAGGCACCGAAATTCAAACTAGCCTACAACAGCATTGGCCATCTTTGCTGTTCAACTCAAAAATAGATTATGACTTTGCTCTTCAATAACAGTGAATATTCTTATTGAAAGAAATGTAAATGATAAAAGATATATACATACCTGAAATTCAGAGTGTATCAAGCAACCCTACTGTTTGATGATGAATTAGATCCATCTTCATCACATAATAATTAAAGTGCATTCCCCCACACTTCACCATGCTCATCTTATACAATATCTGCATGCCCAATTATTGCTGTAACATGAATTCCTAAATATGTGCAGCAAAACATCTAAATTTACAACTCTAAATCAGTAACAACCAAAATAATTTATGACTGGAAGTGGATCCCAAACAATATATAATAAAGTGTTTCATGGTTTTGCAATGCAGTGCTATGCAGAATCAAACACTATAATACAAAGAATCTTCCACTCCTTGGCAACCTCAAGTTACCCCTATGAAAATTTCCAACAGAAATAAAACATGTAAATGAAAGACATGCAGTCTCTAGAAAGCAAAAGCCGTGCCACTCTTCCAACCAAAGAGTTAAAAATGAAAATGTCTACCGTAGCTTAAGAGTATCATTTGGTAAAATTATATTAGGATTTCTGATGTGTGGATTTAATGACGCAATTTCCTTCCATCTTCCTCCATCACCAAAAGCACTTGTAGATATACTCCAGAGAGTGTCCCCAGTTTTTACTTTTGTCTTTGAGGGTGGCATTGGTTTTGCCACTTGTTTAGATTTCAATATGGGGTGTTTTGCACTCTTTCCTATTCCGCTTGCAAGCAGCCAACGGGAACCTGACTGCTGTTGCTTTGGAGTGCTACAAATCGTTTTCTTATCCTGTTCTTCAGATATTAGACCTGCAACATGAACTTGAGTGACTGTGAACTGAGAAAATTCTTCCTTTTTGTTGTCTTCAAGTTCTGCTTCGTCAACTTCCTCGTTGTTCCCTTTATCTGACACTCGCTTCCCCATTTTTGGCCTTGGGGAACTACAACTCGTTCTGCTTGAATCGAAGCCATCATTGGATCACCCACAATGAATTTAAAGCTAGTATTGTCGAAATGATGTAAAACATTCTCCTTCCTGTAAAAAAATTGTCAACAACAATAACATTGTCGCCTCTCACCATGAGCCTGTCAACCAGGTGACTACCAATAAATACAGCTCCACCTGTCACAACAAATCGCAGGGACTTCCTTTTTAAACCCAGAGGCACTTTGGCCCCGAATTCACCATCGAATCGGGATGATACTGAGCAACCTGAGAAAGAGGAGTCTCATAAACAATCCGACGATGTTGATCGGGCACAAAATTTGCACTTTCATCAACATTAAATGCAAAATAGCCAGGCTGAAGGATAAAAAACATCGATGCAATAGAAATTTCTATCAAAATAAAACGAAGTCACTACTCCCTGAGAAAATAATCGACTGGATTGACCACAACTTTTCTGGCTTCGACAAGTATTCATCACTGTTAGATGGAACCTCGTGACTTCTGTAGCTTAGTGTCGATGCCATTCTCCTGCTACAAAATTTAAAAACCTTTTCATAGGCCCCTTTAATGCATTTCTAACGGCCGAACTCAGAGTGAATCCGTCCTAAATCTAAATAACTCAAGCTATTGCAAGTCCTTAAAAGAATAACGAAAACAAGGTAAATTTAACACAGAAAGCAATTTGACAAATCTATCCGGAGAATTACTAATCTAAGCCTGAGATTTAGCTGGAAATTTCAACCAAAACCAAAAATAGCCAAAACTAAGTTTGACATTTAACGAAAAATTTTAATATTAAAAACGAGAAATAGTCAAAATACGCAAAAGAAAATACTGCAATGCTTGCTAATAGACCGCCAAAACAAAGAAAATTTAATGCAGAAAACCATTTCACAATATGATCCGGAGACTTAAAGTTTGTTTAAACGGAAATCTCCAAGCAAAAGATCCTTACCGATCCAAATCTCCTCAGCAATGATTTCGGTTGGAGCCATCGGAGAAAAAGAAAAATCTTGTCCTGTGACCTTTTCAAACTCCTTTTTTTTCCAGGAAGCCCCCCGGGGAACTGTGGCTAGATCTTCCCTCATCAAATAACCAAATTTTAACTAGAAAACTCACACATGCATTTCACACTATTGCAATCTGTGCCTGTATAGGCCATGAATTTGTAACAAGAGACTAAAAAAAACCTATTTCGTTGCTTAAAAAAATAGCTTTATCGACCATGAATTTGTAACAAGAAACCAAATTTTAACCGGAAAACTCACACTTGCATTTCACACTGTTGCAAGCTGTGTCTGTATAGGCCATGAATTTGTAACAAGAGACTAAAAAAACCTATTTCGTTGCTTAAAAAACAGCTTTATCGACCATGAATTTTTAATAAGAGACCCAATAAAACACCCTCTTTCATTGCTAAAAGGCCTTTCACATCACACCAACAGACATCATGTGCTGCTCCATTGCAAATTCTGCAAAATTACAACAAGCACTTAAATTTTAGGAGCCGCTTTTGTTAGGAATCTTGTTAGAAACCTAGTATGCCTCTCTTTGTTTTCATACTACTCCAAAATGTAGAACAAATACAGTATCAAGGACACTTGTAAACTCATTTTAAAAAATTGGGCAATGGATTACAGTGATTTGGACAGGTGTAAACTCTTGCCTGAAATTCAACAACAGAGGACAGTGCCACTTAGTGCCATATGACTTACATGACAAGCAATATCAAATTGTGGCAGGTAATGTTTAACTAAGGTAGAAGTATTTTATTTTTACTTTTATTTTTCACTAATCATCGGCAATGATAAAATTAGTCAAATCATACTATATTCTCCAATAAAAGGATAACACGTATGAAAACAATTTATATAAAAAAACCTAATAAATCTTTATTTTGAAGAGACTTTATCCATTTACATAGTTGTTTTATGTAATCTTACAAATTAATACAATAAAGCAGAACATATAGTCTCTGCCTATGGCAGGGACTAATAATCACCTAATAATAATAATAATAATTTTATTTTGAATATTTTGAAAATGCAATTTCATAATTAATTGTTTGTTTTTCAAAATATTCTTTTTTTTTTCACACCGAAAAAACACTTACTATTAATACTGGTAATAGTAACAAAGAGTAGCAAGCACAACTTAGTTCCCAGCCGGCCCGTCGGCCCAAGAAGGAGATAAAGAGACTCCATCATAACAACATAAGAACAAAAGTACCAGGATTGGCCAAATTACACCGGGCCAATCCCCCCAAGGATACCATAGAACATACACATAGAATGCCAAATAAACAACAGTTTGATACAAAGGGATGGCCAAATTACATCGGGCCAGCCCATCTGAAACAAAGGATCATCACCCAAAACCATGAAGTACAAGAGCCGCATAAACCATGACCATAAATAGACATGCTAAAAGAAAACACAACTGATGGACCTGTGAACCAAATGTCCCCAAAGCCAAAAACACATATGGCACCAACACCACAAAGATCAAGATCCTGCACAAAGATAAAAGCTTCACCATGACCAAGACTGGTAAACCGAAAAAAAATATTAGAAAAAAGGTAGAGTGAACCAGTCTAGTGACTGACTTTCCCGCCATTCCTCGCAGAAAACGCTACCCTTAGGAACCGAAAGAGCCCTTTTGGATAAGAGATCATGCAATACATTGTGCTCACAATAGACATGTTGAAACGAAATATGGCCGAAGCAATCAATCAAGCGTCGGGTATCCCGTAACCAATAGTCCAACTGAATGATCTTGAGGGCACATTCCCGGCGGGCCCAAGAAATAATGACCCGAGAGTCACCCCGAACCATGAGAAGAGGAAAACGCCGAGTTTAAGAGAAATACAAGAGTAACCACAGAGCAACAAGTTCACTCTTAGTATTAGTGCCCATACCACAGTTCATCCACAGGTGAAAAAAATGGGTGGTCGAGAGGAAAATAACCGCACCAACACCACTACAAAGGGAAGCAGACTGAGAAGCACAGTCAAAAGCTCCCCACGGGAAGGAGACAACAGCTTCTGGAGCAGGACGAGGGGCACGAACCATTGAAACCCCAGCCAATGAAGAATGACTAAGGGACTCCCTAAAATAGGCAACCACCCGACAATAGGTCCAATGCTGATAAGGAATTATCCCTTCAAAAATACAAAGGTTCCTGGCACGCCATACTTCCCAAGCTGTAAAATCCGGCAGAACCATAGCAGCAGAACCCACCGGAGCCCCAAAACAAAAATTCTCCAAAAAAGAAGCCCGACACCAAGGACCCGAGAGCCCAACCTCCTTCTGAACATCTGACCAAACCGGCTGAGAGAAAGGGCACTTGAACAAAACATGATCAATTGTCTCAATAGTAGCACCACAAAACACACAAACACCAGGACCAACAAAACCTCGACGTTGCAGGTTGTCCCAAGTAAGAATGCTGTTATTAAGGACCAGCCACAAGAAACATCTAATTTTGAGAGGAGTGTGTAGCTTCCAGATCACAACTGAACACCACTAAGGAGCGCGCCTCAGTCGATAAAATAGAGAGGAGTATGCCGATCGGGCCGAGACCATTCCATCCACAGAGTCCCACTACCACACCAAACGGTCCGAACCATCCCCCAACAGAATCCTGGACCGCTTGAGGTACGAGGTGTCCCTGGTCCATTCTGTTGCCAAAGGACCAGAAATACCCAACTGCTCAGCATTAATCCAAGAGGGCCGATCCCCACCCGACAGAAAGGGAACAATGTGATTGAGATAGAAATAACCCTTTGATCTTAAAATCAATAAGAGATCATTAGATAATTTATGATCACATGGACCACCCAAGATAGGATCTTCCCCAAATCTGATTTGACATCCATTGCTTGGGACCCAGGACACCCAATTCGCAACAGTATGAAAAGCGTCCAGAAGCCCATTCCAAATATTGGAAACACTCTGGGCCGATGGCTTACCAGAACGGAACCATTGAGGAATCATGCGATTCTTTAGGTATTTATTTTTTATGATCATACCCCAAATAGAATCCACAGTCAATGCACGCCAAAGACTCTTTGCTTTAAGCACGATTCCGAAGGACACCATATTCTTGATACCCCAACCCCCACAAGAGATAGGTTGAGCCATTTCCTGCCATCCAAGCAAATGGAACCGGCATTTGCAACCACCGCCTTCCCAAATAAATCTGAATATTTTCTAACGGATTCCATCAAGAATCGCTTTAGGAACTTTACACAAGGAGAGCCAATAGACTACTAAGTTCTGCAACACCGATTTAGCAAGGGTGAAGCGCCCCCCAAGGACAGCCACTTCCAACACCAATGGCCGATCCTTTTATCAAACCGCTTAAGCAGTCAGCGCCAGTCTTGAGTCAAGTAACAGTTGGGTTTAATATAAAAACCAAGATAAGAAGTACCCTCCTCCAACTTTGTACAATTATAAGGCAGAAACGTTTTTAGCTGATCTGGTATATCTTGGTCCAC
Source organism: Larix kaempferi (assembly GCA_027924585.1). Taxonomy (NCBI): domain Eukaryota; kingdom Viridiplantae; phylum Streptophyta; class Pinopsida; order Pinales; family Pinaceae; genus Larix; species Larix kaempferi. Next base: position 25,611,974 of record BSBM01000632.1, on the reverse strand, counting down.
CTCAAAGTGAAGCAGTACAGATTTATCATTACTGATGCTCATACCAGAAACCTTACAGAATGTATCCAGGATTACCTTAGTCTCCCGCCATTCCACCAGTGAACCACCCCGATACAACATCACATCGTCCACAAACAAAGTATGTGTGACCACAGAACTTGAAGCAACTAATAAACCTGGAAGTTTCAACTCAGAGCGCCCTTTTAAAATGAGTTGACTTAAACCATCAATAACTAAAATGAACAAAAGTGGAGAAAGAGGATATCCCTGCCGAAGCCCTCTTGAGCCTTTGAAGAAGTCAGAGATAGTACCATTAATGATAACCACAAAGTTTACAGAGGATACACATGCCATGATCCATTTCATCATCCCCCACGGAAGCTCAATCTGAATCAGAATGAGTTTCAAAAATGACCAGTCCACCCTGTCGTACGCCTTCACCAAATCCAACTTTAGCAAAATAGCACTGAGATGTTTTGTTTTTATAGTATGAAACACCTCCTGAGCCACACCCACCGCGTCCAAGATTTGGCAGCCAAGCAAGAAACCAAATTGTTCCCTCGAAATAAATTTGGATAGACTAGGCTTAATTCGAACAGCAATGATCTTTGCAATGACTTTATAGATGATATTACACAGAGATATGGGGCGAAAATCATTGAATCCTCCAGGATGAGCAATCTTAGGAATAAGGGTCAGAAAAGTAGAGTTGATCGAACTTGAGACCAAACCCAGAGTTCTCGATTCTTCCATAGCATTAAGGATATCCAGACCCATGATGTCAAAAAAGTGAAGGAATAATTCCATTGACCACCCATCCGGGCCAGGACTCTTGTCCTTCGTCAAACCCCTTTAGGACCGACTCGAATTCAGAAAGAGTCACCTGCGAAAAAGTACTGTCACCCTCAGCATGAGAGAACATTCTCGGATACTCCTTAATAACCTTGAATTTATCCAACAACTGACATGTTTCAGCTTCAGCAAAAATATCTCTAAAATGGTTAACAACAGCCAAATGCAAATCTTTCTGAGAAGAGATTTTCCGCCCAGTATGATCATTAAGTTCCCAAATTGAGTTCTGAATTTGCTGGCCATCAGCAAATTTATGAAAAAATTTAGTATTATTATCCCCAACTTTAATCCAGAGGGCTCTGCTCTTTAGCCGCCAAGACTCCTCCTGAAATCGAAGAATTTTCAATTTTTTGACCTCCAGTTCCGACAGCTTCAAACAAGATAAACCTTGGATAGGGTCATGCCGGTGAGCCGATAAAATAACCTCAATCTCAGCCTCCACCCCTAATAGCTCCAAACCCATCTAAACCTTACGAAGACGCTCCCATTGAATAATGTGTGATTTAAGATGCTTCAATTTAACAGAAAGACTGTCCATAGCAGAGACCCCAATAGCCAGCCTCATACAACCCCAGAAGGAGGATACCTCTTTACAAAAAACCTCATCCGAGAGCCAAGATGAATTAAACTTGAAGGGGTATGAAGCTTTTGACTCAACCTCAAATTGAAAGAAAATCAGAGAGTGATCACTGATGCGAAAGTCATGTGACCACGATCTGTATCTAGAACACGACGAAAGTAGGCCTTCTGAGATAAAAAAATGGTCCAACCTTTTGGCAACAAATTGGTCACCCTGACGACCATTCCTCCAAGTGGGAGATAAAGGAGCAGAAACAATGTCCACTAAATCTCGAAACGAGAACAAATTTTGCAAAAAAAATTCCCAAAGGGTCCACATTTGCATGTTTGCCAAACTTCACCCCCAGACCAAGTAAAATTTAAGTCACCGGAAATAATGAGATTCTCCAATGACAAAAGATTGTTTGCACATACAACCTCCCAGAAAATGCACCGATCCACATAAGGCCCATAGCAGTTTAACAGATTTAAATCAGCTTCGAACCCCACAAGATGAGCAAACATGAGAATTCTTGCACTCGTAACAAAAGGGTTGAGATTAAGAACCCGCGGATTCCAGGCTGCCAACAAACCCCCAGAAAGGCGAACAACACTGATAGCACAGATACACCACCCAGGACGAATTTTAGTAAAGAAAACCCGAGCCTTCAGCTCAGATACCATAGTCTCTTGCAGAAGAACAATATCGGGATTATGTAAGAGAAGCAACCGCTGGAGAGCAAGCTGTTTAGGGAGGCCCCCCACTCCACGCACGTTGAGAGAGAGACAAATCATTTCCTCACCCTGGCAAGGGCTTTAATATCTCTAAGCGCCCCAGAATCAGAAGAAGGAGAATCCTTAATAATGCCCGAAGGGCCGATCAAATTGCCAACACCAAGTCTTTTGGCACCACCCCGTCTAGCACTGCGAGTTTTGAGAGGAGATAGATCCAAGGCCAGACCACCCTCTCGAGCACCCCGCACCAATTTATTGCTAGACAGAGGAATCATGGTCATACCGGACTCCAATCCCACACCCTCATTGACAACCCGATTTTTTTGATAACATGGAATGGGTTTCTTCTTCACCACCTTTGAGAAGGAGGGAATATGGATACAAGTTGACAGTTCCAGGGGTGAAAAGGTCGCAGAGGGGGGGGGGGGATTATATCCAAAGACTGCACACAGTCTGAATGGGCCGCAGCATTCGAATCCATAGCAGGCACTGAAACGGACGAAGGGGAGACATTAGCTTCAGAAGAGATGAGTATAGTATCTAAAGGAGATAAGTTGCCGAGACCCACCCCATCACTAGAGCAAATATGGTTAGCAGGCGAAGAAACAGAGTTCGGGTCAGCCACAGATCGAGGAGAGGAGCCATCAGAGATGGATAAGGTATTAAGGGCAGATTGCACAGAGGGAAAAAGCGGGCTGTTGCAAGGAATAGCAGTATCAATAACCAGACATACATCGACAGATTTCTTAAGGACTAATGATGAAATATAAGCCTTTTCAAAATCATTTAAAGATAGGAAAAAAGAAGGGTCATATGATTGAAGCTTACCCAGGATGAAGGAGGAGAAATGCGGTTTGAGAAACCATCCAACGAGCCAGCTGCGTCCACATCCCGGTCACTAAGATCATCAGACGACCAAAAAGAGTCAGCAACCTCTGTCGAAGGGGCATTAGAGGGCATCACAGGTTGCGAGCAGTTTCTCCAGAGATGCCCAACCTCCTTACACTTGGAACATTTGAAGGGTATGCCCCAATAATCAATGATTTGGGAGAACTGCCGACCCCTCCAGTCAATATGAAGGATATCAATAAGACCAAGCGACATATCCACCTCAACCAGAATACGCCCTATGCGTTTATCCACACCCAAGAGAACGTCATTGCCCAGATGGGGAAAACGGCCCAAGCAGTTGCCGACCACCTCAAAAAACTCCCGATTCCACATAGCAAGAGGAAAACGAGGTAACAGAACCCAAATATGCCACATCCTGATAGACGCATGGTCAGGGTCGAAGTTTGTATACCATCTCTGCAGCATGAGGCTACCGGTGCCTTTTAACCAAAGTCGCCCCAGAATCACATTAGCATGAGCCTCCTCCCTAAACTTGAACCCAAACCACCCTTTTGAAAGAATGGAGACCGTTGGAGCATAATTCAGAATCGGAGTCCATGTGCGGTTAACCCATTTGACAATATCCTTGCGATGCATAGTATTGTAACTAAACTTACCAATTAAACAGGTCATGTTCAACTCCACCAGCTGCTTGAGACTAGAATCACGGTCAACGTTGAGCCAATGCTCCCCCGACCGCCTATTCAACTTCCTTTGCCGAGCGTTTGGGAGAATAATGAAAGCCGACTTATCAGAAGGCCCCTGATCGCTGCTCAAACCCCCATCAGCTCCCAAAGGGTTATCCACCGCCATAGCCGGAGTATCAATAGATGAAACCCTACCAACATTCCCCATCGGAATGGTATCCCAAATACCCTTACCAGAAGCAGCCCAAGAACACGGCCGCGGCTTCTTAGACGGACAGATACCGGCATCAACCTCCTTTTTTTTCGACAGCATATCCTTGTAAAAGGAATCAGGCCGCAACATAAATCCATTCTCCTCAATCCACAGGTCAACCTCCACCGGGGGGGAAGAACTCGAACCGCCAGGTGTCGCCTTATCACCCATATCCATTGGCAGAAGATGAGTATCTAAAACCAAGGGTTCCACCGGTATGCCCGAAATCGACCCCTAGAAAAAGGAAAAACCCCAGCTAGACGAGCCGCACAGACCCAAACAACCGACACCGTGGGAAAAACTAGGCAAAAAATAGAACCCTGTGCTCACAAAGCCGGTCACCGGGAGCCACCAGAAAAGAAACCATCGCCCAACTTACCGTAGAAGCCCAACAGCTGGCACCGTAGGAAGGCGAGACAAATAGAAACCCCTGGGGTTCCGCCGAAAATCCCGAAACTGATCACCAGAAAAAGAAGCCCCATCCAGACAAACTGCAGAAGACCCAACAACCGGCACCATGGGAGAAACAAGGCAAATAGGAAACCCCGTGCTCACAAAGCCGGTCACCGAAAAACCACCAGAAAGGAAAACCCCCGCTAGACGAACAACCAAAACCCAAACTGCCGACACCGAAGGAAAACAAGACAAATAGGAACCACCGGACTCACAAAGTTGGTCACCAAAAAACAATAGACCCAGACCACAAAATATTCTTCTTACAACACCCATCCTTTTCAACGTACCTTTGCATCTTGTGAAAGCAAAAGCTAGTGATTGGTGCTTAATGTCAAGTGGTGAGGCATTTCACATGAATAAATAAACCATTTGTACTTAATGTGAGATGGCCTTGCAAATATAATTGGATAATACTATACTATAGTATGGTTGTCATTTCACATGAATAAATAAATACTATCCCATGGTACTTAAAGCGTGATATCTGATCATCATATTCGCAAAGTACTAAGGTTGTGATTTCACATGACTAAATGTTTTGAACAGTATCACATAGTACTCACCAGATCTGATTTCACTTTTCGAATGTACTAGGTTTGTGATTTCACATGATTAAATATTTTGAATAATATCGAATACTTAGAGTAATATCGAATACTTAGAGTAAGATGGCTTGGTGATTTTGATTTGATGGTGTTTGCTTTTCATTTTATATGAATCATTAACATGAGAATGTTTAAGTGGATTAAGGGATGGATATGTATGATTAAAAATAGAGGAGTTTGTGATTTCTAAATAAATCAAATATCAAATATAAATAAATTAATTAATATATGGAATCCAATTTTTTACATAGTAATAAATATAAGAAATAAAAAAATTGTTGATTAATCGAGTTATTATTATTATTATTTATTTACATATACTTTTCCATTATAATATTATAAATAATTGTTATTATTATTATTATTTATTTACATATACTTTTCCATTATAATATTATAAATAATTGTTATTATTATTATTATTTATTTACATATACTTTTCCATTATAATATTATAAATAATTGTTGATTAATCAAGTTATTATTATTATTATTATTATTATTTATTTACATATATTTTTTCATTATAATATTATAATTATTTTTTACATATCAACAGATAAGTGTTAAGCGTTAGCAATTTGATCACATCTTTATAAACTATATTTTTATGTTCAAAATAATTATTTTTAAATATTTTTGTTAATTAATTTCTAATTGGTAATATTTTGTAACATTTTTTTATACATTTATTCCTAAATCAAAATGACTGTAATAATCAAGGATTTTGGAATTTAAATATTAAAATAATAAAAGTTTGTGTGATTTCAAAATTTTAATTAATAATTTTAGAATTAAAATGGATTTCTAATTATATAAAATCTTTCAAAACATTTTCCCATTAAAATAAAAAGAAACATCATACAACCATACAAGCCACAGATAGAATAGTCAAAGAACCCACAGATAGAATAGTCAAAGAAGCAAGTTCTTGAGGAAGTAATAATATTAGCATTTATCATTAGAAAACAAGTTATTAAACAATCTTCCATTTAACAAAGAATAAGAAGTTGATCCTTGCACAATGTAATATCAAAATAATATTAAAACGAATCGAGAGTATGTTACAGTTAACTGCATATACCAGGTTCTTTTCCGTACTGACAGCAATTTGGATTGCAATATACTGAACCCTTTCTTTTCTCAATTGATTGATACAGAATACTGTCTAAACAATAACTATACTAATTGTGCCGGACAGATGAATAGATCTTATTTTGAGAAGAAAACAACAATACATCACAAAAAGAAAATGCCCCATCACTTTCACCAAGTACGGTTTAACAATCACCAGAGGAAATTATCAGAAAGATGTCACTATGAGAAACTGATTTTGATTTTATTGAAACGTAATAATGAATCAAGCATTCTAGTACCATGCTTGCCAGTATCTCAACCCGCTGTCTCTTATCAAAATTTTATCCGACGCCAGAATATGATCGGGAAGAAACCCTGGAAGGTATTCTCTATCAGCTCGTCCATATGTGGAATTATTTTCAACAAGACTCTATGTATAGCCCAACATTTGAACAATAATTGAACAATATTTTCATACTACTATTTTAAAATGTTTTCCTTATGCCCTTATAAAATTCATAAAATTCATATGTTGAGTCAGCCCCGCATTCTTTGAGAGTAACTAGTGATGGCTGTCCTTTATGGAACTTTTATCACATGATCTGCCATATGTATAAAGGTAGTAGTATGAATTTTTTGAAAGTGCTTTTCACCACATTTTAGAGAATTTTGCAAATAAAGCCAGTAATATTCACCCGGTTTAGCTGGTGATCAATAAATTCTAGAGAAGCAATCATCAAGAGTCTGCATGTGCTTAAAGATTGCCCTGATGGATCGGGTTTATAAAATTAAACACTGATATTGCAGATACATGTAAAATCTTAATGGAAGAACACATGAAATTGCACTTTCCTTTATCTGAGATTTGCTGTATATTAACATATTCATTGGTTTTGAATTTGCTTTTATAATTCTGGAAAATTAATGGCGCTATTAGAATCGGTCATTTCAAATATTATAGAACCAATACGATTTGTTGCTTACCTATTGGTGGAAGATGTTGTAATTGTCATGGGATATGCAACGGTAAAATTTACGCATTTCAACTAGCGAAACATGACATATAAAAGGCTGGCCTTAAGCAGAAATCTGAAATTGCATAAATGGTTATCATGAACTTTACCGTTGGGAATTGAGCTTTCATACTTATAAAAGTGTCTGTCTTGACCTGTACTCTCATTTCCCTTGGTTCTTCCATTCTATTACGTATCCTACATACACGGAAATGTTAAGATGCCCTCGATTTGCATCACATTAAGTCCCAATTGGTTATCAATAAAAGAATCAATAATTGTTTACAATACATAAAGACGGCAAGGCTCATCCCAAGCTCCTTCGGGACTTGAGCTTTCATAGTTATTTTAAAGTGTCCTTATTTTGACCTGTGCTCTCATTTCCCCTCATTCTTCCATTCTATTATGTTTCCTACATGCACTGAAAGCTTAAGATGTCCTGGAGTGGTTCGGTTTTGTAATAAAATCAATCTGCAAGTTTTCCATGTAGGGATGTACTGTATATGTAACTCTGAAACAAATGAATACTGGACTGTATTAATCATCATGAAGTTCACATTACATAATTGATGGTCCTTTCTTCTAGTAAACTGTCAAACAAGCGTTGGAATACCTCCCGATAGCTATGCTTCCAGAGCTGTCAGTAAAGTCATGTTCATCTGATATAAAAATAATACAGTAGAGCTTCCAGTAAAGTCATGTTCATCTGATATAAAAATAATACCATAGAATATTTAAATTATAATTAGAAATACCCAGCATGAAACTAACTGGGTGACTAGAAAACACATGGAAATCATGGAATATTAGAAAAATATGTGAAGTGAAACACATTTAAATGTGGCAAAATGGCGCTTAATTTATCAATAAACTAAAGGTAATAAACACAAAATTCCAGCAAGAGCAATATATGAACTGCAGCCCTCTAGCTTAATTTACAAGCTTGCCAACCTGTATTTATAGGTCCAACTCTGTTAAGTAACCAACATGTAGATAAGAGGCCCCACCCCGTTAAGTAACCAACATGCACATAAGAGGCCCCAATAGCAATAAAGCATAATGGACAACTACCATGAGAATGCAGCATGAAATACAATATTAAGGTTCAGAACATTGTTGCCTGCCATCGAACAACCTTATTTTATCCCACATCCACTGCTAAAAGCGTATACGGTATATGCATAGAAACATGACTGAGAGGAGAGATCGAGGCCTGTAAATTATTAAAAAATAATGTGTCAAGTTACATTTATCTTCGGACTGTGTCAAGTTACATTTATCTTCGGACTGTGTCAAGTTACATGGCATATATTGTGCGCATATGGACACAAAGATAACATTATAATTGTATATTGAGCTATTATAACATTATAAGATAGGTCACGCTGAAGGAAACATCATTGCCTGCCACGGGATGCAGGCAGGTTGAAGCATGACTAAGTGGAGAGGTCAAGGGCTACTTGGATAGGAATTCTTCCAGACAACTAGGAAGTCCAAAAAAAATGAATGTGGCATAATCCCATCAGGTATCTAGCCCCTGGTTTTAGGCCTTTTCATTCCTAGGTTACTGCTGTTAAACTGAGATATTGAACCAGCCATGGGGAACCACCATCTTCTCTCAATGTCCTATTTAGAATGGCCAGCCCTCTTAATTGCTTCTCCTTGAAAAAATCTTGCGACTCATCCTGCATTGAGTCCAGGGTCTCAACAATTCTTCTAGTATCTCTGATGCTTGCATCAAGCGAGCATCTATAATATTTGCAGGAAACTCGGCTTCCACAAGAATATGCAGAGGCTCATTAAGATGCTCATACCCTGGCTTATCCCTCATCATGTCCTCCTGCCATCACACAAAGATGCTTAGAGACATAACTTTTTAAAAGCAACACACTGCAATAAAAAGGAGACGAGACAGAAAACAATATCGAGGATATTGAAGGGTCTTTAATTGAACCCCGTCCTCTAATTAGAACTCTACAATAAGTAGCAGCTTCAACTCTTTTTAGTGAGTTGCCTCTATTACCAAGGATATGTCCAACAAAGTTAAAATACAATTGAAACAAATGATCACATTCAGAAATTCCTTCACAAACAACACATTCTACATAAAATTGTCATACATGATAGCCTGGATCAATTTAGATCATCTCAAGAAGGCGGTTTTTGTTACTTTAGGATATTTTTCAACTGGAACTTCAACTCTAATGGTATTTTTTACAACAATTCCATTAGAACCTCCACCTGGTGCTCCATGCCAACCATGAGGGGATGCTTGTAAAATTCTCAGCCTTTGCATTACTGGAAACTTGGGTTAATACAAAATTTACAAGTTAATTTCTGGGTGTAGGGTGAAAATTCTGCAACCATCCTGTGCTTCAATGGAAATGTTATGATTCGTCACAATTTAACAAGATAGTAAAATAACAATAATAGAGGCAACTGATGAATATACATACAAACTTGTCATCACTTTAGTTTAAATTAAATTGTAATGTCCACCGGTGGCCAAAGTTAACAATATTTTCAATCATGGTATTTACCTGGTGCAATGTAACCAACATATCTAATTATAAGACTTGAGCTGTCTCCTGAGGATCAGATATATCAGTATTTACCTGGTGCAATGTAACCAACATATCTAATTATAAGACTTGAGTTGTCCCCTGAGGTTTTTGTTGAATCATTATGCTTAGCTGCAGATATCGTCAAACATGAAATACTAAAATCTCCAGCATAGGTCATAAGCATCTCAAGGTTTTAGATTGCAGTGAACTCTAACATGAGAATGAAGCTACAATTCATTCATGCACACAGAGCTTTCTGAAGTTTAGACATTTGTACTCACAAAAGATACGTGTAGGATTTTATGAATATAATAATGGCAAATTAATATTTTCAAACTTTGCAAAGTGGTAACATTGCAAAACAAAATGCAGGTGAAGCCCTGGCAATGGTTAAAAAAAAAAAAAAAACTAAAATCTCTAAACAACAATAATCCCAAAATCAGAGGCCACAATGTGAAATTAAACACAGAATCTTCAATGCGATTGAGAACATTAGCAAGCAATGAAGGTTCCATAATCCATTCTTTGAAGAGTGTGGCAGGATACTTGCCTAACGCAAATCTGGAAAATAATTTGCTTACACGTAAACTTGGAAAATAATTTGCTGTATAGAAAAACTCAATCACACCTAAAAATCAGATGTTAATCACATGTTAGATTGATTTTAAATGTTTGCTGCAAATGGCAGACCATGTCAAATCACTCAAATATTTATATGTAGTTGGTATGTAATAGAATGTATTGTATTTTTTTTTTTTAAATTTTAACTAATGCTAAACAATGAGAAAAAATGTCCCATCGATAGTTATTATCCAATAGAAATTTAGAAAATAAGTAATAAAACAAATTGGAAAATCATATTATTTTTGTTCACTTTGATCAATATAATGTTTTTCAATGGATTGATGTCTAACTAATAGGAAAACACAGAACATATAGTCTCCTGCCTACGGCAGGGACTATGAGCTATGAGTAAGCAGAGACTATATGTTCCACCATTTGTAATTAATTTGACAACAATATATTCTCAACTATCATGTCTACAAAGTTATCAAATATAATATTATTTTTAATACTTTTTATTATGTTTTATTTAAAATTTTATTGGACGAAAGCTTCAGATTTGACAATTTTTATCATTGCACGCATTAACAAAAATTAAAAATAAAAATAAAAATTCAATACATTAGATCTTTATCCAAATATATAACTGACACAAATCGTTTCCCAAAGTCCCTCTCTCGATACTGTATCCACAAATTTAGACTTCCAAAGTTCCATGTTATACCTGTCATGCACAGTCAAATTGATTTTGAGAAACATCAAAGCAAAATGGTAACAGGGATTTTGAGAAGTTGGGAAAATGTAGGTACAAGTTCTGGGAACGGGCCATAATCATTCTCTTAGCATTCTGGTCCATGCTTTCATGGAGTGCAAGCCTGGTCTGCACTACTACTTGTTTCTTACACAACACTATATTTATTTGTGATTGGATTCATATACCATTCCTTCTTCTTGTTCTTTCCTCTTCAACAATGATGAGCGAGGCAATATAACGAGCATGCATGCATGTTGGAGTTTTGAGCTTGTGGCCGAGTTGCAGGATCCGCCATTAAAGTTTCAGAGAGAAGAAGAGAATTGTTTATGTCCCTTCACCAAGTAAAAGGAGATTCTTCACATGCAAGAAAGGAGGGGAAAGCGTTGGCGTTGGAAATAACGTTAAGAAATCAGAAGGAGCAACTGCCAGCGTAACCGGTAAGGCGATGGGTGGTGTTCTTACATACTGTACACCATTGTCTGCAGCCCCCTGCAAAGCAAAAAGTACACATGGGTGGTGATTGGAAGGTATTATATTTTGGTTCTATGGCCAGTATATGTTGATAACAAGGTGAAGGAGGGAGTCATCTTCATCTTGTGCGAGTCTCTTTGCTCCCTACACTGCTGCGAAGTTGTTCCTGGGTTCTTTGATTCTCCAGACCCTTCCAGGCGTTTTTGTTCAAGGTTCGTTGGTTTTTGATCTTTCTTGTGGCAGTTTATCTTTCATGAATGAGTCCTCTGTTGGTGGATTTCAACGCCTTTGTATTATTTCAGGCGCATAGATCTATTGGGGTTTTGTTGGAAATGGTCTGATTTGCGCCACATTTAATGATTGTCTGTTGGGTTTCTGAATCTCCCCAAAAGTTTCATTTGCAACTCCTTATTGAGTTATGAGTTACATGATATGTGGGGTTTCTATTGGGGTTTAGGGGTTGAATAAACAGGTCTTGGATGGTTTATACCATATCTGTTGGTTATACCCTTTAGGGTTCTATCCAAACATATTCTTGTTTCTTTTTCTTGCTTGAAATGTCTCCTGCTACGTGTCTATCCATTTTTTGATTTAGTCGACTGAAATATTTGTTGATATTGAATTGAAATATTGTAGTGGAATGCTGGCCCTTTCAGATTTTTGTTACATTTTATGACACTACATTTTCACATTAAATAAAATGAATGGCTTTGGTCTCCACAAATCCCACCACCCTTAAATCCAGGCTATATTTTCCCCAACTCGGAGAGGTTTTGTGGAGGTTCAGTGACATTTGCAGGCTGAGATGCAGATATTCATTAAGACTCTCATAGGGAAGACAATAGCCCTTGATGTTGAAAGCAGTGATACCATTGATAATGTCAAGATCAAAATCCAGGTATTTCTCTTAATTGAATTCTTATGAATCATAATTAGGCTTTTAATGCTTGTTTGGCTGTTTGGTGCGAGTGGGGTTTTAGATGATGAAATATTAGAACTAAGGTTTTTTTGGGGGTATTAATACGTGCACCTGGTATTCTTCTCCATGTGTCAAGTTAGTTTTACGGTTGACCCCTACCTCCATGTGTCAGGGAAGCTTGTGGGGATGAAACCCTAGCAGATGCCGTGGAACTTCTTGCTCCCCACTGTTACTCCCAAGCCCATCAGGTGTCCAAAATTTGATTATTAGCACTGTATAATACTTGTTGATAGTATTTTAAATCATTTGAAAATTTTTAAGGGTTTGCATTGCATTTGAGGTTTACGAACCATTTTTAGTGAGTATTTTGTCTATTTTTTAAAGTACAATTTTAGTTTTCCTATAATTATGCCTATTATTTTTGGTTGTTATGAAAGGACAAAGAGGGTATTCCACCAGGTCAGCAGTGCTTAATATTTGCTGGAAAACAATTAGAAGATGGGCGTACTCTAGCATATTATAATATTCAGAAGGAATCAACTCTTCACTTGGTGTTGCGGTTAAGGGGAGGCATTTCCATCAAGGTGAAGACCGTTACCGGAAAAGAAGTCGAGATAGATATTGAACCCAATGATACAATTGAGCGAATTAAGCAGCGAGTTGAGGAAAAGGAAGGAATACCTCCTATACAAAAAAGGTAGGAAGTGCTCTTAGACTTCCGTGGATGTATATTGGTGAGCCTTTTTTAATATAGTTTAGTTGCTTTATAGTATGATTTCATTGTGTAAGTGATTGTGTATTTTTCTAAGAAACAATAATATATGATTTTCTGGTTTTCATAGGCTGTAACATTTAGCAACTACTAGTTGGTCATGTATGAAATTGTACAAGGTTAGACCATAACGATTGAAAATCAATGTTGAAGCACTGAGCTTTTCCAACTCAAATCAATTTTGCATTAGCATTAGCCACACGGATTTTGTTCAGAGTTCTGTACTTATTTGGGTTTTTAAGTAGCTGGTATGTTGCATGTTTCCGTTTGGTAGGGAATATTTTCCAATTTTCTATTGTAGATGAAAGACATGGGAGATATGTGCCATTTTCTATTCTTATAGTTTTCTTCAGAATAAAAACATTTGAGGTTTCTGTCCTTATAGTTGTCCCTGGAAGTTTGATAACTTGTGTTTTAACTGCTTCACGCAGACTACATAGCAGATTGCCTTCTAAGCAGGGAAGCTTTTTGGTATCAAATTGTGAATTTTAAATTTGCTTGCTACTCGACCAGATTCTGCTATATATCTTGTGATTTATTATTACTTGAATTCTAAATTTTATCATATTTCTCGAGTTCTAGTGTACAATAATAAAACTTAAAACTTTGTTTTATTGTAAACTCATCTATAATGGATGTAATTTTGCATTTTATAAATTCAAAAGAGATTTTCCAGTTCTCCTGTATGGCTGTACTAGAGCTATTTTTAGCTAGTTCTCCTTCTTCTTAACTCTACAAATTCCTTACACTAAAATGCCTTTTGACAAAGGTTTCTACATTTTCTACACTTTAAAACGAATTTTAAGAATATTAGAATACACATGGCCTATTGGGCACATTCTAGTAATTACACCTTGCCTAGGTAGATTTATCATACCTATAGGAAGTATCTATACTTCTATGTTTATGTCAAACAATATGGTTGTTCCCAAGATAATATAAAATATTATCTAGGTTTTAAAGTGCTAATAAAATCTGGAATTATACATATCTTGTGCTGTTGATTGCTTGTTGTCTTCAAAAGGTTTGTTACAGAAAATGCTAGTATATTAGGTATAGAATTAGTTGTATTTGCACCTTGCTAGTATTTCAATATTGTAGTGGAGTCATGATTCTTACTTTTTTGTTACATTTTTTTTTAATAGTAGTGGATATTTTGTATTAATAAAAAGGAGAAGAGTTGTGGCCCGAATGTCCAGCTTTCTTATACAAAATGCTGACAAAAGGATAGGCAAGCAAGTCCATATTTGTTCCAGAATTTTTATTTTTCCTACTATTGCATTATCTATCTGCTGGCTATTCAAAAATTTTCTACAATTGTCAATTACATTACTGGTAGACAGCCTCAGAAATTTTCCCAGAATTAAAATAGTTTTACAGAACATCTGATAGGGAATTAGAATTGCTTTGCTTTGCTCTTTGAAAGCTTTTTAAATGTTTTTCTTAGATAATTGGTGGAGGTAGCTTGCTCTGGCAGTTCTGAAGAATTTCATGTGACGACTCTGAAGAGGCTGTTTATATTCTCCATTATCACTGTGGGTGCTTGAATGTAGGTTCTCCAAAAAATCTATGTTTCCCTGCAACTAGATGAGACTTGTGCTTGATGATGAAGAGTGAATTCAACGAACCCTGTAGTCGAGGGGGGTGAAAGAAAAAAAAGAGGCGCTAAGACAAAGGCTAAAATTGAGACCTAAGACAATGAAACCTAATACTATGCTAGGGTGCAATATGAATTGAAGCAAGGAGAGTAACCTGAATCAAAGAGTGTAACCTACAGCAAGGATCAATTTGGTGAAATGCTTTTGAGGCCATTGTTCATAAAAGATCCAAAAAAGTCTCAAAATAAAATATAGTTTTACTTGCTTTATAGCTCCCAAAAGAAAATATGCATGTGGATTGGTTATAAAGTAATATATTTTTTGAAGTGTGTCATGTATGTGAAATGTTCAAATAGTTATAATCTTGATTTATCTCTAGGTGTGATATTGATTTATCTGCAAGGCGTGATCTTCATGCATGTTACTAGTTTGGTCTGTTTATTTGATGACTCGGATGAAATCCAGTACAATTTGTGCATGTAGTCATCTTTCTTACTTTAGGGAAAGACAATGAAATGACTCTTGTTGCTGTGGATTTTTTGTATTAGTAAGAACGCTTTGGTCTTTTGGTTCTCTATGTCCTACTGGTTCACTTTGCAACGTAGGGCATGCGGCTCACATCTGTAATACGTCTTATAACTCAACCGATTTTGAATCTTTCTAGTGGAAACAACGAAAGAATGTTGTAGGTTCTACCACTTGATGCTTTGGTATTTTGGTTCTCTCTGTCTATTGGTTCACTTTGCAACACAGGGAATGCGGCTCACATCTGTAATACATTTGATATTGACTACTAGTCTCTCATTTTCGCTATTCTTTTGCCTTATTATTTGTTATGAAACTAGTAAAACTGCTTGTAGATGTATTTCATCTATGCTTTTCTTTCTCGCTTCACTTTCATGTTTTTTTTTTAAATTCCTTTTAGATTATTCATGTATTTTACAAGGTTAAGCCTGAGCATCTCTGCTGGACAGGCACAGACAAAGATGGACCATGCAGTAAAGCCATGATCAAACATGAAGAGAAGCAGTGACACGATATCCAAACAATTCAACAATGGAAAACACTCTTTATCATGTTAAAAATATAACCTGGACACGTTTAATGGGTGAGGATATGTCATTGTCCAGTTTGTTATAATTTTTAAAAAAATTGATTAATTTAGTGGGTAACACCTTAGGTAGTCTTTTCTCGTTATGTGAAAAAAATTGCATTTAAGTGGAGATTCTTTAAGATCGCCCTTCTTGGCTTAGTGATTATCATTTACTTGATGTCTTGAATGCATTTCCTATGGGAAATGGTGGAACAATTGATGTTTTATACATGTAGGTTTGTTGTTTTCTTTGAAATTGGTTCTGATAAGTTGCCACAAGAGGTAAAAAAATGAGCAAATTCATATTTATCTGTCCTTTGTATGGTAAGGGCTCAAGACATATTCCGCAACTACTTTAGATTCTACTAGAGACTTCTAGACTGTGAGATACAGGCAGTGTTGGAAGATGGCAGTCTTGTGGTATGTGAGAATTGAACAATCACACATGCTTCCGTTAATCACTTTCTTTTGTGGGTACAACTGGTTTTTTCTAATCAAAGCTAATTTATTATGTTTTGTAAGGTTTGTGAAAGGTCCTTGAGTGATACTCAAGGTGGTCCAAGCATGCCGTCTGTGTAGCATTTTGGGAGAGCAGAAATGCTTCCTAGTGGATATTTGACTTTGGAAAGTCACGCAATTCTCAAGTAAGCAAGCAACATGTTTAGTGTTCCGTCTCTTTAATGGTAATGATTGGAGGTGTGTTAGTTATGGAATACAAACTACATGATAGGCTGGATGATATGGCCTCGCTAACTGCTAACTCTTTATATCAAGCAACATGTTTGGTGTTCCATGTGGTAATGATAGGGGTGTGTTGGTTACGAGATACGAACTACATGATATGTTGGATGATGGCCTTTTCTAATTTTGATAGCAATCATGGAGGGCTTCATTATCTTGGGCTTTGATATAAAGGAATGGGACCTTTTAAAGTCAATTGAATTTATTGGAGATGACTTAATATTAACCAATGTGAATCCATTTTCTACCCACCGTTCTATGGGCATATCAAACTACTTGCAAGATGTTTACAAGTAGGGCTGTATGCGCTACTCCCTCTGGTGATCTTCCCTCTCTATATGCTTGGAGATCCTTTATAGATGCATCTCATCATAAGTTGAGGAGGTTAAGGGCTTGCCTTTAAGCTTGGAAGGGGGATTTTCTAGCTATTAATTAAACATCAATACCAGGTGCAGTAGGATAGAAAAAGGTTGCAAGCGAAAGGGAAAGAAAGACACCTAGAGGAAAGGCGGTTTAAGTTTAAAATATCTTTCAATAGTTTATCATATTGCATATCTATCTCCATATACAGGGCATGGTCCTTTAAATAAAAACAACTTTTGGAAAGGGTTTGGTTGGCCACGCCTAAGTACCTCTGTGGTAAAATCTAGTTAGGAATAAATTGAATTATATTTAAGCTGGAAAGCACAATGTCAAGAACAATATCAGCACAACTTTGGATCTTATCAATGATTAAATCTCTTGAAATGTAAATATTTGATTATTTAATATGAATCTAAGATGGAGTATGTGCTGAGCTAATGCATTCAATTTTTTTCCAAATTTTTAATAGTGGTTTTAATAGCATAAATGTTCTTGAATTATGAATCTTAAACATTCTTCCTAGATTTCTCATAATTAATTTATTGTTAATAAGAACTATGTCTAAATTTGATGGATGGATAGTGGCAATCGATTGATGTGTCCTACATTCATGGATAAATATGAAACAATAGTAATATACTATTAAGAAACATATTGATAGATAGGCTTTCAACTCTTATTCATTGTAGAGAGTTTTCTTTTTGGAAAATGTGCCCTCAAATAAAGATTTTTTCTATAAAAGAGTAAAGAGAGTTTTCTTTTATTTGTTTATTTCTTAACCTAGAAGGCAGGGACTAAGCTGCATGCAGCTTAGTCCCCGCCTTTTTGTATGAAAACAAACATCAATATTAAATATCAATCAATAGCTATCTATTTAAAAAGCAAAAAAAACAATTTTATTGTTAACAAAATGATAGGTTAATGATAACAAATTAATGCAACTTCCAACAAACAGTCCTATTTTATAAGAAACTTCAACTACAAAGGGTCGAATCTTTGAACCATAAATGTTGTTGCTAAAATTTAATTTGAACTCACTATATATTTGATATGTCAATAGTCCAAAAATCAACGTAGTGTATCCTTTCTTCTTCATAATAAAAACATTTGCATTAGAAACTAAAGTTGTTACACGTAAAATTTATTTTGGGTCCTCATGCTATTGAGATTTACACAATATTGTCAGTAGGAATAGGCAAAGGGAAGGAATGGACCATGGATCCTAGTGTTTGATATAGATGTTTGATCTTTGACCTATCATGTCAATTCCAATTGAGGGATATGTCCCTCTAACTTACAAAGTTTTTTGCAAAAGTTCTTTGATTTTATTTGTGTGTCTGATTACCAATCAAACAAATAAACAAGACTCATAACACAAATATCGAGGATTTACTTCTTGCTAAAAGGTGTCATAAGTTCCAGCTTGATATCTCTAGGCATCACTCAAAATATTACCCTCAATTTCACTGATTCTTCCCTTGTTGGAAAGGTCTTTGGCCCCTTGTTAATCCAACCATGTTATAATCTAAATGTGTAATCAAGGTGCAATTTTGTACAAAAACATATTCATACCTTGCTTGCCAACCTGGTCAATCCAACTATGTTATAATCTGAATGTGTAATCAAGCTGCAATTTTGTACAAAAACATGTTCATACCTTGCTTGCCAACATGTTGTATGCTGCCTATACCATTGTTGGAACCCTCCATCACACTGTCACTTATATGTCCTTGGAGTTATGTTGTATGCTACCTATACTATTGTTGGAACACTCCATCACACTGCCACTTATATGTCCTTGGAGTTAACTCTTAGTGCATGTCCTACATAACCATCGCAACCTTTCCATTTTTAAAACTTGATACAAGTTTTAAAGAGAAAATGACTACAATGTTTATTTCCAATAAACATCATCTTGTAGGTTCTACTCTTTCTTGGAGTTGGACTATCAATGTTTGCATTCTACACTTGCATGCCATTCTTTCTAAAGGTTAGTCTTCATTTCTTTAATTTAATTTTATGAATACTAGGCTTTATAAGAGCAAATTGATTAATGCAGGATAACTTTTTTTTAGATTAACTGACCATCCATTTAATATATATTTTTTATAACATGAGCATTAAGCCTCATTAGAGAAAATGTGTGAAATGCAAATAATTTCTAAATTAAATTAGAACATCCATTTATCTTATTTTTCTTAGACCATGGATAAAGAGTTAGGTATCTTATTTTTCTTAGAGCATGAATAAAGAGTTAGGAGACACAAATTTAAACAAACAGGGTTGCATTATATTGGCATCACACATATCATAAAGTTACAAAAGGATTACCAACTAATAAAATTATTTCACAAACATATTTAAGAAATAGTAGACAACTCCATTAATGCTAATATATGTGATATAAGCTCTATCATCTGGAACTCACATGAAAATTTGATAATTGAGATATGACATAGTTTTATCTGATAAATTGGATAACAGAGATAAATATGCGTGTCGTAATTAACTTTAAAGCATCCTTGCAAAGTAAAAGAGCTTGGAATTTTGCTTGTATAATTTGCATAAATGGATAGGCTACAGTTGTGCAGCCAACGAAATTGGACTCCGGATTGTATTTGAATAATTTTCAAGAAAGATTGGTAGTAATATGCAAGCATAAGTAAACATATTGCAGGATGATGACGGGACTGCAATGAGATTCAATTAATCACTATTTCAAAGAATGGGTTTCTCCAACAAATACTAATGTCAATCAAAACTTCAAAACACGAGGTTGCATACTGAAAATGTTTCACACCTGTTTGGTAACACTCTTACAACTACCTATGTTCAAATGACCATTTTCTCATATGATGGTTAAATTTCATAGATCGATTCAAATTTTAGAGTTCATGCTCAGACATAATAAATTCATTTGCAATGAAAAAGTTTGAGAATCAAATGCTTTAAAGACATTGTGTATATATATCATCGATTCAAGCATACGATAGCGAGTTTAATACTATTGGAAATAAATATTACATAGATCTAAGGAAATTGCAAATCAAATGAATTATGAAACATAAGAAATATAGAGCATGGATATGGATACACTACTTAACATATAATTTCAGAATTATAATCTCTGATTAAAAGAATGGAACAAGAAATCAATTGTGGGGTCTACAAACACACTCATGTTATGAATGCAACTCAACGATAAACTAAATAGTAAATACTACAAGATGAATCACACACACAACAAAACTAAAATTAAAGTAACATAGTACTAGCAACGACAACATTTTTAAATATGGTTGATATTCGCTGATCACATATATCAACAATGACCACATGATATGTTCTTTTAACATGATATTTTGCACATAATTTGAAAATAAAAAAAATACATTTAGGACTTTGGTTTACCACGGTTAACTGTGGTTGACTATTGGTTGACCTTGTTTGACTCTTCCCTATGGTTGAAAATGGTTGACCAAGGTTGGATACATTTATTTATGGTTGTCCATGGTTGACCATGTTCAACATGTTCTACTATGGCCGACTTTAGTTGATCACAATTGAATTTTGTTTACTATGGTTGAGCATGATTCACTATGGTTAACTTTGTTTGACAATGGTTGACTTTGATTAGCTAATTGACTATGATTGACTATTATTGACCATGGTTGACCATGGTTGACTACGATTGACCATAGATGACCATGGTTAGCCATGGCCAAACATAGTTAACCATTATCAAAAGTTAATGTTAATGTCATTATTAATATTAATTTTATATCATATCATATTATATAATAACATTTAAACATTAATATAAAAAATATTTTTAATATTATGTAGAATTTTTTAAATTCTAGTTTAACATTTTTAATATTATTCCTAAATGTAAAATTTATATTTTAAGAATAATTTTATAAAATTATAATATGTTTAAAAGTTGATATTATTATTTCATAATAATAATGCTAACATTGTATAATAACATTATTAATATTAATATTATTGTTTTTATAATATCATTATTAATATTCTTACTAATAATAATAATAATGTTATTAATGTTGTGATTAATATTATATAACATAAATAATATTATTATTTATAATAATGCTGATGATAATATTATTAATTAATATTGTTTTTATTGTCAATGTGAATTACTAATATAGATATTGTTAATACTAAATATTATTTATTAATATTTTTAAAGTTTTATTAATACTATTATTTATAATATGTTAACTTTATTAAAAGAATTATTGTTGTAAATTTTTCTAT
This sequence comes from Larix kaempferi, assembly GCA_027924585.1. Taxonomy (NCBI): domain Eukaryota; kingdom Viridiplantae; phylum Streptophyta; class Pinopsida; order Pinales; family Pinaceae; genus Larix; species Larix kaempferi. Next base: position 25,590,764 of record BSBM01000632.1, on the reverse strand, counting down.
AGTATTATTATTATGGTTAATAATAATAAAATTATTTTTAATATTTTTAAATAAAATTATATTTTTTATTTAAATAACTTTAATAAAAACTATGCTTCGTGATGTTAGCTTGTAGTAGGACAAAGCAATGTGATCAATTGTGAAGGAGCAACTCAACACAATATTAAGAAAAGTAAACCTAAACCATTATTAAATTTTGAGTAACATGATGATAGATTGAAGCTTTGGGTAAAAAGGAAGACTGAAATTGTATTATTATGTCCAAAATAGATTTTAAAAATATTAGATATGACACTATAATGGGAGTTCATTATATAAAGATTATGGACCAAAAGATAGGACTTAACACTAAGTGATTCAGCTAAATGATGCTTTGGAGTAAGGTTGTATAGCTACTTGATTAGGCTAAATGATGCTTTGGAGTAAGGTTGTATAGCTACTTTTTTTTGAGATTATAAAGATGCTTGGTTGTAAGATTCCAAAGATAAGCTTCGGAATTAGGTTGTATAGCTATCTTTTTATTCGAAATTATAAAGATGCTTGTTTATAAAGTTGTAATTCTAAAGAGGTAGAACCTATTTATGAATTCTTAAGAGAGTTGAAGGTATAAATATGTAACTATAATTATAAATATTTATTGTAAAACTTCAAACTTTAACTAAATAGTGACACTTCAACTAAATAATAAGAAAAAATAGAAAAAGAAATTTGGACACAACTCTATATAAAAGTTAAATTATATATTTTATATCTAATTTACATAAATATCTTTTTTAAAATATGAAAAATTTAATTATTTAAAATTATATAATTTAAAATGAATTTAAAATTCAAAATTATTTAAAATTTAGAATTAAATGAAACCAAAAACACTAAAATGCTAAAACTAAAACTAAAGCTAAAACACTGAAACTAAAACACTGAAACTAAAACACTAAAATACTATAACACTAAAACTAAAATTTTAAAGTTTAGAATGAAATAAAATGAAAACCTTAATACTACCAAAATTTTAAAAAAATTCTTAAATCATTTAAAACTCTAAAATTTAGAATTAAATAGAACATAATTAAAACTATAAAAATAAAAATTTTCAAGCAATTTTGTTATACTACAGGTTATATTATATTTAACTGAAAAAGGGTTTGCATCAGAAAAAGTTTAAAGTAATAATGTTTAATCATTTACAATGGAGTATATTTTTAATATGCTCTGTCATTTCTATCTGAATCAAAACATTACATGTTCTAGCTTGTAAGACTAAAGCTTCACTTTACATCCATTAGATCCACGACATATAAATTTTCTTGATCTTGAAATATTAAATACTAGCAACATTAACATTAATAATATTAATGTGTCCGAATACGTCGATAGCAGTAAATGGGACACATATTATAGGAAAAAACATTAATATGAAAAGTATGTGCCCCATTTACGCCTATTGACGTATTCAGACACATTAATATTTTTAATGTTGTTGTTGCTAGTAATGGGTGTGCGCATAGACATATCTCTCAAATATTAATAGAATAATATTGTTTAATAATTTTAATGAAATACATAATTTAATTGTTTGATTAATAACATTGTTTAATTAAACAATATTATTATTTTATAATAATTAATTAAACATAATAATTATAAAATAATTTTAATCATATTATAGTTATTTAGTTAATAATAATATTAGTTAATTATTTAATTAATGATTATTTAATTAATGATTATTTAATTAAAATATTAATAGATTAATATTATTTAATGAAATCCATATTTTAAAAATATTTTTTAATTAAACAATATTATTAATTAAACACTATTATTATTTTATAATAAGTACTTAAACAAAATAATTATAAATAATTTAGTGAATGAATTAATTATTGTTATTTAGTTAATAATAATATTAATTAATTAAATAATTAATAATATATAAAAAATTATTTGTTATGTAAATAATTAATTATTATATTATAATTAATTAACATTATCAATTTATTAATATTGAAGATATATGTAATATTCGATATATTTTGGACATATTTATTAACAGTATGATATATTTGACACGTTAATAATGTTTTTTTATAATATTTTTAATAAAATAAAATAATTTAATTATTTATAATATAATAATATATTATAAAAACTATTATTTAATTATACTTTAGTAAATAAAATTAATAAATGATAAAAACATAAAAATATAATAATTACGTAATTAATTGTAATTCAACAATTAATTAAATAATAATATCATTTCTAAATATAATGACAATACTTTTAATTATATACTATCTTCTATTATAAGAAGATAGTATTTAATTAAAATATTATAATCAAAGTAATAATAAAGTAATATTGCTTAATTTAAAATATTATTATTTGACTATAATATAATTATATTATAGTATACATACTTGATAGAGATATTAAATATATTATAATTGAATTAATTATGATATTTAAATCAATTATAATATAATAATTCATTAAAAAATTATTGATTTAAACTATAGAGAGATTAAATATATTTTAATTTAATTAAATATGATATTAATCAATTATAATATAATAATTAATTAAAACATAATTTCATTAAAATATAGTACATTATATTATAATTTAATTAAAACAATTAATATAGGTTGATGATAAATTAGAGTATTAAAATAATGATGAAGAATATTATACCTTGATATAATATATTATCCTCGGATGCGGGTGCCACCACGATAACTGGCCGACGCGTGTTGGAGGTTCCTCGGCATGGGAGCCCACGACGTGGCACCATGAATTAACACGCCTGGATGCCTTCCTCCTCTCGTCGTTAATGGCACATTCAAGAAGCTTCATCTGGACGTCCCCTCACCCGTTGGCTGGACACGCTCACAATGTGACATAAACCTTGATGAACGTCAAATTTCACATTGTGAATAAGTCGCATCTAACCCTTGATGAATGCCACATTGCAACATAACCTTTGATAAACACCACAATGTGACATAAACCTTAATGAATGTGAAATTTCACATTGTGAATATGTCACATCTAACCCTTGATGAATGCCACAATGCAACATAACCCTTGATAAACATCACAATGCGACATAAACCTTGATGAATGTCAAATTTCACATCTTGGGCATCGTCGCAATGCGACACAACCCTTGATGAACACCACAATGCAACATAAGCCTTGATAAACATCACAATGTGACACAAACCTTTATGAATGCCAAATTTCACATTGTGAATATGTCGCATCTTGGGTTGTGTCAACATATGTGTCAGATATTGGGCATTGTCACAATGTGACATAACCCTTGATGAATGCCATAATGCAATGCAACCCTTGATAAACATCACAATGTGACATAAACCTTGATGAACGTCAAATTTCACATTGTGAATATGTCGCATCTAACCCTTGATGAATGCCACAATGCAACATAACCCTTGATAGACATCACAATGCGACATAACCCTTGATAAACATCACAATGTGACAAACCTATATGAACGTCAAATTTCACATCTTGGGCATTGCCGCAATGTAACATAACCCTTGATGAATGCCACAATGCAACATAAGCCTTGATAAGCATCACAATGCGACACAAACCTTAATGAACGACAAATTCACATTGTGAATATGTCGCATCTTGGGTTGTGTCGTCATATGTGTCACATATTGAGCATTGTCGCAATGCAACATAACCCTTGATGAACGCCACCAACATAACCCTTGATAAACATCACAATGCGACATAAACCTTGATGAATGTCAAATTTCACATCTTGGGCATTGTCGCAATGCAACATAACCCTTGATGAACGCCACAATGTAACATAAGCCTTGATAAGCATCACAATGCGACATAAACCTTAATGAACGTCAAATTTCACATTGTGAATATGTTGCATCTTGGGTTGTGTCATCATATATGTCACATATTGAGCATTGTTGCAATGCGACATAACCCTTGATGAACGCCACAATGCAAGGTAACCCTTGAAAAACATCACAATGCGACATAAACCTTGATGAACGTCAAATTTCACATTGTGAATATGTTGCATCTAACCCTTGATGAATGCCATAATGCAACATAACCCTTGATAGACATCACAATGCGACATAACCCTTGATAAACATCACAATGCGACATAAACCTTTATGAACGTCAAATTTCACATCTTGGGCATCATCGCAATGTGAGATAACCCTTGATGAATGCCACAATGCAACATAAACCTTGATAAACATCACAATGTGAAACAAACCTTAATGAACGTCAAATTTCACATTGTGAATATGTCACATCGTGGGTTGTGTCATCATATGTGTCACATATTGAGCATTGTCGCAATTTGACATAACCTTTGATGAGCATCAAATTTCACATCTTGGGCATCGTCGCAATGTGACATAACCCTTGATGAATGCCATAATGCAACATAATCCTTGATAAGCATCACAGTGCGACACAAACCTTAATTAACATCAAATTTCACATTGTGAATGTGTCGCATCTTAGGTTGTGTCGTCATATGTGTCATATATTGAGCATTGTTGCAATGCGACATAACCCTTGATGAACGCCACAATGCAACGTAACCCTTGATAAACATCACAATGCGACATAAACCTCGATGAACGTCAAATTTTACATTGTGAATATGTCGCATCTAACCCTTGATGAATGCCACAATGCAACATAACCCTTGATAAACATCACAATACGACATAACCCTTGGTGAATGTTGCAATGGCAAAATCGTTAAAAAACATTGCATTTCCATATAACCAACATAAAACATGATGAACATCACAATGTGACAAAACCAATAAAACATTTCAAGAATATAACAAAGATGAAAACCATGGATGGATGTCACAATCGAGCATTGCACTTGATGAACGTCAGAATGTGACAAAACCATAAAAAGCTTTGCAATTCACATTTTGGTTGTGAATCTATTATTTTGAATATCAATATTATGCGACGCAACACATAATTGAATTGGTAAAAGTGTATACATATTATGAATATCAATATTATGCGACGCAACACATAATTGAATTGGTAAAAGTGTATACATATTATGCATATCAATATTATGTGACGCAACACATAATTGAATTGGTAAAAGTGTATACATATTATGAATATCAATATTATGCGATGCAACACATAATTGAATTGGTAAAAGTGTATAAACATATTATGAATATCAATAAGATGCGATACAACACATAATTGAATTGGTAAAAGTGTATACATAAATTATGAATATCAATATTATGCGATGCAACACATAATTGAATTGATAAAAGTGTATACATATAAAAGTGTATAAACATATTATGAATATCAATATCATGCGACACAACACATAATTGAATTGGTAAAAGTGTATACATATTATGAATATCAATATTATGTGACGCAATATGAATATCAATATCATGCGGCGTAACACATAATTGAATTGGTAAAAGTGTATACATATTATGAAGATCAATATTATGCGACGCAACATATAATTGAATTGGTAAAAGTGTATACATATAAAAGTGTATAAACATATTATGACTATCAATATTATGCGGCGCAACACAAAATTGGATTGGTAAAAGTGTATACATATTATGAATATCAATATTAGGCGACGCAACACATAATTGAATTGATAAAGTGTATACATATAAAAGTGTATAAACATATTATGAATATCAATATTACGACGCAACACATAATTGAATTGGTAAAAGTGTATACATATTATGAATATCAATATTATGCGACGCAACGCATAATTGAATTGGTAAAAGTGTATACATATTATGAATATCAATATTATGCGACGCAACACATAATTGAATATATTATCTTGGTTTAAATATGGTAATGTATGTTAGATGGGTTGAATATCAATATCATGTGAATATCAATATTATGCGACACAACACATAATTGAATTGGTAAAAGTGTATACATATTATGAATATCAATATTATGCGATGCAACACATAATTGAATATATTATCTTGGTTTAAATATGGGAATGTATGTTAAGATGGGTTGAATATCGATATCATGATGAATATTAATATTATGACGCAACACATTGAATATCAATATTAATATCAATATTATGCGTAATTGAATATATTATCTTGGTCAATTAAATATTATATTCTAGTAAATTGACAAATATTTTTTTATTTAAAATATTAATTCAAGGCAATAATCAATTAATTAATTACGCATTTCTTAGGCTTAATTTTTTTTCCATTAAATAATGACATTTTTTTCTTTTTAAAGTATTTTTATATTTGAAAATTTTAACCGAAATTGATTCAATGCATATTTTAATAATCATTAACTAATTAATTAATTAAACAAGATTATGATGAATCCACTTTTTGGAAAAAAAATTTAATTATGAATTCATTTTATATACTAATTTATAAATTAAACATTAAAAATAAGTTTGTAGATATATTCATTTTTTAATTAAATTAGTTTTTCCTAAAATCAAATAAGATTTAGAGTATCATATTCATAATATAAAAAGAAACCTAGCTAAATATCATATTCATAGTTAAAAAAGAATTAGCTAAATTGATTCAATGCATATTTTAATAATCATTAAATAAATAATTAATTAAACAAGATTATGATGACTCCACCTTTTGTAATTTTTTTTTTGTAAATTCATTTTATATACTTAAACATTTAAAATTTAAAATAAGTTTGTAGATATATTTATTTTTTAATTAAATTAGTTTCTCCTAAAATTAAATAAGATTTAGAATATCATATTCATAATATAAAAAGAAATTTTGCATGAATATATTTAATTTTACTTAACTATGATTGACTATTATTTCATGTTTAAAATTATGATTGACTATTATTTCATGTTTAAAAGAAGTTTCTTGTATATTCATCCTTAAAAGTAAAAGATTAAATTTAAATAACTATAATTTATAATTTTTATAAACTTAAGTTTTAAGTTTTAAATTTTATTAATTCATATAAAAAAAATAGAAATTTCATTTTCAAAACATTTTGAAGTTGAAATTTAAACAACAATACAACATTACACTATAAAATTGGAAAATTATTTGAAAATAATTAAATTATATTATATTGGGATATAAAAAAAATATAACTTTCGTATATTATATAATAAATTATTATATTTAATATTAGTAATTTGTTTCATAATTTTGATATATTATATAAAAATTATTATATTTATAATTATTAATTTGATTAAATACTTAACCCAATTAAATAAATATTTGTTTAACCATGAATATCATAATGAATATTATAAAGGTGTTAAAATATATTTAACTTTACTTAACTATGAATATTATAATGAAGTATACAAAACACATACAAAACACAAAATATTTTAAATAATATAAAGTTTGAAAAATAATATAAATATTATAATATAAAAATTGAAAGATTAAATTTAAATAATTATAATTTATAATTTTTATAAATTTAATTCTTAAATTTTAAGACTTATTAATTCATATAAATAAAAATGAAGGAACACATGAAAAAAAGTGGCTGATTTTCCATAACCTATAGCAAATATTGTTAAATATAAATAAAAAATTCAAATATATTTATCTTTTACTTTTTAATTATTATTATATTTATAACTATTTTATTTATTATTATATTGATAATGAAATAGCATGTAAATTTTATATTATATTTATTTTTTACTTTTTATTTATTATTATATTCATAATACTGTTTTTTAAATGCCCAATACAATGAATGCATCTAAAATGGAGCTTGCTTCTCACATTCGTGAGACATGATAGATAAAAAAATACTTCCAATGTTTAGAAGAAATAGGAAAACACGGTCTTTATTAGTTGCCACAGAATTTATGATAAGATATCAATGACTAAACTCACAAAATTTCAAATTAGTCCAAAATCATCGAAACTCTTTTAAAAAAATTTAAACCAATTTAGTTTCGGTTATTCGTGATCGGTATAATTAAGCAAAAACAATCCGTAACCAATGGGACTACACAACCAAATTTTTTCCAAAATGGAATAGCTTCCACACAAGATTCTATGATAGCTTCCATGTCTCTCCATAATGTCATAGCTTTATCTTCATCATATGCCAAGATAGCAGCGGATACCTCGTTACAATCTGCGAAGAAGAATTTTCCAGAGATGTTTTACAGTTTAGGATGAGCTGCAACATAGCACGTTGTGGATGCTGAATGTTAAAGAGAATAGGTTTAAATACATCAAGCTGTAAGTTAATCATTGAAGAAAACAAGAGAAATGACCATTTTAACTCTATTTTGCCTTATATAATAAAACACAATACATCTATGGATACAATTACAGTTTACTTAATGACACAGTTATAAAGTAACAAGATTGTTTGAAACGGCAAGTGCAAGAAGAAAATTTGAAAACAAAACTAAATAACTAAATAAAAGCGTTATGGGAGGAAGTTGTATGATAAATCTTAGCCAGGAAGAAAACCAGATCTGTAAAGAAGATGTAATTCTTTAATAATTATTTTCCTGCAAAGCTTACAACCAGAAAATGGAAAGATAAAAACGAAATAAACATGCCATGGTCGTTACCTATGATAAAGCCTTCATTTTCTGCATTCTAGACAGAGCCTGTGTTAAATGTTTACGCTATGGAAAAGCAGAGCAGACACATAGAGGAAAACTAAGTAGTGAGAATTTAAATGAAGAGCAGAGCAGACTTCTGATGTGCCAAACTAATTAGTTGAAAGGAAAGCACAACAGACATACCGTTGGAGGGGCGATTTGATTAGTTGAAAGGAGGGTTTCAGCAGTAGCAGTTGAAGTCGATTTTGGATGGTGTTTTTTTCCTTCACAATCCATTCCATTAGAACAACTCTTCAAATGGGGATTCCCATCCCATCCCATCCTATCCCTGCAAAATAGAGCATCACTGAACCCTCACTAAATGATGGCTAAAGAATTTTTGTCAAGAAACGAAGGGAATGAATAAGATTTTACAAAATATAAATTTAGCCGAAATGAAGGAGCACACTAGGGATTTTGCGAGAAAGGAGATCAGAGGAATTAAAATTTACATGTGGAGCTTGAGTCTTCTCCTATAGACTTAGCCGCCCGCAATTCCCTTCAATTCGTTTACATTAGCGGATGAACTTTTCGCATCCACTCCAGTCCAGTCCAGCAAATGGTGGTTCCCAGCCCATCAGAACAACAAAAATGGACATTTGCCAAGGAAGTCCTTCACAAATTTGGAGAATTAATATCAATATTCTTTATTTGGTAATGTACAGAGATACAAGAAGCTTGGCTTGCTTGCACGTTTGATGGGCCTGGTCATCGGCTCTATCATCCAGCAACATCGTGGGAATGTGATGGGATCGGTACTATGAAGGCAGTGGGAAGGTGATGGGATGGGCACCGTGAAGGCGGTGGAATTGACATGAAGAAATTGGCGGTCTATGAAGGCATTTGGTGGTGGGAGAATTGGTAGCTCTGTTAGCTTCCATAGAGACCTTGCAGGTATGCATCTGTTCAGTATTATAGAATTTCCATGGCCCTGTTAGCTATGTTTGCCACGAAGTTAGACGACCCATGCAGTTTTCCACGTAGTTAGATGATGCAGTCTAGATCAACGGCAACCATCATGCCACGCTCCATGCATGCAGTGTCCATCGACGGCAGTGAATGAGGCAGGTTGTCACACCCCCACAAATTAAAAAGTAAAATGAGCAACGTCCTGTTCACTTATCGTGTGCTGCAAGCCTGCAAGTTCTGCACTATAAATTAAACCAGTGTATTGCCATAAAGTAGCACGCAATAAAGCTTTTGCCATAAAATTCACCTAGCACCTACTTTGAACTTCAGGATAACACTGCATGGAGCACGCCTTCTAACCTATCAAGCAAATAGGACCTGAACAAACCAATATGTAGGCAATTAATGATATCCAATGTGTGTACAGTATGTATGCATGCAAGTAGGTAATAAATGATAGTTTTATAGAAATTAAAGTTTGCAACTATGGTAACTAAGGTTGTGAAGTATTTTTTATTTATTTATAATTTTTACCAATAGTCGACAATGATAAAATTAGTCACATCACACCCTATAATCCAATGGAAATGTAACACATTTGAAAATAATTATTATTAAAAAAGTCAACAAATCTTTATTTTTCATAAACTTTGGTTATTTATATAGTTAGTTTATGTCCCCCTACAAATTATTAGAGTAGGGCGGAAGATATGGGACTAAAAAATGGATTTATCATTTATTGGGAAGTTTTAAATTTTTTGAGGTGTAATTTTTTTTTTTTAAATTTAAGATAAAAAGTTTACTTTTAATAAAAAATGATTTTTCTTTGTTGTAATAGATATGGGTGTAAAATTGGATATCTTGATATACGATATTCTCACTATCTTTGTACTATTTGATTCAATGGAATAGCAATAGTACGATTTTTTTATGATGGAAAAAAAAAAAGATATGGGTGTAAAATCAATTTATGTTGATTTTAAATCTTTTAGTCTTTTATAAAATATAAAATTACCCTACATAATATATAAAATATATTGGATGCTCCTCAAATAAACAACCATTCATATTTGAGAGAAGGAGTCTTCCAGATCCATCATAGTAGATTTTTAAATCGACGTTTAGGACCAGACAAGTATGGTCCATCATCACGAAAGAGATGAGAAGAAAGGATGATGAATTTTTTATCATGTAGGTTAGCCTTAAATAGAGAAATGGAGGGTTCATTAAACCTAAAAATATTAACGTTTGATCCAGGTGGATATTGGTGGCCACCGCCTATTTCACTTGGGGCCGGGCAACATTGTTCTTTCAATTCTTTTAGTTTCCTTAATTATAGCACAACTTACTATTTTTAGCAGTTTTTTGGGTCCTAAACTTCCGGAGCTGTTTTGAAGCCCTAAACGACGTTTTTGGGGAATGTGGAACTTTTGTGATTTTCAATGTAGTCCTCGGATAGATCTTTCCAATGAGGTTTCATATGCATCAAACGGATATCGTATGCCAAAGTTATGACGCCGGGAAATTGATGTACCAATTTACCCCAACGAGGCCCATAGTTTGGAATTTTCATCTCCTAGGGTTAGGTTTTAGGATGATTACGGTTTTCCTTTGTTTCTCATTAATAGACATGCTTCGAGCCCCATTGTAACACATAGTTCAGAGGCCAGTGACCGCACATCTCTTCTCAGAGATAAGCTACCAGCGCCCTAGCTAGTTTATTTCCATTATGTTTGTAAGCATATTTCTGTTATGTGATATTGTAATGTCCCCATTCAAATAAGTGCATAGTAAGACAATCCCATCAATCCTACTAGTTTCCTAGGTTGGATGGGCACATGTGGGATGGTAATAAGGAAGCTAATAAATGATATTTAGACATTAGAGGGGTTCAAGCATTTAATAAATATGGTGAATAAATAAATTCAAGATAAATTCTAAGTGGCAAGTGTTTTTGGAGACATATGGAGGTGGTGGGACCCACACTAGCTTGATTTTTCATAATACATGGTATCTCTCTTTTGCAAATTCGAATTAATGGGAATGTGAACACTCTCAGGTGAGTTGGTAAGTCATAACACATGTCATTGAGCATCTTAGGTCGAATTGGGAAGGATTGGTAACCTCCATGGAAGATAAAGAGTCAAAGTGGAAGTTTGTGGACACTTGGGCTAGATTCCCTAGCCCCTATGACACCAATGATGGAGCATCTATGACAACTATGACAAATTGCAGACCTGACCTCTGACATCTGACCACTATGACATGTCAGCACCAAAAATAGGCTCAAGGAAGGCGAATTTGGGAGTTGGAGAAGCCAAAGAGACTCAAAATCGAATTTGGGAGAAGATGGAAGGTTGGAACTAGGAGACAAGTGGCAAATGTGGAATATTTCCTAAATGGAAATCTATTGAATCTATTGAGAGGATTTCGACCCTTAGAAGGATAATGTTGGTTATAAAATGTAGAAATGAAGAATGAGAATGGCTTTTGATGATTTGAGAAAAATTGCATTTGTGAAAAGAGAGCTAGTGGATGACTAGTTTCTTGCCTTAGCCAATTTCGAGGGTGAAAGATTCCCATCCAAGTTGGTGTTTGGAGAGGCCACTCAGGTCTTTCATGGTGATTTAATGGAGTTTGTATTTGCAGGTAGCAGCTACAGGAAGTTTCATGGTTTGGTTTAGTGCATCACTTTCTCTCCACCGTTTCCAGTTTCGAAGGCATATTCATGCTCCTTGAGGGAGGGCGTTTTTGGTGAGCACTTGTGCTTCTTGAGAGAGCTTCTCATTATATATTTCTAATTGTAATAGCTTCATATCCTCTGTTATTAATATTCAGAAAGTCTCAGGTCGAAATACCCACTGGTTGTATGCAAAACTATTGATTAATGAGCAAACAATGTCCATTTCCCCAATGCATTGATGTATGACACTATAATGTTGATTATTTCGAATGGATGGATGATTATCTGATATATTTGTGATCAGTATACTGCCATGGATGTCTTCTACAAGTTTCATGTACTGTACTTGAGCATTTGAAGCATTTTTAATCAGTTTAGTTGTATTGGGAGGTGAAATAGTGCCATTTCCCCAAGGGTCGAATTGGGGGTTTTTGCTGTTGAATGTGAGAGAGTTAGAACAATAGTAAAAATCAATTAATGGTGCATATGAGACCTTAATCACATACTTAACACATTATATACCTTTGTTCATAAATTCGTGGGAGTTTGGAGGCATTTGGAAGGCCATTTGCAGTGTTACCCGAGGGGGATTTGATGCACAAATTACTAATCAAAATTACCTATATTGATCAGAATACAAATCAAGTTTGTAGAAGTATTTGGAGGGCCATAAAACATCCCTGAACCTAATATTCAAGTCTAAATACCATTCATACACTCCTACAGAAGATTTGGGAGCATTTGGGTTGATTTGGAGGTCAAAACAGTTAAACTAGTCAAAGGTCGAAATTGGGGAAAAAGTGGAAAAATTGGCATTTTAATAGAATTTTGAAAAAGGGTCATTACAGATATTAATGAAATGAAGTATTATTGTTGGCATGGGATAGATCCGCAGGAAGTGTGGAAGCTGACAGGTGCGAAAGAGTCACTCCGCGGAAGAAGGACCTTTCGCCACTTTTTGCGGAAGTATAAGTATTGTTAATAGTTGAGTCGGTCATGTGGACCATTTTGTAAAATAATGTAAGCATATAAATAAACCAAGCTTGTAAGCCTAAGGGCATCGATCGATAGAAGATTAATACGATCTTGAGTTTGGTTGTAACTGTGGTATCATGTTTTGACTATTTCTGCGACGGGTTTTTTCGCAGATGTTAATGAATGAAGATGTTCGGTTGTGAATTCTGGTGTTATGCTATGATGCGATAATGGGTCATTTAAATGCTCTCTGTTGATTTATGTGAATACATGTTATTGGTTAATGCTAATGTGTTGTGATGCGAATAGTTGATTAGTAGACTATAGTGAATATTGTAATCTCTGGTTAATGCACACGTATCTTCTTCGTAACTGCGGAAGCTTGGTTCCTGCAACACCCTTATCCTCCTCGGGTGAGACCTCACCTACTTTGCAGGTGTTGCTGGGAAGGGTTACTCCTTTCCGGGCCGGTGAATAAGGGGTTGTTGGTGTTGTTGACGATAGAGTGAACCTCTATCGAAAGACCCTGTGTCAAGAAATGGTTCCGTTGCCGGGACCTTGAGAAGAAAGAAGAGGATATGCTGTGGCATCCGACGAAGCCAGAGATCCAAGAGTGGTTCAGTCAGAAAGTAGAAGAGTTTGTGGAAGAAGAAAGGAGGGACCTGGTAGAGACAATAGAAAGATGGTTACAAAAGCACATATACTCGGATATCCATGAGATATTCTTCACCGAATTTCCAATAATACTACAGGAGTGGCTCATGTAGTTGATATTTAGAGGACATACCAACCAGAGTATCGAATCAGATCAGTGGACTCCAGAACTAATTCGACAGCTAAAGCAAGTCAACAAGAGGTTTGTAGCAAGACCTAGGACATACAACACATTAGTGAAAGAACCATACTCAAGATCAATACTTCCTTTGCCTTTGCAAGTAGTTTCAGAGTCATCACCCAACACAATAGTTGGACCACCAGAAGAATCAAGAGAGGATGAAGACTCTCTTGTGAACACCATATGCCTTGAAGCTCTAGAATCAATGATGAAAGAGGCAGACTTGGATGTGCTTGCCATCAAAGCATGTAATCTCTCCTTGTCTTCAGAATTGGATCCTTCTTCCTTATTTCTTGTGCTCTCAGGAAGAGGAACGTTAGCTTTCTCAAGGAGTTGAGCCATTTGATCAATGGTCTTCTTCATGCATGAGCTCTCAGGATGAAAGCCCTATTGTAGTATGCACACTTAGGCTTCTCTTTCTTCTTTTGAGGATTCTTTTTGGAATTGGGGGAATCTTCTTGAGCTTTTTGCTTGTATTTCTTCTGATCAGGTGGTTTCTTGGGATTGGCCTTCTTCTTACTTTTTGAATTCTTTGAATCTCCAGCAACCAAAGCTCAGTTTTAGTTGCCATAGTCACCATGTAGAGGCCTTTACTCCTCAACAAGATCTCCATATGTGCCTTACAGTCAAAATAATTGAATGGACTGAGCATGATTTGTTGTGACTGATCCATGGTTTCTCTAAATTGCGCCATAGTGTAGCTTGGTTGTGCCCCTGAGATGCAGAATTGCACCCTCTGGGAGACTGAATTGCGCCCTCTCTCTGACTGGTTTGATTTTGGAGGACAAAAGAAGTATAATATAACAAATTGATAGCTCTGATACCATGTGAAAATATTGTTCACACGAAGATATACTCAAGCAATTACACAATCTCACAAATTGCCTTGCAAAAGCTAGTCATTGAACATATAAAAACAATCATGAATATGATGCAAACATATAACTCTATTGAATAATTATACATCAGCCAAACTTAGGAAATGTAATGGCTCTCCAAATATATAATTACATCATATATTTGAAATCCAAAGAAGGCATTCGAAATCCTCACAAAAGCAAGCTTACTAAAAAGATGAAAAACCCCCCCAGGTGCAAAAAATGCTTTCCAAATCTCCTCTAAGGCTCACGAATTGGTAAAATCAGAGTTGGATGGTGATGTAGGATGGAAAAGCACCGTAAATACATATTTTAGAAAGAGGAAACATCATGGAGGGCGAGTTGGCCAAAAAACTGCTAAAGCCAAGTCAACTAGCTTTTACCTTTTCACCAAAATCAATAAAAAACAATAAAAAGCAGGATATCGCCCTTCTAATCTAGGAATGAAATAAAATCTCACAGAATATCCAGAAGTGTGCTCTAGTGACCCATGATGGCTTGTGGTCCACACAAAGACAAAATAATGGCCAACTACCTAGTCAACACCTAAGAATTGATAAAAAATGACTATTAATCTATCTCCTAAGTATGGAATGGGTATGAATGGCTTTTTAATATTATAACAAAGAGAGAATTCTTGAAGAAATTGTTACACCTAGATCTACATAGATGGATAGAATAAATGGTGCTTAAGTTGCTAGAGTGTATTGGATATCCTAAAATGACCCACGTAGTAAGAAAAGTGGGCCTCCCAAATGAGAATTAGATGATTGGGAGTCTGTAGCACACATTGTTAAATTCGTACAACAAGACATCCTGCATGGAGAAGTCCAAAAAGGGAGTCTAATTCATCCTTGTGATTTAGTGTAATGCATGCCAAATGGGGCCAAAGATGGGGTCTGTCAAGTATAAGGTTTTCTAGCCTTCATAGGGAACACAATGCATCTCCAAAATATGCAATACTTGAAGGATTGATTGGAAAGCTAATGAAGCAACCATACAATGTGAGAAAAATTGGGAATAAATCACTGATAGAAATTTAGACCATTAAAAATATTTTTGAGTTCAGCAACTGTGGTGGTTGGGGGGGGGGGGAGGGGAAATTATTTAGGGCTTGAACCTGAGTATAATTAGGGTGAACGCTATCCTAATCAATAATAAACCCAAGTTGTTGGATTGAATTTTGGCCAAAAAAAGGTCTATGCCACTTAACTTGCAATTTATGTGTATGCAATAATTCTAATATTGAATAGATGTGTTGTAGGTGATCCTCCCAAATGGTTTTGAAAACTAAGATATCATCCAAATAAGTCATAACAAAATGCCCAAGGTGGGGGCGAAAGATATCATTTATTAGGCACATCAAGGAGGTTGGATCATTAGTGAGACCAAAGGGCATGACCAACCACTCATACAAGCCAAACTTTGTTTTAAAAGGAGTTCCCCAAGTATCATTATCAGCCATATGAACTTGATGGCACCGCTCAGTCAGATCCATTTTAGTCAAGAAGCAAGCATTGCATAAGTGGTTCAAAAAATCATTAATGCAAGGTAATGGGTAATATTTTTTTGGCAATATCCTTGTTGAGAACATGATAATTAGGCATAGGGTGTCATTCCTTGGTTTCTTTCTTAGGCATTATAAAGGTGGGGGAAGCACAAGGAGATGAGATAGGATAAATATGTCCAAAATCCAAGAGTTGTTGTAGTTGACATTCTATTTATTCCACCTCATGAGGAGCAAGGCGATAGGTTGGAGCAGTGCGGAGAGAGGCATTAGGGATGAAGTCACGGTAGCTTTGGGTAATGCGGATAGGAGGGATACTTGATGGAGGGGAAAATACATTTGAAAACTTAGTGAGTAAAGGCTTTATTTCAAAGGGGAAGAGCATGGAGGGGTTGTCAGATTTGACAGGGCACACCAGGTAGAGTGAGACACTTTTTTAAACTAACCTGGTGGACTTCAACATTGTTGGTTAGTAGAGGAGGTGAATGCAACACATAGGAGGTAAGTACATAGGTTTTGTCATATTTTGTAAGTTGATGGGTGTGTTTACTAGAATCATAAACAACTTTGTGTCACTGCTAAAACGAGATATTGACGAGGAGGTTGACACAGTACAAAAGGGATACATATTAGTCCATAATGCGACAAAAGGGGCCAACGGTTAATGTGATAATACAATGTTGATTGACCAGTAGTCGAGGGCCATCCTTATGAACCCAAGCCAGTGGGTAAGGAGAAGGATGAGGAGTAGTGGGGAGGTCCAAGTGTTGAACAAAGTGCTAAGACACAAGGTTTTTCTGACTATCATTTTCAAGGATCACGTTGGCAAGAAGGGTCTACTGTAGTAGGGTTTGGAAATGAGATTAGTCCAGAATCATAAATATCACTTACTGGAAGTTCATGAGAATCGATCAATAAAGTCTTGGTAGAGAGTGATCATTGAAGAAATCTACATTTGGCGGCCCACTAAGTGGCCATGTGGTGGTATTGACACCAAAGACCAATGCATTGGGAAATAGGGGTAGGAGGGTTTTGAGAGGAAGCAGACTATGAATCATGAAGACATTGAGGAGGGTGAAAACATGGGGCAATATTGTGCTCAATAATGAGGGCACAAAGGAATGCATCATTAAGGGTAGCACTCTCCTACTATTCTACTCCACGTCTAAAAACCACTAACAAACAGAATTGAATTTTAGTATGAGTACCTCTTTGTTTTCACATATTTGGATTTGGATGCATAAATTGTAGAATATATCAATGTATTACTGCACTATCTGGTCGAGAAATTGGTGAAATTGTAACCAATGACACATCAAGTTCTTTAAATACCTTGGAGGGTAAAAGCGCCATTGAAGAGTTTTGAAAAATGTATCCTAGGTATAGGGAGGGTGCACTGAAGAGTTGGATGAGTTGAGTTCCACCACCATACCAGAAGATTCTAACTAAGTATCCCACCAAGCCTAGGCCACACCTTCATGTTGTAAACCAACAATTTGTAAATTGGTCTCTTTAGTGAGGTTTAGGAAAGTCTTGAAATAGGCAGACAGACTGTGGATTCATGAATTAATAAGATTCCCTTTCATCTAGACAACATATTTGGGTAAGGGACACGATTCCGCTAGAGGCGTAGGACCTCTTGCAAAGGGAGGACTAGATCTTGGGCCACAATGGAATTGCCAAAGTGTGAATCCTCTGGTGTGGGCTCTAGGCATGGAGGAATTCCAAATAAATTCGATGTAGGAGGACATACAAGGGTTGAGAAGGGTTTTGTGGGTAGAGACGTTAATTTAACTGGGCTACTATGAAATTCCAAGAGAGAAAAACATTGGGTGGAAGCATGTCACCTCAAAAAGAAACCAAGATGAGCCATAACAAAATTTCTCGGTGGGTGTAGACCCTAAGCAACCAAAACAAAATATGCGTTCACCGATTGGGGCGGAGAATGGATCTCAAAGAACCTAGATGATTACAGTAGCCAAGATTGCTTCTTTACTACCAATTGATATGTCCTCTGAGGCTCCTCCAAGTTTCATTGTCTGAAACGTATCTGAAAAAAGTTATATTGAAAATTCCAAGAGGACTCGTTTTGGAAGCATCCAAGCTTTGATACCAAATGTTATGCACCAAATTCCTAAAAGAGCATAGAATAAGAAAGAGAGAGAGAGTAATCCAATGCCTTAAGAATGAAGACAAGAGATGAATAAGAAGCCTCTTAGATGGGGAACCATCCTTATACAATGTAGCAAATACACAAGGCAAGATGAGATGACCCTAAAGCTAGGTATCCTATATAAAAGACAAATGGTACAATTACAATTCTAGCTGACCATACAATTACAATTACGGTCCTAACTAACCAATAAAGACAATACTAATAAATATATAGGGCTTAACTATATCTAGCAGGTATTTTGGGTAGATGATATCGTTTGAAGCATGAAAAACATGGTACAATACACTAAGGTGTGGTAATTCGTTTCCCACACTTTGTAGTCCAAAAAAGGTTTCTCTAGGTTCTATCAATGGTTTGTTGCTTTGAATAATTAAAGGAAACCCAATATTTCACTCAAACAAAGGAGCACCTATTAATAGCATATGCATTAAAGTAGTACAAGTGGCTCCGTGCTATATGTCATGCTTTGGGCCTCTTGTAGGGTGTTTTCTCCTTTTGGCCATGTTTGAATCCTACATGTCATAATTTGACTTCAAACACCTCATGTGGAAGGGCATTCATCTTCCAAAGCCCCCTTCTTGCTCATATTATCCATCAATGTAGTCTCGTGCCTTGGCATCAATGCAGTCTTTGTATTATTCCTTAGATATGAAAATATGATCAAACAAGAGATATCATAAAATGATCCAACTTTTATTGATACAAATTGATTATTTTAATGGAGGATTTAACTATTATTCACTTGCCTCTTCGAGGGGGAAACCTCCTATTATCTTTGCTCCAATTACAATATTCTTCTCCACACCCCTCAAAAGTACTTCATCCTTATTTATAGATCATATTACAACTCTAACCTCCTAACAACCTTTTAACTACATAGTGGACCTTCTTTAATGGGGTCCCATTACATTTATTTACTAACATAGTGTGCCTTATTTAATAATAACAATACATCGGACCTAGTCCACTTTACATTGAATGGCCTCCACTATTACTCTAATGGGAATCCCCCCCCCATTACACCCCTAGGGATGTTCATAACACTCCACCCCCCTTAGGAAAGTGTTGCCTTCAACGCTTGGTGTGAAATTGTACAACCATAATACACGGTCCCATGGACGAATGCTCACCTCCATGCTAAACTAGGCCAAGGATGTTGGTTCCCATGTAGAATTATTAGCCATGATGTTGATGTAGTCCAACAAGCTCCAGCTTAAGCTTGGGTCCCATGTCCATGTGCTCCAACTAACAACCCAATGATGGCACATAAGCTCCACAAACCTTTGAGTGTTATGTGTCACATGCCCATGATGGTCATGTGGATCCAAAGAATAACCATAAGCAAATGGATCCTTCATATATAAGTACAAGGATGGATCAATGAGAAGCTCCAATATTGTAGAAGAAGCATCTTGGAAATTGGTAGAAACCACCTGTTGGTATCATTCCTTCACAAGTTGGGCTTCATATGATATAGTAGATTCATTAAAAAGAATATGAAAGTAGTTGTCATCCCAAAACTTACAAATATTCATATACTAATCCTCACAATCATCCTCTAAATCTACTATGCATGTCTTTTTTATACTCTTCAATGATGAGAGGATTAACAAGACAAATCTCCACTAATTTAGCACAACTCTCATTTTATGTAAATAGGTTCTACTCCATAGAGTTCAACTGACTCATGCTCTGCTCCATAGAGTTCAACAGGGCTTGCACATATTTCAAATTGGCTTTCCCACCCTATAAATTTTTTTCTACCATTATTTGTTTCTCCCATGGTACGAGCCCCCACTTTTCCATGCGTAAATTTCGTGAGGGTTTGTGGATAGAATTTTGCAAGGACTATAAAGAACCGGAGATTGGATGGAAATATGGCATGTAATATGCCATATGAGATCTTTGAAAATTATCTTTCCAACGATGTTGATCTTGCTGCAATATAATCACCTATCAAAAGTTATGACCTCTGCAAGATCTGCGACTATCACCGAAAATCCTAAAAAAATACAGATTTCAAATGGCCATATCTCATCCTAGACTCTGATTAGAGCAATTTATTTTGAAACTGCTTAATTTTTTGAGAGGAACTAAGATATGTAATCGTATTATGGAAATTTGAAATAAAAGACTTAGAAATGGATCTTAGTGTTGCAACCCTCTTTTGTGAAAACCTACAAAATAGAAAAAAGTTCTTTGTTTTTCTTTGGCCCACGAAAGCGCTCTAATACCAATTGTAGTATTCCTTATATATGAACATACAATCACACAAGATCACTCAAGATATATCAAACGATTCTTTTAATGGAGGAATCAACTCATGTTCACTTGCCTCTTCGAGGGGGAAACCTCCTATGAGATATGCTCCAATAACAATATTCTTCTCCACATCCCTCAGAAGGAGGACTCCATCCTTATTTATAAATCATATTACAACTCTAACCTCGTAATAACCTTTTAACTACGTGGTTATCTTTTCCTCTTCTAGAAAATTGGCGCATCTCTGCACGGTTGATCGGTGGCCCCCAGCCGAGAGCTATCCTGACCCCGACCGATCATGGTTTGGGCTTGGCCCACCTAGGATTTCACTGTACCGGTCACTGCATTCCCTGCCGATCGAGGCTTTGGCTCGGGTCATTGGAGAGACAATATCCCTACCGATCGATGCCCCTCTAGCGATAACTACCACGTCCCCTGCCGATTTCACATGCGTTTGAGATTGGATTAGGGGTTGGTGCGTTTCCATGGGGTCCAATGGAGGAGGACCTTCGTCCACTCCTCCTGCAGTAGAAGCTGAATCATTCAAGAGATTGATCAACACACATGGGAAAACGTCGGTGCTCCTCCCGGTTCCTAAGTTTGTAAAGAAAGTGGATGATGTTCTAACAATTTCCCTCCCTCCGGATCAACCAATGAAAGTAGTTGTTTCCCTGGCAGATCGGGCATTGGTGGGACAGTTCTCAGGGCTTTGGCTTTCTCCCCGTACGACAGACAACTGGATCCAAAAAAATTGGAGGCCTCTAATTTCTACCAGCGTAACCTACTATGTAGTAGGAAGAGGCTTCTTTTTGTTTGAATTTATTTCAAAAGATGATAGGGATTTGATCTTTAGAAGCGGTCCATACTTCATGGGACCACAAGGGCTGTATTTAAGCCGGTGGACACCAGATTTTGATCTAGCCCTAGATATACCCAAAGCAATTCCTGTCTGGGTTCGCTTGCCCAGTTTACCGATCCACTGTTGAACCCTTCGTCTCTGCAATCAATAGGGAATGGGCTAGGGAAATACATAGATCAAGCTGATCCCAAGGGTCAGTATACCTGTGCCTGGATCTGCGTGGAAGTGGATTTAGAAGCTGGTCTCCTTGAATCCATCAGACTCACCATAGGGGAATGGAATCACTTTCAGAAGCTGGACTATGAACAATTACCATTTAAATGTAGAAGCTTTCATGAACATGGTCACTTCCAAAAGAACTGTCCAAAGGCTCCAAATCAACAAGAAAAAGAGGCAAGGGAAGGATGGCAACTAGCAAAAAGATCGAAGGCAATCCCTAAAAATTCTCTCAAAAAAGATGGCATCACCCCTAACCCACCCATAGCCAAATATGGAAAGGAACAGGAAGCTCCAAAGGGAAAACTACCGATAGGAGACAACTTTGAAGTGTTAGGAAACCAAGAACATGAGGCCAGTGCTCTAGACGATTCCTCGAAAAAAAAAACATAAATCTCGCAGAGGTGGAAAACCAGACAAACAAGGAAATATCGTCCCCTCAGGAACAAGGCGAAAAAATAGACAGCCATGAACTAGAAACAGAGGAAGAAGATATGGAGGAAGATGAAGGAGAAATAGAAATGTCTCAATACTCCATTCAACAAGTTACTCATGGAAGGAAATCGAAAAATGAAAGAAGAGAAAGGGACACTTACAAAGAGAAGCTCCAGGGTTCCCAACCCACCTTGGAAAAAATGTTAAACACTCGCAGTGCAAGACACCAGGGGCATCCCTCCAAAGGGGCCACTTCCAACCCAAAAAAGTAAATGATGAAGGTAGTCTCATGGAATTATAGGGGGGTGGGAAGTAGAAAAAAGGAAGAGTCGATGAAATATCTCCTTCGAATATCAAGCCCAGACATTCTACTTATCTAGGAGATTAAAATGGAGGAACTATCCTTCCTCCAAACTAGCGAAATTTTTTGGAAAAATGGGCACGGAATAACGATCAGTGCAAGGGGAGCCTCCGGTGGATTAGGCACTTTGTGGGATAAGGACAAATTTGAGCTTTTGGCTTCTGACATCTGCATTCACTAGATTTACACTAAACTTCTCCACAAGGAGTCAGATCTCCAGATCTGCCTTTTTAACATATATGCTCCGAATCTTATCTAAAAAAAAAGACTGCTGGAATCTCATTCAAGACTACCTCAGAATTCACTAATTGGAGAATATTGTTTTAGCTGGAGATCTAAATGTCACTCTGTCCATAGGGGAAAAAAGAGGGGGATCCATTGTAAGAGACCAATTTCGGGAAACGGTGGAAGATCTCATTCATGAATGGGAGCTTGAAGAAATTAATCCCTCCAAAGGTAAATTTAATTGGACGAACAAGAGAACGGGCCCAGGGCACATCGCCGCTAGATTGGATAGATTCTTAGTCCATAGCTCCTTTCTACTTCTAGGACTGGATGTCACCTCTATATCCTGCCTTTTAACGCTTCAGATCACAAGCCTATTCTTTTAGATGTTTCCAAAGACAAAAACTTGGGGCCCATTCCCTTAAGGTTCAGTCCATCATGGATCTAGAAGGAAGGATTCCATGAAATTGTCCTCGGAGTCTGGTCGAGACCAGTCCGAGGATCACCATTCTTTGTTTGGGAAGAAAAGCTGAGGCATCTTAAAAAGATCTCAAGAGATGGGCTAAAAACATAAAATCTCCTTCACATCAGAGATTGGAAGCCCAAACTCAGCTGGAAAATCATCAATTCCTATTGGAAGAAAGCCCGATCACCAATGAGAAGATGGAACACAAATTGGATATTCAAAGGAAGCTTCACTCTACATGTAGAGAGGAGGAAGATTATTGGAGGCATAAGTCTAGAAGCCTTTGGCTTCAAGCTGGTGACAAGAATACTAGTTTCTTCCAAAAACAAACTAAAGCTAGGAAGCAGTACAATTCGGTTAAAGAAATTCAAAGCCATGACCAGATCATTAACGATTTCAACGAAATCAAACAGGCTGTTCATCTCCACTTCAAAGAGATGTACTCAGAAAATACTCACACGCATGATGAAAGAAGTAAGAAGATTATAGATCTTGTCCCACCTCTAGTAACGCAGGAAATCAATCAAAATCTCATGGCACCGATTACCAGAAAATAAATCAAGACAACCTTGGGAAATATGGAACCAGAAAAAGCCCCTGGCTCGAATGGGTTTACTGCCACGTTCATAAAAGTCTGCTGGCCAATCATCAAAAAATATTTACACAGAATGGTCTTAAAATCTCAGAACCGTCATAAGATCGGAGGGAGCACAAATTCGACATTCTTAGCTCCGATCCCTAAAGAAAAAGGGGCCTCCTCCTTCGATCGATACCGGCCAATCTCCCTGTGCAATATCAGTTATAAGCTCATCACTAAAGTAATCACCAATTGTGTCAAAGATATTCTTCCTGCCATCATTCTAGAGAACCAAGGGGGCTTCATCAAAGGAAAACATATTGTTGATAATATCATCCTAGTCCAAGAAGCTATTCACTCAAGCAACTACCGAGGTGAAAAAGGTATGACTGTCAAATTAGATTTAGCTAACACATTCGACGAGTTCTACATGAATTCCTGTTTCAAGTAATGCTCCAATTCGGATTTGCCTCAGAATTCATTAAATGGGTAAAGGCTTGCATAGGATCCCCTTGGATAGCCCCGTTGGTCAATGGGCGAGCTGCTGATTTCTTCCAAGCCACCAGGGGGCTGCCTGATGTCACCTTTGTTGTATGATATTCAAGCTTTTGTTCTTAGCTTTCAATTAGAGCATTGTCGAATCGAAGATGAGCTATTGAGAATCAGAATAGCTCGTGGAGTCAAGGAGATCAACCATGCTCAGTTCGCAGATGACACACTCCTATTGGGAGGAGCTAGTAATATTACAGCTAGAAGAATAAAAAGGGAGCTTGATCTCTACAAAGAAGCCTCGGGTAGTCAGATAAACTACAGGAAAAGTCAAATTTATGGGTGGAATTGCACCACAAGAGAAATGACAGACATCTCCAGAATTCTGGAAATGGAGGGGAAGACACAATGGAATTCCTTTAAATATCTAGGAATCCCCATTTCCAGAGTAAACATAAAATCCGATCAATGGACCCCTCTGCTCGACAAACTAAAGAACAAAATCAATAATTGGGGAGAAAAGTGGATCAACAAAGTTGGGAAGTTGGTTTTGATAAAATCTGTTCTTTTTAGCATACCTATCTTTCAAAGTTCAATCCTGTTGGCCCCAACTAGTTTCATCAATAAAATGGAAGCGATCCTAAGAATATTTTTATGGAAAGGGGGTAAAAACAGTGAAAATCTAGCTCTCCAAACCACTTTTAGAAGGGGGTCTCCAAATAAGAGATATCAGAGCTCAAGATCTAGCTCTGGGTGCAAAGCTGCTCTGGAATTTGGTAACTAGAAAGCTAACCTGAAGCAAGCATGCTCTTTGGAAGAAATATTACTCTGGACCACGCACTACCTGCCTCGATAAGCCTCCAAAGGTAAGGAAAGGATCCCCGATTTTTAATATATGTCAAAAATCTTACGGGTTCTTCCAGCCACTTCTAACTTGGATCCCGGGGAATGGTAAAAATATTCTTATCTGGGGAGACTCAATCCTTGGAGGGCCAACTTTAGACTCAATTTTAAACAATTCCAATCTAAAAATCCATTACAAGTCCCTCAATATATTCTCCCTTTGGGATATCTCATCCTGGAATGAGGACAACTCCAAGACGTGGAAGGAATGGAATCTCCCATACTATCCAAATCAAATGATTGATGAAGAACGCATTCTGATTTCCTATCTTCATGGGAAGGCCCCTGTAGCTGCTAAGGTGAAGGACACGCGTGGATGGGGCTCAAATTCTGATTATTACACTGCTTCAGAAGGTTACAAGAAGATCAAAGCAATTCCGAATTTCCCCCCCAATCCTATTCTCTGGAAAGAAATATGGAGATTCAAAAGTCTCCCTAAAGTTGATAAGTTCATATGGACGTTAGCCCATAACAACATATTAACTGGAGATAATCTTAAAAAAGAGGACGGGAAGGACCAACGATATGTCCAATGTGCCTCCTATTAGAAGAAACAACCGACCACATTTTGCTAAATTGTCCCTTTGCAGCAGGGGTCTGGACTTATGCCCTGGGCTCTTGGTCGACTCAGCTTACTCTTCCTGGGGTGGCTTCTTCACTCCTAAGTGAATGGGTCTCTTTGTATCCTTATTCCGTAATCGAAAAAGAAAGAATCAAAGCCTGTTGGTTAACTCTCCCTAAATTTATCTTCTGGGAACTTTGGCTAGAAAGAAATGCCTGTATTTTCAGGAATAAATCCTCTCTTGTAGCCCATGTTGCTATGAAAGCACAAGCCTCGATGGCAGGCTGTTTAAATTATCTTCCTCTCCAGGAGAATAAAGGTACTTTGAATGGGCATGAAGAAATTTGGATGAAGAATATCCTCCCTTTCCCTCATCCCATTGTCCCTGCTTCTATCAAATTGGAAAACTGGGAAATTCGGATGGATTCCACAAACTTTAAACTATGGCAGAAATCACTGAAGGGACATACCCTTTTCTTTGATGGGGCTTCCAAAGGGAATCTCGGGGAGGCTGGAGGAGGAGGGGTGATGCTAGGCCCCAAGGATGCTCTTGAGCTTCAATACTCTTGGGGACTTGGTGAAGACGCCAATAACATTGCTGAAGCCATAGCTTTATGGCAAGGTCTGTATCAAGCTAAGACAAGGGAAATCAGAGAAATAAATGTCTTTGGCGACTCAAGGATGGTGATCCAAGCTCTCATTACAAAAAATCGACCCAACAATATGAGACTCTGGCATATACTCAAGAAAATTAAAATTATCATGAAATCTTTCCAAATAATTGAGATCTTCCACATTTTGGGAAACCTCAATGGAGACTCGGATCTTGCTGCTAACGAAGCAGTCCCACTGAGCAAAGGAATTCAGAAAATCAATGGGATTGCTAACCTCTTCAACATTCCATAAGAAAATCAGAAATATGAAATGGAATCAACAACGAGGGCCTCGGTTTAAACTAGACGATGATGCATTAAAGGAAAGATGGAGAACTCGTAGCACACTGGCGGAATTAATGGGGTCTCAGGCGAGGTTTTCTCTCAAGCCTGCGAATTTTCTGGGCCAGCACAAGAACCTCCATTCGATCACAATGAATGTGAGGGAATATCATTCATTGGGCGGGCATTTGGTCGAGGCTCTCACTCAAGAAAAAAGATTGACGTTGAAAATGTTAAAGGATGTCAGAACCGTGGCCCGCGTTGGGAGAAATGCTTGCCTCCTACATCAGAACCGTGGCCTCCTACATCAGTTTCGACAAGTTGCATGGTCTCAATGCTCCCTGGACTGTTCCTGTGGCCCCTTACTCAGTGATGTTTGGAGCTGGATCGAATAGGTTTTGGCTTGATGAGCTCTAGTTTTAGGATTATGCTGGGTGATGAATCTTGACATTTCGAACAAGACTCTCTCATTTTGTTGTAATTGTCCTAGCCTTCTTCGTTGTTTCTTAATACAAATTATAACTCTTTTTGTTAAAAAAAAAAACCTTTTAACTACGTGGTGGACCTTCTTTATTGAGGCCCCATTACATTTATTTACTAACATAGTGGACCTTATTTAACAATAACAATATAGGGGATCTAGTCCACTTTACATTGAATGACCTCCACTATCTTATGGGCATTTCAGTCCCCCATTACTAGGGAAGGTCATGATAATCTTCTTATGTTTTATTATGAACTTTTTAGCATAGATTGTAAGATGATACCATCCAATATAGTAAAATATTAAAGGCTATCAAGATGGATCTCCATAAAGTAGAGTGACCCAATAGGAATAGGGATGAATTTTGGTATAAAGCATGAATATATAGTGGATGAAGTGAAATCACGGTGTTCCAAAGATGGCTAGTTTATCATGCATAAGGATTTAAATCCAATTTTCAAACCACAAAGGGGATTGGCTATGGCCACCCTAACTTTGTAAAATAAATTATGTATCAGTAATAAGTACCTCTTTCTAATTACCAAAGTAAACTAGGTTGGTATTATTATTGATGTGAGTGAAGTCTTATGTGTAGAAATGCAACATCTCGAGAGAGAGATTAGTGTAAATCTAAACAAGACTGCAGCAATTTGGTTTAAAATGTTCATGGTTGTGCCAACCCTCGAGAAATAGCTGAGGGAGGAGCATCTCCACATTGAAGAATAGGAAATCATTAATTTCTCCATCATATGGAAACTATTATATGTATTTCTTCCTCTTCAATAATCAAAGGTGTCATTGCCAAAGCATGGGAATAAGATTTCCAGGGGGGGTACTAGGGTTGATATTTTTCCTTTCTTCCATCAGCCACTTGTGCTGCCCTCTTGTCTCCTCATCCAATTTCAATCTGGACTTGACAACCCAAACGTTGGGTTTTTTGAAGCTTAGAATTGCAGAGATAAGGTGACTTGTCTGCTTCTGGTGCCTCTCTTTCTCCACAGAGATGACCCCCTGTTTGTTTTCCATTGTTTATTATTTTCAGGGCCTCATGGAGCCTGTTACCACCCAAAATGCCTCTGCATTTTGGGTACATTTCTGCCCAGCAGAGTAGAGACGAGGATGTAGTGATAACTCTTCTGAGACTTGACAAATTGATTAGTGAGGTTTTGAATAATGGAACTCATATCCATCATTTCCTCAATAAGATTACGAATCTTCTCATCATAACTTGAATGCCATGGTTGAGAAGGTTTGGTCCTTTTGTACTGTTAATTTTGGACCTCTCGCTTGGATTGATCAAAAGCAATATATTGCCCATTACCAGGAAATTCTCCTCCAAGGCCAAAGCTTCTCTGAATGTTGGTGCCAAACCATTTGGGTTTTTATCCCTGAGCATGAAATTTGATATGACCCTAAAAGGATCCTAAGTATATAACAGGTCCATCATTAGGAACTTAAAAGAGATGAACAAGATCCTCAAGTGTCCAAAATGACAAATGCCAACAAGTTTTGTGTGTGTATAGCCCGATCAAAGCAAGCCCAAGAAGAAAATATCAATATTATAGCTCTAAAGCCATTGCAAACCCAAGTTTAGAACTCCTGGAGATGGAGGAAGTTCGAACAGACGTCTTAATGTTTCAAAGACATGATAATAGTAAGGATATTATCATGATAATTTGAGTTCCCAAAAGGATTATGGCTGGATCTTAACTAGTTTTCAAGATCCTATCAACATTGTATCACTGAATTACTAAGAATTGTCTAATGTTAAGTACTTTTCAAGATCCTATCAACACTGTATCACTGAATTACTAAGAATTGTCGAATGTTAAGTACTCTTCAAGATCCTATCAACACTGTATCACTGAATTACTAAGAATTGTCCAATGTTAAGTACATTTCAAGATCCCATCAACACTGTATCATTGAATTACCAAGAATTGTCCAATGTTAAGTACATTTCAAGATCCCGTCAACACTGTATCACTGAATTACCAAGAATTGTCCAATGTTAAGTACATTTCAAGATCCCGTCAACACTGTATCACTGGATTACCAAGAATTGTCCAATGTTAGGTACTTTTCAAGATCCCATCAACACTGTATCACTGGATTACCAAGAATTGTCCAATGTTAAGTACTTTTCAAGATCCCATCAACACTGTATCACTGGATTACCAAGAATTGTCCAATGTTAAGTACTTTTCAAGATCCCATCAACACTGTATCACTGGATTACCAAGAATTGTCCAATGTTAAGTACTTTTCAAGATCCCATCAACACTGTATCACTGGATTACCAAGAATTGTCCAATGTTAAGTACTTTTCAAGATCCCATCAACACTGTATCACTGGATTACCAAGAATTGTCCAATGTTAAGTACTTTTCAAGATCCCATCAACACTGTATGACTGGATTACCAAGAATTGTCCAATGTTAAGTACTTTTCAAGATCCCATCAACACTGTATCACTGGATTACCAAGAATTGTCCAATGTTAAGTACTTTTCAAGATCCCATCAACACTGTATCACTGGATTACCAAGAATTGTCCAATGTTAAGTACTTTTCAAGATCCCATCAACACTGTATCACTGAATTACCAAGAATTGTCCAATGTTAAGTACTTTTCAAGATCCGATCAACACTGTATCACTGAATTACCAAGAATTGTCCAATGTTAAGTACTTTTCAAGATCCCATCAACACTGTATCACTGAATTCCCAAGAATTGTCCAATGTTAAGTACTTTTCAAGATCCCATCAACACTGTATCACTGAATTCCCAAAAATTGTCCAATGTTAAGTACTTTTCAAGATCCTATCAACACTGTATCACTGAATTGCTAAGAATTGTCTAATGTTAAGTACTTTTCAAGATCCTATCAACACTGTATCAATGAATTACTAAGAATTGTCCAAAGTTAAATACTTTTCAAGATCCTATCAACACAGTATCACTGAATTACTAAGAATTGTCCAATGTTAAGTACTTTTCAAGATCATATCAATACTTATCAGTGAATTACTAAGAACTGTCCAATGTTAAGTTCATTTTTTCAACATTTAGTAATTCTGATAATACATACACTGAGATTACAATATCTGTAGCTGCATTTATTCGACCCTGTGCAAGAGCAATCTTACAGATATCCAAAAACAAAGAAAAAAAAAACTACGCAACATATGAACAGTAAGAACCAGACATGCATAAGATACTTCACCCGACCTTCATGTCAGGCCTGGGGTCAAATGCCATAACTCTCACATAGCCTTCGTTGTCTAAAGGATAGCTGGGAAGACGACTCCATGTCTTTTCACTCACATTGTAAAATACCACCTCCATCACCCTCAAACATCCATTGAGTATAAAGCAGGCGCAATCCCCAACTCCTATGCAG
This sequence comes from Larix kaempferi, assembly GCA_027924585.1. Lineage (NCBI taxonomy): Eukaryota > Viridiplantae > Streptophyta > Pinopsida > Pinales > Pinaceae > Larix > Larix kaempferi. The sequence continues at coordinate 25,559,937 of BSBM01000632.1, read as the reverse complement.
CTTATAAACGGGCAGCCCATGGAGTTGTCCATTTCATACAGAGTCCTGTTAACATCCTCACACAACGACGAAGGCATTCTGGCGATCTCTTTCCACAATGATGAAGAAGAAGAAGAGAAGTCTGCCTTCAGCGTTTCAAACTCCCATATAATGACCTCCTGCAAAAGTCCCTCTCCTTCTTTCAGCTTGCCACCTGTAATTAGAACCCTCGACCCACAGGTGACCATGTAAGGAAAAATGTGTTTTTTCTTAGCCATTTCTGGCAAGGGTGCAGAAATGAAAGTCCCGTTTCTGATGTTGAAACCCATTATGCCCCACCCGCCATCAATGATCGTCAAGCAGTAGAAAGCACCATCACAAAAAACCATCTCCATTCCCAGACCTGCCCGCACTATCCACACATCCTCCGGGAGGTGTTCTGCAATGCTCCATGACTTGTCATTGGAATTATAGATTTCCACTATATCGCCTTTCTGATCACGCGGTCGACCGACAGCCACCACTTTGTATGTCTTTCTGGTGTCGTCATCGCCTTCCATGATGCCCATGGCTCTAACCGACCATATGGATGAGATAGGAGGAAGCTTTAAGGACGTTCTTGTGAGGGGATTGGAAACAACAAATTTTGGAAAATTTCCCACGAAGAACAGGCCTGCTGCAGATCCATGACAATCAATACGTATTTGCTTTTCTTTCAGGAAGGAAAGGGAGATGGAAGAGCTTTTCTTCCATGTCTGGGTGAAGAAGCAATAAAGCAAACAATTAGGCATTTTGCACAACCAGCCATGGCATCCTGTTCGAAGGCGCCTCTCCCCATTTACTGGTTATGAATTTGGTAGATGAAAGGAGAGCATTCCAGTCCTTGCGTACGCTACGAAATCTACAGATACATTCCACTGGAAGCCACACCAATATTTTGTGTTCCAAATGCTCAGGCAACTCAGGCAATTCAGAAACCTCCCCCTGCTCGCCCATTATAACTATAATTAGCCCTGGAGCGCAAGGAAAGAGATGAAGATGAAGCTGGGTGGATTGTAATTGGTTCTTCAACCAGATTATAAAGGCATATATATTCGTGTTCTGCGATGGAAACAAAAGTGGGTAGAGTCGAGGCTACTGTGGGATGGAAACATAACAAGAGTAGAGTGTATTTCAAATATGGTTGTTGTTGAATTAAAGTAGACCCCAGTCCACGATGCGTGTTCTTGCATTTATTCTCCGGATTTTTGTTTTTTTCGTTAAAACCAAAGCGGCGGGACCGCGTGTAGCTGTCATTGATAAACGCTTCTTTGGTAATGTATTGATAGTTCTTATAAAATGTATTGATAGTTCTTATAAAAAGCCAAAGAGGCGGGACCGCGTGTAGCTGCCATTACCACTAGACTCGCTATCCACGACTACTGGATATTTTAGTGATAAAGTTCATTTTATAAATTTTTTTTTTCCTAAGCCGTGTAATTCTTTCGATTTTATCATTTTTTACTCCTATGAAAAAGAGTTTGATCTTTGTAATTCTTCAATTTTATTATTTTTTATTTTTACGAAAATGATGTTTTTCAAATATTTTGAACGTGTTATTTTTACGAGAAAACACATCTTTTTTATATTTTATATGTAGAGACCTTATAATCAAAGAAAATACCCCTCAAATTATAAAATATTATACTTAAGCACATAATTCTAAAAAGATCAATTCCAAATCATATCTCGGCATAAGTATCCAATTATTAAATGTGAATCAAATTTTGAGACAATAAATCTAAACCAAACCTTGGCACAATAAAATCCTAATAAAATCTACACACAAATTCTAAACCATAAAACAATTCATGACACCCGATACAAAGCTAATTATGGGATTTTTATTTTACTTTTATTAAGAATATCAAAATAATTAAATTGACCATAAACATTAATACATAATTAATACTTAACTTTTTTAATTATATTAATTAAATACAATACTTATTTTAATGAATTTTCCCATTCGCATAAACAAAAGTGAGAAATGTACATTTAAATTAATAGGTATGTGTGGGTATGTAGATATCCTCATTGTAAATATGAGCCTTTTCCACATGCTCATCACATACCTATTAATAACTTCCCATTGGCTTTTGATATGGGGATTCTCAAGACCCATATTTCATATGGGATGAAGAATTTTTTAAGTAATATCTTTTTTTGGAAATTTGGCAAGGCTTTAGCTTTGCAATCTTAGCTTGCTTTCTGGCTTTCAAACCAAGGAGTTTATTGGCTCTTCGGTCTTTGGATCCACAACTCGTGGTTTGGATTCATTGGGCTCCTCTCAACTGGTTTGTTTGCTCCTTCAAATAGTAACAAAGTCACTTTAGGGATTGGGTAGAGTATAATTCGATTGAGCCTAAACTAAGTGGGCAATTATTGAACCATAAAGTTTCTTATCAACATTTACAATATGGTTTGTTCAATTTATAATTCAAATTTGAGCAGAGAAATTTAAGAGATTAAAAAAACTCTTAAAAACCATGAAAAATTGAATAATATATCCATTTTCTTGATAACCTCCAAACTACCTAACATTGAGAATTAACACTCCATAAATAATGCCTGCACAAAAAATGCTAACTATTTTATAGCAATAAATTCAAATGCTAGAAACCAAAGCTACAATGCTCCACAGTAGAAGTAGTTAAGGGGAATCTCACATAACTATCTACTAAGTACTAGATAATATGGACGATGATACCTTTTTAAGCCATGAAGACATATTCAACAAACAAATTAATTTTCATCTAGTTTAAAAGTTTTTGGCACTTTTCGTCCCATCTACAGAGCTATCAAAAGCTCCTTAAGCTCTTCACGAAGGAAGGAAGATATAGTCAATTTATATAATTTTTGAAGCCTATTTTGTATTTTCACGTTGTCCAATTCGTTGTAGTATTTTGTTAATATAAATCATAACTATTTTTTTTATAATTAGAAATTTTTTTTATCACATTAATATTTATCAATATTTTATTTTATTATTATAAATTTTAACTAAAATAAAATTAATTTATATTAAATAAAAGTTTATATGAGGAGAGGTTTGATGGGTTAAATTAATATTATAGTTGGATGAAAAAGAGGTTTTATGATTTCCCTTAAAGATTTAAGAACATGTCAAATTTAGTTGTTTTTTTATTTTGTTTTGTTTTTTAATTTGAGAGGTGGAGCAAAGTGTTTAGTTATAGTGGAAGTAGTTTTTGGAATTTGTGGAATATTTTAAAAATTTGGAACTAGAATTGATGGTACTTTTTTTCCAGGAGAGGGGGGTTGCGGCGTGAGATGTGAGGTACCAATTCCTTTTCTGATATACAGTTTCAGGTTCTTCTTCTCCAAGTGCATCCGAGCAAGTGATATACATTGCGAGGGTGCCACATTGGATTGAGATTTCACGACGTTTAAAACAAATAGATAGGGGGATGGTACAACTAGGATTGCCGGGATTTCCGCTTTGCCGGCTTTGAGTCCGTTACTTGCTTCATATGTTTTATTCGTTAGATCATATGTAGAACATCGATCTTTTTTTTCTTGCTGGGTGGGAGTGATCGAGCTTGCAAAGGTACGTGTTGGGAATGCTTTATTTTAGTTTTAGCTAACACGCCTTACTACCACCTTCTTTCCTTCTTTCCTTCTTCCCTTCTTACTTGCCTTGACTCATCATTTTCTCCTGGAGAAGGTAGTCATTTTGCATGGTTGGAAATTTATGGGGTTTTAGTTTTGGAGTTGTAAGTGTTTGGTTGTAAGTGGAAATGGTTTTGAGAATTTGTAAAACATTTAAAAAAAATTGGATTTAAGATTGTTTTTAGTTATTTTGCATATTTGCAAATGCATAAGGGTTTTTGCCTTGTAAAAGAGTTACAACATGAAGAATCTATATACTTTCTTAATAATTTAAGACAAAAAAACACCAAACAAGCACATTAATCATTGTTTCAGTGAGACATTGACATTGTTGACCCACAAATGGTTAGAAATGCACACACACCTTAATTAAGGTTTTAATAATTAAAAGGACAAAAATTAATCAAGGTTTTAATAATTAAAAAGACAAACATTAATCAAGGTTTTAATAATTTAAAAGACAAACATTAATCAAGGTTTTAATAATTAAAAATGCATTAACTATTAAGAATATCATTCTTTGAACCACAATAAGGTGAGCTAAAATAACTTCATGGTTATTTCATGAGTTATGCAAATATCTCAAATTTTTTTAAAGCTATATATAATTAGCAATTATTTCATATTTTATAAAAAAATTGGAAATTTGATTAAGCTTAAAAACATTGTTTACCAATGATATTCTTAATTCTTTATATAACAATTTTTAATAATAATATTTTGTTCTTGTTAAGGTAGAAAGAAAGATAAAAAAAAAGGACTTTTAATAAAAATACATACCTCAAAATTCTAAGAAAATTTAAGAAAATCTAATTCATTTTAATATAAATCAATCTCACCATAGTAATCCATACCAAACGCTTGAGACTCTACATAAATCTAAGTAGGTTAGTTGAATTCGCATTTTATTCATTAAATTATTTTATCTTAGCTTTTATTTTTTATTTTAAAATTGAAATTATTTTATTTTAGCTTTTATTTTTTATTTTAAAATTGAAATTTAGGATACAAATTTTATTATATTTAAGAGTGGAATGTCAATTAGGTCTAACTTGGTGGTTGGTTGAAAGGAGTGGTATCCTCCCCACAAAAAATCAATTCCTACAAGTGACATGTTATTGTATTCACATCAAGTCATAAAAAATTTAATTTAAAAAGATCATTATCTTAAAATAAAATTATTAGTATAATCTATCATGTTCTAAGTTTCATCTTAAATAAAGTAGATAAAAGTTCTTTATTTTGAGTCTTTACCAACTAAATTTATAAGATTGAAGTTGTTAAAAAGTTATGTATCTTAATAATGTTATTATTTTATGGGCTGAGACTAGGAGCCAGCGGTGGGGCCTGATGGCTACCTCGGCGGAAGTCCGGCTTCGATTCCTGCGGGGGAGGTGCCGCAAGCACCCCAGAAAAAGCCTGTACGACTACGATGGTGACTGTACTCCCGCTGGTAACCTGTTCAATATTAAGGCTAGCCTCGGCCCGTGGGGTTTGATATCCAAGTGGTTTAGTGACGACGCTCACTGGGGGGTTTGGAGAAGTTCCCCTCGGTTACAAAAAAAAATAAAAATGTTATTATTTTATATATAATTTTTTTCATTACAACAATGACACCAATAACAATAAGATAAGATAAACATTCTACATAAACTAAATATCCATTCCCAATCCCAACTTATATTAATTCCTAATCTTAACTTATCACGCTATTAATGGATAAAGACATTCACTTAACTTAATTATTGAATATAACCTTCAAAAAACACTTTAGTTATGTTCACCTAAACTAAATATCCATTCCTAATCCCAACTTATCATAATATTAATAGATAAAGACATTTACTTAACTAAATGACATCATAAGAATATCTTAATTATTGAATTAGCCTTTCCAAAAAAATTTAGTTATCTTCAATAATTGTTGTGGAAGACTTGTGCTATATACATTCATTTAACAAAATGGCATCATAAGGTTTTCTTAATTATTGAATATAGCTTTCCAAAAACGTTTTAGTTATTTTTATAATTGAATAATTGTTGTGGAAGATTTGTATTTGATTATTTATAAATATTTTTTATTTTTTATTTTTATGAAAATGATGTTTTTCAAATATTTTGACTGTATGGATTTTTAGGAAAAAACACATGTTCTTATCCATTAATCCCATCCAAGTTGTATAAACCCAATACAAGTACAATTGATATCCTCATTGTAAATTTGAGCTTTCTCCATATGCTCATTCACATACCTAGTAATAACTCCACATTGGCTTTTGATATGGGGACTCTCAAGACCCATATGAAACATGGGATGGATATTTTTTTAGTAGTATCTTCCTCTAGATATTGGCAAGGCTTTAGCTTTGTGATACCAACTGGCTCTCTTGCTTTCAAATTGAGGAATTCATCGAATCTTGGGTCCTTGGATTGACAACTCTCAGCTCATGGTTTGGATTCACTGGGCTCCTCTCAGCTAGTTTGTTTTCCCCTTCGGATAGTAATTGCAAAGTAATTGTGAGGATTAGGTGGAGTGTAATTCAATTGAGCCTAAATGGAGTGGGTAATTATTGGACCATAAAGCTTCTTATCAACACTTGTAACATGGACTATTCAGGTCACAATTCAAACTTGAGTAGAGAAATTCAAGAGATTCAAAGGACTCTCCAACGCCATGAGGAATTGAATAATACATCTATTTTCTCAATGACCTATAGACTACACAAAATTGGGAATAAACACTCCGTACAAAATTCCTCTATAGAATAAGCACTAACTATCTTGTAGCAATAAATTCAAGTCCTAGAAGCCGAAGCTACAATGCTTAGCAACCTAGTCTTTAACTTAAGAAAAATCTCTCATTCTACAACCTCAAATCCTTGCCCTTCAAAGCTCTCATTCTACAACCTCAAATCCTTTCCCTTCAAAGCTCTCATTCTACAACCTCAAATCCCCACCCTTCAATGGAAGTAGTACTGTGGAATCTTAAATAGGAAGAAACTATCCTCTAAGCACTAGATAATATCGATGTGAATACCTTTTTCAACCATGAAGAAATATTCAGCAAGCAAGTTTTTAGCCCGTTTAAATATATTTTGCAAATATTATTTGTTTTTAGGCGTTTTTTGTCAAAATTTTCGAGTCTCCAAAAACTTGGATTTCTCGCATGTCATTATCTCGAGCTATCTGGCAAGATTTTAGCAGCCCAAGGATTTCTTCCTGATTTTTAGTTCTCTGACCAAGACCCCAGCTGAAACTATCCTTTCTAGAACTGTCCGAAGAGTATAATACTCCACCTGGTCCAGCAATTCCAGGGTTTCCCTTAGAAGCTCCGTCAAAGAAAATAGAAGCTTTACCCTGCTTCCTCCACCAGATTTGGAATATCGGATCCGGATCTCTTAATCTCCATCCTGTAGTGTTATAGGGACAAACAATGATTTTTTCCCTATCCCCGAAAATAAAAGTTCCCAACCATTTCTTTTCTTCTGGACGAAGAGAGTTGTTTTTCTTGTAGGTTAGATGGGCCAATGTTTCAAGAAGGGAAGCTTTAGCATTGGCAGCCACCTTTGAAGGAGAGCTTGAAGAACTATTGAAGATCTTATCATTTCTTTCCAGCCATAAATTCCAGCACGCATATTTGGGGATAGCCTGCCAGATACGATTCCAAAGAGACTTGACAAGAATCTTGAAGGAATAACGCAACTTCCAGTCAGAGAAAAGAGCTACCATTGAAATCTTAGATGGAGTAGTGGCATTGAGACCATGGATGAAGATTTTCCAAACTTCCTGGGAAAATGGATAGTCAACAAACAAGTGATCCATTGATTCGAGAGCATTACTGCACATTGCACATCTGTGAGGACCAATTAAACCTATTTTGAGCAAGTTTTCATCAGTTAGAACTTTTTTATGCATTAAAACCCCAAAAAAAGAAATTAACCTTGGGGAGGCCAATCGGATCCCAAGCCTACTTCCAGAAGGACGTTGGATGGATCATTTCCTTCTGAATTTGTAGAGAAACATAACCCTGCGTTGTTGTATATACTCCGATCTTCCCCCATCCCCATATATTCGTAGCGTGCAGGTGGACAAGGGCCATATCCGTCAGAGCAGCTAAGAGGAGCTTCAGCTAAGCGTGAAGGTGCTCTGGAATGTTAGGAAATGAACACGATTGCCAATTCCCAACATCCTCCCAAACAGAAATGTCGGCCAGATTATAAATTGCGTGGAGGGAGAGCCATTCCCGAATTCCGTTAAATTCTTCATCATTTGCAATGGGGGAGTGTCCCATGATACGATCGTGCCACAGAAAGGTGTTATTACCGTTTCCTGGAATTTTGTACAAGTGTTTTTGAAAAAAATCCAATCCCTGACGGCATAAATTCCATAGTAGCGTTCCTTTTGGAGTGTTTCCTGCCTGGAGGTTTCTCAAAGAGACACCACTGAGGTATTTTTTCCTTAATAGATGACTAACATGATGTCTGCTATTAGAATACAATTTCCACAGGATTTTGCTACCCATTGCTAAATTAACAAGACCAGGATCGCGGATTTGTAGGCCACCTTCAGAGATTGGGCGTTTAACAATGTCCCAGTTTACAAGATGAAGCTTCTTCTGATTACCTTTTCCTCCATGCCATAAAAAATCTCTAATCAACTTTGAAACCTGTTCCATGAACGCCTTAGGAACCAGGAGGAAGGATGCTTGGTAGATGGGTAAGGCTGAGAGCACTCATTTGATGAGAATAAGTTTGCCAGCGGTAGTGAGCCAATGTCCTCCCCAAGCTACAATTTTCCTCTTTAATTTGCAGAGAACTTCAATCCACAGCTCAGCTTTGTTAAATCCCAGGGTTAAGGGAAATCCAAGGTAGTTAATTTTTTCCCATGTGGCATAGCCCGAGAAGCCAAAAAAATTAGCAATTCTCTGAATAAGTTGATTTTCAACGTTCCATCCATAAATTGCACTTTTCCTTTTGTTGATGAGGGCACCAAAGATGATACAAAAACTTTTGAGGATGTCATTGAAAGCCTTAGCAATCTTTATGGAGGCTCCACCCAGTAGAAGAGAGTCATCAGCGAATAAGGCATGGTTTAAAGGATCGAGGCCCCCCATCACCCTAATACCTGGAGCTATCCCTGCTCTCTTGGCTTCTGTCAGCTTTCTACTTAAAGAATCAACCATCAAGATATACAGAATGTAACAACCCTCATATACAAATATAGAGAATATTTAATATAATAAATATAAAGTAATATAAAATAATGTAAGATAATAAATAAAAGGGGGTAACTAATATAATTGGGAATATGAAAGAAAATAAGGGAAAACAAATTGCATTAAATAAGAAATTAAGAAATTGGGAGGAGGAGGAGATAAAAGGAGGAGAAGAAGTGAAGAGAGGGGTCTTTTTCTTGTCTTTGGCCATCTTGGAAGAGGAGATCTGGAGGAGAGGAAAGCAAGATAGCACTGGCATAGGGTTAATTGTTGGGGGCTCGGGGGCCTCAGCCTTTGGTTGGGGGTTGGTTTGGGTGGAGAGTCGTTCCCCCACCTTTAGTTGCACTGTTGGAGCTATCAAGGTAATGGTAGCTGCTAGGTCATCTATCCAGGTATGGCTCCTATATTTTCATAGCATATTTTTCTGTTATATTGTTGATTAAATACACTATTTTGTTTCAGATCTTTCATTGCATGATGCTTTTGGTTGTATACTAGTTTTTATAAATTTATAGGATATCAAATCCATTGTATTTATCAGATCTTTTATTGCATGTTGGTCATTTGTTTGTCTTGTTACTTTTATGAGTTTACTATTCTTACACAGAAAGGGGGAGAGAGGGAAGCCTTTCCTGATTCCCCTCGTGGCTTGAAAATAATTAGCAGGTCTTCCGTTTACTAACGGGGCTATCCAAGGCTTTTCAATACAAGCCTTTATCAAATTGACAAAATCAGTGCTAAACCCAAAGGAGTAAAGGACTCTGTAAAGAAAAGAGAGATTTACCCGGTCAAATGCATTTGTCATATCGAGCTTAATGAGAATCCCTTGCTCCTTCCGCTGATGGCTGGAATGCATGGCTTCTTGAACCTGAATTACATTATCCAATATATGTCTACCTTTTATGAATCCACCTTGCATTGGAGAGATGAGCTTCTCTAGAAGCGGTTTAATTCTGTTTTCCATTAGCTTGGCTAGAATTTTATATGAGGCATTACACAAAGAGATAGGCCTAAATCTCTCGAAGGATCCAGGGCTCACCTCTTTAGGAATTAAAGATAAGAAGGTGGAGTTGATACTTCCTCCCACTTTAGCTTTTAATTGGAAAGACTTGATTATTCTCAGCAAATCTTTTTTTATTATGTCCCAGCAAGATTTATAAAAGTGAATTGAAAAACCATCCGGTCTTGGTGCTTTATCGGGCTCCATAGACCAAATAACTTTGCAAATTTCATCTTTAGTAAATGGCTTCATGAGACTAGTATTTTCCTCCCTGCTGACAAGAGAAGGGATGTGTGAGAGAAAGTCGGACATGTCCTCCTCACAAATAACTCCATCTTCATGATAAAACTGCTGGAAATGGTTTTCTGCAGCAAATTTAAGCTGGTCTTGACCTTTGTGGACCGTCCCATCTGAGGAAGTAATTTCTGATATATGATTTCGTGAGAGACAAGCGCGATATTTCCTATGGAAGAAAGAGGAGTTACGGTCTCCATCTTTTAGCCACAAGCTACAAGACTTAAGCCTCCAATACTCTTCTTCTTGACGAAAGGAACAAAAGGATTTGAGTTGGGCAGCATGTTCCTTTTCAATTTCTGAGGTGGTGATTACTTTACTTTCCATTTCCAATTGCAAATCTGCAAACTGCTGAATAGTCTCTCTTCTGTTGCTGGAGGGGGTATTCTGAGGCTTTTTGATCCAACATTTCAGAGCATACTTAGCCATCTTAAGTTTCTGCTCCCATACATAGCTAGGTGACCTTGTAAATGGAGTGGACCAAGCTATTTGAACAACTTCCAAAAACCCATCTTTCTTTAACCAAAGGGGGCTAAAATGAAAAAACCAATGGACCCATGTTTTCTTCCTCTTCCAGAATTAGGAGAATAGGCTTATGGTCTGAGGTAAGCTTAGGGAGAATTTTGGAAGAGATTAATCTTTTTCCCATCAGCAGAGAGCTCTGAACAAGAAACCTGTCAAGGCGGGCATAAATCTGGTCAACTCCTGCTCGATTATTTGTCCAAGTATACAGACCTTTCGTAGGCTTGAGATCAAGGAGATCCCAGGTCTGAATAAGATCCTCCACTAAGGGAAGCAAATGATCCCTGCTACTATTTCCACCTCTCTTCTCAATCTCATCAAGCACTATATTGAGGTCTCCAGCTAAAATGATGTTTGTAGGGATATGTAAGTCTAGAAATTCTGAAAGAGAATGCTAGCAATCTTTCTTTTCAGAGAAGATAACGGGAACATAGAGATTGAAAAGAGAAAAGGTTGAATTACTTGGGATGTGTCAAAGCTTGGTGAAAATCTAGTGTTGAGTCTCGAAGGAGCTCTCTAACTGAAACATGTCTTCCGACCACAAAGTTGCAAGACCGCCTGAAGAGCCTCTTGCACTAATGGCCTTCCCTTCATTTTTCTTCCATTTTGTCTTGTTGATATCAAGAAGGATGTCCCCTGCAATTTTTGTCTCTTGGAGAAGAAGGATCTTGGGAGATTCAATTTTCATAAGGTCTTTAACAGCGTCAGCTTTCAATGGATTCCCCAAGCCTCTACAATTCCAAGAGACTGCACGCATTATTTACCGGAGGTAGTATTGGTAGCGCCTCCCTTGGGAGGTCTATTTATGGTGCTTCTCCCAATGGACATTTCAATGGTAGATTGGCTTCCTTGTATTTTTTGCCTTTCCGCTTCTTCTTCTCTAGCTTCCTTATGAGATTTCCTCCCTGCTCTCTTCATGGACCTCCCGAAGGTCTCATCCTCTGAGGAGCCAGAATGTTCAGGTGGCTTCTTTCTTGTCATTTCAGCATAGGAAGGGGAGGAAGAGGTTTCTAAGGGAGAACCCGACTGAGCTGTTTCTGCCTCTTTTGCCACTGTTGGAGTTTGTTTTTGCTGATCTACCTCCTCCATTGATATTTCAGTGGCAGGAGTGCTAAGATTTTCGAAGGGATTTTTGGAAACCTCTGCAGTTAAAAGCGCTGAACTCCCTTCTCCCTGAACCTACCCTGAAGTGGAATTTTTGTTTTCCATTGGCATCATTTTTATATTTTCACAACATCCAATTTGTTATAATACTTTGTCAATATAAATCATAACAATAATAAAAAAATAAAAATATAATAATAATAAAAATATTTATTATAATAATAAAAACATTTCGTCAATATAAATCATAACAATTTTTATTATAATAATAAAAATATTATAGTTAAAAAATCTTTATCACATTCACTAATATTTAATTCATTATCAATATTTTATTTTATTATTATAAATTTTAACTTAAATAAAATTGATTTATATCAAAATAAAAGTTCTTATGAAGAGAGGTTTTATGGCTTTAATTAATATTATAGTTGGATGAAAATCACTTTGAGAGGTTTCATGGCATCGATTGATATTGTAGTTTCTCTTAATATTTAAAAATCATAATTGTTTTTTGTTTTGTTTTGTTTTTTGATTTAATTTGGGAGGTGGAGCAAAGTGTTTAGGTGGAAGTGGGTTTTATAATTTGTGGAATATTTAAAAACATTTGGAACTAGAGTTGTTTCTAGTCATTTTGCATCGTTGGAAATTTATAAAGTTTTTAGTTTTGGAGATGCAAGTGTTTGGTTGTAAGTGCAAGTGGTTTTGAGAATTTGTAACACCTTAAAAGCTTTGGAATTAAGATTTATTTTAGTTATTTTGCATAGTTGCAAATGTATAAGGGTTTTTTTTGCCTTGTAGAGGAGTTGCAACACTAAGATTCTATGTACTTTCTTCATCATTTAAGGAAAAAAATCACCAAACAAGCATATTAATTATTGTTTCAGTGTCACATCAACATTGTTGACTCGCCAATGGTGAGTAATGAATACAAATATTAATCAAGTTTTTAATGATTAAAAAGACATTCACTATTAGGAATCTCATTCTTTGAACTACGATAAGGTGGAGTAAAAATAGCTTCATGGTTATTTCACGCCTTATGCAAATATCTCACAAAGTTTTTAAGCTATATATGATTAACAATTATTTCATATTTTATAAAAAAGGGTTGAAAACTTGACAAGGCTTCAAAAACATTGTTTATAAATGATATTACTAACTCTTATGCAAATTTTTTAATAATAAAATCTTCTTCTTACTTTTTTTAAAGAAATTTTTACTTTATTTAAGAAACAAATAATCAATTTTTTATTATTTATGATGTGCAATCCTTCAACATGATAGAAAAATAAATGAAAGAAAAAGGATTTCCAATAAAAATACATGCTTTAAGATTCCATTTTTTTAAAGAAATTCTCCACAGAAATGCCTTAAATCTCTTTATTAAGAGTTAAGCCAATATGGTAATGCTATGATAATTTCATGTAACCAAAGATAGTACCCCATACCAAACACTTTAGACTCTACATAAACCCAAATAGGTTATTTGAATTAACATTTTATTTATTAAAATATTATGTTTTAGCTTTTTATTTTTATTTTTTAATTTAAATTTATGACACACATTTCATTATATTTAGGAGTATAATGTTGATTAGGTCTAGCTCATGTGGAAGTGGTCAAAGAGAGGAGTGATATTTTCCCCACAAAAGATCTACAGGATTTTTAATTCTGAAACATACTCCTTATCAAAGAAAGCCTTGATGGTACTCTGTTTTTTGAGGAGGTTATAGAAGGCTGAATTATCTTTGAAGGCTCTGTCCTGCTGATTTGTTAAATCAATATATTTGGATTTTGATTTGTGTATTGATTAGTCAGCTGCAAACTGTTCAATAGTATTCAAGTAACTGTTTTTTATTTTTACAGTATTCAGGTAACTGTGTTTTTTTTTTTTACAGTGTTGAGGAACATTATGTTTCTGTTTCTTGACTGAATACTAATTAAGTTTGGATTGGTTAGCAACTTGTAGTGTTGAGGGACAGTATGTTTCTGTTTCTTGACTGAATACTAATTAAGTTTGGACTGGTTAGCAACTTGTGTTTATTGTCCACTTGATAATCATGACAAATGGCAACGATTATATCACTGGATGTATGTTTCAAATTTTCTTGATAATAATGACAAATTGCAACGATTATATCACTGGATGTATGTTTCAAATTTTATTTAATTCAATGAAATAACGGAAAAAAGGTTTTGTTTTCAGGATTGCATTATTGATATATTGTAATGTAGTAGTAATTCTTTCCCTAGTCGACCAACTTCTACACGGTGCTCCGTTAGGGGGAAATAATTTTAAAAATAGAAAAATAAAATAGTTTGTACTTTGAGTCTATATGGCCCATTGATTTTATTTTCATATAGTTTTAGATGTTTTATTTATTCGGGAGTGGAATTTTCTCCAAATCAAATCTGTGTAACATGAATTCCTGCACAACATCTCAAAGTTTTCTTTCCAACTTTGCTATTTCATTCATATATATAAACGATACAACTTGTCATCAATAAATTTTCAAAATTTTAAGATGAAAAACCGTGTCAAAAAAATTATGACGAAGAGCTGTGAATGATCTTTACCGTACTTCATGAGTTTGATATTGAAAATTTTCTAATAACTCGACCTCCCAACAACTCGAGTAAATTATTTTATCCTACTTTGCTACAATGAACAATTCAAAGGGTAGTGAAAAACCTTGGAATGCGATATTTTAGGATTATGACATATAAGGTATATAAAATGCCATCTTAATTACCTAAGAATAAGAGTTTTTAAGTTCAACGAGGTAAAGTATTGTGATTTGGATACCATGAACCATTCAAAGGGTGGAGAAAAACCTTGGAATGTGATATTTTGGGATTATGACATATAAGGTATATAAAATGCCATATTAATCCCGGTCTGCCTGATCTTGTCTCTGTCGAAGGGATGGTGGGGGCATATGAAAAGATTTTTGTGTTACAGTCGGGCTTAGAATGTCAACCTATGCGACTTGGGGATGTCTCGGATTCGATGGAAAAAATTATACATATTCCTTCATACTCAGAAATGGTAAAAAAGTTGCCCATTCCTACATTTTACAAAAATCGGGTGGTGACTATAAGTAATCCGCCCATTGAGGAATTGGGGGGTTCCTCGACTCACAAATCCATTGTGCCTGTGGAAGAAACGATTAAAATTTCCTCAGTGAATCCATCTGAAACTAAAGGTGAACAATGTATACAAAGGGGGGCACATAGGGGTGGATTGGCTCCTGAATTCTCTCCATTGAAAATAAGAAGTGCTAGAAAAAATATGAAGGTCACTCCGGGGGGGATGGAGGATGACCGTCAATCTGTGGATTCTCCCAAATCTTTTGATACCCGGGCTCTTAGAGGAATTAAAGCCCTTGCCAGGGTTCGAAAATGATTTTTTTCTCTCAAAATATCAGGGGTGTGGGGGGTCTGCCCAAACAATTGGCCCTCAAACGTGTCCTACATATTATAAATCCTGATTTGGTCCTTCTACAGGAAACTATGGTTTGCGGGGAGAAGGCCTGTATTTTCTTTAACAAAATTAAGCCGGGATGGATGATGTGCACTGTGGATGCCATTGGTATTTCGGATGGTCTCTTAGCTGCTTGGAATCCAATGGTTATGAGGCTAAACCCATCGATTATCTCTTTGGGCATTTTATTATCTGGAAATTTCAGGGGGTCAGATAAGAACATAAATATTATAAATTGCTATGGCCCTTATTGTGATAGGGTGGCCTTCTGGGACTTGGTTGTCACGGGTCATTTACTAGAATTGGAGAATTTGATACTTGCTGGGGATTTGAACTTCACATGGGGGGATGAGGAATTCTGGGGAAATTCGGCTAGGAGGGATCCCCTGGGTAACTATTTCAGAAATCTCTTCACAAAATTTTCCCTGATTGATGTTGCCCCATGGCCAATGGCCCCGACCTGGACAAATGGTAGGAAGGATGAAAATCTGATTCATAAACGCATTGACCGATTCTTAATCTCAGAACCACTTCTAAATTGTTTTCGGAATTATAGGTCCTGGATTCAACAGATAAAAATCAACGATCATCTTCCAATTATATTTCAATTTGATGCTGATGCCTCACATCACTATTTCCCTTTCAAATTCAACTCCACATGGCTTTTGGATGTTGAATACACTTTGGGTGTGAGATCTAATTGGCTCCAGATTGATGTTTCGGGGGAGAGATCTGCGATGGACAAGCTGGAGGTGAAACTAAAGGCCATTAAAGATTTTACTTTATTGTGGGAAAAAAATAAAAAGGCTTTGCTGGGTGTTGAACTTGCTGAGATTGAAAAGGATATAGAATCTCTGAGCCAACGGTTTGTGAGTCTTGGCCTCACCCTTTTGGAAACTTCAAAACTTTCAGCAATGGAGAGTTGGAAATTGAAGATTCTCCTCATTCAGGAGGAAACTTGGAGATTGAAGAGCCGTGCTATCTAGATCAAAGCTGGGGATATGAACACAAAGTTTCTTCACCACTTTGCGGACTCGAGGAGGATCTAGAACACAATTTGGGATTTTAATGATCACTCTTGTCGGCGGATCAGGGGGGATATGGAGTTGAGGGAGGAGGCTGCTCGTCACTTTCAGGAATACTATTGTGACCCCAAAAATACTACACTGACAGAACAATTCAAGATTATTAAACAATACCCTCGGATGTTTAATGAAATGGAGGGGGACAATATCTTTATGGATATTTCTTTATTGGATGTGGAGAATACCTTGCGGGGTTTTTCTAAGGATAAATCTCCCGGTCCAGATGGGTGGACGGTGGAACTTTTCATACATTTTTTTGATATTATGGGGGAAGACCTACGGATGGCTGTGGATGAATCTAGGAAATTGGGAATTGTCTCTGGGGCACTTAACTCTACTTATCTGGATCTCATTCCGAAATCATCCCATCCGGATAATTATAATGAGTTCAGGTCTATCGCTCTTTGTAATTTGGTCTACAAGATAATTTCCAAGATTATTGCTGATCGAATCAAACCAATTCTCTCATGGCACATCTCCATGGAACAGTATGGATTCTTGAAGGGCCGTTAGATACATGATGTTGTGGGGGTGACTCAGGAATTTTTTCACAGTGTAAAACAAAAAAGGCTTGATGCACTCATTCTTCAATTGGACTTAGTGAAGGCTTATGATCGGGTTGACTGGAATCTATGGAGATTAATTCTGATCCAGATCGGCCTGCCATGGAAGGTGATGAAATGGATTATGGCATGTGTGTCATCGGTAAATTTTGTTGTACTTATCAATGGGAAACCTTTGGAATACTTTAAAGCTTCCAGGGATCTTCGTCAGGGTTGCCCCCTTTCACCACTTCTTTTCTTGTTGGTCATTGAAGGACTGAGTCTCACTATTCATAAGGCAAAAAGGGAGGGGAAGATTGTGGGCATTAAGATTATGAGAGATATTTCTGTAACACATTCTCTTTTTGTGGATGATGTTATGCTTTCTGGCCTGGGAATCCTTGTAGAGTGGGTTCAATATAAGAAGATTCTGGACTTTTTCTGTTCTGTTTCTGGTATGATTATCAGCTATGTTAAGTCACATTTTATAAAACATTCCCTGGGAGCTGATGTGGAATAGTCAATTAGTTCGATTTTGCCACTAAAATTCAAGGAGATGACTGATGGAACAAAATATCTGGGATTCTTCATCAAGCCCTCCATTTATCTTACAAATGACTAGTCATGGCTTGTTAAACGATTTGAAAATTGTATTGGACATTGGAGCTTTCGTCACTTATACTTGGGTGGTAGACTTACATTGGAAAAAGCTGTTCTACATAATTTGGGTGTCTATTGGTTTTCCCTCTGTAAGATCCCTAGATCTATCCTTGGTCTAATTCTAAGAAAGATGTTCAGTTTCTTATGGTCGGGTGGAGGTGCGCAGGAAAAATTTCACCTTATAAAATGGTCTTTGTTAGCTCGACCCTAGCACTTGGGGGGTTGGAATATAAAGGACCTGGATCATTTTATCACGACTCTCCATGCAAAAAGTCTTTGGCGTACACTTTTTGATAATTCTTTTTGGGGATTGATCATCAGAGCCAAGTACCTGAAAAAATCTACTGTTGCAAATTGGTTCCGTATGGGTTGTCCTACCACTTCTAGTGTATCGAACTTCTGGAATGGTCTGATGGGTGCATTCAATGTTATTGCTCAATGGATATCATGGATTCCTAGTAATGGTCGTGAAATTAAACTAGGACTTGATCCGATCTTAGGGGGTCCATCTGTACACATCTTGTCTTCGGAATTAAGGACCCATCTCAAAGCAAAAGGATTTTGCTCCCTTGCACATGCAGCTGGTCAATATAAGGATGGGTGTTCATTGTGGATCTCAGCTTCACAGTTGGGATTGTATGGTATATTGGGGAATGAATGGGATGACTATATCAAATCACTTTATCAATCAAACATTCACTTATCTGAGTCACCAGACAGATTAATCTGGTCATGGGATGTGACCCGTGGAAACGTTACTGCTTAATTGGCTTATGATGCTATGTTTGCAGATTGTCATCCTAAGACAAGTTGGTGGCACAAATCTGTCTGGAAGCTGACCCTTCCACTTAAGATAAAATGCTTTATTTGGCTGGATTTGTGCAACAAGATTCTTACATGGGACAATTTATGTCTACATGGCTTCAATGGTCCGGGTTGGTGTCCGCTTTGTTGTCAACAAGAGGAATCAGTTGTCCATCTCTTCTCCTCTTGTTCTTTCATTCGGGACCTTTGGAAGCAAATTGCAACTCTCTCTGGCATTCAATTTTACTGGAGGCATTCTTCTCTTAATGACTGCCTTGTTTCGTGTTCTCGTCATTCCGATATGTGTGTTGAACTCCCTCATTTCATGATATGGGAGTTATGGAAGGATCGCAATTCTTGTATATTTGAGAACTCTGTGCCTCAACGGGATTGGATCTGCTGTAAAACCCTGGCTGCATACAAGGAATATACTACAATTCATGGAATTAATGTTGGCAGGGTTGTTCTGAGCAAAAGTTGCCGGTTGGCTCCTCCTGTCCTGGTGTAACCATGTGGTTTCTTTGATGGGGCCGCGCTGGGTGGGCCAGGGGTGGGAGGGGCGGGTGCAATTCTACACATTTCCAACTCATGCTTTTTCCATATTTGGCTCAATTTGGGAATTGGATCAAATACTCGTAGTGAATTATGCGCCTTATGGCTACTGCTTTTTTTTGCTCGCTCTAGGCAGATTACTTCCTTAGTGATTATGGGTGACTCTTTATCAATTATCTCTTGGGAAAAAGGAATTACATCTCTCAATGTTCTACTTCTCACTCATTGGATGGAAGAGGCTTGAAAATTACTTCTTGAATTTGAGCATACTCATTTTGCCCATATTTTCAGAGAAGTGAATACGGAGGCTGATATGCTATCCGAGCGGGCTCTTACCTCTCAGATGGGGATCATTATGTGGCAGGAATGGCGCGAGGAATTACCTTTTTCCCATTCTTTACATTTACATTGGTCTTGGTACTTTTGTTTATTTTTCAGTGGCACATAATGTTTACCTTTTAGTGATTTTGCGGTATATCCATATGATTATTGTGACTGATATTACTATGTGCAGATATATAATTTTTCACAGATTCCAACTCCTCATTGGGCTCCCGGCTATATATACATTTTGCGGCTATAACTGCGGTTCTGCTATAGCTGGCAGATTTTTTGTTTTTCAGATGTATAAGACTATAAAAATTTTCTGTGGTGCTGTGTTGGTGAGCACGGTTGGAGAGATACACTACTGCTGTATTTGGTCAATGGTTGGGCCATTGCATATTTGGACGGTTGGATATTTCACATATGTTTTATGTTTATATTTTCTTGATTTATGCTGGCGCATATTTGCTTACACTACAGGACGTCCTCCTGTTTGACGCATGGATATTTATGTGTCTTGTGACTCTATTTTTTGTGACATATTTGGTCACTAGTTGCTGATTTGCTGTCTATGTTGACGGTTGTCACTGATCACTCACTAGACGGGGTGATGTCCTTTGTACTCTTTTGACAGTTGGATATATTTACTATTTCGCATATTAATAGTAAGTTTAATTTTTCAGTGGAAAAAAAAGTATTGTGATTTGGATTTTTACATCAGTGCATAGTTTGACTTTAAATTTGAATTAAGAAAGGTCTAAAAAAAATTGGATTTATCATTTATTGGGAAGTTTTAAATTTTTTGAGGTGTAATTTTAAAAAAAAATTTAAGATAACAAATTTACTCTTAATAAAAATTGATTTTTCTTTGCTGTGATAGATATGAGTGTAAAATGAATTTATGTTGATTTTAAATATTTTAGTTTTTTTATAAAATACAAAATTTCCCTACATAATATATAAAATATATTGGATGCACCTCAATTAAACAACCATTCATATTTGAGAGAAGGAATCTTCCGGATCCATTACGGTATATTTTTAAATCGAGGTTTTGGACCAGACAAGTGTGGTCCATCATCACGAAAGAGATGAGAAGAAAGGATGAGCAATTTCTAATCATGTAGGTTAGCGTTAAATAGAGAAATGGAGGGTTCATAAAACCCTAAAAATATTAATGTTGAACAAAAAGAAGGGAAATGGACCCATAGGAAACCATAAAAATATAGATGACAAATGAAAATATAAAAGAGAAGTTTTCCTTCCTTACATTCAAGGGACTACTGACAAGCTAGCAAGAGTTTTGAAGAGAAAGAACATCATTGCAAACTTCAAGCCCCTTATGACTATCATGAATTCTCTTAGATCTGTAGCAAGTGTTTTGAACAGAAAGAACATCATTGCAAACTTCAAGCCCCTTATGACCATCAGGAACTCTCTTAGATATGTGAAGGATCCTATTGATCCTTTAGATAGGAGAGGCATCTATTTGATCCCTTACTCTTGCGGTAAACCTTACATTGGTGTAACTAGTTGTTCCTTCAAAATTAGATTTCATGAATGTGCTACTAATATTAAGGACAATCGTTCTTGATCCTCTACTCTTGATGATCATGCATACAAGACGAACCATCATATCTTCCTCTGGATAATGGTCATAGTTTGACTCTTCCTCCTTGATTCAAATTCATGGTTTTCTCTCCTTCCTTTTCTTCATTGACTTATCTTCCTTCCTAGTCTATAGTTGTTTTAGTATTAATTATTTTCTTTATCTTAACTTTGTTTTAGGGTTGTGCATTAACCCCTCCTCGACTCCCCAATGGTTTAGCCAAGACTTGGCATCTTTATGTCAACATCACTTAAGCTGCAAGTGTTTTTGACTAGAGTATGAAGCAATCTTAGTTAGCTTCTTGTCTCCCATGTTGTTTATCTTGTTCTTGTACATTAGGTACCTATTCATAGCCATGCTCTAAATTGGGGAGAGACTCGCTTCTATGAGGAGGATATGATAGAGTGTATTGCCTTTAATTTTTAGATTATATGTTAAACAACTTTTGGATTTTTCTCTATCCTTCTCCAAGATTCTCTAGAGATGCTGCAGCCCCAAACTTCACAATATATAAGATAACAGGAGTGAAGAGAGTCTCAAAGAGGAGTTTCTTCCTGTACCCCAAAGCAGAGGCCCGCAGATTACAACTATTTTCAAGTCCATAATAATCTTTTCATCATCCATTAATTCTTTTCTCAATGCTATAGTTCCAGTTAAGATTATGATGAAGATCGATTCCGAGATATTTATATTGAGTCACTTCCTCCAAGTTGTTGTTGTCTTACATGACATTGCCATAAGTGATATTTTGGGATTTGCTTATCATAAACTTTGTTTTATCAGTCTTAACAGTCATGCCCATATTAAAGCAAAAATCCTTGAGAAGTTTTAGTTGCTTGTTGAGGTCACTGTGACTCATCATACGAACAATACCATCAACATAGATAAGAAGGATGATGACTATACCAACCAAATTCATTCCAGTGCAACCCGCCTCTTCCAAAAAAAACCCTAGCCCATTGATGTAAATACCAAAAAGGGCAGGGGATAGGGGACAACCTTTTTTGACTCCTATATTACAATTAATTTTTTTATGACTGACCTTTATAGTTTTTAAATTTGGCAATAACCTTCTCATACAACCTTATCGCAATAGCTGTAAACTCGAAAGGGAATTTTAGCCCTTCTAATGTATTCCAAAGGTTAATTTTGGGAATTGTATCAAATGTTGTTCTAAAGTCAACAAAGCAACATAAACGATTAGTTTTATTATTGTGACACTCCTTGACAATTCTCCTAATAGTAACAAGGTGGTTCACAGTTGAATAATAACCCCGAAATCTTGTCTTGCCTTTAGCTCTTTTTCTATTCCTTTCTAGCCATATGTTGATCTTCTTTTCTAAATAATTCCATATTATTGGGTAAAAGAGAGCTAATCATAATGATATTGTAATTAGATAAATTGTTTTTATCTCCACTTATAAAAATATGAGCAATAAAACTTTTTATATAGTGTTTAAAAAAACCCTGCTTAACTGCTAAATTGAAGAGCAATCAATAAATTGGACTTTAACTTTTAAATTTATAATATTAATATAACATAAATACTGTTAATATAATATAACTAACTACTATTAATTATATACTAACAAATTAATATATATTATATATCTTATGAATAAAAGCATTCTTCACTTAGAAAATTTTTATTATATAATTATTATTTAGGTGAGAATGATTTTAATTATATAATGTAACAACTAATATTTTAATTATATAATATAACCACTAATGGTCATTATTACTTTATGGATTATATTTTAAATAACTAATATATATTATATATTTATACTAATTAACTAAAGTCATGTATACGATTTGATATTAAATTTAAAATATTTATACTTTTTTATAGAAAAAACACCATAAGTTTATTTACAAAACAAGTTACACTTTTCAAATGCTATAAAAGCATGTCGACGAGTTACTAGAGAATTTTGACTAGTCCTAATTTACCTTCAGTTTCCTCCCTATGAGCCATATCTGCATCATAAGAAGCCAAAAATTAGAATGATCAACATATATTACAGAGTTCCAGATGTCCTATTATGTAAAGTTATCTTAAAAAAAAGACAAATCCTGTAACAAAAATGATATACCAGAAGATTCTTATTGGCTAAACCTTCTTCCACACGTGATCACAAAAGCATTCAACATATTCATCCCCATGTGCCAAATATAAATGTTCAACAAGATCTCAACGATATTTCCTATTAAGTACAATTATCCAAAAATAACAGCATGAAACAATCCTTTTGCATGTATTATCATTTGATAGGCCCAAACTATAACCAACATAACATGAACGGTTAAATAAGTAGATTGCGAAAAGGTGGATGATAGTACCCAAAGGAAAAACTGGGTGTGGTTCTCAATCCGCAACATAATTATAAGAACATAAATGAGGAGGCATGAATCCAGATTGATTTCGGCACTATGTAGATAGGATGAAAGGATGATTGCACATGAATCACTACACAAAGAATGATGAAGTGTTGTAACATGAACAAGAGATCAAGATACATAAGTAATATAGCGCCTATACAGAGAAAGCAATCAAAGATAATTATGAAGGCAATATGCAGATTGCAGGATTTCAATAAAAGAATGGTGAAGCATGAAGATAGGGGGAGTTATCCCAGTGAGTAGATAAGTAAAGGCTAGCACAAAACAAAATAAAGAAGAACTAGTAATTGCACAAGTAATGGCACCTCTTTTTCATTGATGTCAAAGTGGGAGAAAAGCATAAAGTTGAGTGCAGCTGAGGAGAAAAACATGAAGCTGAAAAGTAGTATAGTTGAGAAGAAACAACACGAAGCTAACCGTGAAACATGCAACAGTATAGTGCAAATAATCATAAAGCATGCGATTTGCATAGAGGTAACAGAAAGAGGAAGAAGCACTAGCAACATAATGCGTAGATGTCAAAAGTTCAAACTGACAAAGAAATCAGGGGGAGCATATATAGAGGGGGAGTACTGCGATGAGTACAGATGAAGCATTCAAGTCCAAGAAGATGATTATGCACAACTTCATAAGGTGTTGACATCAATTCCAAATGGGGATATTGTTGAACTTTGGTTGTCATTGATGTCAACTAATGTCAAAGAGGATGCCAATTGATTCAAATTAAGTCATTGATGTCAATTGAGGTCAAGTGGATTCGGTATTCACATGACAACTTGAAGAAGTATGGAAAAGCCACATTGAAGAAGTATATGCACAAGCAAGGTAGTGAAGGATATGAATGTCACTGTGAATAAGCATATCTATAAGTTGCATCCAGTGTGAAGAAGTATGTCAAAGGGTACATCATGCATATCCAATTTAAAGAAGTACATAAGGCACATGTAATTGAGAAGGTCACAAGTCCATTCAGTCATAGCCCTTCAAGGTACAATCCAATGTTTTGGTTGGATAAAGGTTTGAAGAATGCACAAGGAAGACAAAGAATACATGGGACAAAGTTTAGTGTGTGCAAGCAAGTCCAAAGAAGATTCAAGAGTGCACAAGCAAGCGAAAGAATACATGGGACAAAGTCTAATGTGTGCAAGCAAGTCAAGTGGAGTGCGTAATCTGCATGGAACAAGAAATGGTTGAACAATTATGGAAGTTCTGAAAGTGCGCAAGTCATCACCAATCAGAAGAAGCTTTCAGTTGTTAAAGCGCACACATGTTTCAAGAAGGGTGGAGCGGTTGAAGTCAGCATTGTGCAAATTCCACAGCCGATGACACAAAAATTGTGCAAGACCCACAAGTGATGATACTGCAAGGATCAAAGTCCCATTAAGTCGAAGATCAAGTATGAGCAAGTTCTAAAAAATCAAGTACGCAAGACCCATAAGTGATGGTACAACAAGGATGAAAGTCCCACAAAGTCAAGGACCATGTATGTGCAAAACCCACAAAGAAAGGACACATCAACGACACATAACATGACATGTGGAAGCAATCAGTGAAACAAGAAAGAAGGAATGCCACAACCAACTTGTGGACATACAATCCATATAGGACATGTATAAATAGGGAAGCAAGTTGGAGATTTGAAGTAAGCTTGATGGCGAGGATGAAGGGATTCTAAGTGGAAGAAATAGATTTATATTCGGGGCATCAAGGGCTTGAGGAAAAAATTAGTATGATCTAACGAGGAGCGCCCAAGTGCGCACAAGCAGAGTATTGGTAGAAATGATGGTGCGTAGAATGATGTTGTAGATTTGTGACAGTTGAACAAAGACAGAAAGGAAGAATGCAGAGGATACACAAGTGTGTGAGGACTGCCTGACAGTAGCAAAAGCAACATGCAGACAGTCACAGATGTTTTAAGAAAGAAGCACAGAGCCAGAAATGAAGTATATCAGAAGATGCATAGAGGTTCAGCTGATGCATGAAGGTTGAAGTAAAGTGTGCAAAGTAGATAAGTCCATCAGATGCATGACGGCATAACAATAGCAGAATCTAGTATGTGTGTCATGATGAATATGATTTGAGACAAGTGTGTTAAACCGAAAGGACAAATCATATGATGCACAATACGTCGCATATTGTCTGAAAGACTGTGGCACTTAAACCGAACAGACAAATCTTAGTAAGTGAGCAATTCCATCTGATACCGGTGCGCAATCACAAAACAACAAGTTATCAATTGAAGCACAATATCAGTTGGTGAGTGCATTTGCGCAGTAGCAGAATGACACATCTAATTAGTGGCACAAACTACATCAGATGAATTAGCACACAATATCAAGTGCGGCATCAGTTGAAGTGAAGTATTAAGTGGAATGAGAAGTTAAGTGATGTATGCAGAGAAGTGAGAATGATACGAATTCATACATAAGTGTTGATGTATTTGTAACTTCGGAATGTATTTCATATATGTATTCCTATAGAGATGTTATTATTCCTCTATATGGAAATGCCGTCATTTATATTGTAAGTGTCGTAACTTATACTTGATGGGTTATTAGACCACCTTGTTGGGGTCGGCCCTGTATAAGTCATGTGGGTTAAAGGGTTATTAGACCACCCTATTGGGGGTCGGCCCTGTCAACATTGTGTTATGTGGTTAATTTAAGGCCGACCTAGTAAAGGTCATTAGGCAAGTCAAGTCAAGTATAAATAGAGTGCGGGAGGCACTCTATTTGATCATTCTATTATTCACTCACACACTCATTGGAGAGTGACACACATGTGAGGAAGGAGGAGTAGCTGCTAGGAGAATACTATCTCTTATGTTTGGGTTGTATCCACGTTGTATTATTGCTCTATCTATCTCTGAGAAAGTTGCGGGGTTTTTCACCTTCTTGGTTTTCCCCGGTGAAATTCTGTGTCTCTTGTGTGCTTGCATTATTGTGTCCATGATTGATATGCTGTAGATATGCTGTACATGTTGATCTCTCAGTTAAGATCCTATATCAGATTGAAGTCATCGTAGCACTTTCACTATAAATGCATGGTATGGCATTTGTGACACTTGTTGCACTTGCGAAGCTAGGGCTTGATATAGCAAAAACCAGTCATCGTAGCACTTTTACTATAAATTCATTTTGGGGAGGTTTAAGGATCTGAAAATCTTTCAGGTCGAATATAATATCCCCATGTACCTTGTGTCCGAAGGATAACCTCTAATTCATTATACTTTCAAATTTATGATCTGTACAATATAGGGTTTCTGCCTTTTCCAGATCTCAGTCATAAACAGATGACCTAGGAAAAAAGGTCACAACTTGGGCTAGGAAGCTCCAAATGAAATTTCGTAAAATGTGGCAGGTAGGGAACGGATTGTAATTTCACAGGTACAATTTTTAGAGGTTGAAATTGAACTAGTGACGCGTGGCACTCTGTACAAGTTTGCTCTCCTGTTTTATCCCATAAACAGGTCACGTTGTGACACTTGGTATAACTCTGTCTCAGAGAATCCATTTGAGGTCAGACCTATGGGATTGGAAAGATAATAGGTCAGGCTACCACATGAAGAATTTTCAGACCCTGTAGATCTAAAATTTAGGAGTTACACCAGAAACAATCAGGTGCATATTTCTGTCAAAACATAATTTGATTTTGAGCACTTCATTCATGGATCCGGGAATTTATGGTTTCAGAGAAAGTTGGAATTTTTGTAATTGGAGACCACGAATGGATGCTACTCATCAAAATCAAAATTTAGTTACCAAGATCGAATTTTTTGGTTGGGCAGAAGGTCGGGCTTGATCAAACCCTAGTTCGGGACTTTGATCGGAAAGGTGAAAAATTAGGGCTTTTGCAAAAATGAGAATTTTTGAAATCTGTGACCATAGATGGAAGCTCCTTGGAAAAATCAAAGTTTAGAGCTTTGGCTCAAACTATTTGGTTGGATGAAGCTCCGGGAAACTCAAACCCTAATTCAGGGTCCTCCCTAGTGAATCCGGAAGATTGAAAAGCAAATTTGAGGGGTGAAACTTTGCAGTTTTCAAATTCTGAGTATACCAGGTTGATCAGCTCATCAAGGTGCATCTTTATATCCTTTCAGAATTTTGAAATTCAAAGTTTTATTTTTTAGGGTTTCCCTGACAAACCCTATTCCAGCTCCAGATCTAGTTTCTGTAAATCAAGTGGATTGGGTTAATCCTAGAAGAGAATGGATTGGTCACCTGCATAAGTGAAGAAGTTCCCATTTCAGAGGGAGATGAGGCTAAGGCCTTACATAAGAAGATTACAAGCAATCTCGACAGGTATGACTTATCCAGGTATGTTTCGAGATCTGTTCATGATTAAGTTTATGGTATGTTTGTCTTCATTAAGGTTAGTACAATCTTGATTAACTTTAGACTTGTCGTATCACCTTAATAAAATTATGAATGCAGATATTCATTGATTAGGGTTTTGACACTTATGATTGTACTAATGCATTGTGGTGTTGTATGAGGTTGATGTTGTCTGCTAACATGAAAGGTACATCAGGAAAGACAAATAATGTTCTAGTTCAAGAACATATGACCATGGTGACATGAAGACAAAGATTCATCCATTGTCATGGATCACATAGAAGCTCTACTTACGAGGTATGTATAATTTGGTTCTGCAATGCTTAACCTATGAGATATGTAGGTTACTAGCATAAGTCATTGAAGAGAACAAGAAGACATTGCTAGACATAACTAGAAAATATGATAACCAGGTATGTTTTTCCTATATCAAATTAGAATCCTACCTTGTGTTAGGATCTTATACTGTTGTATGGTTGATAATGATTATTCATGAAGTTAGAAATGTAAGTAATCGAAGGTTTATGCATATTATGTCTCTTATCTTGATTGACGATATGACTAACTGGAAGAGTTCTATGGTCAAATATGAATATGCATGAGTAAGAGAAGTCTTCCCTGAAATTTTGAATGCTAATGCTTATTATCTGTGTTTGAAATGATCATGACTATACATGTTTAAGATTATTGTGTTTTGATAGTATTGAGATTATACTAATGAATGTATGTATGACACTTCGAGGATAACATAATGATGATACTAGTAAGTATGCATAAGCGATCAAGGATGGATATAAGTTCAAGGACAGGTAATCCAGGAAACAAAGATCAAGAGGGAGCACACTCCAGTAGTTCCTGCAAGGAAGCAAATATTGAGGGGGAGTTGTTGGCTTGGTTTTGCAACCAAGCTTTGTGCAATGGGCACCTATCAACAATGTGATAGCAGTTTCAATATTGAAAGCAAAAACAATTATAAATTAAATCTAAATCTAAACTAGCATGTGCATATAACAAATATTTTTTTTTAAAAACGATTCAAGAACAAGAAATAAAAGAATAATTATTTTGTATTAAGATACCTCAAATGGTGAGGATTTGTGTTGAGCAACTCCCAAGGTGAGTAGCTCCAAGCTCCAAAGGTCTCTTCTCCAAGATGCTGAAAATGGCCAAAAGTCTCATGAGATATTTTGACAGCTTGAGGATAGGATGATGGATGGATGGAAAGTGAGGAGCCCCTACCACCTTTTTATAGTTTTTGGTGGTGGGGAATACCATTATGGTTTTAAGGAAACCAATGGTATTGACCAACATGGTTTATGTACCTTTTCCCTCCTTTTTCCTTTTTTCAATATTTTGAATATTTTTATTCCCTTTTTAATATTTTGGGAATTCTGAACCATTTTTGAGGGTTTTTTATGCTTTTTGAGGAAAAATATTCATTTTGAGGGGAAAAAGGGGTGTATTATGGTCTTTTGGTGACCTTTTGATGGCTTTAGAGGCTCAAATGGTGGAAAAGTGGACAAATGGGTCATGTGAATAAGGAAATGAGTTAGTGAGCACTTTTTGGGAGTTAATAGATTGCTCCTTGATGTGTGAGGACAGGAGCTCATCGTATGACCGATAGACATCATAGTTCTTTTGTCTTTTTCCTGGGGTTTGGGAAGAGAAGAGACCGGTTGGAGACTGGATCCACGACCCTTGGAAGCTGCAAAACAAACAATATTATATGGCCTCAATATGAATGAGGAATAATCTTTGATAATGGACAAGGCGGGCATACCCATGCTCGTATCAAGACATATACATAACAATTAGTCCCAAGAAGGGGGACCTAAATAAAAAACTTGCTGGTACATCATGATGGTCCAAAGGGGACACTATTTTGGGATGTACTCATGATCATGACATGATTGATCTCGATAACTGATACACTGGAATAAAGCGATAACCGTTCTGAACAAGGCCTTAGAAGGGTTGATTAATTGTTGAATCTGAAGGTGTCCAACATCTGTAGGGACTCAATGACTCCGAGTCAACTCTGAGGAGTATATGTAACTGTATACTCGAGGGAGTATAAAACTGGGGTACATCTGAATATTGTCGCCATGCGCAACCCGGATATCTATAGAAAAAATGTAACTGGTTGTTTCCATAGGTAGACTCTCAAATGTGGAAGAGTCAGGTGGTATCCGGGGTCTTCAACAAATAACTGAATGGACCAATACCCTCTGCGAGTCTCAACGATGCGATCAAGGTGTTGAAGTTGAGCATGTGAGAAACAACCATTTGGAGAGGCACTGAGGACTCTTCTCGAAATGATTCGTAGGGACTCATCATAAATGGTGATGAGTCCAAGACACAGGGACCTCTAGGTCTATCTTCTGGAATAAATTTGGGTGTCATCGACAGAGGGAGACCGACAACTAACAAGGCAATGATGTTTCCTTGATAGGAGCATGAGGTGTAGAACTGAAGTGTGGTAGTGCTGATGGTAGGACTGACATACTTGTGGGTTTGGGAAGTAACTAGGGTCATAGAGTGGGTAGACTCAAACTTCCTTTGTTCAGAGCATGATGACATGGTTGACCTGGCATCGTAGGGAATTGACTTGTAGGTGCGGGGATCATAACTTTTAAGGATTGAAGGGTATGTATTAACTCTGGTGGGGGGACAAGCTGATGGGTGTTGTCGAGGGATTCTCAGGGTGAGATACTGCAGAATACTCTAAACAAAGGCGACCAAAATGGGGAAGCTGCCATATGAGTAGACGTGATTTGTTGTGGCGCTGAGGAGCACCATTGGGTCCTTCTTCGTAGTTTTAATGAGCTCTAAGAAGGGATAAAAGTGTGCTCTGAAATGGTACTGTCTTGTGGATTTTGTGAGCCCCGGACTGTTTGTGCTCATGGGTGCTTTCATTTTTAAGGAGTCTGAAAACGATAAGAAGACTCTGTAGTGGTTGTGAGTACCGTCTTGTGGGTTTTTACGAGCCCAGGATGGTGATTGCTCGTGGTTGCTTTCATGTTTAGAGAGTCTGAAAGCGGTAAGTGGACTCCATTGGTGTTATTTTTTGTAAGTTGGTCTCTAAGGCCCGAAAAAGCATAAAATGATGCAAATGGAGAACTCTTCTAGTCGATGTGACTAGAGTATTCCTTTTTCGTTATTAGTCTACAAGGTCCAGAAAAGGGGTAAAATTATACCATGTAGACGCCCTTTCAGATACGTTTAGCGAGCATGAAAGGAAGCAAGGTTGCTCGACGATCTTTTCATTGTTTTAGGAGTCAGAAAAGAGCTTAACAGAAACTCCCTAACTGCCTTTTTCGTAAAAGGGATTGCTCGGCCCGAAAAAGGGGTAAAACTATATTGAACAAAAAGGGATTGATGAGAGCGAGAAAAGGTCTCAAGCATCATCATGAGTGCGGAATACGGAATCTGGTGACATAAAGATCGTCAAAAAGGGGCAACGACCAATGTGGCACGTAAACCGAGGTGATGAGTGGCATTTTGAAAAAATGCCCGAAAATTATGGGGTGAGAGTGAGAAATGATCTCAAGCATCATCATGAGCGCAGAAAACTGAATTCGACGATATCAAACTTGTTAAAAATGGACGACGACCGATGTGGCACACAAACCGAGGCGATGAGGGGGCATGGGAAAAAATGCCCGAAAAACTGGGCATGAGAGCGAGAAATGATCTAAAGCGTTATCACGAGCGCGGAAAACTGAATCCGACGATATCAAACTTGTAGAAAATGGACGACGATCGATGTGGCACGCAAACCGAGGCGACGAGGGGGCATGGGAAAAAATCCCCAAAAAAATTTCGCGTGAGAGCGAGAAATGATCTCAAGCGTCATCACGAGCGCGAAAAATTGAATCCGATGATATCAAACTTGTAAAAAACGGACGACGGTCGATGTGGCACGCAAACCAAGGCGACAAGGGGGAATGGAAAAAATGCCCGAAAAATATGGGCATGAGAGCGAGAAATGATCTCAAGCGTCATCACGAGCACGGAAAATTGAATTCGGCGATATAAGACTCGTTAAAAACGGAGAACGACCGATGTGGCATGCAAATCGAGGCAACGAGGGTGTGAAAAAATGGTAAAAAAATGGACTTGGTGAAAATAGAAAAAGGAAAGGACTATCATGAAGTTCTCACTTTGCTGATTCCAACGGTACCAACGGTTTGAGGAATAGACGTCGTATGATACCGCAATGGTTGTTTGAAAAATGGTGAAATTTCTATAAATAGGGTGTGGGGCCCATATGACGTGTCATTGTTACATGTGAGTTTGGCAGAGCAATCAGAGCTCTTTCTTGATTTTCGGGAGATTTGACTGTTGGTTTTCGATTCCGTGAGTTTCAGGTAACCCTATTCTCCTTATCCTTTTTAATTATGTCTTTTTTGGTTAGCGACGGGCCCCCGAAGGCCCTGAAATTCCATGTTGGCCTTCCAACGTGGAATATCGCGGGTTTTGCGTCTTTTTCCGCAATGAACATCGCGGGTTAGGGGCTGACAGTCACGATGTTCATTGTGGTTGTCGGGCTGAAAGTCGTGATGTTCATCGTGACTATGGGGTTGATAGTCGCGATGTTCATCGCGACTGTGTGGTCAATACCCGCGATGTTCATCGTGGGTTCTTGGATGAAAGCCGTGATGATCGTCACGGCTTTTGATGGAAAAGCTGCGATGGGATTTTTTGAAAAACTTTTTCCGGTTCTAAAAAATTCCTTTGTTTTTTGGCAGGATGTTGAGGAGACCATTGGTGTCATGGCGAGAGCGGGAGATGGAGGAGGATTTGATGATTCGAATTCGGACCGATCAGGGGGTCCGACAGGCTCTGGCTGTGAGTGGGCTCCTGAAGTTCGCTCAGATTCCACCGATGCGTTCAGTAGGACCACTACTGAACAAATTGGTGAGTCTTTGGGTCCCTGCAGAGGGTGCATTTATTGTTGGGGGTGAGAGGTTAGAGATCCCCCTTACTGATGTATACTTTCTTACTGGGTTGCCTCGCTTAGGGGAGGTAGGGGATCTTCTGCCAAGGATCTCGGCAAGTGTGGATATCAAGGATCTCCTGGAGACCTTCTGTGTTGCTGGGGTGATTGTGCAGAACAACTCTTTGAGCTTGAGATCTTTGTGGGAGTGGGACATGCGGGCTGTTGGGGCTTGTGTTTTGAGGGTGTTGGGTGCCACGACGCCACATCATTTGTTGGGGGGACAAACGATGATGGTGGATTCTGTGCTGAGGGGGACCTACTATGCATGGGGTCAGATGTTTTTGGCTGTTGTCTGGAGAGATTTGAACAAGGTCAGTCGGGAGGGGGGAGAGTTTTGTTATGCCTCCTTTTTGTGTTGTTTCTTCTTTGAGCGGGTACCGACTTTGCAGCCACGGGTGCCGGTTTGAGACGGGTTGGTGAGCGAGCCGTGCATGGTGCGGTGGGGGCAGATGATGCCCCGCGGTGGTGGTGGTATTCACGGGTTATTTTCACAGGATATGTATGAGCAGTGGGAGCAGATCCCCCTACTGATTGATGACTATCCATATGCCGGTATGGATTATCGAGGAGATCCGGAGATGCCTTGAGCCCAGGGACAGGCCTGGGGTTTAGATGGTATGTTTTTGTGTTTTGTTCTCTACTATATCATGTGTTTTAGATGTGTTTGTTATGATTATAGTTAGATATTTATATGATGGCTCACGTGCGTGATTGTGCAGATGTTGGTCCTGTACCATCGACCGACCATGTGGTTCGTAGGGGATGGGCGATGGTGGTCATTCCACCTCCTGTAGCGTTACCGCCTCCTCATGCTCGAGGAGTTGGGGTTGGTGGTCAAGGTGCTGGGTTTCGAGATGATGTCGTGGAGGGTGTCCGAGAGACACTAGACATGATCCTGGCAG
The DNA here is from genome assembly GCA_027924585.1 of Larix kaempferi. Taxonomy (NCBI): domain Eukaryota; kingdom Viridiplantae; phylum Streptophyta; class Pinopsida; order Pinales; family Pinaceae; genus Larix; species Larix kaempferi. The sequence goes on along the minus strand of BSBM01000632.1, from coordinate 25,526,447 downwards.
GATTTCCAGAGGATGGGTGGAGGGATCTGGATCGAGACATCGTCGAGCGTTGTTTCGATGCGCCTCGTGAGTGGCGCTAGATATTGCTTAGAGTAGCATTGTTGGCGGCTGAGTGGAGGGATGGGGCTCGGCATGATCCGGCAGGGCCAGTGGAGGGGAGGATTCGGGTGCGAGATGATCCAGCGAGGCCGATGGAGAGGAGAGTTCGGGCTCGGCATGATTTGGCGGGGCCAGCGGAGGTGGCGCTAGAGGAGCCTGGAGACCATGATGATTAGATGGTCTTGTATCTTCCCCCAAATGCTGATGAGCATATGGGGAAGTACCTTTTTGTACGGCTGATTTATTTTTGTATATTGGGTGCTGAGGGCACCTATGACATGTTTGACTATATTATGATGTATATATATATATATATATATGATTTGGTATATAGTCGTGTATGCACATGGATGCATTTATTGTCTTTTTGCTTGCCCGTGGAGGCACATGTTATGCACGTGGATGCAACATTTTGATTTTTGTATATGCCCATGGAGGCACATGTTATGCACGTGGATGCATTTTTGTAATTTTTATATATGCCCGTGGAGGCACATGTTATGCACGTGGATGCATTTTTGTTTAAGCCCGTGGAGGTACATTTGTGTTTACTATATGGTTTGGTTGGTGTGCCAGTCAAGAATGTTGTTAGCCATATGGTCTGCTACACGGTTAAGGTTCCTTGGGACATGTGTGAATGAAATGGATTCAAATTGTCGAACCATTTGTTTAGTGCGCAAGAATTTTCTGAAAAGACAAGGATCGCGTACCTGGTAATCATTGTTGAGCTGGGAAACAAGGAGTTGTGAGTCCAAGAAAATGTTAAGGTGATTTATGCTCATTTGGAGAGCTGCGGCCAGGAGACCAATCACGACATCGTATTCAACTTGGTTGTTGGTGGTGGCACCTACGCACACTCCGTCGATGTGGATCAACTCATGTGAAGGGGAATATATTACCCAAGCTGCGGAGGCCAGATTGGGGGACCAACGGCTTGCACCATCAGCGAAACCGACATAGCAGAGTGGAACAGGATCCATCTGTGGTCATGCAGAGAAAACAAATATTTAGGTTTTTTTAATTTTTGTGAAATACAAAATAAGTCTGTACAATAATGGACGGTGATGTCCATCAGATTTGCTATGGGTAAAATTGCTTGAGGTACAATCCGTTGCGTGGGTTGCGTAGGGGGTTGCCTTCTGAATCGGTCAGAATATATGCCCCCTGTCCGAGGCAAGTGTGTATAATGTATGGGCCTTGCCACATGGACACAAACTTTATTTTTTCGGTTTTGTCATGAGCTTGATCATAGGCAAGGACAAGGTCGCCTTCAGTAAAAGTTCTTGGGTGGAAATGTTTGTCGTAACTTAGTTTGGATCGGTTCTTGGTTGCTTCCATGGTTTGGAGGGCTGTGCACCGATGTTCATCAACTTGCTCCAGGAGTAGTAAGCGTTGCTCAATTGGGGAAGTGTTCGGTAGGAGTTCAATGGTCATATGTAGGGCTGGAATCTGGCACTCGATGGGGAGGACGGATTCGACACCATGAACTAGATGGAAAGGGGTAAAACCTGTGGCGGTTTTGGTTGACGTGCGGTATGCCCATAGTGCTGGGAAGAGCATGTGGTGCCAATTTGATTTGTGTTTGTCCATAGTGCACTGGAGGATGGTCTTCAAAATTTTATTAATCGCTTCGACTTGGCCATTTCCTTGGGGGTAGTAGGCGGAGGAGAAATGGTGTTCAAATTTCAGTAAGGTTGATAATTCTCGCCAAGTGGCATCTTCGAAATGAGAGCTGTGGTCTGAGATGAGTTGCTTTGGCACTCCAAAATGAGCAATAACATGGTTGAGGAAAAAACGTGCTGTGGTGTCGGCTTTGCAATTGTAAGTTGGCATGGCTTCCGCTCACTTGGTGAAATAATCTACGGCCACAATGATGTGTTTATGACTGCCGGTTGATGTGGGATTGCAATCTAGGAAGTCGATGGCCCATTTGCAGAATGGTATGACAGTGATGATTGGATGAAGGGGGGCGAGTGGGGTTCTTGCGTTGGGGGCCAAAAGTTGGTAGTTTTGACAATGTTTGACTGTGGTGATGCAATCAGTAAATAATGAAGGCCAAAAGTAACCTGTGCGGATGATCTTTTGGGCGGTGGCCATGCCGGAGAAGTGGCCTCCGCAGGAACTGCTATGGCAGTCATTAAGGACTTGTTCTGCCTCATTATGAGATAGGCAGTGTCGTAAGATGGTATCGACACCGTGTCGATAAAGTACATCGCCTAATAGTAGGTATCGAGGGGCGTGGTGTCGTATACGACGACGTCCGTCACGATCGAAGTGGGGTCGAAATTTTTGTGTGCGGAGGTAGATTAAGATGTCGCCGTACCATGGGTCGTCAGAAGAAATGATAAAAATGTGATAGTCAATGAAATCTGTTTGGATAGCGGGTGATGACGAAGAAGATGGGAGATCTGTGATGAGTTGAGTGAGTGCTAGGGCCTTAGTGCTCTTTGGGGTTTTGAAAGTTAGGTCGTATTCTTGCAGGATAATCACCCATTTAGCTACGCGGCCTTGAAGGAGGCGACGCTTCAAGAGGTAAACCATTGGATTGGAATTGGCTACAACTGTGGTGTGGCTTAGGAGAATGTAATGTCACAGCTTTTGTACTGAAAAGACGATGGCGAGGGCCATCTTTTCTTCATGTGGGTAGCGGAGGGGTGGGCCTGACAAGGTCTGGCTCACATAGTAGATGACATGCTCTTGGCGAGTAGTATCTTCTTGCACAAGAACTCCAGATACGGCATGTTCGGATGCTGAAACATAGAGGGTGAAATCTCTTGTGAAATCTGGAGGAGAGATCAACGGGGTGTTTGTGAGTGCTTTCTTTAAGTCAGTGAAAGCTGTTTCTGCTTGTTGGTCCCATATGAAATGGGTATGTAGACGTAGTAGTCGTAGGAAACCGTGGACCGTTGTGGCATAGTCAGGGACAAAGCGACAGAAGAAGTTGGACCTCCCTTGAAGGCTTTGAAGTTGTCTTAATGTACGGGGTGAGGGTAAGTCTACAATGGCTTGGACTTTCAAGGGGTCTATAGTGATGCCTTTTTCTGAAATGATGAACCCCAACAGGTGACCTGATGTAATGCAAAAGACACACTTGAGAGGGTTCAAGCGGATGTTGTATTTTCGACAACGCAAGAAAACTTGTCGAAGGTCGTCTAAATGGTCAGATCGTTTCTTGGATCGAGCGGTGAGGTCGTCCAGATAAAATTTTATGATTCTATGTAGATCGTGGAAGCAATAAGTCATGGCACGTTGGAAAGTGGCTCCAGCATTCTTGAGACCGAAAGGCATGACGCGATAGGCGAAGGTGCCCCGTAGGGTAGTGAAAGCTGTCTTGTATTGATCTTCTTTATGGATTTTGATTTGGTTATATCCGGAGAAACCATCCATAAAAGAAAGGACCTCATGTCCCGCACATTCATCGATTAGTTGGTCAATGAAAGGTGTGGGGAAGTTGTCTTTGGGACAAGCGAGGTTGAGGTCTCGGAAATCAGTACAAACACGTATGGTGCCCGCTTTTTTATTTACTGGCACTGGGTTTGAAACCCAGGTGGTGTAGGCAATAGGATATATGAATCCTGCTTTTTGGAGTTTTTCAATCTCAGCTTTAACAGCTGGGAGCTTGGACGGGTGAATTGGTCATTGTTTCTATCGGACATGAGGCACATTGGGCCAAGTGTCAATGTGATGTTCCACAATTTTGGGATCGAGGCCAGGCATCTCGGTGTAAGACCAGGTGAAGACATCACGAAACTCTTGGAAGAGTTTCTTATATGCCTGAGTTTCCGCTTGAGTGCATGATGAGCCTAGCGAGATGAGCTCAGGTTTTCCAGGTGTGGTGGAAATGTCGATTTAGATAATAGGGGAAATGTTGGACATGTTCCCTTCTTCGAAGGCATCTGGTGCTGGGATGGGGTCTTTGAACCAATCAACCTTAGTTGGTAGGAAATATTTCGATTCGACTGATAGCTAGTTTTTTGCGGTGGATGTAGACGCCTCAGGGAGGAAGTATGAGTGATGATGCATATCGTCCCAAGGGTAGTCCGGTGCAGTGAGTGTTTCTAGAATTTTCTCATCAGTACGAAAGTAATCAGACCATAAATCAACGGGTTCTGGTTTGTATGTGGTTGAAATCATATAGATGGTATTGATTTCTTCCGAAGAAGATGATTTCGGAGGGTAGATCTCCTCGATGAGGGGAGGAGATATCTCTAAGTCGGCATTGTTCATATCGTACAAGGCTGCTCTATAATCTGGGAGATCAGGGCAGTGGTGTGAATAATGGCCATAAATGCTGCATATCGCACAAGGGTGGTTAGTGCGGAGCATTTTGTCGCGAGGTTGAGGAGGTGGCTCAAGTCTTATCACTGGAATTTCGGTGTCGTCATCCAACATATTCATGTGTTCTTGGAGTACAAGTAATTGTGGACATTGATGAGTGGCATGGCCTATGTCGTCACACAACGAGCACTTAGGGGGAATGCAAATAGTTGGGGGGTTTTTAGCTACCTTGGGGGTTGCTGGGGGGGTGCAAGTTATGAGTCCAGTGTTATAAGTTGGTGGGCCTCTGCCCCCTGTGTTCCGTAACGGAGGTGGGGCGTTTCTGGATGTTGATGCCGTAGTCACTATTGGGTGTGGTCTGTTTTGCAGATGAACGACCGGAGGGGGTGGGTGGTGGGTAGTAGGGATAGGTTGTACCGGTTGTAAAACAACAGTCGAAGTCGGCGGGGGGCTCGGAGCAGGTAAGTACCATACAAGTAGCCCTAATGTTAAGCCAGGAAGGTTGAGTGTAGCCATTACTGGCGAACTGACAACTCCGGAAAATGGGAACAAGAACGGGATAGTATGAATTGGCATTGTGCCAATATGAGTAGGAACTGTGGGTGTTTGTGGTAGTGACGAAGGCTGCTATGTGGTGTGCGACAGGGTGCACAAATCCGATGTTTTTGTTATCGGTAAAGGTGGTGAGATCGATGGAAATGTAGAACTCATAGGTGACTCGGTGTAGATTCCAGGACCAATTGACGACACAAATGATGTTGGTGCGGTTTGAATGGTTTGTTCAATCATTGGTAGCACATTTTGAGGAGCTGCGGGGGCGTTAGGATCATAATATGTGAGTTGATCAATCTTGATAACGCGTCCTTCATGTGGGAACATCATGAGGCAGAAAACAGATGAAGCCACTGCTTTCATTTTGTACATATAGCTACGTCCAAGAAGGAGGTTGTAGTCGAGCTGGGCATTGATCACTTTGATGTCGATAAGAACTAATTTTCCGCCTAGTTCTACGGGTACGTTCACTAAGAGGCCTTGTGGTTGAGCTGAGCATCCGTCGTAAGCTCGTAATGCCGTGGTGGATGGTTGTAAAGCGGGGGAGCCAAGTTTCTGCCACACAAGGGTGGACATAATGCAGGTTGAAGCTCCTTCATCGATGATGCATCGATGCACAACAAGGTTTCGAATGTTTACTGATACTTGGAAAGCCAAATTTGATGGAAATCGAGGTTTGGCTTGGTCTAAGTCGAAATACATCATGTGTGTGTCGTCAGGGTCTACTCCTCCGACGGCGGATAGTAGTAGTTTTCGTTGTGCAGGGCGTGTTTTCAGTACCTCTAAATCAGACATAGCAGTGGGGGATTGTGCTAGGTCTTCCACGACGATATAATTGGATGCGGCACGAACATTAGGATTGTTGTTAATCCTTCACAAAGGGATGTGAGGGATTTTAGGTCCTCCGTCCAACGGCATATTTGGTATGCGTAGTGGTTGATTTGGTGGAAGGGAGGTGGATGCATCAGTGGGAGGAGTTTCTGGGGGAGGGCCGTACTGATTCCTGCGAGTTTGGAGGTTAATGTCATTGGATGACATCATTAATAAATGGTGTGTGCCTGGATCTGTATGCTGATAATCAGTTACGGAATAGGTGATTTGCTACTGGGGTGCAGCAGATCCTTGTGGGGGATCCATAGGGCGAGTATTTACTACTCCCTGGTTTGGAAATGGGTTTTGTAATATCATGGGTTGCGGTTGATTAAGTGGAGCTAGCTGTCCAGCGTGCCCCTGCCGTTGGGGATTGTCAGCCCAAAGTTTACGTGCTTTGTTTTTTTGCTGCTTGGGATGATGATCAGGATTCTGGTTGGGAGGAGCAACATTGTTATTATTTGGAGGATTGGGAGGTGGTGGACCTTGATTATGTTGTTGGTTGTTGCTGCGATTACGTCCTCTTCCATGGTTTTGTTGTCCACCCTGGTTGCGTTGGTTGTTTTGATGTTGGGGCTGATTGTGTTGTGTGTACACTTGCCCTTGAGTAGTGGGAGGATTTTGGGGTGCCGCAGGTGCGGGAGCAGGTTGTGGTGGATAATAAACTGGTGGGGCTAGAGGTGGTCCAGTTGCCTGCTGGGGTTGTTGGTAACCCTGAGCTATTGGATGTGTTGGGTTAGCTGGTGTAGCTTGCTGTGGGTAATACATTGGTTGTGCCGATAAATGAATTGGGTTCTGGGTGGCCGGTTGATTATAGTATGTGGGTTGTACATATGTCAATGGTGCTTTCCCATAGAAATGTTGTGGACAAGAGGGTCCATGATTGTGATGAGTCTAATTCGTTGGAGCATAGGAAGTTGTCGCCCCAGAATCAGATGTAGCCCTAGAGAGGTCTGGGGAATTTATGGAGTTCACCATGCTAAAAGGTTTATTTTGTGCCGTGACTTGACCGATAATACCATCAGCGGCATGTGATGCCCCCGGAGCATCATCGCGTGAAGAATCGCCTCATGGGGCGTCTGGTATGATGGTGTAGAGATAGCTTGATTGGGCATAAATCAGTTCGAATTGCTGAGCTTTTAAGATAGCTTCTTCCTCTGACTGGGGTCGTTTGGAAGCTACGTCTTTGGCTATGAGGGGTAGGAGTGATTTAAGAAACCAGTCCAAAAATATACGGTCATCCAGTTTGATCTTACAGAGGCTACGACGCTTGCGCCACTCATGGATATGGTCAGTGATGTGGGTAGCCGTGTTTGTCTGCAAGACAACAGTATTTCAAATCCTGCATCATAGCGTACAGGTAGCTAAAAAAACTGAAGGAAAGTGGAGGTGAGAGACGTAAATGTATGGTGGGTCCCATGTGGTTGTTCGATGTACCACTTGGCTGCAGAGCCAGTGAACGTTCGTTGCAACAGTCTCAGTCTAATGGAGTCATCCACTATGGAGTTAGATGAACACCATAGGTGAAATGACATTATGTGGTTTTGGGGATCCTCCCCAGGTTTTCCTTCAAACTTGGGGATGTCCGAGGGGAGCTTTGTAGGCATGGGTGGCCATGTAGGGTTGTGCCTGATAGGATCGTTGGTTAGCCTGGCTAGGTCTGGTAAGTTCAGACTAGCCATGTAAGGTAAACTAGCAGATGGGTGTGGCGTAGTGACTGGGACATAACTATTAATGGTGGCATTATGTAGTGGTCCAGTAGCCCCTAAGGGTATGCTAGGTATTGAAGGTATGTGTCCTCCAACCGTTGTGGTTTGGGATGGGCTAGCGCTCCCAAGTGCAACATGGGTTACAAAGGGGTTAGGAATAGTGCCAGGAATTCCTGGGATCTCGGTTGTGGTAATGAGAGGTGGTGTGATTCCTATATTTGGCATACCCATAATAGGAGGTAGTCCTGTGTTGGGCATACCTAAAGGTGGAGTGTCCCCTATATTAGGCATGCCTAAAGGGGTTGTTGTTACCATGGATGGCACAGTAGTAGAAGGGTTTGTGGATGTATCTCCAATAGTACTAGTGAAAAGTGGGTCGTATTGTGATCCAGCCATGAGGTTGGTTGGTGATATTTCAGTAGGGTTTTCAGATTTAGCCTCAGAATCAGATGTGAAGTGAGGCATGTCAGAATCGGATGACTGTGTTTTTGGCCAATGACGTGTCGAGTCAAGGGATAAGGCTCTACGTCGGTGACGTGTAGAGCCAAGTATACCGAACTGAGGGGGTTCACCCTGAAGACGACGAGATCATCTTAAATTCTCAATGGTGAGAAATATTTTTAAAAATTTTAGTGTAAGGTGGTGATGTGAAAAACTCGAAACCCTAATGCAACAATGAGTGCAAGAGGGGAGTGAAAAAATAAAGGCTCTCAGGCCAACAACCAACCTCAAAAAGCACTTATTATAGCAGTTGTGCTATAATAAGTGGAGGGATGCAACAAAATTGGTCAGAATACCAAAAGTCAAACAGTTTATAGAAAAAAGGGGTGTTACTAGACCAAAGGTGGGTAATGTATCATGCAAACACCTAACTAGAAGTATTATGAGTCAATAAACGATATCCTCTGCAAGGTGATGAAATCCAAGTCAGACAATATAGAGTGTTGAATCAATGGCTAGATATCCCCCTACCGGGAGGGATACCGAGTATACAATCCTAAAGAGTGGCAACTAGGATACCCTGTTCATGACACGTTCGGTTGGGTGAATCTGTAGTTTGGTTCTATCATCGCTGTACACCCTCTTGGGTGTACACCGAGAACTTCGAAAGGTATCCTTCGGTTACTGAATGGATTGCGGTATTCCACTCAAACTTCCAGAACCAGTCTGGCTACTTCAACCCTCTTAAGGGAGAGGCCTTCCCGATAAATTGGTTGATAACCGTGTCAAAATTATAAGGGATTTTGGTACCGTAGAGGACAACCACTATGTCTCAAATGTAATAATTGAGGGGTGTTATTGGAAAACCTATCCCCTCAATTCTACCTAACTACAAAATTCTTTTAAGTGCTCCTCAAGTGGGGTTAAAAGTTTGTTGAGTTTAAGGTAAATTTTAAGGCTCAGTTTAAATTATGTGGCAGAGTGGGTGCAAGTGTGGTATTTAAACTGAAATTGATTTGCCTCGCTTGGGCGATTGATTACAAATGAAAGAAAAGACGCTTCCAGTTTTGCAAAAAATAAAAGGCGTTTTTGAAATGTAAATACTTGAAAAAACTATTCAAAAATAATAGATCTTTGAAATAATTTGAAGGAAAGCAAATAACATAAATATTTCAAGAAATAAATGGATCTCTTACAAGTTGCTTGGGCAAAGTATCGAGCAAATAAAAAGTAAAACCTTGATCTAAATAAAATGCAGAAAATCTCTCTTTCAATTACTGAAAATTTTTAAAAAAACTTTTAATGGAGCATTATAAATAGTAAAAGATTTAATATGGCTGTAAAAATGCAGAAAAATTAATGCTGTAAAATATGCTAAATGGGAAGAAAATACAACAAAAACTATTTTCAAAAAATTGGTCAAATTCAAAAGAATTGCATCGTGGGTTTTGGGAAAATAGCCGCGATGTGCAGCGCGGGTTTCGGCTGCGCAGTCGCGATGTGCAACGCAGGTTTCAGCTGTGAAGCCGCAATGTGCAGCGCGGGTTTCAATCACACAGTCGCGATGTGCAGCGCGAAAAATGGCCGCGAAGCCGTGATGTGCAACGTGGCGAATGGCTGCGAAGTGCAGCGCATAAAATGGCCACGAAGCCGCGGCGCGCCACGCGGAAAAAAGCCGCGAGGTCGCGATGAGCCGCGTGACTATCGGGCGAAAAGCCGCGAGGCGAAAGCTAAAAAATAAACGCCGAAAAATGAACCCGAAAAATGGAAATTTCAGGCTGTTAATGGCAATAGAAAGGGCCAAGATCTAGTGTTGGGCACCATTTGACCTCTTTTTGTCATCTAAATATCCTCCATTTTCCTCCATAAAACTCTCATACTGATCTATACAGATTTTAATTCACCACAGACTTTGGTTAAAAGGTATAAATGTCATTGCTTGTTTTTTTTTGACAAGAACATATTGGTATTGTATTAGAGCCGGTATTTTAGCAACCGAAAGCTTTTACATAGATAATCTAGCATCAATACACCTCTTTAGTAAAACAACGATCTTATAGATTCGCCCAAAATATGGCAGGGCTCCCTATTCCCATATGCCCTTTGTATTAAAAAACAGTGGCAAGCCACTGGGTTCGATTACAACCAGAGAATAATTCTGTCACTCAATAAGCCAGAATTCATGATGAACCTACAGTCTTTGCTCTAGCTGCTGCTTGTAAGGAACTATTTCAGCGAACCAGAGCGGCTTCGCGTCATTACTTCTTTTCGGGGTTGAACAATTTTTTTCTTTTTTGATACAGTCTGCCACTCGTTGCTCTGACTTTGATCAAGATTTACTGGTTGATCTGGTGCTTCTTCGGCTTCGGCAATGTCAGCCCAACTTGAGCCTCGCTGGGAGGGATTTGGCGAGCTAGGAGGAACTGCTTCTGCTGGATCTTTCTCCTTAGCTGGTTCTTTGGGGGCGGTTCCTGCTTCCCCTTCTGCAACTGGTGCTGGGATCATCCCTTCAGCTTGCTTCTTTGGGGTTGCTTCTGTCCACCAAGTGGGCTTTTGGCTTCGAGACTGCCTTCTTTTTCCGAGTTGCTTCTCACAGTTACGGGCGATATGCCCTGTTTCAAAACAAACCCTGCATCTGAAACATAGGTTCTCATAGTCGATCTTCTGGGATCTAGAGTAGTCCTTGCCAGTTAGGTTGATTTCTGCTGGGAATCCCTTGTTGAAGTCCATCTCTACACAGATCCGAGCAAAAGTTGATTGAGAAGGAGAAGTATCGGGACTTTTGAATAGAAATTTTCCGAGTCCATTTCCAATAGCTTCAAGAGATTGGTCCCCCCAGAAATGCAAGGGAAGGGACGGGAGTCTCACCCAGATCGGAGCAGAAGAAATAGAGGCCTTGGCTGGATCGAAGTCGGGAGTCCAAGGCTGCAAGAACAGTCCTGCTCTGCCCCAAAACCACGGCCCGGAGCTGGAGACCTTGTCTTAATCTTCAGAAGAGTCAAAAACCGCCGCGAAGAAGCCCCTAGCAAAGGGGCAAGCAAAAACCTCACCCTCAAGCAACGGAGACCACTCGGAGGAGAGCCAGGAACGCAGGTCTGCAAGGCTCGGCCAGAAGCCGTTGAACCTGCAAACCAATGCAAATTTGCTGAACTGGGAGGCAAGCGTCCGGGCTTCCTCAGGCATGCAAATAGTGATAGCAGGTCCTTCAGGGATCGAAGAGGGCCGAGCAGATAGATCTCCCCGTCGAGAGGTCACGTCCTTGAAGGAAGGGCCGCCAGGGATGATGCTCGAGTCTGCAAGAGGAAGCCCGGATTTCAGCGAAGGGACGGAGGTCTTTCCTGCAGCGGAGGCGCCAGGGAGAGGTCCAGCCGTGGGGGCCAACTCAGGAAACTCACGCGCAGAGAAGGGAGAGCTCCCAGGAGGAACGGAGCCACGGACAGGCGCAGAAGCTGCAGGGGCGGCCGCCATGGCAGAATCTGCCAAATGACTGCAATGTTGGTCCAATAATGGGATATTGTTGTTAAATGTCATTGCTTGTTAACAAATTGAATTTTGAGATTTTTAGAGCATTTAAACTAAGGTTTTTATTCAGGATTACAGGATGTGCTAACTCCCGTAATGTCTCCAAAGTTGAGCACTTGCAGGCCAGCTAGGCATGAACTGAAAGATGGAGAAAAGATCCTCAGTATCCAAGGATGGATGAATTTCCAACGAATAGATGATGTGGCTCTCACAGGTGGCAAGTCAAAGTCGGTCAAAGATGACCACCTGTGCTACCACTCAGCACAAAAGCAGGGCAGTTCCGATTTTGTTGATTGTCACGGATCTGATAGAGGATCTCGAGGACTATTGTTCATTAATTAGTTTCCAGGATAATAGCATTTCTAGTTTCAAGAATTTGTATAAGTGTTTTCATAAAACATTGGATCGTGGATCGCAATTTTGGAGAAGAACGCATATTGCTTCTGAACTGCATGGTTTTTACTTTGTAATTGATTTATGGTGAATACATTTAGATTTTCAGTTCTGTAAATCTTCAACTGTGTGTGGAACGAGGCATTGGAGGGCCCCCATTGTTGAGTTTGCACACCCTTACATTGCCAGTGAATGCAATTTAGATGTTTGCAGCGATTTGATTTGATGTAGGCGATTTAGATTGTGCCATTGGTATGTGTTAATCCCTGTAGTATCTAGTTTATTATTGCAGAACAAATTCAGCTAGTTTTTAATTGGTTTTATTACAGCTTTGTTCTCTCATTTAATGGTTCAAGCTACGATTTCATTGTGCTACACATCACTTACCTTTTCATGAGCTTTGTCTTTTATTTTGTTAAATATTAAAAGAACGGTTCAGACTATGATTTTACTATGTTATACATTGCTGCTCATTTAGAGATAAAATGTTTAGAACAATTATAAATTACGAACACTGTCCTGTAAGGGAATTTAATGGTTAATTGTTCATTCAACACTGGAATATCAGGCAGAGCTTTGTAGTCTGTATCTTAGGGTTAGAGTTATTGTTTAATTGCTTTTACTATCTCAGTTCTTTCACCAATAGATTGCTTTCCTAAATAGATTGCTGTGTACTTGAAAAGAAACAAATGAAGTTATCCCTGTAAAAAGGATTTTTGTATCTTTAAGTTACAGTATTTTTCATCTGACAGTAGATTCAATTCACAGATAATTAAATTATCCAAACAAGTCTAGCTCTAAGTCCTAAAACTTGGATATGCCTCTAAGCTTACTGACCCGGATTGATATAAATTTATGGATTTGATCTGCATTAGTAGATTGAAGCCCAACATTTTGGCGCCGTTGCTGGGGAGGCATTGTAAAAGCAGGCTTAGGAACTTTAGTTTTCTGATAAAAACAAAAATTTCAAACAAAAACATAGAATAGATTTTACTTTTATGTCAAGACTAAGAGACGAGAAAGGAAGATTTCTTAAAAACCCCCCCAAAATAGAAGTAACAGGAGCTTCTCTTCCAAAAGGATTCATCTCAACAGTTGGTAGTTTCAAAATGTCTGAGGAAGAAACATCAAAAGGGCCAACTACAGAACATAGAAGGGAGTATGAGAGGATGTTGGAAATAGAAAACAAACACAGACAAGAGAGAAGGGAAGAAGAGAGAAGACATGAGAGGGATGAAAGAACAACAGAAGATCAGGAAGCCACCTTTAAATTCCCTATCTTGGACACTAGCATTATCCTAGGAGAAGAGGTAAAAATGAAGAATATTCCACCATTTGTCTTACCAAACTTCTATGGCATGACCTATGAAGATCCCGACTCTTTCCTATTCGAGTTTGATATCTAATGTCGAACTTATGGATACACTGATGACACCCATAAGCTTTGTCTTTTCCCTGCTACTCTTAAAACAATTGCCTTGAAATGGTTCATGGGTTTAGGAGAACATTCTATCACTAGCTGGGATGAAATGAGGAAGATCTTTCTTCGAAAATATCAGGCATATTGCAGATCAAAGGGTCTGAAAGATGACATTTTTGGAATGACTCAACAGGAAGATGAGAGTTTGGAGGAGTATTTGGAAAGATTCTCATACAACTTACAGAAATATAAATACAATTCTTTAACACCTGAAATGATTAGAACAATATTCTTGAAAGGAATAAGAGAAGAGTATTTGGATATTTTGAATGTTATGGGCAAAGGTGACATCTCTTACCTTCCCTTTGATGAGATACAAGATTTATGTCAGAAATATTCAATAGGAAAGGCTCGAACTGGAAAAAGGGATATCAATACCAAAGCGACTAAATCTGCAAACAGTGGTATTTGTAGAGCTGAGCTTGGAAATCTGCTAGAAGATTTCAAGACTGATTTATTGAGTACCCTGGGCACACAAGTCGAAGCAACAAAAACCAAGAAGAGGCAAGAACAACAGGACCAACAAGATCAAGCTTTGTCTATTTTTTGTCCTAAATGTAGAAAGAAACACCCACTTAGAGAATGTCCTTTAAATACTGTTGAAATTTGTGGCTTATGCACTTTTAATCATAAAACTAATGACTTCCCTAGATTGAAAGAATTGCAGGCAGCTCGAATGGAGGAAAATCACAGCACGAAGTCTCTCTACTTTATGGGACAAAGGAGACCTTGGCAGCCACGATTTTCAGGTATGACTCAAGATCCTATGCAACAATTTCATACAAATTATCAAACTCCTATTCAGAATTCATGGAGTGCATCCATGCCTTGGCAAAACTGGTCTCCTCCATTAGCCCAATCTGCTCCAAATTGGAGAGGGTATGCCCATGGTAACCAAACATATCATCAGGCTTATTTGCAGCCCTATCAACAACCTTCTGCCTATCCCCAATATCAGCAGAATCAAGTCCAAGCCCCATCTTTTCAAGTTCCATCTTTTCAACAACCCAACAACATGGCTCCTCAATTGGGCACCCCACCTCAACAGCTTCAATTGCCATCCAATCAGCCTCCACCTCAGCCTACACAACTGCTAGCTCAGCCAATTCCAAATCCAAATAATAAAACAGACAGACCCATGTATAATGTTGATGATGGAATGACACTTCCCTACTCAATCGTCCCACTGCAAAATATCAATTTGAGATCTAGGAAAACCTTACAAAAAGAATCTCCTGTTATCTTAGAAGAACAATTAGAAACTGACAAAACTCCAAAAAAATTAAATACCGAAAAATCTCAGTCAGAAAATCACAGTCAAAAAGGGAAAACTACAGTATCTTATACACCTCCTTTTCCTGAAAGGTTAGTCAAAGAAAAACCTTCAATTTCCTTACCTGATTTTGATGTTTTGAATGAGTTAACAAATGTATATGTCAAAATTCCTCTACTGTAGGCTATAAAAGATATCCCAATTTACACTAAAGCAGTTAAGGAACTATGTCTTAATAAAAGAAGGAAGGATCCATCGAAAATTCATGTGGTAGGCAATCTAGCAGGATTAATGTCTAACACTGTTTTCATTGAAAAGTATGTAGATCCTGGAATTCCAATGGTTACAATCACTATTAATAACTTTTCAATCCCAAAAACATTGATCGATCTAGGTGCTGCCATTAATGTCATGACACTAGAGACAATGAATTACCTTCACTTGACAAATCTCAGACCCACCACAACAGTCTTGGAATTAGCTGATAGGTCTAAAATTACACCCGAAGGAGTCTTAGAAGATATCATTGTTTCATTAGACTCATGGGAGTATCCTGTTGATTTTATAGTGCTACAGCCAAAGTCTAACTTAGGAGGTCACCCATTGATCCTTGGCAGACCCTAACTGGAAACAGCGGATGCTTTCATAGGATGTAGGTCAGGTAGTATGCTCATTTCACATGGGGCAGAAAGGAAACAAATTGCACTTTACCCTTCTGCCCAAATACCTTCTACATTAGATCAGCTGTCATGGATTAATGAGAC
The DNA here is from genome assembly GCA_027924585.1 of Larix kaempferi. Taxonomy (NCBI): domain Eukaryota; kingdom Viridiplantae; phylum Streptophyta; class Pinopsida; order Pinales; family Pinaceae; genus Larix; species Larix kaempferi. Next base: position 25,511,066 of record BSBM01000632.1, on the reverse strand, counting down.
CAAAGAACAACAAGAAGAAGTGATTCAGCCTATCCTGAGTATCAATCAGTTCTTTGATTTTCAGGAAGAAAACCACGAAGATCTGCTGGATTATTTCATTGTTGAACCTGATATTTCTTTAGAATTAAGAGATATGGAATATGCTGTAGTAGATCAAGTTTTGGGTTATAATTTTCAAGAAAATTGCACGGTACATTCCCTATCATTAGCACTTCATGATGTTTTTAATGTTCATTCAATCACAGATATTCACAGTAAAATAGTTGAAATCAGTCCAGGCAAAACTTTGAAAATAAGTGCACATCTTACTACATCACAGGAAGAACAGTTGATTACTTTGCTGAATAAATATTCCCATGCATTTGCTTGGGAGTACACTGATATGCTAGGTATTCATCCTGAGACATGCACTCACCACATTTACATAGATGATAAAATCATACCTCTTAGACAACCGCAACGCAGAATGAACCCTATACTAAAAGAAATAGTCAAGGAAGAGTTGCAAAAGTTGTTAAAAGTGGGATTTATTTACCCCATCTCCGACAGCGAATGGGTCTCACCCTTGGTTGTTGTTCCTAAAAAAAATGGTAAATGGCGCATATGTGTAGATTACAGGGAGTTGAATAAGGCAACATTAAAAGATTATTTCCCATTGCCTTTCATTGATCAAGTGCTGGATACCTTAGCTGGAAAAGAATATTTTTCATTTTTAGATGGTTTCAGTGGTTATAATCAAATTAGTATTGCAAACGAAGACCAAGACAAAACCACCTTTACATGTCCCTGGGGCAGATATGCCTACAAAGTCTTACCTTTTGGCTTATGTAATGCCCCAGCTACCTTTCAGAGGGATGTCTTGGCCATCTTTGCTGATCTAATTCATGAGTGTGTTGAAGTTTACATGGATGATTTTTCTGTATATGGACATACCTTTGAAGATTCCTTAGCAAACTTGGAGAAAATTCTGAAAAGGTGTGTTCACTCAAACCTTTCCCTTAGTAACGAAAAGTGTTTTATGATGATGACTGAAGGGATAGTTTTAGGGCATCACATTTCTTCATCTGGAATAAAAGTAGATCCTGCTAAAATTCAAGTCATTAAAAATTTATCTGAACCCACAACTCAAACAGATGTAAGAAGCTTTTTAGGGTATGCAGGCTATTATCGTAGATTTATTGCAAATTTTAGTAAGATAGCTCTGCCATTGTTTAAATTGCTTTCAAAGGATGCGAATTTTAATTGGGATACTGACTGTCAATCTGCATTTCAGACACTTAAAGAGAAACTCTCAACTGCTCCCTCTGCTACTGATGCCTCTGCTACTGCAATAGGGGCCTCATTGGGCCAGAAAGAACATACTTTGACTTATGCTATCTATTTTATTAGTAAAAATATGACACCTGCAGAGCTGAATTATATAGTCACTGAAAAAGAGATGTTGGCAGTGGTTCATGCTGTAAACAAATTCCGTCATTACATCACTGGCTACGAAATTTTTGTTCATATAGATCATTCAGCCTTACGCTATTTAATGAATAAATCTATCACTAATGGTCGGATTACTAGATGGTTGTTATTAATGCAGGAATTCAATATCACTGTTCTAGATCGTCCTGGACGCGAAAATCAAGTGGAAGATTTCCTGTCTCGCTTACACAATACTGGTGAGGTCGTTCCTGTTTTAGATAGTTTTCCTGATCAACACCTATTTGCAATTTCTGTTATCACTCCTTGGTATGCTGATATTGCCAACTACTTATCATCAGGCCAACTACCACCATCTATGACATCTAAAGAAAAAAAGAAGATTATTAAACAAAGTGCTAGGCATATATGGGTTAATGGTGATCTCTTTTACACAGGATATGATTTAATTATAAGAAGATGTGTATGACAGGATGAAGTCTTAGATATTTTAAAGGCCTGTCATGATGAACCGTGTGGTGGCCATTTTGCAGACAAAAGGACAACATACAAGATACTCAATTTGGGGTATTATTGGCCTTCCATTTCCAAAGATGCTAAGAGGTATGTTAGAAGTTGTGATACTTGTCAACGAATGGGACGGCCAGTCCGGTCTGATGAAATGCCACTCCAACCACAAATTCTCATTGAACCATTTGAAAAGTGGGCCCTTAACTTCATTGGTCCAATTCATCCACCATCACATGGAAAGAAGTACATTTTGGTCTGCACAGACTATGTTACTAAGTGGGTAGAGGCCAAACCATTGCCAAGAGCCACCGAACAGACTGTGGTAAACTTTCTTTTTGAGGAGATATTTTTTAGATTTGGGGTGCCTAGAGAGATTGTAACTGATCAGGGTGCCCAGTTTACATCTAAATTAGTGCAGGAGATAGCAGAAAAGTATAAGATTAAGCATTGAAAGTCTACCCCTTACCATCCACAAGCAAATGGCCAAGTGGAATCTACAAACAAGACTTTAGAAGGAATCATTACCAAAACTGTCCAGATGCATCGGAAGGATTGGTCAGCTAAGCTTACTGAAGCTTTATGGGCATACCGGATCACTTGGAAAAACAGTACTGGTTTTTCTCCTTATCAACTTGTTTATGGTAAGCAAGTCCTCCTTCCTATAGAGTTTCAAGTTCATACTTTCAAGTTAGCAGCAGATTTGGGCATGGATCTTTCAGAAGCTCAGCAAGAAAGAATACTTCAATTGAATCAACTTGATGAGATGAGACAGGCTGCCATAGAACACAATACTTTGATTCAACAGCAGAGAGCTCAATGGCATGACAAGTTTATTAAAAAGAAACAATTTCACATCGGTGACTGGGCACTACTGTTTGACTCAAAGTTCAAATACTTCAAAGCCAAATTCACAACTCACTGGCTTGGTCCATATGAAATTGCTGAGGTATATGACAATGGCTCAGTCAAACTTCAAACAATCGATGCTGCAGCATGTACATTTGTGGTCAATGGCCATCGGCTCAAACTGTATACCAAGCCTATCAATAAGGAAGATTTTATACAGCATATTTCACATCAAAAGGAAATGCAAGTGCTGGATAGACACATCAGTGTTTTTCCTTCACCTACTCCTTAGCTGATTTGATACAGCAAGCAAATAAAACAAAAAGATAAAACGAAAATAAAAATCGAAAAAAAAATAAAAAAAAAAAATAAAAACAAGAAAAAAAAAAGGAAGTTTAGTTGTGAAAACCAGTTCACTGGCACAATATAAACTTGAATTTTCTCTGGAAAACCATGTTTACCTAGCCATTGAAAATTCACAAAAATATCTTTTTCCAATTTCCTGTTTTGTTTTCCAAATAATGAAGATCTTGTTTGACTTGAGGACAAGTCAAAATGTAGGCCTGTGAGGGGGATAAGCATTTTCATGCTTCTTTAGAACCCTCCAAGTCTTTTCCATATGGAGAGGATTGTGATTTTTCATATGCAGAAGGGACCTGATTTCCAACAATACAAGTGATTTTTAAATGCAGAGGGACCTGACTTCCAGTAAGGCAGAAGAAATCTACAGAAGGACCTGACTTTCAGTGAAGCTGAAAGAATTTGAGATGGCAGACAGAAGACATCAAAAGGACATAAATGAATCAGAATACAAACCAACTTCATCAGGCAACAAGCTCATCATACAGGAATATCAAGCAAAGCCTGTAAGAATTTTAGTTTTTATGTTTTAAAAGTTGCATGATTCTTTGTTTCAAGTATGACATATTTACCAACCCTTATAAGTTTGCCTACCTATTCCATTATCCTCACAGTCTCTGCCAGTATTTCATAGTCTCTGCCAGCATTTCATTTACTTTCCATTATCCTACCCTAGGGGTCAAGATGGTGGTCAAAATCAAACCTAAAGTGCAAAATTAAAAAAAAAATGGCCAAAATATATATACTGCATTCTACAGGCAAGGACTCCTTCTCAGCAGAAAGTGTAATGTTTAAAACATGAAATTCCCAATGTTTTATATGTATATACATTGGTGCATCAAGCATTAAGCTAGCATACACATAGAATATATTCGGCCGTGTGAATTTTCAAAAAGAAAAGAGCCATTTTAGTCAAATGAAAATTCCTTCATAAGGGCATACAAAGAAATTGAACATGTTATAAACATCAAAACCTTACCCTTCATTTCTTTCTGAGCAAATCATTGGATGGAAAGTGGCCTGTTTATGAAATGATGAAAAAAAACGTGGCTATATGCCCCACGACAGCATACAAACGTGTCTAAGTTTGGTATTATGAATTGGGAAAATCGTGGAGTGTGATTTGGTCATTCTTTTGAACCAAATCCAATTCATTTTTCTCTGCAAAAATCGAGTGCTGTGGGTGATAGCTTTCAGTAAGAAGGGAGCCGTGGGTTACAGGAAGTGTGCAGACACCATTTGCTGAAGAAATCGCGCAGGGAGAAAGACAGTCAGCGAGAGGGAAGCTGTGAATATACCAATCACTGTGGAAATCGTGCAGGAGGAAGTAAAAACAGTTGCACTAGAGAAGAGGTAAGATTTAAACCCCTTTTCTTGCTGAATACTCTGCTCAGACCAACAGAAATTTCACAATTTCAGAGTATTGTTGAGGGGATAGAAAGACAAGGGCAGAGTTAAAGGTTGAAAGGTTCCTGTTTTCTATTTTAATTCAAAATGTCATCTAGATTGGAACCAACAAAATTTAATTCCACTGATATTCATAAGACTTGCATGGAGATTTTTGAAAATAAGCAGTGGGTGAATTTCTTTGAAAAATTTAATGGGCATAATGAACAGGCTAGTCTAGCTTTTGCTGAAACCTTTGATGGAGAGAAAGTTATAGTGGGGAACTTGCATTTTAGACTGTCAGAAGACATCCTAGCACAAGTTACTGGCCTGCCACAGCAAGGAGAAAGATTTTTCAAAACCAAGCAATTCAAAGAGAAATCATCGATACCCTTTTTGTGTAGATCAAGAGCAGGGTCAGTGAACTGGAAGAAAGGTATACCAAGGAGCTGGCTGGTTCATCCCTGGGATGAAATAGTTTATATTATCCAAAAATTTATTACTTGTGAAGGCCGATTCAGTATTGTTTACCTTGACCACATCAAGCTGTTGCAGCATTTGAAAGGTGAATGTGAGATCAATATGCCCTATTTCCTGTTACAGAGTCTAACTAAGATGGCTAAGGCTGTCCAAAGGCGTGCAAAAGACAAAATGACAAGACTTTTTCACTGTGGACTCATCAAAATCATCATCAAGCATGAGTTGCAAAAGCAAAATTTGACATGGTCAGAATTCTTAGTCCACAGTCAATTTGAAGAGCAGGAAGAATTGCATGAAGAGGTTTCAAAAGAAGGGGAATTGCTGATGATAACATACCTTGAGGCAACAAGTTCAAAACTGCCAAAGGAGAAAAAGAAGAAAAAGGAGGTATTGCTGATTACTGATGATGAAGACAACTCTGAGGCAACAAGTTCAAAACAGCCTCAGAGAAGGATACGAACTAGGAGTGTAATGAAAGAAGATAAATACTTTAAAAAACAAGAGCAAATTTTCACCACTTATCAGAAGAAGCCAAGGAAGTATAAGCAAGTTCGAAGCCAGTCAGCATTAGAAGATGAGGAATACATACAAACCTTGGAAAGTCAAGAAGAAAACCTAGCAGGTGAGATAGGGCAGGATATCCAAGAAACTGATGAAATAATAAAACAGACAAAGAAAATCAATCTCTTCTTGGATCAGCAAGAGAAAGAAAAAGAAAAGCCATCAGAAGATGAGGAACACACACAAACCTTGGAAAGTCAAGAAGAAAACCTAGCAGGTGAGATAGGAAAGGATATCCAAGAAATTGATGAGATGATAAAATAGACAAAGAAAATCAATCTCTTCTTAGATCAGCAGGAGAAGGAAAAGGAAAAGCAGTCAAGACAGGGAATACTAAAAGACTCAGCTTCTCTTTTCTCAGAGCAACAAACTGTGCAAGAGGAAAAGAAAGAAGGTTCAGTATAGGAAAGTGAAGAATTAGGGATGGACACCAGTTCTGTCCAGCTTTCAATGAAAAAAAAGAAAACTTCCAAGAACAATAAAGAGATTAAGAGGTTGAAACTTGAAATAAAGGAATTGGAGCTCAAGAATGAGAAATTGAGAAAAGACAATCGGAAGCTGAGAATTCAGAGGACACACATTTCTAAAAATGCATCGTATAAGCAGAAGAAGATCTACAAAGCTAAGTATGAGAGACTGAAGGTCCTTTATGCATCTCCAACTTCAACAGATGCATCGTCTCAGTAGGAGATTAGAAGCAAGAAGATCAACAGCTAAATTTTGGTTTTAAATAGGGTCAAATATTTTTGGCATGGGGACATGCAACAGCTTCCTCTTGGGGGAGATGTTGGGCACCATTTTGAACTCTTTTTGTCATCTAAATATCCTCCATTTTCCTCCATAAAACCCTCATACTAATCTATAAAGCTTTTAATTCACCACAGACTTTGGTTAAAAGGTATAAATGTCATTTCTTGTTAACAAATTGAATTTTGATATTTTTAGAGCATTTAAACTAAGGTTTTTATTCAGGATTACAGGATGTGCTAACTTCCCGTAATGTCTCCAAAGTTGAGCACTTGCAGGCCAGCTAGGCATGAACTGAAAGATGGAGAAAAGATCCTCAGTATCCAAGGATGGATGAATTTCCAACGAATAGATGATGTGGCTCTCACAGGTGGCAAGTCAAAGTCGGTCAAAGATGACCACCTGTGCTACCACTCAGCACAAAAGCAGGGCAGTTCCGATTTTGTTGATTGTCACGGATCTGATAGAGGATCTCAAGGACTATTGCTCATTAATTAGTTTCCAGGATAATAGCATTTATAGTTTCAAGAATTTGTATAAGTATTTTCATAAAACATTGGATCGTGGATCATGATTTTGGGGAAGAACGCATATTGCTTCTGAATTGTGTGGCTTTTACTGTGTAATTGATTTATGGTGAATACATTTAGAGTTTCAGTTCTGTAAATATTCAACTGTGTGTGGAACGAGGCATTGGAGGGCCCCCATTGTTGAGTTCGCACACCCTTACATTTCCAGTGAATGCGATTTAGATGTTTGCAGCGATTTGATTTGATGCAGGCGATTTAGATTGTGCCATTGGTATGTGTTAATCCCTGCAGTATCTAGTTTATTATTGCAGAACGAATTCAACTAGTTTTTAATTGGTTTTATTACAGCTCTGTTCTCTCATTTAATAGTTCAAGCTACGATTTCATTGTGCTACACATCACTTACCTTTTCATGAGCTCTGTCTTTTATTTTGTTAAATATTAAAAGAACGGTTCAGAATGTGATTTTACTATGTTATACATTGCTGCTCATTTAGAGATAAAATGTTTAGAACAATTATATATTAGGAACACTGTCCTGTAAGGGAATTTAATGATTAATTGTTTATTCAGCACTGGAATATCAGGCAGAGCTTTGTAGTCTGTATCTTAGGGTTAGAGTTATTGTTTAATTGCTTTTACTATCTCAATTATTTCACCAATAGATTGCTTTCCTAAATAGATTGCTGTGTACTTGAAAAGAAACAAATGAAGTTATCCCTGTAAAAAGGATTTTTGTATCTTTAAGTTACAGTATTTTTCATCTGATAGTAGATTCAATTCACAGATAATTAAATTATCCAAACAAGTCTATCTCTAAGTCCTAAAACTTGGATATGCCTCTAAGCTTACTGACCCGGATTGATATAAATTTAAGGATTTGATTTGCATTAGTAGATTGAAGCCCAACATCTAGTACAACAATGGATCTGCTGGCTAGGATGGCAGATCTATGAATTAAAATGATTAAAACTAAGAAAAACTAAGATCTAAAGCAAAAAACTGAGATCTAAGAATTCGAAGCCAGCGAAGTCGCCAAAAACTGTTGGCTTGGTTTTGCAACCAAGCTTTGTGCAATGGGCACCTATTAACAATGTGATAGCAGTTTCAATATTGAAAGCAAAAACAATTATAAATTAAATCTAAATCTAAACTAGCATGTGCATATAACAAATAATTTTTTTTAAAAACGATTCAAGAACAAGAAATAAAAGAATAAGTATTTTGTATTAAGATACCTCAAATGGTGAGGATTTGTGTTGAGCAACTCCCAAGGTGAGTAGCTCCAAGCTCCAAAGGTCTCTTCTCCAAGATGCTGAAAATGGCCAAAAGTCTCATGAGAGATTTTGACAGCGTGAGGATAGGATGATGGATGGATGGAAAGTGAGGAGCCCCTACCACCTTTTTATAGTTTTTGGTGGTGGGGAATACCATTATGGTTTTGAGGAAACCAATGGTATTGACCAACATGGTTTATGTACCTTTTCCCTCCTTTTTCTTTTTTTGAATATTTTGAATATTTTTATTCCCTTTTTAATATTTTTGGGAATTCTGGACCCTTTTTGAGGAAAAATATTCATTTTGAGGGAAAAAAGGGGTGTATTATGGTCTTTTGGTGACCTTTTGATGGCTTTAGAGGCTCAAATGGTGGAAAAGTGGACAAATGGGTCATGTGAATAAGAAAATGAGCTAGTGAACACTTTTTGGGAGTTAACAGGAGTCCACCCTACAAACCAAACAAAGATAAGTATTTGAATTGTCATTTCTTGCATATTTGATTGCTTAAATAATATTGTTCAATGATGTATATGCTTATGTTCGTAGATTTAGGGTGTGTATTATGCATATTTGAATAATTGCATTAATGAATAGTATACTACTAATATGCATGTGAAGGGTAAGTGGCCTATGGCACTGTACAACATTCCATTGCTACTTATCTAGAATGAAACCTCTTTGCTGACATGTTGGGAGTTGTGCACACTCTTAACAATGTTCTGGTAGAGATTGGAAGGCATCTAGAAAGTTAGGGGATATGGATAAATGTTATATTGAAGCAGTGACTAAGATAATTGCATGACTGTATGACATATTTATTTATGTGTAAGAATTTGTTCTGAAAACTATGAGATGTTTCTAATCATGCAATTTAACTTGTTTTGTAGGAAATATCGTATACCATCACCTACAAAAGAAGGACTACAACATTTGTTCAGCAACAAAGTTATCTATTGAAGATATTGAAGTTCCCAGGACTCGGGAAGAATGCCATGATCGAGGAGTACCAGTCCATCATGAAGAATGATGTTTGGGATGTGGTCCCAAGACCTGAAGGGAAGTCTGTGGTGACTTCCAAGTGGATCTACAAGATCAAGCATGCTGTAGATGGTAGCATAGAAAAATACAAAGCAAGATTTGTAGCTCGTGGCTTCTCCCAGAAAGAGGGAATAGACTATGAAGAAACTTTTTCTCCTGTAGCCAGGTACACTTCCATCAGATCAGTACTTGCTCTGGCTGCAGTGATGAAATGGAAGATACACTAGATGGATGTCAAGACAACTTTCTTGAATGGTGTAGTCGAGGAGGAAGTGTATGTGGAGTATCCACTTGGTTTTGAGACACATGACAGAGAGTCATATGTGTGCAGGTTGAAGAAAGCCTTGTATGGCTTGAAGGAAGCTCCTAGGACTTGGGATGGGAGGATAGACAACTTTCTATCCAGTCTGGGTTTTACCAAGAGTAAAGCAGATTCCAACCTTTACTACAAGGTTGAGGAAGGCAATCCAGTGATACTACTTTTGTATGTGGATGACCTGTTTGTTACAGGTAATGATAGATTGATTGCCGATACGAAGAGGAAGCTTGCTTCCGAGTTCGAGATGAAGGACTTGGGGATGATGCACTATTTTCTAGGCATGGAGGTGTGGCAGAGTGCAGATGGAATCTTCCTTGGAAAATGGAAGTATGCAGTAGAGATCCTGAAGAGGTTCGGGATGATGGACTGCAAGGCCATGGCCACACCTATGGCATTGAACCTGAAGCTTCTGTGTGATGCTTCATCTAATCCGGTTGATGTCACGATGTATCATAAGATGATTGGGTCCTTGATGTACCTGACGAATACGAGACTAGATATTTGCTTTGCGGTGAACACATTGAGCTAGTTCCTGAAAGATCCCAGAGATGTTCACCTAGTTGCTGTAAAGCATATTCTGAGTTACCTGAAGGGTACAATTGATTATGGGCTCAAGTATGATGCGAGTCAAAAGTTTAACTTGCAGGTTTATGTTGATTTAGACTGGGCAGGTAGTGTTGCAGATAGGAAGAACACTTCTGGGTGCTGCTTCAGTATGGGATTAGGTGTGATCTCTTGTTTTAGTAGGAAGCAGTCCTGCGTAGCACTGAGTACAACTTAAGCAGAGTATGTTGCAGCTTGTTCGGCTAGTTGCGAGGCAATATGGCTCCTGAAGCTACTGTCTGATTTATTTGATCTCCCATTGGATGCTACTGGTATCTTCTGTGACAACCAGAGTTATGTGAAGCTGTCTGAGAACCCGGTGTTCCACGACAGGTCGAAGCACATTGAGATCAAATATCACTATATCAGGGATATGGTGCAGAGAGGAGCAGTGAAGCTCCTGTATGTTGCGATGGATGAGCAGGTTGTAGATGTATTGATGAAACCACTAGCCAGAGTGAAGTTTGAGTACTTCAGAGAGAGGCTTGGTGTTCTTCAGATTGACGACACTTCGAGGAAGAAGTGATGGACACATTTGTTGGAGCCATTCCAAGCATGGTGAGAGGAGGATCCTTCCCATGGCTGTGGATATAAGTGCTATGTGATGAGTAGCAGGACGTTGCTCCAGTTACTGCTCTGTATGCATCATGTTGGATGCTTGTTATGATCAGTTGGATCATGTATATGTATATGCATCATGTTGGATGCTTGTTATGACCAGTTGGATCATGCATATGTATATGCATCATGTTGGATGCTTGTTATGATCAGTTGGATCATGCATATGTATATGCATCATGTTGGATGCTTGTTATGATCAGTTGGATCGTGTATATGTATATGCATCATGTTGGATACATTGTATGATCAGGTAGATCATGTATGTTGATATGTATCAGGTAGATCATGTATGATGATATGCATCAGGTAGATACTTAGTATGCATTAGGTGGATGCACTGTATGATCAGGATGATCATGGATGATGAGATTCAGGATGTTGCTCCAGATGATATGTATCAGGATGATGCTGTGATGATGATTAGGATGATCATGTGATGATGTACATCAGGATGATGTATGGTGAGTATTAGGTTGATACTCTGTGGCCGTGAACAGGTTGTGCAGATGGCAATATAAGTAGACCTGGGATATCCGATAGGTTGGGCTGTGTGCCCATAATAAGTCTTGGGATTCTCTTTCGAGGAATTGCTCTGGGAGGACATATAAGTAGACCTGGGAGATCTTGCCGGTCGTGCTTCGGCACATAAAGGATCCTGGGATACTCTTTCGAGGCATTGTGACGCACGTAATAAGTCTTGAGGATTCCACAATATGGCCAGTGATGATGAAGACCTGTAGGTGGTGGGCCTACATCCAACATGAAAAAGGGCTAGCTCTGTAGAACTTCTTATGATGAGTAGATTTGAGATTGATTGAGATAGAAACAGTAGTGACGATAACGATGATTCGAGGACGATGATTCGATGACGATGATCCAGAGAAGAATACTTGTGTTAGCAGACCTGTGTCGAGAAATACTTTCCTAGTTAAGAGGGAGTGTTGATGTATTTGTAACTTCAGAATGTATTTCATATATGTATTCCTATAGAGATGTTATTATTCCTCTATACGGAAGTGTCGTCATTTATATTGTAAGTGTCATAACTTATACTTGATGGGTTATTAGACCACCTTGTTGGGGTCGGCACTGTATAAGTCATGTGGGTTAAAGGGTTATTAGACCACCCTATTGGAGGTCGACCATGTCAGCATTATATTATGTGGTTAAGTTAAGGATGACCTAGTAAAGGTTATTAAGCAAGTCAAGTCAAGTATAAATAGAGTGCGGGAGGCACTCTATTTGATCATTCTATTATTCACTCACACACTCATTGGAGAGTGGCGCACATGTGAGGAAGGAGGAGTAGCTGCTAGGAGAAGACTATCTCTTATGCTTGGGTTGTATCCACGTTGTATCATTTCTCTATCTATCTCTGAGGAAGTTGCGGGGTTTTTCACCTTCTTGGTTTTCCCCGGTGAAACTCTGTGTATCTTGTGTGCTTGCATTATTGTGTCCATGATTGATATGCTGTACATGTTGTTCTTTCAGTTAAGATCCTAGATCAGATTGAAGTAAATTATGAAAAACTAACAATCAGGTGTGCACAGTAGAACGAACATCAGAATATCAGAATTGTGCGCATGTTGAAAGTTCACGAAGGAAACATCTTATTTTTTATATCTGGGTGACCGGACAAGGCAAGGAACATTGGGTCGTATCATCCTTCCAGTTGGAGCTGGAGAACATAGGGAGTTGGTGCTTCCTTCAGGTTGATTCCTATAAAACCAGGGGGTCGGTGCCTCCTTCCAGTTGGTGTTGGTAAACACAGAAAGTAAGTGCTTCCTTGAATGTAATATTTTCATTACAAAAGAGCATTATGTGGTTTTCTCTCGTTTGGGTTTCCACGCCAAAATCCTGTGTGGTCTATGTTCTTTTCCTTGATGCATATATGGATGAATGTTTTATTGGATGCATAATTAAAGATCAAGATTATGTTCAGACTAATATATTAAAGAAGTTAAAAAATCTTGATAAATGTGCTAATATTGATTCACCCCACCCCCCTCTTAGTATTAAACCGATTCCAACAACTTCAATCCAGGTATGATAGTTCTCTCAATGATTACAAATTTCTCTATTACACTGATAGAAGAAGTTTCAATACATTGAGGTGCGCGAGGTGAAACTACAACGGACATATTACAAAATATTGTCATACTGTAATATGTTATACTTGTGATGGTTTTGGACACAAGGCCCAATTTTGTCGAAGAATAGTAAATCACTCAGAAAGAAATTCTTTACATGACAACAACTGCAAGATATGGACCGAGAAGGGAAATAGTCAGGTGCAGTATCAAAATGGGTGTGCACACAGGAAAAAGTGGGTAAAGAAAGTTCGTCAAGATTGTACAACCGAATCAAATAATAGAAGTACTTCTCAAGCAACAAATGATTGCTTCTCATATTGCTAATGTCATGTCCCCAATTTTGGGCTAATTCAGTGACCATGGGTAAAAGGGGACATTATTTTCCTAGGAAGATAAATGATAATTTAATCCTGTAACTATATAATAAATTTTAGCCTAAGTACTGTTGGAGGAATTAATTTTATTAATTTAAATTAATTCCTGTTGACACTCAATAAATTTTGTGTTGAAACTTCTTCCAACAGCATCGGTGATGCAAAAAATAGAACAAATTTCATGATGGGGGATCTCAAACTTGGTCGAGCAAAGTGCATTTGTCCTCGAGTTGTTGACACTATGTTTCAAAAATCCAAAGGAAGGCCTAAAGATGTGTCAAAATTTTTCCCAAGTGAAAAGGACTTAGAAGAAAGATTGCTAAGTGTATAAGAATTATAATAAAATCAACAAACAAAAACCCACAAATTCTATAGTCCGATGATAAATATTAAAAGGGTTAAACTCCAGTGAAGATCCGACGGCGGAGATGTTACACGCAAGGATCAACGGTCGTCGTGAGATCCCGCATCACCAAAAGGCACGAGATCCCGCATCACCAAAAGGCACAATCGCAATGTATTGTAAGTAGTTGCGGACGAAATACCACAAGAGCACGTGGCGCGTTGTCATTTATCCGCATATACGCGAGGGTGGTATTATAAACCACCTTCCGCCCATGCGGAACCACCATTCCCGAAGAAGAGAAATATAATAACATGTGCTATGTGTTATCAAGTGTTGTGCGCGGCTGGGTATATAAGCACCACGATTATTTTCCGCTCAACCAATGTGGGATATATTCCATAAATAAAATCAAATGGGATAAGTATAACACATTTTGAGAAAATGCCTGTTTTAGTCACCATTTTCTAGAAGCTTTTTCCGCCAAACCGAGAAAAAGTTTAGGAAACGGAGAGAGGTTTTTCTTCCGCATAGGCCAATATTCAAAAACCTCTCTCAGTTTTTACACAGGTGTTATGGTTTAATAGACTCGAAGTCATCTTCACGGGGATATTTTCCAGAATTTCAGTTTACTGTTTTAGTCATTAAATTCAAAGAGCTATTTCTTCCAAATGAAGATGAATTTTACAAAACTGAAAGAGGATTTTCTTCAGCACATGCCCAGTTACAGAAACCTCTCTCAAAATGTACACAGCTATCTCCATTTGAGATATACAGCCAGGTCTTTGAAGCCTATTTTTCAGCAAATTTACTTCCTGAAATAAAAAAAATAAGTTGTAACTGTTTCTATTTTTAGAGTTTCAGTTAGGTTTTGAATTCACGATTAGGTATAGGCCGTCTTTCTATATATTGATATGTAAAAAACATGTAAGGGGGGGGATTTTTCAGAGAGAAAGAATTCCCGTTCTGGGTTTTTGAGGTTTATTTCAGAAATTAATAAAGATTTCAGAGTTGAGCATATCTTTTCAAAGATTCATGTGTTGTTTTAAGATTACAGTCTGTACTTTCTCTTTCTTTACATGTGCATGTCAATCTTCTTTGTCATTCTTGCTATTATGTCTTTCTTCTATGCTTGAATGAAAGTCTAAAATAAATTGAGATTCATATTTTCTATGCCTCAGTTTATCGCATTCAAGTATCCACCTGCTTCTCCAAAGTTAACAGTGGATTCATCTGAAAATCGATGCCCGTTGTTGATGGATTGTCATTAATTCTTTCCTGTCACCTGCAAAATCTTATTGACTGTAATAAAACAACTATCTTGCCTTTGTACAAAAGTTTGTTTGGTTTCTGATCTGTATTTTTTTGTTTCTCGACTCCATTGCCCAATGGTATCTTTTTCCTGTTGATCTAACCACATTATTTAAAGCCTACAAAGTTTTTATTGTTATTTTACAATTTGGCCATTGAATTTATTGTCAAGCTACTGTCGTGGTGACATTGGATAGCAGATTTGCTGAGAGAGCCCTCTTTGGCTGAAAGAGGCCAACTTTTCAGTCTAAAGATTGGTTTGAAATAGGTTACCTCGGGGTTTCTTTGATACAACCCAAGGAAAATCCGAGTGCTAACATTTTGGCGCCGTTGCCGGGGATCGAAGGTTTCATTTTCCCTGGGTATGAATGACAAAGTTGCAGGTTTGATTGTTGATGGTGAACAATGGTCAGATATCAAGAAGGCTGTGCATTTTTCACCTGGCGACTCCATCTTCAAAGAATCCAGTTTTCAGAAATTTCATGGCGACTCCACATTAAAGAAATCCAGTTTTGCATTGGTTCACAGGCTAGTCTCCTCAGTTTTCATATAAGAATCTATTGCTCCAGTATTTTGAGATGGACTCGTTATTAAGAAGGTATGCTCCTATGAGCAGGTCTCATATTCCCGGTTTTCCGAATCAAATTCCTAAAATAGATTGGCAGTCTTATTTGCCTAAATTCAGAGATGAAAACAATGATAATGCTGCTTTACATTTAATGAGATTTCACATACATGTCCACAAGCTGAAGATTAGGTTTCATGAGGACTGTCTTATGAAGATGTTCATGGCTTCTTTGGAAGGAAAAGCAAGGGATTGGTATGAAAGTTTAAGACCTGGTAGCTTGTTTTCTTTAAAAGATTTTCACATAGCATTTTATGAGCATTATGCAGTAGATTTTCCAGCTTTGTCTTTAGTGGAAGATTGCTGTGATCAGTTTGAGGGTTTCATACAGTACCTCAAAAGTATTGATGAAGATCTGGAAGTTATGAATGATGAAGACTTGTCTGAAATATTTTATCCTTTTTCTTCGCAAATCCATGGCCATGATGATCGAGAGGAGTTTGCTGTAGATGAGATCAATAAAGAATTGATAGTAGTTTCCCGTGATTCCTCTTTGAAAACAAAGGTTGAATCATCAACTCCTTCGTATACAAATGAAGAATGCATTCAGCATCAATCTGCAGAAGAGAAGGAAAATGATAGTTGTTTGATTCAGAAAATGCACAAGCCACCTCCTCTTTTAACAGAAGAAGAAATAGATCGGCTCATGCAGAGTCATGTTACAACCCCTACTTATACAGATTTGCAGTCTTCACATAGTCGGGGATATGTAAGTGAAACTTCTTCCATTTTTGGGCATGTGAATCTGAAATTAAATGGTGATAGTCATGAGGATCTTTTGAAGGAATCCAGTAGCGATGATGATTCTCCACAAGAAAATCAGGTTTTAGACACCCTGTTCTTTCATCAACAAGATAGAGCTGTCATATTTAATGATCTTGCAGAGTGTTCACTATTTGAAGATGCTTTAGAGTATGAGGTTAATCATTCATTTCTGGAAAAGAAAGTTAAGGAAGAAAGAACATTTCAGCTCTCCTGTCAAATTGTAGAAAATCCGAAGGTACTTCAAATAAAATCTATATTCTTTGATCCTATAGCTGAGTATATGGAGAGATTTCTCATTTTCGATTTGCAGCTAGGTTTTTATTTTGAGAATAAAGATTATCAGTGGTTGCCTATACTGTCATATTTTCTGTTATTGGCTTATTTCGAACACGACAAAGGAGTTAGATTGTTTGGAAACCTAATGGATTGGCTTCACTGGTGTTTCCGAATTACTTGATTGATGGAAAGTCTTTGATATTCTAAAAGTAGGGTAGGTAGGAGAAATAATTTTTCCAGGCAAGCAGTCTTCAGTATGTACAGTATTGTCTTCAGTTCAGTTTCAGCATGTGAGTTTTCAGTTTTCTATAGTTAAGAGGTTTTCGGTTACAGTTTTGGATGGAGGATTGGTTACAGGATACAGGATATAGGATACAGGATACAGGTTACAGGTTGCAGTTTTCAGGATTGGGAGTCGCCCAATGTCAGGCACATAGTCTATGGTGTTCTTTGCTGCCTCGTTGGGAGGACAGCATCCCCAGTAGGAGCCAGTTGTTGACACTCAATAAATTTTGTGCTGAAAATTCTTCCAACAGCATCGGTGATGCAAAAAATAGAACAAATTTCATGACGGGGGATCTCAAACTTGGTCGAGAAAAGTGCATTTGTCCTCGAGTTTTTGACACTATGTTTCAAAAATCCAAAGGAAGGCCTAAAGATGTGTCAAAATGTTTCCCAAGTGAAAAGGACTTAGAATAAATATTGGTAAGTGTATAAGAATTATAATAAAATCAACAAACAAAAACCCACAAATGCTATAGTCCGATGATAAATATTAAAAGGGTTAAACTCCAGCGAAGATCCGACGGCGGAGATGTTACACGCAAGGATCAATGGTCGTCGTGAGATCCCGCATCACCAAAAGGCATGATCGCAATGTATTGTAAGTGGTTGCGGACGAAATACCACGAGAGCATGTGGCGCGTTGTCATTTATCCGCATCAACGTGAGGGTGGTATTATAAACCGCCTTCCGCCCATGCGGAACCACCATTCCCGAAGAAGAGAAGTATAATAGCACATGCTATGTGTTATCAAGTGTTGTGCGCGGTGGGGTATATAAACACCATGATTATTTCCCGCTCAACCAATGTGGGATATATTCCATAAAGAAAATCAAATGGGATAAGTATAACACGTTTTGAGAAAATGCCTGTTTTAGTCACCATTTTCTAGAAGCTGTTTCCGCCAAACCGAGAGGAATTTTAGGAAACAGAGAGTGGTTTTTCTTTAGCACGAGCCAATATTCAAAAACCTCTCTCCGTTTTTACACAGGTGTTATGGTTTAAGAGAATCGAATTCATCTTCACGGGGCAATTTTCCCGAATTTCAGTTTACTGTTTTAGTCATTAACTTCAAAGAGTTGTTTCTTCCAAATGAAGATGAATTTTCAGAAACTGAAAGAGGATTTTATTCAGCACATGCCCAGTTACAGAAACCTCTCTCAAAATGTACACAGCTATCTCCATTTGAGATATACAGCCAGGTCTTTGAAGCCTATTTTTCAGCAAATTTACTTCCTGAAATAAAAAAATAAGTTGTAACTGTTTCTATTTTTTAGAGTTTCAGTTAGGTTTTGAATTCACGATTAGGTATAGGCCGTCTTTCTATATATTGATATGTAAAAAACATGTAAGGGGGGGGATTTTTCAGAGAGAAAGAATTCTCGTTCTGGGTTTTTGAGGTTTATTTCAGAAATTAATAAAGATTTCAGAGTAGAGCATATCTTTTCAAAGATTCATGTGTTGTTTTAAGATTACAATCTGTACTTTCTCTTTCTTTACATGTGCATGTCAATCTTCTTTGTCATTCTTTCCATTATGTCTTTCTTCTATGCTTGAATGAAAGTCTAAAATAAATTGAGATTCATATTTGCTATGCCTCAGTTTATCGCATTCAAGTATCCACCTGCTTCTCCAAAGTTAACAGTGGATTCATCTGAAAATCGATGCCTGTTGTTGATGGATTGTCATTAATTCTTTCCTGTCACCTGCAAAATCTTATTGACTGTAATAAAACAACTATCTTGCCTTTGTACAAAAGTTTGTTTGGTTTCTGATCTGTATTTTTCTGTTTCTCGACTCCATTGCCCAATGGTATCTTTTTCATGTTGATCTAACCACATTATTTAAAGCCTACAAAGTTTTTATTGTTATTTTACAATTTGGCCATTGAATTTATTGTCAAGCTGCTGTCGTGGTGACATTGGATAGCAGATTGCTGAGAGAGCCCTCTCTGGCTGAAAGAGGCCAACTTTTCAGTCTAAAGATTGGTTTGAAATAGGTTACCTCGGGGTTTCTTTGATATAGCCCAAGGAAAATCCGAGTGCTAACAATTCCTTTACTTAATATTCCTAAAATAATTGGGCAAGTGGGCCAAGAGAGTGCCCTCATGGAGATAAGGTTTCCAAAACTGATCTAGAGACAAGAAAATAGAAATATGGCTAAATCAATTTGTGGATTTAGGAAAAGAACATTTGAAGGAAAGGTGTAAGAGTTTCTAAAAGCAAGAAAATGGAAACAACCAGAAAAAGCAAAAGGAGGGCACAGTTTCCAAAAAGGAGTCCAGTTTACAAATCAAGCAACTTTTACAAAGCAAGAAACATATGAAGACAAAGGGGGGCACAGTTTCTAAAGGAGAAAAGCTTGTAAGGCAAAATAAAGGAAAGTATGTCAACTGATGGGTGACCTATTCTCACAGGTCACCAAGCTCTTCAACTTGCTCAGTAGGTCATCATGAAGTTTATAAAAGAAGCCAACCAATTCCATTTCACAACTTTTGTCATTGTGAAGTTTGTATGAGAGATTTGAAGCTCCTCTAGGTTTGGTGATGTGCCCAAGCCACTCTATGGGTGATGTGCCCGATTCTCTCATTCTCTCTCTCTTTCTCTCTAACAGGTATTGAAGACTATTGGGTAGCCATTGAAGATCTATTTGCAGACACTGAAGATAATTTTGCAGCCATTAAAGTTTTGATATCAGTTTGGGGTTGAATTGCTTCAGTAGAGTTTAATAGTTCAAGAATAATGCTTCTCATTATCCCCTCTCTTCTTCCCCATTCTTCAGTATTGCAGGGTGTTGGTGGAAGGTTTTCTCCATTGAAAGATTTTCAGTGATCAATGAGATGAAGGATCTGATGTGTGACGGCTATATTCAGAAATAAAGTTGAACTTACAGCCATTCATTCAACTTCTATCATGTCCAAGTGATTCTAGTTTGAGATTCCCCAAGGGTGTCATGTTTTGTACTCAAAGAGGTGAAGAACTGAGGGATTGAATCTTCTTTCCTTCTGTCATTGGAGAGGATGGTTTGCTGCTATTTTACAGCCATAAAATCTCTATAATAAACATCTAAACTCAGTCCTAAAATATTCTCTTCTTTGTTCTACTAGCTCATATAGGAAGAAAATAGCCTGTGAGGCATTGTTATTTGCAAAGCAAGCACTAGAAGATAAAATAATTGTTCTGAACTCTATATTGAATGTTTATTGGCCATAATAATTAATATCATACTTAATATAATCATCATAACAGATTTTACATTTCTTTTAAGCAGTTTACCATGTCAAAATCCAAGACTAGCTAGTTTGATGCCTAAATTTGACTAGTTTTTCCATTTTTTCTATAAAATTCATTATGTGCACTCTTTTGTTATTCCGTCAATTGGAGTAGGTCCTTGACACATCCCAGTATCCATATCAGTCCAAAAAATTAGAGTTTGAAAGCCTTTTGACCTTTCTTGGAAAGTTAAGAAAAAGACTAGCTCCATAATCCCGGAAGAGACCAAAAGCCCCAATTCTTTGCAAACTCTTCCAAGAATGATTATTTATTATTCTGAGCATAACCAGAAACCCATTGAATGTTATAAACCCTGTTAGCCTTCCCGATCTAGTTTGTATATGCGGATGTACCCAGGAAGCAATGCGGTAGGCTTCATTGGTAGCTGATGTCCAAAACATAAATGGTCTCTGTGCTTTGTACAAAGGATCCAATTACCCATTGTCTAAGTTGCTGCTGCACATTGTCCCATATAAATTCCAGAACTGAAATTTCATCTTACCAAACTCAGTTTCAAGTCTTCTTACCCGTCACTGACTTCCTGCTCTGTTCGGTGAATTGATAAAAAAGGGACAAGTAAATTTAATTTAAAATTCTGAACTTGAGTTAATATCTGGGTTAAATATTTCCTAGGATATTACAGCTAATAACCAAAAGGATGAGTAAAATCCTTGAATTCTACCACATTATTCTTAGGAATTCAAGGAAAGCATTAGTAGGTAAGGTGAACATCTGAATCCTATTATATAAAGTTGCAAAGGAAATGCCCATATATCCGTAAATAAAAGTAACAAATATTGCCATAGTAAATTATTTGTGAAGATGTGTTGAAGTAAAATTCTCGCACAAAGAATTCATACATGTGACTATTGAAAGAAGTGTACAAATAAGTATTGCTTTTGACAAACATAAGTTCCGCGTAGATACAACATTCTTACATAATTGGAATTTGTATTACATTCAAAAGTTTATATTACAGGAATAAAAATTACATGAGACCTCTGTCGCAAAAATTAGAGTCGAAGTATCAAGAGAAAGCATACTAAGGCCTAACAACGAACGAATTACATTACAATGATAGAAGTTGTGTTGAACAAAAATTGACAATTAAAAAATCGACTTAGAGCTAAAGCTCGAGGTATAACTCTGCGACATAGTTGTATGGTTGCTGAGCCAAGCGAAGCTCAAGATCTAGTGGAGTTTGCTCGACCAACTCAGAAGCTTGCAGAAGTGGACAAGGTTGTAGGATTGAAGAAGACGTGTTGGAATTACACTGCTCCATCCGAATCAAATTCAACAAGTCAAGAGTTTTCTTTTGTTGTCTCTCCAGGCATTCGATTCTCTTCTTCAGATTTGAAAATTTCTCTGAATTACCCTGGTTAATTTGAGATTGCACATACAAGTGCATGAAGTCCGATTCCTTCATCTGGTATTTCCAAATTCCTATATCTACTTTCAACCTCGTGAATTCATCCTGTTGCGACTGAATCAGTGAATGAAGACTGTCAAATGAATTGCTAAATCTTTGAAAGTAAGAAGACATGGTGGATGAAGTTGTGACACTCAGAATTGGACACATAGAATAAGCTCGACAGGCAATGAATGAGGATGAAAGACAAATCCATACACAACTCATATATAGAATTGGAAGGGGTCTTCCACGCGCACCAAAAATAAATTGAAGAGATGTTGAAGTTAATTGTATTCATGACCACGCACTTCGAAGATGACTAGGAAGACATCAAAATTAATTGCATGAATTAATAAGATCAGGACAAAGGAAAAAAATGGAAAATCGAACTCATTGTTTTGTGTGGTTGAAATTATGTCATCTAAAAGGCTCGAGTACGACAACAAGACGTCAGATATTTCACACGAGTTATCAATCACATCAACTTTTTTCCAAGCTAGTTGACAGATGGATATATGTGCGATATCAAGGAAAAATATTTAGATGTTGTGACAAGATGTGCGAAACCAGGAGGAAGATGTGTGTCATTAATATCAATATTAATGAAGATGTGTTTAATTGATGATGAAAACTCTTCGACGTGGTAAAAATCCTTCATTGCACAGTAGATGTGACAAAAGAAGAATTGAATGTAGGAAGAACTCGACATAAAAGAGAATGCAAATCCATAAACACAAAGAGCTTTCAATTGCACAAGTAGAACACATTGTTGCGATAGAAAGATGAATAATGAAGGCAAAAAGAGTGATATGTGACAGGAACAAAAGATCAAGATAAAAGGAAATTGGCCATCATATAGGGGGAGCATATTCAAAATAGCTACAGAGACAGTGACAAATGTACAGGTTGTAAGGAGACTGAGCAATGCGTAGAAAATCCAACAAAATGAAAGAGAATAAAGCATGAAGACAGGGGGAGTAATCAAATCAAGCAGCTGTATGAAGGCCAGCGCAAAGACGAAGAAAAGAGAACCTAGAATTGTGCATGAAAAGAACCTCTTTTCCATTGATTTCAAAGGGGTAGAAATATCATGAAGCATGTATCAGTAACATTGAACTGCGCATAAATAAAAGACAACAACGAAGTACTGATAGCAGGATTGTGCAGAAGAGAAAAGGTTCAAATTTGAAAGAACACATGGGGAGTATTGTACTATGTGCAAATAGAACATATGTATTCAGGATCAGGAAGAGAACATCTTCATAAGGTGTTGACATCAATGAAAAAGGGGGAAATTGTTGAATTTTGGTTGTCTTTGATGTCAAAAGGACATAGTATTCTTGTGTCAAAGAGGACTTAGTATCCATGTGCCAGTTTGAAAAAGTATATGAAATCTAGTTTGATGAACAATATGGAATCCAGTTTGAAGAAGTGCATAACATTATGTGCGCAAGATGCATCTAGTCATGGTTCCTCAAAGGTGATGTCAAAGAGATAGTTGGACAAGTCTTGGAAGTGTGCAAGACCCACCAAGAGATGTAAATATACAAGTCTCGGAAGTGCGCAAGATCCACCAAATGAAAAAAGTATACAAGTCTCGGAAGCGCACAAGAGTCTTGGAAGAAAGAGGTGTCTGGACAAGTCAAATGCACAAGACTCACCAGGAAATGGTACTTCAAGGGTGCAAGACCCCACAAGTAGTGGTTCTCGAGTGTGCGATTCCCACTATATTAAGGACCACATTTGTGTGAGACCCACAAGGAATGATACCTCAGTTTCATAGATCAAGACAAGTGGCAGACGTGTAAGTTAGTGTGACCAGAAAGAAAGCATGAAGGGACGCTATGACTAAATTGAGGACATATGGTCTACACAAGTCAAGTATAAATAAGAATCCAAGTTGGAGAGTGAAAAGTAAGCTTCAATATGAACAAGTGGTAGTATTTTGATTCGGAAAGATTTGAATTATTGGGGTATTAATGGCTCATTGAACCGGAATAGCATAATCTAACAGAGCGCCAGATGCACAAGAATTGAAGAGAAGCATAGTAGATGATGTGCATAATGATATAGTATATGGGCCAAGTGCGTAAGAATAGAAAGGAAGTATCGCATATCATATGTAGGAGGTCACAGTTTATCTGCGACAAATGTGCAAGAATCGAACAACACAACAGATTGTTGGAATATTCTCACCATCATTTTTATATTTTGCATGCCTGCATGCATCCAGTCATCATGCATGCAAATGCATGCATCCAGTCATCGGTATGGTAGTCTCCCAACACCTAGTCCTTATTTTTCAGCCCCCAAGAACCTGTTTCTGCTCAGTTTTAGCACTCCTAGCCACTGATGCACCCTTGTTTTCATCACTGGAGTACAAGTGCACCCTCTTCCACCTATTTAGGAGATTCTTTAGTTAGTTCCATGATTAGTGGATCTGTTCCTTGATCTGAGGAATGATTACTAGTTTAACTGACTGAACCACTTAGATAGACCTCTAGAGAGACTAGATCAGCTATACTGACTACTGAAAACTGCTCATGCACCCTCATTGGAGTCTCCTTCCCCAGATTAGTGCCCATGCACTCAGTTAGACTTAGACTCATTTGACTGACTATTTGACTATTGTGACTATTGCCACTGGTTTGGATGATGTCTCCACTGCTATCCAAGCCACACATTGAGGAGAATTCGAATGACCTTAGTGGCATTCAAATCCATTTGATTGTAATCAGTTATTATTCACTTTTCACAGTGCTAGCTCACAGCTAAAGTACAATACAACAGTTTTTGTCATTTCTTGTGTATGAGTGATTATTGAATCTCCCTTGATTCTTCTTCTTTTTGTACTTCTTGAGTGAGTTTTAGTGAGGTCTTCTATAGTTGAGTGATCCTACTTCTAAAATATCACATGGTATCAAAGCTGACAATAGCTATTCGAATTGCAGCAGCAACAGTTGTAGCAATTCCTTGAGCAACTGTCTTTCATTGAGCACCAGAAGCCTTTGGGTTTCCATAGTAAATCCTGGTGCTATTTCCTTGAATTCAGTGGAGAAATCCAGTGAGTTCTAGCCAGGTGTGAAGGAACCAGTCACAAGTGCTCAGTGTCCTAAGGCAGTGTTCAATTCTAATTGAAGGAGATATCCATTTCATAATTCTCATTTGTTTTACAGGACTATCCTCTCTTCAACTTCAAATAATTCAGTACCATGGATCTCAAGTTGAACTCATTCAACTACTTCGAATGGAAGGAAAATATGGACATCTTCTTGAAGTCTAGGATCCTTTCCAGAGTGGTGAATGGCTCTGCAGTTGAAACCACTGGTGTAGTAGAGAAATCCAAGTACTTAGACAAGCTTGATTAAGTAGTAGGACTGCTACTACTTAGCATTTATGAAGACCTACACTTTCATGTTATTGATCTGAAGAATCCAAAGGAGGTTAGGGACAAGCTCAAATCTATTCTTGGTCAGAAGGATGACTTGAAGGGTCATAAATTGGAAAATGAGCTCATCTCCTTGAGCCCAAGTAGTTTCAAAACTATCACTGAGTTTATCAATAAATTCAAGAACTTGATTTCACAATTGAAGAGGTATGGGATTGAGAAGGAAGAAAAAAAACTCATCCTTGCCATCCCGTTGAAGCTAGGCCCTGATT
Source organism: Larix kaempferi (assembly GCA_027924585.1). Lineage (NCBI taxonomy): Eukaryota > Viridiplantae > Streptophyta > Pinopsida > Pinales > Pinaceae > Larix > Larix kaempferi. Next base: position 25,485,946 of record BSBM01000632.1, on the reverse strand, counting down.
ATTCATTATTTTTTTGACCTTCCAGTCAGCAAAGTTGTCCATTCCAAAATGGAAATTCCCTTCGCTTGAAGACTTCATCCAATCTCGCACACTTGAGGAGGAGAAGATAGTTCACATGGGAGTGATAAAATCCAAATTGGATTCAGATCTTGTAGCTACTGATTCAAGGAGAGAGCGAATGGTAAAGGAAAACAAAAAATTTATGATAGAAAGTCGAATGACCAAAAGAAGAAGGAGGCTCCAAACCAGTCAGATGGAGTTTCAAATCCTAATAAGGACAAGACATCTCAAAAGGGAAAATCCAAGTCACATACTATAACCAAGGATATCACCCTGAGAGCTCATGTATGAAGAATACCATAGATCTCATGGCTTCACTTCTTGAAAAAAATAATCTTCTAGTACCTGCAGGTGCTAGAAAGAAAGAGAGTGAACCATCTAGATTTGAGAACAAAGAGAGATGCCATGCCCTCATGGAAGGTGCATCAACTCAATCCTCCTTCATCATAGATTTTGGAGCATCAAGACACATGTCTTCCTCCAAGGATCTCTTCACTGGATTCGAAGCTACTGCTGGACCATCCATCGTGTTGGGGAATGGTTCTGAGGTCTCCTATGAGGGGATTGGAAGAATAAAACTTGATCATGGGTACTTCTCAGATGTGCTCTATGTCCCCACTCTTACTGCTAATGTACTTTCAGTATATCATATGACCCATACTGGAGAGCCCAAGAGTGTGATCTTCTCTCCAAATGAGGTCGAAATTCAAGACATGGTATCAGGTTCTACCATTGCAAAAGGTGTTGCAAATCATAAGTCGAAACTCTATGAGTTCTCACAATTTCTACCTTTCTCAAAGCCATCTTCTCTTCACACTCATGAAAATGAAGAGAGTAGGCTATGTCATGGAATATTTGGGCATCTTGACTACAAAAATTTGCAGAGCATGCAAAATCAAAAGTTGGTTAAAGATCTACCCAATCTCAGATTTTCCCAAGGCACCTGTAAAGGTTGCTTGAATGGAAAAAATCCAACAAGGAATGTTGAGGAAATGAAGAATCAGAGAGTAGAGCGAAAGCTAGACCCAGATCCACAAGAACCTGGAGTTCTAACATCTATTTGTTCAACTCCTATTGCAAAGTGGGCCACAACCATTGTTGGATACACCAGTGATCTTGTTGAAAATCCACCATCATCATATCATAGTTCATTTGGTAAAAATATCACCCATGTTGGTACAAAGGAGATATCAAAGAACTACATGCACATTCATGGAGCTGATCCTACCTCAATTGGTGTGGATCACATGTTTCAGAATGATATTCACATTTTTGGATTTGTTCCCACCATGTTTGGTCAAAAGAGTAAGTTCAGGAAGTCTCCAGATTCACTTGCTTCCACTGAAGGAAAAGTCAAGCACATGTTCTTGGAACATGATACACCTTCAGATTCAGAGTTTGGAAGTGATGATGAGCAAGAGAGAAAAGCTTCATCACATGAGAGTTCATATTCAGAGTTTGGAAGTGATGATGAGTTCTAAGAGAGCGAATCTTCATCACATGACAGTTCAGATTCAGAGTATGAGAGTGAAGGTGATGAAGAGCAAATGCTAGATCCAGATCCACAAGAACCTGAATATCTAGCACCTATTAGTGAAGATGAGCGAATGGAAGATCCATATCCACAAGAACCTGATGATCCTCCTATTCCTAGATGGGAAGTCACTACTCTTAGATTTTTCAGATATCTTGTTGGAGATCCACTTGATCCGAGGAGAACCAGATCTGATTTCCAGAATGGAAGGTTTCATCATTCTCACATTACAGATCCATTTCTTTTCGATAGATATTTCTTCGGTGGAGAAGTGCACTTACCATTTGGGGTGAGTGATGTACATGATTGATCATCCTACCACAATCTATCTTGAGGGGGGGATTTCTTCCCACTGGGTTTTCCCTCTTTCCTCACTTTATTTATTTAGATTGTTGTACGGGGTGACCTTTGGTCTTAGTTACCAGGGCCCTACCATTTTAGTTGTTCCTCATAGTTTTGTTTGTAGGGGCATGTTGGAATATTCTCACCATCATTTTTATATTTTTCCTACCTACATGCAATTATGCATGCATCTAGTCATCATGCATTCATCTGGATGCAAATGCATGCATCCAGTCATCAGTATGGTAGTCTCCTAGCACCTAGTCCTTATTTTTCAGCCCCCAAGAGCCTGTTTCTGCTCAGTTTTATCCCTCCTAGCCACTGATGCACCCTTGGTTTCATCACTGGAGTACAAGTGCGCCCTCTTCCACCTATTTAGGAGATTCTTCAGTTAGTTCCATGATTAGTGGATCTGTTCCTTGATCTGAGGACTGATTACTAGTTTAACTGAATGAACTAGTTAGATAGACCTCCAGAGAGTTTAGATCAGATATACTGACTATTGACAGCTCCTCATGCGCCCTCATTGGAGTCTCCTTCCCTAGATTAGTGCCCATGCACTCAGTTAGACTCAGATAGACTCAGTTAGACTCAGTTAGACTCATTTGATCGACTATTTGACTATTGTGACTATTTCCACTGGTTTGTATGATGTCTCCAATGCTATCCAAGCCACACATTAAGGATAATTCGAATGACCTTAGTGGAATTCGAATCCATTTGATTGTATTCAGTTATTATTCACTTTTCATTGTGCCAGCTCACAACTGATGTATGATACGACAGTTTTTGTCATTTCTTGTGTATGAGTGATTATTGAATCTCCATTGCTTCTTCTTCTTTCTGCACTTCTTGAGTGAGTTCTAGTGAGGTCCACTACAACTGAGTGATCCTAATTCTAAAATATCACACAGATGATGTAGTTTATCTGATACATATGCACAATAATAGAACTGTAGAATAGTGGAGGATGCATAGCATCAGTTGATTATGCAGATGCGTAGAACTATAATAGTATGTTGAAAAACGTGCAGATTACAAAAGTATGTGAAGTATGAACCAATGTGAAATATTGATGCATTGACATGAAGTAGGAATTTATCTGATGATACAATACAATAGTTTCGAAGGAAAAAGAACATAGCAGGTGTGCTCAAGAAAAGCATTGCGGTAAATTTGAAGAGTGTGTGGATCAATAGAAAGCAAAGAAGAATATTCTACATTTATATCAAGGTGGTAGGACGAGGCAAGGAATAGGGATTCGATGCTTCCTTCAGGTCAGAGCTTGTAAATCCAGGGGGTCGGTGCCAACTTCTAGTTGGTGCTGGTAAATCAGGGAGTTGGTGCTTCCTTGAGGTTGTAGCCTATAAATTAGGGGGTTGGAGCCTCCTTCCATTCGATGTTGGGGAATATTGGAAGTTGGTGCATCCCATGAATGTAATATTTATTATATAAGAAAGCATTCTATGGTTTTCTCCCATTTGGGTTTCCATGTTAAATATTTGTGTTCTATTTATTGCGCATGCGTTGACGAATGAATGACATTGGTTATGATGAATGCATAATATAAGTACTGTTTAAATTTGGTAAAAGTGAAATTTATTCATAACTACGCATAATACGGATTCACCCCCCTCTCAGTATTAATAATATTTCCAATATAAGTTGCATCCATAAGGACAAAAGGAACGACCAAAATTCATAATGACCTTCATGAGTTCTGAATGTTTTTTTTGGGATGTATTATTCTTTCATTCTAATCTAATGATACCTTGAATGAAGATCCAACTTTGTGAAGTAAACTACTCCATGTAGTTCATCTAACACTTCATCATTGACTAGAATGAGAAACTTATCTTTAATTGTGATCTTGTTGACCTCTCTATAATATAGACACATATGCCATGATCCCTCCTTGTGTACTATTAGCACTAGCATGGAGAAAGAGCTTTGTACGGGCCTAATTATGCCAACCTCTAACATTTCTTCAACCATACGCTCAATTTTTCTCTTTTGGCCATAGGGGTATTTGTAAGGTCTGATGTTAGGAGGAACCTTCGTGGAATCAAGTGAATATCAGTGATAATGATCTTAGGTAGGTGGAAGACCTTTTGGAATATCTTCAAATAACTTGGAATGCTTATCAATGACCCTTTGGAGATCTGGGGGAATAGGAGGATTACATAATTGAACCGATAGTGAGCATAATTATGCAATTACATCATGATGTCCCCTTTTCAACAATTTTGTCATTCCATTGGAGCTTATCGCCTTGCTTGGTTTCCTTGTGATACCCCTGACCTCAAAATCTTTTCATTCCCAAGAAAATTTCATGAAAGTTCTTGAAATTTAAAAGCCATTTTTCCCAATGATTGTAACCATTGAACCACTAAGACAACATCAACACCACCCATTGGAATAGCAATAATTGGACTATTCAATACATACTCCCCCATAGTAAGATTGATATTAATACATTTCCCCAAGTAATTGATAGACCATCTGCAATCATTAATTGAAAATTTGGTGTTGGATATATAAAGCAATTGAGAACTTTGGCTAATTTACAGTGAATGAAATTATGAGTACTACTAGAATCAATGAACATTGTTACCTTTTTGTTTTTGATATATCCTTCGATCTTGGGAGTTGGATGAGTGATAAGTCCAACCAAATGCATGAAAATATATGGTCGCAGTAATCTATTCTATTTCTTTAGCTTGAGACGGTCCATGTTATTTCGCTTCTTCCTCTTCATAATGTATGCAGAATAATTTATTCTCACCGCACTTATGTCCCTTACTATACTTCTTGTCACATTAAAGCATAGAGATTTTTCTCTTCTCTCATCCATTTGTTGAGGCATCAACCTTGTAGGTTGAGGTGGGTTAGAATAAGGAGCATTATTTTCTATATAGGTGTTAGAGGTGGTCCTTTTAATATCCATCACCATGTTTTTACTTTCATCCTTCCTTTCCAACATGGAAGCCTTCTCTAAGGATGTTGTTTCGAAGAGGCACACCTCATGTTGAATGTTATCCTTCAAAGTTCCCATAAATAGATCCAACAAATTATCTTATGGAATATTCTTCACTCTAGGGCATAACTTCTGAAACTGCTTGATGTGCTCTGCAACTGAACCTTTTTGATTGAGATTTACCAACTAGCTAAAGAATGTGTTGCACTTAATATCCACATAATGTGTAATAAGTTCCTTCGTGAATATAGATCGAGATATAATAGAGTCCTTTTTACGGTCACAAATACATTGGTACCATACAAAATTGTCAGGCTCTAAATACAAGGATGCAATAGTTAACTTTTGCAAAGTTGGCACTTGGTGTAGATAAAAACATTGCCCTATCTGGAATATCCATGTTATTGGATCATTGCCATCAAAATTTTTGATGTCAATCTTGGGAATTCAATAATTATAGTTACCTTTTGCAAAGTGAGCACTTGGTGTAGGTACAAAAATTGCTCCATCAAGAATATCCCTGTTATTGGATCATTACCATCAAAATTTCTCATGTCAATATTGGGAATGGAATAATTCCTTGGGCCTGAGTTGAACCCATGATGATGTAATGGATCATCAAAGTTTAGGGACTCAAACCTTTAATTCTCTAAATGTTTTTCTATTTTATTAATACTGTGATAATTTATAGGAGTAGATCACACAGCTGGAGCAAACCTCACTAAAAATCACTCGATAATAACAGAGAAGAGAAGAAGAATTGTTGAATCAACAATCACTCATTAACACAAGAAATGAAAAAAACTGCTGTATCATACATCAGCTGTAAGTTGGCACTGTGAGTAGTGAATGATAACTAAATACAATCAAATGGATTCGAATGCCTCTAAGGTCATTCGAATTGCCCTCAATGTGTGGCTTGGATAGCATTGGAGACATCATCCAGCCAGTGGCAGTAGCCACAAATGGTCAAAGGTCATTCAAATGAGTCTAACTGATTCTAACTGGTGCATGTGGCAAAAATCTAGGGAAGGAGACTCCATTGTGGATGCATGAGGAGCTGTCAGTAGTCAATATAGCTGATTTAGTATGTCTGGAGGTCTATCTAAGTGGTTAAGTCAGTTAAACTAGTAATCAGTCCTCAAATCAAGGAACATATCCACTAATCATGGAACTAATTGAAGAATCTCCTAAATAGGTGGAAGAGGGCGCACTTGTACTCCAGTGATGAAAACAAGGGCGCATATGTGGCTAGGAGGGCTAGAACTGAGCATAAATAGTCTCCCGGGGTTGAAAAAATGGGGACTAGGTGTTGGGAGACTACCAAACTAATGATTGGATGCATGCAGAATGCATTCAGGCATGCAAATATAAAAATGATGGTGAGAATATTCCAACAAATACATGGTTGGAATAAGTCACTCTTTTCCTCCTTATCCTCTTCTTGAGAATGCCGAAGAAAGGTATGTTTTATATCATAGATCAGTTCCTTCAACTCTTGAAGATCTTTTTTACTAGACATCTCATTAGCCATCTTTACTAGATCCTCTTTGCTAGCCATCACCTTGAGATCCTCTTTTTTATCCATCCACTTGAGGTCCTCTTTACTGGACATATTTTGTATATTCTTTTTAAATTCCTTCTCTATATAACTTTTTTGGTTTATCAATTGAGTATATATCACTTCCCTTCCACTCCATTCATCAAAATTTTCACTCAACTTGGCCAAGTTGTGTCTCAATTCTTCAATTCTTCATAAGTCGTGGTTGAACTTTTAGGATGTTTACTGGGTGTACATTTTTAGATGCACCTTTTTCCATTTGATATCAATGATGTTTACTATAATTATTCTTTATTTACTCTTTATCACTCCTTTTCAATCACCCAAAATAGATATTCCAATCAAAAGTTATGCAAATTTTAAAATAACATACCTTTAAAAACCTTGATTTGAAGATTGCTTGTTGGTCGAACTTGCAACTATGGTACCTATGAAATTTTGGCCCCTCTGAGTTTGAATTTTTTTTTTTGCAGTATCTTGATAAGTCTTCTCTTCAATTCCATAGGTCTAACCTAATTTTGATGTTCCAATAAAAATTTATGGTAATTTTCCCAAAATGTATTATTTTTGGCGTTTTTAGGAGAGAAAAAGTGTATGGCCTTCCACATATCCAATTTTTAGGATATGATTCTAAAATTGCTACCACAGATACTATGGTGCATCTTCTTTCCGATACAACTAGTTTCCCTCAATTTGTATCTCACAATATCCAGATATAAAAAATTTCCCTAGAACACCTATTTGAGACTAGTTTTTGGGCTAGTCAGAAACCCTAACATCCCGAGTGTATAATTCCGAACATGTAATGAGTCAGGATTTGAAACTCAAACCCAAGAAAGCTCAATATTTCCTCTGTCTCCCTTGTGAGTTTGACTATTTGAAATGTCATTAAAAAACAATTATAGTAAAAAATATATTATGACTCATTTTGGAAGCATCCAAGCTCCGATACCAAATGTTATGCAATAGATTCCCCAAAAGAGCATAAACAGACAAGAGAGAGTAGTCCATGCATTAATAATACATAAAATAGATGAATACAAAATCTCTTCAAGGGAGAAACCTCCTTATACATTGTACTAAGTACACAAGACAAGACAAGATAAGATGATTCAAATGAAAAGGCCTCCTTGATATACATAGGAGACAAAGAGGTACAATTACCCCTAATGGAACCAAGCCGACATCAATAATATAACAACATTAATATAAAGTGCCAAATTTAGGGGGGAATGGACCACAATTTAAGGCTTAACATTTTTCCTCCCAGACTCCTCTAGAAGATCCTTCCACCGCCTTTCTCTAATCCCAAAGTTTCCTCCCTCCAGAAGCTTCTCATTGCACTCCAACTCACTAGCTTCTTCAATGCATATGTCCTCCTACATTTACAAATGCATTCATGGTGAGCTCCTCGATCCTCACCCAGAATTAATATCCTAGCCTATGTGGCATATTTCACTCGAATTGAATTAAAACTGTAATGGAAGAATTAAATCTACCATTAAGTCTTCAACTTCTTCTAAAGCCTTGCAGCTCCTTCGTTCCCTTCTTCTCCATCCTTCTATACTATAGAGAAACATTGTTTCTTTGTGAGTCAAAGAAATGGCTATGATTCATTCATTGATTTTATCCAAAGGAGGTTGATCTTGTTCATCATCTCTAATTTCCTCCAGCGACATATCATCATCTTTTGACACCTTTTTGTGACCTCCACTCTCTTAGATCCAATGGATAATGATCCATTGGACTACTTATTGGGCCTTCCTCCAACAGTTTTGATCCTTCCCGGATCCCTCTATCCAACTTCACCTTCGGCATCCCCAAATGGGTTTCCCCTGTGCACACCACAACACATCTTTGCTATATTATTGGTTCCTGTCCCACTGGAGCTCCTCTATTATTCATCACAAATTTATTTGGAATCCCTCCATCGCCGGCTCCTTTCAAAGTCATCTCAATAGAACACCAATGCAAACTTCCGAAATCACACCATGTGTCATTTTGTGACTGGCCATTGAGATCTGCATATCGACCCTTTCCAAACCATGTTCTCTCTCACAAATCCATTGATCCAGATGGATATCGGTGGCCACCCACCTATTCCACTGGCTCAAAACAATTTCCTATTTTGCCAATTTTCTAGTAATTTTTCTACGGTTTTTCGGGTCCTAAACTTCAGGGGCCGTTTTGAGGCCCTAAACGACCTTTTTTGGCAATTTGGGGGGCCAGATGGTTGCCGATGACATACATTTGGTTGCCAATAACATACATTTGGCCTCAGTCGAAAGTTGTAAATCTTGGATAGACCTTTCCAACGAGATACCGAGCGCCCCAAACGGAGATCGTATGCAAAAGTTATGACCCCAGGAAGTTGACTGTTCAACTAACCACCTTGGGGCCGCAAACTTTATGACGGTTCATCTTCTAGGGTTAGGTTTTTGGATGTTTGGGAATCTTTCCCTCATGCTTATGATAAATAGGCCCTTTCGGCCTCTCTTATGATTCATCTTGGCACGAATGAGCATAGCGGCCACATCTCTTCTCAGAGATAGCTACCACCATTCTAGCTATTGTATTTTACAGTCTATTCTATTTCCGTTATTTAATAGAATATGTGTTTACTATATCATTGTTTTATTTGCAATATATCTCTGTATATGATTTTGTATATGCTATCTTTTGTTTCGTTCCCACATAAATCCGGATCATCCATCGTGCATCATTGATATACATTTTTCGATTCTCCCATGGCATCGCCCTTCATTGGTATTACTCGGTGCTTCTTCATCGTTGCTGGTTGTCATTGTTTATCTGCAACCTCTTTCAACTGCTCTCTTCTTTGCAACCATGATACTCCTGCTACGATCACCCTTTTTCTTTTAGCCCATGATTCCCATATCCTTTCTATGTCGCACCAATTTACTGCATCGATGATATCGTGGCGCTCCAAACTTGTTGCACCTTTGATCACTCTGATCCCCCATCACTGCTTACTAGGATCCGCAATACATTTCTTCCTCCATTGTTTGAATGGTTCAGATTGATCATGATGTTAGGATCAGATGACCCTGATGCTCTTGTATCATTGAACTTATTGTATTATGATACCTATTTACAGTGGTTATGCATATGATTCATATAGTTAAACACAATTATACATAAAGCAATGACACAAAATACATAAATACAATACACTTAAATTACCTTGGAAACCTCTCTACTAGGGGAAAACCAACAAAACAGTGATCTTTATCAGTCATCCTTATTATCAACATTCTTAACCAGTGTTTACAACCATGATTTACTAGACAAAAATCCACACTTCATCACATCCTTCTATTTGTATAGCCATTACATTTTATTTGTAGATGCAATACATACACTAGATCATGGTACCTGAGTTAGTTACAACCAATTGATCATTAATGGAAATCCATAACTTCCTAACCACTTTTAGTTATTTATTTATAGTTGAATTGACTGGGTCAACCTTGTTCAATCACCCATTGAGCTTCTAGTCATTATATCGACTTCCCATCGACCAGTAGTTTGTCTTCGACCAAATAACTATTTTGATTTGCCAGTCACCAGACTTCTGAATCCAAATGATTTATACCAGTCAACTATTGACTTCGACCATCGATCTCATGCAAAGAATATAACATTCCCAACATTCTCCCAATTGTTGTTTTTTTTGCATAAACAAGAGATTTCATAACTTTAGTTCACTTAAGTAGAGCTGACAACCCCATAAATTCCATACATTAGGAAAAATGATCAGTACTCATCGACTTGGTCAATGAGTCTACAACCTTCTTCACTGTGTCTACCTTCTCCAATAACACCTTTTGGTTCTCCACCATTTCTCTCACAAAATGGTACTATACATAAATTTTCTTTTCCTTTGAATGATATGTTGGGTTCTTTTGGCAGGAAGATGGCACTATGATTGTCATAATCCAACCTAACAACTGATCTAGGTGGATAAGAGGACCCTCAAAAATTGAAAGTCTCAAATGCTAAAATTGAGGGCACCATTGCATAGGGCTTAGTGAGATATTTCCAATGGCACTTGAATCACCTCAATTGGACGTCGTATGAGGGAGATACAACCTTCTGAAGTTCCGGTAGAACATGGAAAAAGGGGTGTCATGTGGCAGACCCATAGGTTTCCATGTGGCCATCTATACAACTGAGTTGGAATAGAGATGACATCATGCTGACACCAACATGTTTATGTGGCAGCATGACATGCTTCCATGTGTCACTCAAAAATGGATGAATTGGCATCCAAGTGGACTAATTTCAGAGTGACTTGTGGCATGCTGATGTAGTAGGTGACTAGGATACAATGCTAACATGGTGGGCTGACTATGTGGTGATGTGGCTAACGACTAGGTGTGAAGTGGACTAGTAATAAATTTCCATGTGGACCAATCAGAAGGTGCCATGTGGCACATTTGAGAAGCCTATGTTGGCTAAGGGTCAAAAATTTTGGCCCCTATGGGGCAGGCCAACACATGTTATGGTTGAAGAAATTAACAAACAAACCACTATATATTTATTATATTGTTAACAATATGTGCATAAGGGAGGAGTTCACGGGGCTTGAACCCATGAACTCCCACCACTGAATCAAATGACTTAACCGTTGCACCTAGGGCACCATTGTTTGGTCCCCATGCCGTTTATAAAATCGTTCGTGGCACAATTTTGAGTCGAGATTTCATGGCACAATTCCAGAGGCAGGGAAAAAAAATCGAGATAATTTGACATGTAGTTCGAAGCTAAGAAGGTAAAGTTGGATTTTAGGTTTTGCATAGATTCCAAGGCCGAGGGTAAGTATGGGCATGCATACTGAGGTGTTATTGCACGCATCTCGAGGTGGTTTACATAGAGACCAAGGTGGTTTGCATGCACCTCGAGGTGGGTTTGAACTCATCCCGAGTTGGGTTTGCAGAGAGACTGAGGTGGTATGCACGTAGTTCAAGACATGCACAATTCTCGAGACTATACGGGTTGTACGGTTTAGTGTTGCATGAAAGTTTGTGCTAGAGGGGGAGTCCCGAGGCCTAGTTCAGAAGCATATTGAGTTTATTATCAAAAGTTGCAGATTTTCGAGAGGAATCTAAATTTTCCATATGTTTATAAGTTCAAGCAGCTATCCAGAAAAGTGTTTGTGGGACCTATTCAACTATGTAGAAGAATAACCAAGTTCATACTCGAAAGTTGCAAAATTGGCTACAAAAGTCGCGGGTGATGTCGGTTTCTATTCCAAAACAACAGAATTGAAAGGTGATATCAAAGGTTGATATTTAGCCTTCCTTTTAGTATATTGTTAAGCATTTGGGACTAATGAAGAGTGGTCCCACTATTGGGAGTGGACATGGAGATGTAGCTTGAAGCGAGTGAACTTCGTTAACAAGTTCTGGTGCACTTGTGATTGATTTTTATCTATTTTTGTCTCTTTATTATCTCACAAATTTATGGATTAAGCTAGTAAACTCTCATGAATATGGATGTTTAGATAAGTGAAAATTAATCCACGTAACATTGCAAGAAGCATTGTCATTTCAAGATCTTGGTTATTTGAGAAATATTAGTTAAAGGAGATAACTAAATATTTTTCAGATCAAGTGGTATCATAGCCAGGTTTGGCAGGTGGATTCTTACAAGAGCTAAACTAAAGCAAGAAAACGGAAGGCTTGCAAGTTTTGATCCATAAATCCAAAGGGGATTTCATAAACATAAGATGGCATCTACGGGAAATGAGGCAGAGAGACCTCCCATGAATCCCGAGGAAGTTATGTCTACACTCGTCAAGATGAAAGAGATCGTGGAAGGCTTATATCAAAGAGCTCAAAAGGACGGAGAAGGTGAATATTCGATAATAGTTGAAGTAGGAGGTGAGGTGGACCTTAAGGACCTTCTTCACCCTCAACATCATCATCACCAAAAAGGGATGAACATTCTAAAGGAGGAATGAAGACAATCTCTCCTAACAAAGATGGTACAATGGTAAGTCCTAAAAAGTTTGGTAAGTACTCCAATATTTCTTTTAATTATGAAGATAAAGGTCGAGTATCACCATACTTGTGGAATATATATCCATGTGTTTTAGGTGGATTTAGTAACAATTGTATGGAAAAATGTTGGAGGAGACAATCCTTGTAGGAACCAAGCATGCCATCCAAGAAGGAGGCAAAATGAAAAGCTCATTCTCCAAAGCAGAATAGGGAGAAGGGAAAGTAAGGGTGCAGTTCAAGAATATGAACCAGAAAATTTGTCCTCATTGTAATATGAGTGGTCACTGGATTAAAAAGTGTTGGAAACTTCATCCATCACTCCGTCCAAAGTAGAACCATGAATATGTACCTACAAAGAGACAAATAGAAACAACAACTAAAGTTGGTGAGTTTGATGAATTCTCCGATGGCTTGTCTCTGTAGTATAATGTATGAAGAAATTGAGGCATGGTTTTTGGATAGTGGCTCATCTTTCCACATGATGGGTATGAGGACAATATTCTTTACCTAATTTCCGAGATAGACTCAGACTGTTATCTGTGTTCTTGGACGAATACCAGACATGAAGTGAAGGGGGTTGGATATGTTAGGTTCCAGCTTGAGTTAGGAAGATTTATGGAGATAGAACAAATGTTGTTTGTTCCATATCTGAAGGTGAATGTCCTCTCCGTATTCGAAGATGAGGGGTATGGAGTTCCATTCAAGCATGGACAAGTGCTTGTATATCTGACAAGAGCTCCTCAAGACACATCAGTTCTTGGTGTCAGATATGAGAGATTATATAAGTTACATGGACATCCTATAATTGGTGGATCCAGTGGGTTCTTGGATACATTATAAAAGTTAGACAACTATGAGGCTTCTATAAGAAGCCCACCTATCCAGAGAAGATTGCATTAAGGGGAAGCAACCTGAAATAGAACATTCATGGTTATTATTGTAAATAGGAAAATATCATGCATATGCAGTCCTTCTATTTTCCGTTGTTGTACAGTAGGATGGAACATTAGGGGAATTTTGAGGTCTAAAATGGGCCTCCTAAGAGATATAATTAAATATTATGAGTTTTCCATTTTGTGGGAAATCTATAGTTACAACTCACGTCTTGCACTACAATCTATGTAACTATGGTTGACTTAAATTGAAAAGATGTCTAGAAATTTTTTTCATAAAAAACTCTTTAATATGACTAGTGACAGGAAAATAACTCCCGAATTTTTTCATTCATTCACCAAAACCTTTAATTTATACATTATTGTGTTCCCCTTTGGCATTCGGATTCCATGTGATCCATTGGAGTCTTCGTGACTCTTTGTATTCCTAATTTATGATTATTCAGTTACAAATTTCCCTAGGATTCTAACATTCCCCCCCTTAATCTGAAGGGGTGTTTGTAAGTCCGAGCATGGTTCTAAATATTTCAAACTTTTCTCGTCCAAGTGCTTTGGTGAAGATATCTACAATTTGATCATTTGTGGAACAATGACGTAAATGGACTATCTTGGCCTCTACATGATGTCGAATCATATGATACTTTTTGTTGATATGTTTGGTTCGATCATGGAATCTAGGATTCTTGGCCAACTTGTGTTATGGAGAAAAAATTCCTATGGCTTGGGGTAGACCACAACAAACAGATGGACTCAAGAAATCAACTCAATTCCCCAACATACGCTATATAAATGTAAATGTTGATAAAAAAAATAAAGGGACCTACCTCAACCAGACAACTGATGAAGAATTCCGTTGAGCTTTCGAATCACAACACTTGAACCTACAACTTAGCCTCAACAATAAATGCAAACAAGTGCATATGATATATAAAATAGGTCAGCATATACAATAGAATAATCCATGATATATATAAGAAAATGTACCCAATGATAATAAATGATCATTCACAACATAAATGGATGAGAAAATGAGTATTTCTATTAATATCAACAAGAAGTACAAGATACAACCTCCTGTCGGCAACTCATTTGAACCAAGAACCAGGTCCCTCCACTTGTTCCTCCACCACTTCAATCCCCCATACAATGGAAAAATCACGAGTAAAAGAAAAAAACCTTCACAATATATGAAAGAGTTTGGGAGGTAAATATAAATGGTTCATAACAACTACGACCAATGGATGTAGACTCAAGCAATCAAGGAAAAATTTCGATAAAGTTTCGATGCTCTTCTCTTTCTCCTCCCTCCATGAATCAAAATAGATCAATATATAACCCTCCAAAGGAAAGTGAAAGGTAGAATCGAGTCGTTTCAAGATACATGGAAGGCCAAAGATCATAATGGATGCTTTTGGAGTGAAAAATAGAGATTTTACTATCATTTACCAAAAAGTCTATGTACACGGGCTGTAGTGATGCAACCTGCGCATACGCGAGTTGTCCTGAAGTAGCTTGCGTATAGGAGGAAAAATAGGGAAAAATGGGTTCAAGGAGAACCAAAAATATGGTTTTGAGTCTACAACTGGGTAAGGGATTCTGAGGAGTGTTAATGCTCACAAGGTGGAAAAATACGGTGGAACAGATGCCCCCTAATGTGTGAGGTCAGAGAATGTACTACGATGGACGAAATACATTACAAATATCAGAAGTGGATTGCCGGAGACACAACTAGAAGGATCAGCCCACTCATCATAATAGAATGATATCTCTGTGTACATATCGGTACATAGAAATATGATACAATGGTCATGAATAGGTAGTACATAGTGAATACATGTCATGAATGGTCATAGCCCTGACCTATATACAGTAAGATATGGTCTGCTGCTGAAGAGGAAACATATGATGCAAACTGATGGTACAAACTGCTGATGTATGAGATCAATCTCTCATAGGTACAATCACGATCATAAGTAGCATATATTGAATGCCACTAAAGTCTGGGGTCTTCTACAAAAACCATCTACGGTGCATGTCCAATCAAGTGAATAAGGGTGTTGATGTTGAACCTGATGTGACATTGTCTGATTACCGGTCATTGAGGTATATCGTTAACAGACGCGAGATAACCCACCAATGATGAAAATGGGTACCAAGGCACTGAGTACATCCACCAAGTGTGAATAAAGGTGTTGAGGTAGAACACTTGACGAATCCATCGATCAGGGGACATTAATGAATTCCCAATTGTCGATGGTTAGAGAATCTACCACTGATGACTGCAAGTCTCAAGGTACTCAAAGGAATCTAAATATCGATTCCAGAATAAATAATTTGGAGTCGATGGAATGAGATTCGTTGGGAGGAAGGCATTAATGGATCCCCCATCAACCAGCATGAGGTAGCAACTAGGATGGAATATTTGGAAGAACTAGGACGAACAGGCTGAACAAACCAAAAACTGGGTGCGTCTCTAATGCATGTACAAGATGCAATTAGTGCACGGGAGAGACCTCCTGGATAGAAGTCAACGATGAATACTACTGACAGGATCGAGGAAACCACCAATAGGGTCTAATGGAAACCAAGGCACAACACGAATCCTAATGTGTGAATAGATGTCTTGCCGCCGAACACAAGGGAAACCACTTAGTAAAGGACCAATAGTGAGATGTCACTTTCTAAGTTCAAGGTCACCTACCAATGATGAAAGTAGGACCAGGGTGCAGGGTGGAACATCATATGTGATCGAACTAGACTCATAAGGGATGGCCGACATGAAATATTCAAGATATTTGCGGAGTGGCCGACTCTGGTTTAAACAATCCCTTTGAACAAGAGCATGAGAAAATGGATAGACTCAAGAAACATAGACTCAACACTGGATACTGACACTACTTTGTGATGCATGAGGCATCAACAAAGGATCCATAATAACTGGAAGCTTAACTAGCCAGTGGAGTAAGATCTGAGAAAATAGTACAGCTTCCTAAGGTCATACTAATATCCCGACCCATGACACATGGAGTGGTAATGAATGCTCTGTTCAAAGGCGACATGACATCTGCCAATAGAAGGTAGTAAAATTTTCTCGTCTGGATTTTTAATTTATATGATTTTTTTGTCTTTTTCATATTTTGAAGTTTGAAAAAGAATAAAATTGCTTATGATACAACAGTGAGGGAACGAGTGTCACGGGAAAGCGAACTAGTTTTGAGAAATGGAACATACCTATGATCAATGCAAGGAATTAAGCATGTGTAGGATTTGGACACTCGAGGGGTTGTTCCCTCAAGGTAAGGGTCATCAAGTTGCGAAAGATAAATTAAGGCTCTGCTTGGCTCAGAAAGCAAAGTGCTCAGGCGAATGGATAATAACTAAGAAAATGGGAGCCGACACAAGGATCAAAGGAAAGCAAGATAATGCAATGCATTCACAACTCGACATAAAAGGGGAGTCGTTATGGGAGTTGGCTAGAATAAAGATAAAGTAGAGTATGAGTCTTCATCGCAATGTCATGGAGGGACTACAAAGGACTCCCAATCCTAAGGAAAAACAACTGCATGGATTCCATAAGACATAAAAAGGGATCTAACTAGGGAATCCATGATTGGACAGGTCCTACCGCAAAATAACGACACTTCTGAAGTAGCATGAAGGTTCTGTGTTAGTTAAAAAGTAGGGTCGCACCTAAGGTTTATGAATATGGTCATAAGGTCGATGCAATAATGCAGGAATAATGACATCCTAACCTATATGATGGGTGTAGAAAATACCTACCGAAGGCGCGAAAAGGTCCAAAATCCACTCCCAGCGCAAAAAACTGCTCAAAACGATACCTCACAACGATGAAATAGTAAAAAAAGGCTCTAAAAATAGTAAAAACCCATATAAACTATATGAAAGTGGGTAAGGAAAAGTAATAAATAGTAAAAAGAAATATTTTTACCATACAATTTTCATTTTTACCCAACATAATGCATTTTGGTGGTTTTTACCTTCAATCTTCAAGTAACAATTTCGGGAGCTAGGAGCAACGAAATCATGATCCATCAGGACCAAGTAAGAGCTCTCATCCTTCCCTTCAATTCTATGGATTTCAATTTGTTTTTAGTGGTATATTTTTAGTCTTTTTAATTGTCTTATGCCCATAATGTGCTTTACGCGGGCTACGGTTTATCGGGTGGTGTGTAGGGCCTCGTATGTGTGGGAAAACCAAAAGTAGCCCACGTATACGTGAGACTGTCTCTGAAACAGGCCGCGTATAGCGCTGTGGGTATATTTTTTTACAATTTTTGACACTAAAAAGCTCCTTGATTTTCCCACAAGATGGTGCTAGAGTGGAGGGAGAGAGAACACAATGCAATTGATCATCAAGTTGGAGGTGATTTGGCCACCCAACAAGCACTACAAGCTTGTGGCTTATATAAGTTTTGGAGTATCGGGGGTTTAAGGGCACAAAACCGATTACTCACTGCATTGGTAAAGTACTGGGACCTAGAAGCTCAACATTTCGACTTGGACAGACAACCACTTCCATTTGAAGTGGAGGACATATACTTTATTATCGGCTTATCCCGCCGAGGAGAGGTGGCAAGCCTCAAATATCGTAGCATAGGGGGAGGAGTCACCATAAGTGACTACATTGACATATATTGCATTGAGGGCACCCAAAAATGGGTATCCAAATCCCCGTAGAGGATATATCGAGTTTGAGTATGACGATCATCATCCTCACTCTCGGGAGGATAGCGGGGTCTGCTTCACTTCACCAAGCCTCGAGGCCATTGATATTCTATGCGACCGAGTGCTTGAGGCCTACCGTATATGACTAGTGTACTACAATGCTGGGTACATTGAAACACCAACTGACAGAGTGCAAGTTGGGGCAGACCAAAAACTTTGGCTTTGGGAGCGTACTATGTAGTTTCATCTTCGAGAGGGTACAGGGTACCAGGCCTTAGTCTGAGGGTGGAAGTCCCTCCTCATAGTCTCCAAGATCCTTCTCAGACCTAGTGGGCAGAGATACTGACACGACAAGGGGGTGGCCGATTGGACTCTCCATATACAAATGAGTTTTTCCACTTGTGGCGGCGACAGGTGATCACCATAGATGAATATCATATGAGGGGATAGACTATAGAGAAGATCGAGACATGCCACTTCCACCAGGGGACGCATTAAGAGACATCGGTAAGAAAATCTTATTAAGTTTCAAATATATATATTTTTTGGATTTTTTTTTCAAGTAAAAGAAAAAATATTTTTGGTGTGATGTCATGTATTAATGATTGACTGTTTGCTCGCATATTTGGATCCGTGAAGACCACAAGGCTTACCACGACATCGGTGCAGAGGAAGGAGTGGAGAGATAGTAGGCATAAAAACAGAGCACACACTAGAGATTGTACGGGTTAACTTGGCTCACATGACCACCGGGGTACCTATGATCTAGGTGGAGCACCTCCCTGAGTCAATGCAGAGGCATGTAGTGGGGGGTACCAACTACATGGGTGCGGCTGCTTTGGCATATAGCCAATGACATGCAATACTATGTGCAGGCTCATCCTGTCGGGGAGGCGAGGCCTCCACATAGGGCTTAGATGCCATGGGGTCTAATTTTTGTATCGGATATATGTATATTTGAGAGCTACGAGCTCCAGTTTTGTACTATGACATCACTTTTTGGACATATAAACTTTGATAATGAAAAACCTATGACTTTTTCGACGCTACTATATTATGTGTACAAATGTATGAATGTTAAATGTGATTCATTTCTTCTTTTAATTATGTGACAAGTTCTAATCTAGGACATAGTTAGCGTATGCATCATCAATGTGATTAAAATGTCTCGGAACATGAATATAAGTAATAAAATCAAAATGACGTTCCAATAGTCTTACCCTTAAGAATCTCCTTAGTAGTGTAGGATCCCTCACACAGTACCGACCGTTTAGTTGAGACACAATTAGCTGTGAATCCAAGAGTACCTCTAAAGACTGGATACCATGTGAAATGGCATCGCGAAGAAACTCAATGACGACACTATACTTAGCCACATTGTTTGATGTAGGATCGAGACAAGCACCTATTGAAGACACAAGCTGGTTTTCGGGTGAGTAAATAACCCAAGTAGCAGAGGCTAACCTCTGCGTATGACGACTGGCGCCATCCGTGAATCCTAAGAACACCAAAGATTCTTCTGACATCTGTCAACCAAAAGGAAGTGAATCAACAAACTTGAAAAAAAGAAAAAAAACCAAAGGAAATCTAAACCATGTATAGAAACTATACAATAGTATACAAAGTATCAGCTCAAACATAATACCGCTTGAGATAGAGCCCATTTCTAGGCTCCTTCAGGACGTTCCCCTCATAATATTCTAACTCATAGGATCCTTTCTCAAGGACACACCTCACAATGTAAGGACCGTGCCACATCGGTTTAAACTTTCCTGCCCCCAAGGGTTCACTAGCTTGGTCATAAAGAAGAACCAAGTCAACTTCAACATACAATCGGGGACGGACAGACCTATCATACTGGGCCTTGACACAACGTTTATTGGCATCTATTTCCATGATGGCATCCCGACGCTGCTCATCAATCTGCTCAAGGTGGACTTAGTGTTTCTCTACATACGAAGTATTAGGCAGGAGTTCTATGGCTAGTTTCAAAGAAGGGATCTCGCATTCAACTCGTAAGATGGAATCCACACCATGAACTAACTGGAAAGGTGACAAACCGGTGGAATTCTTCACTATGGTTCGATAAGCCCACAAAGAAGGATACAACATGATATGCCAATTATTCTTGCTTTGTTGGATGGTATTTTGGAGAATGACCTTAAGGGACTTATTTACTGCCTCGATGTAACATCCCCAAAAATTCACTAAAAATTTAAATTTTTTTTAATAGCAATAAATGCTTGTGTCGCCTGGCTAAAAGTGTTAACTTCAATACGACTAAACATTAAACAACGTACTTAACAACTCGTAACATTCAACATTAGTTACTAAGAATTAGATTACTTAAGAATCACATCAGATGTCTTAACAGCTGTTAATTTAAAAAACATTTATAAAATTGCAAGTCTTTTATCGTCAAGTCAATGTCGAATGTTTAAGTAATGTTTTCATAAGCACTTAATTGTTAGTTTACACATCATTACTTTTATTCTATATTATACGTGTTTACTCCTAGAACTGATCGATTGTCTTGCTGAATTGAAGGGGTCCTTAAGTACGCCCCGAGGCTTACTTAGCTATTACTAGCTAACGCTCAAAGTTTTCTATTTGCAGATCTCAGGTGAGACAAAAGGTTAAATTCTATGCAATGTCTCAGGTATTTTTGAACGTCCTGAATGTGTTAACTTTGCATACTTTGTAATGGTAAGAATACATGGTTTTTATCTATCTTGATGGACAAGGATACCTATTTGAAAACAATTACTATTTTGCAAGGTATAAGTTAGCGATACCTATATGTCGATTTAATACTATAGAAGCACTGTAATATATTTCATTGCATGTTCTTGATCCAAACTATGGAGAAAACATTGCAATGCTTTACCATTTCGATATTATTTATATTGTACCAATATATGCAATATAATATAACTCTTTGATTATATGTTATATCTATGAGTCATAAAGTGCATTATGATTATGTTGCATTTTACAAATCCCTAAGCACGATACTATATGCAACACTATAGACTCGGACCTTGATGCAATAATGAAAGATGTAGGTATAACTATATGCCAATGTATAATGTTTAACTTATGGTAATGTTGGTGATAGTGCATAATGCGCTGGAAAATCTTCGAACCAGAACTTATCATTTATGGTGTAGTAAATACATTGTAGTGGAAGGCTTACTGGCAGCCACTGTGGAAACTTCACGTGATTACGCCATAGATCGTGGTGACAAACCTCTGTTGCATGAAACCCTACATGCTGAGCTATGTAAATATTTGTTCTACGTGGATTGTGTGATGGCACACACCGAGCCTTGATAGTTGAAGGTTTAAATGCTCATTAATGAAGTTTGGTGATCGTATACAGTCCACAACTCATGGCAAGGTTTACACCATCGATCTCTTGTTGATATTGGTTCTTGGGTTTCACTCCGAATTGCATTGGTATGCCAACCTTCCCACAACTTGGTTCATTTTGCGAAAGGTGAGGATGAGGCCGACCAAATCCCTATCCTTCAGGGTTTGCAGTCTGGTTGAGGGTGCCTCCAGAGGTTTCGATGCCTCGACCTGCTATGACCAGGGTGTTGATGCCTCGGATATCGTAGCATCAATCAGAAAGGGATCCTCCCCGAGAGATGGTCCCAATTAGACTATCTCCCGTTTGGTGTATGGGATCCGTCCGGTTAGCGGTTCCGGCAACCGTGGGTTTGGAGTTTTAATTCCGAGTTGTATCGGTTATGGCCCGATCCACCTTTCTTTTTGGATTTTATGTCTTTTAAATGAGATGCAAGTGCCTAAATTATACTTGATCTAGATGCAACTAAAACAGATCTAAGTCTAGAAGCTGGAGTAAATCTACCTATCCTTGCAGGGAACACACTTGAAGGATGAGCAATAAGCTGTAACAAATAACGTAAGGAAAGAATAGATAGCTGTTAATTCTCACAAGTAAAGCTACAGCAAGATAAAGATCTTTAGAAGATAGCTTCTAATTCAACATGGAACACACCTGTTGCTCATAAAACAGAAAAAAGCAAAAGATTATTTAATCTACGTAGAAAGAATAAAGAAACAGAACTAAATAGAAACAAACTGAAACAACTCTAAAGATCCCTGCAAGGAGCAATTTAAAGGCATGAACAATGAGCCACATGAGTTATCCTGAAGAAAGAACAGTTAACCATTCGATCTAAAAGAGAAATCTACAGCAATGATAAAGATATCAGCAGGTAGCTCCTGATTTAATGTGAAACGCATTCATTGTTCACAAAATGGAGAAAATCGTTCACACAGAAATAAGCAAAATCATTTGTTGCCAAGAAATAGTTCAAATAGCAATGCAGATTTCACATTACAATATAGATGTCATCAGAAGAGTCCAACACACATCCATCTTCTGTTCCCCATGTAAAACGTCCATCTCCCGTGGCTTTTATTAGAAAATTCAATTTTACAGAAACGATACAAGATAGCTCGTAAAGGTTTCAAAATTTCCTTCCCTACCAAAAGTCTTCTTCTCTTCTTCCTAGCATCTATTTATAATTACAAATCTGCCGTTTGGGCTGCCACCTAGCACCTTCCACTTGTCAATTACAGAAATTTCTTCTATAACCGACCACCAAGAAAATGACCACTTCTTTTACAAAATCATTTTGACAAAAAATAGGGACAGCTGTCCCATGGCTTACGCCTTACATATTCGAGAGTTTAACAAAATATACATAGCAAAAATAATGCTAACACCCACGCTTTCCCTGCTGGACATGTGTTTGGTTGAAGAGAGTTTCTCAACTGAATTTAGTTTATTTCATTCCTGTGCATGAGCTTCTGCTGGCAGAGGATCGCCCAAGTTAATTGCTGCTGAGGCTACCTGGGAAGAGGCACTCGAGCCTATTGCTGATGCTGCTTCTAATTGGGAAGGAGGGATTGAGCTGTCCAGACTCTCTGCCACTGCTGGGGAAAAGGGAATCGATCCCACTGCTGTAGCCGGGCTGGCTGCTGGGAGAGAAGTTTCTGGATCTGCTGATGCTCCTGCTGCTGATGCAGCTTTCCTTTCCTCCTTTGCTATGTAGCTGTACCACACACCTGTGTCCCTGATGATTATGTTTACTGCAGCAGGAAACAGGATTTTCTGAGAAGTTACATTCTTCCCGAGTTCTGTTCTGATACTTTGAACTTCTGCTACTGCAGCCTGATGCATCTCCTTCAGCAGATGGTTGTGGAGGGATGACAATCCAACATAATGTTGAAGGTCATCAATAGCCAGAACATCAATCATTTTCACATACTCGGTTTGAGCGACTAGCTCTTCCTTTAGCTGAAACAGACGCTGCTCCTTTTTCGGAAAGTCCTCCAGGGTCTGAGGGAAACTCAATGTGCATTTGTCATGAACTCCTTTGAGCTTTTGGTATAGACTGTTAATTTTATCTGTTGTTCTTTGCACACTGGTTATCAGCTTATTGGCACAGTTCCTGCCAAACTCCAGCAAGGCTATGTCCTCATTAAAATCGTCCGCAGCTTTAAATGGAAGATGCGGGGGGAAACCCTTTTTCCCTTCTCTCCATGCCATCTGACTGATGATATTTTCCTTAACACGGGTATTCTTCGCTTTGAGCCTATGGGCTTCCGCATTGATTTCTTTAAACCTAACCACCATGGCCTTGAGCTTGCAAACCTCATCAGTGATTAGCTCCTGAGTGTCATACACTTGCTTCAGGATGCTGCATGATAGCTCATGGAAGGGAGACATGTCCATTGTTCTGCTCTCCGCTTGCTCTAACCGCTCAGCTAATGCCTGCTTGTCTGCTTCTAGCTGAGATGACTTTTCTTCTGCTCCATTCTTCTCCGCTTCTACAATCATTATTTGGAGTGTTAGCTGGTCCTTTTCCTCCTCCAGCTGGCTGTACTTGTTTGACCGCTCCTTATGCTCAGCGTACAAGCAATTATACTTGTTCACTACCAGATCTCTTTGGGCTTGCTCATTAGCCACATTCTGCTGTAGCGTACGATCTCTCTTCTTTGTCAATATATTTTCTTTAACTATAACTCCTACATTGGCAAATGATGCCTTTGCTGTTGCTACAGCTGCGGATGCCATAGCAAAGGGATCTTGATCTGTGTTTTTCATTACAGTGACCTCTCGGTGGGTAACGATGTCTTCATGGAAGGGGATTTTTATCCTCTCTTCTGATTTGAGGACCATAGCTTTCCTTTTCTTGTCATAGACAAACTCGTTCCACTTGGACACTGTACGCTTTCTCGATCGCGTGTACGGGACAATTGGTCGGTTTATGATGTCTATGTCTTCTTCAGCAGGTGGGGTCCGAACTTCCTGAGCTGGATCCATGCCCTCCTTTTGGGTACCAGAGCCTCCTGCTTGGGATGTGTCTATATCCATGTCTTGGACACCGGACCCACTGGCTTGAGCATCTTCCCTTGCTTTCAATTCTTCTTCCGCCTTCCTCTCTGCCTCAGCCTGCTCAGCTTCAGCTTCTTGTTGCATCCTTGCCACTTCAGCATCCTGCTGCCTTTTTGCCATTTCAGCTTCCTGCTGCCACCTGGCTTCTTCTGCTTCCCGCTGCAGCTTGGCTTCCTCAGCTTCCTGGAGTAACCTGGCTTCTTCCCTTAATCTGAACTCTTCATGAGCTCGGGCATCCTCAGCTTCTTTCTCCTTCTGCTAGCTGGTCTTCTGGGCCTTGGTTGAGCTAGAGCTTGCTCCGATGATTTGGCGACAGACTCGTAGCTCAGCCATGTTGCTGATACCTCTGAATGCCTCTTCCCCGTCATCAGGATAGTGGGAGTACTCGAAGTGAGCATAGATCTCCTTACAATGCTCAGCAACTCTTCCCTTTCTGTCATTCCTGTGGAAGATCACCTCACCGAAGTGGAAGGCTTTCAGCTCTTGAACAAATTCGTCGGCCGAGGCAACCCCTGAAAACTTGTAAGCACCTATGCAGAAAGGTAGGGGGGGAAAGGAAGCCTTATGCTGTTTGTGGAGCATTGCTCCAATCCCATCCAGGAAGAGTTGTCTTACTGCTTCTTTGAGAACCACATAGTCTGTGGCATACTGTGGTAAGATGTATGGGGGCTTAGTCCCTCCAAACATTCTCAGGTAGGTACCTTGCTCCGAAAAGTAAAAGTCCCCATAATCCTCAAGGACTTCCAAAGCATTCTCTGATAGGCAGTTTGGTTCTTCCTTGAACATTTTCTCGTATAGGGGCATGATGAACCCCTCACAGATGAGTTTGTAGCTGGGCTTGTAATTCTGAGCCCACAACATCTTGAACGCGATATAGACCGGGGCGGTGGCCCTATCCCATGTGCAGCCCAACTTGGGGAAATCTATCTTGGCCAAAATACAATCAATCAGATATGAGGACATGAAAAAATCAGCCTTCTTCAAGGCTAGTCCTTCTTTAGCAGCAACTATCATCGAGGCCAGACTATCTGACAGGATAGTGGCCCAGTCAAACACGGTTCCCTTGAATGCCACGTAGTGGATTATAGGGATCCACTGAATTTTATACACTGTGCCGTCGGGCATGCCGAAGATTCTGCACAGCATTAAAGCGATCAATCTGAAAGGAGCTCTCAGATTCTGTATGTCATATTCATCACTTCCTTTCTTTCTCAAATGTTTGCCTGCCATTAGCAGCTTCTTGACCATCTCGACGTTATTCATCTGGCTCAACCATTCATCAGTCAGAGCTTGTTGGACACGGGGAAATTTGTAGGCTGCCGCAATATACGCGGGTTGAAATGAGGCAATAGCCACTTTCCCACTATCATTTATCATTCTCCCTTCAGCATCGGCATGTTGGAGTATCCATCCGATCACTTTAGCACAGGGGAACAGCTCAGGGCGGGTAGCGGCTCTAGTTATGCCTGAGGCTCTGATATTAAGATAAATCGGTCCTTCCTCTAGCAACATATCTGGGATTTCTTATTCCCGGATCATTCTGTAGATGTCACCCCATCTAATTTCAGGAGGGACACCGGTGGTGCACCTAGTGTCCTGGAGTGAAGTTTCAGTTTTGAGTGGCGCAGGCTTCTTTTCTGTCATCTTAGCCTTCTTCTTACCGGCTTTCGGCATCTTGACTTATCCCTGATAGCACCCACATACAAGTCATCATGAACTTGAGCAACATACTGTGAGATTTCAACAGAGAGCATCATCGTTTTTTTAATATGAGAATGTGAAGCTGTATGTTTAGGAAGCAAAATACACCATTTCAACCTAAAATACAAATTAAAACATTTGAATCTTTAAAAGGGAAGAATTTGGAATGCTCCCGAGAGGATAGGTGTATCGCGGAACAATCCGCTCTCGGGTTGCCCCGGGGAGAGATGATGATCTTCGTTTCAGCAGGAACATGATTATCAATTTTGGCCATCCTAATTCTTTAAAGGGGCAGGTTTGGGATGCTCCTGTGAAGATAACCGCATTGCGAAAGCAACGTGCTTTCGGTTTAGCTCTGGGGAATAGGGTAACTTTCGTCACTGCTGCTGTTTGAAAGGCTAATTGCGGGTAAGCTCAGGTTGGAAAGACTCATCTGTGACGAAAAAGGAAGGCGTTTCGTATCTACGACCCGGCGAGGGTTTCGAATGCCACTGTCATTTACGGCACTTGCCGAGGTGTTCTATGGGGAGTTTTAGTTCGAGCGAGGGTGATGGCGCCGGAGACATACTGACGAAAAAACTCGGGTGGCCAAAGTTTCGGGTTTCGTCTCGCGTAACTTAAACGCTCACGGGGTTTGAACAGGGGCAATGGCGTCAGTCCTGGGATTTGAATTGGGTATAGGTGTCTTCATAGAACTGAGGTTTTACGAAAAGGCTCGGGGTTTCACGTCCTAAGATTTCGACCGGGGACATGGAAGGTTCATGGGGCTTCGGCAGCTTTGAAATAACGAGGCACGCGGCCCGGGGAGGAAAATGGGATAGGTTTAACCGTCCAAACTAGCTGTCTCTACCCACAAACGTTTATTCCGTCTTTGCTTTATATGACGAGAAGAACTTGATTCAAACCGTATTTGACGGGCAAAAATCGCCCATAACGGGCGTTTTGCCCGTCAAAACCCCACCAATGCCCATCATTTTCAAAAGAAAGGTAACCCAATAGCAATACGACGTGTAGGGGGACAAATTTACGGTTAAGATCCTACCTGGCACCGACGAGAAACGCTAACTGAGGTGGCCGTGAACGTGGTTGAGCAATCCGAGCTGGAGCGGTTTGCACGGCGTCCAACAAATCGTCCAATTGGAGAATTAACAATGCGTTGGATCGTACCCCCACCGCCTATTTAAACAGAACAGGCACGTGCGAGCATTCAATTTGGTGGGTGGTGCAATTAAAATGCGGCTTAAATACGTCGCCCGTTGCGGTCACGTCAAAATGTTTCGATCCGCGTGCGACCACCATTCACGGGACCACCTTGCGAATCACACTCGCCGTTACGGAAGGATTCAGGGAAAGTTTCCACCGTTTCGGGACGCGTCGCGGAAGGGAAACTCGAAGCCTTCCACAAAAAGAATCCCGTGTCGCGGACGGATAATGCCAAGGCTTCCACCGTTTCGGGAGCTATTTGCGAAGGGTTTCCGCAAATCGAAAAGTTTCTAAGTCTCGTGGGGTTTCGGGAAGATATGGCGAATGCTCCCCGTAGTTTCGGAAGGGAAACTTGAAAGTTTCCACGGTTGCGGGCAGCTTCTTTGAATTGTTCCGGAAGGGCCTCAGCGTTTCGGCGTTTCTTCGTGGTTTCGGGAGGGATTTACCAGCAGCTTCCGCAATCGCTTAATCGAAGATTTTTCTAAGTCTTTTCCGGCGGTTTAGACGAATGGCTCCCGCCGTTTCGGGAGCAAATCTTATACTCTTCCGCAAATTTTCCTGGAATCATTTCGAAGGCCTTTTCCGAGCGGTTTATGCGATTGGCTTCCGCCGTTTCGGGAGGGTAGCCCGAAAGCTTTCGCGGTTTCGGGAGAGAAGGCCGAAAGCTTCCGTAAAAGAAAATATTCTAAGTCTCTCGATAGTTTCGGAAGGAAGTTCGTGAATTTCTCCATGGTATTTCGGAAAGCTTTTGTGAATGGCTTCCACCGTTTCGGAAGGAAAACCCGAAGGTTTTTGCAAATTTTCGAAAGTTTTTTCTAAGTCTCTCTTCGGAAAGTTTATGCGAACGGCTTCCGTCGTTTCAGACAACTTCGCTGAATTCTTCCGCCGTTTCGGGCGGCTTTCATCAGAAGCTTCCGCGATTTCAACAAAATATTCCAAATCCTTTCGGGCGTCTTTCCCAAGTTCTCCCGCCGTTTCGGGAAGAAAACCCCAATGCTTCTGCAATTTTCCTTCTCATGGTCTGCGATTTGCAAACAAAATCTAAGTTCCGTTCCGAAAGGCTTAACAAAAGGCTTCCACCTTTCGGGAGAGAAACCCGAAACACTTCGCGTTTGCGGAAGGTTTGAACGGAGGACTCCACCGTTTCGGGAGCTATTGCCCAATGGTTCCCGCGTTCTTCCAACAAAAAATTTCTAAGTCTTCCTTCGAGAAACTTATGCGAGTTGCTTCCGCAATTGCAGGGAGATAACCCGAGAGACTCCAAAATGTTGGGAAAAATTCTAAGTTCCCTTTAGGTTCCTTGGGGGAAAAAGGAAAGGTTTATGGCCATAATTTTCGTTGGGAAACTAGATTTCATGCTGAAAAACACAGATAACAGCTGGGATGGCTTCTTAAGGCAAACTTTCTACAAAAATGAGAGGAGGGGCCCCAATATGTACAAAAATTTTGGGGGGGGGGGGTTGCTGCAACAACACAGGGTTTTTAAGATAGTTTGCAAGTGTACAGGTCTCAATCCTTACTGAGACTCGATGGTGAGATCTTCTCCAAAGCTGTAAGTGTTGTTGGGAGTTTGAAGTTTGTGAGTGGCTTCGGCATTTGTAACCTAACAAGTTTTTCTTGGTAAGGACATGGGAAACTTTCATTCTCAGTCTGCATGCATTGATGAAACCGGTGTGCTTCGTCATGCTCTAGCTGTTTACAGGTGAGATATCAAAGACAAAATGTATTTAGCAGCAGGCTTAAAATATGTCTTCATCATTTCCTTATTTCGTTTTTCCAATCTTTTAACCGGTTTCGTAATGTCTTCGGTGGC
Organism: Larix kaempferi; assembly: GCA_027924585.1. Classification (NCBI taxonomy): domain Eukaryota; kingdom Viridiplantae; phylum Streptophyta; class Pinopsida; order Pinales; family Pinaceae; genus Larix; species Larix kaempferi. The sequence continues at coordinate 25,456,717 of BSBM01000632.1, read as the reverse complement.
AGGTTCTACCTTGGCAATGTGATGGAGATAGCCCGAAAAGAAACGGGTGCTTATGGTTCGGGTAAGCCTCGGAGATATCCCAAGGTGTACAGACTTGGTTTTTTCTTCGAATGTAATGACGGTCTTAAGCTATAAGGCAAGATGTTTGAGATTTTTATGCCGAAAGACAGTGTTTAGATTTTTGGAGAGTTTTACTCCTGAGCCTATAGGGCTCTCGTTGGATTTCCAACAATTTCTTAATGCTGTTGTAATATGTTTTGTTTTTGAGCTTGAAATGAAAGGAACTGTCTCGTAACGCATGTGTTTGGGATTCAATATTCAGGTGTAAATATTTTTTAATGAAGTAAAATGTTCACTAACTAAGGCAGAATATCTTAGATTAAATGAGAAGAATTGCTAACAAATACATTCCTATTTAATTTACTAACATGACAGAAGTAAAGAAGATAACACAATATAAACCCGAAATTGTAGAAGAAGAAACAAACAGCCAAAGGATCCCGTTCCACCCAACCAATCTCCTGAAGACAACCAAGCTACTTGCCTTAGGACCCCCAATCCTGTTCACTGAACCACTAGGACGAAGATGCTGTGTGGATTAATGGAATAAATTCCCTTGCAACTCAACAGTAGTACTTAGCAGTAGCTCTTCCTGCCTTTAGCAATATTGAACTCAGCAATGTGGTTGCACTAGTTTAGAATGCAGTCTTATTTCCCTCAAACACTTCTAACTTTCCCCTCATCAAATCTCTTGTGCACATAAATTATCACAAGGTAAGAATAGAACAACCCCTGCTGAATTTGATGGGTAGATAAATATCATGCCTAGGTCTTTTGGTCAGTTTATTTTAGTAAATGAGCCACCTGCTCAGTTCCACTTTCTTGGGGAACATGACCATAAAAGTAGGGAAGTTTCCCCCTGTAACAATTAGAAGTGAGTTGAGGGTGCTGCCAAGTGTCAGATTGCTCTCCACCACAGTCCATTCCCCCTAGTGGGTCAGTGAACGCTCATTCAACAGTCTCCTTTGGATGTTTGTCTCCACTTTTATTTATTTATAATAAACTATTCAAAGTAATTAATTACAGTCATCCATGACCCCACTTGGTCAATAGTCATAAAACTTTACAATAAAAACATAATGTTTTCTCAATAACATAAAATGTCTAGAACTTGGGTATGTGACACTCGACCTGGCCATTTGACTGGGGATAATATGAAGATGAGTGATCCTATATAAACCCAAGCTTAAGAGATAATTCAACCATCATCTTATCTTGAAAGTGACTACCATGGTTAGTGATAATATCTCTCGGGATACCGAACCGAACTATGATATGATTGAACACGAAGTGGGATGCTGTTGCACCATCGAATTTAACGGTCAGCATGGCCTCAACCCATTTGTTAAAGTAATCCACGACCACTATGATATGATGATTCCCACCAGCCGAAGTTGGGTTGCAATCCATGAAATCAACCCCCACTTGGTGAAGGGACCGATGGTGACAACCGGATAGAGAGCGGTGGGATGCGAACATACATTTCGATAAAACACCTAACAAGGGTGGAATCTCTTTACAACATTAACACAATATTTAAAGATCGTAGGCCAAAAATAACCCGCTCACAAGATATGCTGAGCTGTAGCAAGCCCAGATAAGTGACCACCACATTGCCCACTATGGCAGTCATTTAGCACTAACTTCGCCTCTTCATGAGTCAAGCAACAACGCAGGAGAGAGTCCTTTCCTCAGCGATACAAAGTCTCACCAATGATGACATAATATTTGGCATGATGTCTCACACGTCTTTTCTCATCTCACGAAAGATGCGAAGGGAACTTCAGAGTTCGGATATATACAATGATGTCTCCATACCAAGGGTCTGACGATGAGATAAGGAATAAATGGTCATCAATGATTGAGTCCTGATGGACCACTTCCTCATCAAGTCTAGGAAAATCTGACATCATCTTTGTGAAAACCAAATACTTTACAGACTTCACCAAGGAAAAATCAAGATCGAATTCCTGAAGGATGACAATCCATTTATTATACTTCCCCACAATCAAACTTCATGTAAGCATGAACTAAAATGGATTGACAAGCACTACAACCGTGGTTTTCATAATCAAGATGTAGTGTCGTAATCTATGGACTGCATGAACAGTCGCAAGGGCCAGTTTCTCCACGTGAGAATACCTTAGTTCAACGTCTACTAGGTTTCAACTAAGATAATAGATAACATGCTCTTGAAGCATATCGTCTTCCTGAACCAAGACCATACCAATCATCTCTTGAGATGTGGCCACATAAAGCAAAAATTCTGTCATATAGACAGGTGAACTAAGAAGAGGGGCCGATACCAAGGCTTTCTTAAGAGCGTTGAAATACTGCTGGGCTCGCTCATCCTAGATAAAAGGGGTGTCTTTTTTTAATAATTGCGTGAAACCCTTAGTAAGATTGTCATAGTTAACAATGAAACGACGTAAGAAAGTGGCCTTCCCTTGCAGGCTTTGAAGTTGAAACAATGTACGTGGAGGAGGAAACCAAATTATTTCCTCAACCTTCAATGGATTGACTCTAATACCTTCCTTTGAGACTATAAACCCTAGAAGGCGACCATTTTTCACGCAAAAGATGCACTTGTTCGGATTCAAACGAATATCATAATGATGGCATCTCTTGAAAATAAGAGGGAGGTGACCTGGGTGATCCCCTCTACTACGAAAGTGAGCAGCAAGATCATCCATGTAAGCCTCCACTATATGCTTAAGATCGTGAAAAGCATAGGTCATGACCTACTGAAACGTAGCTCCAGGGTTTTTAAGGCCTAAGGGCATTTTTCGGTATGAGAAAGTACCCTAAGGACATATAAATGCAGTTTTATGTTCATCCTCAGGTTTGATTTGGATCTGATTATAGCTCGAAAATCCGTCCATAAACAAGAATACTTCGCTTCCTGCACACTCATCCAAGATTTGATCTATGAATGGGGTGGGGAATTTATCTTTAGGACACACTCTATTCAGATTGCAAAAGTCAGTGCACACATGGATGGTTCCCAACTTCTTATCCACAAGAATGGGGTTGGATACCCATTCGGTAAGGGGAACCAAGTAGATAAAACCAGCTTTAAGCAGTTTCTCTACTTCTGCTTTAATGGCGATTTCCTTCCTAGGATTAACAGTGCGAAGATGCTATCGAACAATGTAATGTCCCTTGTTAGGAGTTTTATCAAAATGGCAATTTTTCATTTTTTTTCCTGGTTAGACCTTTGACTAGTTTTGATCTCTAGGTCCCAAATTTGCCCCAAATGATCCCAAATATTCTGAGAAGGTATATGAATGATATTAGAACATAAATATATGTTTCAGGGATGCCTTTGGACCTTTAAAATACTTCTGCAAATCCTCTTTCAATTCTGATCAATGTAGGTAACTTTACTAGTGATTTTCCTTTGACTAGTATTGGCCTCTAGGTCTCAAATTGACTCCAAATGCCTTCAAATCTTCAAGGAAGGTGTATGAATGATATTAGAACTTGAATATGATGTTTATGGATTACATATGTCCACCAAAATACCTCTACAAACTCTCTTAATATTCTGGACCAATTATGCAATTTTACTAGTGATTTGGGGTTCAAATCCCCTTGGGGTAAGTACTTAAAATGGCTTCCCAAATGCCTCCAAACCCACTCAAATTTATTAAGAGAGGTATGAAATGTCTTAATTATTTTATTAAAGTCTCATATGCACCATTAATGTATTATTACAACTGTTCTCACCCTCTCCCATTCAACTGCAAGAATCCCCAATTCGACCCTTGGGGAAATGGCACTATTTCACCTTCCAGTACAACTAAACTGAGTAAAAATGCTTCAAATGCTCAAGTACAGTACATGAAACTTGTAGAAGAAATCCATTTCAGTCAATGTATCACAAATATATCAGAGAATCATCCATTAATTTGAAATCATCATCAATACATTGGTTCACAACAAGGTAGTGGGGAAATGACATTGTTCTTCCATTAAAAATGAGATTTATACATTTCTACTTGGAATTTCGACCTGAAACTTTTTGGAGATGAAGAACAGAGTATTTAATTCATATTAAAAAAGAAATGGGGCATTAAAATATTCCCCAAAGAGTACAATATCTCACCAAAAACGCCCTCCCTCAAGGATCAAGAATATGCCATCAAAACTGGAAATGGTTGAAGGAGTGAGCTGCAATAGAAGAAACCATGAGCTGCCCTGTAGCTTACACCTGAAAATAAATAATCCATTAAAGCTCCAAATGAAAGGTCTGAATGGCCTTTCCAATTACCAACTTGGATGGGAATCTTTCACCCTCGAAATTGGCTAAGGCAAGAAACTAGTCATCCACTGGCTCTCCCTCTTCACAAATGCAATTGCAAATTCTACAAATGATCAAAAAGCTGGTTTCATTCTTTGTTATTGACATTTATAAAGTTCTAATGTCCTCCATGGGTCGAATTCCTTCCAAGAGACTCATGCCAACTCAATTTGGGAAGAGATTCCAAAAAATGCCACTTGTACAACAATTCCTAGTCTCCCACTTCCACCAAATCACATGTGGAAGCATCTTAGATTCCATAACACCCTTGAGCACCCTCTTGGAGTCTATTTTTAGCCTTGACATGTCATATATGTCATATGTCAGCCTTCAGGTCTGATTTGTGTCATAGGTGTCATAGCATCTTCATCATTGTTGTCATAGAGCTAGGGAATCTAGCCCAAGTGTCTCACTAGCTCCAAATTGCCTCTTCCTCTTCCATGGGAGTTACTCTTCCTCTATATTTCGACCTTGGATGATTCATGCAATGAATAATACCTTTTGGAATCCCCCAAGTATGTTACCATTCACCTTGAATTCGAATTGGTGAGAGAATGATGCCAAGTGTAGTGGGGAAATCTAGCCATATGTGGGTCCCACTTCCTCCATGTGTCTTCATGATGAAATGCCACTTTGATTTTCACTTGTATATATTTATTTAGCTCCTTTATTAAATATTTATGCCATTCTAATGTTTAAACATCATTTATTATCCCCATTATTCCAAATCCCAAAGCTTCCACCCCAAACCTAGGAAACTAGTAATTTTCCTCCTTGGCAATTATTTGACCTTTAGCATCAATTTGACAAACTCTAATGAATAGGGCCAATGTGATTAGGCCATTGTGACCCAATACCAAATTTGGGACATGACAAACAAGCTTAACATGTGGGTAAGTTTTAATCTCGTGTTCGACAATACTGGGGTCAATACCTGGCATCTCCTCATAAGACCAAGCAAACACATCCCGAAAATATTTGGGTAAATCGATGTAAATACGAATTTCCTCAAGGGAACAATCAGCACCGATGTATACATTTTTGAATTTTCTGGGAGTATGAGAAATGTTGATCAGGATAGTAGGGGAAATATTATCCATATTTCTCTTGGAATAAATTCCATGCGACTCCAAAGGAACCACAGGGTGACTAACTTTCTTGGCTAGAGTCGATCGAAACTCATCTTGCTCAATAAAATCAATGTTGGGAAGGAAATACGATCTATTATGGAGGTCCTCCCAAGGCTTGTCATTGCCATTCATGGCCTTGATAATGGCTTTATCTGAAGGTAAAGTATCATCAAGGCAGTCATGTGAACAAGACGAGTCAACCACCCATGCGGACAGCGTAATGGAATATTCTTCCTATGTCTTTAAAGAAGAGAGATCAGGCTATGTAGTGACTTGTTGAATATCACGATAAGCAAGCTCAACTGCAGACAAGGGCATGGCCATTCCAATGTGCGAAGAGTCTCCCGACAAGGAACTCGCGGAAGATAGAGTCCACGGATCACTAAAGTACGATGTTCGTAATGGTAGATGATTCAATGCTGAAGGAGCATCATCGGAGATGGTTCCTATAAAGGAGATTGGTGCGACAAAAGCAAAAGATCCCATTAAGGAGGAATATAAGCCTACACCAAAATTCCCAATTGTTGGCTGCGAATTTTTGATCTGAGGGACCACAGATCCCGGCGATGCTATGGGACTGGAACTAGTAAAGGATAGCTGATTGATTGTCACAATATTTACTTCATTGGGAAATAAAATGACTCTAAAGATAGACAATACGATCACTTTCATAACGTAGATCCAATTTCGACCCAGTGAAAGGTTATAGTCAAGGGGAGCATCGACCACCTTGACCTCTATAGGCACGGACTTCCCACCCAAGTGGAACTCAAGGGAGGGGATAATACCATGCGGCCCGAAAGAATGACCATCAAATGCAATAAGCATGGTCATGGATTTCGACAATGGAGGAGAGCCGAGAGCCTTCCAACAATATATTGACATCATTGAAGTGGAGGCACTTCGTCGACGACGGTACACTTAAAAATCATCTCTAAACACCTAACATGAACTTGGAAAGCCACATGATAGGGAAACCAAGGCTGAATATCAGTAGTGTCAAACTTGATGATATTTGGGCTATAAGGATCTTGGACTCCCAAAGCAAATAAAAGGGTGTTCCTTTGCGAAGGAAAAGCCTGAAGGACCTTAAGAGCCGACATAACACATAGGGTTTGGCTTAGATCATCCACAATCGAGTAGTTCTGGGAGGATCGGGCATTAGGATTATGTGCCGAGCACTTGAGGACACATTTCGGTACTCGTGACATAAGGTTGGGATTCTTGATATGCAATGGAATATCGGGTGGAGGGGGATCATTCCCCAAAGAAGGTTGTGGAGCTCCATAATCACGCGAGTGAGTAGCAACAAAAACCTCAGATTTGACCATGTTTATGCATCCAAAACAGCTGTCATGAGTAGAAGAATTCGAAGTTTTAGCAGTCCCATGACCGTTGGCGAAAGCACCAAAAGCCATATTCTGATGATGAGGAAGGGGATTTGTCAGCATAATTGGGTTATGTGTGATATACTTCGATGCTTCCTCCATATGAGGACACAAATGTGTAAGTTTATCCTGAGAGCAAAGTTTACAAGTAAACTTCACCTTACACTTGGGCTTGCGGTCCCTACCAACATTTTTGCCATCACGAGGAGGGTTAGCATTCCATTTCTTATTCTTATTGTTCCCACCCCCACGGTTATTCTTCCCCTTAATTTTCCCACTAGGCTGCTGGTTACCGGATGGGTTTGTCGATTGTATATAATGTACATTGGACGACTGGGTGGAAACGGATGAGGCGGGAGCCTGTCTAGGGGTAGACTGGTTAATAGACATATTTTGCATTTGATTCGTAACCATATCTACGGAATGAGTACTTGTGGAACTAATAATGCCATCGGCATGCGGTCTAGGAGCGGTCTTGGGCTCATGTATTGATCATGGTGTGTTAGGTATAATGTCATACCGAATCCCAGATTGAGCATATACCAAGTCTAACTGCTGGGCTCTAAAGATGGTTTGTTCCTCAGTCATAATTACAGACAATGAAATGTCCTTCAAAATATAAGGGAGAAGAGACTTGAGGAACCATTCTAGGAGAAACTCTGGAGGAATGTTGGATTTTACTAACCTATTCTGTCGGCGCCACTCTTGAATGTGATCAGAAATATGCGTGGATTTATCTTGGTGGAAAGTGGACAAGATTTCGGTGCCAGTGTCGTAATGAACCGACAACTGAAAGTGATCTAGAAAAACTAAATCCAAATCGTTGAAGCTCTTATACGTGCCCCCAGGAAACTCGACATACCATTTCATGGCAGCCCTTGTAAGGGTGCATTGAAATAGCCTCAAACAGATGGAATCGTGGTTTAAGGATTTCGAGGAGCACCATAGATGGAATGTGGTGACGTGATCACCTAGATCCTCACCATTTTTCCCTTCAAACTTTGGAACATTGGAAGGGAGCTTGGTGGGGACTAGGGGCCATGTAGAGTCATGACACAATGGATCATTCGTGATCTTAGAAAGGTCAGGAAAATTCAACCTAGTGAGGAACGAGAGCTAAGCCTGCGAAGCTTGAGTACAAGATCCCTGGAGAGACTGACTTTGAGAAATCGAGGATGAGACTGAGGACACCAAGGTCAACACCTGAGGTGCTAACGAACTCTGGTAGAGCCCATGGCCCTAACCAGTAGGATAATACGCTCCTCCCATCTTACCCATATAAGGATACATAGGCATGTGCATAGAAGGGGATCCATAGGGGGGAACAAGATAAGGGCCAAAAACCGACTGAATAACCATAAACATTACCTCCATAAGAATGTGGTACCATATAACCACTCGACGTGGGAAAACCAACCGAGTAAGGGCCATAATAAATTGGTACGTTCCCACCCCAAGGAACCAAAGAGATAGGAGGAGGAGGAGGATGCAAAATCACATAAGTGTTCATAGGTGCAGGCGCAGAGGCATACAGGTTAAAGGATGGGATATAGGTCGTAGATCCGATTCCTACCGTGAAACCTCCACTTGATAAAGGATTCACACTAACACTAGGGGATGACGAAGGAGGAGTCCATACTTCAACATTCAGAGAAGAGGGAGGGATTTGATCACTCCCAAACTGATAAACAGTAAAACGGGGTATGGTGCCCCCAACCCCAACGCTAGAGTTAGCGTGACTATCGGACGGGGAGGAAATAACACTCGACAGAACGCCGGGCACATCGAATGTAAAAGGGTCCGAGGTCATCAAGACGGATGCAGAACTAACACTTGACACACTTGTAGATGAACCATACGGATGACGTGATGACCATGTATCATCAAATGGGTTCCTACTAATGGGTTGGGATTCCTTGAACCCATGAGGAGTGGTTTGTGATGAACCTCCCCCCCATCCAGTCTGCAAAGAGTATGTGTAAGGAGGGGAAGTTCTCTTCGTGCCAATGGATGGAGTCACTGGGAATCCCGACGTGCCAGATGCATAACTCATAGTGGGAGATATCTGAAGCTCATGCGATGGAAATAAAGGACCAACGATAGTCCTACGATGTCTCTTGTGAATAGACTCTAACGGATCTCTAGCTGGTAAACCAACCAACCGACGGGATCAACAGAGAGACGGATTTCGATCCACTATGACCTGAAAGAGTCAACAAATAAGCATCTCCTAACGACCTACTAAATCGTCACAAAGAACACACCTACAAGAAGCTACAACCAAAATGTACACAACAGGGGATTGGCTCAAGGGACCTCACGACACTACAGCCGGTATGTCTCGTCTATCAGAGGCCTGAGACTCCCAAACTATAACCAGAGGTAATAGAATCAATTATAAGGGCCCTCAGACTTCAATGTGTACCCACAATGTGTTGTCCGACCCCTATCTGACTCAGGAAAATCATAGAATAACCGATGCAAATGTCCTATGCGATACCTAGGTAAGGCATCTAAGGTCACCACGTATAACCAATGCTCAGGCGAACATTCACAGGTGGCATCCTCCGTATGGGCAGGGTAGCTAAGCCTGAAGCTCAAAAGGGTCAAATCCCTCAAGAGTCCCTAGATACGAACAAATCATGGATATATCTCCCATGTTCAACAAGTATTGGAGGGATATCTACGCAACCTACCTCCCGTGATCTCGTGCTTAACTCTGGTGTGAGTAGAGGCTCCTGAGAACACCAATGTATACCATGGGTTTCATCGCTCCCTAGTCAGACACATAATGTTTGTTCAATAGTCTTGGATTGTTTACTCCCACAGGTTCTATTCCAAGAATCTACAACCTATACTTGTTGGTGCACCCTAGAAAAGAAAAAACGTTATAATCAATTTTAATTAAGCATTAATGTTATTGTCTGTGCTTACTCAAAGCGATATGGTCGTGAAACTAGTGATATGAAATGACTCAATAATATGCACACCTGAAAACACTAGACTCGTCTTCCAATAGAAAAATGTATGCCACTAAATGAAACTCAAACCAAAGTCTCTTCTTCATAAATAAAAAGCAATCTCTCTACAATATTTCATGCCCAATCAAACTCTAATGAAGTCACAAGCACTCAAATTCAAAATGCAAGTACAAAAAATATTTTTTTTTGTATTTTCAATATAAATAGATGAAAATGCAGTTAGAATCAATACTTTTTCAGAAAAAAAATGTAGAGAATGCAATGCAGATAACCCAACAAACCAAAAAATCAAGACTCAACTAAGCAAATGATCTATAAGAAAGAAAAATGGCTAAAAAACAAATTTCTCAAAAAACAAAGAAAGCTGAGCTTCCAGTCACTAAAAAGGCAAGAAACAGTCAAGATATAGACCCAGTAAGACTCGGGAACACCCAGAACTCACCCATCATCAACCAAACACCAGAAACAAGGCTAACATGGAGTTGTACGCAACTGTTCAAAAGAACAGTAGCATGTGTACACAGGATGGTTAAATAACAGTTGCGCGTATACGTGGGTAAACCACATCAAAGTCGCGTACAGGGCAGGATAGGTGAACAAAAATGAGTAAAAAGGACAAGAAACTCAAGATTTTTCTATAAAGATCCTGAAAACCTACCAGCGACATAGAAACCCGAAAGAATAATGAACCAAAACAAGGAAAAATTTCCCAAAAGACCCCAAGTGGAGGCTTCTTCCCAGCGGAGTCGCCAATTCTGTTACGGAGAAAAAAATCTTATAACTTGGGGTAGACCATAATAGATAGATGGAATCAAGAGATCAACTCACTTCCCCAACATATGCTATAAAAATTTAAATGCTGATAAACAAAATAAAGGGACCTACCTCAACCTGATGGCTGAGGAAGAATTTCATTGAGCTTTCGAATCACAACACTTGAACCTGCAGCTTAGCCTCAACAATAAACACATACAAGTGCATATGATATATAAAATAGGTCAGCATATACAATAGCATAATCCATGATATATATAAGCAAATGTACCCAATGATAATAAATGATCATTCACAACATAAATGGACGAGAAAATGAGTATTTCTATTAATATCAACAAGAAGTACAAGATACAACCTCCTATCCGCAACTCATCTAAACCAAGAACCGGGTCCCTCCACTTGTTCCTCCACCACTTCAATCCCCCGTACAATGGTTAACTCACGAGTAAAAGAACAAATCCTTCACGAGATATGAAAGAGTTTGGGAGGTGAACATAAATGGTTCACAACAACTAGGATCAATGGATGTAGACTCAAGCAATCAAGGAAAAATTTCGGTAAAGTTTCGATGCTCTTCTCTTTCTCCTCCCTCCATGCATCACAATAGCTCAATATATAACCCTCCGAAGGCAAGTGAAAGGTCGAATCGAGTCGTTTCAAGATACTTGGAAGGCCAAAGATCACAATGGCCGCTTTTTGGAGTGAAAAACCGAGATTTTACTATAATTTACCAAAAAGTCGATGTACGTAGGTTGTGGTGATGCAACCTGCGTGTACGTTAGTTGTACTGAAGTAGCTCACATATAGGAGGAAAAATAGGGGAAAATGGGTTCAAGGAGAACCAAAAATATGGTTTGAGTCTACAATTGGGTAAGGGAGGCCAAGGAGTGTTAATGCGTGCAAGGTGGCAAAATACAGTGTAACAACTTGATTGTAGAAGTGTTGTTAATCAAAAGTGGAGTGGAGTCTTCTTGTTTCCCCTGCAAATATTCAAGTATATTCCTGAGCAACACAATCTCTTTGTTGCTTCTGCAGAAACTACATATTTTGCCTCTATTGTCGAATCTGCTGGAACTGATTGTTTGTGTGATCTCTGGGAGAGAGCTGCTGGTCCAAGACTCATCGTGTATCCAGAAGTGGAAAATCCTATTTCTTTGTCACCATCGAAGTCTGAATCAAAGTATCCAATCAGTTTGAATTCATCCACCTTAGAATATTTGAGTCCAAGGTCTTGAGTCCCTTTCAAGTATCTTAGAACTCTCTTTGTTGCAGAGCAATGTCCTTTACAAGGTTTGTGCATTAACCATGAAAGAATGCTAACAACATAAGAAATATATGTTCTAGTGTTAGTAAGGTAGACAAGCCTTCCTACAAGCTGTCGGTACTTGGTTGCATCCTCGAATTATTTTCCTTCACTTGATGTGAGATTTAGATTTTGTTCCATTGGATTTGAGAGTGGGTTGCAATCTGTCATGGCAAATATGTTCAACGGTTCTCCAATATACTTTTTTCGAGAAATGAAAATGTACTTAGGATGTTGAGTCACTTCAATTCCTAAGTAATAATGAAGATGTCCCAGATCAGTCATTTCAAATCCTTTCTTTAAGTCTTTCTTTATGGATGCTATATAACTTTCATTGTTCCCTATCATCAAATGATCATCCACATATACTACAAGAAACACAACAGATCTTCCAACTTTCTTTACAAATAATGTTTCATCATCAAGATTGTAAGGTTTGAAATTCAACTTTAGAAGCTGTTCAGTTAGATTTTCATACCATGGTTCAGGTGCTTGTTTCATGCCATACAAGGACTTGCGAAGTTTGCATACCTTGTGTTCTTGTCCCTTCACAACAAAACCTTTGGGTTGAGACATGAAGACATTTTTTTTCAAGTCTCCATTCAAGAATGTAGTCTTTACATCGATCTGATGAACTTTCCAACCATTTTGTGCAGCTGAGGAAAGTATAGTACAGATGGTGCCTCATTTTGTTGTGGGAGATAATGTTTCTTCATAGTCAATTCCTTCTTTCTATGCATATCCTTTTTCCATGAGCCTTGTTTTGTGTTTGTTAAGTGATCCATCGGATTTGTATTTTTCTTGTACACCCACTTGCTTCCAATAGGTTTGGTTTCGAATGGAGGATCGACCAGCTTCCAAGTTCCATTCTTTATAAGTGCATCATACTCATTCTGCATGGCTTATTTCCACTCATCATGAGTAGCAGCCTCTTCAAAGGAATTTAGTTCAAAGTTAGCATAAAAATTCAATTCACAATCAAATGATACATCCATGTCATCACCTGAGTTCTCTGCATTTCCTCCATCTTCTTGTGTAGTTGAGCTCCTTGTTCCCGTATTTCCTACTTCATCTGCATGGACACTTTCAAGTGTCTTTGTGGCCCATTTCAGAATTTTCCTTGAGGGTCCAGGTTGATCAGCTGGTGGTGCATTATTCTCTTCTTAGTTCAATCTTCCAATCCTCTCTGTTACATCATCCAGTGGAGTCTCTTGTTCGGTTGAAGTGGCAAGAACTTCTTCTTCATCATTCTCTTCATGAGGGGGTGTTGGTGCTACTTCAAATGGAAATTCCATAGATTGATCCATGATAGAGATCCCCCCTTCAAGATTTGGAATTTCATTATCACATTCATGATATATCTTTAGATGAGAAAACCTTTCCAGACGATGAGAAAACCTTTCCAGACGATCAAGTTGTCTTTCAATATACTGGTAATTTTTATTACTTTCAAGGAAAAATGACATCTCTGTAAATAAAAAACTTTTTGTTTACCTTATCATAAAGACGATATGCTTTGGAAGTTTCTAAGTACCCGAATAAAATACATTTTCTGCTTCTAGCACCAAGCTTGTTTCGTTGCTCCTTTAGTATTAAGGCATAGCAGGCGGAACCATAAAACCTGAGATTCCTAACCGAAGGAAGGTGGCCAAACCACATTTCATGTGGAGTCTTATCTTCAAGAACATTAGAGGGAATTCTATTTCTCAAATATGTTGCACATAGGACTGTGTCACCCCAAAACATTAATTTCACATTCTTGAAAAACATCATTGAGCGTGTTGTATTCATTAACGTTCTCATCCTTTCTACTACACCATTTTGTTGGGATTGTATGGAACTGGATTTTGATGTGTGATTCCATGTTTGCAAAGATAGTCTTCAAATTCCATAGATGTATATTCTTTACCATTATCAGATCTGCATGTTCCAATTTGTGCTTGTGCTTGATTTTCTATCAATGCATGAAACTTCTTGAAGGTTTGAAATGCTTCATATTTTGTCTTCAACAAGTACACCCAACACATTCTACTATAGTCATCAACAAATGTCATACTATACCTATTACCATTTGCAGAAGGAATTGGCATGGGGCCACATAAGTCAGAATGAACCAGTTCTAACTTTCTACATGTTATGAATTTAGACTCTGGAAATGGCTACTTACTATGTTTTCCTAATATGCATGCATCGCATTTGTTCCTTTTCTTAGGAATGGTGGGAAAACCAAATACACCATTTTTCCTTAACAATCTAATATTGTTATAATTAAGATGACCAAAGATAGCATGCCATAGTAAACTGGATGACATATTACCTTATTCATGCTGAGAGATATAGGCAAAGTTTTCAACTCTTGTAGAAGAGCCTCTCAACTTTAACAACTGCCCATCTTCATAACCAGTCATGATGACCTTGTTGTCATAGGATTTTATTATCTCCACAATCCCATCAAACATGTGGATGGAATGTCCTTGCTGTCGAATATGCACCAAGGACAAAAATATTCTCTGCAACTCAGGAAGATAGAGAACATTCTTTAATATGTAATCGGGTGATCCAAACAACTTAAGCCTAATTGAGCGAATTCCCTATGGTTTGAGTCTATATTTATCTGCAAAGTACACTAGGCCATTCGCAATGTCATTCAGTTGTTCAAAGCAATCTTTTCTAAAATTCATATGAGATGTTGCACCAGTATCAAGTAGTGAACAATCTTTGTAAGGTGAAAGAGAAGTCATTTCATTAATTCCAAGATTACAATGTGCAACAATACAATGAGCAGAATCATGGGTCTTACCACCGTCTTGGTTTTTATTTTTATCTTCTTTATTATGATTATGTCTACCTTTGATGGAGTTTCAAGATGCCCAATATTGATCTGCTTCATGTCCATTCTTTCCGCAGCATGCGCACTTCACATTTGATCTTTTGCTAGAGTTGTTTCTTCCTCCTCTTCCTCCACCTCTTTTGATGCTATCTCCCTTGGAAGAATCTTTAGGCTTGATCTTTGATTTCTGAGAAAATCAAAGAGATTTTGCAGTACTTTCACTTGTCTTCTTTCCAAAAGCTTTCTTTCCGTGTGCAACATTCTCTACCAAGATGTCAAAGGTGAGGTATTTGAAATTGTCACTCGCTTGCAAGGATTCAAGGTAGTTTGAGTGAGTAGGATAAATAAATTTTACAATTGTTGCAAGTGGAAGGTTTGGATTCATACCAGAGGCTTGAATCTTGTGCATGATTTCTCTTATCTCAGATGCAACCAACATGGGGTCCTTATCTTTTACTTCAAGACTGAATAAATTTAATATCAATTGAATGAATTCCATTTCAGAGTGTGAATCACAAAGATCTTTTAGAGTTTTTAAGGCTTCATAGCATGTCTTTGTAGGAAGAATATGCTGGACCACTTCTTCACTGATAGTGGAAGAAATCATGGCCAATGCTTTCTTGTCTCTAGACTTCCAAATAGCAAGCTATTTTTTTGATGATGGAGGTTTTGGATCTAAAGTGATGATAGTGCCTTCATCATTGAGATTGGTCTTTCCTTTGCAAATGTCATCCCACAAGTTGTTGTAGACATACACAGCCTTGATCTTCCTCCACCATTATGGAAATGTATCTTTTCCAATGAGTGTGGCACCAAAACAAAATTCTATTGAATGCATCTTGAACCTGCAACTAATTAGGGAAAATGTATGGAAGACAATAGATAGGTCACAGATTAAGTTTACGTCCCTTCTTTAAAAATTGATCACAATCCAATTCTGCAGCTCAATTATGTAGCACTACAAATTTTCTTCTCTCACCTCTTCAATTATTTATAAATAAATATTACAATATGTTTTCAAATATTATTACAATAATGCAGTCTTATGGCACCTTCCACAAAAATTTAATCCATCGCTTGTCACAAGGATTAGAAAATATTGATACTTTATACCTTCAAGTAAAATCGGGGTTTGAACTTCTTGCTTGATGGACAAAGTCTCAGCTCAATGAAATTGAGGTAGCTTCACAGGCAGCAAAAGATGTAGTAGAAATTTGATTTGCAAAATCTCCAAGCAATGACAACAGTTCACCGTGGCCTTTAAAGAGACGCTTTCAGGTAGCACAATTAACAGCTACACGTGTAGCAACACAAGCATTACAACATGATCTTCATGCACGAGTTTGAAGCTTTGAGGGCTTACTTGATCGCGACAACTCAATTCTACAAAATGCCCATAGGTTGCATCTTGCAGCTTTGAGGGACACGTAGAGATGGTCTTAACAGTCTTAACACCAAGAAAAATTTCAGCTTCAATGGAGTGATCATATCTATTTAATGTGGCATCTCACACATTAACATAGAAATATCCAATGCACAATACTGATCTCAACTCAGTTTCATTGAGCAATAATATGCAATAATTCCATGCGTAGATCCACTTATGATTGGAGATCGTGGTCTTAGTGTTACACCTAAATATCGTCATCATGAGTCCCATGTTAACTAAGTGCCTCAATCCCCAACGTTTCCCTGATCAAGAATTCATGTAGAACAAGTTGATGCCCTTTGTCCACAATGTCTAGTTGGGCCGGCACAAGTTTTCTTTGAGCAAGAAGCGCCCAACTAGGTCAGGTGCAGGATGCACTCTAACAGACTGCGCCAGTGGCTCAGTTTTCCTTTGTGTAGCCTGCGCTTCCCCTCTCTGGCGCAGGTTTCCCTCATGCAGCTTGCGCCGGGGTTGGTTAATTTGGATAAAGGAGGATTTCGAGCGATTTATAGAACTTGGATGAGGTGGATCTCTATCCATAACTCCTAGGTGAGTTGTCCTATGGGTCCCTTACCTCAAGGGAGGATCCCTTAGTCCTCTCCCTATGATACTCAACCTACTCTATCCACTTGGTCTTATAAATACAAATCTCCTCTCCATTCCAAAGGGAGGAAGTCTATAGCACTTACATGCTGGTGGAATTAGCCTAGGTGATCCCTATCCATCTCTTGGTGGCTTTGGCTTGGCTAGTTGGAGGAGGATTGCAACGTTAAGGCTTGGGTTGTAATCATCTCTCTACTTTGTATTTCTAACTCTTTATACAGTAATATAAACCCTTTCCATAAATGTTGTTGTGTTGATGATTTTTATAGTTTACTTCCTTAACTGTTTACTTAGATTAGTTAGTGTTTAGATATGTTTTACTGCTTGTTTTGTCTCCATATGTTTTGACAAGTCTTGCAACTATGGATCTGACGACCACGGAGCTTGGAGCAATAACGAGGAGAAATATCTACAAATATGAAGGTAAGATATCTAATTACTCGATCTCTAACCTGATCTAGGAAAGTAGCTTTATGTTCTGTTCTTATTTGTTCTAGATTCACATTGAACAAGGGAGATCTAACTCGCGTCCGCTCGAGTAGATCGTCCAATAACAAATCTGGCGACCATACTGGGGAATTACATTGTTTTGATTTCAAGTTTGAATGTGTTATAATTTGATTTCCTGATGAGCCATTGCTTTGACTTCCGAGCCTATTTTCACCACTAGATTCTTTTCTTTAAGAGTTTGTTGACTTCCTTTGGGTCTGTTTGAACCATTCTCAATCTATTTACTTAGTCATTGTTTGGAGATTTTCCATTATTTACATTGAGTTTTTTGTCTGATGCACCTGGGTAGTGCATCCAGGGTGCCTGTCTATCCAGAGCGCAATTTTCCTTTGAGCATACAGCACCATCGGCTCCTTTTCCGATCTGATAGTTTGCACTGTCGGCGCCTTATCCCTGTATACATCCTGCGTCGGGCGCTCTGCGCCTAACCACAACCTGCACCGAGTTTTCAAACTTAATGCTTGGGTTATCTTTATCCATTTTTTTTTGGTTTTTGGGTTGATCAGCGGACATCTTTTCCCTGTACTTTCCAGGCAGAGAGCCCTTTGTTTAGCATTTTTTGTGTTTGGTTTGCTTGTGTTGGTTTTTTGGGTCCTTTTGGTCAAGTGAGAGTTTGATTGAAGTGGTGGGAAATTTCAATCCCCCACAGTCATCCACTTCGTCTTTTTTTTCTTGACCACCTCGTTGGGTCCATCCCACATGCTAGATCCACTTCCAAACCACTTTTGAGCTTAGTCATTAAGTATTTGCTTGCATTTAATTGTTTTTGAGTGATTGTTTGTGTCTTTAGGTCATTGAAGTGCTTGTCATTTTTCTTTGAGAATTTCTGAGTGATTAGAGTGCTGCAAGTAGTCTCTTCTTTTCTGCAATTTACATTTGAAAAACATCATTATTATTAGGTTTTGTCTTGGTATATACATTGAAAAGTTAAAAGTGTTTCATTTTTACCATTTTCAAGTTCATTTGAGAATTGTTGGAAAAATCTTTTTATGCATTGGAATTCATCATCTGTTGATCTTTGAAAAGTTTGAAGACAATTTAATGTTTGCATTTTTCTTGAATTATGAGTCACTCATCTTCTTGAAAAGTCTAAGGGAAGTCAAATTTTTGCAAAGTGATTCCAAGCTTAAAGAATTTGGATGCATTTTTGGTTTTTCATGTGCTTTAGGCTATCATAGTGAAAATTGATGAGTTAGTGTGCTCTAAGTAGAGATTATCCTTTTTCATCATTTAGTTCCATTCTAATTGAAAAAGAGAAAAAGAAAGTACTTTGATTTGGATTTGATGTGTTGTTGATTTTTATGTTTTGCTTAAAAAACTGAAAATAGTGCTTCCATCATCATTTTCGGTAGATTTGGGATTTGTTGAAATTTACTATTTCGTGAGACCATTGTAAAAATATTTCTCCTTCCTGTACATAGATTTCATCAAAAGAAAAAGTGCATTCGCATGTAGTTAGGGTGCATTATGTTTACATTTATGCACTCACCTCATGCATTCACCTAACCGTCCAGATAAAATTTACCGGTAGAACTAGATTAAAATTTACTAGTAACTTGTGTGTTAAGTTAGAGACGTGTTCTGGCATTGTAAAACGTGGTAGCTATTGTTATTTTCCTGCACTACATCCCGGGGGCACTGTAGTTCTTCCACGTACCGACCGGTATATTGAAGGCTCTTTCATGTACCTTAGGGTATATCGAAAGGCACTTCACGTACTCGGTAGTATATAGGAAGGCTCTTGTCGTACGGTTGTGCATTAGACAACACCACTCTGGATTTGAGCTCCCACGTAACTTGAGTATATCGGGAGACACTCATAGGATTCCTGAGACCAACTGAGCTAACCATTTGGCCGTCTTGGTAGAGAAATACATTGAGAACAACACTCAGGGAGCTACTGCGCACATACTATCAGGTAGTTGGGTTACGTGGTCAGCGGTACGGTCCTAATCCTCCCTGGTTAGTGCTCTGAAATATTGGGCCAAGTATAACTGTTGGACCCTGGAGTATATCGCGAGTTGCGAAGCCTTGAAAATCCTCTAAGGTTCCAGACTTTTGAATCCACACCTATCACATAATTTTGCTTGTGGCCTTAGTTTGCATAGATTTTTTTTGGATTGCTTTTCTTTTGTTTAGAATACACTTTGGAGAAATTCTGGTTCAGTCATTATGGCCGAACAACCTTTGAGAAGCTTCCACATAATTTTAAACTTACTTCCCGAATATCCCTTTAATCAGGAGGTAATTTCGAGGGTAAGCATGGATCCACAAGTTACGGTCGTGTCACTTGAAGTAGAAAACTCCACCATGGAGTCCGAAGCAAATTTATTTCCTCCTAGTCCACCAACCTCTAACCCCTCAAGGGTTGAGGAGGCGGAACCATCTACTTCACCAGACACATCCTTCCAGTGCGTGATGGCAGGAGAGCCCAGATCTATACAATGGTTAATTCCATCTCAGGATGACCCTATATCTGTAGCATTCGGTCCATCCACATCCTTTTCGGACACCTCTCTAGGGAAACAATGGGACCACCTGGATTTACATCCGAGGGCTGAAACCTCCCCTCTTTGGGATCCTCATGCCCAACGGTTGGCTCCAGTCTATGAACTCATGGACCAATTATGCCAACGTGGTGATGAACATCAGTGCTAGAGTCTCTCACGGAGAAGAGACATCTTAGAAACACCCACATTTTGATATACCCCAATTCATTCATTATCTCTTGCTTCACAGGAAACAACTGTACATAACATGGCCACCTACGAACCTGGTCAACCCTCATTTCCTACAAGTACACCTGTTGACCAACGCAACCTCGGTCGACAGGGGTCTGCCTCACTGTCGACACATATCGTATTCTCCCTGGGCACCGGCCTGGGCAGGTTTGAGCCCACCTAGCAACACCCGCAGAGTGGATGAGGTCTCACCCGAGGCATCCAGGAAGAGCAGACGGAACCATGTTTCCGCCGAGGGAGGAGGAGAGTTGTGGCTGTGCGGACTAGCTCTATTGCAGTACTTAACTAGAAAATTTAAGCATTCGACATGGAATTATAACATATTTCTTAATCGTAGCATTTATCATCACAGTAACAGTAAGTAGATATTGCATCAATAAAATATAACAACATTCATATATCGCAACATTGCATAAAGATAGTACCAAAACATCATCATTGTATTACTGTCAGCCGTATACCAGAAGTAAAAACATAGATCTCCATGTACATTCACCTTCTTCTTGCTCGCCAACTACTGTCTTTGTCTCATCTCTATCTATCCTCTCTGCATGTCTGTGTGTGTGTGTATATATATATCTAACACTTACAATTCTCATTTATTTATAGGCTTCTGCCATTACAATATTTGTCCACTTACAAATGACTTCGTAATCGACACTATGGACAAATGACCAAATATCTAACTGACTTGGTCCAAATGACCCAAAAACCCGCATGCCGTGGTACAATTGAGTCACTATTACATAACATATGGTCCAAGTGACCCAAAAACCCACCAACTACGATATACTTGACTCATTGTTACATAACATATGGTCCAAGTGACCCAAAAACCTGCCAACTACGGTATACTTTAACACAAAATACTCCTTCCACGCCCTCATTCGATGTGTCACAGCGTCGGTGGTACCGCGACATTTCCTCATCGAACCGCCTCCCAACAGCCCCCCAACACAATCTTGTGGCTCGTCCTCGAGCCACGTCAACTGCTGGACATAGTGCATGCCGTGGTCTTTACCTTGAAGTCTGCATATGGCTATTTGACATTCCGCACCAGCGCCTTGGAATCCATAGCTGCTACCGGACTGGTGATCACATCGTAGGCCAATGGGTGATCGATAAGCTTGTCCATGACCTGCTGTCGATACTTCTGAACTGCTTGTAGAGCTTCACTGGCTTGCAACATCAGTTTCCCGCCAATGTCCTAGAATTCTTCCAATTGGTCTGCACGTATCTTCTGTCGTTCATCTGCCTTGGCAACCTATTGTTGCAAGTCCTTCAGCTCGTGCAACTTAGCAACTTGCTCCATTGGTGGCAGGGTTCTCATCGCAGCCTTTAATGTAACCACCTGGCCCTCCGCTTCCTGTAGGAATTTAGTGAGCTGTTCAACTTGCTCATCGTGAATGATGTAGCCCCAAAATTGTACCATCTCGATGGTGAGCCGAGTTTCCTGTGCTTCCAGCTCCTCCATCTGGGTGGCAACTTCCTCAAGTGCCCTCCTTCGTTCATCCACTTCGGCCTGAGGCGTACCTGGTTTCAACTGAGCCTTCAATGTGTCATTCTCTTGTCGTAACTGAACAATGACAGTTCCCAGTCACTGCACCCTGGAGCATGTCGATCTCAGGAATGGGCTCCGGTGTATGCTAGCATGCATCACAAATCACTGTCTCTTACTTCACGCTGTAGTCCCACAGACGGGTCTTCTCTTCGATCAGAAAATCCTGATACTTTTTAAGTTCTTCAAGTGCGTGAGCCTTCTCATCCCACTCCTTCTTAATGTCGGCCTCAAGGTCTTCCACTGCTTTCCGCGCTGTAGTAGCCTTGCTTGTCAGCTCGTCAATAGCGGTGGTTGCAGCCGCCTTGCTTTTGTGCAATTGTTGATAGCTCTTGCTGATTTCATGCATTCTATCCACCATTTCTTGGGAGGTGACCCTCCGCATTGTCTCCAGCACCATTACCAGCAGTTCATTAACATTGACAGTCACCTGGAAAACCATCTGCAACATAGTTTGCAAAGCCTCATTGTCGGTCACAACCGCAGTCGGGGGAATGTTAATATTCTGGACCCGGGGCGTGGTGCGGATTGTGACCATCTCCTGCATGGGGACATTACCGGGTTCCTTTTGTAACACTGCGTGACACAAAGAATCCATACGAGCAACAATCATAGAGAATCCCTCCTCCGCCTTGACGGACATCTTGTCGGCAGCCGCTGTGGCCGCATGGTTGAGGGCTATCATTAATCGGCCCAACTGCGCCTCCACTGGTAAAGACATCCCACTTATCGTAACGTGCTTGTGGTGCCGTTTTGATCAATTTTATTCCAGAGCGCGATCGCTATCATCCGTCGTTGGTGTTCTGGTTGACTCGTGATCAGAATCATGATGAATCTACTGATCCTCTGCTGGTTCAGGACCCAATGGCGGACCTCCAGTGTCAATCTCTGCTGAACTCATTGGCTGTCGTCGGGCCTCCAGCCAATCATTCACAATAACCTCCACATCTTCCGCTGTCACCTTATACTTTGTCTGCAAACACTGTTGATCAGTATCCCGACGAGCTTGGATATGTATGACACTGGGCCGTATTGCAAATGCCATGATGGGTTTGAACCATGCCACAGTATCTTTAGATATTCGTGGGACCTATGTCGCTGCGTCACAAAGCATTTTCGAATACAGCCAAAACTGCAATTGGCACTCCCGGGTTCGCTCGGGCTCTCATACATACCATAAATTCTGATAACGCGCCCCTCATCATTCCGTTGCAGCTGAGTAGTCCATGCCTTGGAAAGTGTCGGGATCTTTCCATGCAACTAGAGCAATCAGCAATAACAACCAACTATATGAAAAAGCACCTCTACCCACTTGGACTGCTGGAACGTTCTCCATTAGTTGATTCAAGAGATATAGGGACCAGTTCATCTGGACTCCTTCCGCACATTGCTCTGCACAAGCAACTATTCCCAAATTACATTGGTTAGGGCGAGCTCTGCTAATCACCTTATAGGACAGGATCTTAATTCCCGTGAGTACCACCTGATCATTGCAGCTACTGGTTCGATACCCACGCCCATCCGATTCCAAGTCATACTTCTGTGCCAACTGACGCGCTTGCTTTTTCTCATTTTCCTTCCCTTGAATAAACTGTGCCGGATCAACGCCATTCTTAGGAAAGCTGGTAATGAAAGAAATCAAGTCAATAGTGACTGGGACCTCTATGTCCAACCACAATGAACCCCCATGGAAGCATGACAAGAGCTGCTTTACACAAGTACCAACTTCCGCTAGGTTCCCAAAATGCGGCATGTTAATTAGCCCTAACAAGCCGGCCTATCGTAGTCCTCGTGCCCAGTCATGTATCTCTGGAACCGGTGAATGGCGTGTCTCGGGCACATATGGTGCTGATGCAATTTCGGGGTGGGACACCATGTCGTGGTCCTCGTAGCGCAGGTACATCAGCGCCGACCCAATATCCACAGAGCACTCCATCCCAGCCGGGAGTGCGGGCATATTCACACTGTATTTCTATTTTGGGTTTATCTTACGTGGGGTGGCATCCGGTCGAACAAGAGGGATGTAACCAAGGATATTACCAGCTGACTGTCCCAGCCATTGGGCAGAGGGATGAATGGTGTGACTGGACTGCCCCACCTGTTCCGGAGCTTCGCCAGCCACCGTATACCGCAGCAACCTCTTACTCTGCAGGGATTCAGAGGGCTGACCTCCTCGACGCTTCTTAGCAACAATGGATGCTCCTACCGACATGTTGGCAACCTCAGCTCCAAGATCAACGGTGTCCGAGGACACAGCTTCTCATTCTATAGAAACCGAAACGAATGGAGACTCCACTTCACTGCAAATGTCCACTATCTCCAGCTCACCTGGCATACCTCACCACTCCTTGTTATATACTTAACAACAACTGGCTCAAATCACTACAGCACTCCACAACAACACTTCTTACTAATTCCTCGGTGTCTTCTGACCGACACTAAGCCATACTTATAGCATCTACCCAAATCCACCGTAATCATGACTAAATCATGCATTAACTCAACCAAATCCTGTATTAATGACACAAATCTGTCGTTGATCCTGTCCACCGATCGGCCGGATCTGCCATTAATGCCCATCATTTTATCAGCGCCGTTAATTAACTATCTAAACTTTTGGCATTTAATGATGATTTGACCGGGTCGCAATGCTGCCATGTGTCTCCGACTGCTCCAAACTTGCGGCCCAAGCCTCCCTGCTTGCACATTGCTTCTTCTATTGGTGCCCCATATGCCACCAAGCAATCTGCAACATTTTTTTTCCCGATGCTACTTAGGCATCGTACTGTTCCAAGCATGACCGATAGGGCTTCAACCTGTGACCATTTACCAGCTTGGGGAGTATCGCCCCATCCAACTGCTGCAACTGGACCGCTCCTCCTGACGTAATACTGCTGATGCTATATGGACCCAGCTAATGCATCTGCAACTTTCTTGGATGTTTCATAAACTTGCTGTTGTACAATAGCACCAAGTCTCCTTGCTGAAACTATTTACTTTTGATCTAGTGATCATGCCATGCCTTCTGTCGATCCTTCTCCACCCCTTGGTGAAAGCCAGCGATAAATCGATCCTCTTCCAGCTACAACAATTGCACTAGATGTTCATCTAATGCAGCAACATCATCCATGCCCGTAACAGCCGCAATTTGTAGACTTGGAACAAGGTACTCCATTGGCATAATCGTGTCTTTCCCATATACCAGCCTAAAAGGTGTCTGACCAGTCAACCTTTTACAAGTGGTGTGATAGGCCCACAACACTGTTGAGATTTTCAGATCCCAGTCATCACGGTTCTCATTGCACACCTTTGTCAGTGCTTGCTCCAAGACCTTGTTAAATGCCTCCACCGTTCCATTCGCTTGTGGGTGATAGGATGTACTCTTCTTATGCTGTATCTGCAACTCCTTCGTCAATGCGCTGATGGTGCGATTAAGAAAGTGGCTGCCTTGATCACTCAACAATATCTTGGGGCAGCCGAAGCGAGTGATAATATGATCAAACAAAAATTGAGCAGCCATTGCGGTAGAACAATCCACTACGGGTGCTGCCTCAACCCATCGGGTCAAATACTCGGTCGCCGTGATGATGTACCATGCACCCGTACATTTCCCTAGTGGAGTGATCTGCCCAACAAAATCCACAGCCCATTTTTTGAACAGTTGCAATGTCACTTGAGGTAGCAGAGGCATTTCGTCGCATCTGGACTGTTTTCCAGTTCACTGACAAACATCGCAAGACCGCGCATAGTCTGTCGCATCATTATGTAATGTGGGCTACCAAAGCCCTGCACACAGTATCTTCCTGGCAATCGCACAACCGCCATAGTGTCCTCCCGCTACTCCACCATGTGCCTCAACCAATATCTGCGCTTGTTCATGCGGCAAGACACATCTGCGCAATATCTCATCAGCGCCTAATTTATATAGCTCTCATGCAATTAGCTGGAAGTCAATAGCCTTGACAACCAATTTTTTCTTCTGAAGAGTGGTAAAGTCATCGGGTGTGGTGCCGGTCACCAAAAACTAAAGGATGTCATCAAAATATTGATCAACGGTGGCAAATTTAAATAGTTGGGCATCTGGCAACCCATCTTCGATATTAGTCGGTTCCTCCGCTGTGTCAATTCGTGACAAATGATCTGGTCCAGCGTTCAACCATCCCGGTTTCACAATGACTTCAAAATCAAACTCCTGAAACAAAGGTAGCCATCGACAGATCTTCCCCCCCAACATAGGCTTATTGACCAAGTATTTCAATGCATAATGATCAGTGAACATTTTAAAGTGTCCACCCAACAAATAATGCCTGAATGTCTGCAGCGCGTAAACCATGGCCAGACCTTCCCGCTCCGTGGTAGTGTAGTTTCGCTCTGCAGAGGATAGCTTCCGATTGGAAAAAAGCAATGGGATGATAAATGTCTCCTTCTCCAGGTTGAGCCAACACAACACCTAATGCGATCGATGAAGCATCAACATGGACATGAAATTCCTTACTCCAGTCCGGAAAGACCAATATTGGTGCCGACGCCATCTTCGCCTTGAGCGTTTCGAAACTATCCTGACATTCCGGGCTCCACTAGAATGCCGCGTCTTCTTCAACAATTTTTCCATAGGGGCAGTAATGGCAGCATAACCCCGGATAAACTTGCGATAATATCCCGTATGACCCAGGGTCGCGCGCAACTGCTTAACGGTGGTTGGTGGTTGTGTAATGTCTCTTATTAGGAATTTTATTAAAATTGCAATTTTCCACTTTTTTTCCCTAGTTCGACCTTTGACTAGTTTTGATCTCTAGGTCCCAAATTTTCCCCAGATCCCAAATCTTCTAAGAAGGTATATGAATGATACTAGAACATAAATATATGTTTCAGGGATGCCTTTGGACCTTTAAAATACTTCTGCAAATCCTCTTTCAATTCAGATCAATGTAGGTAACTTTACTAGTGATTTTCCTTTGACTAGTATTGGTCTCTAGGTCTCAAATTGACTCCAAATGCCTTCAAATATTCAAGGAAGGTGTATGAATGATATTAGAACTTGAATATGATGTTTATGGATAACATATGTCCACCAAAATACCTTTGCAAACTCTCCTAAGATTCTGGACCAATTATGAAATTTTACTAGTAATTTGGGGTTCAAATCCCCCTGGGGTAAGTACTGAAAATGGCTTCCCAAATGCCTCCAAACCCACTCAAATTTATGAACAGAGGTATGTAATGTGTTAATTATTTTATTAAAGTCTCATATGCACCATTAATGGATTATTACAACTGTTCTCACCCTCTCCCATTCAACTGCAAAAATCTCCAATTCGACCCTTAGGGAAATGGCACTATTTCACCTCCCAATACAACTAAACTGAGTAAAAATGCTTCAAATGCTCAAGTACAGTACATGAAACTTGTATAATACATCCATGGTAGTATATTGATCACAAATATATCATAGAATCATCCATTCATTCAAAATCATCATCAATACATTGGCTCACAACAAGGTAGTGGGGAAATGGCATTGTTCTTCCATTAAAAATGAGATTTATACATTTCTACTTGGAATTTTGACCTGAAACTTTTTGGAGATGAAGAACAGAGTATTTAATTCATCTTACAAAATAAATGGGGCATTAAAATCTTCCCCAAAGAGTACAATAGCTCACCAAAAATGCCCTCCCTCAAGGATCAATAATATGCCATCAAAACTGGAAATGGTTGAAGGAGTGAGCTGCAATAGAAGAAACCATGAGCTGCCCTATATCTTACACCTGCAAATAAAGACTCCATTAAAGCTCCAAATGAAAGGTCTGAATGGCCTTTCCAATTACCAACTTGGATGGGAATCTTTCACCCTCGAAATTGGCTAAGGCAAGAAACTAGTCATCCACTGGCTCTCCCTCTTCACAAATGCAATTGCAAATTCTACAAATGATCAAAAAGCTGGTTTCATTATTTTTTATTGACATTTATAAAGTTCTAATGTCCTCCATGGGTCGAATTCCTTCCAAGAGACTCATGCCAACTCAAGTTGGGAAGAGATTCCAAAGAACGCCACTTGTACAACAATTCCTAGTCTCCTACTTCCACCAAATCACATGTGGAAGCATCTTAGCTGCCCTAACACCCTTGAGCGCCCTCTTGGATTCTATTTTTAGCCCTGACATGTCATATATGTCATATGTCAGCCTTCAGGTCTGATTTGTGTCATAGGTGTCATAGCATCTTCATCATTGTTGTCATAGAGCTAGGGAATCTAGCCCAAGTGTCTCACTAGCTCCAAATTGCCCCTTCCTCTTCCATGGGAGTTACTCTTCCTCTATATTTCGACCTTGGATGAGTCATGCCATGAATAATACCTTTTGGACTCCCCCAAGTATGTTACCATTCACCTTGAATTCGAATTGGTGAGAGAATGATGCCAAGTGTAGTGGGGAAATCTCGCCATATGTGGGTCCCACTTCCTCCATGTGTCTTCATGATCAAATGCCAGTTTGATTTTCACTTGTATATATTTATTTAGGTCCTTTATTAAATATTTATTCCATTTTAATGTTCAAACATCATTTATTATCCCCATTATTCCAAATCCCAAAGCTTCCACCCCAAACCTAGGAAACTAGTAATTTTCCTCCTTGGCAATTATTTGAAATTTAGCATCAATTTGAAAAACTCTACTGAATAGGGACAATGTGATTAGGCCATTGTGACCCAATGCCAAATTTGGGACATTAAAAATCCTCCCTTCCCAATATTGCTTGTCCTCAAGCAATTTGAAACATGGGTGTTGAAGAACCTGCTTTCTGTATAATTCTTTGAAGTTGCCATTGAATTGCCCAACCTTGAGTCTTTGAGTTTCCATGAAGATTTTAGAGAGGAACCACCATGCTTGCTGCTGCACTACTATGATTAAAATCACTTTATTAAGTGGGGAATCCATCTCCCATACTGCTTGCTTCCCCCCAAAAAATGAAACCACTGAGACAAAAACTATTCCAGGGTCCCATTGCGTGTATCGCACCCCAACAATTAAGAGTGCTCTCCAACCCACACTATTAGATAAGAGGATTCCTGGATCCCATTTTCTTGTATGCATTCTTCCAAACATCATGAGTACCAAATATATATCATCAAAGTACATAACAACATAATGAAAATGTACATCAAGGAGTCATGAAAGTGCTTATACCTCCAAGCAAGTAGACCACCATTTTCCAAGTGCATACAAGCTTCAAGTGACCAATCAAATCTGCTCCAATGACATAGGTGAGGATCCCATGTCCTATAATGCTGCTCCAAAAGGATGTGATATGTATCAAAATATTCAGCCATGCATTCTTTCATCCAAGAAGTGAATGAAGAATCTCCACTAAAATTTGAACCAAATAATGAGTAGAAAAAACAAGGAGACTTCAAATGACTCAAAGAAGTCTCACCCATACATCCATGAATGTAAGAATCATAAAAATATAACAAAGTATGTGGCTGCCAACAAAAATGTTCTCCAATCATAAATCTATTCTCCCAAGTGTTGGATGAAGTTCCTCCAACATCAAATGAATCAAATGTTGAGCAAGAAAAACCATGAGTCTTCAAGTGACTCAAATGCATATCATAGGTGCATCCATGTAGATTTGCATCATCATAAAGTGACAAATAATGTTGCTGCAAATGTGAATAAGAATGTGCTCCAACCATGTCATCATAAAAGGTAAATCTAGGAGTTCCATACTCCTCATGTGGCACTATCAAAAAGAACCCTTTCACCCATACTTCATTGAGACTAATACTGCAAAACATGGAATTGTAGGATGTAGGAGAATGAACTAACTCACCCAAATGATCAAAAAGTGCAGAAGTTTCATCATGGGAAGGATCCATGTGGGTAGTATCATGCAGCTCCTTCAAAAGTGGGAAACCTTTGTCATAGATTGGTTCCAATGTAGAGGAATCATGCTCTTCTTTAAAAATTGCATAAGCTTCATCAAGAGACAATTCAAGTTCCTCTTCCACCACATCAAGTGTTTGGATCTCTTCAAGTTCATCTTCAAACACATTACGCACATTCAAATTCCCACATTTCTCATGATCCACCATGTCATGAGAATCCTCCAAACAATCTACCATTTGACAATT
Source organism: Larix kaempferi (assembly GCA_027924585.1). Taxonomy (NCBI): domain Eukaryota; kingdom Viridiplantae; phylum Streptophyta; class Pinopsida; order Pinales; family Pinaceae; genus Larix; species Larix kaempferi. Next base: position 25,426,971 of record BSBM01000632.1, on the reverse strand, counting down.
TGAAACATAGGAGGAAAAACAAGTATCTTGCAACTTTTCAAGAAGTTGCTCATTTTGAATTGTGAGCTTATGAATATCCTCATTATTCTTCAAGTATGCATCATGTAACAATTCATTAAGCTCAAATAAATGGTTTCTATCAAAAAGCAAAGACATGAAATTACCTTTGATGTGGCACATTGCTCTTTGAATCTTCTCCATGTCTTCAAGAAGGATGTTTCCTCCAATGAAGTAGCTCTCCAACAAGAATTTAACACCAATGCTTGAGTGTCATGGAGAATGCTGAGGGACTCTTGGATCTTATTTTCATTCATCTTTAAGGACCCTTCAAGAAAATGAAGCTCTTGCAAATGAACCTCCTCATCTTCTTCAATTTTTCTTGGACCAACTTCATGAAGCTCAAGTGGTGATGGGGAAGTTGATTTTGGTTCTTCTTCAACTGCTACAAGGTCTTCATTATCATGCTTAATGGAACTTGGGCTTGCAACAACACTTTCAAAAGTGATCTCTATGTCACCAACATAGAGGTGTGAGCACCCATCAGTAGGTACTCCTTCATAGTTTAAGCATCCATCAGTAGATGCTCTTTGGTTCATGTCTAAGCTAGAAGGTATCTCGAAATGATCTTCCATATTTTCAATAGAATCTTCTTCATGCTCTTGTGATGTCTCTTCATTTTTATCCTTCAAGCAAGATGATGTATTTTGCCCCTTGTTTTCCTTATGATCAATATCTTTGGAATCTCTTTTTGAAGAATTCCCAAAAGCTCTCCTCAAGTGGGACATAATTTCATGTACACATCTATGATACTCACTCCAAGGTTCTTTACAAGAAGGGCATAAACATTTCTTTACTAACTCCACATCTTCATTTTTGGGCCTATTTTCAAAAACATGTTTAGCAAAGTACTCAAAACACATGGCATTTTGTGTATTTTTGCTAAAAGCAAGATATTCTTGATATTTTTGATATTGTTGGGGCAAGGTTTTATATTTTGCTCTCCATCTTTGGAACTCACTCATAGAATTATCCTTGGTTGGTGTGACACACTCATAATCATCAGATTTAAAGTCATAAGAATAATCTTAATTTCTCTTGAAATTGTAAGAAGTGTTGCATGATGGCACCTCTTCCTCGTACCATTCACATTCTGCTTCATATTGCTCATAAGCATCTGCATATTCCTCATAAGAATTGTACTCATATGATTCATCATAATAGTAAGACATGGCTTCCAATTATTCTTGAATGTATGTACCTAATACACAGGTGCAAGGACCATGCTCTGATACCACTGTAATGTCTCTTATTAGGAAATTTATTAAAATGACAATTTTTCACTTTTTTCCCTAGTTAGACCTTTGACTAGTTTTGATCTCTAGGCCCCAAATTGGCCCCAAATGATCCAAAATATTCTGAGGAGGTATATGAATGACATTAGAACATAAATATGTGTTTCAGGGATGCCTTTGGACCTTTAAAATACTTCTGCAAATCCTCTTTCAATTCTGGTCAATGTAGGTAACTTTACTAGTGATTTCCCTTTGACGAGTATTGGTCTCTAGGTCTCGAATTGACTCCAAATTCCTTCAAATATTAAAGGAAGGTGTATGAATGATATTAGGACTTGAATATGATTTTCATGGATGATATATTGCCACCAAAATACCTCTGCAAACTCTCTTAAGATTCTGGACCAAGTATGCAATTTTACTAGTAATTTGGGGTTCAAATCCCCCTGGGGTAAGTACTGAACAATGGCTTCCCAAATGCCTCCAAAGCCACTCAAATTTTTGAAAAGAGGTAGGGAATGTATTAAGGATTTTATTAAGGTCTCATGTGCACCATTAATTTATTATTATATTTGTTCCAACCCTCTCCCATTCAACTGCAAAAATCACCAATTCGACCCTTGGGGAAATGGCACTATTTCTTCTCCCAATGAAATTAAACTGAGTAAAAATACTTCAAATGCTCAAGTACAGTACATGAAACTTGTAAAATACATCCATGGAAGTCCATTAATCACAAATTCATAAGATAATCATCCATTCATTCGAAATCATCATCAATACATTGGTTCACAACAAGGTAGTGGGGAAATGGCATTATTCTTCCATTAAAAATGAGATTTATACATTTCTACTTGGAATTTCGACCTGAAACTTTTTGGAGATGAAGAACAGAGTATTTAATTCATATTAAAAAATAAATGGGGCATTAGAAGCTCCCCAAAAGAGTACAATAGCTCACCAAAAACGCCCTCCCTCAAGGATCAAGAATATGCCATCAAAACTGGAAATGGTTGAAGGAGTGAGCTACAATAGAAGAAACCATGAGATGCCCTGTAGCTTACACCTGCAAATAAAGACTCCATTAAAGCTCCAAATGAAAGTTCTGAATGGCCTTTCCAATTACCAACTTGGATGGGAATCTTTCACCCTCGAAATTGGCTAAGGCAAGAAACTAGTCATCCACTAGCTCTCCCTCTTCACAAATGCAATTGCAAATTCTAAAAATGATCAAAAGCTATTATCATACTTAATTTCTAAATTTTATAACCAACATTATCCTTCTAAGGGTCGAAATCCTCTCAATAGATTTCCATTTAGAAAATATTCCACATTTGCCACTTGTCTCCTAGTTCCAACCTTCCATCTTCTCCCAAATTCGATTTTGAGTCTCTTTGGCTTCTCTAACTCCCAAATTCACCTTCCTTGAGCCTATTTTTGGGGCTGACATGTCATAGTGGTCAGATGTCAGAGGTCAGGTCTGCAATTTGTCATAGTTGTCATATATGCTCCATCATTGGTGTCATAGGGGCTAGGGAATCTAGCCCAAGTGTCCACAAACTTCCACTTTGACTCTTTATCTTCCATGGAGGTTACCAATCCTTCCCAATTCGACCTAAGATGCTCAATGACATTTGTTATGACTTACCAACTCACCCAACAGTGTTCACATTCCCATTAATTCAAATTTGCAAAAGAGAGATACCATGTATTATGAAAAATCAAGCTAGTGTGGGTCCCACATCCTCCATATGTCTCCAAAACCATTTGTCACCTAGGATTTCTCTTGAATTTCTTTATTCACTCTATTTATTAAATACTTGAACCCTTCTAATGTCTAAACATCATTTATTATCCCCCTTATTCAAAATCCCAAAGCTTCCACCCCAAACCTAGGAAACTAGTAATTTTCCTCCTTGGCAATTATTTGACCCTTAACATCAATTTTACAAACTCTAATGAATATGGCTATTGTGATTAGGCCATTATGACCCAATTCCAAATTTGGGACATGACAGGTTGCAACCCCAAAATGAGTGCAATTTTAGCTGGATCAACCAGCAATCCCTGTTTACACACGATATGACCCAGCAATATCCTAAACGGTGCACAAAAAATACATTTCTTCAAGTTCAGCGATATCTGGTGCTGTCGGCATCGCTCAAGAATTAAACACAGATTGGCCAGATGATCACGAATCAACCCATACATAGTCCAATCATTCATATATACCTGCAAAAATTTCTGAATAAAATCCTTGAATGCGGCAACAACGAACCAGGAGAATATCGCAGGTGCATTCTTCAAACAAAACGGCATTACCGTGAACTGAAAGCAACCCCATTCAGTAACGAAAGTTGTCTTATGGCGATATTCCTTGGCAATGTGAATCTGATGGTAGCCAGAAAATCCATCAGTGAATGAGTACATCTCCTAGCCACCTACTCCTTCAAGTACTTCATCAGTAAACGGGGTCGGAAAAGGGTCATGCAAGTAGGCATCATTCAGTTTCCATAAGTTGACGCAAATGCATACTTCACCTATTTTCTTGTCCTGCTGTAGCAAGGGTTTTACCCCTAGCTTGTGCAAATGAGCACCTACTAAGGAGAAGGGACTCCTTAGTAGCAGTTCAGTAAATTGTAAGGTAAAGTGCTAAAACAGAAATGTAAATTACTCTAAACATATGCATGAAATATAAAAAGACAAAAAATAATGTAAATGGTTTTTGTATTGATTTTACCTCCAATGTGAAGGTTGGTGAAGCTCTTGCAATGGCCCAAGAGGGTTGCTCCAAGCTCCAACTTGCTCCTTCTCTTTCTCCAAATGATGGGAATGGGCCAAAAGGGGCTCTCAAGGTGAAAGTAGCTCAAGGGTGAGCTAGGGTTTCAAGAGCTATTTTGGCAGAGTAAGGGTGCTTATGATTGTGGATGTGAAATAAGGGGTCTCCATCACCTATTTATAGTTTTTTGGTGGTGGAGTGCTGGCCCATGGTTTTGGGAACCATATGGTTTAGGTCAGCTATATAGGGTTTTTTCCTCCTTTTTCCTCATTATTTTATATTTTTTATTCCCTTTTTAGAGGGTTTTTGCTATTTTAGAGAAATTTTGGATATTTTTGGAGGGAAAAGGGGTTTTTTAGCCTTTTTGAGGCTTTTTTGATGGTTTTGTGGCATTTTGGAGGCTTTTTAGTGGGATTTTTAGGGTTTTTAAGGGAAATATGGTAGGCAAATGGACAAATGAGTCATGTAATGGGGTAGATGAGGTAGTGAGCACTTTTTGGGTGTTAACAGATTGCCCCCTGATGTGTGAGGGCAGGAGCTCATCATATGGTCGATAGACATCATAAGTCGTGTATGGTTTTCCTGGGGTGTGGAGAAGAGAAGAAACAAACTGAAGCCCGGAACAACGATCCTGAACAAACTGCAAGAACTAAAAGTACATAACCTCAATGAGGAATCATCTGATCATATGGACGAGGCGGGCATCCCCATGCTCGTATCAGGATATAACATAATAATAACAATGGGCTCCAAAAAATGGGGACCTGACATATACATAGCCTCAAACAAAGAATGAGGAAGAATATCAATATATGGACGAGGCGGGCATACCCATGCTCGTATCAAGATACATAAAAAGAACTGTGAGGCCCGAAAAGAGGGACCTGTAAGATACATAGAGAACCACTGTGTACATCATAAGGGTCCAGAGGGGACACAAATCGGGGACATACTGCTGGGCTGACCATGTGTGAGCTGAAAAAATAGGTGCACTGGAATAACATCAGTGCTACGGACGGGGGTACCAGAGGAACTGATGAGCTGCTGGATCATAGTGACAGGGAGCCCTGACCTCAATGGTATGCTGAACTGGAACTGAACTGGGTACTCAAGGAAGCATATAACTGGATGGCTTCCGGATACAATCGCCAACGCAACTCGGACATCCACAGGAACATATAACTGGGTGTTCCAAAATGACTCACCAATGTGCTAGAGTCGGGGGAAGTCCGAGGTCTTCGACTAAAAACTGAAGGGATATAACCCTACGCGATTCTCGACGATGCGATCAAGGTGTTGAAGTCGAGCATGTGAGAAACAACCACTCGAAGAGGCAATGATGACTCCTCTCAGAATGGTCCGTAGGCACTGACCACAGATGGTGATGAGTCCAAGGCGTAGGGACCTCTGGGCCTATCCTCTGTAATAGAGGGGCTCTCGTCGACAGAGGGAGACCTGCAACTATCAAGGAAATGATGTTTCCTTGACAGGAGTGCGAGGTGGAGAATCAGAGTGTGAGAGGACTGATGGTAGGACTGACAAAATATGGGGGGACAACTGGGCAAGTAGAGTGGGTGGAATCAAACTTCCTTTGTTCAGAGTATGATAACGGGGATGATCGGGCAGCAAATGAAACTGACTGGTGGGAAAGGGATCATAGTTGTAATGGATCAAGGATGGTGACTGGGCTGAGGGAGACTCACGTTGGTATAAAATGGCAAGAGACTACAGAATACTCTGAACAAAGGCGACCTGATTGGGGGTGCTGCCGAGATGATCGATCATAGTGCCAAGAAGCACGGGGAGACTTCTTCATGGGTTAGGGAACTAGAAGAAGTGTGTATAAAATGGTACTGTTGTGTGGATTTATACGAGCCCAGGACAGTTCATGCTCGTGATTGCTTTCAAATTTAAGGAGTCTGAAAGCGATAAGAAGACTCTGAAGTAATGGAAGGGTACTGTCGTGTGGATTTATACGAGCCCAGGACAGTTCATGCTCGTGGTTGCTTTCAATTTTAGAGAGTCTGAAAGCAAATAAGAAGACTCCAGGGGGTTGCTTTTTCGTGTGTTAGTCTCCAAGGCCCAAAGAAGCATAAAAGGATGCAATGAAGAACTCTTCTAGCCGGTGTGACTAGAGTATTCCTTTTTCGTAAGTAGTCTACCAGGTCCGGAAAAGGGGTAAACTTATACCAGATAGACGCCCTTTCAGGTATTTTAACGAGCATGAAAGGAAGCAAGATTGCTCGGCGATCTTTTCATTGTTTTAGGAGTCAGAAAAGAGCTTAACAGAAACTCCCTAAGTGCCTTTTTCGTAAAGGACTTGTCCGGCCCGAAAAAGGGATAAAATTATACCGAACAAAAGGAATGGCCAGGCAAGGAGGAAGTGCTCAATCAAGGAACATTTATGATGACCAAGAACGAGGGTGGGGGGGAACACTGGTGGGCCTCCTTGCGGGGTAATGAATGGTGGCAAAATAACGAAATATTTTCAGTATGACAGGAGTTAATGGCTCATGTAAAAATGTGGAACAATCCGATGGAGGCCAATGTGGCGCGCAAACCGAGGCAGCAAGGTGTCGAGACACAATGTTGAAAATTTACCAAGTGAGAGCGAGAAATGATATCAAGCATCATCACGAGCTCGGAAAAATGAATCTGGCGATATAAAGTATATCAAAAATGGGCTACGGCCGATGTGGCATGCAAACTGGGGCGACAAGGTGTCGAGACACAATGTTGATATTGGTCTTGGTGAGAGCGAGAAATGATCTCAAGCATCATCATGAACGCGGAAAAATGAATCCGGCAATGCAAATGGTGCGAAAAATGGAGGTCATAAGGACTCCAGAATGGTCAAAGGAAATAACTAGGTTAAAAAATGGGTGCAAATAAAGGTGAGCCCACCAAGCCAAGGATGCAGTGGTGGGGAGAACTGATGACCCGCGGGGGCAAAATTCTAGGTGTATCGAATCAAATCATATGTACAAGTGACATGTGACCTCAAAAATGGTTGAGATCACAAATGTGAAAAAGTGAGCAGGGTTAATGACCTGCCCCCATGCTATGTGCATGGGGTTTGTGATTGTGGATCACATATGTGTTGGTTTGAACAATGGGTTCACTAATGTGCTGAGATAGATGTGATGGGGAAGGTTCAAAATGATTGATCATGCCCCTTATCCCAGGGTCGAGGTAATCTATTATTCCCCCTAACTTAGAGGTGTCAATGTGGGGCTCTATGATAGCTGGGTCAAGACCGGGCATTTCGGTATAGGACCAAGAAAAGACATCACGAAACTCTTTGAAGAGTTTTTTATATTCCTCAATCTCTTGCTCACTGCAGGAGGCTACTAAAGTGATGAGTTCAGGGGAACCTCCTGGGGCGGCAATATCAATGTGGATGACAGGTGAGATGTTGGCCATGTTACCTTCCTCAAAGGCGTCAGGAGCAGGAATAGGGTCCTTGAACCAGTCGACCTTGGTGGGAAGGAAGTCTTTGGATTAAACCGCAAATTGGGTAGCAGTGCTAGAGGAGGATGCTTCTGGGAGGAAATACGAATGATGGTGCATGTCATCCCAGGGATACTCCGGGGCAGTGAGTGCCTCAAGAATCTCCTCATCAGAACGGAAAGTCAGAGTCGTCAAATCGGTTGACGAGGGAGTGGTGATTGAAGAGATCATATAAATGGTGTTAACCTCTCCTGAAGGGGAGGAGACTGGAGGGTGGATCTCCTCAATGGTGGGTGGTGCCGTCTCAAGGTCTAGATTATTCATCTCGTAGAGAGCTGCTCTGTAATCTGGGAGATCAGGACAATGATGTGAGTAGTGGCCGTAAATACGGCATATCGCACAGGGTTGGTTGGTACGCAGTGATTTATCACGAGGCTTCGGGGTTGGGTCGATTTCGACAACGGGGATGTTGGGGTCATCGTCAAGCATTTGCATGTGTTCCTTGTAATGCCGGTAACTGTGGACATTGATGAGTCGGATGGCCTAACTCATCGCACAACGAGCATTTGGGAGGAGCATGAAACACTGGGGGGTTTTTGATTGTTTTGGGAGGGGGTACAGCAGTGTATGGTTGTGGGCCTCTGCCCCCAGTGGGCTTGATAAGAGGAGGGGGGTTCGTGGAGGACGAAGGGGTAGAAAACCAGGAGGTGGCTGAGTAGTAGTGACAATGGGTTGCACCGGTTGCAGGACAACATCTGGTGTTGGCGGGGGAACGGGAGGCGAAAGGTACCACACGAGTAATCCCAAGGTTAACCCAGGGAGGCTAAGGGTAGCCATAACTGGGGCGCTTACTACTCCCGAGGGAGGGATTAGGAAAGGGATGCTGTGGATGGGTGTAACACCAATGTGACTAGGTACCAATGGTGGTTTAGGCAACAAGGGTGGTTGATTATTAGGAGTTTGTGTGTTATGGGACAGGGTACATAGGTCAGATACGTCAGTGGCGGGTGACGGGGGTGGAATAGACTGGAAGGTGGAGGTTATCGGCGTGTCTGAGTAAACTCCAGGCCCCATAGAAGAAACAAACGAGGTGGTGGCACCCAAAACAGGTTGTTCAACCATGGGGAGAACATTTTCGGGTGCTGCGGGGGCATTGGGATCATAGTAGGTGAGTTGATCAACCTTGACCACGCGTCCCTCATGGGGGAACATCATGGTATGAAAAACGGAAGAGGAAACCGCCCGCATGTCATACATGTAGTTGCGGCCAAGTAAGAGGTTATAATCAAGTTGGGCATTGATTACCTCGATGTCAATGAGTACGGTTTTACCACCTAACTGGACGGGGACATTGGCTAGGAGGCCTTGGGGCTGAGCCGACCGACCGTCGTAGGCACGTAACGCAGTGGTGGATTGCTGAAGAGTAGGGGATCCCAAATTCTGCCATACGAATGTGGACATAACGCATGTGGAGGCACCTTCATCGATGATGCACCGATGGATGACAAGATTCCGAACGGAAACAAAAACTTGGAATGCTAAAGTGGAAGGCAGGCGGGGTTTGGACTGGTCCAAATCAAATGCCATCAAATTCGAATCATTTGGGTCAATAGCCCCAATGGCTGAGAGTAAAGTCTTGCGCTGGGAAGGGCAGTTTTTCAAAACTTCTAACGCAGACATGGCTGCGGGAGATTGGGCTAAGTCATCTACAATGTTGAGTTTGACGCAGCACGCGCATTGGGGTTATTGTTGATACGGCGAAGTGGGAAACGAGGTGCTTGGTGAGCGCCATCTAGTGGAGGTGGAGGTATACGTAACACCTGATCAGTGGGATGAGCGTTAGTGTTTTTATCGACAGGAGGGGCTGCAGAGGTGGAGCCATATTGGTTTCGACGGGTCTGGAGGTTGGCATCAGCAGATGACATCTTCAACAAGTGGTGGGTACTTGAGTCAAACATGGGTTGATCAGGAGCGGTGTAAGTGATCTATTGTTGGGGTTGTGCATTGGCTTGAGGGGGAGCCAACGGCTGAGTGTTCACTACGCCTTGGTTTGGTAAGGGGTTTTGCTGCACTAAAGGTGGTTGTTGAGGTTGTGGGGGGTTGGGCGGTGCTGGAGGAGCCGCATGCCCTTGGCGATGGGCATCATCAACCCAAAGTTGCCGAGCTCGCTCCAAGTGTGGGAAAGCATGTGTGTAGTGTCCATAGACCCCGTAAATAAAACAAGGATGGTTTGTTCGCAAATTAGGGTTTTTAGCCTGCTTGGGCGGGCGATCAGGGTTTTGGTTAGCGGGGGCCGCATTATTGTTGTCTGGGTGATTAGGAGGTTGACCGCCTTGGTCAGGAGGAGGGTTGTTCCCACGGTTACGGCCCTTGCCACGGTTTTGCTGGCCCTGGTTGCGTTGGTTTTTTTGGTTTTGCTGCGGGTTGTGTTGGGCGTAAACTTGCCCTTGGGCAGCAGGTGGGTTCTGGGGTTGCGCAGGTGCTGGAGCAGGCTGCGGTGGATGATATGTAGGTGGAGGCTGCGCGGGTGCAGCAACTTGAGGGGGTTGCTGATATGTCAGCGGAGCAGGTTGTGGGGTTGCCGTAGGGGCTTCCTGTGGCGGGTAATAAGCGGGTTGGGCGTGGGAAGGTGTAGGAGCTGGTGCAGCTTGCTGGTGGTAATAGGGCTGAGGTGCGACCGGGTGGGTGTAAGCGGGGGGCGCATGACCGAAGCACTAAGGTGGATAGGTGGGTCCATGGGAATGGTGGTGATGTGTCATAGGAGCATACAAGGTGGTGAGGCCATGTAGGGTCGTTTCGGATGGGATCGTTAGTCAGTCTGGCTAGGTTAGGCAGGTTGAGGCTAGCCATGAATAACAAACTGGAAGAAGGATGTGACACAGTAGTGGGTTGGACCAAGTTGGGGCCAATGCCCCCAAGTGGAGGGGCAGGGTTTGGGATGTTGCCCCCAAGTGGGGGAACTAAGGTGGTATAGGATGGTCCTGCCCCACCATGGGTAGTGTGAGTCACTGGTGGAGTGGTGGTAGGTATGTCGGCTACGGGAATGGGTACGGTAACCGGAATGGTGGTCGTGGCCCCCATCGAGGGCATACCCAACGCAGGTGTGGTAACTGGTGTAGTGGTGGATGTGCCACCAATGGTCCCTACAAAGAAAGGGGTGGAAGTCGTGTCAGCCATGGGGCTAGTAGGGGCAGTGTAAATGGGGTTCTCAGACTCTGCCTCAGAATCAGAGGTAAAATAAGGGGCGTCAAGATCGGGTGACGGATTCCTATGCCGCTGACGAGTGGAGTCAAGCGACAAGGCCTGAGATCTATGATAAGTGGTATCAAGTGATGAAGATCTATGTCGATGACGGGTGGTTTCAAGTGAACCGTGCTGTGGGGGATCGCCCCTGAGGCGCCGAGAATGTCTCGGGGACTCAATGGTGACAGATGGTGTCAAATATCTGGGGGTTGAGGTGAGTAAAAAACAGCTCAAAAACACTAATGCAACCGAGTGTGCAGAAGGAGAGCTCAAAAAAATAGGGCACTCAGGCCAACAACCAACTCAAAACACCCACTGTAACAGCTGTGCTACAATAGGTGGAGTATCAACATAAATGGTCAGAATACCAACAAGAAGCAGGTTTCCTAAAAAATAAAAAATGGTGGACTCACTAGACCAAAATGAGGTAAGGGAGCAAGCAAACACCTAACTAAATAGTATTCTGACTCGACTAGACATATCCTCTGCAAGGTGATGAAATCCAAGTCAGACAATATGGATAGGAGAGCCAAATAGCTAAGATATCCCCCTACCGGGAGGGACACCGGGTAGTCAATCCTAGAAGAATGGAAACTAAGATACCCCGTTCATGACACGTCCAGAAAGGTGAATCTGCTGTTTGGTCCTTTTACCGCAGTACCCCTATACAGGGATACTCTGAGAACTGCGAAAGGTAGCCCTTCGGTTACCGAATGGAGTGCGGTATTCCACTCAGGCCTCCGGAACCAGTCTGGCAACTTCAACCCTCCTAGGGGAGAGGCCCTCTGATAAACTGGTTGTGACCGTGCCAAAAAATACTAGGGGATTTTGGTTCCCTATTTGGACAACAGCTATGTCTCAAGTGTAAGCAACTGAGGGGTGTTATTGGAAGCCTATCCCCCCGATCCTACCTAACTACAAAAATTCTTTTGTGTTCCCCAAGTGGGGTTAGAATATTGGTTGTGTTAAGTAGTTTTTAAGGCTCACTTGAATTAGGTGACAGAGTGTGTGCGCGTGAGGTGATGAACCCAAGTAAAAGTGCCACGAGGTGGGCAACTTTCTAACTAATAATACTGAATTTTAACATGCAAAATTTTCTGAATTAAAATGCTGAAATTTTAAAAAGATTATGTAAATGGTACAAAAATTATGTTGCAGAAAAGGCTGTAGGGAAGTAGGGTTGTCGGTAGGACAGATGGTTGTGCAGAAAATATTGCAGCAAAGGGGGCTGGGTTCAAAACAGGTAAAAAATGTAGAAATCAGATCGCGGGTTGGTGGCAAAACTGAGCATTCGGACCGCGGGAAAGAGAGAAAAAGGCGCGGATAGGTCGCGGCTTTCGGGACGAAAGCTGCAGGCGGGCCATAGGAAACAGAGCAACAGGCACGGGCGGGTCGCGGGTTTCGGGCAGAAAGGTGCAGGCGGACCGCAGGAAACAGAGCAACAGGCGCGGGTGAGTCGCAGGAAAAATGGCTTACAGTACTGCAGAAAATTGAAAATATTTTAAACTAGAACCAGAAATTCAAACCCAGTGGAGTCGCCAAAACTGTAGCTAGGGTTTTACCCCTAACTTGTAAATGAGCACCTACTCAAGAGAAGGGACTCCTTAGTAGCAGTTCAGTAAATTGTAAGGTAAAGTGCTAAAACAAAAATGTAAATTACTCTAAACATATGCATGAAATATAAAAAGACAAGAAATAATGTAAATGGTTTTTGTATTGATTTTACCTCCAATGTGAAGGTTGGTGAAGCTCTTGCAATGGCCCAAGAGGGTTGCTCCAAGCTCCAACTTGCTCCTTCTCTTTCTCCAAATGATGGGAATGGGCCAAGAGGGGCTCTCAAGGTGAAAGTAGCTCAAGGGTGAGCTAGGGTTTCAAGAGCTATTTTGGCAGAGTAAGGGTGCTTATGATTGTGGATGTGAAATAAGGGGTCTCCATCACCTATTTATAGTTTTTTGGTGGTGGAGTGCTGGCCCATGGTTTTGGGAACCATATGGTTTAGGTCAGCTGTATAGGGTTTTTTCCTCCTTTTTCCTCATTATTTTATATTTTTTATTCCCTTTTTAGAGGGTTTTTGCTATTTTAGAGGAATTTTGGATATTTTTGGAGGGAAAAGGGGTTTTTTAGCCTTTTTGAGGCTTTTTTGATGGTTTTGTGGCCTTTTGGAGGCATTTTAGACCTTTTGGAGGCTTTTTAGTGGGATTTTTAGGCTTTTTAAGGGAAATATGGTAGGAAAATGGACAAATGAGTCATGTAATGGGGTAGATGAGGTAGTGAGAACTTTTTGGGTGTTAACACCTACACCACCATAGGACTGATCCATTCGGACTCTTCCACAGGTTCAATAATACCAGCATCCAACATGCAATCAAGTTCTGCCTTGAACTTTTCTTTATGTCACGGATTCAGCTGATAAGGTCACTGTCGGACTGGCTTAGCATCTGGTTTTAATGGAATCTTCATCTCTCCTAAATCACCCAGGATTCTCTTCATTTCAGAAAACTTTGTGGGAAACAAGTCTTGAAACTCATGAAGTAACTCAGTAACCTTACTCATCATCTCATCATCCCAATAATCCCCAACATTAGCAAACTTGGGAGTAGCCTCTGTGCCGATATTCATCTTGCGAATCTGCAATGGTTGACTGAACGGATTACTTGGCGCAGCAGGTGGGACCACATCGCGACTTCCTTCTGATTCGGGAATGTTGACATTTCAGAGATTGTCCTCATCCTCTGGCCCTCCACTGACATTGAAGCACTCCATGAGAGACTGCATCTGATAGTATGTGTGCGGGTCAACAGGGTAGGCTACCCATAATCGTTGGCATTCCATCACATGATCACTGGGATTAGTCCGGCCATCATACTTTCCAGTGTGATAAACTTCAGTATCACTGAACCGAACCATCATCAACCTTCGACACTGTGATCGACCATTAATGAATTTCTTATGTGTCGCCCACTAGCATGCTGGATTATCCTTCAGTGCTTCCTCCAATGCCCGCAATCGCTATGGTTCTGAGATGCGGTCTTCAAATTCTGTCAAAAAGGTGGTTAGGCTAGGAAACCCCTCATAGACAGGAAATGTGATCGTTTCTGTCGCGACACGACATAAGTATTGCGTAACTAAGCCACATTTTCGGAATGGTACCTCATGCAATCTGTTTTTCCAATGTTCCAAGGCATCATCAGAGTCAGAAGACACAGAACTCTCGTTGCACCACTCCATTTCACAGTGGACAGTAGGATGAATATAATCTTCAGAAATATTGAATTCATGGTCCCATCCAGTAGGATCATCATCTCTTACAGGTTCAACGTATCGACGTCCTTCAACCGGATCCAACGGGGCTATGACTTTGAAATCACAATTCTTGAAGGTCATCATGCGCTTCTTGAAGTTGATTATAGCTACATTATCGTTAGCCCATCCAATCCCCAATAGCGCCAGATAAGAGCTTCCTCCCTCAACCACTTCAATGACATTGAAGTCAGCATAGGTCTTCATGCCCTCAATATTGATTGTGAGCCGCGGAACTCGCCCAATGGGTGTTACCTTCGCATGGTTAGCCAACTAGAGCTGCACAGGAGACTAGCTCAATGGGGGACTCCCCATCTTGTGCCACGCTTGTTTGGTTAAGATGTTAACATCTGAACCAAGGTCAAGAATAACAGAGTCAACATCATATTCCCTGATTTGAATATTCACCCGCATCTCTTTGCTAGTCTTCCGTCGCTGTAGGGAATTTACTGCCGACTCCTGCTGTGCTTTCGAAAATAGCTACAACCATCCCTCAATCTCAACCAGGGCAGCCGTGTCTCGGACCAATAATAGACAGCTTTCAAGAAACTTTTTCAATGTCCCCGGTGGTGGCGGCCGATCAGCATCTGATGTAGTATCAAATACAGGTGGCATATCGCAAACAACAGCCTTACCGCGGTCTTTCTCCAAAGTGCAACATGCCTCCAGGAATGTCTCCCACTCCATATCAATGTTGAAAGGTACCGTCTTCTGACTAGCCAACTGAATCAGTGGTCGCGAACTATCTTCCCCAGTCATCTTGCCTCCACGAGAGACAACAACCACCGAAGCATCTTGTGGTCGCGGTTTTGCAGAAATGGTCGCAATATTTGCACCCTGTGTCTGGTTCTGCTACAGATTCCCCAGTTGATTGACATTTGGATTGGTGTTCGACGGTGGTCGCGGGGGCTAGTTCTATACTGGTTGCTGTACCTGATTCTATACTGGTTGTTGTGGCTGGGCCTGATTCTGTAACTATGGAGTGTTCCCAACCTTCCATCGTGCAATCAACTATGGAAAATTCTTAACCGTATGATCATTACCAAAACAAACCGTACACTGAGTCTGTAGTAGTGGGAAGTCGCGCTTATAATGCTCCCATACCTCATAGTGGTAACATTGAACAGGTCCACGACCACCTCGGCCTCCTCCTCCATGACCAACTCCACCATCGCGTCCGCCCCTATATCCTCCTCGGTAATCGGCCTGCTGCTGGTACTGAGGTTGGTTAAACTATTACTGCATCGGTGCTAGTGGTATCCCTTGCCCTTGTGGTGCATACTGTTGTTGCTGTACATATTGTGGCTGAGGGGGAGTCATCTGCATTGGAGTATATTGTGGCATGAACTGCTGCGGTTGTTGTTGCTGTGGTGCAAACTGCATCTGCGGTTGCGGTAGCGGCTGAGCTACCCGCGGTGGCAGTTGTGGCTATTGCACAACGCGCTAATCGTCCTTGACGTAGAATGAATCACACATCCTCTCCTGCAGCAACCCATATGCACGACAATCCTTGTCATCATGACCCACTGACTTGCAAAATGTGCAATAAAGATTTCATGGGATTGTGACCATTTTCTGCATATGCGGGCAATTATCGTGGCTGTGCCCAAACACGTGACAAATGCGACACCACGGCATACTGCCGCCATTCAACAGGTTTGGCGCTCCTAACACCAAATAATTACGAAAATCGAGACAATTATCCTTTGTATGCCCTTCTCCTCGGCATCGCGTACACCATACTTCATCACGTTGTTCCTTGTTCTTCTTCAAATCTTGCAACTGTATAGTTAGGTTAGTGATCTGCGTCTATATCTACGACATCCCGGCCGCATTATCTCCAATCGGTGACACCTCCAATCGCATTTCAATCTCTAGAGCTTCGCTAGGCATCACTATGTTTTGCTGCATTAGCGATAGCCGAATGTGGGGTAGCAGTGACGCAATGAACCATTCTTTATGCTGAACGACGCTCATATCGAAACTAACCTTTTCCATCAGCGTCTTGAATCGCTGGTCGAAATCCCATACCGTCTCATTGGGATACTACTTAATTTCCTTCAATTCAGTAATATATTGAGCCTCCAACTTAGGCCTTCTAAATTCGGCAATGATCCCATACCGAATCTCATCCAACAACTTCTCTGGGGCTCCCGTAGGGACTAGAATAAACTTCATGAACCAATCTAATGCACGACTTCGCAAAGTCGTGGCTAACTGTCCTTTCTTAGCATCGGCGTCAGTGATCTGTTTCATGGTCCAAACCGCTTCACATAAAAACCAGTACTGTTCTGGGTTGTCTGTCGCACTTCCGTGGAACAACAGTAACTTAGCATCATCGCCCGCCATTCTAGGCTTCCTTCCTCTTGTCTGTGTGCTACTACCAATCAACTTCTGCGGAATTGACGAAATTGGAGGTGTCGAAGTGGTATTTCTTGTTGGTTGTGAGTCAGTGAGTGGAGGTGTGGGTACGTTGGTGCCAGGGTTTGGTCTTGCCTCTATTTTGGTCGTAGCCTAGTCGTCTCATGTGGTCTTCCTTTGCGGTTTTGCGGTTCAATCACAACAGGACCTTTTCCTGTCCTCTGCCTCTTCTCTTGTCGAAACCTCGCTCCTCCTCTTGTAAGACCACTTTCTTCCTCAGCTTCGCTCACAGTCTCCTCATGGTATGCACCCATCTACCCCTTACCATTCCATGTACCGTTCCCCAGCAGTCGCGGTACCCACGGCCTCTACCCACCAGGATGTCTACTGATCAAGGTGCATCTTTAATATACCATTTTCACATATTAGCATCTTAATCGACAATTGGAGCGACAACAGAAACCTTCCCCTTGGTCCTTTTACCCTTTTCGTAGATTAGCATCTTAATCGACAATTGGAGCAACAACAGAAACCTTCCCCTTGGTCCTTGGAAAAAGTATCTTTCAGCTTCACTATAGGATTTCTTCGTGTCAACTTCAAATTCAGTGATATATCCCTCCGAGATGCTATCAAGCCAAACTTCGACAGCCCGCGATGCCTTGTTATCGACTTCCTGCAGCTCCTGAATCAACTCCGGGGTCCAAGCTGTCGGCTCACCACCCTGGAAGTTCCTCTTCTGGAAGGTTAGCTTTGACAACCATTCGTACAGGATGACCGGGAATTCACAGAAAAACCATTCATGCGGACTGTCATGAATATACCTTCCCAGCCAATGGTCTACTGTCAGTCGCGTGTTCCGGCTTTCTTCTTTAGCAAACTCCCTCAACTTCTGATCAAACCAGCTCTGTATCTCCGGCTTCGTCGGGTGCCACAACATGACCTCCTTTCACTCTGCACACAGTCCCAAAAACGGGACCATTTGTTGACCAATGCAACCTCGGTCGATAGGGGTTTGCCTCACTGTCGACACATATCGTAGTCTCCTTGGGCACTAGCCTGGGCAGGTTTGATCCCACCCAGCAACAACCGTAGAGCGAATGAGGTCTCACCCAAGGCGTCCAGGAAGAGTAGACGGAACCATGTTTCCGCCGAGGGAGGAGGAGAGTTGTGGCTATGCGGACTAGCTCTATTGCAGTACTTAACCAGAAACTTTAAGTATTCGACATGGAATTATAACATATTTCTTAATCGCAACATTTATCATCACAGTAATAGTAAGCAAATATTGCATCAATGAAATATAACAACATTCATATATCGCAACATTGCACAAAGATAGTACCAAAACATCATCATTGTATTACTGTCAGCCATACACCAGAAGTAAAAACATAGATCTCTGTGTACATTCACCTTCTTCTTGCTCGCCAACTACTATCTCTGTCTCATCTCTATCTATCATCTTTGCATGTTTGTATGTGTGTGTATATATATATCTAACACTTACGATTCTCATCTATTTATAGGATTCTGCCATTACAATATTTGTCCACTTACAAACGACTTCCTAACCGACACTATGGACAAATGACCAAATATCTAACTGACTTGGTCCAAATGACCCAAAAACCTGCATATCGCGATACAATTGACTCACTATTACATAACATATGGTCCAAGTGACCCAAAAACCCGCCAACTACGGTATACTTGACTCACTGTTACATAACATATGGTCCAAGTGACCCAAAAACCCGCCAATTGTGGTATACTTTAACACAAAATACTCCTTCCTCGCCCTCATCCGATGTGTCGCAGCGTCGGCTGTACCATGACATTTCCCCATCAAACCGCCTGCCAACAACACCTCTTAATCAAGAGACCAATTGCACACCCTAAATGACTCAACATATTGAGGGACAATAGTCCAACACTCTTCCTACTACTATTGGAGCATTACCCACCCCTCCCCCACCCCAAAACTCACGGGGAGGATACTCTTTACCTCCTAATTTTATTATGAGTAGTGTTCCTCCGATAGTAAGTAGTCAACAACCCATTATGAGTCAACCATCCACTAGTGGTCAACACGTTGTTAATGGGGGGAAACCCCCGTTTCCTAGCCATAGTACGAGTGGAGGACTACCAATTGGTCATTCCCTTGGCATCTCCTTACCCATTGTGGGATCCACCATGGGATTACATCATGGCGGGGGACCATCCAACCCAACTCAAAAACCATGGAGTCAAGCGCATCTAGGCTATTTTAACCCTGTGTCAGGACAACTCAATCCCGGAAATGTACTCCACGGGATACCTTATCCCATAAACCCATACACTCCATGGGGACATTTTAATGTTGCACCAATTGGACCCCCACCAACGTTTCCTCATGTCCCACCACCCCCACCACCGTTTGGTCCACCTCCTTCCGGAGGGGGAGGACCTCTACCTTTTGGTGGAGGTGGAGGCCCACCCCATTCCAGAGGTGGAGGACCACCCCATTTCGGCGTTGGAGGCCCACCCCATTCTGGCAGTGGAGGCCCACCTTACTTCGGCAGCGAAGGCGAAGGAAAAACACCTTTTGGTGGCGGAGGACCACCACCTTCTGGTACTAGAGGACCCCCACCTTATGGAGGAGGCCCACCTAATTCTAGAGGCGGTGGCCCACCTTACTTCAGTGGTGGAAATAGGGGCCCACCCTATTCCAGTGGTGGAGGTGGTGGCCCACCCTATTCTGATGATGGAGGTGGTGAACCCCCTCATTCCAGTGGTGGCGGAGGTCCCCCACCTTTTGGTGGAGGTCCACCTTATTCCGGTGGTGGAGTACCCCGACCTTCGGGTGGTGAACCACCTTGTTATGGCGGAGGACCTACATACGGTCCACCACCCAACCCTGGAGGCCCACCCCCTTATGGTCAATTCCTGCCGGGAACACCTTATAATCAGTCGATTCAAGGTCCCACTGGTCCATATATGCCATATCAATACTATCAGTATTCAGAGCTGAACCAACAACTGCCATTCTTGGATACTTTGGACCTACCTGACTTGTCTCGTCTGACCAATGATCCCATCCTCCACGGTTATAATTGGCCTCCAATTCCGGTCAAGCTACACTCTGATATTTCCAAATTTGATGGAAAACCCGTTGAAGACCCAAAAAACCATGTGATGAAATACCACCTATGGTGTTCATCGAATTCCTTGATGGACGACTTGATCCGTCTAAGGTTGTTTCAATGGACCCTCATTGGCCCAACTACCAAGTGGTATATTGAATTACCACCGCACTCATTTCTCGATTTCCGCTCTCTTTCTATGTCCTTCCTGACTCGTTTCCAGTTACCCATACGATACAAAAATGGTACAGACCTACTGACTTCGCTCCGTCAAACCACTGCAACTCATATCTCTTATCATATCCAGGAGTGACGGAGGAGATAATGTCTCATTAAGGCTCCCATTCTAGACCAACTCTTAGCTGACTGGTTCACGAAGTCTCTTTTACCCACCGTATCTCGATATGTGGCCATGGGATGGATCGTCACCGAGGAACATGCTATCGCTCGTGCCCACTACTTAGACCTTGTCTATGCTCAATCTGGCATGTTATATGACATCGTTCCTGATGCACCCTGCCCTACTTATGAACTTGCAAAACCACCCAAGGGACCTCAAGCCGATGACATTATTTGTTCTCTTAACTCCCAGCCTTCTACTCAAATTGGTGGATCGTCGAACCTCCATGGTTCTTCCCCACCCCCACCAAAGGCTGGCAGCATCACCCCCAAGTCATCCACTCCTGCTCCCACTAAGGAGGTGAATTCTGTTCAATCAGCTTCGCCTAAGAATTCCAGTGGCAAGAGAAAAATAAAGGTAAACCCAAGAAATATTCCAACCCGCAGGAGCATAAGAACCCCCTTGAAGACACGAAATACGAGCGGAAGCTAAAGTATCCTTGTTTACTATGTGGTGGTGACCATTTATCCAAAGAATGTCCCCACCGAGACGAAGTGCAGAAGTTTCTTAAGGGAAAATCCACACCTGTAGTTCTCAATGATCACTTCCCCACCCAGAATCAACAAATTATTGCTCAACCCTCTCCTTCTCAAGGAGACACATCTTCCACAGTGAATGTTCTCATGATGAGTAGTGAGACGGTTAACCTAAACACACGATCGCACTCATATGACTCAGTCCTCCGAAGGAACCCATTGGAAGTAATACTGAAAAAAATTCCACTTCTATTCCCGATGTTACTGTACCACATGCTCCTCTCACCATTGAGAATCCTTCTTTAGAGTCAGTGTTGCATCCACCTAAGAGCACGATTCAAAAAGCAGTTTTCCATCCTAATGCTCGAGCAACTCAGAATTACAACATTGTAGAGGACTTGGCGCAAGGTCCTTGTGCCATGTCGACACTAGAGGTCTTGCAGAATTGTACCAACCAACGCAAGAATATTCTCGCTTCCATTGGCGCGGTAGATCCGGATTCCTCGAATACTATCATGTTTCGACTTGAGTACTTTAAACCGAGGCTTTCCCACCAGCTAGCATTCCAAGTTTCTACGAAATTTGTTGGGAAGACAGTCCATCGTACTGTACTAGATGAAGGCGCTTCTACCTTGGTCATGTCGTTGTCTTATTGGAGAGCCATCAGTTCGCTTGAGTTATACCATTCTCCCACTACCCTGAAAGCATTCGACGGTCATGGATTTCAACCCCATGGGCTACTACAAGCCTTAGTAGTAGAGTTATGGGGTAAGACTGCAACCATTAACGTGGAAGTAGTCACAGCCCCTTTGGATTATAATCTCTTACTTGGTCATATTTGGTTTTATGCCATGACTGCAGTCGCGTCATATGTATTCCACATTATGCAATTCCCTCACCAAGGCCGAATTGTCACTGTCGACCAACTGGACTTCAGTACAGCGGACACCACTACTCACCCCGACGATTATGTCCCATTGCTAGGACACTCTTTGCAGCTATATGAGAGCGTGGGGGTCAGCCTCATAAAAGATTCATCTCTTATGGGTGTCTTTCCAACCCCATATCTCCCTAACCATGTTGCCATGGTGCACATGATCTCCTCAATGATTCCATCTTTTCCAAACTCTACCGATCAATGGCTCGTACCCGACGAAGCAACCATGCATTTGATTGGAGATAGCATGCCTCTTTTGTTACACCTAAATCTTTCCACCATAAGACTCAGTGTAAACATACCTGAAGTTTCCATGACTAGGAAGTTAAAGTGGAAGAGATACTGACCTATTTTCAAGGTTTTCGGAGGTCACCCTTGTGCAGCATGCGGCGACGTAGGTTGTCCTAATGCAGCTTGCGACGATGTGAGTTAAAGTGGATAAAGATTGTCTTTGAGCCATTTCTCGAAGGTGTGTGATGTGGATCTCTATCCCTAACTTATAGGGGAGTTGGCATTCGGTTCCCTAGCCCTTTGGGAGGATCTCTTAGTTGTATCCTACTATATCTCATCCTACCCTATCCTCCTAGTCCTATGTATATGAATCTCTTCTCCATTCCAAAGGGAGGAAGTCTATAGCACTTGCATGTTGGTGAAATTAGCTTAGGAGATCCCTACTCATCTATTGGGAGACTCATACTTCCTTTGGAGGCTTTGGCTTGGCTTGTTAGAGGAGGATTGCGACGTTAAGTCTTGGTTGTAATCCTCTCTCTACTTTGTATTTCCCTCTTTTAATACAGTAATATAAACTTTTTCCACCAAATGTTGTTGTGTTGATAATGTTTGTGTACTTTACTTGCTTAACCGTTTACTTAGATCTGTTACTGTTTAGATATGTTTTACTGCTTGTATTGTTTCTGTATGTCTTGAAAGGTCTTGCAGCTGAGATCTGACGACCGTGAAGCTTGGAGCAACAACAAGGAGAAAGATCTACAATCTGAAGATAAGATATCTAATCACTCGATCTTTAACTAGATCTAGGAAAGCATTTCTATATTATGTCCTATTTGTTCTAGATTCACATTGAACTAGGGAGATCATGCCTTAAGTCGGATTTCAGGAGATTGTCCGTTAACACTTTCACCCGCTAAAATCACTTATGAGGATATCCAGTCACACCCGAGGACCACTTGGATGTGGCCTCTACACCTTGTTCTCTACAGTGGACGACATCCTTACCAAATCCTCTGCTCCAGAATTTTCATTCCGACGAGTCCATTATGGAGATTATGAGTGTAGATGACCCTCCGTGGGAAGACCTCCACCATCGATCGTCTTTCCCACCCCCACTGAATTCTGTGGAGAACAACATCAAAACCATTTTCACACCGGATGTCTATCCTTGCCCCCAGTCACCGATCCTCACTTATTATACAGTCATTGAGGGAAACTTGGCGAACATCAAACCCACCATTCTGATTGAAATATCAGTTACCCCTAGTGTCGTGAAACATATTCGTTTAGGCCGAAATTGTTCTCCAGAAGAGATCACTATGTACACGGCCTTATTCAAGCAATTATGTGACGTGTTTGCTTGGACCTACGAGGATATTCCAGGGATAGATCCTTCCATCGTTTCGCATAAGATTAAAACCTAACCCGACGCTAAACCAGTCTATCAAAATTTATGACTAGTGCACCCTCGAAAGACTGCGGCGATTAAGGCTGAGATTGAAAAACTCTTGAAAGACAGCTTTATCTACCTTGTTCCATTGACAGAATGGGTCTTCAATGTCGTCCTGCGGCTAAGAAGCAGGGCACCATTCGAGTTTGTGTCGATTATAGGGATCTGAACAACGATTGTCCTAAGGACAACTACCCTACTCCCTTCATCGATCAGATCATTGACAATTGTGTCAGGAGTTTCATCGTTTCCTTTATGGATGGATTTTCCAGTTACAACTAGATCGAGATCAACTCGACCGACCAACATAAGACTGCTTTCATCTTCCCTTGGGGAATGTTTGCATACCGTAAAATTCCTTTTGGCCTAAAAAATGCTGGTGCTACATTCCAGTGGGCCATGTCGTATGCTTTTCATGATGTGAAGGACTTTGTGGAGCCCTATCTTGAAGATCTCCCTTCTCATTCGCAATAGCGCAAGTTCCACATTGATCATCTGACGATAGTCTTCCTCAGATGCAAGAAATATAACATCTGTCTGAATCCTCACAAGTGCATTTTATGCATCGAGTCTTGATGCCTCCTAGGTTTTATCATTTGGAAAGACGGGATCCGCATTGATCCCTTGAAGGTGGAATCCATTGTCGCTCTCCCACCTCCTACTGACATTATGAAACTACAAAGTTTGCAAGGGAAGGAAAATTACCTACTGCGTTTTGTCTGTAATTTCACTCAGAAGACACAGGGCTATATGCACTTATTGAAGAAGGAAGTCCCTTTCATATGGGACAACCAAGCACAAAAATCCTTCGACAGTTTGAAACATGCCATTACTCATGCCCTTGTGCTCCAACCACCCAATTAATACTAGGATTACATCCTTTATCTTGCTGCTTCTGCTACAACGATCGCCATGGTCTTGGTTCAGGAGGACAACAACGCCAATGAACATGTGATTTATTACCTCAGTAAGGGTCTTATTAACTCCGAAACTCGTTACTCACATGTTGAGAAACTTGCGCTCGCGATAGTAATTTTCGTCCAAAATTTCCATCATTATATACTGCTCCGCACCACCACCATTATTCCGAGTCGAACCCCATGTAACACGTTCTAACACACCAAGTGCTCAAGGGAAAGTATTCATGTTGGATCATGATACTTCAAGAATTTGATCTCCTCTTCGAGAAGGCCAAGTCAAATTAGTCTTTGGTGTTTTCCGAGATTATTTGTGATCTTCCCCACGCTGATTCAGGATCTGAGCCCAATGATTCTCTTCCAGGTGAGTCGTTGTTCCTCATCAGCATGTTCGAACCATGGTATGGATATATTACCTTATATATTCAAACCCAATGGTTCAATCCCCAACTGTCTCGTGACAATCGTCGTTGTGTATGCCACCATGAAAAGTATTACTTGATCATCGACGATACCTTGTATCGTCGTGGTGTGGATTCTGCTTGTATCGCCATGGTGTGGATTCTGCTCTTCGACGTTGCCTGACACATGAAGAACCTGAACAATTTCTGAATGACTGTCATGCAAGGGCTTGTGGCGGTCATCTCTCTGGTATGGCTATAGCCCAGAAGATACTATGCACGGGATATTACTATCCATCCATCTTTAAAGATAGCATTGAGGATGTTATGAAATGTCCCCCGTGCCAGCATTTTCAAATGAAAAAGCGCTCCCACCCAGCCCCTCTACACCCGGTTATTTTCGTGGGCCCCTTTGCAAAATGGGGCATAGATTTCATGCACTGTAAGCCTACCTCGGTTGGGGGGCATGGTTACGTAATAGTAGTTGTGGATTATTTTACTAAATGGGCCGAGGCTATTCCTATGCACAATGAAGATGACAAAACCGTCGCACTCTTCATGTTCAACCATGTTATTGCATGGTTCGAAGTTCCACAAGCCATATTCACCGATCATGGATCTCACTTCCAGAACCATATGGTAGATGAATTGAGCACCATACTGGGTTTTCTCCATGAAAACTCAATCCCTTATTACCCACAGTCCAATGGACAAGTAGAGGCCATCAATAAGGTCTTGAAAACCATGATTCAACGCATGGTGGGTACACATAAATCAAACTGGCATAACATGCTCTTTTCTGCACTATGGGCATACTAGACTTTCGTTAAGACTGCCATTAGATTCACACCGTTACAATTAGTCTACAGATTGGAGGTAGTCCTACCAATAGAGTGCGATATTCCATCTCTCAAACTCACAGTTGAACTTCTCCTGAACACCATTTCCGAGGAAGAACGCTTCCTTTACATAGAAAAACTCGATGAGACCCGCCGGGATGCTTCTCTTGCCAACGAGGCACCTAAGAAACAAGTCAAAGCTCAGTATGATATGTTGGCTAAACCTCGTGTCTTCAACAAGGGTGAATTGGTCCTTACATACGACCAAAAGCATGATAAGCTAGGGGAAGGTAAGTTTGAGTCCATGTGGCATGGACCATACATTGTAAAACATGTTCTGGAGAAGGGAGCATACGAGCTAGAGGATTACGATGGAATATCTATGGGAGAGCCTCCCAATGGGATCTACTTGAATAGGTACTATGCCTGAGTTTTTCACTCATAAGCTATCTTGTATATACTGTACATGGCGTGTGTTTTGTGTGGTGTGACGCTTTGTTTTTGTGTGTCAAGATCTTGTTTCGCTACTTATACCATGTTTTGTCTGCATGTGCAGGTGGAAACCTGCTATGGATTTGCGGATGGCGCCAGCCGGCATACTCGTAACCTTGATTCTGCAGCCTGGGAACTTTATTCCCCTACCGACGAGCTTATAATCTCAGGAGGAAATTGTCTAGGATACACAACCAATAATGCCGCAGAATATCAGGCGGTGATTGGGACCCTAACCGACGCTCTTTCCTTGGGTATGAGCCACGTTTTTATCCATATGGATTCACAACTAGTGGTTTCTCATCTTAACCGGATACACGCTATCCGTGACCCCACTCTACTCCGTATTTTTCAATGAGTTCGTCTCCTAGAAAGGTCTTTTGAATCTGTTCAATACCTGCACATTCCACGAGATATGAACACGGTTTCCGACTCGTTGGCCAATTTCATTCTAGATTGGTACATTACACACACATAAGATATCCATAAAACATAAAAACAAACATAACATGTAAATTATCCATTGTATAAGCAAAACATGTAAACAAGATCCCATTAATCACCAATAGAACACAATATGTATAAAAACCGCCAACAGTGTCTGTATATATAAATCGGTACAAAGTACAAAAATGGTAGTGCTAAACAAAAGTATGAAGCATGCATCTTTCAGTAAGAGTCATATCTACAAAATTTGAAGCTCATCGGCTTTTAGTATATACATATAAGTCATGAGCATAATCCCTAACATGCTCATGATAGAAGACTACGACACTCGCCACTTTCTGGAGCAACGTGTCGAAACGTAATGATACCCCGATCGTTAGTTTCTGGTAGCGACGGGGTAGGTGATGGACACCTGGCTCCGGAATGTCCAAAGTCATCTTGTGGAGGTTCTCCTTGACCTCCTCTAGCTCCTCGATGGCATCTCTAGCCGTAAGGCCTAGCTCCAGTACTGCCCCTCTCTGTGCAAGAGGAGAGACTCCAAGCGGTCGTGCCGGACCCACATCTGCAAGAAACATGTAAAAGTTATCAGCACTACCCAAAACAAATCATAAATGCATAAAATGAAAAAACATAAGCAATAGTTGTTCTTACCGATGTCGCTCCACGATGCTCCCTCGGGAAGCACCAGGTTTGGGTCTCCTCTAAAGTCTGTCCCGTCATATGGGTAGTCCTCCACCATGAGGAGCTATCCCCTCAGCCATGTGAAGAAACCTGTGTTGAATCCAATGATAGGACCCCCGCCACCATGGTAGGCCATCACCTCAAACCACCTGATCATGTGAGGATCTCGTGCGTCCTGATCCTCAAGGTCTACCTACGGACGTAAGTGTGTCACTTGTTCCAGCATGAAATCTACCACCACTAATCCATAACCAAACTGTTTCAGCGCTCCATGCTGGAATTTTTTCAACTGATCTCGTAGACTGGTGAGGATCCCCTCACACCAGTTGAGCACAGTAGGATCCATGCACTCCTCGGGATACATCATCTGCGACTTGCTCACGAGATGAGCGGATCGGCTATCGCCCACCCTCACAATGGTAAAAAGCATGGTGTGGAGGGTTCGATCTCGAACATACTTTATGGAAATATTCCCACTAGTCATCGGAGTACCTGGAGTACACCACTGATCGATCATGTCCTCTATGGAGTGATCACCACCTCGTGATCCTTTCAGGGACACAGGGTTTCCCCGTCGGGACAACCCTGTCAAAAAATAGATGTCCTCAAAATCTATGCTCAGCGTGTGCTCACCAATATCAAAATGTTGTTGTACTGGGTCCCAACATTGGACCAGATATGTCAACAAGGGTACTTGGGACCTCATCCCCGGCACTCGAAATTACTTGAGCAAACCACAGTTTCTCAATGCAGCAATACATTGCGGATCATTTTCCGCTTGAGCATCATTGATCTCATGCTCGCGTTCTCGCCACTCGAGAACCATTGTAGACACTGCAAACCTGTCAAAAAGGCCATTTAAACATCATTAGAACCTTCCTCAATCATCAAAGAAGATTTTCTTTGGTTGGTTTTTGAGTTTGGTATGAGGGTTTGCGCCAGCGCAAACTGTCCTTTTGGACAAGGCGCCACCGACACAGAACACCCTTTCGGGTTCTGTGACGGTGCAGTTCCCGAAAGGGTGACTTGTGTCGGCCCGTGAGCATAAACCCCCCAACATAACAAGCTCAAAACTCAACAAAATTAAGAAAAAACAAAATTCTAATCCACTGGAAAGTTAAAAGGCTAAGTTTAGGGTTACCTGTCATTGATGGCACTCAGAACGGTCGATCACAGTTCCCAGAATCAACAAAAGAAAAACGACTCCAAATGGCACTTTTCACCTCTCCAATTTGGTAAAAAACAAATAGTAATTATTTTTACTATTTACCCCCTTTTATATAGAAAAAGAGCATATTCCTTTTTTAATTTATTCCATTGTGGGTTTTTTTTCTATAGTTGGAATTATTTATACTCAGTTAATCATTTTTGACCTAGTTTCCAATCTTGCAGGTGAAGTTAAGTACCTCATTAATGCTGTTTTTCACGGTCATGGTCATTTCACGCATATTTTTAGGTTTGAACAACTTCTTGTGCATATTTTTGTCATTATTTCACTCTTTAAATTCAATTATTATTGACACTGATCTAACTCTTTGTTCTTTATTGTGCTCGTAAAACGATGCGAATAAGTCACCGAGTTACAGTTTATCACTTTTTCGGGCTCGTTAAACTCCTACGAAAAAGGAACCCCCTAGAGTATTTCTTTAAACTCTTTTCAGGCTCCCGAAATACGAAAAGATAGCCAAGCGAACTTGATGCTTTCATGCTTGTAAAAGTATTTGAATGATCGTCTTTTTGGTGATAGTTTACCCCTTTTTCGGACCAAGAGGCACTACTTACAAAAAATGAATACTCCAGCCAATCATGACTAGAAGAGTCCTCTCTTGCGTTGTTTTACCCTTTTCCGGGCGAAGAGGCTAACTTTACGAAAAAGGACCTTTTGGAGTCTTCTTTAGTTCTTTTCAGAATCTCTAAACATGAAATGATGCCGAGTTTACCTTCTATGGACTCGTTAAAATTGGACATTGAAGGGCCCGTAATGGGACGAACCCCTCCTTTCCTAGGTTTGTAAAACGTTTGGGATTGGAATCATCCATGGGATGAGCTATACTGAGCATATGTTTACCCTCCTCAAGCTCATTAAAAAACACATGAGGCACTCATCAATCATGATGGAGAAAAAGGAAATATTTTGTGTTACACTATAATTCATGGAAGTACATAGTCACTCTTGAACATGGCACTCATTTGCATTTGCATTCCATACTTTGGTAATCCGTTTGTCTTCGAGTCCTCCTGCTTTCATAAGTCTTGTAACTCCTTTGGGTCATCTAAAGAATGATTCCACTATTAGTCGCATTGGGGGTTGGTGTCATTCTCTTCATGTCAATACTGCCAAGTCATGCCATTCCCATGTTCAAGAGATTTTCATTACTCATCATCTGCAGTCAGTACACCTTCCATCATGTTGGTCTTCCTTGAGTCAGTCTTGCACAGTACTCTACCGTCTAGTTCACTCCAAACATATGTTATTGAGTTTCATGTCGTTGATGGGGGATTCGTCATGGCCCTCCTTCGACAGATTCATCCTTGTCGAATTCAACACATCATCCGAGGATTGAATTTAGAAACCAGTCAAGTACCTTGGGCCTGCATGCCTTAATGGCAGGTTACCTCGCTTTCAACATGAGTTTACATAATTGGATCTTGATTGAAAGATTTCATTGAGCGTTCAACTTAAACTCAGTTATTCACGCTCGGTGATATGTATTGTGATACCTTGGGGATCATTGACATCAATGGTGATTTCCCTCACACTTGTTAACGGTATACATCAATGAACGGTAATCAAGTGGTTTCTACCATGTTCAACTCCAAAACATTGTAATCACATGGATAGATTCGTATAATTGCGGGTTCGGCTTGAATACCCTGGGGAAAATCATGTCTTACCTAGGTTGAGATGGAGATTATTTGAGTTATATTACATGGATACACTTTTGTATTGTTCGTGGCTTTGTTATCATCTCATCATGGATCTACGATTGTGTCTAGTATCCATGATTGTGTTCAGTCGGTATTTACTACCATGGATCTGTAATGTATTGGTCAACAGCCATGATGTGCGTCATATGAGACTGGTATCTCAGATTCAGTTGTACTGCAACAACATCTTTCAGCCAGCAAGTCCTTGCCATCCATCTTTCAAAGCACTTCAAATGTCTTGTTTTTCCAGCTTCATGCTTTGGGGGGAATTCTCTTACACCTAAATCTCGTCATCATGAGTCCCATGTTAACTCAGTGCCTCAATCCCTGAAGTTTCCCTGAGAAATAAGTCATGTAGAACAAGTTGATGCCCTTTGTCCACAATGTCTAGTTGGGTCGACGTAGGTTGTCTTTGAGAAAGAAGCTCCCAACTAGGTCAGGTGCAGGATGCACTCTAGCAGACTGTGCCGGTGGATCAAGTTTCCTTTGTGCAGCCTGCGCTTCCCCTCTTAGGCACAAGTTTGCCTCATGCAACTTGAGCCGGGGTTGGTTAATTTGGATAAACAAGGCTTTCGATCGATTTCTAGAACTTGGATGAGGTGGATCTCTATCCCTAACTCATAGGTGAGTTGTCCTATGGTTCCCTAAATTCAAGGGAGGATCTCTTAGTCCTCTCCCCATGATCCTCAATCTACTCTATCCACTTGGTCTTATAAATACAAAGCTCCTCTCCATTCCAAGGGGAGGAATTCTATATCACTTACATGCTGGTGGAATTAGCCTAGGTGATCCCTATCCATCTCTTGGGAGGCTTACATTTCCTTTGGTGGATTTGGTTTGGCTTGTTGGAGGAGGATTGCAGCGTTAAGGCTTGGGTTGTAATCATATTTCTACTTTGTATTTCTCACTCTTTATACAGTAATATGAACTCTTTCCATAAATGTTGTTGTGTTGATGATGTTTATAGTTTAATTCCTTAACTGTTTACTTAGATCAATTAGTGTTTAGATATGTTTTACTGCTTTTTTTGTCGCCATATGTTTTGACAGGTCTTGTAGCTATGGATCTAACGACCATGGAGTTTGGAGCAATAACGAGGAGAAAGATCTACAAATATGAAGGTAAGATATCTAATTAATCAAACTCTAACCCAATCTAGGAAAGTAGCTTTATGTTCTGTTCTTATTTATTCTAGATTTACATTGACTAGGGAGATTTGGCTTGCGTCCGCTCGATTAGATTGTCCAATAATAGATAGTCCCACATAGAACGAGGCTCAACGCAACTCTTGCATCATGGTAAAGAATAGACTCAGGCTTCAAAGTGTCCACAGGTCGCACCATGCACAAAGATGGGTAACGCACGAATCAGGATGGAACTCTCGACAACAGTCTTCAGATGCACCGAACTCGTAGCTCTCTTCACAATGAGTGGTCCCTGATCCACGGTGTCTTCATGCAGAGTCGTAGTAGAAATTATATATCTCACTCTCCACAATTGGACAACTCGATTCTCCGCATGGGTGGTCGCTGCTCCACGATGTCTTCACGTAGAGTCACATTAGAAAGGATATATCTCACTCTCCACAATTCGAGAGCTTGAGTCTCCATAATGGGTGGTCACTACTCCACCGTGTGATTGTCTTCACAGAGATTCACGATGGTATCTTCAAGTCTTCAACAAGAGAGAGTTAGCAATCTCACACAGAAGAGTGGAGGAGGTACAAAAATGTGATGAACATGCAATAATTAATTAATGCAAATACACGAGATATCATAAATAATAGAACAGAATCACTTTTATATTGATCACGGGCCACTTCGAGGGGGAAACCTCCTTTGAGCAAGCTCAATACAATTAACTTCATGGTGCCTTCAATGACCTCTACACACACTTATATACTAAGTCTATGCCCAATACTATGAGTCAAAACCATGGGACATATAATACTACGGGACGACTTACAAAGCATATGCGTCCAATACTATGGGTCAATATTATGGGCTAATATAAACTACGGATAAACAAATACTACGAGATGATTTACAAAGCATATGCGTCCAACAACAATATACTAACATAGTAAAGAGAATGGTTGACATAGGTTCCTAACATTCCCTCTCCCTTAGAAAAAGCTTTGTCCTCAAAGCTTTGGTTGGAGAAATTGCTGCAGAATCTGAAGGAGTGGTTCTCTGGTAGCATCCTCGGGTTTCATTTCAGGCCACTGACGCCTTTGGAGTGTCAAGGAGGATTGCTTGGAAGGATGTAGATGAAGAAGAACCTTGTCAGCTGTGTGGAAAATGCGCTCAGAACGGTGCTGATCGGCTTGTTGTTTCAGGTGAATTCTAGCCATGTGAAGATTGTCCTGCAGAATGAGAAGAATCTGATCGTGGTTTCGAAGAACTGAGTCAATTTCCTGAATTGGGGAGCTGCTAAGGGTGTATGAAAGAAGAAATGGCGGTGTTTTTCCATAGACTGCTTCATATGGTGTCCTTTGAGATGTGGTATTGTACCACCAGAGAGTTGCTAGGAAATCCATAGAAATAGTTGGCCAAAGCTGTGTAGGGATGGTCAAGGGTTTGAGCAATCCTGAAAGGAGTGTTGTTTCACCCTTGTTGACTTGGAAAGTATCATCGTCAGCCACCATCTATTGAATTGTCATTTTTAGTCCTTGCCAAAAGAAGTTACATTGTTCCTGGTCATACATTTTGCAGAACCCAGAGTGCCCTGCTGATGAAGAAGTATGGAGTTCATAGAAGAGAGAGCCCTGTTGAAGATATTGCAACCAATTTGGAACAAGCAGAGAAAGAGCTGTAAGAGAAACTGGGTCATCAATTGTGCAATAAGGAGCGTCTTCCACCATATTGTCCTTACCCTTCTTGTAAGTGATCACATAGGGATAACCCATGAGTTGGATAACCCATTTCAGGTGTGTTGGGGAGGAGACCCATTGTTCTAGAAAATTTTCCAGACTCAGGAGATCAGTCTTGATGCAGAAATAATTCCCTAATAGGTATGGCTGCCACTTCTGTACTGCATGCAAAATAGCCATCATTTCCTGTTGAGAGGTAGATGTGGCTAAATTCTTACCGGAAAGGTCTCTTGAAGGCAGCAAGCGCATTGGTTCAACAAAGATACCTGCATATTTATCCAAGGAAGTAGTGGAGACTGTTGATAGGTGCATCTGAATGGAATTGAGCTGAGTGATGACACCATGTGAATTCTTCTTAAGGATTTTTTTTTCAGGCGATGTGAACTGATGATGCAGAGAGACCCTGGTTGTAAGCCCATAAATTTGTGTTGTGCCTCGTTGACTTTAAACTGCATCCAAATTTCAGCAAAATCCAATAAGATGGGGCCAAGTGTGCGTAACCATTGAACGCCCAAAACCACATCACATCCTCCTAAGGACAAGCAAACATGTCAGAGCGTAGGTTATAATCTTCCATAGAGATATGCACATTGTGACACTTCCCTTTGCAAGGTAAGGTGCCGCCATTGGCAACCGTGACTTCAAAGTTGGAGTAAGGATGGACAAAACAATCGGCCTGTTTGGCAATCCGAGGGTCAATGAAGTTATGAGTGCTACCAGAATCAATGAGTATGGTAAGAGGGAGCTTCTTGAAGTATCCCCTAACCCGCATTATTTGTGGGGTGGTGATGTCGGTTACAGAATGGAGAAAGATCTCGGGTGGGTCGTCCTGAGATGGGGTGTCAACAGGTGGGTGTTGAATGTCGACCTGATCATCTACTGTATCGGTAGCGTCTTCACCAAGTTCTAAGGCAGGCGGAGAATCCACATCCAAGAGATAGAGATTTTTTTGAACACATCTATGTCCCCGAGTGAATTTCTCATCACAATTATAGCAAAGCCCTTTTTCTCGGCGTGCCTGCATTTCTATTTCGGAAAAATGCTTGATAGGAGTTGGTTGAGGAGAAGGCATGATGGGAGGTCGTTGGGAACCCATATTTCTGAAGGGAACAAAGGTGGTTTTGGAGTGTTGTTGAGCTGTGATCTTGTCCTCGACCAGCTTAGCCAACCCTAGGACTTCCATCATCGTGTTGGGACAAAACATTTTGACCTCTGAGCGGATTTCATCCTTGAGACCACTGATAAAAAACTCCTGTAGAATTCATCAGACAATCCTTCTGTGTGATTGGCTAATTTCTCAAATTCTGTTTGATACTCTCTCACTGTGCCAATTTGGTGAAGTTTAGTGAGTGCTCCTGTGAAATCATCAAAAGCACTAGGACCAATACGTGGAAAAATGAGTTGGAAAAAATTTGTCTAGTTTGGCTTGGGATGAGCTTTGATGTACCAACGGTACCATTGAAGGGCTTCATGTTCCAAATGAAAGGATGCAAGTGGAACTTTTTGGACATCAAAAGTATTATGCAAGCTGAAATATTGTTCTGCTCGGTATATCCATCCAGTCGGATCAGTACCATTGAAGTGAGGAAAATCAAGCTTCAGCCCACGAAAATTGCTGGAAGAAGAGAACCCGGTGGCTGCAAAATATTCTGGCTGTCGGTTATTGTTCATGGATGAATGCTGAAGATGGAGGCTGAGAAATTTTTCATCCATAGCTTGGACTTTGGTTTGGATCGCTGCAAGTGCTTCCTCCTGCACGGGTGACAACCATAACCAGGTTTTTTTTTTTTTTGGTGGAATGAGTAGAAAAACACAAACAGAAGCTGATTTAGTAAAGGAAAATTTGGATTGGGGAAACAATCTGATGGGTAATTGGGGTTTGACTAGATTTTGGACACTGTCGAAAGGACAAGAAAGCAAAAAGGGGGATTTCAGAAGCGGGTTGATAGAACGAGAAAATTTGGCAGAGAGGGACAAAGAAGCATAATTCAGAAAGGAATTCTGTGGTAAAATTTGAAGGGGATTGGGTGAAATTTGAGGAAGTTATGGAAAACCCTAAAAATAGACAAATGTGGGATTTCGGGCTTTGGGAAGGGGAATTGGGGATAGGGTCCTCAGGAATGAAAGATGCAGAATAGAATGACAGGGGATCCCCAAAAATTTCAAGGGAAATAGAGTGGATCTGCAACGACACGGAGGGGATCGAAAACGGCTGGATCTGAAACGGCGACTGGATCTGGAACAACTTGCAGAATAGATCTGAAACGACTGGATCTGGAGCAGAAGTGATCGGCAACAGTTCAACTGAAAATAGATATGGACCCCAGGTATGTGCGGCTTCCTAATAGTTTAGGGGTTTCACTCGGCCACCAATGCTATCTGACAGCTTGCGTATTGGGGCAGTACCCCTCACTCCACGGCTCAGGTAAAAATGATAACTGCTTTGCCACAAACGACAGCTCTTGGTTTACCTCACGGGTGGGAACTAGTCAATCAGGTAGGGGTCGTTGCCCTTTTCGCTGGCAGGTCCTCTCAATGGGACAACTACTTCGGGGTTCCTGTGGTACTCCTCACAATGAGTTTTAAGGCTTATGCCCAAGTACTTCCCATAGTTAAGCGGATAGGGATTATTCCCAAATCCGAACCTGCAACAGATGCGAAAAAAAAATTGGTAGAAATTTCACCCAGCGAGCCCAAGAAAGTGATCTGATACCAGATGTGATGAACGTGCAATAATTAATTAATGCAAATACACAAGATATCAGAAATAATAGAACATAATCACTTTTATATTGATCACGGGCCACTTCGAGGGGGAAACCTCCTTTGAGCAAGCTCAATACAATTAACTTCACGATGCCTTCAATGACCTCTACACACACTTATATACTAAGTATATGCCCAATAGAATGAGTCAAAACCATGGGACATATAATACTACGGGACGACTTACAAAGCATATGCGTCCAATACTATGGGTCAATACTATGGGCTAATATAAACTACAGATCAACAAATACTACGAGATGACTTACAAAGCATATGCATCCAACAACAATATACTAACATAGTAAAGAGAATGGTTGACATAGGTTCCTAAAAAAAAGAGGAAGAGCAAGAGCGAGCGATCAACGAGAATGTTGAAGTTTCTCAAGCAACACAAGGTTGTCATGCTATTGCAGGTCACGAGGCCGTTATCGTTGAGGAATCTAATCATGCAGAGGATGTTAGCTTCTAGGTTGTATGCATTGGTAGGACACATGATTGAGCAGGAAGAAGGACGCAGAGGTTAGAACGCAGATCTTCAGACCCGAGGAAGGATGCAATGCCAAAATTTGCAATCTGACCAACACAGTAATGGAAAGAGTTATGGCAGACCAGGTCTGGCTCTGATACCAATTGACAGTAAAATAACTCTCAGATGTTCTCATTCATTCACCAAAACCTTTAATTTATACATTATTGTGTTTCCCTTTGGCATTCGGATTCCATGTGATCCACTAGACTCTTCATGACTCTTTGTATTCCTAAATTATGATTATTCAGTTGCAAATTGCCCTAGGATTCTAACAACTAGAAATATGAGTACTTTTAATACATAAATGTACTAAAATAAAGTACTAATAATTAAAATAAAGTAAAGGAATGGAAAGAGTTATGGCAGAGCAGGTCTAGCTCTGATACCAATTGACAGGCAAATAACTCTCAGATGTTCTCATTCATTCACCAAAACCTTTAATTTATACATTATTGTGTTTCCCTTTGGCATTCAGATTCCCTATGATCCGCTGGACTCTTCATGACTCTTTGTATTCCTAAATTATGATTATTTAGTTGCAAATTGCCCTAGGATTCTAACAACTAGAAATATGAGTACTTTTAATACATAAATGTACTAAAATAAAGTACTAATAATTAAAATAAAGTAAAATACTTTAGTTTCGAATTATAAACTTAAGTTAAACTTATATGAATAAGTTGATATTAATAATTGTTTGTATATGTATATAATTCTAATCTATATTCATTAAAACCCAATCTAATTGTATTTATTAAATAAATTTTAAACTCATATTTATAACTATAAGTTAAAATTTAAACAAACAAATATTAAATAAATTAAGTATTATGGAATTTTAATTTAGCTTAGTTTTTAATTATAAATTAAATATACACACATTCACGATACTGGAGGAGTACATCTGGGTTCTTGGGTGAGATACCCAACATGATAGCCATCTCCCTAAACTCGATCGTGTATTCTTTCACATGTTGCCCCTACCTTTGCCTAAAATAATGCCAACGGATCCATTGGTCCTAACATTTACGATAGTGTAGAATTGAGACTTGATGAGGGCTTTAAAGTCCTCCCACTTAGTTACTAGCAGATCTCCCTCTAGCCTAAGTGCTTCCCTGTGGCTTTCCTACCAAGTTAATGCATGGCCCTCTAACTTCAATCGGTAAAATGATATATTTTGATCTTTATCTATTTGATGGATTCCAAAATAAACCTTCAACTGCTACAACCAATGATATAGTTTCAGAGCATCAATCTCACCTTGATACGACTTTATGTCGACTTTCGCTTCCATCTTGAAGAGAGAATGGGAAGGAATATTGGTACTAGAACATGGCTACTCTCTCTTGGGATATTTCGTTGACTCCTTTTCTAGGTCACCTTTATCTTTCGATTCCCCTCACATCCAAAATTTGAGTTAGAGCCTCCCAAATCCCTGTAATGTCCGAACTTGCTGTCTATATCCTCCATGAGGATTGACATCTTGCGTGAGATATCAACGATTTGTATTTCAAGTGTTGAAAATCATTGCTCATAATCATCCATCGCTCCTTGAATAGACTCGTCCACCATGGCTAGGGTTTGAATATTTTTTTTCAGCAACTATTGGATCATACGATTACACACTAAAATGAAAAATAAAAATTGCTCTGATACCAATATGATCCGTAAACTTACGTGGATAAATTCCATTGGAACAATTCGTCACAACAGATCTTACAACTTAGTTCTTATTTTATTAGCTTATTTTTATTGAATGACAAATAATTGGAA
This sequence comes from Larix kaempferi, assembly GCA_027924585.1. NCBI lineage: Eukaryota > Viridiplantae > Streptophyta > Pinopsida > Pinales > Pinaceae > Larix > Larix kaempferi. The sequence goes on along the minus strand of BSBM01000632.1, from coordinate 25,389,282 downwards.
CAACAACAAGAATAACTAGAGCAAATAAGTACATATTCCACACAATAACACAAGGTATACCCTGGGAGAACCCACTATGGGGAAAAACCCAGCCACAAATGAGGACTATGCCTTGCTCTTTATGTTAAATTGTAAATACAAAGGAAATGGTACTCTTTATGAAATTTATAGCTATGACTCCGTGGTCCGAATGGATACTACATGATCTCTTATCTCCTTTGTTATTCTCTAACATCCACTCCCATGTTGTTTCTCAACTATGGAACAATACAATACATCAAAAGAATGGAATCCCCCTTCTCTTCTAGCAGCCCAATATTTAACATAGCTTGGTAGCCGTTTAAGGTTTCTGCATGCCCCGAATATTGATTAGGGTTAGGGTATTGGTCATTCTAGAATGTTCTTGAAGGTCCACACATGACTAGCTCCATATGTTTGAGAAATGAGAGCTGACATGGAATCCATTTGGTACCATGGTGGTCAATTAGATAGGTCAACTTTTGGGAGGCATAACTTTTGCATATGGACTCCGTTTAAGGCGATTTTTGAACCGTTGGAAAGGTCTTGAAATATAGAATCACGTAAAGGGGCATTGAGAATGTAATGAAATTTTGACCCCCCAAAAAATCATTTAGACCCTCATATAGGCCTCAGTAGGATCCGTACCCTAAATCTGCAACATGGAAAATTTTAAGGATCCATAATATTCTCAAAGTGCAGAAACCTTGACGAATATTACTAATTCTTAAATTTGCAACCATAAAATGTTTGGTGATTTCAAAAAAAATATTCAAATTTCTAAGGACTTTATTGCGCCGAGAGGGGCTTTATAACCCAGTATGAGGGAGATCTTGTAACGTGTGTCCATCTAACGTTACTTGAGTATGAGGGAGATGTTGTAACATTTGTCGAGTAACGTTACACGAGTTTGAGGGAGATGTTGTAGCGTTTGTCGAGTAACGTTACACGAGTATGTATGAGGGAGATGTTGTAACATGTCGGCATAAACAAAAAAAAATAATATAAAGTAAAAAGTAATAAATATTATGTCTGATATTAATAAAATTATAGCTGACATAAAATAAAGAAGTTAAAAAAATATTACAGTGGATATGAAAAGTATAAACATAATATTATACCCGACATAAAATAAAGAAGTAAAAAAATATATAGCAGACATGAAAACTAGAAATATAAGAAGTAAAAAAAAACAAGATGCATATTGATTTGAATCATGGCATTGATTTCAACAAATGCATTGTTTCTTTTTGTTATTTACATATGCAAATTGAATTCATCAATTTAATAGAAAAATGTTACAAAAAAATCTATTATAGCCTGCATAAAAATATAAATATAAGAAGTAAAAAATATTATAGCTGACATAAAATGTAGAAATATACGAAATAAAATAAAGAAGTAAAAAATATATTATAGTAGCCATAAGAAGTAGAAACAAAAGAAGTAAAATAAATACTATAGCCGACATAAGAAATAGAAAAAATAGACAGGTTTGAAACTTAATAAAAAAACATGGTTGCATTGATTTCAACAATGCATAAAACAAATATTAGAAATATAAGAAGTAAAAAAGATAAATAATAGCTGACATAAAAAGTAGGAACATGGTTGCATTGATTTCAACAATGGGTAAAACAAATATTAGAATATAAGAAGTAAAAAAAATAAAGAATAACTGACATAAATAGCAGAAACATAAGAAATACAAGAAATAAGTAAAAAATATATTATAGTAGTCATAAAAAATAGAAACACAAGAAGTAAAGTAAATACTATAGCTGACATAAGAAATAGAAAAAATAGATGAGATTTGAACCTTAATAAAAAAACATGGTTGCATTGATTTCAATAATGCCTAAAACAAATATTAGAAAGATAAGAAATAAAAATGATAGCTGACATAAAAAATAGAAACATGGTTGCATTGATTTTAGCAATGAGTAAAACAAATATTAGAAATTTAAGAAGTCGAAACATGGTTGCATTGATTTAAAAAAAAATACTATAGCTGACATAAGAAATAGAAAAAATAGAATGGATTTGAACCTTAATAAAAAAAATGGTTGCATTGATTTTAACAATGTGTAAAACAAATATTAAAAATATAAGAAGTAAAAAACATAAAGAATAGTTGACATAAAAAGTAGAAACATGGTTGCATTGATTTTAACAATGTGTAAAACAAATATTAGAAATATAAGAAGTAAAAAAGATAAAGAATAGCTGACATAAAAAGTATAAGCATAAGAAATAAAAGAAATAAGTAAAAAATATATTATAATAGCCATAAGAAGTAGAAACAAAAGAAGTAAAATAAATACTATAACCGACATAAGAAATAGAAAAAATAGAAGGGATTTGAACCTTAATAAAAAAACATGTTTGCATTGATTTCAACAATGCGTAAAACAAATATTATAAATATAAGAAGTAAAAAAAATAAAGAATAGGTGACATAAAAAGTAGAAACATGGTAACAAATATATTATACTAGCCATAAGAAGTAGAGACAAAATAAGTAAAATAAATACTATAGCAGACATAAGAAATCGATAGAAGGAATTTGAACCTTAATAAAAAAACATGGTTGCATTGATTTCAACAATGCGTAAAACAAATATTAGAAATATAAGAAGTAAAAAGATAAATAATAACTGACATAAAAAGTAGAAACGTAAGAAATAAAAGAAAGAAGTAAAAAATATATTATAGTAGCCATAAGAAGTAGAAACAAAATAAGTAAAATAAATACTATAGCTGACATAAGAAATATAAAAAGTAGAAGGGATTTGAACTTTAATAAAAAACATGGTTGCATTGATTATAGTAGTTATAAGAAGTATAAACAAAAGAAGTAAAAAAAAATACTATAGCTCACATGAGAAATAGAAAAAATATAAGGGTTTTGAACCTTAAGTTCAATCATCTCAATACTTACCAATAGACAACAAACACATGTTCTTAAAAAACACAAGATGTATGTTGATTTGATTTGTTGCATTGACTTCAACAATGTATTGTTTTTGTTTTTTATATGTATGCATTGAATTTATCAATTTAATAAAAAAACATTGTTGCATTCATTTCAACAATGAATTGTTTAATAAACCACAATGGCAACCATAATAGTAGTTAGATTTGATAACTAAATATAACTTCAAGCCAAAAGTGTTTTGAACCTTGGTCTCTAGGTTAACACAAGCTCAATAACCTTACTGCTTACCAATAGACCACACACAAATGTTGTTAAATAACACAAGATGCATATTTATTTGATTCGTTGCATTGATTTTAACAATGCATATTTTGTTTTGTTTTTTAAATGTATGTATTCAATTTATCAATTTAATAAAAAGTAAAAAATTTGCATTGATTTCAACAATGCATTGTTTTTTTTTATTTACATTTATACATTGGATTTATCTATTTAATAGAAAAACTAATTGCAATGATTTCAACATATTAAAGTTTTTTTCTTCTTCTCTATTTTAGGGTATATTGTGGATCCTCATGATAATATTACAAATAATGAAGATATTGATGATCAAAAAAGAAAAGCATGACAAATGTATAGAAGAGAAAGAGAAAAAGAATCATCATAACATATAGAAGAACCTAGAAAACATGAACGTGAACTAAAGAGATCATGAAGAAGTGTTATTTGTGCAAAGGGATTCTCAAAAGCATGAATGAGAGATGATTTCAGGGTTATATATGAATCAATATATAACTACCAATGAATATGAAATACTTGGATACATGGAATGTGATAACAAGGAAAATTGGAACTCTAATTTTGTTGATATGGAAACTTCCAATCGTGCACTACAGTTAATATCTGAAAACCGACAATTGAATTCCATTGGTCATAATAATCGTACTCAAAATTATTCAATTGAAATCTTAGCGGAGAAGTAAATAAAATAATTTGAGATTATTCTTGAGCATTATATAGGTGGGAACAATGAACCACTACGGATGATTATCTAAGGAATTGCAGGTACAAGAAAATATTACTTGATTGGAGCTATTAGAAAAACACAAAAAAATGATTATCTTCCAGATAAGTCACCATTACTTCTTTTGGCCCCAACCAATGTTGTAACGTTTAATATATCTACATCAACAATTTACTCAATCCTTAATACTTATTACTTACATTATGATAATCCTCATAATTCTATTTGTGTTTTCAACTTAACCTATTCCTTAAAATGCTGATCAAACTCTAGTTTTGTGTCACCGCCCATGACTAGAACCAGCCTAGATCCAAATCCTAGGCTCTATCAAGTGCCGAGAGGGATCAAATATCCCAAGGTGCAAACCTCGAATAGCTCATTGAGTGCAATACCTCAGAATAGGTTTGCACCTCGGGATATTTGATCCCTCTCGGCGCTTCATAGAGACTAGGATTTGGATCTTATAGTTTTTGGACAATTTTGGTGATTTTTTGAGTGAAAAAAAACTATCCCATGGAATTTGGGTGAATCATCTTTGAAAAAAGGGCAAATTGGCACATCTTTTTTGGAAAAAAAGGGTCAAAAGATATCCCATGGGATAAATTTCTCCCCTAAAATTTTCCTTGATTTCCAAAATGACACATGCCCATAAAATGGGCCCTACAAGCCAATTTACTCAATCTTCTAAACCAAAAATCTCCAAGTAGGTGACAAATTATATATTGATCATTTTCGAATGAGGCCCTTGTTTGACTGCACTTGACTATTGTGTCTCCAAATCTGTTTATCTAGTTTTGTTTCTTCTCACATGCTTGGGGTTGTTTATTGTGTAATGGTTATTATGTTTGGCAATTTGTCATTAGTTAGTTAAGCTTCTTCAACTAACTCAAGGATTGTGAGTCATCAACCGTCTTGGTGGTACTAGACTACATAATGACATCAAGCAGCGAGGAGAAGGGTCCCAAAATATTATACTTGCTATTGTATGTCGTGAGAAAGTTTCCTAGTCTCTATAGTTGATTTTTTCAATTGCACAAGTGTGTTAGAGTCTAATTGTTCTATTGATAGCAAGAGTTTCAGTTAAATGGAAAATGGGAAGTTAAGTGTTGATATGATATGTTTGAGGTACATTATATCATTTGTTTGCCGATGTAAGGGTTTATTTATTCACCATTAGCTTGTTTAAATTGGTTGCTTGGTTGCAGAGAATAATACCAGTTCACAAAAAGTACTCACCGAGACATTTGCAACTTTATCTTATTTGTTGTTTTCACCACGACCATGTGGTTTCAGAAACGTTAGTTGTTTGTGTTAGGACATATTTCTAGACCAGACTTTCGCAGAAGTCTAAAAGAGCCTTTTGATTGTATTATGATGTATATACATAATAACTATCCCTAATAAGAAATGAGATTTCTTCATATTCATATTTTGTTCCCTTTACTTTCTTTTATGTCTTTATATTTGTTTAAGCACTTTTTGGAAGTTTTCTTGTCATAAATTTTATTTGGATATAAAAAAAAAATTATTTAGATATAAAATAAAATGAAATTGTTGGATTGGTGTTTTATTTGAGCTATATAATATATATATATATAACCAATCCAAAATTCCCTTTTTATGGTGTTTCTTTTGTCCTTATATATGTTTAAGAGCTTTTTAGAAGTTTTCATGTCATAAATATTATTTGGATATAAAATAAAAGAGAAATTATTGGATTGTTGTTAAAATAAAAGAGAAATTATTGGATTGTTGTTTTATTTGAGCGTATATATATATATAGTTGTGTGTTGTTGTATTACATTCTTCTAGTTTTTAAAGTCATACATGTGCTGGTGAACACACCAGAAGCAAAAAAATGATAAATGTCATAATGTATCATGCTACTATATGTTAGTGATAGTGCCTTTTTGTATTCCGATATTGTAATAATATAAGTAGTTCATTATATTTTCGTTTATTTATGTCCTTTAAGTTTTCACACAGAATATCTTGAAGGTTGTGAGTATGTTATGTTAGGGTATAAAATCAAGGTTTTATTCTTGTTTCTTCTTGGTTTAGTCGACCAAGAGGTTGAGAAGTTGATGTGAAAGAATCTCCTACGTCAATAGACACTCCCCTGATGATGGGTGGAGTATCCACTCACTAATATTGAGTTACACTAAATTCCAACACATTGAAATTCTAGAAACAGTGACACAACAACATTTTAACCCTCATATTAATAATTTTAGCTATCATATTATATATACAATTGTAAGGAGATAGGCGTAAAGATATTAAAGGAGCTAGGATTGTGTTTTTTTTGGAATAGGACAATAAAAGTAGAGTTTTAATCCCCCAACACTTTCTCAAAGATCGTTTAATCCTCCACAAACATGATTCAATCATATTCTATCAAATCATAGAATCCCCAAAATAACTCCATTATGATAAAGTTTTCAATACACATAACATAAAGAGCAGAAACACAAAGGGCATATTGATTTCCTTCTCATTATTAAGCACACATATATATAGTTTCTCATAGGACTCAAAACCAATGGCTAATACTATGGGCCAGTGTAAACCATGGGTCAACTAATGTCTTAGTCAACAACTAACTCAACTAACTTAGGACCATTGACTCAACTAACTAACCCACTTGACACATGAGATTACAACTCTTAACACACCCCGTTAATCTCAAGTGGGATGGTGTGGTCAACACTATCAATGCCTAACTGCTTCCTTTGAAACTCAAATGTAGATGTACCCAAAGGTTTGGTAAACATATCAGCTAGCTGCTCCTTAGAGCCACAAAAAATCAAACTGATTTCTCCATTATTGACCTACTCACGTATGAAGTGATAGCAAGTGTCAATGTGTTTACTTTTCCTATGAAATACATTATGTTTAGACAATTGTATAGCAGAACTGTTGTCACAATTTATAGCTGTTGGTTCTGTTTCTGTATGTCCCATGTCCTTCAAGAGTCTTCTGAGCCAAACTACATGGCATGCTGCTGTAGTTGCTGCAATATATTTTGCTTCTGCTGAAGACATGCTCACAATAGGTTGTTTCTGAGAAGCCCAAGAAATAAGACTGGTACCAAGATGGAAAGCATAACCGGATGTGCTTTTCCAATCATCAATACTACCTGCAAAATCGTTGTCTGTGTACCTTGTGAGAGTACAGTCCTGTGAATGAGTGTACCAAAGTACATAATCAATTATACCTGCAACATATCTCAGTATTCTTTTTCCAAATTTCGAGTGAAAGTCTTTGGGAGATTCCATGAATCTAGAAATAAGACTGACAGCATACATCAAATCAGGTCTAGTAGCAGTCAAATACATTAAACTACCTACCAATCTTTTGTAAAGTGTAGAATTTACTGTTGGTCCTTCATCATTCTTGCTTAACTTGGTTCCTATAGCAATGGGAATTTTTACTGGTTTACATTTATCCATTTTGAATCTCTGCAGAATGTCAGTAGCATACTTATGTTGATAGATGAAGATCCCATTTTCACTTTGATCAACTTCCAGACCAAGGAAAAACTTCATAAGACCAAGATCAGTCATCTCAAACTCCTTTTTCATGACTGTCTTAAACTCTTCTAGCATCAAATTTCCAATGTAGATCATATCATCAACATAAAGACAAACAAGTAAAATGTTACCTTGCTGATTTGTTTTAACATATAGAGTAGGTTCATTACTGCTTCTGCTGAATCCATTGTTGATGAGATAAGAGTCAATTATGTTGTACCAAGCTCTTGGAGCTTGTTTGAGACCATACAAGGCCTTTTTCAGCTTACACACCTTGTGTTCTTGACCTTTGACAACATAACCAGGTGGATGATTTACATAGACTTCTTCTTCAAGTATGTCATTCAGAAATGAAGATTTCACATCCATTTGGTAAACAGGTCACTACTTTTGAGCTATTATTGCAAGTATAGCTCTGATGGTGTCCATCCTTGCTATTGGAGCAAAGGTTTCTTCATAGTCTACACCATATTGCTGTGCAAAACCTCTTGCAACAAGCCTTGCCTTGTACTTTTCTATCTTTGATTTTTCATTCAACTTGGTCTTATAGACCCATTTTACACCAATGCAACTTTTATCTAATGGGAGATCAACTCTATCCCATGTCTGATTCCACTCAATAGAATCAATCTCTTCATTCATTGATTGGACCCACTGTGGATCTTTTGCTGCTTCTTCAAAACATGTTGGATGACATTAAAATAGTGCATACTGTAGTTGCTCATCAATGACAGGAGTCTGATCATATAACTCCCTTAAGCTTCTGGGTCTCTGGTTCTGTTGTGGATTGTCTGCTAGTGTCCCTTCTTGGTGCTACTGCTGCACCTCAAGTCTGGGCATCCTGAGTGGTTCTGGTGGAACTTGACTGTCAGTCTCCTTAATGTCTGTTGTGTTAGTCCAGCATTTATCTTCCAGAAATTTGACATCTCTGCTCACCATTACTTTCTTGGTGACAGGATTATATAGCTTATAAGCTTTATGTTGTTCACTATAGCCTGTGAAAATACACCTTTCACTCTTCTTGTCCAACTTCTTTCTTAACTCATCAGGTATGTGTGTGAAAGCAACACATCCAAAGATCCTGAGGTGTGAGACACTAATATGAGTGCCACTCCATGCTTCTTTAGGTATCTTGTCTTTGACAGTTACTGTGGGAGACCTGTTCAGTAGATATACTAAACATGCAACTGCTTCTTCCCAATAATCATCGGATAACTTCTTGTATGATAGCATACTTCGGGCCATGTTCATGATGGTCCGATTCTTCCGTTCTGCAACTCCATTCTGCTGTGGAGTGTATCTGGTGGTGTACTGATGCTGGATTCCATGCTGCTTACAAAACTTTGCAAAATCATGAGATGCATACTCACCTCCACCGCTTGATCTGAGTATTTTGAGTGGTTTACCTGACTGCTTTTCATTCAATGCTTTGAACTCTTTGAATCTGGAGAAGGCTTTTGACTTATTTCTGAGAAAATAAATCCAGACTTTCCTACTATAGTCATCAATAAATGTTAGGAAATATAGACTACCTCCTATAGACTGGGTTTTCATGGGTCCACATAGGTCTGTGTGAACAAGTTCCAGGTGTTCTTTGGCTCTATTAGTAGAAGTGGGAAAGTTGTCCCTTTGGTGTTTCCCTATAATACAGTCTTCACAAGAACTTGACTGTTCATTCATGACTGGTAATCCTTTGACCATAGATTGTTTTTGCAAATGAGAGAGACTCTGAAAGGGTAGATGACCATACCTACAATGCCACAACCAGGTTTTGTCTTGACCTGAGACAGTATGAGCATATGACTGTGACAGGATAGCACTCAAGTTGAGTGGGAAAATTCTATTCTTGGTCATTTCTACTTTGGCTAGGAGTCTTCTACTAGGAGCTTTATCATAGACAACACAGTAGGAATCAATGAACCGAACATCATACTTATTTTGAATCAGTTGACCCACACTGATTAGATTGACCTTAAGATTTGGAACATAGAATACATCATTTATGTACTTCTTCTCATTCTGTTTGGTAAGTATAGGAACAGTACCTTTGCATTGAGATGGAACGAGATAATGATCACCCAGTTTGATCTTTGAATTAACAGATGGATCTATATAAGAAAATAATGAATTGTTACCTGTCATATGATTGCTGCATCCACTGTCGAGCAACCATACATCTGATTGATGCTCTCCTTCAGTAGATTGGTATGACAAAAACATAACTTCTGACAAATCTTCTTCAACATTGGAGACATTTGCTTTACCACTGTTCTGATCTCCTTGCTTTTTTCTACAATCACGTTCATAGTGGCCATATTTCTTGCAGTAGTTACACTGGACATTAGACCTATTAGTCCATCTCTTGCCTCCTCTTCCTCTCTGGTTCTGAGGGTTATGACTATGCTCACAGTGATCTATGTGTTCATGGTGATCATGGGAAGTTCTATCCTCTATGGAATTAGAACTCCTTCCTCTTTTGCCTCGTCCTCTGCCTCCTTGACCTCAACCTCTGTTGAAAGAAGTCTGAGTGCTAAATGCATGAGACAAAGACTCGTCTTCCTAACTGAGTCTAGCTTCATGAGACAAAAGGGACCCTGTTAACTCTTCTAGAGTAAATGTCGACAAATCCTTAGATTCTTCTATGGCAGTAACTACCATAGAGAATTTCTTAGTGAGGCATCGAAGTACCTTTTCAACAATACCCTTCTGCTCTAGGGCTTCGCCATAGGTTTGGAATTGCGTGACAATCCCAGAAACCCTAGTCATAAACTGATCGATAGTCTCTGTATCTTTCATCTTAAGACTTTCAAATTGAAGTCGAAGGGTTTGGAGTCTTACCGTTTTGACTCGATCTGTAACTTTGTATCCAATTGGAGGAGATTCCATGCCTGATGTGCAGTTGTAGCTCTAGCGATCTGCGGGAAAATGGACTCCTCAATGCAACTTTGGATCAACCACTTCGTAGTGAGATCCCGATCTCTGCTTTCATCGAGGGACTTCTTATTTGCATTCGTCATCACAGCGAGAGTGGCCACCGTCGGTTCCGTGAACTCCTTTTCGACCATGTCCCAACACTTGTTGAGCTGTAAAAAGGTTTGCATCTTGATAGACCAGAATTCATAATTCTTGTCGTTCAGCATTGGACCTGAGATCGGCTTCATGTTCAGGCTTGCCATGGATTATGACCACTGTTAAACTGATCGTCGCAGGCTTCTAACTGACATAGGGCACCGACAGGGTGCGTTGAACAAAATTTATCTAAGTAAAGGCAGATCGTCGCACTTTTACTTCTATCAAGGTGAGACAGTGTCGCTGTTTGTCTTCAGGCAAGGTGCGACAATGTCGCAGTCTGTCTTCAAACAAGGTGTGACACCGTTGTAGTTTTCCTTCAGGCTGGTGAGATGTTGCAGTTTTCCTTCAGGTAAGGTGCGACAACCTCTTTTCAAGGTTTTTTTTGAGATACCCTTCGCCGGGGAAAAAAAAAAAAAAAAAATCGCCGAAAAAAAAAATAAAAAAATTTGTCATGGCCCGAGTGTTCCATCTCCGTCCTGTGCTGCAACTTCCAGCCATGTGTGTGTGCTCTCCAGCTTTTGAAAAGGCTTACCCAAAAAGAAAGATCTAAGGATCAGGCTGTCAGCTCTGATACCATGATAAAGTTTGCAATACATAGAACATAAAGAGAAGAAATACAAAGGACATATTGATTGCCTTCTCATTATTAAGCACACATATATATAGTTTCTCATAGGACTCAAAACCACTGGCTAATACTATGGGCCAGTGTAAACCATGGGTCAACTAATGCCTTAGTCAACAACTAACTCAACTAACTTAGGACCATTGACTCAACTAACTAACCAACTTGACACATGAGATTACAACTCTTAACACATTATCCACCCATCATGACCAAGTCTCTTGTCATGATTTTGGAAACTATGGCGAACCATTTGCATCTCTTCTTTATAGATTTCCTCTATCAATCTCTCATTCCCTAGGTCATCAACAAAACTAATAAAGAAGGATGCCATTTACTACCTCGACAATGTTGATTTTATAATCTTCTTTGTAGAACTTGCCAAAGTGTTGCACCCCCAACTAAACAATATCTTTGAAATTGTGAGCTTAACCCATCACCTCTTTGAATGTCCCATATAATGTTTTATTTTTCTATAATTGCCAAAATTATGGAAACGTTTTGTATTCGCATCACCTTCGTAGAGCCACAAAGTACTACTTTTAAGTCTCCATGCAAACTCTTTACTTGCAAGTACTTTCCCCTTTCAAATTATGTTCATGGCTTTGAAGTTATGCTTTTCTGGTAATGAAATTATGTTCCCAAAAGAGTCAGCACCGCCGGTACGTGTCACTCTCACTAGAATTATTATCAACTATTAACTTAATAATCAATTTAATAATTAGAAACTATTAGTTTAATAATCTGATTTGAATAACACAGAATCCCTAATTTTAATAAAATATTATCGTCTTACCTAACCAAATATTAACAACTATTAACTTAATAATAAATTTAATAATTAGAAACTATTAGTTTAATAATCTGATTTGAATAACATAAATCCCTAATTTTAATAAAATATCATCGTCTCACCTCACCAAATTGTAGAACCAATTATTAATCACCTAAATGTTTAAATTCCTTCATCACCAATTATAAAACTTCCTTTGTTTATGAAACTTTGGCTAATGTTTAGACTCTTTCATCACCAATTATTAATCATTAATTATAAAACTTTCTTGTTTATGGGACTTTTTAGCGAATGGATCCTTCGTTACAATCATTAGTAAAGTCTATTCGAAAGTCTACCTACCTTATACCAAAAGTAAACGCATACGCTTACCCCATTAGGACCACTTATTTATTTATATATTTTCATATAAAAAAATATAGTTTTTCTAATTAATATTTTATCACATCAATTCATATTTGGTTTTATTATTATATTTTTAATTAAAATAAATTTAATTCATATTATAAAAAAATTTCATATGCCATAAAGGTTTTAAGGCTTCAAGATTTGAAAACATGTTACGTGTGTTTACTGGTTTTTTCAATTTGGGAGGTGGAGCAAAGTGTTTAGTTGTAGGTGAAAATGGTTTTGGGAAGTTGTGGTTTGTTTAGAAAGTTTTGGAGTTAGATTTATTTCTAATGTGTTGAAAATGTATAAATATTTTTTTTAAATAGTAATAAGTCTTTAGTTGGGTAGTTGAGAATGCATAGGATTTATTTACGATAGAGAATTTACACTATGCTAGAAATTTATATACCTTTTTTAATTATTTAAAAAAATATCAAACAAGTACATTAATCATTGTTTTAGTCACATTGATCCATAAATAGTTAGCAAAAGACATTTACTTCTCATAATCTCATTCTTTGAATTACAATAAGGTGATTAAAAATGACCTTAAGCTTAAGTCATGTTTTAAGTCCTGTCTTATGCAAATATTTGAAGAAGCTTTGGAAGTTCAATTAAGTTTCAAAAACATTATTTAGAAAATTTATCACCAACTCTTAAACAACAATATGCATAAACCTAAATTCAAACTAAAAGTGAGTAAGGTTAGTTGAATTAGCATTTTATTCATTAAATTATTGTTCATACTTCGAGTTTTAGTTTTTAAAATTTTCTTTTTAGTTAATTATTAAATTTTTCATTACAATTTTAGTTAATTTAAGTTTATAACACAAACTCATTATATTAAGAATGTAATGTCAATTAAGTCTAGTTGAGATGAGTGTATTGGGTGAATCCACAAATGTGGCTCACCATTTTTGGCGGATCGCGAGGGGAAAAATCATTTTTTGGACCCTCGATTGAGCTAGTTTCAAGCCCTCGATCGAGGTTTTATAAGCTTGATCGAGGGTTTAAAAATACCTTGATCGAGGGCTTTAACATACCTCGATCGAGGATGTGTTAAACCCTTGATTGAGGGTCTAACCAAACCCTCGATTGAGCAAAACCTCGATCGAGGGTTTCGTTAAACCCTTGATCAAGGGTTTGTTCGATCCGTCAGGAAAAAAACAAAACAGGGTCTAGGCAGTTGTGCGGTGGGTCGACATACCCTCGATTGAGAAAACCCTCGATTGAGGGTTTGACCCTCGATCGAGGGAATGCGACAGAGAAAAAAAAAACAAAACAGGGCCTGACCGGCCCGGCTTTCGTGCAGTGCGAGACAGAGACAGAGCGACCGGGGACCTCGACCGAGCACCTGCCCAATGCCACCTCCCCACAGCAACGCCATCATGTCATCTATTCCACCAGGTGGGTAGAAATCTCCCATTTTTTTGTGACTTAAAAAAAATATATTTCATACTTTATGTATAAATTTGTATTTTTTTATCAAATCTAGGTTTAATTTGGTTTTCTAGCAATGGTTAAGATGTAGGCATTGAAACTAAACCGCCATTGAAACCGAAAACCGACATTGAAACCAAATTTATCGAAAAAGAAAACCATTTGATTTAACTAAAACAAAAACCTATTTCAAACCAAAACAAAAACCCATTTCAAACCAAAACAAAAACCAAATTTGAAATAGATTTAGGGTTTTATATATTTGTCAGTTATTTGTTTAAATTATTTAGTTTATTTTGTTTTTATATCAACCGGTAGCATTTCACCCCATAAATGTTACCGGTTTTATTTTAAAATGTGATTTTACAAGCAGAAATGATGCCCATTTTTTTTCAATCCTCCAAGAACGCCAAGAGGATTGAAAAATAAAACCATTTGAACCTAAAACAGAAAACCATTTCAAAACAAAAACCAAAACTATTTTAAATTTGAAATACTTTTAGGATTTTAAATTTATTTTGCATTTATTTGTTTTAAAATTATTTGGTATGTGAATTTGCAAGCAGAAATGCTGCCAATTTTTTTTCAATCCTCCGAGAACGCCAAAAAGATTGAAAAACAATCATATATTAATATTAATATTATAATATAAAAAATTAAAAAATGAATATTAATAATATATATTTAATCATATATTATTGATTAATTTTTACTTAATTTATTTAAAAATAATAATATTTAATATTAATATAAAAAAGGAAACCTAAAACTTAAATATAAAAAAATATCTTTCAACTTTGAAAAAATCCATTAAAATTACATATAAATCTATGAATTAATTATATATCTTCTTCTTTGTTTTGAGAAATATCGAATTTCAAAACTAAAACAATGACAACCTTATCAACATTTGATAATGAAACCAAAAACTTACCTCAGAATAAATGTTTTTTAAAACATAAATTCTTCCCAAAACATAATCTATAAAAATAGTTTGTTTAATAAAAGATTGCCCCACTATGTTTCCCACAACACCTTCTCTTTGAGAAAACAAAACCTTATTAATTTGAAGTGTCGTTGACATTCTCCAACGTTTGTCGATTTGTTTTATGTCTCACGTAGTTTATGGGCAATATTTTATGCATCTTGATGTGTAATGATCACATGTGCTCTCCATAACAAACAGTTAAATATAAGGTTTCCACTAATGGAGACACTATTTTGTGTGTTCAATTTTAGCAATAGTGGCCTTTCATGAAGAAAGTTGCTTTGCATACAACGCAATACAAACATTTTCACATGAGTGCCTATTTTGTTTCTTCATTTTTAGCGATGATGAAGCATAAAGAAAGCTTATGCCATTACCATTATAATATTGTTTTCTAAAATCAAATAAATTTATCCTCAAAGTTGAGGACAAGAGCTAGCGTTTATGTTTGAAATTGTGGTGTACATGTAATTATGATTTGGCTAGTATTTATTATTTTATATTGTTTAGTGGGCATGCACAGTACAATATGCCATAAGGTTGTTGCATAGAGCCATTTAAAATTTCAACAATGTCAAAACATGGGTAATTTGATTTGTTATTAGCTAGTATTTATTATTTTATTTAGTTTAGTGGGCATGTACGGTCCACTATGACATAAGGTTGCATAGAGCCATTTAAAATTTCAACAATGTCAAAACATAGATGATTTGATTTGTCATTTTTATTTTATAGCAACATTGTTATACGACAGAAACATAACTTCTGACGAATCTTCTTCAACATTGGAGACATTTGCTCTGCCACTGTTCTGATCTCCTTGCTTCTTTCTCCAGTCATGTTCATAGTGCCCATATTTCTTGTAGTAGTTACACTGGACATTAGACCTATTAGTCCATCTCTTGCCTCCTCTTCCTCTCTGGTTTTGAGGGTTATGACTATGCTCACAGTGATCTGTGTGTTCATGGTGATCATGGGAAGTTCTATCCTCTATGGAATTAGAACTCCTTCCTCTTTTGCCTCGTCCTCTGCCTCCTCGACCTCGACCTCTATTGAAAGAAGTCTGAGTGCTAAATGCATGAGACAAAGACTCGTCTTCCTGACTGAGTCTAGCTTCATGAGACAAAAGGGACCCTGTTAACTCTTCTAGAGTAAATGTCGACAGATCCTTAGATTCTTCTATGGCAGTAACTACCATAGAGAATTTCTTAGTGAGGCATCGAAGTACCTTTTCAACAATACCCTTCTGCTCTAGGGCTTCGCCATAGGTTTGGAATTGCGTGACAATCCCAGAAACCCTAGTCATAAACTGATCGATAGTCTCTATATCTTTCATCTTAAGACTTTCAAATTGAAGTCGAAGGGTTTGGATTCTTACCATTTTGACTCGATCTGTAACTTTGTATGCAGATTGGAGGAGATTCCATGCCTGATGTGCAGTCGTAGCTCTAGCGATCTGCGGGAAAATGGACTCCTCAATGCAACTTTGGAGCAACCACTTCGCAGTGAGATCCCAATCTCTGCTTTCATCGAGGGCCTTCTTATTTGCATTCGTCATCACAACGAGAGTGGCCGCCGTCAGTTCCGTGAACTCCTTTTCGACCATGTCCCAACACTTGTTGAGCTGTAAAAAGGTTTGCATCTTGATAGACCAGAATTCATAATTCTTGTCGTTTAGCATTGGACCTGAGATCGGCTTCATGTTCAGGCTTGCCATGGATTATGACAACTGTTAAACTGACCGTCGCAGGCTTCTAACTGACACAGGGCGTCGACAGGGTGCGCCGAACAAAATTTATCTAAGTAAAGGCAGATCGTCGCACTTTTACTTCTAGCAAGGTGAGACAGTGTCGCAGTTTGTCTTCAGGCAAGGTGCGACACTGTCGCAGTCTGTCTTCAAACAAGGTGTGACACTGTCGCAGTTTTCCTTCAGGATGGTGAGACATCGCAGTTTTCCTTCAGGTAAGGTGCGACAGCCTCTTTTCAGGGTTTTTTTTGAGATACCCTTCGCCGGGAAAAAAAAAATTGCCGAATTTTTTTTTTTTTTTTTGTCATGGCCCGAGTGTTCCGTCTCTATCCCGTGCTGCAACTTCCAGCCATGTGTGTGTGCTCTCCATCTTCTGAAAAGGCTTACACAAAAAGAAATATCGAAGGATCAGGCCGTCAGCTCTGATACCATGATAAAGTTTGCAATACATATAACATAAAGAGAAGAAACACAAAGGACATATTGATTGCCTTCTCATTATTAAGCACACACATATATAGTTTCTCATAGGACTCAAAACTACTAGCTAATACGATGGGCCAGTGTAAACCATGGGTCAACTAATGCCTTAGTCAACAACTAACTCAACTAACTTAGGACCATTGACTCAACTAACTAACCAACTTGACACATGAGATTACAACTCTTAACACATTATCCACCCATCATGACCAAGTCTCTTGTCATGATTTTGGAAACTATGGCGAACCATTTGCATCTCTTCTTTATAGATTTCCTCTATCAATCTCTCATTCCCTAGGTCATCAACAAAACTAGTAAAGAAGGATGCCATTTACTACCTCGACAATGTTGATTTTATAATCTTCTTTGTAGAACTTGCCAAAGTGTTGCACCCCCAACTAAACAATATCTTTGAAATTGTGAGCTTAACCCATCACCTCTTTGAATGTCCCATATAATGTTTTATTTTTCTATAATTGCCAAAATTATGGAAACGTTTTGTATTCGCATCACCTTCGTAGAGCCACAAAGTACTACTTTTAAGTCTCCATGCAAACTCTTTACTTGCAAGTACTTTCCCCTTTCAAATTATGTTCATGGCTTTGAAGTTATGCTTTTCTGGTAATGAAATTATGTTCCCAAAAGAGTCAGCACCGCCGGTACGTGTCACTCTCACTAGAATTATTATCAACTATTAACTTAATAATCATATTAACTTAATAATCAATTTAATAATTAGAAACTATTAGTTTAATAATCTGATTTGAATAACACAGAATCCCTAATTTTAATAAAATATTATCGTCTTACCTAACCAAATATTAACAACTATTAACTTAATAATAAATTTAATAATTAGAAATTATTAGTTTAATAATCTAATTTGAATAACACAAATCCCTAATTTTAATAAAATATCATCATCTCACCTCACCAAATTGTAGAACCAATTATTAATCACCTAAATGTTTAAAATTCTTCATCACCAATTATAAAACTTCCTTTGTTTATGAAACTTTGGCTAATGTTTAGACTCTTTCATCACCGATTATTAATCATTAAATATAAAACTTTCTTGTTTATGGGACTTTTTAGCGAATGGATCCTTCGTTACAATCATTAGTAAAGTCTATTCGAAAGTCTACCGACCTTATACCAAAAGTAAACGCATACGCTTACCCATTAGGACCACTTATTTATTTATTTATTTTCATATAAAAAATATAGTTTTTCTAATTAATATTTTATCACATCAATTCATATTTGGTTTTATTATTATATTTTTAATTAAAATAAATTTAATTTATATTATAAAAAAATTTCATATGCCATAAAGGTTTTAAGGCTTCAAGATTTGAAAACATGTTACGTGTGTTTACTGGTTTTTTCAATTTGGGAGGTGGAGCAAAGTGTTTAGTTGTAGGTGAAAATTCTTTTGGGAATTTGTGGTTTGTTTAGAAAGTTTTGGAGTTAGATTTATTTCTAATGTGTTGAAAATGTATAAATATTTTTTTTAAATAGTAATAAGTCTTTAGTTGGGTAGTTGAGAATGCATAGGATTTATTTACGATAAAGAATTTACACTATGCTAGAAATTTATATACCTTTTTTAATTGTTTAAAAAAATACCAAACAAGTACATTAATCATTGTTTTAGTCACATTGATCCATAAATAGTTAGCAAAAGACATTTACTTCTCATAATCTCATTCTTTGAATTACAATAAGGTGATTAAAAATGACCTTAAGCTTAAGTCATGTTTTAAGTCCTGTCTTATGCAAATATTTGAAGAAGCTTTGGAAGTTCAATTAAGTTTCAAAAACATTATTTAGAAAATTTATCACCAACTCTTAAACAACAATATGCATAAACCTAAATTCAAACTACAAGTGAGTAAGGTTAGTTGAATTAGCATTTTATTCATTAAATTATTGTTCATACTTCGAGTTTTAGTTTTTAAAATTTTCATTTTAGTTAATTATTAAATTTTTCATTACAATTTTAGTTAATTTAAGTTTATAACACAAACTCATTATATTAAGAATGTAATGTCAATTAAGTCTAGTTGAGATGAGTGTATTGGGTGAATCCACGAATGTGGCTCACCATTTTTGGCGGATCGCGAGGGGAAAAATCATTTTTTGGACCCTCGATTGAGCTAATTTCAAGCCCTCGATCGAGGTTTTATAAGCTTGATCGAGGGTTTAAAAATACCTTGATCGAGGGCTTTAACATACCTCGATCGAGGATGTATTAAACCCTTGATTGAGGGTCTAACCAAACCCTCGATTGAGCAAAACCTCGATCGAGGGTTTCGTTAAACCCTTGATCAAGGGTTTGTTCGATCCATCAGGAAAAAAACAAAACAGGGTCTAGGCAGTTGTGCGGTGGGTCGACATACCCTCGATTGAGCAAACCCTCTATTGAGGGTTTGACCCTCGATCGAGGGAAAGCGACAGAGAAAAAAAAAACAAAACAGGGCCTGACCGGCCCGGCTTTCGTGCAGTGCGAGACAGAGACAGAGCGACCGGGGACCTCGACCGAGCACCTGCCCAATGCCACCTCCCCACAGCAACGCCATCATGTCATCTATTCCACCAGGTGGGTAGAAATATCCCATTTTTTTGTGACTTAAAAAAAATATATTTCATACTTTATGTATAAATTTGTATTTTTTTATCAAATCTAGGTTTAATTTGGTTTTCTAGCAATGGTTAAGATATAGGCATTGAAACTAAACCGCCATTGAAACCGAAAACCGCCATTGAAACCAAATTTATCGAAAAAAAACCATTTGATTTAACTAAAACAAAAACCTATTTCAAACCAAAACAAAAACCCATTTCAAACCAAAACAAAAACCAAATTTGAAATAGATTTAGGGTTTTATATATTTGTCAGTTATTTGTTTAAATTATTTAGTTTATTTTGTTTTTATATCAACCGGTAGCATTTCACCCCATAAATGTTACCGGTTTTATTTTAAAATGTGATTTTACAAGCATAAATGATGCCCATTTTTTTTCAATCCTCCGAGAACGCCAAGAGGATTGAAAAATAAAACCATTTGAACCTAAAACAGAAAACCATTTCAAAACAAAAACCAAAACTATTTTAAATTTGAAATACTTTTAGGATTTTAAATTTATTTTGCATTTATTTGTTTTAAAATTATTTGGTATGTGAATTTGCAAGCAGAAATGCTGCCAATTTTTTTTCAATCCTCCGAGAACGCCAAAAAGATTGAAAAACAATCATATATTAATATTAATATTATAATCTAAAAAATTAAAAAATGAATATTAATAATATATATTTAATCATATATTATTTATTAATTTTTACTTAATTTATTTAAAAATAATAATATTTAATATTAATATAAAAAAGGAAACCTAAAACTTAAATATAAAAAAATATCTTTCAACTTTGAAAAAATCTATTAAAATTACATATAAATATATGAATTAATTATATATCTTCTTCTTTGTTTTGAGAAATATCGAATTTCAAAACTAAAACAATGACAACCTTATCAACATTTGATAATGAAACCAAAAACTTACCTCAGAATAAATGTTTTTTAAAACATAAATTCTTCCCAAAACATAATCTATAAAAAAAGTTCATTTAATAAAAGATTGCCCCACTATGTTTCCCACAACACCTTCTCTTTGAGAAAACAAAACCTTATTAATTTGAAGTGTCGTTGACATTCTCCAACGTTTGTCGATTTGTTTTATGTCTCACGTAGTTTATGGGCAATATTTTATGCATCTTGATGTGTAATGATCACATGTGCTCTCCATAACAAACAGTTAAATATAAGGTTTCCACTAATGGAGGCACTATTTTGTGTGTTCAATTTTAGCAATAGTGGCCTTTCATGAAGAAAGTTGCTTTGCATACAACGCAATACAAACATTTTCACATGAGTGCCTATTTTGTTTCTTCATTTTTAGTGATGATGAAGCATAAAGAAAGCTTATGCCATTACCATTATAATATTGTTTTCTAAAATCAAATAAATTTATCCTCAAAGTTGAGGACAAGAGCTAGCGTTTATGTTTGAAATTGTGGTGTACATGTAATTATGATTTGGCTAGTATTTATTATTTTATATTGTTTAGTGGGCATGCACAGTACAATATGCCATAAGGTTGTTGCATAGAGCCATTTAAAATTTCAACAATGTCAAAACATGGGTAATTTGATTTGTTATTAGCTAGTATTTATTATTTTATTTAGTTTAGTGGGCATGTACGGTCCACTATGACATAAGGTTGCATAGAGCCATTTAAAATTTCAACAATGTCAAAACATAGATGATTTGATTTGTCATTTTTATTTTATAGCAACATTGTTATACGAATTAGAAAACACACTTTAGAGCACATCGTAAAGTTCATGGTTAATGTCTAGATGAAGTAGGTATGAAAGCTACATGGGTGGAGTTATAATAGTATATATAGTTTGCCCGAGGGATTTCCTTTTCAATTCTTCGATGAAAAATGTTTGGATGTCACTAATCAAGAAACCTTCATATGTTGAAATGTCTTTGTATTTAATACTTAGCTTGAGGCTTTCTCAACAAATTATCTTTGATGTAGGCACGAGACCAAAGGTTACCAATAATTATTGTAATTTTAATTTGAAAGATAAAATAATTATTGTAATTTCAATTTAAAAGATAAATAGACTAAATTACACCAAATCAATTATCATGTTAAATTCACAAAAAAGATACATATCAACAATGTCTACTATATTTATTCAATATCAATGACCAAAGCTCAGAAGCCTTATTACAATCTCAAATATGAATCATATGATTTTGGGGCTTCTCCTACACCTTATCCTACTTCTATAGAAAAAAAATGGCATTCTTCATTCATTGGTTTACAATTTATCTAGGATGGAGATTGGTTGGAAGGTCAACCACATTTTACTTCCATTTTAGAACTCCAACTAATGAAGGCATCCACAAAATCAGGATTCTCTTGGAATTTCATCCAATCAAATCTTTTAATAAATGGTTGTGACTTTTTTGACATGGTCGAAGTTTGAATGAAAATGTCATAGTTGCAACATTGGGATTACATATGCCAATTATCTCTCATTCATGACTTTCTATTTCCTTCCAAACTCTTAACATGAGGACAATGTTTAGTGTATTGTTCCTTCATTGTATCATTAACTCCATAAAGCAATGCAAAGGGCTAGGGTGGGAGTATCTCTCATATTTATTTGAGGGATCAATGCTCTACTATTTATGTTATCGCATGGATCCACATTTTTATTGTTAGTTTAGATTATTAATTCACTCCCCAATAACTACACCAACATATTATATGCTTAATAACTACACCAACAAAAGTTTGATGTGTGTGTGCGCTAGTTTAGGATGGAGCTATTTCAATTATGTAGAAATAGATCCAATATACAGTGTATGATTGTGTTGGTAATTACAATATTTTATGGTATTAGAGCCATGCTCTAGGTGGAGCACATTGTTATCTAATCATGCTTCGAAATTGAAACCTTCAATGCACATCAAAACCCATTTTTCCGTTCATAGAAAGGCACAACAACCTTATCCTTTCAAAAAAATTAATTTTGCATCAAGCCTATCCATAATGAAATTGAAAATTATTTTATAACTTTGCAATTGAAGGGTTGCTCCAATTTTTTCCAATCAAATTTTTAGATGAATCGAAAGCGAAAAAGATAGAAGCCTGGCTAGGTTTTCCACAAATTGCATTATTTTATGAAAATTGATTTGTATCGAACACATAATATTAATGAAATTTTCATACATTAATGTATATATTGAAATGTTAAATTTGGAATAGAATTTGAAATTTGAATTTGAAATTGAAATGTGAAATTTGGAATAGAATTTGAAATTGAAATGAGAAAATTTGAAATTGAAATGTGAAATTTGGAATAGAATTTGAAAGAAAATTAGAATTAGAAATTGAAATGTGATGCAGATAGTCCTGAAGAGAGAGATTCAGTGCTTTGTGCTTCGCGAAGCACGAGAGGATCTGACATCGCCCTACAGGGCGGCCATCGGCAACGCTCCCGTTCACCGAGGAGTGATGCCAGGCCGGGGTCGGCTGCCACTGGTGGCGGCAGCAGGAGAGATAGTGTGTTGGTTCATCCCGACGACATACATGTGGATCCCCAGGAGGAGGATGTGCAACAAGACATGAGTGCATCAGGTGCGTATTTTTTGTTAGCAAATTTTCAGTAAATTTTTAGTATATAATGCATTGAATTTTAGCTGCAACTTATAATATATATTTTACCAAGGAAAAACTTACAATATATATTTTTAGTAACATTTGTGTTTTGGTTTGGATCGCAGGTGCCCCATCAGGGGGCTCGTACGATGATGAGGTTGCACAGATCACTCTCGTCGACATCATTTCCTAGCGAGAGTGGGTGAGCTCATGTGTGAGCACTTTGAGGGAGGATTCTCCCACACGACAATCTTTGTCGATGATGTTATCATCAATTGATGAGATGTTGACCCTCTACAGGAGTGTAGGACCTCTCAGTGACATTTGGCGACATTCATGCCAGAGGAGGAGAGATGGTGTCATTGGGATCCACAAATGGGAGGATGTCAAAGTCGCCATAAGAGGGCATGACATCAAGGGTGATTTATTTGACATCCCTCCTGACCGTGCGCCCAGTCAACCGCTTAGACTCAAGGAGTTTAAGTTGGAGGTCGCTGCACCACATATATATGATAGATTCGTGGGAGCGTGGGGCATGTTCCCCCACCATGACGAGGTCCCATTGTACTTTGCAAAACATGTTTATGCAGAGTTTGTTTTGGACATGCACCCGGATTACACTAGCACAGGGTCCCAGTTCTATGGGGCTAGTAGGGGATGCTCCTACCAACGTCCTGGAGCTCGGAGAGACCCTGCCTTCGTGCCACCCGCTCTGAGGTTGATACCATTTCCAGACAGGGTAGTTATCAGGTCGAGGGATGTGGCACAATCATCCCAGCTTGCTGCAGAGGCTAGAGATGACCTTGCAGACTTGTTGTTCACTGCCTTGGGCAGTGTTGTTGTTGCTGCACATGAGGAGGCATCTAGACCACCCCCTCCACCTGCAGAGCCAGAGATAGGGCATGTCTCTAGTGACATGCTCAGGAGTTTCGATCATGAGACCCTACTGTGGTATGCTGAGTCAGCGCGAGATGCATACTTTCAGTTATATCGTAGATGCGTTGCTACATGACAGGTATACTTTTGTACAATTATGTATATATGTTCTTCATGTTACATCATATAAATGCCGCAAATTGAATGGTCAATAATACTTATGGGAGTTGTATTCTATTGATCCATGCAGGGGACCCCATTCATGGATCAACTCTTTGCTAGCGAGCCATCTATTGGTCCGCCAGTCGGGGTAAGTTATAATTTATGTTTCAATTTAATTTGTGTTTGAATATTATTTCTCAGTTTAAATAATTTGTGTTTTATTTCTTAATTTTCGAGATTTATGTTGTAGATCTTAACTTCAAATGAATTTCAAATTGTACAGGGCAATGGAAAGGCAGTAGATCCTGATTATGGACATGAGGACCGCGAAGGTTCTGACGAGCCGAGTCCAGAGACACATGTGAGTTTTAATTTATGTTCCAATTCATGTTATTTAGTCACATTTAGTAATTGATTTTTGTATTTTATGTTTCATTTTTTTACGAATAGCTTTTAAATTATGTTACATTTAGTTTTATTTTTTAATAAATCTGACTTATTACATGTAATGGCATATTACATAGGCATCGCAACAGGCGGGTGTCAATGCTACCATGGATTTCACACATAGTTGGGATGTACCTCGAGTACATTATCCTGATGAAGGGCCATCTACCCGTATTCCTGCCCAGATCTCGGATATCACCATTGACATAGAGGATATGGCACAATTCCTTGAGGGTTTAGAGTCTCAGAGACAACAGTGGGCTGTTGCACAGGAGGGCAGTCAGAGCGACGATGACAGGCCTCAGGTGTTTCACTCGGCCACCAATGATGTCTAACGGCTTGCATATTAGGGAAGTACCCCTCACTCCACGGCTTAGGTAAAAATGATAACCGCTTGGCTACAAATGACAACTCTTGGTTTACCTCACGGAGAAAAACTAGTTAATCAGGTAGGGGTCGTTGCCCTTTTCACTGGAAAGTCCTCTCAATGTGCTAGCTACTCTGGGGTTCCTGTGGTACTCCTCACAATAATTTTTAGGGCTTATGCCCAAGTACTTCCCACTGCTTGTAATTGCTAACTTAATTAAACTTGAGAATTGTTCTAGAAGTAAAGTTTGAAATTCCTAGTAAAATTTGAAATTGCTTGTAACTTGAAATTGGTAGTAACTTGTACAGTTAAATTTAAAATTGCTAGTAACTTGAAAATCAACTATATATATTTAAGTCAAGATAATTATTAATAACTTAATAAAAATTATTGTGGGCATACAAATTAATATCATTTACAATCATCGCATTCTATAATTGTGGGCAAATTTTCTTTACGCAATTTATGTCCATTTTACTTTTACATTACAAGAAAAATGTTATTTTAACTTTATGGTATAATTTATAAATAAATAAATATTTAAAATACAAGTTGCAAAACACCGTGCAAAGAATAAATGATTACAACACTTCTACCCTAGAATTTCAAGGACAACATCATGCATCCCATGTTGTATATACTTGAAATAAAAATTTAAGATTGATTTTCTACCCATGATAACATACCTATTATACTCTAAATGTGGGGAAAAAAACATTGATTTAGAGATGAATACGATATTTAATTAAAAACATTACATAGTGATATGATTGAGGAGAAATTCATAATTTTTAATGCAAACTAACATTTTCATTAGTTGATGATTTTGCAATTTCAATAATAGACAATTAAATGGAAATTGTAATTTTATCATAAATTGCAATTTAAGGATATTTTATCAATAATGCTTCACATATCAATGCAAGGTTGCAAACATTGTAAATTTAATTATTTCCAATTTGTCCTAACAAAATATATGATTCTAATCATTAATATTATCATGGTGATATGTCATGTTAAATACAAGTTGTACATTTAACTTTAAAATTGCTAGTAACTTGAAATTTGTTGTACATATACATTAACAAATTGAAAATGGCTAGTGACCTTAAAAAAATGTACAAGTATTGAAAATACATTAAAACAAGAAAATTGTTTGTACAACTTAATTTCAAAACAACTAAATATGTACATGCAACTTGAAATTGTACATTTAGTTTGATAATTACTAGTAAAGTGTGAAAATCAAGTATATATATTTAACTCAAGATAATTATTAATAACTTGGTAAATTTGATTGTGGGCATAAAAATTAACATCATTTATAATCATCACATTACATAATTGTGGGCAAATTTTCTTTACGCAATTTATGTCCATTTTACTTAAATACATTACAAAAAAAATGTTATTTTAACTTTATGGTGTAAACAAATAAATATTTAAAATACAAGTTGCAAATCACCAAAAAAAAAATGATTACAACACTTCTACCCTAGAATTTCAATAGTTGATGATTTTGCAATTTCAACAATAAACAATTATGGAAATTGTAATTTTTATCATAAGTTGCAAATTAAGAATTTTTTTATCAATAATGTTTCACATATTAATGCAAGGTTGCAAACATTGCAAATAATTATTTCTAATTTGTCCTAACAAAACATATGATTCTAATCATTAATCTTATCATGGTGATATGTCATGTTATATGTAAATAAAAGTACATGTGATTGATGGAATTGTTTTAATGTAAACATTATAATTAAATAGCTCTTTGAACATTCATTTGTATTCAAATATTCATTACTATGAAAATATTGCCAACCACCATAACTATGAAAATATTCATTCATTTGTTTTCAAATTGAATAAATTCTAACTAATACATAACTATCACAACATGTTCATTTCAAAATATTCATTCATTTGTTTTGAAATTGAATTTTCTAACAAAACAAGAATTGAAATTATATTTAACTTGAAATTGTTAGTAACTTAAAAAATTGCAATTAGTTAAATATGTACAATTTAACTTAAAAATAATGTCCAAGTGTACATTTAATTTGAAAATTATTCTAATAACATTGAAAATTGTTGGTAAAGTTTATAAATTTGAAAATAGTAAATATGTACATACATTTTAACTTGAAAATAGAATCTACTTGTGTACAAATTTTATTTGAAAATTGTTGGACAATAAAATTGAAATTTGTTAGCAACTTTGAAATAATTTGAAAATTGTTAAAGCAACTTTGAAGCATAATTTGAAAATTGTTAGCAACTTTGAAATAATTTGAAAATATTTAAAAATATGTTCATATCTCAACATGAAAGTAGAATCTAAATTTACATGTTTCATTTCATTTGAAAATTGTTTTAATTTAACATTTGTTTAAAGCCACTTGAAAATTGTTCATTTAACATAAAAATTGTTGCAAACTTTAAAATTTAAATAACAAATTGATGAAATAAATAAGAATATCATTACAAATATATATGAAACAAATTAAATTATGAAATTTAGTTAAATTTATTGGAAAATTGTTACTAATTTTGTAAATTATGTAGCATGATATTTAAATTATGATAGCATGTAATTCAATAATTTACCTTGGTTGTGCTCCATTGGAATTTGTTGCACCAAATGCACATCTTCTTCTTCTCTCAACCTTGCTCTTTGTTGTCTCATTCGTTCTCTAATCTTCTCATGTTCTTCATTGGCATTTTGTTGTCTAGCATGTTTTCTTTGTTTTTTTCTTTTATTCCCCATCAATCTACAATGAAAACAAACAATTTTTTTTCAAAATGTTATAACAAACAACAATATGTTAGTATGAAATCTTCAAATATGCCTACAAAGAAATCTTACATGAATCAATTTACAATGAAAATAAACAATTTTTTTTTCAAATTGTTATAACAAACAACAAAATGTTTGTAGGAAATCATGAATTATGCCTACAAAGAAATCTTACATGTCTAATGAGATCTAATTTAGCAATATGAAAATTACAAATCTCCAATTCAACAAGTTCAAATTGACAAAGTTCTAATGGAGAAAAAAATAGCAATGAGGTAAATTGTTGTTTGTGAATTCTTGTTTGCTGGTTATATAGATGTTCGTTCATGTTTTTACGAGGGAAGGGTAGTTGGAAACATTAATTGTTGTCAACTCCTTTCGCGGTTTCGCCCCGGTGTTTACAGATTTTTTGTACACACAGAAACCCTCGATCGAGCCATTTTGACAGACCCTCAATCGAGCAATACTTCGATCGAGGTGTTGTTAAACCCTCGATCGAGGGTCTGTTAAGCCCTCAATCGAGGTATTTAAAAAAGCTCGATCGAGGGCTTAAAAACAGGCCGATAGCCCTTTTTCTTGCAGAATGGTTTTTTTGTCTGCCTTCCACAGAGTTAAACCATGTCATTAAATGCTCATTAATGAGTGGACTTGATACCATTGTATTCGTCAACGAATCCTCTATTCAGATAGATAAAATTTACGAATTTTTATTTTCACATGTGTTTTGTTTTTAAATTTCTACTCAAAGTTGCTCTAAAAAACCATGCCACTTCGATTGAGCTCAAAGATAAATCCACAAAATTCAAAATCAACATCCGAAAATTTTTAAAAAATACACAAGCCCTAGATAAATGCGTCATCTTCAAAAGGGTATTTTTATTTTTTCAAATTATGTAAAAAATTAAAGATTTGGTGCACGAACACACATATGTGCAAAATGCGACTGAAATATTCATTGGTCATTTTAGAAAAATAATAATAAATATATTTTTTCGAGAAAAATTAAAAGAAAAATATGTAAGCCCTAGTGCATTCTGTCTAGATCATGTTCACATATTTCATTTTTTTTAATTATTACTTTAACATTAAATTATCGTGTACGAACACAAACTACTTGTTAATTGCTCTTCAAATTTTTAAGTACACACGATTTCATTAAATGAAAATTCGACACGATAAATGACATTGGAATATTTCGAAAAAAATATCATTGGAAAGCCAACATAATTCTCTACATTTTGTTTTTCAACCGCATGTCAAAATTCATTTGGAAAATATGAGTTTCAACGATTTCAATTTGATACATGGATAAAATTTCCTTTTTTCACATCATATTTGGCCAAAAAGAGTTACCCATCTTCATGGAATCACCCTAATTGCTATACCAACCAAATAAAGAATTTATTTTAGATTTCATCCTTGAATTTCAAGAAGTGCTCAATATAAAAAAATAAATATAATATTTTAATATAATATAACTTAATAATAATTTAAACATGTTAATTATTAAATATAATTCGATTAAACTTAAAAATTAATTCGTACATCAATTTTATATTTAACTAAGATCAAATTTAAAATAAAATCATTTTAAATATTTATAAGATTAAATTTAAAATAAAATCATTTTAAATATTTATAGTGTTTTTGGGGCGATTCTTGGTTTAACAAATTTGTTAATTGTTATAACTTGATTATGTAACTTGATAGTGTGATGTTTTAATGGCGGATTTTATTTTTATTTTTTATATCTATTTATCATTTATTATTATAATTTGATTGTATAACCCAATAATGTATATTTTTATCATGAAATATCATTTTTTTTATAAAAGATTAATAAAATTATATTCAATATTAAGATGAAGATGTTTTGATTATCATTATCGCATAATTAATTAATGAATTAAGACCTTCACTTAACTAAATTCATAATATTGAAATTATCAAAAAATTAAATTAACTTTCTTTGATAATGTTATTATTTTATATTACATTATAAACAAAAAAAAATTAACTTTCTTTGATAATGTTATTATTTTATATTACATTATAAACAAAAACAATGGCAACATCATATCATGGAATAAATAGTTATTTCCAATCACAACATTGT
Organism: Larix kaempferi; assembly: GCA_027924585.1. Lineage (NCBI taxonomy): Eukaryota > Viridiplantae > Streptophyta > Pinopsida > Pinales > Pinaceae > Larix > Larix kaempferi. The sequence continues at coordinate 25,359,214 of BSBM01000632.1, read as the reverse complement.
CATACTATTTATTTATTGATAGAGACATTTACTTAATTAAATAGCACCAAAAAGTTATTTTAATTATTGAATATAGTTTTAAACATTAAAAAAATTGAATAAATAACCATTTCCAATCACAACATTGTCACATTATTTATTTATTGATAGAGACATTTACTTAACTAAATAGCACCAAAAAAAGTTATTTCAATTATTGAATATAGCTTTACATATAAAAAACAAAACTTGAATTATCCCCAAAAATGAAGTTGTCAAAAGCATGAGGAGGAGGAGGAGGAGGTAGAGGAGGAGGAGGAGGAGGAGGAGGCGGAGGCGGAGGAGGGGAGGGGGGGAGGGGGAGGGGAGGGGAGGACGAGGAGGAGGACGAGGAGGACGAGGAGGACGAGGAGAAGGAGGAGGAGGAGGACGAGGAGGAGGAGGAGGAGGAGAACGAGGAGGAGGAGGAGGAGGAGGAGGAGGAGGACAAGGAGGAGGAGGATGAGGAGGAGGATGAGGACGAGGAGGAGGACGAGGAGGAGGAGGACGAGGACGAGGAGGAGGACGACGACGAGGAGGAGGACGACGACGAGGAGGAGGACGAGGAGGACGAGGACGAGGAGGAGGACGAGGAGGGGGAGGAGGAGGACGAGGAGGAGGACGAGGAGGAGGACGACGAGGACGACGAGGACAACGAGGAGGAGGAGGAGGAGGAGGAGGAGGAGGAGGAGGGGGGAGGAGGACGACGAGGACGAGGAGGACGAGGAGGACGAGGAGGAGGACGACGAGGACGAGGAGGAGGATGAGGAGGAGGAGGAGGACGACGACGAGGAGGACGACGAGGAGGACGACGATGAGGAGGAGGAGGAGGACGAGGAGGAGGAGGAGGACGACGAGGAGGACGACGAGGAGGACGACGAGGAGGATGAGGAGGACGAGGAGGACGAGGACGAGGAGGAGGAGGAGGAGGAGGAGGAGGAGGAGGAGGAGGAGGGGGACGAGGAGGACAAGGAGGAGGAGGAGGAGGAGGAGGAGGAGGACGAGGATGAGGAGGAGGACGAGGAGGACGAGGAGGAGGACGAGGAGGAGGACGAGGAGGAGGACGAGGAGGAGGAGGATGAGGACGAGGACGAGGAGGAGGAGGAGGACGAGGACGAGGAGGAGGACGAGGAGGACGAGGAGGAGGACGAGGAGGAGGAGGAGGACGAGGAGGAGGAGGAGGACGAGGAGGATGAGGAGGACGAGGATGAGGAGGAGGACGAGGAGGACGAGGACGAGGACGAGGAGGACGAGGAGGATGAGGAGGAGGACGCGGAGGAGGACGAGGAGGACGAGGACGAGGACGAGGATGAGGAGGAGGAGGACGAGGAGGAGGAGGACGAGGAGGACGAGGAGGAGGACGAGGAGGAGGAGGAGGACAAGGAGGAGGAGGAGGAGGAGGAGGAGGAGGAGGAGGATGAGGAGGAGGAGGACGAGGAGGAGGACGAGGAGGAGGATGAGGAGGACGAGGAGGAGGACGAGGACGAGGACGACGAGGACGAGGAGGAGGAGGAGGAGGAGGAGGAGGATGACGAGGAGGACGAGGAGGACGAGGAGGACGAGGATGAGGACGACGACGAGGACAAGGATGAGGACGATGAGGAGGACGAGGACGAGGACGAGGACGAGGACGAGGAGGACGAGGACGAGGAGGGGGACGAGGACAAGGAGGAGGAGGACGAGGATGAGGAGGACGAGGACGAGGATGAGGACAAGGACGACGAGGACGACAAGGACGAGGAGGACGAGGAGGACGAGGAGGACGAGGAGGAGGAGGAGGAGGAGGAGGAGGAGGAGGAGGAGGACCAGGATGAGGAGGACGAGGACGACAAGGATGAGGACGAGGAGGAGGAGGAGGAGGAGGAGGACGAGGACGACGAGGACGACGATGAGGAGGAGGACGAGGACGAGGATGACGATGAGGAGGAGGACGAGGAGGAGGAGGAGGAGGAGGAGGAGGAGGAGGAGGAGGAGGAGGAGGAGGACAAGGAGGAGGAGGACGACAAGGATGAGGATGACAAGGATGACGAGGACGAGGACGACGAGGACGAGGACGAGGAGGAGGATGACGACGACGACGACGACGATGAGGACGACGAGGATGAGGAGGACGAGGAGGATGAGGAGGAGGATGAGGAGGAGGATGAGGAGAAGGAGGAGGAGGAGGAGGAGGAGGAGGAGGAGGAGGAGGAGGAGGAGGAGGAGGAGGACGAGGAGGAGGAGAAGGAGGAGGATGAGGAGGAGGATCAGGAGGATGAGGAGGAGGATGACGACGACGACGACGACGACGAGGAGGACGAGGAGGAGGAGGAGGAGGAGGAGGAGGAGGATGAGGAGGAGGACGAGGAGGACAAGGATGAGGACGAGGACGAGGACGAGGATGAGGAAGAGGACGAGGACGAGGAGGATGAGGATGAGGATGACGACGAGGACGACGACGAGGAGGACGAGGAGAAGGAGGAGGACGAGGACGAGGATGAGGAGGAGGACGAGGATGAGGACGAGGATGACAAGGACGATGAGGACGACGAGGACGACGAGGAGGACAAGAAGGACAAGGAGGAGGAGGAGGACGAGGACGAGGAGGAGGAGGACGACGAGGAGGAGGAGGACAAGGACGAGGAGGAGGAGGAGGAGGAGGAGGACGAGGACGAGGAGGAGGAGGAGGAGGAGGAGGAGGAGGAGGAGGAGGACGAGGACGATGAGGACGACGAGGAGGATGAGGAGGAGGAGGAGGAGGAGGACGACGACGACGACGAGGAGGAGGACGATGAGGAGGAGGACGACGAGGACGAGGACGACAAGGAGGACGACGATGAGGACGAGGACGACGAGGACGACGAGGATGAGGAGGACGAGGAGGACGAGGAGGAGGACGAGGAGGAGGAGGACGAGGAGGAGGAGGAGGAGGAGGAGGAGGAGGATGAGGAGGAGGATGACGACGACAAGGAGGAGGAGGAGGATGAGGAGGAGGACGAGAAGGAGGACAAGGAGGACGAGGAGGAGGACGACGACAACGACGACGAGGATGATGACGACGAGGAGGAGGACGAGGAGGAGGACGAGGACGAGGAGGACAAGGACGAGGAGGAGGACGAGGAGGACGAGGACGAGGACGAGAATGAGGACGAGGACAAGGAAGAGGATGAGGACGAGGAGGACAAGGACAAGGATGACGACGAGGATGACAAGGAGGAGGAGAAGGAGGACGAGGACGAGGACGAGGATGAGGACAAGGACGACAAGGACGACGAGGACGAGGAGGAGGACGAGGAGGACGAGGATGAGGAGGAGGACGAGGACGAGGACGAGGAGGAGGATGAGGAGGAGGAGGAGGAGGAGGAGGAGGAGGAGGAGGAGGAGGAGGAGGAGGATGAGGAAGAGGAGGACGAGGAGGAGGACGAGGAGGAGGAGGATGAGGATGACGAGGAGGAGGACGAGGACGACGACGAGGAGGACGAGGAGGAGGAGGAGGAGGACGAGGAGGAGGAGGAGGACGAGGAGGAGGAGGAGGGGGAGGACGAGGAGGAGGAGGAGGAGGAGGAGGAGGAGGAGGAGGAGGAGGAGGAGGAGGACGAGGACGAGGACGAGGACAAGGAGGAGGAGGAGGAGGAGGAGGAGGAGGAGGAGGAGGAGGATATATCAAATATGTTTGAACACAGATTAAATATTTATTTTCAATAGCATTATGATAGGCACTTTATATCATTATAACTACGACATTCTGTCTATCGTGTACACAAGGAGAACTTTAGAAGACTATATTAGCTCCTTTATTTTCTAAAGGTATTCGTCAGAGCTAAGATAATTATTTATAAGAGGATGATCACTTAGTCTAACTAGAAGTCATTTAATAATAATTAGTTTTATACCAACACATAGGTCATAGGATCTTGTTATTATCTTGCGATGGACAATAACGTCTCCGACAATCATATCAAATAAGTTTGAACACGGATTAAATATTTATTTTCAATAGCATTATGATAGGCACTTTATATCATTATAACCGTGACATCCCATCTATCGTGTACACAAGGAGAACTTTAGAAGACTATATTAGCTCCTTTATTTTCTAAAGGTATTTGGCATCGGAGCTAAGATAATTATTGATAAGAGGATGATCACTTAGTCTAACTAGAATTCATTTAATAATAATTAGTTTTATACCAACACATAGGTGATAGGATCTTGTTATTATCTTGCGATGGACAATAATGTCTCCGACAATTCTACCTAGGATTGACCATTAACATAGGATTAACATAACCTAAGACGACACTTAAGACCTTAGGAAAAAATCAAGTAAACTGTTACTTCTCTTCAAGTGCCTACAGGAACCAAGATGACATCCGTCATCAAAATCCTAACTTCTCATGGCTTCCTAGCCAACCGACCCCTCTCTCCTAGTGGATTCTTTGCCACGTGGTTTTAGTTGCGTCAAAACCTTCAGTCTCCTAGGTCTATAATCAACAATTATAACTTAGGAAATAAATATCAACTCTTACAAGGTTTACTGGTGGGGCCTTGGACTTGAGCTCCTCACTAGAAACAAGTACATAATTACAAAAATAATTGTGCAGGAGAGGGATGTTACAACAACACCATCATTTAATTCAAGATCTTCAAATAAAGAGGAAGAATTGAACCCATAACCCATCAGAAGACACGAATAATTCATCTCCATCAATACCCTATCACCCCCATGTGGTGCAATTAAGAATTTTCAAATCCAACTGGTGTGAATCAGAGCCTTTACACATACTAGAGTCTAAAACACTCAGACTAGTGCAAGGGGAAAGCTATGAAATATGCAATTTATTAACCTCACCAGATATAATAGGGCTAGATATTCATTGAACCCACAGTTTAATTATTACGGTGAGAAGAAATCTGTGGCAAGATTTTTGTTTCAACAAGTTTCGAACCTACAAGCAGGTTCATCCTCAGGGCTCTCAAGATCTTCCAAAAGACCAAAACCATGAGAAGACTTAGTAATCAGAACCATTTTTCCTTCCTCAACACCTAAACCCATATCTACCCTAACACCTGGAAAACCATTATTAACTAAAACAATGGAAGGGAACTGTGCATCACACCTAATCCTATCAAGCATATGAACATTCCCTTCTTCAACTTCATTAATAAAGTCCATATCTTCTTTGGACATAGAGTTGTAAAAGATAGGGAAAAATTTGTAATCCAGATTCAACTTCATTAATAATGTCCACATCCAATTGGAGGAAGTGGACAATTGTATGATGCAACCTAAGGTGACATGCAAATGTGGACATTGACAGGTTAGAATATGTAGAGATATTTTTACCTTAAAATTCAACAAATGTGTGGCCATAGATAATGTGAAATTCACAGTAGATCATAGAGCCTGAGAATACCTCGTAGTGAAATAATTAGTAGAAAATATGAATTACAGTGAAAATTGCAGTGAAATGAGCAGTAAAATTAATCATGCATTGGAACTCAGATGTGCACAGAAAAGTGTGTCATTATCCATTAATTATTATAGTCAAAATATATGTTACAATAAAGGAAATTCGAATACCCAAAGAGAATTCGAATCCCAGTCAGTTTAGCCTAGGAAATATCACCACTGGAGTGCTCCGAGGCTACCAAACTCAACTAAGACTTAATGAACTGAAGCTACTGTCAGTTAATTGACCAAGAAAGGCGCATCAGTGAGTTTGGCATGCAAAATATCATGTAATCAGTCTAGAGAGGGAACATTAGATCACAATCAGTGGCAATTAGAGCACAAACCCCTCACTAGATTCAGGGACTTGGGTTGACTAAACTAGACCACTGAGTTAGCTCCTAAAATTTAGGGAATTGACTCTGGATGTCCTAAAATCATGCATGCAGGGCACACTAAATGGAAAATAGGTTCTATATTACATCTGCACACCACTAAGGGGACAATGACATCATCAATTACTAGGAAAAGACTAATAACAATAAGGTGTACAAGGTTAGAGTAACACCACCCCTTAATCCAAACATAGACAATACTGGGCCCTAGTTACTGAGACCAAATGTCACCCATACAATCAAAATAATAAAAGTAATAATCTGTCCATGAAAATAAGGAAATGGGGAAAACCTCATGGGAACAAAACCCCCCCTAAAAAATGAACAGCAGGGAACTCAAACATCTTTCACACCAAGTAGAGATATGAGATAGGGAAATCTCTTATGAGTGAAAAAATTTGTGAAAATGTCTGCAATCATATCCTTTGTAGGACAATAATGCATTGTGATGGTCTTGTTGTGCACTAGTTCCTGTTAAATTTTCAGAATTTACTTCAATCTCATCTAGGATCTTAACTGAGAGAACAACATGTATAGCAAATCTACATCATATCAATCATGGACACAATAATGCAAGCACACAAGAGACACAGAGTTTACTTGGGGAAAACCATAAAGGTGAAAAACCCCAATAACTTCCTCAGAGATAGATAGAGCAATGATACAACCAGAATACAAGAGATAGTCTTCTCCTAGCAGCAGAGCCTCCTCCTCCACAAGTGCGCCACTCTCCCAAGTGTGAGTGAGAGAATGGAATGTGTAAAATGAGAGAGAGACACTCTCTATTTATACACTAACTTGACTTGACCTTTACTCAACTAGGTCGGCCTCAAATTAACCACTTAACATAATGATGACTAGGCCGACCCCCACTAGGGTGGTCTAATAACCCTTTGAACCACATGGTCGACCCCCAATAGGGTGGTCTAATAACCCTTTGACCCACATGACTTATACAGGGCCAACCCCAACAAGGTGGTCTAATAACCCATCAAGTATAAGTTACGACACTTACAATATAAATGAAGACACTTCCGTATAGAGGAATAATAACATCTCTATAGGAATACAATATGCATATATGTGAAATACATTCCAAAGTTACATATACATCAACAGTTCCATGATGTAGTGCATGTGAACCTCAATATGTTTGGTCCTTTTCTTCTGAACTAAATCACTGGAGATCCTTATGGCACTTTGATTATCACAGAAAAGGTATACTGAAGGAGAAGTGTGAATTCCAAACTCTGTCAAGATCCCATGTAACCAAACTTTCTGCATTCATAGCCCCTCGGTACTCCGCTTCTACTAAATAAAGTGTGAGTGTTGCTTGCTTCTTACTTGACCAGTAGGTTGGTCCTGATCCCAACATGAACACATATCTTGAAGTAGATTTCTTGTCAGTGTTGTCTCCATCTGTTGGGTCGTATACTATTCTTTAACTTTTCAAGATAGACCCAAGTTCTGCGTGGTTCAGGGAACCAACAAAACCCCCTTTTCACCAGCCCTTTCAGCAATAGTCTCCGAGAAGACTGAGGTCTCACCTGAGGAGAAGTTATGGGGAGGTTGTGGAATCAGGTTTCCACAACCTAGTGATGCGCGGTTCGGCAGACTTGGGGACTACGCGAAGTTCCACCTACTTCGTGGTTAACGCTTATGCTATCACGCATCCAGGGATTGCGCGCTACAAAATGGCTACTCGACAGTAGGATAGCGCAACTGAGGACTGCACTACCTCTTTAACAATCACACATCTTCGGAAATATTTACTTAGCGTAAATTATGCATTCAACAAGCATACTGAACTGTGTATTCTGCGGATTTATGTAATATAATGAACTACGATGCAACTGCGCACTTTCGATGCTACGCTTCGAGGGAATTACACTACACAGACTTTGTTGATTTAAGTGTTACTCGATTATCTCATGCATTCATTATGTTCATATATACTTGGGCATTCAACCTTTACTTATCTATGTTCAATACTTAGCATATTATTCCCATCATTCATTCTTCTGGCGAATGTATATGAAAGAAAAGATACATCTACTCATAAGAAAGAACTTAACCATTTATCAAAAGCAAACACACAACACAACGATTTAACATGGTTCACCCCCAGGGTAGGAGCTACGTCCACATGAACTGTTGTTTTATTATAAATGGGAAGGGTTCAACAGTTCCCGTCTGCGCACTCAGCTACAGACTCTCTTCTCTTCTTCGATGGGTCTATGCGCAAACAACTCCAGAGCCTCTTTACAATAGCATCTTAATAGAGATCAATATTCAACAATCACCAAAATGAAGATTAACCCTTTCCCTTAAAAAATTTTCCCTTAGGTTAAGTCTGTTACAATGCATATGGGCCAAAACAAACCCTAAGGTACCCAAAATGGTGTGGTTACCCGCCAACTTGGCCTATCTTAGTCGATAGCTGCTCTATGCGCCTCTGGTCGCCTTGCTAGAACACTCCGAGATCTAACGACCTTCTGACAGCCGCAGAACCGGTTCCAACTGCATCATGGTGTGTCGCTTTCTACCCCTTTATCCTTCCTATCGTTGTCGACCCATGGCTTAGCTTCCAACGGTTTTTCGCCACTCTCATTGACAGGTCGCTTTCATTTTCCTCCACACTGCTCCTTACCCAACTATCAAGAATCCTGGAGTTGCTTACCCAAAATAGGTCGCTTTCAACTGCCCGACCTTCCCTTATACCCTTTGCCCAAAATAGTTGTTTCCCTGGCACTGCGCATCAGCATAACTGTGTTGTGCCTCGATTTCACATTGCTTACTGTGCATATCTAACTACGCAATCTGAACTGCACCCTTGAAAAAACTATGCCATATGAACTTCATAGTCCGAAATGTGCAACTTGCAAAAATTGTACTTCATAAAAAATGTGCCAACGTGGGCCATGTCCAACAGGCCCCTAACACTTACTCATGTATCGCCCCTGATCCACTTTCGCTTGGCGAATTAGGTTGTGCATCCTCTAGGGGACTCACCTTTTCGGTAAAATCTTGAAGAGTTGTGATTAGCTTCGCAACTACTCCCTTTGTTTCCTTCTCGAAATCCTTAACTGTTTCCAACATCTCTACTGAGACCTCCTCTTGAGCATACTCATGCACCATATACTCCGTCGTGTGGAGTTCCTGTAGTTTCTGTTCGATCTCATAAGTGAGGGCCAGCGCCTCTTCTTGCACTAGTTGTAGTCGCGTTGATGTCTCTTCCTCCTCATCCCTCAAAACTTTCAGCTCTTTTGTTAATTTCTTCAACTGCTTGAACTTCTGAATTTTCTCCTTGTTCGGCAAGGTCTTCATTGCCGTATTGACAGCGTCCAGCTCTTCCTGTGTTTGGTTCACATCATTATGAAGTTGTTGTAGGACAGGGTTGTCATGTAGTGTGCTCTATACTTGAGCTGCTTTATCCAACAAGTGTTGAAACTTTACTACTTTGGTAGAGATGTTTTTTGCTGAAGCTTTCACTTCTGCGATTCTTTCTTCTCCCATACCTATCAGTGTACTGGGAGGCTCCTAGGTTGCAAGATTAGCAACCTGTTCTTTGTGTGCGATCTCCATATCGGCCATCTCTGCCTTCAGTTCGCTCACCACCTTTCCAATATGAATGATTGTATCCTCTATTTTTGGCTACGCTTCGCACTCAGGTATCTATGCGCAGACAGTCGCAATTGTCTCTTCTAGCCTTCTCCTTTTTTCCTGTGCCTTGGATAACTCTGTAGTATTCTGCGCACATTCCTCTGCAAGCACTTTGTAGCTTTCCTCTAGCTGTACATTTGTGTTATAAGAGACAATGTCTCTATCCCTTATTTCTTCGACAACCTGTAGATGCAAATCATGCAACCCCTTAACAAGTAGCATTCCAATGTTCAGATCCAGGTGTTCTACCTTCTTTGTGCCTTTAGCCATCTCCTCGTTTGGAAAAACAATGCTAAGTGGCTGCATTCTTACTAATCGGGGCTTCATTGTTTCGGTTGGTGGCCTTCTTCTTCGTTTGCTGGACTCCCCTGCCTTACCTTCTGAATCACAATCGCAAATGAAGTCTTTTTGGACTTGTTCGAACTTTTCAACTATGAGCTTTAATTCTGATAAGTTATGAGTTAACTGTGCCTGCACCTCCTCTTGCTTACTATATTTTGCAGCGAGTGTGTCCTCTAGGTACTCATTCACCTTTAGAGTGATGCAATCATAATAGTCTTCATGCAATCGCGCTTCTGGTTTTTTCTTGGTTTCCTTCATCTTATTTATTGGACCTTTTTCTGTCTCCGGACCTTAAGGGTCCTTCCTCTTCTCTCCTTTCTTGACTTCAGAGGTGTCTACTTCTTTCTCTTCATCAACTGGCATAGCTTTCTATGGGATTTCTTCTAATGAGGTGTGGATTTCCAAGGGCGCATCCACCTTCCAATCAGGTGGCCAGTCTTCTATGGTTGTCATAATTCTTTGCGCGTCCAATTGGTAGTCCATAGGGAACCATATTGGATTCTTCTGTTTGGCCTTTGGCTAAATGTAAACACGGTGCAAATCAGCCTTAAAAATCATTTGCGGCAGAAACAGTGTCGTCATTTCTTTTGCAATGTGCAGAGTGCGCAATATTACATTGCATAGTTGGATGAAGTAAGTGTGGAATTTCTCATTATTGACGCGCTGTCGCTCTGGCTGCGTGTTCGGCCACATGTTTGCGTACTTCACGGAGATGCAACCCCTTATTATCATTGGAATATTATGCTGATATTTGGGCTCCTTCCAGCCTATGAAAGCAATTAATATCATCAGCCACGAGTAGTGGAACACATCTCCCGTCTCCTAGGTTTCTTTGACATCCTCCAAAAATTCATTCAACAAATAATTGGCCCAATTGTATGGGTGTGCATCTTTTTCCTTTGCAATGAGAAGCACTGTTGCGGCTAGCACTTCCGCACGTCTACATTTTCGCAGAATACTGCCTGCGAGCAACTGAAAAGTGAATTTTGTGGCTTTGTCTTCAATTTCATCTGTGAGAAAGCCTCGTTTTCCCTTTGTTATTTTGAATTCATCTTTCATTTGCTTTGCAATTTCTTTATCCTTCGTTTTTCCTCCAAAATCATCTTTGGGGTCATCGCCTCTCTTGCCGAGGTGAGTAATGGTGTAAATGAGGTCGACATTGATGTCGATCTTCCAGTCGATCCATAGGAATCCCTGGTACATGCACGATATCAGAGTGGACACCACTGCGGTACATTCTGGACTTCATTCAAAGTGTGGTATTCGGAGGAGGTGCAGCAAGCCGGCGGGTGCTAACTGCTTAGCCCAGTCTTGCGGCACAATCAAAGGTTTCCATAATTTTTTATCCTCCCTCCTACACATGTACTGGTCTGCTTGAAATTGAGGATACTTTGGTTTGCTTGGGTCTTTTGCTTCCAACAGATTATGATCTGAGAACTTTCATGTTTCTACCTTGCCGAGTAGATTCCCCTAGATTTCCACATCTCCAAAAATCGGTGGCACTGGGATGTCATGTTGTGCATTCTTAAACAGGGTAACTGTTGGTGCATCGACCCTTATTGGTGGGATATAAACATGAGTTAAGTAAATCGGGTTGTTCCCTGGTGGAAAAGGCAGTCTAGGCTTCGTATTCTGTGGCGCCTTTGGATTCTCAGGTCCTTGCAAGGGTCCCTTATCCTTTTGTTGCATGTTGGCTGTAGTTTGAGGTGATCTTCTTGATCCTAAACCTTTCTCTAAAACTGACTTTTTGATGGGCATTTTCATTAACCCCTCCAACCCAGATTGTTTAAAATCCCTCACAGCCTGCTCGACTGTGGAATCCTTAGTCATTCAGCTAGAAATACCTCTTTGATTTGTGGGAATTACTTAACACTCACTGTAAAAACACTGAAGCTATGGCTTGCGGGAAAATTTGAAACTTACAGTAAAGCCCACGAGTCTGGTCTTCGTGGTATTTATAGGCGCAGTTGGGCTTAGCTGCGCCCATAAATGAATAGATAAGCATTAAATGTTATAACCGTTGGCCAAATCCGTTGAGGATTTCGGTCCTTTCCTTCATTGAATTCATCAGAACGGCTATATTTACGTTAAATGCACAAGAGGGCGTCGAAAAATCACTGTATAACGACTAGTTTTCCAACCGACATTCTAATGGTTAGTTTCTGTGAACTTCACTGATAGCTTGGACAAAATATTTTTGCACGGTTCTTCTTCGTACTTGTGCCCCTTCATTTTTAACTTCGCAACTGCGCTTTTATTTCATGCTTCGGGTTGCAGCTTTTGGTGTACACTTCGCATCCATGCTGTTTCATTTGATCTGTGCAGCTGCATTTTGAACTTCGCAACTGCGTGCTTCTACTTCTCTTTTTTTTTCCATATCTGCGTAGCTTCATTTCACTGAGGGTTCGGTGAAATAGGACTATCCCGGTAGGGTTTGAGTCTAATTCCATTAAACAGACCTGGTAAGTTGTCTCCGGCTAATGTGGCTAAATGAGCTGTGCCACTGTTAGTAACATGCATAACAATATATGGCCCAAGCCAATGCATTTTCAATTTGCCAGGAAATTTCATGAACTTACTATCATACAGGAGGACAATGTCTCCTACCTAGAAGAATTTGTGCTTGATATGGCGATCATGCCATGCTTTCTCTCTATTCTTCTACACTTGCTAGTGAAAGCCTGCAATGAAGCGATCCTCTTCCAATCCAACCAAGTGTAGAAGTCTTTCTTGCAATGTCTCTTCATCTGCCATGTCTATGAATGCAACAACTCTTAAGCTTGGTACAATATACTCCATCGGTATCACAATTTCTTGTCCATAGGCCAACCTGAACGGTGTATGGCCTGTCAGTTTCTTACAAGTTGTTCTATATGCCCATAATACAGCTCGTATGCGCAGATCCCAATCGTCTTTGTTTGTGTTACATACTTTGGTCAGCGCATTTTCCAGCACTTTGTTAAATGCTTCAACAGTTCCATTGGCTTGTGGGTGGTACGGTGTACTCTTCTAATGATATATATGAAATTCTTTAGTCAGTGCTTCAATGGTTCTGTTTAGGAAATGAGTCCCCTGATCACTCATTAAGTTTTTGGGACATCCAAATCTGGTAAGGATGTTCTCAAAGATGAACTACGCAGCAGTAACTGTGCTACAGTCCTTCACTGGTTTAGCTTCTGCCCATCTGGTGAGATAATCTGTAGCAGTGATAATATATCTCGCACCAGTTCTCTTTCCCAGTGGGTTAATAGGTCCCACGAAATCAATTTCCCACTTATCAAAGGCTTGCAGAGTCAGTTGTAGTCTTAGTGGCATTTCATCTCTTCGCGATGGCTGTCCAGTTCTTTGGCACACATCGCAACTTTGACAATGTTCCTTTGAATCTTTGTGTGTTAATTTTTGAGCATTAATTCAACAATACTCTAGGATCTTTACTGAGAGAATAACATGTACAACATATCAATCATAACAATGCATATCAATCACATCAAGCAATCACATGAGACAATAGACACACAGAGTTTCACTAGGGAAAACCATAAAGGTGAAAAACCCCACAACTTCCTCAGAGATAGAAAGAGCAAAGATACAACCAAAGTACAAGAGATAGTCTTCTCCTAGCAGCTGATCCTCCTCCTCATATTTGCGCCATTGTCCAAGTGATGGAAGAGTGAGTAATGAGATGATCAAATGGAGATCTCCCGATCTCTATTTATACTTGTCCTGTCCTGCCCAATAAACCAGTGGGGACGACTTGTCTAACTTAGCCTAATAACCCATGGTTAACTTAATCAGGGCCGACCCCACACATGGTGGTCTAATAACCCATCGGCAAGTTACGACACTTGCGACACTTGTCAATACAAATGACGACACTTCCGTATAGAGGAATAATAGCATCTCTATAGGAGTACAATATAAATAGACGAATTACATAGGTGAAATACATTCCAAAGTTACATATACATCAACACTCCCTCTTAAATAGGAAGGTATTTCTCGACAGAGATCTACTAGCACAAGTCTTCTTCTCTGGATCATCATCACTGGATCATTGTCATCGAATAATTGTCAACGCCACTACTACTACTATCTCAAACAATCTCTAATCTACTCGTAATAGGAAGTTCTATAGAACCAGTCCTTTTTCATACTGGATGTAGGCCCACCACCTGTAGGTCTTCATCATTGGCCATACTGTGGAATCCTCGGGACTTATTACGTGCGTCAAAAAACCTGGTTGTAGCATCCCAGGATGTTACGAGCACACTGCTCTACCTGTCAGATCTCCCAGGAGCATATTACATGTGAACCCACCACAAAACGTGGTCGTAGCATCCTAGGCTGTTACGAGCACACAACTCTACCTGTCGGATCTCCCAGGAGCATATTACATGTGGTCTCACCACAAAACCTTGCAAGAGCATCCCATGCTTTTACGAGCACACAGCTCTACCTATTGGATCTCCCAAGGACACATTACATGTGGTCATGGAAAAAACTTGCAAGAGCATCATAGGCTGTTACGAGCACACAGCTCTACCTGTCGAATCTCCCAAGGACACATTACATGCCATATGACAAAACCTTGAAAGAGCATCCCAGGCTATACGAGCACACAGCTCTACCTGTCGGATCTCCCAGTGCGCTATTATATGTCCTCCCAGAGCAATGGCTCGAAAGAGAATCCCAGGATGTTACGAGCACATAGCTCTACCTGTCGGATCTCCCAGGTCAACTTACATTCTCATCTGCACAACCTGTCCATGACCACAGAGTATCAAACTGATACTCACCATACAACATCCTGATCATCAATGCATCCACCTAATGCATACCATGTATCTACTTGATACATATCATCATACATGATCTACCTGATCATACAATGTATCCACCTGATACACATCGTCATACATGATCTACCTGATCATACAATGTATCCACCTGATACATATACAAATACATGATCCACCTGATCATAACAAGCATCCAACATGATGCATATACATATACATGATCCAACTGATCATACCAAGCATCCAACATGATGCATATACATATATATCAATCATCCAACATGATGCATATATAGAGAAGTAATTGGAGCATCATCCTGATGCTCATCATCCAACTCTTACATCCACAGCCATGGAAGGATCCTCCTCTCACCATGCTTGGAATGGCTATTGCAAATGTGTCCATCACTTCTTCCTCGAAGTGTCATCAATCTGAAGAACACCAAGCCTCTCTCTGAAGTACTTGAACTTCACTCTAGCTAGTGGCTTCATCAACACATCCGCAACCTGCTCATTCGTCACAACATACAGGAGCTTCACTGCTCCTCTCTGCACCATATCCCTGATATAGTGATGTTTGATCTCTATGTGCTTTCACTTGTCATGGAACATCGGATTCTCAAACAACTTCACACAACTATGGTTGTCACAAAAGATACTAGTAGCATCCAACGGGAGTTCAAATAACTCAGACAATAGCTTCCTCAACCATACCACCTCACAACTAGCCGAACATGCTACAACATACTCTGCCTCGGTTGTACACAGTGCTACGCAGGATTGCTTCCTAATAAACCAAGAGATCACACCTGATCCCATACTGAAGCAGCACCCAAATGTGCTCTTCCTATCTGCAGCACTACCTTCCTAGTCCAAATCAACATAACCCTGCAGGTTAAAATTTTGATTTGCATTATACTTGATCCCATAGTCAATTGTACCCTTCAGGTACCTCAGAATATGCTTTATAGAAATCAAGTGAACACCTCCTGGATTCGTCAGGAACTGGCTCAATGTGTTCACCGCAAAGAAAATATTTGGTCTCATGTTCATCAGGTACATCAAGGACCCAATCATCTGACGATACAAAGTGACATCAACCGGATTAGATGAAGCATCACACAGAAGCTTCAGGTTCTATGCCATAGGTGTGGCCATGGCCTTGCAGTCCATCATCCCAAACCTCTTCAGGATATCTACTGCATACTTACCTTGTCCAAGGAAGATTCCATCTGCACTCTGCCACACCTCCATGCCTAGAAAGTAGTGCATCATCCCCAAGTCCTTCATCTCGAACTTGGCAGCAAGCTTCCTCTTGGTATCGGCAATCAATCCATCCTCACCTGTTACAAACAGGTCATCCATATACAAGAGTAGTATCACAGGATTTCCTTCCTCAACCTTGTAGTACAGGTTGGAATCTGCTTTACTCTTGGTAAAGCCCAAACTGGATAGAAAGCTGTCTATCCTACCATACCAAGTCCTAGGAGCTTGCTTCAAGCCATACAAGGCTTTCTTTAACCTACACACATATGACTCCCTATCATGTGTCTCAAAACCAAGTGGCTGCTCCACATACACTTCCTCCTCGACTACACCATTCAAGAAAGCTGTCTTGACATCCATCTGGTGTATCTTCCATTTCATTACTGTAGCCAGAGCAAGTACTGATCTAATGGAAGTGTATCTGGCCATAGGAGCAAAAGTCCCTTCATAGTGAATCCCTTCTCTCTGGGAGAAGCCACAAGCTACAAATCTCGCTTTGTATTTCTCTATGCTACCATCTACAGCATGCTTGATCTTGTAGATCCACTTGGAAGTCACAACTGACTTCCCTTTAGGTCTTGGGACTACATCCCAAACATCATTCTTCATGATTAACTGATATTCCTTGACCATGGAATCCTTCCATTCTTTCTTTTCCACTGCCTCTTCATAACTGGAAGGTTCTTTGTTCATAATGTCATAGAGTAAGGAAACATAACTGGTGTGTGATCTCGTTCTCTTGCTTGCTCTATGTTCTTCTTCTGGAATTCCATACCTTTCTGCATCTTGAATGAGCTCTCTAGCCCATGCAGGTTTCCTCTTATGAGAGTCCTTCTCACGGGGTGGATATACAGGTTCTTGTGGATCTTCAATTTCACGATTTGCTTCTGGAATTGCTTCAGTCATGGTGGTATCTTGAAATTTGATTTCTTTTAGTTCTTCATGATCTTCAACAGGTGCCTTCCTTGATTTGATGAAGGTTGAGTTTTCATCAAATGTTACATCCCTGCTAACATCAATCTTCTTGAACCCTAGAAATTATATTCTGTAAGCCTTCGAGCTTTCACTGTATCCCACAAATATACCCTTCTTTCCTGAAGGATCTAGCTTTGTCCTCTTTTCCTTTGGGACATGGGTATATACTGGAAAACCAAATATTCTGAGATGGTTGACTTCAGGTTTCTTACCTGAGAAGACCTCTTCTAGTGTCTTGTTGTCCAATACCTTGTGAGGTGTTATGTTCTACACATATACAACTGTCCTAGCTGCTTCTGCCCAAAGATGCATAGGCAGATCCTGGTCATGCAACATTGCCCGCGCTACTTCCATGATTGTTCTATTCTTCCTTTTTGCAATTCCATTCTGTTGTGGATTGTAGGGAGCAATCAACTCCCTCTTAATCCCTGAATCACTGCATAACTTCTTGAAATCACCTGAAGTGAATTCTCTGCCATTATTGGATCTGAATGTCTTGATATTTTTATTAGTTTGATTTTCCATCAAGGCTTTGAACTCCTTGAACGTATCAAACACTTCATCTTTGTTCTTCAAGAAATAAACCCAAGTCTTCCTAGAGAAATCATCAATGAAAGATACATAGTATACATACCCACTTAGAGAACTGGATGACATTAGACCGCATACATCAGAGTGGATAATCTCCAAGATCCCTTTTGATTTGCTTTCATTGCTTGGAAATGCTTTCTTAATGTTCTTTCCTTTTGCACATCCTTTGCAAACAGCTTCATGCTTTGTCTTGATTTCAGGAAGACCTTCTACAACTTTGCTTGCAATTGGTAGTGCTCTGTAGTGCACATGTGCAAGACTTCTATGCCAAAGTTCACTTGGCTCCATGGATTCATGTACCATGGCATGTTCAGGTTGTCCCTTTAATTTGTACTATCCTCTCTCTTGCTTTCCAATCACTACTGCATCATCCATAGTTTTACCTTTTGGCCACATTAAGAATTGGCCATCTACAAATGCAACCCTCATGCCTTTTGCATCCAATGTAGATATAGAGAGTAGGTTCTTCTTAAGCCTAGGTACATATAAAACATCTTTCAGCTTCAAAGACTTCCCAGAGTCTAGGTTGTAGGAGGCTTCACCACTTCCTTTGATAGGATATTGATAGTCATCCCCAAGTTTCACCTTATGGGGTGAATCATGTTCAGATAGATTTGCAAAAGATTCTTTAAACCCAGTCATGTGTTTGGAAGCCCCACTATCCATAAGCCAATCATTACATCCATGAGAGATAGTACCTGTGAGAGCGGATATTAGAACATATTTATCTTCACTTGATGAATCATAACTTTCTACCTTACCCTTCTTCTTTGGAGGTTCATCATCCTCAGCAGCATGAGCATGGTACCTTCTTTTGTTGCCCTTCTTCTTGTTGTTGAAGTTGTTGTTGTCCTTTTTGTTCTTGGGACAATTTACAGCAATATGTCCCTTCTCATTACAGGTAAAACATATTCTACTTTCTCTATTGTGATGGTGGTCTGAAGATTTCTTGAAGTGAGATGGCTCTCTCTTGGACTTGCCTTTCTTGGTGTGACCTGTGAGAACTTGATCTTCACTTCCCATCTTTTCTTCTCAGGATACAAGCCTAGCCTCTTCTTGTGAACATTCCTCCCACAGTCTACTGAAGGAGATCAACTTCCTTCTTGCACAAATTCCTTGAATAAAGGAATCCCATGACCTAGGTAGGCCATTCAGAGTGGTCATGACAATTTCACCATTCTCCACCATTTCATCCACAACTTCAAGTTGCTCTTTGATCTGAGAGACCTTAGAGAAATAGGATTGAATGGTATCTCCATTCTGAATCTTTACCCCTTTCAATTGGTTCCATAGGGTCATCTTCCGATTTATGTTCTTCCCTTCAAATAGCTTGGTAAGGGAGTCAAACATCTCCTTGGGTGTCTTTAGAGATGACACATGTGGGATGAGATGATCCTTGATAGAATCAACAATAATCCTCTTTTCCTTGACCAAGTTCTTTTTGTGAAGAGCCTTAGCCTCTTCTCCCTCTAGGGTAGGGACCTCTTCACTTATATAAGTGTCCAACTCATTTTCTTCCAGGATTAACCCAATCCTATACTTCCATGCTTAGAAGTTATCAGCCCCTTCAATCTTATCCTCAATCTTGGTGTGGTGAGACATCTTTAAAGATTACTTCAAATGGAAATAGAAGAGATTTAGGTCTTACCACTTGATTTGCTGAAAACCAGATCTGGTCCCGGATTAGGGTTTGTTAGAGAAACCCTAAAAATTAAAAATGTGAATTTCAACTTTCTGAAAGGATAGAAAGATGTGCCTTGATGAGCTGATCAGCCTGATATATTCAGAATTTGAGATCTACAAAGTTTCACCTTTCATAAATGCCTTTTAGTCTTCCCAGATTCACTAGGAGGACCCTGAATTAGGGTTTGAGTTTCCCGGAGTTTCACCCAACACAAAATATCGATCCAAAGCTCTAAACTTTGATTTTTCCAAGGAGCTTCCAGCTATGTGTTCAGATTTAAGAAATTCCTATTTTTATGGAAACCCTAATTTTTAGGGCCAAAACTGAAAGTGCTCAGAATTGAATTCTGATTGGACAAAAGGATTCTCCTTGATGAGTAGAGTAAATCTACCTTACTATTTTTCCAAAATCTGTGGAGAGAAACCCAATAAACAAGAAACCCTATTTTTCGCCACTGCACAATGTCTTCTTCTCAGGGAAGATCTGATACCATGTTAATTTTTTAGCATTAATTCAACAATACTCTAGGATCTTTACTGAGAGAATAACATGTACAACATATCAATCATAACAATGCATATCAATCACATCAAGCAATCACATGAGACAATAGACACAAAGTTTCACTGGGGAAAACCATAAAGGTGAAAAACCCCACAACTTCCTCAGAGATAGAAAGAGCAATGATACAACCAAAGTACAACCAAAGTACAAGAGATAGTCTTCTCCTAGCAGCTGATCCTCCTCCTCATATGTGCGCCACTTTCCGAGTGATTGAAGAGTGAGTAATGAGATGATCAAATAGAGATCTCCCAATCTCTATTTATACTTGTCATGTCTTGCCCGATAAATCAGTGGGGTCGACTTGTCTAACTTAGCCTGATAACCCATGGTTAACTTAATTAGGGCCGACCCCACACATGGTGATCTAATAACCCATTGGCAAGTCAACACTTGTCAATACAAATGACGACACTTCTGTATAGAGGAATAATAACATCTCTATAGGAGTACAATATACATAGATGAGATACATAGGTGAAATACATTCCGAAGTTACATATACATCAACATTGTGGAGTGTAGGCCACCATAGCCCTGCTCTTAATATCTTATGCGCAATATCTCTTCCTACGTAGTGACCTCCAGACACTCCTGAATGTGCCTCAGCCAATATAAATGGCTTTTCATGTTCTAACACACAACGACGCAACACTTCATCCCGTCCTAACTTGTATAGTTGTCCTGCGATGATGGTGAAGTATGCTGCTTTAAATAACAACTGCTTCTTCTGTTGTGTAGTGAACTCTGTGGGTGCCAATCTTGTAGTCAAGAATTCTATAATATCTTTGTAATAATCATCTGCGATCTGGATGGCAAATAACTGCGTGTTAGGTAGATTGTCTTCATGATTTGTGGGCTCTTCACCTGACTCAATTCTTTAAACATGGTCAAGTCCTAGATTCAGTTTTCTTGGTTTAACAATAATTTCAAAGTCATACTCTTGAAAGAGTAAAAACCATCTGCATATTCTCCCCCCTAACACTAGATTATTGACCAAGTACTTCAGAGCTAAATGGTCAGTGTACATGGAGAAGTGCACACCTAGAAAATAGTGTCTGAATTTTTGTAGTGCGTACACCATAGCTAAACCCTCTCTTTCTGTGGTGGTGTAATTCTTTTCAGCTGAAGACAATTTTCTGCTTGAAAATGCAATGGGATGGTCAATGCCTCCTTCGCCTGGTCGAGCGAGCACAATTCCCAACACTATAAATGAAGAATCAACATGTACATGAAATGGTTTGTTCCAATCTGGAAAAACTAGAATAGGCACAGTCACCATTTTCTCTTTTAATGTATCCAATCCTATCTGGAATTCTTCGCTCCATACGAACTTTGTTTCTTTCTTCAGAAGTTTCTCCATTGGATTGGTTATTTGTGCATAACCCTTGATGAAATTTCTGTAGTATCCTGTATGTCCCAATGTAGTGAGAAGTTTCTTTACTAAATTTGGTGTCGGTAGATTCACAATCACTACGATCTTCGCAGGATCAACCATCAGACCCTGTTTACAGACAATGTGTCCCAACAGAATTCCATAGGGCACATAGAAAACACTTTTCTTCAAGTTCAACGAAATTTGATTTTGTCTACACTTAGCTAACATCATTATGAGGTTTTCATAATGGTTCTTTAGTAAACCAAATATAGTCCAATCATCAAAGTATACTTCTAGGAACTTATGAATGAAATCCTTGAATGCAACAACAACAACACTTGAAATTATAGCAGGTGCATTCTTCAAACCAAATGGCATAAATGTATGCTGGAATGATCCCCATTCAGTAGCAAATGTAGTTTTATGTCTATCTGCTTCATCAGTCCTGATCTGACGGTATCCAGAAAATCCATCGGTGAAGGAGTAGGCCTCATTTCCTCCACCATTATCTAGTACTTCATCTGTAAATGGAGTAGGAAATGGGTCATGTAGCGAAGCATCATTGAGCTTCCTGAGGTCCACACAGATTCTTATTTCCCCTTTCTTTTTCTTATCCTGGATAACCATAGGGCTTATCCATTCTGATTCTTTGACTGGCTCAATGATCCCTGCATCAAGCATCTTATCAAGCTTTGCCTTCACTCTTTCCTTGTATCTGGGATTCATCCGATAAGGCCTCTGCTTAATGGGCTTATCACCTGGCTTGAGAGGTATCCTCATGACTCCCAAGTCACCCAAAATGCCTTTCATTTCAGAGAAATTTGTTGGAAACAAATCCTCATACTCACGCAGAAGGTATGCAATCTACGCGACCGTTTATTCATCCCAGTAATCTCCTATGGAAGCGAACTTTGGTTCTTCCGTTGTGCCAATGTTAACTTTTCTTGTTTTGATAGGGCTACTTAGATCTGGAATTTCTAATGGAGGTCCTTCTACATCGCGTGCTCCCTTTGATTCAGGTATGTGGATATTGCACATATCCTCCTCATTGCTCTCCTCCTCATCTTCTTTGTCTACGGTGAGGTTATAACATTCAAGGGCATGCTCTATTTGTCTTTCCCATTCCGGTTGCTGATAAACAGGTGTTTGTATGTCTTCAAATATATTTTCTTTGATAATTTGCAGAGCCTCATTTATGCTTGGACTGTCATCTTCGAAGAGGAAAGTTCTCTGGAAGTTTGTAGTCATGATAGACCAGTCTATTGTTCCTCCGCGAAGCTCTACGTCTGTATACCAGTTCTTTGGGATGTGCTCTAATGTGTGTACAAACAGATGGACCCACTTTGCTTGAGGTCTGTTTTCCCATGTTTTTGAACAAATCTCTATGTGATCTCTTGGATTTTTTTTTCCATTATACTTTACTATTGTTAGCACAAATTTCTCTGTGAATCTGATTTTCATCATGTGTGCGCACTGTTCCCATGTGGTCATACTCTGCTTGTGCGTGGCCCACCATCTAGCAAGTGTAGCACACAATGATGAATCTAATGCTGACAGTTTATATTCATCTGGAATTACAGTATATTCTTGGGAAAATGCCTGAATTCTACTAAAACCATCATAGGTATGGATTTGACTTACCTCTGCTCCAACCCAGCGTAGTGATTTCATGATTTGCGCACATCACCTAGAAGATACTTCTTGCATTCTACTTTTCCAATTCTCCAATCCTACATCGGGGTCTGAAATGCAAGAGTTGTCGCAACGCCAAATCAATGTTCCATCAAACGTAGGATTGATGTAGTCGGCATGATTCACAATCATCTTGTAGATGTGATCAAGGGCTTGTGCTCTACATTCTTCTTGTAGTGGTTCACTATATCTCGGTCCTTATGAAGGGTCCAAGTGTGAGATGACCCTGATATCCTGTCCTTCGAAGATCAACTTTTTGGTTTTTAAATTGATAATCGCGAGGCTATCCATCACCCAGTCTATCCCCAGTAATGCAAGATATGGGTTACTACCGTCGATGATATCAATAGCCTCGAAGTCTGCTGAACTTATTACTCCATCAATGTCCACAGGTACATTCGAGAGTCTTCCAAAGGGAATGACTTTCTATTGATTAGCTAGTCTCAATTGTATAGGTGACCATGATAACCTTGGTTTCCCCATCTGTTCCCATGCTTGCTTGGTCAAGACATTCACTTATGATCCCAAATCAAGGATGAACTGGTACATTTCATAGTCCCCAATCTATGCACTAAGCCTCATTTCTAGGCTTGTTCTCTTATGACTTTATATATGGTGAACTGCGCTATGAACAATACTCATGCAACTTTGTTGTTCATAGTGTTTTAGTAAGTTTTTCAATTCCACTAAGGCATATTCGCTCTTCAATAACTTCATACATCTCCATAGGAATTGCGCAACATAAGTCCCTGTTTCTGCTGCGGTACATGTTTTATCTTATGCTGCTGGCATATCCTTCATATGCGTTGTTTCACTTCGTAGTTTAATTCTTGGTGTGACAGGTTTTGATTCTTTGAAGGTATCCCTTGCTTCTACGAAGACTTCTTTGTTTCTGTCCAGATTGAAAGCAGGTGCTTTCCCAGTTGCTTTTCTTATCCATACCCCTTCGGTAGGTGTCTACTTAGCTTGGTGGTATTCAAAAGTCGAGGCTTCTGGTTCTTTATCTCTTCCTGTTGTAGTGCCACTTCGCATCACAGCATTAATGTTTGGATCTCTAGTTCTTTTCTCTACTGCGATCATCTGAACGTTGGGGTTCTGCCCTTCTTGTCTTATTTCTTGCATCTTTGCTTGCAATATTGGGCATGCCTCAATAACATGGTCAAAAGAATTACAGTATCTACAGGTAGGACACGCATTGGTACAATCTCTGGATAGATGACCAGGCTGATCACAGTTATAGCATATCATCTAACCTCTTCCTCTTCCTTGGCCAGTGTTTCTTCCTCTTCCTCGAAATCCACCATGGCCTCTATATGCACCTTGATTATACTGCGCATTATCATTGCGCTGCGGTGTTTCTTCTTGAACTCTGTAAACATCATGCTTTCTTTCCATCATTAGCTCATATGCTCTACAGTTGGAATCATCATGGCCAACTAATTTACAGAATGTGCAATATAAATTCTTGGGTGTTCGCACATACTTCTAAATTAAGTAGAAATCTTTAGGGCGATGTCCTCTGCATCAACAAATTTCACACCATGGTCCTTGCTGCTGATTTGCTGGATTCGGTGCTCCACTATCAATGTAATCTTTGAATACTGGATAGTGTTCCTTCGGGTGTCCTTCTGTTTTACATCTGGTACACAAAACTTCTTCTCTAATTTATTTTCCCTTCTTAATTTCTTGTAATTGTAACGTTAGAGTTTCTAGCTGGTTCTGTATTTGGACCATTCCTTGGTTGGTCTCTCCTATCGGTGAAGCCTCTAGTTTCATTGTGATCTCCAGGGCCTCTGTCTGCGAAGCAACCTTCTATTGCATTAATGACAGTCTAATATGTGGCAACAACAAGGCTATGAACCACTCTTGGTGTTGTTGTGGTGTGATGTCAAAGCTTACTTGGTCTAACAATGTTTTGAATTTCTGGTCAAATTCCCATACTAACTCAATCATTTTCTGCTTAATATATTTTAGTTCTGTGATGCATTATGACTCTGACTTAGGTTTCTTGAATTTTCTTAAGAGGGCATCCTTGATATCTATTAGAGTTCTATTATGTCCAGTAGAATACTTCATAAACCAATTCAAGGCTCTGTCCCTGAATGTAGTGACGAGTCGTTCTTGCTTAACAACATCATCCTGGACTTGCTTGACGTTCTAGACGGCTTCACAAAGAAACCAGTGTTGCTCAGGGTCTTCTAGACTCGTTTCTTTGAATATCGGTAGTTTAATATCGCTTGTCATTCTCCTTCTTGGAGGCACAATGTTCTGTGCAGTGTCAGGGATACTACTGCGCGGAATGTTCTGGGTACTCACTCCCGCGATGTTACTACTATTGATGTTCCATGGATTCCAATTTTATGAACACATCACCAGTTAAAGCATAGCAACAGAACCATTTGTTGGATCATATATTGTTCTTTAACTTTTCAGGATAGACCCAGGTTTTGCGCGGTTCAGGGAACCAACAAAACCCCCTTTTCACCGGCCCTTTCGGCAATAGTCTGTGAGCAGACTGAGGTCTCACCCGAGGCGAAGTTATGGGGAGGTTGTGGAATCATGTTTCCACAACGTCCACTTACTTCACGGTTAACACTTATGCATCCGCGCATCCAGGGACTTCGCGCTACAAAATGGCTACTCGACAACAGGACAATGCAAATGAGGACTGCGCTACCTCTTTAACAATCACACATCTTCAGAAATCTTTACTTAGAGTAAATTATGCATTCAACAAACATACTGAACTGTGTATTCTGCGGACTTATGTAATATAATGAACTACGATGCAACTACGCTTCGAGGGAATTACACTACACAGACTTCGCTGATTTAAGCATTACCTGATTATCTCATGCATTCATTATGTTTAGAAATACTTGCGCATTCAACCTTTACTCATTTATGTTCAATACTTAACATATTATTCCCATCATTCATTCTTCTGGTGAATATACATGAAAGCACAGATACATCTACTCATAATCAAGAACTTAACCATTTATCAAAATCAAACACACATTCAATCACACAACACAGTGATTTAACGTGGTTCACCCAGGGTGGGAGTTACGTCCACAAAAACTGTTGTTTTATTATAAATGGGAAGGGTTCAATAGTTCCAGTCTGCGCACTCAGCTGCAGACTCTCTTCTCTTCTTCGATGGGTCTCTGCGCACACAGCTGCAGAGCCGCTTTACAATAGTCTCTTAACAAAGATCAATATTCAACAATCACCAAAATGAAGATTAATCCTTTCCCTTACAAATGTTTCCCTTTATATAGATCATGCCATTAGGTCACGTCTGTTACAATGCATACGGGACAAAACAAACCCTAAGGTACCCAAAATGGTGCAGTTACCTACCACCCCAGCTTGTCGTAGTCGACAGTTGCTCCATGTTCCTCTGGTTTCCTTGTTGGACCACTCCGGGCTCTAATGGCCTTCTGACAACCGCAGAACTGGTTCCAACTACATCATGGTGTGTCGCTTTTTTCCCCTTTAGCCTTCTTGTCTCTTTCGACCCGTGGCTTAGCTTCCAATGGTTTTTCACCACTCTCACTGATAGGTCGCTTTCATATGCCTCCACCCTGCTCCTTACCCAACTGCTGGGAATCCTAGATTCGCTTACCCAAAACAGGTTTCTTTCAACTGCCTGACCTTCCCTTATACCCTTTTCCCAAAATAGCTACTGCGCTGGCACTGCGCATTAGCATAACTGCGTTGTGCCTCGACTTCATAGTTCTTACTGTGCATATCTGACTATGCAATCCGAATTGCGCCCTTAAAAAAACTGTGCCATCTGAACTTCGCATTCCGAAGTGCGCAACTTGCCAAAATTGTACTTCATAAAAATGTGCCAGCTTGGGCCATGCCCAACACCATCCCAGTTTGAGTTAGTAAAACCAACTAGATCTAATTGAGCACCAACAGAATAATGAATACCAAACTCTCTTGTACCCTGCACATAGTACGAGATCCTCTTTGATGCCTTCCAATGCATCTCATGTGTCTCCTGCATGTACCTAGCCACAACACCAACAACATATGATAGATTTGGTCTTGAATGTGTCAAGTACTTGTACAATAAGCTACCAATCAACTTTCTGTACAAAATTAAATCAACCAAAAAAGTAGAACCACCTTCTTCCAATCTAATGCTAGATAGGAAAGGATAAATTGCAGCTTTGCAATCAGTCGTGTGGAACTTTTTGAGCAAGTCAGATGCGTATCTAGACTGTGGAATCATGATCCCTGAAGCATTTTGAGTTACTTTGAGGCCAATAAATTGTTTCAGTGTTCCTAGATATGTCATGGAGAATGCTTTCCTCAAAGCAGACTTGATGTTCTTCAACACACTATATGAACCACCAGTGATGAGCAAGTCATCCACATACAAAACAATCAATAGTTGGAAACCTCCCTTTTGTTGCATGTAGACATTGCAGTCATATTTGCATCTCTCAAACTTTTGTGACAATAAGAAAGAATCCATCTTGGCATACCATGCCCATGGGTCTTTCTTGATCCCGTAAAATGATCTCCTCAGTATCCATACCAAGGATGGATCGTCAATGTACCCCTCAGTTTGTTTCATATTTATCTCTTCTTCTAAGTCACCATGCATGAAGGCACTCTTCGCATCCATGTGATATAACTCCCACAGATTCAAAGATGCAATGGCCAAAACAAGTCTCATTGAATCCATTCTTGCTACAGGAGCGAATGTCTCATTGTAGTCCAAACCCTAAACTTGTGAGTACCCCTTTGCAACCAACCGAGATTTGTACTTGGTTGTAGATCCATCAGAAGCAAGTTTTGTTTTGTAGATCCATTTGCACTAAAGCAGCTTTCTCCCTGGAGGGAGAGAGACAAGATCCCATGTCTCATTGTTCTGCAGCGACTCATATTCTTCATCCATGGATTCCTACCATATTGGATCATGGAAAGCCTCTCTGAAGGATAGTGGATTAGACCCCACCATCATGTAGCACCTCTCAGGGAGAAGTGGATCTGTATGACATAATGCAAGATTTTCATCTTGGTACTGAGATATGGTTGTTCTATAGTCATATGGATCTCCAACAATGTTCCCAGCAACCTCAAGAATATTTTGAGCCCATTTAGGCTTTGGATTGGGAGTAGGTATTGGATCTAGATCTAGATCTGTTTGATCTTCATACTCAATATCTAGATATGATTCATATTGGTCATCTTCTTCAAAATCTGAATGTGGATCATCTAAAAAAACATCATTAGGAGAAAATGGAGTAGGAAAATCAATTATACCTTGATCTTCAACTGGTTGTAGATCATGCAATGGATCTTTATTGAACTTGACACTTCTTGCAATGAAGCATCTTTTGGTTGCAATCTCTATCAACTTGTATGCTTTTGCATCTTTTGCATATCCAAGCAGAATGCATTCGTTGCTTTGAGTTTGAAGTGTTTTTCTTTTGTCAAAGGGGATTCTAGACCATGCCTTGGATCCAAAAACCCTCAGATGAGAGACATCAGTTTTGTGTCCCTTCAGTGCTTCAAATGGAGTGACCCCATCCACAAATTTGTGGGGTACCCTATTCTGAATGTATGTATAATATTTCACTGCTTCTTCCCAAAGATATGGTGGAAGATCCCTTGCTTCAAGCAAGCAGGTATCCATCTCTTTCAATGAACTATTCTTCCTCTCAGCTACACCATTTTGATGTGGTGTGTATGGGACAAAATGTTGCATCGGGATTCCCTTAGAAGCACAAAATTGCTGCAACTCCCTCTTGATGTACTCTCCTCCATTGCTTGATCTGAGTGCTTGATCTTTGGACAAAAGTACTTGAGAAATTAGATCCAACAGAATCGAGAGAAGTCATCGATGAAGGTCAGAAGGTATCTGGATCCGTTCATAGAATATATGGGCATCGGTCATGAGACATCACTGTGTATCAAATCAAGTGTGGAGGAAGCTCTCTTGCCTTCCAAACATCATACTTTCATTCTGGATGCTTCCCTACCAAGAAACCTTTGCAGATTCCTTGAGAGAATTTTATGTTGTGAAATCCTTCAACCATATCTTCCTTGTGCAACTGTTGCAAGTAATTGAATTTTAGATGTCTAAATATTTCATGCCATAGTCTGCTAGTCTCATTTGCATGAGTCAAGAGAGCACTTTGATGTGAGTATGGAAAAAAATAGGAGAAATCATATGCCTTTGAGGCATGGTTTGCAACAACTTTGGCTATCATCTTTCTAGATGAGATCTCTGCAACCTCAATTGTGTCAGGTCCAAAAAAAACTTTCTTTGGTGAACCTGTGTATCTCATCTGATAAACATATAAAATATTTGCTGCTAGAGAAGGCACATACATAACATTGTTGAACTTTCCATGATCAAGTTGTATTATGCCCTTCCCTTCAACTAATATTTGAGAATCATATCCCATGTGAATACTAGGACCATCAGTGAGATCTAAAGAAGAGGATGACTCTCTGGAGGAAACCATGTGGTTGGAGGCTTCATAATCAATGAGGAAGGCTTGTGATTGGGAGAATCCATCCTTCAATGCATGCCATCTCTCATGATCATCTATCTTGCTTCTAGAATCAATATTCCTTGTTCCTTCTGGGAGGGAAATGTTGTGTTGTTCAAGAAGTTTGGCCATTTGATCTATGGTCTTCTTCATGCAAGAGCTCCCTGGATGGTTTCCTTTTTTGCAGTATGTACACTTGGATTTCTCAAACTTCTTTTGCTTATCCTTCTTGGAGTTGGAGGCTCCTTCCAATGGATTAGACTTCTCCTTTTGCTTGGATTGAAATTGCTTATTTTCTTTACCTTTTTTATTCCCTTTAGCATTCACACTTTTTGACTCCCCGACCACAAGAGCTTGATTTTTGTAGGCCTCCAAGGCGCCCATCTGAATCAGTTTGTATTTTTCTTGGATGAGAGATTCTGTGAATGTATCTAAAGAAGGCATTTTCCAATTGGGGATTGACAATCTCTGAGAATGGAAGGTAGAAACAAATATTGAAAATCCAGGACCAAGCTTGCTTAGGATGGAGAGCACCATCTGCTCATCCTTCATCTCAATGCCACATTGTTTGCACTGCATAACCAAGGACTTGAATTTAGAAAATAACTATTGTATGGTTTCAAAATTGTTGGGTTGAAGAGAAATTAATTCATTCTCCAGAATGTGGCCTCTCAGCTCATCTTTCTTTCCAAAGAGAGACTCAAGATTCAACCAAACCTCTCTTGGTGTCTTCAATCCATCAAGGTGGAAAAGCAAATATCTGGAGATGTGAATACACATGAAACCAAAAGCTTCATCTAATATGTTCAGGTACTTTTCCTTCTCAACAACTGCCCGAGGTTCGACCTCCTTACCCATTGTGACCATGTACACACTCTTGTTGTGCAATACCATCTACATATCAGCCCTCCAATCAAGATAATTGAAGGGTGTTGGGATTCTTGGAGACAATGGAGCTTTCGAATTCTCCATATGAAATTGCTGGAGCGAATACAAACTAAAAATTTTGCTAGTGCTGCGCTAGAAAACTTTCAAAATTCTGCAAAAAAACTCTCAATTTTGGATATAAACCAGTTACTGAATCTACTAAGCAATGCTTTAGGAAAATAGGCACTTTTATCCAGATCCTTCACACCTGGCTAGACTCCAAAGGATTTCTCCAATGGCTTCAATGCAATGGCACCATAGTTTGTTGTGGAAATCCAGAGGCTTCTGGTGCACTATTGAAAAAAGCTACTCAACCTTAGCTCTCACAAGATCTTATACCATGTGAAATTCACAGCAGATCAAAGAGCCCGAGAATACCTCACAGTGAAAGAATTAGCAGAAAAGATGAATTATAGTGAAAATTGCAGTGAAATGAGTAGTAAAATTAATCATGCATTGGAAATCAGATGTGAATATAAAAGTGTGTCATTATCCATTAATCAATATAGTCAAAAGATATGTTACAATAGAGGAAATTCGAATACGTAGAGGGAATTCGAATCTTAGATATTCTAGCCTAGGAATTATCACCACTAGAGTGCTCCAAGGCTACCAAACTCAACTAAGACTCAATGAACTGAAGCTACTATTAATTAACAACCAACAAGGGCACATCAGTGATTTTGGCATGCAAACTCGCATTCAATCAAGCTAGAGAGGGCGTATTAGATCACAATCAGTGGCAATCGGAGTACAAACCCCTCACGAAAGTTAGGGAATCATGTGGACTGAACTAGATCATTGATTTAGCTCCTAAAATGTAGGGAACTGACTCTAGATGTCCTAAAATCATGCACACAGGGTGCATCAAGTGGAAAATAGGTTCTAGATGACATATGCACACCATTAGGGGGACAATGACATCATCCACTACTAGGAAAATACTAATAACACTAAGGGGGACAATGACATCATCCAGTACTAGGAAAATACTATAGAACCATTGAGTATAAAGCAGGCGCAATCCCCAACTCCCATGCATCTTATAAATGGGCAGCCCATGGAGTTGTCAATTTCATACAAAGCCCTGTTAACATCCTCACACAACGACGAAGGCATTCTAGTGATCTCTTTGCACAATGATGATGAAGAAGAAGATAAGTCTTCCTTCAACATTTCAAACTCCCAGATAATGACCTCCTAAAAAATTCCCTCCCCGTCTTTGACGTTGCCTCCTGAAACTAGAACCCGCAACCCACAAGTGAGCAGGTAAAGGAAAATGTGTTTTTTCTTAGCCATTTCTGCAAGGATGCACAAATGAAAGTCCCATTTCTGATGTTGAAACCCATTATGCTCCACTCGTCATCTATGATCGTCAAGCAGTAGAAATCACCATAAAAAAAAACCATCTGCATTCCCATACATGGCCGCACTGCCCACACATCCTCCGGTAAGTGTGCAGCAATCCTCCATGACTTGTCTTTGGAATCATAGATTTACACTATATCACCTTTCTCATCACACGGTCGACCCACAACAACCACTTTGTAGGTCTCTCTATTGTCGGCCTCCCCTTCCATGATGCCCATGGCTCTAACCGACCATAAGGATGAGATGGGCGGAAGTTCTAGGAACGTTCTTGTTAGAGGATTGGAAACAACAAATCTTGGAAAATTGCCACCGAAGAATAAAATTTTTAAGAATTCATAAATAATAAGGATTTGAAAATATGTTATGCGTGTTTACTTATTTTTTAAATTTTGGGGGGTGGAGCAAAATGTTTAGTTGGAGGTAAAAGTGGTTTTGAGAATTTGTGGATTGTCTAGAAAACTTTGGAGTTAAAATTATTTCTAATGCTTGTGTGGTTGGAAATGCATATAATTCTTTTTTAGAAGAGTTGAAAGTCTTAGTTGGATGGTAGTTGTATGGTTGAGATTCATGCATTGTAACAAATTTGGAATATGCTAAAAATCTAAAAACTATGTATTTTTTTATTGTTTAAAAAAATACTAAATAAACACATTAATCATTGTTTTAGTGTCACATTAATGCACAAATTATGAGCAAGGCATACAAATCTTAATCAAATTTTCAATAATTAAAAAGACATTCACTTCTAAGAATCTTATTCTTTGAATTACAATAAAGTGAGTAAAAATGACCTCAAGGATAATTCATGTCTTAGACAAATATAGACAAATATTTGAAGAAGCTTTTTAATCTAATATTTGAAATTATTTCATGTTTTATAGAAAAAAAAGGTTGGAAATTTAACCAGGTTTCAAAAACATTTTTTAAAAATTTTATCACCAACTCTTAAGTCCAAATTCAAACCACATGTACAAGCAAGGTAAGTTGAATTAACATTTTATTCATTAAATTGTTTTTCATACTTTAAGTTTTAATTTTTAAATCCTTCATTACAATTTTAGTTAATTTAAATTTATGACACAACTAATTATATTTAGGAGTGTAATTTCAATCACCAATAGGATCAATTCCCACAAGTTATGTTGAATTTTAAATAAATACATTGTTATATAAATATATTTAATTATTATTTTTTTATGAATAATTGAAATAATTAAATTGTTTCATAAAATAAATTCATTATTTTTACATACACCAATTTTATATTTAACTAAATTGAGTTTAAAATAAAATTGTTTTTATTATCTATACATTTTTAAAGGTTATTCATTTTTATTTTTTTAAATTGTTATAACTTATTTTTATTATCTATACATTTTTTTAATTGTTATAACTTGATTGTGCAACTCAATAGTGTGATATTTTAAGTGTGGATAGAGATTAAATATTCTTGATTTTTCATTTCTTTTTATTGTTATAACTTACAATAACATATATTTATATGGTGAGATGCCAATTTCTGTAAAGATTGATAAAATTATATTTAATAAAAAGACGAAGATGTATTTTTTGTCATTATCACACAATTAATGGATTATGACATTTACATTGAAGTTGTAAAAATGTTGTGCTTGACTTTCTTGATTTGATAATGTTATTATTTTCTATTACATTTTTTTTCAGTAAGAAAAAAAACATAACTTGATATTTTAAGTATAAAATCAAAGTTATATCCGGTTGTCAAGGAACTAGAAACAATTTTACAAATACAAACTAGCTAAGTCCATAATGGATCGAAATTGCTGAAAACATCTTAACACTATAGTACCAATCCAAATTTACAAGAAAGGAATCATAAAATATTCAACCTCCTTGTTCCAAGTACATAAAGAAGCAGAAAAACTAGACTGGTTGCTATGGCCCAAAAAATATCCCAATTCAGTCTCCCTAAAAATATCAACGGGTTCCCTGATCAATAACCTTGTTGTCCAGGTATTCTACAAAGTGGATAATACCATCCATAGGCCCAATTGCTACCTTAGAAAGGCGACCAACCTCCATGTTTTCTTCACGATATATGTGTTTACAACTGATATGAACAAAGGTATTCATTAATCTTTCCACCTCCTTAAGCCACGGTTCCAGTAATATGACCTTGATGGAATGCATACCATTGAACCAGTTAGTAACCACCTGAGAATCACCATAGATAGACAAAGAAGCAAAACCCCTCATAAATGCAAACCACAACAAGCAGTGCAAAGCTAGAAGCTCAGATTTTAAGAAACCCCCAATGCCAACACCCACTCATATGCGAATAATGTGATTCTTTCACAGATTAAAGATAACCCCCGCTCCGCAAATACCAAGTTTAGATGCCCCATCAAATCATCCACTACTGGTGTCTCAATCAACCATAGGAAAGGTGAAAAGTCTACACTTCCTCCTGTTGATAGCCTCCGGATATTCATTCCACAAATATAGTAGCCTTTTGCAGAAAGTTGTGACCAATGGTATTTTATTTTCAAATATCCCTTCATTTCTGGCCCTCCAGATGCATGCTATAAAGAACATAGGTAGTGATTTGAAAGTACCACAATAGCGTAGCCAGTTGAACAGACAATCATTCAAGCAATCACCTTTCCAATCAGTTGGAATATGTATCCATTTTCTTAGCTCCATCCAAACATCCTTTACAAAGATGCAATGGACAAAAAGATGCTGTGTATCTTCACTATCATTCCTGTAGAGAATACAAATATTAGGGCCTTGATAACCTTTTTTCAAAATATTATTCCACATGAGAATTTTGTCCTGTAAACACAACCAAATAAAGCATTTTAGTTTAAGAGGGAGTCTCCACCCCCAAAGTTTACTGTGCCACTACCTCGAAGCCGGTTGGGAAAATGCATCCTGAAGCACCAACTTATAAACACAACTCACAATCAAAATACCATTCGAGTCCGGACCATCCCAACACAGAGTGTCAAGGAGGTCATTTAAATTAATCCCTAAAAAAATTGAGACAATCAATATATGCATCCCACGCAGGAGCCCATCGTGAAGAAAGGTTAAGATCCCTAGCAGAAATCCAACAGGCTTTGTACAGTTCTGAACTCTTCTGATAAACCTGTGAAAGAAACACAATCTTCTGCTTGTGTAGTTCATTAATTAAACCACCCGGAAAAGCATAAGCATTGGCATCGCCAATGAAAGGATCTATGCCGATAAATAAATCATTTTCATTACCTATCTTCCACTTAATCCATGGACCAATGAAACAAAATGTGCCTATGAGGCTGCGCCAGATCGTAGAGGCTTGTGGACCACAAAGATTCGGCTTACGTAACCATTGGATCGTGGAATATGTTTTCATATATTTAGACCGGATAGCACAACTCCATATCCCTTCGTCAATCAAAGCCCTCCATAAGCTTTTTTTCCTCATCGCCATATTGAAACACTCAAGATTTTTCAGCCCCCAACCACCTTTTGATTTTGGCCAAGACAAAATCTGCCAAGACGACAAGTGCCATTTCTTCATGTGAGGCTTACCTGGCCAAATGAATTGAAAACATTTTCTGCGAACAAAGTTGATAATCGAGGTAGGGACCTTCCTCAATCCAATCCAAAAAACAAGAATACTTTGTATAACCGACTGAGCCAGAATGAGTCTACCATCGATGGATAACCACCTCAACTCCCAATTGGGAATCCTATGCTCGACTCTTTGTATCATCCATCTCTATTCTGCTACCTTATATCAATTGGATTTTAAGTAGTAACCCAAGTACTTGAACCCAGTACCAATGTGTTCAAAATCATAGGGGAATAGTGACTTCATAGAATCAATAAATTCTTCATCAATACAATTGTACAAAAAAGAAGATTTGCACACACCGATAGCCATACCTGAAGCAAGGAAAAAAGCATCAAAAATAAATTTATAGTTCAGTCATTCATTTAAATAACCCTCCTCGAAGATCATAACATCATCCACAAATAGAAAATGTGTGATGGTCATAGCTCTGGTAAATTTTATACCTCTGATTTTTCTATCAGATTTAGCATCCATTATAAGCCTGCTCAAACCTTTTATATCCAGTATAAACAACCATGGAGACAATGGACACCCTTTTCTAATTCCATGGCTGCAAGTAAACACATTTTTTGGTGCTCCATTTATCATGACCGCGAAATTAGTGGACGATATGCATGTCATTATCCATTGCTCCACAGTTAAGGGAATTTCGATCTGAATGAGGATAAAGTGCAGATACGACCAATCTAGATGGTCATATTCCTTTATGAGATCTAATTTTAGAATAAACGCTTGTAAGTTATGTTGATGCCCAGAAAATCGCAGCATCAAGCAGCAAGGGATTCTCCTCGGTAGGAAAGCCCAATTAGATTGCTCACAGTTTGGTGTGGGGAATCCATCCGGTTAACGGTTCCAGCTACCGTGAGATTTAAAGATTTATATTCTTCTGCACCGGTTGCGGCCCGATCCACCGTTTTGTGCTTTTATTATTTAAGATGATATGCAAGTTCCCTAAGCTAATTTAATCTAAATGCAAAGCTGAAACAAATCTTTATCTAAAACTGAGATAAAACAAATATAATCTATCCTTGCAAGGAGCAAACTGTAAATATGAGCAATGCGCTGAAAGAAACATCTAAAGATCATACAGATAGCCATTTAAATATGAGGATGCAATCTTAGCATGAGGTAAAAGATGTTTAAAAGATAGTTTTTAATTCAAATGTAATACATTCCATTACTCATTTAAGAGAGACATCATTGTACAGGAAAATAGAAAGATCATTCATTACCCAGAAATAATTCATAGCAGCAAAGAAAGATCTCATTGTAATATGCGAATGACGCAAGAGTAGTCCAGCAAGCATTCAACACACAATTCCAGGCAAAACGCCCTCTCTAGGATTTCAATAGGAAAAATCGAGTTTCTTATACATGCAGAGAAGTAGTTCACCTACAAGACAGAAAATGTCTTTCACCTGCCAAAAGTCATGGCTCATCTCTTCTATTCTTCTATTTATAAGTTTACAAATTTCTCCTTAAGCTGACATGTGTGCCCTAAACCCTAGAACTTTCTAATTTGTCCTTTAGTGCACAGTTACAAAAACCACAAATTCGTGGAGGGTCTTCCATATAAAACAAAATCAAAGCCAGTTGTCCCTTTTAACATTTATACAATAAAGAAAAAACAGCCTTTTCTCACATTAAGAGAAGCAAGGATTCTAATGGTTCATTTATTTCATTTGGTTTCCCTTTGCTAACTCGCTGCTTCACCCCCAAAAACTGGCTCACCTGTGGATGCTTGGCCACCTATACTTTGGATATGTGTGGCCCATTGACTGAGTTCTTTCATGATAATTTTGCTCCGAACATATACTGTTGCCTTTGCTGCGATTTCATGTTTGTGCAGATCTGATTTGACTTGTGCTGCTCTTGCTGCTGCTTCTTGGGCAATAGCTTCCAGGAAGTAGATATGTACAGCGGGTTGGCCAATGAACTATTGGAGTTCATCTTGGGTTATCACCTCTACCTTCTTAACATAGTCCAATCTTTGGTCCAACTCGCCTTGCAGCTCAGCCAACCGATGTTCTCGTTCTGGGAATTCACTGATAGTTTCAGGAAAAACCAAGTGGCACTTGCCATGGGATTCTCTGATTTTGGAGTAGAAAGAGTGACATTTGCGGACAGTCTTTCTGATCTCCAAGCTTAACTTGGCACCACATTCTTTACTGAATTCCAGGACTCCTACATCCAAGTCAAATTCCTCTTCGGTGGTGGTGCGCAATTCTGAGGGGAATCCAGATTTTCCTCTCCTCCACTCAAATTGTTGTTTTAACTCCTCCACATGTTTTGCAAATTTGTCTCTGTTCTTTAAGGCTCTAGCTTCGATGGCTGTCATTTTCATGATCATTTCTTTCATGTTGCAAATTTCTTTTAAGATCGGCGCCAACAGCTAATGGCCTTTTATTAGCATGTCACATGCTTGCTTGTGAAATGTGGACAAATCTTGCTTGTTTTCAACTGCTTCTTTGAGCGGTCTCAACAATTGCTCCTTTTCTTGGATTAGCCCCTCATACTGATCTTTGGGGAGATAAATTTGTTGGGCCCTATTGGCTTCGAGCTTCTCCAGCTCTGATATCTGATATTTTAAGTACTTTTTCTCGTCTTCGGAGATGGCCAGCTGCATCTCTAATGAATTCTTCTCATTCTCAAGTTGAAGAGCTCCCTAAGTTATCCTTAACTTTTCTTCTCTCAATTCCTTGTATTTCTTCTTTAATTCATTCGCTTCTAGGACCTCCCTCTTCCTGTCATCTCTTATTTTGAAACATTGATCTTGGTAATGCTTCACCTCATTTATTAACCGATCAGTATTGGCTTTACTCACCTCGGCTGATGCCACAATGCATTGGGCTTGGAATCAGGGATGATTTTAAGACCCCCCCCCCCAAATTTATATGTATAAAAAATGGGCGAATCCCCATGATACACAGAAAAGTGTGAAGGATATTTTATCAATAATATAATATGTATATATAATTTTTTGGCGAATCTTTCATGGAATTATAAAATCTTGTAAATTTTGGGCGAATATTTCACAAAATGATAGAAAGTTGTAAATTTTTTGGCGAATCTTTCACGGAATTAGAAAATCTTGTGAAATATTGGCGAATCATGCACATTTTGAATCCCTTTACATGGAAGAAGAAGAGCTAGATCTTGAATCAACACAAATCACGTTGGAAAATATACCCCATTTGGTCTCCGATGGTAAAAATGAGGAACTAATATACCCCATTTGATATCCCTTGCAATTATATAGTTCTTTGGTTCTACACCTATGGTTGAATGCGAATTTTTCTTTGCAACAAGGATACTTGGGTTCTCCCTTTTTGCATCTAGCATTGCAAAAATCTTGATCTTAATAGTCATAATCTCAATGTTTCCTCACAACACTTCATTCATTTGGTTAAAGTGTAGCTTGTCATATGCTTGCAAAATTCCATTATTTTTACATAAAGAATACTTGGCAATGACCTGCAAGATTCATTTTCACACATTTATCCTTAGGTCTTGCCTTCTCAATGGAATTTATGTTATGCATATTGATCTCAATTCTATAGACCTAGTAAATTAGTTGCATACACTTACCATTGACAAGTGTTCTATTGCAAACAAAAAGGTCATATAGAACTTCCCTTTCCAACTCTAAATCATTTTAAAGAAGTCCTCGACTCTATCCCAACATAATTCAGAATGAGAGTAGCTTGGTTTTTAATTATCCAATATATTCATTATATATCTTATCAATTATTTTATGTGTTTCTTAGTATGGTAGATTGATTAATAGGAACTTGTATAAAGAGATAATTGCAAATAATATCCAAGGGATAAGCATAGCCAAGGGGGTTAGAGGAATAAACTATTCATAGTTTATTGATGCCAAGATTCTAGTTGGGGGGTGCTTCCACCGTTATTGTTGAGATATTTCAAACAATCTTGAAAAAGTGCTTATGTGTGGCAGGAGGCAAAGTCAACAACAAGAAGAGTCAAATATATGCTTGGAAATTAAAACCTTAGCTATTTCATTCTATAGCCATATTTCTAAAATTTCCAAGCATTGGGGATTAGACTTCTTTTAAATACCTTGGTATGCCCCTATTGCTTGGAAAACCAACAACA
Source organism: Larix kaempferi (assembly GCA_027924585.1). Taxonomy (NCBI): domain Eukaryota; kingdom Viridiplantae; phylum Streptophyta; class Pinopsida; order Pinales; family Pinaceae; genus Larix; species Larix kaempferi. The sequence goes on along the minus strand of BSBM01000632.1, from coordinate 25,319,877 downwards.
TCAATGTGGAAAAATATTATAAGCATGATGCAAAAAATTCCATTAGTGGGGCACCCTTTAGCTCAATGTAGTAGGTAGAATTGTTCTCATCAAAACAATTTTCTCCTCCCTTGCATTCTATCGGTGCTCAACAATGCTAGCTTCAATCAAGGTTATGAAGAAAATTGCATGTGAAAATAGTAGGCTTCTTTTGAAAGGAGGGAAGACCAATGAATTAATTGGAACATGGTCAAAGCTCCAATAGAGCATGGGAGATTTCACCTGTATGAGTATTCTTCATAGCTTCACAAAACATTGTATTGAAATTTGGTTGATGCATCAGATATTTAACTACAATAGAAAGGATTTCCAACTTCAACTGCATGTTCTGCACATCTTCTTCGCACAAATTCACCTGATCCAAGCAGCTTTGGAGAAACATAATGCTACTATCCAATCCATATCTTGTAAGATGATAAAGAGAACATAAATGGCATTAACAAACTCATTTAATTTGATTACAATGTGTACATTCAAATGTCCAGTTAAAAATTTAAATATGCAAAATAAAGGCAAACATATATCAAAACCATTTGTTTAAAATGAATGAGATCTAGCATTAACATTGGGCAGATAAGATGGAAGCACCTCTCCTCCACAAATATTCTCATCACTTGCCCTCTGAAATAGAATTCACCCTATCCATAACAAAGCAGATAAGATAAGATAAGATAATTATATTAATGTCCAACAAAATCTTGTGTTATTGTTTTGTGCTTTGTCTTTCTTCTAGTGATCCTATTTATGCATTTGAATTATTATGCTATGAATGTATGAAAAACTAACAATAAATTGAAATATAATATATAACACACAATCCACTGCAATCTTATGGCCTATATGTATCATTGTCTGGATTATTGTATCTAGAATATATTTTTATATTTTTTAAACATATAATATTGCTACTCCCAACCTGACATTTCCCGAAATTTAAACTCATCCACATTCCCAAAGTTCCAACGTTCGGGAAACTTGTTCAACGGGTTTTACACTAGGGAACCTAAGAACAATCATAATTTTACCGACATTAGTTGTTTGAACAATGTAGTTGCAAGTTTAAATGCAACTCAAGTGATGCATCCTCGTTGAAATTCACTTCCACAAATTGCCTCAACAACTAAACACCTAAAATACAAAACCAAATACAAAGGGTGTAAGTATGTCTCAAAACTTGATGACATGCATTTAACATTAAACTCAATTTCTGAAGGCCACACAAGGAAGGTAGAATCCATTATAAGAGAGATCATTGCACTTATTGGAGTTACGATATGGCAGTTTTGTGATTTGTCAAGGATAATCATCTCCTATATAATTCATGAAAGTACAAGCCCATCTTGGTGTCTCAATTCAACTTGGAATTCAATTTCAAAAGCTTCTGAAATGCATGCTTATAGGTAATAGCTCTTGTTACATTGTTTGCATTCTTGCTCAACCTCATTTTTCCATGCTATATTATTTTTATGTTTTTTTATGATTATTCATTCATTAAAATTAAATGTGGACATAACAAAATCTCTAGTTATATTTACCTATATGGGATAGTAAATGTATGTTATCATTGATATTAAGAGCAGACTTTCGGAAGATTAGCACACTTAAGCGCTAGATAATCAATCTGCTGTATAAATTTGGGTAACCACCAATGCAACCATATACCAACTAATCAATTTGCTTTATAAATACAGAGCAAATCAAGCATACAAATTATTCCCCAAGGTAAGCCTGAAGCAATTATTGGAACCCATCTAGAAAAGACAATTCCTTGATTCACTGCTACTATCAAAATTTCTAAATTAATGATATACTGTATTATAATGCATGTGATAAATGCATATTAGGTTATGTGATCAAGTATGTGATTTTTTTTTATGGGCTTCACTGTAACTCCAATAAGTTGTCTACAATCAGGTCTAAGTGAAGGCACTGTGCTCACAAATAACACTTATTAATAAAGAATTGAAGAGTGGGTTGGCCAGTAACTGGAACTTGTGGGTAAAGGTGCTCAGAAGTGAAAATACCTTGAGTTCAGTAATCTTGGTTGTGGGCATGGAATCCTGTTCCACATGTAGGCAAGCACTCTACTATGTAATTTTCTATTTGAATTAGCTTTTTCTTTCCCTGTACTTTGTTATATTATTCAGCTAAGTACTTCGTTCTACCATTTCTTTAGAACCTTTCATTAAGCTGTGTCATGCTCTGTGCTTTCTCTGGTGATTAACAAATCTAAATATGGTAAACCATGAATCATACCATATTCATGTGCAGATATTAACTAGAGCATTTTGGTACATAGTAGAACCGTGGCATTCTTAACCTATAAGATCATATTGAAAAGGAAATTCCTAAAGTAATATTGACCAAAATTCTTACACTACTGTACAAGACAACCAAAAACACTCTCCAAATAGGAATGGACCTTCCAAAAAACTTTCGAGGTTAGTTCAAGCTAGATGATATCCACCTAAACAACAGGCATAAACATCTATATACAAAAATCTCCAAGACAAAGTCAATATTAGCTGTGCAGCAAAAGACAATCCTACGGCTTAGATGCCTTCATAGATGCCTTCAAAGGTGTCCAGGAAGACTCTGCACGCATTAGATGCAGTTTTTCAACAACAGTCTCCAGAATTTTCCATGCATTCTTCAAAACCTTCCAACATTATAAAAATAAGTACATAATAGAACATTAACTGGGACCATAAATTATATTTTATTACTCCCAATGTATTGATGTTGCCATTGAAAAAGGTAATTCCTTTCAAACAACTAAAATGGAAAATCCAAGAAAATGATTTCATGCAATGATAGTGACAACTGAAATGCCAAATCCAAACTTCAAATCCCATACATATTAAATTGTAGGAAGACATTCAATGACAAAAAATCCAAACCAAGAATTCCATATATATCAAATAGTTGGAAATCATTCAAGGACAAAACCTACTCAATAAGATCAACCAGAATAATAACTTCATAAAAGATGAGTGCAAAAAGCACAGATGGTATATTAACTAGGGTTAAAATTATCTAGAAAGAATTTCAAAGCAGTCTGCCAGAAATAATGATTCTTGTCTTGAAATGGAGTTAAAAATATTTAAATAAATAATTGTGACATAAATAAGCATAGTAATTGTAAGACAAATTACTTCAGCAAATTGAAATCACTGATACCCATTAGAACTAGACACAGTAAAACTAGTTCCTTCAGCAATTGATATCACTGAAAACCATTAATTAATTCAGACAGAGAGATATGTTTTGTAATAGCTCACTTGGTTTAAAAGGAGGTAGGTGCAGGGGGTTCCTCATCGACCTTGAAGGAAATTAACAATTAAATTTCACATGGGGAAATGAAGAATTAAATTTTGCTTGGGAAATTGGCCTTAGCAATGTGGAACAGAATCCAGTTGGCAACCGAACGAGGGATCAGAGTCCTTACTGTAGTAGGTAACACAACTATCCTTATCAAGAATATGGTGAATTGGACCCTCTCTAAAGAACCCCAACTATGAAGGATGATCGAATGCACTCAAAGCGTTTCCAACAGAATGGATACAATTCATTTCTTCCATACGCTTCAATCTAAGAACAAAAAGGCGGACAATTTGGAAAACCATGCAACTCTTTTGCCTAATGAAATTTTATTAAAAATGGGGAGGGGAAATCAAATCCCAATTCCCACATAATCCCCTAAGTGTCACTATATATCACCTTCCAATGCAAGCATTTAACTCTCAGGACAAATGGATCTACATAATCAACACACAATGCAATTGGCAGTGAGTCAGTAATAAGAATCCCCCTTCGTGTACCTCACATACTATTGTTCAGGGAAACATTATGTGAGTTGGTAATAAGAATCCCCTTTTGCGTACCTCACATGCTATTGTTCAAGTGATGATTTTCCTAATGATAAGCTTTCCTGATGATTTTCCCATCAAGTGAAAGGAGACATTGCAGCATGTTCAACAATCCCTCCATACCTTAGTCAAAAGTATAAATTTGTAGAAGTTTTACACAGAATTCATCTTTTAATCATCCACATCAGAGACATCAACATCCTTGATAGATCTGTAGAATAATACCTGTAACAAATTTTCATCATTCTTCACCAAGCTCACCCAACTTTGGAACTTTTGTCTCTTTGTCAAAATGAAATCCTTATTAAAAAGCCAAGTGTCACAACTGTTAAATTTACCTTTGAGCAGCAACATTAATATAAAGGTAGGTTAAGAAACTCAAATATGAGAAATTCAAGGTTCAAAGTTCAAACCAACAAAACCTAACTAATAAGACGGTCCTCAAAACAAACCTTATTGTTGAATATTTTCAAATTACTCAAGGCAGTATTTAGGACCGAGAGTAACATATCTTCGATTCTTCTTGCTCTGTTATTTCAAATCTCCCTAATCCCTCAAATTCCATGAATACATAAAGGCACTTTGAATCCATCCAAACTGCCATCCACAACCCATCAGTGCATTCTCCCTCCTGCTACATCATGGAGGGAGCCAGATAGATGGCTTAGTAAGTACAAATTACCACTACTTTGTGTGCCCATTGATGAGACTTCCTTGATTTTACCATCCCACTGACTCAACACATCATCATACAAGTCAAAGCGCAACAGAGTTGCTAGAAATATGCTAAATGCATAAGTAGGGTGGAGGGTTATTTGAAGCCCATCAAGCAAGGGTTGTAGTCCATTGTTTTCAGCACAAGTTGATTGGATGGGTACAAAGCATATAAGTTGACAGACCCAGTTTCCCATAGGATTTTTTTCAACCCTTAAAAAGTTGAATCCTGATAAGGATGTTATCTTTTCAACCCTTAAAAAGATCTGATCAGTAGCTTTAGTTCAATTATTCCCTTTCATATTTTTACACAGCAAATATTGCAGATCTGAAAAATTAAACAACTGTAATACACTGTCTAAACTAACTGAAAATGCACAGCGGAAAGATCAAATAACCATACACAGTTTGCACAACATATTTACCCTGGAAACCCCAATCCCTGGGAAAAACCAGCAAATGGTTTGTCTTTTATTGCATATTTGTAACAGCACTTACAGTTTCAGGTTTCTGAATATAACACACCGATCTAAGAGAATGTGGCTGAAAATATTTTTGAATTAGAAGCTGGGGACACTATAAAGTTATAATCTAAAATTTATGTTGTAGCTGGAAGTGTAATTACTAATGATGTAGCGAAAGTGAGAGTAATGAAAAAAGCCAAGGCTTGAAAAGGATACCAGGATGCAACTTGATTGAATTAAATAAGAAGGTTCATACATTCATTGTGGGTGACAAATCTCATGATACAAGCTATTACTACAGTGGCAGATCCCTAGTAATAAAGGCCTCATGAATGCACACTCACCTACAAAAGGATCACCATTTTGTCCATGATTGAATTCTCAAGTAAAAGCTAAATAAAGTTTGTGTCAACTAATAAATCCTATTTAGTTAATTAAGGCTAAATGAAACTTCCTAAGACTGACCAATCACATTTAAGGTGGCCCAATCCTTGGATCTTGTATAGATAGCCCCTTCTATGAGTTTGCAATGTGGCCTCTTGTTGGCCCACAGAGAATATTGGTTGGAGTGTGCATATCTTGTAGCTTCAAAACAAAAAAAATTCCATTCATAATATCAAAATACAATCTTCATGTAACATTTATACAAAGTGAAATGAGAGTGACATACTTGTTCTAAGCCATTTTCATAGTGTTCTCTATAGACTTTGTTAAAAAGGAGCTACCACACTAACCTGAGTAACTCCCTGAGTGATCATTCCAAATCTCAGCATATAAAACAAAAAAGATAACTCAAGACCATTTTATTTGTCAAATTTCCAATAGAAACAAAAATGACATAATTTCATATGGACCATCCTGCAGACACTTAATAGACATCGATGCTTAGATATCTAGCAGAGATTGTATCGCCATCCACATGTTCTTCTTCAGAAATAATGTTTTGAGCCAGATGTAAACACTCTTTTGATAGAGAGTCCACTTCAGTATTCTACTCCTTGTAAACATGAGAGAAGGTAATGCTAGTGAACTGCCTTGAGATGTCCTTTAGTTTTAGAGACAAAGCAAGCAATCCTATTTTGTGAATGTAGGTTTGATGCTTCATCCATCTTATGACCAGTGTTAAGTCTCCATAGACCTATATAATCCAAATTCCCTTATCCAAAGCCAATTTTAAGAGTAAGTAGAGGGCCTTAAACTCACTAGTCTTATTTGTTCCTACCCCTAAGTTTTCCTTGACAAAGAAGTAGTGTGTGAATGTATGAGATAAATGACAAAACCCATCCCACAGGCTCAACTTTAGTCTTGTTGGGCTCCATCAAAGAAACTCCATGGAGAGTTCTTATCTATCCACAAATTTCCAATAGTTCAAGGTGCTTTGTAGATGCTAGATGACTGAAAGGAAGACACTAAGGCTAAAACCTGAGTTGTGATCCTGTTAAACATACACTAGCAATATCAAAGAGGGATCATCTTTAACAAGTCAATTTTGGTAGTGGAAGTCCATATTTTGAAAATGGAACATTAATGTCAATGTGTCCAAATGATTTTATTTGCTTCTATGATGGAGCTGGATAACATGTAAATTGGTGAATTGGATGTCTTTATCAACCACTTTCTGTTCATTAGAGACAAAAGGCTATGGTCTAGAAATCTATTTACTATTGTTGATAGAAAGCTGTTTGAGTTCAGGAGGAAATTTCTAGTGAATTCTTTCAGATTTGAGAATTCAGGGCCAATTACATCATGTATTAATCTGCATTTTCATATACAAAAATATTGTGATAATTCACATAAAAACCTCGTAATTGAGACCTTGAAAAAAACCCTTCCCACATATATGATCTCAATACATCCACAAAAAATGTGGTTAGCCTTAAGAATGTGCAAATGTAAAAACTTTGGGAGAGGTAGATACAACAAATCTCAAGAAGGACAGTTGGCCTTCGCCATTATTCTAAACACCCCCACAGATTTTTTGAACGGGAAAAAGATCCTACATAGAAATAATACAAACACATGATATATTACAACCATTTGTGTCAAGATAAAAATAATTTACTTGTAAAGAAAAAATTCAGTACACACAATCCATCATGTCAGTAGCCCAAAGATAGCAACAACTACATTATAACTCTGCATGTCTATCTGGAAATTTTTTCCATAAATCAACGTATATACCTGGAAAGTTTTTCCATAAATTGACATCAAAATAGAGAAGGCTTTCTGATCTAGAAAATAAAATCCTTTATGATCTAGAGACTCCATCACAAACACCCAGTTGATTTCTGGAGCCTGCAGAATAACCGCCACTGTTGAAAATTTATCACTAAAAAGTAACTTCAGATTTCAATAGATACAACTAACTTAATACAATGTTGAGGATGAGGTGAATGAAAGAACACTCACCAGTTGTTTGATAGAATCCAAAAGAACATCAATATTCCAAGATGATAACCATTTCTAAGTCTGACTACTTGTTTTAGTGTTAACCAGTCCACACAGATTAGTGCCAAACCAAAACATGGACTAGTTTTGGATGGTTTTATCCCAAACCAGCCGAGTCTTCCCTATCCAAACCAGTCCCACTAGTGTCACTATTTTGCCAAAAAAATCCAAAACAAAAATCCTCATAGCTTACCCTTACAACTGGCTATAACACAATGATATAAAATAGAATTAGTTGTTTATATAAGTTTTAGGACAGGGATGCATAATATATCTAAAAATACAGAGCCCTTCTTGTCATTAACAATATCCATGAAATGGGATTAGGTTCTCAACTTCACAGCATTATGCCACAAACAAATTGTATTCTCAATCTCCACGCTACTGAGGATTCTCTAACATATTTACTAGCACCTGCATTGCAATATGCTACCTTGCAGCACTAAAGTCATGTCATCTTAAAGCTGGGAATTGACACAGTGACACAACTCTGAAATCCTAAAGCTAGGAATTGATTTGAGAGTTTATTACACTGTGGAATTGACTACTTTTGCAATGTTGTTATTATATGTCGGTATTCTAAGTAATTATGCCATCAAAGCACACACAGATTCTGGTACTTCTGGTATGTATTCAACCACCCCAGTTTTAATCATATCAAGCTTGCAAAGTGGTCTATCTTTTCCTAACTTTGCCAAAGCATTTATACAGCATCGTGAAGATGATAATTCCCACCAAACAGAAGTCCAACAAGTGGAACAACAACACCATGTGTAGCAGTAAACTCTGCAAGTTGTTCATCATCTAAAAGGTTATCAAGAGAACAGACTACAGCGTGGTGGGATGGACTAAACTATGTAGCAAGAAGAGAAACTAGAGGTTCAACGCATCCTGTTGTAGGTAGTGTAGATCTAATTCTTGTATTTCCAAAAATAACACAACAAAACGCTGCAGCATCCTCTTTCATCCCCATAAAGAAATTCAAGAAGAGAATTCAACATAACACATCCATTGCATTTGTTTCAAGTTTTCAAAATCAAAATATAAAGCAGAATATTACAAATATAAAGTTGCTGCAGATATCTATCGGTTTTCTCAAATTCATCTTTCAATGACATTTCTTATTTCTAATGAAATTAACTTGAGGCTTGGAACAAAGATAAATACTAAACAAATTTTCTTCGCTTGCAGAGGGCTTTCTACCATTAAGACCAAAGCATGTTTAAATCTGCTCTGGAGTCTGAATACAACCTATAGATTTGAGCATAATCAAGCAACAAATTGAAAAAATGAAGCACTCCATGTTGGATTCCAGAATACTCTTATCCATTTGCACAGTTCATAATTGTTGAGAATAGAACCGTCAATTTCAAGCCTGATAGAATACACTGGGTTAAAATACAACTATAGAAGTTAAATCACTTTACGTAATGCCTGTGCACTGAATCCTAGTCCTTGCTAACCTTGTGTGGGAATCCCTTTTCAATTTGGAAACAAAATACGAACAAGGGAGGCCAAAATATTCTTTCAAGCTGTGACACATACTTGCTACTATATAAATATCAGACCTGAAATCTGTCTGAAATAATTCTGGACATCAACCTATGATGCATATTTACACTTAACAATCTAATGCTACCTTTGGAACCATGAAAATATACTGCTAAAAGATCTCAAATATAGCCTTGAAACTGCAAATCTGCATACAAAAATATAAAAAACACCAAGCTCTAAATCTAAATTAGCAACCATGACTTCACTACCATCACATACATGGGTGATGGAGTATAAATGAGACCCAAGAATCAGATAATAGATTAGAATTACTTCTCGGATATTGTTGTCCAAGAACCTAAACATCTCATCTGGTTCACTGTGGTTGTGAGCCACATCAGTCCGCATTTCTTCCATTGACCAGACTTGAATCTTCTGCAATCAAATTTGTTAGTGCTCAAACCCTTACCTGAGGAACTTTGTAGATTCTGATAGGCTGCAAAATAGAGTTAGCTACAAAACTAGCTCTGATACCATGTTGATTTTTATAAAGTTAGGTTTTGATAAAATAAAGAACAACTTTTAAACAATGATGCAGTAGATCAGAAATGTAAATCAATCATACAATACAACTGTAAGAATTCAAAAACATAATTTGCATTTCTTTCAACTAGGGCACTACCAATAGGTCACCGTGCCAATAAATTTAAAAAATAATTTTCATTTATTTCAACTAGGGCACTACCAATAGGTCACTGTGCCAATAATCCACAATAAACTGAAAGTAAGAATGCTATTAAATGACACGGTTATAAGTACTTACCTGGGGATGAGCCCTTCTCTAATGTACTCAGATCTACTTTCAGTTTTGCCAATAAGGCATAATAGATATAGAAACATAAATAGCCCTAGAAGGGCAATATCATACCTATGAGAGAGAGAGAGAGACCAAGGAAGAGTGTCAACAATAGGTACAGTTGTGTTAGGACAAACTTCAAGCACCAGTAGACCTTCTAATGTAGTTAGGAGACAACCAATGTCAACCACCAGTCAAGCTGCAATAACCAATACTGGCCCTAACAGGGCTCATAATACAACGTGAGACCTCAACAGACTCTAATAGTCTTTGATAACAGTAGCCTTAAATCCATAGTTTAACGGTAGCCTCAATAGGCCCTAACCAAAAAGTTCAATGACAACCTGAATAGACCCAACACCAAAGTGGCGGCAGCTAACAGGAGAAGCAAAAAGAATGGAGAACGACAGCCCTAGAAGGGCTAAACAAATAATCAAATAGCAGCAGAATTAGGAGGACCTCTCAGAGGAGAAAGATGCATCCCTAGAGGACTTATAAAGGCAGCAAAAATACAGCCCTACAGGGCTCAAACCTTGACATCAAAAACAGAAAAATGTTCCATCAACCAGCTGCCAAACGATGCCCTAGAAGGAGGCCGAAAAAACAGAACCCAAACTAATTCGCCCCCCGATTTCATGACCATTCAGAAGGTCAATCATGAGACCAAAACAACAAAGGTGACTCGACAAACAACCAACCCGATAAGGTCAAGTACCATAAGCAGGATAACCACAAGGACAAACAAGATAGGGTGACAACGTCTCTCTCTCTCTCGGTATGTGTCCTCACATGTTCCATACATCTACGGAAAGTTTTTTCATCACAGTACTAAAGGTATCATCCCGATGATGTGATCCTTCAGTCCTTAACTTCTTCCTGAGGTCAGGTACCTCATCAAAGGGTGGCAAGTCCTTTGATGAGTCGAACTAGGAGAGAAAGACATCACACATCATTACCATTAACAAATCTACAACATATTCCTCGATGGGAAGCACAGAACTTGCAGCAACAATAGCCACGACAATATATACTTCAACAACAAGCTCTAAAAGTGCTGCTACAAAAACCAGAATAGCATCTAGTGCATCATGTTTAGAATGTGCAGCAGCAATAACATTATTACCATATAATCATTGTTTCCCATATATTCTCTTTGTTACGGGAGAAAGTGAAGAAAATCCCACCCTTTTCATTCAATATTTTCTTTCTACATTATGCCTTTTCATTTAATATTTTATTTTTACAATATGTCATACTGCATTGTACCATAAAGGATTCAACGGTCTAGCGTCATGTGTAGGGCATAAACAAAGAAACACCTTTCAAGATTAGTTGAGGGTATTTCCCAGGAAATTGTTGGTACAATTCATGGTATAGTCTATCATTATATCTATTGCTGAAATATAGATGTAGAGCTACAAATATGATCTTTCCTATGCAAAGTTGCAAATACTGGAAGAAAAATAGAGAATACATGCTCAAACTACTGAAATTTGAAATAGGGAGATGTCTACTGAAACATTTGCTAAAAAACCTTCTAATTTACTGCCAAACCACTGTATTTGCCATGAATCTGCCAAATTTATGCAAAGACTGATATTTATGGAAAAGACATCAGAAAAAATACAAATCCATGCCTGATCTGTCAAATTGTTGCTTAATTAGACAAATATCACTTCTATACAACCAATATCTGCAGGAAATTGACTAATTTCAATTGTTGGGCATCTATTTTCATCTACTAGCTTTCAAAATTTACTGTCCCTGTTGAGATCCAAGTGAATACTGTATTGACAGTATGTGGACATATGAAAATTATGCCAATTACATTAGAGAAATGTCGGTCTCGTGCCAATAGGTCTCCTACGATGGATGCATAGGAACCTAGTAAGCCAATGCATAGACCATTTTTCTCTTCGCTTAGCAATTCAGATCTCATAGTCAAGTATCAAGGGAATAAAAAAATATAAGCAAAATAAATGCAAACTTCCAAACTTGAAAAAATGCTCCAAATGTAAGAAAAAAACAAATAATTTATGAAACGAATCAAACTAGTACAAAGGGCTCAAACCGCAATCAATTATCAAGGGAATAAAAATATATTTAACCAAAATAAATGCAAACTTCCAAACTTGAAAAAATGCTCCAAATGTAAGAAACAAGCAAACCATTCATATTTGCCAAGATATCAAAGCTAGAAATACAAGCAATTCCATGTACTTGAGTTTTAACTTTTGAATGATCCCATTCTTGCTAAGCGGAAGTATTGTTAAATTAATTACTTAACCTTTAATACTAGGACGTTATCTATGGATAGATAGGTCCCAACTTCATTTCCTGTCACAAATAAGAAAAAAAAACAATGCATTAGTTAACTATCAAAACATCAAACTTAAAATAGCTTGCATCAAGGAAATGTAGCTCTAATATTACTATATTTAATACAAAGTAAAGACTATAGAACCTATTTTTACCTGAAATGCAACTTCAAATTTATGTATGGTAATCTTTCTCGCATCAAGAATTTTCCTTTTCCAACCTGCTCCAAGAATAGAGGAACATCGAAGTCAAACTAAAAAAAATCACATGATCTATTAAATTCCATTCATTATTTATACATTGCCAATGTATATTGGTTTAGATTATATCTTGTGGCATATCAAATTCCCAATTCTCATGTCGCTCTTCATTTTCTACATTTTGAACATGAGCTTCTGTAGATGAAATATCATTATGAGCCTCCAAAACATTATGTTCCATATCAAGTTCATTGGAGACATTTGTTATATTGTATTCTCCTCTTCTCTCACAATCTGATCGCCAGAGTGCCAGTGCTCTATTGAATGGGAAATTGGTAATGTCATACTTTGTTACATATAATATTAAACAAGTATCCATATTCTTATCAAGCTTGTTCCTCAACTTTGACTTCAAGAATGACAGTGCACTAAACATTCTTTCATCCTCCACTGATCCCAAAATCATGGTTTGACATAAATCGACTAATTTGAAATACTCTAACATGTTTTCTTGTAGGTATTGACTTTCACCTAAACTAGTCCATAATTTGATTACTGCACCATATTCTATAGGTTTTGGTAAAGTACGATATTGACCTGACATTGTTTGAGCAAAGCAAGTGGCTTGTTGATATAATTTTGATGAATCTAATATGCCTCCAATCTCTTCTCCTTCTACCTTAGCGTTCCTTCCAAAGTGGTGCACTAAAGTATTCAATTTTGCTAGAAAGTCGACTTTTAAAGGATCTATTTCTTTTTCAGAGTTCCAATAATGAGGGTATACCACAGACATAGCTTCCCATAATTCATCTCGCGGAAATCGTTCTCTTATCTCTAATGATAGTGATTGTGCAATTTGTATCAAGTTGCATCTCACTGAAATCACAATATCATTGAATTGGTCTCTTGACACATGGCACTCTTCGGTGGTTTGTCCCCTCTTAGTAACATAATAAAAGGGAACCATATACCCACGCACTTGCATACATAGTCTCCCTTTTTCATCAAACTTCAAATAATTTTCACTCTTTTCTATATCAATGATAGTAGTCCAACCATTAAATGTTTGACCCGTAAAAGAATCTGGCATCGTATACAAATTATCCAATGCAAGGCATGCCAATTTTCTTGCATTTGTGTACTCTGCAGTATACATTGTGCGACTCTGAGCCATTTTCACAAGGACATTCATTTCATGAAGCAAAGGAAGAATTCCAGCCAATGTTAATAATGTCTCTATATTAGTTAGTCGAAAGAGAAGCTCTTGAGCTTTGTCTACACTAAAGCGATGTTCATACATCACCCCTACCAATGATCGGTATTCACTAAATAGCCTTTGGGCTGGTCCATTCAATGAGATCCATCTTGTATCGACATCTTTTAATAGCTTTTTTCCATCTGTAACACCGTCAGCAAATTGTTGAAACTCTGTAAATCGCTTGGGACTACGACAAAAGTATGCATGAGTCTCACGTACAAGTTCTTCAACTTTTGAAACCAGTGGAAACTTACTTACTATTTTAAATGCAAGATTCATCCTATGATCCATACAATGAATACTAATCATAAATGGTGAAGCTGATACTTGTAGTTTGACACAAAGACCATTCCTTTGTCCTTGCATGATTGATGCTCCATCAGCTCCGACACATACCAACCTTTTTGCAATCATTAAATCATCCATACAACCAATTTCCTTCAAAGTCTTAATAACAAGTTCATAAATATTTCCAGATGTAGAACTCTTCTTCATTTTATGAATCCCAAGTAAATATGAATGCCTAATATGATCATTAACCATATAAATACTCATGCAGATCCATGAAGTATTATCAACAACTGTAACTTCATCCAAAGATAGAGAAAAAAACCTAGCATTTGCAATCTTCTCTTTCAAATCATCTTTTTCTACTTGAGCTAGATATTTTTCCCATTCCCAACCACTCATTATAGACCAATGAGAATATGGAAAATTCGATACTTCAAGAAAAGATACATAGTTCTTGTAATCTGGATAATCTGTCATAGGACGACCTCTAGATAAGATGTGAAATACAGTGCTTAATTGTGTCGTCTTGGATAAAAAATTTCTCTCCGATGTCTTTCCAAATAGAGATGTGATGGTCCCTCCACTTGCCTCGAGTTTACTCTTGCTTATTAAGTATTTATTATATTCTTCTTGATATTTGAGATGTCGACATTCATCAGAAGGTTTCCATTTGGTAATAGACTTCTCCTCGCCATTTTCAATTTTCTTAACATACAACTTTCCTGCATGCTTCTCTATTGTATCTATCTTCATTTGCATTTTTACTAACTTTCCAAGTTTCCAACTACATACAATGCATTTAACTTCTCGTGAAGCCTCTTTCTCATTTCTTGGAGGTATTGGTTCAATAAATGGAAATTTTGAGGCCCATTCCGATTGGAATTTTCTCCCTATGTCCCATTGGCCTTTTTTCCTTTTTCGTGATAATGAATCATTTTTGTTGCCTTCCAAGGTAAAACCTTCAACATTGTCATTGCCAATTTCTGGTTGAATTGCATTTATCCCAATTTGTGCACTAGAGGAACCTTCAACATTGTCATTGCCAATTTCTGGTTGAATTGCATTTATGCCAATTTCTGGTTGAATTGCATTTATGCCAATTTTTGGTTGAATTGCATTTATCCCAATTTGTTCACTAGAGGAACCCATCCTATCATATGTTATATGGCTATTAGCTGGATTCTCAGAAGAGTTGACATTTGTCTCGTTGATGGGTTGCTCAAAAGAGTTTGAATCATGAAGAGAATCTAGATTCTTGGATTGAGGCTTCTGAAAGTATGATGATACATCCCTATGTTTTGATGCTTTCTTTCCACAATCCTTGTTTGACATTTCGTTGAATATTCCACAATTATTAAGATATCAAATCAATTTAGAAACCCAAAGTGAAACCTGCATGAGAAAAATGATATAAAATTAGTACAATTTGTAAGTTATCCATGATGACATCAATTCTAGAGGCTAGAAAATTTGAACCTAGTAACCTAAACCCATCCAAGATTAACTTCAAAATTAGACATAAATCCATCACGGTCTTATGATGAGAGAAATTGAAAAATGTGATCAACATAACCATTGCTAAACATTCTCATTCAAGGATAAAAATATCACACAAAAGAATAAGAACATCTAAATAATCAAATTCAAGCATGAAAACAAACTTGCAAGCCAATATAACAGCAGCGAATTAATGCATAAAACCAGTCCTAAATAAACCAACTTCAGATCTGTTTGGGTTCATTAAAAATATGTATACATGCATAGAAATTAATCTAGACAGATCTGGAATATGGTGCTGGTTTGACAACATTATATGGCATTGTTACCATCTCAATATTTGGCATCATAAAACATGCTGAAAAACTCGATGGATTGCACAATGGAATTCTGTTGTTACTGTGGGATCATGATGGTAGTAAACTCCGTGAAGGGGTGGATTAAGGGTATATATGCACAACCTTATAGAGAAGAGGAAACACCTATCTCTTTTCACAAATAGAATTGTGGCATTTCATGAAAATTATGAAACAGTAGCAGCATCCTTTTGGTCAGAGAAAGGGAAGGATAACAAGAGGAAATGACTTATTACAATGCTTTAACAGAACTATAATTTTGCTTTTCAATTGAGTTAGATTACTATAATTGTGCTTTTCAATTGAGTTAGATTACTATAATTGTGCTTTTCAATTGAGTTAGATTAGGCCAATAATTTTTCTGATTGTGTTTTAATATTTTGTTAGATTCTTTTGTGCAGATATGAAAAGATGACGAAGGGGAACCATGCATGAGGATTCTCTTTTCCAAAACTGTGCTAGTCTATATTCCTTATCGTCCTCCGAAAAGAGTTTTATACTACCATCAACAACTGGTGAAACATCTACCATCATTGAACATGCCAACAGATATTGTATTCACAGAAACAGAATTGTAATCAGAATGATTTCAGATCTAAGATTTCTGTGGCAGCTTTCCGGAAATTCTGCAATGTTCGCCATTCTTGTCAAAGTTTCATACCTTTATCACGGTTGATGAAAAGGGAAGTTTAGAAACAATGCTTACCACTAGGAAGATAGTTAATTCTCAGCTTCCCAATATTAGCATCGTCATTGCTAAGGATGGCAAATAGCCAAAGAAACCTATTACTCTTATCATCGATAATGATCATTTATAGCAACAAAGTCGTGCAATTCATGAAGTCATGTAGTTTGTTAGTCCCGAGGCTACAAATCCAATAGGAAACTCGAGCGAGGCTCTTCACCCTGGGACTTGTGCAGCTAAGATCAGCTCATCAGAAGGCATTCACATTGTCAATGTGATGGCAATGGGGTCACAAGCAAAAAGGCCAACTGCCTTTTTGGGTATTAGAATCTCAATTCCACTTTTCCATTAGATCAGTTTGTGAATGGGAAAAACTTTGGACACCAAGAGCCATTGTGCAAACCTAGAAGCAACGGAGACATTCCTTTGTATAGAAGGGAGACAAACAAACCTCTATTTCTAGGCAAAAATTGGAGGGAGCATCTCCACAAGTGTAAAAAATGTTGCGATCTCTTTATAGCTAAGGTGGTTACTTTATTAGCTTGATAAAAGTGACAGACTTGATGAGAATAAGATTGCATAAATTGCAATTAGTTCAGTGGTTCTAAATGCTGTTTACATTGATAAAACAATTGACGATAGATGTCGTGACATTTGGATCTTATTTGTATGGGTTCTAACGAGCTAAGATAATACAATTATCATATTTAGAAGCAGTCCAACTTGAAGAATGTGCAACCAACTTGCATGCTTAATCAAGCAACCATTGGTCTCTAATGGCCACGTTGAGCATTATCTGTGCATTGGACAGTCTTCAATCCCATAGGGAAAGCTATACTGCCAACCAAGCCTCCCATGGAATCCCTTGTCCAGTGTTCAGCAGACATGGTCGTCGTTATGCCCTGTATACTGGAACATAGCCTCCATGTCTACCCTTCACCATAAAGCCATGGCCAAAAGATATTCAGCATTAGTGTTTCAAAGCCCCTAGCTGCAAAGGGTAAAAGAATGTAGGGTTGTGCTCATCAGCATGTCTCCACCCTGGACTCTATTGGAATTTCCAGTACAATGAAATTGGCCCCTATGGGTAATGCAATTATATGCACACATAACCTAGGAAATTAACTAATAAATTTTGGTGGAAATATATTGATAAAACCATGTAGGAGGTATCATTTGTGCCAGCCAGGTGTCCCCAGTATGGACTATGTGATCATGTCGACAATGCTTTCCAATTCAAAACATCACCCTGATGCATGGAAGTCTATGGCTATATGGCTTTCTTGGGAATTCGCTGGCAACAAAAGAAGTTGGTATCTTCCTTTTCATTCAATTTGGACTTGGAAAGTGCGGGGTTAGTGTATTGTAGCATCCACAATATATTAGGCAAGGAAGTTCAAAGGAAAAAGGGAATCTTTTTTGTGGAGAGACCCATGGGACATTAATCATGGTCAGAGTGGAGCACCCTTGCCCTCTCTCCAGGAGTCACAAAGCCTCGTTGAAGAAGTGAACTTCCCAAAAATAAATGGCACTCTCCAAGGTCCCATTTGGAGAAACTGGAACTGGGCTACTGGAATTGAGCTTAATCCACTTTGCTTTGTAGTTGTGGCTTGGTCACTAATGCTATTAGACGCCAACTATGGATTCCAATTCATGTGATTTAAGAAATTCTTGTTTACTGTCTTGTAGATAGATTCCCAGAAAGCCCAGGATGATACCAACATAGACTCACTAAGTAGGCAGAACTATAATAGTTATAATTATTTGAAGTGGGAAAGCACTGTTACATTGGGCGACTATTCCTCAAGGAATTTTGGAAAGTGCAAAAACAAGAACAAGGCTTTGAAATAAACAACAACTAGGGTGAAGGATTCACCTAAATAAGTGTCAATGAGTATGTTTGAGATCTACTATGGTACGACATAAAACCACGGGATTCTAATGACTTCTATGAATCCATTCTAGAGGTGAAACACAACAGCAGTCAAAAAAAGCCTTGAAACATCATCATCTTGAGTCTTAAGCAGACTTGTAGCAGCCTGTAGTTAAGGAGTGGAAGTATAAAGTCTTCAATAGACAAAAGTCTCCAAGCTGGGGTTCTCTGGGTGTTGCCCCTTAATCACTGGGCAAAACCAATTTCATCTTTCTTTGTTCCAAGAATGCAGACTTGGATTTTGACACTCATGGTTGATGTTCAGCCAAATTGTCGTTGATGGCTTGGGGTTTGGTGTGTGCCTTGGCTTATCACAAGATATACAGAGTAACAAACATGAATGGCACAAACTACACTATGCTTTCAGACAAATTGTAAGCAGTGGCAGGAAATTTAGTGTGCATATACTTTCCTGTAAACAAATTGTTTTGTTGTGAATAATATCCAAAACACCCCTTGATGGGCATTTTTACTCTTGTAATATAGGGCTGGACCTTAATTGTGCAACTTTTGTGTGTGAGAAAGCTTTCCTAAGCGATCTACAAATAATATTATCTCTGGTGATGAGCCTGCTCTCAGACTTTCCTTTTTAAAAATATGCTTCTTATATTATATTAATAAAATAATATGTACAACGAGAGCATAATACAAAAATGGGTTACAGAAAAGGCCATGACCATAGGGTTAAAAAATGCAATTGAAATCTCACTACCAGAAATAAAAATGGGGCATTAACTATAGGAAACCCAATAGAAATTGAATACAACTACCTGACAACAAATTATTGTCCTTTGGCCCTCAAAAGATATGCAGATGACAAAATTCAATATCTGACTACAACATTCTTTTGTTTTAAAAAATATCAATTTCATTGTTTTGAAATGTGGTCAGGGATCAGATCTTAAAAGCAATCCATCATTCGGTAAGAGGGAACTATGTAATAAATGAATCATAATAATGATAGGTTGACATGCCATTCAATCTTTGAAGTGCTGAATTCTGATCTCTGTTTATGTGACTGACATGACACTGCTGTCTATTTTTCACATAAAATATTTGCTAAATAATTGAATCATAATAGTGACAGGTTGGCATGCCATCATTTCATCGGAGTGCTAAATTTGTATCTATGTTTAATTATTATCCAGATCATGTTGATAATGAAATGAAATATAACATTAACACAGAAAGTAACACAAAGATGTAGTAAACCAAATTCTATTACTGAAAGAATGGTGGAGAGCATAGTACCAATACAATGGCTAAAATGGTGGTAGGCTGGTAGCTATCTCTAAGAAGAGATGTGTCTGCTATGCTCATTTGCAAAAAGTCCATGGACCATAACAAGAGGTTGAAAGTTCGAAACTACATTTTATAATTTTGCCAATTCTCCTAAGAGGCAAAACCCCTAAGATGTAAGAACCCTAACTTGAACATGGAGTTAGTGTTGAGTGTGCACAATACATTGGACGAAGATGAGCTTTCTGGAAAAAAAGCGGAGCCTTGCCAAGACCATAACTTTTTGTTCATTTCTTTGTTTTAGGTCGTATATATTGGAAAGAGTCACTCATTAAAAATTCTACATTATTGGATTGGGAAATAATATTAGTTGAGAAAGACGAGACATGGTAACTATTCATAGTGGGTCCACTAAGGTCCCACCTAGAAAACATTATCTCATTCCTTTTCCTCCAAAAATATTGAGAATTGATGATTGTCAAGATTGAATGATACGTGTGATAGATGTTTGGCATTGAAAAACTCCCTAGGTCATCCCCTTGGCAACAAACATTATTTAAAATGGCCACACAACAGTCTAGTGTTTTCCCTAGCCAAGTGGATTGTGCTTTGAAACAATTGGTGTAGCTATATACTCCTTCATGTAGCTGTTTGTTTACCGGTATTGATTGGAACAAATGCATGGCCTGAACAAATTTCTATTGTTGGTGCTTTTTCTTGCACCCATGAATGCATTCTTTGAAGTTAAGTTCATGACAGGGATTGATTCCAGTTGTTGACGTTGATGCCATTGTCACCATGATTTTTTATAGTGAGATTGAGAGCCCATCTCACTTTATCTCCATGTGGGTGGAATTTATAATTCAAGACCAAGTCCCTTGGAGTTTGTGCCACAAACTGGATTTAGGTGTTGATTCAATAGCTTATACTGAAGCTAGTGGATCAATGAACTTGGGTACTCAAACTTCAAATGATACCTTATTTGGTGCTTTCGAGACTCAGTAAACAAGATCAATAGTATTGATGGTGTTCAAATCTTTGTCTTTATAGAGGCTTCTTCCTTAACAATCTCATCCATTATGGAAAAAATGGTAAATACATGGAAGTGGAAATCAGGGTCATCAAAATCAAAATTCAAGTCAAGGATGTGCATGATTTCATAGAAATAGAGGAGGATGTGCAATCTTTCATGGAATTGATGCATGCACTATGGCTCAAGGGTTGGATCCTAGACCTTTTAGAAAAATATGACTTGAGTTCAGGGTAGCTAATTCCATGCCAGAAGGGTCTAGCTCATGGAACTACCTAGGCTTGAAGCATGGAATGACTTGCACACTAAAGTTGTTTGTGTGTCCATAGTAATAAAAGGTAACGTTGAATTTAGAATGGGGAGTGTTTAGTTAAGAAAGAGACATTGTTGCATGTTTCTCCTTAATGGGATTATACAATATAAATAGTTAACAAGGGCATACTACATGAATCCATTAAAGATGATAAGCCCTTATTGCAACACATTGTAGCATGACCCGACCGCTTCTTCTTTCCTATCCTGGTAGAAATGGATGCAAAGGTCCCATTGAAACAAAGGCACATGGGAATGATAAAGGAAATCCTATGTCAGCAAAGATGAGGTTCCACCGTGTCCATGTATCTGTTCTCAAATGGTAGATCCAATTACTGCTTATAATTAGACAACCAAAGCATTTTCCTGCAAGCCTAAGCCAAAAACCACTACAACCATAAATGAAACTAGAGAATATGAATGCATAGTAAGGGTATTGCTCACAAACCAACATTGAATGTATGCGCTATAACTTTTTTTACCAAATTATTCTTCTTTGTTTTCATTAGATGTACCTCAAGATGCCAATTGATCTAATCTTCTATAACCCTAGTATGAAAAGTACTGCCACTAAGTCTAGCATTTCATAAATATCAATTTCATTGTTTTTGAAATGTGGTCAGGGATCAGATCTTAAAAGCAATCCATCATTCGGTAAGAGGGAACTATGTAATAAATGAATCATAATAATGATAGGTTGACATGCCATTCAATCTTTGAAGTTCTGAATTATGATCTCTGTTTATGTGACTGACATGACACTGTTGTCTATTTTTCACATAAAATATTTGTTGAATAATTGAATCATAATAGTGACAGGTTGACATGCCATCCTTTCATTGGAGTGCTAAATTTGTATCTCTGTTTAATTATTATCTAGATCATGTTGATAATGAAATGAAATATAACATTAACACAGAAAGTAACACAAAGTTGCAGTAAACCAAATTCTATTACTGAAAGAATGGTGGAGAGCATAGTACCAATACAATGGCTAAAATGGTGGTAGGCTGGTAGCTATCTCTAAGAAGAGATGTGTCTGCTATGCTCATTTGCAAAAAGTCCATGGACCATAACAAGAGGTTGAAAGTTCGAAACTACATTTTATAATTTTTCCAAGTCTCCTAAGAGGCAAAACCCCTAAGATGTAAGAACCCTAACTTGAACATGGAGTTAGTGTTGAGTGTGCACAATACATTGGACGAAGATGAGCTTTCTGGAAAAAAAGCGGAGCCTTGCCAAGACCATAACTTTTTGTTCATTTCTTTGTTTTAGGTCGTATATATTGGAAAGAGTCACTCATTAAAAATTCTACATTATTGGATTGGGAAATAATATTAGTTGAGAAAGACAAGACATGGTAACTATTCATAGTGGGTCCACTAAGGTCCCACCTAGAAAACATTATCTCATTCCTTTTCCTCCACAAATATTGAGAATTGATGATTGTCAAGATTGAATGATACGCATGATAGATGTTTGGCATTGAGAAACTCCCTAGGTCATCCCCTTGGCAACAAACATTATTTAAAATGGCCACACAACAGTCTAGTGTTTTCCCTAGCCAAGTGGATTGTGCTTTGAAACAATTGGTGTAGCTATATACTCCTTCATGTAGCTATTTGTTTACCGGTATTGATTGGAACAAATGCATGGCCTGAACAAAGTTCTATTGTTGGTGCTTTTTCTTGCACCCATGAATGCATTCTTTGAAGTTAAGTTCATGACAAGGATTGATTCCAGTTGTTGACGTTGATGCCATTGTCACCATGATTTTTTATAGTGAGATTGAGAGCCCATTTCACTTTATCTCCATGTGGGTGGAATTTATAATTCAAGACCAAGTCCCTTGGAGTTTGTGCCACAAACTGGATTTAGGTGTTGATTCAATATCTTATACTGAAGCTAGTGGATCAATGAACTTGGGTACTCAAACTTCAAATGATACCTTATTTGGTGCTTTCGAGACTCAGTAAACAAGATCAATAGTATTGATGGTGTTCAAATCTTTGTCTTTATAGAGGCTTCTTCCTTAACAATCTCATCCATTATGGAAAAAATGGTAAATACATGGAAGTGGAAATCAGGGTCATCAAAATCAAAATTCAAGTCAAGGATGTGCATGATTTCATAGAAATATAGGAGGATGTGCAATCTTTCATGGAATTGATGCATGCACTATGGCTCAAGGGTTGGATCCTAGACCTTTTAGAAAAATATGACTTGAGTTCAGGGTAGCTAATTCCATGCCAGAAGAGTCTAGCTCATGGAACTACCTAGGCTTGAAGCATGGAATGACTTGCACACTAAATTTGTTTGTGTGTCCATAGTAATAAAAGGTAACGTTGAATTTAGAATGGGGAGTGTTTAGTTAAGAAAGAGACATTGTTGCATGTTTCTCCTTAATGGGATTATACAATATAAATTGTTAACAAGGGCATACGACATGAATCCATTAAAGATGATAAGCCCTTATTGCAACACATTGTAGCATGACCTGACCGCTTCTTCTTTCCTATCCTGGTAGAAATGGATGAAAATTACGAATCCACGGGGTCTGAAACTTCTACCTGTCGTATCTCGACATGTCTTCTTTCCAACCCCATAGGTCTGACCTCAATTGGATTCTCTTAGAGAGAGTTATGCCAAGTGTTGCAATGTCTTGTTTATGGGATAAAACAGGAGAGCGAACCTATATGGCGTGCCACGTATCACTGGTTCAACTTCGGCCTCTAAAACAGTTACCTGAGAAAATACAGTCCGTGACCTACCTGTCACTTTTTACTAAATTTCATTTGGAACTTCCTAGCCCAAGTTGTGACCTTTTTTCCTAGGTCACCTGTTTATGACTGAGATCTGGAAGAGGTAGAGACCCTAACTTGTACTGATCATAACTCACAAAGTATAATGAATTAGAGGTTTTCCTTCGGACACAAGGTACAGGGGAATGTTATCTACAACCTGTAAAGGTTTTTGATCCCGAACCTTTTCCAAAATGTATTTATAGAGAAAGTCCCACGATGACTGGTTTTTGCTGTATAAAACACTAACCTTCAAATTGTCGCAACTGAAGCAAGTGTCGTAAGTGCCATACATTGCCTTCCTTTAGGTTAGCTCTGATACCATGTTAAAATTAAATATGCTAAGACATAAAATATCAGCATTATATTCCATTTCACAATAATAGCATATACAGGATCATTGAAAGAACAACAAGCACAACATAAACACAAGAGACACAGATTTATCCTGGGAAACCCTCATGGGGAAGAAAACACAACAAAGATTCCTCAATATAGATGACCAGCAAATACAAATATGTAAAACCTAAACATGAGCTCCTTCTCGTCCATAGAAGATCTCTCTCTCACCTATGCACTATTCACAAGTGAGTGTAATGTGTGTTAAATGAGGAACACACCTCCTCTATTTATACACAACTCCAACTTGTATTTTACATTAACTAGGTCGGCCCCAACTTAATCACTTAACATAATGTGGCAGGGCCGACCCCACTAGGGTGGTCTAATAACCCCTTTAACCCACATGACTCATACAGGGCCGACCCCCACTAGGGAAGTCTAATAACCCAAGTTACCACATTCTCCATGGAGGAATAAAACATCTTCGGATATACAATAAGGTCTTCATGGAGGAATGAAACATCTCCGGAATAATAAAGTACAAATACAATATTCTTAGAAGTTACAATATCTCAACAATAAATCCCTCGGGTTCCAATAAAATATGGTCCACTTCGAAAGATTAGATCTCTATCTGTCTCGTGCTCAAAGAGAAAAGTAAAGAATCCCTTACCGTAGAAACAATGATGCAAAGCCCCAGAGATTAAGGGCATCCGATTTTTATTGATCCAAGCATCCATGGTTTTTGGTGAGGGCCAGATCCCAGTGAATTGCCCGATCAGACCTCACTCATTGAGAGCTAGGGATTTCATACATGAAGCTGTCGACTTGATCTGAATCTGAGGAGAAGAGGTATGTTTGACAAAGGCATCAACAGAGGCCGGATTCGCAGACGACGGAGGGGTTGCAGCTACAAGAGATCAAAAGGATTCATCTAGCCTTCGACATTTCTCGTCCTGACGTGAATCCAACGGAGGGTCCATGGGGGCACGAGGAGGCTCGAAATCCAGAGAGGTCGGTCGAGCGACGTGCCCTAGCGGCATCCAAAGTGTGAGGTTCTAGAGCTCATTTTTTTAGAATTGGTGTAACGAGTGAAGTACCATATAAAATTGATATTACCAAAGGTCGTCATCTAACCATTTCTAACCACAACACTATCTCACTATTTACTTATTGATAAAAACATTTACTTAACTAAATGGCAACAAAAAGTTATCTCAATTATGAATAGCTTTACATAAAACAAAAACAAAAAAACTTGAGTATCTTCAACAATGAAGTTTTCAAGACATGTGCATTAGACTTGTGTTTAAATTTCATCTTACTGATAAAAAATATTTGATAATGTTTTATTTTACAATATAAAATATTTGATGATGATGATGATGGAAGTTTGAATATAATGATGATACATTTAAGATAGAAGTTTGAATATATACAAAATCCTAATGTAAATTAGTATGGAGAATTGTGGGTTTGAGAAATGCATCGTTATTATGGGAAATAGATTAGAATCAAGTTAGTGTGTGGTCGTATGTTATGGTTGATTAGATTTTCAGAAGATCTAAGCTTCTTGTTGATCCATATGGAGAGTTTTCAAAGTATGTTTTTTAAAAAATATTTTTTCAACTAATAATTGTATTTAGAATATAATCATCGACCCAATTCTCCTAATGGACTCCAACAACTAGGAAACTAGAGCTATGAGAGGTGTAATGATCTACTATCCTTTCATAGGATTTTCTATCCTTGGGGTCCCACTGATCTGTAAAATTAGTCATAGCAGATCTAATGAACAAGTAAATCAATCACAATAGATGAACATAGAAAATATGGTGTAAAACTGTGCAAAACATGCATCAGTGCTCAATATCCCAATAAGGGTGAATAATTACAATACAATCATCTGACAATGAGTGAGCAATTCGAATTGACTAAGTAGGCCATTCGAATTACTGAATGGTGTAGCTTGGCTCCAACTAGGAGTCCCCATTATCAATCAGTGGTGGTCATCAATGCACAAGAACCAGTCATCCAGGTGTAAATATGAGTCTAACTAAGTGTAACAAGTGTAATTGAAGTGTGTAGCATTGATATAGGGAAGGAGACTCAGTGGAGGGCACATGGGAGGCTTAACTGAAGTAAGAACAAGTCATCTAGTCAATCTGGAGGTCCAACAGAGTGAAACAGTCAGTCAGGAGTGAAACGAGCCTCAAATCAAGGAGAATCAGAGCTAACTGAGTGTAACTGAAGTGGAACTCAAGTGGTAGGTGAAGAAGTGCGGCCTTCTCTGGAAGTAGGTGAGAAGTGGGCGCCTTCCTGACTAGGAGGGCTGAAACTTTGATGTAAGAAGCTCCCAGGTGCTAGAATGAAATGGCTAAGGTGCTGGAGGCATCAACCTAGTGACTGGGATGCATGCAAACCCTAATTGCATGCAAGGTCCTGAAAATGATGATGTGGATATCCGAACACCCCCCCTCAAGCTAGACTATGATGTGCAAAAAATAATGTAGGGCCCTAGTAACTAAGACCAAAGGTCACCCCAATACAATAATAAAAAAAAAAATGCTAAAAATAAGCTAAGTGGGGAAAGAGGGAAAACCCAGTGGGAAGAAAGCCCCCCCTCAAGCTAAAACATAATAATGGATCAATCTGTCTCCACCATGATGGAACTCACCCCCAATAGTGAACGGAGGTAAGAGAACTTCTTCTCAGTGAAGCTCTTGGTGAAGATGTCTGCAATTTGCTCATCAATAGGATATTAAAGAATACCACAATGCCTTCATTCATTGGATATTAAAGAATACCCCTAATTTCACTAGATATTGATAAATACCTACAAAAATCCTTTTGTTGTGACCCCCTCTCAATACATATTTGCAATTAAAAAAACTCAGTTTTTAGGAGATATTCCCTATTTTTACTAGTTATCCTTTTTATACCCCCAATACATATAAATCTCCATACCCTACTCCCCACCCCCTCAATACCTACAATGTATTGATCTTATTTTTCACAATTAAAAAAAAAACCTTTATGAATGAACATGATAAGATACTATCCAACAAGGTGAATCCCTTGTGATTATAATAGCAAAATATAATACACTTAAGTATGAGGTGAGGTAAGTGGATCTCAATTATAAAGGTAACATGGTTGATATGGTATCATCATTAGTATAAATGCTCCAATTTGACATCAATAACACAATTTCAACTAAGTAAGGTTTATTTGGTTCTCATTACCGTTGAGAACTCAAGTTTCTCACTTTAGTTTCAAGTCATTCAAATGAAGATCCACCTTTTTTACTTTGGTCACACCACAATACAGGGGGGTCAGTTGGTAGGAAATATCCTATCACGTCCATTCATACTGGGGAATAAACTATGATACAGAAATGAGAAAATATATTGCCTTGTATTAAGGGTCCAAGGGGGATTAATTATGTTATATGGAAATACAAATATTTAGGGTATATTTTTTATTCCATTTTGTGTAGAAGTGAGGGAGGGGAGGTAAAGGGAAAATTAGGGGACAAGGGAATGAGGTATTGAGTTTGATGGTCAAGGGATACTCAATATGATGTAGGATGGTTGATGTTAGTGCTCTATTGAAGGGTTTTTGTGTTGTTCATGTGCTTGGTTGGTGTAATATCCCCAATAAAAAATTAGGAATATCAACTCCAATTTTCCAATAGAAACTTTATTGGTTTCCAACTTTATCCAAATAATGGCTTATGAAAGCTTATGAGATGTTCTAGTTCATCAATAGATGAATGTATTTAGGATTTAGGATTTGAATGAAGATGTGTAGCCCATAAAATATGCTTTGAAATCACTGTAATGTGTCCAATCAAATATAATATAACATATTGGTAGATGGTTATTAAGTCTCATGCGGAGCTTCCTTCAAACAATTTGTATACAACCTCTTTGGCATCACTTTTGAAGCATTGGAATTCAAAAACCAATTCACCAGTTCAAGGAGATAGTTCTTGGCTCAAAGTAGAAGCAATAATGACATACATTTCATCTTTGATCAATCATGAACGGCTTCATTGGCATAAACTCAAACCAAGGAAGACTAGCTCGAATTTGGGCACAATTTATCTAAGGGTTTCGAATTTTTCCTAACTTCTCTAATCAGCCCGAACTGTTTCCTAATAGCTCCAATTTGACCCTAACACTTCCAAATCAGTCAAGCAGCTCACTAATAGTCACCGGGAAACTTTATGAAATCTTGACACACAATACATGTAGATTGCACAACCATTACAATAGATCTACACATAGAGCAACCAATCACTTGAATACGAAGTATGATATGAGGAAAAACACTGGAAATATTTATCATTAAATAAATAATTACATTGAGAGAACTGATGGCTGCTACAACAGCTGCAAATAGATAAAATAAAATTACTACAAGAGATGAGGAATGGCTGCAAATGAATAACAAATAAGAGAGGGAAATGGCAGCTCCAAGTGTGATATATCCTTCAACTAATGCGCCATCCACAAGCAAAATATCAACCCCAACTTGCAAATATGACCTCACAAGTGATCCCTCTATAAAATATGAAGGTTATACAGTCAATAGAATATCCCTCAAGAGATTTGGACATCCATTGGTGCACCTTCCTCAACCAGAAGAAAATATCGAAATATAATTCCAAATTATGGATGTGGGAAAATGGCCATATCTTGGGAAAACATAAACCTTTTTTGATCGCACAATATTGATCTCAACTCAGTTCAAAGTGTCCACAGGTCGCACCATGCACAAAGATGGACAACGCACGAATCAGGATGGGACTCTTGACAACGGTTTACAGATGCACTGAACTCGTAGCTCTCTTCACAACGCGTGAAGAAGTAAAATGTACGAAATAAAATAAAATAAAATACTTTAGTTTCCAATTATAAACTTAAGTTAAACTTATATGAGTAAGTTGATATTAATAATTGTTTTGATATGTATATAATTCTAATCTATATTCATTAAAATCCAATCTAACTTGTATTTATTAAATAAATTTTAAACTCATATTTATAACTACAAGTTAAAATTTAAACAAACAAATATTAAATAAATTAGGTATAAGTAAATATTAATTTAGCTTAGTTTTTAATTAGAAATTAAATCTACACACATTCAAGATACTCCAAGAGTACATCTGGGTTCTTGGGTGAGATACCCAACATGATAGCCATCTTCCTGAACTCGATGGTGTATTCTTGCACACATTCCCCTGCCTTTGCCTAAAATAATGCCAATGGTCCATTGGTCCTTACATATACGATAGGGTATAATTGGGACTTGATGATGGCTTTAAAGTCCTCCCACTTAGTTACTAGTGGATCTCCCGCTAGCGTAAGTGCTTCTATGTGGTTTTCCCACCAAGTTAATGCATGGCCCTCTAACTTCATTCGGGAAAATGATATCTTTTGATCCCTATCTATTTGATGGATTCTAAAATAAACCTTCAACTGCTACAACCAATGATACAGTTTCAGAGCATCAATCTCACCTTGATACAGCTTTATGTCAACTTTCGCTTCCATCTTAAAGAGAGAACGGGAAGGAATATTGGTACTGGAACATGGCTACTCTCTCTTGGGATCTTTCGTTGAATCCTTTTCTAGGTCACCTTTATCTTTCGATTTCCCTCATATCCAAAATTTGAGTTAGAGCCTCCAAAATCCCCAAAAGGTCTGAACTTGCTCTCTAGATCCACCATGAGGATTGACATGTTGTGTGAGATATCAACGATTTGTATTTCAAGTGTTGAAAATCATTGTTCATAATCATCCATCGCTCCTTGAATAGACTCATCCACCATGGCTAGGGTTTGAAGAATTTTTTTCAGCAACTACTAGATCCTACGATTAAACACAAAAACCAAAAGAAAAATTGCTCTGATACCAATATGATCCATAAACTTACATGGATAAATTCCACTAGAACAATTCATCACACTGGATCTTACAACTTAGTTCTTATTTTATTAGCTTATTGTTATTCAATGACAAATAATTGGAATTGAAACAAGAATAACTAGAGAAAATAAGTACATAATCCAAACAAAAACACAAGATATACCTTGGGAAAACCCACTATGGGGAAAAACCCATCCACAAATGAGGACTATGCCTTGCTCTTTATGTCAAATTGTAAATACAAAGGAAATGGTACTCTCTATGGAATTTATGCCTATGAATCTGCAGTCATAATGGATGCTGCAGGATCTCTTATCTCCTTTGTTATGCTCTAACATCGACTCCCATGTTGTTTCTCAACTATGGAACAATACAATACATCAAAAGAATGGAACCCCCCTTCCATTCTAGCGGCCCAATATTTAACATAGATCGATAGTCGTTTAAGGTTTTTGCATGCCCCAACTCCTGATTAGGGTTAGAGTTTTGGTCCTTCTAGACTGTTCTTGAAGGTCCACACATGACTAGCTCCATATGTTTGATAAATGAGAGCTGACATGGAATCTATTTGGTACCATGGTGGTGAACTAGATAAGTCAACTTGTGGGAGGCATAACTTTTGCATACAGACTCCCTTTAAGGCGATTTTTGAACCATTGGAAAGGTCTCGAAATGTAGAATCACGTAAAGGGGAATTGAGCATGTGATGAAATTTTGACCCCCCAAAAAATCATTTAGACCCTCATATAGGCCTTAGTAGGCTTCGTACCCTAAATCTGCACTAGGGAAAATTTTAAGGATCCATAATATTCTCAAAGTGTAGAAACCTTGGCGAATCTTACTAATTCTTAAATTTGCAACCATAAAATGTTTGGCGATTTAAAAAAAATATTCAAATTTGTAAGGACTTTATATAGTTTTTGGACACTTTTGGCGATTTTTTGAGTAAAAAAAAACTATCCCATGGAATTTGGGTGAATCATCTTTGAAAAAAAGGCGAATTGGAGAATATTTTTTTGAAAAAAATGGTCAAAAAATAGCCTATGGGATAAATTTCTCACCTAAAATTTTCCTTGATTTGCAAAATGAAACATGCCCATAAAATGGGCCCTGTAAGCCAATTCACCCAATCTTCCAACCCCAAAATCTCCAAGTAGGTGACAAATTATATATTGATCCTTTTTGAATGAGGCCCTTCTTTGACTGCACTTGACTATTGTGTCTCCAAATATGTTTATCTAGTTTTGTTTCTTCTCACATGCTTGGGGTTGTTTATTGTGCAGTGGTTATTATGTTTGGCCATTTGTCATTAGTTAGTTAAGCTTTTTCAACTAACTCAAGGATTATGATTCATCAACCGTCTTGGTGGTAGACTACATAATGACATCAAGCAGCGAGGAGAAGGGTCCCAAAATATTATACTCGCTATGGTATGTCGTGAGTAAGATTCCTAGTCTTTATAGTTGATTCTGTCAATTGCACTAATGTGTTAGAGTCTAATTGTTCTATTGACAGCAAGAGCTTCAGTTAAATGGGAAATGGGAAGTTAAGTGTTGATATGACATGTTTGAGGTATATTATATCATTTTTTTGCCGATGTAAGGGTTTATCTATTCACCATTAGCTTGTCTAAATTGGTTGCTTGGTTGTAGAGAATAGTACCAGTTCACAAAAAGTACTCACCAAGACATTTGCAGTTTTGTCTTATTTGTTGTTTTTACCATGAACATGTGGTTTCAGAAACACTAGTTGTTTGTGTCGGGACATATTTCTAGTCCCGAGTTTCGCAGAAGTCTAAAAGCACCTTTTGATTGCATTATGATGCATAGACATAATAACTAACCCTAATAAGAAAATGAGCTTTCTTCATATTCATATTTTGTTCCTTTTACTTTCTTTTATGTCTTTTATATTTGTTTAAGTACTTTTTGGAAGTTTTCTTGTCATAAATTTTATTTGGATATAAAATAAAAAGAAATTATTTGAATATAAAGTAAAAAGAAATTGTTGGATTGGTGTTTTAATTGAGCTATAATATATAATATATATATATATATATAATATCAATTATATATATATATATATATATATATATATATAACACCAATCCAAAATTCCTTTTATTCCTTTTTTTAATAGTGTTTCTTTTATATTTGTTTAAGCGCTTTTTTTCATGTCATAAATTGTATTTTGGATATAAAATAAAAAAAGAAATTGTTGGATTGGTGTTTTATTTGAGTATATATATATATATATATATATATTTTGTGTTGTTGTATTACATTCTTTTATTTTTTCAAGTCATACACATGCTGGTGGACACACCATAAGCAAAAAAGTGATAAATGTTATAATGTGGTGACATAATGTATCATGCTAATATATGTTGCTAATATATGTTGGTGATAGTGTTTTTTGTATTCTAATATTGTAATAATATAAGTAGTTCATTTTATTTTAGTTTATTTTTGTTCTTTAAGTTTTTATATTGAATATTTTGAAGTAGTAGCATAATTTGGTTGTGTTAGTATTTCGTGTACGAAAATTCGGAATAGAATTTATGGAATATTTGGTATAGGTGTAATACGAATAGTATTCTTATTAATGAATAATTAAATTTTGAAAACCATTTTTTTTTTAAACAAGTTTTAATTATTTAAACATTATAAAATAGAAATATCATTCAATTTCATATTTTTTTGTTATTATAACTATTAATAAGTGGTTTCCGTCTCTCACACTTCCATATATCGAGGGTGTTGATATTTTATATTTTTATTTTTTAAATATATGTTAAATTTTATTATATAAATGTCTACCTCACACTTCCACATCCCAGGTTGAAATTTTATATTTTTTTTTATAAATATATATTATATAAATGTCTATGTTTATTTATGGTATATTTGTGAATATTTGATTAAAATAATTATATATAAGCAAGCTACCTCCATATTTTATTCGTACTAGATTTTTTCAATACATATTTTTTCCGTATCGAATTGTATTCGTATCCGTATTCGTACTTGAATTATGCTACTATGGTTGTGAGTATGTTATGTTATGCTATAAAATCAAGGTTTCATTCTTGTTTTTTCTTGGTTTAGTCGACCAAGAAGTTAAGAAGTTGACGTGAAAGAATCTCCTACGCCAATAAACACTCCCCTGATGATGGGTGGGGTATTCACTCACTAATGTTGAGTCACTCTAAATTCCAACACATTGAAATTTTAGAAACATTGATAGAACAACCTTTTAACCCTCATATTAATAATTTTAGCTATCATCTTATATATCTAATTGTAAGGAGATAGGCCTAAAGATATTAAAGGATCTAGGATTGTGTTTTTTTTTGAATAGGACAATAAAAGTAGAGTTGTAATCCCCCAACAATTTCCCAAATGATTCCTCCACAAACATGATTCAATCATATTCTATCAAATCATAGAATCCCCAAAATAACTCCATTATCCACCCATCATGACCAAGGCTCTTGTCATGATTTTGGAAAATATGGAGAACCATTTGCATCTCTTCTTTAGAGATTTCCTCTATCAATCTCTCATTCCCTAGGTCATCAACAAAACTAGTAAAGAAGGATGTCATTTACTACCTCAACAATGTTGATTCTATCATCTTCTTTGTAGAACTCGCCAAAGTGTTGCACCCCCAACTAAACAATATCTTTGAAATTGTGAGCTTTGGACCCATCACCTCTTTGAATGTCCCATATAATGTTTTATTTTTCTATAATTGCCAAAATAATGGAAAATTTTTGTATTTGCATCACCTTTGTAGAGCCACAAAGCCCTACTTTTAAGTCTCCATGCAAACTCTTTACCTGCAAGTACTTTCCCCTTTCAATAATCTAGCAACATCAAATTTATTTTTGAAATTTTATCTAAGCCCCTCTCTGCATCTTGATTATAGGATTCAACAATTTAATGTTCTAGTGAAACCTATTCTTCCTCATCCTTCATTCTTTTCATATGTGACCAACAAGATGTAACCACCTTTTTGACAAGTTTAACGTTGAAAGAAAACTAGTTGTTAGTTGATTCCATCTAAGAAGCATTAAAATGTTTCCATTCCTTTGTTCCCATTCCCCATAGTTTTTGTAACAAAATCGTGTTCATCTTATGTAGCTTAACAAGCCGATGAACAGAGGATTTCCTTGAATGGATTCCCAACCCTCTAACATTAAATGTCATAACGATCATGGGAACCCCTCCTTTGGGTCATGACCCACTCTAAGAGCCCTCATAAGAGTCTTTTATGTACCTTTTTGAATTTCCTTCTTATCCTTATTCTAGTCTATAAGAATATGAGATTTACACCCCCCCCCTCCAACCATTGACATTCCATTTTTATATCATCCATATTCAGACACCGTAGGATCCTAGACTCCATCATCCCGAAGATAGAATTTTTGGATCTTAAACAGTATCAAGAGAATTCAAGGATAGTGGAAATCTCTTCAAAATTCAAACCCTTAGGAGCCCTACTAACCCCCCAATACTCCTTATGGTTCCCTAAGATTTCATTTACCATAGGTTGCTCAACCTTACCCCCTAAATCACTCAAGTTTGTCTTGGAGAAATTACCTCCCCCTTTGACAATATTCCCAAATTATGAAAGTGATGGAAATTAATGCATATGACTGCTCAATACTACCATCAATTCAGGGCCCAACTTTTAGGAGGTGAACTCAACACACTTCCTTCTTTTCATAACCAAAAACCCATTGTTCATTGACCTTGGAGTCACATGGGTCTAAAATTTATTTTTTAACTTCCTCCACCTAACTAACCTCTCCCTCTATAACAGGTTTCTCTTTATCTATTGGTGCAATAACTTCCTTCACCTTGACACATTCACCCATATTTCCTTTCTCTCTTACAAGTAGATCCTTATACGAGGCCCCATCTACTTACTTGGTTGGCTTAGGGTTGTCTAGTTGCTTCTACCCTCAAATTTTTATTGACATCTTTAGAGCACAATTGATTGCCATATGTCAATATGCATGGAATCTCACACAACGAAGAGGCACCCCTACACAACCAAGGATTTGGCAGTGTTGTTTGAAATTTCAATTTCAATCACATAACTTCCACTAAGCCACATGTTTAAGAGCCACCTTGACCAATATGCGAGCTATTTAACAATCATTTGAATTATTTCCTCAGTGCCATATGGGCATAAGCAGCTACAACCTTAGAGATTTTGTAACTGATTCTTGGGCTACTTGGCCTTCTAGGAAGGAAGGAAAAAAACAGACCAACAAACAAAAGGAAAGGTCCGGTTCAGCAGGTAGTTGACAATGGTTATTGAGTTAGTGGGTCCTTGGTGCATTTACTAGAATTGCTCGATGATCTGTATAAGGGAAAGGTAGTGCCCACTAGTCAACTTGAGTGCCCGTCATTTGCAAAGATAAATGCAAAGGGGGAAATTTTTTTATGAGGCCAGCACCAACAACAATCCAGTCATGCGATAAACCCAAGCAGAGCAGATGACGTTGTTAGTGCTAAAGTTAACTCTCGACTGCAAGAGGGCCAAGCTTAACACATCTTAATGCTCAAAGGCAAATGTTGATTGTTTGATTATGTAACAACAGAAGGGGAATTGAAAGTGTGGATAAATGACCAATACTCATGAATAAAATAGGTACTGATAAGTATATACAAGGGATGGTAAACAAGGATGATGTACAAGTATAGAAGCTATAAACAATAGACATACATGAGCCAACTTTGGGAATCAACTATATAACAATAAATAGTTGGTACATATACCGATGGTAAATGTTTTTTAACATAAAAACATTCTGAATAAAGTGGGGATACAAATACATAAATTTGCAATGAGAAACTAGAGACAGAAACACTATCCTTCATAAAAATAATCTCAGAATTATCAAAGACATTGAAGAGTATTCGTATTGATTAAAAGTAAGAGTGGCTCATTTAATATTTAGCATCCTCCATACAGTCCCCAAAATACACTTACACGGCTATAAAAGAAACTTCAAACCAATAACTCAACCCTTTACAATCCTCTCACAACCCTCTCGGCTGAAACTTCCCTCTCCTTTCATTAAAAATGATCAAATTTATAAAGAAGAATACAATGTAAATTGTTACAAATTTAACTGCAAGAAGGGAGGAATTGTTAGAATCAAATGTCGCCGAATCTGGAAACAATCTTTTTTTACATATGCCCTTGAATACCTGGAACTGCTTGTCTTTGTAGAGAAAGAATAAAAATTTAAATCTTGGAAAATTCTTTTGACTGCAAATTCTCCACCAAATCTTGAACTGCCTTTTGTGAACTATAATTTTTCCTCAAAATAAAAAAGAACCAAGCAAGCCATTTCATGCTAAACTTTTCCCAAATTCCAACTCGAATCGAAACTTCTCTGGGATAAATCTTTGTATCTTCATTATGTGTGTGGATTTCTTCAGGCATTGAGCTTTTTATTTTCCATAAACAATTATAGTTAGCTTAAACACACAAAAAGAATTAACTAGTTAACATAGGATCTATGTTACTGAATTGAATATGCCGTACAGCCATTGTGAACCCAAGCTTACAGCTCCAACAGGGAAGATGGAGGAAGTTCCAACATGTTAACATCATTTTTGTTTACATTTTTCAAAACATTTTAGTAACTCCATTTGTTCAATCTTGTGCAAAAAGAATCTTACAGATAACCAGTAACAAAGAAAAAGACAAGTCAATATACGGAGAGAAAGGACCAGACATGCATAAGATGCTTCACCAGACCTTCATGTCAGGCCTCGGGTTAAATGCTTAAGATGCTTCACCAGACATGCATAAGATGCTTCACCCGACCTTCATGTCAGGTCTAGGGTCGAATGCCATAACTCTCACATAGCCTTCCTTTTCTAAAGGACAGCTGGGAAGCCGGTTCCATGTCTTTTCACTTACGCTGTAAGTGACCACCTCCATGACCCTCATACAATCATTGAGTATAAAGCAGGCGCAATCCCCAACTCCTATGCAGCTTATAAACGGGCAGTCCATGGAGTTGTCAATTTCATACAAAGTCCTGTTAACATCCTCACACAACGACGAAGGCATTCTGGCGATCTCTTTCCACAATGATGAAGAAGAAGAAGAGAAGTCTGCCTTCAGCGTTTCAAACTCCCATATAATGACCTCCTGCAAAAGTCCCTGTCCCTCCCCGTCTTTGACATTGCCTCCTGTAACTAGAACCCGCGACCCACAAGTGAGCAGGTAAGGGAAAATGTGTTTTTGCTTAGCCATTTCTGGCAAGGCTGCACAAATGAAAGTCCCATTTCTGATGTTGAAACCCATGATGCCCCACTGGTCATCTATGATCGTCAAGCAGTAGAAAGCAGCATCACAAAAAACCATCTGCATTCCCATACCTGGCCGCACTACCGACACATCCTCCGGCAGGTGTGCAGCAATCCTCCATGACTTGTCTTTGGAATCATAGATTTCCACTATATCGCCTTTCTCATCACACGGTCGACCCACAACGACCACTTTGTATGCCTCTCTATTGTCGGTCTCCCCTTCCATGATGCCCATGGCTCTAACCGACCATAAGGATGAGATGGGCGGAAGTTGTAGGAACGTTCTCGTGAGAGGATTGGAAACAACAAATCTTGGAAAATTGCCCAGGAAGAACAGGCCTGCAGCAGATCCATGACAATCAATCTGTATTTCCTTTTCTTTGAGGAAAGAAAGGGAGATGGAAGAGCTTCTGTTCCATCTCTGGGTGAAGAAGCAGTAAAACAAACATTTAGGCATTTTAGATTGAGCATTTTGCACAACCAGCCATGGCATCCTGTTGGAAGGCGCCTCTCGCCATTTGCTTGTTATGAATTTGGTTGATGAAAGGAGAGCATTCCATTCCTTGCGTACGCTGCGAAATCTACAGATAGATTCCACTGGAAGCCACACCAATATTTTGTATTTCAAATCATCAGGCAATTCAGAAACCTTCCCCTGGTTGCCCATTATGATTATAATTAGCCCGAAAGCGCAAGCAAGGAGGAAGATGAATGTAATTGGTTCTTCAACAAACCAGATTATAAAGGCGTAGATATTCTTGTTCTGCGATGGAAACAAAATAGGGTAGAGTCCGGTCTACTGTGCGTGTTCTTGAATTGTTATCCTTCTATGGTGGAGAATGAATTGTTATCCTGCATGCTCTATGGTGGAGAATGCAGAAGAAAAGAAGAATTTTGATAGCCTTCCATTCCTTCAATGAATCAGTCCATAGAGCATGACGTCATCAGCAAAAGCATAAAGCATGACGTCATCAGCAAAGAGCTGGTGAGTAACCCTAGAATTTTTTGTAACCCTGATACCGAAAATTACCTTATGCTCCAGCACCTTATTTAACAGCCTGCTAAGTCCATCCATAACGATCATAAATAAGAGTGGAAATAAGGGGCATCTTTGCCGAAGACCGCGAGAACTTTGAATGAATTCCGTCGGTGAACATTGTCACACTATTTATTTATTAATAGAGACATTCACCTAATTAAATAACAACAAAAAGTACCACAACATTGTCACACTATTTATTTATTGATAGAAACATTCACCTAATTAAATAACAACAAAAAGTTATCTTAATTATTGAATAGTTTTACCAAAACAAAAAATATTTATATATTAATAGAGACATTTACCTAATTAAATAACAACAAAAAATTATTTCAATTATTGAATAATTTTATCAAAAACAAAAACTAAATGAAAAAAAAAAATTACAATATCATATAGTCATTTCTAACCACAACACTATCACACTATTTATTTATCGATGGAAACATTTACTTAACTAAATGCCACCAAATATTTAGCTCAGTTATTGAATAGAAAACAAAAAACAAAACAACTTGAGGTATCTTCAATAATGAAGTTGTCAACACATGTGCATGAGACTTGCGCTTAAATTTCATCTTAATTATCAAAAATATTTGATAATGTTTTATTTTACAATATAAAATATTTTATCAGGATAATGATGACATTATAAATAATACTAATAATATATAATAGATACTATATGTAAGGTAAAAGTTTGAACATATACCAAATGCAAATTTGCATGGAGAATTGTGGATTCAAGAAATGCATCGTTATTATGAGAAACGAATTTGAATTAAGTTAATTGTGGCTTTGAATTTTAAAAAAAAATTATGTTGTTCAAATCAAGTTAATAGTTGATAATAAAATTAATAATTGATAATGAATATAGTGAAAGTGGCAGGTACCAGTGGTGCCGAGTCTTTTGGAATTTCATTACCATGGAGGCATAATTTCAAGAACACACATGTGTTAGGATAATTAATACTCCAATCCTTGTCTACCTTAGTATTATTTCATTTTCCTAGTGTAGGATGATGTTGTTTACCTCCTAGTAGTGTGCAGTTGTAATCTAGGCCTCATTAGCCACATGATGCACACTGCATGCATGAATTTAGTCCATACAGATTTAGTTCCCTACATTTGAGGAACTAACTCAGTGATATCGTTCAGGCCACCCGATTTCATGACTCTAGTGGGGGGTTTGAGCTCCAATTTGAACTGAATGTGATCAAATGTGTCTCTAGCCTAATTAGCATGCAGAACTCACTGATGCGCCCTTCATGCTTAGTTAACTGACAATTAGTTGAGTTTGGCACCTCCAGAGCACTGCAGTGGTTATATTTCCTATGCTAGACCGACATGGATTCGAATTATCCATTGGTATTCGAATTCTCTCTATTGTACCATATCTATTGACTATACTGATTAATGGAATATGACACACTTTTCTGTGCACATCTGAGTTTCAATGCATGTTTAATTTTACGGCTCAATTCACTGCAATTTTCACTATAATTCTTCTTCCTTGCTAATCCTTTCACTATGAGATTTTCTTAGGCTTAATGATCTGTTGTGTTACATAATTTCACATGGTATCAGAGCTCAGCGGTGCTGGTTTATCTTCATTTTGAGAGTTTTCTACAAGATTTTGAGAAGCAACAGTAGCAACAATATCATTTTGCATTCACTCCAATAGATAGAGATGGAGAATTTGAATACTCCTTTCACACCCTTCAATTATCTTGATTGGAGGGATGATATGAAGATTGTGTTGTGCAACAAGAGTCTATACAAGGTCACAATGGGCAAGGAAGTAGAACCTCAAGAAGCTGTTGAGAAAGAAAATTAACTGAACAAGTTAGATGATGCTTTTGTTTTTAAGTGTATTCACATATCCAGAGATTTTCTCTTCCATCTTGATGGATTGAAGACTCCAAGGGAGGTTTGGAAGAATCTTGAAACTCTCTTTGGTAAGCAAGATGAGCTGAGAGGCCACATTTTGGAGAATGAATTAATTACTCTTCAACCCAATACTTTTGAAACCATACAACAGTTCTTTTCAAAGTTCAAGTACTTGGTTATGCAGTGCAAACAATGTGGAATTGAAAAGAAGGATGAGAAGATGGTGCTATCCATCCTAAGCAAGATTGGTCTGGAATTTTCAGTATTGGTGTCCACCTTTCACTCTGGGAGATTGTCAATCCCCAATTGGAAAATGCCTTCTTTAGATGCATTCACGGAATCCCTGATCCAAGAACAAGACAAAATGATTCAAATGGGAGCCATGCAAGCATCCAAGAATTAGGCTCTTAGGGCTGGGGAGTCCAAAAGTATGAATTCTAAAGGGAAGAAGGAGGGAAATCCATTTGAATCCAAGCCAAAGGAGAAGCCTAATCCATCAGAAGGAGCCTCCAGCTCCAAGAAGCCTATGGAATATGTCCAATCCTTCCATGTATAATAAGCTTGTTGGTTTCCATTTTTGTGGTGATATTGATATTTTCTTCGGGTTGGAGGGTGGGATGTAGTTCACTTCATATTTTCATGAAAATTGCATCTTGATGGACATGTATGATACCATGTGCATAGCTTGTGAACCCTCAAGGTATCTATTTTAAAACTATTGACACTTTATAAAATCTATAATGTTGGTAGCTTAGGATTATTTGAGATGTATGTGGAGATCTAGTGTCTGGAGGGCTCCAACGTGGCCTTCCTTTTAGAACTTTTAGGTTTTTGAAGACCATGTTTTGGATGGTTGTGAAATGTGATATGCATGTACATAATGTAATTTCTCTCTTCTCCTTATGAATATAATTTACAATCTTTTTCTTAGGAAAAAAAATACATTATATGATGATGATGATTGTATTCTAAATATAATTATTAGTTGAAAAACCAATTTAAAAAAAACATACTTTGAAAACTCTCTAGCCATTAAGCCCACCTATTTATTTATATATTTGCATATAAAAATAAAAAAATTCTAATTAATGTTTTATCACATTAACTCATATTTAATTTATTATTACATTTTTAGTTAAAATAAATTAAATTTATATAAAAATAAAAGTTCATATGAATATAGGTTTTAAGGATTCATAAGAATATGAAAACATGTTATATGTATTTACTTGTTTTTTAAAATCTGGGAGGTGGAGCAAAGTGTTTAGTTGTAGGTAAAAGTGATTTTGGGAATTTGTGGATTGTGTACAAATCTTTGGAGTTATAATTATTTCTAATGTTTTTGTGTGGTTGGAAATGCATAGGATTATTTTTTTAGAAGAGTTGCAAGTCTTTTGTTAGGAGGTTGTTTCTAATCATTTTGGATGGTTGGAAATGCACAGGGGTTCATGCATCTTAGAAAATTTGCAATAAGCTAAAAAACTATATACCTTTTTTTTAATTATTTAAAGTTCTTGTATTTTATGTAAAAAAATAAAAAATAAAACAAATGATTGAATATTAATATTGTTTTTTTTCAACATAAATTATTTAACAAAGAAAATCATTGGCACATAATTAGCACATTACCAAATGATTGACATATTACAAGTATATTGGTTATTGCCATTCTAAATATATATCACAATCATACAAAGATTGATGGTAAAATGTATTATGGAAAATAACATAATTATATGGTAGAATGTACCATGGCTATCTAACATTCTATACATCATTACATGGTAATATGCCATGGGTGTTTTAAAATACAAAATGAAAAACAAGTTACTTATAATCATCATAAAATATTGCAAAATCTTTCTGTATGCAAAGACAAATTACTCATAATGTGTTTATGCTAAGGTGCTCCTGAAAATGCAAAATGAGTACGAACTATCATCACACCATATTTCAAATTCATTCAATATTGATGTTTAGTATTTGCTAAGGAAATTTTAAAATTTTAAGATCTCCATGTTTTGAGACTTAGATGTAAGTTTAAGTTTATCCATGAGATTTATTTTCAAATTTAAAGGTGTGGCGGAAAGCTAAGTTGTCTTTTGTTTCCAACCAATAATTTGAATCTAAGCACAGATTATAAAAAACAAAAAATGAAACGAGTAAATAATACAACTGTAATTCACAAGAGATGTAATATAAAAACCATTTTACCCTTTTTAATTGTATCTGAAAAAGACATCATAACAATTCACGCAACATGTTACATATGATCCAATATTAATCTTCATTGCATTTTTTGCTAATATGTAGTGTTCATATGTATGAACAAATACGCATTACTCATAATACCATCATGAATAAATCTAGAACATTGTTAAAATGTCTCATTCAATATTCTTATGAGAACTGCCTAACTAACTGCCCACCCATTCGTTCTCTCTATTGGTGCATTATAATACCTTCTAACTTAACTATTCTTCATTATTCAAAGTAATTATTATTACTCAAGGGAACTAAAACTGAGCACCTACTACATAATTTCAAACATATAAGCACATGGAGCACACATATATATAAACAAGTAGGCATCATTTGTATACTTTATTCTTGGATCACACATATAAGCACATGGAGCACACACACACACACACACACACACACACACACACATGTCATACACACACACACACACACACACAAACATGTGTGTGTGTGTGTATTCCAATCTAAGATCAGTGATTAAATGAAAGAATAAGATCATTAGGTGTATGATTTGAGGAAGTTATGAAGTAGATGATGTTGAAAGCTTTCCCCTTCTAAGCTAGGGCTAGGGTTTTGTTGGTGAGATCCGAGCAGATCTGCGCAGGGTGTCAGTCGGGGCTGATGGCATGCTTGCCCCACAACAGCTGGTTGGTGGCAAGCCTCCAGATGGGTTGCCTAAAGGTTTGGATCATTCGGGGGATGGGAAGAAACAAATTCGACGAGCGCAGAAGGCAGAGAGAATGGAGGAAAGTGGCGGCTGGGGCCAGGAGGATGTCTCCCAAAAAATTCAGCGATCCCGACCATTAAAGTTTGTGTAGAGAAGGTAAGAGAAAAGGTAGAGCAATGGAAGGAAAAGCCTTTGATTGGAAAATTCATTCGAATCTGGCCCAGGGAAAAAGATCTGGTTAGATGGATCAAACAGACCTGAAACCCAAAAGGTCAATATGATCTACATCTAGGAGCCAAGGGTTTCTTCACCATAATATTTTTTAATGTGGAAGATCGAGATAGAGTG
Organism: Larix kaempferi; assembly: GCA_027924585.1. NCBI lineage: Eukaryota > Viridiplantae > Streptophyta > Pinopsida > Pinales > Pinaceae > Larix > Larix kaempferi. The sequence continues at coordinate 25,276,236 of BSBM01000632.1, read as the reverse complement.
CTAGAAGGAGGTCCCTATTTTTTCTTCTAAGCAGGTTTGTATCTCAGACCTTAGAAAGAAAGTTTTAACCCTGATGTTGAGGATGTAAATATTGCGCCGGTCTGGATCAGACTAGTCTACTCCTTGCCATGCGAGTTCTGGGACCTCAAAATTTTGTAGGACATAGGTAACACCCTTGGTGAATTTGTCAAAGTTGCAGAATAGACCAGGCAGCAAAGATACAGAGCTTGTGCCCGAATCTGTGTTTACATGGATCTTTCCGGGGCACTACCCGAGGCCATCAAGCTGAACTATGAAGACGAAGAGTGGGTCCAATCGCTTGACTACAAACAACTACCGTTCAGATGTAGATCCTGCCATGAATATGGTCATTTTGGCAGGAATTGCCCATGGATCTCTCAACCGGCTCCCTCTCTGACCCATGATGCTGCGATTAATAAGGATAGGGATGGATTCACCCAGGTTAAGAATAGAAGAAATAGAAAAACCAGGGATGTTCAGAGGAAATGGAAAGGGAAGATTGAGAATGGAGCGACTAGCCTAAACCTATTCCATATCTTGGAGGAGGTGGATGACAAAGGAGAGAAATTGTAGAAAGAAAAGGAAGCTAAGATCAAGGAACAACCTGCAGAACCAATCCACCCATCACAGGCTCCACCCATGGAGGAACCTTTGGATGCCATGGAGGATGATGGGGAGGAGGAAGTTGAACTGAGGGAATTGGGTCTTGATGAGATTGAGGAGTGGGAAAAAAGGGGGAAGGGCTATGTATCCCGTAGACAGATTGAACTCCTTCGAGAAGCTATCATCAAGTCCAAAGCATCACAGAAATTGGGAATCAGGGTTGACTTCGAATTAGGGTTCGAACGAAAATCCTCAACTGATGACTCGAAGAAGGGCAGAAAATCAAAGAAACAACCTATAGCAGAAGTAGGAGTGAATCTAATTCAATCGGGGTTGTATCCAACGATTAAGGAAACCCTCTCTGATTCTGCCAGAGTTTCTCAATGAAGGTAGTGACCTGGAATGTTAGGGGGTGTAATCACCTCAGGAAAATCAAAGCATTGACAAGGAAAGTTAAGCAGGAACGACCAAATGTTCTCTTTCTGCAGGAAGCTAAATGCTCGTCCACAACTCTGGAGAAGAGTGGACAAATAATCTTGAGGGGAGCAGGGGTTATGGCAACAGATGCCATTGGCATGGCTGGAGGTATGGCTATTATGTGGAACCTTCGGTCTGTTGTGTTATCCAACTGGAAAGCCAATAGGTTCTCCCTAATGTGTGATTTTAGTATAGTTGATTCTGCAGTGAAAGGATCACTGGTCAACATCTATGGACCAAGTGTTGCTCAGGCAAAATAATATTTTCTTCACTTCTTGTCTTGGTTATCTGCTCAAGCTTTGTATAGATCATGGATTGTGGTCAGGGACTTCAACCTGATCACCTCTTTAGATGAGAAAAAAAGGTGGGCACAGACTATTGGATAGATTCCAAGAAAGGTTTAGGGATATTCTAAGCCCCACAGTCAGCTGATTAACATTGAGACTGGAAATGGGTGGTTCACGTGGAATAATAAGAGGGGTTGGCCCCATCTCGTCGCCTCTAGACTGGATAATTTCTTGATTACGGAGGATATATCTCGTGAAATGGGGGAATTCAACGCCATTGTCCTTCCCACGGCTGGCTCTAATCATTGGCCTATGTGTCTCACGTGGGACCTTTCGTCTAACAACCTGTTCAGACCTTTTCGTTTTGAGCAATTTTGATTGGATCACAAGGACTTTAAGGATATGGTGGGACAGTGGTGGAAGGAATTGGTCCCCCAGGAGGGATCAAGGATGTATCAATTTCAACAAAAATTGAAGGCTCTGAAAGCCAAGAACCACACCTAGAATAAGGAGGATTTTGGGAATATTTTTGAAGACAAAAAACAGTTGATCACAGATCTTGAGCGAGATCAAAAGCTTGGGATGGAAGAAGGATGGAGTGAGGAGTTGAAATAATGGGAGCATAACCTTCTAGAGTGTCTTGAAGCTCGTGAGAGGTAGGAGGAAACCTTCTGGAAGAAAAAATCCCGAATTCAGTGGCTTCAGGAAGGTGAAAGAAATACTAAGTTTTTTCACAATTTCGTTATCCAAAACAAACATAGATCTAAAATCTTGAAAATTTGTAAATCCAATGGGAATATTGTTGAATCCAGAGAAGAAATAGAAGAGGAACTTGTTCATCACTTCAAGACTGTTCTAATAGAAGACAAGCTTGATCGTGGTCCTGACATTACTCATATCACATCTCTCATCCCTCGTCTTGCCACTCAGGAACACAATGAGGCGCTTAAAAAGGTTGTGACTCTGCAGGAAGTGGAGGAGGCTGTGCACCAAATGGCGTTAGGCAAGGCCCCTGGCCCTGATGGCTTCACCTACAAATTCTTTCACCACTTCTGGGATCTCATTAAGGTCGAATTCCACCAGCTGGTGTAGGAATCTAGAAGCAGTGGGGGTGTTTTGAAAGCATTTAATGCTATGTTCCTATCCCTAATTCCCAAGGAGGAAAGGGCTGAATCCCCTGGCAAGTTCATACATATTTCTTTATGCAACGTGATCTACAAGATCATCTCCAAAGTCATTGCTAATCGGCTTAAGCCTCTCCTCCCCACTTTGATCAGCCCTGAGCAATCAGGGTTTGTGGAAGGTAGACAAATCGTGGATGGAATCATATTGGTCCATGAAATGTTACACTCACTCAAGGTTTTGAAGAAGCCTGGGATGCTTGTGAAATTATACATTGTGAAGGCCTATGATAAGTTGAATTGGCAGTACATGCGTGGTATCTTGGAGGCCTTTGGTTTTAATCAGGTTTGGATTAATTGGGTCATGAATTTGGTTACTACTCCCTTCTTCTCCATCCTCCTAAATGGAACTCCAACAAAGTTGTTACAGGCCTCTAGGGGTATTAGGCAAGGTGATCCTCTGTCTCCCTTCCTTTTCATTATTATGGCGGAATATCTTAGCAGATTGATGCATTCCCTCGTTGCATATGGAGGAACTAGGGGGCTTAAATTACATGAGGGCTTCGAAATATAGACTCATCAACAGTTTGTTGATGAGTCCATGTTAATGGGGCACCCTTCAGTCCAAGAGGCCAGAGCCTTCAAAAATTGTTTGGATATTTTTTCCAAAGCTTTAGGGCTGGAAGTAAATCCCAGAAAATCTTGGGTGTTCTTCCTCAACACCCCAGGCATGACCCAACGCAACATCATCAGGATTCTAGGTTTCTTGCATGGCTCATTTCAATCTAAATATCTTGGTGCTCCCTTCACGGAAGGTATGATTCGCAAGGTGTATTGGCTTGATCTAGTGGACAGGATGAAGAAAAACCACTCAAACTGGACGTTGTGCCCCCTAAACTTTCCCAATAGGCTTATTCTGGTCAAGTCCATCTTGCAGGCTATGCCTGTCTATCTGTTCTCTATGCTCTCTGCGCCCAAGTCTATCCTAAGGGAAATTCGAATCTAAGATCAGTGATTAAATGGAAGAATAAGATCATTAGGTGTATGATTTGAGGAAGTTATGAAGTAGATGATGTTGAAAGCTTTCCCCTTCTAAGCTAGGGCTAGGGTTTTTTTGGTGAGATCCGAGCAGATCTGCGTAGGGTGTCAGTCGGGGCTGAAGGCATGCTTGCCCCACAACAGCTGGTTGGTGTCAAGCCTCCAAATGGGTTGCCTAAAGGTTCAGCTCATTCGGGGGATGGGAAGAAAGCAAATTTGACAAGCGTAGAAGGCAGAGAGAATGGAGGAAAGCGGCGGCTGGGGCCAAGAGGATGTCTCCCAAAACATTCAGCGATCCTGGCCATTAAAGTTCGTGCAGAGAAGGTACGAGAAAAGGTAGAACAATGGAAGGAAAAAACTTTGATTGGAAAATTCATTGGAACCTGGCCTAGGGAAAAAGATTTGGTTAGATGGATTAAACAGACCTGAAACCCAAAAGGTCAATATGATCTACATCTGGGAGCCAAGGGTTTCTTCACCATAATATTTTTTAATGTGGAAAATCAAGATAAAGTGCTAGAAGGAGGTCCCTATTTTTTCTTCTCAGTAGGTTTGTATCTCAGACCTTAGAAAGAACGTTTTAACCCTGATGTTGAGGATGTAAATATTGCGTCAGTCTGGATCAGACTAGTCTACTCCCTTCCATGCGAGTTCTGGGACCTCAAAATTCTGTAGACATAGGTAACACCCTTGGTGAATTTGTCAAAGTTGCAGAACAGACCAGGAAGCAAAGATACATAGCTTGTGCTCGGATCTGTGTTTACATGGATCTTTCCAGGGCACTACCTGAGGCCATCAAGCTAAACTATGAAGACGAAGAGTGGGTCCAATCGATTGACTACGAACAACTACCCTTCAGATGTAGATCCTGCCATGAATATGGTCATGTTGGCAGGAATTGCCCATGGATCTCTCAACCGGCTCCCTCTTTGACCAATGATGCTGCGAGTAATAAGGATAAGGATGGATTCACCCAGGTTAAGAACAAAAGAAATAGAAAACATGGGGATGTTCAGAGGAAATGGAAAGGGAAGATTGAGAATGGAGCGACTAGCCTGAACCTATTCCAGATCTTGGAGGAGGCGGATGAAAAAGGAGAGAAACTGTAGAAAGAAAAGGAAGCTAGGATCAAGGAACACCCCGCAGAACCAATCCACCCATCACAGGCTCCACCCCTGGAGGAACCTTTGGATGCCATGGAGGATGATGGGGAAGAGGAATTTGAACTAGGGGAATTGGATCCTGATGAGATTGAGGAGTGTGAAAAAAAGGGGAAGGGCTATGTATCCCGTAGACAGATTGAACTCCTTTGAGAAGCTATAATCAAATCCGAAGCATCACAGAACTTGGGAATCAGGGTTGATGCTGAATTAGGGTTTGAACGAAAATCCTCAACTGATGATTCGAAGAAGGGCAGAAAATCAAAGAAACAACCTATAGCAGAAGTAGGAGTGAAGCTAATTGAATCGGGGTTGTATCCAACGATTAAGGAAACCCTCTCTGATTCTTCCAGAGTTTCTCAATGAAGGTAGTGACCTGGAATGTTAGGGGGTGTAATCACCCCAGGAAAATCAAAGCAATGACAAGGAAAGTTAAGCAGGAACGACCAAATGTTCTCTTTCTGCAGGAAACTAAATGCTCGTCTGCAACTCTGGAGAAGAGTGGACAAATAATCTGGAGGGGAGCAAGGGTTATGGCAACAGATGCCATTGGCATGGATGGAGGTATGGCTATTATGTGGAACCCTCGATTTGTTTTGTTATCCAACTGGAGAGCTAATAGGTTCTCCCTAATGTGCGATTTTAGTATAGTTGATTCCGCGGTGAAAGGATCACTGGTCAACATCTATGGACCAAGTGCTGCTCAGCAAAAAGAAGATTTTCTTCACTTCTTGTCTTGGTTATCTGCTCAAGCTTTGGATGGATCCTGGATTGTGGGCAAGGAATTCAACCTGATCACCTCTTTGGATGAGAAAAAAGGTGGGCGCAGACTATTGGATAGATTCCAAGAAAGGTTTAGGGATATTCTAAGCCCCACAGTCAGCTGATTGACATTGAGATTGGAAATGGGTGGTTCACGTGGAACAATAAAAGGGGTGGTCCCCATCTCGTCGCCTCTAGACTGAATAGATTATTGACTATGGAGGATATAGCTCGTGAAATGGGGGAAGTCAACGCCAGTGTCCTTCCCATGGCCAGCTCTAATCATTGGCTTGTGTGTCGCACGTGGGACCTTTTGTCTAACAACCTGTTCAGACCTTTTCGTTTTGAGCAATTTTGGTTAGATCACAAGAACTTTAAGGATTTGGTGGGACAGTGGTGGAAGGAATTGGTCCCCTAGGAGGGATCAAGGATGTCTCAGTTCCAACAAAAATTGAAGGCTCTGAAATCCAAGATCCGCACCTGGAATAAGGAGGATTTTGGGAATATTTTCGAAGACAAAAAATAGTTGATTGCAGATCTTGAGCTAGCTCAAAAGCTTGGGATGGAAGAAGGATGGAGTGAGGAGCTGATTGCTCTCGTCATGAATGGATATGGTCGCTTGAGGGCGATTTTTCATGGGGTGTGTGCAAATGCAGTTTCTTAACCGAAAACGAGTGCATAACTATAGATGATATGTGGTTATTATGGCACAACTGGGAAAGATTCAGAGATGTTAGGATATATGAGAAACTAACCTAGGACTCCGAAAATGCGACAATGGGAGAAACTTCATGCGTGCATGGGAGAATAGGGCCATCCGGGTTCTGGTTCGCAAATGGTGGCTCCGCGTCTTCATTGTCTCGACTCACAACTAACCGCTTAGAGCGTATAACTTGTTTTGCATATATATACAGTCAATAATAGGGTATGAAATGGGGGTATTTCTTAATGAGAACCTCGAAAAATGAAAGAGGAGAGGCCGAGCACCTACTTGCTAGCTTGGAAGTGTTTCTTGGAGGCTAGCGATCATTCTGAGATGGGAAGTAGTGCAGTCCAAGTTTGATATTGAACAACGAGGTCCGTTATCCAATGGCAGTGGTCTAGGGGTGGCATTCAATTCACGTACGTGATAGGTTGGCGGAGTTATGAGCATGAGGCTTGAGAATTTGAAAATTTAAAACGGCACATGGGCATATTTATGATTCCACCAACTCCATAGTTGTATGCACGCGAAAATCAAGTGTCACGTCAAAGCGGCAATCGCAACACTAAATCCTGTGCTCGAGCGGCGATCATAGCGTTTAGTGTTGCGCCAAGGCGCGAGGATTGCAAGACTAAGCTCTGCAATGATATCGCCGCACTATGGATTAGACCTGGAGGACAGATGAGGCGTGTGTGTGGAGGCAGGAGTTCAATGGATAAGTCTTGTGCCTTTGGCGCACGTTTAATCACACATCCAACGCCAAAGTGCTTGTCTTGTTGTTAGAAACTGCGCTGGGTGGCAGTTAAGCAAATTTTAGACTTCGTGGAAATTATGGCGCAGATTCCAACCTTTAATTCGTGCAGAGAAAATAAAAAATCCAAGTTTTGGGTAACGAGCCGAAAACGTAAGTCTTAGAGAGTTCACCTTTGGCGCAATAAATAAGCCTAAGATTTGCGCTATTAGAAGTGCGCAGTTTAACTTTTCGATTGCACCTTTAGTCGTGGGATTTGGTCATAGAACATCCGCCCATCAGAAGATTTAGAGTTAACTTTTGCGCCAAAGCGGGGAATTTAGCATTAGTGATTGCACTAAGGCGCGGTCAGAAAAAATGCGCCAATCGGGAGACCTAAGTTTAAAACTTGCGCCAAAGCGTGGAAGAATTAAGGCTAAAAAAATGCGTTGAAGAGAAAAGGTGACTTTGCCTTAGAGAAAATAATCTAGAAAACTTTTGGAAAGCAAGTGTTTAAGAACTTTGCCAGGTTAAAGAGCAACTAAGCCTGAAAGTCAAGAAAAACACTTGTTACAAAATGTGTAGAAGGAGGGGCTCCAAAAATTTTGAAGATATTTGGGGAATGATGTTGCAGCAACAACAAGTTCTTAACTTTAACTGAATGCAGGCATTCTTGTGCCACCCCTACTGCATCCAAAATTTGTCGATTGAACATAAATCCAAATTGTTCCAAAGAATTGTGTTTTGCCAGATAAGGCTTGATGCGCCTAGCAATGATTTTAGAAATCAACTTATAAAGAGTGTTGCAAAGAGAAATAGGGCAGTAATCACTGAATTCCTCTGGTCGATCCTTCTTATGGATCAAGGAAAGAAAATTTGCATTAAGCCTCTTAGGAATGGTCGCTTTAACCCTTGACTCCTTCATAGCCAGAAGAATCTCATGCCCCATCAAGTCAAAGAAGTGAAGAAAAAATTCCATCGTCTAGCCATCTATCCCGGGGATTTTTTCTATGAAAAAAGTCCCTAAGGCTTCCTTAATATTAGCCAACGTTACTTCCTCACCACTCTTCCTACCATCCACCTCATTGAAAAATATAGGGAATAACTTAACTATCTTTATTTGTGCATCGAGATTATGAACCCAATCCTGATGATATGAGCCATTGAAGTACTTCTCTGCCCCCTACTGAATGGATGCATGATCTGAATGGAACAAGACATCCTCACCTTTAATCTCCCATATAGTGTTCCTATTCCTCTTTTGATTGGTGAAATTTTGAAAAAAACACGAGTGTTACAATCACCCTTAGCAATCCACAGGGTCCGACTCTTTAGTCTCCATGTATTCTCTTTCTGTCCCAACAAAAACTACTTTCTCTTGAACAAACCCAACAAATATTTTTTCCACGCCGCATAGAAGAAATTACCATCCATCCTAGCCTCCAAGTCATTTATTTTTTCCTCAATTGAACTTAATTCCTCATTATTAAATTTTTTCTTTCTTCGTTCCCACTTCCTCACCTCAATCTGCGGAGTGTCTAACTTGTGGATGATGTTATGCAGATGTGACTGATATGCACCCGACGAAGGAGAGCTCCACATGGTTTTGACCAAATTACAGAAGGTTTCCTCCTACAACCACATAATATTGAATTTGAAAGGGTAGGTCTTCAACTAAACCTGGAAATCTAGTTGCATAGACATCACTTTATGGTCTGAAACACCTGTAGAGAACCCCCACAATCTGAGTTGACCACCCATCTCAAACATGGATTCTTTGACAAATAAATGGTCCATTTGTTTCGCAATACCATGGCCAACTGATCTACCATTATTCTATGTTGGCACCAAACAGGATGCCATGACATCCACAAGACCCAATGAGTCAAAATGATCCTTGAAATACATGGCAAGAGGATCCTCCAGATGTCCCGACTGCTAAATCTCGTCAGAAGACCATGTAAAATTCAAGTCACCCCCAATGATAATATTATGCTTCATAAGAACAGGGTTGGTAAAAACCTTATCCCAAAATAGTTTCCTGTCACGATATGGGCCATACATATTTAAAATGTCGACATCTTGATCCATCCCCTTCGGACGCCCTTCCAATAAATTACCTGCATAGGATTTGAATGGCACCAAGTCAGCCATCAAATGATTGCATTCAGCAAGAATCCTCCTAGACATACCGACCGTATCAATACAACAACATCTCCACTGCGGGTGAATGCTAAGGAAAAAATCACAAGCCTCAAAGCCAGTATGCATAGTTTCTTGAAGTAATACAACCGAAGGTTTAACAGAGTCCAAATTCTTTTTGAGTGCATCCTTTTTAAGATGGCTACCTATCCCCTTGATATTGAAGGAAGAAATGTTCATTAAGGAACAATGGACAAGTCTTCACCTGCTATAAGTGACCCACAAGAATTTCATGGATTTAAAGCTAAGGAGATCTCAAAAACATTTGACAGCTCAGGGTTGACCCATATACCCTCCCCCCCCCTTCCCAACTTGCCTCTTTAATCTTCCTCCAGAGAGGTTTCTTTCTAGTAGTGACATTAGAAAAACATTTAGCCCCAAAATAAATCTCGGGCCCAAGATCCCCTGCCAGAGACGAATCTCCGAAAATCGGAAGTGGAACCTTATTGGGTTCAAGAGTATAGTGAGCATATGTATCCGATGAGTCGAGCTCATGATTGACAAGTGGAGAAAGGCCCCCCCTTGAATACTGGACGCGTGAATAATCAACTAAGGTCGTCGGAGGACTAATACCAACATAATCCTTTACAGGTGACATCGATAAAACAATGCCTAAACCCTCCCGACGAGAGACATCTGCTGGCGTGTTCCCCAATGACACCCTCGAAACCCCTTCAGAATCATTGACCCTGTACACCCTAGCTGGGAACAATTATTTGGGCAGAAAGTATGAAGGGGCCCTCTCAACAGACAAGATACTCTTCCCACCAAAAAGTTAAAGCATACACTCCTTAATGGACATGGGCTTCAAAAGAAGAGGCATGAAAGATTTAAATTTACCAAGACACTCCAGCGCTGACGGAGCATTGAAGGGGACTAGGAGAGCGATGGTCTGAGCAGGGTCCCCGAGATCCAAAGTCTCCACTAGGATCGCATCCAAGAAATCATTAGTCCTCTTGCAGTCGTGACGAATATGCCCAGCACATCGACAGTTAAAAAATGAAATGGTATAGTTTAGCTGTTGAATAAGCACACCATACTCCCATTTGACCTCAATCTCCTCTGGAAAACCATCAGATACATCTACTTCTATTAGAACCCTCAGACAAATGAACTTAGTTTCCATTAGGGTACTCTCCTCAATTAAAATGAATCGACCAATGGCGTTGGATATCCCCATAAATGCTTGGAAGCTCTAACAGTACAGGGGAAAATCAGGGAAAAGTACCCAGAGATGCCTCTTAGAGAGCTTCTCCCTCTGTGGGTCGAAGGCTGGATGCCAGTGCTTGAGTGCTAGAGAGCCCATAACCAGGACCCAAACTTAGCCAATATCTCCTGCAATGACTCCTCCGACACGAAGTGGAATTAAACCCACCCATTTTCCAGCATGATGACATGGGGCACATAGTGGATTAAGGGCTTCCAAGACCTTGTGATCCACTCCACCACTTCCCCACGGCTAAGATGGATATATTCCAGTCTCCCAATAAGAGCCTTGGAAGACAAATTATACACCATATCCATTGTCACATCTATACCTAGTGTACAATGAACCTGATTCTGCGAGGCTCTCTCAGCCTTTAAACCTCGTTTAAACTTCCCCCGCTGCTTGCTCGAAACACCACCGGTTTGAGGCCCCTACGCCAGAATGGTCACTGACTTGTGTGAACTCGCAGTATTTGTACTCGTAACGTCACCACAACAGTCAAAACCTTGCTTACTTCCAAAATGCACCACTTTATCAGGCCCATCGTTACAATGACCAGATGGATAACGTTGTGCAACCGGTGACAAGAAAACCACAACCGCATCGGGGTTAACCCTAACACAGAAAATGGGATTTGGAGTGTCACCTCCATCTGTCCCCATCCCACTCAAAGAAAAACGTTAACAAAAAAATGTACAACCACCAGACCGCCAGTATAGAGCCAGATATCCCGGAACAGAGACAAAAAAAAGAAAAAACCTAAAAAATCGGAGAAAAGAAGGATTTAGAATAAACAATTCCCACTTGTTTTTCTTGGTTGGTACTGACCATCCCAAAGGAAATGGATGACTCCAATCCTACTAAAAAATACTCTGGTTGACCACTAACAGACAGATAAGCCTAAACATGACATGGCTCCCACCAGGAACCATGAAACTCAACAATCCTGGCCTCCCGCTAACCCATAGTTCCCCTGAAAAAATACTCCAGTTAACCACTAACAGACAGATAAGTCTAAACACGATATGGTTCCCACCAGGCTCCAGGAAACTCAACAATCCTGGCCTCTCGCCAACCCATAGTTTCACCTGAACAATACACCATCGCCCTACTAGGGATTCACCATTGGCCAGCTAGGGTTTCACCATCGGTTAGCCACACTTGCCACCCCATTCTTCTTTTTTCTTCTCTCATTATTGATTGTGTCAAAGGAATTTTTATATTACATTATAAACAAAAACAATGACAATAGTAATGATAATATCATATCATATAGCTATTTCCAACCACAACACTGTCACACTATTTATTTATTGATAGAGACATTTACCTAATTAAATAACAATAAAAAGTTATCTCAATTATGAAATAGTTTTACCAAAAACAAAAACTAAATGACAAAAAAAAGTTACAATATCATATAATCATTTCTAACCACAACACTATCACATTATTTATATATTAATTGAAACATTTACTTAACTAAATGGCACCAAAAAGTTATCTCAATTATTGAATAGCTTTACATATTTAAAAAAAAAAAACTTGAATTATCTTCAGTAATGAAGTTGTCAACATAGAATCCCTATTAAAAAAACTATCGTCCATCAAATAAAAAAATGTAAAACAAATTATTAAGATTCACCCAAATGTTTAAACTCCCTCCTTCATCACCAATTATAAATAATTAATTATAAAAATTTCTTGTTTACGAGACTTTAAGTCTAGGAATGGGTTCATATATAAAGAGAATTTGCAATATACCAAAGCTTTATGTACTTTTTATTGTTAAAAAAAAACAAAAGTTGTATGTAGTTTAGTTCGTACATTTTATATAATAATAAAAAAATAAATTATAAACTCCCAAATGTTTATAATTAATCACAAACGTATGAATTATTCAAATCTACTTCATCATTAATTACCCAAATGTTTAAACTCCCTCCTTCATCACCAATTATAAATGTTTAATTACAAAACTTTCTTGTTTATGGGACTTTTGACTACAAAGTCCAGGAATGGGTACTTCCTTACATTCATTTGACTAGTAAAGTGAACGTCTACCTACCTTTTCATCCATAATAGTGAAGTGACTAATAAGGATTTGAAAACATGTTATGTGTGTTTACTTATTTTTTCAAATTTGAAAGTGGATTTTGGAATTTGTAGTTTAGAAAACTTTGGAATTGGAAATGTATAGAATTTTTTTTAAAGAAGAGTTGCAAATTTTTAGTTGGATGGTTGGGAATGCATAAGGGCTTATACTTGATAGAGAATTTGCAATATACCAAAGCTTTATGTACATTTTTATTGTTAAAAAAAAAAAAACTTATTCATCATTGTTTTACATTGTTTTAGTGTCACATTGATCCACAAATGAGGCATGTACAGCCTTCGTCAATTTTAGCAGAGATAGAGTCGACCTTTGTGTTGAGGCTACCGATGCGATTGTGCATATACAAATTTCCAATTTGCTCAGTTGCATTCATTTGTTGCAAGAAATGCTTAATGTCGTAGTTCTCATTCTTCAGGACCAGTATCTGTGCATCCAGGATGGACGAATGGTCATCCACCACCGTAAATGAAGACTTAATATCTGGCTGCTCTTCCATACCACCACAAACATAGATCTTAGCTTTGTGCTGCTCCCAGGCCACACATTTGTGTGCTCCAGGCCAAGAGGGGTGCCGCTTCCGAAAATCAGGCAAGGGGTCACTTCCCTAATGGGGCATTGTCTACTTAGCACAGAAGGAAAACCCAGAATCCGACATATTTGATGTCTCAGATCGAGCACTATGTTGCTCAATCACTGTAAATACCAAACAACTTGCTAACAAATGCAGAGGATGAGAAAAATGTAATACCTTCATACTCTGCGCTTTGGAATAAATAATGAACTTCTGACATTGCCCGTTGTACAGGTGGGTAGTCCCTTGATTAGATGAGGGGAGGTTTAACATGCGTTCCAACTGGGAGCCATGTGAAGGTCATGTGTGATCAACACACCATTCGAGGTTCAATGGAGGGTTTTCAACTTTGGTTAAAATATCCAAGAGTTGCAAGGGGATAATACACTCTAGGCACCCCATGGGGGAGTATGGTTTTCCAAGAAATATTAGAAAGATCAAATGAGATTCAAATACAATGGACCCAAACATTGCTTTCCATAACCTGGTTGCTAACCAAGACTCCTCGATCTAGTTTGGCGTCGATATTGGCCATTTCATCAGCCTCTTGGTTGTTACTTCTCAATATATGAAGGAATCTTTTGTTGGTGAATTCTCCTGCCAAGCATTTTAGAAGGTTGTGTTGTTTTGAAACATGACTCTTTCTACTTTTACTCAGGTTTCGGGCATCTTTGATGACCAGCATGGAGTCTCCATAAACAACGAGTTCATTGATGTCCTCCTCCCTAGCGATCTCTAGGCCTTTGATGAGCGCAAGCCACTCGGCGTTATTGTTTGTTAAGCTACCTATTCCCCAAGCGTAATCTTTCCTTTTTTTTTCCTTCGGAGTTGAAGAGAACTCCTCCCGCACCTGCCAACCCAGGGTTTCCTTTCGAGGCACTGTCAAAGAAAAGAGTGTTACACTTCAAATTTTTCTTCCAGTACTGCATCTCCTCTGCATTTATTCTGAGCCGCCAATTCTGAGTTGGAGAGGATTTGTTTGGGTAAGTCCCACAAATGCTGGGATTTGGGAAAAGTAGGTCCGAAGCCCAGATTTTTTCCTCCCCATTCAGTGGTTCCTCATGGATATTATTCAGACCTTGGGCTAATAAAGCTTCTGTCCACAAGGCTTTGGCCGAGGCAAGAACACGAGCAGGAGTAGTGCTTTTCCCATAAAAAATCTCATTATTCCGAGCTATCCACAACTTCGAGCAAATGAATTTGGGGAGGGCTTCCCATGCTTTCTTGAAGTCAGGGTTTTTGTGCAAAGTGCCCATGTAGAAATATTTCTAGCAGGAAAAGAGATCATTCCACTTGGTTGGAAGAGTCACCATGATATTTAAATCTAGAAAGGCCCTATGCCAAACTTCCTGAGCGTAGTGGCATTCCAGAAATAGATGCTCGATTGTTTCATCAGAGGCTTTGCAGAGGATGCAACGAGTTGGTCCCTTGATCCCTCTTTTTTTAATATTTTCTAAGGTTAGGATTTTTTTATGGGAAAGGAGCCAAGTAAAGGCATTGATTTTCAGGAGGCTGTTATTGCACCATACGTTTACCCATTTTTTTTATCTTTAATACCACTATTATCCATTTCACGGTATTCGGATTTGACAGTGTAATTTTCGGCTTTAGTCCAACCTCTTTTATCATTCAGATGCTTATGAATAGGGGTAGCGCCACGAAGGAGGTTGAGGAGAGTATCAAAGTCAATTTGCAGCTGGTTCAGTACCTTAAGTCTGATCCAATCCCTCCATCTTCCTGAGTCCAACCAAACCGACAAGTCATACAAGGTGGAGATGTTTGCACGATCCATCCAGTCTTTAAGCTCTGCAAAATTTTGAATTAAGTCTATAAGTGATCGCTGGGCCAGCTTAAGCTTGTTAGCCCAAATTTTGATTTTTTTACCGTTCCCCGGTATCCAATATAACTTATTTTGAAGGATATATGCCACCTTTTTACAAAGGTTCTAGATGGGAGAGCCCGATTTAGACTGATCTATCGACTCTATACCTCTTTGTCTGTTCCCGTTCATGTATTTTTTACATAGTATTTCTTTCCACCATGTTGTTTTGCCAGTGCAAATTCTCCATAGAATTTTGGCTCCGAGGGCCAGGTTCATTAGCACGGGATCTATTATTCTAGCACCGCCCATACATTTTGGTTTGCATACATCATCCCAGTTCATCAAATGAAACTTTTTGGTGCCATTATCTTTTCCTCCTTGCCAGAGAAAGCTGCGGATCTCCTTCGTGATCCTCTGAACGACGCTCTTGGGGGCTAAAGAGATGGAGCAAGAGTAAATAGGAAGGGATGAGAGGATTGTCTTGATCAGGACAAGCTTAACAGCCGGATTTAACCACCTGAACCCCCAAGCTGAGATTTTGTTTTTAATTTTATCCACCAAGTCCTGCCAATCAGTGACCTTTTTATTCCCTTTGAAGATTGGTATTCCAAGGTACTTAAAGGAGTTCCAGACTGGACATCCATCAAAACCAAGAATTCTTGCTATTCTGGCAATGGTTTCATTTGAACAATTCCACCCATAAATCTTATATTTTTTGTAGTTTATTTCCCATCTGAAGCTTTTAAGAAGAGGGTAAGGCTCTATTGAACCTTTCAATAATGATTATAGAGGCACCCCCCAGAAGTATAGTATCATCCACAAATTGAGCATGGGTGACTGCTCTGACACCTCTCGCAATATTCAAACCTTTCAATTCCCCCTGCCTTTGTAGAAAAAGAAGCTTCCTTCTCAATGATTTAGCCACCATGAGATATAGAAAAGGATACATAGGGCAACCCTACCTTAGGCCTCTTGTTGCTTGGAAAAAGGAGGTTGGCCTACCATTCACCAATGGGGTGATCCATGGTTTGCTTATGCAAGATTTGACCGAACGGATGAATCTATCAGAGAAGCTGAACCTTTTCATGATTTCAAATAGGAAAAAATGGTTCACTCTATCAAAAGCGCTTTCCATGTCCAGCTTGATTTCCATTCCCTGTTGTTTTCTATCCATGCTGGAGTGGATAGCTTCTTCGACGACAATAATGTTGTCGAGAATTTGGCGTCCGGAAATAAACCCACCTTGTGAATCAGAGATTAATTTGCCCATGATTTTTTTCATACGGGTTGAAATGATCTTCGAAATAATTTTGTATGAGGTGTTACAAAGAGAGATAGGCCTAAATCTAGCGATAGAAGTGGTATTGTTGTCTTTGCGGATAAGGGTGAAGAAAGAGGAGTTGGTGGCTCCCCTGATCTTATCTTCTTTTTTTTTTTTTTCTGGTCCAATTGAGCATTTTTTTAATCATCCTTGATTATATCCCAAGCCGCTCTAAAAAATTTGATTGTGAATCCGTCCAGCCCTGGTGCTTTGTCCAGGTGTAGGGACCAAATTTCCTCTCTTATTTCACTCTCAATTATTTGTTTTTCAAGAGCTCTGTTATCACTACCAGTTAAGATAGAGGGGATGTCGGAGAGCAGATCCTCCTGTGCTTCAGCTTCAGCTTCGTTGGTGTCGGAGTAGAGCTTCTTAAAGTGCTCCAGAGCATGAGATTTTATCTCTTCTTGTCCTGTAATGCTAAATACGGTAGTGTCTTTGAGCTCTATGATCGAATTGTAGCTCTGATGAGCTTTGGTTTGCTTGTGAAAATAAGTTGTGTTGCTATCTCCACCTTTTAACCAAGTTTGCTTTGATTTTATTCTCCAAATCTCTTCTTCTTTTCTAGCTGCATTGAGTATTTCAAGGTTGAGCTCTTTCTCACAGATTAGGATGTGAGGATTGATTTCATTCACCTCCATTCTATGCTGAAGCAAAGCAAGGTCAGATTGAAGCTTTACCTTTATCTGGCAGGGATTTTTATAATTGTATTTGGCCCAGGATTTTATTACCGTCCGAACAACTCTCAGCTTACATTCCCATATGTAACTTGGTGACCTCTTAAATGTGGTGTTCCAGGTGTTTTGAATAATAATTAAAAGCTCTCCATTTTGCATCCATAGATGACTGAAACAGAAGGGAATAGGCCCTAGGGATTCAGGTGCAGAAATAGTCAGACAAATGGGCTTATGATCCGAGGTTGTTGACGGGTGGACACACAAAGCCAAGAGAATTTTTTTTTGGAGATAGGTGGTACTTACCAGGAACCGATTGAGACTGGTGGCGATATGACCCAAACCTGATCTTCTATTTCTCCAAGTAAAATTTCCATTTTTCATCTCCAAGTCCAACAGATCCAGGTCCAAAATGAGATCCTCCAACTTTTCCCCATAAGGATCTCTGACCCTAGATCCACCGCGCTTCTCCTGCTGATTTCTAGTGACATTAAAATCACCAGCAAGGATCACGTCCTTGTGATGCAGTTCATCTTTGAGGTTCGAAAGGTCTTCCCAAAACATTATTTTATCTCTAGAATGCGTAGGGCCATAGATGTTGCAAATAAACATAGAGTGTTGTTTATGTTTTTCCTGAATTCCCAATAGTAGCCAATGGTGGCTTTTTTTTACCTTTTTAATTTTTAAATTGCTTGAAATATATGTGGCAATACCCCCGGAGGCTCCTTTAGAAATTTGGGATTCTTCGAGGCAGTCCTTCCAGAAGAAACGTGAGAGCTCTATAGCCTCCACGTCCTAGAGTTTTGTCTCCTGAGCAGTATTATGTCTACCTTCTATGTTTTGATCAAGTCCCTAAGTGCTTCAACTTTGCTAACTCCGCCTAGACCTCTACAATTCCAGGAGACTAGCTTCATCATTTCTTACTGATCTATGACCCTGCTCGAGGTTTTCCTTCAAACTTTGCTCCTCCCTGATATTTTTTAGTTTGGATCTGGTATGTTTCTTCAATACTTTTTTGTCTTCCCAGATTTAGTTCCCTTTCCGTTTCCTGTTCTCGAAGAATTCTATGCGATCTTCTTCCTCTTGTATTTGGGATTATAAGTTCATCTTGTGGGTCCAGGGCCTCTTGCGAGGATGAAGGCTCCGAGGAGTAGATCTACGTTGTGGCTGAGTTTTTTTTGACGCTGTCCGCCCAAGTTCCCCCTAGAGTCAATTATTCTACTATGAATTCCTCATGAGATTCCTTGTGTTGGGAGTTGTTTGTGGGGATTTTCTCAACAACTGACTCTTTTTCTAATTCGGTGTTTATCTGCTCAGGAATTTCTCCATCTTCCATTTCCAATGATTGGAATTGGTTTCTACTTTTGACTTCATTTGTCTCTTGTTCATTACGTTTCTCACACTTCTCTTTGCCTTTGTTTGTTTCTATGAGTGGCGTCGTAGCTACGGAACTAGCGTGCATTGTTTTCCTTCCCTTCTTAGCTTGCTTCTGGCCTTCTTCTTGAGTCTGATCCTGAGGTTCATGTGCAACTTTGGGACTGTTTTTGACAAAGTGGTTGAACTCATAGCACTTCTTACATTTAAAGGGAAATTGTTCATAATCAACTGTATGCATGTGTTCCCACCCATCCATCTGCAAATTTACAACCTCGGGGAGTCCTTTTTCCAAATCTACTTCCACACAAATGCGGGCATAGGAGAAGAGTGGCCCTTTGGGTTCGGCTTTGTCGATATATGTACCTAAGGCATTCCCAAAGTCTTGCAGGGTTTCATCATTCCAAAAGTGGAGAGGAAGATGCGGGAGGCAGACCCATACAGGAGCTGCTGAGGGAACATCCTTGTCCGAGTCGAAAGAGAGACTCCAACGATTTAAATAAATGTTAAAATTCAATATGCTAAGATAGAAAATATCAGCATTATATTCCATTTCAAAACAATAGCATATACAGGATCATTGAAAGAACAACAAGCACAACATAAACACAAGAGACCGAGATTTATCCTGGGAAACCCTCATGGGGAAGAAAACCCAGCAAAGCTTCCTCAATATAGATGACCAGTAAATACAAAGATGTAAACCCTAAACATGAGCTCCTTCTCCTCCATAGCAGATCTCTCTCTCACCTATGTGCTATTCACAAGTGAGTGTAATGTGTGTTAAATGAGGAACACACCTCCTCTATTTATACACAACTCCGACTTGTATTTTACATTAACTAGGTCGGCCCCAACTTAATCACTCAACATAATGTGGTAGGGCCAACCCCACTAGGGTGGTCTAATAACCCCTTTAACCCACATGAATCATACAGGGCCGACCCCCACTAGGGAAGTCTAATAACCCAAGTTACCACATTCTCCATGGAGGAATAAAACATCTCCGGATATAGAATAAGGTCTTCACGGAGGAATGAAACATCTCCAGAATAATAAAGTACAAATATAATATTCGTAGAAGTTACAATATCTCAACACTCCCCCTTAACGAGAAGGATATTATAACAACATCTGCACGAGCAAGGAGTCATTAACATCATACATGATACATATATAGATCATTGGAAGCTTTCTCAACATCATTAGTAACTCAACCAGTTACTGGAATATCTTCAATACTGTAACATCAACATCTTCAGTACTAAGTCTTCATCTTCTGCAACACTCGAACAGCTATAGTAACATCATCATATGAATCACTCGATCAACAACCTCATCATCTGGATCAAACAATCAACATCATCATCCGGATCTCTCGATCAACAGCCTCATCATCAACTGGATCCTCTCAAACAACAACATCATCTGGATCATCTCGATCTACAACATCTGGATCATCTCGATCTACAGCATCTGGATCATCTTGATAGATAACATCTTCTTAGCAGCATACTCTACAATACACAAGATCCTATTATGGGATGATGAATCCCTCTCATACAAGGGGTTCTGTGATGATGTAATCCCCATCACATCCACAAGGGACCACTTTCTCGGAGACATATGTCTACGGATCTCTTTTAGGACATGTGTCCAAGGATGATACAATCCCTCTCATCCACTAGGGACCATTTCTCAGAGACATATGTCTACGGATCAATTCAGGGACTCAAGTCCAGGGATGATGCAATCCCTCTCGTCCACTAAGGACTTCTTTCTCGAAGACATATGTCTAGAGATCTCATTTAGGACATGTGTCCAAGGATGATACAATCCACTTGTCAACTTAGACCCAATCTAAGGACCATTCATCGACCTCATCGTCGGTATCACTAATACAAGTATCCACATCATCGACCTCACTGTTGGTATCACCAATACATGTATCCACATCATCGAGCTCACTGTCGATGCATGCAATCTCATCATTAGCGACCATATCACTCCCCCTTTCGAGGAGGGTCCTTCTAAACTACACCAAGTTTTGTCTCGAAAATACTCAAACTTTTCTCGAGACAGAGGTTTGGTCAATACATCAGCAACTTGTTCGTCAGTGCTCACATACTCAAGCTAGATAGATCCTTTCTGCACAATATCCTGTATATAGAAATAGCGGATCTCTATGTGCTTTGACTTCTCATGGAACACTGGATTCTCTGTCATCTGGATGCAACTCTGGTTGTCACACAAGATCACAGTGGGGTCCATCTCTAAGTCAAACAATCCTGATAACAACTTCTAAAGCCATAACACTTCACAACTAGCAGAGCAAGCAGCAATATATTCCGCTTCAGCTGTGCTGAGAGCCACACTAGACTTCTTCCTACTAAAACACGAGATCATGGCAGATCCAAGACAATAACATTCTCCCGATGTGCTCTACCTGTCTAATACACTTCCTGCCCAATCAGCATCTTTGTAGCCATACAATCTAAAGTCATGATCTCCAAGATAACATAGATCAAAGTCTATCGTACCCTTTAGGTACCCCATCACATGCTTTGCAGCTATCAGGTGAACATGCCTAGGTTCAATAGATACTGACTCAAGGTGTTCACAGCAAAGCATATATTTGGCCTGGTATTTGTCAAATACATCAATGACCCAATAATATGTATGTATAGAGTCACATCCGCTAACTCTGATGAGTCATCAGCTAACAGCTTCAAGTTGGAATCCATGGGAGTGGCCATAGCTTTTGCATTCCAACATATCAAATCCTCACAACATACTTTCTCTGGTTGTGAAAGATTCCTTCTGGGCCTTGTTATACTTCCAGACCTAGGAAGTAATCAGTATTTCATCTCAAATTCTGTAGCTAGCTTCTTCTTGCTTTCCATGACCTGTTTCTCATTCCCTGTAAGAAAGAGATCATGCACATACAATAATAGTACAACATATTCATCATCCATAACCTTAAGGTAAAGGTTAGGATCAGCTTTACTTTTGGTAAAACCCAAGCTTGTCAAGAAACTGTTAATTCTCCCTCTGTGACTGAACATCATTCACAATCTGCATTGAGTGATCTTTTGCATATCTATCTGTGCCATCTCTCATTAGAGTGATCTACTGATATGATCCTCAAGATCATTTGAACCCTGTGGTGAGTTCCTTCTTGCATCTATCTAAGAGAAGAATGTCATCTGTATATAGACACCATCTTTAACCTTGTAGCAAAGGTTGAAATCCGCATCACCCATGGTGATCATTAAGCTCATCAAATGACTATCGATCATGGGTGCCCGTACATAGCTTTCTTCAATTACACCATTAAGAGAATGGTCTTATCTAGCCACTTGGAGCAAACATCTCGTCATGATCCTCTTCTTCTTTCTAAGATAATCTTCTAGACACGAGCCTTCTATAGTATGTTGGATTTGTAAGTCGTCTTGTTGAACATCCATCACTCGTTCTTTGGAACCGGTGTTCATTATCATAGCATATGACCTTTTCTACAAATCAAAGTTAACCACATGATTAGTAATACTTCATAATCATCAAATTATGTTGACATGATAATCTACTATGCATACTGATATGATTCACATAGTCATGCAACTATCTTGACCAATACTTTGGCACAACACATTTCCATATCCTGTATGCATACAGTGGCTATCTAGATGCCTTCCATCTCTACTAGAACATACTGTAAAGAGCATGCAAAGCTCTCAGTCTGTCAGCAAAGAGGTTTCATTCTAGATGAACAACAATGGAATGTTTGTCCAACTTACCCATCATATGCATATTATTAGTATATTGTTCAATGCTATATGAATGCTCACACTATGCATGACATATACGCATGCAACTATTACGAGCAATATCATTAAATATTCAGAGATTCAAATATCAACTCAAATACTTATCTTTTATGGTTTCCTCCCGCTTGATCTCTATATGTCTTTGAACTTCTTATTCATCCTGGACCACTATGCATGCTCAATTGTGCACTAGTGTCATCCTCATGATCTCATACATAATCATACATTCATTATTATAGTCTCAATACTATCAACACATTATGTATGGTCATTATCATTTCATACACATATATACTTTACTTAAGATCCTAACACAAAGTAGGATTCTAACTTGATATAGGAAAACATACCTCGAATATCAAACTTGGTTATGTCTTAACATACCCAAACAATATCTTCTTTGTTCTCTTCAATGATTTAGAGACCTTGTGCTAGAACCCGCATATTTCATAGGTTAAGCATAGTAGAACAAAGTAATACATACTTTCTAAGTAGAGCTTCTATGTGATCCATGAGTCTTTGTCTTCATGTCACCATGGTCATATGTTCTTGATCTGGAACTTTCTTGATGTACCTTTCATGTTAGCGGACAAAATCAACCTCATACAACACCACAGTGCATTAGTACAATCATAAGTGTCATAACCTTAATCAATGAATGCCTTCTATCATTCACATGCATTCATTATCAAACAATCATAATTGTACTAACCTCAATAACATGAAGACAAACATAAACTTAACCATGAACAAATTTCAACACATACTTGTATCTCCTCAAGTCATACCTGTCAGGATTGCTTTTAACCCAATCCACTTTTATTTGCTTGAAACTGGATCTGGAGTTGGATTAGGGTTTGTTAGAGAAACACTAAAAATTCAAACTTTGAATTTCAAACATATGGATGGATGGAAAGATGTGGCTTGCTGAGTTGAATAAGCTGGTATACTTCAATTTTGAAAACTACAAAATTTGACCCCTCAAAATTGTCTTTGAAGCTTCCGGATTCACTAGAGAGGATCCCGAACTAGGGTTTGATAAAGCCTGGTCTTCTGCCCATCCAAAAGGTTTGATATTGTGCTCTAAACTTTGATTTTTTTGAGCAGCTTCCAGCCGTGGTCATAGATTTAAAAAAAATCCAACTTTTGCAAAAGCCCTAATTTTCCACCTTTCCGATCAAAATCTCGAACTAGGGTTTGATCAAGCCCGACCTTCTACCCAACCAAAAAATTTGATCTTGGGATCTAAATTTAAATTTTTATGAGTAGAATCCAATCGTGGTATCTGAAACCAAGAATTACAACTTTCTCCGAAACCCTAATTTCCCACAGCAGTGACGATCCAAAAATGAAGGTGCTCAAAATCCAATTATGTTTGGACAGAAATATGAGCCTGATTGTTTCTAGTGTAAATTAGAAATTACGAATCCACAGGGTTTGAAACTTCTACCTTTCGTATCTTGACATGTCTTCTTTCCAACCCCACAGGTCTGACCTCAATTGGATTCTCTTAGAGAGAGTTATGCCAAGTGTTGCAACATCCTGTTTATGGGATAAAACAGGAGAGCGAACTTGTACGGCATGCCACGTATCACTGGTTCAACTTTGGCCTCTGAAACAGTTACCTGAGAAAATAAAGTCTGTGACCTACCTGTCACTTTTTACTAAATTTTATTTGGAACTTCCTAGCCCAAGTTGTGACCTTTTTTCCTAGGTCACCTGTTTATGACTGAGATCTGGAAGAGGCAGAAACCCTAACTTGTACTGATCATAACTCACAAAGTACAACGAATTAGAGGTTGTCCTTCAGACACAAGGTACGGGGGAATGTTATCTACGACTTGTAAAGGTTTCTGATCCTGAACCTTTGCCAGAATGGATTTATAGAGAAAGTCCCACGATGACTGGTTTTTGTTGTATAAAACCTTAACCTTCAAATTGTCACAAGTGAAGCAAGTGTCGTAAGTGCCATACATTCCTTCCTTCAGGTTAGCTGTGATACCATGTTAAAATTAAATATGCTAAGACATAAAATATCAGCATTATATTCCATTTCACAACAATAGCATATACAGGATCACTGAAAGAACAACAAGCACAGCATAAACACAAGAGACACAGATTTATCCTGGGAAACCCTCATGGGGAAGAAAACACAGCAAAGCTTCCTCAATATATATGACCAGCAAATACAAATATGTAAAACCTAAACATGAGCTCCTTCTCCTCCATAGTAGATCTCTCTCTCACCTATGCACTATTCACAAGTGAGTGTAATGTGTGTTAAATGAGGAACACACCTCCTCTATTTATACACAACTCCGACTTGTATTTTACATTAACTAGGTCGGCCGCAACTTAATCATGTAACATAATGTGGTAGGGCCGACCCCACTAGGGTGGTCTAATAACCCATTTAAGCCACATGACTCATACAGGGCCGACCCCCACTAGGGAAGTCTAATAACCCAAGTTACCACATTCTCCATGGAGGAATAAAACATCTTCGGATATACAATAAGGTCTTCACGGAGGAATGAAACATCTTCGGAATAATAAAGTAAAAATACAATATTCTTAGAAGTTACAATATCTCAACAATAAATCCCTCGGGTTCCAATAAAATATGGTCCACTTCGAAAGATTAGATCTCTATCTATCTTGTGCTCAAAGAGAAAAGTAAAGAAGCCCTTACCGCAAAAACAATAATGCAAAGCCCTAGAGATTAAGGGCATCCTATTTTTATTGATCCAAGCATCCGTGGTTTTTGGTGAGGGCTAGATCTCGGTGAATTGCCTGATCAGACCTCGCTCATTGAGAGCTAGGGATTTCATACGTGAAGCTGTCGATGTGATCTGAATCTGAGGAGAAGAGGTATGTTTGACGAAGGCATCAACAAAGGCCGGATTCGCTGGCGGCGGAGGGGTTGCAGCTACAAGAGATCGAAATGATTCATCTAGCCTTCGTCGTTTCTCCACCTGAATCGAATCCAATGGAGGGTCCATGGGGTCATGAGGAGGCTCAAAATCCAGAGAGGTCGGTCGAGCAGCATGCCCTAGCGGCGTCCAGAGTGTGAGGTTGCAAAGCTCATTTTTTTAGAATTGATGTAACGAGTGAAGTACCAAATAAAATTGATATTACCAAAGGTAATCATCTAACCATTTCTAACCACAACACTATCTCACTATTTACTTATTGATAAAAACATTTACTTAACTAAATGGAAACAAAAAGTTATCTCATTTATGAATAGCTTTACATAAAAAAAAAAAAAACTTGAGTATCTTCAACAATGAAGTTGTCAAGACATGTGCATTAGACTTGTGTTTAAATTTCATCTTACCGATCGAAAATATTTGATAATGTTTTATTTTAAAATATAAAATATTTGATGATGATGATGGAAGTTTGAATATAATGATGATACATTTAAAGATAGAAGTTTGAATATATACAAAATCCTAATGTAAATTAGTATGGAGAATTGTGGGTTCGAGAAATGCATCGTTATTATGGGAAACAGATTCGAATCAAGTTAGTGTGTGGTCGTATGTTATGGTTGATTAGATTTTCAGAAGATCTAAGCTTCTTGTGGATCCATATGGAGAGTTGTCAAAGTATGTTTTTTTAAAAATATTTTTTCAACTAATAATTGTATTTAGAATATAATCATTGACCCAATTCTCCTAATGGACTCCAACAACTAGGAAACTCGAGCTATGAGAGGTGTAATGATCTACTATCCTTTCATAGGATTTTGTATCCTTGGGGTCCCACTGATCTATAAAATTAGTCATAGCAGATCTAATGAACAATTAAATCAGTCACAACAGATGAACATAGAAAATATGGTGTAAAAATGTGCAAAACATGCATCAGTGCTCAATATCCCAATAAGGGTGAATAATTACAATACAATCATCTAACAATGAGTGAGCAATTCGAATTGACTAAGTAGGCCATTTGAATTACTGAATGGTGTAGCTTGAATCCAACTAGGAGTCCTCATGATCAATCAGTGGTGGTCATCAATGCACAAGAACCAGTCATCCAGGTGTCAATCTGAGTCTAACTAAGTGTAACAAGTGTAATTGAAGTGTGTAGCATTGATATAGGGAAGGAAACTTAGTGGAGGGCTCATGGGAGGCTTAATTGAAGTCAGAACAAGTCATCTAGTCAATCTGGAGGTCCAACGGAGTGAAACAGTCAGTCAGGAGTGAAACTAGCCTAAAATCAAGGAGAATCAGAGCTAACTGAGTGTAACTGAAGTGGATCTCAAGTGGTAGGTGAAGAAGTGTGCCCTTCTCTGAAAGTAGGTGAGAAGTGGGCACCTTCCTGACTAGGAGGGATGAAACTTTGATGTAAGAAGATCCCAGGTGCTAGAATGAAGTGGCTAAGGTGCTGGAGGCATCAACCTAGTGACTGGGATGCATGCAAACCATAATTGCATGCAAGGTCCTGAAAATGATAATGTGGATATCCGAACACCCCCCCTCAAGCTAGACTATGATGTGCAAAAAATAATGTAGGGCCCTGGTAACTAAGACCAAAGGTCACCCCAATACAATAATCCCAAAAGAAATGCTAAAAATAAGCTAAGTGGGGAAAGAGGGAAAACCCAGTGGGAAGAAAGCCCCCCCTCAAGCTAAAACATAATAATGGATCAATCTGTCTCCACCATGATGGAACTCACCCCCAATAGTGAACGGAGGTAAGAGAACTTCTTCTTAGTGAAGCTCTTCATGAAGATGTCTGCAATTTGCTCATCAGTAGGGCAATATTGCAGAATGATGGTGCGATCATGCACCAACTGTCGAATGTAGTGCATATGAATCTCAATGTGTTTGGTCCTCTACCGCTGAACTGGATCTGTGGAGATCTTGATAGCACTTTGATTGTCACAAAAGAGGACAGTCGAATTATTGCCACCAAAACCAAACTCGGAAAGAATACCTTGCAACCAAACTGCCTGAATGCAAGCATTGACTGCCCCTCGATACTCTGCCTCTGCTGAAGAAAGTGCAATGGCTGCCTGCTTTTTGTTGGACCAGCAAATATGGCCATGACCAATCATGAAAACATAAACGGAAGTGGACTTCTGATCAATGCTATCACCTGCCCAATCTGAATCAGTAAAACCAATGAAATCAAGCTCAGAATCTGCAGCATAATGTATGCCAAAATGTTTCGTACCTTGCACATACTGCAAGATTCATTTGGCTGCCTGCCAATGAAGCTCATGGTGCTGCTGCATATACCATGACACCACACTCATAGCATATTAAATATCAGGCCTTGAGTGTGTCAAGTAAAGTAGTGAACCAATCAATTGTCGATACATACTGCAATCTGCAAGCGGTGTAGAATTTCCCTCCTCGAGATTGATTGCTAAGAGGAATGGGAATGGGGATGCCTTACATTCAGCCATATTAAACTTCAATAACAAGTCAGAAGCATATTTTTGCTGAGATATAGTGATCCCATCAAAATTTTGAGCTATCTCCAAGCCCAAAAAGTGACTCAACAAGCCCAAATCGCTCATGTCAAAAGCTAGATTTAAGGCAGTTTTTAGCTTGTTTATTGAAGTAAGAGTGCTACCAGTAATGAGAAGATCATCAACATAAAGTAAAATAACCAACAAATTACATTTAACTTACTGAAGATACACATTCGGATCAGATTTGCATCTTTTGAAATTCTGAGAAAGAAGGAAGGAGTCCATCTTTGCATACCAAGCTCTTGGGGCCTGTTTTAACCCATACACAGATTTCTTCAATCTACAAACTTTAGCTGTTGGCTTGGTTTTGCAACCAAGCTTAGTGCAATGGGAACCTATCAACAAGTGATAGCAGTTTCAATATTGAAAGAAAAAACAATTGTAAATCTAAATCTAAAACAAAACTAAACTAGCATGTGCATATCATAATAAACTTTTGAAAGATTTGAAAACAAGAACAAGAAGTAGAATAAAGAATAACTTTGTATTAAGAATAGGGGCAAGCAAGTGCTTGCAATGTTGATACCTCCAAATGGTGAAGATGTTGAGCAACTTCCAAGGTGAGTAGCTCCAAGCTCCAAAGGTCTCTTCTCCAAGATGGCTACAATGGTCAAAAGCTAAAGGGAGATTTTAACAGCATGAGGATAGGAATATGGATGGATGGAAAGTGAGGAGCCTCTACCACCTTTTTATAGTTTTTGGTCGTGGGGAATACCATTATGGTTTTGAGGAAACCAATGGTATTGACCAACATGGTTTAGGTACCTTTTCCGTCCTTTTTCCTTTTTTGAATATTTTGAATATTTTTATTCCCATTTTAATATTTTTGGGAATTTTGGACCCTTTTTGAGGGTTTTTTTATGCTTTTTTGAGGAAAAATATTCATTTTGAATGGAAAAAGGGGTGTATTAAGGTCTTTTGGTGACTTTTTGATGGCTTTAGAGGCTCAAATGGTGAAAAAGTGGACAAATGGGTCATGTGAATAAGGAAAGGATCTAGTGAGCACTTTTTGGGTGTTAACATATTGCCCCCTGATGTGTGAGGGCAGGAGCGCATCGTATGGCCGATAGACATCATAGTTCTTTTGTCTTTTTTCTGGGGTTTGGGGAGGAGAAGATACCGATTGGATACTGGATCCACGGCCCTTGGAAGCTGCAAAAATAAACAATATTACATGGCCTCAATATGAATGAGGAATAATCTTTGATAATGGACGAGGCGGGCATACCCATGCTCGTATCAAGACATATACATAACAATTAGTCCCGAGAAGGGGACCTGAAAAATACATAAAAAATATGTTGGTACATCATAATGGTCCAGAGGGGACATCGTTTTGGGATGTACTCATGATCATAACATGACTGATCTCAATAACTGAATAATTGATACACTGGAATAAAGCGTCAACCATTCTGAATAAGGTCGCAGAAGGGTTGATGAACTGCTGAAACTGAAGGTGTCCAACATCTGTAGGGACTCAATGACTGTGAGTCATCTCTGAGAAGTACATGTAACTATATACTCGAGGGAGTATAAAATTGGGGTACATCGGAATACTGTCGCCATGCGCAACCCGGATATCTATAGAAAAAATGTAACTGGTTGTTTCCATAGGTAGACTCTCAAATGTGGAAGAGTTGGGTGGTATCCGGGGTCTTGATCAAATAACTGAACGGACCAATACCCTGTGCGAGTGTCAACGATGCGATCAAGGTGTTTAAGTCAACCATGTGAGAAACAACCATTTGGAGAGGCACTGATGACTCTTCTCGAAATGGTTCGTAGGCACTCATCATAAATGGTGATGAGTCCAAGACACAGGGAC
This sequence comes from Larix kaempferi, assembly GCA_027924585.1. Lineage (NCBI taxonomy): Eukaryota > Viridiplantae > Streptophyta > Pinopsida > Pinales > Pinaceae > Larix > Larix kaempferi. Next base: position 25,246,898 of record BSBM01000632.1, on the reverse strand, counting down.
CTCTAGGTCTATCCTCTGGAATAAATTTGGTTGTCGTCGACAGAGGGGGACCAGCAACTAACAAGGCAATGATGTTTCCTTGATAGGAGCACGAGGTGTAGAAATGAAGTGTGGTAGTACTGATGGTAGGACTGTCATACTTGTGGGGATGCGAGGTAACTCGGGTCATATAGTGGGTAGACTCAAACTTCCTTTGTTCAGAGCAAGATGACATGGTTGACCTGGCAACGTAGGGAATTGACTTGTAGGTGTGGGAATCATTGCTTTTTTGGACTGAAGGGTATGTATTAACTGAGGGGACGAGATGATGGGTGCTATTGAGGGTTTCTCAGGGTGACATACTGCAGAATACTCTGAACAAAGGCGACCAAAATGGGGAAGCTGCCATATGAGTAGACATGATCTGTTGTGGCGCAAAGAAGCACCATTGGGTCCTTCTTCGTAGTTTTAATGAGCTCCAAGAAGGAATAAAAGTGTGCTCTGAAAATGGTACTGTCCTATGGATTTTGTGAGCCTAGGACTGTTCGTGCTCATGAGTGCTTTCATTTTTAAGGAGTCTGAAAACAATAAGAAGACTCTGTCGTGGTTATGATTACCATCCTATGGGTTTTACGAGCCCAGGATGGTGATTGCTTGTGGTTGCTTTCATGTTTAGAGAGTCTGAAAGCGGTAAGTGGACTCCATTGGTGTTCTTTTTCGTAAGTTAGTCTCCAAGGCCCGAAAAAGCATAAAATGATGCAAATGGAGAACTCTTCTAGCTGATGTGACTAGAGTATTCCTTTTTCGTAATTAGTCTACAAGATCCAGAAAAGGGGTAAACTTATACCAAGTAGATGCCCTTTCAGATACGTTTAGCGAGCATGAAAGGAAGCAAGGTTGCTCGGCGATCTTTTCATTGTTTTAGGAGTCAGAAAAGAGCTTAACAGAAACTCCCTAAGTGCCTTTTTCGTAGAAGGGATTGCTCGGCCCGAAAAAGGGGTAAAATTATACCGAACAAAAAGGGATTGATGAGAGCGAGAAAAGGTCTCAAGCATTGTCATGAGTGTGGAATACTGAATCTGGTGACATAAAGATTGTTAAAAAGGGGCGACGGCCAATGTGGCATGCAAGCCGAGGTGATGAGTGGCATTTTTAAAAAATGACCAAAAATTATGGGGTGAGAGCGAGAAATGATCTCAAGCATCATCACGAGAGCGGAAAACTGAATCCGACGATATAAGACTCGTTAAAAACGGACGACGACCGATGTGGCATGCAAACCAAGGCGATGAGGGGGCATGGGAAAAATGCCCAAAAAATCTGGGCATGAGAGCGAGAAATGATCCCAAGCATCATCACGAGCGCGGAAAATTGAATCCGACGATATAAGACTTGTAAAAAACGGACGACAGTCGATGTGGCACGCAAACCGAGGCGACGAGGGGGCATGGGAAAAATGCCCGAAAAATATGGGCATGAGAGCGAAAAATGATCTCAAGCATCATCATGAGCGCGAAAAACTGAATCCGGCGATATAAGACTCGTAAAAAATGGATGACGGTCGATTGGCACGCAAACCGAGGCGACGAGGTGGCATGGAAAAAATGCCCAAAAAATTTGGGAGTGAGAGCGAGAAATGATCTCAAGCATCATCACGAGTGCGAAAAACTGAATCCAGCGATATAAGATTCGTCAAAAACAGACGACGGCCGATGTGGCACGCAAACCGAGGCAACGAGGGTGGGTAAAAAATGGTCAAAAAATGGACCTAGTGAAAACAGAAAAATGAAAGAATTGTCATGAAGTTCTCGCTTTGCTGATTCCAACGGTACCAACGGTTTGAGGAACGAACGTCGTATGACACCGGAATGGTTGTTTGAAAAATGGTGAAATTTCTATAAATAGGGCGTGGAGCCCATATGACGTGTCATTGTTACGTGCGAGTTTGGTAGAGCAGTCAGAGCTATTTCTTGATTTCCGGGAGATTTGACCGTTGGTTTTCGATTCCGTGAGTTTCAGGTAACTCTATTTGCCTTATCCTTTTCAATTATGTCTTTTTTGGTTAGCGGCGGGCCCCCGAAGGCCGTGAAATTGCATGTTGGCCTTCCAACATGGAATATCGCGGGTTTCGGCTTTTTTGCCGCGATGGACATCACAGGTTTGAGGCTGACACTCACGATGTTCATCGCAACTGTCAGGTTATAACCCACGATGTTCATCGCAAGTATGGGGGAGACAGTCGCGATGTTCATCGCGACTGTCTGGCCAATACCCGCGATGTTCATTGTGGGTTCTTGTATGTAGGCCGCGATGAGCATCGCGGCTTTTGATGGAAAAGCCGCGATGGTATTTTTGAAAAACAAATTTGCTGGTGCTAAAAATTTATTTGTTTTTTGTGCAGGATGCTGAGGAGGCCATTGACGTCGTGGCGAGAGCGAGAGATGGAGGAAGATTTGATGGTCCGAATTCGGACTGATCAGCAGGTCCGGCAGGTTCTGGCAGAGAGTGGACTCTTGAAGTTCTCTCAGATCCCACCAATGCGTTCAGTAGGACCGCTACTGAACAAATTGGTGAGTTGGTGGGTACCTACAGAGGGTGCCTTCGTTGTTGGGGGTGAGAGGTTGGAGATCACCCTCACAGATGTTTATTTTATTACTGGGTTAGCTCGCTTGGGGGAGGTGGGGGATCTTCTGCCGAGGATCCCGACAGGTGTTGACATGGAGGATCTCCTGGAGACTTTCTGTGTCACTGGGGTGATTGTGTAGAACAGCGCGCTGAGTCTGAGATCACTGCGAGAGTGGGACATGCGGGCTGTTGGGGCTTGTGTTCTGATGGTGGATTCTGTGCTGAGGGGGACCTATTATGCATGGGGTCAAATGTTTTTAGCTAGTGTCCGAAGAGATCTGGACAAGGTCAGTTGGGAGGGGGGAGAGTTCTGTTATGCCTCCTTTCTGTGTTAATTTTTTCTTTGAGCGGGTACCGACTTTGCAACCACGGGTGCCCATTCGTGATGGTTTGGTGAGCGAGCCGCGGATGGTGCGGTGGGGGCAGATGATGCCTCGCGGTGGTGGTGGTATCCGCGGGTTCTTTTCGCAGGATATGTACGAGCAGTGGGAGCAGATCCCCCTGCTGATTGAGGACTATCCATATGCTGGTATGGATTACCGAGGAGATCCGGAGATGCCTCGAGCCCAGGGACAGGCCTGGGGTTTAGATGGTATGTTTTGTGTTTTGTTCTCTACTATATCATGTGTTTCTAGATTTATTGGTTATGATTATAGTTAGATATGTATATGATGGTTTATTTGCATTGTGCAGATGTTGGTCCTGTTCCTCCGGCTGACTATGTGGCTCACAGGGGACGGACGATGGTGGTTTCTCCACCTACGGTAGCTGTACCGCCTCCACATGGTCGAGGATTTGGGGCTCGTGGTCGAGGGGCTGGCCCTCGAGATGATGTTGTCGCTGGTGTCCGAGAGACACTGGATATGATTCTAGCAGAATTCCCAGAGGATGGGTGGAGAGACTTAGATCGGGACATCGTCGAGCGATGTTTCGATGCGTCACGTGAGTGTCGCTCGATCCTGCTGAGGGCAGCGTTGCTGGCGGTCGAGTACAAGAATGGTGGTCGGGATGATCTGGCAGGGCCGGCGGAGAGGAGGATTCATCTACGAGATGATCCAGCGGGGCCGGCAGAGCGGAGAGTTCGGGCTCGGCATGATCCAGCAAGGCCGGCGGAGGAGGCACCAGAGGACCGTGATGAGTAGATGATATGTATTTTCCCCCAAATGCTGATGAGCATATGGGGAAGCTCTTTTTTGTACAACTGATGTATTTTTGTATATTTGGGTGCTGAGGGCACCTATTTTATGTTTTGACTATACTATGATGTATATATATATATATATGATGTTGATATATAGTCGTGTATGCACATGGATGCATTTGTTGTCTTTTTGTTCGTCCGTGGAGGCATGTTTGATTTTCTGTATGCCCATGGAGGCACATGTTATGCACGTGGATGCAACATTTTGATTTTTTGTATATGCCCGTGGAGGCACATGTTATGCACGTGGATGCACATTTTGTTTTGGTATATGCCCGTGGAGGCACATGTTATGCACGTGGATGCATTTTTGTCATATTTAGATATATGCCCGTGGAGGCACATGTGATGCACGTGGATGCATTTTCTTTATGAAATGATTTGATTGGTGTGCCAGTCAAGAACGTTGTTGGCCATATGGTCTGCTACACTATTGAGGTTTCTTGGGACATGTGTGAATGAAATGGATTCAAACTGTCGAATCATTTGTTTAGTGCGCAAAATTTTTTTGAAAAGACAGGGATCGCGTACCTGGTAATCATTGTTGAGCTGGGAAATAAGGAGTTGTGAGTCCAAGAAAACGTTAAGGTGATGTATGCTCATTTGGAGAGCTGCGGCCAGGAGATCGGTCACGGCATCATATTCAGCTTGGTTGTTGGTGGTAGCACCTAAACACACTCCGTCGATGTGGATCAACTCATGTGAAGGGGAATATATTACCCAAGCTGCGGAGGTCAGATTAGGGTACCAACGGCTTGCACCATCAGCGAAACCGACGTAGCAGAGTGGAACATGTGTGTGAAAGGGATCAATGGTAGGGGTCGACTGGACAGAGGGGTATCTAGTGGAAATCGTGTAAATGGTGTTAATTTCTTTTGAGGAGGAAGATGGTGGGGGATGAATGGGTCGCTGTTTCTGACGAACGGGGGGTACATCAGGCCATGTGTCAATGTGGTGCTCTATAATGGTGGGGTCAAGACCAGGCATTTCGGTATAGGACCAAGCAAAGACATCACGGAATTCGTGGAACGGTTTTTTATATTCTCCAATCTCATGCTCACTGTAGGAGGCTCCTAATGTAATGATTTCAAGGGTACCAGGTGGGTCAGAGATATCGATGTGGATGATGGGTGAGGTATTGGCCATGTTACCTTCCTCAAAGGCATCAGGAGCAGGAATAGGATCCTTAAACTAGTCGACTTTAGTAGGAAGGAAATCTTTGGACTCAACCGCGAATTGGGTAGTGGTGGTGGATAAGGTCTCCTCTGGGAGGAAGTATGAACGATGGTGCATATCTTCCTAGGGGTAATCGGGGGCAGTAAGAGCCTCTAGAATCTCCTCATCATTGCGGAAACTTTGAGTGGTCAAATCAGTTGACGAGGTAGTAGTATTCAAAGAGATCATATAAATGGTGTTAATCTCTCTGGATGAGGATGATACAGGAGGGTAGATTTCCTCGATGAGGGGAGGAGATATTTCTAAATCGACGTTAGTCAACTCGTACAACGCTGCTCTGTAATCTGGGATATCAGGACAGTGATGTGAGTAATGGCCGTAAATACTGCATATCGCACAAGGGTGGTTGGTACGCAGTGATTTATCACGAGGCTTGGGGTTTGAGTCGATTTTGACAACCGGGATGTTGGGGTCGTCGTCAAGCATTTGCATGTGTTCCTGTAATGCAGGTAACTGTGGACATTGATGAGTTGGATGGCCTAACTCACCACACAACGAGCATTTAGGAGGAGCATGGAACACGGGGGGAGGTTTAACTGCTTTGGGTGGGGGTACCGCAGTGTATGGTTATGGGCCTCCGCCCCCAGTGGGCCTGATGAGAGGAGGGGGATTCGTAGATGACGAAGGGTTAGTGATACCGGGAGGTGGTTGAGTAGAAGTGACAATGGGTTGCACCGGTTGTAGGATGAAATTTGGTGTTGGCGGGGGAACGGGAGGTGAAATATACCATACGGGTAATCCAAATGTTAACCCGGGGAGACTAAGGGTAGCCATAACCGGAGCGTTTACTACGCCTGAGGGAGGAAACAGAAAGGGGATTGTGTGGATGGGTGTAACACCAATTTGACTAGGGACCAATGGTGGTCTATGTAACAAGGATGGTTGATTGTTGGGTGTTTGTGTATTGTGTGAAAGAGGACAGAGGTCAACGACATGGGTCTCCGGTGACGGTGGTGGAATGGATTGGAATGTAGAAGTCATCGGCGCGTCGGAGTAAAGTCTAGGTCCCACGGAGGAAACAAAGGAGGTAGTTGCACCACAAACAGGTTGTTCAACCATAAGGAGAACATTTTCAGGTGCAGCGGGGGCCTTAGGATTGTAATAGGTGAGTTGGTCGACCTTGACCACGCGTCCATCATGAGGGAACATCATGGTACAAAAAACGGACAAGGCAACAGCCCACATGTCATACATGTAGTTGCGGCCAAGTAAGAGGTTATAGTCAAGTTGGGCATTGATGACCTCTATGTCAATGAGCACAGTTTTACCAGCCAGTTGGACGGGGACATTAGTTAAGAGACCTTGGGGTTGAGCCGAACGACCGTCGTAGGCTTGCAACGCAGTGGTGGACTGCTGGAGAGTAGGAGATCCCAACTTCTTCCAAACGAATGTGGACATAACGCATGTAGAGGCACCTTCATCAATAATGCACCGATGGATGACAAGATTCCAAACGGAAACAGAAACTTGGAATTCTAAAGTGGAAGGTAGGCGTGGTTCGGATTGGTCTGAATCGAATGCCATCAGTTGTGAATCATTGGGGTCAATAGCGCCAATGGCAGAGAGCAAAGTCTTGCGCTGTGAAGGATAGTTTTTTAAGACTTCTAAAGCAGACATGGCTACGGGAGACTGGGCTAAGTCATCTACAATGCTGTAATGCGACGCAGCGCGAGCATTGGGATTATTGTTGATGCGACGAAGTGGGAAGCGAGGTGCTTTAGAGGCGCCATCGAGTGGAAATGGAGGTATACGTAACGTCTGATTAGTTGGATGAGCATTAGTGTTGTTGTCGGCGGGGAGGGTCTTCAGGGGTGGATCCATATTGGTTCCGACGGGTTTGGAGGTTGACATCAGTGGATGACATCATTAACAAATGGTGGGTACCTGAATTGAACATGGGTTGATCAGGAGCGGCGTAAGTGATCTGTTTTTGTGGTGGCGCGTTACCTTGAGGGGGAGCCAACGGCTGAGTGTTCACTATGCCTTAGGTTGGTAGGGGGTTTTGCAGCACCAAAGGTTTCCGCTGAGGGGGTGGGGGGTTCAGTGGCGCCTGAGGAGTCGCTTGCCCTTGACGATGGGCATCATCAGTCCAGAGTTGCCGAGCTCGCTAAAAATGTGGGAAAGCATGTGTGTAGTGGCCATAGACCCCGCAAATAGAACAAGGATGGTTTGTTCTGAGGTTATTGTTTTTGGGTTGCCTAGGATGACAATCCGGATTCTGGTTGGGAGGAGCAGCATTGTTGTTATTTGGGGGATTGGGAGGTGGTGGACCTTGATTATGTTGTTGATTGTTGCCGCGGTTACGTCCTCTTCCACGGTTTTGTTGTCCACCCTGGTTGCATTGGTTGTTTTGATGTTGGGGCTGATTGTGTTGTGTGTACACTTGCCCTTGAGCAGTGGGAGGATTTTGGTTTGCCGCAGGTGCGGGAGTAGGTTGCGGTGGATAATAAGCTGGTGGGGCTGGGGGTGGTCCAGTTACCTGCTGGGGTTATTGGTAACCCTGAGCTATTGGAGGTGTTGGGTTAGCTGTTGTAGGTTGCTGTGGGTAATATATTGGTTGTGGTGGAAACTGAATTTGGTTCTGGGTGGCCGGTTAGTTAAAGTATGTGGGTGGTACATATGTCGATGGCACTTACCCATAGCAATGTTGTGGACAATAGGGTCCATGAGTGTGATGAGTCTGATTTGTTGGAGCGTACAAAGTTGTCGCTCCAGAATTAGATGTATCCCTAGAGAGGTCTGGGGCATTTATGGTGCTCACCATGCTAAAAGGTTTAATTTGCAGTGTGACCTAGCCAATAATACCATCAGCGGCATGTGATGCCCCCGACGCGTCACCGCGTGAAGAATCACCTTGTGGGGCGTCCGGTATGATGGTGTAGAGATAGCCTGATTGGGCGTAAATTAGGTCGAATTGCTGAGATTTTAGGATAGCTTCTTCCTCTGACTGGGGTCGTTCAGAGGCTACGTCTTTTGCTATGAGGGGTAGGAGTGATTTAAGAAACCACTCCAAAAATATACGGTCATCCAGTTTAATCTTACAGAGGCTACGATGCTTGCGCCACTCGTGGATGTGGTCCATGATGTGGTTAGTTGTGTTTTGTCTGCAAGACAACAATATTTCAACTCCTGCATCGTAACGTACAAGTAGTTGAAAAAACTGAAGGAAAGTGGAGGCGAGAGACGTAAAAGTCTGGTGGGTCCCATGTGGTTGTTCGATGTACCACTTGGCTGTAGAGCCAGTGAATGTTCGTTGCAATAGTCTTAGAGGAATGGAGTCATCCACTATGGAGTTAGATGAACACCATAGGTGAAAATACATTATGTGGTTTTGAGGGTCCTCTCCAGGTTTTCCTTCAAACTTGGGTATGTCCGAGGGGAGCTTTGTAGGCATGGGTGGCCATGTAGGGTTGTGCCTGATAGGATCGTTGGTTAGCCTGGCTAAGTCTGGTAAGTTCAGACTAGCCATGTAAGGTAAACTAGTAGATGGGTGTGGCGTAGTGACTGGGACATGACTATTCATGGTGGCATGATGTAGTGGTCCAGTAGCCCCTATTCTTAATACAAAATCGTTTATTTTACATATTGTCAATTGTTTTTGCTTTCTATAATATTTTCCATTATTTGCTTATTTACTTCACATAGATCCAAGATTAATATAGTTTAGATTAGTTTGTTATTTATTTCTATTGAAACTGCTGCTACTAGTTAGCAGGTGCCCATTGCACTAAGCTTGGTTGCAAAACCAAGCCAACAGTTTTTGGCAACTCCGCTGGCTTCGAATTCTTAGATCTCAAATTTTGCTTTAGATCTTAGTTTTTGTTAGTATTAGTCAGTTTAATTCATAGATCTACCATCCTAGACAGTAGATCCATTGCTGTTCTAGATTTTGCCCTTTTTTATTGCCATTAACAGCCCAAAATTACCATTTTCGAGTTCGTTTTTCGGCGTCCGTGTACGGCTTTCGCCTCACGGCTTTTCGCCCAACAGTCGCGCGGCTCATCGCGACTTCCCGGATCTTTTCCACGCGGCTCCCTGCGGCTTCGCGGCCAATTTGCGCGCTGCACATCGTGGCTTCGCGGCCATTTTTCGCGCTGCACACCGCACCATCCGCGGCTCGCTCACCAAACCATCACGAATGGGCACCCGTGGTCGCAAAGTCGGTACTCCGCTCAAAGAAAAAAGAACACAGAAAGGAGGCATAGCAGAACTCTCCCCCCTCCCAACTTACCTTGTCTAGATCTCTTCGGACACCAGCTAAAAACATCTGACCCCATGCATAATAGGTCCCCCTCAACACAGAATCCACCATCATCGTTTCTCCCCCTGACAAACGATGTGGCACCGAGGCACCCAACACCGGCAGAACACAAGCCCCAGCAGCCTGCATGTCCCACTCTCGCAGTGATCTCAGACTCGGTGCGCTGTTCTGTACAATCGCCCCAGCGACACAGAAAGTCTCTAGGAGATCCTCCATGTCAACATCTGCCGGGATCCTCGGCAGAAGATCCCCCACCTCCCCCAAGCGAGGTAACCCAATAAGAAAATAAACATCTGTGAGGGTGATCTCCAACCTCTCACCCCCAACAACAAAGGCACCCTCTGCAGGTACCCACCAACTCACCAAATTGTTTAGTAGCGGTCCTACTGAACGCATTGGTGGGATCTGAGTGAACTTCAAGAGTCCACTCTCCGCCAGAACCTGCCGAACCTGCTGATCAGTCCGAATCCGGCCCATCAAATCTTCCACCATATCTCGCTCTTGCCACGACGTCAATGGCCTCCTCAGCATCCTACCAAAAAACAAAGAAATTTTTAGCACCAGCAACTTTTTTTTTCAAAAATACCATTGCGGCTTTTCCATCAAAAGCCGCGATGCTCATCGCGGCCTACATACAAGAACCCGCGATGAACATCGCGGGTATTGGCCAGACAGTCGCGATGAACATCGCGACTGTCTCCCCCATACTTGCGATGAACATCGCGGGTTATAACTTGACAGTCGCGATGAACATCGCGACTGTCAGCCTCAAACCCGCGATGTCCATCGCGGCAAAAGAGCCGAAACCTGCGATATTCCACGTTGGAAGACCAACATGCAATTTTGCGGCCTTTGGGGGCCTGCCTCTAACCAAAAAAGAAATAATTGAAAAGGCTAAGGAAAATAGGGTTATCTGAAACTCGCGGAATCGAAAACCAACGGTCAAATCTCCCAGAAATCAAGAAATAGCTCTGATTGCTCTACCAAACTTGCACATAACAATGACACGTCATATGGGCCCCACGCCCTATTTATAGAAATTTCACCATTTTTCAAACAACCATTCCGGTGTCATATGACGTTCGTTCCTCAAACCATTGGTACCGTTGGAATCAGCAAAGCGAGAACTTCATGACAGTTCTTTCATTTTCCTGTTTTCACCAGGTCCATTTTTTGACCATTTTTTACCCACCCTCGTTGCCTCGGTTCGCGTGCCACATCGGCCGTCATCCGTTTTTGACAAATCTTATATCGCCGGATTCAGTTTTTTGCGCTCATGATGATGCTTGAGATCATTTCTCGCTCTCACGCCCAAATTTTTTGGGCATTTTTTCCATGCCACCTCGTCGCCTCGGTTTGTGTGCCAATCGACCATCATCCATTTTTGACGAGTCTTATATCGCCGGATTCAGTTTTTCGCGCTCATGATGATGCTTGAGATCATTTCTCACTCTCATGCCCATATTTTTTGGGCATTTTTCCCATGCCCCCCTCGTCGCCTCGATTTGCATGCCACATTGGCTGTCATCCATTTTTGACAAGTCTTATATCGCCGGATTCAGTTTTCCACGCTCGTGATGATGCTTGAGATCATTCCTCGCTCTCACGCCCAGATTTTTCGGGCATTTTTCCCATGCCCCCTCATCGCCTCGGTTTGCATGCCACATCGGCCGTCGTCCATTTTTAACGAGTCTTATATCGCCGGATTCAGTTTTCCATGCTCGTGATGATGCTTGAGATCATTTCTCGCTCTCACCCCATAATTTTTGGTCATTTTTTAAAAATGCCACTCATCACCTCGGCTTGCATGCCGCATTGGTCGTCGCCCCTTTTTAACAATCTTTTTGTCACCAGATTCAGTATTCCACACTCATGACGATGCTTGAGACCTTTTCTCGCTCTCATCAATCCCTTTTTGTTCGGTATAATTTTACCCCTTTTTCGGGCCAAGCAATCCCTTCTACGAAAAAGGCACTTAGGGAGTTTCTGTTAAGCTCTTTTCTGACTCCTAAAACAATGAAAAGATCGTCGAGCAACCTTGCTTCCTTTCATGCTCACTAAACGTATCTGAAAGGGAATCTACCTGGTATAAGTTTACCCCTTTTCCGGACCTTGTAGACTAATTATGAAAAAGGAATACTCTAGTCACATCGGCTAGAAGAGTTCTCCATTTGCATCATTTTATGCTTTTTCGGGCCTTGGAGACTAACTTACGAAAAAGAACACCAATGGAGTCCACTTACTGCTTTCGGACTCTCTAAACATGAAAGCAACCACGAGCAATCACCATCTTGGGCTCGTAAAACCCACAGGACGGTAATCATAACCACGGCAGAGTCTTCTTATCGTTTTCAGACTCCTTAAAAATGAAAGCACTCATGAGCACGAATAGTCCTAGGCTCACAAAATCCATAGGACAGTACCATTTTCAGAGCACACTTTTATTCCTTCTTGGAGCTCATTAAAACTACAAAGAAGGACCCAATGGTGCTTCTTGGCGCCACAACAGATCACGTCTACTCATATGGCAGCTTCCCCATTTTGGTCGCCTTTGTTCAGAGTATTCTGTAGTATGTCACCCTGAGAATCCCTCAATAGCACCCATCAGCTCGTCCCCCTCAGTTAATACATACCCTTCAGTCCAAAAAAGCAATGATCCCCCACACCTACAAGTCAGTTCCCTACGTTGCCAGGTCAACCATGTCATCTTGCTCTGAACAAAGGAAGTTTGAGTCTACCCACTCTATGACCCCAGTTACCTCCCATCCCCACAAGTATGACAGTCCTACCATCAATACTACCACACTTCATTTCTACACCTCGTGCTCCTATCAAGTAAACATCATTGCCTTGTTAGTTGTTGGTCCCCCTCTGTCGACGACAACCAAATTTATTCAAGAGGATAGACCTAGAGGTCCCTGTGTCTTGGACTCATCACCATTTATGATGAGTGCCTACGAACCATTTCGAGAAGAGTCCTCAGTGCCTCTCCAAATGGTTGTTTCTCACATGCTCGACTTCAACACCTTGATCGCATCGTTAACACTCGCACAGGGTATTGGTCCATTCAGTTATTTGATCAAGACCCCGGATACCACCCAACTCTTCCACATTTGAGAGTCTACCTATGGAAACAACCAGTTACATTTTTTCTATAGAAATCCGGGTTGCGCATGGCGACAGTATTCCGATGTACCCTAGTTTTATACTCCCTCGAGTATACAGTTACATGTACTTATCAGAGATGACTCACAGTCATTGAGTCCCTACAGATGTTGGACACCTTCAGTTTCAGCAGTTCATCAACCCTTCTGCGACCTTATTCAGAACGGTTGACGCTTTATTCCAGTGTATCAGTTATTGAGATCAGTCATGTTATGATCATGAGTACATCCCAAAACGATGTCCCCTTTGGACCATTATGATGTACCAGCAGATTTTTTTTATGTATTTTTCAGGTCCCCCTTCTCGGGACTAATTGTTATGTATATGTCTTGATACAAGCATGGGTATGCCCGCCTCGTCCATTATCAAAGATTATTCCTCATTCATATTGAGGCCATGTAATATTGTTTATTTTTGCAGCTTCCAAGGGCCGTGGATCCAGTCTCCAATCGGTATCTTCTCCTCCCCAAACCCCAGAAAAAATACAAAAGAACTATGATGTCTATCGGCCATACGATGCGCTCCTGCCCTCACACATCAGGGGGCAATCTGTTAACACCCAAGAGGTGCTCACTAGCTCATTTCCTTATTCACATGACCCATTTGTCCACTTTTTCACCATTTAAACCTCTAAAGCCATCAAAAGGTCACCAAAAGACCTTAATACACCCCTTTTTCCATTCAAAATGAATATTTTTCCTCAAAAAAGCATAAAAAACCCTCAAAAAGGGTCCAAAATTCCCAAAAATATTAAAAAGGGAATAAAAATATTCAAAATATTCAAAAAAAGAAAAATGAGGGAAAAGGTACCTAAACCATGTTGGTCAATACCATTGGTTTCCTCAAAACCATAATGGTATTCCCCACCACCAAAAACTATAAAAAGGTGATAGGGGCTCCTCACTTTCGATCCATCCATCTTCCTATCCTCATGTTGTCAAAATCTCCCTTGAGCTTTTGACCATTGTAGCCATCTTGGAGAAGAGACCTTTGGAGCTTGGAGCTACTCACCTTGGAAGTTGCTCAACATCTTCACCATTTGGAGGTATCACCATTGCAAGAACTTGCTTGCCCCTATTCTTAATACAAAGTTATTCTTTATTCCATTTCTTGTTCTTGTTTTCAAATCTTTCAAAAGTTTATTATGATATGAACATGCTATTTTAGTTTAGTTTTAGATTTAGATTTACAATTGTTTTTGCTTTCAATATTGAAACTGCTATCACTTGTTGATAGGTGCCCATTTCACTAAGATTGGTTCCAAAACCAAGCCAACAGGTAGTTAGCCGACCGGGATTGAAAGTAGAGACAAATACCAAATAGTCTTTACCAAGCTTGGTGAGAATAGAGAGGATCAATTGCTTATCCTCTTTGATAACTCCACTGTTCTTCAACTGCATGGACAAGTGCTTGAATTTTGTGAAAAACTCATTGATGGTCTCGAAATTATCAGGACTAAGAGCAATCAATTCATTCTCTAATTGAAAAGCCCTAAGCTCATCCTGCTTGCCAAATAGTGTTTCAAGTTGCTCCCATATTTCTTTTGGAGTCTTCGATTTGTTGAGATGGAAGTGAAGATCTTTGGAGATGGAGAGACAAAGAAGACCATAAGCTTCATCAAGCTTGTTGTAGTGTTTGGTTCTTTCTGACAATGTGCTTGGCTCCAATTCGAGGCCAATAGTGACTTTATAGTATCCTTTTGAACGTAACATGATCTCCATATCTTCTTTCCAATCAAAATAATTGAAAGGGGTGAGGATAGGCTTTGAAGAAGAGTATTCCATTGCTAGGAGCGAGTGCACTTTGATGTAGAAAGAATTGCCAAAGCAAGGTAGCGAATGCAATTGAAGGAGACAATAACCTGCAAATCACAATGAAAACAATCACTGTAAGGTCAAACAATCCACCCTTTTAGAGTTGCATCACACCTGGGATTGGAGATCAAGCAATGTTGAATGGGTCCAATGTATCAAATCTAGGATTTATGTGGAAAATCAAGCTTCTAGAGTGGTATTGGAAGTATTTTTAAGCTTTGCATGCACAGGAGCGAATTCTCTTGAGATCTTTCATGCCAAACTTTTTGCAATTTTGAGCAAATTCACTCAAATCATCATATAGAACACTTGTAGAAAAGAGATCTTGTCCCTACAATGGCTCTAATACCATGTAAAATTAGTCACAACATATCTAGTGAACAAGTAAATCAATCACAACAGATGAACATAGAAAATATGGTGTAAAACTGTGCAAAACATGCATCAGTGCTCAATATCCCAATAAAGGTGAATAATTACAATACAATCATCTAACAATGAGTGAGCAATTTGAATTGACTAAGTAGGCCATTCGAATTATTGAATGGTGTAGCTTGGCTCCAACTAGGTGTCCTTATCATTAATCAGTGGTGGTCATCAATGCACAAGAACCAGTCATCCAGGTGTCAATCTGAGTCTAACTGAGTGTAACAAGTGTAACTGAAGTGTGTAGCACTGATATAGGGAAGGAGACTCAGTGGAGGGTGCATGGGAGGCTTAACTGAAGTCAGAACAAGTCATCTAGTCAATATGGAGGTCCAACGGAGTGAAACAGTAAGTCAGGAGTGAAACTAGCCTCAAATCAAGGAGAATCGGATCTAACTGAGTGTAACTGAAGTGGAACTCAAGTGGTAGGTGAAGAAGTGTGCCCTTCTCTGGCAGTAGGTGAGAAGTGGGCGCCTTCTTGACTAGGAGGGATGAAACTCTGATGTAAGAAGCTCCCGGGTGCTAGAATGAAGTGGCTAAGGTACTGGAGGCATCAACCTGGTGACTGGGATGCATGCAAACCCTAGAGTTTGCATGCAAACCCTATTGCATGCAAGGTCCTGAAAATGATGATGTGGATATCCGAACATGATCAAGGGTCCAAAACTTTGGGAAGGTATTTTTAATGTTTTGGCTTGGTTTCTTTCTCGTAAAACATTGTATTTATATGAAGGATGTGTTGGAAACTATATTTATAAATTCTCTAATGAACATTCACATTAATAAAATATGAATTGTTAGTGTGTGGCGACTCCAATTGGGAGGACAGGGACAATCATATGATGCAACTTAAGGTGACATGCAAACATGGACATTAATGGGTTAAAATATGTAGAGAGATTGTTATCTTACAAGTCAAGAAATGCGTGGATGTGGACAATTGTGTAATACAACTTAAGGTGATGTGGTAAATGAGGGCATTGCGAATTAACCCATTTTGTACGGCTCACATGCTCTGTCCTAGCCAATGACTTTGGGATAGAAAATTTGATGGTGAGGGACCAGATCTACTGAGCCAAATGCAATTTTGTAGGTAAAAGGTCATTTCTATAAAGTAGGTTTCAGATAAAATGTCGACTCATTAATGAATGCAAGGGATAGTGAATCTAATGGTGATGGGCCAACATTGAATCCAAAAAAATCACAAATTCATTTATGGCGAATCATTTTCATTTATAAAAATCAATGATATAGTACTTATTTTCAACTATGTAGCCATTAGTAAAATAATTTTTATTTTTAAAATTTGATAAATAACCTTTAAACTAGATAAAATTAATCTTATCATTATTTTTTTCTAATCATAAATAAATAATATAACATTTTAAATTATAATTAAAAATATTTTTAATTTATAAATATTTAATTTAATATATAAATTTTTGAAAAATATACTATCTTTATTAAAAAAAAAAAAATTCAAAATGGTTTGAATGGAAAGGATTACTACATACTTTGCTTTTGACAAATATAATAAGTTTAAAAATAAATAAATGATAGGAACTTTATGTCAATATCCCATAAGGGTGCGATCATACCAGCATTAATGCACCGGATCCCATCAGAACTCTGCAGTTAAGCGTGCTTGGGCTAGAGTAGTACTGGGATGGGTGACCTCCCGGGAAGTCCTAGTGTTGCACCCTCCACCCCCTTTTGTATCTCAATGAAAGGTGCACTTGGTGCAGAGTGGTTAAAGTGCTTGGAAAAGGTAAATGTAGTTATATTGTGCATTTCTAAAAGCACATAATATCTCGTTGTTATGCCTTTCTTGGGGTGGCAGGTGCGGGTGGGATTCTTTTTGATCCCGGAGGAAATAAAATTGCAGCCTTCTCGTGGGGATTAGGTAGGAAAACTAATAATGAGGCAGAATGGTTAGCTCTCATTCTCTCTTTAGATATGGCCTCCAACTACAACATAGACAATCTCAGAATCTATGGAGACTCTAGGCACGTCATTCAAATCATGCGAAGAGGGTATGCCTCGCCAGGCTCAAAAGCCGACAGATACATGCAAAGAATTAAAACCAATGCTATCCTCTCAAAGGCATCCTTTTTCCACATCCGTCGAGAGAACAATAGGATGGCTGATATAGCGGATAACCATGGAATTATGCTCGAAATCGGGCGCGTCAAGGATCACAATGGAGTTTTGGGGTATCATTTCATCCCTTAATGTTTAATGCCTAGGATCATCGTTTTCATGGTTGGTTCTTTGGTTAGGGCCATGGTCATGAGGGACCAACCCTTCCTTTTCATAATCCATGATTATATCCCCCCCCCCCCCCGAATCTTCACCCACACGTCTCCCCGATCGCTCCTCCATATGTCACTTCATCCTCCCCCTCGGTGTCAGCTCCCACGGGGCTCTATTAACTCTCCCACCCACCCTCTCTATTCCTCCCTTTGCGATGGCTCGCCCTCCCCATTTGCCTGAAGCTCTGAGTCGCCTCTCCCTCGGCGAGCTTGACACCCCTCCCCCCCGTCTATTGCTGGCTTAGGCGTGTAATTTGGAAATAATGCAGTCCGTGATGGTGGCCATAGCCGCTCTGAGCAGAACGTTGGTGGACACAAAGTTTGCAGTTCATAATACCTATGATGCGGTTTGCTCCAATGTTAATCAAAATGCAGAGATGGCGTCGGATATTACACATGTGTGCATACAGCTCTCCTGCCAGGACTCCAGGATTGACGACCTAGAAAGAAATCTATTCGAATTAATGGGGAAAGTTGACAGGTTGCAGGAAGATATGGCCGTTTTTACCGGAGCAACTCAGGGGAGTTGGGTGCATGAAAATCCCACGGTCAACCAGGAAATTAATCAGGTTATGGTGGATGCTTCTTCTGCTCGGCCAAAGAAGTATGGCTAGGACACAGCACATCCCAGGTTTCAAAAAATTTGCTCATTTTGGTCAATGCATTTTTGTATAATCCTTTGTAGACAGTTTGTCAAGGTTTATTCCAGCTCTATGTTGGATAGTTTCAGGAAAACAAAGCTCAGAGCTTGTAATGTAATGCAGATAGAATATATAGTGTTAGTATGCCCAGACATTTCTGCACTGTTAAAACTCCTTCTGAAAGTTTGTAATGAATAGTTGTGCACAGCTTTATAAATACAATCCTTTACTCTGTTACTGTTAAAAAAATAAAAAAAATCCCATAATAAGAAATAATAAATACTTGATGTAAGATCATTGCAACAAAATAATAAAATATGATATACACACTATAACTAGATTTCCCATTCTAATGGAACAATGTTATGTATAGTCACTACAACATAATAAGTTTGAAAAAAATTAAATATTTATTTTAATATTAAGAAAAAAATTAAATGTTTATTTTAATGACATTATGATAAAAAACTTTATATTAATATATGATAATAAAAAATAAAAAATATTTTATGTAAGATCATTACAATAACATAATAAAATATGATATTCTTTCTAACTAAATTTTCAATTTTAATGCAACAATGTTATGTATCATCATTACAATACAACATAATATAATATGATATAATAAGTACATTACTAAATTTCTATTAACAAATGTTATAATAAGCCATTACATAATTATACACTAGTATAGATTCATCTTAAACCTGTATTTATGAAGCACTGAGAGGGATCTAATTTCTTGAGGTGTATTTCTTTTTTTAAATTTAAACTCAAGAAATTTGATCTCTCTTGATTTATAGATCTGGGTTTAAGTTTTAAGTTTTTATTTTATAAACGAACATCTATTTTTTAATTACTTTTCATAATATTTTATTTTATGAACCAACATGGATTTTTTTAAATACTTTCCATAATTTTTTATTTTATGAGCCGACATGAATTTTTTTAATTAAAAAAAATTACTTTTTACGTTTTATTAGATGTAACGCTACATACACATTACAACATCTCCCCCATACTAAGCTGTAGAGCACCTCGTTTCACTCGGTGCAATCAATCACCACGCATTCCAATGGAACAATGTTATAATAAGTCCATAAGATAATTATACATCACCACACTTTTCCCTTTATATACTACTATCACAAGATCTTAGTTGTGCATGATAAACTAGAATTTTGAGAAAGTTATCCATTATGTATCTAGATTTGGAAACTTGAAGAAAGCAATTCCCTTGATACATTTAATTTTCATTATTATTTTAATTCAAAGTGAAATGGAGTTTCTTTTGAAATATGATTAATTTCAAGCTTGTTGAATCATTTGAAATACGGGGTCTTCACTCAGTGAAACTATGCCACAATGTGTTGATGTATATGTAACTTCGGAATGTATTTCACACATATGTATATTATATTCCTATAGAGATGGTATTATTCCTCTATAAGGAAGTGTCGTCATTTATATTGTAAGTGTCGTAACTTATACTTGATGGGTTATTAGACCACCTTGTTTGGGGTCGGCCCTGTATAAGTCATGTGGGTCAAAGGGTTATTAGACCACCCTATTGGGGGTCGGCCATGTGGGTCAAAGGGTTATTAGACCACCCTATTGGGGGTCGGCCCACTCAGCATTATGTTATGTGGTTAAGTTCGAGCCGACATGAGTTAGGTAAAAAGGCAAGTCAAGTCAAGTATAAATAGAGTGCGGGAGGCACTCTATTTGCTGACTCACTTCTCACACATGCTCTCAAGGAGGAGAGGCGCACTTATGGAGGAGGAGGATTGCTGCTAGGTTATGGCTATCTCTATTGGTTGGTTGTATCATTGCTCTATCTATCTCTGAGGAAGTTATTGGGGTTTTTCACCTTTATGGTTTTCCCCAAGTAAATCTTTGTGTCTCTTATGTGCTTGCATTATTGTCTCCATGATTGATATGCTGTAGATATGCTGTACATGTTGTTCTCTTAGTTAAGATCCTAGATCAGATTGAAGTAAATTCTGAAAATTTAACATGGTATCAGAGCTAGCCTGAAAGAAGGCATGATATGGCATGTATGACACTTGTTGCACTAACGATGCTAGGGCTTGATATAGCAAAAACCAGTCATCGTAGAACTTTCGCTATAAATCCGTTTTGGCGAAGTTTTCGGATCTGAAATTGTTACAGGCCGAAGCTAAGATCTCCAGGTATCTTGTGTCCAAAGGACAACCTCTAATTCGTTGTACTTTGTGATTTATGATCTGTACAATATAGGGTTTCTGCCTCTTCCAGATCTGAGTCAAAATCAGGTGACCTTGGGAAAAAGGTCATAACTTGGGCTAGGAAGCTCCAAATGAAATTTCGTGAAAAGTGACAGGTAGTACACAGGCCGAGCTATCTCAGAAAACGTTTTCAGAGGCTGAAGGTCAAACAGTGACACGTGTCACACCGTACAAGTTCGCTCTCCTGTATTATCCCATAAACAGGTCACGTTGCGACACTTGGCATATCTCTCTCTCAGAGAATCCAATTGAGGTCAGACCTGTCAGGATGGAAAGATAACAGGCCGAGCTATCTCAGAAAACTTTTTCAGAGGCCGAAGGTCAAATAGTGACACGTGGCACGCCGTACAAGTTCGCTCTCCTGTATTTTCCCAAAACAGGTCACGTTGCGACATTTGGCATAACTCTCTCTCAGAGAATCCAATTGAGGTCAGACCTGTCAGGATGGAAAGATAACAGGTCAGGCTATCTCAGGAAACTTTTTCAGACCCTTTGGATCAAAATTTTTGGAGTTACACCAGAAACAATCAGGTACATATTTCTGTCAAAACAGAATTATTTTTTGGCACCTTCATTCATGGCTTCCGGAATTTAGGGCTTTGGAGAAAGTTGGAATTTTTGTAATCGGAGACCACGGCTGGATGCTACTCATCAAAATAGAAATTTAGAGACAAAGATCAGAATTTTTGGTTGGGCAGAAGGCCGGGCTTGATTAGACCCTAGTTCGGGACTTTGATCAGAAAAGTGGAAAATTAGGGCTTCTGTAAAAATGGGAATTTTTGAAATCTGTGAACACGGCTGGAAGCTCCTCAGAAAAATAGAAGCTTAGAGATTTGGATCAAACATTTTGATGGGGCAAAAGAGTGGGCTTAATCAAACCCCAATTCAGGGTCACGTCCAGTGAATCCAGAAGTTTCAAAAGCAAAATTGAGGAGTGAAACTTTGCAGTTTTCAAATTCTGAATATACCAATTTGATCAGCTCATCAAGGCGCATATTTCTATCCTTTCGGAAGTTTGAAATTCAAAGTTTGAATTTTTGGGGTTTCTCTGACAAACCCATATCCAGCTCCAGGTCCAGTTCTTGCAAATCAAGTGGATTGGGTTAATCCTAGAAGAAGATGGATTGATCATCTGCATGAGTAAAGAAGTTCCTGTTTCAGAGGGAGATGAGGCTAAGGCCTTACATAAGAAGATTTCAAGCGATCTCGACAGGTATGACTCATCGAGGTATGTTTCAATATTTGTCCATTATTAAGTTTATGGTATGTTTGACTTCATGTTATTATGATTAGTACAATTTTGATTTTAGATTTGTTGTATCACCTTAACAAAATTATGAATGCATGATAGAAGATATTCACTGGTTAGGGTGTTGACACTTATGATTGTACTAATGCATTATGGTGTTGTATGAGTTTTATGTTGTCTACTAACATGAAAGGTACACCAAGAAAGACAAATCATGTTCCAGTTCAAGAACATATGATCATGATGACATGAGGATAAAGACTCATCCATTGTCATGGATCTCATAGAAGATCCATTTACGAGGTATGTATAACTTGGTTTTATAATGGCTAACCTATGAGATATACAGGTTACTAGCACAAGTCATTGAAGAAGAACAAGAAGACATCATGTGAGTATGTTAGACATAACTAGCTAACATGCTAATCCAGGTATGTTTTTCCTATATCAAGTTACAATCTCATCTTGTGATAAGATCCTTTATATAAGTATACTTGGCATGATTCATTGAAGTTAGTAATCATGGGTTTAGGCATATTATGTTTTTTTTTACTTTGTTTAATGATATGACTAACCCGAAGAGTCATAGCTTTGAGTAATTATAGGTTTAGACATGTTATGTTTCTTATGATTTGACTAACCATAAGAATCCTACATAAACCTTGAATGCTAATGCTTATTATTTCTGTTTGAAATGATCATGACTATACATGCTTGAGATTATTGTGTTTTAATAGTATACTAATGAATGTATGATTTTATATGAGATCACAAGGATAACACATTCATGATACTAATAAGCATGCATAGGGACCAAGGATGAATATGAGATTCAAGACCAGGTAATCCAGGAAGCAAAGATCAAGAGGGAGTACATTCTAGTGGTTTATGCAAGGATGCAGATATTCAGAGGGAGTTGATCATCTCTCTACATCCCACAACAGAAAGGTGTAGAAGAAGCTACTTCAGATTAGGACTCCAGCAGCTCCTGCAAGGAAGCGAAGACTCAGAGGGAGTCCACCCAACGAACAAACAAAGATAAGTATTTGAATTGTCATTTCTTAAATAATACTGTTCAATAATGTATATATTGATGTTCCTAGAATTAGGTTGTGTATTATGCATATTAGAATAATTGCATTGATGAACAGTATACTCCTAATATGCATGGGTAAGTGGCCTATGGCACTGTACAACATTCCATTGCTACTTATCTAGAATGAAACCTCTTTGCTGACATGTTGGGAGTTGTGCACACTCTTAACAATGTTCTGGTAGAGATTGGAAGGCATCTAGAAAGTTACGGGATATGGATAAATGTTGTATTGAAGCATTGGCTAAGATAATTGCATGACTGTATGACATATTTATTTATGTGTAAGAATTTGTTCTGAAAACTATGAGATGTTTTCTAATCATGCAATTTAACTTGTTGTGTAGGAAAGATCGTATGCCATCTCCTACAAAAGAAGAACTACAACATTTTGTTCCAGCAACAAAGATATCTATTGAAGATATTGAAGATATTGAAGTTCCCAGGATCTGGGATGAAGAAATGAAATACCATGATCCGTCGATCATGAAGAATGATGTTTGGGATGTAATCCCAAGACATGAAGGGAAGTTTGCTATGACTTCCAAATAGAACTATCAGATCAAGCATGTTGCAGATGGCAGCATTGAGAAATACAAAAGTGATGAAATAGAAGATGCACCAGATGGATTTCAAGACAGCATGGTGTAGTCATATATGTGTGCAGAACTTGGTATGGTAGGATAGACATCTTTCTATCCAGTTTGGTCTTTACCAAGAGTTAAGCGGGTTCCGACCTTTTCTACAAGGTTGAGGAAGGCAATCCAGTGATACTACTTTTGTATGAGGATAACCTGTTTATTACAGGTGAAGATAGATTGATTACCGACACGCAGCGGAAGCTTGCTGCCAAGTTCGAGATGAAGAACTTGGGGATGATGCACTATTTGTTTTTGGCATGGAGGTGTGGCAGAGTGCAGATGGAATCTTCCTTGGACAAGGGAAGTATGCAGTAGAAATCTTGAAGAGGTTCGGAATGATAGATTGCAAGGCAATGGCCACACCGATGGCATCGAATCTGAAGCTTCTATGTGATGTTTCATCTGAGCCAGTTGATGTTTCTATGTATCGTCAAATGATTGGGTCCTTGATGTACTTGACGAACACGAGACCAGATATTTGCTTTGCTGTGAACACATTGAGCCAGTTCCTGACGGATCCGAGGAGTGTTCACCTGGTTGCTGTAAAGCATGTTCTGAGGTACCTGAAGGGTACAGTGGATTATGGGCTCAGATATGAGCCGAATCAAAAGTTTAACCTGCTGGGTTATGTTGATTCAGATTGGGCTGGCAGTGCTGCAGATAGGAAGAGCACATCTGGGTGTTGCTTCAGTATGGGATCAGGAGTGATCTCTTGGTTTAGCAGGAAGCAGTCCTGCGTAGCACTAAGTACAGCTGAGGCAGAGTATGTTGCAGTCTGTTCAGCTAGTTGTGACGCAGTATGGCTACGAAAGCTACTGTCCGAGTTATTTGATCTCCCGTTGGAGGCTACTGGTATCTTCTGTGATAACCAGAGTTGTGTGAAACTGTCCGAGAACCCAGTGTTTCATGACAGGTCGAAACACATAGAGATCAAATATCACTATATCAGGGATATGGTGCAAAGAGGAGCTGTGAAGCTCCTGTATGTTGCGACGGACGAGCAGATTGCAGATGTGTTGACGAAGCCACTAGCTAGGGTGAAGTTCGAGTACTTCAGAGAGAGGCTTGGCGTTCTTCAGATCGAGGACACTTCGAGAAAGAAGTGATGGACACATTTGCTGAAGCCATTCCAAGCATGTTGGAAGGAGGATCCTTCACATGGCTGTGGATGTAAGCGCTGGATGATGAGCATCAGGATGATGTTCTAGTTTCTGCTGGATATGATCAGTTGGATCATTTTATGTATGTATGTATGCATCATGTTGGATGCTGGATATGATCAGTCGGATCATTTTATGTATGTATGTATGCATCATGTTGGATGCTGGATATGATCAGTTGGATCATTTTATGTATGTATGTACGCATCATGTTGGATGCAGGATATGATCAGTTGGATCATTTTATGTATGTATGTACGCATCATGTTGGATGCTGGATATGATCAGTTGGATCATGTGTATGTATTGTTTATGCATCATGTTGGATGCTTGGACCATGTATCTGTATATGTATCAGGTGGATACATTGTATGATCAGGTGGATCATGTATGATGATATGTATCAGGTAGATACTTGGTATGCATCAGGTAGATGCATTGATGATCAGGATGATCATAGATGACGAGCTTCAGGATGTTGCTCCAGATGACATGCAGCAGGATGTTGCAGTGATGATCAGGATGATCATAGATGACGAGCTTCAGGATGTTGCTCCAGATGACATGCAGCAGGACGTTGCAGTGATGATGATCAGGATGATCATGGATACATCAGGATGATGTATGGTGAGTATCAGGATGATACTCTGTGGCCGTGGATCAGGTTGTGCAGATAAGCATGTAATTTGTGCCCTGGGAGATTTGCAGATGGTCTTGCGAGGTTTTGCCTATGGCATGTAATTTGTGCCCTGGGACATCTGGCAAATGCTCTTTCGAGGTTTTGCTTGGGAGGACATATAATTTGTGCCCTGGGAGATCTGCAGATAGTCTTTCGAGGTTTTGCCTATGGCATGTAATTTGTGCCCTGGGATATCTGGCAGATGCTCTTTCGAGGTTTTGTCCTATGGCATGTAATTTGTGCCCTGGGAGATCCGATAGGTTGAGCTGTGTGCTCGTAATCAGTCCTGGGATGCTCTTGCGAGGTTTTGCCATGACCACATGTAATTTGTGCCCTGGGAGATCCGATAGGTTGAGCTGTGTGCTCGTAATCAGTCCTGGGATGCTCTTGCGAGGTTTTGTGGTGACCACATATAATTTGTGCCCTGGGAGATCTGCAGATAGTCTTTCGAGGTTTTGCCTATGGCATGTAATTTGTGCCCTGGGATATCTGGCAGATGCTCTTTCGAGGTTTTGTGGTGAGGTCACATATAATTTGTGCCCTGGGAGATTTGCAGATGGTCTTTCGAGGTTTTGCCTATGGCATGTAATCTGTGCCCTGGGACATCTGGCAAATGCTCTTTCGAGGTTTTGTGACGCACGTAAAAGTCCTGAGGATTCCACAGTATGGCCAGTGATGACGAAGACCTGCAGGTGGTGGGCCTACATCCAGTATGAAAAAGGACTGGCTCTGTAGAACTTCCTATGACGAGTAGATTCAGAGATTGATTGAGATAGCAGCAGCAGTGACGATGATGATGACTCGATGACGATTATCCAGTGACGATGATCCAGAGAAGATGACTTGTGCTAGAAGAACTGTGCTGAGAAATACCTTCCTAGTTAAGAGGGAGTGTTGATGTATATGTAACTTCGGAATGTATTTCACACATATGTATATTATATTCCTATAGAGATGGTATTATTCCTCTATAAGGAAGTGTCGTCATTTATATTGTAAGTGTCGTAACTTATACTTGATGGGTTATTAGACCACCTTGTTTGGGGTCGGCCCTGTATAAGTCATGTGGGTCAAAGGGTTATTAGACCACCCTATTGGGGGTCGGCCATGTGGGTCAAAGGGTTATTAGACCACCCTATTGGGGGTCGGCCCACTCAGCATTATGTTATGTGGTTAAGTTCGAGCCGACATGAGTTAGGTAAAAAGGCAAGTCAAGTCAAGTATAAATAGAGTGCGGGAGGCACTCTATTTGCTGACTCACTTCTCACACATGCTCTCAAGGAGGAGAGGCGCACTTATGGAGGAGGAGGATTGCTGCTAGGTTATGGCTATCTCTATTGGTTGGTTGTATCATTGCTCTATCTATCTCTGAGGAAGTTATTGGGGTTTTTCACCTTTATGGTTTTCCCCAAGTAAATCTTTGTGTCTCTTATGTGCTTGCATTATTGTCTCCATGATTGATATGCTGTAGATATGCTGTACATGTTGTTCTCTCAGTTAAGATCCTAGATCAGATTGAAGTAAATTCTGAAAATTTAACACAATGCCTTCATTCAATGGATATTAAAGAATACCCCTAATTTCACTAGATATTGATAAATACCTACAAAAATCTTTTTGTTGTGACCCCCTCTCAATACATATTTCTAATTAAAAAAACTCAGTTTTTAGGAGATATTCCCTATTTTTACTGGTTATCCTTTTTATACCCCCAATACATATAAATCTCCATACCCTACTCCCCACCCCCTCAATACCTACAATGTATTGATCTTATTTTTCACAATTAAAAAAGACCCCTTTATGAATGAACATGATAAGATACTATCCAACAAGGTGAATCCCCTATGATTATAATAGCAAAATCTAATACACTAAAGTATGAGGTGAGGTAAGTGGATCTCAATTATAAAGGTAACATGGTTGATATGGTATCATCATTAGTATAGATGCTCCAATTTGACATCAATAACACAATTTCAACTAAGTAAGGTTTATTTGGTTCTCATTACCGTTGAGAACTCAAGTTTCTCACTTTAGTTTCAAGTCATTCAAATGAAGATCCACCTTTTTTACTTTGGTCACGCCACAATACAGGGGGGTCAGTTGGTAGGAAATATCCTATCACGTCCATTCATATTGGGAAATAAACTATGATATAGAAACGAGAAAATATATTGCCTTGTATTAAGGGTCCAAGGGGGATTAATTATGTTATATGGAAATACAAATATTTAGGGTATATTTTTTATTCCATTTTGTGTAGAAGCGAGGGAGGGGAGGTAGAGGGAAAATTAGGGGACAAGGGAATGAGGTATTGAGTTTGATGGTCAAGGGATACTCAATATGATGTAGGATGGTTGATGTTAGTGCTCTATTGAAGGGTTTTTGTGTTGTTCATGTGCTTGGTTGGTGTAATATCCCCAATAAAAAATTAGGAATATCAACTCCAATTTTCCAATAGAAACTTTATTGGTTTCCAACTTTATCCAAATAATGGCTTATGAAAGCTTATGAGATGTTCTAGTTCATCAATAGATGAATGTATTTAGGTTTTAGGATTTGAATGAAGATGTGTATCCCATAAAATATGCTTTGAAATCACTGTAATGTGTCCAGTCAAATATAATATAACATTCTGGTAGATGGTTATTAAGTCTCATGCGGAGCTTCCTTCAAACAATTTGTATACAACCTCTTTGGCATCACTTTTGAAGCATTGGAATTCAAAAACCAATTCACTAGTTCAAGGAGATAGTTCTTGGCTCAAAGTAGAATCAATAATGACATACATTTCATCTTTGATCAATCATGAACAACTTCATTGGCATCAACTCAAACCAAGGAAGACTAGCTCAAATTTGGGCACAATTTATCTAAGGGTTGCGAATTTTTCCTAACTTCTCTAATCAGCCCGAACCATTTCCTAATAGCTCCAATTTGACCCTAACACTTCCAAATCAGTCAAGCAGCTCACTAATAGTCACCGGGAAACTTTATGAAATCTTGACACACAATACATGAAGATTGCACAACCATTACAATAGATCTACACATAGAGCAACCAATCACTTGAATACGAAGTACGATATGAGGAAAAACACTGGAAATATTTATCATTAAATGGATAATGACATTGAGAGAACTGATGGCTGCTACAACAGCTGCAAATAGATAAAATAAAATTACTACAAGAGATGAGGAATGGTTGCAAATGAATAACATATAAGAGAGGGAAATGGCAGCTCCAAATGTGATATATCCTTAAACTAATGCACCATCCACAAGCAAAATATCAACCCCAACTTGCAAATATGACCTCACCAGTGATCCATCTATAAAATATGAAGGTTATACGGTCAATAGAATATCCCTCAAGAGATTTGGACATCCATTGGTGCGCCTTCCTCAACCAGAAGAAAATATCGAAATATAATTCCAAATTATGGATTCGGGAAAATGGCCATATCTTGGGAAAACATAAACCTTTTTTGATGAAACAAAAAGTGTTTCCAACTGGAAATGATGCTATGAACGCAATGGAACATGTTTCACATCCCTGAAATGCACAGAACCACCATTTAGACCCTTTCAAAAATGGTTCATTATTTAGACCACCCACGGCAGCAGAACCTCCAAACCAACACTAATAACTTCCAAACACACCCAAACACCAATAGGCTAGCACGAATGCAACCCAAAACACTATCAAATACTCTAAATTTCAAATAAACACTCAATACATTCAGATCTATAAAGATCCATAGAGAAATTTGTGTGATTCCTCCTCTCAATCACCAGCAATAAAGCATAATGAAGAGACCCTGGTGATCTCTCCTCTCACACTAGCTAGCGTGGAATATTTCACCACCAAAACTAGTAAAAAATTCAAAGGGCACATATCCCAAGATTGAAATACAAAAGAGCTCTCCAATATCAGAAATAATTTTTGCCAAAATATCCCAAATAGGTGCCCTCACCCTTCTTTTATAATTTTTCATTCATCTTTTCCCTCCTCCTAGAATTTTCTCTTGAAAATATTAATAAAAATGATTTTTAGAAGATAATGACTCCTTGCGACTAATTCCACCTCATTCTACAGTTTTCTCTCGAAAATAATAATAAAATTAAATTTTATGAGAGAATAATCCCTTATGACACCTCAACTTCCTCCAATTGGTAATGTGGGCCTAGAGGGGAGTTACTTTGAGATTATATTCTGAATGTTTGGAGGGATTTAAACTCCTTGGAATGTCCCTCCATTCCCAAATTTTCCCTCCTTATCTATTTTTAGTCACTTGGGAGTTACATAGAGATCCTCACCACCTCGAGATTCTCACCCACCTCATAATTGTCACCTTCCTCGTAATTATCATTAGCTTTGGAATCATCACTAACATTAGGATTCTCACCCACAAATGCACCCTTGTGGATATTTTCGTATTGTTTTGGAGTGCTCCACATGTCATCCTAGGCCCACCATCTCCCTAATGTGCCCTCCTCACGAGCCTTAATCAAATTTTCCCTTGGACCTTGATTTCTCCATAGTGCCTCATGACCCAAATCACAACTTTACAATTCTTCTTTAATTTTTCCAAGTGACTTTTGACCATTGGATTCCCTAGTCCAATAGAGTGGTCCATAGTGAAATATTGGGGACATTACAGTTGGTTAATGGATCTTCAAATTGTTAATGGAATTGAGGTAATAAAAGATTATGATTTCTATCTTTTATGTGATTGTTATCAATCATAAGTGTAGTTTAGGTGCATATTTCATGTCTAGAAATCATGTGTGTTTTTATGCCTTTCAATGTATCTTTCCTCCTTGAGTCCATTTGATTTTTTTTTCTCTAGAAATTCCCTTTTGTGTGATTTCCAAAATCATCCCATCCATTGGAGAGCATTTAGGTTTGTGCATTGTGACCTTGTCCCTTTCTAATATTCCTAAAAAAAGCCTCCTGCAATCCTTGGTTGACCCCATTTGCCCATTGTATAAAACACCAATCTCCAATTCCTTCAAGACTCTTATATTGTACAAAAACCAAAACACTTTGTTTTTCTAAAGTTACTCTTCATTTTCACCATATACTTCATTGTTAAACTCTAATAATCCTACCCTAATGCAATCTTATGGTGCTTTAGTAATCATAAAATCTAGTTAATCAATTATTTATACAAAAATATTACAATATGTTTTCAAATATTATTACAATAATGCAGTCTTATGGCACCTTCCACAAAAAATTCAATCCACCACTTGTCACAAGGATTCGTAGAAAATATTGATACTTTATACCTTCAAGTAAAATCAGGGTTTGAACTTCTTCGTTGATGGACAAAGTCTAAGCTCAATGAAACTGAGGCAGCTTCACACGCAACAAAAGATGTAGTAGAAACTCGGTCTGCACAATCTCCAAGCAATGACAGCAGTTCACCGTGCCCTTTAAAGAGATGCTTTCGGGTAATATAATTAGGAGCTACACGTGTAGCAACACAAGCATTACAACGTGATCTTCACGCACGAGTTTGAAGCTTTGAGGGCTCACTTGATCACAACAACTCAATTCTGCAAAACGCCCATAGGTTGCAGCTTGCAGCTTTGAGGGACACGCAGAGATGGTCTTAACAGTCTTAACAGTCTTAACACCAAGAAAAATTGCAGCTTCAATGGAGTGGTGATCGTATCTATTTAATGTGGCATCTCACACATTAACATAGCAATCTCCAATGCACAATACTGATCTCAACTCAGTTCAAAGTGTCCACAGGTCGCACCATGCACAAAGATGGGACTCTTGACAACGGTGTTCAGATGCACTGAACTCGTAGCTCTCTTCACAACGGGTGAATAAGTAAAATGTACTAAATAAAATAAAGTAAAATACTTTAGTTTCCAATTATAAACTTAAGTTAAACTTATATGTATAAGTTGATATTAATAATTGTTTTGATATGTATATAATTCTAATCTATATTCATTAAAATCCAATCTAATTTGTATTTATTAAATAAATTTTAAACTCATATTTATAACTACAAGTTAAAATTTAAACAAACAAATATTAAATAAATTAGGTATAATAAAATATTAATTTAGCTTAGTTTTTAATTAGAAATTAAATCTACACACATTCAAGATACTCTAGGAGTACATCTGGGTTCTTGGGTGAGATATCCAACATGATAGCCATCTTCCTGAACTCGATGGTGTATTCTTGCACACATTGCCCTTGCCTTTGCCTAAAATAATGCCAATGGTCCATTGGTCCTTACATATACGATAGGGTATAATTGGGACTTGATGATGGCTTTAAAGTCCTCCCACTTAGTTACTAGTGGATCTCCCTCTAGCGTAAGTGCTTCTATGTGGCTTTTCCACCAAGTTAATGCATGGCCCTCTAACTTCATTCGGGAAAATGAGATCTTTTGATCCCTATCTATTTGATGGATTCTAAAATAAACCTTCAACTGCTACAACCAATGATACAGTTTCAGAGCATCAATCTCACCTTGATACAGCTTTATGTCAACTTTCGCTTCCATCTTAAAGAGAGAACGGGAAGGAATATTGGTACTGGAACATGGCTACTCTCTCTTGGGATCTTTTGTCGACTCCTTTTCTAGGTCACATTTATCTTTCGATTCCCCTCATATACAAAATTTGAGTTTGATCCTCGAAAATCCCTGTAAGGTCCGAACTTGCTCTCTAGATCCGCCATGAGGATTGACATCTTGCGTGAGATATCAACGATTTGTATTTCAAGTGTTGAAAATCGTTGCTCATAATCATCCATCGCTCCTTGAATAGAATCGTCTACCATGGCTAGGGTTTGAAGAATTTTTTTCAGCAACTACTGGATCCTACGATTACACACAAAAACCAAAAGAAAAACTGCTCTGATACCAATATGATCCATAAACTTACGTGGATAAATTCCATTGGAACAATTCGTCACAACAGATCTTACAAGTTAGTTCTTATTTTATTAGCTTATTTTTATTGAATGACAAATAATTGGAACTGAAACAAGAACAACTAGAGAAAATAAGTACATAATCCACACAATAATACAAGATATACCCTGGGAAAACCCACTATGGGGAAAAGCCCATCCACAAATGAGGACTATGCCTTGCTCTTTATGTCAAATTGTAAATACAAAAGAAATGGTACTCTCTATGGAATTTATGCCTATGAATCTGCAGTCAGAATGGATACTACAGGATCTCTTATCTCCTTTGTTATTCTCTAACATCGACTCCCATGTTGTTTCTCAACTATGGAACAATACAATACATCAAAAGAATGGAACCCTCCTTCTATTCTAGCAGCCCAATATTTAACATAGATCGATAGTCGTTTAAGGTTTTTGCATGCCCCAACTCCTGATTAGAGTTAGGGTTTTGGTCCTTCTAGAATGTTCTTGAAGGTCTACACATGACTAGCTCCATATGTTTGATAAATGAGAGCTGACGTGGAATCTATTTGGTACCATGGTGGTCAACTAGATAGGTCAACTTGCGGGAGGCATAACTTTTTCATACAAACTCCGTTTAAGGCGATTTTTGAACCTTTGGAAAGGTATCGAAATGTAGAATCACATAAAGGGGAATTGAGCATGTGATGAAATTTTGACCCCCCCCAAAAATCATTTAGACCCTCATATAGGCCTCAGTAGGTTTCGTACCCTAAATTTGCACTAGGGAAAATTTTAAGGATCCATAATATTCTCAAAGTACAGAAACCTTGGCAAATATTACTAATTCTTAAATTTGCAACCATAAAATGTTTGGCGATTTAAAAAAAATATTCAAATTTCTAAGGATTTTATATAGTTTTTGGACAGTTTTGGCGATTTTTTGAGTAAAAAAAAACTATCCCATGGAATTTGGGTGAATCATCTTTGAAAAAAGGCGAATTGGAGAATCTTTTTTTGAAAAAAATGGTCGAAAAATAGCCTATGGGATAAATTTCTCCCCTAAAATTTTCCTTGATTTGGAAAATGACACATGCCCATAAAATGGGCCCTGTAAGCCAATTCACCCAATCTTCCAACCCCAAAATCTCCAAGTAGGTGACAAATTATATATTGATCCTTTTTTAATGAGGCCCTTCTTTGACTGCACTTGACTATTGTGTCTCCAAATATGTTTATCTAGTTTTGTTTCTTCTCATATGCTTGAAGTTGTTTATTGTGCAGTGGTTATTATGTTTGGCCATTTGTCATTAGTTAGTTAAGCTTTTTCAACTAACTCAAGGATTATGAGTCATCAACCGTCTTGGTGGTAGACTACATAATGACATCAAGCAGCGAGGAGAAGGGTCCCAAAATATTATACTCGCTATGGTATGTCGTGAGTAAGATTCCTAGTCTTTATAGTTGATTTTTTCAATTGCACTAGTGTGTTAGAGTCTAATTGTTCTATTGATAGCAAGAGTTTCAGTTAAATGGAAAATGGGAAGTTAAGTGTTGATATGACATGTTTGAGGTATATTATATCATCTTTTTGCCGATGTAAGGGTTTATCTATTCACCATTAGATTGTGTAAATTGGTTGCTTGGTTGTAGAGAATAGTACCAGTTCACAAAAAGTACTCACCAAGACATTTGCAATTTTGTCTTATTTGTTGTTTTCACCATGAACATGTGGTTTCAGAAACACTAGTTGTTTGTGTCGGGACATATTTCTAGTCCAGACTTTCGCAGAAGTCTAAAAGCCCCTTTTGATTGCATTATGATGCATAGACATAATAACTAGCCCTAATAAGAAAATGAGCTTTCTTCATATTCATATTTTGTTCCTTTTACTTTCTTTTATGTCTTTTATATTTGTTTAAGCACTTTTTGGAAGTTTTCTTGTCATAAATTTTATTTGGATATAAAATAAAAAGAAATTATTTGAATATAAAGTAAAAAGAAATTGTTGGATTGGTGTTTTATTTGAGCTATAATATATATATATATATATATTATACCAATTATATATATATATATATATATATATATATATATATATATAAAACACCAATCCAAAATTCCTTTTATTCCTTTTTTATGGTGTTTCTTTTATATTTGTTTAAGCACTTTTTTTCATGTCCTAAATGTTATTTTGGATATAAAATAAAAAAGAAATTGTTGGATTGGTGTTTTATTTGAGCATATATATATATATATATATATATATGAATGGCCGCTAGCGACCGTCGCTGTCAGGCACTGTGGAGACTACAACATTGACATCTGAAGTGGCGACGTGGAGGACTCTAACTCTCGATAACAACGCCAATGGTGTTGGGTTTTACATCTTTTTTTCGAAGGTAGGCTAAACCCTAGTTCGGTTTTTACCATTTTTCACTGCACCTGATTTTTGCTGTTCATTTTTATGGTGGTTCTGCTTCACTGCAATGGCAACCTATGATGAACAACTAGACTATTCCTTTGACCCGTCAGATGAAATGCCGATCTGGACTCAGACACCTGGTGCCGAGTGGCTTGATGTGGTGAAAAATGCTAGGTGTGGGCAGGTTGGGTTATCATCTGGTGAGACTTGTTTGGAACCTGGTTTTTCACCATCAAGTTTTCTGGCACTATCCCCTGACCTCCTGCCGTTAACCGTTCCATCACCTCATCTCTCATCGGCATCTCCTCTGAAGGAAACAGTGACACCCCTCTGGTCCTCTGACCAGGTGATTCAGGCCATTAAAGGATCGACGGCGGTGGGAAGAGGAACTTGTTCTGCAACTGATAACATCAGTGGACCAGGTAAATCAAACTTCCTCTCATCGGATTCACTCCCTGGTCTAAATGTTGAAGGGCCATGGGAAGATATAGGGTTAGGGTTTTTGGAGATTCATGAACAGCGTGGATTTTCCAGTCCTTGTGTGGGCTTTGGTACTAGCTCTGAAGAGTGGGGAGGATCCTCTTATGATGATTCAACCCAACCGGCGAAGCATGGCAGGAAACGATGGCTGAAGCTGAGCAGGACAAAATACAACTACGCTCTTGGGGAAGATATTGAATGGCATCAATTGGTTAAGATGACCAGTATCACTTTGGTTGGTAAGGCATTGGGAAGATCCTTCTCTCTACGTACCATCGAGGCCTGGGTGGCAGAGCACTGGGTTGCCCAGCTGGGCTATACCCCGGAGGTAGTTGAATTAACTCGTAATTGGTTTGCTTTTAATTTTCATAGGGAAGAACATGCTAAGTGGGTTCTAAATACAAACTGGAGTTGGGATCATTGTCCGTTTATGATCAAACCCTGGCATCCGATGTTTGATGCTAGTCGTGAACGTTTGGATTTGGTCCCTATCTAGGTTCGGTTACCTAGTTTACCTCTTCATTACTGATCGGCGAGGCACTTCAAAGGTATTGGGAACCTGATTGGCACTTATCTGGATGGTGACTATAGTTTCATGCAAACCCGTTAGAGGAAGGTAGCACGCATCCTGGTCAATCTAAATATCAGGGATGGTCTAGCACCGGATGTCACTCTTAGCTGGGGGGCCTATACTTATGTTCAGAAAATTGATTATGAAAATGTTCCTTTTAGATGCCGCCGGTACCATGCCTATGGACACCCGGTTGCAGATTGTAAGCTACCCTTATGGCGGAGAAATGGTGGTGGTCACAAAATTTCCATTGATAAGGAGGCTCCTCCTCCTGTTGGCCATACATCATCAGACTCCCAACAAAATGTGGTGTTAGAAGCTGACGTAGAACATGGACCATCCTGGGTTGTGGAGGCTCCTCTTTCTGTTGATCCTGCAATTATGGAACCCTTTCCTACTGCGGAGGTTGAAGAGGGTTTGAAATTGGGACCGGTTAGGGATGCGACTTAGGAGGAAGGATCAGCATTTGAATCAGTACCTGATGGGATCTCACATCCGGATCCTTTATTGGCCTCAGGGACTTCGGCTACGGGTATTCCTCATTCCATAAACCCCCTTTCCTTTCATTTTGTTATAAATAATTTTTCTTTGAAAAATTCGGACTGGTTGGAGGCATTAAAAAATTTGAATATCTCCCCCTGTATTGACCTGGTGGAAAATTCCTGTTTTTCTCTTGACCCCTCTCCCCCTTTGTTAACCCCTTCAAATTCTAGTGTGATGCTTATTGACCTACCCCATGAACCTGATCCCTCCCTTGAAGAAGTTCCTTCTTCTTCTTCCCCTACCAACTCTTCAGATTCTGGCTATTTCTTACAATCCCTTACCAATATTTCCCCTGGGGGGCTGGGTGCTGGGGTGTGTAAACCGAGTAAAGGCCGTGGCAGGAAATCTCATTTATCTAAGGCATAGTCCAAGGCCAAGATGGATCTGCTGGAAGGTAAACATGTGACTATTGATCGAGAGCTTAGAGCGGTGCGTTCCTAGAAGAGGGGACGCTAATGAAAGTTATGTCTTTTAACTGTCGGGGTCTGGCTGGTCCCCATAAAAGATCAACACTTCATAGAGTGGTATCTCTTGAACACCCGGATATCATTCTACTTCAAGAAACTTTGGGTGATGGTGTGGTGATTAAGTTGTTGTTAGAAAGTTGGTTCAGTGGCTGGTTCTTTGCTACTTTGGATGCTCGTGGTCGGTCTGGTGGCCAAGCTATTGGCTGGAATTTAAGAACGGTGAAGTGCCATAACCTGTGGGGGATGCTTAAGTTGTTGTTAGAAAGTTGGTTCAGTGGCTGGTTCTTTGCTACTTTGGATGCTCGTGGTCGGTCTGGTGGCCAAGCTATTGGCTGGAATTTAAGAACGGTGAAGTGCCATAACCTGTGGGGGATGGAATCCATTCTGGGATTGTCTTGCTCGACTCTTGGTCTTGGTGATTTGTTCACTGTGGTAAATGTTTATGGTCCCTATTTGAACCGCATCCCCTTCTAGGATTCTCCTCTCAAATCCACTGTTACAGGATGGAAACCTCTTATTAGGGGGTGATTTTAATTTCTCTCTTGGCCCAACAGAAGTTTGGGGCAGCAGAGCTCGTTCTGACCCTTTGGCTAATTATTTCACTCACAAGTTGGTTACCCAAAATTTGATAGACATTGAGCCTACACTCCTTAAGCCTACTTGGAGGAATAACAAAACGGGAGAAAACCGGGTCAAGAAGCGGTTGGATAGATTTTTGGTGTTTGATTCTTTTGTGGACAGGAACTTCCTCATGAGGCAGTGGGTGGGTACTGGGGGATCATCTGATCATTTCCCCATTTTTCTTGAACTCCGTGATGGACCTACTAAACCGGTTGGGCCTCTTAAATTCAATAAAATT
Organism: Larix kaempferi; assembly: GCA_027924585.1. Lineage (NCBI taxonomy): Eukaryota > Viridiplantae > Streptophyta > Pinopsida > Pinales > Pinaceae > Larix > Larix kaempferi. Next base: position 25,209,882 of record BSBM01000632.1, on the reverse strand, counting down.
TGGTTAAAAGATGATTCCTTCACTAACCTAGTTGGCTCTCTCTAGATTCCTTTTAATCCTAGGGCTGCTCTCTCTTCCTCACATCAGTTTTCTGCTAATATCAAAAGGATTAAAGGACCGGTTAAGGTGTGGGATCATGATAAGAGTAGAAGAGATGACAGGGAATTGAAACTGATTGAACTGGATCTGAGGTCTATCTATGAATCTGGAACTGGGGGCCTGGGGTCGGTGGAGGAAAAGGCTCACCTTGTCTCACTGGAAGGTAGGAGGAACACGTTATTGCTCGAAAAAGAGGAAACATGGCATTTGAAAAGCAGGGCGGTATGGCTTGCAGCAGGTGATGAGAATACCAAATTTTTTCATGCTCATGCAAAAGGAAGAAAGGTGTCCAACACCATATGGATCCTTGAGGACTCAATGGGGCGAATTCAAACTTCCTTTGATGGAATGGCTGGGGTGGGGGTAAATCATTTCTAGACTCTTTTTAAAGCCCCTGCACAGGTTAACATTGATGAAATTGTTAGGATGGCACAACTTTTTCATCGGTTTCTGGAAGAGGAAGATAATCAATCCTTGCTGGCAATTGTCACGGAAGAAGAATTAAAGGGGTCCTCCAGAGCTTTCAGAAAGACAAAAGTCCGGGTCCGGATGGATGGACTGTTGAATTTCTTTTGGCTTTATTTGAGCTCATTGGGAATGACCTATTACAGATGGTCTAAGACACAAGAATCTCGGGGCGAATTCCAGCTGCTCTAAACTCCACCTTTATTTCCCTAATCCCTAAAACAGATAACTCTTCCTCTCTTGGTGACTTCAGACCCATCTCTCTGTGCAACTGTGTGTATAAGGTAGTTTCCAAAATTATTGCTAGGCAGATAAAAATTATTCTACCAAACATATCTCTGCGGAACAATTTGGGTTCCTGGAAGGTCGACAAATTCAAGAGGCAATCGGAGTGGCTTAGGAGGGAATTCATAGTATGAAATCAAGGAAAATCAAAGGAGCCATTATCAAGATTGATCTGTCAAAAGCATATGACAAGGTGAGTTGGTTATACATTCATTTACTTCTTACTCATCTGGGTTTTGCTGTGGGCTTCATCAGGTGGATAATGAGTTGTATCTCTACGGTCTCATTTGTGGTCCTCATAAATGGGGTAGCATCTCCTTTCTTTCACTCGGAAAGAGGTCTGCTTCAAGGATGTCCATTGTCACCCTTACTTTTCCTGTTGGTAGCAGAAGGTTTAAGTAAGGCCCTGAAAAAAGATTTTAGGGATGGCACTCTCAAGGGTATTCAGGTGGCTCCAGATTTATTTATCTCACATCTACGTTTTGTGGATGATATCCACATTTTCTGCTCTGGTTCGCATGGTGATATTGAAACTCTTCATGGTATCTTTCAACTCTTCTCACAAGCTACTGGTATGGAGATTAATGAAAGGAAATCCACCCTGTCGGTCCACTTCCTAAGTGATATTGAGATTGTGTACATTAGAAGTATTTTCCCTTATACTTTAATGATTCTTGATGCTGGCTTTAGCTACCTTGGTTTTCAGTTAAAACCTAATGCATATACCAAACAGAACTGGAACTGGCTTATTGAGAAAATCCACAAACGTTTGAAGGTTTGGAGCCACAAACGGCTTTCGAGAGCAGGTAGATTGGTCCTGGTGAAATCATTTCTTGAGGCCATCCCTGTATACTGGATGTCCCTCTCTTGGATCCCCAAAGGCACGTTGGAGAAAGCTCAGAAATTGTGCTTTCATTTCCTCTGGAGCGGAAAAGGAGACTTTGTTTCCCCATGGGTTTGTTGGCAGAAAAATTGCTATCCCCAAGGCTCTAGGAGGTTGGGGACTGAAAAACATACACCTTTTCTCTAAAGCCCTCACAACCAAAGGATCTTGGAGAATTTTAAAAACCGACAGTCTTTGGACACGCATTGTCATTCAGAAATACATTGCCTCTGCAACAGTCATGGAATGGGTCCGGAATCTGCTTAAGTCACACCGAGGTGGATCTGTTATTTGGAAAGCTGTTATAAAATCCTTCTTTGTTGTTGGTGACCTACTGGCCTAGAACATTGGGAATGGACAGTCTCTTCGGGTAGGGGAAGACCCCTGGTTTGGGAGCGAAGGCAGACACATTTTATCAGTTGGACTGATTGCATCACTCAGGGACTTGGGTATAGCTTATCTATCTCAGATTGAAATTCGAGATTTGGATCATCCATGGACTCAATCGTGGATTGATGTCAACACTTTGGATCTATCGGTGGAGGAACAGGATGAATTAAGGAATTATTACCGAGCACTCATTCATTCTCAAATTCTCATCCGTGATAGGGAGGATTGCTTGATATGGGAAGGGGCACCAAATGGCATTTTTTCTCCGAAGAATGGGTACATCAGTTTAAGCCATTTCATAAATCCATGCGAATTGGTTTGGTGGTGGAAACCAATCTGGAAGTTGAACTGTCCTATGAAACAAAGATTATTCATGTGGAATATACTCGAAAGCTCAATCCCTACCTGGGATTTTTTACAAAGAAAGAACCGGGTTGGACCGGGATGGTGTATACTATGCAAAGCTGATGAGGAAACATGTCTTCACTTATTCCTTCAATGTCCATATACAGTGCAGGTATGGGCAGAATGCTCCAGAATTTCAAATGTTAAGTATAACTGGGAGGGGGACACGCTGCTTCAGGCATGGACTCAATGTTGCAATGATCCAATTGGAAAAGCTTGTAAATCTCTTCCTTTAATGGTGGCTTGGGGGATATGGTTGGCTCAGAACAACATGATATTCACTGATAAACCATGTACACCTGCGATCTCAGCCATCCTCATATGTGGTTTCTTAACTTCTTATCCTCAACGTATTAGAGTTGCGAAGCAAAGAATTGTAATGGATTTAGATATTGACCTCGCAGTACCTTGGGGATTCTACGATGGCTCTGCTCAGGAAAATGTCTATGGGGGAGGGGTCATATTACATATCACATTATCCCACTATTTTCACCTTTTTTGGGGTCTGGGGGAGGGTGTAAATAACTATGCTGAACTCATGAGCTTCAAGCTACTTCTTATGTTTGCCATAGAGACTAGTTGTCAAATAATTAATGTTTATGGAGACTCAATGAATGTCACTAATTGGTCACTTGGTATACAACAATGCAGAGATATTAGACTTGCAAACATACTTCAGGACATTTGAGAACTTCAGCACTCATTTTTACACTTTTCTTGCAGACATATTTATAGGGAGAATAACAAGGACGCAGACGAGGCTTCTAAAGCTGGCAGGGTCCTGGCAATGGGGGTGTGGAAGATAAAGGAATACCAGGAAGGGACACTCTATGAGTACTATCATCGACCTTTTGTAGATGATTTGGCTTTACAAGAATAGCAGTGATGATCTTACAAATTTTTTGAGAAATCTATCAGTTTTTTCTCCTTTTGTGACGACAATATGAAGACTTCTATTACTGTTCCCTAAAAAGTTCTAACTTGATATATTAGGAGGCTCGGGGAGCCCCCAGGAATATTACTTTTGCTTCTATTTTGGTTTAAAATATGGTGATGTTGAACACACCAGACCGATGTAATGAAGACACTACTCTCTATAGTACTGACACTTCTAAAGTGGGTATCCACATGCATACTTGCATATACAGATTGTAATTTTGTTCACCTCTGCTGAAATAAAATTACGCTTTTTTTCTTGGAAAAAAAAATACTATATATATATATATATATATATAGTTTTTGTGTGTTGTTGTATTACATTCTTCTAGTTTTTCAAGTCATACACGTGTTGGTGGACACACCAGAAGCAAAAAGTGATAAATGTTATAATGTGGTGACATAATGTATCATGTTAATATATGTTGGTGATAGTGCTTTTTGTATTCCAATATTGTAATAATATAAGTAGTTCATTTTATTTTTGTTTATTTTTGTTCTTTAAGTTTTTATATTGAATATCTTGAAGTAGTAGCATAATTTGGTCATATTGGTACTTCATGTACGAAAATTCAGAATAAATTCAAATTCATGGAATATTCGGTGTAGGTGTAATACGAATACGTATTCTTACTAATGAATAATTAAATTTTGAAAACGATTTTTTTTTAAAACAAGTTTTAATTATTTAAACATTATAAAATAGAAATATCATTCAATTTCATATTTTTTTATTAATATACCTATTAATAACTGGTTTCCGTCTCTCACACTTCCATATCCACGTTGTTGAGATTTTATATTTTTATTTTTTAAATATATGCTAAATTTTATTATATAAATGTCTATCTCACACTTCCACATCCCAGGTTGAAATTTTATATTTTTTTTTATAAATATATATTATATAAATGTCTATGTTTATTTATGGTATATTTGTGAATATTTGATTAAAATAATTATATATAAGCAAGCTACCTCCATATTTTATTCATACTAGATTTTTTCAATACGTATTTTTTCCGTATCGAATCGTATTTGTATCCGTATTCGTACTTGAATTATGCTACTATGGTTGTGAGTATGTTATGTTAGGCTATAAAATCAAGGTTTCATTCTTGTTTTTTCTTGGTTTAGTCGACCAAGAGGTTGAGAAGTTGATGTGAAAGAATCTCCTACGCCAATAGACACTCCCCTGATGATGGGAGGGGTATTCACTCACTAATGTTGAGTCACTCTAAATTCCAACACATTGAAATTTTAGAAACATTGACAAAACAACCTTTTAACCCTCATATTAATAATTTTAGCTATCATCTTATATATCCAATTGTAAGGAGATAGGCCTAAAGATATTAAAGGAGCTAGGATTGTGTTTTTTTTGGAATAGGACATTAAAAGTAGAGTTGTAATCCCCCAACACTTTCCCAAAGATCGTTGACTCCTCCACAAACATGATTCAATCATATTCTATCAAATCATAGAATCCCCAAAATAACTCCATTATCCACCCATCATGACCAAGACTCTTGTCATGATTTTGGAAACTATGGAGAACCATTTGCATCTCTTCTTTAGATATTTCCTCTATCAATCTCTCATTCCCTAGGTCATCAACAAAACTATTGAAGAAGGATGTCATTTATTACCTCAACAATGTTGATTCTATCATCTTCTTTGTAGAACTCGCCAAAGTGTTGCACCCCCAACTAAACAATATCTTTGAAATTGTGAGCTTTGGACCCATCACCTCTTTGAATGTCCCATATAATGTTTTATTTTTCTATAATTGCCAAAATAATGGAAATTTTTTGTATTCGCATCACCTTTGTAGAGCCACAAAGCCCTACTTTTAAGTCTCCATGCAAACTCTTTACCTGCAAGTACTTTCCCCTTTCAATAATCTAGCAACATCAAATTTATTTTTGAAATTTTATCTAAGCCCCTCTCTACATCTTGATTATAGGATTCAACAATTTAATGTTCTATTGAAACCAATTCTTCCTCATCCTTCATTCTTTTCATATGTGACCAACAAGATGTAACCACCTTTTTGACAAGTTTAACGTTGAAATCAAACTAGTTGTTAGTTGATTCCATCTAAGAAGCATTAAAATGTTTCCATTCCTTTGTTCCCATTCCCCATAGTTTTTGTAACAAAATCGTGTTCAACTTATGTAGCTTAACAAGCCTATGAACGGAGGATTTCCTTGAATGGATTCCCAACCCTCTAACATTAAATGTCATAATGATCATGGGAACCCCTCCGTTGGGGCATGACCCACTCTAAGAGCCCTCATAAGAGTCTTTTATGTACCTTTTTGAATTTCCTTCTTATCCTTATTCTAGTCTATAAGAATATGAGATTTACACCCCCCCCTCCAACCATTGACATTCCATTTTTATATCATCCATATTCAGACACCGTAGGATCCTAGACTCCATCATCCCCAAGCTAGAATTTTTGGATCTTAAAGAGTATCAAGAGAATTCAAGGATAGTGGAAATCTCTTCAGAATTCAAATTCTTAGGGGCCCTACTAACCCCCCAATACTCCTTATGGTTCCCTAAGATTTCATTTACCATAGGTTGCTCAACCTTACCCCCTAAATCACTCAAGTTTGTCTTGGAGAAATTACCTCCCCCTTTGACAATATTCCCAAATTATGAAAGTGATGGAAATTAATGCATATGACTGCTCAATACTACCATCAATTCAGGGCCCAACTTTTGGGAGGTGAACTCAATACACTTCCTTCTTTTCATAACCAAAAACCCATTGTTCATTGACCTTGGAGTCACATGGTTCTAAAATATATTTTTTAACTTCCTCCACCTAACTGACCTCTCCCTCTATAACAGGTTTCTCTTTAGCTATTGGTGCAATAAATTCCTTCACCTTGACACATTCACCCATACTTCCTTTCTCTCTTACAAGTAGATCCTTATACGAGGCACCATCTACTTACTTGGTTGGCTTATGGTTTTCTAGTTGCTTCTACCCTCAAATTTTTATTGACATCTTTAGAGCACAATTGATTGCCAGATGTCAATATGCATGGCATCTCACACAACGAAGAGGCACCCATTCACAACCAAGGATTTGGCAGTGTTGTTTGAAATTTCAATTTCAATCACATAACTTCCACTAAGCCATGTCTAAGATCCACCTTGACCAATATGCGAGCTATTTAACAATCATTTGAATTATTTCCTCAGTGCCATATGGGCATAAGAAGCTACAACCTTAGAGATTTTGTAACTGATTCTTGAGCTACTTAGCCTTCTAGGAAGGAAGGAAAAAAACAGACCATCAAACAAAAGGAAAGGTCTGGTTCAGTAGGTAGTTGACAATGGTTATTGAGTTAGTGGGTCCTTGGTGCATTTACTAGAATTGCTCGATGATCTGTATAAGGGAAAGATAGTGCCCACTAGTCAACTTGAGTGCCCGTCATTTGCAAAGATAAATGCAATGGGGGAGAATTTTTTATGAGGCCAGCACCAACAACAATCCAGTCATGCGATAAACCCAAGCAGAGCAGATGAGGTTGTTAGTGTGAAAATCCTCACAGCAGATCTAAGAGATGATGTATACCTCACAAGAGTAATTATGATTAAGCAAGAAAATAGAAGAAGAGTGAACAATACAGTATAATGAGCAACAGAATAATATGGGACAGTAGAACTCATATAGAAGCAATAATACTTCACACACACTAATTAATTAATCACGGTATGGACAAATAAATAGTACAATGGTAGAGAGGATTCAAATTCCTAAGGTGGCAATTTGAATTAGCCTCTCAGAGTGATCATAAGATCAGTAGAGTGTCATCGGAGCACAACTAGGTGTCCTCATGATCATCGGAGCACAAATGGAAGTCTTCATCATCATCAGTGGAGTCATCAATGCTCAAGTAACTATCAACCATCAGTCAAACTAACTCTGGCAGGTGTAACTGAGTATAAACTGAAGACAACTGGACTGGTAGGTGAAGAAGGGCGAGTTGCTTCCTAAAATCAAGGAAGAAGGGTGCATTAAGAAACTGGAGGGATAAAACTGAATAGTGAGAAGCTCCTGGTGGCTGGCTAACTAAGGGATAGGTGCTGGACTGATGACTGGGATGCATGCAAAATGCATGAAAACCCTAGAATGCATGCAAACCCTAAAAGTGCATGCATGACTGAAAATGTAAATGATCAAAATACTGGTGGGACTAGGATGGAGTATAGGAATATCCTAACACACCCCCTTAATCCATCCTGGGCCCTGGTAACTAAGACCAAAGGTCACCCAATACAATGAATAATAACAGTCAATAAATCAAGAAAGTGGGAAAATTTCATGGGAAACATACCCCCTCCTCAAAAAACAGACTGTAAGGCACACACAAAAATAAATGCTCCAAACTCAAGCAGGTGTGATGCTTGGTCATATGTCTGGAGGTATCTTCTTCTTGGGAAGAAGTGGATCATGCTCAAAAAGCATGTGTTTGTACTTGTTCTTTAGTTCGAATGTGATGAGAACAATCCAACAGTATGAGAATGATCCTTGAACCTGTGATTCGAATCAGCTGAGGTAGGATCAAATCTTTGAAAGTGCATATAGTCTTTTGTCTTCTCCTTCGAACCACCATGGGTGAGATTATGCCAAAAAGAACTATTACATGTTTGCTTGAAATCAAAATCAGATTTAAGATTTAAAAAACAGTTTCTTGAGATCTCCTTTGAACTAGCAAAGGTGAGATCAAAACTATCATATGCATGAGAAATTATCCCAAGCGAATGGCAATGGCCATATTCTTCAATGACCTTCTGAAAGCATGGAATTATGATCATATAGTAGTATAAAAGAGGAGTTAGCTGGAGAGGAGCGAATGCATTACCTTCAAAAGCTGTTTTGACCTCCGAAATAATCATGTGATCATGATGCAAACCAACAGACTCTGGTGCAAGAGAGGATTTAGGACCTTCTGCAATATCTAGAGTGTGAGCTGGCACAGAAAGAGAAGAAAGTTTGAGCATGAGTGGAGAATCTGCAAGTTCTTTGTCAACAACTTCAATATGAGATGATACTGGTTCATGATCTGAGAGACCATCAAGGGGAGTGAATGCATCACTTTGCTTGCTTTCGAATGGGTTAGGACCAAGTCCTTCATTATTGCTGCCAAATCTTTCATCCAGATGAGCCCATATCTCTTTTGGAGTCCATAACTCCTTTGGAATTTCAACACCATTACGGTATTTGAATTGGAATCTTTGGTTTGCAAACAAAGAAAACATTATTGCTTGAAAGTGCATGTCACTTTTATTTAACCAGTCAATCTTCTCTTTAGGGGATTCGAACTCTCTTTCAAAATAACAATAAAAAAGATCATGGATCTTCAAGTCTGCTATCATTCTTGGTTTCCATTCATCATAGTTGAGTGGATCAAGAGGAGTAATTCCTTATGAATACATAGAAGCTGTAGAGGACTTGCAAAAAAAATATAGAATAACTACAACTGCTTCTGCTACAAAAATGCAGAAACTGCTGCAACTGCTGCACTCGAAATCTTGATAATAACCTGCGAAAAACTCTCAGGAATGGAGACAAACAATACTCTCAACATGCTCTGATACCATGTGAAAATCCTCACAGCAGATCTAAGAGATGATGTATACCTCACAAGAGTAATTATGATTAAGCAAGAAAATAGAAGAAGAGTGAACAATACAGTATAATGAGCAACATAATAATATGGTATAGTAGAACTCAGATAGAAGCAATAATACTTCACACACACTAATTAATTAATCACAGTATGGACAAATAAATAGTACAATGGTAGAGAGGATTCGAATGCCTAAGGTGGCAATTCGAAGTAACCTCTCAGAGTGATCATAAGATCAATAGAGTGTCATCGGAGCACAACTAGGTGTCCTCATGATCATCGGAGCACAACTGGAAGTCTTCATCATCATCAGTGGAGTCATCAATGCTCAAGTAACTGTCAACCATCAGTCAAACTAATTATGGTAGGTGTAACTGAGTATAAACTGAAGACAACTGGACTGGTAGGTGAAGAAGGGCGAGTTGCTTCCTAAAATCAAGGAAGAAGGGCGCATTAAGCAACTGGAGGGCTAAAACTGAATAGTGAGAAGCTCCTGGGGGCTGGCTAACTAAGGGTTAGGTGCTGGACTAATGACTGGGATGCATGCAAACCTTAGAATGCATGCAAACCCTAAAAGTGCATGCATGACTGAAAATGTAAATGATCAAAATACTGGTGGGACTAGGATGGAGTATAGGAATATCCTAACAGTTAGTGCTAAAGTTAACTCTCGACTGCAAGAGGGCCAAGCTTAACACATCTTAATTCTCAAAGGAAAATGTTGATTGCTTGATTGTGTAACAACAGAAGTGGAATTGAAAGGGTGGATAAATGACCAATACTAAGGAATAAAATAGGTACTGATAAGTATATACAAGGGATGGTAAACAAGGATGATGTACAAGTATAGAAGCTATAAACAATAGACATACATGATCCAGCTTTGGGAATCAACTATATAACAACAGACAGTTGGTACATATATAGATGATAAATGTTTTTTAACAGAAAAACATTTTGAATAAAAAGGGGATACAAATACATAAATTTGCAATGAGAAACTAGAGATCGAAACACTATCCTTCATAAAAATAATCACTGAATTATCAAATACATTGAACAGTATTTGTATTGATTAAAAGTAAGAGTGGCTCATTTAATATTTAGCATCCTTCATACAGTCCCCAAAATACACTTACAGGGCTATAAAATTCAAACCAATAACTCAACCCTTTACAATCCTCTCGGCTGGAACTTCTCTCTCCTTTCATTAAAAATGATCAAATTTATAGAGAAGTATGCAATGTAAATTGTTACAAATTTAATTGCAAGAAGGGAGGAATTGCTAGAATCAAGTATCGTCGAATCTGGAAACAATCTTTTTTTACATATGCCCTTGAATACCTCAAACTACTTGTCTTTGTAGAAAAAGAATAAAAATTTAAATCTTGGAAAATTCTTTTGACTGCAAATTCTCCACCAAATCTTGAACTACCTTTTGTGAACTATAATTTTTCGTCAAAATAATAAAGAACCAAGAAAGCCATTTCATGCTAAACTTTTCCCAAATTCCAACTCGAGACTTCTCTGGGATAAATCTTTGTATCTTCAGTATGTGTGTGTGGATTTCTTCCGCAATTGAGCTTTTTATTTTCCATACACAATTATAGTTAGCTTAAACACACAAAAAGAATTAACTAGTTAACATAGGATCTATGTTACTGAATTGAATATGCCGTACAACCATTGTGAACCCAAGCTTATAGCTCCAACAGGGAAGATGGAGGAAGTTCCAACATGTTAAAATCATTTTTGTTTACATTTTTCAAAACATTTTAGTAACTCCATTTGTTCAATCTTGTGCAAAAAGAATCTTACAGATAACCAGAAACAAAGAAAAAGACAAGTCAATATACGGAGAGAAAGGACCAGACATGCATAAGATGCTTCACCAGACCTTCATGTCAAGCCTCGGGTTAAATTGTTAAGATGCTTCACTAGACATGCATAAGATGCTTCACCTGACCTTCATGTTAGGTCTAGGGTTGAATGCCATAACTCTCACATAGCCTTCCTTTTCTAAAGGACAGCTGGGAAGCCGGTTCCATGTCTTTTCACTTACGCTGTAAGAAACCACCTCCATGACCCTCATACAACCATTGAGTATAAAGCAGGAGAAATCCCCAACTCCTATGCAGCTTATAAACGGGCAGTCCATGGAGTTGTCAATTTCATACAAAGTCCTGTTAACATCCTCACACAACGACAAAGGCATTCTGGCGATCTCTTTCCACAATGATGAAGAAGAAGAAGAGAATTCTGCCTTCAACATTTCAAACTCCCATATAATGACCTCATGCAAAAGTCCCTGTCCCTCCCCGTCTTTGACATTGCCTCCTGTAACTAGAACCCGCGACCCACAAGTGAGCAGGTAAGGGAAAATGTGTTTTTGCTTAGCCATTTCTGGAAAGGCTGCACAAATGAAAGTCCCATTTCTGATGTTGAAACCCATGATGCCCCACTGGTCATCTATGATCGTCAAGCAGTAGAAAGTAGCATCATAAAAAACCATCTTCATTCCCATACATGGCCACACTACCCACACATCCTTCGGTAGGTGTGCAGCAATCCTCCATGACTTGTCTTTGGAATCATATATTTCCACTATATCACCTTTCTCATCACACGGTCGACCCACAACGACCACTTTGTATGCCTCTCTATTGTCGGTCTCACCTTCCATGATGCCCATGGCTCTAACCGACCATAAGGATGAGATGGGCAGAAGTTGTAGGAACGTTCTCGTCAGAGGATTGGAAACAATAAATCTTGGAAAATTGCCCAAGAAGAACAGGCCTGCAGCAGATCCATGACAATCAATCTGTATTTCCTTTTCTTTGAGGAAAGAAAGGGAGATGGAAGAGATTTTGTTCCATCTCTGGGTGAAGAAGCAGTAAAACAAACATTTAGGCATTTTAGATTGATCATTTTGCACAACTAGCCATGGCATCCTGTTCGAAGGCGCCTCTCGCTATTTGCTTGTTATGAATTTGGTTGATGAAACGAGAGCATTCCATTCCTTGCATACGCTGCGAAATCTACAGATAGATTCCACTGGAAGCCACACCAATATTTTGTATTTCAAATCGTTAGGCAATTCAGAAACCTTCCCTTGGTCGCCCATTACGATTATTATAAGTCACCTAAAGCGCAAGGCAAGAGATGAAGATGAATGTAATTGCTTCTTCAACCAGATTATATATCTGTAGATATTCGTGTTCTGCGATGGAAACAAAAGAGGGACCACTATGCGTGTTCTTGAATTGTTATCCTTCAATTATCAGAAATTTCCAAAGAATCGGGACCGCCTGTACCTGCCACTCTCTCATTATCGGAAATTTGATTTGAACAGGATAGAAGAATACGGATAGAAGTTGGGACCATTGAATTCCAAGAACACGCACAGTGGATCGGATACAGTGGGAAAGTTGACTTCCATACAATGAAAGCATTAGGATGCCATTGGAACGCACAGTTGGATCGGATAATGGGCGTGTTCTAAAGTGGGAAAGTTGAAGTGATTGTAATGGATCCGATCCACTATGCATGACCAATGGGAAAGTTGGGACCATTGACTTCCATACAATAAAAGCATTGTAAGTGGTTTTGATGGAATCCTAATACAATCTACTAAGAATTAGTTTCTCTTTATTTTAAATTATTACTTAGCTTCACAACCACTTGTTGGATTTTAACCTCCACAAACACTTTCCTACTAGAGTATTCCCAAAATCCCAAAATGACGAATGCTTAGACTACCATTTAATTTGAGGAATATCTTCACCTTCCTGTTTTCATACCCATAATATTGGAGATATAGAGCACCCTTATTTTATTTGTTGGCACGTAGAGGGAAGAATCGAGTTCTAACTTGAAAAGACCAACAAAATTACTAGATACCAGCCTATACAACATCACCTGTTAAACATATAGAGTCTCACTCGAGGCATTCAAGAGGGGGTGTAGGAGGGCCAGGCTTCTATAGACATGAAGGGTTGAGAAGAAATTGTATCATTTCTATGAACATACATCAGATCTCTAACAACTTAATAAACATAAACATATTGAGATCTATCATTCATAAACAACTATTTTTCATTATTCTTGTTTACGAGTTATCCTATGATGATATGTCCATTTGAAAACTAAAGTAAAAAAGATATCAATTTGAACACAGTTTTCAGATTTCAAAAGCATTGTGGATTTCATTAATTACCAGCCTAGATCCAAATCCTAGGCTCTATCAAGCGTCAAGAGGGATCAAATATCCCGAGGCGCAAACCTCTCCTCCAAAAGCTCCTTGAGTGCAATACTTGAGAAGAGGGTTGTACCTCGGGAGATTTGATCCCTCTCAGCGCTTGATAGAGTCTAGGATTTGGATCTAGGCTGGTTTCAGTCGCAGGCGGTGATACAAAACTGGAGTTTGATAAGCATTGTAAGGAACAGGTTAAGTTGAAAACACATATACATTTATGAATATTATCATAATGTAAGTAATAAGTATTTAGGACTGAGTAAATTGTTAAACTAGAAAAAAAAGAAAATTCGCCTAACTTTTTTTTTTTATTCTCTTTTTGTTGATTTGGGTTTTGTTTTGTTTGTTCTTCTCCTTCTTCTGCCGTCATTTCGTCATTTCGTACATTTTGATTTATTTGTTGTTCTGCAAACTATTTTTTTTGTTCTTCCAATTGTTTCAACTTTCTCTCTCGATACGCTCTTTGTCGGTCAACGTTTCGTTTTCTTTGTTCTTCTTTTCTTCTGCTATCAATTTGCCTAACTTTTTTTTTCGATTTTCGTTTTGTTGAACTGCGTTTTGTTTTGTTCGTTCTTCTCCTTCTTCTTCCGTCAGTTCGTACATTTTGATTTATTTGTTGTTCTACAACTTGATTTCTTCGTTCTTCCAACTGCTTCAACTTTATCTCCCGATACACTCTTTGTCGATCAACGTTCCGTTTTCTTTGTTCCTCTCATTCTTCTGCTGTCAATTCATCTAACTTTCTTTTTCGATATTATTTTTGTCGATCTGCATTTCGTTTTCTTCGTTCTTCTCGTTCTTCTGCTATCATTTTGTCCAATGTCCTTTTTCGAAACTCTTTTTGTTCTTTTGCTTTTCGTTTCAATTCTTCTTCTCGTTCTTTTGTTGTCATTTCGTAAGATTTTCTTCCTTGATATGTTTTACGACGTTCGACGTTCTGTATCTTTGGTTCTTCACCATTTTGTCTCATAGAATCTTCGATATGTAGCTCTTCCTTTTCTAATTTAGACTCTATATGAAAAAAATTCAAACATTAACATATACATTGAAATTTATGCATCGTTGAAATCCACACTAAAATTTATGCATCCAGGAAATCTTTACTGCAATCAATGCGTCCATGGTATAACGGCTACACTGAAAATTATGCAATAAAAAAACCCCATACACTAAAATCTATGCGTCCATACATTGAAATCAATGTGTCCACAAAATAACATCTACACTGAAAAATATGCAATAAAAAAACCCCATACACTGAAATCTATGCGTCCATACACTGAAATCAATCAGTACACAGAATAACATCTACACTGAAAAATATGCAATAAAAAACTCCATACACTGAAATCTATGTGTGCATACACTAAAATCAATGCGTCCACAGAATAACATCTACACTGAAAAATATGCAATAAAAAAACCTATACACTGAAATCTATGCAAGTATAAAACTCACTTTACATGATAATGAAATTCAATATATTTACAAAATTTTATATTTTAAAAGAAAAAAGTAGATGATTTGGGAGGATTGAAACTTGGACCTCACGCCCATTATCCCAACACCCTTGCCACTATACCACATGTAGTTCTTATTATACATAGTAAAGAACTTATATACCTATATGTAAATATTAAAATATATTTTAATTTAAATTTAAATTAAATGTTAATTTAATTTAATTTTAAATATAATTTCATGTATTTTAAATAATAAAATAATTATTAGAAAATAATTAACTTTCATTGTAAATATAAATAGTGTTTGAAATAAAAAAATTATAACAACTTAAGAGTTGTTGAATTTGAATGGTTAAAATGTTAATTCTTAGTTTTTAAGTAAAATTTACATTTTAAATGCTACCAAATATACAACTTTAGAGTGTTACAATAGTTTATGGAAGGATAGGCCAATAGTTTTTTAATCACTCGCAACTATTTGAGAAACTATGTAACTATAAATATGAAGAAAACCTATGTAAAGATTTACATAAAGGCATATAATGTTGTTATTTACAAAGATTATTTATAAACACTTGTTATGACAGTTTCACATATTATGTTAGTTATATAATTAACATACTAAAATTAATTTGTTAATATTTCAAAATAGAATTTAATTTTACTATGTTAAAAAAATTTAGACATTGTTTTTTATTTTTAAAAATTTAAACATTGTTTTTATTTTTTTTTAAATTTTAAACATTGTGTAGGTATGCGGAGTGTGGAGAGGATGGGAGGGAGGCGATGTGGAGGGGAGAAGCTGCAGGAGGGAAGGATGGGGGGAACTGCGTGGAGGAGGACGCAGGAGGGGAGTAGAGGGGAGGACACAGCTTGGGGAGGGGAGGGCAGCTCGCGGAGGGAAGGTCTGCGAAGGGGATGAGCTGCGTGGAGGAGATGGGAAGGGAGGATGCAAGAGGGGAGGGGAGGGAAGCTCGCGGAGGGGAGGACTCAGGAGGGGACAACGCAGGAGGGGAGGGCAGCACAGGAGGTCTGCATGGAGGAGCTGCGTGGAGGGTTCGCATGGAGGAGGAGAGGGGAGGATCTGCGTGGAGCAGGAGAGGGGAGGAGCTCCCGCGTGGAGGAGATGGGAGGGCTGCGTGGAGCAGGAGAGGGGAGGTCCGCGGAGGAGGGAGGATATCGTGTAGGAGGGCTGCATGGAGGGCTCACGTGGAGGAGGAGAGGGGATGGTCTGCATGGAGGATGATAGGGGAGGAGCTGTGAGGAGGGGAGGTCTGCGAAGGGAGGCCAAAAATACATGTCTTTTTAATTTTAATTATTGGCCGACATATTATTTTTTATTTGTTTATTATCATAATATTTTTTATCTGTTTATGGCCAACAATATCGACAAACACTCGACTTACAAGATCTCCCTCATACAAATGTTATTTATGCCCGACAATATCGCCAAACACTCGACTTACAAGATCTCCCTCATACAAATGTTATTTATGGCCGACAATATCGACAAACACTCGACTAACAAGATCGCCCTCATATTGGGCTGTAGAGTGCCTCTCGGCGCAATAAAAACCTATACTCTAAAATGGAATTTTCAGTATTTGAGATGTGATGAAATGTGTGTTATATTGTAGGTGAATTTTCAAAAGTTGTTATTTTGTAGATTAAATGAGAAAAATTAAACCAACATAGATCCATCTTAAACCCCTATCTAGAGGGATCCAATTTCTTGAGGTGTATTTCTTTTTTTAAATTTAAACTCAAGAAATTTGATATCTCTTGATTGATAGATCCGGGTTTAAGTTTTAAGTTTTTATTTTATAAACGAACATCGATATTTTAATTACTTTTCATAATATTTTATTTTATGAACCAACATGTTTTTTTAAACACTTTCCATAATTTTTTATTTTATGAGCCAACATGAATTTATTAATGGCCGACATAATATGGTACTTCACTTTTTACTATCACTTTTTACGTTTTATTAGATGACATGAATTTATTAATGATCGACATAATATGGTACTTCACTTTTTACTATCACTTTTTATGTTTTATTAGATGTAACACTACATGTAACGCTACATACACGTTACAACATCTCCCCCATATTGGGCTATAGAGCACCTCGTTTCACTCGGTGCAATAAATAATTTGTTTACTTGATAAATATGTTAATTATGATTTTATTTTTTTTAAGATTTAATTTTATTATATTTTTAATATTTAATATTTAAAATTTTAAATAATATTAAATATTTTTTTGTTTATTTACATTCATGTAAGAATATATAGTATCAATGGAGTGATATTAATGACATAATTCTTTTTTGTCTTTCATTATAAATTAAAAAATGAGAAAGCACTTTACTATTTTTACGAACTAATCTTCCCCGAGCCTCTAATTATTCTTGTTAGGAGCCATATTGATGGGTTCTACATCTACCCACCCAAATTCCTCCAACTTATTAACAAATAAATATGCTTGTGGATCTACCCTTACAACACTTCCCCACATTTCAGCTTTGATAAGAGTCAAATCCAAGTCCCTTCTAAAATAATATTATATGTAGTCATTAGTGAGAAAACCCTCCCAATAAACCATCTCCAAGTTGGTAAACTTAGCCTTATTCTTGAGTCAAGAATCACAAAGCTAATTAGCCTCATAGAATGTTTTATGCACCCTTTGATCAAACCCCCATAACTACCTACAAAGTCAATAGAAATGAAATCTCAATCTTTCATAAATTTTGATAAATCTCTTGAAATTTTGTTCCCACCCCCCATAGTTTTTGTAACAAAATCATGTTCATATTATGTAACTCAACAAGATTATGAAGGGAGGATTTCCTTGAATGGATGCCCAATCCTCTAACATTAAATGTCATAATGATCATGGGAAACCCTCCTTTGGGACATAACCCACTCTAAGATCCCTCATAAGAGTCTTTTATTTACCTTGTTGAATTTCCTTCTTATCCTTATTCATGGCTATACGGATATGAGATTTACACCCCACCCCTCATTGACATTCCATTTTTATATCATCCATATTCAAACAAAGTATCCTAAACTCTATCATCTCCAATCTAGGATTTTTGGATATTAAAGAGTATCAAGAGCATTCAAGAATAGTGGAAATCTCTTCAAAATTAAAACCCATAGGATCCCTACTACCCCCCCAATGCTCCTTATGGTTCCCTAAGATTTCATCTACCATAGCTTCCTCAACCTTACCCCCTAAATCACCCAAGTTTGTCTTGGAGAAATTACCTCCCCCCTTAACAATATTCCCAAATTTTGAAAGTGATGGAGATTAAGCCATATGCCAACATCAATTAAGGGCCCAACTCTTGGGAGGTGAAATCGACCCACTTCCTTCTCTTCATAACCAAAACCAATTATTCATTGACCTTAGAGCCACATAGGTCTAATTTTTTTTTTAAACTTCCTCCACCTGCCTTACCTCTTCCTCTATAACTGGTTTCCCTTTATTTATTAGTACAAGAACTTCCTTTGCCTTAACACATTCACCCATATTTCCTTTCTCTATTACAAGTAGATCCTTATACAAGGCCCCATCTACTTACTTGATTGTATTAAGGTTATCTAGTTCCTTCTACCCTCAAATTTTCATTGACATCTTTGGAGCAGATTCGGTTTCCAGATGTCAATATGCATGGCATCTCACACAATAAAGAGGCACCCCTACATAATCAAGGATTTGGCAATGTTGTATGAACTTTCAATTTCAACCACATAGATTCCAATAAGCCATGCCTAAGTTCCACCTTGACCAATATGCAGGCTATATAACAAGCATTTGAATTATTGCCTCGGTGCTATATGGGCATAAGCAACTACAACCTTAGAGCTTTTGTAACTGATTCTTGGGCTACTTGGGCTTCTAGGAAGGAAGGAGAAAAACAGATCAACAAACAAAAAGAAAGGGGTTCAATAGTTAGTTGACAATGGTTATTCAGTTAGTGGGTCCTTAGCACCTTTACTAGAATTGTTCGAAGATTTGTATAAGGGAAAGGTAGTGCCCACTAGTCGACTCAAGCACCCATCATTTGCAAAGATAAATTAGGTTCTATGTATTTTAAATTATTACTTAGCTTCACAACCATACATCTACTAAGAATTAGGTTCTCTGTATTTTAAATTATTACTTAGCTTCACAACCACTTGTTGGATTTTAACCTCCACAAACACTTTCCTACTAGAGCATTCCCAAAATGACGAATGCTTAGACTACCATTTAATTTGAGGAATATCTTCACCTTCCTTTTTTCATACCCATAATAATGGAGATATAGAGCACCCTTATTTGATTTGTTGGCACGTAGAGGGAAGACTCAAGCTCTAACATGAAAAGACCAACAAAATTTCTAGATACCGGCCTATACGACATCACCTGTTAAACATATGGACTCTCACCCGAGGCATTCAAGACGGGGTGTAGGAGGGCCAGGCTTCTATAGACATGAAGGATTGGGAGGAAATTGTATCATTTCTATGAACATACATTAGATCTTTAATAACTTAATAAACATAAACATATTGAGATCTATCATTCATAAACACCATCCATAGTTAGAATTAACATTCATAACATCATAGTCAGAAGCATTCAAAACATTCAATAGTGCACAAAGAGGGTCTCCAAAACATCTTCATTATATTAACAGTCATCCATAACCATACATCTCCTGTGCACTGCATGACAAAAACCCAGACAAAAGAATATTACATTAGTTTTCCTATCTCTCTCTCCTATGCCCTTTTTACACCTATATCTCTATATATCTATCTACTACCTATTTATAGTTTTTCTAGTGGGGGACCAAATCCCACAAACAGACCAAAAATATGCCTAACAGACCGAAACCCTAACTAAATTTCCTTCATTTGCGCTCTTTCACCCATTTGCTTCATGTGCACAATTGCACGTGTTTTGCAAAACTGATCCCTTCTTGATCCCACTCCAACATGATCCCTCTGGATGACATAAAGAACTCAAGGGCCATTAACCAAAACAATACACAAACCTAATTACTCAATTCACTAGGTACACACCAAACTAAGGTGAATCAACATTTAAGCATCGGATACAACTAATTAGTCTGATCATAGGATTTGGACAAAATTGTTATGAAGACATATGCATGTATAGGAATAATCTCAAATACAGAAATCTTGAATTACTGCATCAAATGGAATTGGATTTTTGAAACAATTTCGACGTCAGCAAACGATTTTATAAACTTTGAACTTTCAATATGTTAATTGCGTGGCATGACATTAATGTACTGTGATCTTCAAAGAGTCCGGCTAGAAAAGATTATATAAAATTTTGTGGTGAATGTATATTGTGCCATCAAAATTGAACAGTAGCCATATCTAGAAGAGGAAGATGGTAATTGGGTCCCACAAGTCTAGCTAGAGGATGATGTTAATGTATAGATGTACAATCTTCAAACACCATAATTCCAGAGGTTTTTTTTTTTTAGAGGTTTTGATTGTATTAAATCCTTTTAAATATAACTATTATGAAAAAACATTGGATTATATGGAATTTATATTTTGGGATTTTTATGAAAAATCATTGGATTGAATGGAATTTAGATTTTGGAATTTTTTATTTTGTTGGATTTTGATTTTTTTTTGTTAAAATGAAATTTTTTTATTTCCCTCGATTAAAATGGAATTTCATATTAAACATTGAAATATTTGTTGGTTAGCTATTTTTCATTATTCTTGTTTACGAGTTATCCCATGATGATATGTCCATTTGAAAACTAAAGTAAAAAAGATATCAATTTGAACACAGTTTTCAGATTTCAAAAGCATTGTGGATTTCATTAATTACTAGTCTAGATCCAAATCCTAGGCTCTATCAAGTGCCGAGAGGGATCAAATATCCCTAGGTGCAAACCTCTCCTCGAAAAGCTCCTTGAGTGCAATACTTGAGAAGAGGGTTGCACCTCGGGAGATTTGATCCCTCTTGGCGCTTGATAGAGCCTAGGATTTGGATCTAGGCTAGTTTCAGTCGCGGGCGATGATACAAAACTAGAGTTTGATCAACATTGTAAGGAACAGGTTAAGTTGAAAACACAGATACATTTATGAGGATTATCATAATGTAAGTAATAAGTATTTAGGATTGAGTAAATTGTTAAACTGGAAAATAGAGAAAATTCGCCTAACTTTTTTTTTTATTCTCTTTTTGTTGATCTGCGTTTTGTTTTGTTTGTTCTTCTCCTTCTTCTGCCGTCATTTCGTCATTTCGTACATTTTGATTTATTTGTTGTTCTGCAAATTGTTTTTTTTGTTCTTCCAATTGCTTCAACTTTCTCTCTCGATACACTCTTTATCGGTCAACGTTTCATTTTCTTTGTTCTTCTTTTCTTCCGCTGTCAATTCGCCTAACTTTTTTTTCGATTTTCTTTTTGTTGAACTGCGTTTTGTTTTGTTCGTTCTTTTCCTTCTTCTTCCATTAGTTCGTACATTTTGATTTATTTGTTGTTCTGCAACTTGATTTCTTTGTTCTTCCAACTGCTTCAACTTTATCTCCCGATACACTCTTTGTCGATCAACGTTTCGTTTTCTTTGTTCCTCTCGTTCTTCTGCTGTCAATTCGTCTAACTTTCTTTTTCGATATTATTTTTGTCGATCTGCATTTCGTTTTCTTCGTTCTTCTGCTGTCATTTTGTCCAACTTCCTTCTTCGAAACTCTTTTTGTTCTTTTGCTTTTCATTTCAAGTCTTCTTCTCACTCTTTTGTTGTCATTTCATAATATTTTCTTCCTTGATATGTTTTACGACGTTCGGCGTTCTGTATCTTTGGTTCTTCACCAATTTGTCTCATAGAATCTTCCGCATGTAGCTCTTCCTTTTCTAGTTTAGACTCTATATAAAAAAATTCAAACATTAACATATACATTGAAATTTATGCATCGTTGAAATCCACACTAAAATTTATGCATCCAGGAAATCTACACTGAAATCAATGCATCCATGGTATAACAGCTACACTGAAAATTATGCAATAAAAAAACCCCATACACTGAAATCTATGCGTCCATACATTGAAATCAATGCATCCACAAAATAACATCTACACTGAAAAATATGCAATAAAAAAAATCCATACACTGAAATCTATGCGTCCATACACTGAAATCAATGCGTCCACAGAATAACATCTACACTGAAAAATATACAATAAAAAATTCCATACACTGAAATCAATGCGTCCACATAATAACATCTACACTGAAAAATATGCGATAAAAAACCCATACACTGAAATCTATGCAAGTATAAAACTCACTTTACATGATAATGAAATTCAATATATTTACGAAATTCTATATTTTAAAAGAAAAAAGTAGAATATTTGGGAGGATTGAAACTTGGACCTCACACCCATTATCCCAACACCCTTGCCACTATACCACATGTAGTTCTTATTATACATAGTAAAGAACTTATATACCTATATGTAAATATTAATATATATTTAAATTTAAATTTAAATTAAATGTTAATTTAATTTAATTTTAAATATAATTTCATGTAGTTTAAATAATAAAATAATTAACTTTCATTGTAAATATAAATAGTGTTTGAAATAAAAAAAAATTATAACAACTTAAGAGTTGTTGAATTTGAATGGTTAAAATGTTAATTCTTGGTTTTTAAGTAAAATTTACATTTTAAATGCTACCAAATATACAACTTTAGAGCGTTACAATAGTTTATGGAAGGATAGGCCAATAGTTTTTTAATCACTCGCAACTATTTGAGAAACTATGTAACTATAAATATGAAGAAAACCTATGTAAAGATTTACATAAAGGCATATAATGTTCTTATTTACAAAGATTATTTATAAACGCTTGTTATGACAGTTGTCATGTCCCAAATTTGGTATTGGGTCACAATGGCCTAATCACATTGGCCCTATTCATGAGAGTTTGTCAAATTGATGCTAAAGGTCAAATAATTGCAAAAGAGGAAAATTACTAGTTTCCTAGGTTTGGGGTGGAAGCTTTGGGATTTGGAATAATGGGGATAATAAATAATGTTTGAACATTAGAATGGCATAAATATTTAATAAAGGAGCTAAATAAATATATACAAGTGAAAATCAAAGTGGCATTTCATCATGAAGACACATGGAGGAAGTGGGACCCACATATGGCTAGATTTCCCCACTACACTTGGCATCATTCTCTCACCAATTCGAATTCAAGGTGAATGGTAACATACTTGGGGGAGTCCAAAAGGTATTATTCATTGCATGACTCATCCAAGGTCGAAATATAGAGGAAGAGTAACTCCCATGGAAGAGGAAGAGGCAATTTGGAGCTAGTGTGACACTTGGGCTAGATTCCCTAGCTCTATGACAACAATGATGAAGATGCTATGACACCTATGACACAAATCAGACCTGAAGGCTGACATATGACATATATGACATGTCAGGGCTAAAAATAGACTCCAATAGGGCGCTCAAGGGTGTTAGGGCAGCTAAGATGGTTCCACATGTGATTTGGTGGAAGTGGGAGACTAGGAATTGTTGTACAAGTGGCGTTCTTTGGAATCTCTTCCCAACATGAGTTGGAATGAGTCTCTTGGAAGGAATTCGACCCATGGAGGACATTAGAAGTTTATAAATATCAATAACAAAGAATAAAACCAGCTTTTGATCATTTGTAGAATTTGCAATTGCATTTGTGAAGAGGGAGAGCTAGTGGATGACTAGTTTCTTGCCTTAGCCAATTTCGAGGGTGAAAGATTCCCATCCAAGTTGGTAATTGGAAAGGCCATTCAGACCTTTCATTTGGAGATTTAATGGAGTATTTATTTGCAAGTGTAAGCTACAGGTCAGCTCATGGTTTCTTCTATTGCAGCTCACTCCTTCAACCATTTCCAGTTTTGATGGCATATTCTTGATCCTTGAGGGAGGGCGTTTTTGGTGAGATATTGTACTATTTGGGGAAGCTTTTAATGCCCCATTTCTTTTGTAATATGAATTAAATACTCTGTTCTTCATCTACAAAAATTATCAGGTCGAAATTCCAAGTAGAAATGTATAAATCTCATTTTTAATGGAAGAACAATGCCATTTCCCCACTACCTTGTTGTGAGCCAATGTATTGATGATGATTTCGAATGAATGGATGATTCTATGATATATTTGTGGTCAATATAATGCCATGGATGTCTTCTACAAGTTTCATGTACTGTACTTGGGCATTTGAAGCATTTTTACTGAGTTTAGTTGTATTGGGAGGTGAAATAGTGCCATTTCCCCAAGGGTCGAATTGGGGATTTTTGCAGTTGAATGGGAGAGGGTGAGAAAAGTTGTAATAAACCATTAATGGTGCATATGAGACCTTAATAAAATACTTAACACATTACATACCTATGTTCATAAATTTGAGTGGGTTTGGAGGCATTTGGGAAGCCATTTTCAGTACTTACCTCAGGGGGATTTGAACCCCAAATTACTAGTAAAATTGCATACTTGGTCCAGAATCTTAAGAGAGTTTTCAGAGGTCTTTTGGTGGCCATATATCATCCCTGAACATCATATTCAAGTCCTAATATCATTAATACACCTTCCTTGAAGATTTGAAGGCATTTGGAGTCAATTTGAGACCTAGAGACCAATACTAGTCAAAGGGAAATCACTAGTAAAGTTACCTACATTGACCAGAATTGAAAGAGTATTTGCAGAAGTGTTTTAAAGGTACAAAGGCATCCCTAAAACACATTTATGTTATAATATCATTCATATACCTTCTCAGAATATTTGGGATCATTTGGGGCAAATTTGGGACCTAGAGATCGAAACTAGTCAAAGGTCGAACCAAGGAAAAAAGTGAAAAATTGCAATTTTAATAAAATTCCTAACAAGGGACATTACAGTGGTATCAGAGCATGGTCCTTGCACCTGTGGATTAGGTACATACATTCAAGAATAATAGGCAGCCATGTCTTACTATTATGATGAATCCTATGAGTACAATTCTTATGAGGAATATGCAGATGCTTATGAGCAATATGAAGCAGAATGTGAATGGTACAAGGAAGAGAAGCCATCATGCAACACTTCTTACAATTTCAAGAGAAATGAAGATTATTCTTATGACTTTAAATCTGATGAATATGAGTGTGTCACACCAACCAAGGATAATTCTATGAGTGAGTTCCAAAGATGGAGAGCAAAATATAAAACCTTTCCCCAACAATATCAAAAATATCAAGAATATCTTGCTTTTAGCAAAAATACACAAAATGCCATGTCTTTTGAGTACTATGCTGAACATGTTTTTGAAAATAGGCCCGAAAATGAAGATGTGGAGTTAGTGAAGAAAGGTTTATGCCCTTCTTGTAAAAACCCTTGGAGCGAGTATCATATATGTGTGCATGAAATGATGTCCTCGTTGAGGAGAGCTTTTGAGATTTATTCAAGAAGGGATTCCAAATATACCGATCCTAAGGAAAACAAGGGGAAAAATGAATCAGCTTGCTTGAAGGAGAAAAATGAAGAGGCATCACAAGAGCATGAAGAAGATTCTATTGAAAATATAGAAGATCATTTCGAGACACCTTCTAGCTTAGACATGAACCAAAGAGCATCTACTGATGGATGCTTAAACTATGAAGGAGTACCTACTGATGGGTGCTCACACCTCTATGTTGGTGACATAGAGATCACTTTTGAAAGTGTTGCTGCAAGCCCAAGTTCCATTAAGCATGATAATGAAGACCTTGTAGCAGTTGAAGAAGAACCAAGATCAACTTCCCCATCACCACTTGAGCTTCATGAAATTGGTCCAAGCAAAAATGAAGAAGATGAGGAGGTTCATTTGCAAGAGCCTCATTTTCTTGAAGGGTCCTTAAAGATGAATGAAAAGAAGATCTAAGAGTCCCTCAGGATTCTCCACGACACTCAAGCATTGGTGTCAAATTCTTGTTGGAGAGCTACTTCATTGGAGGAAACATCCTTCATTGAAGACATGGAGAAGATTCAAAGAGCAATGTGCAACATCAAAGGTAATTTCATGTCTTTGCTTTTTGATAGAAACCATTTGTTTGAGCTTAATGAGTTGTTACATGATGCATACTTGAAGAATAATGAGGATATTCATAAGCTCACAATTCAAAATGAGCAACTTCTTGAAAAGTTGCAAGATATTTGTTTTTCCTCCTATGTTTCAGATTGTCAAATGGTAGATTATTTGGAGGATTCTCATGACATGGTGGATCATGAGAAATGTGGGAATTTGAATGTTCTTAATGTGTTTGAAGATGAACTTGAAGAGATCCAAACACTTGATGTGGTGGAAGAGGAACTTGAATTGTCTTTTGATGAAGGTTATGCAATTTTTAAAGAAGAGCATGATTCCTCTACATTGGAACCAATCTATGACAAAGGTTTTCCACTTTTCAAGGAGCTGCATGATACTACCCACATGGCTACTTTCCATGATGAAAATTCTGCATTTTTTTATCATTTGGGTGAGTTAGTTCATTCTCCTACATCCTACAATTCCATGTTTTGCAGTATTAGTCTCAATGAAGTATGGGTGAAAGGGTTCTTTTTGATGGTACCACATGAGGAGTATGGAACTCCTAGATTTACCTTTTATGATGACATGGTTGGAGCACATTCTTCTTCACATTTGAATCAACATTACTTGTCACTTTATGATGATGCAAATCTACATGGATGCACCCATGATATGCATTTGAGTCACTTGAAGACTCATGGTTTTTCTTACTCAATACTTGATTCATTCGATGTTAGAGGAACTTCATCCAACACTTGGGTGAATAGATTTATGATGGGAGAATATTTTTATTGGAAGCCACATACTTTGTTACATCTTTATGATTCTCACATTCATGGATGTATGGGTGAGACTTCTTTGCGTCATTTGAAGTCTCCTTGTTTTTTCTGCTCATTATTTGGTTCAGATTTTAGTGGAGATTCTTCATTCACTTCTTGGATGAAAGAATACATGGTTGAATATTTTGATGCATATCACATCCTTTTGGAGAAGCATTATAGGACATGGGATCCTCACCTATTTCATTGGAGTAGATTTGATTGGTCACTTGAAGATTGTATGCACTTGAAAAATCGTGGTCTACTTGCTTGGAGGTACAAGCACTTTCATGATTCTTTGATGAAGCACCTCCTTGATGTACATTTTCATTATGTAGTTATGTACTTTGATGGTATATATTTTGTACTCATGATGTTTGGAAGAATGCATACAAGAAAATGGGATCCAGAAATCATCTTATCTGATTGTATGGGTTGGAGAGCAATCTTCATTGTTGGGGTGCAATACAAGCAATGGGACCCTGGAATAATTTTTATCTCATTGGTTTCATATTTTTTTGGGGGGAAGCAAGCAGTATGGGAGATGGATTCCCCACTTAATAAAGTGATTTTAATCAGAGTAGTGCAGCATCAAGCATGGTGGTTCCTCTCTAAAATCTTCATGGAAACTCAAAGACTCATGGTTGGGCAATTCAATGGCAACTTCAAAGAATTATACAGAAAGCAGGTTCTTCAACACCCACATTTAAAATTGCTTGAGGACAAGCAATATTGGGAAGGGAGGATTTGTCATGTCCCAAATTTGGTATTGGGTCACAATGGCCTAATCACATTGGCCCTATTCATGAGAGTTTTTCAAATTGATGCTAAAGGTCAAATAATTGCAAAAGAGGAAAATTACTAGTTTCCTAGGTTTGGGGTGGAAGCTTTGGGATTTGGAATAATGGGGATAATAAATGATGTTTGAACATTAGAATGGCATAAATATTTAATAAAGGAGCTAAATAAATATATACAAGTGAAAATCAAAGTGGCATTTCATCATGAAGATACATGGAGGAAGTGGGACCCACATATGGCTAGATTTCCCCACTACACTTGGCATCATTCTCTCACCAATTCGAATTCAAGGTGAATGGTAACATACTTGGGGGAGTCCAAAATGTATTATTCATTGCATGAATCATCCAAGGTCAAAATATAGAGGAAGAGTAACTCCCATGGAAGAGGAAGAGTCAATTTGGAGCTAGTGAGACACTTGGGCTAGTTTCCCTAGCTCTATGACAACAATGATGAAGATGCTATGACACCTATGACACAAATCAGACCTGAAGGATGAAATATGACATATATGACATGTCAGGGCTAAAAATAGACTCCAAGAGGGTGCTCAAGGGTGTTAGGGAAGCTAAGATGGTTACACATGTGATTTGGTGGAAGTGGGAGACTAGGAATTGTTGTACAAGTGGCGTTCTTTGGAATCTCTTCCCAACATGAGTTGGAATGAGTCTCTTGGAAGGAATTCGACCCATGGAGGAAATTAGAAGTTTATAAATGTCAATAACAAAGAATGAAACCAGATTTTGATCATTTGTAGAATTTGCAATTGCATTTGTGAAGAGGGAGAGCTAGTGGATGACTAGTTTCTTGCCTTAGCCAATTTCGAGGGTGAAAGATTCCCATCCAAGTTGGTAATTGGAAAGGCCATTCAGACCTTTCATTTGGAGATTTAATGGAGTCTTTATTTGCAGGTGTAAGATACAGGTCATCTCATGGTTTCTTCTATTGCAGCTCACTCCTTCAACCATTTCCAGTTTTGATGGCATATTCTTGATCCTTGAGGGAGGGTGTTTTTGGTGAGATATTGTACTCTTTGGGGAAGCTTTTAATGCCCCATTTCTTTTGTAATATGAATTAAATACTCTGTTCTTCATCTACAAAAAGTATCAGGTCGAAATTCCAAGTAGAAATGTATAAATCTCATTTTTAATGGAAGAACAATGCCATTTCCCCACTACCTTGTTGTGAGCCAATGTATTGATGATGATTTCGAATGAATGGATGATTCTATGATATATTTGTGGTCAATATAATGCCATGGATGTATTCTACAAGTTTCATGTACTGTAATTGAGCATTTGAAGCATTTTTACTCAGTTTAGTTGTATTGGGAGGTGAAATAGTGCCATTTCCCCAAGGGTCGAATTGGGGATTTTTGCAGTTGAATGGGAGAGGGTGAGAACAGTTGTAATAAACCATTAATGGTGCATATGAGACCTTAATAACATACTTAACACATTACATACCTCTGTTCATAAATTTGAGTGGGTTTGGAGGCATTTGGGAAGCCATTTTCAGTACTTACCTCAGGGGGATTTGAACCCCAAATTACTAGTAAAATTGCATACTTGGTCCAGAATCTTAAGAGAGTTTTCAGAGGTCTTTTGGTGGCCATATATCATCCCTGAACATCATATTCAAGTCCTAATATCATTAATACACCTTCCTTGAATATTTGAAGGCATTTGGAGTCAATTTGAGACCTAGAGACCAATACTAGTCAAAGGGAAATCACTAGTAAAGTTACCTACATTGACCAGAATTGAAAAAGTATTTGCAGAATTGTTTTAAAGGTACAAAGGCATCCCTAAAACAAATTTATGTTATAATATCATTCATATACCTTCTCAGAATATTTGGGATCATTTGGGGCAAATTTGGGACCTAGAGATCGAAACTAGTCAAAGGTCGAACCAAGGAAAAAAGTGGAAAATTGCAATTTTAATAAAATTCCTAACAAGGGACATTACAGTGGTATCAGAGCATGGTCCTTGCACCTGTGGATTAGGTACATACATTCAATAATAATAGGCATCCATGTCTTACTATTATGATGAATCCTATGAGTACAATTCTTATGAGGAATATGCAGATGCTTATGAGCAATATGAAGCAGAATGTGAATGGTACAAGGAAGAGATGCTATCATGCAACACTTCTTACAATTTCAAGAGAAATGAAGATTATTCTTATGACTTTAAATCTGATGAATATGAGTGTGTCACACCAACCAAGGATAATTCTATGAGTGAGTTCCAAAGATGGAGAGCAAAATATAAAACCTTGCCCCAACAATATCAAAAATATCAAGAATATCTTGCTTTTAGCAAAAATACACAAAATGCCATGTCTTTTGAGTACTATGCTGAACATGTTTTTGAAAATAGGCCTAAAAATGAAGATGTGGAGTTAGTGAAGAAAGGTTTATGCCCTTCTTGTAAAAACCCTTGGAGCGAGTATCATATATGTGTGTATGAAATGATGTCCTCGTTGAGGAGAGCTTTTGAGATTTATTCAAGAAGGGATTCCAAATATACTGATCCAAAGGAAAACAAGGGGAAAAATGAATCAGCTTGCTTGAAGGAGAAAAATGAAGAGGCATCACAAGAGCATGAAGAATATTCTATTGAAAATATGGAAGATCATTTCGAGACACCTTCTAGCT
Organism: Larix kaempferi; assembly: GCA_027924585.1. Lineage (NCBI taxonomy): Eukaryota > Viridiplantae > Streptophyta > Pinopsida > Pinales > Pinaceae > Larix > Larix kaempferi. The sequence goes on along the minus strand of BSBM01000632.1, from coordinate 25,179,667 downwards.
TAGACATGAACCAAAGAGCATCTACTGATGGATGCTTAAACTATGAAGGAGTACCTACTAATGGGTGCTCACACCTCTATGTTGGTGACATAGAGATCACTTTTGAAAGTGTTGTTGCAAGCCCAAGTTCCATTAAGCATGATAATGAAGACCTTGTAGCAGTTGAAGAAGAACCAAGATCAACTTCCCCATCACCACTTGAGCTTCATGAAGTTGGTCCAAGCAAAAATGAAGAAGATGAGGAGGTTCATTTGCAAGAGCCTCATTTTCTTGAAGGGTCCTTAAAGATGAATGAAAAGAAGATCCAAGAGTCCCTCAGCATTCTCCATGACACTCAAGCATTGGTGTCAAATTCTTGTTGGAGAGCTACTTCATTGGAGGAAACATCCTTCATTGAAGACATGGAGAAGATTCAAAGAGCAATGTGCAACATCAAAGGTAATTTCATGTCTTTGCTTTTTTATAGAAACCATTTGTTTGAGCTTAATGAGTTGTTACATGATGCATACTTGAAGAATAATGAGGATATTCATAAGCTCACAATTCAAAATGAGCAACTTCTTGAAAAGTTGCAAGATACTTGTTTTTCCTCCTATGTTTCAGATTGTCAAATGGTAGATTATTTGGAGGATTCTAATGACATGGTGGATCATGAGAAATGTGGGAATTTGAATGTTCTTAATGTGTTTGAAGATGAACTTGAAGAGATCCAAACACTTGATGTGGTGGAAGAGGAACTTGAATTGTCTTTTGATGAAGGTTATGCAATTTTTAAAGAAGAGCATGATTCCTCTACATTGGAACCAATCTATGACAAAGGTTTCCCACTTTTGAAGGAGCTGCATGATACTACCCACATGGCTACTTTCCATGATGAAAATTCTGCATTTTTTTATCATTTGGGTGAGTTAGTTCATTCTCCTACATCCTACAATTCCATGTTTTGCAGTATTAGTCTCAATGAAGTATGGGTGAAAGGGTTCTTTTTGATGGTGCCACATGAGGAGTATGGAACTCCTAGATTTACCTTTTATGATGACATGGTTGGAGCACATTCTTCTTCACATTTGAATCAACATTATTTGTCACTTTATGATGATGCGAATCTACATGGATGCACCTATGATATGCATTTGAGTCACTTGAAGACTCATGGTTTTTCTTACTCAATACTTGATTCATTCGATGTTAGAGGAACTTCATCCAACACTTGGGTGAATAGATTTATGATGGGAGAATATTTTTATTGGCAGCCACATACTTTGTTACATCTTTATGATTCTCACATTCATGGATGTATGGGTGAGACTTCTTTGCGTCATTTGAAGTCTCCTTGTTTTTTCTGCTCATTATTTGGTTCAAATTTTAGTGGAGATTCTTCATTCACTTCTTGGATGAAAGAATACATGGTTGAATATTTTGATGCATATCACATCCTTTTGGAGCAGCATTATAGGACATGGGATCCTCACCTATTTCATTGGAGTAGATTTGATTGGTCACTTGAATATTGTATGCACTTGGAAAATCGTGGTCTACTTGCTTGGAGGTACAAGCACTTTCATGATTCTTTGATGAAGCACCTCCTTGATGTACATTTTCATTATGTAGTTATGTACTTTGATGATATATATTTTGTACTCGTGATGTTTGGAAGAATGCATACAAGAAAATGGGATCCAGGAATCATCTTATCTGATTGTATGGGTTGGAGAGCACTCTTCATTGTTGGGGTGCAATACAAGCAATGGGACCCTGGAATAATTTTTATCTCATTGGTTTCATATTTTTTTGGGGGGAAGCAAGCAGTATGGGAGATGGATTCCCCACTTAATAAAGTGATTTTAATCAGAGTAGTGCAGCATCAAGCATGGTGGTTCCTCTCTAAAATCTTCATGGAAACTCAAAGGCTCAAGGTTGGGCAATTCAATGGCAACTTCAAAGAATTATACAGAAAGCAGGTTCTTCAACACCCACATTTAAAATTGCTTGAGGACAAGCAATATTGGGAAGGGAGGATTTGTCATGTCCCAAATTTGGTATTGGGTCACAATGGCCTAATCACATTGGCCCTATTCATGAGAGTTTTTCAAATTGATGCTAAAGGTCAAATAATTGCAAAAGAGGAAAATTACTAGTTTCCTAGGTTTGGGGTGGAAGCTTTGGGATTTGGAATAATGGGGATAATAAATGATGTTTTAACATTAGAATGGCATAAATATTTAATAAAGGAGCTAAATAAATATATACAAGTTAAAATCAAAGTGGCATTTCATCATGAAGACACATGGAGGAAGTGGGACCCACATATGGCTAGATTTCCCCACTACACTTGGCATCATTCTCTCACCAATTCGAATTCAAGGTGAATGGTAACATACTTGGGGGAGTCCAAAATGTATTATTCATTGCATGACTCATCCAAGGTCAAAATATAGAGGAAGAGTAACTCCCATGGAAGAGGAAGAGGCAATTTGGAGCTAGTGAGACACTTGGGCTAGATTCCCTAGCTCTATGACAACAATGATGAAGATGCTATGACACCTATGACACAAATCAGACCTTAAGGCTGACATATGACATATATGACATGTCAGGGCTAAAAATAGACTCCAAGAGGGTGCTCAAGGGTGTTAGGGAAGCTAAGATGGTTCCACATGTGATTTGGTGGAAGTGGGAGACTAGGAATTGTTGTACAAGTGGCGTTCCTTGGAATCTCTTCCCAACATGAGTTGGAATGAGTCTCTTGGAAGGAATTCGACCCATGGAGGACATTAGAAGTTTATAAATGTGAATAACAAGGAATGAAACCGGCTTTTTATCATTTGTAGAATTTGCAATTGCATTTGTGAAGAGGGAGAGCTAGTGGATGACTAGTTTCTTGCCTTAGCCAATTTCGAGGGTGAAAGATTCCCATCCAAGTTGGTAATTGGAAAGGCCATTCAGACCTTTCATTTGGAGATTTAATGGAGTATTTATTTGCAGGTGTAAGATACAGGTCAGCTCATGGTTTCTTCTATTGCAGCTCACTCCTTCAACCATTTCCAGTTTTGATGGCATATTCTTGATCCTTGAGGGAGGGCGTTTTTGGTGAGATATTGTACTCTTTGGGGAAGCTTTTAATGCCCCATTTCTTTTGTAATATGAATTAAATACTCTTTTCTTAATCTCCAAAAAGTATCATGTCTAAATTCCAAGTAGAAATGTATAAATCTCATTTTTAATGGAAGAACAATCCCATTTTCCCACTACCTTGTTGTGAGCCAATGTATTCATGATGATTTCGAATGAATGGATGATTCTATGATATATTTGTGGTCAATATAATGCCATGGATGTCTTATACAAGTTTCATGTACTTTAATTGAGCATTTGAAGCATTTTTACTCAGTTTAGTTGTATTGGGAGGTGAAATAGTGCCATTTCCCCAAGGGTCGAATTGGGGATTTTTGCTGTTGAATGGGAGAGGGTGAGAACAGTTGTAATAAACCATTAATGGTGCATATGAGACCTTAATAACATACTTAACATATTACATACCTATGTTCATAAATTTGAGTGGGTTTGGAGGCATTTGGGAAGCCATTTTCAGTACTTACCTCAGGGGGATTTGAACCCCAAATTACTAGTAAAATTGCATACTTGGTCCAGAATCTTAAGAGAGTTTTCAGAGGTCTTTTGGTGGCCATATATCATCCCGGAACATCATATTCAAGTCCTAATATCATTAATACACCTTCCTTGAAGATTTGAAGGCATTTGGAGTCAATTTGAGACCTAGAGACCAATACTACTCAAAGGGAAATCACTAGTAAAATTACCTACATTTACCAGAATTGAAAGAGTATTTGCAGAAGTGTTTTAAAGGTACAAAGGAATCCCTAAAACACATTTATGTTATAATATCATTCATATACCTTCTCAGAAGATTTGGGATCATTTGGGGCAAATTTGGGACCTAGAGATCGAAACTAGTCAAAGGTCGAACCAAGGAAAAAAGTGGAAAATTGCAATTTTAATAAAATTCCTAACAAGGGACATTACAGTGGTATCAGAGCATGGTCCTTGCACCTGTGGATTAGGTACATACATTCAAGAATAATAGGCAGCCATGTCTTACTATTATGATGAATCCTATGAGTACAATTCTTATGAGGAATATGCAGATGCTTATGAGCAATATGAAGCAGAATGTGAATGGTACAAGGAAGAGATGTCATCATGCAACACTTCTTACAAATTCAAGAGAAATGAAGATTATTCTTTTGACTTTAAATCTGATGAATATGAGTGTGTCACACCAACCAAGGATAATTCTATGAGTGAGTTCCAAAGATGGAGAGCAAAATATAAAACCTTGCCCCAACAATATCAAAAATATCAAGAATATCTTTCTTTTAGCAAAAATACACAAAATGCCATGTCTTTTGAGTACTATGCTGAACATGTTTTTGAAAATAGGCCCAAAAATGAAGATGTGGAGTTAGTGAAGAAAGGTTTATGCCCTTCTTGTAAAAACCCTTGGAGCGAGTATCATATATGTGTGCATGAAATGATGTCCTCGTTGAGGAGAGCTTTTGAGATTTATTCTAGAAGGGATTCCAAATATACTGATCCTAAGGAAAACAAGGGGAAAAATGAATCATCTTGCTTTAAGGAGAAAAATGAAGAGGCATCACAAGAGCATGAAGAATATTCTATTGAAAATATGGAAGATCATTTCGAGACACCTTCTAGCTTAGACATGAACCAAAGAGCATCTACTGATGGATGCTTAAACTATGAAGGAGTACCTACTGATGGGTGCTCACACCTCTATGTTGGTGACATAGAGATCACTTTTGAAAGTGTTGCTGCAAGCCCAAGTTCCATTAAGCATGATAATGAAGACCTTGTAGCAGTTGAAGAAGAACCAAGATCAACTTCCCCATCACCACTTGAGCTTCATGAAGTTGGTCCAAGCAAAAATGAAGAAGATGAGGAGGTTCATTTGCAAGAGCCTCATTTTCTTGAAGGGTCCTTAAAGATGAATGAAAAGAAGATCCAAGAGTCCCTCAGCATTCTCCATGACACTCAAGCATTGGTGTCAAATTCTTGTTGGAGAGCTACTTCATTGGAGGAAACATCCTTCATTGAAGACATGGAGAAGATTCAAAGAGCAATGTGCAACATCAAAGGTAATTTCATGTCTTTGCTTTTTGATAGAAACCATTTGTTTGAGCTTAATGAGTTGTTACATGATGCATACTTGAAGAATAATGAGGATATTCATAAGCTCACAATTCAAAATGAGCAACTTCTTGAAAAGTTGCAAGATACTTGTTTTTCCTCCTATGTTTCAGATTGTCAAATGGTAGATTATTTGGAGGATTCTCATGACATGGTGGATCATGAGAAATGTGGGAATTTGAATGTTCTTAATGTGTTTGAAGATGAACTTGAAGAGATCCAAACACTTGATGTGGTGGAAGATGAACTTGAATTGTCTTTTGATGAAGGTTATGCAATTTTTAAAGAAGAGCATGATTCCTCTACATTGGAACCAATCTATGACAAAGGTTTCCCACTTTTGAAGGAGATGCATGATACTACCCACATGGCTACTTTTCATGATGAAAATTCTGCATTTTTTTATCATTTGGGTGAGTTAGTTCATTCTCCTACATCCTACAATTCCATGTTTTGCAGTGTTAGTCTCAATGAAGTATGGGTGAAAGGGTTCTTTTTGATGGTGCCACATGAGGAGTATGGAACTCCTAGATTTACCTTTTATGATGACATGGTTGGAGCACATTCTTCTTCACATTTGAAGCAACATTATTTTTCACTTTATGATGATGCAAATCTACATGGATGCACCTATGATATGCATTTGAGTCACTTGAAGACTCATGGTTTTTCCTACTCAACACTTGATTCATTCGATGTTAGAGGAACTTCATCCAACACTTGGGTGAATAGATTTATGATGGGAGAATATTTTTATTGGCAGCCACATACTTTGTTACATCTTTATGATTCTCACATTCATGGATGTATGGGTGAGACTTCTTTGAGTCATTTGAAGTCTCCTTGTTTTTTCTGCTCATTATTTGGTTCAGATTTTAGTGGAGATTCTTCATTCACTTCTTGGATGAAAGAATACATGGTTGAATATTTTGATGTATATCACATCCTTTTGGAGCAGCATTATAGGACATGGGATCCTCACCTATTTCATTGGAGTAGATTTGATTGGTCACTTGAAGATTGTATGCACTTGGAAAATCGTGGTCTACTTGCTTGGAGGTACAAGCACTTTCATGATTCTTTGATGAAGCACCTCCTTGATGTACATTTTCATTGTGTAGTTATGTACTTTGATGATATATATTTTGTACTCATGATGTTTGGAAGAATGCATACAAGAAAATGGGATCCAGGAATCATCTTATCTGATTGTATGGGTTGGAGAGCACTCTTCATTGTTGGGGTGCAATACAAGCATTGGGACCCTGGAATAATTTTTATCTCATTGGTTTCATATTTTTTTGGGGGGAAGCAAGCAGTATGGGAGATGGATTCCGCACTTAATAAAGTGATTTTAATCAGAGTAGTGCAGCATCAAGCATGGTGGTTCCTCTCTAAAATCTTCATGGAAACTCAAAGACTCAAGGTTGGGCAATTCAATGGCAACTTCAAAGAATTATACAGAAAGCAGGTTCTTTAACACCCACATTTAAAATTGCTTGAGGACAAGCAATATTGGGAAGGGAGGATTTGTCATGTCCCAAATTTGGTATTGGGTCACAATGGCCTAATCACATTGGCCCTATTCATGAGAGTTTTTCAAATTGATGCTAAAGGTCAAATAATTGCAAAAGAGGAAAATTACTAGTTTCCTAGGTTTGGGGTGGAAGCTTTGGGATTTGGAATAATGGGGATAATAAATGATGTTTGAACATTAGAATGGCATAAATATTTAATAAAGGAGCTAAATAAATATATACAAGTGAAAATCAAAGTGGCATTTCATCATGAAGACACATGGAGGAAGTGGGACCCACATATGGCTAGATTTCCCCACTACACTTGGCATCATTCTCTCACCAATTCGAATTCAAGGTGAATGGTAACATACTTGGGGGAGTCCAAAATGTATTATTCATTGCATGACTCATCCAAGGTCAAAATATAGAGGAAGAGTAACTCCCATGGAAGAGGAAGAGGCAATTTGGAGCTAGTGAGACACTTGGGCTAGATTCCCTAGCTCTATGACAACAATGATGAAGATGCTATGACACCTATGACACAAATCAGACCTGAAGGCTGACATATGACATATATGACATGTCAGGGCTAAAAATAGACTCCAAGAGGGTGCTCAAGGGTGTTAGGGAAGCTAAGATGGTTCCACATGTGATTTGGTGGAAGTGGGAGACTAGGAATTGTTGTACAAGTGGCGTTCTTTGGAATCTCTTCCCAACATGAGTTGGAATGAGTCTCTTGGAAGGAATTCGACCCATGGAGGACATTAGAAGTTTATAAATGTGAATAACAAAGAATGAAACCAGCTTTTTATCATTTGTAGAATTTGCAATTGCATTTGTGAAGAGGGAGAGCTAGTGGATGACTAGTTTCTTGCCTTAGCCAATTTCGAGGGTGAAAGATTCCCATCCAAGTTGGTAATTGGAAAGGCCATTCAGAACTTTCATTTGGGGATTTAATGTAGTATTTATTTGCAGGTGTAAGATACAGGTCAGCTCATGGTTTCTTCTATTGCAGCTCACATCTTCAACCATTTCCAGTTTTGATGGCATATTCTTGATCCTTGAGGGAGGGCGTTTTTGGTGAGATATTGTACTCTTTGGGGAAGATTTTAATGCCCCATTTCTTTTGTAATATGAATTAAATACTCTGTTCTTCATCTCCAAAAAGTATCAGGTCGAAATTCCAAGTAGAAATGTATAAATCTCATTTTTAATGGAAGAACAATGCCATTTCCCCACTACCTTGTTGTGAGCCAATGTATTGATGATGATTTCGAATGAATGGATGATTCTATGATATATTTGTGGTCAATATAATGCCATGGATGTCTTCTACAAGTTTCATGTACTGTACTTGAGCATTTGAAGCATTTTTACTCAGTTTAGTTGTATTGGGAGGTGAAATAGTGCCATTTCCCCAAGGGTCGAATTGGGGATTTTTGCAGTTGAATGGGAGAGGGTGAGAACAGTTGTAATAAGCCATTAATGGTGAATATGAGACCTTAATAACATACTTAACACATTACATACCTCTGTTCATAAATTTGAGTGGGTTTGGAGGCATTTGGGAAGCCATTTTCAGTACTTACCTCAGGGGGATTTGAACCCCAAATTACTAGTAAAATTGCATACTTGGTCCAGAATATTAAGAGAGTTTTCAGAGGTCTTTTGGTGGCCATATATCATCCCTGAACATCATATTCAAGTCCTAATATCATTAATACACCTTCCTTGAAGATTTGAAGGCATTTGGAGTCAATTTGAGACCTAGAGACCAATACTAGTCAAAGGGAAATCACTAGTAAAGTTACCTACATTGACCAGAATTGAAAGAGTATTTGCAGAAGTGTTTTACAGGTACAAAGGCATCCCTAAAACACATTTATGTTATAATATCATTCATATACCTTCTCAGAAGATTTGGGATCATTTGGGGCAAATTTGGGACCTAGAGATCAAAACTAGTCAAAGGTCGAACCAAGGAAAAAAGTGGAAAATTGCAATTTTAATAAAATTCCTAACAAGGGACATTACAACAGTTTCACATATTATGTTAATTATATAATTAACATATTAAAATTAATTTGTTAATATTTCAAAATAGAATTTAATTTTACTATGTTAAAAAATTTAGACATTGTTTTTTATTTTTAAAAATTTAAACATTGTTTTTATTTTATTTTTAATTTTAAACATTGTGCAGGTATGTGGAGTGCGGGGAGGATGGGAGGGAGGAAATGTGGAGGGGAGAAGCAGCAGGAGGGAAGGATGGGGGGAGCTATGTGGAGGAGGACTCAGGAGGGGAGCAGAGCGGAGGACACAGCTCGGGGAGGGGAGGGCAGCGGAGGGGATGAGCTGCGTGGAGGAGCCGGGAAGGGAGGATGCAGGAGGGGAGGGGGAGGGCAGCTTACGGAGGGGAGGAATCGGGAGGGGACGACGTAGGAGGGGAGGGAAGCGCATGAGGGCTGCATGGAGGAGCTGCGTGGAGGGTTCGCGTGGAGGAGGAGAGGGGAGGAGCTGCATGGAGCAGGAGAGGGGAGGAGCTCCCACATGGAGGAGCTGGGAAGGATGCGTGGAGCAGGAGAGGGGAGGTTTGCGGAGGAGGGAGGATATCGTGTAGGAGGGATACGTGGAGGGCTCGCGTGGAGGAGGAGAGGGGAGGGTATGCGTGGAGGATGATAGGGGAGGAGCTGCGAGGAGGGGAGGTCTGCGAAGGGAGGCCAAAAATACACGTTTTTTTAATTTTAATTATTGGTCGACATAATATTTTTTATTTGTTTATTATCATAGTATTTTTTATTTGTTTATGGCTGACAATATCGACAAACACTCGACTTACAAGATCTCCCTCATACAAATGTTATTTATGCCCGACAATATCGACAAACACTCGACTTACAAGATCTCCCTCATACAAATGTTCTTTATGGCCGACCATATCGACAAACACTCGACTAACAAGATCACTCTCATATTGGGCTGTAGAGTGCCTCTCGGCTCAATAAAAACCTATACTCTAAAATAGAATTTTTAGTATTTGAGTTGTGATGAAATGTGTGTTATATTGTAGGTGAATTTTCAAAAGTTGTTATTTTGTAGATTAAATGAGAAAAATTAAACCAACATAGATCCATCTTAAACCCGTATCTATCAAGCACCGAGAGGGATCCAATTTCTTGAGGTGTATTTCTTTTTTTAAATTTAAACTCAAGAAATTTGATATCTCTTGATTGATAGATCCGGGTTTAAGTTTTTTATTTTATAAACGAACATCAATATTTTAATTACTTTTCATAATATTTTATTTTATGAACCAACATGTTTTTTTTAAATACTTTCCATAATTTTTTATTTTATGAGCCGACATGAATTTATTAATGGTCGACATAATATGGCACTTCACTTTTTACTATCAATTTTTACTTTTTATTAGATGACATGGATTTATTAATGGACGACATAATATGGTACTTCACTTTTTACTATCACTGTTTACATTTTATTAGATGTAATGCTACATACACATTACGACATGCCGTATCCTAAAAAGAAACATATACTCTTAGTCATAAAGCCCACTTATTTATTTATACATTTTTTTATAAAACTAAAGTTTTAATTAGTACTTTATCACATTGATTCATATTTTATTTAGTATTAATATTTTATTTTTTAAAAATAAATTTAATTTATATAATAATAAAAAAGTTGATATGAATAAATGTTTTAAGGATTCATAAATACTAAGGATTTGAAAATATGTTATCCGTGTTTAGTTGTTTTTTTAATTTTGGGAGGTGGAGCAAAATGTTTAGTTGGAGGTAAAAGTGGTTTTGAGAATTTGTGGATTGTGTCGTTGGATATGCAAAAAATTTCTTTAGAAAAGTTGTAAGATTTTAGTTGAATGGTTGAGATTTATACATTGTAAAGAATTTGGAATATGCTAAAAATCTAAAAAAATATGTATTTTTTTATTATTTAAAAAAATACCAAACAAACATATTAATCATTGTTTTAGTTTCACATTAATACATAAATGATGAGCAAGGCATATATATCTTAATCAAATTTTCAATAATTAAAGACATTCACTTTTAAGAATCTTATTTTTTGAATTACAATATATTGAGTAAAAATGACTTTAAGGATAATTCATGTCTTAGGTAAATATTTGAAGAAGCTTTTTAATCTAATATTTGAAATTATTTCATGTTTTATAGAAGAAAAAATAGTTGAAAATTTAACCACTTTTCAAAAACATTTTTTAGAAATTTTATCACCAACTCTTAAGCCCAAATTCAAACCACATGTACAAACAAGGTTAGTTAAATTAGCATTTTATTCATTAAATTATTTTTCATACTTTAAGTTTTAATTTTAAATCCTTCATTGCAATTTTAATTCATTTAAATTTATGAGACAAACTAATTAATTATATTTAAAATTGTAATTTCAATCTAGGATCAATTCCCACAAGTTATACTGAATTTTAAATAAGTATATTGTTATATAAATATATTTAATTATTGCTTTTTATAAATAATTGAAATAATTAAATGTTTTCATAAAATAGATTCATTATTCTTACCTACGTCAATTTTATATTTAACTAAACTTAGTTTAAAATAAAATTATTTTTATTATCTATACATATTTTAAGGTTATTGAAAGATCCCCACCCATCTATCCAATTTCTGGAAGGGAACATGAGGCCAATCTAAGGGGCTTTTTAAACAAACGCATCCCATTCATTAGATTCATACAATTAAAAACCCATGTGTGCAAATGTAAATTCAACAAACATGCACAGCGGAGATAAACTCATCCACACACATAATTTCATATGCATTCAATATATCAATAACTGTCATTTAATTTCAACACTGCAGAGGCAAACCACATAAATAGAAAACACTTATCTTTGTCATGCAATTGTCCCACACAACTAGCTATGTCGCTGCAACGTTCCTCCCAACCATAGATCTCTACCCAGCCTATATTATTTCAGCACTCAGAGACCACCCCCGAGCTGGGCATGATATCTACAAGGAAAAGGGGACTCTCAAGCTCATCACAGCCCAAAGCAATGGATACCCATCTCAACCCCAACATTTCTTAACACACATCAACTCAAAACTGAACATGGATACTCATAACAGCAAAATCACAATTTCTGGGCATGAAGAAAAAGCATTTGGCAACCAAAAATGAAATGGCAATTGGGGAATCACCCTGGGAGAGCAAAACCGTTTCCAGAAAACGTTTGTGGGCACTCAAGGGACAAAAACGGCCTCCATAAACCCCAATTTCGTGGCTCCCTTCCTCCCAGCCATTGTGCAATACAAAAATGAGTTCCCAGGCATGGAAAATGCAGGAGATAAATGAAAAACATGATGGAAAAAGCCCCAACTAACTCAGACTGCGTGAGAGGGCAAGGGATTGGGCATTCAAGGGCCAAAATGACCTTCACACAGTCATTAACTGGTAGTAGAAAACCAACACGATTTTTGGGCAAAACCATGATAGGTTGGCACCAAAAATTAACACATACACAGTCACACAATTGATGGGAACATTCAAAAATGATTTCTAAGGTAGTAGATAATTGTTGGGTTCACAAAAATGATTTTTCCATAATGAAAACCAAATCTGGAAATTCAAAAACGATTTCAAAACAATAAGCGCAAACAACAAGCTATCAAAACTTATCTATTGCTTCCCAATGGATTCTCCTCTTTCCCCATTGCCCAGCCAGCACAAAAACGAGATTCTCATATTGAAAACCAATGAATTTATAGCATACTTCATGAGAAAAACGCCTAGCAAGCTTCCAAAACGTGAGAGAGTGAAGTCTGATCATGAATAATGGCTTGGGAAGGCAATTCGTGGGTGTTTTCTTGCCCAAGAAGGAAAAACACGATTTTACATGAGGGTGGCTTGCCCATACTCGAATTTGGATAGCCATACATCTCCATTTCCACAAGACATTAACTACTTCACCCAAATCTTGGGAGAAATGAATGATTGGGCACCAAAGTCAACATAGGTAGTTGATGGTTGATGGGTTCTCTCATTGACACTTGGCTTGACTTCATTGGCTCAAGGGTTTGAATATTTCCCTCCCAATTCCTTGTAATATCATGCCCCCATTTCTTGTTGCATTACATAGCTAGTTGTGGGTATTTATATTAAAATGCATATTTACAATTCCCATGGTTCTCTAGCACATGGGCAACATAATATCCAATACTTTCCTCTTCAAGGTCGAGTGTTCACTAGCAGGGCCTTGGCCTTGAGCTCCACGCTAGGAACCATACATAATATGCATACAATATTTACATGATAGCCCAAAATATTATAAGGGTAAAAATGGGGGTATTACAGTTATTCATTTTACATTTTTTTAATTGCTATAACTTATTTTTATTATCTATACATTTTTGTAAGTTTCTTCATTTTACATTTTTTTAATTGTTATAAGTCCAACTCAATAGTGTGATATTTTAAGTGTGGATAGAGATTAAATATTCTTGACCTTTTATTTATTTTTATGGTTATAACTTACAATAACATATATTTATATGGTGCGATGTCAATTTTTTTTAAAGATTGATAAAATTATATTTAATAAAAAGAGGAAGATGTCCTTTTTGTCATTATCACACAATTAATGGATTATGACATTTACATTGAAGTTGTAAAAAAGTTGTGCTTGACTTTCTTGATTTGATAATGTTATTATTTTATATTACATTATAAACAAAAACAATGACAATGGTAATGACAACATCATATCATATAGCTATTTCCAACCACAACATTGTCACACTATTTTTTTTCAACAGAAAAATAGCTATATTTTTATATTAAAAATATATGATAATGTTCAAACAACGATCCTCATGGAGAAGGTCACAACCCAACTAGCAAAGTCCAAGACAGGGCAAATATCATGGCAGAAGATGTCCACAACAACCAATAGATCCACACGAACCAAAGAGATGACGAGCCACAAGGGGCACCCCACGTCACTCTTATGAAGAGAAGTCACCCAAAAAATAATGCCGAAAATAACAAAAGAAATGTAAATGATAGAAGATATAGCCACAAAAAGGTCCCACATCCAAAAAGGTACTCCCCTACCAATAGGAGGAGGCAGAAAGAGAAAAAAATCCCACTCGAAGAGAGGAGAGAGTGGGACCAATACTCAAAATGGATACAACCACCGATCCTAGTCAGATCCCACTTAGATAAAAAATCAGCCTCAGAGTTGTGCTCCCGAAATATATGGTTGATCGACAAATGATGGAAATCATTTAAGAGAGAAGCCACCATATCCATCCATGAGGCGAGCACTAATGAGTGAAGAGATCCGTGGCCACACGCCCAGTCAATAATAGTCTTGGAGTCACCAACAATCTCTTTGAGAGGAATAGAGTTGCGCTTGGAGAAAAAAAGGGTCATCCAAAGAGCAAGAAGTTCACCTCTTGTGTTGGATCCCATACTGCCATTCATCCAGATATTGTAGATATGATGTTGATCAATAATGATAACTACACCCACCCCATAAATGGCACCTCCCTGCTGGGACGCCCCATCAAAAAAGGCTAAAAGATCAGGCCGCAGGGTGATAGAATTATGCACTCTAACCAGTTGATCATGGCAAGGCAGATAAATATCAGTATTATCCGAGTAGAGTGCAACCAACTTACGAGCCAACCAAGTAGGTGAAGTCTTCTTTCCTTCAAAAATAAACTTGTTTCGATCCAGCCATATCTCCCAAAGGATATATACAGCCAAAGAAGTATACTGGTGGTTAAAATTTATCCAATTCAGAAGACAAAGGTGGATGGAATCCCCATTACACACACCCATGTTAGAGAGAATGGTTCAAACCTCGTGCCACAGGCTAATTGCAAATGCACAATGATATAAAATGTGACTGATAGTTTCAGCCTTGGATCCACATAATACACAGACATTTGGTCCAATAAACCCCCTTTTGAGAAGGTTATCCCATGTGAGCAGTTTATTTTCCAGAGATAACCAAATAAAAATTTTCAGTTTCGGAGGAAGGAGCCAATTCCAACATGCAGAGTGCCACCAACGATATGATCCCTGTGTAGTCGCCATAATGGAGGCATATGCAAGAATGGCCATCACCCGACCATCGTGGGTGTTCCAAGACCACAACAGACAATCATCAAGGTCCAATAGTCACAGGAAGCATAAGCTCATACCATGCAAATAAGTGGTCCATTCTAATGCCAACCCTCCAACGAGCCCCAGCTATTCCACGCTCATCCAAATAGTGGGCCCAAAAACCAGAGGTGTATATATTGCAACATGAGACAGAAAATAATAACCCTTGGCTCGAAGAAAGGCATGAAGAAATGGAGATAATTTAAAGATTAATGGCCCAGCTATGATCGTGTCCTCGACAAGCTTTATGGAACGTCCATTACCTGGTTTCCAAGCTAACCACCGGAGGATGATAGGCTGGGCCGAGACCAATCCCGGCCAGATTGCAGAGGCACCACTGCATCGCCCAAGAGCCGATCTCAGCCACTGTACCGTCGACTTGCCCTTGAAGTATTTATCTTTGCAAATTGAACGCCAGGTACAATCCACCGTGAGGACCCTCCACAGAGATTTAGCTTGGAGGGCGTCAGCAAAAACATATAGGTTCTTTAGAGACCAACCTCCACATGCTTTTGGAGTAGTGATATGTTGCCAATTGCATAGATTAATCTTTGACTTATCCGAACTAGCCCAAATGAAATTCACAATTTTCCTTCTAATGCCTGAGATAATAGATTTTGGGACCCTGCATAAAGATAGCCAGAAAACTGCCATATTTTGTAGGACAGACTTTGCCAAGGTCAGTCTTCCCCCAATTGAGATCCATTTCCAACTCCACAGGTGAATTCTCTTGTCATAACACTGAAGAAGCCAGTATAGATCACGAGTTCTATAATTATTTGGTTTTAAGTGATAGCCCAAGTAAATAGTTCCATCCGCTAGATCTTTCACCTGCACAGGAAAACAATTGACAATGTCTGCAAGTATCTTGCTTTCAATATTATGATGGAGAATGATAGTTTTGGAGGTGTTTATAATCATCCCAGTAGCCCTGTAGAAGAGGTCAAGAAGAATTTTGATAGCCTTCCATTCCTTCAATGAATCAGTCCCATAGAGCATGATGTCATTAGCAAAGAGCTGGTGAGTAACCCTGGAATTTTTTGTAACCCTGATACCGAAAATTACCTTATGCTCCAGCACCTTATTTAACAGCCTGTTAAGTCCATCCATAACGATCAGAAATAAGAGTGGAGATAAGGGGCATCCTTGCCGAAGACCGCGAGAACTTTCAATAAATTCCATCGGTGAACATTGTCACACTATTTATTTATTGATAGAGACATTCACCTAATTAAATAACAACAAAAAGTACCACAACATTGTGACACTATTTATTTATTGATAGAGACATTCACCTAATTAAATAACAACAAAAAGTACCACAACATTGTGACACTATTTATTTATTGATAAAGACATTCACCTAATTAAATAACAACAAAAAGTTATCTCAATTATTGAATAGTTTTACCAAAACAAAAAATATTTATTTATTGATAGAGACATTTACCTAATTAAATAACAACAAAAAGTTATTTCAATTATTGAATAGTTTTATCAAAAACAAAAACTAAATGACAAAAAAAAAAAAAGTTACAATATCATATAGTCATTTCTAAGACAACACTATCACACTATTTATTTATTGATGGAAACATTTACTTAATTAAATGCCACCAAATATTTAGCTCAATTATTGAATACAAAACAAAAAAACAAAACAACTTGAGGTATCTTCAATAATGAAGTTGTCAACACATGTGCATGAGACTTGTGCTTAAATTTCATCTTAATTATCAAAAATATTTGATAATGTTTTATTTTACAATATAAAAAAGTTTTCTCAATTATTGAATAGTTTTACCAAAACAAAAATATTTATTTATTGATAGAGAGATTTACCTAATTAAATAACAACAAAAAGTTATTTCAATTATTGAATAGTTTTATCAAAAACAAAAACTAAATGACAACAAAAAAAAGTTACAATATCATATAGTCATTTCTAAGACAACACTATCACACTATTTATTTATTAATGGAAACATTTACTTAACTAAATGCCACCAAATATTTAGCTCAATTATTAATAGAAAACAAAAAAACAAAACAACTTGAGGTATCTTCAATAATGAAGTTGTCAACACATGTGCATGAGAATTGTGCTTAAATTTCATCTTAATTATCAAAAATATTTGATAATTTTTAATTTTACAATATAAAATATTTTATCATGATAACGATAACATTATAAATAATACTAATAATATATAATAGATACTGTATGTAAGGTAGAAGTTTGAACATATACCAAATGCAAATGCAAATTTGCAAGGAGAATTGTGGATTCAAGAAATGGATCGTTATTATGAGAAACGAATTTGAATCAAGTTAATTGTGGCTTCGAATTTTTAAAAAAAAATTGTGTTGTTCAAATCAAGTTAATAGTTGATAATAAAATTAATAATTGATAATGAATATAGTGAAAGTGGTAGGTATAGGTGGTACCGAATCTTTTGGAATTTCATTACCATGGAGGCATAACTTCAAGAACACACATGTGTTAGGATAATTAATACTCCAATCCTTGTCCACCTTAGTATTACTTCATTTTCCTAGTGTAGGATGATGTTGTTTACCTCCTAGTAGTGTGTAGTTGTCATCTAGGCCTCATTAGCCACATGATGCACACTGCATGCATGAATTTAGGCCATACAGATTCAGTTCCCTACATTTGAGGAACTAACTCCGTGATATCGTTCAGGCCACCCGAGTTCATGACTCTAGTGGGGGGTTTGAGCTCCGATTTGAACTGAATGTGATCAAATGTGCGCTCTCTAGCCTAATTAGCATGCAGAACTCACTGATGTGCCCTTCATGCTTAGTTAACTGACAATTAGTTGAGTTTGTCACCTCCAGAGCACTGCAGTGGTTATATTTCCTATGCTAGACCAACATGGATTCGAATTATCCCTTGGTATTCGAATTCTTTCTATTGTACCATATCTATTGACTATACTGATCAATGGAATATGACACACTTTTCTGTGAACATCTGAGTTTCAATGCATGTTTAATTTTACTGCTCAATTCACTGCAATTTTCACTATAATTCTTCCTCCTTGTTAATCCTTTCACTATGAGATTTTCTTAGGCTTAATGATCTGCTATGTTACAGAATTTCACATGGTATCAGAGCTCAGCGGGCTAGCTTATCTTCGTTTTGAGAGTTTTCTACAGGATTTTGAGAAGCAACAGTATCAATTTGCATTCGCTCCAATAGCTAGAGATGGAGAATTTGAATACTCCTTTGACACCAAGAATCCTAACACCCTTCAATTATCTTGATTGGAGGGATGATATGCAGATTGTATTGTGCAACAAGAGTCTGTACAAGGTCACAATGGGCAAGGAAGTAGAACCTCAGGATGTTGTTGAGAAAGAAAATTACCTGAACAAGTTAGATGATGCTTTTGTTTTTATGTGTATTCACATATCCAGATATTTTCTCTTCCATCTTGATGAATTGAAGACCCCAAGGGAGGTTTGGAAGAATATTGAAACTCTCTTTGGTAAGCAAGATGAGCTGAGAGGCCACATTTTGGAGAATGAATTTATTACTCTTGAACCTAGTAGTTTTGAAACCATACAACAGTTCTTTTCAAAGTTCAAGTACTTGGTTATGCAGTGCAAACAATGTGGAATTGACAAGAAGGATGAGCAGTTGGTGCTATCCATCCTAAGCAAGATTGGTTCAGAATTTTTAGTATTGGTGTCCACCTTCCACTCTGGGATATTGTCAATCCCCAATTGGAAAATGCCTTCTTTAGATGCATTCACGGAATCCCTGATCCAAGAACAAGACAAAATGATTCAAATGGGAGCCATGCAAGCCTCCAAGAATCAGGCTCTTAGGGTTGGGGAGTCCAAAAGTATGAATTCTAAAGGGAATAAGAAGGGAAATCCATTTGAATCCAAGCCAAAGGAGAAGCCTAATCCATCAAAAGGAGCTTCCAGCTCCAAGAAGGATAAGCAAAAGAAGTTTGAGAAGACCAAGTTTACCTATTGCAAGAAAGGAAACCATCCAAAGAGTTCCTGCATAAAGAAGAAGATAGATCAAATGGACAAACTTCTTGAAAAACATAATATTTCCCTCCTAGAAGGTGTAAGGGACTCTGATTCTGGAAGCGAGATATATGATCATGAGAGATGCCATGCACTAAAGGCAGTATTCTCACAATCTGGTCAATTCATGGATTATAGAATTTGGGTAGTGTTGGAATCAAGGGATGGACACATTATGGAATATGTCCAATCCTTCCATGTATAATAAGCTTGTTGGTTTCCATTTTTGTGGTGATATTGATATTTTCTTCGGGTTGGAGGGTGGGATGTAGTTCACTTCATATTTTCATGAAAATTGCATCTTGATGGACATGTATGATACTAAGTGCATCGTTAGTGAACCCTCAAGGTATCTATTTTAAAACGATTGACACTTTACAAAATCTTTAATGTTGGTAGCTTAGGATTATTTGAGATGTATGTGGAGGTCTAGTGTCTGGAGGGCTCCAACGTGGCCTTCCTTTTAGAACTTTTAGGTTTTTGAAGACCATGTTTTGGATGGTTGTGAAATGTGATATGCATGTACATAATGTAATTTCTCTCTTCTCCTTATGAATATAATTTACAATCTTTTTCCTAGGAAAAAAAGATACATTAGATGATGATGATGATTGTATTCTAAATATAATTATTAGTTGAAGAAACAATTTAAAAAAAACATACTTTGAGAATTCTCTAGCCATTAAGCCCACCTATTTATTTATATATTTGCATATAAAAATAAAAAATTTATAATTAATGTTTTATCACATTAACTCATATTTAATTTATTATTATATTTTTAGTTTAAATAAATTAAATTTATATAAAAATAAAAGTTCATATGAATAGAGGTTTTAAGGATTCATAAGAATATGAAAACATGTTATATGTATTTACTTGTTTTTTAAAATCTGGGAGGTGGAGCAAAGTGTTTAGTTGTAGGTGAAAGTGATTTTGGGAATTTGTGGATTGTGTACAAATCTTTGGAGTTATAATTATTTCTAATGATTTTGTGTGGTTGGAAATGCATAGGATTATTTTTTTAGAAGAGTTGTAAGCCTTTTGTTAGGAGGTTGTTTCTAATCATTTTTGGATGGTTGGAAATGCATAGGGGTTCATGCATTTTAGAAAATTTGCAATAAGCTAAAAAACTATATACCTTTTTTTCATTATTTAAAGTTCTTGTTTTTTATGTAAAAAAATAAAAATAAAACAAATGATTGAATATTAATATTGATTTTTTTAAAACATAAATTATTTAACAAAGAAAATCATTGGCACATAATTAGCACATTACCAAATGATTGACATATTACAAGTATATTGGTTATTGCCATTCTAAATATATATCACAATCATACAAAGATTGATAGTAAAATGTATTATGGAAAATAACATAATTATATGGTAGAATGTACCATGACTATCTAACGTTCTATACATCATTACATGGTAATATGCCATGGATGTTTTAAAATACAAAATGAAAAACAAGTTACTTATAATCATCATAAAATATTGCAAAATATTTCTATATGCAAAGACAAATTACTCATAATGTGTTTATGCTAAGGTGCTCCTGAAAATGCAAAATGACTACGAACTATGATCACACCATATTTCAAATTCATTCAATATTGATGTTTAGTATTTGCTAAGGAAATTTTAAAATTTTAAGATCTCCATGTTTTGAGACTTAGATGTAAGTTTAAGTTTATCCATGAGATTTATTTTCAAATTTAAAGTGTGGTGGAAAGCTAAGTTGTCTTTTGTTTCCAACCAATAATTTGAATCTAAGCACAAATTATAAAAAAGAAAAAAAGAAACAAGTAAATAATACAACTGTAATTCACAAGAGATGTAATATAAAAACCATTTTACCCTTTTTAATTGTATCTGAAAAAGACATCATAACAATTCACACAACATGTTACATATGATCCAATATTAATCTTCATTTCATTTTTTTGCTAATATGTAGTGTTCATATGTATGAACAAATACGCATTGCTCATAACACCATCATGAATAAATCTAGAACATTGTTAAAATGTCTCATTCAATATTCTTATGAGAACTTCCTAACTAACTGCCCATCCATTCGTTCTCTCTATTGGTGCATTATAATACCTTCTAACTTAGCTATTATTCATTATTCAAAGTAATTATTATTACTCAAGGGAACTAAAACTGAGCACCTACTACATAATTTCAAACATATAAGCACATGGAGCACACACACACACACACACACACACACACACATGTCACACACACACACACACACACACACACACACACACATGTCACACACACACACACACACACACACATGTCACACACACACACACACACACACACATGTCACACACACACACACACACACACACAAACATGTGTGTGTGTGTATTCCAATCTAAGATCAGTGATTAAATGAAAGCATAAGATCATTAGGTGTATGATTTGAGGAAGTTATGAAGTAGATGATGTTGAAAGCTTTCCCCTTCTAAGCTAGGTCTAGGGTTTTTTTGGTGAGATCCGAGCAGATCTGCGCAGGGTATCAGTTGGGGATGAAGGCATGCTTGCTCGACAATAGCTAGTTGGTGGCAAGCCTCCATATGGGTTGCCTGAAGGTTCGGCTCATTTGGGGGATGGGAAGGAAGCAAATTCGACAAGCGCAGAAGGCAGAGAGAATGGAGGAAAGCGGCGACTGGCACCAGGAGGATGTCTCCTAAAAAATTCAGAGATCCCCGCCATTAAAGTTCACGCAGAGAAGGTAAGCGAAAAGGTAGAACAATGGAAGGAAAAGGCTTTGATTGGAAAATTCATTGGAATTTGGCCCAGGGAAAAAGATCTAGTTAGATGGATCAAACAAACCTGGAACCCAAAAGGTCAATATGATCTACATTTGGGAGCCAAGGGTTTCTTCACCATAATATTTTTTAATTTGGAATATCGAGATAGAGTGCTAGAAGGAGGTCCCTGTTTTTTCTTCTCGGCAGGTTTGTATCTCAGACCTTAGAAAGAACGTTTTAACCTTGATGTTGAGGATGTAAATATTGCACTGGTCTAGATCAGACTAGTCTACTCCCTGCCATGCGAGTTCTGGGACCTCAAAATTATGTAGGACATAGGTAACACCCTTGGTGAATTTGTCAAAGTTGCACAACAGACCAGGCAGCAAAGATATAGAGCTTGTGCTCAGATCTGTGTTTACATGGATCTTGCCAGGGAACTACCTGAGGCCATCAAGCTGAACTATGAAGATGAAGAGTGGGTCCAACCGATCGACTATGAACAACTACCCTTCAGATGTAGATCCTGCCATGAATATGGTCATTTTGGAAGGAATTTCCCACGGATCTCTCAACCGGCTCCCTCTTTGACCCATGATGTTGCGAGTAATAAGGATAAGGATGGATTCACCCAAGTTAAGAATAGAAGAAATAGAAAACCCGGGGATGTTTAGAGGAAAGGGAAAGGGAAGATTGAGAATGGAGCGACTAGCCTGAACCTATTCTAGATCTTGGAGGAGGTGGATGAAAAAGGAGAGAAACTACAGAAAGAAAAGGAAGCTAAGATCAAGGAACAGCTTCCAGAACCAATCCACCCATCACAGGCTCCACCCCTGGAGGAACCTTTGGATGCCATGGAGGATGATGGGGAGGAGGAAGTTGAACTGGGGGAATTGGATCTTGATGAGATTGAGGAGTGCGAAAAAAAGGGGAAGGGCTATGTATCCCGTAGATAGATTGAACTCCTTCGAGAAGCTATCATCAAGTCCAAAGCATCACAGAAATTGGGAATCAGGGTTGACGCTAAATTAGGGTTCGAACGAAAATCCTCAACTGATGATTCGAAGAAGGGCAGAAAATCAAAGAAACAGCCTATAGCAGAAGTAGGAGTGAAGCTAAATGAATCGGGGTTGTATCCAACGATTAAGGCAACCCTCTCTGATTCTGCCAGAGTTTCTCAATGAAGGTAGTGACGTGGAATGTTAGGGGGTGTAATCACCCCAGGAAAATCAAAGCATTGACAAGGAAAGTTTAGCAGGAATGACCAGATGTTCTCTTCCTACAAGAAACTAAATGCTTGTCTGCAACTCTGTAGAAGAGTGGAAAAATAATCTGGAGGGGAGCAGGGGTTATGGCAACAGATGCCATTGGCATGGTTGGAGGTATGGCTATTATGTGGAACCCTCAGTCTGTTGTGTTATCCAACTGGAGAGCCAATAGGTTCTCCCTAATGTGCGATTTTAGTATAGTTGATTCCGCGGTGAAAGGATCACTGGTCAACATCTATGGACCAAGTGCTGCTCAGCCAAAAGAATATTTTCTTCACTTCTTGTCTTGGTTATCTGCTCAAGCTTTGGATGGATCGTGGATTGTGGGAGAGGACTTCAACCTGATCACCTCTTTGGATAAGAAAAAAGGTGGGCGCAGACTATTGGATAGATTCCAAGAAAGGCTTAGGGATATTCTAAGCCCCACAGTCAACTAATTGACATTGAGACTGGAAATGGGTGGTTCACGTGGAACAATAAGAGGGGTGGGCCCCATCTCATCGCCTCTAGACTGGATAGATTCTTGACTATGAAGGATATAGCTAGTGAAATGGGGGAATTCAACGCCAGTGTCCTTCCCACGGCTAGCTCTAATCATTGGCCTGTGTGTCTCACATGGGACCTTTCGTCTAACAACCTGTTTAGACCTTTTCGTTTTGAGAAATTTTGGTTGGATCACAAGGACTTTAAGGATCTAGTGGGACATTGGTGGAAGGAATTGGTCCCCAGGAGGGATCAAGGATGTATCAGTTCCAACAAAAATTGAAGGCTCTGAAAGCCAAGATCCGCACCTGGAATAAGGAGGATTTTGGGAATATTTTTGAAGACAAAAAATAGTTGATCGCAGATCTTGAGCTAGCTCAAAAGCTTGGGATGGAAGAAGGACAGAGTGAGGAGTTGAAAGAATAGGAGCACAACCTTCTAGAGTGTCTTGAATATTGTGAGAGGTAGGAGGAAACCTTTTGGAATAAAAAATCCCGAATTCAATGGCTTCAGGAAGGTGAAATAAATACTAAGTTTTTTCACAATTCCATTATCCAAAACAGACATAGATCTAAAATCTTGAAAATTCGTAAATCCAAGGGGAATATTGCTAAATCCAGAGAAGAAATAGAAGAGGAACTTGTTCACCACTTCAAGACTGTTCTAAAAGAAGACAGGATTGATCATGGTCCTGAAATTGCTCGAATCACATCTCTCATCCCCCGTCTTGCCACTCAGGAACACAATGAGGCGCTTAACAAGGTTGTGACGCTGCAGGAAGTGGAGGAGGTTGTGCACCAAATGGCGTTAGGAAAGGCTCTGGCCCTGATGGCTTCACCTACAACTTCTTTCACCACTTCGAGGATCTCATTAAGGTCGAAGTCCACCAGCTGGTGGACGAATCTAGAAGTAGTGGGGGTGTTTTGAAAGCATTTAATGCTACGTTGCTATCCCTAATTCCCAAGGAGGAAGGGGCTGACTCCCCTAGCAAGTTCAAACATATTGTTTTATGCAACGTGATCTACAAGATCATCTCCAAAGTCATTGCTAATCGGCTTAAGCCTCTCCTCCCCACTTTGATCAGCCCTGAGCAATCAGGGTTTGTGGAAGGTAGACAAATCATGGATGGAATCATATTGGTCCATGAAATGTTACACTCACTCAAGGGTTTGAAGAATCATGGGATGCTTGTGAAATTAGACATTGCGAAGGCCTATGATAAGTTGAATTGGCAGTACATGTGTGGTATCTTGGAGGCCTTTGGTTTTAATTAGGTTTGGATTAATTGGTTTATGAATTTGGTTACTACTCCCTTCTTCTCCATCCTCCTAAATGGCACTCCAACGAAATTGTTACATGCCTCTAGGGGTATTAGGCGAGGTGATCCTTTGTCTCCCTTCCTTTTCATTATTATGGCGGAAGGTCTTAGCAGATTGATGCATTCCCTCGCTGCGTCTGGAGGAATTAGGGGGCTTAAATTACATGAGGGTTTGGAAAGAC
Source organism: Larix kaempferi (assembly GCA_027924585.1). Taxonomy (NCBI): domain Eukaryota; kingdom Viridiplantae; phylum Streptophyta; class Pinopsida; order Pinales; family Pinaceae; genus Larix; species Larix kaempferi. The sequence goes on along the minus strand of BSBM01000632.1, from coordinate 25,154,623 downwards.
AGACTCATCAACAGTTTGTTGATGACACCATGTTAATGGGGAACCCTTCAGTCCAAGAGGCTAGAGCCTTAAAAAATTGTTTGGATATTTTTTCCAAAGCTTCGGGGATGGAAGTAAATCTCAGAAAATCCAAGGTGTTCTTCCTCAACACCCTAGGCATGATCCAACACAACATCATCAGGATTCTGGGTTTCTTGTGTGGCTCATTTCCATCTAAATATCTTGGTGCTCCCTTCATGGAAGGTATGATTCGCAAGGTGTCTTGGCTTGATCTAGTTGACAGGATGAAGAAAAAAATCTCAAACTGGACGCTGCGCCCCCTAAACTTTCCCAACAGGCTTATTCTGGTCAAGTCCATCTTGTAGGCTATGCCTATCTATTTGTTCTCTATTCTCTCTGCGCCCAAGTCTATCCTAAGGGAAATTCGAAGCATCCAAAGATATTTCCTCTGGGCGTTAGGGAAAACAAGGCGAAGTTTACTCTGGCTGGGTGGGAGAAAGTATGCAAGCCCAAGAGTAAGGGGGGGCTTGGCCTAAGAGACCCTAAAATTCTCAGTGAAGTCTATGCAAAAAAAATTTGGTGGCATTGGTGCAATCACCAAGGGGAGCCCTGGGAAAAACTTTGGCACATTAAGTATGCCCGAGATAAAGAGATTGGGCAACTGGTCAGATACAATGAGGTTAAGCAGGTTTCTCATATTTGGTAAAAGCCTTCATGGCAATTGTTTGGTTCAGGATCATTGCTTTTGGGAAATTCACAATGGGGAGGAAGCCAACTTCTGGGAGGATTCGTTGAACCAATTCCCCATCCTAGGCGTCGAACCCAGATGGAAAACCATAACAGAAAGAGGCCTAGCCACTGGTAAATCAAAGGTCTATCACTACTGGAACCATAATGCTCAAGAATGGCATAAGGAATGGCTTTTGGCTGGAAGCTGGGATGGATATTCTGAGGCCGACTCTCTATATTCCTTCGATTCCATAATGAAGGAATGATTTGTCTGATTTAGTGCTTCCCTAGACAGACTTCGCTGGGGTTTTTCTCAGAAAGGCACCTTTGGTATCAAGGAGGCTTATGTAATTCGAATTCAGGAAGAAGAAGAGGCTAGGAAAATCTAGGGAAAGGTTTGGGGTATGAATAAATGGCCAAAAATTACGGTTTTTCGCTGGCTAGTAGTCTGGAAAAGGATTCTAACTAGCGAAAACCTGAGGAAACGGGGGATTTGTGGTCTTTCCCGATTCCCTCTTTGCTATAACGCGGAGGAAACCAGTGATCACTTGCTTGATTCCTGCTCGTTTTCATCTGCAATTTGGGATAGGGGTGCTGCTATTTTTAGGAGGTGTCATCGAGTAAGAGGCCATCTAGATCAAACTTTGAATTTATGGGACCGCAAAGCTTTTTCTAATCCTATCATCGGGCTGCTATGGCAACTTTTTCCTGGAATGGTGATTTGGTCCTTATTGAAAGAAAGGAATGAGCACATCTTTACAGAACATTCCAATTCTGAGGAGATGGTCTGGCTGAAACTGGTTAAAAACATGACGGAGACCATTTGATGCCAGCAATGGTCTGACAAAGATAAAGAGTTAACCCCTGGGGACTTTCATATTGCTGAAGGATGGGGTCTTCGTCGCTCTAACCTGGAGGGGTTGCGTAAGAAGGTTTTGATCTGCAGGCCTGAAATACCTTCCCGGTGGTTTCCCCCCACGGCCCAGGGTTACAAAGTTAACTTCGATGGTGCCTCTTGGGGTAATCTGGGTTTGGCTGGGTTTGGTGGTGTTTGTAGGGAGAGGTCGAGATCCATAGTGAAGGTCTTTTTTGGTGCAATTGGCCATGATTCCAACAATTCAGCGGAATGGGAGGGTCTAATTCAGGGGCTATGATTGGCAATCACAGAAGCTTGGTTCCTGGTTTTTCTTGAAGGTGATTCATTGATTATTGTCCACATGGCTAGGAAAATGTCCTTTGGGAAATCTCCTGAAAAAGTCTCCTCCAGTTAGCTCCTTCTTGCTAAGTTGGAATGTCTTCGCGAGCTTCTTCTCAACCATCCGGCTGTCTCCTTTGGCCACGTCAAGCGGGACACCAACAAAGTGGTGGACCATCTGGAAAACCACGGAATCGAGGATGGGACCCCCCTCTTGGTTTGCAATCTGACCAAGAATCCTAACGACGAGTGGATGAGATCGTGTCACCACCTGGCACAGGAAGATCTTGTGAATTTCAATCATCTGACACCTTCGGATACATCTCACCTGAGAAATGCAAATGTGGGTGAGGATGACATCCGAAGGGAGCCCCGTGTCATGGCTCTTCATTGTTTGGAATGACACCTGATTTTATGAAATCAGTAATGAGAAGCAATGCATGGTACAATCTCAAGCATGATATACGTTGTGAAAAGACTCGGAGCATCCTCCGTTCATTCCTCATCTGTCCTTTTTTCAAATCCATGATCGAGGTAGTTATTGTGGTGATGGGGGACCTGTACTTAACGATGGATTTTCATCATCATGCAGTAAATATTATGAAGAGCCATCCTGCTTCAAATATGGCCATTCTGCCCACGTCCAAATTCATCTGCTTCCTTATTTATCAGGTAAGTCTTTGCAGAAAACGTGAGTTGAGAACTTCTGAGGGTCCAGACGGGTGTTTTTTGTGGGTAAGGCCAACTGAACCTTTCTCTATTATCCTCATGGCGCCGAAACGTAGGCTCCCCTCTCCGTCAGGTGGTGAATCGTCCAGCCTTGGCGAGGCCAAAGATGGCCGGGTAACCTGTGCTTCTTCTAGGTCTCGCCTAAGGGAAGCGGCCGAATTTTTTCGTGATCACATCCCTCCCCTTATTAGTGAAGAAATTGAAGGGACTGAGAAGGGACTCTGGGAAAAATTCCAGGACATGTCTATGGGAGAAATTTACAAGGACTTAGAGGGCTGGGTGGTAGACCCAGGAACTATGGCAGGTCGGGCCTCTCTTTATGAACGAACTCTCATGACCCATTGGGTGACTAAGAATTTGCTGGCCAATGTTCTGATAGACATGCCCAACAAACGCTTGGGTGATGAGGAACCTGTTAGATCATGGAAATCTCACAATTTAGACAGTAGGGTGATGCACTCCAAAGTGGATGCCATTGCTAAGAAATTGGGCATCACTTTTTTCATTCAAGGTGTGCGTGATGGAGATGGGAGTGGTTGCAGTCACGGTGGTGCTCTCACTCGGCCCAGGATTGCAGGGGAAGCGGACACAATCCAAAATCTGTCGACTGCTAAAAATCCTACCCCGGACTCTGCTAGTTGGCTCCTGCAAACTGTTACCATCGACTAAGGTGCTATGTTTTGGTTTTTTGTTTTGGTCCTTATCTAAGTCCATGCTGGATGTATGGTCACCGTAGAGGTTTAAGACAGTTATGTCACTTCGGAATTATGGGGTCTGTATTAAAATTATGGACAGCTAGTATTGTCTTGTTTATGCCTTTTTCCTGTTTGGCATACGAAGTCGGGAATGTTATGGGTCTACTATGCTACATTTGGATAGATTATGGATTCCTGTTTTGACCTCTGTTGGTCAGAAAAGCCTCTGTTAGTGATGTCTAGCTATGTAATATTTCTTAGCACGTAATATATAGTCTTTTTTATTTACACAAAAAAATGAAAGCATAACAGGAACAGAAAGTGAAGACTACCAAGACTTAATATTCCAAAACATGGTGGGAATAAAAGGATTTCTACATTTGAATGTACACACAAAATCAAAGGGAATATACGGATGTTCAATATTGCATTCACTATTTCTTTAAAAACCACCCAAATAGCTAGTGATGCAAAGACCGGATTGAACTTCTGTACCACACAATGTATAATCCTTAATAATTGAAAAAATATGGTGAAGCATCACGCCTCTTCAATGTTCAGTATGACATAGATAAATTAGAATGCTCCTTTCTATTTGGATTCTCACATTACAACATATAATGCATGCAGATTTATATATCATAGACAACATCGAGCATAAGGATCCCAATAATATTAGAAACTAAGAATCAATATACAATGAAGGATTTACAATTTGTCACGTTCCCGTGATTAATTCCTCCTTGGGTACACTGGTAAATTAGGAATACATTCAATAAAAACTATGTTGCCTCATAGGAAATATGAGGCATGCCAGTAAATACCCACATGTATAATTGCTAGCTACATAACCATGCAATAAACTCTACCAAGGTATTGATCTTCATTTTATCACAAATATGCTCCTATTGTTGAAAAAAGAGAAAGGATAGATTTGTCCACAGTTCTCAATCTAAAATTGTGAAAATGAAAAGAATTCATATGATATTTGCAGATATTATCTTCTAGTTAATTCTTAGAAGGAATTTGGAAGGATTTATTATGTACAGTCATACAGCCTTTGTGTTGATGACTGGAAAAATATGTATACACTGAAAAGCGCTTTGTCTGAAACATAAACAATTAGAAGTAACAAAATATCATACCAGATTGGATAACTGACTATAATTGAATTCAGAAAATGGTGAACAATGTTTTTGTCTACATGCAATCCAGAGTTATGGAAATCAAGAGCTCCACGTCCACGAACAATCTTTCAAGACCTGGAAAATTATACAAGGAATTGTCAATCTTACCAAAGGCTTCCAAATATGTAGAATGCTTAAAGATTTAGTTGTCAAAGTAAATGTTTTATGTGTAGATTTATGCATTGTAGTCAATGTAGAAACAAGAGACAACAATTATAAAGTGATGGAAATTATACCATCCTAGTATCTGCAATAGGAATTAACATATCAAAATATTTTCCATACATCCATGGTTAAAATCGTTCCATCAAATGCCAATGTAGAATTTGTTGGCACTTTGATTCAGTTGTCATTGATGGTTGGAAAGCAGCGACTGAGTTTTTAAATACAAGAAAAGAATGTTGTTAGACAAGCTGTAACTTAGACAACTGTGACTCAGAAAATCTATAACTCAGACAACTGTGACTCAGACAAGCTGTGACTTAGCAACTCAGACAAGCTATAACTCAGACAGTTGTGACTCAGACAAGCTGTGACTCAGACGGTTGCGACTCAGACGGCCATGACTCAGATGGTTGAGAATTAGACGGTCGTGACTCAGATAAGAACACAGTGATTCGCATTTCGATTTGCGGGCATTTGGAGATGAATCTCGAAAATATGGGACATGGGTTTTGTGCGCAACGGTATCATTTACTTGACTCGCAAGGAAATCGCCAAACAAAGCTATGGTTTGAGCTATACAAGTGGTTCTCAAAACATGTAATTATCAGATTTACTGTTGCGGCCGGGTTTTTTACAAATTAGCAATTGGTTGAAACAGCTGTGACTCAAACAGTCGTGACTCAAACAAGCTGTGACTCACAAACATATTTTTAATTAGTCAATTACAGCGTGTAAAATCTGGAATTCAAAGAGACAGTTAAAATGTCAGTTACATCGTGTAAATTCTAGAAGTTAAAGAGACAGTTTTAGTTTTAGAATTGGTATATTTGGAAGTTAAAGAGACCGAGACATATAACTTCAGTATCTATAAAAAACAATTGATGAGAACAAAATTAGCGTGAGATTTGAGAGGATGAAGAGGAGTGGTTGCTGATGAAGCTGTGATTCGAAGAAAACATTTCAAAACAAAAATGTATGGCTCGATTTAATAAAGAACAAAATGCCCAGAAACTCAAGCTGTAGCAACATAGAACAAAATAAAAAGGGTATGTACTGATATATCTGAACCAGTGTGATATAATTGACTTAATTTTTTCTTACATAGGGTGGTAGGGAGGAGTAAGGGAAAACTGTAAAGTCTTCTTGGCAAGTTGGTGCTTGTACATTTGGGAGTTGTAGCTTCCATTCAGTTGGTGCTGAAGAAACAGAGGTAGCAGCCTCATCTGGGTTGTAGCTTAGATAAAAGAGAATGTAAAGAGGAGTTGGAGCTTGCCTTTCATACTAAGAAGAAGAGGTTTTTTCCCTTTAAGGGTTTCCTCAGGAAAATCAGTGTCTTTGCATATTTATGTGATTGAACATTGTTTATATGCCTTATATTTAATTATGTTATAACAATATACCTACTAAAAAGGAATGTGCATAGAACATCTCATATCATATTAATCATCACACTTCATCAAAGTTAAAAGGGAAAATGAATGTAAAATTGTTTAAGCACAGTAATAACTGATTCACCCCCCGCTCTCAGTTATGTGAATACTTTCAACAATTGGTATCAGAGCAGTGTTCCTTTAGTCTAAGGTACATCTGAAAGCTTAAACATGACAAGCCATGAAGGCTCAACCAATAAAGCTCCTATGTTTGATGGAACAAATTTTGCCTTTTGGAAAGTTAGAATGAGAACATATTTAATGTCCTTAGGTGCTGATGTTTTGGAAGTTGTAGAAACTGGATATACAAAACCTGTGGTTCTTGCTTCCAAAGATGACAAGATGGAATTCAATTTTAATGCTAAGGGAATGAATGCAATATTAAGTGGTCTTGCTGAATCTGAGTTTGTGAAAGTGATGCATCTTGAATCTGCTAAAGATATGTGGGATAAGCTTATTAATCGCTATGAAGGGAATGAGAAAGTAAAAGATGCCAAATTGCAAACATACAGGCTGAAATTTGAACAACTAAAGATGAATGAGGATGAGACTATTAGTAAATATTTTCTAAGGGTTGAAGAACTTGTGAATGCTATGAAGGGCCTCGATGAAACAGTTGAAGAAACATCCTTAGTTCAGAAAATTTTAAGATCTTTGCCTGATAAGTTTAACCCCAAAGTTTGAGCAAAAGAAGAGTTAAATGATCTTAACAATATGGGCATTGATCAACTCCTAGGAACTCTAACTACCTATGAGATGAGGATCAACAAAGATACAAATACCACTAGAGAAGCCTCCTTTAAAGCAGATAAGAATATTGATTCTAGAGCAGATGAGATTGAGTCAAAATTTGTAAGGAGATTGAAGAAAGGATCAGGTAAATATAAAGACAAGCTGCCTTTTAAATGTTTTAACTGTGGTAAGATAGGTAATTTTGCCTCTAAATGTCCTCACAAGAAAAAAGATCAGAATTTTGATGATGAAGAGAAATACAAATTTAAGAAATACAGTAAAAAGAAAAGTATGTGTGCAAATAATGATGTCTCCTCAGAGGATATAGATAGAAATTCATCTTGTGAAGATAGAATGAATGATTTTATGCTTATGGCCATAGAAGATCTTGACATTGAATATGCAAAAAGTGACATGAATGATGAAGATGCTATAGTTGATATGGAAGGTGAGTTGATTAGTGCATTGGAAGAAATTGATAGACTCAAGTTAAAGAAGAGGAAACAAAAACAATTGCTGATATAGTTTGAAAAGAATGACAAAGAACCTAGTATAGACTGTATTTTGGTAAAAATAGAATTAGAAGAGGCAAAGAAAATAGAAGACATTCTTAAACAACGGCTGAATGAAAGTAAAACAAGATGTGAAAAGTTAGAGGAAGAAGTGGTAACTGTGAAGAAAGAATTAGAAAAATTCCAAACTTTGTATCATCAGAATTGCTCAAGTATTAAAGCCTCAGAAGAGTTAAATAATATCTTGAGTAAGCAAAGATCTCCTTTGATTAAATCTGGTTCAGGCTATGAACAAGGTTCAAGCAGCAGTCACTCAGAGAACAAAGAAATAACTAAGGTGATCAACTTTCAAAGCAGCAAGAAATCAAAATTCACAAAGTCTGCAACCTCCATCAAAGCTAAAGCAAATAAAACCAACAGTAATGACAATCTAATGAATGATAAAAAGGATATAGCTACAGGAACAAAAAACAATATTCCGCAGTCAAGAAAGCATGAAGAAGATATACAATACAGAGTGACAAGGCAATCAATTCCAAGAGGACTGCTAAGATCCGGGTATCAACATTTCTTTAATGGTTATTGTTATTGTTGTTTTAGCTTTGGTCACAAAGCTACAATCTGTGTATTTAATCCTAGAAACATGCAACAAATAATATTTAGTAAGAATCAAATGCTACAACACAAAGTGGAACAGTCAGTGAGTAATCAAAACTATCATACTCTATCAACAATCAGAAGAGGAATTCATGATAGAAATGTCAATACTTTTGATCTTTTGTACAATGAGCCAGAATGCTATGTTTGTCATAACTTTGGACACAAGGCTACATAATGTTATTTGAAGAACTACAAAACAAATTCAAGAGTGAATTATGCAGCTGAAAGAAAAGTGTGAAAGAGGAAAGAAATCAATCAATGTGATTTAGTGCTTTCTGCTCAAAGACAGAAGGACCCATGGTATATTGACAATGGATGCTCCAAACACAAGACTGGGGATAAAAGTAAGTTTCTGTCTCTAAGAGATAAAAAATCAAGAAATGTAACTTTTGGAAATGATTCTCCAGGAAAAATCAGAGGCAAAGGAATGGTAAGTCTGAGTAAAGGAAAAGGGAAAGCTCAAGATGTATTGTTAGTGGATGGTTTAAAACATAATCTTCTTAGTGTCAGTCAGGTCTGTGACAGGGGATGTGAAGTGGTTTTCACTGCTAAAGATTGTAAGATAAATTCTGTAAGCTCAGGTCAATTAGTTGCCAAAGGTATAAGAACATAAAACAATGTTTATGTCTTGAAAGAAGAAAAGTAGGAATGTCATCTAAGCAAGTATGATGAGAGCTGGCTATGGCATAGAAGACTTGGACATTTAAATTTTGATCATTTAATCAAACTTAGAAACAATGGAGCAGTGAAAGATTTCCCAAAGATATCAAAACCATATGATGTTGTCTGTAAACCTTGCCAAATGGGAAACTGACTAGAACACAGTTCAAATCCAAGAGCTTTCCATTTTCAGATAAACCTCTTCAGTTAGTGCATACGAATTTGTTTGGATCATCAAGGAAGGAAGGTACAGGAAAAGAGAATTACTTTATGCTGGTTATAGATGATTATTCTAGACTTACTTGGGTTGCTTTTCTGAAAGAGAAATATGAAGCGTTTGAAAAATTCAAAGTATTTAAAGCTTTGACCGAGAATCAAACAGAGAACAAGACTAAAAGCAGTAAGGTCAGATAGAGGAGGAGAGTTTAGCTCAAGACATTTCAAGGAATTTTGTGATGAATAGGGTATCAAAAGAGAGTATGCAATTCCAGGGACTCCACAGCAAAATCGAGTGGTTGAGAGACATAATAGATCAGTTCAGCAAATGGCAAGATCAATGATGAAATAAAAGAATATATCTCAGGGTTTTGGGGTAGAGGCAATTCATACAACTGTTCATATACTTAACAAAGCTCACTTAAGGCCGAACAATGATAAAACCCCCTATGAATTGTGGTTTGGGAGACCTGCTACAATCAAGCATTTCAAAGTCTTTGGGAGTAAGTGTTATATCAAGAATAATGATGAACATCTTGGCAGATATGATGATAGGGATGATGAAGGTGTTTTCCTAGGATATGCTACAAACAGTAAAGGATATAGATGTTACAACAAGAAGTTGCATAAGATGGTTGACTGCATTGATATTAAAGTAGATGAAGGGAGTCATGTAAAAGACACTCAGATAAAAAGTGATGAATCATGTACAACGGATACAACTGAAGATGAAGAAGAATAGGTCCAAGAATCAAAAAAGGAATAATCTGAATCAGAGAATGAAGATGCAGACTCACAACAGCAATCAGTAAAACCTCCTTCAAGAATTATTCAGAAAAATCATCCTGAAAGTCAGATCATTGGTGACAAGAATGAAGGTGTGCAGACAAGAAGAAAGTTACTCAAAGATACAGAATAGTCTCACATTGCCTTTTTATCTATAATAGAACCCAAGAATTTTTATGAAGCTAGTGAAGATGAAGATTGGATAAAAGGCATGAATGAAGAGCTTGATCAGATTGAAAAGAATAATACTTGGGAACTTGTTCCTAGACCAGCAGATAAGAATGTGATAGGTACCAAATGTGTATTTAAGAATAAGATGAATGAAAAAGGACAAATTGTGAGAAATAAAGCTAGATTGGTTTGCAAGGGGTATGCACAAGTTGAGGGACAATATTTTGATGAGACTTTTGCACCTGTGGCAAGAATGAAAACTATAAGAATGTTTCTTGCTTATGCCTGTCACAAAAATTTCAAAGTTTATCATATGGATGTTAAATCAGCTTTTCTAAATGGATATCTAGAAGAAGAAGTGTATATGGAGCAACCTGAAGGTTTTTCACTGACAAAAAATCCTGATTATGTCTGCAAACTGAAGAAGGCACTATATGGATTGAAACAAGCACCAAGAGCCTGGTACTATAGATTGGATAAAATTTACAAGAAAAAGAATTCAAGAAAGGCACTGCTGATAGAAATCTGTACATCAAAACTGAAGGTGACGATTTATTAATTGTTCTAGTTTATGTTGATGACATTATCTTTGGATGTACTAATGCATCTTTTGTCCAGTGGTTTGCTAATGCCATGCAATCTGAGTTTGAAATGTCAATGATTGGAGAATTATCATACTTTCTTGGTCTTCAAATCAATAAGAATTCTGAAGGTCTATTTCTCTCTCAAGAGAAATATCTGAAGGAGATGTTGAAAAAGTTTTAAATGGAGGATTCTTCACCTGTTAGTACCCCTATGATTGTTGGCTGCAAGCTTAGCAAAGACGATATTTCACCAGATGTTGATCAAAGAACATATAGGTCAATGATAGGAAGTCTTCTGTACATTACTGCAACTCGTCCTGATATTATGCATGTTGTTGGAATGGTAGGAAGATTTCAGTCCGCTCCCAAACAAAGTCACTTGGTAGCTGTGAAGAGAATTTTCAAATACTTGAAAGGAACAATGACTTATGGTCTCTGGTATCTTAGGAATCAAAACTTTCAGTTGATTGCATATTCAAATGCTGACCGGGCAAATTGTTTGGATGAAAGAAAGAGCACTAGTGGAGGTGCATTCTTCTTAGGCGATTCATTAGTAGCATGGATGAGTAAAAAGCAAGGTTCTATCTCTCTATCTACTACTGAGGTTGAATACATAGCTGCTGCAACATGTTGTACACAGGTATTATGGATGATATAAACTCTTGCTGATTTGGAGGTGAAATATTCTGAACCTATTCCTATTCACTATGATAACACAAGTGCCATTAGTGTGCCAAAGAACCCTGTTCTTCATTCCAAGACCAAACACATTCCAATCAAGTATCATTTTTTAAGGGAGCAGGTTACAAACAGAGTTGTCCAATTACATTTCATTCCTTCTAAAGAACAGATTGTTGATATCTTTACTAAACCCTTATCCAAAATCCAGCTTGAATATCTACACCAGAAGTTGGGTGTCATATCTTGTTCCAACTAACTTGTTCACTTTGGCAGGGGGAGTTTGTGCTTATTGCATATCTGATGTAATTCTGAGATGGTTCCATAATGTTTTATTTACTGATTTCTGAGTTAATATTGATAGGGGGAAGATGTATTGTCATGATTTCTTTGACATTGATGTCAAAAGGGGAGAAGCTTAGGTAGTTGCAGATAACAAGCAGTCAGTCCAACATCATAAATTTTAGGTTTCCATCAATGCCAAAGGGGGAGATTGTTGGCACTTTGATTCAATTGTCATTGATGGTTGGAAAGTAGCGACTGAGTTTTTAAATACAAGAAAAGAATGTTGTTAGAAAAGTTGTAACTCAGACAGCTGTGACTCAGACAAGCTATAACTCAGACAGCTGTGACTCAGACAAGTTGTGACTCAGACGGCTACGACTCAGATGGCCATGACTTAGACGGCTGAGATTGAGACAACCGTGACTCAGATAAGAAAACAGTGATTCGTGTCTCGATTTGCGGGAAGCTGGAGACAAATCTCGAAAATCTGGGACATGGATGTTTTGCGCAACAGCCTCATTTACCTAACTCGCAAGGAAATCGCCAAACAAAGCTATGGTTTGAGCTATACAAGTGGTTCTCTGAACATGTAATTCTCAGATTTACTGTTGAGGCTGGTTTTTTACAAATTAGCAATTGGTTGAAACAACTGTGACTCAAATAGCCGTGACTCAAACAAGCTGCGACTCACAAACATATTTTTAATTAGTCAGTTACAGGGTGTAAACTCTGGAATTCAAAGAGACAGTTAAAATGTCAGTTACAACGTGTAAATTCTGGAAGTTAAAGAGACAGTTTCAGTTTTAGAATTGGTATATTTGGAAGTTAAAGAGACTGAGGCATATAACTTCAGCATCTATAAAAAACAATTGACGAGAACAAAATTAGCATGAGATTTGAGAGGATGAAGAGGAGTGTTTGCTGATGAAGCTGTGATTTGAAGAAAACATGTCAGAACATAAATGTACGGCTTGATTTAGTGAAGAACAAAATTCCCAGAAACTCAAGCTGTAGCAGTACAAAACAAAATAAAAAGGGCATGTACTGATATATCTGAACCAGTGTGATATAATTGACTGAATTTTTTCTTACATAGGGTGGTAGGGAGGAGCAAGGGAAGACTGTAAAGTCTTCTTGGCAAGTTGGTGCTTGTACATTTGGGAGTTGTAGCTTCCATTCAGTTGGTGCTGAAGAAACAGAGGTAGCAGCCTCATCTGGGTTGTAGCTCAGATAAAATAGAATGTAAAGAGGAGTTGGAGCTTGCCTTTCATACTAAGAAGAAGAGGTTTTTTCCCTTTATGGGTTTCCTCAGGAAAATCAGTGTCTCTGCATATTTATGTGATTGAACATTGTTTATATGCCTTATATTTAATTCTGTTATAACAATATACCTGCTATAAAGGAATGTGCATAGAACATCTCATATCATATTGATCGTCACACTTCATCAAAGTTAAAAGGGAAAAGGAATGTAAAATTGTTTAAGCACAGTAATAACTGATTCACCCCCGCTCTCAGTTATTTGAATACTTTCAACATAATTCTACAAACTATGGACGTTATGTTTCATGAAACAGATCAAAGAGCAGAGACTGCAATTGAAGAAAATTTTCTTGCTAAATTATACTACAACAAGCTCTATATTAATGATGGATGCAACGAAACTCAAGGAAACTTTGTTATGCATACACAATCTTTTGCAAATACTTGAAGAGTAATGCAAGAAACATATTATAGATGGGATAGCCATTGTTGTGTTTAATTAACTAATATGGAAATATAGTACGATGTTATTTTTTATTGATAAAATATGTTTCCTTTGTAGATATTTCTATCCCTGACAAAGATAGAATCACTAGCATATCTAGAAACCTCTATATCAATACCAAGTTCTAACCAAAACCATATCAAAATGCAAGAGCTAATCTCTCCCAGGGGAAGCTCAGAGCGAGCAGGAGGAAGAGATTGAAGAGGCCCTTGGATCCTTATTCCACTCGACCCCTTTGGACGAACATGATTCTCTTTAACAATTGACTCAACCGTTAGAATTGTAAGGATGGATGGCTCAACACCAAGGGAGGATATATGCTCTTTGATTCGAAAAACAAAGCAGTCTAAGGATTCTAAGTATAGAAAGACCAAACATTTGCCACATTTGGTGTTTTTTCCCATCACAATACAATACAAATAAGGAAGTGGAAATCGATAAGGCCTCTAAAAATTGTTAGTTCTAAACCTAATTAAGTGTAAAAATGCATACAATTCTTAAGCATAAACATAAACTAAAACAATAATGGACACACACATTATACAAATATTTTATCATGGAAATCCTTAACCGGGGAAACAATCGTATCTATCAAGCACCGAGAGGGATCCAATTTCTTGAGGTGTAGTTCTTTTTTTAAATTTAAACTCAAGAAATTTAATCTCTCTTGATTGATAGATCCTAGTTTAAGTTTTAATTTTTTATTTTATAAACGAACATCTATTTTTTAATTACTTTTCATAATATTTTATTTGATGAGCCGACATGGATTTTTTTTAAATACTTTCCATAATTTTATTTTTTTTACATTTTAATTAATGGCCGACAATACATTTTACTTGTTCACTTTTCATTAAATACTTTCCATTACATTTTATTTTTTTTACATTTTAATTAATGGTCGACAATAATAAAGACAAATGTTTATAGCCTAGGATTTAATTCAAACGAAAATACACCTCCTTTTATTAATCACCGACATAATATTAATTTTTTTATTATTATTATGTTAAAGACAAACTTTATTTATTATGGCTGACTATAAGGACAAACATGGACAAACGTTACAGGATCTCCCCCATACTGGGTTGTAGAGCACCGATTTCACTTTTGTTAAAGAGAATTGCTGGATGTACTATGTTCAGCAAGTTTGATATAAAGTCCGGTTTCTACCAGATAGGTATCGGGGCAAAGGATCATTTCAAAATGGCATTGTTGTCCCTCATGGACAATACGAGTGGAAATTCTTGTCGTTCGGGATAAACAATTCACCATCAGAATTCCAAAAAAGAATGGAAGATATTTTCTGTGATAAGTCATGGGCGTTATTTTTTATTGATGATATTCTGATCTCTTCCAAGAACCTGCAAGAACATCTTAAGCACCTACAAATGTTTTATGATCTGGTCTATAAGCATGGGTTAGTCCTGTCTCAATCCAAGATGGAGATAGGTAAGATTGAAATGGATTTGCTTGGTTTCAAAATCCAAAAAGGGAATGCAATTCTTCAAAAGCATGTCCTCAGTGTATTCAGTCAATTCCCTGATCTGATTTTAGAGAAAGTTCAGCTTCAAAGGTTCTTAGGAAGTTTGAATTACATTCGGCCATTCTATCGAGGACAAGAAAGTGACATTCATGTCCTGCAGCAAAGACTCAAGAAGAATCCTCCTAAATGGTCTAATAAGATGACTTTGGCAGTCTAGACAATCAAAGCCAAAGTTCAGAATCTCACGGCATTATCTTTACCTCAAGGTTCCGGTCAATTGGTAATAGAGACCGATGCTTCCTCTTCCACCTGGGGTGGTGTTCTCATAGAAATAATTAATGCCAAGGAAAATGTGTGTGGTTACAGCTCTGGTTCGTTTAAAGCAGCTGAGTTAAACTATATGTCCAGCCACAAGGAGATTTTAGCAGTGAAGAAGACTGTACAACATTTTATTTTATTTTTGAAGCTTGTCAAATTTATCATTAGGACAGATTTAAAGATTATGCCTGGAATCTTTAAAAATGAGAATTTGATGGCAGAGAATAGCAGTAGGATTTTGAAGTGGTTTATTTGGTTAAGTAATTTTGATTATGAAATTGTATATAAGCCTGGTTATTTGAATTGTTTGGTTGATATGCCAACAAGGGAAAAATCGCAGCCTGCAGCTTCACCACCTGCTTTGAATATGTTCACCACTGGTTCTTCTAGCTCTGACAAAGGCAAATCTCCTGTTCATCCTTTGTACCAGCCAAGAAATGGTATGTTTCTAAAGCCATGGGATGATTCCCTTACAGCTGAAGAACGAAGACAGCTTCTAGCTTTTGCATCCAGAAGAGAAGCTGAAAGATATTTGGACATCATGTTAATCAAGCAGATCCAAGCTACTCCTCTGGAGATCCAAATACTTGAAAGATGGAAAGAACAACATTCAGAAGTTTTTTGAATGCTCAAGAAAAGTTAAAGCAGTGTAGAGAGCTCTGGATCGATTGCAATGAAGAAGATGGCCAGCCTGTTTGGTATGTTGACATTAGAGAAGGAAACCTAACTTGGTCCAGCTATAATCTCATTCTCCAGTTTTGTCGTGAAGAAAGATCCATAGTGATCTGCGGTGATCCAGGTAACCTAAAAAATAAATCTTGGTCTGGTTGGACTGAGGTGTTGTTAGATAAGTTTTGCCCACGTGTGGATTGGGTAAACAGACATGCAAATTTCATATTGCACCTATAAGCAGACATGGAGGTGGCTAATCAAAACCATAAGTGGTTTAAATTCCTGCTTCGCCACCATGGAGGAAGTTATACTACTATACTTATTTAGAGCATACTATATACAATGAACAAAAGTTTGTGAAGCGAGACCATGACGGGAACCACATAGACGCCAATTTACATACCAGAAGACTCCCTCTTGACTTTCGGGTCGAATCTCTTTTTGAGGGTGAGTTCCTGTGTGAAAGCAATCCAATATTTCACAGTTCAGATGTGGAAAGATGTTTCAATGCTGACCTGTATCCTCCACTACCTCCTGAAGATGATTTGTATCCAACCTATGAAGATTTTGATACTGATGAAGGATTTGATGGAGACAATTTCGATTGCTGCTGCGGTGGAGTCAATGTTGGCAACATAGAAGTGTGCATCTATCGCTATGCATGAGATCCATACGACTGATTGGAATATTTGTACATACTTTGCTTTATGGCATTTGAAAGCCGTGGTGGGCTGGTATTTAATGCTCCACTTTGTAATTTTTCGGCCATGTCTGTAAAGGTTGTCTGCCATTAGTATGTCCGTCATAATGGAATCTGGGTCCCCATATGTCTTCGGACCATGAAGGGATGAGATAATGATAGTGTTGTCCCACTATCACCCCAGAATCTCTCTTTATGACTTGTGAGTGCCAGTTCTTGGTCACTGGATGACTGGCTAGTGTTGTATAAATAAGAGCCTCAGGCTCATTGTTAATCATTCAAGTTCGGAGTCGCTCATGTGTTGAGCTCTGCAAGTTGAGTTGAAGAGTATGCTCTGCAGCTTTCCCTCGTGGTAAAAGATTGCATCAAAAATTCAGTTTGTAAATGAGTCTATAATTAGGGGTGCTAGCTTGCATATCTTGGTGCTCCAGGCAGCTTTCGATTAAGTTACAGCTTGCTCTGACCCAAAGATAAATGAGCCCAAGACATTGTGCATAGGCACTTTAGTCTGAGTTTGTGTTTGCAATGACGGGCTTCGCCATTCAGAACACAAAATTCTTTCATCAGTATGCGGACTCTAGAAGGATGCAAAATGCCATATGGGATTTAAACGATTACTGTGGCCGGCGGATCTGGGAGGCTGAGGATTTGATGGTGGAGGCTACTCGGCATTTCCAGGACTATTATTGTGATCCAAAGAACACATCTTTGGCTGAAAAATTTAAGGTTATTAAGGAATACCCCCATTTATTCAATGAGGAGGAGGGGGACGATATTTATATGGAAGTAACTATGAATGATGTGGAAAACACTCTGCATGGTTTTGCCAAGGATAAATCCCCTGGGCCGGATGGGTGGACGGTGGAAATATTTATACACTTCTTTGATATCATGGGGGAGGACATCAGATTGGCTGTGGAGGAATCCAGGAAACTTGGCACTGTCTCTGGGGCACTAAACTCACCATATTTGGCACTTATTCCGAAAACATCACACCCTGATAGCTATAATGACTTTAGACCTATTGCCCTCTGCAATTTAGTGTACAAGATAATTTCTAAGATAATTGCAGACCGGATTAAACCCTTCCTATCCAGACATATTTCAATGGAGCAGTATGGTTTTCTGCAGGGCCGATAGATCCATGATGCGGTGGGGGTGGCTCAGGAAATTCTACATTCAGTGAAATAGAAACGACTTGATGCCCTTATACTACAACTCGATTTGGTGAAAGCATATGATCGGGTGAACTGGGACTTTTTGAGACTTATACTGATACAGATTGGGTTGCCTTGGAAGGTGATGAAGTGGATTATGGCCTGTACAACTTCGGTTAATTATGCTATATTGATAAATGGTCATCCCACGGAATTCTTCAAAGCTTCCCGGGGCCTTCGTCAGGGTTGTCCACTCTCACCACTCCTCTTCATTTTGGTAATGGAAGGACTGAGTTTATCCATTCATAAAGCGAAGAAGGATGGACTGATTGAAGGCATCAAGATTAATCGAGATATTGCTGTTACACACTCTCTGTTTGTGGATGATGCTATGTTGTTTGGTAATGGCACACTCGACGAGTGGGTACAATATAAGAGGATTCTGGATCTATTCTGCTCGGTAACTGGTATGATTATTAGCTACATAAAATCTCAGTTTTTAAAATACTCTCTTGAGATGGATGTTGAAGTGGCTATTGGCTCTGTGCTCCCCTTAAAATTTTTGGAGATGGAGGCTGGAACCAAATACCTTGGTTTCTTTTTGAAGCCTTCAAATTACCTGGTGAATGACTGGTCTTGGCTCATCAGACGGTTTGAAGGACGTATCAATCACTGGAGTTACCAGTTTCTATCATTGGGTGGCAGACTTACGCTGGCAAAAGCTGTTCTGCAGAATTTGGGAGTGTATTGGTTCACACTCTGCAAAGTCCCTCGTTCCATCCTATGTCAGATTCGCAGGAAGCTGTATAATTTTTTATGGTCGGGAGGTGATACACATTCAAAATTTCATCTTATTAAATGGACTGTTTTGGCTCGGCCTTGGAAATTGGGAGGATGGAATATTAAGGAGTTGGATCTTTTTGTACAGGCCCTGCATGCCAAAAGTCTTTGGCGTGTCCTATTTGATAACTCTGTTTGGGGCAAGATTATTCGGGCTAAATATTTGAAAAATATATCGGTGGCAAACTGGTTTCGGCTGGACCGACCCTCTACTGTGGGGGTGTCAAACTTTTGGAATGGGATGATGGGATCGTTCAAGATCTTATCACAATGGATTGCTTGGAACCCTGGAAATGGCCGTGACATCAGATTGGGACTTGATCCAATAGTCGGAGGTCCTGTGGGGCATACCCTCTCGATGGAACTGCGGTCTCATCTTACACAAAAAGGTTATTGCACTCTGTCTCATGCGTTTGGACAGTTTAGGGATGGACAATCCCTGTGGATCACAGCTTCACAGCTGGGATTAACTGGTAATTTGAGCATGGAATGGAATGAATATATCAGGTCTTTTTATCAATCCAAACTTCAATTAACTGACGCGGCCGACAGGCTGATTTGGTCGTGGGATGTGTCTTTTGGCAAGGTCACTGTGAAATTGGCTTATGAGGCGATGTGTGCTGGGTCTCTCTCTGTGGATTGCTGGTGGAAGAAGGATATCTGGAAGATGAATTTGCCTCTCAAGATTAAGTGTTTCATCTGGCTTGGGCTATCGAACAGGGTACTCACTTGGGACAATCTTTGCAGATGTGGCTTCATTGGTTCGGGGAGGTGCCCACTTTGTTGTACCCTAGAGGAGACCGTTGATCATCTTTTTATGATTTGTTGTTTCATTCGAGATCTATGGGAAATGATTGCTAAAAATGCCGGTGTGCATTTCTGCTGGGATTTCCATTCGTTGTGTGATTGTTTGGAAGCTTGGTCTCATCTCTCCACAGCGTGTGCGGAGTTCCCATACTTTATGATCTGGGAGGTTTGGAGAGCCCATAACTGTTGTATTTTTGAAGAAAGGAAACCTTTCCTAGCCGGTTTATGTTATAAAATCATAGCTGCTTACAAGGAATATGATAATACTGTTGGTACTGTTGTGGGTAAGGTTTCTCGGCATCTGAAAAATCGTATGACTCCTCCTATCTTGGTATTTCTTTGTGGATTTTTTGACGGGGCTGCTGTGTGCCGGAATGGCTCGGGTGGGGCGGGAGCTACTCTACATATCTCTTGTTCTATCTCTGTGCACCTGTGGTTAAATTTGGGGAATGGAACAAACAATAGAAGCGAGATTTGTGCTCTTTGGCTATTAATATACTGGGCACGTCGGAGGGAGATCTCTTCACTTGTTACATTTGGAGACTCGTTGGCTATTATCTCCTTGGCAAAAGGAAACTCTCCTCTCAATGTTCTTTGTCTATCACATTGGCTAGAGGCGGCGAGGATGCTCATTCTTGAATTTGAGCACATCCATTTTGAACATATCTATAGGGAGGTGAATCTGGAGGCGGACATGCTCTCAAAGCAGACTTTACACTCTCAGGCTGGTGTCATCATGTGGCAAGAATGGCGGGATAATATTCTTTTTTCTCATGGATCTCATCAGCTTCATTGGACGGGATGATTGTTTTACTTTGATGCTTGTACTTATATGTTTTTTCAAATATATACGGTATATATTCTATATGACACTTAGTGTACATGTGCAGATCCTTAATATACCCTATTGTTCAACTTCTTGTTGGACTGTTTAGTATCTTTGATTATATTTGCGGCATATATTATAGCAGATGCGGATGCGATTTGGTTGCTGATGATCTGCTACATCCTCGGAACTTCACTGGGGTATCATCTCCGGCTGGGGTTACTTTTGATACTCAGCACATATGTTCTTTTTTCCTTGGATCCTATCTATTTTTGGAACTATATATCTGTTGTTGTTGTGACTTATGGTCACGGTATAGACTATTGATACCTTTCAGTTTGGGATGTCTATGGGACATGATGCAGTACATGGTTGTTTTTTACTGACATTGTTTATTGACATATTCTGCTGTTATAACCGGTTTGTTCCGGGGTTATTTTGATCATATTGTATAACTTGTACTGGGATGGCAATTGGACATATTTACTATTTCGTATATTAATAGTAAGTTGAATTTTTCTATGAAAAAAAAAGTTTGTCGACGCATGTAAAATTTTGCTTTAACTATAATAACAAAAGCTAATACCGTTAAGTATGAGGTGAACTATAATAACAAAAGCTAATACCGTTAAGTATGAGGTGAACATGGTTGATATGATATCATCAAAAGTATATATGGAGTATTGGACCATACTTTAGTTTGATATCAACAATATAGTATCAACTAAACACGGGTTATGTGGTTCTCACTATTTTTGAAAAGTTGTGGTTTTCACTTTAGTTTTAATTCATTCAAATGAAGAGGCACCTCTTTTAATTGGGTCACACCTACTCTCTTATATAGGTGTAAGGGTCGATAACAAACCAAAACCAAATAAAGATGGTATTTATCTTGTAAATTTTGGTATTGTCCCGTCAATCATAATTTACATAAATATACATTATATAATAATAATAATAATAAAATGCCACAAAGCTATGTCTCTTTTCTAATTGTTATTATCAATACGATGTAAATTATGTGATACTAATGAATGGAGTCATGACTCATGGCCTTTGAGGATGATGAATTTTATTATTCTCATTACCATCATCATTTAATGTATCTTTTCCTTAGGAGAAAAATTGTAAATTGTATTCATTAGGAGAGAAATTAGACTATGTACATGCATATCGCATTTCACAACCATCCAAAGCATGGTCTTCAAAAAAATAAAAGTTCTAAAAATGTCTCCACACATTGGATCCCTCCGCACACTAGATCTCCACATACATCTCAAATAATCCTAAGATACCAACATTAAATATTTTATAAAGTGTCAATGTATTTAAAACAAGTACCTCGAGGGTTCACTAATAGTGCACATAGTATCATACATGCAACTCGAACAAAATATCAATATCACCGCCAAAAATAGAAATTGAAAAGCTTATTAGACATGGAAGGATTGAACATATTCCATAACATGTCCATCTCTTGATTCCAACGCTACTCAAATTCTATAATCCATCAATGGAACAACTTTGGAAAGGGAATCAAGTTCATGTTTGTGCTCTCTGTACACATATAAGAACAACATGGCATTAAAATCAAATTAAAAAATTATCAACTTCCTAAAGATAAGCCTTAAAACAAGTTCGAAATAATGTATTCCCCCTTTCATCCATTTAATAACCACCACATTGTTACTGAAATATTTGAACATTTCAGAAATTATTTTATGTAATAATCATTAATAGCAATTTCAAAGTAAACAACCCAACAAAATTATTTCTCCCGTCTCCCATCCTCACCTTGAACCTTATAAAACATTGTCATTCAGATAGAGAATTCCTCCTTCCCCACATCTTGAAAAAGATCATTGGCTAGATCCATGAAAAAAAAAGGAAACAAGCTTCAGACATGTCATAATGAGTTGGAGAAATTTGTCTAGTAAACTTGTAGCTCTCAAATATAACCCTGTTGTGAATGACACATTGAAAGGGCGGTATTGATTTTCTTTTGAATATACATGCATTTGTGGAAAACCAAATGACCCTAAAAGCTATGATTGGAGAGCCTTGAATTCTTTCGACTTTGGATTCATAAGCTAATTCTCAAGGCAATTAGCTATTGAATCTCCCTTCCACCCTTATCTGAACCTCGATATGTTATCCCTTTAAACCCATACCTATTTAGCATACACACATGAGATTAAGAGATGGCATATAGTTTCCTCATTTATTGATATTAAGGGCCTTGTTCATGATTTCCAACCACATGAGGAATATTTATTTCGTAGGAGATCTAATCTTACAAAGTAGTTTCCACATCTAATCTTACAAAGTAGTTTCCACAACCATTGAATGTCTTCATGTCTCTCAAAACCAAACATGGATTTATACACTAGTATGGGAGTATAGAAACCTAGATTAGAATTTTTCGTCCACACCAAAGCATCTTCTTCCTCTTTTGTTGTAACATGACTACCCTTTAATCTAGCTATATAACCCTCCGATTGGGATCCTTCAATGCCTTCCAATATAAGGAGTGTTGCACTTTACCACTCTTGGTTCTAAATTGAAGTCAATTATGGAGAAGTATTACGTGTTAGATTGTAAATGCCTTTCTTTGTGAAGGAAAGTAATTAGGTTTCCAAGGAGCCTAAAGTATTCCCCACATCCAACCTTAGAGCCACATAGGTCTAAAATTTGTTGTTTAACTTCCTCCACTTACCTTACCTCTTCCTATATAACAGGATTTTATTTATTTATTGGTGCAATAACTTCTTTTTCCTTAACACATTCACCCATATTTCCTTTCTCTATTACAAGTAGATCCTTATACAAGGTCCCATCTACTTACTTGGTTGGCTTAGGGTTATCCACTTCCTTCTACCCTCAAATTTTCATTAACATCTTTAGAGCACACTTGAATTCCAGATGTCAATATGCATGGCATCTCACACAATGAAGAGGTACCCCTACATAATCACGGATTTGGAAATGTTGTCTGAACTTTCAATTTCAATCACATAGATTCCACTAAGCCATGTCTAAGATCCACCTTGACCAATATGTGAGCTATATAACAATCATTTAAATTATTGCCTTAGTGCTATATGGACATAAGCAACTACAACCTTAGAGATTTGTAATTGATTCTTGGGATACTTGGCCTTTTAGGAAGGAAGGGCAAAAATATACCAACAAACAAAAGGAAAGGGGTTGAGTAGGTAGTTGACAATGGTTCTTCAATTAGTAGGTCCTTGGGGCCTTTACTAGAATTGCTCGATGATCGATATAAGGGAAAGGTAGTGCCCACTAGTCGACTCGAGCGCATATCATTTGTAAAGATAAATAGAAAGGGGGAGAGATTTTGATGAGGCCAACACCAACAATCGTCTAATCATGTGGTAAACCCAAACAAAACAAAGAGTCATTAAATTTGGACATAGAAGTAGAAACTCTAATTGAACTTTTGTAAACTATAATTTTTCCTTAAAATAATAAACAAACAAGCAAGCCATTTCGTATTTCGTATTCCCAAACTCCAACTAGAACTTCTCTAGATAAATCTTTGTATCTTTGTGTGTTTGTGAATTTCTTCCATTGAGCTTTTTTTTTTGAATACACAAATATAGTTAGCTTAAACACACAAAGAATTAACTAATTAACATAGGATCTATGTTAGTGAATTTAATATGCCGAACAGCCATTGTGAACCCAAGCTGACAACTCCAACATGGAAGATGGAGGAAGTTCGAACATGTTAAAATAAATTTTTCTTACATTTTAGTATTTTCTGAAAATCCATACACTGATATTACAAGATCTGTAACTCCATTTGTTCAATCCTGTGCAATAGCGATCTTACAGATAACCAGAAACAAAGAAAAAGACAAGTCAATATACGGAGAGAAAGGACCAGACATGCATAAGATGCTTCATCCGACCTTCATGTCAGGCCTGGGGTCAAATGCCATAACTCTCACATAGCCTTCCTTTTCTAAAGGACAGCTGGGAAGCCGGTTCCATGTCTTTTCACTTACGCTGTAAGTGACCACCTCCATGACCCTCATACAACCATTGAGTATAAAGCAGGCGCAATCCCCAACTCCTATGCAGCTTATAAACGGGCAGTCCATGGAGTTGTCAATTTCATACAAAGTCCTGTTAACATCCTCACACAACGACGAAGGCATTTTGGCAATCTCTTTCCACAATGATGAAGAAGAAGAGAAGTCTGCCTTCAGCGTTTCAAACTCCCATATAATGACCTCCTGCAAAAGTCCCTGTCCCTCCCCGTCTTTGACATTGCCTCCTGTAACTAGAACCCGCGACCCACAAGTGAGCAGGTAAGGGAAAATGTGTTTTTGCTTAGCCATTTCTGGCAAGGCTGCACAAATGAAAGTCCCATTTCTGATGTTGAAACCCATGATGCCCCACTGGTCATCTATGATCGTCAAGCAGTAGAAAGCAGCATCACAAAAGACCATCTGCATTCCCATACCTGGCCGCACTACCGACACATCCTCCGGCAGCTGTGCAGCAATCCTCCATGACTTGTCTTTGGAATCATAGATTTCCACTATATCACCTTTCTCATCACACGGTCGACCCACAACGACCACTTTGTAGGTCTCGCTATTGTCGGCCTCCCCTTCCATGATGCCCATGGCTCTAACCGACCATAATGATGAGATGGGCGGAAGTTGTAGGAACGTTCTCGTGAGAGGATTGGAAACAACAAATCTTGGAAAATTGCCCAGGAAGAACAGGCCTGCAGCAGATCCATGACAATCAATCTGTATTTCCTTTTCTTTGAGGAAAGAAAGGGAGATGGAAGAGCTTCTGTTCCATCTCTGGGTGAAGAAGCAGTAAAACAAAGATTTAGGCATTTTAGATTGGCCATTTTGCACAACCAGCCATGGCATCCTGTTGGAAGGCGCCTCTCGCCATTTGCTTGTTATGAATTTGGTTGATGAAAGGAGAGCATTCCATTCCTTGCGTACGCTGCGAAATCTACAGATAGATTCCACTGGAAGCCACACCAATATTTTGTATTTCAAATCGTCAGGCAAATCAGAAAGCTTCCCCTGGTCGCCCATAATAATTAGCCCCAATTTAGCGCAAGGAAGGAGATGAAGATGAATGTAATTACTTCTTCAACCGGATTATATAGGCGTAGATATTCGTGTTCTGCGGTGGAAACAGAATAGGGTAGAGTCCGGTCCATCCAGCATAAGTATTCTTGAAATTATGCTTCTCTCGTAATCAAATTATGTTCATGTTTATGAAATTCCCGGAAGAGTCGGCCCCGCCTGTACCTGTCACTAAATCATTATCAACTATTAAATCATTATCAACTATTAACTTACTAATAAGAAACTTTTGATTTGAACCGCATAGAATCCCTATTAAAAAGGAATATCGTCCATCAAATCAAAAAATGTAAAACCAATTATTAATCACCCAAGTCACTAAATCATTATCAACTATTAACTTAATAATAAGAAACTATTGATTTGAACAGCATAGAATCCCTATTAAAAAAAAATATCGTCCATCAAATCAAAAAATGTAAAACCAATTATTAATCACCCAAGTCACTAAATTATTATTAACTATTAACTTAATAATAAGAAACTTTTGATTTGAACAGCATAGAATCCCTGTTAAAAAAAATATTGTCCATCAAATCAAAAAAATGTAAAACCAATTATTAATCACCCAAATGTTTAAACTCCCTCCTTCATCACCAATTATTATAAATCATTAATTGTAAAACTTTCTTGTTTATGGGACTTTGACTACAAACTCTGGGAATGGGTTCTTCCTTACATTCATTTGACTAGTAAAGTGAATGTCTACCTACCTTTTCATCCATAATAAGGATTTGAAAACATGTTAGGTGTGTTTACTTGTTTTTTTAAATTTGAAAGTGGATTTTGGAATTTGTGGTTGTATAGAATTTGAAAACATGTTATGTGTTTACTTTTTTAAGAAAACTTTGGAGTTGGAAATGTATATAATTCTCTTTTTTTTAAGAAAACTTTGGAGTTGGAAATCGTTAGTTGGATGGTTGGGAATGCATAAGGGTTCATACATTGTAGAGAATTTGCAATATAACAAAACTCTATGTACTTTTTTTATTGTTAAAAAAACTAACAAATAAACTTATTCATTATTGTTTTAGTGTCATATTGATTAACAAATGGTGAGTAAGGCATAAAATTGTTAATCAAATTTTTAATAATTAAAAAAACATTCACTTTTAAGAATCTCATTCTTTGAATTACAATAAAGTGCGAGTAATGCATAAAATTGAATTCAACCAAGTTTCAAAAACATTGTTTAGAAATTTTATCACCAACTCTTAAGCCTAAATTCAAACCACAGGAAATGTAATTTCAATCACAAACTCAATGAGATCAATTCCCACAAATTATGTTAAGTTTTAAATAAAAATATTATTGTATAAATTTATTTAATTATAATTTTTTATAAATAATTGAAATAATTAAATTGTTTCGTAAAATAAATTTATTATTCTTACATACATGAATTTTATATTTAACTAAACTTAATTTAAAATAATATTATTTTTATTATCTATATTATTTTTAAGGTTTTTTATTTTATTTTTTTAATTCTTATGATATTTTAAGTGTAGATAAAGATTAAATATTCTTGATTTTTTTATTTTAAGTTTTTTTTAAAATTGTTATAACTTCATTGTATAACTAAATAGTCTGATATTTTAATTGTGGATAAAAATTCTTGATTTTTCATTTCCTTTTATTGTTATAACTTACAATAACGTATATTTATATGATGAGATGTCAAATTTTTTTAAGATTGATAAAATTATATATTTAATAAAAAGATGAAAATGTCCTTATGATCATTATCACATAAGTAATGGATTAGGACATTTACTGAATTAAATTCATAACATTGAAGTTGAAGTTGTAAAAAAGTTATGTTGACTTTCTTAATTGGATATGTTATTATTTTATATTATGTTTTAAACAAAAACAATGATAATGACAACGTCATATCATAGTTATTTTCAACTACAACACTATCACACTATTATTCATTGATAGAAACATTTAGCTAATTAAATGACAACAAAAAGTTATCTCAATTATTGAATAGCTTTGCCAAAACAAAAAACAAAAACTAAATAGCAACAAAGAGTTATCATATCATATAACCAATTCTAACCACAACACTATCTCACTATTTACTTATTGATAAAAACATTTACTTAACTAAATGGCAACAAAAAGTTATCTCAATTATGAATAGCTTTACATAATAAAAAAGAAAAAAATTGAGTAATCTTCAACAATGAAGTTGTCAAGACCATAATAATAATAATAATAATAATAATAATAATAGGTTCAAGAAATGCATCGTTATTATGGGAAACATTCAAATCAAGTTAGTGTGTGGTCGTATGTTATGGTTCATTAGATTTTCAAAAGAGCTAAGCTTCTTGTGGCTCCACATGGAGAGTTGTGAAAGTATGTTTTTTTTAAATATTTTTTCAACTAATAATTGTATTTAGAATATAGTCATCGACCCAATTCTTCTAATGGACTCCAGCAACTAGGAAACTGGAGCTACAAGAGGTGTAATGCTCTGTTATCCTTTCATAGGATTTTGTATCCTTGGGGGTCCCACTAATCAAGGGTCCAAAACTTTGGGAAGGTATTGTTAATGTTTTGGTTTGGTTTCTTTCTCGTCAAACATTGTATTTATATGAAGGATGTGTTGGAAAATATATTTATAAATTCTCTAATGAACATTCACATTAATAAAATATGAATTGTCAGTGTGTGGCGCCTCCAATTGGGAGGACATGGACAATTGTATGATGAAACTTAAGGTGGCATGCAAACATGGACATTAATGGGTTAAAATATGTAGAGAGATTGTTATCTTACAAGGCAAGAAATGTGTGGATGTGGACAATTGTGTAATGCAACTTAAGGTGGCACGGTAAATGCAGGCATTGAGAATTAACCCATTTTGTACCACTCACATGCTCTCTCCCAACCAACAACTTTGGGATAGAAAATATGATGGTGAGGGGCCAGATCTACTGAACCAAATACAATTTTGCAGGTAAAAAGGCATTTCTATAAAAATATGTTTCAGATAAAATGTCGACTCATTAATGAATGCAAGGGATAGTGAATCTAATGGTGATGGGCCAGCATTGAATCCAAAAAGATCACAAATTCATTTATGAAGAATCATTTCCATTTATGAAAATAAATGATATAGTACTTGTCTTCAGCTATATGGCCATTAGTAAAATAATTTTTATTTTTAAAATTTTAATAGATTTTTAAATTTTGATAAATAACCTTTAAACTAGATAAAATTAATCTTATCAATATTTTTTTCTAATCATAAATAAGTAATATTTAATATTTTTAATTTACAAATATTTAATTTAGTACATAGATTTATAGTAATATAACATTTTAAAATTATAAAAAAATATTTTTAATTTATAAATATTTAATTTAGTATATAAATTTTTGAAAACTATAGAAACTATATTTATTAAAAACAAAAAAAATCAAATTCAAAATAGTTTGAATTGGAAAGGATTACTACATACTCTGCTTTGACAAATATAATAAATTTTTAAAAATAAATAAATATTTATTTCAATACCATTATGATAGGAACTTTATGTTAATATTCCATAAGAAATAATAAATACTTTATGTAAGATCATTACAACATAATAAAATATGATATACATTATAACTAGATTTCGCATTCTAATGGAACAATGTTATATATAATGATTACAATATAATAAGTTTGAAAAAAATTAAATATTCCATAATAAGAAATAAGAAATATTTTATGAAAGATCGTTACAAAAACATAATAAAATATGATATAAACTGTAACTAGATTTCCTATTCTAATGGAACAATGTTATGTATAATCGTTACAATATAATAAGTTTGAAAAAAATTAAATATTTATTTTAATGAAATTATGATAGGAACTTTATATTAATATATAATAATAAGAAATAAGAAATATTTTATGTAAAATCATTACAACATAATAATAAAATATGATATGCACTCTAACTAAATTTCCAATTATAATGCAACAACAATGTTATGTATAGTCATTACAACATAATAAGATATGATAAGCCCTTTACTAAATTTCCATCAACAATGTTATAATAAGCCATCACATAATTATACGTCAATCACCACACATTCCAATGGAACAATGTTATAATAAGTCCACAAGATAATTATACATCATCACACTTTTCCCTTTCTATACTACTATCACAAGATCTTAGTTGTGCATGATAAACTAGAATTAAACTACTATCACAAGATCTTAGTTGTGCATGATAAACTAGAATTATACTACTATCACAAGATGTTAGTTGTGCATGATAAACTAGAAGTTTGAGAAAGTTATCTATTATGCATTTAGATTTGGAAATTTGAAGAAAGCAATTACCTTGACACATTTAACTTTCATTATTATTTTAATTCAAAGTGAAGAGTTTCTTTTGAAATATGATGAATTTCAAGCTTGTTGAATCATGTGAAATATTTAGTGAAACTATGCCATAGTGTCTTCATTCATGGGATATTAAAGAATGCCCCTAATTTCACTAGATATTGATAAATACCTACAAAAATACTTTTGTTGTGACCCCCTCCCAATACATATTTCCAATTAAAAAACTCAATTTTTAGGAAATATTCCCTATTTTTACTAGTTATCCTTTTTATACCCCCAATACATATAAATCCCCATACCCTACTCCCCACCCCCTCAATACCTACAATATATTGACCTTATTTTTCACAATTAAAAAAAAACCTTTATGAATGAACATGATAAGATACTATCCAACGAGGTGAATCCCTTGTGATTATAATAGCAAAATCTAATACACTTAAGTATGAGGTGAGGTAAGTGGATATCAATTATAAAGGTAACATGGTTGACATGGTATCATCATTAGTATAGATGCTCCAGTATCTTCCATGTCTGGGTGAAGAAGCAATAAACCAAACAATTAGGCAATTTAGATTGGGCATTTTGCACAACCAGCCATGGCATCCTGTTGGAAGGCGCCTCTCGCCATTTGCTTGTTATGAATTTGGTTGATGAAAGGAGAGAATTCCATTCCTTGCGTACGCTGCGAAATCTACAGATAGATTCCACTGGAAGCCACACCAATATTTTGTATTTCAAATCGTCAGGCAATTCAGAAACCTTCCCCTGGTCGCCCATTATGATTATAATTAGCCCGAAAGCGCAAGGAAGGAGATGAAAATGAATGTAATTGCTTCTTCAACCAGATTATATAGCCGTAGATATAATCTGTGGAACTTTGAATACTAAAATATAAGGGATGGGTCCATCCTTGCAATCATCTAACTAATAAAGTTTATAAAAAATGTAAAAGGGGATTTTGACTATAAAACTTTGATTACTAAAATTTAAGGATGGTCCATCTTTGCAATCATCTAACTAAGAAAGTTTATAGAAAAAGTGTACATGCCGTATCCTAAAAGCAGATTTTGACTTTGACTATGGAACTTTGATTACTAAAAACCAAGGGATGTGTCCATCCTTGCAATCATTTAACTAGTAAAGTCTATAAAAAAATGTACATGCACTATCCCAAAAAGAAACATATACTCATAGTCATAAAGCCCACTTATTTATTTATACATTTCCATATAAAACTAAAGTTTCTCTAAATTTATTTTTAATATTTTATTTTTTAAAAATAAATTTAATTTATATATAATAATAAAAAGTTGATATGAATATAGGTTTTAAGGATTTATGAATAATAAGGATTTGAAAATATGTTATGCGTGTTTATTTGTTTTTTTAATTTTGGGAGGTGGAGCAAAATGTTTAGTTGGAGAACATGGTTTTGAGAATTTGTGGATTGGTTAGAAAACTTTGAAGTTAAAATTATTTTTAATGCTTTTGTGTGGTTGGAAATGTATAGAATTCTTTTTAAAAAGAGTTGCAAGTCTTTACTTGGATGGTAGTTGGATGGTTGAGATTTATGCATTGTAAAGAATTTGGAATATGTTAAAAATTTAAAAAATTATGTATTTTTTTATTGTTTAAAAAAAATACTAAACACACATGTTAGTCATTGTTTTAGTATCACATTAAAGCACAAATGATAAGCAAGGCATATAAATCTTAATCAAATTTTCAATAATTAAAAAGACATTCACTTCTAAGAATCTTATTCTTTGAATTACAATAAAGTGAGTAAAAATGACCTCAAGGATCATTCATGTCTTAGGCAAATATTTGAAGAAGCTTTTTAATCTAATATTTGAAATTATTTCATGTTTTATAGAAAAAAAAAGTTGGAAATTTAACGAGGTTTCAAAAACATTTTTTAGAAATTTTATCACTAACTCTTAAGCCCAAATTCAAACCAGAGTTACAAGCAAAGTTAATTAAATTAGCATTTTATTCATTAAATTATTTTTCATACTTAAAGTTTTAATTTTTAAATCCTTCATTGCAATTTTAGTTAATTTAAATTTATGAGACAAACTAATTATATTTAAGAGTGTAATTTCAATCACCAATAAAATCAATTCCCACAAGTTATGCTGAATTTTAAATAAGTATATTATTATATAAATATATTTAATTATTACTTTTTATAAATAATTGAAATAATTAAATGGTTTCATAAAATAGATTCATTATTCTTACATACCTCAATTTTATATTTAATTAAACATTATCTATACATTTTTTAAGATTATTCATTTTACATTTTTTTAATTGTTATAACTTATTTTTATTATCTATAGATTTTTTTAAGGTTTTTCATTTTTCATTTTTTTAATTGTTATAACTTGATTGTACAACTCAATAGTGTTATATTTTAAGTGTGGATAGAGATTAAATATTCTTGATTTTTCATTTCTTTTATTGTTATAACTTACAATAACACATATTTATATGGTGAGATGTCAATTTTTTTTTTAAATGATAAAATTATATTTAATAAAAAGAGGAAGATGGCATTTTTGTCTTTATCACACAATTAATGGATTATGACATTTACATTGAAGTTGTAGAAATGTTGTGTTTGACTTTCTTGCTTTGATATATTATATAGCTATTTCCACCACAACATTGTCACACTATTTATTTATTGATAGAGACATTTACCTAATTAAATAACAACAAAAAGTTATCTCAATTATTGAATAATTTTACCAAAAACAAAAACTATTTATTTATTGATAGAAACATTTATCTAATTAAATAACAACAAACACTTATCTCAAAAACAAAAACTATTTATTTATTAGTAGAAACATTTACCTAATTAAATAACAACAAACACTTAATCTCAATAAATAGTTTTATAAAAACAAAAACTAAATGACAAAAAAAAAAGGTTACAATATCATATATTCATTTCTAGCCACAAAACTGTCACACTATTTATTTATTGATGGAAACATTTACTTAACTAAATGACACCAAAAAGTTAGCTCAATTATTGAATAGGAAAACAAAAACAAAACAAGAAAATCCTATATTTCCTTTAATTGAGTGGCATGTGATTTAGTTAGAGAATTATTTTAGATATTTCCCTATCAACAACTTGATCTACAAGAAGGATTCAAGTACTTGATTTTTTTCATTAAGGTTCATGACTATGGGATCAATGATTTCGAGGAGGTTAATAGCTAAATTAGAGAGTATAATTAAGTCAGGGTGTAATAGGTGGTTGTCTAGATGTGGGAGGCTTATTTTGGTAAATTCTATTCTAGAGGAATTTTTAGTATTTTTTCACTCATAATTTTCTCTAAAAGCAATTTTGGATCGAATCAAAAGAATTAGTTTTAGATTTTTGTAGGTATGCAAAAAGGAGAGTGAAGGTATTCTTCGAATTAAATGGTAATATGTAGCTAAACCCAAGGAAGCTAGTGGAAGGGGCCTCAAAATCACTTGTCATTTTGGGAATGATCTAGCAAGAAATTGTTTGCGAAGGCTAAATTCCAACAAGTGGTGGTGAAGTTACGTAATAATTTAAAATACATAGAACCTTATTCATTAGTAGATTGGATTAGGATTCCATCATAACTAATCATAGTGCTTTTATTGCATGGAAGGAAATGGTCCCGTCTTTCCCCTTAGTAGGTAGTTGGCTTGCATGGAAAGTGGGGAATAATGAGAGTGTTAGGATAGGAGAAAACCCCTAGGTCGGATGTGGGGAATATTTTAGGCTTCTTGGAAACTTAATAATTTCCTTCACAAGAAAGTCATTTACAATCTAACACATGCTACTTCTCCATAATTGACTTTAATTTGGAACAAAGAGTGGTAAAGTGTAATGCTCCTTAGATTGGATGACACTAAAGGTAGCCAATGGGAGGGTTATATAGCTATATTAAAGGGTAGTCACATGTCACAACAAAAGAGAAATACAATGCTTAGTCTGGACTAAAAATTCTAATCTAGGTTTCTATACTCCCTTACCAGGGTATAAATTCATGTTTAGTGTTGAGAGACTTGAAGGCATTCAATGGTGGGGGAAACCACTTTGGAATATTAGATCTCCTATGAAATAAATAATCTTCGTGTGGTTAACAATCATGAACAAGGCCCTTATCTAGGAAGTTCTCAAGAAGAGTAACATGCAAGGGCTCAGCATATGTGTTTTGTTTAAATAAAATTAGGAAACCAGGTACCATATCTTAATATCATGTGCGTATGATAAATAGGCATGGGTTTAAATGTATAATATATCAAGGTTCAAATATGGGTGGAAGGGAGATTCAATAGCTAATTTCCTTGAGAATTAGCTTATGAACCCAAAGTCAAAATAATTCAAGGCTCTCTAATGATAGCTTTCTGGGGCATTTAGTTTGCCACAAATGCAAGTATATCAAAAGAAAATCAATACCACCATTTCAATGTGTCATTCACAACATGGTTATATTTGAGAGCCACCAGTTTACTACACAAATTACTCCAACACAAATTGGCACGTTTGAAGCTTGTTTCCCTTTTTTTGATGGATCTAGATAATGATCTAGTTCAAAATGTCGGGAAGGATGGATTCTCTATCTGAATGACAATGATTTTATAAGGTTCAAGGTGAGGTTGGGAGGTGGGAGAAATAATTATGTTGGGTTGTTTACTTTGAAATTGCTATTAATGATTACTACATAAAGAGTGTCTCAAATGTTCAAATCTTCAATGACTCTATGGTGATTATTAAATGGATGAAGGTGGGAATACATTATTTAAAAATTGTTTTAAGGCCTATCTTCGAGGAACTTGAGAATTTTAAATCTGATTTTAATGCCATGTATTTCTTACATGTGTACAAAGAGCACAAACGTGAACCCGATTCCCTTTCCAAAGTTGGTCAATTGATGGATTATAGAATTTGGGTAGTGTTGGAATCAAGGGATGGACACATTATGGAATATGTCCAATCCTTCCATGTATAATAAGCTTGTTGGTTTCCATTTTTGTGGTGATATTGATATTTTCTTCGGGTTGGAGGGTGGGATGTAGTTCACTTCATATTTTCATGAAAATTGCATCTTGATGGACATGTATGATACTATGTGCATAGTTAGTGAACCCTCAAGGTATCTATTTTAAAACTATTGACACTTTATAAAATCTTTAATGTTGGTAGCTTAGGATTATTTGAGATGTATGTGGAGATCTAGTGTCTGGAGGGCTCCAACGTGGCCTTCCTTTTAGAACTTTTAGGTTTTTGAAGAATTTCTCTCTTCTTCTTATGAATATAATTTACAATCTTTTTCTTAGGAAAAAAAGATACATTAAATGATGATGATGATTGTATTCTAAATATAATTATTAGTTGAATAAACAAATTAAAAAAAACATATTTTGAAAACTCTCTAGCCATTAAGCCCACCTATTTATTTGTATATTTGCATATAAAAATAAAAAATTTCTAATTAATGTTTTATCACATTAACTCATATTTAATTTATTATTATATTTTTAGTTAAAATAAATTAAATTTATATAAAAAAAAAATTCATATGAATAGAGGTTTTAAGGATTCATAAGAATATGAAAACATGTTATGTGTATTTACATGTTTTTTAAAATCTGGGAGGTGGAGCAAAGTGTTTAGTTGTACGTGAAAGTGATTTTGGGAATTTGTGGATTGTGTACAAATCTTTGGAGTTATAATTATTTCTAATGTTTTTGTGTGGTTGGAAATGCATAGGATTATTTTTTTTAGAAGAGTTGCAAGTCTTTTGTTAGGAGGTTGTTTCTAATCATTTTGGATGGTTGGAAATGCATAGGGGTTCATGCATCTTAGAAAATTTGCAATAAGCTAAAAAACTATATACCTTTTTTTCATTATTTAAAGTTCTTGTTTTTTATGTGAAAAAATAAAAATAAAAAATAAAAAATAAAAAATAAAAAATAAAAAATAAAACAAATTATTGAATATCAATATTCATTTTTTTTAACATAAATTATTTAACAAAGAAAATCATTGGCACATAATTAGCACATTACCACATGATTGGCATCTTACAAGTATATTGGTTATTGCTATTCTAAATATATATCACAATCATACAAAGATTGATAGTAAAATGTATTATGGAAAATAATATAATTATATGGTAGAATGTACCATGGCTATCTAACGTTCCATACATCATTACATGGTAATATGCCATGGATGTTATAAAATACAAAATGAAAAACAAGTTACTTATAATCATCATAAAATATTGCAAAATCTTTCTGTATGCAAAGACAAATTACTCATAATGTGTTTCTGCTAAGGTGCTCCTGAAAATGCAAAATGAGTACGAACTATGATCACACCATATTTCAAATTCATTCAATATTGATGTTTAGTATTTGCTAAGGAAATTTTAAAATTTTAAGATCTCCATGTTTGAGACTTAGATGTAAGTTTAAGTTTATCCATGAGATTTATTTTCAAATTTAAAGGTGTGGTGGAAAGCTAAGTTGTCTTTTGTTTCCAACCAATAATTTGAATCTAAGCACAAATTAAAAAAACAAAAAATGAAACAAGTAAATAATACAACTATAATTCACAAGAGATGTAATATAAAAACCATTTTACCCTTTTTAATTGTATCTGAAAAAGACATCATAACAATTCACACAACATGTTACATATGATCCAATATTAATCTTCATTGCATTTTTTTGCTAATATGTAGTGTTCATATGTACGAACAAATATGCACTACTCATAATACCATCATGACTCCAGGGACTCAAAAGAGAGTATGCAATTCCAAGAGAGTATGAATAGGGTATCAAAAGAGAGTATGCAATTCCAGGGACTCCACAGCAAAATGGAGTGGTTGAGAGACATAATAGATCAGTTCAGCAAATGGCAAGATCAATGATGAAATAAAAGAATATATCTCAGGGTTTTTGGGTAGAGGCAATTCATACAGCTGTTCATATACTTAACAAAGCTCACTTAAGGCCGAACAGTGATAAAACCCCCTATGAATTGTGGTTTGGGAGACCTGCTACAATCAAGCATTTCAAAGTCTTTGGGAGTAAGTGTTATATCAAGAATAATGATGAACATCTTGGCAGTTATGATGATAGGGATGATGAAGGTGTTTTCCTAGGATATGCTACAAATAGTAAAGGATATAGATGTTACAATAAGAAGTTGCATAAGATGGTTGACTGCATTGATATTAAAGTAGATGAAGGGAGTCATGTAAAAGACACTCAGATAAACAGTCATGAATCATGTACAGAGGATACAGCTGAAGATGAAGAAGAATAGGTCCAAGAATCAGAAAAGGAAGAATCTGAATCAGAGAATGAAGATGCAGACTCAAAACAGCAATCAGTAAAACCTCCTTCAAGAATTTTCAGAAAAATCATCCTGAAAGTCAGATCATTGGTGACAAGAATGAAGGTGTGCAGATAAGAAGAAAGTTACTCAAAGATACAGAACAGTATCACATTGCCTTTTTATCTATAATAGAACCCAAGAATTTTTATGAAGCTAGTGAAGATGAAGATTGGATAAAAGGCATGAATGAAGAGCTTGATCAGATTGAAAAGAATAATACTTGGGAACTTGTTCCTAGACCAGCAGATAAGAATGTGATAGGTACCAAATGGGTATTTAAGAATAAGATGAATGAAAAAGGACAAATTGTGAGAAATAAAGCTAGATTGGTTTGCAAGGGGTATGCACAAGTTGAGGGACAAGATTTTGATGAGACTTTTGCACCTGTGGCAAGAATGAAAGCTGTAAGAATGTTTCTTGCTTATGCCTGTCACAAAAATTTCAAAGTTTATCGTATGGATGTTAAATCAGCTTTTCTAAATGGATATCTAGAAGAAGAAGTGTATATGGAGCAACCTGAAGGTTTTTCATTGACAGACAATCCTGATTATGTCTGCAAACTAAAGAAGGCACTATATGGATTGAAACAAGCACCAAGAGCCTGGTACTACAGATTGGATAAAATTTACAAGAAACAGAATTCAAGAAAGGCATTGCTGATAGAAATCTGTACATCAAAACTGAAGGTGACGATTTATTAATTGTTCTAGTTTATGTTGATGACATTATCTTTGGATGTACTAATGCATCTTCTGTCCAGTGGTTTGCTAATGCCATTCAATCTGAGTTTGAAATGTCAATGGTTGGAGAATTATCATACTTTCTTGGTCTTCAAATCAATAATAATTCTGAAGGTCTATTTCTCTCTCAAGAGAAATATCTGAAGGAGATGTTGAAAAAGTTTTAAATGGAGGATTCTTCACTTGTTAGTACCCCTATGATTGTTGGCTGCAAGCTTAGCAAAGACGATATTTCACCAGACGTTGAACAAAGAACATATAGGTCAATGATAGGAAGTCTTTTGTACATTACTGCAACTCGTCCTGATATTATGCATGTTGTTGGAATGGTAGGAAGATTTCAGTCCGCTCCCAAACAAAGTCACTTGGTAGCTGTGAAGAGAATTTTCAAATACTTGAAAGGAACAATGACTTATGGTCTATGGTATCCTAGGAATCAAAACTTTCAGTTGATTGCATATTCAAATGCTGACTGGGAAAACTGTTTGGATGAAAGAAAGAGCACTAGTGGAGGTGCATTCTTCTTAGGTGATTCATTAGTAGCATGGATGAGTAAAAAGCAAGGTTCTATCTCTCTATCTACTACTGAGGCTGAATACATAGCTGCTGCAACATGTTGTACACAGGTATTATGGATGATATAAACTCTTGTTGATTTGGAGGTGAAATATTCTGAACCTATTCCTATTCACTGTGATAACACAAGTGCCATTAGTGTGTCAAAGAACCCTGTTCTTCATTCCAAGACCAAACACATTCCAATCAAGTATCATTTTTTAAGGGAGCAGGTTACAAACAGAGTTGTCCAATTACATTTCATTCCTTCTAAAGAACAGATTGATGATATCTTTACTAAACCCTTATCCAAAATCCAGTTTGAATATCTACACCAGAAGTTGGGTGTCATATCTTGTTCCAACTAACTTGTTCACTTTGGCAGGGGCAGTTTGTGCTTATTGCATATCTGATGTAATTCTGAGATGGTACCATAATGTTTTATTTACTGATTTCTGAGTTAATATTGATAGGGGGAAGATGTATTGTCATGATTTCTTTGACATTGATGTCAAAAGGGGAGAAGTTTAGGTAGTTGCAGATAACAAGCAGTCAGTGCAACATCATAAATTTTAGGTTTCCATCAATGCCAAAGGGGGAGATTGTTGGCACTTTGATTCAATTGTCATTGATGGTTGGAAAGCAGCGACTGAGTTTTTAAATACAAGAAAAGAATGTTGTTAGAAAAGCTGTAACTCAGACAGCTGTGACTCAGACAAGCTATAACTCAGACAGCAGTGACTCAAATGGCTGCGACTCAGATGGCTATGACTTAGACGGCTGAGATTGAGATGACCGTGACTTAGATAAGAAAAACAGTTATTCGCGTCTCGATTTGCGGGACGTTGGAGACGAATCTCCAAAATCTGGGACATGGGTGTTTTGCGCAACGGCCTCATTTACCTAAATCGCAAGGAAATTGCCAAACAAAGCTATGGTTTGAGCTATACAAGTGGTTCTCTGAACATGTAATTCTCAGATTTACTGTTGCGGCTGGTTTTTAACAAATTAGCAATTGGTTGAAACAACTGTGACTCAAACAGCCATGACTCAAACAAGCTGCGACTCACAAACATATTTTTAATTAGTCATTTACAGAGTGTAAACTCTAGAATTCAAAGAGACAGTTAAAATGTCAGTTACAACGTGTAAATTCTGGAAGTTAAAGAGACAGTTTCAGTTTTAGAATTGGTATATCTAGAAGTTAAAGAGACTGAGACATATCACTTCAGCATCTATAAAATACAATTGATGAGAACAAAATTAGAGTGAGATTTGAGAGGATGAAGAGGAGTGGTTGCTGATGAAGCTGTGATTTGAAGAAAACATTTCAGAACATAAATGTACGGCTTGATTTAGTGAAGAACAAAATTCCCAGAAACTCGAGCTGTAGCAGTACAGAACAAAATAAAAAGGGTATGTACTGATATATCTGAACCAGTGTGATATAATTTACTGAATTTTTTCTTACATAGGGTGGTAGGGAAGAGCAAGGGAAGACTGTAAAGTCTTCTTGGCAAGTTGGTGCTTGTACATTTGGGAGTTGTAGCTTCCATTCAGTTGGTGATGTAGAAATAGAGGTAGCAACCTCATCTGGGTTGTAGCTTAGATAAAATAGAATGTAAAGAGGAGTTGGAGCTTGCCTTTCATACTAAGAAGAAGAGGTTTTTTCCCTTTATGGGTTTCCTCAGGAAAATCAGTGTCTCTGCATATTTATGTGATTGAACATTGTTTATATGCCTTATATTTAATTCTGTTATAACAATATACCTGCTATAAAGGAATGTGCATAGAACATCTCATATCATATTGATCGTCACACTTCATCAAACTTAAAAGGGAAAAGGAATGTCAAATTGTTTAAGCACAGTAATAACTGTTTCACCCCCCCTCTCAGTTATTTGAATACTTTCAACATAATTCTACAAACTATGGATGTTATGTTTCATGAAACAGATCAAAGAGCAGAGACAGCAATTGAAGATAATTTTCTTGCTAAATTATACTACAACAAGCTCTATATTAATAATGGATGCAACAAAACTCTAGGAAACTTTGTTATGCATACACAATCTTTTGCAAATACTTGAAGAGTAATGCAAGAAACATATTATAGATGGGATAGCCATTGTGGTGTTTAATTAACTAATATGGAAATATAGTACGATGTTATTTTTTATTGATAAAATATGTTTCCTTTGTAGATATTTCTATCCCTGACAAAGATAGAATCACTAGCATATCTAGAAACCTCAATATCAATACCAAGTTCCAACCAAAACCCTATCAAAATGCAAGAGCTAATCTCTCCCAGGGGAAGCTCAGAGCGAGCAGGAGGAAGAGATTGAAGAGGCCCTTGGATCCTTATTCCACTCGACCCCTTTGGACGAACACGATTCTCTTTAACAATTGACTCGACCGTTAGAATTGTAAGGATGGATGGCTCAACACCAAGGGAGGATATATTCTCTTTGATTCGAAAAACAAAGCAGTCTAAGGATTCTAAGTATAGAAAGACCAAACACTTGCCACATTTGGTGTTTTTTCCCATCACAATACAATACAAATAAGGAATTGGACATTGATAAGGCCTCTAAAAATTGTTAGTTCTAAACCTAATTAAGTGTAAAAATGCATACAATTCTTAAGCATAAACATAAACTAAAACAATAATGGACACACACATTATACAAATATTTTATCATGGAAATCCTTAACCGAGGAAACAATCGTATCTATCAAGCACCGAGAGGGATCCAATTTCTTGAGGTGTAGTTCTTTTTTAAATTTAAACTCAAGAAATTTAATCTCTCTTGATTGATAGATCCTAGTTTAAGTATTAATTTTTTATTTTATAAATGAACATCTATTTTTTAATTACTTTTCATAATATTTTATTTGATGAGCCGACATGGATTTTTTTAAAATACTTTCCATAATTTTATTTTTTTTACATTTTAATTAATGGCCGACAATACATTTTACTTGTTTACTTTTCATTAAATACTTTCCATTACATTTTATTTTTTTTACATTTTAATTAATGGCTGACAATAATAAAGACAAATGTTTATAGCCTAGGATTTAATTCAAACGAAAATACACCTCTTTTTATTAATCGCCGACATAATATTAATTTTTTTTTTATTATTATGTTAAAGACAAACTTTATTTATTATGGATGACTATAAGGACAAACATGGACAAACGTTACAGGATCTCCCCGATACTAGGCTGTAGAGCACCGAGTTCACTTTTGTTAAAGAGAATTGTTGGATGTACTCTGTTCAGCAAGTTTGATATAAAGTCCGGTTTCTACCAGATAGGTATCGAGGCAAAGGATCATTTCAAAATGGCATTGTTGTCCCTCATGGATAATACGAGTGGAAAGTCTTGTCGTTCGGGATAAACAATGCACCATCAAAATTCCAAAAAAGAATGGAAGATATTTTCTGTGATAAGTCATGGGCGTTATTTTTTATTGATGATATTCTGATCTCTTCCAAGAACCTGCAGGAACATCTTAAGCACCTACAAATGTCTTATGATCTGGTCTATAAGCATGGGTTAGTCCTGTCTCAATCCAAGATGGAGATAGGTAAGACTGAAATGGATTTCCTTGGTTTCAAAATCCAAAAAGGGCATGTAATTCTTCAAAAGCATGTCCTCAGTGTATTCAGTCAATTTCCTGATCAGATTTTAGAGAAAGTTCAGCTTCAAAGGTTCTTAGGAAGTTTGAATTACATTCGGCCATTCTATCGAGGACAAGAAAGTGACATTCATGTCCTGCAGCAAAGACTCAAGAAGAATCCTCCTAAATGGTCTAATAAGATGACTTTGGCAGTCTAGACAATCAAAGCCAAAGTTCAGAATCTCACGACATTATCTTTACCTCAAGGTTCCTGTCAATTGGTAATAGAGACCGATGCTTCTTCTTCCACTTGGGGTGGTGTTCTCATAGAAATAATTAATTCCAAGGAAAATGTGTGTGGTTACAACTCTGGTTCGTTTAAAGCAGCTCAGTTAAACTATCTTTCCAGCCACAAGGAGATTTTAGCAGTGATGAAGACTGTACAACATTTTATTTTATTTTTTAAGCCTGTCAAATTTATCATTAGGACGGATTTAAAGATTATGTCTAGAATCTTTAAAAATGAGAATTTGATGGCAGAGAATAGCAGTAGGATTTTGAAGTGGTTTATTTGGTTAAGTAATTTTGATTATGAAATTGTATATAAGCCTGGTTATTTGAATTGTTTGGCTGATATGCTAACAAGGGAAAAATCGCAGCCTGCAGCTTCACCACCTGCTTTGAATATGTTCACCCCTGGTTCTTCTAGCTCTGACAAAGGCAAAGCTCCTGTTCATCCTTTGTACCGGCCAAGAAATGGCCTGTTTCTAAAGCCATGGGATGATTCCCGTACAGCTGAAGAACGAAGACAGCTTCTAGCTTTTGCATCCAGAAGAGAAGCTGAAAGATATTTGGACATCACGTTAATCAAGCA
Source organism: Larix kaempferi (assembly GCA_027924585.1). NCBI lineage: Eukaryota > Viridiplantae > Streptophyta > Pinopsida > Pinales > Pinaceae > Larix > Larix kaempferi. Next base: position 25,111,905 of record BSBM01000632.1, on the reverse strand, counting down.
GATCCAAGCTACTCCTATGGAGATCCAAATACTTGAAAGATGGGAAAGAACAACATTCAGAAGTTTTTTGAATGCTCAAGAAAAGTTAAAGCAGTGTAGAGAGCTCTGGATTGATTGCAATGAAGAAGATGGCCATCCTGTTTGGTATGTTGACATTAGAGAAGGAAACCTAACTTGGTCCAGCTATAATCTCGTTCTCCAGTTTTTTCGTGAAGAAAGATCCATAGTGATTTGCGGTGATCCAAGTAACCTAAAAAATAAAGCTTGGTATGGTTGGACTGAGGTGTTGTTAGATAAGTTTTCCCCGCGTGTGGATTGGGTAAACAGACGTGCAAATTTCATATTGCACCTATAAGCAGACATGGAGGTGGCTGATCAAAACCATAAGTGGTTTAAATTCCTGCTTCGCCACCATGGAGGAAGTTATACTACTATACTCATTTAGAGCATACTATATACACTGAACAAAACTTTGTGAAGCGAGACCATGACGGGAACCGCATAGATGCCAATTTACATACCAGAAGACTCCCTCTTGACTTTCGGGTCGAATCTCTTTTTGAGGGTGAGTTCCTGTGTGAAAGCAATCTAATCTTTCACGGTTCAAATGTGGAAAGATGTTTCAATGCTGACCTGTATCCTCCACTACCTCCTGAAGATGATATGTATCCAACCTATGAAGATTTTGATACTGATGATGGATTTGACGGAGACAATTTCGATTGCTGCTGCGATGGAGTCAATGTTGGCGACATAGAAGTGTGCATCTATCGCTATGCATGAGATCCATACGACTGATTGGAATATTTGTACATACTTTGCTTTATGGCATTTGAAAGCCGTGGTGGGCCGGTATTTAATGCTCCACTTTGTAATTTTTCGGCCATGTCTGTAAAGGTTGTCGGCCATTAGTATGTCCGTCATACTGGAATCTGGGTCCCCATATGTCTTCGGACCATGAAGGGATGAGATAATGATAGTGTGGTCCCACTATCACCCCAGAATCTCTCTTTATGACTTGTGAGTGCCAGTTCTTGGTCACTGGATGACTGGCTAGTGTTGTATAAATAAGAGCCTCGGGCTCATTGTTAATCATTTAAGTTCGGAGTCGCTCATGTGTTGAGCTCTGCAAGTTGAGTCGAAGAGTATGCTCTGCAGCTTGCCTTCGTGGTAAAAGATTGCATCAAAAATTCCATTTGTAAATGAGTCTATAATTAGGGGTGCTAGTTTGCATATCTTGGTGCTCCAGGAAGCTTTCGATTAAGTTACAAATTTCTCTGACCCAAGGATAAATGAGCCCAAGACATTGTGCATAGGCACTTTAGTCTGAGTTTGTGTTTGTAGTGACGGGCTTCGCCCTCCGAAGCCGATCTGCCAGAGTATTGTAATTGCAGTTGATATTTTATGTATGGTCATTACAACAATGTAATAAGATATGATAGGCACTTTAATTATATTTCCAAATTCTAATGAAACAATGTTATATATGGTCATAATAAGTAATTATACATTAGGCATTATGTGCGAGAAAAATTTAGCGGTTAAGAGAAAATTAAGATATTCTAAAGGGTTCATTAACCATAATTTGGAAGATCGGAAGTATCTCTCGATAGTAACTAGTTCAAGGAATAAAATTAATATAGCCAAGATTAGAACGAACTCTCATGAACTCCATAGCAAAACAGATCGTTGGTTTATTCCTAAAACTCCGTGAGCAGAAAGGGTTTTCCATCTTTGTGAGTCTATGAGCGTTGAGGATGAAAATCACTTTCTCTTAGAGTGCCCTCCTTACACCCACATTAGATTTGAGTTTCATAGTATTTTCTAGAATACAAACCTTTCTAACATCCTAACTTTCCAAAACTATAGTGGGCTCGGAAAGCTTATCGCAAATCCGTTGGTGCAATGAATCCGCCACTCGTCGTTCACATCTGCATCCACCAACGTAATCAATGAAAAATGACAATAAATTATGTCATCTGCAACCACCCACATGATCAATGGAAAATTGCAATAATATATACGATGACAGACCCTTTTAGGCCATAGTGCATTAAGTGCATGAGTACATCGCATGTTAGGGGTTAAAGCCTACAATCATTTCCAAATAAGACATTTGTTATTGTAGACGAATCAAATTGTACATAAATAGTTTTTAATATATTAAATATATATATATATATAAATATATTTGCAATGTTAAACTTTGCAAAAAAAATATAAATTTTAATTAGTCAAACATAAACTAATACCTGGTTAACTGACGTATTGATTACAATATACTCTGCCACAACAGAGACAATAATAATAAAATATAATATATATTATATCTTAACGTTATAAATAATAATATAATATAATATATACCATGTGTAAGTTAGAAGTTTGACCATATATTAAATATTTGTTTTCAATAACATTATATTATGGTAGGAACTTTATGTTATTATAACATAATAAGATAAGATAGGTACTTTAACTAAATTTTCAATTTTAATGGAATAATGTTATAATAAGTAATTATATATTAGTTATTCTTTATAGGGTGTAGAATAGATGATGAACGGGTGTATTGTTAAAGTACTCCTTGTAATAGATTATTGGATATTAACTTACAAAATAAATTATACATCAATCACACACTTTTCCATTTCTATAATATTATCAAAAAAAATTTAATATACTATCACAAGATCTTAGTTATATATGATAAATTAAAGTTTTGAGAAAATTATCCAAGCTGCATCTAGATGAGGAAATTTGAAAAAACAATTCTCTCGACACATTTAACTTTCATTGTTATTTTAATTAAAATCTCATGATTTAAGTTAGGTGAAGTGGAGCTTCTTTTGAAATATAATCAATTTCAAGTTTGTCGACGCATGTAAAATATTGCTTTAACTATAATAACAAAAGCTAATACCGTTAAGTATGAGGTGAACTAAGTGAATCTCAATTATAAAGGCAACATGGTCGATATGATATCATCAAAAGTATATATGGAGTATTGGACCATACTTTAGTTTGACATCAACAATATAGTGTCAGCTAAACACGAGTTATGTGGTTCTCACTACTTTTGAAAAGTTGTGTTTCTCACTTTAGTTTTAATTCAAATGAAGAGGCACCTCTTTTAATTGGGTCACACCTACTCTCTTATATAGGTGTAAGGGTCGATAACAAACCAAAACCAAATAAAGATGGTATTTATCTTGTAAATTTTGGTATTGTCCCATCCATCATAATTTATGTAAATATACATTATATAATAATAATAATAATAATAAAATGCCACAAAGCTATGTCTCTTTTCTAATTGTTATTATCGATATGATGTAAATTATGTGATACTAATGAATGGAGTCATGACTCATGGCTTTTGAGGATGATGAATTTTATTATTCTCATTACCATCATCATTTAATGTATCTTTTCCTTAGGAAAAAAATCGTAAATTGTATTCATTAGGAGAGAAATTACACTACGTACATGCATATCACATTTCACAACCATCCAAAGCATGGTCTTCAAAAAACATAAAAGTTCTAAAAATGTCTCCACACATTGGATCCCTCCGCACACTAGATCTCCACATACATCTCAAATAATCCTAAGATACCAACATTAAATATTTTATAAAGTGTCAATGGGTTTAAAACAAGTACCTTGAGGGTTCACTAATAGTGCACATAGTATCATACATGCAACTCGAACAAAATATCAATATCCCCGCCAAAAATAGAAATTGAAAATCTTATTAGACATGGAAGGATTGGACATATTCCATAACATGTCCATCTCTTGATTCCAACGCTACTCAAATTCTATAATCCATCAATGGAACAACTTTGGAAAGGGAATCAAGTTCATGTTTGTGCTCTCTGTACACATGTAAGAACAACATGGCATTAAAATCAAATTAAAACTTTATCAACTTCCTAAAGATAGGCCTTAAAACAAGTTTGAAATAATGTATTCCCCCTTTCATCCATTTAATAACCACCACATAGTTACTGAAATATTTGAACATTTGAGAAATTCTTTTATGTAATAATCATTAATAGCAATTTCAAAGTAAACAACACAACAAAATTATTTCTCCCATCTCCCATCCTCACCTTGAACCTTATAAAACATTGTCATTCAGATAGAGAATTCCTCCTTCCCCACATCTTGAAAAAGATCATTGGCTAGATCCATAAAAAAAAAGGAAACAAGCTTCAAACGTGTCATAATGAGTTGGAGAAATTTGTCTAGTAAACTTGTAGCTCTCAAATATAACCCTGTTGTGAATGACACATTGAAAGGGCGGCATTGATTTTCTTTTGAATATACATGCATTTGTGGAAAACCAAATGCCCCTAAAAGCTATGATTGGAGAGCCTTGCATTCTTTTAACTTTGGATTCATAAGCTAATTCTCAAGGCAATTAGCTATTGAATCTCCCTTCCACCCTTATTTGAACCTCGATATGTTACCCCTTTAAACCCATAGCTATTTAGCATACACACATGAGATTAAGAGATGGCATATAGTTTCCTCATTTATTGATATTAAGGGCCTTGTTCATGATTTCCAACCACATGAGGATTATTTATTTCCTAGGATATCTAATCTTACAAAGTAGTTTCCACATCTAATCTTACAATGTAGTTTCCACAACCATTGAATGTCTTCATGTCTCTCAAAACCAAACATGGATGTATACACCAGTATGGGAGTATAGAAACCTAGATTAGAATTTTTCGTCCACACTAAAGCATCTTCTTCCTCTTTTGTTGTAACATGACTACCCTTTAATCTAGCTATATAACCCTCCGACTGGGATCCTTCAATGCCTTCCAATATAAGGAGTGTTGCACTTTACCACTCTTGGTTCTAAATTGAAGTCAATTATGGAGAAGTATTACGTGTTAGATTGTAAATGCCTTTCTTTGTGAAGGAAAGTAATTAGGTTTCCAAGCAGCCTAAAATATTCCCCACATCCAACCTTAGAGCCACATAGGTCTAAAATTTGTTGTTTAACTTCCTCCACTTACCTTACCTCTTCCTCTATAACAGGATTTTATTTATTTATTGGTGCAAGAACTTCTTTTTCCTTAACACATTCACCCATATTTCCTTTCTCTATTACAAGTAGATCCTTATACAAGGCCCCATCTACTTACTTGGTTGGCTTAGGGTTATCCAGTTCCTTCTACCCTCAAATTTTCATTAACATCTTTAGAGCACAGTTGATTTCCAGATGTCAATATGCATGGCATCTCACACAAGGAAGAGGTACCCCTACATAATCACGGATTTGGAAATGTTGTCTGAACTTTCAATTTCAATCACATAGATTCCACTAAGCCATGTCTAAGATCCACCTTGACCAATATGTGAGCTATATAACAATCATTTGAATTATTGCCTTAGTGCTATATGGACATAAGCAACTACAACCTTAGAGATTTGTAGTTGATTCTTGGGATACTTGGCCTTTTAGGAAGGAAGGGCAAAAATATACCAACAAACAAAAGGAAAGGGGTTGAGTAGGTAGTTGACAATGGTTCTTCAATTAGTGGGTCCTTGGTGCCTTTACTAGAATTGCTGGATGATCGATAAGAGGGAAAGGTAGTGCCCACTAGTCGACTCAAGTGCATATCATTTGTAAAGATAAATAGAAAGGGGGAGAGATTTTGATGAGGCCAACACCAACAATCGTCTAATCATGTGGTAAACCCAAACAAAGCAAAGAGTCATTAAATTTGGACATAGAAGTAGAAGCTCTAATTGAACTTTTGTAAACTATAATTTTTCCTTAAAATAATAAAGAGACAAGCAAGCAATTTCGTATTTCGTATTCCCAAACTCCGACTAGAACTTCTCTAGGATAAATCTTTGTATCTTTGTGTGTTTGTGAATTTCTTCCATTGAGCTTTTTATTTTGAATACACAAATATAGTTAGCTTAAACAGACAATGAATTAACTAATTAACATAGGATCTATGTTAGTGAATTGAATATGCCGTACAGCCACTGTGAACCCAAGCAGACAACTCCAACATGGAAGATCGAGGAAGTTCGAACATGTTAAAATAAATTTTTCTTACATTTTAGTATTTTCTGAAAATCCATACACTGATATTACAAGATCTGTAACTCCATTTGTTCAATCCTGTGCAATAGCGATCTTACAGGTAACCAGAAACAAAGAAAAAGACAAGTCAATATACGGAGAGAAAGGACCAGACATGCATAAGATGCTTCATCCTACCTTCATGTCAGGCCTGGGGTCAAATGCCATAACTCTCACATAGCCTTCCTTTTCTAAAGGACAGCTGGGAAGCCGGTTCCATGTCTTTTCACTTACGCTGTAAGTGACCACCTCCATGACCCTCGTACAACCATTGAGTATAAAGCAGGCGCAATCCCCAACTCCTATGCAGCTTATAAACGGGCAGTCCATGGAGTTGTCAATTTCATACAAAGTCCTGTTAACATCCTCACACAACGACGAAGGCATTCTGGCGATCTCTTTCCACAATGATGAAGAAGAAGAAGAGAAGTCTGCCTTCAGCGTTTCAAACTCCCATATAATGACCTCCTGCAAAAGTCCCTGTCCCTCCCCGTCTTTGACATTGCCTCCTGTAACTAGAACCCGCGACCCACAAGTGAGCAGGTAAGGGAAAATGTGTTTTTGCTTAGCCATTTCTGGCAAGGCTGCACAAATGAAAGTCCCATTTCTGATGTTGAAACCCATTATGCCCCACTGGTCATCTATGATCGTCAAGCAGTAGAAAGCAGCATCACAAAAAACCATCTGCATTCCCATACCTGGCCGCACTACCGACACATCCTCCGGCAGCTGTGCAGCAATCCTCCATGACTTGTCTTTGGAATCATAGATTTCCACTATATCGCCTTTCTCATCACACGATCGACCCACAACGACCACTTTGTATGCCTCTCTATTGTCGGCCTCCCCTTCCATGATGCCCATGGCTCTAACCGACCATACTGATGAGATGGGCGGAAGTTGTAGGAACGTTCTCGTGAGAGGATTGGAAACAACAAATCTTGGAAAATTGCCCAGGAAGAACAGGCCTGCAGCAGATCCATGACAATCAATCTGTATTTCCTTTTCTTTGAGGAAAGAAAGGGAGATGGAAGAGCTTCTGTTCCATCTTTGGGTGAAGAAGCAGTAAAAGAAAGATTTAGGCATTTTAGATTGGCCATTTTGCACAACCAGCCATGGCATCCTGTTGGAAGGCGCCTCTCGCCATTTGCTTGTGATGAATTTGGTTGATGAAAGGAGAGCATTCCATTCCTTGCGTACGCTGCGAAATCTACAGATAGATTCCACTGGAAGCCACACCAATATTTTGTATTTCAAATCGTCAGGCAATTCAGAAACCTTCCCCTGGTCGCCCATTACGATTATTATAAGTCACCTAAAGCGCAAGGCAGGAGATGAAGATGAATGTAATTGGTTCTTCAACCAGATTATAAAGGCGTAGATATTCGTGTTCTGCGATGGAAACAAAATAGGGTAGAGTCCGATCCACTGTGCGTGTTCTTGAATTGTTATCCTTATATGGTAATGAAATTATGTTCATAGCTTTGAAGTTATGCTTTTCTGGTAATGAAATTATGTTCCCAAAAGAGTCAGCACCGCCGGTACGTGTCACTCTCACTAGAATTATTATCAACTATTAACTTAATAATCAATTTAATAATCTGATTTGAATAACACAGAATCCTTAATTTTAATAAAATATTATCGTCTTACCTAACCAAATATTAACAACTATTAACTAATAATAAATTTAATAATTAGAAACTATTAGTTTAATAATCTGATTTGAATAACACAAATCCCTAATTTTAATAAAATATCATCGTCTCACCTCACCAAATTGTAGAACCAATTATTAATCGGGACCGCCTGTACCTGCAACTCTCTCATGATCAGAAATTTGATTTGACCGCCTGTAACTTAATTATCAGAAATTTGATTTGAACAAGATGGAAGAATACGGATTTTAAATCATCCAATGGGCGTGTGATAACTTGCACTCAAATCGCTCCTTGTGGGCGATGGAAAATTTTCCCACTGGGCACAGTTTCACCCTTTCTTGTTTTAAAATGGGCAAACCCCCAACGACATAGAATTAGTTGATGAAAACTAAGCTGGTATTATTAATCATGGTAATAAATTCATCATGGTTATGGCAGCTTATGGCATAGTTTCGTAGTAAATGGAATAGAACTATGATTCCATCAATTTTTATAACCAAATTTAAAAAACAAATTACTGAAAAAACGAAACAATTATGCCAATTATCCCATGCCCCTCCAATGTTCAGACTCTTCATCACCAATTATAAAACTTCTAATTATTAATCGCCAATTATAAAACTTCTAATTATTAATCATCAATTATAATAAAGCTTTCTTGTTTAGGGGACTTTGACTATGGAATTTTGAATACTAAAATCTAAGGGATGGGTCCATCCTTGCAATCATCTAACTAATAAAGTCTATAAAAAAATGTACATGAGGTATCCTAAAAGGGGATTTTGACTATAAAACTTTGACTACTAAAATTTAAGGGATGGTTCATCTTTGCAATCATCTAACTAATAAAGTCTATAGAAAAAGTGTACATGCCGTATCCTAAAAGCAGATTTTGACTATGCAACTTTGATTACTAAAAACCAAGGGATGGGTCCATCCTTGCAATCATTTAACTAGTAAAGTCTACCATTTAACTTGGATGGTTGAGATTTATGCATTGTAAAGAATTTGGAATATGTTAAAAATCTAAAAAATTATGTATTTTTTTATTGTTTAAAAAAAATACCAAACAAACATGTTAGTCATTGTTTTAGTATCACATTAAAGCACAAATGATAAGCAAGGCATATAAATCTTAATCAAATTTTCAATAATTAAAAAGACATTCACTTCTAAGAATCTTATTCTTTGAATTACAATAAAGTGAGTAAAAATGACCTCAAGGATCATTCATGTCTTAGGCAAATATTTGAAGAAGCTTTTTAATTTGATATTTGAAATTATTTCATGTTTTATAGAAAAAAAAAGTTGGAAATTTAACCAGGTTTCAAAAACATTTTTTAGAAATTTTATCACTAACTCTTAAGCCCAAATTCAAACCACAGTTACATGCAAGGTTAATTAAATTAGCATTTTATTCATTAAATTATTTTTTATACTTAAAGTTTTAATTTTTAAATTCTTCATTGCAATTTTAGTTAATTTAAATTTATGAGACAAACTAATTATATTTAAGAGTGTAATTTCAATCACCAATAGGATCAATTCCCACAAGTTATGCTGAATTTTAAATAAGTATATTATTATATAAATATATTTAATCATTACTTTTTATTAATAATTGAAATAATTAAATGGTTTCATAAAATAGATTCATTGTTCTTACATACCTCAATTTTATATTTAATTAAACTTTATCTATACATTTTTTAAGATTATTCATTTTACATTTTTTTTAATTGTTATAACTTATTTTTATTATCTATACATTTTTTTAAGGTTTTTCATTTTTCATTTTTTTAATTGTTATAACTTATTGTACAACTCAATAGTGTTATATTTTAAGTGTGGATAGAGATTAAATATTCTTGATTTTTTATTGCTAGCGACATAACCATGCAATAAACTCTACCAAGGTATTGATCTTCATTTTATCACAAATATGCTCCTATTGTTGAAAAAAGAGAAAGGATAGATTTGTCGACAGTTCTCAATCTAAAATTGTGAAAATGAAAAGAATTCATATGATATTTGCAGATATTATCTTCTAGTTAATTATTAGAAGGAATTTGGAAGCATTTATTATTTACATTCATACAGCCTTTGTGTTGATGACTGGAAAAATATGTATACACTGAAAAGCGCTTTGTTTGAAACATAAACAATTAGAAGTAACAAAATATCATACCAGATTGGATAAGTGACTATCATTGAATTCAGAAAATGGTGAACAATGTTTTTGTCTACATGCAATCCAGAGTTATGGAAATCAAGAGCTCCACGTCCACGAACAATCTTTCAAGACCTGGAAATTTATACAAGGAAATTGTCAATCTTACAAAAGGCTTCAAAATATGTAGAATGCTTAAATATTTAGTTGTCAAAGTAAATGTTTTATGTGTATATTTATGCATTGTAATCAATGTAGAAACAAGAGACAACAATTATAAAGTGATGGAAATTATAGCATCCTAGTATCTGCAATAGGAATTAACATATCAAAATATTTGCCATACATCCATGGTTAAAATTGTTCCATCAAATGCCAATGTGGAATTTGTTGGCACTTTGATTCAGTTGTCATTGATGGTTGGAAAGCAGCGACTGAGTTTTTAAATACAAGAAAAGAATGTTGTTAGACAAGTTGTAACTCAGACAGCTGTGACTCAGACAAGCTATAACTCAGACAGTTGTGACTCAGACAAGCTGTGACTCAGCAACTCAGACAAGCTATAACTCAGACAGTTGTGACTCAGACAAGTTGTGACTCAGACAAGTTATGACTCAGACGGCTGTGACTCAGTCGGTCGTGACTCAGACGGCCGTGACTTAGACGGCCGCAACTCCGACGGTCGTGACTCAGATAAGAACATAGTGATTTGCGTCTCGATTTGCGGGCATTTGGAGATGAATCTTTAAAATATGGGACATGGGTTTTGAGTGCAATGGCCTCATTTACGTGACTTGCGAGGAAATCGCCAAACAAAGCTATGGTTTGAGCTATACAAGTGGTTCTCTAAACATGTAATTATCAGATTTACTGTTGCGATCGATTTTTTACAAATTAGCAATTGGTTTAAACAGCTGTGACTCAAACAAGCTGCGACTCACAAACATATTTTTAATTAGTCAGTTACAACGTGTAAAATATGGAATTCAAAGAGACAGTTAAAATTTCAGTTACAGCATGTAAATTCTGGAAGTTAAAGAGACAGTTTAGTTTTAGAATTGGTATATCTGGTAGTTAAAGAGATCGAGGCATATAACTTCAGCATCTATAAAAAACAATTGATGAGAACAAAATTAGCGTGAGATTTGAGAGGATGAAGAGGAGTGGTTGCTGATGAAGCTGTGATTCGAAGAAAACATTTCAAAACAAAAATGTATGGCTCGATTTAATGAAGAACAAAATGCCCAGAAACTCAAGTTGTAGCAGCACATAACAAAATAAAAAGGGTATGTACTGATATATCTGAACAAGTGTGATATAATTGACTGAATGTTTTCTTACATAGGGTGGTAGGGAGGAACAAGGGAAAACTGTAAAGTCTTCTTGGCAAGTTGGTGCTTGTACATTTGGGAGTTGTAGCTTCCATTCAGTTGGTGCTGAAGAAACAGAGGTAGCAGCCTCATCTGGGTTGTAGCTCAGATAAAATAGAATGTAAAGAGGAGTTGGAGCTTTCCTTTCATACTAAGAAGAAGAGGTTTTTTCCCTTTAAGGGTTTCCTCAGGAAAATCAGTGTCTCTGCATATTTATGTGATTGAACATTGTTTATATGCCTTATATTTAATTTTGTTATAACAATATATCTGCTACAAAGGAATGTGCATAGAACATCTGATATCATATTGATCGTCACACTTCATCAAAGTTAAAAGGGAAAAGGAATGTAAAATTGTTTAAGCATAGTAATAACTGATTCACCCCCCCTGCTCTCAGTTATATGAATACTTTCAACAATTGGTATCAGAGTAGTGTTCCTTTAGTCTAAGGTAGATCCGAAAGCTTAAACATGACAAGCCATGAATGCTCAACCAATAAAGCTCCTATGTTTGATGGAACAAATTTTGTCTTTTGGAAAGTTAGAATGAGAACATATTTAATGTCCTTAGGTGCTGATGTTTGGGAAGTTGTAGAAACTGGATATACAAAACCTGTGATTCTTGCTTCCAAAGATGACAAGATGGAATTCAGTTTTAATGCTAAGGGAATGAATGCAATATTAAGTGGTCTTGCTGAATCTGAGTTTGTGAAAGTGATGCATCTTGAATCTGCTAAAGATATGTGGGATAAACTTATTAATAGCTATGAAGGGAATGAGAAAGTAGAAGATGCCAAATTGCAAATATACAGGCTGAAATTTGAACAACTAAAGATGAATGAGGATGAGACTGTTAGTAAATATTTCCTAAGGGTTGAAGAACTTGTGAATGCTATGAAGGGCCTCGGTGAAACAATTGAAGAAACATCCTTAGTTCAGAAAATTTTAAGATCTTTGCCTAATAAATTTAACCCCAAAGTTTGAGCAATAGAAGAGTTAAATGATCTTAAAAATTTGGGTATTGATCAACTCGTAGGAACTCTAACTGCCTATGAGATGAGGATCAACAAAGATACAAATACCACTAGAGAAGCCTCCTTTAAACCAGATAAGAATATTGATTCTGTAGCAGATGAGATTGAGGAAAAATTTGTAAGGAGATTGAAGAAAGGATCAAGTAAATATAGAGACAAGCTGCCTTTTAAATGTTTTAACTGTGGTAAGATAGGTAATTTTGCCTCTAAATGTCCTCACAAGAAAAAAGATCAGAATTCTGATGATGAAGAGAAATACAAATTTAAGAAATACAGTAAAAAGAAAAGTTTGTGTGCAAATAATGATGTCTCCTCAGAGGATATAGATAGCAATTCATCTTGTGAAGATAGAATGAATGATTTTATGCTTATGGCCATAGAAGGTCTTGACATTGAATATGCAAAAAGTGACATGAATGATGAAGATGCTATAGTTGATATGGAAGGTGAGTCGATTAGTGCATTGGAAGAAATTGATAGACTTTGGTTAAAGAAGAGGAAACAAAAACAATTGTTGATATAGTATGAAAAGAATGACAAAGAACCTAGTATAGACTGTATTTTGGTAAAAATAGAATTAGAAGAGGCAAAGAAAATAGAAGACATTCTTAAACAACGGTTGGCTGAAAGTAAAACAAGATGTGAAAAGTTAGAGTAAGAAGTGGTGACTGTGAAGAAAGAATTAGAAAAATTCCAAACTTTGTATCATCAGAATTGTTCAAGTATTAAAGCCTCAGAAGAGTTAAATAATATCTTGAATAAGCAAAGATCTCCTTTGATTAAATCTAGTTTAGGCTATGAACAAGGTTCAAGCAGCAGTCACTTAGAGAAGAAAGAAATAACTAAGGTGATCAACTTTCAAAGCAACAAGAAATCAAAATTCACAAATTCTTCAACCTCCATCAAAGCGGAAGCAAATAAAACCAATAGTAATGACATTCTAATGAATGATAAAAAGGATATAGCTACAAGAACAAAAAACAATATTCCACAGTCAAGAAAGCATGAAGAAGATATACAATATAGAGTGACAAGGAAATCAATTCCAAGAGGATAGCTAAGATCCAGGTATCAAAATTTCTTTAATGGTTAATGTTATTGTTGTTTTATGTTTGGTCACAAAGCTGCAATCTGTGTATTTAATCCTAGAAACATGCAACAAATAATATTTAGTAAGAATCAAATGCTGCAACACAGAGTGGAACGGTCAGTGAGTAATCAAAACTATCATACTCTATCAACAATCAGAAGAGGAATTCATGATAGAAATGTCAATCCTTTTGATCTTATGTACAATGAGCCAGAATGCTATGTTTGTCATAACTTTGGGCACAAGGCTACAGAATGTTATTTGAAGAACTACAAAATAGATTCAAGAGTGAATTATGCAGCTGAAAGAAAAGTGTGGAAGAGGAAAGAAAGCAATCAATGTGATTTAGTGCTTTCTGCTCAAAGACAGAAGGACCCATGATATATTGACAGTGGATGCTCCAAACACAAGACTGGGGATAAAAGTAAGTTTCTGTCTCTAAGAGATAAAAAATCAGGAAATGATGCTCCAGGAAAAATTAGAGGCAAAGGAATGGTAAGTCTGAGTAATGGCAAAGGGAAAGCTCAACATGTATTGTTTGTGGATGGTTTAAAACATAATATTCTTAGTGTCGGTCAGGTCTGTGACAGGGGATGTGAAGTGGTTTTCACTGCTAAAGATTGTAAGATAAATTCTGCAAACTTAGGTCAATTAGTTGCCAAATGTATAAGAATAGAAAACAATGTTTATGTCTTGAAAGAAGAAAAGTAGGAATTTCATCTAAGCAAGTATGATGAGAGATGGCTATGGCATAGAAGACTTGGACATTTAAATTTTGATCATTTAATCAAACTTAGAAACAATGGAGCAGTGAAAGATTTCCCAAAGATATCAAACCATATGATGTTGTCTGTAAACCTTGCCAAATGGAAAAACTAACTAGAACACAGTTCAAATCCAAGAGCTTTCCATCTTCAGATAAACCTCTTCAGTTAGTGCATATGGATTTGTGTGGACCATCAAGGAAGGAAGGTACAGGAAAAGAGAATTACTTTATGCTGGTTATAGATGATTATTCTAGACTTACTTGGGTTGCTTTTCTGAAAGAGAAATCTTAAGCGTTTGAAAAATTCAAAGTATTTAAATCTTTGACCGAGAATCAAACAGGAACAAGACTAAAAGCATTAAGGTCAGATAGAGGAGGAGAGTTTAGCTCAAGGCATTTCAAGGAATTTTGTGATGAACAGGGTATCAAAAGAGAGTATGCAATTCCAGGGACTCCACAGCAAAATGGAGTGGTTGAGAGACATAATAGATCAGTTCAGCAAATGGCAAGATCAATGATGAAATAAAAGAATATATCTCAGGGTTTTTGGGTAGAGGCAATTCATATAACTGTTCATATACTTAACAAAGCTCACTTAAGGCCGAACAGTGATAAAACACCCTATGAATTGTGGTTTGGGAGACCTACTACAATCAAGCATTTCAAAGTATTTGGGAGTAAGTGTTATATCAAGAATAATGATGAACATCTTGGCAAATATGATGATAGGGCTTATGAAGGTGTTTTCCTAGGATATGCTACAAACAATAAAGGATATAGATGTTACAATAAGAAGTTGCATAAGATGGTTGACTGCATTGATATTAAAGTAGATGGAGGGAGTCATGTAAAAGACACTCAGATAAACAGTGATGAATCATGTACAGAGGATACAGTTGAAGATGAAGAAGAACAGGTCCAAAATCAGAAAAGGAAGAATCTGAATCAGAGAATGAAGATGTAGACTCACAACAGCAATCAATAAAACCTCCTTCAAGAATTATTCAGAAAAATCATCCTGAAAGTCAGATCATTGGTGACAAGAATTAAGGTGTGCAGACAAGAATAAAGTTACTCAAAGATACAGAACAGTCTCACATTGCCTTTTTATCTATAATAGAAACCACGAATTTTTATGAAGCTAGTGAAGATGAAGATTGGATAAAAGGCATGAATGAAGAGCTTGATTAGATTGAAAAGAATAATACTTGGGAACTTGTTCCTAGACTAGCAGATAAGAATGTGATAGGTACCAAATGGGTATTTAAGAATAAGATGAATGAAAAAGGACAAATTTTGAGAAATAAAGCCAGATTGGTTTGCAAGGGGTATGCACAAGTTGAGGGACTAGATTTTGATGAGACTTTTGCACCTGTGGCAAGAATGAAAGCTATAAGAATGTTTCTTGCTTATGCGCGTCACAAAAATTTCAAATTTTATCATATGGATGTTAAATCAGCTTTTATAAATGGATATCTAGAAGAAGAAGTGTATATGGAGCAACCTGAAGGTTTTTCACTGACAGACAATCTTGATTATGTCTGCAAATTGAAGAAGGCACTATATGGATGTCTTCATGTCTCTCAAAACCAAACATGGATTTATACACTAGTATGGGAGTATAGAAACCTAGATTAGAATTTTTCGTCCACACTAAAGCATCTTCTTCCTCTTTTGTTGTAACATGACTACCCTTTAATCTAGCTATATAACCCTCCGATTGGGATCCTTCAATGCGTTCCAATATAAGGAGTGTTGCACTTTACCACTCTTGGTTCTAAATTGAAGTCAATTATGGAGAAGTATTACATGTTAGATTGTAAATGCCTTTCTTTGTGAAGGAAAGTAATTAGGTTTCCAAGCAGCCTAAAATATTCCCCACATCCAACCTTAGAGCCACATAGGTCTAAAATTTGTTGTTTAACTTCCTCCACTTACCTTACCTCTTCCTCTATAACAGGATTTTATTTATTTATTGGTGCAAGAACTTCTTTTTCCTTAACACATTCACCCATATTTCCTTTCTCTATTACAAGTAGATCCTTATACAAGGCCCCATCTACTTACTTGGTTGGCTTAGGGTTATCCAGTTCCTTCTACCCTCAAATTTTCATTAACATCTTTAGAGCACAGTTGAATTCTAGATGTCAATATGCATGGCATCTCACACAATGAAGAGGTACCCCTACATAATCACGGATTTGGAAATGTTGTCTGAACTTTCAATTTCAATCACATAGATTCCACTAAGCCATGTCTAAGATCCACCTTGACCAATATGTGAGCTATATAACAATCATTTGAATTATTGCCTTAGTGCTATATGGACATAAGCAACTACAACCTTAGAGATTTGTAATTGATTCTTGGGATACTTGGCCTTTTAGGAAGGAAGGGAAAAAATATACCAACAAACAAAAGGAAAGGGGTTGAGTAGGTAGTTGACAATGGTTCTTCAATTAGTGGGTCCTTGGGGCCTTTATTAGAATTGCTCGATGATTGATATAAGGGAAAGGTAATGCCCACTAGTCGACTCGAGTGCATATCATTTGTAAAGATATATAGAAAGGAGGAGAGATTTTGATGAGGCCAACACCAACAATCGTCTAATCATGTGGTAAACCCAAACAAAGCAAAGAGTCATTAAATTTGGACATAGAAGTAGAAGCTCTAATTGAACTTTTGTAAACTATAATTTTTCCTTAAAATAATAGAGAAAACAAGCAAGCCATTTCGTATTTCGTATTCCCAAACTCCAACTAGAACTTCTCTAGGTTAAATCTTTGTATCTTTGTGTGTTTGTGAATTTCTTCCATTGAGCTTTTTATTTTGAATACACAAATATAGTTAGCTTAAACACACAAAGAATTAACTAATTAACATAGGATCTATGTTAGTGAATTGAATATGCCGTACAGCCATTGTGAACCCAAGCTGACAACTCCAACATGGAAGATGGAGGAAGTTCGAACATGTTAAAATAATTTTTTCTTACATTTTAGTATTTTCTGAAAATCCATACACTGATATTACAAGATTTGTAACTCCATTTGTTCAATCCTGTGCAATAGCGATCTTACAGATAACCAGAAACAAAGAAAAAGACAAGTCAATATACGGAGAGAAAGGACCAGACATGCATAAGATGCTTCATCCGACCTTCATGTCAGGCCTGGGGTCAAATGCCATAACTCTCACATAGCCTTCCTTTTCTAAAGGACAGCTGGGAAGCCGGTTCCATGTCTTTTCACTTACGCTGTAAGTGACCACCTCCATGACCCTCATACAACCATTGAGTATAAAGCAGGCGCAATCCCCAACTCCTATGCAGCTTATAAACGGGCAGTCCATGGAGTTGTCAATTTCATACAAAGTCCTGTTAACATCCTCACACAACGACGAAGGCATTCTGGCGATCTCTTTCCACAATGATGAAGAAGAAGAAGAGAAGTCTGCCTTCAGCGTTTCAAACTCCCATATAATGACCTCCTGCAAAAGTCCCTGTCCCTCCCCGTCTTTGACATTGCCTCCTGTAACTAGAACCCGCGACCCACAAGTGAGCAGGTAAGGGAAAATGTGTTTTTGCTTAGCCATTTCTGGCAAGGCTGCACAAATGAAAGTCCCATTTCTGATGTTGAAACCCATTATGCCCCACTCGTCATCTATGATCGTCAAGCAGTAGAAAGCAGCATCACAAAAAACCATCTGCATTCCCATACCTGGCCGCACTACCCACACATCCTCCGGCAGCTGTGCAGCAATCCTCCATGACTTGTCTTTGGAATCATAGATTTCCACTATATCGCCTTTCTCATCACACGGTCGACCCACAACGACCACTTTGTATGCCTCTCTATTGTCGGTCTCCCCTTCCATGATGCCCATGGCTCTAACCGACCATAAGGATGAGATGGGCGGAAGTTGTAGGAACGTTCTCGTGAGAGGATTGGAAACAACAAATCTTGGAAAATTGCCCAGGAAGAACAGGCCTGCAGCAGATCCATGACAATCCATCTGTATTTCCTTTTCTTTGAGGAAAGAAAGGGAGATGGAAGAGCTTCTGTTCCATCTCTGGGTGAAGAAGCAGTAAAACAAAGATTTAGGCATTTTAGATTGGCCATTTTGCACAACCAGCCATGGCATCCTGTTGGAAGGCGCCTCTCGCCATTTGCTTGTTATGAATTTGGTTGATGAAAGGAGAGCATTCCATTCCTTGCGTACGCTGCGAAATCTACAGATAGATTCCACTGGAAGCCACACCAATATTTTGTATTTCAAATCGTCAGGCAATTCAGAAACCTTCCCCTGGTCGCCCATTATGATTATAATTAGCCGGAAAGCGCGAGGAAGGAGATGAAGATGAATGTAATTGGTTCTTCAACCAACCAGATTATAAAGGCGTAGATATTCTTGTTCTGCGATGGAAACAAAATAGGGTAGAGTCCGGTCCACTGTGCGTGTTCTTGAATTGTTATCCTTCTATGGTAATGAAATTTTCAAAGAATCGGGACCGCCTGTACCTGCCACTCTCTCATTATCAGAAATTTGATTTGACCGCCTGTAACTTAATTATCAGAAATTTGATTTGAACAGGATGGAAGAATACGGATTTTAAATCATCCAATAGGCGTGTGATAACTTGCACTCAAATCGCTCCTTGTACTCAAATCGCTCCTTGTGGGCGATGGAAAATTTTCCCACCGGTCACAGTTTCACCCTTTCTTGTTTTAAAATGGGCCAAACCTCCTAATGACATAGAACTAGTTGGCATTTACATCTCGCTAGGAGGTGAGCTAGTTTGTAGTAGACCATCTGGAGTTCTCCCAAATGAAGGATGAAAACTAAGTTGGTATTATTAATCATGGTATTATTAATTATTTCATGTTTTATAGAAAAAAAGTTGGAAATTTAACCAGGTTTCAAAAACATTTTTTAGAAATTTTATCACTAACTTTTAAGCCCAAATTCAAACCATAGTTACAAACAAAGTTAATTAAATTAGCATTTTATTCATTAAATTGTTTTTCATACTTAAAGTTTTAATTTTTAAATCCTTCATTGCAATTTTAGTTAATTTAAATTTATGAGACAAACTAATTATATTTAAGAGTATAATTTCAATCACCAATAGGATCAATTCCCACAAGTTATGCTGAATTTTAAATAAGTATATTATTATATAAATATATTTAATTATTACTTTTTATAAATAATTGAAATAATTAAATGGTTTCATAAAATAGATTCATTATTCTTACATACCTCGATTTTATATTTAATTAAACTTTATCTATACATTTTTTAAGATTATTCATTTTACATTTTTTTAATTGTTATAATTTATTTTTATTATCTATACATTTTTTTAAGGTTTTTCATTTTTCATTTTTTTAATTGTTATAACTTGATTGTACAACTCAATAGTGTTATATTTTAAGTGTGGATAGAGATTAAATATTCTTGATTTTTCATTTCTTTTATTGTTATAATTTACAATAACACATATTTATATGGTGAGATGTTAATTTTCTTTTTTTAAATGATAAAATTATATTTAATAAAAAGACGAAGATGTCATTTTTGTCTTTATCACACAATTAATGGATTATGACATTTACATTGAAGTTGTAAAAATGTTGTGCTTGACTTTCTTGATTTGATAATATAAACAAAAACAATGACAATGGTAATGACAACATCATATTATATAGCTATTTCCACTACAACATTGTCACATTATTTATTTATTGATAAAGACATTTACCTAATTAAATAACAACAAAAGGTTATCTCAATTATTGAATAATTTTACCAAAAACAAAAACTATTTATTTATTGATAGAAACATTTATCTAATTAAATAACAACAAACACTTATCTCAAAAACAAAAACTATTTATTTATTGGTAGAAACATTTACCTAATTAAATAACAACAAACACTTATCTCAATAAATAGTTTTATAAAAACAAAAACTAAATTAAAAAAAAAAAAATTACAATATCATATATTCATTTCCAGCCACAACACTATCACACTATTTATTTATTGATGGAAACATTTACTTAACTAAATGACACCAAAAAGTTAGCTCAATTATTGAATAGGAAAAAAAAAAAACAAGAAAATCCTATGTTTCCTTTAATTGCATGGCATGTGATTTAGTTAGAGAATTATTTTAGATATTTCCCTATCAACGACTTGATCTACAAGAAGGATTCAAGTACTTGATTTTTTTCATTAAGGGTTATGACTATGGGATCAATGATTCGAGGAGGTTAATAGCTAAATTAGAGAGTATAATTAAGTCAGGGTGTAATAGGTGGTTGTCTAGATGTGGGAGGCTTATTTTGGTAAATTCTATTCTAGAGGAATTTTTAGTATTTTTTCACTCATAATTTTCTCTAAAAGCAATTTGGGATTGAATCACAAGAATTAGTTTTAGATTTTTGTAGGTATGCAAAAATGAGAGTGAAGGTATTCTTCAAATTAAATGGTAGTGTGTAGCTAAACCCAAGGAAGCTAGTGGAAGGGGCCTCAAAATCACTTGTAATTTTGGGAATGATCTAGCAAGAAATTGTTTGCGGAGGCTAAAATCCAACAAGTGGTGGTGAATCTACGTAATAATTTAAAATACATAGAACCTTGTTCATTAGTAGATTGGATTAGGATTCCATCATAACTACTCATAGTGATTTTATTGCATGGAAGGCAATGGTCCCATCTTTCCCCTTAGTAGGTAGTTGGCTTGCATGGAAAGTGGGGAATAACGAGAGTGTTAGGATAGGAGAAAACCCCTAGGTCAGATGTGGGGAATATTTTAGGCTTCTTGGAAACTTAATACTTTCCTTCACAAGAAAGTCATTTACAATCTAACACATGCTACTTCTCCATAATTGACTTCAATTTGGAACCAAGAGTGGTAAAGTGTAATGCTCCTTAGATTGGATGACACTCAAGGTAGCCAATGGGAGGGTTATATAGCTATATTAAAGGGTAGTCACATGTCACAACAAAAGAGAAATACAATGCTTAGTCTGGACTAAAAATTCTAATCTAGGTTTCTATACTCCCTTACCATGGTATAAATTCATGTTTAGTGTTGAGAGACTTGAAGGCATTCAATGGTGGTGGAAACCACTTTGGAATATTAGATCTCCTATGAAATGAATAATCTTCGTGTGGTTAACAATCATGAACAAGGCCCTTATCTAGGAAGTTCTCAAGAAGAGTAACATGCAAGGGATCATCATATGTGTTTTGTTTAAATAAAATTAGGAAACTAGGTACCATATCTTAATATCATGTGCGTATGATAAATAGGCATGGGTTTAAATGTAAAACATATCAAGGTTCAAATATGGGTGGAAGGGAGATTCAATAGCCAATTTCCTTGAGAATTAGCTTATGAACCCAAAGTCAAAATAATTCAAGGATCTCTAATGATAGCTTTCTGGGGCATTTAGTTTGCCACAAATGCAAGTATATTCAAAAGAAAATCAATACCACCATTTCAATGTGTCATTCACAACATGGTTATATTTGAGAGCTACAAGTTTACTACACAAATTACTCCGACACAAATTGGCACGTTTGAAGCTTGTTTCCCTTTTTTTGATGGATCTAGATAATGATCTAGTTCAAAATGTGGGGAAGGATGGATTCTCTATCTGAATGACAATGATTTTATAAGGTTCAAGGTGAGGTTGGGAGGTGGGAGAAATAATTATGTTCGGTTGTTTACTTTGAAATTTCTATTAATGATTACTACATAAAAGAGTGTCTCAAATGTTCAAATATTCAATGACTCTATGGTGATTATTAAATGGATGAAGGTGGGAATACATTATTTAAAAATTGTTTTAAGGCCTATCTTTGAGGAACTTGAGAATTTTAAATCTGATTTTAATGCCATGTACTTCTTACATCTGTACAAAGAGCACAAACGTGAACCTAATTCCCTTTCCAAAGCTGGTCAATTGATGGATTATAGAATTTGGGTAGTGTTGGAATCAAGGGATGGACACATTATGGAATATGTCCAATCCTTCCATGTATAATAAGCTTGTTGGTTTCCATTTTTGTGGTGATATTGATATTTTCTTCGGGTTGGAGGGTGGGATGTAGTTCACTTCATATTTTCATGAAAATTGCATCTTGATGGACATGTATGATACTATGTGCATAGTTAGTGAACCCTCAAGGTATCTATTTTAAAACTATTGACACTTTATAAAATCTTTAATGTTGGTAGCTTAGGATTATTTGAGATGTAGGTGGAGATCTAGTGTCTGGAGGGCTCCAACGTGGCCTTCCTTTAAGAACTTTCAGTTTTTTGAAGAATTTCTCTCTTCTCCTTATGAATATAATTTACAATATTTTTCTTAGGAAAAAAAAATACATTAGATGATGATGATGATTGTGTTCTAAATATAATTATTAGTTGAAAAAACAATTTAAAAAAAACATACTTTGACAACTCTCTAGCCATTAAGCCCACCTATTTATTTGTATATTTGCATATAAAAATAAAAAATTTCTAATTAATGTTTTATCACATTAACTCATATTTAATTTATTATTATATTTTTAGTTAAAATAAATTAAATTTATATAAAAATAAAAGTTCATATGAATAGAGGTTTTAAGGATTCATAAGAATATGAAAACATGTTATGTGTATTTAATTGTTTTTTAAAATCTGGGAGGTGGAGCAAAGTGTTTAGTTGTAGGTGAAAGTGATTTTGGGAATTTGTGGATTGTGTACAAATCTTTGGAGTTATAATTATTTCTAATGTTTTTGTGTGGTTGGAAATGTATAGGATTATTTTTTTTAGAAGAGTTGCAAGTATTTTGTTAGGAGGTTGTTTCTGATCATTTTGGATGGTTGGAAATGCATAGGGGTTCATGCATCTTAGAAAATTTGCAATAAGCTAAAAAACTATATACCTTTTTTTCATTATTTAAAGTTCTTGTTTTTTATGTGAAAAAATAAAAATAAAAAATAAAAAAATAAAACAAATTATTGAATATCAATATTCATTTTTTTTAAACATAAATTATTTAACAAAGAAAATCATTGGCACATAATTAGCACATTACCACATGATTGGCATATTGCAAGTATATTGGTTATTGCCATTCTAAATATATATCACAATCATACAAATATTGATAATAAAATGTATTATGGAAAATAACATAATTATATGGTAGAATGTACCATGCCTATCTAACGTTCTATACATCATTACATGGTAATATGCCATGGATGTTATAAAATACAAAATGAAAAACAAGTTACTTATAATCATCATAAAATATTGCAAAATCTTTCTGTATGCAAAGACAAATTACTCATAATGTGTTTATGCTAAGGTGCTCCTAAAAATGCAAAATGAGTACAAACTATCATCACACCATATTTCAAATTCATTCAATATTGATGTTTAGTATTTGCTAAGGAACTTTTAAAATTTTAAGATCTCCATGTTTGAGACTTAGATGTAAGTTTAAGTTTATCCATGAGATTTATTTTCAAATTTAAAGGTGTGGTGGAAAGCTAAGTTGTCTTTTGTTTCCAACCAATGATTTGAATCTAAGCACAAATTAAAAAAACCAAAAATGAAACAAGTAAATAATACAACTATAATTCACAAGAGATGTAATATAAAAACAATTTTACCCTTTTTAATTGTATCTGAAAAAGACATCATAACAATTCACACAGCATGTTACATATGATCCAATATTAATCTTCATTGCATTTTTTTGCTAATATGTAGTGTTCATATGTACGAACCATTACGCATTACTCATAATACCATCATGAATAAATCTAGAACATTGTTAAAATGTCTCATTCAATATTCTTATGAGAACTGCCTAACTAACTGCCCATCCATTCGTTCTCTCTATTCGTGCATTATAATACCTTGTAACTTAGCTATTCTTCATTATTCAAAGTAATTATTATTACTCAAGGGAACTAAAACTGAGCACCTACTGCATAATTTCAAACATATAAACACATGGAGCACACATATATATAAACAAGTAGGCATCATTTGTATACTTTATTCTTGGATCACACATATAAGCACATGGAGCACACACACACACACACACACACACACATCTCTCTCTCTCTCTCTCTCTCTCTCTCTCTCTCTCTCTCTCTCTCTCTCTCACACACACACACACACACACACACACACACACAGGTGTGTGTGTGTGTGTGTATTCCAATCCAAGCTCAGTGATTAAATGAAAGCATAAGATCATTAGGTGTATGATTTGAGGAATTTATAAAGTAGATGATGTTGAAAGCTTTCCCCTTCTAAGCCAGGGCTAGGGTGTTTTTGGTGAGATCCGAGCGGATCTGCACAGGGTGTCAGTCGGGGCTGAAGGCATGCTTGCCCGCCAACACCTGGTTGGTGGCAAGCCTATAGATGGGTTGCTTAAAGGTTCGGCTCATTTGGGGGATAGGAAGGAAGCAAATTCAACGAGCGTAGAAGGCAGAGAGAATGGAGGAAAGTGGCGGCTGGGGCCAGGAGGATGTCTACCAAAAAATTCAGCGATCTCGACCATTAAAGTTCGTGTAGAGAAGGTAAGAGAAAAGGTAGAACAATGGAAGGAAAAGGCTTTGATTGGCAAATTCATTGGAATCTGGCCCAGGGAAAAAGATCTGGTTAGATGGATCAAACAGACCTAGAACCCAAAAGGTCAATATGATCTACATCTGGGAGCCAAGGGTTTCTTCACCATAATATTTTTTAATGTGGAAGATTGAGATAGAGTGCTAGAAGGAGGTCCCTATTTTTTCTTCTCGGTAGGTTTGTATCTCAGACCTTGGAAAGAACGTTTTAACCCTCATGTTGAGGATGTAAATATTGCGCCAGTTTGGATCAGACTCTACTCCCTTCCATGCGAGTTCTGGGACCTCAAAATTCTGTAGGACATAGGTAACACCCTTGGTGAATTTGTCAAAGTTGCAGAACAGACCAGGAAGCAAAGATACAGAGCTTGTGCCTGGATCTGTGTTTAAATGGATCTTTCCAGCGAACTACCCGAGGCCATCAAGATGAACTATGAAGACGAAGAGTGGGTCCAACCGATCGACTATGAACAACTACCCTTCAGATGTAGATCCTACCATGAATATGGTCATTTTGGCAGGAATTTCCCACGGATCTCTCAACCGGATCCCTGTCTAACCCATGATGCTGCGAGTAATAAGGATAAGGATGGATTCACCCAGATTAAGAACAGAAGAAAGAGAAAAACTGAGGATGTTCAAAGGAAAGGGAAAGGGAAGATTGAGAATGGAGCGAATAGCCTGAACCTATTCCAGATCTTGGAGGAGGTGGATGACAAAGGAGAGAAACTATAGAAAGAAAAGGAAGCTCAGATCAAGGAATAGCCTGCAGAACCAATCCACCCATCATAGGCTCCACCCCTGGAGGAACCTTTGGATGCCATGGAGGATGATGGGGAGAAGGAAGTTGAACTGGGGGAATTGGATCTTGATGATATTGAGGAGTGTGAAAAAAAGGGGAAGGGCTATGTATCCCAAAGACAGATTGAACTCCTTCGAGAAGCTATCATCAAGTCTAAAGAATCACATAAATTGGGAATCAGGGTTGACGCCCAATTAGGGTTCAAACAAAAATCCTCAACTGATGATTCGAAGAAGGGTAGAAAATCAAATAAACAACGTATAGCAGAAGTAGGAGTGAAGCTAATTGAATCGGGGCTGTATCCAACGATTACGGCAACCCTCTTTGATTCCGCAAGAGTTTCTCAATGAAGGTAGTGACCTGGAATGTTAGGGGGTGTAATCACCCCAGGAAAATCAAAGCATTGACAAGGAAAGTTAAGCAAGAATGACCAGATGTTCTCTTCGTGCAGGGATCTAAATGCTTGTCTGCAACTCTGGAGAAGAGTGGACAAAGAATCTAGAGGAGAGCGGGGGTTATGGAAACAAATGCCATTGACATTGCTGGAGGTATGGCTATTATGTGGAACCCTCGGTCTGTTGTGTTATCCAACTGGAGAGCCAATAGGTTCTCCCTAATGTGCGATTTAGTATAGTTGATTCCGCGGTGAAAGGATCACTGGTCAACATTTATGGACCAAGTGCTGCTAAGCCAAAAGAAGATTTTCTTCACTTCTTGTCTTGGTTATTTGCTCAAGCTTTGGATGGATCGTGGATTGTGGGTGGGGACTTCAACCTGATCACCTCTTTCGATGAGAAAAAAGGTGGGCGCAGACTATTAGATAGATTCCAAGAAAGGTTTAGGGATATTCTAAGCCCCACAGTCAGCTGATTGACATTGAGACTGGAAATGGGTGGTTCACGTGGAACAATAAGAGGGGTGGGCCCCATCTCATCGCCTCTAGAATGGATAGATTCTTGACTACGAAGGATATAGCTCATGAAATGGGGGAAGTCAACGCCAGTGTCCTTCCCACGGCTGGCTCTAATCATTTTCATATGTGTCTCACGTGTGACCTTTCGTCTAACAACCTGTTCAGACCTTTTCGTTTTGAGCAATTTTGGTTGGATCACAAGGACTTTAAGGATCTGGTGGGGCAGTGGTGGAAGGAATTGGTCCCCCAGGAGGGATCAAGGATGTATCAGTTTCAACAAAAATTGAAGGCTCTGAAATCCAAGAACCGCACCTGGAATAAGGAGGATTTTGGGAATATTTTTGAAGACAAAAAACAGTTGATCGCAGATCTTGAGCTAGCTCAAAAGCTTCAGATGGAAGAAGGATGGAGTGAGGAGTTGAAAGAACGGGAGCATAACCTTCTAGAGTGTCTTGAAGCTTGTGAGAGGTAGGAGGAAACCTTCTGGAAGCAAAAATCCTAAATTCAGTGGCTTCAGGAAGGTGAAAGAAATACTAAGTTTTTTCACAATTCCTTTATCCAAAACAGACATAGATCTAAAATCTTGAAAATTCGTAAATCCAATGGGAATATTGCTGAATCCAGAGAAGAAATAGAAGAGGAACTTGTTCATCACTTCAAGACTATTCCAAAAGAAGACAGGCTTTATCGTGGTCCTGACATTGGTCATATCACATCTCTCATCCCCCGTCTTGCCACTCAGGAACACAATGAGGCGCTTAAAAAGGTTGTGACTCTGCAGGAAGTGGAGGAGGCTGTGCACCAAATGGCGTTAGGGAAGGCCCTTGGCCCTGATGGCTTCACCTACAACTTCTTTCACCATTTTTGGGATCTCATTAAGGTCTAAGTCCACCAGCTGGTGTAGGAATCTAGAAGCAATGGGGGTGTTTTGAAAGCATTTAATGCTACGTTCCTATCCCTAATTCCCAAGGAGGAAGGGGCTGAATCCCCTGGAAAGTTCATACATATTGCTTTATGCAACGTGATCTACAAGATCATTTCCAAAGTCATTGCTAATCGGCTTAAGCCTCTCCTCCCCACTTTGATCATCCCTGAGCAATCAGGGTTTGTGGAAGGGAGACAAATCATGGATGGAATCATATTGGTCCATGAAATGTTACACTCACTCAAGGTTTTGAAGAAGCCTGGGATGCTTGTAAAATTAGACATTGCGAAGGCCTATGATAAGTTGAATTGGCAGTACATGCGTGGTATCTTGGAGGCCTTTGGTTTTAATCAGGTTTGGATTAATTGGGTCATGAATTTGGTTACTACTCCCTTCTTCTCCATCCTCCTAAATGGAACTCCAACGAAGTTGTTAAAGGCCTCTAGGGGTATCAAGCAAGGTGATCCTCTGTCTCCCTTCCTTTTCATTATTATGGCGGAATCTCTTAGTAGATTGATGCATTCCCTCGCTGCATCTGGAGTTATTAGGGGGCTTAAATTACATGAGGGTTTGGAAAGATAGACTCATCAACAATTTGTTGATGACACCATGTTAATGGGGCACCCTTCAGTCCAAGAGGCCAGAGCCTTCAAAAATTGTTTGGATATTTTTTCCAAAGTTTTGGGGATGGAAGTAAATCCTAGAAAATCCCAGGTGTTCTTCCTCAACACCCCAGGCATGACCCAATGCAACATCATCAGGATTCTGGGTTTCTTGCATGGCTCATTTCCATCTAAATATCTCGGTGCTCCCTTCACGAAAGTTATGATTCGCAAGGTGTCTTGGCTTGATCTAGTGGATAGGATGAAGAAAAAACACTCAAACTGGACGTTGCGCCCCCTAAACTTTCCCAACAAGCTTATTTTGGTCAAATCCATATTGCAGGCTATGCCTGTCTATCTGTTCTCTATACTCTCTGCGCCCAAGTTTATCCGAAGGGAAATTCGAAGCATCCAAAGATATTTCCTCTGGGGCAGTAGGGAAAACAAGGCAAAGTTCACTCTGGTTGGGTGGGAAGAAGTATGTAATCCCAAGAGTAAGGGGGGGCTTGGCCTAAGAGACCCTCAAATTCTGAGTGAAGTTTATGGGGCAAAAATTTGGTGGCATTGGTGCAATCACCAAGGGGAGCCCTGGGAAAAACTTTCACACATCAAGTATGCCCGAGATAGAGAGATTGGGAAACTGGTCAGATACAATGAGGTTAAGCAGGGTTCTCACATTTGGCTAAAAGCCTTCGTGGTAAGGCATTTGGTTCAGGATCATTGCTTTTGGTAAATTCACAATGGGGACGAAGCCAACTTATGGGAGGATTCATCGAACCAATTCCCCATCCTGAGCGTCGACCCTAGATGGAAAACCATAAGAGAAAGAGGCCTAGCCACTGGTAAATCGAAGGTCTATCACTACTGGAACCATAATGCTCAAGAATGGTATAGGGAATGGCTTTTGGCTGGAAGCTGGGATGGATATTCTGAGGCCGACTCTCTATATTCCTTTGATTCCATACTGAAGGAATGATTTGTCTGATTAAGTGCTTCCCCAGACAGACTTCACTGGGGTTTTCTCAGAAAGGCACCTTTGGTATCAAGGAGGCTTATGTAATTCGAATTCAGGAAGAAGAAGAGGCTAGGAAAATCTGGGGAAAGGTTTGGGGTATGAATAAATGGCCAAAAATCATAGTTTTGTGTTGGCTAGTAGTCTGGAAAAAGGATTCTAACTAGAGAAAACCTGAGGAAACGGGGGATTTTTTGTCCTTCTCGGTTCCCTCTCTGCTATAACTTGGAGGAAACCAGTGATCACTTTCTTGATTCCTTCTTGTTTGCATCTACGATTTGGGACAGGGGTGCTGCTATTTTTAGGAGGTGTCATCGAGTAAGAGGCCATCTGGATCAAACTTTGAATTCATGGGATCCCAAAGATTTTTCTAATCCTATCATGGGGCTGCTATGGCAACTTTTTCCTCGAATGGTGATTTGGTCCTTATGGAAAGAAAGGAATGAGCGCATCTTTAGAGAACATTCCAATTCTGAGGAGATGGTCTGGATGAAACTGGTTAAAAACATGACGGAGACCATTCGATGCCAGCAATGGTCTGACAAAGATAAATATTTAACCCGTGGGGACTTTCGTATTGTTGAAGGATGGGGTCTTCGTTGCTCTGACCTCGAGGGGTTGCATAAGAAGGTTTTGATCTGCAGGCCTGAAATACCTTCCCAGTGGTTTCCCCCCATAGCCCAGGGTTACAAATATAACTTTGATGGTGCCTCCCAGGGTAATCCGGGTTTGGATGGGTTTGGTGGTGTCTGCAGGGACTCGTTGGGATCCATAGTGAAGGTCTTTTTTGGTGCAATTGGCCATGATTCCAACAATTCAATGGAATTGGAGGGTCTAATTCAGGGGCTACGATTGGCAATCACAGAAGCTTGGTTCCCGGTTGTTCTTGAAGGTGATTCGTTTATTATTGTCCACATGGCTAGGAAAATGTCCTTTGGGAGATATCCGGAAAAATTCTCCTCCAATTGGCTCCTTCTTGCTATGTTGGAATGTCTTCGCGAGCTTCTTCTCGACCATCCGACTGTCTCCTTTGGCCACATCAAGCAGGATGCCAACAAAGTGGAGGACCATCTGGAAAACCACGGAATCGAGGATGGGACCCCCCTCTTGGTTTGCAATTTGATCGATAATCCTAACGACGAGTGGATGAGATTGTGTCGCCACCTGGCATAGGAATATCTTGCGAATTTCAATCATATAACACCTTCGGATACGTCTCACCTGAGCAATGCAAATGTGGGTGAGGCTAACATCCGGAGGGAGCCCCGTGTCATGGCTCTTCACTGTTTGGAATGACACCTGCTTTTATGAAATCAGTAATGAGAGGCAATGCATGGTACAATCTCAAGCATGATATATGCTGTGAAAAGACTCGGAGCATCCTCCGTTCATTCCTCATCTGTCCTTTTTTCAGATCCATGATCGGGGTAGTTATTGTGGTGATGGAGGGCCTGTACTTAACTTCGGATTTTCATCATCATGCAGTAAATATTATGAAGAGCCATCCTGCTTCAAATATGGTCGTTCTGCCCGCGTCCAAATTTATCTGCTTCCTCAGTTATCGGGTAAGTCTTTGCAGAAAACGTGAGTTGAGAACTTCTGAGGGTC
The DNA here is from genome assembly GCA_027924585.1 of Larix kaempferi. NCBI lineage: Eukaryota > Viridiplantae > Streptophyta > Pinopsida > Pinales > Pinaceae > Larix > Larix kaempferi. The sequence continues at coordinate 25,081,172 of BSBM01000632.1, read as the reverse complement.
CAAACAGGTGGTTTTTGTGGGCAAGGCTGACTGAACCTTTCTCTATTATCCTCATGGTGCTGAAACGTAGGCTCCCCTCTCCGTCAAGTGGTGAATCATCTAGCCTTGGCGGGGCCAAATCCGTCCGGGTAACTCGTGCTTCTTCTAGTTCTCGTTTGCGGGAAAGGGCTGAATTTTTCCGTGTTCGCATCCCTTCCCCCATTCGTGAAGAAATTGAAGGGATTGAGAAGGGACTCTGGGAAAACATCCAGGCCCTATCCGTGGGAGAAATTTACAAGGACTTGGAGGACTGGGTAGTAGACCCAGGAAATACGGCAGGTCGGGCCTCTCTTTATGAACGAACTCTCATGACCCATTGGGTGACTAAGAATTTGCTGGCCAATGTTCTGATAGACACGACCAACAAACGCTTGGGTGATGAGGAACCTGTTAGATCATGGAAATCGCACAATTTAGACAATAGGGTGATACACTCCAAAGTGGATGCCATTGCTAAGAAATTGGGCATCACTTTCATCATTCAAGGTGTGCGTGATGGAGATGGGAGTGGTTACTGTCACGATGGTGCTCTCACTCGGTCCGATATTACAGGGGACATAGACACGATCCAGAATCTGTCGACTACTAAAAATCCTACCCCGGACTCTGCCGGTCGGCTCCCGCAAACTGTTACCATTGACTAAGGTGCTATGTTTTGTTTTTTTGTTTTGGTCCTTATCTAAGTCCCTGCTAGATGTATGGTCACCGTTGAGGTTTAAGACAGTTATGTCACTTCTAAATTATGGGGTTTGTATTAAAATTATGGACAGCTAGTATTGTCTTGTTTATGCCTTTTTCCTGTTTGGCATACAAAGTCGGGAATGTTATGGGTCTACTCTGCTACATTTGGACGGATTCTGGGTTCCTGTTTTGACCTTTGTTGGTCGGGAAAGCCTCTGTTAGTGATGTCTAGCTATGTAATCTTTCTTAGCATGTAATATATAGTTTGTTTTATTTACAAAAAAAATAAAATGAAAGCATAACAGGAACAGAAAGTGAAGACTACCAAGACTTAATATTCCAAAACATGGTGGGAATAAAAGGATTTCTACATTTGAATGTACACACAAAATCAAAGGGAATCTACGAATGTTCAATATTGCATTCATTATTTCTTTAAAAACTACCCAAATAGCTAGTGATGCAAAGACCGGATTGAACTTCTGTACCACACAATGTATAATCCTTTAATTGAAAAAATATGGTGAAGCATCACGCCTCTTCAATGTTTAGTATGACATAGATAAATTACAATGCTCCTTTCTATTTGGATTCTCACATTAAAACATATAACGCATGCAGATTTATATATTATAGACAGCATCGAGCATAAGGATCCCAATAATATTAGAAACTGAGAATCAATATACAATGAAGGATTTACAATTTGTCACGTTCCCATGATTAATTCCTCCTTGGGTACACTGGTAAATTAGGAATATATTCAATAAAAACTATGATGCCGCATAGGAAAAATGAGGCATGCCGGTAAATATCCACATGTATAATTGCTAGCTACATAACCATGCAATAAACTCTACCAAGGTATTGATCTTCATTTTATCACAAATATGCTCCTATTGTTGAACAAAGAGAAAGGATAGATTTGTCGACAATTCTCAATCTAAAATTGTGAAAATGAAAAGAATTCATATGATATTTGCAAATATTATCTTCTAGTTAATTCTTAGAAGGAATTTGGAAGCATTTATTATTTACAGTCATATAGCCTTCGTGTTGATGACTGGAAAAATATGTATACACTGAAAAGCACTTTGTCTGAAACATAAACAATTAGAAGTAACAAAATATCATATCAGATTGGATAAGTGACTATCATTGAATTCAGAAAATGGTGAACAATTTTTTTGTCTACATGCAATCCCGAGTTATGGAAATCAAGAGCTCCACGTCCACGAACAATATTTCAAGACTTGGAAAATTATACAAGGAAATTGTCAATCTTACCAAAGGCTTCAAAATATGTAGAATGCTTAAAGATTTAGTTGTCAAAGTAAATGTTTCATGTGTAGATTTATGCGTTGTAGTTAATGTAGAAACAAGAGACAACAATTATAACGTGATGGAAATTATAGCATCCTAGTATTTGCAATAGGAATTAACATATCAAAATATTTTCCATACATCCATGGTTAAAATCGTTCCATCAAATGCCAATGTAGAATTCTACAAACTATGGATGTTATGTTTCATGAAACAGATCAAAGAGAAGAGACTGCAATTGAAGAAAATTTTCTTGCAAAATTATACTACAACAAGCTCTATATTAATAATGGATGCAAACTCTGTTATACATACACAATCTTTTGAAAATACTTGAAGAGTAATGCAAGAAACATATTATAGATGGGATATCCACTGTGGTGTTTAATTAAATAATATGGAAATATAGTACGATGTTATTTTTTATTGATAAAATATGTTTCCTTTGTAGATATTTCTATCCCTGACAAAGATAGAATCACTAGCATATCTAGAAACCTCCTTATCAATACCAAGTTCCAACCAAAACCCTATCAAAATGCAAGAGCTAATCTCTCCCAGGGGAAGCTTAGAGCGAGCGGGAAGAAGAGATTGAAGAGGCCCTTTGATCCTTATTCCAGTCGACCCCTTTGGACGAACACGATTCTCTTTAACAATTGAATTGACCGTTAGAATTGTAAGGATGGATGGCTCAACACCAAGGGAGGATATATGCTCTTTGATTAAAAAAACAAAACAGTCTAAGGATTCTAGGTATAGAAAGACCAAACACTTGCCACATTTGGTGTTTTTTCCCATCACAATATAGAAAATCCTTCCCATCACAATACAATACAAATAAGGAAGTGGACATCGATAAGGCCTCTAAAAATTGTTAGTTCTAAACCTAATTAAGTGTAAAAATGCATACAATTCTTAAGCATAAACATAAACTAAAACAATAATGGACACACACATTACACAGATATTTTATCATGGAAATCCTTACCCGGGGAAACAATCTTAACTAGAGATTCACCACTCTCTTTTTATTTCATTTTGTGTTAAATCAACCATTTACAATACAATATATAGGTCTTTACCAACCTTTGAAACCCTAATTCCTAAACCAGAATTAGAATACAATGGGCCGAAAACCATTAGCCGAAAATAGCCAAAAATGAGGTGAAAAATAGCCCAATTTTTTTTCCTCGAGGGATTCACCACCGAAACTTGGAACAAGGGCGCACTGCCCCCCTAGCTAGAGGGGTATGTCTCCACCAAACCCATTTAATTCGGGGGCCATCCCTCAAACCCTTGGGAGAAGGAGGGTAGTCATGCAGATAATATAGCACAACAAAAATATTCTTAAAATTTTACATTCTATATATGAAATAATCGTACTGAACCATATTTAGCAAGCCACATAAAACTTGATTACCAATAAATAGTACATGAACCCATGTAAATTAGTTCACATTAAGCTTACGACGACACTAGGAGTTCCTTGTGCCAAGCAGAACTAGAACCTTCCATCCCTATCTGGTTATCAATGGCAAAGAAGATTGTGGAAATTAGAGAGTGTGGATCTTTTCCAGGACCAGTACATCTAAAAACTGGTCAACAACTACACTACACTAGACTAAAATTTTTCTTTCTATTCAATGCCCAAACATTTTTCCAAAACAAAGTAAACAGTTGGAATATATAAGCACTTGTCATGATTAAGATATACAGAGAATCAAAATGGCATGAACATGTTGCAAAGATGGTTACCATAGGTGGATGAAGAAATTTAAAAACATTTTATTGCAACAATTACAAATATATTTTTATGACTTAAATACGATGTTAGGTTCCTCCTAAAATCCTTAGGAAGGTTTAAACGTACCAGGATTATCTCACATGAAACATATCTTATCACAATTTAGTTAGTGTAGATGACATACTCACATTTGATTCAAAATCCATGGTGGACACAACTATGGATTCCACGGCATGGAAACCTCTCCAATGGGAGGGTCTGAGGCTAATTCCCCCTTCCAGAACCTTGAAAACTGGCATCAAACATCTCAATTTTCAACCAAATACTATTTGAACTTGTGGTATAACAGTAATGGCATCGACAAGTTCGAATCCCAGGGAATGCAGGTTCTTCTAGCAACATCTTGAGCTTACCTTATCAATGAGCTCATCATCATACATCCATGTCATTGTGTTTTATCCTTAGATTCAGGATCCTACCACCACTAAATATGGTTGATGAATGAAGGTACTCGCCGCCAAATTAGGGGTATATTAGTATTCTTTATGCAAATGAATCATAAAGGTGGCCTGCAAAAGTATCGATCTCCGTCTTATTATTATTCGTAAGCACACTGTTACTGTTGGATTTGAACCTTGGACTTAATTTCTGTCATCTATGTGGCATTACGACTTCAAACTACAGGAAAAGGGGAATATGCAGTTCTTAAAGGGAAACTTCTTGATTTCTTAATGTTTTGGTTTCTTAGAGTGTTCAGCAAAACCTTATAACAAGGCCAACTACTTACAAGACCATGCCTCTCTCCAGCCTAAAACACATGCTTCTGCGGATGTTGGGCTTGAGTGTAAACCTATGACAAAGAATTGGTAACACTGCAAAAGATGGTATACATGGTCTTCTCAATGTCAACCTCATCCATCCCTGTGTTCTCTGACTTCCTTTTCTTTTCCATTTCTTTCTCCGGAAGCCTATTTCCTCAACCCAAGACCTCAAATTTAACTTTAGCAACATCCTAAAATACGAGAAAGCGCATAAATATCATAAAATCAAGAAGGGTAAAAAGACACAAAACGGGGTACAAGCAGATTCAAGTCAAGAAGACTTCAATACCCCAATAAAAGTTACATAATGGGTATTTGAATATAAATGTTGAGATCAATTGCCAATCAACATAATTGTTTATGATGCACCTAACTCTCGCATTGATGGATAGCAATTGAGGTTTAATGAACATGATTTGATAAAAAAAATAATTAAATTATGAAGTGGGTATTTCACATACAAATGCAGAAATTGAATCACGGATAGATATGATGAATTCCTATTGTACTCGAACACATACCTTGGAATTCATAGATAAATTCAATAAGAGCATCGAGTTTCAAACAAAAATGTATTGGACAAAAGAAAAACAAATAAAAAAAGGAATAAGACAATTTGCTGAAGGAATAGATTGATTCATACCTGGTCTTGGATTTGTGGGTCGTTGTCGTTGTTGAAGGGGAAACAAATTACAAGAATTTACGTATAAGATAAAAACACAAAGTGGATTTAATCTCCATTCTCTTAGTTTTTGTTGGGATTCTTCTTGTACACTTGAAGTTAAAGGGATTCTAGTATTTTCCCCCTACCCTATTAGGATACATGTCAACCTCACCTTGATTTAGACTATCGGTTAGGCCGCTAGAAAGTAAATATTTAAAATTTACATTTGAAATATTAAAGTTATGTTTTATTTTTATTTTTGCTTGATTCATGTCAATGATAAAAATAGTCATTCCAAGCACCTTGCACCAATAGGAGTTGTATACGTGTTAAAATTTCTCTATGAATTCCTAGACCAGATTTCTATAGGACCTCATTTTTGGGTGCTTAGTCTAATAAACACCTTTGAATTGATTTATGACTAATTTTGAGTCCTTAAAGATAGCCAGTTTGGTATCTTTAATTTTTTGGTAGATTGAAGACCAAGTATGAGAGCCTCATATTTGGAAACATTATTGGTAGTCTCAAATTCCAACTTGTAAGACAAGGAAGTATTTTCTCTTGAATGTGGGATCAAAAGTGCATCAAATCTTGATTCATATTTTGTTGAGGCCCCATCAAAATATAATTTCCAGACCTTATCGGTACTGTCCTCAGTAATCTTAGGCATCTTAGACTCAAAATATTCCTCAAAATCCTCATTCACTGAAAGAGTGCAACATCCCATGTCTTCATCAGTTGCATACATAGGGTAGTTCTTTGGGTGTCTATTATGGTCACTTATATCATAAGCGAACTTAGCTTCTTGATATAACCTTCTAGTCTCCCCTACAAACATAGGTACAATAGCATAATTTGTGTCCATTTGCATGGTGCCTCCCAACTTTTTATCCCAACTTCTGGATAATAACATCATGTATTTAGCAGGTACATATGCGACCACCACACCCATCATAATGCTCTTAGTTGGGATTTGTGCTGAGGTGACTACTAGATCCTTTATTATTCCCACACATTTCACCTTTCTAGAGTCAAAACTGTAAAGGTCATGGTAGGGTTTGGTTATATCTAGACTGAGTTTCTCCATGATGATCTTTGGAATCAGATTATGTGAAGCCCTAGAGTCCAAAATACAATTGTCTAGTAACTTATCATGTATAATGAGAGTTACATAGAAAGAATTTGTAGGTTCATCTTTCACATTTACATGGGGCCTGTAGTGCCCCTAAACTACTGCAGACATTGAGGGCACCTGCTGAGTGACCCAACTATTTGAAACATTAATAAATTAATACTTTGATTTTATTTTGAGTATATTTATGATTACAATTGATTGTAAATCAATAATGATATATGTGCATTTGGGTAGTTATTGATGTTTGAGTAAATTATAGATGCTTAATGAAGCAGCAGATTTATAAATCAAATTGTGATTATTGAGGACAGTGCTACTAATTTACGTTTGTGAGCTCTACGACCCAAAGCTCGGGAGAGGCCATGCGACTGAAAGCATGAGCCTATGGTTGGGTGGCGAAGCTAACGGTTGCTTCACCTATGGTTAAATGAGCTTTGCTGGAGGGATCCTACGGAAGACGCGGACGACGGTGGACAAGATGGTATCAAAGACAGGTTATGGTTTGTTTTAATTTGCTAAGTTATTCATTTATTTAGTTTATTTATCTAGTCATTATGCTTTCTAATCTATTTTGTATCAAGTGGTTGAGTTTCAGGTTAAGCATGAAGGACCCTACAGGAGGGGCCCTACATTTGGTATCAGAGCCGATCGAGCCTTGAGGGCACCAAAGTCGTATTTTTTTTTGGAGTTCGTCGGTGATGATGACGATCCAACAACAGCTGTGATCTTTGTGGGGATACACATCCGACGAGAGAAGCCATTTTTACAGGTGCATATTTACTATATTGTTTTTTATTTTATTTCCTGTATCGAGCAATGAGTTGCTGAAATCTAGGAGTTTCTTTTATTCTACCACGATATTGAAGTAATGAAATATTCTATTTTATGCGCCGAGTGCAACTTATGAAGTTTATATTACTTAACCTCTGTATATTTCGATGGCTTAGAAATTTTTGTTAAAAGATGTCGATTCTCTGTTTGTGCACATAAAATATCAGTTTGAATATACCTCTGTATATTTCGATGGCTTAGACATTTGTGTTAAAAGATGTCGATTCTCTGTTTATGCACATAAAATATCAGTTTGAATATACCTCTGTATATTTTTTATGCCTTAGACATTTTTGGTTAAAGGATGTCGAATCTCTATTTGTGCACATAAATTATTAGCTTGAATCTCTGTTGATTATGAATCGCTTCCAAATTTAATATATATATATATATATATATATATTATCTGCTATAAATTGTCACCTCTGTTACTTTTACTCTCTATCATCAAATCTAAACCATGATCTATCGCTGAAGGGATTCATCGTAGAAACGAACAGTCCCACCCCCACACCATTTTAAATCTGGAGATATGTTATTTGTAGCAGTAGTTAATATTACTCTTGTTAAATGAGACTCACAGACTGCAGCTAAATTAATGCACGTACAATTTCATATCTTCTATACAAACAAGTCGATCCCCATCAGCGATATCTGCTAAAGAAATCTTACAGCTCGTTACCTTAGTAAGAATGTATATATGTCTTCGAATTTCTGTTCCAAATTTAGTATTAATTTATGAAAAAGGTGCATAATTTAATATGCATTATTAGGCATACGACGATGTCTCCAATTCACTGTGTAATGCATTTGAGGGCATTCAATATCAGTTAGCAAGGCAATCGCTCAGTTTGTTGACCTCGTATGTGCGTATATATCTTTATAGTTACTGTGTGACAACTTGATTACCTTAGTATGCATGTATGCATTCTTCATATCTCTGTGTGATAGCTAGTGTTAATATTTTAATAAATAAAATATACAAATCGATCTGCATTAGTTGGTATATGAATATGTTTCAATTATACTGTGTGAATGAGTAGATAGCAGTCACTATAATTTAATGGAGAAATCGCTCGCTCGATTCACCTTAATACACATATGTTTCTTGATTTCTGTGTAACGAATCTAATGAAAAGATGGCCCTCATTTCTTCCTTCGATCTAATCCATAGTATACTCCATATGGATTTTGGTCGATCTGAAGGAATGACACAGTTGTATTTTAATAAATAATTTTTATGTTTTTGGTATAGTGGATACATTCAATCGATGGAGAGACTACTCTCCCTGAAAAATAATGAGGGACATAATCCTTGATTGTAGGATCTTGCTTCCCATTTGATCGTGGGGAGAAATGAGAGGGAGGAACCCCTCAATCTCCGATGAATATATTATCCTTCTCGTGACAAATGTAAAGGGTGGTTACCCATTTAACGCTTTGGATCACACATTTTTGGGAGGACCAGTCCATTTTCCCCTTTTTCTTTTAGACGTTAAAGTAGAGGGAAGGGGGAGGGCCGACGAGGGCTAGTTGTTTTGGACTATGTTGAGGAGAGGCCTCTTCGAGAGCATCTCTCATCTTTTTCGGTTGCATGGAGAGAGCCCGATCCCCACCAACTAAAAATCCCTGTGTGATACTCCGGATTTGCTTTTGTCATGCCCAGGTTTTTGCTATTTGTTGTTGAATTTTAAAATCTGAGTGTGAACATTACTGTGACATTTCGAATCTTTGTTTCATGCCCAAGATAGGGTTGTTGTTTGTTCGTTTGTTTCATGGTCATTACTGCGTGTTGATGGTTGGATCTGTTTGTTGTTTAGGCTGTGGCCGGATGCGTTTAAGGGGAGAATCCTTGGTATCGATCGGTTGGTGCGTGATATTATTATCTTCTGAGTATAATGTGTTTTCTAACCATTGCATTGATCTCTGATTTGTGGTTGATGCCAGAACAGAACCCTAGTTAGTGCTATTTTTGTTTCATATCTTTGTTATATTTTTCATTGCTTATTCATGGATGAGAACACTGGTTCAGTGCTGGATGACGAATAAGAGTCTTAGATTTTATTTGGGTATGTTACATGAATAAATTTGGCTTTTGAAATTACTTCCTGAGATCGATTTGGTATTTCCTTATGCATGTGTTCTAGATCCTAAATTTAGAAGCAATCTCTGTTCATTGAAATAAATTTGATTTAGAAATACATTACTGAGATCGGCTCAGTTCGCTGAATAGATCTCAGATCGCATATGTATTTTCGACTACGAAATACGTTACATATTCATATTTCAAACTATTCAAATCAGTAAATTTGATCAATCAAATCTTAACGCATACATCAGGAGATTGACTGATATACAGATCTCAGATCGCGTATTTATTTCAATCTACGAACTCATCTTATGTATTCGGATTGTAACGCATCCAGTTGGGAAACCTCAAGTCCTATTCCCAACTCCAGTTGCGAGTTCTGTGAGAAATCGTATCATAAGTTTTCTTGAAATTGAATAAATATGGAAGTCCAACTAACCTAAGTAAAATGCCTTCTTTGGAATATGCTGCTAACGAAATTTCAGATCAAATTATCAGCTGTCTGCAAATTAATCCTTGAGCTTGTCTAAAATGCATATACTTGCCTAGACTTCAACAGATGGTCGCGAGGAAGTGAAACGGACTTAAAATTAGCAAACAAGATATCGATGCTACTAGCATAAGGAGTTGAGCCGAGTGAAACTGATCTTCTAGCATGACTATGTTGAATGAAAAAGTACAAACTCAACGTGATCAGGACAACAGTAAAAGAAGAATTCTCAATTAGGAAAGTCCACCGAAAAGACCAAATGAAGACGATTTTAGTAAAACAATGTATGGAGACAATCAACTGAATAAAATGAATGCAATGAAGCTAACTTTAGGACATGGTCAAACCTTGATGAAAAGATGACTAGCCCTCGATATATAACTCAATAAGGATAAGAAAAACACAGATTATACGACTTGATGAGTCTGTAGAAGTAACCCTATGACAACAGAAGGGATGAAATGAAGTAAGGATGTGATAAACTCATTAACCTGGACATGATGATACTGACAAAGGGTATAAAGGATAAATTTTAATATCTTTGACTAAGTCGTTAAGTTCCGACCCTAGGAATCCTATCGAATTGAGAACCGACATTTAGGGATTTGGAAGCAGTTTTATGGAAATTGGATTTGGGGCAATTTGAGGGTCTCTCCTGATATATTAAAACCATGATTATATCTTACCGCATATTTTATGATGTTTACCTTCTCGTCTTGGAGGAAAGGATAACCAAATAGATTTGAAACCTTGCTTGGATTTGTTATGTTTTGATAAACTATTGGGTGCCTATTGATGCAATGCAACTTGTTGAAAATTTGGACATCGTAGACCTTCAAGAATGAATAAGAGATATAGGAAATCTAGTGGGATTCACAACTATTGAATGTATTACCGGATTGATATTTTATGAAATTATGATTGAGACCGTAAGGATGTATTGGAACCATGATTGGATGAACAGGAAAACTAATGATTAGAACCACTATTGCTTATGGCTTTGATTGCTTGAGAGAAATAGAAGAAAATGACAAGAAGATGAGGATAAGAAACTAAAGTAAAGCCCAATGTCGGAAGTACAAGGACAAAATTAACTTCGGGACGAAGTTCTAAATAAGCAAGGGTGTATGTAGTGTCCCTAGACTACTACAGACATTGAAGGCACCTGCTGAGTGACCCGACTATTTGAAACATTAATAAATTAATCCTTTGATTTTATTTTGAGTATATTTATGATTACAATTGATTGTAAATCAATAATGATATATGTGCATTTGGGTAGTTATTGTGAATGAGTAATGTTTAAGTAAATTATAGATGCTTAATGAAGCAGCAGATTTATAAATCAAATTGTGATTATTGAGGACATTGCTACTAATTTACGTTTGTGAGCTCTACGACCCAAAGCTCGGGGGAGGCCATGCGACTGAAAGCATGAGCCTATGGTTGGGTGGTGAAGCTAACGGTTTCTTTGCCTATGGTTAAACGAGCTTTGCTGGAGGGATCCTACGGAAGATGCGGACGACGGTGGACAAGATGGTATCAAAGACAGGTTATGGTTTGTTTTAATTTGCTAAGTTATTCATTTATTTAGTTTATTTATCTAGTCATTATGATTTCTAGTCTATCTTGTATCAAGTGGTTGAGTTTCAAGTTAAGCACGAAGGACCCTACAGGAGGGGCCCTACAGGGCCCACATTGGACAATGGAGGATTCATCGTCATATTTATGGTATCATGATGCTCTAATGACTCAGTGATATGGAGAAGTTTGTCAATTTGTCTCTAATATATAATATTTTTAGCCAACTCCATTAAAGGGACAAGAATTTTAATCTTACCCAGTTCATGCCCAAAATTAAACAGTACAATATTCTTATTTGGATCTTTTTTATCATGGTCTGATTTTTTAGGCAAGGGCTTATCTAATTCTTTTGGAATAGAAGGGTTTTTATCCTCTTTGGTTTTTTGCTTTGATGGTTATTGGTTTTAGATGAAGTCAAAACATCAGGAAAATTCTCTTTAGGCTATTTTTCAAGAGACTTTTTCACTGGAGGATTAGTGGGTTGACTGGTTGAAGAAGGTCTAGGCCTAAGATCATACTTTCTTTGAAGTTCGGCCTAAAGGGTATCTGCAAAATGATGATACTGGGACGATGATTGATTAAATTCATTATCACACTCTAGATACAGCTTAGCTCTATTGTACATCAATGAATTTTCATAATCGTCTTGGGTCAGATGCATAGTACTTGATTCATCTTGTAACCAATTCATTTCTTGCTCATTATCTAAATATTATTCTTCCTCGAGAAGTTCAAGAAGGTTGTTGCTATTATTTTCCCCTTAAAGGAGGTTGAAGCGGTTGTTCCTTAGTCCTTTTATCTCTAAAAATCATCTGTGGATTGTAAGGTTTTCTGAACTGAGTGGGATTTCTCCCTCGAGGATGTCTATTTGGGCTAGTTCCCTCCAGTTCCATTCTGGTCACCTTATTAGATAGATTCTTGATTATACAGGACATCTCCTTGATCTTGGATTCTTAAGAGTCTTTGGAACCTCAAGAGTTACCTGCCTCCTCTTGGAATTCCCCTTATCCTTTTGATCTGGATCATTTCTTAGCTTATGTTTACCCCCAGTTGTCATGATTTTCTTCTACATCAATTGCATCATCCTATGTGATGACGAGGGTGGTTTATTTTCTTTCCCTTAGTGTGATGGAAAAATACAATGGGAATTCCCCAACATAAGTGACCTTCATGTCTAATTCAATGGGTTTGATATCTATAAGTTTCTGGTTAAAAAAGTTATTAAATATTGCGGTAAAATCAACCACTGACTCAGAATTTCCTTTCTTGAGAGTGGAAAAATATGTTAAGTAATATAAGTAATCTCGCTTTTCTCCCCATTTCTTCATGAAATGATTTCTAATTCATCCATTGACCCTATTGTAGTAGCAGGAAGTGCTCTAAACCATTTGTGGACATCTCCTTCTAAATTTTGAGCAAATACCCTCATATACACACCATCATGTTGAATAAACAAATTATCAGTGAAATCTTGAAAAGTAGCCATATGATCTTCTACAGAAGTCCCATTTACCACATCATATTTCAGTAATAGCTTGAGGCAGTGATCAAGAAGATCACTAAGGTTATGTGGGGAGGATTAAGGGTCCATTCCTTGTAGCCACCCAATGGTGGATCCATAGTTGTGGTGTTGGTGGTGGATTTGGTCCTCCTCCTCCTCCTCTACCCATTATATGCTGAAGAATGATATTCTTGGCCTCTAGGGTGATGGGGGTTCTAGACTTATTAGGGTTAGGTTGAGATATGTATTCTTCACTTTCAATAGTAATTATAGGGGGTCTGGTTGATTTAAAGGAGTATCAGGAGTTATGAGGAGTGAATTACGTCTAGGATTTTTTAAGACAAATTCAAATTCTAGAAATCTAGGACCAAACAATGGAGGGGATAATATTATGTGAGGATTACCTGATGATGGTGGTTTATTACTCCCATGTTGCTTCCTCCAAGAAAATAACCTTTCTATATCTTGTAGGGTTCAAAATTCTTCGTGATTTGGATTAGCTCTGGTGTGCCTTCATCCAGATGCCATATTTTCCTTCATGTAGTCACTAGGTTAATATTACAGCCAACAATATGATTCTTCTTCACCTCAATAAATCAGAGTGTATGATTATTGTTGTCCCTAGGGAAAGATAACTTCTTTCCTTCGATCCTTGTCAATGGTTCCAAAAAATATGTTAGTCCCTGAGATGTTCTAAGGCTGATTTGGAACTATGCCAGAGTATTAGTAAACTTGTGCTTGTGATTGGAAATTTTTTCCCAATGAGTAGAGATATTACACTTTTGTATCTTTAGAACTTGCTTGAATTACTAATCAATATAAAATGAGGCATGTAAGAGGATTAACATTGATGGGAGTCATTTTGACATAATAGACAACAACTTATGAAATGAATGAATGAAATGGAAATACTTCAAGAAGTAAATCATAATCCCAAAATAAGGAAAATGTATTGAGCAAACATAATTTAGTAGTTCAACATGAATATAAATACAGAGATATCAATATCATCATAGGGACAACATCTTTGATTTCAAGTAACATATCATGGATAATTCACAAAACATTAACAGGAAAGGAAAACATCCATCATAACATTTGATCCAAATGTAGGACAAAGGGATTCCTCATGAGATTTCATTATATATCTTAGTGGAAAAATTACATGGAAGTGAGATATTTGTAAACACAGAAGAAAGAAGAAGAATAGAATGGAAAGATAAAAAAATTGAACCCATCCGGCACCAATTACAAAATTCCATATATCACTTTCATAGTATTGATCCAACAAAACATATGAGAAGCTACACTTAGATCAAATAAAATGTCGACCTTTAAACATAGCTCATTGGTCCTATTTATAACACCTAGCTTTTCATTATGTTACAACAAAATTTTCTGTTACATTACTGATCCTTTTTTCTATTACGATATTAGCTGTCAAAATTGTTTCCATCATCTTGGATGATGATGACCGAAGGGTAACACTATTTGTGGGTCCTCCTTGTTGAGGTGGTTTTTGAATCTGTTGTTGTTGAGGCTGACCAAAAGGTCGCTGAAGCGGATAAGAAGATGATGCTCTAGCGACTTCTTGTAATACTATCATCGTCGTTTATTACCTAAGAGCCAAAAATCTTGTAATATTCTTCTAGTCCTTACCCATGGGGTACTGGAAAATTTTCATCTCCCTTAAAGCAATATCTAACTCAGTGTAATGTGCATAATTGGCCTTGGGGAGGGACTGAAAGATATTATGCAAACTAGTGAGTAATGCAAAGTCTTCATGCATCTTTTTAAACACGGTTTGACCGCTTAGATCTCCTTCGACAACAAAAAAATTAAAATCAAAGTTGCGAGTAGACAAGAAGTGAATTGTAATGGTCCATGGGATATAAAATGTTTTCCATCCCACAGAGAGGGAATACCTTGCTTGATAATATTCCCAAACATATATTTAAAAGAGTTGACATCTATGGACAACTGAGAGGCTAATATGTGTACGTTCTAAGCCAATATATTCTTATTTATCAGCTTGTTGGCCTCCATGATGATTTTGGTCCTATATTTGATGGAAACAACTTGGAGCTCATCATACAACTTCTCATTTAGAATATATATAACTGCATGTGCAGTTTCTAGCTTCTTCTCCAAGTGACCAATTATATTTTTGGAATCTTGAGAGGCTGTCACAACTAATTCCCATTCATCTTGAGAAATGGAAAAATACTTCCAGTGCTTGGTCATTTGAATGGATATTTGGTCCTAGACCAAATTTTTAGCTCCCCTTGGTATCATTTACATTCAAGCTTCCTGGATAAATTATCAATATCCTTCTACAACTAGTTCTTATTTTGTTGCAAGTCTGTGATAATGGAATTGCTTTTGACCACTACCTAATTCAATACTTGCACTTCATATTCTTTCTTCTTCAAATATTCTTTGATTTTATTGATTTTAGCATCCTTGATGCTCATCTCTACCATAGTCTTATCTAGGTGATATGAAGGATCCGTCTCCGATGCATCTTGCAAGACTATACTTTTGGTAATAACAAGTCATGATTTTGTTTCTTTAGTTTAGTAATCTCTTTCTCTAGAGACTCAATATTTTCTTTGTGCCTTTTATTTCCAGTCATCAACCTATCTTTTTCTTCTTGTATTTCTAATAATTGTATTGTCTGCACATGGTCAATGATTGGCATTTTCAACTTTTGCTTCAATCCTATGATTTTTTAATCTTTATCCTTCAGCATATCATGAACATGAGCTGGATTCGAAATATCCATTCCCAACTTTGGTATTTGTTGCTCCACTTCACCTATCTTCAATTGCTTGTCTTTAGTCATTGTCTTTTCATTTCCGATTAGGTGCTTCAATCTATTAGGTGCATCACGGTAAACTCCTTCCGCAATCTCCCTATGCATGCAACTCTA
The DNA here is from genome assembly GCA_027924585.1 of Larix kaempferi. Classification (NCBI taxonomy): domain Eukaryota; kingdom Viridiplantae; phylum Streptophyta; class Pinopsida; order Pinales; family Pinaceae; genus Larix; species Larix kaempferi. The sequence continues at coordinate 25,065,338 of BSBM01000632.1, read as the reverse complement.
TTTTATCCCTTGGATTGAATGCGTCCAAACTAAATGTGACTTGAGTGGTCTTGAAATTTGAAGGTGTTATTTTCCCTCTAGCCATGATAGGATCTAAAATCATCATTTGCAAGGCACCTTACCTTAATTCAAGAGATGACAACAGTCTTGCTTGTTCTCTAGTGACAATTTCCTTTTTTGGAAACAAGTATTTCTGCAAATAGACATTGTCCACCTTTATTTGAGCGTAGACACCAAATATTCCATCCTTGATGGGAGAAGTCTAGGTTGTTTCCAGTGCCTCTTGTTGAGAGGATGAACCATGATCTTGAGGCCATCTCGTTGATGGAAAATTTTCCAGTATCACTGGAGCTACTGAAGTTGGAGTAGGCCTATGGTGGGTTACAATATCTGACTATTGCTTAGTATTATCCCTTTTATATTTGGGATTGAGGCTTCCTAACTCTTCCATTTATGTATCAGAAGTTAACTCCATTATAGATCTCTTTCCCCCTATGTAATTCTTGTTTTGGGTCGGAATAACTTGTGACACTATTTGAGAATCTATATATAACACTTTTCTCACTTACTCCCAATTTTGAAGGTTGTCCATTTTGTCTAGTTCATCATGTGGTGTGTGCTTATATTTTGAAAGCTTGACCAACTTCCATTTTGTTGTGAAGATTTCTTTTGTGTCATATTTCCAACTAAAACCTATAGGCAAATTCATACTAACCAACATTATTCTACCATGGACTGTGCAATCCTGGAATAAATGAACTCGCTTCCATTGGAAGTCTAAAAGTTATAGTACTATTATGCTTCACAAAGTGTAGAGCATCATAATCAAACCTTTACCAGATGTATTCTAAGGAAAAAAATATAGGGGTTAGGAAGATAGGGAGATGGTATGGAGGAAACTTTGACCAATAAATCTTAATCTCAGTGTGATCTTCATAACAAAACCAATCCCCTAAAGCAACTTCTAGAATTAATTGCAATAAAATTTTACATTCCAAAAAAATTCTAGGAGGAGGGGCATCAAACAATAAAGTATATATTTTGGACATGACAGTATTAGAGAATTCAAGGAATCCTTCATTTGTGGGATGAGCTATGGACTACTTCATATTAGTTTGGTCAAATAAATCCTTATTGTGACAAAGAATCATGTACAGAAGATAGGATTGATACCTTAAAAAATTCATAGAGGAAAAATTATTTAATTGGTCATGCATCATTTCCACAAGAAAAGTAATGAAGTCTAGCTTAACTGATGACTCTTGACAAGAAATATTAATAATCAATAACATACCCAAAACGGTTTCATCTACTATTAGGTCACAATTGTAACCCAACACCTGGCATTCCATGGAGACTACAATTTGAGCTTGTTTCGAGAAAATCTCCAACATGTAAGGAAATGGTCCTAAAGGTAGCTTAGCATCTGGAGGTAGCAATGATCTGAAGACGAGTTCTCTACTTTAAGTGGACAATTATCTGAGTTTATGCCAGTCGTTGAGCACTATCTCTGCTTGATCATCACCATTGATTATTTGTGGTTTTAAAAATTGCTTCTAGTGCGATGCTCCATGGATTGCTCTTTTGATCATAACATTTGGTCATTAGTGCTTTCTTCTGACATGACTTTAGCTTACCTGTACCTTCAATACTATGACTATATATTTCTTTGGTCACTTTCCTTTGATTTGACAATTAGCTATTTGCAAAGAATTGAAACTTGATCATTGTTGGAGTCATTTCACACCAGGCCTTCTCTTCAGATTGTTTCCATATGACTATCATCTTCTATTCTTCATCAGGGTCAATATTAGTACCAACACTTACCATGAATGGGTTCAATGCAATAAATGTTGGAAATGGTGAAATATGGATCCAAAAAATTACAGTAGTGAAAGTTTACTTGATGAGTGGTTTTGGTGTGTGGCACCTTTTAAAGGTTCCATACAACATTGTCGATAGTATTCAAATTTAAACAAAATAACTCATCGGGTAAACTTTCATTGTTGTAATTTGGATTCATAATTCACCATTTCCAATCTTTATTGCATGGAACCCATTCATGGTCAGGTTTGTTGAACCAGTGCTCTAATTCAACATAAGCTTCACAATCCTAGAATCTTGCTTGTGACTAAGAATCAAAGGACCCTTATCCTCATTTACCATGATTTCAGTCACATCTTTAACACCAATTACTCTACTATTACATCTATAACACCAATTACTCTGCTATTACATCTATGATTAGGGAAAATTTTAGGGGCGAAATTTAGCCCATGGATTAATTTTTGAACTTTTTTCCAAAAACAATTCGCCAATTTCCATTTTTTTAAAAATTGGTTCACCTAAATTCCATGGGACAACATTTTTTAACTCTAAAAATCGCCAAAATTGTCCAAAAACTAATTAAGAAATTTGAACCATTTTACAAAAATATAGCCCAATATTTTATGGTTGGAAATTTAAGAGCTAGTACGATTTGCCAATGTTTCTACACTTCAAGAAAATTTGGATGCTTAAAATTTTCCCTATCTATGATTTCAGTCACATCTATAACCCCAATTACATCTATAACAATCATAAGGAGTTGTATTGAGTTTGATGCTATTATTAAGTGGGGAGGGCATGTAATATACCATATTGTTGGCCCTAATAATAAATAGTTTTCATGTGCAAATATTAATTCATGTTCACATTCATTTTCCATTTTATCGATAGCATCTTCACATGCATTCTGCTATCAGCATAGCAATTAGATAAAACATTATAACATTATTTATTTTCATTGCATACCAATTACACATAACGTACATGTATGTGTATTCATCATCACATTTATATATTATACCCAATATCTACATACAAGTCATTAATTTTTGAACCATAAACATTACAATTCTTTGAAACAAACCAATTAATAAATCCTTTGAACTTATAAAAGATATATTAGATGTATGATTTTGTCACTACCAATGTCATAAGACCATTTGAACATTAAACATTAAGCATAAACATTAAGACATAAGTTACAAACTGTAGACCCTTTATGAGATTCACATTTTACAAGATAGAGGACCAATTCTAGAAGGTGTTGTATCTAGGACTATTAAACATAGCATATATGCACATATGGATTCATTCACTTCTCTATAGATGAACATCATTTCATAAAATCTGCACATAAATTCTCCTATAAACATATAACAATCACATAATTTACATCATAGCATTCATAATTTACATAAGTTACCTTAAGCCTAAGATTTATCCTCCATCTATGATCTTAAAGTAACAAGCCTTAGAGGGAAAGATATCAAAAGAGGTGGAGGTTGAGGCAATGTCGAATCTCAAAAGGCACCTCTTTGATTATACGTTCGACATCCTCCAATCCCATAAAATTTGGATGCAATGTCGATATAATCTAGCTTCATGTTTTCAAAAAACTATACACAAACAAATCTAGCAAAATAAATAGGTACCCCATCATTCCATGACAATCTACCATAGGCTGCGAGGAACCGATCATGCAAAAAATGCACAGTGTGAGGGTGCTTGAAATATTGCTCTTCCAACATTTATTGCTTTTGTCCTTCTTTAAAATTGAACCTTAAAATTGCTTGTTTTTTGGTCACCCTCTTCTCCACCTCGGGACACTTCTCAGGACCCATCACCTCTGTTTTTTGCGTCCACATCAAGTTAATGAAACCATCTATAGCTATCCCAAGAATCTGATATACATCAATGAATTTTCTCAAGGAGTGCAAACCAATCTCCAAACTTTGTCTACTCTCAGTAGGGAGATAAAAATTAGCAAGATCACCCTTCAAATTCTCATTGTGAGATGTACAACATTAAAGGGTCAATTGTTGGACATCATTTTCTTAAGGAATATCCTCAAGTAGATCTGAGGGATAAGTTGTTATGGGATTACAACCCACATCTTGTTCAAAATTTATGCTCCTCACTCAACCTTTTCCCTCGCCTGAGAATTGGTAGCATGTTGATCTCCACCACCATTCCCATTATGTCCCTCTACTTAATCTCAATCCTATACGAACACAAACATAATTGTGTATAAAGACACAAACATATTGAGCATGTGCATGTACAATTGATATATATTAGCATAAATAAGTTTTACACAAAATTATACCAATGGAAGGTGGTCGAGATGAACATTGTCCAAAGGATGATTTGGGATAATTCTTTGTGGCCATATCATTATCCCTTTTCCTTGAATGGTGATAAGATGATCTCAATCAAGCACTCTATTGAGACGATCTGTTCAAAAATTCCTCTGAAAAAAATATATATTAAATTAAAAATGTTAATGTTTCATCAAACCAAAATACTTAAGCATCTATGCACAACATTACATGCGGATAAATCTACATACCATGTTCACGATACAATAGGTTGGATTCTCTACATGAATCTGATAGTCTCCGATTATCAACAACGATGGGTGTTGATCTTGATATGCTTCCCTCAATAGATGGCATTGTATCATTGGACTTCCTTGAACATTTTTTCCTCGAAGAGTGGCCTAGTGACTCCTTGGGAAATGACCCCTCTCTTTACATGTAGTGTACTTTGTCTTCTACATAAATATTTACACAACATATGGGCTCGTTACATCTCCAAATTTTACATTTTGATCTGAAGAGAAAACAATAGAAGATAAGTAAATGCCATCACCAACAAATAAGATATATTGTTTCTAAAAGAAGATGTTATGTTTATGATAATATTTTTAAATAATATGTGGAACCTAAAAAAAATTGCCTAGAAAGAATTTCACCATCGTCTTCCTTTGTCTTGTAGCATGCTATCACTTTTTTCATTCCCAAGGTTCTAATGGTCACTTTGCATCATTCCAAGGAATTACGCACCCTTATGTTAATGATAATATTTTTAAATAATGTGTGAAGTCTAAAAAACTAATTGTCTGGAAACAATTTCACCATTGTATTTTTTTGTCTTATATAACACTCTATCATTTTTGTCATTCCCAAGGTTCTAATGGTCACTTTGCATCTTTGGCATAACATTATAAGGAATGATATACCCAATACCATGTAAGGACTTTAGGCACCATTATATTGATCACTTAAGTTATCTATAAGGTTTTATCATGTTCTACCCATTAGTTATTTATCCCTAATGAGTTACTACTTCCCACAATTATAATTTCACAAAACGCATGCCTCTTGTCTTTTCCCAAACTCCTCAAAATCACTTAGGATGCCAAAATGAAGTTTTTCCAATGATAAATGTTGCTTAATAAGTTGACTTGGAATATGTGGTTTGCATAGGTGATCTAACACACTTCCAAATCCCCATTTTACAATTATTCCAATATCATCAATGACTCATTTCCCTTGAGAGTTAATACTCTATATTGTATCTTGAGAAGGAGCAACCTAGTGTACTAACCTACAATATTTTAATGTTGCCTGTTTGTCTTGGAGACCACAATTTGTTGGACTTTTCTCATTGAAATTAATGGCATAATGTTTCAACTTGTAGTTCTCAAGGCTAGAAAAGATTGATGTAATGATCCAAAATATAGTGAACTAAATCTAACAATAAGGACCTACTTTGGTGTAAATAACTACTCAAGTTATGCAATCAAATCCCTTCTTTGGAAAAGCTGACCATATTACTAGGCTTTGCAATTTATGAAATAAAGTGTTTCAGTTTTTTGAAGACATATGCATTTGTATTTGACTTATCCTAGAATGGGTAGATATTATTGGGTGAATCTGCACAATTATGATGACCATGATATGTTTTTTAGATTGATCTATGGAAAGGGTAGTCAGCCTAGGAGGAATGTAAATAATACTGGTCATGTAGTCAGGTTATTTGGGGAAAAAAATGTTAATGGGACATTGATGTAATATTTAACAGTTCAAGAAAAACATTGTATTCAGCCTTATTATTGTAATATTATATTAGTATCAAGACCCTACTTGTTATGCGAAAAAAAAATTTAGTGTTCAGATCTATGCATTCTATTTTGGTGGCTTGATGGAATTCTTGCATGAGGAATAGCCTTATTTGTCAAAAGCAAGATGATTTACTTAAATGAATAAAGGGTATGTTATTATTATGGAAATTTGAGTCATGTTTCCTCGGATCAACTAAAAGAGACCCTTCGGCTAAAACATAATCCACTTACACTAGAAGAGTTTGTAAGTCAATTGGGAATAACAACTTCCTAGTAGATATTATGCTCAAGCTTTAATCACGGATTCTCAATGAAAGAAAGTGTTTCTTTCCAAGGAAAAAAATGATCTTGCTAGTAATTAATGTTCATTAATAGTTGCATCCATACTGGACATCGACTTACAAGACCCATGGAATGGATGGGTAGTTTTCCAAGCCAAAGAATGTTGGGGAACGAACTTGGCAATTGGATGGATCATAGGTAGAATTCTTGATAGGTGTTGCTAATGCTCCGAATTTTCAAAAACTATGTACATAATTGCGAAAGGGAGATTACAGTCTAGGTATTGTGACTTTAGAGTAAATGTTTATTAGTTATTGGAATTAACATTTATAGCTGCTGTTAAGGAGTTAAAATATAACCTGGTATTATTTGTAAGATGAAGCTCTTGTATTTTTCCTTTTGTGGGAAAATGGGGGGTTGTTCTTTTTAGTCATGGTTTTGCAGACATGTATGACATGAGCAGTGCTCTACAATTGAACATCCTAACAAATAGATTGTTGTTGCGATGATGGTCTTACTTTTGTTATATTTAGTATAGACTACAAACCATACTTGAGTTTACCCTGTAGTAGCTCATTTTACCGAAAAGGTATGTAGCCTGTAGCAACTCAAGAAAGAAGCAGTTATATGATTTGGACATATGAAAGCTTGAGTATTAGTTTTTGATAGGGTTTCCACATAGTAGATTGGAGGATCATCTAGTTTGATATCTTATTAAGATTACAGCATCTTCTAACATGTGGTAGTTTTTTTTAGAGAGAATACTACCATGGACATATAGGATAGAATAAAGACGGTGACATTATATTTATTCTGACAGGTGATATATTGAATGATGAAAATACACATACAAAGACTTTGTTAAAAGAAATATAAGACATGCATAATATGGAAAATGTAATTCTATTTATCATACATGAAAATGTAGATATTTATTTTTCCGCATAATAGGGAAAAGTCGTAGAGAGAGACAATTCCAATGCAGATGTTTGAAAGAAACTCTCGCCAAATGTGAATGTTATATGATAATGTTAGATTTTCTAAGTTAAACCATTTCTAATTTTGTTTTAACAATGATGAACATAAGTATAACTATTTTTAAAATATATTAACATTTTGGTTAATATAATGGCCTAAATTAAAATAAATAGAGTTATCGCTTTAGTACGCATGTTGCATTTAAGTTCTTATCATATGGATTTTTAACCTATATTTTCTCTTTTTTACAAATGCAGAATCAATTTTTTTTAAAAGGTAACCAAACAACTATCTACCATTTTGTAATTCATTGTCATATGACTATAGGAAATTTTATTTTCGTAAACATAGAATTCTTGTATCAAAGACTATTGAATTTTCATAAATACTATTGAGTTTTCTTTTAAAATAAAAATAAATTGTAAAACTCAATTTTACACCAACTTTATGAAATACCAAAAATCCACTAATCAGATAGATCTTTCTACTAAGCGTCCAGATAGGAAAGGGACTATCCTATCTTGTCAGTTTGGTGGTTCGGGAATTACTTCGAATATCAATGGGTATGGGTAGTGTCCTGGGACATTTATGTGACCATAGCTCAACAACATCACATGCTAGGAGTATATATGCAACATATTTCATTGTGCTATTCATTATTTATTGTAGTGGAGAAGAGGAAATAGTTTGGTAAGGTCAGCTACCCAATGAAATTGCATATCAAGAAGTCATTGTTATAATTATAGAACAAAATAATTATATAGAAATCATTTATTAGTATACATTGCAATACATTTAATACAATGTATCTAATGCATCTAATAGAGATCAATATAGGGTGGTTAATGTAGGGAGGGTGGGTAGAGAATTCTTGAAATGGAAAAAAGTGACGGAAACTATTGATATATATAGGAAACCTTCCGACTAAACAATGTTTTAGCCGAAAAAACATTCTGTTGAAAATGTATTCCAAAAATTAATTGCCTGGGAATTTTCCCATCCAACAATTGCTCGGGAAAACAATTCAAGGGCGCCATTAACTTTAACTTTCGGTCGAAAAAAACTTTTTTGGTCAAAAGTTATAGTAATGTTTCTGGCTGAAAATATTAAATAATTTGGTTGAAATACTTTTGACTACAAGTTCCGTGATCCAATTCTCACCGAATAGACACCCACATTCATGATTTTACCCATAACTAGATGAATTTCCTTTTATTTTTTTAAAGCGTGTTGATTGTTGGTTGAGTCATAGATGTAGGTCGAGTGCAATCAATTACCACAATCTCCATACCTAGAATCCAAGTCGATTGTTAATGGTAATATGATCCACTATGATGCCACAAGAAGACAAAATGAGGAAGCCACAAAGACTACTATTGACAACAATTTTTCAACTACTCTCCTACATAAGGATGATGTTATGCTTCATATGGTAGATTAGTCACCCAACCACATGGTAGCAACTTTATGTTTCTCATTGATTATGTCAGGTCCAAGATTTAGGTTGTCCCCAACTCAAGAGGTTTATTCACCTAGCAGCGCAGTTCATAGTTATAGCTGGGTGGTCCAGTGGGGTTCCTCTCGGTTACGAAAACACTTTATATTTGTTGTTGATGGTGTTTATTTTTCATTATTTTCTTGCATTTGTTATATGGTCTAAAATTGTAACAAGTTTGAACTCAACCTTTTTTAATAGAAATCCTTGTCTCTTTAAATATATGGTTTTCCGGGAATGAAATGTATTTATCCAAGCTTGGTTCGTTCCCTAGGTGGAAATTAAAGGCCCAACTTATCCTAGTTGCAAGGGACCTTCATCTCAATAAAAAAAGATGAGGCAATGAAGATAAGGCAATGTTGAAATCCCATGTCTAAATTATTTCTATTTATTAAAATGCATGTATATGTTCTACTATAAACAAATTATAAATATTTGAAAGAAAAACAAAACCCAATTATCTCAAATAGTTCTAGCAGTTGTCAAATGGGATTCTTAAAAAGTTGTTCTTTGATATATCATTTGGAAGCTGGAAGTTGATGTGAAATTGCCCACATAAGATCCAAAGAGATGATGTAAACCTCACAATCAAAGAATTTAGGAATAATAGAAGAAGAGACAAGCAATAGAACTTAGATCCAAAGAAACTCTGATTGAGGCAGAATAATTACACATGTTGCTATTAACAGAATAATGAAAAGTATGAGGATTCGAATTCACTAGGAGGAATTCGAATTGGCCTTCATGCACAGATCCATAATATGTGGAGAGTCATCAATCGTTAACTAGGAGTCCACCTTCTCATCAGTGAAGTCATCAATGCACAAGTAATGATCAACTGGGAGTCAAACTGAGTCTAACTGAATGTGGTTGGTGTAACTGGCACATGGAAGCACTAATATAGTGAAGGAGGCTCAGTGGAGGGCGCCATAGGTTCTAACTAGAGTCATAATGATCAATCTAGTCTCACTGGAGGTCCAACAGAGTGATAAACTCAGTAAAGAGTCAGTTAATCCTTAAATCAAGGAAATAACTGAAGATAACTCAATATAACTGAATATAACTGGACTGGTAGGTGAAGAAGGCGCCCTTGTCATGCAGTGGAGCAAAGGAGGGCACACTAGTCACTGGGGAGGGCGCACTAGTCACTGGGAGGCCTAGAAATGATCTGAAAGAAGCTCCGGGGGCTAGTTTGCTGAGGACTAGGTGCTGGGACTGATGACCTAGAATGCATGCAAACCCTAATTGCATGCAAACCCTAATTTTGCATGCATGACTGAAAATGAAAATGACTGGAAAGCTAGTAGGACTAGGATGGAGTATAGGAATATCCTAACACCCCCCCTTAATCCATCCTGGGCCCTAGTAACTAGGACCAAAGGTCACCCATACAATAAATGAAATGATAATAAAATACATAACTGTCCATAAACTGAGAAAATGGGGAAAACCTCATGGGAAAAATACCCCCCCTCAAAAGAACAGTAAATAACTCAAAGAACCATCATGCAGAAAAGAAAGAAGCTTTCATCAGTGAAAACTTTTGTAAAAAACTTGGCAAGTTGATCCCATGTAGGAAGGTCTCCCACTATGTGGAGGATGAAGCAAGTCTTTCAGGAACTTTTTCTGTATCTGGAGCGAATGGAACATGAGTAGTCTTCCCAAAAGATGGAAGAGAGAATCCCATCATCATGCTGCATCTCTTATGGAGAGATGGATGGCATAATGCAAGGTTAGCATGCTGCTGAAGTCTAGTAGTTCTGTAAGCAAATAAATCATCAATTGTGTTCTCAGTAGTAGCAAGGACTATGTGAGAACATATTTCTCTTGAATCCGGACTGAGAATAGGTGTTGGTTCTGAATCTTCTTGAACCATGATCTCAACATCAAAATCTTGATCTTCTTCTTCACTAGAATAGGAGTCACTGGAAGAGAAGTCACTGTGATCTTCATCAGAATCTGAAGGAATATTTGGAGAGAAGGGCATGAAGTGTGAGAACTCATATTCCTTTGAGGCATGATTAGCAATCCCATTCGCTATAACCTTTCCAGTGGATATTTTTGTAATCTCTACTGTGTCTGGACCAAAAATAACTTGTTTTGGAGATCCTGTATGAGTCATTTGATATACTGACAACAAATTAGCTGTAAGAGAAGGAACAACTAAGACATTTTTGAACTTACCATGCTCCATATGAATTGTACCCAAACCTTTGGCAGAAATCTGAGAGTTGTCTCCCATGTGAATGGTAGGCCCATCTTGGAGATCCAAAGAGGAGAAGGATTCTTCTTGTGCCATCATGTAGTTGGAAGCTCTAGAATCTATGAGGAGAGCTTTTGTCTTTGAAAAACCAGCCATCAATGCATGACAATCATCAGATCCACTTCCAGAATCAGACATCTTTGCTTCTTTTGGAACAACAATTTGGTTTTGTTCAAGAAGCTTGGTTAGAAGATCAATCTTCTTATGCATGCAGGCATGCTCAGGATGGTTTCCTCTCTTGCAGTAGGTACAATTTGGTCTCTTTTGTTTGTCATTCTTGGATCTTGAACGTTTCTTGCCTTTGCCTTTTTGTCCCCCTTTTTCATTCGCTCCACTTGATTCACCAGCTAAAAGAGCTAGATCTCCGGAGGTTTTGATGTCACCCATTTGAAACAGTTTGTTCTCTTCTTGAGTGAGAGCTTCAATAAAGTCACTTAAGGTGGGAAACTTCCATCCAGGGATGGACATTCGAACAGAATGAAAGGTAGATACAAAGACAGAAAATTGAGATCCAAGTTTGCTCAATATAGAGAGTATCAATTGCTCATCACTTTTAGTGATGCCACATTGCTTGCAATGCAAAACCAAATTCTGAAATTTGGAGAAGAAATCTTGGATGCTCTCGAAATTGCTAGGTTGAAGGGCAACCAATTCATTCTCAAGAATGTAGCCTCTTAGTTCGTCTTGTTTGCCAAAAAGACTCCTCAATTTTATCCATAAATCATTTGGAGACTTCAATCCATCAGTATGAAACAATATATCATCAGATATATGAAGGCATATGCATCCAAAGGCTTCATCCATTTTGTTTAGGTGCTTGATTCTCTTTTCAGCTTGATGTGGTATGGCATCTTTTTCCTCAACTATTCTAGTAAACCCTCTTGATTGCAAGCAAGGATAATTTTAGGGGCAAAATTTAGCCCATGGGCTATTTTTCCATTTCTTTTTCCAAAAAATGATTCGCCAATTTGCATTTTTTTAAGCTCCATTTCGCTCAATTCTGATGGGGTAAACTTTTTTCACTCTAAAAATCGCCAAATTATTATATAAACTATATAAAATCCTTAAAAATTGAAATAATTTTAGAAAAATATCGCCAAATATTTTATAGTTGACATTTTAAGAATTGGTAAGATTCGCCAAGTTTATACACTTTTAAATAAGTATGGGTCCTTAAAATTATCCCTGATTGCAAGAGTATTATCATCTTCCTCTTCCATTCGAAATAATTGAAAAGAGTGAGAAGTATAGAAGAAGGAGCATTCGAATTGCTCATCTTGACTGCTTGAACAAGTGCAAATAGAAAGATGTTGAATATACTGCTGCAACTGCTGGAACTTCAAAATACCTACAAAAAACTCTCAAGAATGGAGGTAGAATGTACTCTCAAGGCTCTGATACCATGTGAAATTTCCCACATAAGATCCAAAGAGATGATGTAAACCTCACAATGAAAGAATTTAGGAATAATAGAAGAAGAGACAAGCAATAGAACTTAGATCCAAAGAAACTCTAATTGAGGCAGAATAATTACACATGTTGCTATTAACAGAATAATGAACTGGTAAATATACAATGCTGAGTATGAGGATTCGAATTCACTAGGAGGAATTCGAATTGGCCTTCATGCACAGATCCATAATCAGTGGAGAGTCATCAATCGCTAACTAGGAGTCCACCTTCTCATCAGTGAAGTCATCAATGCGCAAGTAATGATCAACCGGGAGTCAAACTGAGTCTAACTGAATGTGGTTGGTGTAACTGGCACATGAAAGCACTAATATAGTGAAGGAGGCTCAGTGGAGGGCGCCATAGGTTCTAACTGGAGTCAGAATGATCAATCTAGTCTCACTGGAGGTCCAACAGAGTGATAAACTCAGTAAAGAGTCAATTAATCCTTAAATCAAGGAAATAACTGAAGATAACTCAATATAACTGAATATAACTAGACTGGTAGGTGAAGAAGGCGCCCTTGTCATGCAGTGGAGCAAAGGAGGGCGCACTAGTCACTGGGAGGCCTAGAAATGATCTGAAAGAAGCTCCGGGGGCTAGTTTGCTGAAGACTAGGTGCTGGGACTGATGACCTAGAATGCATGCAATCCCTAATTGCATGCAAACCCTAATTTTGCATGCATGACTGAAAATGAAAATGACTGGAAAGCTAGTAGGACTAGGATGGAGTATAGGAATATCCTAACAGTTGATGAATCCTTTAGCAATATTTTATTTTCCTTTTACAACAAAGGGTTAGGAATCTTTATCAAATGTGTCATTCAAAATCCTTTTTTCTTTTTCTTTTTGGAGCTATAAGCTATAATAACATGTAAACACTTGAATGTTTTTAGCAAAGCAAATGATTGCTTCTCTCCATTCGGGAGTAGATAAATTAAATTTACATTAAACGTGTTAACAAATTTCCTCTTTGTTGGAGATTGGAGAACAAGGTGAACTCTTCCACAGTTAGTTACGCATTAGTTGGCATTGCTATATCAATGCTCTCTTTACGATGTTTAGAGGTTGAAAATTTCTTTAATGGCTATGCTAGCCATATGTTCCTTACACAAATTTAGGTATCATATCTAACAAGAAATCGTCAACATAAATATCCCCAAGCATAACTCTAAGACTTCAAATAGATTCATGATATAAATCTTCAATATGCATGGTATTAGATTTATCATATTTGTGCAATAAAAACTACTTCTAAACAAGTTGTATCTCTTCCTAGTCAGGCTATGAAGGTTGTAGAATGCATTACACATTTTCTTGTTAAGGTGTTGGTTTAAGCGTATGATAGGAACATTATAGAGGTAATATGAGAAATGTATAGCGAAATATTTAATTTTAGATTTGCAATTTTTTTTATGTAATCCTTTTACATGAATATAATATAACTATCCAACAAATTATTTTCTTCGTCTTGTATTATTCGTTTTTCCTTAAATATGTGATCTCCTTTGTATTTGTTTGGCATAATTTACACAAATGATGGTCGTGGTATTGGCTCAAGTGTTCAATCCTATGCTTTAATACCATATGTAAGGCACTTTTGCTTACATCTTTAAAATATACCGTAAACTACACATGGCCATGAATACAAGCATGATACTACTAATGACAATAACTACTTAGTTACATAGCTACATTAAAACATGCTTATAATCATGATAAATAGCAAAAATAACCATTTAGTAAAACATACATTAAGCAATAAGTAGTTGAAAAATACATGTTTAAATGCTAAATTTGTCCAAGAATGGATTAGTATTTCACCAAAAATAGGTTTCTATCTTCTCCGTCCTTGGATGCCCAAACTGGACTTAAACCTCCCTGCCAACTGGGAACCTAGCTGGCTTCCAGGATCCAAGAAATATTTTGGTTTCTTATCCCATTGTGCCCAAGACTCCAAGAACAACAATGCACAATATGGCTCAAATAAGATTGTCACAACAGATATTTCTTCAAAGAATTCTCCAATCCCTCAACAAGCCTCAACCTCCTAGCCTCCCACTCAATTGCCTTTTTCCTCTCTATTTATCAAATTCATATATACATTTCCCCAAAATTCCTCAACCACTCCTGTCAATAGGCCATCGACGTCCCTTTTAGGTTTTAAGAAAAATATTAATTAAAATAATAATAATAATAATAATAAAATGCAATCTAAATATTCTACATTTTTTTACCTTTTATGGGTATAGTTTCCGGTTTGTTTTGTTTGGACTCCTATTGCAAATCTTAAAAAAACATAGAGTCACATATATTAGTTGTGGAAATTGCATAATTTGAGTGCCATAGGGGTATTTGAGGGCGTTGAATACATTTATGCATTCAAAAACACAATTTAAATGCTTCCAAATTTGGATTTTACCCCCAAAACATTATTGGATTCCGACCAAAAACCACCAGAAAGTCCAAAGCATAGAATAAATAGACTACTCCAAATAAAATGCAAAGTAACTCTTCTCATGCTAGGTTATTAATGAAATTTGACAATTTTCCCAAAAATTTACGATGACCCACCATACCCATTTAATTCATCATACCAACCAATAATAAAAGTCAAAGAGGATATTTAATTCTAATAGATATTTATATGTATGCAAAATAATTTCTATAATCATTAAACACTAATGAACTAATTAATAATCCAATTTATAATTAATATTTCTAATAATTGTACTAGTGCATAAGTGCAATGTATCTATGCATAGCTAGAGCATACATATGTTGTGTGTGTACTAATGATAATAAATCACATCCTCTAATGCATAGCTCTTGTATGCTCTCATCCAAGCATGCAAAACAACAATCAATAATCACAACATCTAATAGCCTCACTAACTAGTTCACAATAATACAAAAGAAACTGCACAATGTACTTTGATCATCACACATGATTAAAGCAATATTTTTAACACATACAAGTAACTAAGTCTTTATAAATAACTCCCAACAACATTATAAACTACTCTGATCCACCCTTCCTAATTAGCTCGATCATATACCTTGGACAAATCCAAATTCAACACCATAGTTGACATTCTTTTAGTTTTTATAGTGCACATTCCTTCTTGTTCCACACTAGTAGCATCATGGATTTGCTTACCATGAAGAGATTGAACTATTCCATTGATATAGACTCTGACAACAACTTTTTAATCTAAGCATGGAGGTTTTCCCAATGGTCAATCATTGTGTCAATTTTTTTGAAATTTCATTGTGTTGGAGTTTAGAAGGACCCAACATTCCAAGTGGACACTCCCCTGATGATGGGTGCAGTGTCCACTAAAAATGTTGAGTCATTCTAAACTCCAACGCATTGGAATTCCATAAACATTGACACAACAACCTTTTAACCCTCATATTAATAATTTTGGCTATGATCTTATATATGCAATTGTAAGGAAATAGTCCTGAAGTTGTTAAAGGACCTAGGATTGTTTTTTTTTTTTGGATTAGGACAATAAAAGTAATTTTGTAATCCCCCAACACTTTCCAAGCGATTTTACTCCTCCACAAACCTGATTAAATCATCTTCTATCAAATCATAGAATCCCCAAAATAACTCCATTATCCATCCGTCAAGACCAAGAATCTTGTCATGATTTTGGAAACTATGGAGAACCATTTGCATCTCTTCTTTAGAGGTTTTTTCCATTAATCTCTCATTCCCAAGGTCATCAATAAAACTAGTAAAGAAGGATCTCATTTACTACCTCAACAATGTTGACTCTATCATCTTCTTTACAGAACTAGCTAAAGTGCTGCACCTCAACAATGTTGACTCTATCATATTCTTTACAAAACTGGCTAAAGTGCTCCACCTCAACAATGTTGACCCATCACCTCTTTGAATGTCCCATATAATGTTTTATTTTTCCTATAATTACAAAAATTAGGGAAACATTCTGTATTCGCATCACCTTGAGAGAGCCACAAATCCCTACTTTTAAGTCTCCATGCAACCTCTTTAGCTACAAGTACTTTCTCATTTACTAGTCTAACAACATCAAATTTATTTTTGAGATTTTATCTATACCCTCTTCTACATCTTGATTATTGGATTCAACAACTTGGTGTTCTAATGAAACCAATTCTTTCTCACCCTTCATTCTTTTCATATGTGACGAACAATATGTAACCACTTTTTTGACAACTTTAACATTGAAAGCAAACTGAATGATAGTTGATTCCCTCTAAGAAGCATCAAATCAAAATGTTTATGTTTCTTTTTTAATTGGCTGACAAAATCATCATCCTCCATCTAGGAAGGATTGATCTTTAAATGGCTTAGGGGCTTGAAGCATTCCTTAGTTAATTGAATGAGAACTTGCATATGATCTTAATCACCTCCACCTTCAATATAGGACATGATTCTTGTTCAGACTTTCATTAGAAATTCAAAAAAGAGAAAGCGCTCTAATATTTTTACCAATTGATCTTCCCCTGGCCTCAAATTCTTCTAGGTAGGAGCCATCTTCATGGGTTCTACATCTACCCAACCAAATTACTCCAACTTATTGATAGATAAATATGCTTATGGATCTACCCTTACAACACTTCCCCATATTTCATCTCTACTAAGAGTAAAATTCAAGTCCCCTCTAATAAAATTATATTTCTCATAGAGTAATTAGAGAGAAAACCCTCCCAATAAACCATCATATTTTCATAGTGTCCACAAATATTGATCACAAAGAATACTTCCCCTAGCTCTAAGGAGGTAAAATTAGCTTTGACTCTCGAGTCCAGAACCACAAAGATAGTTAGACTCATAGAATGTTTTCTGCACCCTATGATCAAAACCCCATAACTACCTACAAAGTCATTGTAGAAACAAGATCCCAATCTTTCATAAATTTTGATAAATCTCTTGAAATTTTGCTCCCATCCCCCATAGTTTTTGTAACAAAATCCTGTTCATATTATGTATCTCAACAAGATTATGAAGGGAGGATTTCCTTGAATGGATGCCCAACCCTCTAACATTAAATGTCGTAATGATCATGGGAAACCCTAATTTGGGGCATAACCCAATCTAAGAGCCCTCATAAGAGTCTTTTATTTACCTTATTGAATTTCCTTCTTATCCTTATTCGAGGCTATAAGAATATGAGATTTACAACCCACCCCCCATTGGAATTCCATTTTTATATCATCCATATTTAGACACCGTAGGATCCTAAACTCCATCATCCCCAAGCTATATTTTTTGGATCTTAAAGAGTATCAAGAGCATTCAGGGATAGTGGAAATCTCTTGAAAATTCAATCCCTTATAAGCCATACTAACCCCTCAATACTCCTTATGGTTCCCTAAGATTTCATCTACCATAGGTTGCTCAACCTTACACCCTAAATCACCCAAGTTTGTCTTGGAGAAATTACCTCCCCCCTTGTCAATATTCCCAAAATTTGAAAGTGATGGAAATTAAGCCATATGACTGCTCATCAATTTAGGGACCAAATTTTGGGAGGTGAACTCAACCCACTTCCTTCTCTTCATAACCAAAAACCCATTGTTCATTGACCTTGGAGTCACATAGGTCTAAAATTTATTTTTAAACTTCCTCCACCTAACTGACCTCTCCCTCTATAACTGGTTTCCCTTTATCTATCGGTGAAAGAACTTCCGTCAGCTTGACACATTCACCCATATTTCCTTTCTCTATTACAACTAGATCCTTATATGAGGCTCCATCTACTTACTTAGTTAGCTTAGGGTTATCTAGTTCCTTCTACCCTCAAATTTTTCATTGACATATTAATAGCACAATTGATATGGCATCTCACACAATGAAGAGGCACCCCCTACATAATCATGGATTTGGTAATGTTGTCTGAAATTTCAATTTTAATCACCTAGCTTCCACTAAGCCATGTCTAAGATCCACCTTGACCAATATGCGAGCTATATAAAAATCATTTGAATTATTGCCTCAGTGCCATATGGACATAAGCAACTACAACCTTAGAGCTTTTATAACTGATTCTTGGGCTACTTGGCCTTCTAGGAAGGAAGGAAAAATCAGAGCAACAAACAAAAGGAAAGGGGTTCACTAGGTTGTTGACAATGGTTCTTCAATTAGTGGGTTTAAGCGCCTATCATTTGTAAAGATAGAGACAAAGGGAAAGATATTTTGATGAGACCAACACCAAAGTAATGTGGTAGACCCAAGCAAAGGAAAGGAGGTATTCATCCTTGTAGTCTTTAAATTTAGACATAGAAGTAAAGCTCTAATGAAGCTTTTGTAAACTATAATTTTTTCCTCAAAATAATAAAGAACCAAGCCCGCCATTTCGTTATGGAGTTTTCCCAAACTCCAACTCGAACTTCACTGGGATAAATCTTTGTATTTTCAATTGTGTGTTTGTGGATTTCTGACATTGAGCTTTTTATTTTTAATACACAATTATAGTTAAGTTAAACACAAAGAAGGAATAAACTAAGTTGAATATGCCGTACATTACAACTCGATGGAGAAAGTTCGAAAATGTTAAAATTCCCAAAAGAATCGGCACCGCCCGTATGTGTCACTCTCACTAGAATTAGTTTCAATTTAATAATTAGAAACTATTAGTTTAGTTTAATAATCTGATTTGAACAACACATAATCTCTAATTTAAAAAAAAAATGATCGTCTAACCTAACCAAATTGTAGAACCAATTATTAATCACCTAAATGTTTAAGCTCCTTCATCACCAATTATAAAACTTCCGTTGTTTATGAAACTTTGACTAATGTTTAGACTCTTTCATCACCAACTGTTAATCATTAATTATAAAACCTTCTTGTTTATGAGACTTTCTAGGGAATGGGTCCTTCCTTTTTTTTTTTTTAACCATGGGAACAGCAACCTCCCAAGGGTATATCCAACAGCCTGCAAGACAGATATACCAGAAACTTGTGACTCAGCAGGGGCCGAGACGTCCCGAGACCCTTTATCCCAAGGGAGAGCCTCTATCCCAGGGGTCGCCTACCCTTCGAGCCTTGTCACAGCGGGTCAATGAGCAACCCTACCCCCCGCCGATTTTGAACCTGTGACCTCCTCAGAGATAACACATGTTCTTAACCATTAGGCCCACTCAGGTGCTCTGGAATGGGTACTTCCTTACAATCATTAGTAAAGTCTATCCGAAAGTCTACCTACCTTATACCAAAAGTAAACGCATACGCTTACCCATTAGGACCCCTTATTTATTTATATAGTTTTTCTAATTAATATTTTAACACATCAATTCATATTTGGTTTTATTATTATATTTTTAATTAAAATAAATTAATTTATATTATAAAAAAAAGTTTCATACTCCATAAAAGTTTTAAGGCTTCATACATAATAGTCAAGGATACGGTGGCCCGTTGGTAGTGTTAGATGGATTTCATTCCATCCAACCGGGTTCTATTCCGTTGAGACATCTTCTAGCTTGGATTACTAGCTAACGGTTTGCTCGACCAACCATTCACGATATGTGAGGAAGTTTGTTGAGATTTCCCATGCGTTGTTAGCTTTCCTTAGCTTTCCTTGATTCCTTCGGAATAGAAGGAAAGTGATTTTTCGGCTGAAAAAAAAAAGGCTTCAGACATAATAAGGATTTGAAAACATGTTTGTGTATTTACTTGTTTTTTCAATTTGGGAGGTGGAGCAAAGTGTTTAGTTGTAGGTGAAAATGGTTTTGAGAATTTATGGATTGTTTAGAAAATTTTGGAGTTAGATTTATTTTTAATGCTTTTGTATAGTTGAAGATGCAATGGATTCTTTTTTTTTAAGAATTGTAAGTCTTTAATGGGGTGTTTAGGAATGCATAGGGTTCATACATCGTAGAGAATTTACAATATCCTAAAATATATATATATATATATATATATATATATATATATATATTTTATTGTTTAAAAAAACCACCAAACACACACATTAATCATTGTTTTAGTGTCACATTGATCCACAAATGGTGAGCAAAAGACATTCACTCTTAGGAATCTCATTCTTTGAATTGCAATAAGGTGAATAAAAAACACCTCAAGCTTAATTCATGTCTCATGCAAATATTTGAAGAATCTTTTCAATCTAACATTTGAAATTATTTCATGTTTTATAGAAAAAGGTTAGAAGTTCAATTAAGTTTCAAAAATATTGTTTAGAAATTTATCACCAACTCTCAAGTAACAATATGCATAGAGTTGAATTAGCATTTTATTCATTAAATTATTATTCATACTTTGAGCTTTAAGTTTTAAATTCTTTATTAAAATTTTAGTTAATTTAAATTTATGACACAAACTCATTATATTTAAGAGTGTAATGTCAATCAAGTCTAGTAAAGATGAATATATTGTTGTATTGAAAAAGTAAAGAAAAATTTGTTTTAGATATCATCCGTGAAATTCAAGAAGTTCCCAATAAATTTTTAATATAATAAATAAATAAATAAAAATGTTTATATATAATATAATTTAATAATAATTTAAACATGTTAATTATTAAATATAATATGATTAACCTTAAAAATTAATTCGTACACCAATATTATTTTTCGTATATCAATTTTATATTTAATTTAGATTAAATTTAAAATAAAATTGTTTTAAATATTTATGTATTTTTGGCGAAGATTCTTGATTTTACAATTTATTTAATTGTTATAAGTTAATTATGTAATGTGATAGAGTGATATTTTAGTTGTGGATAAAGTTTTTTTATTTGTCATGTTTATTTATGATTATAATTTGATTGTATAACCCAACAAGAGTCACAAGGTGGCAATGTGCTTTATTTGCTTGAAGTTGGAATGTTTAAAAGTCACATTCTCTACTCTACATCAGCAAAAATAATTTGAGTAATGATGTTTTTTCATAATTGTTCATACTTGTGTTTTTTTACTTGGTCAAAATGTAATAGTACACTCTTAGAAATGATAAAAAAAAAAACCGAGAGATAATCATTTGTTTTTTCCCCCTTAAGATGTAAAAGTGTAGACTCTTAGAAATGATAATATTTTTTAAATATTTTAAATACATCCACTTAAAATTTTCAATTTAAAAATATTACACTTAATTGAAAAAAATAATTTAAAACCATACACAAAGCGATGCTTTTTTAGAAGGTTATATGTACACTTTAAACATAAATGTAAATTTACACCAATAAACAAAATTTTCTTTTCTTTTATAATATTTGCTTTAACACTAAGAAGAAAAACATTTTTTAAAATATTTTAAATACATCCTCACTAAAAATTTCAATTTGAAAATATTCCACCTAATTGTAAAATTTAATTTAAAATCATACACAAAGCGATGCAAAAAGTGTTGCATTTCATTAGTGTTGAATTAAAGTGGACACGTTGCATCGCAGAAGAGTTGGCTTTTGGGTCATTGTTTTAATAAACTATAGCCAAATTTTCCTTGTGTTGAGTAAAATATCCACTCACCTAGGCAAGTCACATATAGAAGTCCCATCATTAGTTGTATGATACCCATATTTCACAACAAAAAACACTATACATGTTTTCCATAGCTTGCATTGATTTTGACATTAGAGTCCATAGGATTAGGATTTGGGTATGCAATGTATTATATGAATTTCCCTCTCACTCATTCTCACATAAATAATAACATAATGTACCAATATATTTATAGCGCAAAATTTGTGAAATCTTTGTCCCTATGAAGTTGAAATATGCATGATGAGGTGAATTCAACTTTATGGGAAGACGTGTTAAGGGTCATGGCCCATGACCCTATGATGCATTTGTCATTTGGCATTTTTTTAATTGAGATAATTTTGACTTGAAAGTTGACATCATTATATTCCACATTGATAAGGAGATGCATGAAGTAATGATTAATGTCTTCAAGTTTCTTGGAAAAGTGTATGCCTTAACATGAATGATGTGTGAAGATTTTTTTGGGTTGATTTTAATTATACTTTTTTATAAATATATTATATAATTTTTCTTAAATTTTATATTTTGATATAATGGAACTTGAATCAAAAGATGGATATTTAACTTTTTAATTCTTTTTTAGTTTTTTTGGTTGTGATCTATACATATAAATGTAAGCATTGTGTTTTTTTTTCTTTTGTTTTTTCTCTCAATTTTATGTTATTTTCATAATTTCATTGTTATTCAATTTGTAGTAATTAAATTTGTTCGTTTATTTTTCTATATGTATATGTTGTTTGTCAAATTTTTTCATTATTTGATGTTTATGTGTAGTGATTATGATAGTATATTTAATGTGCCTTTTTTATAATCACTACATCTAGACTTATCACATTGAGGGAATACTTTAGTGTATTGGAAAATATTCAAACACAGTTTTAGGGAGTACAAAGTGAGTTGGCCCTCAAAGAAGATACATGTACAAGCATGGAGGTCATTCAGTCCAAATTGGAACTGTGCGTGGAATTGAACCCTTTTTCACCAAAGGGAACTATTTCATAACTATGTGAATACCTCAAGATAATTACTTTTCCTATTTTGTGTTGTAATATGGTATGGAGTTGTTATTGTGAAGGGTCATTTTGATTTCCAAATAGTTTGTAAATTTATTGAGCTTATTGTAGCTTCTCTCTGATTGAATCAAACTCATTTGCAGACCTTGTTATCAGCTCTATTGAATTAACACAAGGTAAAAATGAGATCTTACAAGGTTTGGGTTTCAGTTTTATGCTTTTTGAGCATAAAAAATCATACTTGATCCTTGGTTTCTTCGATTACAAAGTTATCCAATAGGAGCATAGAAATAATGTCAAGCAGTACTGTGTAGGTATGAAAGTTAAGTTCAATAGATCAACCGGAGTAGTCATTTAGAAGGTAAGTTTTGTCTCTTGGGAAGTCTCCTGAGAATTATATGGCATGCGATCTAAAGTAGATATTTTTGGCTAGTTGGCTAGATATTCTTGAATTACATGCTTTATGGTTATTGGATTTTTTGTGCATAACATGTTCAATTCAGTACTACAAAATTGATTTCCTTAGGTTTATTGTCAAGTTAACTTATCGCAACAACATGTGGCAATGGCAATAATATTATGATAAATAATATATCACATCATCAAATGTCGAAAAGCCATGTAGTGATGTAACAATATGAAAAAAGAGTACTTTAAAATATTCTAAGCAATAATATGCTTAAGAGTCCTACCATAAACATTTATGGTACATACACACAAGATTTGTGAAATAGAAGCCTACTATGTTAAGTGCAACACTACAGTTTAAAACTAGTAATATGGATGAAGTTTGTGCATCGTTTACTTGCAGTGAAAACAAGTACAGGGAATGGAAAAAAGAACATGGAATGGAAGGCCCAACTTTTCTAAGAGACAAAAACTGCTGCGGTGAAAATTATTTGCCCAAGTTAATAGGAAACATATATTGGTAAATACAAGGAAATACATATATACCAGTCAAGCACTCTTTCATTTAAAACCAGTAGATAAATTGCATACATGATCAAATACTAACTTTAAATATTGAATATACAAGTAATATTCAACATTTAATCACAACATTGTCACATTATTTATTTATTTATTGATAGAGCCATTTACTTAACTAAATTGCACCAAAACGTTATTTCAATTATCGGATATAGCTTTACATGGAAAAAAAAACAAAACTTGAATTATCTTCAACAATGAAGTTGTCAAGACATGTGCATGAAACTTGTGCTAGGATTCCATCTTAACAATAGTGCTTTGTATATCACTATATAGTTAAATTATGAGGATTATATTGGATTTAAATGAGAAGGTAATTAATAAATATTTCATAGTTGTCCATAAAATGTGATATATTGTGAAATAAATATTTATGCATTGCATATATGTCTAGGAAATATGATATATTGTGAAATAGGTAGGAATCAATTTAATATAAATCACAAATTAGAAGAGATATATACCAAAATATGTGAATAAAGATGTTTTTTGATAGCAAGTTAAACAAGTAGAATAAGCAGCATAGTTGCTTAGTACCGGCCTCTTATGTAAAATATAATGTAAAATAAATAGTACCTAAGTTTTGTTTTAAATGTTTCAGTATATTATTTGTGTTTAGTCTAGAAATTAGAATAACTATCAAATATCAAAAATATAATTTCAAAAGCTTTTTAGATTTCCTTATCAAATATCAAAGTAATTATAAAATATATTATTACATGTGAAATGAGAGAATATGAAAACAATATTTTTACCAAAAATATGTTTTAGAGTGTTCTTACCAAAAATATATATCCAATAAATAGTGGTAGTAGTTTGTAGTTAATTTATAGTTAATATAGTCAATAGTTGGGAAATGAAGTATAGAGATTTAAAAATGAAAAATAGTATATGAAAATAATGCTTTTATTAAAATTAAGTATTCGATTGGTAAATAAAGATAAATATGGCGAGTCAAATAGTTTGCATTTAATTTGATTTTGATTTTTTCAACATAAAAGTTTTAAATCATTAAATTGGTCATACTTGAGTGTATAATCTTTACCAAAAATCACTAATGAGATTATTAAGGGTTATAATGGACTTAGAGTGATATAAAACTTTTCATGAGTAATTTAAGGGTTGCATAGCCCTTCATAATTTTATGAGCAATTTTTGGTAAGTTACATTATACACTTAGTAAAAAAGTAATAATTGTTATATAGTTTGATATTTACATTATGGATGTAGTAAAGTAGGCTATTTGAATACAATAAGTAGATGCTCACATTTAAAAAATATATATATCTTATAATTATAAATTTTAAGTAAATATGTATAAATGTTATATTTATATATAGATCTTATATATAACATTCTGCTGGAAAAAGATCTTATTTATAACACGTAAATTAATAAGCAATGCATATAGTACATAAGATTATAATAATAATTATATATATTATCTTTAACTTTATATTTTCATGCATTTATTAAATTTTAAATAAATTTTAGTTATTAATATATGTTTGAATTTTAGTTTTAAAACTATTCTATTTTTTATAATATTTAATTTAATATATAATTTTTAAATAGTTTTAATAAAGTTTATACTAAAATTTGAAAAACATATATGAAAATATTTATATACAATGCAAAAAAACAAAATATCAAATTTTAGCTAAAAATAATATTTAATATTCTAATATATTAAATGTTATCTAATATTCAAACTTCGAGTAACCAAGATATTCTTTTAAGCAATAATTCCAACCATAATCCTTTTTGGATAAAGACCTTGATCTAGCTAATAGGTACAAAAGAAGTTATGAAGATCTAGGTGAAAGTGTGTTCGGTTCTTAGTTGGTCAAATTTTGTAGTGCTCAAGATCTTATCATTAGCAATGGTTTGACAAAATGGTCAAATTCTAGCCAGGTGACTTGTATCCACAGGCTTGGCAGTAGTGTGGTAGATTATGTTATATCTGATATCCCTTTATACAACAAATTAATAGATTTCGACATCTTCAACAACCATGAGACTGGCTCTCATCATATGCCTTTAATTATAGCTCTCAATATTTCCATGCATAGCAATCCCAATGAGGAAAACTATAATTTCCAAAAGCACTCGATCCTTGATAAAAATAAAGTTGACCTTTTCTCCATGACTTAAAAAATGATTTGTTTCCTTTATCTAGTATGGAGAATATATAAAATCTATACCATAATTTTACTGCATCCCTCTCATCGATGTCCATTAACAACTTCTCTAATGAATCCTTGGCTAAAAAGATAGATAGTAGAACCAACCCTTGGTATCATCAAGAGTGTAAAGATGTGAGAAAATAAATTAAGCAAGCTACTCAATAATCGATAAAATGGACAAGATAAATCACTACAAAGCCCTAATTAAAAGAAAAAAAAGGCACTATCTAAGTAAAAGGAAGGAATCCCGCACGGGTGTGGCTCATTAGCGGTTCAGTTGTTATGAAGTCACAGTTGTAAATGAAGGTCATGAGTTCAAATCACACTCGGCTTTACCCGTGTCCCATGCTTGCGAGGTGGTTGGGACACCCGGGGGGATAGTGGTAGTGGGATTGGATCCTTGGACCCTGTGTAACACGAATACCAGCCCAGTCTCTAGTTGTCGATTCCCCTAGTTACAAAAAAAAAGGAAGGAAAATCTCTTACACCTCTCCAAGATGGCTCCTAAGAAATTCTAGAGGCAAATTCTAACTCGCAAACCAAAAGAAGAAAATAAGACTGCTTGAAAATATTGGAATTCCTATAAAAAACTTTACCAATCCCCGGATATCAGACATAACATTCAAACCCTTCTTACAACGAAAGAAGTTTTCTCGTTATAAGACATAAATTTAAGGTTTAAGTGTTAGCAAATGGAAAATTCAAAGACATTGAAGGCTACCAAGCTTAAATCTTAAAAATTTGGGGGGGGTCCTCATCCCACACATCCACAAACTCTTTAATCTAGTAGTCAAGCAAGGGTTCCCTACACCTTGGACTCAGAGCCTAATTACTCCTATTTTCAAAAGTGGCGGTAAAAATAACCCCTCTAATTATCATACCAATATGATTAGCCCTCTCTTAGCTAAGTTATACAGTGTTATCTTAGAAAAGAAGATCAATGAATGGCTAGAAATGGAAGGTAAGCGGCAAAGAGGCCAAGTAGGTTTTCGAAGGCATCATTCAACCACAGAACTACTCGTTATGATTAGGTTCATTTGTAATGTCCCTTTTTTAAATTTTTATTAAAATACCCAATTTTTCACTTTTTCCCCAATTTCGACCTTTGACTAGTTTTGATGGCTAGATCTCCAATTTGCCCCAAATGCTCCCAAATATTATGTGGAGGTATATGAATGAAAATAGGACTTAACAATTTTTAAAAAGTACCACCCCTAAGCATATGTAACTGGCCCCCCTTAAATGTAACCCCCTTAGATAAAAGGAAGCTTCCTTCTCGCTATTATAAAATTATTCTGTTGGACCCACCCTCCCTAATAATTGTTATGCTGCTGCCTGTGCTTTATTTGGATGGATTAATGAATGGGCTAACAGGAATGGTTTACTAACAGATTAACTCCGAACATAGGCTATATGATCGAAAGCTAAATAGGCTATAGTGGTTAGTGGAAACAATAGGAAGCACTATATTATGAGGTTTAGGGATGATATATGGCCACAAATATACTTGTGAAAACTCCCTTAAGATTCTGGATAAAGTATGTAATTTCACTAGCATTTGGAGGTTCAAATCCCCCAGGGTAAGTACTGAAAATAGCTTCCCAAATGCCTCCAAACTCACTCGAATTTATGAACATAGGTAGGGGATGTCTCATGGATGTTATTAAGGTCTCATAGGCACCATTAATCAATTATTAAGTCTGTTCTAACCTTCCCCCAAACAGTTGCAAAAATCACTAGTTCGACCCTTGGGGAAATGGCACCAAATATTCTCCAAATGTAAATAAACTGAGTAAAATGACTTCAAATGCTTAAGTGCTGAAAATGAAACTTGTAATACTCATCAATGATAGTCCATTCATCATAAATATATTAGAGAAACATTCTTTTATTTGAAATCTCCAGCATTACAATGGCATACATCAATACAATGGGGAAATGGTCATTGTTTGCTCATTAATAATCATTTTTACATACAACCACTTGGTATTTAGACCCAATATTTTCTGAAGATGAAGAAAAGAGTATATTAAGCTTATCACAATCATAAATATATCATGAGAATCTCTCCCAAGAATTACAAGAGCTCACCCAAAGTGCAATCCCTCAAGGAGCAAGAATATGCCTCCAAAACTGGAAATGGTTGAGAGAATGTGATGCATTATAATAAACCACGAGCTGCCCTGCAGATAATACCTGCAAATAAAAAATCCATTAAAGCTCCATGAAATACTTGAATGGCCTTCCCAAACACCAACTTGGATGGGAATCTTTCACCCTCGAAATTGCCTAAGGCAATAAACTAGTCATCCACTAGCTCTCTCTCTACACAATTGCAATTTTCTCAAATGATCAAAGGCCAATCTCATACTTTATTTTTGTATTTTATAACCAACCGTATCCTCCTATGGTTCGAATTCATCCCATTAGCTTCTAGGGATTTCCACTTAGGAAATATTCCACATTTTCCACTTGTCTCCCTAGTTCCCAACCTTCCATCTTCTCCCAATTCGAGTAGGGACCTCTCTGGCTTATCCAAATCTCATGAGCACCTTCTTGGAGCGTATTTTTTGGGTTGACATGTCATAATGGTCATATGTCATAAATCAGATCTGAAATTTGTCATAGATGTCATAGATGCTTCATCATTGTTGTCATAGGGGCTAGGGAATCTAGCCCAAGTGTCCACAAGCTTCCAATTTGACTCTTCCTCTTCCATGGAGGTTAGCATTCCATCCCAATTCAACCTAATATGCTCAATGCCATGTGTATGAACTTACCAACTCACCCAATAATGTTTTCCTTCTCATGGATTCGAAATAGCAAGAGAGATATGCCATGTGGCAGTGAGAAATCAAGCTAGTGTGGGTCCCACATCCTCCATATGTCTTCAAAACAATTTTCCACCTAGAGTTTATCTTAAATTTATTTATTCAACCTGTTTATTAAATACTTGAACTATTATATTGTATAAAAATTATTCATTTTCTCCCTTATTACAATTCCAAATGTACCCATTCAACCTGGGGAACTGGTAGGATTGATGGGATTGTCCTGCTATGCAATTATTTGAATGGGGACATTACAGTCCTCCCCACCCAAGATTGCTTGTCCTCAAGCAATTTCAAATTTGGATGCTGCAAAATATTCTCCTCTTCCCATGTGGCATCTTCATTTGGTAAGTCCTTCCATTTTACTAAATATTCTTTGATAATTCTACTCCTCAACCTCCTTTCCCGTGTCTTCAAAATATTTTCCGGAACAAGTGTGAGCTGAACTTCATCATCCAAAGGAGGAAGTATTTCTGAAGTGATAATTTGTTGACCAAGAGCTTTCTTTAGACAAGAAACATGAAATACATTATGGATTTTACTCCCTTTCGGAAGTTCTAATTCATATTCTACTTCTCCAACCTTCTGAACTACCTTGTATGGACCATAGTACCTTGGTTTTAGCTTTTCTGCTCCATTCTTATTGAGAGATGTTTGTTTATATGGCTGCAACCTCAAATATACTAAATCATTAACTTGAAAGGTCATTTCTTCTCTATGTCTATCATCATATTGTTTTTGCTGATTTTGAGCAACCTGCAAATTGTCTTTCAAAAGTTTTAAAATTTCTTGGCTCTCTTCCACCCAATCTTTAGCCTTTGGGGCTCTACTATCACCAAATATAATTTCAGAAAATTTAAGTGTATCATAACCATATAATGCTTTGAAAGGAGAAATCCCTATTGACATATGATAAGTGGTGTTGTCGCAAAACTCACCCAAGTGTAGCCATTTTGCCCATGCTTTTTGCTGCTCTCCCACATAGTTTCTTAGGTACCCTTCCAACCATTGATTCACCCTCTCTGTATGTCCATTAGTTTGTGATTTATAGGTGGTACTTGGAGTCAATTGAGTGCCCACCAATCTAAAAAGTTCTTTCCAAAAAGCACCCATGATTCTACTATCTCTATCACTAACAATGCTCTTGGGGAGCCCATGCAATCTGAAGATTTCTTTGAAAACAATATCAGCCACTTGTGCAGCACTAAAATATGATGTAATAACAAAGAAATGAGAAAAAAATTTCAACCTATCCACTACCACATATATGCAATCCTTACCCAAATATTTGGGAAAACCGGTGATGAAGTCCATTGAGATACTGTCCCATTTTTGCTCTGGAATGGGAAATGGTTGCAATAGGCCAGCTGGGCATGTAAGTTCTAATTTTTTTTTCTGACATACTTTAAATTCATTCACATATTTCTGAACATCTTCCTTCATCCCCTTCCAAAAAAATATTTGCCTCAATTTCCTATAAGTTTTGAAGATCCCCAGATGGCCAGCTACTGGGGAATCATGTGCTTCTTGCAAAATTTTGTACTTGAGTTTTGAATCTTGAACCAAATAAATTATGCCCTTATAATATATCATCCCATTCAAAATATTGTAGTTATCATCCCGTTTGATTTCATCTAACACATCACAACCAAATTTGTCTCTAGCATATTCAACTAGTAGCATGTTTTTCCAATCCTTGGCAATGTCCATGAGAGAAAAAGAAGGTCTTCTAGATAAAGCATCTGCTACTATATTATTCTTTCCTTTTTCATATTCAATATCAAAATCATAAGCTTGAATCTTGCTTACCCACTTTTGTTTCCTTTCATTTAGATCTTTTCGGGTGAGAAAGTGTCTTAGACTATTGTGGTCATTTTTCACCACAAACTTGTTGTCCACCAAGTATTGTCTGAATTTGGCCAATGCATGCATAATGTCCAGAATTTCTTTGTCATATATGGAGTAAAGTTTTTCATGAGGCTGAAACTTTCTGGTCTCAAATTCTATGGGGTGTTGGCCTTGCTTTAGGACAACCCTTATTCCTCCACCTGAAGCATCACAATCCACAACAAAAAGTTTAGTAAAATCAGGAAGTGCAAGTATGAGAAAACTATTCATTACCTCTTTCACTTTTTGGAAGGCCTTTTCAGCCTCTTCATCCCACTTAAAAGCATCCTTCTTAGTCAAATCAGTGAGTGGAGAAGTCAACTTGGAGAACCCTTTCACAAATTTTTCTGTAATAGGTGCATATCCCAATGAGGCCTCTTAATTCTATAATATTTTTTGGTGATGGCCATTTTAAGATAGCCCTAATTTTTTCCACGTGTACCTTTATTCCTTCTTTCCCAATAATGTGCCCAAGATACAGTAGTTATTTCATCCCAAATTCACATTTTGATAACTTAGCGAATAAGGACTCTTCTTGCAAAAATTTTAACACAATCTCTAATTGCTGCAAATGCTCTTCCCATGTTTTACTGTAAATGAAAATGTCATCAAAGAAAACAAAAAAAACCTTCTTAGTTGCTTGCAAAAATGTTATTCATGCATGCTTGGAATGTGGTTGAAGCATTAATTAACCCAAAAGGCATGACAAGGAACTCAACGTGGCCATAATGACATCTAAAAGCAGTCTTTTGCACATCTTCATCCTTCATTCGAATTTGGTGATAACTTGATCTAAGGTCAATTTTGGAGAATTATTTGGCCCCATGTAGCTCATCCATGAGCTCATCAATCCTAGGAATAGGATACCTATTCTTGATAGTATTCTTGTTCAAGGCTCTAAATTCTATGCACATTCTCAATGTTCCATCTTTTTTCTTCACTAGCACTATTGAAGAAGCATAAGGGCTAGAGCTTGGTCTAATGAGTCCCAACTCTAGGATTTCTTGGATGGACTTTTCAATTTCATCTCTGAAATTTTTAGGATGTCTATAAGGTGGTATCTGAATGGGTGAAGTACCCTCCTCTAAAATAATGTTGTGCTCAACCCCCCTCTCTGGTGGTCTACCATGTGGAAGATCTCTAAAAAAATTTCATATTTTTGCAAGAGTCTCTCTATCTCCTTTGGGTGTTCAAAAGCCTTTATGTTTGGCTTGGGAGATGTGATATGACATTTAGAAACCCATTCTATGTCCCCATGCCTCAATATAGATCTCATACTATTGTAAGTCACTACTTGATTTGGATAAGTGTGCTGCCCTCTCACAACCCTTAGTACTCCTTTTGAATCTTGGAATTTAATTTGAGGAATTTGATAATTTACTATATGCTCTCCTATAGAATACAACCATTTCACTCCCAAAACCACATTAGTATCACCAACATCAACCACATAAAAAATATCAACAAAATTATAGTTACCTATGGTGACTTGCAGCTTTGGAACCCATGTTTTGCACTGCATTGTGTTGTGACCAGGAATGACAACTCTGAATCCATCGTATGGTTCACTAGGTACCTTCATTTTCTCCACCATATCTACATCAATGAAGTTATGTGTGGCTCCTCCATCTACCAAAAATGAAGCTCTTTGTCCTAGTACCACACCCTTGCATTGGATAGTATGATAGCAAGGTACTGCTAAAAGTACTGCCATTCTTTCTTTGTCCGGTGAAGGCTAATTTTCTTCTTGTATTTCGTCTTCTACTACTGTCTCATATGCCTCCTCTTGATCTGAAATGTGTCCATATTCATCCATGCCCCCATCATATTCATCATTATCAGAAAATACTTCTATGTATTGAGCCTTTCCTTTAGTATATTTGTGCCCCGGTGTCCATGGTTGAAAGCAAGTGAAGCACAATTTCTTTTTTCAAAGTTCATCTCTGTTTAGTCCTTCTTTCTTATTCTTTTCAAATGAATCTCTTTTCCAAGGTTTCTTATCATATGCATCTCTTTGTGAAGGTTTCTTTTCAAATTTGAAGTTAGGCTTGGGAGGAAATCTTGTTCTAGGAAGCACATTTTGGAGATCCCTAGTGAAGCTCATTGCATCTTTTAATGTAGTTGGCTTGTGTGCTTTGACCAAACCTTTTAAGGGTTCAGCCAAACCTTCAGTGAAAAACAATACCAACCTTCCCATAAACACATCATCCACCCTCACTGATAGTTTTTGAAAGTCCATCATATAATCAGTAGGGGTCCCAATTTGCTTCAATTGAGCTAGTTCCTTGAAACGAAATTCTGGATCTTTTTGTTCAAATATCTCTAGTACCCTATAAAAAAATTCCCCATATGTTTTAACCTGATCATGACCCAAGGTTTTTAGGCCATGAAACCACCATTCATTTGCATCTTCTTCCAAGTGCAAAATGGCCATTTTAATGCATCCTCCTCCACCATAGGATTGAGCTGAAAATATACATCTAGTTTTTGCACCCAAGTGTTAGCAGAATTTTTAGAGGAACCATCAAAAGTAGGAAGTGACATTTTACCAATACCACAATTTAATTCTTTTTTTTGGAGTAGGGCGTTATTGCTCTCCTTTCCTTTTAGTTTATTTGCAGCCGTAAAGTACTGATCAAATGGTAGACTTCTCTTACAATCTTCACTCAAAGCATTCCATTCGTTTGCTATGGTACTAAGAACCACTTGAATGCTAGGCTCTTCTTTGGGTATAATAAATTTAGGTGCAGTAGGCTTTGGTGTGCTCTAAAATTCACAGTTCTATTATGGGGTCTTGTGCTTGAGAAAATATGTCCACCCGTTCTCTTCTATTCTTCTGATTGTGAACTACTACTTCCTCCTATTTCTCCTTTAAGGCCTATTAGTTGACTAGCCATTAATTCGAATCCCTTCATCATATTTTTTTTCATGTATTTAAAGAAAGGTTTTAGGACTGAAATAAATTCCTCCTTAGATTCTGAGTTTCCCCTTTCATCCCTAGTCAAGATGTCTTAAAAAATTAGCTCTTCTTCTCCTACTACTTCTTCTTCAACAACAACACCTTCAACGTTTGGTTCTAAGGGTGGTGGTCTATTTCTTTGAATTCTTGTTAAGACCATCAGGTTCCAGGACCATGCTCTGATACCACTTGTAGTGTCCCTTTTCTAAATTTTTATTAAAATGCCCAAATTTTCACTTTTTCCCCAATTTCGACCTTTGACTAGCTTTGATGCCTAGGTCTCCAATTTGCCCCAAATGCTCCCAAATATTCTGTGGAGGTATATGACTGAAAATAGGACTTTATTATGAGGTTAAGGGATGATATATGTCTACAAAAATACTTCTTCAAACTCCCTTAAGATTCTGGACAAAGTATGTAATTTCACTAGCAATTGGAGGTTCAAATCCCCCCAGGGTAAGTACTGAAAATGGCTTCCCAAATGCCTCCAAACCCACTCGAATTTCTGAAAATAGGTAGGGGATGTCTCATGGATGTTATTAAGGTATCATAGGCACCATTAATCAGTTATTAATTATGTTCTAACCTTCCCCCAAACAGCTGCAAAAATCACTAATTTTTCTCGCAAATCGTCTTCCATGGTCTTTGATTTCTTCGACGGTGGAATGATCTTTTTTTATTTCTTTGATGAGTCTTTCTGAAACTTGGTCGTCTTTCTTTGACTTGACTTATCCAATGATGGATAGTCTCTGCTAGATCTTCACTCGTCTTTTTCTTCGATTTGTCTTCTTTGATTTTGTCTTTTTCTTGATTTCTATTTTTATTTTTATTTTTTGATAATAATAATTATTATTAAAAATTAATAATAATATTATTATTAATATATATAATTTTTTTATAATAATAATTATCAATTAATTAATTAATAATATTATTATATTAACTTTTTATAAACTATATATATAGTTTTTTTTTTATTCCAAAAATTAATATTTTTTTTTTGAAATATTGGAACTTAGGGTTAAAAAGTTATATATATTATATATTATTATTATATAATATATTTTATTAACTTTTGTTTGTTTTTTTGTTGTTGTAGGGTTGACGTGGAGCAGTTGGGTGGCTTGGAGGAGAAGGCTAACGCGGGCGTGGAGATGGTGCAACAGAGGAGGTGGAGGTGACGGCGTGGAGTGCAGGTGGAGAGGGCGGAGATGTAGGGCATGCGTGGAGGGGAGGAGTCGAAGTGCAGCAATGGAGGCTGATAGGTAGGGGAGGCAGCGGTGGAGGGCGTAGGTTGGAAGAGGTGGCGTTGGTGGGCGGAAGAGATAGGCACGAGGGGAGCGGTAAGGGAAGAGGAGGGAGACGCGGGTGGCGGTGGAGGAAGTCAGCGGAGAAGAATGGGAGAAGAAGCATGGAGGTGCGGTGGTGGCGGGCGGTGGTGTGTAGGCTTGGTGAGTGTGGGAGGACTGACGGAGTGTAGCACAGTGATGGAGGAGGTGAGGTTGGAGAGTGGCACGCAGAGGTGGAAGACTAGTGAAGTGGAAGACTAGTGTCGGTACGTGAATGGAAGGCTGGAGAAGGTGGGAACGATGCGTGGAGGCAAGGAGAATGCAGGCGTGGGAGTGGAGCAGCGCGGAGGATGGTCGATTGGACAACAATGTGATGTGGTAGAAGGAAGAGGGAAGGCGATGGGAATGAATGAGGGTTCACAAGAGTGATGGGTGCATGAAGGAGGAGGGATGCGGAAGCTATGGAGGGAAGGCGTACTCTAGGAGGAAGCGTGGCTGGATGAACTGGGCGCATGGAGCACGATATGAAGGGAGAGCGTGGGGGTAGTTGAGTGTATGGCAGAATCCTGATGTAGAGCAGTAACCAAATGGATGAATTACGAGCAGCAACCAAATGGATAAATTCCGAGCAACAACCAAATGGATAAATTCCGAGCAGCAACCATCTCCGGTTGGAATTGAAGGGAGAGCCGAAACCGAGCTCTGAGTGTAGGAGCCGAATCCGAGCTCAGGTCAAAGGAGCCGAATCCGAGCTCTGATACCAAATGCAGTGAACGTATCCGTTCACTAAGTTAATAGTCGAATCCAACTCTCATATTGAATAATAAGAATAATATATTTGATGATATGTTACAATGATGGCCTTGCTTTAAATATGGCTCGGGCATTTGATGTTGACGAGACGCCTCATTTCATAACCTAACTTTAGTTAGCCTAATTATTAATTATTTAATTATTATATTATTTTATATTCGTAACAGATATTATAAGGGGGTCATTAACCCTAATTTAGAAGATGAGAAGTATCTCTCGATAGTAACTAATTCAAGGAAGAAAATTAATATAGCCAAGATTAGAACGAGCTCTCATGAGCTCCATAGAGAAACCGAGCGTTGGTCTATTCCTAAAAATCCATGAGCGGAAAGGGTTTTCCATCTTTGTGAGTCTATGAGCGTTGAGGATGAAAATCACTTTCTCTTAGAGTGCCCTGCTTACACCCACATTAGATCTGAGTTTCATAGTATTTGCCAGAATACAAACCTTTCTAACCTCCTAACTTTCCAAAACTATAGTGAGCTAAGAAATCTTATCGCCAATCTTTTTGAGCACATGAACAAACTTTTAAAGAAAACCAAGTAATACCCTACTTCAGGTTAGATAGACCAAAGATGGTCTTTGTGGACGTTAATCATCATCATCAAAGTGTTATAAAATTTAAAATTATAATATCTAAATTGAAGTATTAAAAATCCATGCCCTAATGCATGTACTCCCTAGTTGTGTGGAAAGTACCAAAACTCAAGCTCATGAATGTCATAATTACCATGTTAGTTGGTTATGCAACGAAGGCAACTACCCCTAGTTTAGTCAGTGTGTAAGATGACGCCAAACATTTTAGCGATATCCACATAGTTCCAGGAATTAATGCCAAGCAACGTAAGCAATATTTGTTTCATAGGTGAAAGTTGAAAAGCAATTTATGACATTGCTTGCACTTTTAGCTATATTTATTTTAAAAATATGCTAATGAATAACTTAAGTCTACATTTATTTTTTACTTAGATAGAATAAAATACCATGTGTAACTATTTGTTAAATATTTTTACATAAATCTAATCTACATATAGCTTATTGTTGCTTATAATTTTTTTATTTTTATTTTAAAGTTATAATTAATAATTTTTAACTAATTTTATATTAAATTAATTATAAACTTCATTATTTCTTAATAATTTTTTTATAAATAAATTATAATTCTTACGTTTTTTTTAATTTTAATTATAGATAAATTTGTAATTGTAGATTTCCCTTCTTATTTATTTTAATGTACCAAAATTATAATATTATTTATATATGTAAATAAAATCAAAACTTATGTATATAAAAAAGTGATTGAATTATAAATTTCATTATTTTTTAATATTTTTTTAAAAATAAATTATAATTCTTATTTTTTTAATTATAGATAAATTTGTAATTGTAGATTTCTCTTCTTGTTTATTTTAATGTACCAAAATTATAATATTATATATATATTTGTAAATAAAATCAAAACTTACATATATACAAAAGTGATTGAAGAAGGAATTTAACATTTTTTATTGATAGAGTTCTAGCTAATCGACCTGTAATTGAAGTCACCATCTACACATTGATACATTTTAATTAGAGGAGGATCAAGGTGTATGACGATGAGTACTGTCGATGTCAGTGGAGTAGAGCCCACCCACATTAATGCTTTTCACCAACGGAAAACGGAAATCCCATTCCAAATATGTTGGTGCAATGAATTTGCCACTTGTCATTCACATACGCAACCACCAATGTGATCAACCAAAAAAGACAATAAATTATGTCAATTATGTCAGTTGTAGCCACCCACACAATCAACGGAAAATGGCAATAATATATGATATGTGATGACAGACCCTTTCAGGTCATAGTGCATTAAGTGCATGAGTACATCACATACCAAGGGTTAAAGCCTACAATTATTTCCAAATAAGGCATTTGCTATTATGGACCAATCAAATTGTACATAAATAATTTTTAATATATATATATATATATATTACAATGTAATACTTTGCAAAAAAAAATAGTTAATCAAGCATGAACTAATACCTGGTCAACTAACGTATCGATTACAATATACCCTGCCACAACAGAGATAATAATAATAAAACATAATTACACCGTAGGCATTCACCATGGAGAAGCATTAATTCCACATCAGCAAGATTCCTTGCTCATAGAGCCAATGGAATCGTGCCACGTGGAAGGCTATGATTCTCCCGACCTGCTCCTGGCAATGCGTCGCTGCATTCTAGTGAGTTTCCAGTGATACGTTTTTAGGCTGGGACAACGATCCCGCAGCTGTACTGAAAAAAACAACAGTCTTTGATTTCTAACATCCCATCGCGTTCCTTATTATATGTAATTTCATTCTCCCCAAGTTTGAAGGTTTCCAACTTGGGCTACTGGGTAATTTTTTTAACCATGGATAAAACAGTTTTTTTGTTCTCTCTCTATCCCCGTCGTTTATGAACTCAGCTAATTTGGGTCGGCGCAGGTAGTCATACTGCAGTTAACCAATCTATGTATGGTCTTTGTTAAAGTCGCCACCTTAATCTCTCTGGTAACCTCTGCTTGTAATGTTTATGTTTGTTACCTCTCGTTTGGGCGTCTAAGATTTTATGTACAACAATCTGTATACCAAATATTCTCAGTTTTGAATGATGCGATATTTTACTGTTTGGTTGCTTTTGATTATAAAAGTTAATTCTGGTTATTCATTGGCGAAGTAGCAGTGATAAAGGCATGTGCATTATGTATTAATCATTTTTCCAGTCCAAGTCTGTGGATTGAGAAATGTAAATCAAGTTTCGTATACACATATTAAATTAGGTTTTTCCAATGCCAAAACGATGTCATAATGTTATGAAATCCATACCTTCAGATATTGTTCTGCTCGGAATTGAAAACCCAGTGTTTGAATGCTTTCATCTGCAACCGTCTCCAAGAAAAAGCCGTCCAATTTTCACCGTAGATGTATATCCATTGGTGCCTTTGCGACCATGGCTTCGCTGTCGCTGTTGGGAGTGAGCGAAGAATGTTATCCGTTAATATATTTTGATGGAAATAAAATATTCTTCACAAAAATAATGTTATTTACTAACTCTAATAAATCTAGCAATAATTTTTTTATTATTTTAAATTTAAAAACTAGGGAAGGAGGAACGATGCCACTCTTCTCTAGAATTGGAAACTATTAGCGTTTCTAAATCAACGAAAACCATATGTTTTCTATGGATTTTCAAAGGCATTTCGATATGGATAGGGTTCTCAATAACGCCCAGTCATTCTACCAATAGTACACAGTATTACAGTGTCACCGACTCAGCATGGTCGTCCTCTTAAAATGAGTTCAGAATTGTTATCTTTTCGAGATGTCCACAAAGTCGTGAATTCAATTCAGATTCCTTATGCTTTCAATATGTCTACAAAGTCCTGATAGAATTTGTCATTATTTTGTATGTTTTTATCATTTAAAAGCTGAAAAAAACAAATAGAAGATCCTAATTATACATTTAATTCACATCTGAATGTTGGATAGCCTGAAATTCTCATTATTTCGTATGTTAGATGACTTAAAAAATTGAAAAACAAAAGGTACCGACTTACATATTTCACATGCATCCATGATTCAATCTGTAAGCTCTAACGGTTGAACCAACTTGCCCCTTAAAATCCATCATTATTCCATTTCTTTATTTTTGTTGTTTTAGCTTCATTAAAAGTTTTACCATTTTATTTTTTTCTTTTAATAATATTGACATTATGAATTTGTAGAAAGCTTATATATATAATGTTTCAATAAAGTCCGTTCCTATTTTGTTTGTAATAATATTGATATTTTGAACTTGCACAAAATTTACAATGCTTTATCTTATGAATATGATGAAAACTCATTCATTATTATTTGAAATTCATTTGTTTTTTAATTTTTAAAGCCACCGTTCACTGGAAAAACAAATTTGTTAAAAGTTTTTAAATAGTTTTTTTCATGGAAATGGTTAAATACTCTCTTCACTGATGAAAAAATAGTCTATCAAATTAATTTTTAATAAAAATTTTAATATATATTTGTAAAATATAAATGGTTACTTATTTCATACATTATTCTCTACCAATAATAACTATGTATTAAAATTTGGGATGTCTAAATACTCTATCCTTCAGATCGCCCAATACTCAATCGCTCAGGTCAATACTCAATCGCTTATGATATTATTTTTTAGAAAATATAAATAATAATTATAATTAATAGGTCGATACTATTTGCTTATGATATTATTTTTTAGAAAATATAAATAATAATTATAATTAATAGTTCAATATTAATGAAATTAATAATATAAAATTTATGTTCATATTAATGTTTAATATTTATATTTATATTAATATCATTATTAATATAATCATTAATATAATTATTAATAAAATTATTAATAAACCTAGCAATATTAAAAACATTAATAATGTTGTTAAATATTTTTTAAAATCAAATTTTAATCTTCAAAAATAATGTTTAATGTTTAATATTTAATATCTAAGGATAAATAGAAATGGTGTTGAATATTGATTTTAATATTTAAAATTAACAATAAGGTTTAATTTTAATATTTAATGTTTAACATTAATATTTATTTAATATTTATATTTAATGTGTAATAACAAAAAAAATGCATTATTTAACCTAATAAATAACTTTTGGAAATGGTCTTTTCGCACGTGCAAAGGGTGGGTGGTTCTGCATTGCCCTTTGAGCGGTTTGCAATACCGTTTTTCCACATCAGGACGTATTAAGAATGGACACGTGTGATGGTGGTTTGTATTCCGCAACCACCTTCCCTTTTTATCAAGTGCGCACTTTTTCGAAGCGGAGATGATCTCGTCTCTTAATCTCTTATATCACATCTCGACCGTCCATCATTGTTAAATAAACGGACTGTTGGCTGCTTTCTGGACAAACCCGGGTTTTCAGGATGCGCAGCAACAAACACCCCTTTGGCGCACTGGCCCTTTCGGCAACGAGCTGCGCAGCAGCCCGAAGTCTCACCCGAAGTGGCTATGGGGGGCTAAGGAATCAGGTTTCCTTAACCTAGGTGGTGTGGAGTCTACAGCCTTCTCTCTTCCCTTCTTGGAGGTAACCCCAGAACGGAGCGTCTCACACTTCCACAGGTCTCCCAGCGCTACAGCGCTGGAACTCACTCTCCTCAGCCAAGCTGTGCGGTAGCTCCGCACCTGTGCACGAGTCTTTTACCCGCTACCTCCGATACACTATGTATCGTCTCTGCCCTTGCGCCTCAGCGCAGTAACACACTCCTTTAGCGCTGTGGCGACAGTGTTCTTACAGACTCCTTCGACAATGCACAAGTACAACTTCTAAGGGAGCTTCCAGGATTTACCCTACATAATCATTCATAAAGATAGCAAAACATTCATAGAAACATAGACAGTAAAGCAAAGAAATGCAATCACATAAAGCATCACCACAATAACAAGAATTACATGGTTCACTTCCAGGAGGGAAGCTACGTCCACTGGAACTGTGTTTTATATTATCTTGAGATGGGGATAACACAGTTCCGCTGCGCACACAGCTACAGCCTTAGATCTTTCTAGGAAACTCCACGCACACAGCTAGGAGCCCTTCTCTTAGATCTATTCTCTTCTTCTACAGATATTAACATGACAAAGACATACAATTACATTCCACTCTCAGTCCTCTTGCGACTGGTCGATACATGCAATGGCCTTTACGCCAAGCGGTCTCCCTGCGAGATCGCGGCCTTCTTACATGCACACAATGATCATTAACAGCTTAAAAGATACAACAATACAAATGACTCAGACATCAACTTAGACTGTCCGTGTAACTCAATAACTATCTAACTCTCTAACCTTCTAACCCGTTTCCCTTTTCAATTACACATATATATAGGTGGCCCTGAGGGTCGCACCTTTACAAAACTGTGGGCCTTTCCCAACAGTGATCCCTAAAAACCCTAACCGCGAACACGGCTAGGTGTACTGTAGGCGCCTCTTGCAGTCACATCACAGCTTCCTACAGACTCCGCAATTTTAGGCGCAGATCGCGGGTATGGGCGCCGCTTCATCGTTCTTTGCTCCTTGTCCTTCGCCTTTAATGCTTTGGCCCGTTGCTCTTCCTTGGTCCGAGCAACCATAACTCATGTACTTTGCCTTAATGAGGGTAGCTGAGCCCTCTATTCCGTCGCTTCATTTACTGTGGTGGTTGAGCTTTCTACTCGGCCACCTTATTTACTCTTTCCTTTGACTTGTGCGCGTGAGCTCCAAGATTTCTGGCCCGTAATATGCGGTGAGCTCGTCCATCTGGCGCCGCACCGCGCACTGTTCATTTCTGCCAAAAATGGTGCTTTTCCCCAAAATTAGCACTTTTCCTTCAAAACTTAGTGCTTTTTCCTCAAAATTGGCAGCTTTTCCATAGCTGCGGCCTATGCTCCAATAGGCCCCTAACACTTACTTGTGGCTCATCCCCGAGCCACTCGCACTAGCTTGCGGTCATTTTACCTGTGCATCTAACTTTGCTTGGGTCGTAGCGAAGGCTTGCTTCCACTGCGCAATAGCGGAGTCCATGTCTTGCACGCACTTCATGGCTGTCTGCACCAGGTCTGAAGTAGCTTCTTCTCCTTCCGCGCCATCGACAAACTCTTGAGACTCAGCAAATGCTTTGACCTTGGCCTCTGCTTAGGCAGCAAGTTCAGTATACTCATCCATAAACAGCTGAATGATGTTGGCGAGAGTAGCATCTTTGTCTCTGAGCTTGTGCAGTTCTTGCTGGACTTTGCGGACTTCGCTCATCTTTCTCATTTTGGCTAAGCCTTCCAAGGGCTTAGCTTCTTCGTTCAAAACAGTTAGGGACTGTTCTGCTGCTTTCACCTGTTCCAAAAGGGAAACTTTAGAAGGGACCTTCTCAAGCTCAGCCCAAGCCTGTATAGCTTGCGTCATTAACTGTTGGGCTTCATCTGTTCTGCACTTCATTTGGGTAGAAGCTATGCGCAGTGCTTCAAGGCATTCTTGCTTATCATCTGCGGGAGGCACTACGACACGAGCTTCCAACTCGGCGAGCTGCTTTCTATGGTCCTCATCCATAGCAACTACTTGTTGTTCTAGGGATTTCGCCCTTCTGCCAATGCGTTGCACTTTATCAACTAAAGGAAGGTTTGGTTGAATCTGGCAGGCCGACAGCTCCTGGGCGATTTCATCGATGGCATTCCTTAGCCCAGTGTCTCGCGCTTCGTTAAGTGCAAGCTGCGCAGAGATCTCCTTATAGCCTTCCCTTAGCTCTACTTCCTGCATATGCAATCTTTGATTGGCATGGAATGTGGAGAGCTCCCTAGCTCTCAGCTCAGTAGAGACCTGCTCGTGAACCAACTGTAGAGTTTCCAACGGAATTAGTGACAAATTTATTTCAACATGGCCAACCGTGCTTACCTGCAGTGCAGCCAAAGGATCCGGGAGTGTCATGCTTGCGGGCGGGATGTGGATGACAGTGCGCCTTTCTGTAGGTACTTCAACCTGCTCGGTGCTTGTAGATGCTTGCGGCATCTGCGAGCTGGATGCTGGCGCATGGGTCTGCGTAACTCGTCCTGCGAGACCTTTCAACTCCACGAGCTGCAGATCCAGAGCACTTCTAATATTGGCCTGAGAGGCACGCAGCTCCTGCAATGGCTCCTTCAAGTACTGGTTGAGCCTCGCGGCAAGGGTCTCATAGGGATCTCCATTCGCTTCTGCGGGGTGCGACAACTTCTACTTCTTGGTAGTTAGTCCTGACGGACCTTCACTATTCTTTTTCCCAATCTTTTCCTTGCCCTTATATTTCTGTAGCGCCTCAGGGGGTGGCATCGTGGCAGCGACTTCAGCGGCCTGCCTCCATTCATCTGGCCAGGACTTCACAGTGTCCTCCACGTCTTGGGTAGTCATTCGGTAGAGCCCTATGACCCATTCTCCCGACTGAATTCCGCGAGGGCGGAAATAGATTTCATGCAAGTTGGTAGAAAAGACCAACTTCCTTCCATAGAGTTATGTCGTCTCCTCAGTAAGCCTCGGCATCTCCAGGATGGTATCTCTGAGGAGATGATAATACTCGAAGAACACGACGCGGTTCATCTTGCGCTTCACGGGATTACTAGAGTCCTAGAGGTTGACATAGCGCATCCCTGTAACCTCTCCTGAGCGACGCAGAAGAAACTGAGTGTTGGGCGGTTCCTTCCACCCGACAAAGGCACACAAAATCAGGAGCCAAGAGAAATGGAACAGTTGATTGGAGGTGTCCTGAACATTCCGGCAGTCTTCCAAGAATAAATTCAGGA
This sequence comes from Larix kaempferi, assembly GCA_027924585.1. Lineage (NCBI taxonomy): Eukaryota > Viridiplantae > Streptophyta > Pinopsida > Pinales > Pinaceae > Larix > Larix kaempferi. The sequence continues at coordinate 25,021,122 of BSBM01000632.1, read as the reverse complement.
GGAAGAGACACCAGCTATACTGCTCTCCCTCTGCAGCTGCAATTGCGAGCTCTACAACAACTCCAGGGACTTCTTTAGGTCGGGATTTCGTTAAAAGTCTGCCTGCGAGCAGACTGCCTGTGAATCTGAGTGCTTCATCTTCAACTACAGTGAGGTCATAAGCCCGACCTCCTCTCGACAATTTGTATTTCTGCACCACCTGTGCAGCCAGCTTTCGGTCCTTGTCTTTACCAACGAAATGGACGCTGGGGTCCTTACCAACCTTAGATAGGCCGGTAATTCGATGAATCAGGTCCACATTCAGATCAATTGGCCTCCCTAGCCAAAGATAACCACCGTGAACATAGGATAACATGACCTTGACAACCGCATTAACTTCATTGCTATGCCCGAAGTGCGGTAGCTTCAACAGGTTCAACAGTCCAGGCTTTTCTAGATTATATTTAGATTAGACCTTTCACCCGATCCATCCGGTCTTACTCGCTTATGAACTCTTTGTATTTGCAAATTCCTGCGGGACAAATTCATCAATCTTCTTAACAGGATTATGGACCACCGTCAGATAGTGATTTGGCGCGAACTGAGGATATGTTCTATAATCTCCCAAGTTGTAGTCAGAAAACTTAACCAGCGGGAGATGTCCAAGCAGGGATCCTTCTTCTTCCATGATTTCCGCCATTGGTGGCAGCGGAATCGAATACTTGGCATTCTTGGGAATACGCACCTCGGGTGCATCATCTAGGCACGGAGGAATGTAGTTAACCAGAGTGGCCAAGGGCTCTGGAACGGGTACCTCTAGTTGCTATTGCTGCTGGGGCTGTGGTTGAGACGCCCTTGTGCCCGGGGACTGTCTGGGATCCGAGAAAATAGGAAGCTTGGCAATCTTGATCGGGGTAGCCATACTGAAGTCTAACCCTCTGCGTCTGAATTGACGGACGAATTCTTCAGTTGATAGGTTCTCCGTCATGAACCTACATACACGACAAAAAATGAACAGAAAAGGGCGGAACAGCGTAGGATGCGAACTCTAAAAACAGAGGGAAGCATACTGCACGACACGGCTCTGAAAACAATGGCTTAGACTCTCAAACAGGACAACTATACAACTCAATAGCAGGGAAAGTAACCCAAGCATAGACGAATGAGGAGTATTTATAGCTGAGGGTAGTAGTAGGTGCGGATAGGTGGCGCTAATAACCGTTGGTACCTAAGCGGATGAGTTGACAACCCCCCCCCCCCCGCGCCTCTGTGGTGCATTAAATGCGAGGGATGGGCTATGACAGCCTTTGGGAGATGTGCTAAGGCCTTCGACTCCTTAATTAAATGCGAATATTAGGGAAATCAAGCTGAATCTGCCAAGGCAAGTACAATTAGATGGCGGTCTCATCCTTCATTAAGACTCAGACGCGGCTAAAGAACTTCCGCAATTCAAATTTTTGGCGGGTAACTTCAGCATGGGTAACTGTGCACATGGAGGGATCCACGGTGAGTATAAATCCTCAAGAGTGAAAAATCGACAATAGGGAACTCCACAAGAGCGAAAGTTCGACAACCCAGGGAATTCCGCAAGAGAGAAAATAGGCTCGCTCAGAACAGGCTCTATTGACTGCGCGGATGTTTCAAGGAACTGCGCAGGAAGCCAGAGACTGAAAATGTCTCGCGACTTCTGTGTAGACTGTGATAAATGCAATGCCTCTTTCAACTACACTGGACATCTACATGACTTTAACAGCTGATTAGGTCGATAAGGCAGAGTGGCCGTCGCGATAAAGCTTGAGCCGACTCTCGTTGATCATTGTGGGCAACAATTCTCCATTAAGCTTCGCAAGCTAAACTGCTCCACCTTCTGTTATCTTCATCACTTGAAAAGGGCCTAACCAATGTACATGAAACTTACTTGGAAACTTGATGAATTTACTATCATAGAGGAGTACTAAGTCTCCTTCCTGAAAGACTTTATTCTTAATATGCCTGTCATGCCAAGCCTTCTGTCTCACCTTCTGCACTTGTTGATGGAATCCATCTAAAAGCCTGTCTTCTTCTAAGGCAACCAATTGTGATAGCCTTTCACTCATAGTATCAGTATCTGCCATTTCTGTAATTTGAGCAATTCTGAGACTGGGAAAAATGTATTCCATGGGCATGACTGCTTCTTGTCCATACACCAAACTGAAAGGTGTGTGACCTGTTAATTTCTTGCATGTGGTTCTGTAAGCCCATAACGCAGTTATGACTCTAAGGTCCCAATCATCTCTTTGTTGATTACAGATCTTGGTCAGGGAATTCTCCAGAATCTTATTGAATGCCTCCACCGTACTATTAGCTTGAGGGTGGTAGGGTGTACTCTTATGGTGACTAATGTGGAATTCTTCAGTAAGGGCTTCTATAGTCTCGTTCAGGAAATGTGTGCCCTGATCACTCATTAGAATCAGTGGACATCCAAATCTAGTGACAATATTCTCAAAAATGAACTGCGCGGCAGTGACAGCGTCGCAATTCTTAACTGGCTTCGCCTCAGCCCATCTGGTGAGGTATTCAGTAGCTGTGATGATGTATCTTGTGCCGGTTCTCTTTCCTGGTGGGTTGATAGGTCCCACAAAATCAATGGCCCACTTATCAAAAGCACGCACTGTTTTCTGGGGTCTTAGCGGCATTTCATCTCTTCTTGAAGGTTTTCATGTTCGCTGGCACACATCGCAACACTTGCAGAATTCCTTAGTATCCTTGTGCAATGTTGGCCACCATAGACCTGCGACTAAGATCTTCTACACAGTCGGCTTTCCTACGAAATGGCCTCCTGCGGTTCCTGAGTGCGCTTCTGCGATTATGGAATTCTTCTCATGCGGTAAAATGCATCTGTGCAAGACTTCATCAGGGCCCAACTTATAGAGCTGGCCTGCTATCAAAGTGAAGTCTGCGGCTTTGACAACAAGTTGTTTCTTCTGCTGCATTGTGAACTCAACTGGCGCTTGCCCTATAGTGAGAAACTCAAGAATATCGGAATAATACTCGTCTGCTGCTTGAACAGAAAACAACTGCTCATCAGGCAGATTGTCCTCCAAATTTGTAGGTTCCTCCCCTGACTCTATCCTAGATAAATGGTCAGGTCCTGCATTCAATCTACCTCGATTCACAATAATCTCAAAATCATACTCCTGGAAGAGGAGTAGCCATCTGCAAATTCTTCCCCCTAACATTGGCTTATTGACCAAGTACTTCAAAGTAGAATGGTCAGTATACATTTTAAAATGAGCACCCAATAGATAGTGTCTAAACTTCTGTAAGGCATACACCATAGCGAGTCCTTCTCTTTCTGTAGTGGTGTAGTTCTTCTCAGCTGTAGACATCTTTCTGCTAGAGTAAGCAATGGGGTGGTCAATACCTCCTTCTCCCGGTTGTGTCAGTACAACCCCTAATGTTATGGAAGAAGCATCTACATGAACATGAAAGGGTTTTCTCCAGTCTGGAAAAACTAGAATAGGTGTTGTGACCATCTTTCCTTTAAGTGTGTCAAAGCTCTGTTGGCATTCTTCTGTCCATTGGAATTTCGAATCCTTTTTCAGCAGTCTTTCCATAGGCCCAGTGATCTTTGAATAACCCTTGATAAATTTCATGTAGTATCCTGTATGTCCCAATGTAGTGCGCAATTGTTTGACTGAGTTGGGCGCAGGCAAGTTAGCAATGATGGCAACCTTCGCAGGATCCATCATGAGTCCTTGTCTGCACACAATGTGACCAACAAAATACCAAAAGGAGCGCAGAAGATACATTTTTTCAAGTTAAGGGAAATCTGATACTGTCTACATTTTGCTAACATCATCCTTAGATTCCCTATATGGTTCTTTAGTAAACCAAACACAGTCCAGTCATCAAAATAGACTACTAGAAACTTATGAATGAATTCTTTAAAAATAACAACAACGACTCTAGAGAAAATAGCAGGAGCATTTTTAAGACCAAAGGGCATTACCGTATACTGGAATGAGCCCCATTCAGTCGCAAAAGTGGTCTTATGGTGGTCCTTTGGATGGATTCTGATTTGATGGTATCCTGAAAAGCCATCAGTGAAGGAGTAAGCCTCTTCTCCTCCAACATTGTCAAGCACTTCGTCTGTAAAGGGCGTAGGAAATGGATCATGCACTGATGCGTCATTGAGCTTGCGCAGGTCCACACAAATTCTTATTTCACCTTTTGTCTTTTTCTCTTGTACCACCATAGGACTAATCCAATCACTTTCCTCTACTAGCTCAATGATACCAGCTGCAAGCATCTTATCAATTTCTTCTTTGACCTTTTCTTTATATTGCGGGTTCAACCTGTATGGGCTCTATTTTACTGGCTCAGCATCCACTTTCAAAGGTATGTGCATAACTCCTAAATATCCTAGGATACCTTTCATTTCTGTAAACTTGGTAGGAAAGATATCCTGGTACTCATGTAGTAAATCTGCAATATGGCTAATAGTTTCATCATCCCAATAATCTCCTATAGAGGCAAACTTGGGTTCGGCTTCTGTACCAACGCTAATCTTCTTGAGCTTGATGTGTTATGTAATGGCAGGGATATCAAGCTGAGGGCCTTCGACTTTGCGCGTCCCTTCTGAATCTAGAATATTGATGTTGCGAGGATCATCATCCTCTTCTCCAGTGGTGAAATTATAGCATTCCAGGGCATGTTCCATCTGGACAGCCCAATCTGGTTGAGAATACTCTGGTAAAGGACATCGTCCAAATATCTTCTTTCTAATACACTTTAAAGCCTGATCGATGCTTGGATGTTCTGACTCAAAGCTGAAAGTGAGTTGAAAACTTTCAATCATGAGAGGCCAAGTGATAGTGCCTCTGCACAATTCTATTTCAGTGTACCAGTTCCTTGGGACTATATCCAACGTGTGGATGAATAGGTGAACCCACTCATCCTCTGGAATATCTGACCATTGCTGAATACATGCTTCAACGTGTGACCTGGGGTCACTCTCTCCCTCATATTTGCACAAAAATCCTGCTGTAGTCTCTTGAAATCTGCGTAGTATCAACCTGCGACAGTCTTGCCATGTGTCGATATTTTCTTTATGTGCACCCCACCATCTTGCGGGTGTAGCGCGCAGTGCTACATCTAATGCTTGTATGCGCTGCTCATTTGGGATTTCTTGTTCATATGCGTGTATGAATTCACGTACTCCCGTTAAACCATCAAAGATTGGAGTGTTATTCAATTCTGTGCCAATCCATCGAATGGATTTAGTCGTCATGGTGCAACGCCTTGCAGAAACCTCATGTAAGCGATTCTGCCAGTTTTCCAGTCCTGCTTCTGAATCTGATGTGCACGAGCTATCGCATCGCCAGCTGATATGGCCGTTCGCTGTGGGATTGACATAATCATTATGACTAGCAGTCATCTGATACAAACTTTCCATGTGGCACACTTCTTCTTCTGCTCGAATGGGTTCAATATATCGTGGTCCTTGAAGGGGATCAAGTGGTGCAATGACCCTAATCTGGTCATCCTCAAAGGTCATCTGTCTTTTCTTCAAATTAATGACAGCCAAATTATCAAATGCCCAGTCTATGCCTAAAAGTGCTGGGTAAGGTCTTCTGTCATCCAGAATTTTGATTACTTCAAAGTCTGCAGAACTTCTTACTCCCTCAATATCAATGGGTACGTTGGGTAATCTGCCCAATGGAGAAACTCGTTGCTGATTTGCTAGTCTTAGATGGATAGGAGATCTGATAAGCTGAGGACTACCCATCTATTCCCAAGTTTGCATGGTGAGAACATTAACTTTTGAGCCTAAATCCAAAATGAATTCGTCCATTTCAAATGCTCCAATCTGCGCTGTGAGTCTCATCTCTCTTCCAGTTCTAGTATGACTGCTGATCTGATGAACAGCACGCTGCGCTGTGTTCATCGAAGCAGATTGTTGACACTGATCCAACAGGTGTTGGAGTTCCATAGTTGCCTTTTCATTGTGCAACAACTTTAAGCAGCTTCTCAGGAAAGCATGAACACTGCCTAGTGTATCCTTCCCATCAGGCCTTCCAGATGTAGTAGCCTGCTTTTGTACTAGGTTCTCTTGACTTGGCACATGCGGTCTGATATCATTGTGCGGTAATGCGACAGAACTTGAAGCTCTCGGATCTGAGAAATACTCTTGAGCTTGCTTGAATGCTTCTTTTTGCTTCTGTAGGTCGAGCGGGTATGGTTTAATATTAGCGCGGAGCACCCATTGTGTTGCTAGCTTTCCAGTTCCTGACTCTGGCGCACCAGTGGTTGCACCACTGCGCGTCACTATATTAACTGTGGGATCTGGTTCTCTTTTTTCTGCTGCAATCAACTGAATATTTTGGTTAACCTGTGGCTTCTTTTCTTGCATCTTGGCCATCAACTGAGGGCATTCTTCAATGACATGATCATAAGATTTACAGTATCTGCAGGTGGTTGTAGGGTTTTGGCAATCCCTTGCATAATGGCCTTGAGCTCCGCAGTTATAGCAAGTGATCTGTCCTATTCCACGACCAAAACCTCCTGCGCGTTCTCGGCCCCTGTAATTTCCTCCTCGGCCTTCGCAAGCTGGGTCATACTGCGGACCTGCTGTGGGTCCCTGTGGTTCTAACTGTACTCTATAAACATCATGTCTTCTTTCTATCATAAAGTCATATTCTCTGCAATTGTTCTCATCATGGCCTACTGATTTACAGAAATTGCAATATAGATTCTTTGGAGTTTGTACATATTTCTGTAACAAGTGACACTCTTGTGGTATGTGGCCTCTAGTTCTATAGATTTCACACCAAGGCCCCTGAGCCTGTGGTAAAGGGTTAGGTTCTCCGGTTGCAATATAATCTATTAAAAGAGGACAATGGTCTTTTGAATGTCCTTGTGCTCTACACTTTGTACACCAAATTTCTTCTTTAACATCCTTTCCTTTCTTAATATCATGCACTTGCAAAGTTAGGTTTTCTATTTGGTTCTGCAACTGCGCAACATTGTTGCTTGTTCCAGCAATTGGTGAAGCTTCTAGTTTCATAGCCATCTCTAGAGCTTGTTCTTGAGTAGTGAGATTCTGTTGCATAAGAGGAAGTCTAATATGAGGAAGCAGCGCAATAATGAACCATTCCTTATGCTACTGCGGTGCAAACTCAAAGCTTACTTGATCTATCAAGGCTTTGAACTTCTGGTCAAAGTCCCATACTGATTCTGTAGGTAACTGTTTTATGTCTTTGAGTTCTGTTATGCACTATGATTCTGATTTAGGTTTCTTGAATTCTTTAATCATAACACTTCTTACATCAGCAAGCGTCCTATTCTATGCTGCTGAGTATTTCATAAACCAGGTTAAGGCTCTCTCTCTTAGTGTGGTTGCTAACTGAACCAGCTTAACAACATCATCATTAATTTGCTTAATCGTCAAAATGGCTTCACATAGAAACCAGTGCTGCTCAGGGTCTTCTAGCCCTGTTCCTCTAAAGGTTGGTAGCTTCATGTCATCACCCATCCTTCTTGCGCTAGGTTGACATGGAGGTGCTGTGGAACTGCCTCCGGGATGGTTAAACAAAGGTGGGGCTGAGGTACTAGAAGTACCGCGTGGGATACTAGAGGGTGTTACTGCAGGGTTATGCTGAGCCCCATCTGGATTTTGCGGTGTAAAAGGGTGATAAGGGATATGAGCACTCCCGTGTCTCTCTATATGGCTCGCTCTACGATCTCGGCTATCTTCTGGGCTAGACTCAAAAGAATGCTGGTCGAGGCCTACTTTATACCATTTTCCGCTACGAGTGCAACCAATAACTTCAAGATCACTATCAGAATCTGCGGACATTACTTGTCTATGCTATTCATCGGAAGCTATGCATAGTTTTCCTTTTTCATATAAGAGCATTTTAATCCACAAGTTCAAATAATTTAAGAACTTACCCCTGTATGCTTTGAAGAAGCTCCTCTCAGCCTCGCTAAAGCTCTTTCTTGTATCTACTGCAAACTCGGTGATGAAGCCTTCCAGCAGACTGTTCAACCAAAAGTCTACTGCGCGGGACACATGATTATCTACCCTCTTCAAAATGCTAACTAGCTCAGGCGTCCAAACGATAGGTTGATCAACATGCACAGTGGGTCCAGTATCTACTAGCTTGGATACCCACTCATGCAACTCGAGTGCAAATGTTACAAAGAAGATTTCGTGAAGCTCAGTATAAATATGCTTCTGCAACCAGTCCTCTGTCTGAAGCCTAGGGCTTCTATTTTCACGTTCAGCGAACTCTCTAGCCTTTGAATCAAACCACTCTTGAATTTCTTTAGCTGTAGGATTCCAGCACCACATTGCCTTCAAAATAATAGGGTTAAATCCGGCAACAGAACCATTTATTGGCTGCTTTCTGGACAGACCCGGGTTTTCAGGATGCGCAGCAACAAACACCCCTTTGGCGCACTGGCCCTTTCGGCAACGAGCTGCGCAGCAACCCAAAGTCTCACCCGAAGTGGCTATGGGGGGCTAAGGAATCAGGTTTCCTTAACCTAGGTGGTGTGGAGTCTACATCCTTCTCTCTTCCCTTCTTGGAGGTAACCCCGGAACAGAGCGTCTCACACTTCCACAGGTCTTCCAGCGCTACAGCGCTGGAAATCACTCTCCTCAGCCAAGCTGCGCAGTAGCTCCGCACCTGCGCACGGGTCTATTACCCGCTGCCTCCGATACACTATGTATCGTCTCTGCCCTTGCGCCTCAACGCAGTAACACACTCCTTTAGCGATGCGGCGACAGTGTTCTTACAGACTCCTTCGACAATGCACAAGTACAACTTCTAAGGGAGCTTCCAGGATTTACTCTACATAATCATTCATAAAGATAGCGAAACATTCATAGAAACATAGACAGTAAAGCAAAGAAATTCAATCACATAAAGCATCACCACAATAAAAAGAATTACGTGGTTCACTTCCAGGAGGGAAGCTACGTCCACTGGAACTGTGTTTTATATTATCTTGAGATGGGGATAACACAGTTCTGCTGTGCACATAGCTGCAGCCTTAGATATTTCTGGGAAACTCCACGCACACAGCTGGGAGCCCTTCTCTTAGATCTATTCTCTTCTTCTACAGATATTACCATGACAAAGACATACAATTACATTCCCCTCTCAGTCCTCTTGAGACTGGTCGATACATGCAATGGCCTTTACGCCAAGCGGTCTCCCTGCGAGATCGCGGCCTTCTTACATGCACACAATGATCATTAACAGCTTAAAAGATACAGCAATACAAATGACTCAGACATCAACTTAGACTGTCCGTGTAACTCAATAACTATCTAACTCTCTAACCTTCTAACCCGTTTCCCTTTTCAATTACACATATATATAGGTGGCCCTGAGGGTCGCACCTTTACAAAACTGTGGGCCTTTCCCAACAGTGATCCCCAAAAACCCTAACCGCGGACACGGCTAGGTGTACTGTAGGCGCCTCTTGCAGTCATGTCACAGCTTCCTGCAGACTCCGCAATTTCAGGCGCAGATCGCGGGTATGGGCGTTGCTTCATCGTTCTTTGCTCCTTATCCTTCGCCTTCAATGCTTCGGCCCGTTGCTCTTCCTTGGTCCGAGCAACCATAACTCCTGTACTTTTCCTTAATGAGGGTAGCTGAGCCCTCTATTCCGCCGCTTCATTTACTGTGGTGGTTGAGCTTTCTACTCGGCCACCTTATTTACTCTTTCCTTTGACTTGTGCGCGCGAGCTCCAAGATTTCCGGCCCGTAATCTGCGGTGAGCTCGTCCAATTGGCACCGTACTGCGCACTATTCATTTCTGCCAAAAATGGTGCTTTTCCCCAAAATTAGCACTTTTCCTTCAAAACTTAGTGCTTTTTCCTCAAAATTGGCAGCTTTGCCATAGTTGTGGCCTATGCTCCAACACCGACCCACTCCTTCATTTAGAAACTAGAGAAGCTATTTCGAGCTCTTTTCTTCCATAGAATTTGGTCGAAGTATTCCTTTTGCATAATTTAAATGAAATTGTTCAAAATTTGGACCTGCGTAGCCTGTTGCAGAAGCCACAAATATGACCGAAATTGCATTGGCTTGCACCAGCGAGCTAGCTAGCGAGAGGCCGCCCATGGATAAAGTCGTCCGAAGGTTTGAAACAAGAATTAATAAAGAAAGAAAGACATAATGTTTAATATGCAGAGCTCGCCATTGCTTCCTACATTCCCCATTATGTTCCCTCTATTTCAATTGATCTAGATTGCTTTTTCGCCAGAATGTTCCACCATAGTTCTCTTGAGATTTTAAATCTTCATCAAGACTGAGATTTTAATGCATTTGAAAGCTTCACACCGCATTTTTGCCAAACATTTTCGCCAGAAATTTCCAGTGCAGTGCTTTATTACTACAAATCTGCATCAAGAACAATGAATTTAATGAAAAAAAAATTTGAAATCTTACTATGAAATAAAATTTTGAAATCTTACTATAAAAGAAAAACACATACTTCACCATTAAACATACTCAAACTATACTCAATTTTAATGTTTTTAGATCTAAAAAATGTGAAAGAATTATGACTATCTGGTTTAGGATTCCAATTGTCTTCCTGGATCTCTTCAGATTCCAAATATTTTACCTTCAGAGATTAATGAATTTTCTGCAACTAGACTATTAGCTCTGTAGGTTGGTTTTAAAGAAATTGTCGCTGATTTTCTTGGATACTTTTGCAGGAATTGAATACCTGCATCACGGCCTTCCAGAACCAATCGTGCATCAAAACATTTTAGCCGCAAATATCCTTCTAGACCAACATTTGAGCCCTCATCTATCGGATTACGCCTTGCGGAGGCTGTTCGCAGACGACATAGTATTTTCAATCCTTAAAACCTCGGCATCCATGGGCTACTTGGCGCCAGAGTACTCCACAGTAGGACGCATTACACTGGAAAGTGATATTTAAGCTTTTGGAAAAATACTCCTACAACTTCTCATGGGAGGAAGGAAGGACATCAGTATCAACAATCCTTCTACTTCATCCGCCCGTCGCTCCGTCAAAACCCTGGTGGAGTCGGGAAAAGTCGAAGAATTCATGGATCCTGGGCTGGACGGAAAATACTCGGTTGCAGAAGCCACAAATCTGGCCAAAATTGCATTGGCTTGCACCAGCGAACTAGCTAGCGAGAGGCCGCCCATGGATACAGTTGTCCGAAGGTTTGAAACAGGAATTAATCAAGAAAGAAAGACGTGATGTTTAATATGCAAAGCTCGCCATTGCTTCCTACATTTCCCATTCCGTTCCCTCTATTTCAATTGATCTCGATTGCTTTTTCCGCCAGAATTTTCCACCACAGTTCTCTTGAGACTCCAAATCTTCATCAAGAACAGAGATTTTAATGCATTTCAAAGCTTCACACCACATTTTCGCCAGAAATTTCCAGTGCAGAGCTTTATTACTACAAATCTACATCAAGAACAATGAATTTAATGCATTTCAAGCTTCAAAAATGGTTCAGCAACTTAACAGATTACGGAATCTTGGCGTCAAATATTTGGCCTTGGATTTCTGTATCCATGGTCCCGGATATTTCAAAACTCTAACTGCTTTAGTAAAAGTCCGATCAGTTGCGATCTCGTTTGCAGCAGGGCTTGAGCTCTCACCATGCATCTACAAGCCACTAACCGTGTGTGGGTATAGCTCTAGTCAATGTAAGCATGCGGCTAGGACATGGCTGCTCAAGTTGAAAGGATAATTGTCTCCACCTTCATGTCATATTTGTGTGCTAAAGTTTACTTCAAAGATACCAACGTTTCCATACCTGGCAGTCCTTTCTCTCTGGAGAAGAGGAAGCTCGAACCCAGCCAAATGGACTTCACGTGCGCGGAGGGAGTGACCATCTTTTATGGGGGAACCCTGCTTTGGGACGGTGGGAGGAGGGCGTACACGCAACCCGCGTGGCATGCATGCAGCTTTGTCCTTCCCCGTGGGATCCTTATGCCATTTACAGACGAGCGGCGAAGGAGGTCATGGCTCGGAGGAAGGACAAGGGTATGAGAGGGAGACAATGGGAGAGGATGGAAGGTGGTATGTGGGGAAGGAGAGAGGAGCATGATGTTAGGGAAAGGGTGACAAGTGGAAGAGGTTAGGAGATATGGGGGGAAAACGGTTGAGGTTAGGAGATATGGGAGGGCGTGAAAGAAATACATTCGTCTCTGGGAATGTGGTTGAGTAAACGAGGTCTCAAATGTTCCTTTGTTTGGGATCCTTAGGTTCGTTTGAAGACTCATCTCTAAGTGGTTTGGGTCTGCAAAAACATGGGTTCTTACTTTTGTGGCTTTGTTTAACTCCATTGGAGCCTAATGGTTTGAGTGTGGAAAACATATTAATGCTTAATGAAAGGCTTGTTTAACTTGTCATTATAGGGCTTTGTGGCATGGTTTTATCTTCAAAATCTATTTGACAAAGGATTGTGGGGAAATACATTGCAAGAGTATGGAATATGCATCCACGGAAATGTGTGTTGTGTGAGGGTATAGATTTAAGGAAGCTTTTTAGATCAAGGTTAAGCAAATGGATTTCATTCAAGAAGCTACACCCCATTTGGACTAGAGCATTGGAAATCATATGGATGCTCAATATGCTCAATTTGAGGTCCAAATTGAAGCTCAAGGGAAATAGGTGGATAAGCTACTTTTGGACATGGGTATGGCATATTATAATATGATCCTTGGTTTTGCTAGAAGCTCTCCAATGGCTGTCAAGCCTTTACTCTCTATTGGGTTAATTAAGGAGGTATGTATGAAGGATTCAAAAGTACAAGATGTGGATAGCTATGGAGAATATTGGGACAAGTTGATGATGGAGCCAAAGAACAATAGAGAAACAATTATGGAAGAAGCACATAGTGAGCATGGTCGTAAATAAGTGCCTTAGGTTTTTATATGTATTGTCAATTTCTTTTCGTATGTGGTCAATTTGTTTGAATATATAGATATTGAAGGCATAGGCTACAATCTACATATAGTAAGCAAAGACAATTATTAAGTGATTATTTTAGAAAAAAGTTAACATTTTTAATTAGAATTTGGTATTTTTAATTAGAATTTAGCATTTTTTATAAGAGATATTTTGAATTTTAGGATTTGTACTCTTGAATGTTTACATTAGTAACTTTTTTATATTAATGTACATATACCCATTTCTATTAAAAAATAATAATTATTTAGTATGATTCAACATAGCATATTATACTTAATCTAAATTTATCTTAATTGTAATTTATCAATTTTGGAAATAAAATCTTCATAGTGTAAATCTTTCTCAAATATATTTAAAAATAAAATCTCCATAAAATGATTTAATCCTTGTAGAAATGTAAAAGATAAATAAAATATATCAATAACTATAATATTAAAATTTATAAATGTATAATTAAAAAAAATCATGTGCCAAAGTAAATAGATTTGCTCTTTGGTTATGAAGAACATTGGGTAGGTTGTTGTCATTAAAAAGTTGCAGAAATAACTGGGAACAAGGACGAGAATAAAAATGCAATGTCTAGATAGTTGAGAACTATTTCCAAATAGATGGTAACAAAAAACCAGTTTTTCTAACTATACCAGTGAATTGAGAGATTACAACACATCTATTCATATTGACCATAGGTGGAAGTGGAACTTTTGTAGGTCCGTCTAGGATATTGTAGGTTTTAAACAAACAAGTAACTATGATTCTCATGAAAGTTTAGAGAATGAACTGCTAATTACAGAGGTGTATGACTTTGTTATTTATCGAGTTATATGCAATTTTATGACGGTCCACATTGGTTGGGTAGCTGTAACATCCATAGGAATTGAACTGTGACCCTTTATAAAAGGGAAGCAAATATTTTACCAAAAGCTTCAATTTGAATTGAATTAGTCATCAATGACAAACGTAAATACTTTATTAAATATTTTTATTTTAAATTGAATTAGTATTAAAGTTCAAAGATGACCATAACACTCGGAGGGCTTTGAATTGAATTATCATTAATGATCAAAATGATCTATTAAAAAATATTATGGAAGTGTAGCTAGAGCCATTCCATTGAAATAATGACCGAAAACTTAGTGACCAAGACATTGAAACTAATGACTGAAAACTTAGTAAACATGGAAGAACTCTTCTTGAAAACTTAGTCACCAAGATTTCAACAATTTGTAAGAACATCATGGAAGAACTCTTCCTCGGCATCCTCTAGAATCCTATCCTAAATAAAATGAGTTCTTTATGCATCCCTTCTATAAATTGTGCGTGGTAAGTAAATCTTGATCAATATTTCGGCATTGTAGTTAGAGCCAGCGCAACAATCCTTGATTTTTCAAGAAGACACAAAATCAGCTATAGCATTGAATTCATTCAACTCATTTATTTTTAATTCCAAAAATAATTTCCTTCAAACTTGTAAAGCTGCGACCTAATGGTTAGTAGGAAGCAATGTTGAATCTTCCAGAGAAGATACCTGAATAAATAAGGATATTGTATTCAACAATCAACATCAATATTAGGTTCTCTTCAGAACACGATTCGCCTGTTAGAGAGTATTATTTTAAAAGAGAAGGATAATTTTTAAAGGAGAGGGATAACAACTACAGATGTAATAAAAATTTATATCTTACAGCCAGACCTCCTCAAAGAGGACATTCATGCAACCGATGTTGAGACAAAACAAACGATTTTCTATGATCACCTTTGATGGTTGGGTTTATCCCCACAATGATGTAGATAAAAGACCTCATCTCAGTATTTAAAAGTTGATAATAATTATTAAAATAACTATATATGATGTAGAGAAAATACCTCTGCTCAGTATTTAAAAGTTGATAATAATTACTAAAATAACTATTTATTTATAGTTTTTATTTTATATTACAAAATAATAAGATAATTAAAATGATAATTATCTCATTTTTAAGTAAACAACAATTTTATTTTATATTATATTATGTTAATTAATAATTTTTTATTAATATTACACGTCGGAAAAACCTTTATTTGTTAATTTGTTAATTTATACTATAGGTTAATAATTAACAATCTTTTAATATTTGATATTACTCATAACATATTTAATATTTGATATTACTCATAACATATTTGATATTTAATAGTGTAGATCTACATAGTTTATGATATTTAAATTATATATCCTAAAATAAAATTATTTTATTAATTATCCATTTTCATAAATTATGTAAATTTATAAATATCAAAGAAATCAAGCCATTTATAAAAAAGAAAATACATGTTACTTAAGATTTTATCTAAATCTATGAATGTCAATGGAGTCAAACCATTCATGAAAAGGAAGATACATGTCAAAAGAAAGCAAATTGTCAAGAATACATCTTTAAAAAGAAAAAGAAAATTGATTTTGAATCATGTTTTTGATTTAATATGTCTCTTAAAATATTAATTATAGTAAAGTATTTATTAACTATAGTAAAATATTAATTATTGTAAGGTATTTGAATACATCTTTAAAAAGAAAAAGAAAATTGATTTTGAATCAGGTTTTTGATTTAATATGTCTCTTAACTACAGTAAAATATTAATTATAGTAAAGTATGCAAAATTTTTCAAATCAACTTAATTATTTTATTATAATCTACTTTCATAAATTACAAAACATGAAAAAAATTAAATCGTGCATAAAAAAATAATATACATTCCATATTTAACATCTAAACTTAATTTTAAACAAGTTTAAAAAAATATATACATTTAACACTTAACATCTAAGCCTTATTTAAAATAACTTTCCAAAGCCTTATGTATAAGGGTTCTTATATAATATCTCTTAGCTCTTGTAGAAGGCCAACAAAGAATTCCATGAGTAAAAGCTTATGTATAAGGGTTTTCATAGATAATAAAAAACATTGACAAGTAAACTTGAATGGTCTTAGGCTAAATATGCATGATCTTAGTAGTGATATTTATTATAGATCTTATAGTTGTTTGGTTATTGAATGCTTAATGTTATGTTGACATAGATATTCAATAAGAAAAGTTTATATAAACAATGTTTCGAAGGTTAGTGATGATTTTTTTAATTTTAATTTCTCTTATTAGAAAATTACTATAGTAAACATGTCTAAATTATCTATGGTGGAACATATATGATGAAAAATTGATCCAGGAGGATCTAAGAAGGCAAAATTTTGAAGTCCTCCAATCTCAGCAAAACTAGCACTATATCGAAGGGCTCGTCGAGACGATTCCAACGGCGTTCGTTTCACCTCAAACGGACTCCGTATGAGAAAGTTATCGCGTTCTGTTCCATAAGGTCAACAGGCAAAATTGGCAAAAAGAGGTGCCACGTGGCACCACTGACAAGGTGACACGTGGCATCCGTACTATACAAACATGATGATGTGGCACCACTCATAGGATGACACATGGCATCCATACAGTACAGACCAATCACAAGGTGACATGTGGCATGATGACATGGCATGCTAAATGGCATGATGATGCGGTATGATGACATGGCATGCTGATGTGGCATGATGACATGGCATGATAATGTGTCATGATGATGTGGCATTCTGACATGGCATGATGATGTGGCATGATGACATGGCATGCTGATGTGGCATGATGACATGGCATGATGATGTGGCATGGTGACATGGCATGATGAAGTGGCATGATGACTAGCATGCATGCATTTGTGCTTGAAATGAGTTTTAGGAAATTCATGCATTTACTCATGAGAAATTGTAAAATGATTAATATTTGAAGTGAGTGGAAAAATTACTCACATATTACTCATTTATTTTATTCCTTGAGTTGTTATGAAGTTAATGCATGGTTGTAACCAAAAACAAACATGCCATATTTGTAAAGAAGTTGTAACAAGTTGGTTTATGGTTGAAAAAACCAACATGCTATTTAAAAGAAGGATTTTGGTATGTAATGGATTATTGTTGGATTTTGTAAATGTCATTATGGGGAAGTAACTAAATGTGAAAACCCATGGACATGTGGGCATGAACCATATTTTTGGTTTATGTTCTTAAAAGCCCAACCACATGGAAACCAACTTAGGGAAGTTGTAACCAAGGCCAAGATAGGCAAATTAGTTGCAACCAAAGGAATCCATGAGAGTCATGTGAAGAAGGGAAAGCCAACCTATATAAACCCATTCATTTGCCATTTCCCACTCATGCTTTGGAGTAGAGACTTTGTAGCTAAAGGAGAGAAGGGAGATTGCGTAGCTCTGCAGGAGGAAGGTACGAGTGTTTATACTCGTTTTACATCGTCTTCAGGCTTCGGAGTTGCTGGAAGCAGTCTTGTTGTGTTTTGGGCAGTGGTTCTCTTCCTGGCCATTGTCGCCAAGGTATCATTGTATCATTGCCATGTATTTTGCCTTTATGCTGAGATTATAGATCGGCCCTCCTATTGAGAAGCAGGCCCGGAGACGTAGTCCATCCTGGACGAACTCCGTTATCAACTTGTTGTCTTTATGTGTGTATTGTCTATGATGTTTGGTTCTCTTCTTATGGATTTGTGAGCTTCATTCATGCTCTTTATGCAATTCATGTTAACGTCATAGAGTAGCAAAGATCTTGTTTTCGGATCATGTGGTATCAGAGGAGGTTTATTTGACGTTGGATTGTGAGTGTGGATGCTCACAAGGGATAAACTGCAAGCTGGTGAGGGTACATTAGAGCCTTACAATTCCGAGATCGGACGTGCACACCGAAGGAGGAAGATGGATGCTAATGATGCCCGCATCGAGATGGAGGCAAACTTTCACAAGGTCTTCTATATGATGGCCGACAAGGTAGACAAGTTGTTTGCAGACTATGAAGAACGCATGGCAAAAGAAAGAAAAGGCAGTGAAGTAAAGAAGGAAGACAAAGAAGTGAAGGACGAAGGCAACGCTTTAGTTAACCAAGGGGAAGGTGGCGAAGAGCCTCCTGAGCCTCCCTCTTCACCTTCAGCTTCAAGCACAAGTTCAAGTGCTTCCTCCTCATCTCATTCTCAGCATTCCAAGGTTCCTCACAAAGAGCCTCAAAAGAAGCCCTTATTGAAGCTCGATGTGAAGTTTGATTTTCCCATGTTCAATGGGGAAGCGAATGCAGAGAAGTTAAACAATTGGATAAGGCAAATTGAGGTCTATTGCTGAGTCCAGCAGATCGAAGAAGAAGATGTGAAGATTCAGTTGGCTTCACTTCGGCTGACAGGCACCGCACTTGTATGGTGGGAAAGCAAGCTTCAGCAAGGTAGCAAACAAATGGGTAATCTTCTCTCATCGTGGTCTGCTTTTATTTCTACTTTACGTAAGCAATTTTATCGGTTGGGTTATGTTCAGAAGGCAATGATGGATTGGCAAAGTTTTAGACAAGGCAAGGGTCAGAGTGTTCAGAGTTTTACTGAAGAATTTAGAAAGAAAGCTTTAGAATTGAATATTGCTTTAGATTCTTCTGACACTCTTTTGAAGTACATTGGTGCTCTTCATCATTATCTACGCCATACTTTGATGTTGTTGAATCCTACTAGTGTGGATGAAGCAAGTGTTCAGGCTACTCATCTTGAGAGCAGGGGGAATCATTTGCAAGAAGACCATCAGAAGAAGCCTTTCAAGCACAACAACAACCACAAGTTCAAGGAAAAAGACAAGAGTAAGAAGACAGCTACTGCCAAGAAGGAAGGAGGAACGCTCCATTGCAACCATTGTGACACTGATGGGCATGATGAAGAAAGTTGTTGGAAGTTGCATCCTGAACAGAGGCCAAAGTATTTTGGAGGCAAAAAGAAGAAAAAGACCGTTGCAACAGCGCAACAAGATTTGGGTTCCGACTCAGGTGATGAAACCAGGATTACAGCCGTGGGAATGCAAGGTAACAAAACTCCTCATACTGGTTCAAGTTCTACTCATGTTTCTAAAGAAAATGATAAAAGAAGAAGTGAGTTGTTTCACATCAGAGTTGTGTCTAAGCATACAAAGATTGAAACATTATTTGATCCGGGTTCTCAAGTAAATTTGATCTCAGAATCAGTTGTTAAGAAGTTGGGCATACAGACTAAACCTCACCCCAAGCCTTATCCTCTTGGATGGGTATGTGATAATGCTAAGCTACAGGTGACTAAGAAATGCAGGTTAAGGTTTGCAATTGCTTCAAAGTTGATCGATGAGGTGGACTTAGATGTTGTTCCTCTTGACATCTGCGGTATCGTATTGGGAAGCCCATACTTGTATGATCGACAAGCAGTATTCTTTCGTCATGAGAACAAGTACCATCTCACCAAAAATGGGGTGGAGTACATTGTGAGAGCTCACAGTATGAAGGCTAACACCACTCTTGTTAGTGCAGGACAGATGAAGAGACTCATCAACACTAATAAGAGATACATGCTCATGGTTGTGAGAGAAAAAGATGCCGAAGCATCCGATGCTTTCAAAGGTTGTGATCCTTCTCATAAGAAGGCTATGATTGATATTGTGGCTAACTATGATGAAATATTTCAGGAACCTACAGGTTTGCCTCCCAAAAGGGAGATTCAACATGATATTCATCTCCAGCAGGATGCCCCTCTTCCTAATGTGGGCATGTACAGGTTGTCCGCAGTTATCAAGTACAAGAAGGGTACTAGTAATAAAGTGGCAGATATGCTTTCTAGACCTTCTATTGTTGCATCTATTGTCTTGAAAAATGCTTCTTTATCCCATGAAAGTTATATTGAGCAGTATGCTACTGATGATGATTTCAAGGAGATTTATGAGAAGCTAACCAATGGCCCACAGGTGGAAGAATACTATTTGCAGGGAAAGTTGCTCTATCATTTGGGCAAGTTATGTGTTCCTATTAGTGAAAGAGTCCATGTAATACGAGAAGCTCATACTTCTCTTGTATCAGTGCATTTTGGGGTAGGTAAGACTTTGGCTCATTTGCAAAGACTTGTGTATTGGCCTCGCATGAAAGACATTGTAACAAAATATGTAAAGCGGTGTGTGATGTGCTCTACTTGTAAGCCCACTAATAGAAAATTGGGGCTGTACTCACCACTTCCTATTCCTTCCCATCCTTGGGAAAGCATTTCCATGGATTTTGTGGGGGGTTTGCCTATGTCTAGGAGGGGTCATGACTACTTGTATGTGGTCGTGGATAGGTTTAGCAAGATGTGTATTCTAAGCCTTATTTAAAATAACTTTCCAAAGCCTTATGTATAAGGGTTCTTATATAATATCTCTTAGCTCTTGTAGAAGGCCAACAAAGAATTCCATGAGTAAAAGCTTATGTATAAGGGTTTTCATAGATAATAAAAAACATTGACAAGTAAACTTGAATGGTCTTAGGCTAAATATGCATGATCTTAGTAGTGATATTTATTATAGATCTTATAGTTGTTTGGTTATTGAATGCTTAATGTTATGTTGACATAGATATTCAATAAGAAAAGTTTATATAAACAATGTTTCGAAGGTTAGTGATGATTTTTTTAATTTTAATTTCTCTTATTAGAAAATTACTATAGTAAACATGTCTAAATTATCTATGGTGGAACATATATGATGAAAAATTGATCCAGGAGGATCTAAGAAGGCAAAATTTTGAAGTCCTCCAATCTCAGCAAAACTAGCACTATATCGAAGGGCTCGTCAAGATGATTCCAACGGCGTTCGTTTCACCTCAAACGGACTCCGTATGAGAAAGTTATCGAGTTCTGTTCCATAAGGTCAACAGGCAAAATTGGCAAAAAGAGGTGCCACGTGGCACCACTGACAAGGTGACACGTGGCATCCATACTGTACAAACATGATGATGTGGCACCACTCAGAGGATGACACATGGCATCCATACAGTACAGACCAATCACAAGGTGACATGTGGCATGATGACATGGCATGCTAAATGGCATGATGATGCGGTATGATGACATGGCATGCTGATGTGGCATGATGACATGGCATGATAATGTGTCATGATGATGTGGCATGATGACATGGCATGATGATGTGGCATGATGACATGGCATGATGACATGGCATGATGATGTGGCATGGTGACATGGCATGATGAAGTGGCATGATGACTAGCATGCATGCATTTGTGCTTGAAATGAGTTTTAGGAAATTCATGCATTTACTCATGAGAAATTGTAAAATGATTAATATTTGAAGTGAGTGGAAAAATTACTCACATATTACTCATTTATTTTATTCCTTGAGTTGTTATGAAGTTAATGCATGGTTGTAACCAAAAACAAACATGCCATATTTGTAAAGAAGTTGTAACAAGTTGGTTTATGGTTGAAAAAACCAACATGCTATTTAAAAGAAGGATTTTGGTATGTAATGGATTATTGTTGGATTTTGTAAATGTCATTATGGGGAAGTAACTAAATGTGAAAACCCATGGACATGTGGGCATGAACCATATTTTTGGTTTATGTTCTTAAAAGCCCAACCACATGGAAACCAACTTAGGGAAGTTGTAACCAAGGCCAAGATAGGCAAATTAGTTGCAACCAAAGGAATCCATGAGAGTCATGTGAAGAAGGGAAATCCAACCTATATAAACCCATTCATTTGCCATTTCCCACTCATGCTTTGGAGTAGAGACTTTGTAGCTAAAGGAGAGAAGGGAGATTGCGTAGCTCTGCAGGAGGAAGGTACGAGTGTTTATACTCGTTTTACACTGTCTTCAGGCTTCGGAGTTGCTGGAAGTAGTCTTGTTGTGTTTTGGGCAGCGGTTCTCTTCCTGGCCATTGTCGCCAAGGTATCATTGTATCATTGCCATGCATTTTGCCTTTATGCTGAGATTATAGATCGGCCCTCCTATTGAGAAGCAGGCCCGGAGACGTAGTCCATCCTGGACGAACTCCGTTATCAACTTGTTGTCTTTATGTGTGTATTGTCTATGATGTTTGGTTCTCTTCTTATGGATTTGTGAGCTTCATTCATGCTCTTTATGCAATTCATGTTAACGTCATAGAGTAGCAAAGATCTTGTTTTCGGAGCAAAATTCCATAAATCAAGGTTCATTGCCTCATAAACCTTAGCATAACTAATCTGAATAAGTTTTGCATAATTTGTCTCCATATCAACTTTACTCATCAAATGTTATTTTAAATTAAAAAAATACATACAAAAGATAACCGTGTCTTTATATAAATACCTCATCTACCATCTTTATTATGTAAGATAAAAAGAAATTAAAAATAATAATAATAAATTACATAAGAAAAGATAACCATATCTCTATATAAATACATCTGGGACATTAGGTTATTCTTAGATTTTATAACTCAAACTTTTTAGATTGATAATTTAGTATATTTTACCTAATATAATAGAGAAAATATATATTGACTCCATAAAGAGGGGGACATGATTGTTCTCTTTACTAACTCCACCCCATCTCCCTCCACCCCATGGGAATTATTCATTTAAATAAAGTTCATTTTATGTATTTTTGAGCAAACCGATTCATAAAATTCAAATCGACCGATTTATGACCGATTCATTATTGATTTTGATTCCGATTCTGAGTTGACCCTCGAATGATTCCAAATCTGATTTCGATTTTTCAAACATTGATTAAAACAGGGCCCTATTGGCCATTAATAAATTAAAATCTCACAAATTCCTTCATATTTTTGCAATCTAATGCTTGGGGGCTTGTATGGCACCCCAATAGGTGCCAAATAACCAAAATTGAAACTTTGGCTCCAACTTTTTCTGAGACCCATTTTTGGCTTTATCAGACAATGTTGACCAAGTCAAAACTGGTCAAATCATGGTAATGGCTGAACTGTATGCACCTGCTGTTAGAAAAACAGGATCGCAAAGCAATAACAATAAACAGAAATGCAAATATAATCACACATACACATTACAAGAGAGACACAGATATATCGTGGTTCACCCAACTTGGGCTACGTCCACACTGAATTTGCCAGTCCTTATTATTATTACCGTCCAGCAAGATGAAGGGATACAACCTGCAGCACAACCGCTGCACTTCCTCTTCTCTGTTTCACAGTCTCTCTCCAGATCTCAAAGATCTTTACAATGCATAAAACCTAATACATCAACCCTAGCCGTATTACAATGTCTTTCTTTTATAAGGGAAATACAATGGGAAAATACCACGGGATACCCAAAACCGTGGGGGGGCGATGCCCCCTGTTGGAGTCAAGGTCGTAGCTACGGTAAAAGCTGCGAATTTTGGGAAAAAAGCACAAGTATGGAAGGAAAGTGCTAATTTTGGGACAAGCACTAAGTTTTGGGCAAGAAGGAGACGGTGCACAATACGGTGCCAGATAGACAAGCTCAGCGAAGATCACGGACCGAAAATCACGGAGCTCGCGCGCACGACATAAGAGAATGAAGGCTGAATAGAAAGTTCAGCTACCATAATAAATAAGGCGATGGAGTAGAGGGCTCAGCTACCCTCATTTAAAGGCTTAGTACAGAAGTTATGGTTGCTCGGATCAAGGAGGAGCAACGGACCAGAGCATTGAAGGCGAAGGACAAGCGCCCATACCCACAATCTGCGCCGAAAGTCAAGGAGCCTGCAGGAAGCGGCGACGTGACTGCAAGCGGCGCCTACAGTACACCTAGCCATGTGCGTGGTTAGGGTTTTTGGGAATCACTGTTGGGAAAGGCCCACAGTTTTGTAAAGGTGCGACCGCCATGGCCACCTATATATATGAACAATTGTAATGGATAAATGTTAGTTGGAAGTTAGAGTTAGAGAGCAAGAGTTAGATACTCTTAGGATAGATTGATGTTTAGACTGCTAGATAGTCAGTCTCGAGGATAGATCATGTGTTGATTATCCTTTGTTAAGTGTTCTACCGAGTCTGTAGAACTAGAGAAGAATCGGATAGCCGAGGAGCTAATCCCCGAGTTGCCAGACAGTCTGTGTGACGTCTGCGCCTTTGTAATCTCTGTAGAGAAGAGACCAGATTAAGAGAAGGGCTCCCAGCTGTGTGCATGGAGTTTCCTGTAAGAATCTAAGACTGCAGCTGTGTGCGCAGCATATTGTATAACTCTATGGTTTTCTGGTTAATATAAACTCCCGTGGACGTGGTTTTCCTCGAGGAGAAGAGCTTCACATATCTCCCCTTGTTATAATGTTTGCGTGAATGATTAACTGTTTAAGTTCATTACATGTGTATGCAAAACTCTTGTATTACCTTTGCGAACGTTGGATTGAGTTTGGGAAGGGCCATTGATAGCCATCAGTGTTAAGAACTGAAGAAGCGGTGGAGCGCTGTCGCTGTAGCGATCGAGGACTGCGATACTTCGCTATTTGCGCAGGGCGAGGAAGTGCTTAACACTCCGAGCAAGGATTAGTTGCCGTCTGCGCTAGAGAGGAAGGAATTCGCGCAGTTGCGCTGAGGGGCCTGCGGGAAAGTCCGACCGCTGATATCTGAGGAACCAGAAGAGGAAAGAACAATCTTCGCGTCACCACGGTTGAGGAAACCTGATTCCTTAGCCCCCCATAGCCACTTCGGGTGAGACCTCGAGCTGCTGAGCAGCTCGTTGCCGAGAGGGCCAGTGCGCCAAGGGGTTTGTTGCTACGCTTCATTAAAACCCGGGTCTGCCCAAGAAAGCAGCCAACAAATGGTTCCGTTGCCTTATGACTTTTTGATCACGTCACTTCCGTTGCTCTGAACCTTGTTGTTAAGCCAACAAATGGTTCCGTTGCCTTATGACTTTTTGATCACGTCACTTCCGTTGCTCTGAACCTTGTTGTTAAGCCAACAAATGGTTCCGTTGCCTTATGACTTTTTGATCACGTCACTTCCGTTGCTCTGAACCTTGTTGTTAAGCCAACAAATGGTTCCGTTGCCTTATGACTTTTTGATCACGTCACTTCCGTTGCTCTGAACCTTGTTGTTAAGCCAACAAATGGTTCCGTTGCCGCGTGACTAAAACTTGTTATTTTTGCGACGTAGAAGGTTGTTGCTCAGCCAACAAAGGGTTCCGTTGTCTTGCGACTTGTTGCTGTGAGACTTATTATTTCCGAGAACGTCTGAGATCGTTGCTGAAGCCAGCAAAAGGTTCTGTTACACTGAGACTTGCTCAGTTGACAAATGTGCTACTGGAATCCTACAGCTAAAGAAATTGGAGACTGGTTTGATTTAAAGGCTAAAGAGTTCGCTGAACAAGAAAATAGAAGCTCTACGCTCCAAACAGAAGACTGGTTACAGAAGTATATTTATACTGACCTTCACGAGATTTTCTTTGTTACATTTGCACTAGAATTGCACGCTTGGATAGCCAAGTTAGCAGACTCCAGACCCACTGTGCGTATTGATCGACCCGTCGCTTGGACGCCTGAGCTAGTCAGTATTGTGAAGCGGATAGACAATCCTGTGTCCCGCGCAGTCGACTTTTGGTTGAATAGCCTACTGAAAGGTTTCATCACCGAATTTGCAGTAGATACAAGAAAGAGTTTCAGTGAAGCTGAGAGGAATTTCTTCCAAGTACACAGAGGTAAGTTCTTAAATTCTCTGAACTTATGGATTAAAATGCTTCTGTATGAAAAAGGAAAGCTATGTATTGCTTCTGATGAATAGCATAGACAAGTAATGTCCGTAGATTCTGATACTGATCCTGAACTTATTGGTTGCACTCGTAGTGGAAAACGATATAAATTAGGCCTTGACCAATATTCTTTTGAGTCTAGCCCAGACAAATAGCCAAGCCCCTGGACCAAGCCATATAGAAAGACAAGGAAGTGCTCGTATCCCTTATCACCCTTTTACACCGCAAAAACCAGACAAAGCTCAGTATAACCCTACAGTAACACCTTCAAGTAGCCCACACGGTACTTCTAGCACCTCTGTACCACCTTTATTTAACCAGCCAAGAAGCACTGCTACAGCAGCCTCACCTCAACCTACCACAAGAAGGATGGGTGATGACATGAAGCTACCAACTTTTAGAGGAACAGGGATAGAAGACCCTGAGCAGCACTGGTTCTTATGTGAAGCCATTTGGACAATTAAGCAAATTAATGATGATGCTGTTAAACTGGTTCAGTTAGCAACCACACTAAGAGAAAGAGCCTTGACTTGGTTCATGAAATACTCAGCAGCACAGAACAGAACGCTTGCTGAGGTAAGAAATGCCATGATTCGGGAATTTAAGAAACCTAAATCAGAATCACAGTGTATAACAGAACTCAAAGACATCAAACAGTTACCTACAGAATCAGTATGGGACTTTGACCAGAAGTTCAAAGCCTTGATAGATCAAGTAAGCTTCGAGTTTGCACCACAGCAGCATAAAGAATGGTTTATTGCTGCACTGCTTCCACACATTAGACTTCCTCTTATGCAACAGAATCTCAATACTCAGGAACAAGCTCTAGAGATGGCTATGAAACTAGAAGCTTCGCCAATTGCGGGAACAAGCAGCGATGTTGCGCATTTACAGAACCAATTAGCAAATTTAACCTTGCAAGTACATGATATTAAGAAAGGCAAGGAGATTAAGGAAGAAATTTGGTGTACAAAATGTAAAGCCCAAGGTCATTCAAAGGACCATTGCCCCGTTTTCATAGACTATATTGCAACTGGAGCACCTAACCCTTTACCACAGGCACAAGGACCTTGGTGTGAAATCTGTAGAACTAGAGGTCATAGACCACAAGAATGTCACTTACTTCAGAAATATGTACAAACTCCAAAGAACCTATATTGTAATTTCTGTAAATCAGTAGGTCATGATGAGAACAATTGTAGAGCATATGATCTTATGATAGAAAGAAACCATGATTTTTATAGGGTACAAGCAGAGACACAAGGACCCACAGCAGGTCCACCGTATGACCAAACCCGCGACGCCCGAGCAGGAAATTACAGGGGACGCGGACGCACAACAAATTTTGGTCACGGAAGAGGACAGATCACTTGTTATAATTGCGGAGCACAAGGTCACTTTGCTAGGGATTGCCAAAATCCTACAACCCTCTGCAGGTATTGTAAATCTTCTGACCATATCATTGAAGAATGCCCTCAGTTACAGGCTAAGATGCAAGCAAAGACCCCACAGGTCACTCAGAATATTCAGTTGATTGCAGCAGAAAAAAGAGAACCAGACCCTACAGTTAATATAGTGACACGCAGTGGAGCAACCACTGGTGCGCAAGAGATGGGAATAGGAAAGCAAGCGACGCAATGGGTGCGCCGCGCTAATATTAAACCAGCCCCACTTAACCTGCATAAGCAAAAAGAAGCATTCAAGCAAGCTCAAGAGTATTTATCAGATCCGAGAGCTTCAAGTTCTGCCGCAATTCCGCCGAACAATATTAGATCGCAAGTGCTAAGACAAGACAACCTTGTACAAGAACAGGCCACTACAGCTGGAAGACCTGACGACGAGCATGCACTAGGCAGTGTTCATGCGTTCCTGCGACAATGTTTAAAATTGTTGCGCAATGAAAAGGCAACTCTAGAACTCCAACACCTGTTGGATCAGTGCCAACAGTCTGCTTCAACAAACACACCGCAGTGTGCTGTTCACCAGATTAGGAGTCACATTAGAACTGGAAAAGAGATGAGGCTCACAGCGCAGATTGGAGCATTTGAAATGGACGAAGTCATGTTAGATTTGGGCTCAGAAGCCAATGTTCTCACTATGCAGACATGGGAACAGATGGGAATCCCTCAGCTTACGAGATCCCCTATCCAGCTAAGACTCGCGAATCAGCAACGAGTCTCTCCATTGGGCAGACTACCCAATGTACCTATTGATATTGAAGGAGTCAGAAGCTCTGCAGACTTTGAAGTAATCAAAATCATGGATGATAGTAGGCCATACCCAGCACTTCTAGGAATAGACTGGGCATTTGATAATTTGGCTGTCATTAACTTGAAGAAAAGACAGATGACCTTTGAGGATGACCAGATTAGGGTCATCGCACCACTTGATCCTATTCAAGGACCAAGGTATATAGAACCCATTCGCGCAGAAGAGGAAGCGCGCCACATGGAAAGTTTGTACCAAATGACTACTAATCACAGTGACTATGTCAACCCCACAGCAGATGGCCATATCAACTGGCGATGCGATAGCTCGTGCACATCAGACTCAGATGCAGGATTGGAAAACTGGCAGAATCGTTTACATGAGGTTTCTGCAAGACGTTGCGCTATGATGACTAAATCCATTCGATGGATTGGCACAGAATTAACTGATACTCCAATTTTTGATGGTTCAACTGAAGTAACTAAATTCATACAGGAATATGAACAAAAGCTTCCAGAACCGCAGCGCATACAGGCACTAGACGTAGCATTGCGCGCCACACCCGCAAGATGGTGGGTTGCGCATAAGGAGAATATTCATACATGGCAAGACTGTCGCAGACTGATACTGCGCATATTTCAGGACACCACAGCCGAAGTCCTACACAAGTATGAGGGACAGAGTGACCCCAGGTCACACATTGAAGCATGTATTCAGCAATGGTCAGATATTCCGCAAGATGAATGGGTTCACCTATTCATCCACACATTGGATACAGTTCCAAGGAACTGGTATACTGAAACAGAATTGCGCAGAGGCACTCTCACTTGGCCTCTAATGATAGAAAGTTTTCGACTTACCTTCAGTTTTGAGTCAGAACATCCAAGTATTGATCAGGCTCTGAAGCGTATTAAAAAGAAGGTATTTGAACCATGTCTAGTAACAGAATATTCCCAACCAGATTGGGCTGTCCAGATAGAACATGCCCTGGAATGCTATAACTTCACCGCTGAAGATGAGGAGGACGATCCTCGCAACATCAATATCCCAGAATCAGAAGGGACGCGCAATATTGAAGGTCCTGAGCTTGATATTCCTGCCATCACAGAACACATCAAGCTCAAGAAGATTAACATTGGTACAGAAGCTGAACCAAAGTTTGCTTCTATAGGAGATTATTGGGATGATGAAACTGTTGGACATGTTTCAGAATTATTGCGTGACTACCAGGATATCTTTCCTACCAAGTTCACAGAAATGAAAGGCATCCTAGGAGACTTAGGCGTGATGCGCATACCTCTGAAACCAGATGCCAAGCCAGTAAAGCAGCGCCCATACAGGTTGAACCCGCGCTATAAAGAAAAAGTCAAAGAAGAAATTGATAAGATGCTTGCAGCAGGTATTATTGAGCCAGTAGAGGAAAGCGATTGGATTAGTCCTATGGTGGTCCAAGAAAAGAAAACGAAAGGTGAAATAAGAATCTGTGTCGACTTGCGCAAACTCAATGATGCATCAGCGCACGATCCATTTCCCACTCCTTTCATAGACGAAGTACTTGATAATGTTGGAGGACAAGAGGCTTACTCTTTCACTAATGGTTTTTCGGGATATCATCAGATCAGAATTCATCCGGACGACCGCCACAAGAATACTTTTGCAACTGAATGGGGCTCATTCCAGTATACGGTAATGCCCTTTGGTCTTAAAAACGCACCTGCTATCTTCTCTCGAGTTGTTGTTGCTGTTTTTAAAGAATTTATTCACAAGTTTCTAGAAGTCTATTTTGATGACTGGACTGTATTTGGCCTATTAAAGAACCATATTGCAAATCTGCGCATGATGTTAGAAAAATGTAGACAGCATCAGATTTCCCTTAACTTGAAAAAATGTATCTTCTGTGCGCCCTTTGGTATTTTGTTGGGACATATTGTATGCAGACAAGGACTCCTGATGGATCCTGCGAAGGTTGCCATCATTGCTAATTTACCTGCGCCCAACTCAGTTAAACAATTGCGCACTACATTGGGACATACAGGATACTACAGAAAATTCATCAAGGGTTATGCAAAGATCACAGCGCCTATGGAAAGATTGCTCAAAAAGGATTCGAATTTCCAATGGACAGAGGAATGTCAACAGAGTTTGGACACACTTAAAGAAAAGATGATCACAGCGCCTATTCTAGTTTTCCCGGACTGGAGAAAACCCTTTCATGTTCATGTTGATGCTTCTTCCCTAGCATTGGGGGTTGTGCTTACACAATCTGGAGAAGGAAGTATTGACCACCCGATTGCTTACTCCAGCAGAAAGCTATCTATAGCTGAGAAGAACTACACCACTACAGAAAGGGAAGGACTAGCTATGGTGTATGCCTTACAGAAATTCAGACACTACCTATTAGGCGCTCACTTTAAAATGTATACTGACCATTCTGCTTTGAAATATTTGGTCAATAAACCAGTGTTAGGAGGAAGAATTTGCAGATGGCTACTGCTCTTTCAAGAATATGATTTCGAGGTCATTGTAAAGCCAGGCAGATTGAATGCAGGGCCTGACCATCTATCCAGGATAGAGTCAGGAGAGGAACCTACAAGTCTGGAGGACAATCTACCTGACGCACAGTTGTTTTCTATTCAAGCAGCAGACGAATATTATTCTGATATTCTTGAGTTTCTCACTACCGGGCAAGCGCCGGTTGAGTTTACAATCCAGCAGAAGAAGCAACTTGTTGTCAGAGCCGCAGACTTCACTTTGATAGCAGGCCAGCTTTATAAGTTGGGCCCTCACAAAGTTTTGCGCAGATGTATCTTACCACATGAAAAGAACGCTATCATCGCAGAAGCGCATTCAGGTACTGCAGGAGGCCATTTCGCAGGAAAGCCAACCGCGCAAAAGATATTAGCCGCAGGTCTTTGGTGGCCGACATTGCACAAGGATACTAAGGAATTCTGTAAAAGTTGCGATGTGTGCCAGTGCACAGGAAAACCCTCAAGGAGAGATGAAATGCCGCTCAGACCCCAGATTACACTGCGCGCTTTTGATAAATGGGCCATTGACTTTGTAGGACCTATTAACCCACCAGGAAAAAGAACTGGCGCAAGATACATCATTACAGCTACTGAATACCTCACCAGATGGGCTGAGGCGAAGCCAGTTAAGAACTGCGATGCTGCTACGGCCGCGCAGTTCATTTTTGAAAATATTATCACTAGATTTGGATGTCCAGTGATTCTCATGAGCGATCAGGGTACACATTTCCTCAATGAGACTATAGAGGCCCTTACTGAAGAATTTCAAATTAGTCACCATAAGAGTACACCCTACCATCCTCAAGCTAATGGTACGGTGGAAGCATTCAATAAGATTCTTGAGAATGCCCTGACGAAGATCTGTAATCAACAAAGAGACGATTGGGACCTTAGAGTCACAGCTGTATTATGGGCTTACAGAACCACTTGCAAAAAACTAACAAGTCACACACCTTTCAGTTTGGTGTATGGACAAGAAGCAGTTATGCCCATGGAATACATTATTCCCAGCCTCAGAATTGCGCAAATTACAGAAATGGCAGATCCTGATACTATGAATGAAAGACTTTCGCAACTGCTTGCCTTAGAAGAAGACAGAATCTTAGCCGGATTCCATCAACAGGTACAGAAGGCAAGACAGAAAGCTTGGCATGACAGGCATATTAAGAATAAAGTCTTTCAGGAACGAGACTTGGTACTCCTCTATGACAGTAAATTTACCAAGTTCCCAGGCAAGTTTCGTGTACACTGGTTAGGCCCTTTTCAGGTGATAAAAATAACAGACGGAGGCGCAGTTCAGCTTGCAAAGCTTGATGGAGAATTACTACCTACAATGATCAACGGGAGTCGGCTCAAGCTTTATCGCGACGGCCACTCCGCTCTGTCGACCTAATATATTGCTAAGTAATGCAGATGCCCAGTGTAGTTGAAAGAGGCACCGCATTCAGCCTACACGGAAGTTGCGAGACACTCAGTCTCCAGCTTCCTGCGCAGTTCCTAGAAACATCCGCGCATGTCTAAAGTTTGGTTGGAGCGAACATAGTTGCGCTCTTGTGAAGCTTCTCCCCGGACCGTTGAACTATCGCTCTTGCGGAGCTCCCCGTGTTAATTCACCGCTTGAAGAGTTCTCCTTGTGGACCCTTAGAGGCACAGTTCCCTAAGTTGAAATGACCCGCCGGAAATTTTGAATTACAGCAGTTATGTAGCCGCGTCTGAATAAATGAAGGATAAGTCCGCTATTTAAGTCTAGCCGTTCTGACGGATCCGGCTTGATCTCCGAAAGATTTGCATTTAACTCAGGCGCCGAAAGCATTAGCTTCTCCCGGAAGACTGTCACAGCCCATCAATCACACTAAATGCACCCCTACGACAAGGAGGATAGCGTGTTGTCAACTCATCTATAGCCGCCTATAGCTACGTTACCCCACTTGGTCGCATTTACTCACCTCTGGATATAAATACCTCACACTTGTATAATTTTTGGGTTACTTTCCTCGAGTTGCTAGCTTGTTTACGAATCCAAGTTATTGTTTTCAGAGCCGAGTCGTGCAGAGTATTTTCCCTTGTTTTCAGCGTCCATATCCTACGAAGGTCCGCCATTTGCTGTCCAGAGTGTTGTTCCCTACATCGATTCAAGACGGAGAACCTGTCAACTGAAGAAGTTGTTCGTCAATTCCTGCGCCGAGGCTTAGATTTCGGCATGACTACTCCAGTCACGGCTTCGACTTATGTACATCCTGGTTATCAGGATCCCAGACAGTCTCCGGCTACAAGAGCGTCGCCATCACAACCAGAAGAACCTGTTCCAGAGCCATTGGCGACCATGGCGAACTATATTCCGCCGCGTCCAGACGATGCGCCAGAAGTACAGATCCTGAAGAATGCAAAGTATCCCATTACGCTACCGCCACTACCGGCTAGTGTGCGGGTAGAAGGGCAACTGTTGGGACACATTCCACTGGTCAAGTTCTCTGATTTCAACCTCGGAGACTATAAGACATACCCTCAGTTCCAATTAGATAGATATCTGAATGTTGTGCATAATCCCACCAGACAAGTTGACGAGTTTATCCCGAAGGATTTTGTAGCAAATCTTGAGCGCCCTGGACTCCTGAATTTGTTGAAGCTACCGCACTTTGGGCGTAGCAATGAAGTGAACGCAGTCGTTAAAACACTGCTCTCATGCGTTCATGGAGGTTACCTTTGGCTCGGGAGGCCAATTGATTTAAATGTTGATTTAATTCACCGCATTACTGGTCTATCTAAGGCTGGTAAGGATCCCAATATTCATTTTGTGGGAAAGGACAAGGACAGAAAATTGACTGCACAGGTGGTGCAGAAGTATAACTTAACAAGATGAGGTCGGGCTTATGACCTCACTGCAGTAGAAGATGAGGCACTTCGATTTACAGGAAGTCTGCTTGCAGGCAGACTTCTCACCAAGTGCCGACCAAAGGAAGTCACTGGAGCTGTTGTAGAGCTCGCCATCGCAGCTGCGGAGGGAGAGCAGTACAACTGGTCTCTCTTCCTGCTGAATTCTTTCTTGGCTGATTGCCTGAATGTGCAGGACAATGCAGCCCAAGCATTCCATTTTTCATGGCTTCTAATTTTATGCACTCTCGTTGGGTGGAAGGAGCCCCCGAATACTCAGTTCCTTCCGCGCCGCGTAGGAGAGGTTGCCGGCATGCGCTACATCAACCTCTGGGATTCCCCTAATCCCACGAAGCGCAAGATGAATCGCGCTGTCTTTTGTGAGTACTACTTTCTCCTCCGAGATACCATTCAAGAAATTCCAAGGCTGAGCGAGGAGACAGCCACGTTATATGAAGGAAAGTTGGCTTTTACTGCCGACATACATCAACTTTACCTCCGCCCTTGCGGCATTCCAGACGAATGGGCGCTAGGCCTTTACAGAATGACTACCGAGGATGTTGAAGAAACCATCAAGTCTTGGTCGGATGAGTGGAGGGAGGCCGCCGATCTCGCATCCGCGCTGCCAACCGCCGCTACGAAAGAGAAGGATAAGGGCAAGGAAGCCCGTGAGCAAAGAAGTGATGAAGGCTCCACAGAACCGGCCACCAAGAAGCAGAAAGTGTCGCATCCCGCTGAGGCTATTCCCTCGGGGATCGACCAGTACATACACGAGCAATTTCGTGAGCTGCGCAATGCGCATGCTCACATCAGAAGTGCTTTAGATTTGCAGTTCGTAGAACTGAAAGGTCTCGCAGGAAGAGTTGCGCAGACCTATGCGCCAGCATCTACTTCGCAGGCGCCACAAGAAATTCCAAGTGCCGAGCGAGTTGAAGAACTCATAGAAAGGCATACTGTCGTGCATATTCCGACTACCAGCATGACACTTCCAGATCCGCTAACTGCACTGCAGGTAAGCGCAGTTGGGCCCGTTGAAATTAATTTGTCTCTAATTCCTATAGAGACTCTACAGCTAGTGCATGAGAAAGTTTCTCTTGAGTTGAGAGCTAGAGAGCTCTCTACATTTCAGGAAAACCAACGACTGCAATCGCAGGAGTTAGAGTTGAAGGCAATCCATCAGAATACCTCTGAGAAGCTTGCACTTTATGAGGCGCAAGACATCGGTATCATAAATGCAGTGGATGAGATTGCCCAGTTATTACCGGCTTGTGAGATTCAACCAAACCTCCCTCTGGTTGCAAAAGTTCAAATTATTGGCGAAAGGGCGAAAACCCTGGAGCAAGAAATAGTTGCTATGGCTGAAGGCCATAGAACCCAGATCGCTGAGCTAGAAGCTCGCGTTGCTGCGCATCCTACGGATGATGCGCAGGTTCAGTTTGAAGCACTCAACAGAACTTCCACGCAGATGAAGGATCGAGTACAGGAAGCTGAGAACCTGATGAACCAAGCTATGGAAGCTTGGACGGAGCTTGTGAAGCTCCCTTTTAAAGTTGGACTGTCAGAACAGGTGCAAGCTGCAGAACAATCTCTCACTGTTCTGAATGAAGAAGCTAAGGCCTTAACAGGCTTACCAAAAATGAAGAAAATGGGCGAAGTGCGCAAAATGCAGCAGCAACTGCACAAGCTCAGAACTGAAGATGAGAAGCTCACCAACAGCATTCAGCCATTCATGGATGAGTATGCTGAAATCGTTTCCCAGGTTGAGACAAAAATCAAAGAGATTGCTGAATCTCAGGAGATCATTGCTACCATCACTCCAGACGAAGCAACCGCAGAAACAGTGCAGACAGCTGTAGAGTGTGTCGATGAATTGGACTCCGCTATTGCGAAGTGGAAGAAAGCATTCGCGGAGACACAAGCAAAAGCAGATGCGCAAATCAAGCGACCACACGCCAGTGCGAGTGGCTCGAGGGCGAGCCACAAGTGAGTGTTAGGGGCCTGTTGGAGTCAAGGTCGTAGCTACGGTAAAAGCTGCGAATTTTGGGAAAAAAGCACAAGTATGGAAGGAAAGTGCTAATTTTGGGACAAGCACTAAGTTTTGGGCAAGAAGGAGACGGTGCGCAGTACGGTGCCAGATAGACAAGCTCAGCGAAGATCACGGACCGAAAATCGCGGAGCTCGCGCGCACGACAGAAGAGAATGAAGGCTGAATAGAAAGTTCAGCTACCATAATAAATAAGGCGATGGAGTAGAGGGCTCAGCTACCCTCATTTAAAGGCTTAGTACAGAAGTTATGGTTGCTCGGATCAAGGAGGAGCAACGGACCAGAGCATTGAAGGCGAAGGACAAGCGCCCATACCCACAATCTGCGCCGAAAGTCAAGGAGCCTGCAGGAAGCGGCGACGTGACTGCAAGCGGCGCCTACAGTACACCTAGCCATGTGCGTGGTTAGGGTTTTTGGGAATCACTGTTGGGAAAGGCCCACAGTTTTGTAAAGGTGCGACCGCCATGGCCACCTATATATATGAACAATTGTAATGGATAAATGTTAGTTGGAAGTTAGAGTTAGAGAGCAAGAGTTAGATACTCTTAGGATAGATTGATGTTTAGACTGCTAGATAGTCAGTCTCGAGGATAGATCATGTGTTGATTATCCTTTGTTAAGTGTTCTACCGAATCTGTAGAACTAGAGAAGAATCGGATAGCCGAGGAGCTAATCCCCGAGTTGCCAGACAGTCTGTGTGACGTCTGCGCCTTTGTAATCTCTGTAGAGAAGAGACCAGATTAAGAGAAGGGCTCCCAGCTGTGTGCGTGGAGTTTCCTGTAAGAATCTAAGACTGCAGCTGTGTGCGCAGCATATTGTATAACTCTATGGTTTTCTGGTTAATATAAACTCCCGTGGACGTGGTTTTCCTCGAGGAGAAGAGCTTCACATATCTCCCCTTGTTATAATGTTTGCGTGAATGATTAACTGTTTAAGTTCATTACATGTGTATGCAAAACTCTTGTATTACCTTTGCGAACGTTGGATTGAGTTTGGGAAGGGCCATTGATAGCCATCAGTGTTAAGAACTGAAGAAGCGGTGGAGCGCTGTCGCTGCAGCGATCGAGGACTGCGATACTTCGCTATTTGCGCAGGGCGAGGAAGTGCTTAACGCTCCGAGCAAGGATTAGTTGCCGTCTGCACTAGAGAGGAAGGAATTCGCGCAGTTGCGCTGAGGGGCCTGCGGGAAAGTCCGACCGCTGATATCTGAGGAACCAGAAGAGGAAAGAACAATCTTCGCGTCACCACGGTTGAGGAAACCTGATTCCTTAGCCCCCCATAGCCACTTCGGGTGAGACCTCGAGCTGCTGAGAAGCTCGTTGCCGAGAGGGCCAGTGCGCCAAGGGGTTTGTTGCTGCGCTTCATTAAAACCCGGGTCTGCCCAAGAAAGCAGCCAACACCCCCCCACACCCCCCCCGCTGGGGTGAGTGTACAGTCCACCTACACATCATATAGAACTGGGGTACAAACACGACTAATACAATATCATCTATGAGACTAGAAGATCTGGCTCCACAACCAACACCTGCAAATGCCACATAGGATTCCATGGCTTCCTTATTTATGTTAGTACCTTAACTATAAACATTTAGTGAAAAAACACAAGATGATCATAATAAATAATTTCTCATAAAACAGGCCTAAGGCAAGGTGGGCCCACGACTTCTCATGATTCTCCACAGTTATGCACATTTATATATTTGGTCATCCAGCTAGGGACACTTAGAATTAGTTTTCCCTTACTCCATCTCACCTCCCAGTCCTTCTTTGGGACTCAGTGAATAATTTAACCATTACATTCTCTTTCATTACAAGGCCAATGAATTGAAGACTCAAATAAATAAGTTGTTGAGAGATAAGGAATCACTCATGGAACCATTCTGGGCACAAGCATGCAAGCTTCAAGAGAAAGTCTCAAACTATCAAAAAACACTCTTTCAACAAATCTACAGTATCAAACAATTCATGTGAAGGATGCAGGAAATTGCTGCAAGCTCAATAGCAATGCATCAACATTTGAGTACTACTAGAAACAAGCTTAACAAACAGTTAACTTGGAGAGAAAATAACCCATCATTTCCTCCTCACCTCCCTCAAAAAACACTAGCGACAATAATGAACCTACTACAGCATTCATGGCTCGGCATTCAAATCTCGAGTGCATTATTATTTTTTATTAACACAATAAACAACAACAATTGCTTGGAGAGTCTTACCTGTACTCAAAAGTTCAAATTTAAGGCCACTTTTTACTTGATTTGAAACCAATTTGAAATTCAAATTTAGGATTATAGTGTTGGAATCATTGTTTTTAATAAGCAATGAAAACTATAAGAGACCATGTTAACCGGTACAATAAAATGAAGCAACATTTTGATTTTAAATTATAATATGTTCATACAATATTTTGGTAGTGTTGTTTTACTTGTATCTTTTTACACTGCATACTTCATGATTGAAAAGGAGAGTTTCATGCTTGACTTTTGCAATTGTGTTACAATTTGGAGAAATTGTTGCAACAACTGAGCATGAAGAAGCAACAATCATACCAGATATTGACTACTCCCAAATAGAGGAAAAAATGTATGAAGCATGTTTGAGATATATGTGAACATCAAGATACTTGTTTATATGTGAAGTTAAGAATGGTACGAATGTTGGCTGGCCGCCAATGGTTTTGCTTATAGTTTGGTGGCATATTTGCTTATTCCACTTCAATTTCATATCATTTGGATTTTTTTTCAATGGAAACTCATTAAATTATAACCTTCCCTTGAATCATTGTTAAAAGGAGTTCTTTTTATATGTTAGGAAGAGAGTTTAAAATGCTCATGCAAAGCAGCAATCAAGGACTCTGCACCGCCAATCAAGCTTGTGTTGTTTCCCACTTGAAAATATTATTTTACATAAAGGTTGCATTGATACGTAATGTTTATTGACACGAATACACTACTTGTGACATCCTTAAATCAAAACTTGGCTGCACGCCATAGCTATATTAATTCTTATTCCATTTCAACAATTGGATTTTACATCCCTGATTTTGTCAACTATTAAATAACATAACAGTGGTTATGACTAAATCATTTGCAAAATTTGCAAAACCAAATCGGCAGGGACATCGCCACTACTCTTCCATATACCCATAAAATATTTCAAACAATTACATGTTGAATAGATAGCTCTCTTCCATAGCACACAAAAGGTAGGAATAATACACAGTAACCTAGTCTGTCCACATCACTTATCCAAAGTAAAAACAATACATAGTAACTTACTGCTATAAATTTTA
Organism: Larix kaempferi; assembly: GCA_027924585.1. Lineage (NCBI taxonomy): Eukaryota > Viridiplantae > Streptophyta > Pinopsida > Pinales > Pinaceae > Larix > Larix kaempferi. Next base: position 24,982,660 of record BSBM01000632.1, on the reverse strand, counting down.
TCACTTACCTATATTTTAGAAAACTAATGGCCCATTGCATTCTCTTTTGAATTTTTTTTTCCTAAAACAAATTCTCAAATATTTTAGAAGCTATAATTGGAGAAAAAAAAATTAATTGTTTGCAGTGTATGGGATGTGTAATCCATTTAATAGCTAAAGGCCCATGTTCTTACTTTCCTCTGTAATGATGTTGTTTCAAAAACATTATGTGGTAGGTTATGGCCATATCTTATTTATATGCCTGGGCCCATGCTGCTCCTCTGCGGATATGTAATCCATTTAATAGCTAAAGGCCCGTGTTCTTACTTTCCTCTGTAATGATGGTGTTTCAAAAACATTCTATGGTAGGTTATGGGCATATCTTATTTATATGCCCGGGCCCATGCTTCTCCTCTGCATGTATAATGATTTTGCTTCAATAGCATCTTGGTATACCCATAGTATTACTTTTTTATTTTGTAATGCTTGTGTTTTCATAAAACTTTGTACTTTTCCTCAGATATTAAATGGCTTTGTTGTGAAAGAATATTTATGTTTAGTATACTGCGAAACAAGCATTTTCATATATTCATTTCCTTCTGTTTAACAATCTATTCTCCCTATTGACTTAGGCAGATCATTTTCACCACAACTATTCATGTTCATCATCCATGGTCATGATGCATGGTCATATTTTTTCAAATTGATTATATATTCCAGACATAGTAGTAATCTATAGTGTTGATATTACTAGTACATAGATTGTGAAAAAAACAGTTGTAGTTGGCTCACTGTGTTGATGAACTTAACATTATTTGTTGTTATGGGTTGAGTGCCTATGTCTTTGTAATCTGAGATTGTTACAAACTTTGCTCTTTTCCTACCAGTATCCTTCGCTGCTTGTGCCTATGTTTTTGTTCTTTCTAACTTTCCTCTTTTCCTATCGGCGTTTATTTTTTCCCCTCAAAAAGCAAATGCTAGTATATATTATTTCTTAACATCATAAATAATAATATAATATAATATACACCATATGTAAGGTAGAAGTTTGACCATAAATTAAATATTTGTTTTCAATAACATTATGGTAGGCAATTTATGTCATTATAACATAATAAGATATGAGACATATTTTATGTATGGCCATTACGACAACATAATAAGATAGATATTTTATGTGTGGTTATTGCAACAACATAATAAGATAGATATTTTAGGTGTGGTCATTACAACAACGTAATAAGATATGATAGGCACTTTAATTATATTTCCATATTCGAATGAAACAATGTTATATTGATCATTATAACATAATAAGATAAGATAATATTCTAACTGGAAAATTTTAATGGAATAATGTTAAATAAGTAATTATACATCATGCATTATGTGCGAGAAAAATTTAGTGGTTAAGAGAAAATTAAGATATTATAAATGGTTCATTAATCTTAATTTGGAAGATCAGAAGTATCTCTTGATAGTAACTAGTTTAAGGAATAAAATTAATATAGCCAAGATTAGAACGAACTCTCATGAGCTCCATAGCGAAACAGACCGTTGGTCTATTCCTAAAACTCCGTGAGCAGAAAGGGTTTTCCATCTTTGTGAGTCTATGAGCATTGAGGATGAAAATCACTTTCTCTTAGAGTGCCCTCCTTACACCCACATTAGATTTGAGTTTCACAGTATTTGCTAGAATACAAACCTTTCTAACATCCTAACTTTCCAAAACTATAGTGCGCTCGGAAAGCTTATCGCCAATCTTTTTGTGCACATGAACAAAATTTTAAAGCAAACCAAGTAATACCCGAATTAAGGTTCGATAAACTAAAATTGGTCTCAGTGAACATTAATCATCATCATCAAAGTATTATAACATTTAAAATCCTAATATCTAAATTTAAATATTAAAAATCCATACCCTAAAGAGTGTACTCCCTAGTTGTGTAGAAAGTACCAAAACTCAAGCTCATGGATGTCATAATTACCATGTTAGTTGGTTATGCAACCAAGGCAAGTCACCGTGTAAGACAAACACCAAACATTTTAGCGATATCCACATAGTTCCAGGAATTAATGTCAATCAACGTAAGCAACATTTGTTTCGTAGATAAAAGTTGAAAAGCAATTTACAACATTGCTTTCACTTTCAGTTATATTTATTTTCAAAATATGTCACATGAATAACTTAAGTTTACATTTATTTTTCACTATATTATATAGAATAAAATACCATGTGTAACTATGTGTTAAATATTTTTATATAAATCTAATCTACATATAACTTATTGTTGTTTATAACTTTTCTTATATTTTCAGAGTTATAATTAATAATTTTTAACTAATTGCATATTATATTAATTATAAATTTTATTATTTTTTAATAATTTTTTTAAAAATGAATTATAATTCTTACTTTATTTTTTAATTATAGATAAATTTGTAATTGTAGATTTCTCTTTTTGTTTATTTTAATATACCAAAATTATAATATTATATATATGTAAATAAAAACAAAAACTTACATATATAAAAAAGTGATTGAAGAAGGAATTTAACATTTTTTTTATTGATAGAGTTTCAGACAATCGACCTGTAATTGAAGTAACCATCTACACATTGAAACATTTTATTCGGAGGAGGATCAAGGTCTCTAAGGATGAGTACTGTTGATGTCAGTGGATTAGAGCCTCCCCACGTTAATGCTTTTCACCAACGGAAGATGAAAATCCCATTCCAAATCCGTCGGTGCAATGAATCTGCCACTCGTCGTTCACATCCGCATCCACCAACGTGATCAATGAAAAATGACAATAAATTATGTCAATTATGTCATCTGCGACCACCCACATGATCAATGGAAAATTGCAATAATATATACGATGACAGACCCTTTAGGCCATAGTGCATTAAGTGCATGAGTACATCGCATGTTAGGGGTTAAAGCCTACAATCATTTCCAAATAAGACATTTGTTATTGTAGACCAATCAAATTGTACATAAATAATTTTTAATATATTAAATATATATATAAATATATTTGCAATGTTAAACTTTGAAAAAAAATATAAATTTTAATTAGTCAAGCATAAACTAATACCTGGTCAACTGACGTATTGATTACAATATACTCTGCCACAACAGAGACAATAATAATAAAATATAATATATATTATATCTTAACCTTATAAATAATAATATAATATAATATATACCATGTGTAAGTTAGAAGTTTGACCATATATTAAATATTTGTTTTCAATAACATTACATTATGGTTGGAACTTTATGTCATTATAACATAATCAGATAAGATAGGTACTCTAACTAAATTTTCAATTTTCAATTTTAATGGAACAATGTTATAATAAGTAATTATATATTAGTTATTCTTTATAGGGTGTAGAATAAATGATGAACGGGTGTATTGTTAAAGTACTCCTTGTAATAGGTTGTCGAATATTAACTTACAAAATAAATTATAGATCAATCACACACTTTTCCATTTCTATAATATTATCAAAAGATTTTTAATATACTATCACAAGATCTTAGTTATACATGATAAATTAAAGTTTTGAGAAAATTATCCAACCTGCATCTAGATGAGGAAATTTGAAAAAACAATTCCCTAGACACATTTAACTTTCATTGTTATTTTAATTAAAATCTCATGATTTAAGTTAGGTGAAGTGGAGCTTCTTTTGAAATATAATCAATTTCAAGTTTGTCGACGCATGTAAAATATTGCTTTAACTATAATAACAAAAGCTAATACCGTTAAGTATGAGGTGAACTATAATAACAAAAGCTAATACCGTTAAGTATGAGGTGAACTAAGTGAATCTCAATGATAAAGGTAACATGGTCGATATGATATCATCAAAAGTATATATGGAGTATTGGACCATACTTGATCCGGATCTTGGGAGCTGAGAACCGGAAGACTTGAATGCCGAGAGAGGAGGAGATTAAGCATGCAAATCTGTCATAAAATCCACATGAAAACCCTAATATTGCATAAGAATAAGCATGAACAAAAACACATGAAGTGAATGGGAGGTGAGGCTCAAAGAGGAGCCCCACCTCTAAAACTAATTACCAATAACTCACTCAGATCTAAATAATCTCACAATGAACAATAGAAAATAGGAGAGAAACCAAATGAGTAACTTGATATCATGATAAGGCTTGCTAGGCCTTTATATAGCATTATTACAATGTGTTTTGAGGCTATACCATGGGCCAAAACTATGTGCTACTAAATACCATGGATGAGAGAGGGTGGCCTCTCTATTTAATACTTTTATGGCTTATACATTCGAATTTAGACCATATGCCCCCTAAAATTCGGATCAATACTTTAGTTTGATATCAACAATATAGTATCAACTAAACACGGGTTATGTGGTTCTCACTATTTTTGAAAAGTTGTGGTTTTCACTTTAGTCTTAATTCATTCAAATGAAGAGGCACCTCTTTTAATTGGGTCACACCTACTCTCTTATATAGGTGTAAGGGTCGATAACAAACCAAAACCAAATAAAGATGGTATTTATCTTGTAAATTTTGGTATTGTACCATCAATCATAATTTACATAAATATACATTATATAATAATAATAATAATAATAATAAAATGCCACAAAGCTATGTCTCTTTTCTAATTGTTATTATCAATACGATGTAAATTATGTGATACTAATGAATGGAGTCATGACTCATGGCCTTTGAGGATGATGGATTTTATTATTCTCATTACCATCATCATTTAATGTATCTTTTCCTTAGGAAAAAAATCATAAATTGTATTCATTAGGAGAGAAATTACACTATGTACATGCATATCGCATTTCACAACCATCAAAAGCATGGTCTTCAAAAAATTAAAAGTTCTAAAAATGTCTCCACACATTGGATCCCTCCACACACTAGATCTCCACATACATCTCAAATAATCCTAAGATACCAACATTAAATATTTTATAAAGTGTCAATGGGTTTAAAACAAGTACGTCGAGGGTTCACTAATGGTGCACATAGTATCATACATGCAACTCGAACAAAATATCAATATCACCGCCAAAAATAGAAATTGAAAAGCTTATTAGACATGGAAGGATTGGACATATTCCATAAAATGTCCATCTCTTGATTCCAACGCTACTCAAATTCTATAATCCATCAATGGAACAACTTTGGAAAGGGAATCAAGTTCATGTTTGTGCTCTCTGTACACATGTAAGAACAACATGCCATTAAAATCAAATTAAAAAATTATCAACTTCCTAAAGATAGGCCTTAAAACAAGTTTGAAATAATGTATTCCCCCTTTCATCCATTTAATAACCACCACATAGTTACTGAAATATTTGAACATTTGAGAAATTCTTTTATGTAATAATCATTAATAGCAATTTCAAAGTAAACAACCCAACAAAATTATTTCTCCCATCTCCCATCCTCACCTTGAACCTTATAAAACATTGTCATTCAGATAGAGAATTCCTCCTTCCCCACATCTTGAAAAAGATCATTGGCTAGATCCATAAAAAAAAAAGGAAACAAGCTTCAGACGTGTCATAATGAGTTGGAGAAATTTGTCTAGTAAACTTGTAGCTCTCAAATATAACCCTGTTGTGAATGACACATTGAAAGGGTGGTATTGATTTTCTTTTGAATATACATGCATTTGTGGAAAACCAAATGCCCCTAAAAGCTATGATTGGAGAGCCTTGAATTCTTTTGACTTTGGATTCATGAGCTAATTCTCAAGGCAATTAGCTATTGAATCTCCCTTCCACTCTTATTTGAACCTCGATATGTTATCCCTTTAAACCCATACCTATTTAGCATACACACATGAGATTGAGAGATGGCATATAGTTTCCTCATTTATTGATATTAAGGGCCTTGTTCATGATTTCCAACTACAAGAGGATTATTCATTTCGTAGGAGATCTAATCTTACAAAGTAGTTTCCACAACCATTGAATGTCTTCATGTCTCTCAAAACCAAACATGGATTTATACACTAGTATGGGAGTATAGAAACCTAGATTAGAATTTTTCATCCACACGAAAGCATCTTCTTCCTCTTTTGTTGTAACATGACTACCCTTTAATCTACCTATATAACCCTTCGATTGGGATCCTTCAATGCCTTCCAATATAAGGAGTGTTGCACTTTACCACTCTTGGTTCTAAATTGAAGTCAATTATGGAGAAGTATTATGTGTTAGATTGTAAATGCCTTTCTTTGTGAAGGAAAGTAATTAGGTTTCCAAGCAGCCTAAAATATTCCCCACATCCAACCTTAGAGCCACATAGGTCTAAAATTTGTTGTTTAACTTCCTCCACTTACCTTACCTCTTCCTCTATAACAGGATTTTATTTATTTATTGGTGCAATAACTTCTTTTTCCTTAACACATTCACCCATATTTCCTTTCTCTATTACAAGTAGATCCTTATACAAGGCCCCATCTACTTACTTGGTTGGCTTAGGGTTATCGAGTTCCTTCTACCCTCAAATTTTCATTAACATCTTTAGAGCACACTTGAATTCCAGATGTCAATATGCATGGCATCTCACACAATGAAGAGGTACCCCTACATAATCACGGATTTGGAAATGTTGTCTGAACTTTCAATTTCAATCACATAGATTCCACTAAGCCATGTCTAAGATCCACCTTGACCAATATGTGAGCTATATAACAATCATTTGAATTATTGCCTTAGTGCTATATGGACATAAGCAACTACAACCTTAGAGATTTGTAATTGATTCTTGGGATACTTGGCCTTTTAGGAAGGAAGGGCAAAAATATACCAACAAACAAAAGGAAAGGGGTTGAGTAGGTAGTTGACAATGGTTCTTCAATTAGTGGGTCATTGGGGCCTTTACTAGAATTGCTCGATGATCGATATAAGGGAAAGGTAGTGCCCACTAGTCGACTCGAGCGCATATCATTTGTAAAGATAAACAGAAAGGGGGAGAGATTTTGATGAGGCCAACACCAACAATCGTCTAATCATGTGGTAAACCCAAACAAAGCAAAGAGTCATTAAATTTGGACATAGAAGTAGAAGCTCTAATTGAACTTTTGTAAACTATAATTTTTCTTTAAAACAATAAAGAGACAAGCAAGCCATTTCGTATTTTGTATTCCCAAACTCCGACTAGAACTTCTCTAGGATAAATCTTTGTATCTTTGTGAATTTCTTCCATTGAGCTTTTTATTTTGAATACACAAAAATAGTTAGCTTAAACACACAAAGAATTAACTAATTAACATAGGATCTATGTTAGTGAATTGAATATGCCGTATAGCCATTGTGAACCCAAGCTGACAACTCCAACATGGAAGATGGAGGAAGTTCGAACATGTTAAAATAAATTTTTCTTACATTTTAGTATTTTCTGAAAATCCATACACTGATATTACAAGATCTGTAACTCCATTTGTTCAATCCTGTGCAATAGCGATCTTACAGATAACCAGAAACAAAGAAAAAGACAAGTCAATATACGGAGAGAAAGGACCAGACATGCATAAGATGCTTCATCCGACCTTCATGTCAGGCCTGGGGTCAAATGCCATAACTCTCACATAGCCTTCCTTTTCTAAAGGACAGCTGGGAAGCCGGTTCCATGTGTTTTCACTTACGCTGTAAGTGACCACCTCCATGACCCTCATACAACCATTGAGTATAAAGCAGGCGCAATCCCCAACTCCTATGCAGCTTATAAACGGGCAGTCCATGGAGTTGTCAATTTCATACAAAGTACTGTTAACATCCTCACACAACGACGAAGGCATTCTGGCGATCTCTTTCCACAATGATGAAGAAGAAGAAGAGAAGTCTGCCTTCAGCGTTTCAAACTCCCATATAATGACCTCCTGCAAAAGTCCCTGTCCCTCCCCGTCTTTGACATTGCCTCCTGTAACTAGAACCCGCGACCCACAAGTGAGCAGGTAAGGGAAAATGTGTTTTTGCTTAGCCATTTGTGGCAAGGCTGCGCAAATGAAAGTCCCATTTCTGATGTTGAAACCCATTATGCCCCACTGGTCATCTATGATCGTCAAGCAGTAGAAAGCAGCATCACAAAAAACCATCTGCATTCCCATACCTGGCCGCACTACCCACACATCCTCCGGCAGCTGTGCAGCAATCCTCCATGACTTGTCTTTGGAATCATAGATTTCCACTATATCGCCTTTCTCATCACACGGTCGACCCACAACGACCACTTTGTAGGTCTCGCTATTGTCGGCCTCCCCTTCCATGATGCCCATGGCTCTAACCGACCATAATGATGAGATGGGCGGAAGTTGTAGGAACGTTCTCGTGAGAGGATTGGAAACAACAAATCTTGGAAAATTGCCCAGGAAGAACAGGCCTGCAGCAGATCCATGACAACCAATCTGTATTTCCTTTTCTCTGAGGAAAGAAAGGGAGATGGAAGAGCTTCTGTTCCATCTCTGGGTGAAGAAGCAGTAAAACAAAGATTTAGGCATTTTAGGTTGGCCATTTTGCACGACCAGCCATGGCATCCTGTTGGAAGGCGCCTCTCGCCATTTGCTTGTTATGAATTTGGTTGATGAAAGGAGAGCATTCCATTCCTTGCGTACGCTGCGAAATCTACAGATAGATTCCACTGGAAGCCACACCAATATTTTGTATTTCAAATCGTCAGGCAATTCAGAAACCTTCCCCTGGTCGCCCATTATGATTATAATTAGCCCGAAAGCGCGAGGAAGGAGATGAAGATGAATGTAATTGCTTCTTCAACCAAATTATATAGCCGTAGATATTCGTGTTCTGCGATGGAAACAAAATAGGGTAGAGTCCGGTCCACTGTGCGTGTTCTTGAATTGTTATCCTTCTATGGTAATGAAATTTTCAAAGAATCGGGACCGCCTGTACCTGCCACTCTCTCATTATCAGAAATTTGATTTGACCGCCTGTAAAGAAATTTGATTTGAACAGGATGGAAGAATACGGATTTTAAATCATCCAATGGGCGTGTGATAACTTGCACTCAAATCGCTCCTTGTGGGCGATGGAAAATTTTCCCACCGGTCACAGTTTCACCTTTTCTTGTTTTAAAATGGGCCAAAACCCCAACGATATAGAACTAGTTGATGAAAACTAAGTTGGTATTATTAATCATGGTAATAAATTCATCATGGCTATGACAACTTATGGCATAGTTTTGTAGTAAATGGGATAGAACTACGATTTATGGTTATTTATATATATATATGTTTTATATATATTTATTAGAAAAGAGATATATGTTTTATCTTTTTATGGTTATTTATATATATATATATATATATTTTGGTTGTGGTGGTTTTTTTTTTTTAATTTAATATTGTGAAGCTTTGTATATCATTATGTCTTAAGCAAAGGATATATATTTTGGTTGTGGTGGTCTTTTTCTTTTTAATTTAATATTGTGAAGCTTTGTATATCATTATGTCTTAAGCAAAGGATATAAGAGAGTCATGTCAATGAACTTATAGGTTTTGTGAGTTGAAGCAATGAAGCCTCAAAGATATTGTGGGCTTGGATCCCTTATAAAATTTGCCAATGGATTGCATCATTTTTATCTATGTGTTGCATGGTTATTTAGGCATTTGAGTTGAAACCTTTTTCATGAGATCCATTCTACATAAGATATTGTTGTTTAGGGTATCTTGATTTGTAGCTTGTATTAATTTATTTAGTTTAAACACTGAAGAGATGTAGCACATATGTTCCACTACCAAAACTATAATAACCCCCTGCGCCCCCCCAAAATTCCTCTGTTTACATGTGGAAAGGATTTGAAAATTAAGATCTCTGTTTTCGTTGCTTTCTTCAATGATGTTTTTCTCTATGCTTGCCTAAATATTGGATCATCGCATTTGTGCTTGTATTCTTTGTTTAAGTTCCATCCACCTTGCCATGGAATACTCGTTGTGCTTGGGGTACATAAATGCGCTTTACAATATAGCTACAACTTGCTCCCATAAGACCTTGAACTTTAGACCTTGAACTTTATTTTAAAATTAAAAAAAAAGGGAGAATTGGAAAAGAAGCAAAAAGGTGGAAACCATCTTTTTCTTTTTTACAGGTTCACATTTTATTGTAGTTATGGGGTAAAAGTTCTTTGAGTGAGTGGAAAAACTTTACTAATTATGTTAATGTGATTCTTTCATATAGATGTGTGGGTAATTGTGAAATCATTTGCGTATAATCATGTTCGGGGTTTTTGATTGGCTCTTGATGCAGGGTTGAGTATCTCATTCTATATGAGTCGAATAAGCTATTTGAACTTGGATTTATTGAGCAAATTGATTCAGTAGAAAATGTTTGCTCGAGTCCCTCATTTGTACGTTCATTATTTAGTGCTACATTGCATGATTCCATTGAGGAGCTTTCTCGCACCATCATGCATGATGCAGTACGAATAATTGTTGGTAGAAAGTGAGTTACATAAAATTCATTTTTTCCTACGCTATACCTTTCATTTCTATATTTTGATATTTACTAGGATTCTTAATGTCATGACAGGAGCAACTTTTGAATGCATTTAATATTCTATGTATTACACAGATTTCCAAGTATCTGCACTATTTTAACCAAGGGGTATATCTTCTTCTGTAAAAAGCATCATAGTTGATACAACAGAAATTGAAGTTTGTTGGAAATGAGGAAGGAAAGCTGCTTGCTCTTCGTCAGATTTTTGGGGAGGTATGTTTGAAAAAATCCACAAGCATCTCTTGTCCTGCAACACTGCTATGTATTGTTTTTCATATATTATCTTTATATCTGGTGTGGTGTTGCTATTCTATCTTCAATATTGTATTTCATTGTTTTCATCTAAATTAATTTTAAATAAATTCTGAATTAAAAACTGTAAATTTATTTCAATACTCTGACCCCAACCCTTGACATTCCGCTGTGTTACCTTCATTGGAAAGTGGTAGTAGAAAAGTCCATATTGTCATTATCAACATTCATTAGCAGTGGAAGCTTTATCACAAACATTGTAGAGTCAAATATTTCGAAGTTTGGACCTTAGGTTTCTTTTCAACACCTTCAAGGGTTGAGATCACTTGGGGATTAATCGTATTATTTTGTTTAAATTTGAATTTATTTCGTTTGTTTAAAATTTGATAAGGAATTTTGTTTAATTTTAAATATATCAAAATGATCTAAAACTCAATTAAAGTTTTAAATTCGGATGCAACATTGAATTCCACAATAATATAAAATTAAATAAAATCTGTTAAATATAAACAAAATTTTTAATTATAAACAATAAAATTAAATAAAACAATTTTAAAATTAATATATGTTAATTATAATTAATAAATGTTTATTATAAAATAAAATTGATGGTTTTAACATTATAGTTATTTGTTTGCTAGAATTTCTCTAATTTGGCCTTTGGCTTAAGAAACCATGATGAGACCCACACCTTAACCAAACGAGCTACCGGAAATTGACAACATCATAATTATAATTATTTATTAATATTACTCTTTATTAATCCTCGTTCCAACTTGTGTTTAATGTGCCATGAAGTGATGGAGCTTACCTTTACATTTAACTCTGAATGATTCCCAAAGGTGTGGTGAATAATATGGACTAACATTATTACCTTCAGATCAAGAATTTAGGCTTCAAGACTCCTACTTATGCTAAATATATTGTGCTCTGCCTCTTATCCATTTGTACATGTCAATTTGATTGTTGGATGTTTTATTCAAAGAAGGATCACGGTATATGGCTTAATGAGATGGTCTCATTTATTTTGAGATACCCTTCATTACTTCGAGTGGCATTGTTTTCCCTTTCATCACCTTTATGGTTTTGATGATGAAGAACATGGAAGAAATTGAGGGTTTTGAGGTTCTTGATCTCATAATTTATTCTTTCAATCCATCTAGTGAGAGTGATGTATTTGAGAGAGGTGACACCATGAACCAAATTGATTATAATTTATGAGTCTCCAAACACTTCGAGGCATTCTAATACTAGAAGACAAGCTTGTAAGCGGCCTTGATAAAGAGCAATAGCTTCTTCTTGATTGTTTGTGTTTTTTCCTAGTTCTCATTCATAGTGTAGTTCTTATTTCCTACTGGGATCCAAAAGTACCCCTCTTGCACCTATAGCCCCTGGGTATCCCTTTGAGTCTCCATCAAAGAACATGATGCTTTTTATTTACATAATTTTCCCATTTTGGAACTCATCATTGAATAGCTTCAATTTCTATTTCTTGTCTACTTGAGAGATAGATGACTTTTTTTTGCAAAGAGGGTGGTTCCAACATATCCCTTAACTAGTCCCTTTCATTTTTATCTAACTGTTGCATATTCTGATTTAAAGCCTTCTTAGTTTGAAGGTAATCTTTTCATAGCCTGCGAGCTTTTATGGCTATTCTTCGAGGGTTGTCACACTGCTCTTGAAAAATAGTGTCATTCCTAGATAACCACACATTCGAGCAAAGATACTTGGGGAGAATATTCCAAACTCTTTTAAGAAGAGGTTTTATTTGAAAATTTCCTTTGTGTTCGATATTCTAGAAGGGCTCAAAAGTCCTCTCTGCTATAAATATTAGTAGTTAATAGTTTGTCATGCACTAGAATATGGAATTGATTATATTAACTTTGGAAATGCCGTTTGGATTCCACACATACTTCCACATCCTGGAATTCCGAGGAAGAGGAAGATTTTGTAGTTCTGAATTGTATCCTCTCTTTTGTTACTGGGAGCACAACTGTCCAAGGCTATGCGTAGCTCATTCGAAAGAGGCATCAATTTTTAATGAGTGTTAAGAACTTTCTAGCCTATCCATTTATCATTACTCTCATTCCAATTTGAAATATCGCACGAGCTTTTCATTCCTTGCTCATCCATCCACTGTTTCAGATGTATAAGATTTTGTTTTTGCGTCAGAGGAGGCCTCCCCATTATGTTGTTTGCTTATACTAAGATGCGTAAGGGCTCCTTTTTGTTACAACTTGATAATATGATATAAAGGGGATATTAAAAATGGGTTGATAAAAATAGATACGTGCAATATTTGGTGAAAGTTGGGGTTTTCTTAATTGGAAAGGTATATTAGGAGGGGGGTTCAACAATACAATTTTAGGAGGAGTTTTCCAATATTTAGTGAAATTAGGGATATTCTTTAATATCCTATGAACGGTCGTGCTATGTAACAAGTTCACTGAGTGAACCCCCCATGGCTCCTAAAAATGCAAAATGAGTACGAACTATCATCACACCATATTTCAAATTCATTCAATATTGATGTTTAGTATTTGCTAAGGAACTTTTAAAATTTTAAGATCTCCATGTTTGAGACTTAGATGTAAGTTTAAGTTTATCCATGAGATTTATTTTCAAATTTAAAGGTGTGGTGGAAAGCTAAGTTGTCTTTTGTTTCCAACCAATGATTTGAATCTAAGCACAAATTAAAAAAACCAAAAATGAAACAAGTAAATAATACAACTATAATTCACAAGAGATGTAATATAAAAACAATTTTACCCTTTTTAATTGTATCTGAAAAAGACATCATAACAATTCACACAGCATGTTACATATGATCCAATATTAATCTTCATTGCATTTTTTTGCTAATATGTAGTGTTCATATGTACGAACCATTACGCATTACTCATAATACCATCATGAATAAATCTAGAACATTGTTAAAATGTCTCATTCAATATTCTTATGAGAACTCCCTAACTAACTTCCCATCCATTCGTTCTCTCTATTCGTGCATTATAATACCTTGTAACTTAGCTATTCTTCATTATTCAAAGTAATTATTATTACTCAAGGGAACTAAAACTGAGCACCTACTGCATAATTTCAAACATATAAACACATGGAGCACACATATATATAAACAAGTAGGCATCATTTGTATACTTTATTCTTGGATCACACATATAAGCACATGGAGCACACACACACACACACACACACACACACACACACACACACACACACACATGTCTCTCTCTCTCTCTCTCTCTCTCTCTCTCTCTCTCTCACACACACACACACACACACACAGGTGTGTGTGTGTGTGTGTATTCCAATCCAAGCTCAGTGATTAAATGAAAGCATAAGATCATTAGGTGTATGATTTGAGGAATTTATGAAGTAGATGATGTTGAAAGCTTTCCCCTTCTAAGCCAGGGCTAGGGTGTTTTTGGTGAGATCCGAGCGGATCTGCACAGGGTGTCAGTCGGGGCTGAAGGCATGCTTGCCCGCCAACACCTGGTTGGTGGCAAGCCTATAGATGGGTTGCTTAAAGGTTCAGCTCATTCGGGGGATAGGAAGGAAGCAAATTCAACGAGCGTAGAAGGCAGAGAGAATGGAGGAAAGTGGCGGCTGGGGCCAGGAGGATGTCTACAAAAAAATTCAGCGATCTCGACCATTAAAGTTCGTGTAGAGAAGGTAAGAGAAAAGGTAGAACAATGGAAGGAAAAGGCTTTGATTGGCAAATTCATTGGAATCTGGCCCAGGGAAAAAGATCTGGTTAGATGGATCAAACAGACCTAGAACCCAAAAGGTCAATATGATCTACATCTGGGAGCCAAGGGTTTCTTCACCATAATATTTTTTAATGTGGAAGATTGAGATAGAGTGCTAGAAGGAGGTCCCTATTTTTTCTTCTCGGTAGGTTTGTATCTCAGACCTTGGAAAGAACGTTTTAACCCTCATGTTGAGGATGTAAATATTGCGCCAGTTTGGATCAGACTCTACTCCCTTCCATGCGAGTTCTAGGACCTCAAAATTCTGTAGGACATAGGTAACACCCTTGGTGAATTTGTCAAAGTTGCAGAACAGACCAGGAAGCAAAGATACAGAGCTTGTGCCTGGATCTGTGTTTACATGGATCTTTCCAGCGAACTACCCGAGGCCATCAAGCTGAACTATGAAGACGAAGAGTGGGTCCAACCGATCGACTATGAACAACTACCCTTCAGATGTAGATCCTACCATGAATATGGTCATTTTGGCAGGAATTTCCCACGGATCTCTCAACCGGATCCCTGTCTAACCCATGATGCTGCGAGTAATAAGGATAAGGATGGATTCACCCAGGTTAAGAACAGAAGAAAGAGAAAACCTGAGGATGTTCAAAGGAAAGGGAAAGGGAAGATTGAGAATGGAGCAAATAGCCTGAACCTATTCCAGATCTTGGAGGAGGTGGATGACAAAGGAGAGAAACTATAGAAAGAAAAGGAAGCTCAGATCAAGGAATAGCCTGCAGAACCAATCCACCCATCATAGGCTCCACCCCTGGAGGAACCTTTGGATGCCATGGAGGATGATGGGGAGAAGGAAGTTGAACTGGGGGAATTGGATCTTGATGAGATTGAGGAGTGTGAAAAAAAGGGGAAGGGCTATGTATCCCAAAGACAGATTGAACTCCTTCGAGAAGCTATCATCAAGTCTAAAGCATCACATAAATTGGGAATCAGGGTTGACGCCCAATTAGGGTTCAAACAAAAATCCTCAACTGATGATTCGAAGAAGGGTAGAAAATCAAATAAACAACGTATAGCAGAAGTAGGAGTGAAGCTAATTGAATCGGGGCTGTATCCAACGATTACGGCAACCCTCTTTGATTCCGCAAGAGTTTCTCAATGAAGGTAGTGACCTGGAATGTTAGGGGGTGTAATCACCCCAGGAAAATCAAAGCATTGACAAGGAAAGTTAAGCAAGAATGACCAGATGTTCTCTTCGTGCAGGGATCTAAATGCTTGTCTGCAACTCTGGAGAAGAGTGGACAAAGAATCTAGAGGAGAGCGGGGGTTATGGAAACAAATGCCATTGACATTGCTGGAGGTATGGCTATTATGTGGAACCCTCGGTCTGTTTTGTTATCCAACTGGAGAGCCAATAGGTTCTCCCTAATGTGCGATTTAGTATAGTTGATTCCGCGGTGAAAGGATCACTGGTCAACATTTATGGACCAACTGCTGCTAAGCCAAAAGAAGATTTTCTTCACTTCTTGTCTTGGTTATTTGCTCAAGCTTTGGATGGATCGTGGATTATGGGTGGGGACTTCAACCTGATCACCTCTTTCGATGAGAAAAAAGGTGGGCGCAGACTATTGGATAGATTCCAAGAAAGGTTTAGGGATATTCTAATCCCCACAGTCAGCTGATTGACATTGAGACTGGAAATGGGTGGTTCACGTGGAACAATAAGAGGGGTGGGCCCCATCTCATCGCCTCTAGAATGGATAGATTCTTGACTACGAAGGATATAGCTCATGAAATGGGGGAATTCAACGCCAGTGTCCTTCCCACGGCTGGCTCTAATCATTTTCATATGTGTCTCACGTGTGACCTTTCGTCTAACAACCTGTTCAGACCTTTTCGTTTTGAGCAATTTTGGTTGGATCACAAGGACTTTAAGGATCTAGTGGGACAGTGGTGGAAGGAATTGGTCCCCCAGGAGGGATCAAGGATGTATCAGTTTCAACAAAAATTGAAGGCTCTGAAATCCAAGAACCGCACCTGGAATAAGGAGGATTTTGGGAATATTTTTGAAGACAAAAAACAGTTGATCGCAGATCTTGAGCTAGTTCAAAAGCTTCAGATGGAAGAAGGATGGAGTGAGGAGTTGAAAGAACGGGAGCATAACCTTCTAGAGTGTCTTGAAGCTCGTGAGAGGTAGGAGGAAACCTTATGGAAGCAAAAATCCTGAATTCAGTGGCTTCAGGAAGGTGAAAGAAATACTAAGTTTTTTCACAATTCCTTTATCCAAAACAGACATAGATCTAAAATCTTGAAAATTCGTAAATCCAATCGGAATATTGCTGAATCCAGAGAAGAAATAGAAGAGGAACTTGTTCATCACTTCAAGACTATTCTAAAAGAAGACAGGCTTTATCGTGGTCCTGACATTGGTCATATCACATCTCTCATCCCCCGTCTTGCCACTCAGGAACACAATGAGGCGCTTAAAAAGGTTGTGACTCTGCAGGAAGTGGAGGAGGCTGTGCACCAAATGGCGTTAGGGAAGGCCCCTGGCCCTGATGGCTTCACCTACAACTTCTTTCACCATTTTTGGGATCTCATTAAGGTCTAAGTCCACCAGCTGGTGTAGGAATCTAGAAGCAATGGGGGTGTTTTGAAAGCATTTAATGCTACGTTCCTATCCCTAATTCCCAAGGAGGAAGGGGCTGAATCCCCTGGAAAGTTCATACATATTGCTTTATGCAACGTGATCTACAAGATCATTTCCAAAGTCATTGCTAATCGGCTTAAGCCTCTCCTCCCCACTTTGATCATCCCTGAGCAATCAGGGTTTGTGGAAGGGAGACAAATCATGGATGGAATCATATTGGTCCATGAAATGTTACACTCACTCAAGGTTTTGAAGAAGCCTGGGATGCTTGTAAAATTAGACATTGCGAAGGCCTATGATAAGTTGAATTGGCAGTACATGCGTGGTATCTTGGAGGCCTTTGGTTTTAATCAGGTTTGGATTAATTGGGTCATGAATTTGGTTACTACTCCCTTCTTCTCCATCCTCCTAAATGGAACTCCAACGAAGTTGTTAAAGGCCTCTAGGGGTATCAGGCAAGGTGATCCTCTGTCTCCCTTCCTTTTCATTATTATGGCGGAATCTCTTAGTAGATTGATGCATTCCCTCGCTGCATCTGGAGTTATTAGGGGGCTTAAATTACATGAGGGTTTGGAAAGATAGACTCATCAACAATTTGTTGATGACACCATGTTAATGGGGCACCCTTCAGTACAAGAGGCCAGAGCCTTCAAAAATTTTTTGGATATTTTTTCCAAAGTTTTGGGGATGGAAGTAAATCCTAGAAAATCCCAGGTGTTCTTCCTCAACACCCCAGGCATGACCCAATGCAACATCATCAGGATTCTGGGTTTCTTGCATGGCTCATTTCCATCTAAATATCTGGGTGCTCCCTTCACGAAAGTTATGATTCGCAAGGTGTCTTGGCTTGATCTAGTGGATAGGATGAAGAAAAAACACTCAAACTGGACGTTGCGCCCCCTAAACTTTCCCAACAAGCTTATTTTGGTCAAATCCATATTGCAGGATATGCCTGTTTATCTGTTCTCTATACTCTCTGCGCCCAAGTTTATCCTAAGGGAAATTCGAAGCATCCAAAGATATTTCCTCTGGGGCAGTAGGGAAAACAAGGCAAAGTTCACTCTGGTTGGGTGGGAAGAAGTATGTAATCCCAAGAGTAAGGGGGGGCTTGGCCTAAGAGACCCTGAAATTCTGAGTGAAGTTTATGGGGCAAAAATTTGGTGGCATTGGTGCAATCACCAAGGGGAGCCCTGGGAAAAACTTTCACACATCAAGTATGCCCGAGATAGAGAGATTGGGAAACTGGTCAGATACAATGAGGTTAAGCAGGGTTCTCACATTTGGCTAAAAGCCTTCGTGGTAAGGCATTTGGTTCAGGATCATTGCTTTTGGTAAATTCACAATGGGGACGAAGCCAACTTATGGGAGGATTCATCGAACCAATTCCCCATCCTGAGCGTCGACCCTAGATGGAAAACCATAAGAGAAAGAGGCCTAGCCACTGGTAAATCGAAGGTCTATCACTACTGGAACCATAATGCTCAAGAATGGTATAGGGAATGGCTTTTGGCTGGAAGTTGGGATGGATATTCTGAGGCCGACTCTCTATATTCCTTTCATTCCATACTGAAGGAATGACTTGTCTGATTAAGTGCTTCCCCATACAGACTTCACTGGGGTTTTCTCAGAAAGGCACCTTTGGTATCAAGGAGGCTTATGTAATTCGAATTCAGGAAGAAGAAGAGGCTAGGAAAATCTGGGGAAAGGTTTGGGGTATGAATAAATGGCCAAAAATCATAGTTTTGTGTTGGCTAGTAGTCTGGAAAAAGGATTCTAACTAGAGAAAACCTGAGGAAACGGGGGATTTTTTGTCCTTCTCGGTTCCCTCTCTGCTATAACTTGGAGGAAACCAGTGATCACTTTCTTGATTCCTTCTTGTTTGCATCTACGATTTGGGACAGGGGTGCTGCTATTTTTAGGAGGTGTCATCGAGTAAGAGGCCATCTGGATCAAACTTTGAATTCATGGGATCCCAAAGATTTTTCTAATCCTATCATGGGGCTGCTATGGCAACTTTTTCCTCGAATGGTGATTTGGTCCTTATGGAAAGAAAGGAATGAGCGCATCTTTAGAGAACATTCCAATTCTGAGGAGATGGTCTGGATGAAACTAGTTAAAAACATGATGGAGACCATTCGATGCCAGCAATGGTCTGACAAAGATAAATATTTAACCCCTGGGGACTTTCGTATTGTTGAAGGATGGGGTCTTCGTTGCTCTGACCTCGAGGGGTTGCATAAGAAGGTTTTGATCTGCAGGCCTGAAATACCTTCCCAGTGGTTTCCCCCCATATCCCAGGGTTACAAATATAACTTTGATGGTGCCTCCCAGGGTAATCCGGGTTTGGATGGGTTTGGTGGTGTCTGCAGGGACTGGTTGGGATCCATAGTGAAGGTCTTTTTTGGTGCAATTGGCCATGATTCCAACAATTCAATGGAATTGGAGGGTCTAATTCAGGGGCTACGATTGGAAATCACAGAAGCTTGGTTCCCGGTTGTTCTTGAAGGTGATTCGTTTATTATTGTCCACATGGCTAGGAAAATGTCCTTTGGGAAATATCCGGAAAAATTCTCCTCCAATTGGCTCCTTCTTGCTATGTTGGAATGTCTTCGCGAGCTTCTTCTCGACCATCCGACTGTCTCCTTTGGCCACATCAAGCAGGATGCCAACAAAGTGGAGGACCATCTGGAAAACCACGGAATTGAGGATGGGACCCCCCTCTTGGTTTGCAATTTGATCGATAATCCTAACAACGAGTGGATGAGATTGTGTCGCCACCTGGCATAGGAATATCTTGCGAATTTCAATCATATAACACCTTCGGATACGTCTCTCCTGAGCAATGCAAATGTGGGTGAGGCTAACATCCGGAGGGAGCCCCGTGTCATGGCTCTTCACTGTTTGGAATGACACCTGCTTTTATGAAATCAGTAATGAGAGGCAATGCATGGTACAATCTCAAGCATGATATATGCTGTGAAAAGACTCGGAGCATCCTCCGTTCATTCCTCATCTGTCCTTTTTTCAGATCCATGATCGGGGTAGTTATTGTGGTGATGGCGGGCCTGTACTTAACTTCAGATTTTCATCATCATGCAGTAAATATTATGAAGAGCCATCCTGCTTCAAATATGGTCGTTCTGCCCGCGTCCAAATTTATCTGCTTCCTCAGTTATCGGGTAAGTCTTTGCAGAAAACGTGAGTTGAGAACTTCTGAGGGTCCAAACAGGTAGTTTTTGTGGGCAAGGCTGACTGAACCTTTCTCTATTATCCTCATGGTGCTGAAACGTAGGCTCCCCTCTCCGTCAAGTGGTGAATCATCTAGCCTTGGCGGGGCCAAATCCGGCCGGGTAACTCGTGCTTCTTCTAGTTCTCATTTGCGGGAAAGGGATGAATTTTTCCGTGTTCGCATCCCTTCCCCCATTCGTGAAGAAATTGAAGGGATTGAGAAGGGACTCTGGGAAAACGTCCAGGCCCTATCCATGGGAGAAATTTACAAGGACTTGGAGGACTGGGTGGTAGACCCAGGAAATACGGCAGGTCGGGCCTCTCTTTATGAACGAACTCTCATGACCCATTGGGTGACTAAGAATTTGCTGGCCAATGTTCTGATAGACACGACCAACAAACGCTTGGGTGATGAGGAACCTGTTAGATCATGGAAATCGCACAATTTAGACAATAGGGTGATACACTCCAAAGTGGATGCCATTGCTAAGAAATTGGGCATCACTTTCATCATTCAAGGTGTGCGTGATGGAGATGGGAGTGGTTACAGTCACGATGGTGCTCTCACTCGGTCCGAGATTACAGGGGACATAGACACGATCCAGAATCTGTCGACTACTAAAAATCCTACCCCGGACTCTGCCGGTCGGCTCCCGCAAACTGTTACCATTGACTAAGGTGCTATGTTTTGGTTTTTTGTTTTGGTCCTTATCTAAGTCCCTGCTAGATGTATGGTCACCGTTGAGGTTTAAGACAGTTATGTCACTTCTAAATTATGGGGTTTGTATTAAAATTATGGACAGCTAGTATTGTCTTGTTTATGCCTTTTTCCTGTTTGGCATACAAAGTCGGGAATGTTATGGGTCTACTCTGCTACATTTGGACGGATTCTGGGTTCCTGTTTTGACCTTTGTTGGTCGGGAAAGCCTCTGTTAGTGATGTGTAGCTATGTAATCTTTCTTAGCATGTAATATATAGTTTGTTTTATTTACAAAAAAAATAAAATGAAAGCATAACAGGAACAGAAAGTGAAGACTACCAAGACTTAATATTCCAAAACATGGTGGGAATAAAAGGATTTCTACATTTGAATGTACACACAAAATCAAAGGGAATCTACGAATGTTCAATATTGCATTCACTATTTCTTTAAAAACTACCCAAATAGCTAGTGATGCAAAGACCGGATTGAACTTCTGTACCACACAATGTATAATCCTTTAATTGAAAAAATATGGTGAAGCATCACGCCTCTTCAATGTTTAGTATGACATAGATAAATTACAATGCTCCTTTCTATTTGGATTCTCACATTACAACATATAACGCATGCAGATTTATATATTATAGACAGCATCGAGCATAAGGATCCCAATAATATTAGAAACTGAGAATCAATATACAATGAAGGATTTACAATTTGTCACGTTCCCATGATTAATTCCTCCTTGGGTACACTGGTAAATTAGGAATATATTCAATAAAAACTATGATGCCGCATAGGAAAAATGAGGCATGCTGGTAAATATCCACATGTATAATTGCTAGCTACATAACCATGCAATAAGCTCTACCAAGGTATTGATCTTCATTTTATCACAAATATGCTCCTATTGTTGAACAAAGAGAAAGGATAGATTTGTCGACAATTCTCAATCTAAAATTGTGAAAATGAAAAGAATTCATATGATATTTGCAAATATTATCTTCTAGTTAATTCTTAGAAGGAATTTGGAAGCATTTATTATTTACAGTCATATAGCCTTTGTGTTGATGACTGGAAAAATATGTATACACTGAAAAGCACTTTGTCTGAAACATAAACAATTAGAAGTAACAAAATATCATATCAGATTGGATAAGTGACTATCATTGAATTCAGAAAATGGTGAACAATTTTTTTGTCTACATGCAATCCAGAGTTATGGAAATCAAGAGCTCCACGTCCACGAACAATATTTCAAGACTTGGAAAATTATACAAGGAAATTGTCAATCTTACCAAAGGCTTCAAAATATGTAGAATGCTTAAAGATTTAGTTGTCAAAGTAAATGTTTCATGTGTAGATTTATGCGTTGTAGTTAATGTAGAAACAAGAGACAACAATTATAACGTGATGGAAATTATAGCATCCTAGTATTTGCAATAGGAATTAACATATCAAAATATTTTCCATACATCCATGGTTAAAATCGTTCCATCAAATGCCAATGTAGAATTCTACAAACTATGGATGTTATGTTTCATGAAACAGATCAAAGAGAAGAGACTGCAATTGAAGAAAATTTTCTTGCAAAATTATACTACAACAAGCTCTATATTAATAATGGATGCAAACTCTGTTATACATACACAATCTTTTGAAAATACTTGAAGAGTAATGCAAGAAACATATTATAGATGGGATATCCACTGTGGTGTTTAATTAAATAATATGGAAATATAGTACGATGTTATTTTTTATTGATAAAATATGTTTCCTTTGTAGATATTTCTATCCCTGACAAAGATAGAATCACTAGCATATCTAGAAACCTCCTTATCAATACCAAGTTCCAACCAAAACCCTATCAAAATGCAAGAGCTAATCTCTCCCAGGGGAAGCTTAGAGCGAGCGGGAAGAAGAGATTGAAGAGGCCCTTTGATCCTTATTCCAGTCGACCCCTTTGGACGAACACGATTCTCTTTAACAATTGACTTGACCGTTAGAATTGTAAGGATGGATGGCTCAACACCAAGGGAGGATATATGCTCTTTGATTAAAAAAACAAAACAGTCTAAGGATTCTAGGTATAGAAAGACCAAACACTTGCCACATTTGGTGTTTTTTTCCCATCACAATATAGAAAATCCTTCCCATCACAATACAATACAAATAAGGAAGTGGACATCGATAAGGCCTCTAAAAATTGTTAGTTCTAAACCTAATTAAGTGTAAAAATGCATACAATTCTTAAGCATAAACATAAACTAAAACAATAATGGACACACACATTACACAGATATTTTATCATGGAAATCCTTACCCAGGGAAACAATCTTAACTAGAGATTCACCACTCTTTTTATTTCATTTTGTGTTAAATCAACCATTTACAATACAATATATAGGTCTTTACCAACCTTTGAAACCCTAATTCCTAAACCAGAATTAGAATACAATGGGCCGAAAACCATTAGCCGAAAATAGCCAAAAATGAGGTGAAAAATAGCCCAATTTTTTTTCCTCGAGGGCTTCACCACCGAAACTTGGAACAAGGGCGCACTGCCCCCCTAGCTAGAGGGGTATGTCTCCACCAAACCCATTTAATTCGGGGGCCATCCCTCAAACCCTTGGGAGAAGGAGGGTAGTCATGCAGATAATATAGCACAACAAAAATATTCTTAAAATTTTACATTCTATATATGAAATAATCGTACTGAACCATATTTAGCAAGCCACATAAAACTTGATTACCAATAAATAGTACATGAACCCATGTAAATTAGTTCACATTAAGCTTACGACGACACTAGGAGTTCCTTGTGCCAAGCAGAACTAGAACCTTCCATCCCTATCTGGTTATCAATGGCAAAGAAGATTGTGGAAATTAGAGAGTGTGGATCTTTTCCAGGACCAGTACATCTAAAAACTGGTCAACAACTACACTACACTAGACTAAATTTTTTCTTTCTATTCAATGCCCAAACATTTTTCCAAAACAAAGTAAACAGTTGGAATATATAAGCACTTGTCATGATTAAGATATACAGAGAATCAAAATGGCATGAACATGTTGCAAAGATGGTTACCATAGGTGGATGAAGAAATTTAAAAACATTTTATTGCAACAATTACAAATATATTTTTATGACTTAAATACGATGTTAGGTTCCTCCTAAAATCCTTAGGAAGGTTTAAACGTACCAGGATTATCTCACATGAAACATATCTTATCACAATTTAGTTAGTGTAGACGACATACTCACATTTGATTCAAAATCCATGGTGGACACAACTATGGATTCCACGGCATGGAAACCTCTCCAATGGGAGGGTCTGAGGCTAATTCCCCCCTTCCAGAACCTTGAAAACTGGCATCAAACATCTCAATTTTCAACCAAATACTATTTGAACTTGTGGTATAACAGTAATGGCATCGACAAGTTCGAATCCCAGGGAATGCAGGTTCTTCTAGCAACATCTTGAGCTTACCTTATCAATGAGCTCATCATCATACATCCATGTCATTGTGTTTTATCCTTAGATTCAGGATCCTACCACCACTAAATATGGTTGATGAATGAAGGTACTCGCCGCCAAATTAGGGGTATATTAGTATTCTTTATGCAAATGAATCATAAAGGTGGCCTGCAAAAGTATCGATCTCCGTCTTATTATTATTCGTAAGCACACTGTTACTGTTGGATTTGAACCTTGGACTTAATTTCTGTCATCTATGTGGCATTACGACTTCAAACTACAGGAAAAGGGGAATATGCAGTTCTTAAAGGGAAACTTCTTGATTTCTTAATGTTTTGGTTTCTTAGAGTGTTCAGCAAAACCTTATAACAAGGCCAACTACTTACAAGACCATGCCTCTCTCCAGCCTAAAACACATGCTTCTGCGGATGTTGGGCTTGAGTGTAAACCTATGACAAAGAATTGGTAACACTGCAAAAGATGGTATACATGGTCTTCTCAATGTCAACCTCATCCATCCCTGTGTTCTCTGACTTCCTTTTCTTTTCCATTTCTTTCTCCGGAAGCCTATTTCCTCAACCCAAGACCTCAAATTTAACTTTAGCAACATCCTAAAATACGAGAAAGCGCATAAATATCATAAAATCAAGAAGGGTAAAAAGACACAAAACGGGGTACAAGCAGATTCAAGTCAAGAAGACTTCAATACCCCAATAAAAGTTACATAATGGGTATTTGAATATAAATGTTGAGATCAATTGCCAATCAACATAATTGTTTATGATGCACCTAACTCTCGCATTGATGGATAGCAATTGAGGTTTAATGAACATGATTTGATAAAAAAAATAATTAAATTATGAAGTGGGTATTTCACATACAAATGCAGAAATTGAATCACGGATAGATATGATGAATTCCTATTGTACTCGAACACATACCTTGGAATTCATAGATAAATTCAATAAGAGCATCGAGTTTCAAACAAAAATGTATTGGACAAAAGAAAAACAAATAAAAAAAGGAATAAGACAATTTGCTGAAGGAATAGATTGATTCATACCTGGTCTTGGATTTGTGGGTCATTGTCGTTGTTGAAGGGGAAACAAATTACAAGAATTTACGTATAAGATAAAAACACAAAGTGGATTTAATCTCCATTCTCTTAGTTTTTGTTGGGATTCTTCTTGTACACTTGAAGTTAAAGGGATTCTAGTATTTTCCCCCTACCCTATTAGGATACATGTCAACCTCACCTTGATTTAGACTATCGGTTAGGCCGCTAGAAAGTAAATATTTAAAATTTACATTTGAAATATTAAAGTTATGTTTTATTTTTATTTTTGCTTAATTCATGTCAATGATAAAAATAGTCATTCCAAGCACCTTGCACCAATAGGAGTTGTATACGTGTTAAAATTTCTCTATGAATTCCTAGACCAGATTTCTATAGGACCTCATTTTTGGGTGCTTAGTCTAATAAACACCTTTGAATTGATTTATGACTAATTTTGAGTCCTTAAAGATAGCCAGTTTGGTATCTTTAATTTTTTGGTAGATTGAAGACCAAGTATGAGAGCCTCATATTTGGAAACATTATTGGTAGTCTCAAATTCCAACTTGTAAGACAAGGAAGTATTTTATCCTGAATGTGGGATCAAAAGTGCATCAAATCTTGATTCATATTTTGCTGAGGCCCCATCAAAATATAATTTCCAGACCTTATCGGTACTGTCCTCAGTAATCTTAGGCATCTTAGACTCAAAATATTCCTCAAAATCCTCATTCACTGAAAGAGTGCAACATCCCATGTCTTCATCAGTGGCATACATAGGGTAGTTCTTTGGGTGTCTATTATGGTCACTTATATCATAAGCGAACTTAGCTTCTTGATATAACCTTCTAGTCTCCCCTACAAACATAGGTACAATAGCATAATTTGTGTCCATTTGCATGGTGCCTCCCAACTTTTTATCCCAACTTCTGGATAATAACATCATGTATTTAGCAGGTACATATGTGACCACCACACCCATCATAATGCTCTTAGTTGGGATTTGTGCTGAGGTGACTACTAGATCCTTTATTATTCCCACACATTTCACCTTTCTAGAGTCAAAACTGTAAAGGTCATGGTAGGGTTTGGTTATATCCAGACTGAGTTTCTCCATGATGATCTTTGGAATTAGATTATGTGAAGCCCTAGAGTCCAAAATACAATTGTCTAGTAACTTATCATGTATAATGAGAGTTACATAGAAAGAATTTGTAGGTTCATCTTTCACATTTACATGGGGCCTGTAGTGCCCCTAAACTACTGCAGACATTGAGGGCACCTGCTGAGTGACCCAACTATTTGAAACATTAATAAATTAATACTTTGATTTTATTTTGAGTATATTTATGATTACAATTGATTGTAAATCAATAATGATATATGTGCATTTGGGTAGTTATTGATGTTTGAGTAAATTATAGATGCTTAATGAAGCAGCAGATTTATAAATCAAATTGTGATTATTGAGGACAGTGCTACTAATTTACGTTTGTGAGCTCTACGACCCAAAGCTCGGGAGAGGCCATGCGACTGAAAGCATGAGCCTATGGTTGGGTGGCGAAGCTAACGGTTGCTTCACCTATGGTTAAATGAGCTTTGCTGGAGGGATCCTACGGAAGACGCGGACGACGGTGGACAAGATGGTATCAAAGACAGGTTATGGTTTGTTTTAATTTGCTAAGTTATTCATTTATTTAGTTTATTTATCTAGTCATTATGCTTTCTAATCTATTTTGTATCAAGTGGTTGAGTTTCAGGTTAAGCATGAAGGACCCTACAGGAGGGGCCCTACATTTGGTATCAGAGCCGATCGAGCCTTGAGGGCACCAAAGTCGTATTTTTTTTTGGAGTTCGTCGGTGATGATGACGATCCAACAACAGCTGTGATCTTTGTGGGGATACACATCCGACGAGAGAAGCCATTTTTACAGGTGCATATTTACTATATTGTTTTTTATTTTATTTCCTGTATCGAGCAATGAGTTGCTGAAATCTAGGAGTTTCTTTTATTCTACCACGATATTGAAGTAATGAAATATTCTATTTTATGCGCCGAGTGCAACTTATGAAGTTTATATTACTTAACCTCTGTATATTTCGATGGCTTAGACATTTTTGTTAAAAGATGTCGATTCTCTGTTTGTGCACATAAAATATCAGTTTGAATATACCTCTGTATATTTCGATGGCTTAGACATTTGTGTTAAAAGATGTCGATTCTCTGTTTATGCACATAAAATATCAGTTTGAATATACCTCTGTATATTTTTTATGCCTTAGACATTTTTGGTTAAAGGATGTCGAATCTCTATTTGTGCACATAAATTATTAGCTTGAATCTCTGTTGATTATGAATCGCTTCCAAATTTAATATATATATATATATATATATATATATATATATATATATTATCTGCTATAAATTGTCACCTCTGTTACTTTTACTCTCTATCATCAAATCTAAACCATGATCTATCGCTGAAGGGATTCATCGTAGAAACGAACAGTCCCACCCCCACACCATTTTAAATCTGGAGATATGTTATTTGTAGCAGTAGTTAATATTACTCTTGTTAAATGAGACTCACAGACTGCAGCTAAATTAATGCACGTACAATTTCATATCTTCTATACAAACAAGTCGATCCCCATCAGCGATATCTGCTAAAGAAATCTTACAGCTCGTTACCTTAGTAAGAATGTATATATGTCTTCGAATTTCTGTTCCAAATTTAGTATTAATTTATGAAAAAGGTGCATAATTTAATATGCATTATTAGGCATACGACGATGTCTCCAATTCACTGTGTAATGCATTTGAGGGCATTCAATATCAGTTAGCAAGGCAATCGCTCAGTTTGTTGACCTCGTATGTGCGTATATATCTTTATAGTTACTGTGTGACAGCTTGATTACCTTAGTATGCATGTATGCATTCTTCATATCTCTGTGTGATAGCTAGTGTTAATATTTTAATAAATAAAATATACAAATCGATCTGCATTAGTTGGTATATGAATATGTTTCAATTAGACTGTGTGAATGAGTAGATAGCAGTCACTATAATTTAATGGAGAAATCGCTCGCTCGATTCACCTTAATACACATATGTTTCTTGATTTCTGTGTAACGAATCTAATGACAAGATGGCCCTCATTTCTTCCTTCGATCTAATCCATAGTATACTCCATATGGATTTTGGTCGATCTGAAGGAATGACACAGTTGTATTTTAATAAATAATTTTTATGTTTTTGGTATAGTGGATACATTCAATCGATGGAGAGACTACTCTCCCTGAAAAATAATGAGGGACATAATCCTTGATTGTAGGATCTTGCTTCCCATTTGATCGTGGGGAGAAATGAGAGGGAGGAACCCCTCAATCTCCGATGAATATATTATCCTTCTCGTGACAAATGTAAAGGGTGGTTACCCATTTAACGCTTTGGATCACACATTTTTGGGAGGACCAGTCCATTTTCCCCTTTTTCTTTTAGACGTTAAAGTAGAGGGAAGGGGGAGGGCCGACGAGGGCTAGTTGTTTTGGACTATGTTGAGGAGAGGCCTCTTCGAGAGCATCTCTCATCTTTTTCGGTTGCATGGAGAGAGCCCGATCCCCACCAACTAAAAATCCCTGTGTGATACTCCGGATTTGCTTTTGTCATGCCCAGGTTTTTGCTATTTGTTGTTGAATTTTAAAATCTGAGTGTGAACAGTACTGTGACATTTCGAATCTTTGTCTCATGCCCAAGATAGGGTTGTTGTTTGTTCGTTTGTTTCATGGTCATTACTGCGTGTTGATGGTTGGATCTGTTTGTTGTTTAGGCTGTGGCCGGATGCGTTTAAGGGGAGAATCCTTGGTATCGATCGGTTGGTGCGTGATATTATTATCTTCTGAGTATAATGTTTTTTCTAACCATTGCATTGATCTCTGATTTGTGGTTGATGCCAGAACAGAACCCTAGTTAGTGCTATTTTTGTTTCATATCTTTGTTATATTTTTCATTGCTTATTCATGGATGAGAACACTGGTTCAGTGCTGGATGACGAATAAGAGTCTTAGATTTTATTTGGGTATGTTACATGAATAAATTTGGCTTTTGAAATTACTTCCTGAGATCGATTTGGTATTTCCTTATGCATGTGTTCTAGATCCTAAATTTAGAAGCAATCTCTGTTCATTGAAATAAATTTGATTTAGAAATACATTACTGAGATCGGCTCGGTTCGCTGAATAGATCTCAGATCGCATATGTATTTTTGACTACGAAATACGTTACATATTCATATTTCAAACTATTCAAATCAGTAAATTTGATCAATCAAATCTTAACGCATACATCAGGAGATTGACTAATATACAGATCTCAGATCGCGTATTTATTTCAATCTACGAACTCATCTTATGTATTCGGATTGTAACGCATCCAGTTGGGAAACCTCAAGTCCTATTCCCAACTCCAGTTGCGAGTTCTGTGAGAAATCGTATCATAAGTTTTCTTGAAATTGAATAAATCTGGAAGTCCAACTAACCTAAGTAAAATGCCTTCTTTGGAATATACTGCTAACGAAATTTCAGATCAAATTATCAGCTGTCTGCAAATTAATCCTTGAGCTTGTCTAAAATGCATATACTTGCCTAGACTTCAACAGATGGTCGCGAGGAAGTGAAACAGACTTAAAATTAGCAAACAAGATATCGATGCTACTAGCATAAGGAGTTGAGCCGAGTGAAACTGATTTTCTAGCATGACTATGTTGAATGAAAAAGTACAAACTCAACGTGATCAGGACAACAATAAAAGAAGAATTCTCAATTAGGAAAGTCCACCGAAAAGACCAAATGAAGACGATTTTAGTAAAACAATGTATGGAGACAATCAACTCAATAAAATGAATGCAATGAAGCTAACTTTAGGACATGGTCAAACCTTGATGAAAAGATGACTAGCCCTCGATATATAACGCAATAAGGATAAGAAAAACACACATTATACGACTTGATGAGTCTGTAGAAGTAACCCTATGACAACAGAAGGGATGAAATGAAGTAAGGATGTGATAAACTCATTAACCTGGACATGATGATACTGACAAAGGGTATAAAGGATAAATTTTAATATCTTTGACTAAGTCGTTAAGTTCCGACCCTAGGAATCCTATCGAATTGAGAACCGACATTTAGGGATTTGGAAGCAGTTTTATGGAAATTGGATTTGGGGCAATTTGAGGGTCTCTCCTGATATGTTAAAACCATGATTATATCTTACCGCATATTTTATGATGTTTACCTTCTCGTCTTGGAGGAAAGGATAACCAAATAGATTTGAAACCTTGCTTGGATTTGTTATGTTTTGATAAACTATTGGGTGCCTATTGATGCAATGCAACTTGTTCAAAATTTGGACATCGTAGACCTTCAAGAATGAATAAGAGATATAGGAAATCTAGTGGGATTCACAACTATTGAATGTATTACCGGATTGATATTTTACGAAATTATGATTGAGACCGTAAGGATGTATTGGAACCATGATTGGATGAAAAGGAAAACTAATGATTAGAACCACTATTGCTTATGGCTTTGATTGCTTGAGAGAAATAGAAGAAAATGACAAGAAGATGAGGATAAGAAACTAAAGTAAAGCCCAATGTCGGAAGTACAAGGACAAAATTAACTTCGGGACGAAGTTCTAAATAAGCAAGGGTGTATGTAGTGCCCCTAGACTACTACAGACATTGAAGGCACCTGCTGAGTGACCCGACTATTTGAAACATTAATAAATTAATCCTTTGATTTTATTTTGAGTATATTTATGATTACAATTGATTGTAAATCAATAATGATATATGTGCATTTGGGTAGTTATTGTGAATGAGTAATGTTTAAGTAAATTATAGATGCTTAATGAAGCAGCAGATTTATAAATCAAATTGTGATTATTGAGGACATTGCTACTAATTTACGTTTGTGAGCTCTACGACCCAAAGCTCGGGGGAGGCCATACGACTGAAAGCATGAGCCTATGGTTGGGTGGTGAAGCTAACGATTTCTTTGCCTATGGTTAAACGAGCTTTGCTGGAGGGATCCTACGGAAGATGCGGACGACGGTGGACAAGATGGTATCAAAGACAGGTTATGGTTTGTTTTAATTTGCTAAGTTATTCATTTATTTAGTTTATTTATCTAGTCATTATGATTTCTAGTCTATCTTGTATCAAGTGGTTGAGTTTCAAGTTAAGCACGAAGGACCCTACAGGAGGGGCCCTACAGGGCCCACATTGGACAATGGAGGATTCATCGTCATATTTATGGTATCATGATGCTCTAATGACTCAGTGATATGGAGAAGTTTGTCAATTTGTCTCTAATATATAATATTTTTAGCCAACTCCATTAAAGGGACAAGAATTTTAATCTTACCCAGTTCATGCCCAAAATTAAACAGTACAATATTCTTATTTGGATCTTTTTTATCATGGTCTGATTTTTTAGGCAAGGGCTTATCTAATTCTTTTGGAATAGAAGGGTTTTTATCCTCTTTGGTTTTTTGCTTTGATGGTTATTGGTTTTAGATGAAGTCAAAACATCGGGAAAATTCTCTTTAGGCTATTTTTCAAGAGACTTTTTCACTGGAGGATTAGTGGGTTGACTGGTTGAAGAAGGTCTAGGCCTAAGATCATACTTTCTTTGAAGTTCGGCCTAAAGGGTATCTGCAAAATGATGATACTGGGACGATGATTGATTAAATTCATTATCACACTCTAGATACAGCTTAGCTCTATTGTACATCAATGAATTTTCATAATCGTCTTGGGTCAGATGCATAGTACTTGATTCATCTTGTAACCAATTCATTTCTTGCTCATTATCTAAATATTATTCTTCCTCGAGAAGTTCAAGAAGGTTGTTGCTATTATTTTCCCCTTAAAGGAGGTTGAAGCGGTTGTTCCTTAGTCCTTTTATCTCTAAAAATCATCTGTGGATTGTAAGGTTTTCTGAACTGAGTGGGATTTCTCCCTCGAGGATGTCTATTTGGGCTAGTTCCCTCCAGTTCCATTCTGGTCACCTTATTAGATAGATTCTTGATGATACAGGACATCTCCTTGATCTTGGATTCTTAAGAGTCTTTGGAACCTCAAGAGTTACCTGCCTCCTCTTGGAATTCCCCTTATCCTTTTGATCTGGATCATTTCTTAGCTTATGTTTACCCCCAGTTGTCATGATTTTCTTCTACATCAATTGCATCATCCTATGTGATGACGAGGGTGGTTTATTTTCTTTCCCTTAGTGTGATGGAAAAATACAATGGGAATTCCCCAACATAAGTGACCTTCATGTCTAATTCAATGGGTTTGATATCTATAAGTTTCTGGTTAAAAAAGTTATTAAATATTGCGGTAAAATCAACCACTGACTCAGAATTTCCTTTCTTGAGAGTGGAAAAATATGTTAAGTAATATAAGTAATCTCGCTTTTCTCCCCATTTCTTCATGAAATGATTTCTAATTCATCCATTGACCCTATTGTAGTAGCAGGAAGTGCTCTAAACCATTTGTGGACATCTCCTTCTAAATTTTGAGCAAATACCCTCATATACACATCATCATGTTGAATAAACAAATTATCAATGAAATCTTGAAAAGTAGCCATATGATCTTCTACAGAAGTCCCATTTACCACATCATATTTCAGTAATAGCTTGAGGCAGTGATCAAGAAGATCACTAAGGTTATGTGGGGAGGATTAAGGGTCCATTCCTTGTAGCCACACAATGGTGGATCCATAGTTGTGGTGTTGGTGGTGGATTTGGTCCTCCTCCTCCTCCTCCTCCTCCTCTACCCATTATATGCTGAAGAATGATATTCTTGGCCTTTAGGGTGATGGGGGTTCTAGACTTATTAGGGTTAGGTTGAGATATGTATTCTTCACTTTCAATAGTAATTATAGGGGGTCTGGTTGATTTAAAGGAGTATCAGGAGTTATGAGGAGTGAATTACGTCTAGGATTTTTTAAGACAAATTCAAATTCTAGAAATCTAGGACCAAACAATGGAGGGGATAATATTATGTGAGGATTACCTGATGATGGTGGTTTATTACTCCCATGTTGCTTCCTCCAAGAAAATAACCTTTCTATATCTTGTAGGGTTCAAAATTCTTCGTGATTTGGATTAGCTCTGGTGTGCCTTCATTTAGATGCCATATTTTCCTTCATGTAGTCACTAGGTTAATATTACAGCCAACAATATGATTCTTCTTCACCTCAATAAATCAGAGTGTATGATTATTGTTGTCCCTAGGGAAAGATAACTTCTTTCCTTCGATCCTTGTCAATGGTTCCAAAAAATATGTTAGTCCCTGAGATGTTCTAAGGCTGATTTGGAACTATGCCAGAGTATTAGTAAACTTGTGCTTGTGATTGGAAATTTTTTCCCAATGAGTAGAGATATTACACTTTTGTATCTTTAGAACTTGCTTGAATTACTAATCAATATAAAATGAGGCATGTAAGAGGATTAACATTGATGGGAGTCATTTTGACATAATAGACAACAACTTATGAAATGAATGAATGAAATGGAAATACTTCAAGAAGTAAATCATAATCCCAAAATAAGGAAAATGTATTGAGCAAACATAATTTAGTAGTTCAACATGAATATAAATACAGAGATATCAATATCATCATAGGGACAACATCTTTGATTTCAAGTAACATATCATGGATAATTCACAAAACATTAACAGGAAAGGAAAACATCCATCATAACATTTGATCCAAATGTAGGACAAAGGGATTCCTCATGAGATTTCATTATATATCTTAGTGGAAAAATTACATGGAAGTGAGATATTTGTAAACACAGAAGAAAGAAGAAGAATAGAATGGAAAGATAAAAAAATTGAACCCATCCGGCACCAATTACAAAATTCCATATATCACTTTCATAGTATTGATCCAACAAAACATATGAGAAGCTACACTTAGATCAAATAAAATGTCGACCTTTAAACATAGCTCATTGGTCCTATTTATAACACCTAGCTTTTCATTATGTTACAACAAAATTTTCTGTTACATTACTGATCCTTTTTTCTATTACGATATTAGTTGTCAAAATTGTTTCCATCATCTTGGATGATGATGACCGAAGGGTAACACTATTTGTGGGTCCTCCTTGTTGAGGTGGTTTTTGAATCTGTTGTTGTTGAGGCTGACCAAAAGGTCGCTGAAGCGGATAAGAAGATGATGCTCTAGCGACTTCTTGTAATACTATCATCGTCGTTTATTACCTAAGAGCCAAAAATCTTGTAATATTCTTCTAGTCCTTACCCATGGGGTACTGGAAAATTTTCATCTCCCTTAAAGCAATATCTAACTCAGTGTAATGTGCATAATTGGCCTTGGGGAGGGACTGAAATATATTATGCAAACTAGTGAGTAATGCAAAGTCTTCATGCATCTTTTTAAACACGGTTTGACCGCTTAGATCTCCTTCGACAACAAAAAAATTAAAATCAAAGTTGCGAGTAGACAAGAAGTGAATTGTAATGGTCCATGGGATATAAAATGTTTTCCATCCCACAGAGAGGGAATACCTTGCTTGATAATATTCCCAAACATATATTTAAAAGAGTTGACATCTATGGACAACTGAGAGGCTAATATGTGTACGTTCTAAGCCAATATATTCTTATTTATCAGCTTGTTGGCCTCCATGATGATTTTGGTCCTATATTTGATGGAAACAACTTGGAGCTCATCATACAACTTCTCATTTAGAATATATATAACTGCATGTGCAGTTTCTAGCTTCTTCTCCAAGTGACCAATTATATTTTTGGAATCTTGAGAAGCTGTCACAACTAATTCCCATTCATCTTGAGAAATGGAAAAATACTTCCAGTGCTTGGTCATTTGAATGGATATTTGGTCCTAGACCAAATTTTTAGCTCCCCTTGGTATCATTTACATTCAAGCTTCCTGGATAAATTATCAATATCCTTCTACAACTAGTTCTTATTTTGTTGCAAGTCTGTGATAATGGAATTGCTTTTGACCACTACCTAATTCAATACTTGCACTTCATATTCTTTCTTCTTCAAATATTCTTTGATTTTATTGATTTTAGCATCCTTGATGCTCATCTCTACCATAGTCTTATCTAGGTGATATGAAGGATCCGTCTCCGATGCATCTTGCAAGACTATACTTTTGGTAATAACAAGTCATGATTTTGTTTCTTTAGTTTAGTAATCTCTTTCTCTAGAGACTCAATATTTTCTTTGTGCCTTTTATTTCCAGTCATCAACCTATCTTTTTCTTCTTGTATTTCTAATAATTGTATTGTCTGCACATGGTCAATGATTGGCATTTTCAACTTTTGCTTCAATCCTATGATTTTTTAATCTTTATCCTTCAGCATATCATGAACATGAGCTGGATTCGAAATATCCATTCCCAACTTTGGTATTTGTTGCTCCACTTCACCTATCTTCAATTGCTTGTCTTTAGTCATTGTCTTTTCATTTCCGATTAGGTGCATCACGGTAAACTCCTTCCGCAATCTCCCTATGCATGCAACTCTATTTTATCCCTTGGATTGAATGCGTCCAAACTAAATGTGACTTGAGTGGTCTTGAAATTTGAAGGTGTTATTTTCCCTCTAGCCATGATAGGATCTAAAATCATCATTTGCAAGGCACCTTACCTTAATTCAAGAGATGACAACAGTCTTGCTTGTTCTCTAGTGACAATTTCCTTTTTTGGAAACAAGTATTTCTGCAAATAGACATTGTCCACCTTTATCTGAGCATAGACACCAAATATTCCATCCCTGATGGGAGAAGTCTAGGTTGTTTCCAGTGCCTCTTGTTGAGAGGATGAACCATGATCTTGAGGCCATCTCGTTGATGGAAAATTTTCCAGTATCACTGGAGCTACTGAAGTTGGAGTAGGCCTATGGTGGGTTACAATATCTGACTATTGCTTAGTATTATCCCTTTTATATTTGGGATTGAGGCTTCCTAACTCTTCCATTTATGTATCAGAAGTTAACTCCATTATAGATCTCTTTCCCCCTATGTAATTCTTGTTTTGGGTCGGAATAACTTGTGACACTATTTGAGAATCTATATATAACACTTTTCTCACTTACTCCCAATTTTGAAGGTTGTCCATTTTGTCTAGTTCATCATGTGGTGTGTGCTTATATTTTGAAAGCTTGACCAACTTCCATTTTGTTGTCAAGATTTCTTTTGTGTCATATTTCCAACTAAAACCTATAGGCAGATTCATACTAACCAACATTCTTCTACCATGGACTGTGCAATCCTGGAATAAATGAACTCGCTTCCATTGGAAGTCTAAAAGTTATAGTACTATTATGCTTCACAAAGTGTAGAGCATCATAATCAAACCTTTACCAGATGTATTCTAAGGAAAAAAATATAGGGGTTAGGAAGATAGGGAGATGGTATGGAGGAAACTTTGACCAATAAATCTTAATCTCAGTGTGATCTTCATAACAAAACCAATCCCCTAAAGCAACTTCTAGAATTAATTGCAATAAAATTTTACATTCCAAAAAAATTCTAGGAGGAGGGGCATCAAACAATAAAGTATATATTTTGGACATGACAGTATTAGAGAATTCAAGGAATCCTTCATTTGTGGGATGAGCTACGGACTACTTCATATTAGTTTGGTCAAATAAATCCTTATTGTGACAAAGAATCATGTACAGAAGATAGGATTGATACCTTAAAAAATTCATAGAGGAAAAATTATTTAATTGGTCATGCATCATTTCCACAAGAAAAGTAATGAAGTCTAGCTTAACTGATGACTCTTGACAAGAAATATTAATAATCAATAACATACCCAAAACGGTTTCATCTACTATTAGGTCACAATTGTAACCCAACACCTGGCATTCCATGGAGACTACAATTTGAGCTTGTTTCGAGAAAATCTCCAACATGTAAGGAAATGGTCCTAAAGGTAGCTTAGCATCTGGAGGTAGCAATGATCTGAAGACGAGTTCTCTACTTTAAGTGGACAATTATCTGAGTTTATGCCAGTCGTTGAGCACTATCTCTGCTTGATCATCACCATTGATTATTTGTGGTTTTAAAAATTGCTTCTAGTGCGATGCTCCATGGATTGCTCTTTTGATCATAACATTTGGTCATTAGTGCTTTCTTCTGACATGACTTTAGCTTACCTGTACCTTCAATACTATGACTATATATTTCTTTGGTCACTTTCCTTTGATTTGACAATTAGCTATTTGCAAAGAATTGAAACTTGATCATTGTTGGAGTCATTTCACACCAGGCCTTCTCTTCAGATTGTTTCCATATGACTATCATCTTCTATTCTTCATCAGGGTCAATATTAGTACCAACACTTACCATGAATGGGTTCAATGCAATAAATGTTGGAAATGGTGAAATATGGATCCAAAAAATTACAGTAGTGAAAGTTTACTTGATGAGTGGTTTTGTTGTGTGGCACCTTTTAAAGGTTCCATACAACATTGTCGATAGTATTCAAATTTAAACAAAATAACTCATCGGGTAAACTTTCATTGTTGTAATTTGGATTCATAATTCACCATTTCCAATCTTTATTGCATGGAACCCATTCATGGTCAGGTTTGTTGAACCAGTGCTCTAATTCAACATAAGCTTCACAATCCTAGAATCTTGCTTGTGACTAAGAATCAAAGGACCCTTATCCTCATTTACCATGATTTCAGTCACATCTTTAACACCAATTAATCTACTATTACATCTATAACACCAATTACTCTGCTATTACATCTATGATTAGGGAAAATTTTAGGGGCGAAATTTAGCCCATGGATTAATTTTTGAACTTTTTTCCAAAAACAATTCGCCAATTTCCATTTTTTTAAAAATTGGTTCACCTAAATTCGATGGGACAACATTTTTTAACTCTAAAAATCGCCAAAATTGTCCAAAAACTAATTAAGAAATTTGAACCATTTTACAAAAATATAGCCCAATATTTTATGGTTGGAAATTTAAGAGCTAGTACGATTTGCCAATGTTTCTACACTTCAAGAAAATTTGGATGCTTAAAATTTTCCCTATCTATGATTTCAGTCACATCTATAACCCCAATTACATCTATAACAATCATAAGGAGTTGTATTGAGTTTGATGCTATTATTAAGTGGGGAGGGCATGTAATATACCATATTGTTGGCCCTAATAATAAATAGTTTTCATGTGCAAATATTAATTCATGTTCACATTCATTTTTCATTTTATCGATAGCATCTTCACATGCATTCT
Organism: Larix kaempferi; assembly: GCA_027924585.1. NCBI lineage: Eukaryota > Viridiplantae > Streptophyta > Pinopsida > Pinales > Pinaceae > Larix > Larix kaempferi. Next base: position 24,943,714 of record BSBM01000632.1, on the reverse strand, counting down.
GCTATCAGCATAGCAATTAGATAAAACATTATAACATTATTTATTTTCATTGCATACCAATTACACATAACGTACATGTATGTGTATTCATCATCACATTTATATATTATACCCAATATCTACATACAAGTCATTAATTTTTGAACCATAAACATTACAATTCTTTGAAACAAACCAATTAATAAATCCTTTGAACTTATAAAAGATATATTAGATGTATGATTTTGTCACTACCAATGTCATAAGACCATTTGAACATTAAACATTAAGCATAAACATTAAGACATAAGTTACAAACTGTAGACCCTTTATGAGATTCACATTTTACAAGATAGAGGACCAATTCTAGAAGGTGTTGTATCTAGGACTATTAAACATAGCATATATGCACATATGGATTCATTCACTTCTCTATAGATGAACATCATTTCATAAAATCTGCACATAAATTCTCCTATAAACATATAACAATCACATAATTTACATCATAGCATTCATAATTTACATAAGTTACCTTAAGCCTAAGATTTATCCTCCATCTATGATCTTAAAGTAACAAGCCTTAGAGGGAAAGATATCAAAAGAGGTGGAGGCTGAGGCAATGTCGAATCTCAAAAGGCACCTCTTCGATTATACGTTTGACATCCTCCAATCCCATAAAATTTGGATGGAATGTCGATATAATCTAGCTTCATGTTTTCAAAAAACTATACACAAACAAATCTAGCAAAATAAATAGGTACCCCATCATTCCATGACAATCTACCATAGGCTGCGAGGAACCGATCATGCAAAAAATGCACAGTGGGAGGGTGCTTGAAATATTGCTCTTCCAACATTTATTGCTTTTGTCCTTCTTTAAAATTGAACCTTAAAATTGCTTGTTTTTTGGTCACCCTCTTCTCCACCTCGGGACACTTCTCAGGACCCATCACCTCTGTTTTTTGCGTCCACATCAAGTTAATGAAACCATCTATAGCTATCCCAAGAATCTGATATACATCAATGAATTTTCTCAAGGAGTGCAAACCAATCTCCAAACTTTGTCTACTCTCAGTAGGGAGATAAAAATTAGCAAGATCACCCTTCAAATTCTCATTGTGAGATGTACAACATTAAAGGGTCAATTGTTGGACATCATTTTCTTAAGGAATATCCTCAAGTAGATCTGAGGGATAAGTTGTTATGGGATTACAACCCACATCTTGTTCAAAATTTATGCTCCTCACTCAACCTTTTCCCTCGCCTGAGAATTGGTAGCATGTTGATCTCCACCACCATTCCCATTATGTCCATCTACTTAATCTCAATCCTATACGAACACAAACATAATTGTGTATAAAGACACAAACATATTGAGCATGTGCATGTACAATTGATATATATTAGCATAAATAAGTTTTACACAAAATTATACCAACGGAAGGTGGTCGAGATGAACATTGTCCAAAGGATGATATGGGAGAATTCTTTGTGGCCATATCATTATCCCTTTTCCTTGAATGGTGATAAGATGATCTCAATCAAGCACTCTATTGAGACGATCTGTTCAAAAATTCCTCTGAAAAAAATATATATTAAATTAAAAATGTTAATGTTTCATCAAACCAAAATACTTAAGCATCTATGCACAACATTACATGCGGATAAATCTACATACCATGTTCACGATACAATAGGTTGGATTCTCTACATGAATCTGATAGTCTCCGATTATCAACAACGATGGGTGTTGATCTTGATATGCTTCCCTCAATAGATGGCATTGTATCATTGGACTTCCTTGAACATTTTTTCCTCGAAGAGTGGCCTAGTGACTCCTTGGGAAATGACCCCTCTCTTTACATGTAGTGTACTTTGTCTTCTACATAAATATTTACACAACATATGGGCTCATTACATCTCCAAATTTTACATTTTGATCCGAAGAGAAAACAATAGAAGATAAGTAAATGCCATCACCAACAAATAAGATATATTGTTTCTAAAAGAAGATGTTATGTTTATGATAATATTTTTAAATAATATGTGGAACCTAAAAAAAATTGCCTAGAAAGAATTTCACCATCGTCTTCCTTTGTCTTGTAGCATGCTATCACTTTTTTCATTCCCAAGGTTCTAATGGTCACTTTGCATCATTCCAAGGAATTACGCACCCTTATGTTAATGATAATATTTTTAAATAATGTGTGAAGTCTAAAAAACTAATTGTCTGGAAACAATTTCACCATTGTATTTTTTTGTCTTATATAACACTCTATAATTTTTGTCATTCCCAAGGTTCTAATGGTCACTTTGCATCTTTGGCATAACATTATAAGGAATGATATACCCAATACCATGTAAGGACTTTAGGCACCATTATATTGATCACTTAAGTTATCTATAAGGTTTTATCATGTTCTACCCATTAGTTATTTATCCCTAATCAGTTACTACTTCCCACAATTATAATTTCACAAAACGCATGCCTCTTGTCTTTTCCCAAACTCCTCAAAATCACTTAGGATGCCAAAATGAAGTTTTTCCAATGATAAATGTTGCTTAATAAGTTGACTTGGAATATGTGGTTTGCATAGGTGATCTAACACACTTCCAAATCCCCATTTTACGATTATTCCAATATCATCAATGACTCATTTCCCTTGAGAGTTAATACTCTATATTGTATCTTGAGAAGGAGCAACCTAGTGTACTAACCTACAATATTTTAATGTTGCCTGTTTGTCTTGGAGACCACAATTTGTTGGACTTTTCTCATTGAAATTAATGGCATAATGTTTCAACTTGTAGTTCTCAAGGCTAGAAAAGATTGATGTAATGATCCAAAATATAGTGAACTAAATCTAACAATAAGGACCTACTTTGGTGTAAATAACTACTCAAGTTATGCAATCAAATCCCTTCTTTGGAAAAGCTGACCATATTACTAGGCTTTGCAATTTATGAAATAAAGTGTTTCAGTTTTTTGAAGACATATGCATTTGTATTTGACTTATCCTAGAATGGGTAGATATTATTGGGTGAATCTGCACAATTATGATGACCATGATATGTTTTTTAGATTGATCTATGGAAAGGGTAGTCAGCCTAGGAGGAATGTAAATAATACTGGTCATGTAGTCAGGTTATTTGGGGAAAAAAATGTTAATGGGACATTGATGTAATATTTAACAGTTCAAGAAAAACATTGTATTCAGCCTTATTATTATAATATTATATTAGTATCAAGACCCTACTTGTTATGCGAAAAAAAAATTTAGTGTTCAGATCTATGCATTCTATTTTGGTGGCTTGATGGAATTCTTGCATGAGGAATAGCCTTATTTGTCAAAAGCAAGATGATTTACTTAAATGAATAAAGGGTATGTTATTATTATGGAAATTTGAGTCATGTTTCCTCGGATCAACTAAAAGAGACCCTTCGGCTAAAACATAATCCACTTACACTAGAAGAGTTTGTAAGTCAATTGGGAATAACAACTTCCTAGTAGATATTATGCTCAAGCTTTAATCACGGATTCTCAATGAAAGAAAGTGTTTCTTTCCAAGGAAAAAAATGATCTTGCTAGTAATTAATGTTCATTAATAGTTGCATCCATACTGGACATCGACTTACAAGACCCATGGAATGGATGGGTAGTTTTCCAAGCCAAAGAATGTTGGGGAACGAACTTGGCAATTGGATGGATCATAGGTAGAATTCTTGATAGGTGTTGCTAATGCTCCGAATTTTCAAAAACTATGTACATAATTGCGAAAGGGAGATTACAGTCTAGGTATTGTGACTTTAGAGTAAATGTTTATTAGTTATTGGAATTAACATTTATAGCTGCTGTTAAGGAGTTAAAATATAACCTGGTATTATTTGTAAGATGAAGCTCTTGTATTTTTCCTTTTGTGGGAAAATGGGGGGTTGTTCTTTTTAGTCATGGTTTTGCAGACATGTATGACATGAGAAGTGCTCTACAATTGAACATCCTAACAAATAGATTGTTGTTGCGATGATGGTCTTACTTTTGTTATATTTAGTATAGACTACAAACCATACTTGAGTTTACCCTGTAGTAGCTCATTTTACCGAAAAGGTATGTAGCCTGTAGCAACTCAAGAAAGAAGCAGTTATATGATTTGGACATATGAAAGCTTGAGTATTAGTTTTTGATAGGGTTTCCACATAGTAGATGGGAGGATCATCTAGTTTGATATCTGATTAAGATTACAGCATCTTCTAACATGTGGTAGTTTTTTTTAGAGAGAATACTACCATGGACATATAGGATAGAATAAAGACGGTGACATTATATTTATTCTGACAGGTGATATATTGAATGATGAAAATACACATACAAAGACTTTGTTAAAAGAAATATAAGACATGCATAATATGGAAAATGTAATTCTATTTATGATACATGAAAACGTAGATATTTATTTTTCCGCATAATAGGGAAAAGTCGTAGAGAGAGACAATTCCAATGCAGATATTTGAAAGAAACTCTCGCCAAATGTGAATGTTATATGATAATGTTAGATTTTCTAAGTTAAACCATTTCTAATTTTGTTCTAACAATGATGAACATAAGTATAACTATTTTTAAAATATATTAACGTTTTGGTTAATATAATGGCCTCAACTAAAATAAATAGAGTTATCGCTTTAGTACGCATGTTGCATTTAAGTTCTTATCATATGGATTTTTAACCTATATTTTCTCTTTTTTAAAATGCAGAATCAATTTTTTTTAAAAGGTAACCAAACAACTATCTACCATTTTGTTATTCATTGTTATATGACTATAGGAAATTTTATTTTCGTAAACATAGAATTCTTGTATCAAAGACTATTGAATTTTCATAAATACTATTGAATTTTCTTTTAAAATAAAAATAAAATTGTAAAACTCAATTTTACACCAACTTTATGAAATACCAAAAATCCACTAATTAGATAGATCTTTCTACTAAGCATCCAGACACGAAAGGGACTATCCTATCTTGTCAGTTTGGTGGTTCGGGAATTACTTCGAATATCAATGGGTCTAGGTAGTGTCCTCAAACATTTATGTGGCCTTAGCACAGCAATATCACATGCTGGGAGTATATATGCATAATATTTCATTGTGTTATTCGTTATTTTTTGTAGTGGAGAAGAGGAAATGGTTTGGTAAGGTCAGCTACTCAATAAAATTCCATATCAAGAAGTCATTGTTATAATTTTAGAACAAAATAATTATATAGAAATCATTTATCAGTATACATTGCAATACTTTTGAGACAATGTATCTAATGCATCTAATAGAGATCAATCTAGGGTGGTTAATGCAGGCAGGGTGGGCAGAGAATTCGTGAAATGGAAAAAAGTGACGGAAACTATTGATATATATAGGAAACCTTCTGACTAAACAATGTTTTAGCCGAAAAAACATTCCATTGAAAATGTATTCCAAAAATTAATTGCCTGGGAATTTTCCCATCCAGCAATTGCTCGGGAAAACAATTCAAGGGCACCATTAACTTTAACTTTCGATCGAAAAAAACTTTTTTGGTCAAAAGTTATAGTAATATTTCCGGCTGAAAATATTAAATAATTTGGCCGAAATACTTTTGACTACGAGTTCCGTGATCCAATTCTCACCAAATAGACACCCACATTCATGATTTTACCCATAACTAGATGAATTTCCTTTCATTTTTTTAAAGCGTGTTGATTGTTGGTTGAGTCATAGATGTAGGTTGAGTGCAATCAATTACTGCAATCTCCATACCTAGAATCCAAGTCAATTGTTAATGGTAATATGATCCACTATGATGCCATAAGAGGACAAAATGACGAAGCCACAAAGACTACTATTGACAACAATTTTTCAACTACTCTCCTACATAAGGATGATGTTATGGTTCATATGGTAGATTAGTCACCCAACCACATGGTAGCAACTTTATGTCAGGTCCAAGATTTAGGTTGTCCCCAACTCAAGAGGTTTATTCACCTAGCAGCGCAGTTCATAGTTATAGTTGGGTGGTCTAGTGGGGTTCCTCTCGGTTACGAAAAAAACTTTATATTTGTTGTTGATGGTGTTTATTTTTCATTATTTTCTTGCATTTGTTATATGGTCTAAAATTGTAACAAGTTTGAACTTAACCTTTTTTTAGTAGAAATCCTTGTCTCTTTAAATATATGGTTTCCGGGAATGAAATGTATTTATCCAAGCTTGGTTCGTTCCCTAGGTGGAAATTAAAGGCCCAACTTATCCTAGTTACAAGGGACCTTCATCTCAATAAAAAAAGATAAGGCAATGTTGAAATACCGTGTCTAAATTATTTCTATTTATTAAAATGCATGTATATGTTCTACTATAAACAAATTATAAATATTTGAAAGAAAAACACAACCCAATTATCACAAATAGTTCTAGCAGTTATCAAATGGGATTCTTAAAAAAAGTTGTTCTTTGATATATCATTGGAAGCTCGAAGTTGATGAATCCTTTAGCAATATTTTATTTTCCGTTTACAACAAAGGGTTGGGAATCTTTATCAAATGTGTCATTCAAAATCCTTTTTTCTTTTTGGAGCTATAAGCTATAATATCGTATTTGTGCAATAAAAACTACTTCTAAACAAGTTGTATCTCTTCCTAGTTAGGCTGTGAAGGTTGTAGAATGCATTACGCATTTTCTTGTTAAGGTGTTGGTTTAAGCGTATGATAGGTGTATTATAGAGGTAATATGAGAAAGGTATAGCGAAATATTTAATTCTAGATTTGCAAATTTTTTTGATGTAATCCTTTTACATGAATATAATGTAACTATCCACCAAATTATTTTCTTCATCTTGTATTATTAGTATTTCCTTAAATATGTGATCTTCTTTGTATTTGTTTGGCATAATTTACACAAATGATGGTCGTGGTATTGGCTCAAGTGTTCAATCCTATGCTTTAATACCATATGTAAGGCACTTTTGCTTACATCTTTAAAATATATCGTAAAATACACATGGCCATGAATACAAGCATGATATTACTCATTCTATGTATACTTATGCAATTACATTTTATTTGGGTGCAATATATTGCAATTGGCCATAAATACAAGCATGATACTACTCATTGTATATATATTTATGCAATTACATTTTATTTGGGTGCAATATATTACAATTACTTAATGACAGTAACTATATAGCTACATTAAAAACATGCTTATAACCATGATAAATAGCAAAAATAACCATTTAGTAAAACATACATTAAGCAATAAGTAGTTGAAAAATACATGTTTAAATGCTAAATTTGTCCAAGAATGGATTAGTATTTCACCAAAAATAGGTTTCTATCTTCTCCGTCCTTGGATGCCCAAAGTGGACTTAAACCTCCCTGCCAACTACGAACCTAGCTGGCTTCCAGGCTCCAAGAAATATTTTGGTTTCTTATCCCATTGTGCCCAAGACTCCAAGAACAATAATGCACAATATGGCTCAAATAATATTATCACAACAGATATTTCTTCCAAGAATTCTCCAATCCCTCAACAAGCCTCAACCTCCTGGTCTCCCGCTCAAGTGCCTTTTCCTCTTTATTTATCAAATTCGTATATACATTTCCCCAAAATTCCTCAACCACTCCCGTCAATAGGCCATCAACGTCCCCTTTTAGATTTTAAGGAAAATATTAATTAAAATAATAATAATAATAATAATAATAATAAAATGCAATCTAAATATTCTACATTTTTTTACCTTTTTCTGGTTTCTGGTTTGTTTTGTTTGGACTCCTATTGCAAATCTTAAAAAAACTTAGAGTCACATATATTAGTTGTGGAAATTGCATAATTTGAGTGCCATAGGGGTATTTGAGGGTGTTGAATCCATTTATGCATTCAAAAACACAATTTAAATGGTTCCAAATTTGGATTTTACCCCCAAAACATTATTGGATTCCAACCAAAAACCACCAGAAAGTCCAAAGCGTAGAATAAATAGACTACAAATAAAATGCAAAGTAACTCTTCTCATGCTAGGTTATTAATGAAATTTGACAATTTTCCCAAAAATTTACAATGACCCACCATACCCATTTAATTCATCATACCAACCAATAATAAAAGTCAAAGAGGATATTTAATGCTACTAGATATTTATATGTATGCAAAATAATTTCCATAATCATTAAACACTAATGAACTAATTAATAATCCAATTTATAATTAATATTTCTAATAATTGTACTAGTGCATAAGTGCAATGTATGTATGCATAGCTAGAGCATACATATGTTGTGTGCGTACTAATGATAATAAATCACATCCTCTAATGCATAGCTCTTGTATGCTCTCATCCAAGCATGCAAAACAACAATCAATAATCACAACATCTAATAGCCTCACTAACTAGTTCACAATAATACAAATGAAACTACACAATGTACTAAGATCATCACACATGCTTAAAGAAATATTTTTAACACATACAAGTAACCAAGTCATTATAAATAACTCCCAACAACATTATAAACTACTCTAATCCACCCTTCCTCCCTAACCTACTTCCATCTTCCACATCCTATCCACTCATCTATTGGAATATGCTAGAGTGTGAACTATATTGATCAGACCCTAGATTGAACCTGTAAGAAGAAGTGTCAACTAAATTTACCAAACATCCCCAAGAGGTGACCAGTAGTCACCATCACTCAACATGGGAAGCATGACTCAACATGACCCTCCCACGACTCTACGTTTCAGAGGATACATACTGGGTAATAACCCTATCCCTCCTAATATAACTAGGGTCAACAGCTTACATCAAGCCATACTTTGCAATTATTGTTCTTACAATCACGTCATTGAACAACCACTTTGGGCAAGTTGTGTGTCCTGTCAAAAACACACTCACCCACATTTCATAGTAGTATTTGAAATCATAAATTAAATCATAAGTAAAAATTATAATATACACTTTCATCTCGATGTCTACGACATCTATGCTATCTTAGCATCACAATCATTTGGCTATTACATGGATCATAACCTTGTAGGTTAGATCATTAATAACTTAAATACCATATAAAAAATATAACCATTTCACGCGAAACTCTTCTTATGTACTAATTTTTAGGTAAACAACATATTTCCATTGCACCATGCATCACATTCATACACATACATAGGCTGGAACTTGAATTAGTATCCATGTGTCTAAAATTCACATTTTAATTTAAATGTTCAAAAGGAATCTTTTAACCGTATCATCACCATAAGAATATAATGGTAAAAATATATCTCAATCAAAACATAAATAGGTCCACATGTACACATATCTAATATCTATATAGTCTAATTGAGTCCAAATAGATACTAAGTTACTAATATGAGTAAAATCTAAGTTCTAACTTTTGATTTCCTAAGGCCAAAATATGGGGCGTTATAGGCCCCATCCACTAAGATTCCTTGGAAGTCAGGTGTAGCTACAAACTATGATTTAACTAGAGGAATAGCTTCACTCTCTTTTTTTCTTTCCCACGAGAATCTAAAACCAATCCTTATGTTTTTTTCAAAACCCATTTTGGAATAAATGGAAAGCAGTTCCAAAATACTAGGATTCCATTTGGAGAATATTTTACTAGAATTAACCTCCCACCTCTAGACAACCACCTATTACACCCTAACTTAATTCTCCTCTCTACTTTACATATCAACCATTTATTGATCCCATAGTCATTAGCCTTAATGAAAAAACCCAAGTACTTTCCTTCTTGTAGATCAAATTATGAATAGGGAAATATATGAAGGAAATAAAGGATTTTCATAAATTAAACCCTATGCTACAATTATGAATAATAATGGAGATAGAGCGTGAACATGTATGATCCCTCTAGATGGCTTAAGAAAATCAAAATCTAAGCCATTAATCAAAACAACAAAGGAAGCCAATGTCAAACAACACATTACCCAATTCACAAAATACACACCAAACCCAAGTTGAATCAACATAAGCCTCAAGTACAACTAATTAGCTCGATCGTATGCCTTGGACAAATCCAAATTCAACACCATAGTTGACGTTCTTTTAGTTTTTATAGTGCACATTCCTTCTTGTTCCACACTAGCAGCATCGTGGATTTGCTTACCATGAAGAGATTGAACTATTCCATTGATATAGACTCTGACAACAACCTTTTAATCTGAGCATGGAGGTTTTCCCAATTGTCAATCATTGTGTCAATGTTTTTGAAATTTCATTGTGTTGGAGTTTAGAAGGACCCAACATTCCAAGTGGACACTCCCCTGATGATGGGTGCACTGTCCACTAAAAATGTTGAGTCATTCTAAACTCCAACGCATTGAAATTCCATAAACATTGACACAACAACCTTTTAACCCTCATATTAATAATTTTGGCTATGATCTTATATATGCAATTGTAAGGAAATAGTCCTAAAGTTGTTAAAAGACCTAGGATTGTTTTTTTTTGGATTAGGACAATAAAAGTAAATTTGTAATCCCCCAACACTTTCCAAGCCATTTTACTCCTCCACAAACCTGATTAAATCATCTTCTATCAAATCATAGAATCCCCAAAAGAACTCCATTATCCATACATCAAGACCAAGACTCTTGTCATGATTTTGGAAACTATGGAGAACCATTTGCATCTCTTCTTTAAAGGTTTTTCCCATTAATCTCTCATTCCCTAGGTCATCAATAAAACTAGTAAAGAAGGATCTCATTTACTACCTCAACAATGTTGACTCTATCATCTTCTTTATAGATCTAGCTAAAGTGCTCCACCTCAACAATGTTGACCCATCACCTCTTTGAATGTCCCATATTATGTTTTATTTTTCCTATAATTACAAAAATTAGGGAAACATTTTGTATTCGCATCACCTTCAGAGAGCCACAAATCCCTACTTTTAAGTCTCCATGCAACCTCTTTAGCTACAAGTACTTTCTCATTTACTAGTCTAACAACGTCAAATTTATTTTTGAGATTTTATCTAAACCCTCTTCTACATCTTGATTATTGGATTCAACAACTTGCTGTTCTAATGAAACCAATTCTTTCTCACCCTTCATTCTTTTCATATGTGACGAACAATATGTAACCACTTTTTTGACAACTTTAATACTGAAAGCAAACTGAATGATAGTTGATTCCCTCTAAGCAGCATCAAATCAAAATGTTTCCATTTCTTTTTTACTTGGCTGACAAAATCATCATCCTCCATCTAGGAAGGATTGATCTTTAAATGGCTTAGGGGCTTGAAGCATTCCTTAGTTATCTGAATGAGAACTTGCATATGAACTTAATCACCTCCATATTCAATATATGACATGATTCTTGTTCAGACTTTCATTAGAAATTCAAAAAAGAGAAAGCGCTCTAATATTTTTACCAATTGATCTTCCCCTAGCCTCAAATTCTTCTAGGTAGGAGCCATCTTCATGGGTTCTACATCTACCCAACCAAATTACTCCAACTTATTGATAGATAAATATGCTTATGGATCTACCCTTACAACATTTCCCCATATTTCATCTCTACTAAGAGTAAAATTCAAGTCCCCTCTAATAATATTATATTTCTGATAGAGTAATTAGAGAGAAAACCCTCCCAATAAACCATCATATTTTCATAGTGTCCACAAATATTGATCACAAAGAATACTTCCCCCAGCTCCAAGGAGGTAAACTTAGCTTTGACTCTTGAGTCCAGAACCACAAATCTAGTTAGACTCATAGAATTTTTTCTGCACCCTATGATCAAACCCCCATAACTACCTACAAAGTCATTATAGAAACAAGATCCAAATCTTTCATAAATTTTGATGAATCTCTTGAAATTTTGATCCCATCACCCATAGTTTTTGTAACAAAATCTTGTTCATATTATGTAGCTCAACAAGGTTATGAAGGGAGGATTTCCTTGAATGGATGCCTAACCCTCTAACATTAAATGTCATAATGATCATGGGAAACCCTACTTTGGGGCATAACCCAATCTAAGAGCCCTCATAATAGTCTTTTATTTACCTTGTTGAATTTCCTTCTTATTCTTATTCGAGGCTATAAGAATATGAGATTTACACCCCACTCCCCATTGGAATTCCATTTTTATATCATCCATATTTAGACACCGTAGGATCCTAAACTCCATCATCCCCAAGCTATATTTTTTGGATCTTAAAGAGTATCAAGAGCATTCAGGGATAGTGGAAATCTCTTGAGAATTCAATCCCTTAGAAGCCATACTAACCCCTCAATACTCCTTATGGTTCCCTAAGATTTCATCTACCATAGGTTGCTCAACCTTACACCCTAAATCACCCAAGTTTGTCTTGGAGAAATTACCTCCCCCCTTGTCAATATTCCCAAAATTTGAAAGTGATGGAAATCAAGCCATATGACTGCTCATCAATTTAGGGACCAAATTTTGGGAGGTGAACTCAACCCACTTCCTTCTCTTCATAACCAAAAACCCATTGTTCATTGAGCTTGGAGTCACATAGGTCTAAAATTTATTTTAAAACTTCCTCCACCTAACTGACCTCTCCCTCTATAACTGGTTTCCCTTTATCTATCGGTGAAAGAACTTCCTTCACCTTGACACATTCACCCATATTTCCTTTCCCTATTACAACTAGATCCTTATACGAGGCCCCATCTACTTACTTAGTTAGCTTAAGGTTATCTAGTTCCTTCTACCCTCAAATTTTTTATTGACATATTTAGAGCACAGTTGATATGGCATCTCACACAATGAAGAGGCACCCCCTACATAATCATGGATTTGGTAATGTTGTCTGAACTTTCAATATTAATCACCTAGCTTCCACTAAGCCATGTCTAAGATCCACCTTGACCAATATGCGAGCTATATAACAATCATTTGCATTATTGCCTCAGTGCCATATGGACATAAGCAACTACAACCTTAGAGCTTTTATAACTGATTCTTAGGTTACTTGGCCATCTAGGAAGGAAGGATAAATCATACCAACAAACAAAAGGAAAGGGGTTCACTAGGTTGTTGACAATGGTTCTTCAATTAGTGGGTTTAAGCGCCTATCATTTGTAAAGATAGATACAAAGAGAAAGAGATTTTGATGAGACCAACACCAAAATAATGTGGTAGACCCAAGCAAAGCAAAGGAGATATTCATCCTTGTAGTCATTAAATTTAGATATAGGAGTAGAAGCTCTAATGAAGCTTTTGTAAACTATAATTTTTTCCTCAAAATAATAAAGAACCAAGCCCGCCATTTCGTTATGGAGTTTTCCCAAACTCCAACTCGAACTTCACTAGGATAAATCTTTGTATTTTCAATTGTGTGTTTGTGGAGCTTTTTAATTTTAATAAGTTAAACACAAAGAAAGAATTAACTGAGTTGAATATGCCGTACATTACAACTCCAACAGGGAAAGAATTAACTAAGTTGAATATGCCGTACATTACAACTCCAACAGGGAAGATGGAGGAAGTTCGAAAATGTTAAAATACTTTTTCTTACAGTTTAATATGCTTTATGAAATTCCCAAAAGAGTCGGCACCACCCGTACGTGTCACCCTCACTAGAATTATTACCAACTATTAACTTAATAATCAATTTAATAATTAGAAACTATTAATTTAGTTTCAATTTAATAATTAGAAACGATTAGTTTAGTTTAATAATCTGATTTGAACAACACACAATCTCTAATTTAAAAAAAATTATCGTCTCACCTAACTAAATTGTAGAACCAATTATTAATCACCTAAATGTTTAAGCTCCTTCATCACCAATTATAAAACTTCCTTTGTTTATGAAACTTTGACTAATGTTTAGACTCTTTCATCACCAATTATTAATCATTAATTATAAAACCTTCTTGTTTATGGGACTTTCTAGGGAATGGGTCCTTCCTTACCATCATTAGTAAAGTCTATTCGAAAGTCTACCTACCTTATACCAAAAGTAAACGCATACGCTCACCCATTAGGACCACTTATTATGTTCCCGACCAGTGATCAAATTTGAAGGGTGGGTATTAATTTTTATTGGAAGGGCATTTGTTCCTTGAGTCCTTCAAAGATGAAGGACAATTTAAATAATTGTACTTCAATTGACAAGTATAAATTAACTAAACTCTTTCCCCCCAAAAATGTATAATACAAATATTTTCCATCCAAATCTTTACAATCTTAAACAATTGAGCACTCCTGAATATTTACATGATAAAATGGTATCTTTTCAATAAAACCAAAATTGAACACATTAATTTGACATATATGTAACATTAATTTTACAGTTCATTAAAATAACAACTATTTTGTTGTATTTTTCTGGGTTAGACCACACTTCATTATATAGAAAAACTACTTGGACTATGCAATAACCATATTGGGGCATCTACATGATGTTATGCATACTGCTGAGAAAATTACTTACTGTTAACTATTTACAAAAAGAAGCCACTAAGCAAAATGAGGCTATAATAAACCTACAACCAAAATCTACATATAAAACCAACCAAAACCTTAATTTAAACTGGAGAGAGGGAAACCATCCAAGCTTGAGAGATGTAAGAATGATGGACACTAGGAGCCTAAGAAAAAACAATGCATAGCTCAAAAAAACATTAAAAAATAATCCTCCATACCAACCAAGTTAGCAACACTAGCATCATAAGGGCTTGGACATCAAATTTTGTTGTTCAGCACTTGTCGCGACAACATACAGGTATGGGATGGAGGGGAAATGGAATCAATCCTAAGCCAACTAGAGCCTTGCAACTCGCTACATGTTTGAGTCTCGACAATCTACCTTTTAAATTGAACCACAACAAAAAAAGAAGTTTGTTAATGGCTCGATTTGCGAAAATTCTTGATACATGAGTAATTAAGAGCTCGAGGCTCTAAAATTTGATGTGTTTTTTTACCAATCCACAATTCGGTGAATTCATAGTCACTGGCATGAAATTTAAGTTATTTAATGAAATAATTATTTATCTAGCTCTATGTCGAAACTGTTTTCCATGCTAAAGCGGGCCACTTCCCTCCTTATTGTCTTACCAAAAGGCATGATAATGAGGAAGAAGACTTAAAATTATGGACTTCACCATCAAAGAAGCCTTACAGTCACATTGGTAAGGAGTTATAAGAAGTTCACAACAATCCAACGTGTCAAATCTCAGATGATAGTGCAAATTAAAGACTTATATGGTAAATTTAATATAAGACTTACTTATAGTTGTCTCTTACTCTTTGCGTCTTGACACATTTGATAATTTATGGTTGTCTTTGCGCCTTGAACCAATTGATATCATAAGGCGAGGATGTGCATGCATAATAATCATTAGTCATGACTATGCGATGAAGATTTAAATGGAAGAGGATGTAAAGACATGTAATTTTTATACGTATTTTGGTGGCAAGTGTCGAAGAGAAACGCGGTGAGAAACCACATATTTTTGGAAGGACGGAGGGAGATTACATGATCATGATCATGCCACCCATCAAATTGAAGACAATTCCTGAGCCAATTTTTTTTTTGTAAATTTTTATTAATAAGCATTGTGGTACTTTGGTCCAAATGTTTTTTCTAACTCATTGTTTCTCCATATTGTGTTCATAGTGCCACCTCTCTATATCAATGCATAAATCAACCTTAGCTTGGTTTGTGGTTCTAGTTGCATGCCATTATTTGTAGTTGCATGCCATTGAGTGTTGTTTAGAGTTGTCATGAGTCTGTGACATTCATGCAATAAATGAAGTCTTGTAGAGGAGGACTCATCAAAGGGGAAATTTGAATTTCATTTTGACAAAAAACTAGTGGACATTGGTATCTAGGTTCACATAGGTAGTAGGGACAATGTTTCAGCCTTGTTTTGGGCCTAGTAGTGGTTCTATTATTACAGCCATAGTCATTGACACATTGTCACACCTTAGATCTCATCCCGAATTGAGTCGGGATTCAGAATCAAATCCTAGTTGCTAGTACATCGTAGTCGTCAGTCATCTCTCGTCACCTTGCAAAGCTAAGCAATGAGTGAATGACATGAGTGAGTGAATGACTATAAATTATGATATTTCCAATATTTTGAATGACCAGTCGAATTTTATAGAATAGGAATTTCAACATATAAATTGAAATTTATTGGATGGGTAATTTCAAATGTTGCCCTTCTTTTGAAATGTTGATATAAATTATGTCCTTCCTATTGGAAGGATAAAATTCGGATTTTAATTTTTTTTTTAAGGGCAATTTTAACTTTACACTTCTAGGAAGGGCTAGAACCCTTTGGAAGGGTTGGGCAAGGGTTCAAATTTGAACGTTGTCCCCGACATTTATTTTTCGGTCGGGGGCATTAGTTCGGGTGTGTGTTCGTCAAAGGAGGTATGGGCAATGTTTGAACCATAGTTTTCGAAAAATCAGAATATTTGGTAAATATTAAAATGCGAATTTTCTTGGTTTTGATTGGTGCCGTGCGGAGTGACGCGCGACTAGGTTCCCGTGGTCCAGGAGCCTGCGGCACGATGGCATCACAGCGTCTTAAATATTGGTCTATTCTTGGTTGTCCTTTTATCCAGTGCTTCCATGCTTCTTCCTGAACCAGGGTGGTGGTTTTCGATGTTCTCAGGTGGTTTTTAGTTTCCTGCTGAGCGAGGTTGAGGTTTTCCCGGCGTGGGTCCCCCACTTTTCAAGGCGAGGGTATTTAAGTCGCCTCACGCCTGTCTCATGGACATGGCGGGGGCAGGCCTGGAATTTGACGTTCTGTAGAACGTTTTTCCAATTCTAGGACGTATTTTACAGGTAGTTGTGAAACAAAACCGTCATGGTTGACAGGTTAAAAAAAATTTGGAACGTCAATTTGACGTTTGTATATATAGATTTGCCATCAGAAATTTTAATACCTATCTGACACTATAGCTTATATGTGTTATTCATGGTTAGTAATTGTTGTAACTTGTAAACCTCTAGTGCTATGGTATGTCATGTGTTGCCTGTTCTATTTAATATCTAAACAATTTACTTGGGATTGGGATTGGAAGTAGTGTCACAACTCCGAGCGGTACACGAATCACAAATGAGAAGGGAATTGATATATCTTTTAATTTAAATTTTTAAAATTAATAGTAAATTTACAAAATTGACGGTCTATAATCTTTCATGAAACGTAAAATGACAGGCTCTCAAAACATGTACCCGTCATGAAATTTCCAATTGACCGGCACTTTTAATTTGAAATTCCATGCCTGAGCGGGGGTCGTCCGTTCATAGTTTCCCTGTTGTCCGGACTGTAGGTGGGGTTGTTCTCGATCTGGCATTCAAGTTGTCCTGTGTTTTGGATATGGCGCTGGGCCTGTGTTTTGAGTCTGGCATTCTTGTTTGTGTTCTTTAGGAGGCGTGTGTTAAATACGGTTGTCTTTCGGAGGTGACGAGTGGTGTTTGTACAGGCATGGCAAGGTTTCATTTTGTAGATTTTGTGACGTCTTTCTATGTCTCTGCGGAGGGGCCAGAGTCAGTTTCATTTATTTGGGTATGGTGAACTGAATGAATGGTGGTTGGTTCGTGGTCTTATCACCCTAGTTGCATCAGCTTTCTTGGGCATTTCAAGCTGTTTCTTTATTCAGGCAGTGTCGATGGTTTCTGGTGCTCGTTTTGCAGGTGTTGGTAGTTATTGCCCTTGTTTTCATTCAGCTTCCGATTGCGGTTATGGGTTTGCAGTCTCCCTCTCTCGCGTTTTCTACCCAAGCGCAACAGCCTGTGGCTTGTTCGATTTCATGGTCGCGGTCGTTGGACATGTAAATGTTCCAACTGGCTCTTACTTTTCAATTTGGCTGTGTTCTTTGCATTTGTGTGTAAAAATCTCTGCAATTTGTTCTATTGTTATTGGAATCCTCTTAAATTTGTGTCAATTTGAATAGAGTTTTATTCGTGTCGTCTTTGCCAGAATGGAAATGGATTTTTTTATTGTTCCAGGGTTTAGGAAAACAAGCTTGAAACCTCGCTTTGTTCTTTCGTGTTGTCTTGTGTCTATTTTTGGGGTTAAGCCCTTCAATTGGTTTTTTTTCTTGTCTGACTGTTCTTGTTGAAGCTGATACTGTGTGCACTTCGTTGAGGCTTTAGCTACGGCATCCATAGTGCGATACTATTGGCAATTGAAAATTATCTAAACCTTGACAGTTGGTTTTGATGCAATGGAAGTGAGAAATAAATAGATAAAATGTGGCGTTATTACTGTCCATAGCTACTGCAGCCTGCTAAATTAGTATGCTAAATTAGTATGTAATATATATAAATAAAATCTATAGATCTTTGTTTATTTTGATGTTGGTAGATCTCTTCAAGTATTGTCGATGCCTGGTTTTGCTAAAGAACTATCTTCTGCGTCGAATTGTGGAAACCTAATTTTGATTATTCTATGTTTGACTCTTAAACCAAGTCGAATTCTCATATTGATATGGTTGTCTGCCTTGTCGTAAAGAATGGGTTGTTCCCCGATTTCCGGTTATCAAACACCTTCTTTTGATCATGACTCGGTGTGAAAACCTAATACTGGCAACCCATGGAATTTCACTATAAACAATTATTTTCCCCATGTGGGTAGTTTCAAAATTGTTGAATTTTTATCGAGCGAGGTGTGGTGTATCCTATATATGATGCATTCCTGCTTGAATGTTTTATGCATTGCAATTCATGCTTGAATGTTTTATGTGTTGCAACATCTCATTGATTCAGGCCCAAAATAGATCGCAAGGACCTCATCAGATCGTCGACAGTTTTTTAGAGTTGGGCATCCAGATCCAACCATGGCGGAAGCTCCCAATTCAAAGAAGGCATTGATAACAGGCATAAGTTCATAACAGGTCAGGACGGATCTATCTCACTGAATTTCTCCTTAAAGGAATTATGAAGTGCATGGAATCATTTGCCATTCTTCTAATTTCAGCACACAGCGTCTTGATCACATATACATTGATCCCCACAATACCCAAGCTCGTATGAAGCTACACTATGGAGATCTGACCGACGCATCATCCCTGAGAAAATGGGTGGATGCAATCTGCCCAGATGAATTCTACAACCTGGCTGCACAGTCTCATGTAGCTGTGTCATTTGAGAACTTAGATTACACTGCATATGTTGTAGCCAAGGGGGCACTAAGCCTCCTTGAAGCTATGAGAATCCACATAGAGAAAACAGGAAGGCAGGTCAAGTATTACCAACCAGGATCCTCTGAAATGTATGGTGCCACACCCACACCCCAGAATGAGAGCACCCCCTTCCATCCAAGAATCCCTTATGTTGTCTCCAAGCTTGCAGCCCATTGGTATTCTATCAACTACAGAGAGGCATATGGAATGTTTGCCTGCAATGGGATCCTCTTCAATCACGAGTCCCCACGGAGAGGTAAAAACTTTGTCACAAGGAAGATCACTAGGGCTGTGGGGAGGATCAAAATTGGGCTTCAGAAGTTGTATTTGGAAAATCTCAAGGTCTCCAGGGATTGGGGATTTGTTGGGGACTATTTAGAGGAAATGTGGTTGATGGTGCAGCAAGATAAACCAAATGACTATGTTGTTGTGACTGATGATAGCCATACTGTTGAGTATTTTTTGAAGGTGGCCTTTGCACAGACCCATTTTTTTTTTCTCCTTAGCGTCGCTGGAAAGAACTCTGATAGTGTTAATGAAAGCGATCGGTTTATGTGACCCCCAAAAAGATGATAGGATAATAACAAGGTGGAAAGCCCTCGTCAAATGAAACAAAAAAATGTGCTTAACAGATAATGGTGCATGCTGTTCAATATGAATATCCATAGTTCCTAATAATTGAAAATATAATTTCCCATCGTTTTGCACATGTCTGTGAAAGTGTTGTGGCTTGCAATTCTTACCACCAGCTTCTGTGAAAGGGGGCAAGTTCTAGGACCACTACTTCCATACTGATTTCATTTGTAGATCCTTTAGTTACTTCCATACTGAATTCAATTTTTATCCTTTTGCTTGTTTGTTTTTTTCTTTCTTTTTAATGTCCATAAGAAGAAATATGCAGATGAATATCATTAGTTAAAAATAAGTGGTTTGATTGCAAGTTGGATGAATCATGATTTCAGCCGTTTTCACATCGTGTTGAATTATTCAACACTTGCAATACTGCATGCATCTATGGATAGCTAAATTTCAACCCTGAAGGTTCTCTACTCTGGATTTCCATTGGGTCCCAACCCTCACACAGAAATATTGATTCTCATTAAACAGTTCAGATTTAGCTCAGTTCAGTCCATGACTATCCAAAGGACTCATGGATCTGCAATTGATCTAAGGTCACATGCAATTGATAATTTCAATTTCTGTCTGCTTTCAGATTTTGACAAAGGCCTTTTATCATAATATTACAAATTATACTATCTGTAGTGTGATGCACCAGATAGCATGCTCTTGTGTATTGCAATCTACCTCAACTGCATAGAAGAACAATCTTCGCCATCTGATTTCCTGACAATAGAATAGGAATGAATCCATGAAGCCACATAAAGGATAAAAGCTCCAGTAGGTGCGTGCCTATGATTGTCTTGTAGAATCCTTTGACAAGAATGCCATGTGTAAAATTTTTGGGTGCCTGCCATTTCGCTCTGATCTTTTGCATCATATGATATACCTTGTCTGGCTTCTGCGCATTGCACAATGCTCAGATCATAATACTAGATGTAAATGTATCTGACTGGATTTTCTTTCTAGATATTTTCCTATATAGAACATAAATCATATATGCCTTGCTTTTCTAGGAAAGCTTCTAAGAAAACATTTTAAATTTGTTTCATGGGTAGATTGTCGCATTTGTTTAGCTTGTAAGGCTCTGTAGAGGATTCAAACCTGAATTCATCATTTCCTGGGTCGTTTTCTATCACCCAAAGTATAGTTCAGCAATGGTTGGATCTTGTTCAAAGACGAAGGAAGGGTTTCACCCCATTTGGAGCGTTTTTAGATCGAATTGGCTAACCCTTCCGAAGCTACACGAGATATAGTTAGGTACCATACCTCGGGAAAAACATAGCCATATGGAGGATAATATGTCTTCGAACTCCCCAAACACCCATCTTATCTTTATAAAATACATGTTTAGCTCAGATCGACCGGGCCCTAAAAGAAACAACTAGCTTTTCGGGTAATGAACTTTTAATTTTACGTCATATGCCTAAGCCTATAATTCATGGATGCCCTCTCTTACTACCTTATTGGAAGGAATAATATGCATAATGAAATGAGCGATTTGGCTCATGGTGATGTCGATCCCTGCAACTAACAAGATTCACAGCCTTTAAAATCGCAGAGGGAGAGGAGATGAATGAAGGTTAGCTGGTGGAGAGGTAAAAGCATGATGTGATTTCTGATTCAAACGACTTGACTGACATATACTGGGAGCTGCGATCTGGTTGTTGAATTCTTCATGATGTGATATCTATTCTAAGAATTATCGAGCCCAGCAATTTGGTACCTTGGAAATGTAGCAGCAGATGGAGAATTTCACTTACATGGAGAGCAGGTGAAGAATTTCAGTTACATAGAGAATTAATGGTGTTTTTCTTGCAAGCTGGCAAAAAAACTTAGCGAGTTCTTTTGAAACATTGGGATCTCCCTCCAATTGAAATTAAAATGAAATATAATAATAAAAAATGGATCCTCTTTTAACATGAGGGTGGACCAGTCGTCATCTTATAAAAATTCGGCCTGTGCTAATATTCCTGGCGTATAGAGAAGAAGCCTAATCATCAAACAAAATAATAATAAAAACAATATTCATCAAAAACCATGCTATAAAAAAATGCTATTGACCTTCACTTTTGAGTGAACATTTTTAATAAACTTGTGATAGAATTTATACAAACATTTGACATGGTATTTAATTTTGTACCATTTTATATTAATATATTTGTGATTGAAAAAAAATGTAAAATAAAAGTGAAAGGGACACTTTTTTCATAAGGGGAGTATTATTTAATAAGCCTAAATATTTTTGTTTTTTTTAATGTAATTCTTGCTTCTTGAAAAAGCTGCAAACAAGCAATTGCTGTAATAACAATGATGGGACATTGTCACTTCATGACTCTTGTTTATTTATATAGTTTTTCTAATTAGTATTTTATCACATCAATTTATATTTGGTTTTATTATTATATTTTTAATTAAAATAAATTGATTTATATTATAAAAAAAGTTTCATATGCTATAAAGGTTTTAAGGCTTCATACATAATAGTCAAGGATACGGTGGCCCGTTGGTGGGGTTAGATGGATTTCATTCCATCCACCAGGGTTGAGACATCTTCTTGCTTGGATTAGTGACCTACAAGTTTGTTGAGAATTTACAATATCCTAACAAAAATATGTATATTTTATTGTTTAAAAAAAATACCAAACACACATGTTAATCATTGTTTTAGTGTCACATTGATCGACAAATGGTGAGAAAAAGACATTCACTCTTAGGAATCTCATTCTTTGAATTACAATAAGGTGAATAAAAAACACCCCAAGCTTAATTCATGTCTCATGCAAATATTTGAAGAATCTTTTCAATTTAACATTTGAAATTATTTCATGTTTCATAGAAAAAGGTTAGAAGTTCAATTAAGTTTCAAAAACATTGTTTAGAAATTTATCACCAACTCTCAAGCAACAATATGCATAGAGTTGAATTAGCATTTTATTCACTAAATTATTATTCATACTTTGAGCTTTAGATTTTAAATTCTTTATTAAAATTTTAGTTAATTTAAGTTTATGACACAAACTCATTATATTTAAGAGTGTAATGTCAATCAAGTCTAGTAAAGATGAATATATTGTTGTATTGAAAAAGTAAAGAAGAATTTGTTTTATATATCATCCGTGAATTTCAAGAAGTTCCCAATAAATTTTTAATATAATAAAGAAATAAATAAAAATGTTTATATATAATATAACTTAATAATGATTTAAACATGTTAATTATTAAATATAATATGATTAACCTTACAAATTAATTCGTACATCAATTTTATGTTTCTTATATCAACTTTATATTTAACTAAGATTAAATTTAAAATAAATTTGTTTTAAATATTTATATATTTTTGGCTAAGATTTTTGATTTTACAATTTATTTAATTGTTATAAGTTGATTATGTATGTTATAGAGTGATATTTTAGTTGTGGATACAGATTTTTTATTTTTCATGTTTATTTATGATTATGACTTGATTGTATAACTCAACAAGAGTCACATTCTCTATTTTACATCAACAAAAATAATTTGAGTAATGATGTTTTTTCATAATTGTTCATACTTGTGTTTTTTTACTTGGTCAAAATGTAATAGTACACTCTTAGAAATGATAAAAAAAACCGAAGAGATAATCATTTATTTTTTCCCTCTTAAGATATAAAAGTGTAGACTCTTAGAAATGATAATATTTTTTAAATATTTTAAATACATCCACTTAAAATTTTCAATTTAAAAATATTACACTTAATTTAAAAAAATAATTTAAAACCATACACAAAGTGATGCTTTTTTAGAAGGTTATATGTACACTTACTAAACATAAATGCAAATTTATACCAATAAACAAAATTTTCTTTTCTTTTAAAATATTTGCTTTAACACTAAAAAGAAAAACATTTTTTAAAATATTTTAAATACATCCACATTAAAAATTTCAATTTGAAAATATTCCACTTAATTGTAAAAATTAATTTAAAACCATACACAAAGTGATGCAAAAAGTGTTGCATTTCATTAAAGTTGAATTAAAGTGGACAAGTTGCATCGCAGAAGAGTCGGTTTTTGGGGTCATTGTTTTAATAAACTATAGCCAAATTTTCCTTGTGTTGAGTAAAATATCCACTCACCTAGGCAAGTCACATATAGAAGTCCCATCATTAGCTATATAATACCCATATTTCACAACAAAAAACACTATACATGTTTTTCATAGCTTGCATTGATTCATAGCTTGCATTGATTTTGACACTAGAGTCCATAGGATTAGGATTTGGGTATGCAGTGTATTATATGAATTTCCCTCTCACTCATTCTCACATAAATAATAACATAATGTACCAATATAATTATAGCAAAAAATTTGTGAAACCTTTGTCCATTTGAGATATGCATGATGAGGTGAATTCAACTTTATGGGAAGACATGTTAAGGGTCATGGCCCATGACCCTATGATGCGTTTGTCATTTGGCATTTTTTTAATTGAGAGAATTTTGACTTGAAAGTTGACATCATTATATTCCACATTGATAAGGAGATGCTTGAAGTAATGATAAATGTCTTCGAGTTTCTTGGAAAGGTGTATGCCTTAACATGAATGATGTGTGAAGATGTTTTTTGGGTTGATTTTAATTATACTTTTTTTATAAATATATTAAATATATTATATAATTTTTCTTAAATTTTATATTTTGATATAATGGAACTTGAATTAAAAGATGGATATTTAACTTTTTAATCCTTTTTTAGTTTTTTTGGTTGTGATCTATACATATAAATGTAAGCATTGTGTTTTTTTTTAATTTTCTCTCAATTTTATGTTATTTTCATAATTTCATTGTTATTCAATTTGTAGTAATTAAATTTGTTTGTTTATTTTTCTATATGTATATGTTGTTTGTCAAATTTTTGCATTATTTGATGTTTATGTGTAGTGATTATGACAGTATATTTAATGTGCCTTTTTTATAATCACTACATGTAGACTTATCACATTGAGGGAATACTTTAGTGTATTGGAAAATATTCAAACACAGTTTTAGGGAGTACAAAGTGAGTTGGCCCTCAAAGAAGATACATGTACAAGCATGGAGGTCATTCAGTCCAAATTGGAACTGTGCGTGGAATTGAACCCTTTTTTCACCAAAGGGAACTATTTCATAACTATGTGAATACCTCAAGATAATTACTTTTCCTATTTTGTGTTGTAATATGGTATGGAGTTGTTATTGTGAAGGGTCATTTTGATTTCCAAATAGTTTGTAAATTTATTGAGCTTATTGTAGCTTCTCTTTGATTGAATCAAACTCATTTGCAGACCTTGTTATCACCTCTATTGAATTAACACAAGGTAAAAATGACATCTTACAAGGTTTGGGTTTCAGTTTTATGCTTTTTGAGCATAAAAAATCATACTTGATCCTTGGTTTCTTCGATTACAAAGTTATCCAGTAGGAGCATATAAATAATGTCAAGCAGTACTATGTAGGTATGAAAGTTAAGTTCAATAGATCAATCGGAGTAGTCATTTGGAAGGTAAGTTTTGTCTCTTGGGAAGTCTCCTGAGAAGTATATGGCATGCGATCTAAAGTAGATATTTTTGGCTAGTTGGCTAGATATGCTTGAATTACATGCTTTATGGTTATTGGATTTATGTGCATAACATGTTCAATTCACTACTACAAAATTGATTTCCTTAGGTTTATTGTCAAGTTAACTTATCGCAACAACATGTGGCAATGGCAATAATCTTATGATAAATAATATATCACATCATCAAATGTTGAAAATCCATGTAGTGATGTAACAATCTAAAAAAAGAGTACTTTAAAATATTCCAAGCAATAATATGCTTAAGAGTCCTACCACAAACATTTATGGTACATACAGGCAAGATTTGTGAAATAGAAGCCTACTATGTTAAGTGCAACACTACAGTTTAAAACTAGTAATATGGATGAAGTTTGTGCATCGTTTACTTGCAGTGAAAACAAGTACAAGGAATGGAAAAATGAACATGGAATGGAAGGCCCAACTTTTCTAAGAGACAAAAACTGTTGCGGTGAAAATTATTTGCCCAAGTTAGTAGGAAACATATATTGGTAAATACAAGGAAATAAATATATACCAGTCATGCACTCTTTCATTTGAAACCAATAGATAAATTGCATACATGATCAAATACTAACTTTAAATATTGAACATACAAGTAATATCGGACGACTACCCATTATGCTTTCAAAATATGCCTAGCATTATATTTTCAAGCTTACTTGATTGCATTTTACAATTAATTTTTGTTAAGGACTTTTTATGGGAATCACTAAATTACTTGATTGCATTTTACAATTAATTTTTGTTAAGGGATTTTTATGGGAATCACTAAATTTTATTCTTAGAATGGCCTCGTGATGTATATTCTCTAGGTACAGATAGCAATCAACTGGGAAACATACATACCTTGAATAAATTTGTTCCTAAAATGGATTTGGGATGGGTATGTAGAATGAATATGTTTTTTGTGAACCTCGTAATTTTGTGAAGTATGATGCCTTTTGGTATCAGAAACCATCGTTATAAAGCATAATGCAAAAGACAGAAAATGAATACCACTAAGCTATAAAAAAGAAGACAAATCCAATTTCAAAAATAGCAATCAGTTGACTGAGCATTAAGATTTGTTTCGTAAGGAAACATCAATATTTTTTAATAACACAACATTAAACTATTTTCAATTAAACTATTTTCTAAGGCTAGGACTATATGAATATATATATCATCGTTGGTATTACAACAACCTAACGCATTTTATAAAACATAACTTAGAACCATATGAACTTTGGGTTCGAAGATCCATAACATATAATGTTATATCGTGATGTAACAAAGTTTATATTCATAACATTGGGAAACGCGTGCTGACAAACATTTAATTGAATGACAGGTTGATGGTTTCACAAGTGATATGAATCTGGTAATGGTGATTGTGATCTAGGCCTGCATTAATGGCTATCCATAATGTATGTGTGACAGGGATTCGACAAGCCTCCACATAAGTACAAGCTAAGCATACGATGTTTGTTATGGTGCCATGTAATATATAATCGTTGAAGGTCCTCCGAGCTGGCAGTTAGGATCTCCACCATGTGCAAGAGTTGGTAGGATCGTGCTACGGCAATTAATTAGCAATTAAGTGTTGGTTGTTCACTCCAAAGCCAAGAGTGTTGGCAAGATCTCGATCGTTGATCAACTTGATCATGATCGTTGGTTCTAACCCTAGAATTTGGGTTGATGTCTTGGTTTGACAAAGAGTGTTTGTTGTTTATTGTTATGTTGGGTTTTGGAAGTGTGGCCGACAGGTTGCCGAAACTTTGGTTTAGAATTTGTATGAGGTTTTGACCTCGAGACCTCTAGTTCGGAAGGGTTACAGGTCTATTCCTTCTGTAATGGCATCGTGTTTAATAGACTGGGTATCTATTTGTAGTGTCAAAGGTTGATAGTTTTCTGGAACTTGTCGTTTTAGTTTGAGTAAAAGATATGCTTGGTGAAAATGGACAGAGGGTTTCTTGTCTCGTCTTCAGCGTGGAGTCAATGTTTAACTGGTGAAAGTGGAAGGCTTTGGTAGCTTGTCGCAAGGTAAAATTCTTGTAATATTTAGTATTATTTCTTTGTTGCAATTTGTCTTTCAATTGAAAATTATCAGCTATCTAAATCCATCGATTTTCTTGTCAGTTGCAAGTTGTAAAGGAATGATTCAAGCCAGGGTTTGGAAAGAGCAGCATGCTTCCAAACTGGTAAGCTCCAGGTCTTCCAAATCCTTCGTAGGTGCTCTTCGTCTGTGTGTTGAAGTGGTTTCAAAGGATGAGTGGCCAGTTACTCACCATGCCTCATCGTTGTCTTCAGTTGGAAAACTTAAAACGATTCTATTGTTAATCAATTGGTGTCTATACAGGGCTGCGACCTTCATTTTGTTTGCATGATACTAAACTTTTGGACTAAGATGTCTGTCTCATCAATCTGTAGGTTATAAGCCCGTCAGAACAAAGGGTTCCTTGTATTTGTTTTGGAAATATTTAAAGCTTGGGTTTGAAACCCTAAGCGTTTTTCGTTTTAGAAACAAGTTGTAATCATTTTTTCTTTTGAGAAAAATCGTTTATCCTTCTTTAAGATGGAATCCAGAATGGTGTAAACAAATGGATATATCCTATTGTTTAAAAATATGAAAATATGAGTAGAACCGAAGCTCGTTTTCAGTGAATACAATCTCTTCTCAGAGATGAAAAGTATGTTATGTATCTCTGTGTAAATGTCTCAGTTAAACGACTTGAGGCTGTAGGTTGACAACGTGATTTTTGATCTATACTTAGGTTTTGCGAAACTTATCTCAGATGATAGCTCTGTCAAAAGAAACTTCAAAATGGTTTTCTTTTCGTTTGAAGATGAAGTGAACAGGACTAAGCCTTAAAACGAGTTTTTCGTTTGGGTAGAAATATAAATGTTTAAAAATATCAGTTATCAAAAGGACTTGGGTTCGATTTGTAATCTGTGTAAGTTGAGTTTGTTTTTGGTTGTAAAATAATGATAAAAGGAAATCGAAAACCTAACTAGGGTTTTATAAGAAACTTAGAAATGAAATCGACATTTAAAGTTCAGGATAGCTATTGAATAAAATGCCTGATAGCAACATAATGATTATAATATTTTCATTATCTGTTTGAACTATAAAAATATAGGGAAAGATTATAGTGAGAATGAAATCAGTGTATGTATGTGCAATGTGACAAACTATGTGATGACTGTTATGTACAACATTGATAAAATGATCATATACTCATTTATTTATAGCTATGATGTTATATTGCCAATGTAATATGTTAGATAGAAATATGTATTTTATTTATTTCCTACATTCATAGTAATGATAAGAATATTACAATGTAAACGTACAGGAAATAATCAATATAAAGAAATTGGATTCTATTTACTTCTATGATCAAAGTAATGATAATGGAAATATAGTATTACTATACAGGGGTTATAAAATGTTTGTTTTCCATAAAACTAAGAAAAAATTCTATAATATACATTAGATATTATACAGAACTTTTTAATATTATAATCATAGGACAGAAAACTGATAAATATATAAATTACTATCTATCTATCAAATTCAAAATGGCAATTTGCCTATCTCTTGATCTGTTCTTAATTTGCGTATCTATACTAGAGTACGATGCACAAACAACATGTGGAAAAATATAGATATTGCTTTATGAATTCCAATTCATCATGTAAATTTTAACATTCAGACTTTAAACAAATCTAGAATTAAATTCTTTTTCAAAACAGAAAACAGAGATTACTAATTATACATAACAAATCTATTAACTGAGATAAGGTATAAAATTTGTAAAACCTGGATAAAATCTGTAGGGGAAAAACATCCCAAGAAGACTGTTCCACCCAACCAATTCCTAAAAGAAGTCAAGTACTACCTTAGGACCCCCGAGCCTGTTCACTGAACCACCAAGAGGAAGAAGCTTAGGAAGTAGGATCTCCTCGTGTAGTAGCACTAACTGTAAATCTTCAACAACTAGCAGTCCAATAGACCTGCACCAGCATCTCTGGTTCTTCTTAGCAATATGCAGACTTAAGATTGCACTCACAACTAGCCTCCCTAATTCGAATCTGTTAGTGATCACCTGATGCACATGAGGAAAATATTTTGCAAAAATATTGATTAAGAGTTGCCTGCTCAATTCGAATTTGCCTTTTGTAGGCTTCCTAGGCCTTTTTCAGATGTTACTGGGTCATTAAATGAGCTGCCTGCTCACTTCCTCCACCTGTGGGATAATGCCACATTTTTAGGGGTAGTTGTCCCATAACCAACAGCTAGTGGTGTGATGCAATTGCTGCCATATATCCCATACCTTCCTACAACTTCCATTCCTCCTAGTGGGTCAGTGAACACTCATTTAATAGTCCCCTTGGGTGTTTGTCTCCTAATTAATTTATTTAAATAATATTATACAGTAATTACATTCATCCTTGATCAAAACTGATCATAATTACAAAACTTTGTAATTAAATTTAACATAAAGTATTTTGCAAATAAAATAATTATTTTCAGAAATTTGGGTAGGTGACATACACCCCCCCTTAAGTCTCAACATCGTCCTCAATGTTGGTTAATCACTCCTTGAGTGTTCCTGAAACAGAGTTAGGTATGCTTCCTGCATACTACTCTCCAAATCTCAGGTTGCCTCTTATGGGCTAAGGTGCTTCCATTGCACCTTCACTTGCCCAATGCTGCAATTCCAGAGAATAGTTTCCCTCTTTCCGAGGATATAATCCGGTTCCACCGGAAAATCTCCATCTTGTCCCACCTGTACATCATTCCAGTTTACAACATGAGTAGTATCGTGCACATATTTCTTTAAAAATGATATATGAAAAACATTATGTATTTTTAAGTTTGGTGGCAAAGCTAGTTGGTATGCCACTGCTCCGACCTTAGATAATATTTCAAAAGGAACACAATACTTGGGTGCAACCTTGGAACAACTCCCCAATTTCAGTGAAATCTTTTTCGGTCTTACCTTGAGGAATACATGTTCACCAACCTGGAACTCTTTATGAGTTCTTTTTGAATCTGCTTTACTCTTTTTCCTATCTTGGGCAGCTTTTAAATGTCCTTGCACCTATTTCACAATTAGTTCTAACTCCTACAATAATTCAGGTCCTAAAAAAACTCTATTTACTGGATCATTCCACGAAATAGGTGTATTACATTTCCTACCATAAAGAATTTCAAAAGGACTAAGTCTGGCCGATGCATGATAGTGATTATTATAAGCAAATTATGCTAAGTGCAAGTAGTCTTCCCACTTACCAGGCTGCTCCTTAACATACATTCGTAATAAATCTTCTAAAACCTGATTTACCCTTTATGTCTGACCATTTGTTTGTGGATGAAATGTTGTACTGAAATTTAAAGCTGTGTTCAACCCCTTAAACAGTGACCTCCAGAATTTTTCTGTAAACTTCGATTCACGATCTGAAATTATTACCTTCGGTATTCCATGTAGTCTAAAAATATGTTTCATAAAGATCTCTGCAATATCTGGAGCTTTATGAGTAGTCTTTACGGGTACGAAATGTGCTGCCTTGCTGAGTTTGTCCACTACCACCATGATAGAATCATGTTGTTTCTGATTTTAATTAGGTAATCCAATAATAAAATCTATGCTGATCACTTCCCATTTCCAACTTGGTATTGGTAACGGTTGCAATAATCCAACAGGATGTTGGTGTTCAACCTTCACTTTTTGACAATCCAAACATTTAGCTATGTACTCTGCTACTTCATCCTTCATTTTGGGCCAATAATATTCTTTTCTCAACATAGTAATGGTCTTTTGATAACCTGGATGACCAGAATAGTGACTTTTATGCATCTCATTTAATATCAGAAATTTTATTTTTGGTATGTCAGTGGTACATAGAATCTGTTTTTAAACAGTAATAAACCGTTTTCCTTCATGCTGTAATCTACCATACAATTTTCAGAACTGTTGTTTGCTGTCTTTTCCTTCATTTTTTTTGTATTCTAACTTCATCTATTTCACTCTTTTCCAGAATCTGACTTTCCAAATCAGTTGAATAAGTACTAATGACTGAAATAAAATTCAGTTTTGCTTTCCGACTTAAGGCATCTGCAACTTTGTTCTCCTTTCCTTTAATATGGTGAATTTCAAAATCATACTCACTTAAAAATGTCAACCATCTAGCTTGTCTAGCGTTCAAGTTTGTTTGATCTAATAAATATTTTAGACCCATGTTATCTATTAATAATGTAAACTTTATGCCAATAAGGTGGTGACGCCACATTTTTAAGGCATGAATGACTACTAATAACTCTAAATCATAGGTAGAGTAATTCGTTTCATGTATTTTCAGCTTTCTAGACTCATATGCCACCACATTCCCTTCCTGTGTCAGGACTCCACCGAGTCCATCATTGCATGCGTCTGTGCAAACTACAAAATCCTTGTTGGGGTCTTCTATCCTCAAGATAGGTGATGTCGTCAATAGTTCCTTTAATTTCTTAAAACTGTCAAAACATTTTCTGATCCCAAACAAATTTCTTCCCTTTCTTCTGCAAGGAAGTTATGGGGTTGGCAATTTTTGAAAAATTCTCTATAAACTTTTTGTAATACCCAGTAATGCCCATAAATGATCTTACATCCGACACATCTTTAGGAACCGGCCAGTCATTAATGGCCCTTATCTTGTCGGGGTCAACCGAGATTCCTTCTGCTGAAATTATGTGTCCTAAATATTGAATTTTGTCCTTGTGGAAGTCACACTTACTAAACTTGGAGTATAGTTGATGATCTTGTAGTACTTGTAAGATAATCCGTAAATGTTCATCATCCTCCTCTTTGATTTTTGAGTACATTAAAATGTCGTCTATAAACACAACAACAAACTTGTCTAAGAATTTATGCAGAATATTATTCATTAGACACATAAATAGAGCCGGGGCATTAGTCAAGCCAAATGGCATGACTATGAACTTGTAGTGTCCATACCGAGTTCAGAAAGCTGTCTTGAAAATATCTTCATCCTTAACCCGTACTTGATGATATCCCAATCTTAAATCAATCTTTGAAAATATAGTTGCTCCACGCAGCTGATCGAATAGATTGTCTATGCGGGGCAATGGATATCTGTTCTTGATTGTCATCTTATTAAGCTGGCTATAATCTATGCATAGTCTTAAGGTTCCATCTTTCTTCTTAACGAAGATGACAGGTGCTCCCCAAGGAGACACGCTGGGTCTTATATAATTCTTATCAATCAGTTCCTTCAACTGTGATTTTAATTCGTTTAACTCCAGTATGTTCATTCTCTATGGGGCTGTAGAATTTGGTACAGCTCCCAGTATTAACTCTATGGTAAAATCTAAATCTCTTTTGGGAGGTAATCCTGGAATCTCCTCAGGAAATACATCTTTAAAATATTTTAGGATAGGTATGTCCTTTAATTTCAGTTTGTCCTCTTTTCACATGAACTCATCATTTACCACATTTACTGCAAACATTTGGCATCCTTTCCTAACTTCCCTCTTAACTTGCATGGTTGAAATCTGTCTAAGGGTTACTGTCCTTGGGATGCCTTTTATTTCTACAGTTTTCCCTTCGTCATTTAAACATGTAAATTTTTTTCCATAACAGTTCAGGATGACATGATGGGATTCTAACCAGTCCATCCCAACTATAATATCATAAGAACCTAAAGGTAGAATATTCAACTTGATTTGTGTTTATAAATGATTCATGGACAAAACACAGTTTTCTATAAAATATGATACTTTTCTCTTTGTTCCAGTTGCTAGTCTAACTAGCCAAGATTTACTAAACTTTTCAGTTTTCAATTTAAGACTTTCCACAATGTCAGGTGATATATAACTTAAGCTAGCACCTGGATCAATTAAAACAGTAACAGGATGATCATGTAGCATACCTTCAATCTCTACCATGGAGATTTGATGATCTGCTTTCTTGTTGTCAAGCGATGCATTAATTCTGGGCATTTCCCTTGCCACATATCACCCTGTAGGTTCAGTCTGAATAGAGTTGATGTTGTTACTCTTTTGCTTCCTTAAGGGACATTTTGATGCGTAATGAGGACCTTGGCATTCAAAACATTTGACAGGTGTCTTTGGCTCACTGGTTTTGGCATTATTAGGTGTATTTCTGGTTGCTATAGAATTTTGCTGTGAATTGTTTCTGGAATTGTTCCCTGGATGATTATGATTCTGAAAAAAAATTCTTTGAAACCTGGAATTTCCATTGAATCTGAAATTTTTCTTTTTTCTGTTCAAAATTGTTGGGCTTATGATTTTTCCAGTTTGACATTCTCTCTCTTTTTCGATTTGTGTCATAATAGTAAACTGCCTTTCTCATTGCCTCTTCCAAGGTCTTAGGACTGTCGTACTCGATTCTGTCCTTAATATTGAAAGGTAAACAACTCAAGTATCTTTGAATTTTTGGTTTCTCTTCTATGAGGTATGGTACATATCTTAGTAAGTTCAGAAACTTACTGTTCATTTCCTTCATGTTCATACCTCCCAGCTTCAAATCATAGAACTCTTTGGATTTTTCTTCATAGTACTGTTTAGACAAGTACTTCTTTTTAAAGTATCGTTTAAAGGTACTCCAGCTGACATCTTTATCTTTGATGCCTTTTACTCGTTTGATGTCCTGCCACCAAATATCCGCTTTTTCGGTCAAGTTATATATAGCTATTTTTGCCTTTAAAAACTCTAAATAGTTATAAATCTAGAAGTATTTCTTCATACCGGACAACCAAGCTTTAGCTGTCTCTCCCTTATCAGTTTCTCCATTGAAAGTTGGAGGTCTAATCTTTTTGAACTCCCCATAAATCTGCTCATATTCCTTTTGACTTTTCTTTCTAGGTTTGAAATCTCCTTCACTGCTATCACTGGTGTAGTTACGTTTCTTTCTGCGTGTTTCAATAGCATCTCCTGATGAGTTTGAACTGCCATTCACCTTGCTAATTTTCATTTTCTTGTTTTTATCATCATGAGGCAGATCCTACTCTTTGGAAATATCTTCATTATCTTTTTCTTGTTCCTCAGTTTGACTCTTTTCAAACAACACTTGGTTTAATTGCTCTTGTGCTTGCACAATCCTTTCATTGTCTTGTTTCACCGATCTGATTTCTGCTTTTAACCCATGAAAGGCACGTAACAGTTCCGTCGAATTGTTATTTAGTTGACTGTGACCTTCTGCTACATAGTGTTGTCTCGAACTGTGACTGTTTGGCTGAAATCTGTCGTCTAATTGTTCAGCTGAGTTCTCCATACCTATAACTGAAAATGATTTCTGAATAACATAGTAATTAAAATTTCAAATTAGTACAATTTTCTGCTATATAATATTTTCTGCTGCGTGTGTTTGGACCTCTTTCAAGCCTAGTGTTCGAATCTGAGTTCTGATACCACATGTAACATCCCGAATTTTCATAAAAAATTAAATTTTTTGATAACAACATTAATTAAGATAATAATAATTGCAGAAATAATAAATGAGATTATGACAACATTAATTGTAAAGTTGTTAGTACTAAACATGCTTTAATTTTTGTTTTAACAGCAATATGATAATGACAGTTTAACACATAATTAGTAATTATGGTTATGATACAAATGTACTAAACGTTCGGAAATATGATGCGATAATTTTCTGTTGCAAAGATACTAACAGTTTGACTTTGCTACATAAGGGTGTCCTACGAGGTACCCTGGAGCTTACTTAGCTGCAACGCTAAAGCATATTGAATGTCCTATGTGCAAACGACAGGTAAGAGCGAAGTACGTGTATAGTTCAGTTTCAACGTCATGATATATAAAATGTTATAAGTTTTGTTGCGACTCATAAAAAATGTACAAGTATGAATTGCATAGCTATAACTATTGTCTTTCAGATGTACGTCTTACAATTCCACAATATTATAACAGAGTCACCTATGTATGTCATCAAGCTGATGGTTTTGTTGCCGTAATCCTCGTTGTTGATATAGCTGGCTTTGTCATCTTAAGATAATTAATTACCTTCATCTTTCTAATGAAATTGGTATAATGCAATTTGTAATGTTTGTAGTGAGAGGATAAGGTAAGCACACATATCAATTGGTTAACTTTATGTTAATCCTTTTCCAATGGATTCAATGAAATGTCTATTCTATAGACTATCTATACTTATGATAATAGAATTCATATGAATATCGACAATGTCACTAAGTTAGTTTATAGTCTCTTGTGTATGGACTACACCAATTATAATTCTATAAGGTTTGAACTATGCATGATACTTATAACCCTTTCAAAGGCTTGTATCTATTTTGTATGAATGGCATAAATGAGATTATGTCAAAAGGTGACTATAGTTGTCCTATCAACTATTATCTAAGTCATAGCTCTATTATTTAAATCCACAAATAATAACTTGGGACTATATAAAATTCGAATTATTGTTCTATATAATATTATAAACCTAACGCTATGACATAGACTTGGAAATATGTGAATATATGTATTGTCGTTGATTTTTGAACAACACAATAATGTGTGTTATGAATCATAGTCTTGGAACCCATACGATCTTTGGAGTTTGAGTTATCATAACAATTAATATAATATCTTCTAAGGCTAGGGCTATATGAATATATATATAATCGTTGGCATTATAACAACCTAACGCGTTTTATAAAACATAACTTAGAACCATATGAACTTTGGGTTTGAAGATACATAACATATAATGTTATATCGTGATGTAACAAAGTTTATATTCATAACGTTGGGAAACGATTGCTGACAAACATTTAATTGAATGACAGGTTGATGGTTTCACAAGTGATACGAATCTGGTAATGGTGATTGTGATCCAGGCCTGCATTAATGGCTGTCCATAATGTATGCGTGACAGGGATTCGACAAGCCTCCACATAAGTGAAAGCTAAGCATACAATGTCTGTTACGGTGCCATGTAATATATAATCCTTGAAGGCCCTTCGAGCTGGAAATTTGGATCTCCACCGTGTGCAAGAGTTGGTAGGATCGTGCTACGGAAATTAATTAGCAATTAAGTGTTGGTTGTTCGCTCCAAATCCAAGAGTGTTGGAAAGATCTCGATCGTTGATCAACTTGATCATGATCGTTGGTTCTAACCCTAGAATTTGGGTTGATGTCTTGGTTTGACAAAGAGTGTTTGTTGTTTATTGTTACGTTGGGTCTTGGAAGTGTGGCCAACAGGCTGCCGAAACTTTGGTTTAGAATTTGTATGAGGTTTCGACGTTGAGACCTTTGGTTCGGAAGGGTTACAGGTCTATTCCTTCTGTAATGGAATCGTGTTTAACAGACTGGGTATCTGTTTGTAAGGTCAAAGGTTGATAGTTTTATAGAACTTGTCGTTTTAGTTTGAGTAAAAGATATGCTTGGTGAAAATGGACAGAGGGTTTCCTATCTCGTCTTTAGCATCTTCAGAGGGTTTCTTGTAAGATTTAGTATTATTACTCTGTTGCAATTCGTCTTTCGATTGAAAATTATCGGTTATCTAAATCCATCGATTTTCTTGTCAGTTGCAGGTTGTAAAGGAATGATTCAAGCCAGGGTTTGGAAAGAGCAGCGTGCTTCCAAACTGGTAAGCTTTGGGTCTTCCAAATCCTTCGTAGGTGCTCTTCATCTGTGTGTTGAAGTGGTTTCAAAGGATGAGTGGCCAATTCCTCACCATGCCTCATCGCTGTCTTCAGTTGGAAAAACTTAAAACGATTCTATTGTTAATCGATTGATGTCTATATAGGGCTGCGGCCTTCATTTTGTTTGCATGATACTAAAATTTTGGACTAAGATGTCTATCTCATCGATCTGTAGGTTATAAGCCTGTCAGAACAAAGGGTTCCTTGTATTTGTTTTGGAAATATTTAAAGCTTGGGTTTGAAACCCTAAGAGTTTTTCGTTTTAGAAACAAGTTGTAATCGTTTTTTCTTTTGAGAAAAATCGTTTATCCTTCTTTAAGATGGAATTCGGAATGGTGTAAACAAATGGATATATCCTATTGTTTAAAAATATGAAAAGATAAGTAGAGCCGAAGCTCGTTTTCAGTCAATACAATCTCTTCTCAGAGATGAAAAGTATGTTATGTATCTCTGTGTAAATGTCTCAGTTAAATGACTTGAGGCTGTAGGTTGACAACGTGATTTTTGATCTATACTTAGGTTTTGCGAAACTTATCTCAGATGATAGCTCTGTCAAAAGAAACTTCAAAATGGTTTTCTTTTCGTTTGAAGATGAAGTGAATAGGACTAAGCCTTAAAACGAGTTTTTCGTTTGGGTAGAAATATAAATGTTTAAAAATATCAGTTATCAAAAGGACTTGGGTTCGATTTGTAATCTGTGTAAGTTGAGTTTGTTTTTGGTTGTAAAATAATGATAAAAGGAAATCGAAAACCTAACTAGGGTTTTATAAGAAACTTAGAAATGAAATCGACATTTAAAGTTCAGGATAGCTATTGAATAAAATGCCTGATAGCAACATAATGATTATAATATTTTCATTATCTGTTTGAACTATAAAAATATAGGGAAAGATTATAGTGAGAATGAAATCAGTGTATGTATGTGCAATGTGACAGACTATGTGATGAATGTTATGTACAACATTGATAAAATGATCATATACTCATTTATTTATAGCTATGATGTTATATTGCCAATGTAATATGTTAGATAGAAATATGTATTTTATTTATTTCCTACATTCATAGTAATGATAAGAATATTACAATGTAAACGTACCGGAAATAATCAATATAAAGAAATTGGATTCTATTTACTTCTATGATCAAAGTAATGGTAAAGGAAATACAGTATTACTATACAGGGGTTATAAAATGTTTATTTTCCATAAAACTAAGAAAACATTCTATAATATACATTAGATATTATACAGAACTTTTTAATATTATAATCATAGGACAGAAAACTGTTAAATATATAAATTACTATCTATCTATCGAATTCAAAATGGAAATTTGCCTATCTCTTGATCTGTTCTTAATTTGCGTATCTATACTAGAGTACGATGCACAAACAACATGTGGAAAAATATAGATATTGGTTTATGAATTCCAATTCATCATGTAAATTTTAACATTCAGACTTTAAACAAATCTAGAATTAAATTCTTTTTCAAAACAGAAAACAGAGATTACTAATTATACAGAACAAATCTATTAACTGAGATAAGGTAGAAAATTTGTAAAACCTGGATAAAATCTGTAGGGGAACAAACATCCCAAGAAGACTGTTCCACCCAACCAATTCCTGAAAGCAGTCAAGTACTACCTTAGGACCCCCGAGCCTGTTCATTGAACCACTAGGAGGAAGAAGCTTAGGAAGTAGGATCTCCTCTTGTAGTAGCACTAACTGTAAATATTCAACAACTAGCAGTCCAATAGACCTGCACCAGCATCTCTGGTTCTTCTCAGCAATATGCAGACTTAAGATTGCACTCACAACTAGCCTTCCTAATTCAAATCTCTCACTGATCATCTGATGCACATGAGGAAAATATTCTACAGAAATATTGATTAAGAGCTGCCTGCTCAATTCAAATTTTCCTTTTGTAAGCTGCCTAGGCCTTTTTTAGATGTTACTAGGTCATTAAATGAGCTTCCTGCTCACTCCCTCCACCTGGGGGATAATGCCACATTTTTAGGTGTAGTTATCCCATAACCAACAGCTAGTGGTGTGATGCAATTGCTTCCATCTGTCCCATACCTTCCAACAGCTTCCATTCCTCCTAGTGGGTCAGTGAAAACTCATTTAACAGTCCCCTTGGGTGTTTGTCTCCTAATTAATTTATTTAAATAATATTATTCAGTAATTACATTCATCCTTGATCAAAACTGATCATAATTACAAAACTTTGTAATTTAATTTAACATAAAGTATTTTGCAAATAAAATAATAATTTTCAAAAATTTGGGTAGGTGACAACCTGGGATTAGATACTCTAGATTGGACTTAAGAAGTAGAGTAGTTCTTAAACACAGAGGGAGTTGCAAAAAAAGGTCAAAGCACAACAATGTTGGTGATAACAACATTGAAGTTACTGAACTTCATGCAGTGATGCAGTTGGACCATTTATAGCAGGATAAAGTGAATATATAGCCGGTCTACCTTCCTATATAATTGTACCTGGTTTATAGTGGGAATTCTAGTGAACATTTGCAAAAGGTGTTTGACAATATTTTGAGGTAGAAGTTTGATGAGTGGTAAAGCCAAGAATAAATTTTCAGATAGGCACTAGAGCATAGGATGAAAGTCCAAAATATTGATGGTTTAGAGATAGTTTGTAACAAAATTATTGATAACGTTATTGAGATTTGTGCTTCATTAGTAGGATGCACGAGGTGAATGAATTGAAGACTGATAAGAACATATAATGAGATGTTTGATGGAATTTGGGTTCTAGGCAAAGACTAGCATGATAGAGGGAAACACAAAATAGTGTTCACTTATAACATATCTTTTGTTTGTTAATTTACAAAATTTTCCTATTAATGTGTAAATTGTCCAATACTGGGATTGTATGTCAAACACAAGAGTTCAGTTGGTGATTGAAGCCTCGGTTCTATAAACATATAAACTAAGGGCAGTAGTGCTTGCACAAGGAATGACTCCATGGGGATCAAGAAAACACCTATTGACAAGGTAAAAATGCATTAGGACATCCTCAATGTGTGCTTCTTTTTGCAATGGAAAGGGACTAAGAGATACTTCTGTAATAAATATCAAGAAGCCATGGGATTAAGCAATGTTCAAATTTCAAAAAATTCCAAAAAACAGGTATGGAAAGCAAACCTTCTTGTTCATCTCATGGACAACAATTCGGCGAATGCTCTCTATCACATGATCCACATTAACAATCTTTCTCTTCTTTCCCATAAACCATCTACTCGAATAGGTGGTAGAGTTAAAGTCAGGTGGAGGAAGTAGGTTATTATTATCAGTTCGTCTTATCGGATCCATAGGTTCAAACAATGCTCTTTTCCTCTCAGTCAATGGAAACTCTTCTCTTCCCTCTTCACTAACAAGAGAAGACCGTCGCCTTCTTGGTTTTGTTTGGGTGCTTGGTGGAAAAGGATTACTCTGAATGATTGTTTCATTCATTCTCTCGAAACTTCGTCCATCAGCTACACCATCTAATTACAAATAAAATGTTTGCAATTAGTGGTTTATTAGAAGCTGGTAAGAAGAATAAGAAGGGGAAATGGTCGTGAAGCATAATATTGGGCATAGACCCAAATACACAATCAAATCCATTTCCCCTTACATGAAAGTGATCCCCACTCAGAGGTATGTAGTTATTTCAAATGTTAACTTCTTAAAGGTGTATTTTAACGTCTTTCCAAAAAAGGGAGCCTACTAGACTGTAATAGCAGTAAAATCTATGATTTAAGATCTCTGTAACTATTCAACAATAACCCTAGTAAGTGAAGTGTTGAAATGAAAAGAGTATGGAAGCACTTCAAAGGTAGAGAGGAAGCTAAACAAGAGGAAGTTGGTTTATAAGAAGAGATTAAATTAGAGAACTTAGATATTACACATTCATAAATTTGGCATCGACTACCATACAATATTTTTTAAACAAAAATAGAAACTCAACTCACCCCTCAGCTCAAGTGCATCAATGTACAATGTTTAGGTCATTATTGTGCTTCTGAAATATGTAGATCAATTAAAAAATAGAAACGAAAAATTCAAAATCCTGATTATGATCCCCAAACATAAAATAATGGCATATTTGATGCATTTCAAGACAGATCTTCTAAACACTAAAATAACTACAGAACTTGGAAAGCAGAAGGAAGAAACAAGGGAGAACCTAGGAAACAATCCTGGAGTTGTTTTGGCAACAACAATAAGTAGAGGCTGCAGGTCCCAATAATTCTCCATAAAAGGATGATATACTTTACAATGCAGATATCTTTCACACGTCGCAATCCCAATCAACCATGGTCGACCAGTTCCTCCATATCGAACTAATAATTGGCTCAATTTCATAACAACTTGTTGCAAAGAAGATGAGACTGACAACCCTATCGATGCTCCTCCTGCCTTGGGATGCTCTACAAGTCACTTTAAATCACCCACATTAATAATTATATCGTTATTCAAACGCCCTTCCACCATTTGGTCCAATTCCCCAAACTTCATAGCAATGTGGTATTGATCTTGTTTCCTGGACAGAAAGCAGATATATTTGTTTTAATAGGAAGGATCTGCACACCCTGAAGTTGCGCTGTGGTTTAACCTTTTCTATTCTCTACAAAAGTTATTTTATTTCTCTTTCTCCCC
The DNA here is from genome assembly GCA_027924585.1 of Larix kaempferi. Taxonomy (NCBI): domain Eukaryota; kingdom Viridiplantae; phylum Streptophyta; class Pinopsida; order Pinales; family Pinaceae; genus Larix; species Larix kaempferi. Next base: position 24,902,006 of record BSBM01000632.1, on the reverse strand, counting down.
TATGAGAATAAGATTCTTCTTCTTAAGCTTTAGAAGGTTTTCCATGAGTCTTCTAATCTCATCATTTCTATTATTGGTGGCTTCAGCACCAACCCCTAAACTTTGAAGCCGCGGCCTAGCAGGCCTGGCGCAGATGCCTAGCAGGGGTTTCCAAAATCATCGCAGCAACATGTAGAGGATTCATTTATTTGTGCCTGCGGCGACAAGCTTCTACTATGGCATGATTTAAGATGCTCACTGCCTCCAGGGTTAGAGTGTTTTGCACTGTGCTTAGCCTTGCTTGAAAAATTTCTTGATTGAATTCGAGCATTGAGGTTCATGATGAACCATTGGTCCATTCGAGAGGAAAAAATAGAATTGAAGCTGCCAAGCTATGGAGATAGGATGTGATGCATGCGCTAGTCATGGAAAGCCAAGGCAAATGCAAGTGAATGCTCTGCAGATGCAATTATTACAATTTTAAAACTACACATCCATGCTAACTTTGAAACCATAGCAAAGCTCGCCCTTCCAAGCAAGCCACAGACTGATGCATGCAGGGTCTTACATCAACCCGCTGCCCCCTCCTGGGAACCAAAAAATGAGGATGTCGTCATTTATCCAGGAACCAATAAAATATTTTAAAAATCATTTTTAAAATTCGAATTTTATAAAATATTAGTCCAACCTTTATCTAAACTATAGGCAGAGAAAATAAATTATATGCTAGAACCCAAATTAATAGACATTCAATGAAACATATATGATCCTCTTCAAGGACATAATAATGTATATATTCTATCATAAAATCTCATTTTTTTAAAAGATTAATAGAATTATATTCAATATTAAGATGTCGTGATTATCATGATCACATAACTAATTAATGAATTAAGACATTCACTTACCTAAATTCATAACATTGAATTATCAAAAAATTATACTTAACTTTCTTGATTTGATAATATTATTATTTTATATTACATTATAATAAAAAACATTGAAAATATTAGATCATAGAATAAATAATCATTTCCAATCACAACATTGCCACACTATTTATTTATTAATAGAAACATTTACTTAACTAAATGAGACCAAAAAGTTATCTCAATTATTGAATATAGCAAGTTATACATTAAATTTTTTGAGTAACTAACCATTTCGAATCACAACATTGTTATTTATTTATTGATAATCACAACATTGTCACATTACTTATTTATTGATTGATAGAGCCATTTACTTAACTAAATTGCACCAAAGCGTTATTTCAATTATTGGATATAGCTTTACATAGAAAAAAAACAAAACTTGAATTATCTTCAACAAAGACATGTGCATGAAACTTGTGCTAGGATTCCATCTTAACAATAGTGCTTTGTATATCACTATATAGTTAAATTATAAGGATTATATTGGATTTAAATGAGAAGGTAATTAATAAATATTTCGTAGTTGTCCATAAAATGTGATATATTGTGAAATAAATATTTATATATTGCATAGATGTCGAGGAAATATGATATATTGGGAAATAGGTAGGAATCAATTCAATATAAATCTCAAATTAGAAGAGATATATACCAAAATATGTGAATAAAGATGTTTTTTGACAACAAGTTAAACAAGTAGAATAAGCAACATAGTTGCTTAGTACCGGCCTCTTATGTAAAATATAATGTAAAATAAATAGTACCTAAGTTTTGTTTTAAATGTTTCAGTATATTATTTGTGTTTAGTCTAGAAATTAGAATAACTATCAAATATCAAAAAATATAATTTCAAAAGCTTTTTAGATTTCCTTATCAAATATCAAAGTAATTATAAAATATATTATTACATGTGAAATGAGAGAATATGAAAACAATATTTTTACCAAAAATATGTATTAGAGTGTTCTTACCAAAAATATATATCAGATAAATAGTGGTAGTAGTTTGTAGCTAATTTATAGTTAATATAGTCAATAGTTGGGAAATGAAGTATAGAGATTTAAAAATGAAAAATAGTATATGAAAAGAATGTTTTTATTAAAATTAAGTATTCGATTGGTAAATAAAGATCAATATGGCAAGTCAAATAGTTTGCATTTAATTTGATTTTGATTTTTTCAACATGAAAATTTTAAATCATTAAATTGGTCATACTTGAGTGTATAATCTTTACCAAAAATCACTAATGAGATTACTAAGGGTTATAAAGGACTTAGAGTGATATAAAACTTTTCATGAGTGATTTAAGGGTTGCATAGCCCTTCATAATCTTATGAGCAATTTTTCGTAAGTTATATTATGCACCTAGTAAAAAAGTAATGATTGTTATAAAGTTTGATATTTACATTATGGATGTAGTAAAGTAAGCTATTTGAATACAATAAGTAGATGCTCACATTTAAAATATATATATATATCTTATAATTATAAATTTTAAGTAAATATGTATAAATTTTATATTTGTATATAGATATTATGAATAACACGTAAATTAATAAGCAATGCACATAGTACATAAGATTATAATAATAATTATATATATTATTTTTATCTTTATATTTTTATGCATTTATTAAATTTTAAATAAATTTTAGTTATTAATATATGTTTGAATTTTAGTTTTAAAACTATTCTATTTTTTATAATATTTAATTTAATATATAATTTTAAATAGTTTTAATAAAGTTTATACAAAAATTTGAAAAACATATATGAAAATATTTATATACAATGCAAAAAAACAAAATATCAAATTTTAGCTAAAAATAATATTTAATATTCTAATATCTTAAATGTTATCTAATAATCAAACTTCGAGTAACAAAGATATTTTTTTAAGCAATAATTCCAATCATAATCTTTTTTGGTTAGACGAAGACCTTGATCTAGCTAATAGGTACAAAAGAAGTTCTGAAGATCTAGGTGAAAGTGTCTTTAGTTCTTAGTTGGTCAAATTTTGTAGTGCTCAAGATCTTATCATTAGCAATGGTTTGACAAAATGGTCAAATTCTAGTCAGGTGACTTGTATCCACAGCCTTGGCAGTAGTGTGGTAGATTATGTTATATTTGATATCCCTATATACAACAAATTAATAGATTTCGACATCTTCAACAACCATGAGCCTGGCTCTGATCATATGCCTTTAATTATAACTCTCAATATTTCCATGCATAACAATCCCAAAGAGGAAAACTATAATTTCCAAAAGCACTCGATCCTTGATAAAAATAAAGTTGACCTTTTTCTCCATGACTTAAAAAATGATTTGTTTCCTTTATCTAGTATGGAGAATATAGAAAATCTATACCATAATTTTACTGCATCCCTCTTATCGATGTCCATTAACAACTTCTCTATTGAATCCTTGGCTAAAATGATAGATAGTAGAACCAACCCTTGGTATCATCAAGAGTGTAAAGATGCGAGAAAAGAAATTAAGCAAGCTACTCAATAATCGATAAAATGGACAAGATAAATCACTACAAAGCCCTAATTAAAAGAAAAAAAAGGCACTATCTAAGTAAAAGGAAGGAAGCTCGCACGGGTGTGGCTCATTGGCAGTTCAGTTGTTATGAAGTCATAGTTGTAAATGGAGGTCACGAGTTCAAATCACACCCGGCTTTACCCGTGTCCCATGCTTGCAGGGTGTGTGGGGCACCCGGGGGGATAGTGGTAGCGGGATTGGATCCCTGGACCCCGTGTCACACGAATACCAACCCAGTCTCCAGTTATCAATTCCCCTAGTTACAAAAAAGGAAGGAAAATCTCTTACACCTCTCCAAGATGGCTCTTAAGAAATTCTAGAGGCAAATTCTAACTCGCAAACCAAAAGAAGATAATAAGACTGCTTTAAAATATTGGAATTCCTACAAAACAATTTACGAATCCCCGGATATCAGACATAACATTTAAACCCTTCTTACAACGAAAGAATTTATCTCGTTAGAAGACATAAATTTCATGTTTAAGTGTTAGAAAATGGAAAATTCAAAGACATTGAAGGCTACCAAGCTTAAATCTTAAAAATTCTGGGGGGGGGGGGGTCGTCATCCCACACATCCACAAACTCTTTAATCTAGTCGTCAAGCAAAGGTTCCCTACACCTTGGACTCAGAGCCTAATTATTCTTATTTTCAAAAGTGGCGGTAAAAATAACCCCTCTAATTATCATACCAATATGATTAGCCCTCTCTTAGCTAAGTTATACAGTATTATCTTATAAAAGAAGATCAATGAAAGGCTAGAAATGGAAGATAAGCGGGAAAGAGGCCAAGAAAGTTTTCTAAGGCATCATTCAACCACAGAACTACTCGTTATGATTAGGTTAATTTGTAATGTCCCTTTTTAAATTTTGTATTAAAGTGCCCAATTTTTCACTTTTTCCCCAATTTCGACCTTTGACTAGTTTTGATGCCTAGGTCTCCAATTTGCCCCAAATGCTCCCAAATATTCTGTGGAGGTATATGAATGAAAATAGGAATTTATTATGAGGTTTAAGGATGATATATGGCCACAAATATACTTGTGCAAACTCCCTTAAGATTCTGGACAAAGTATGTAATTTCACTAGCAATTGGAGGTTCAAATCCCCCCAGGGTAAGTACTGAAAATGGCTTCCCAAATGCCTCCAAACCCACTCGAATTTATGAACATAGGTAGGGGATGTCTCATGGATGTTATTAAGGTCTTATAGGCACCATTAATCAATTATTAAGTCTTTTCTAACCTTCCCCCAAACAGTTGCAAAAATCACTAGTTCGACCCTTGGGGAAATGGCACCAAATCTTCTCCAAATGTAAATAAACTGAGTAAAATGACTTCAAATGCTTAAGTACTAAAAATGAAACTTGTAATACTCATCAATGACAGTCCATTCATCATAAATATATTAGAGAAACATTCTTTTATTCAAAATATCCAGCATTACAATGGCATACATCAATACAATGGGGAAATGGTCATTGTTTGCTCGTTAATAATCATTTTTACATACAACCACTTGGTATTTCGACATGAGACTTTCTGAAGATGAATAACAGAGTATATTAAGCTTATCACAATCATAAATATATCATGATAATCTCTCCCAAGAATTACAAGAGCTCACCCAAAGTGCAATCCCTCAAGGAGCATGAATATGCCTTCAAAACTAGAAATGGTTGAGAGAATGTGATGCATTATAAGAAACCACGAGCTACCCTGTAGCTGATACCTGCAAATACAAACTCCATTAAAGCTCCATGAAATACTTGAATGGCCTTCCCAAACACCAACTTGGATGGGAATCTTTCACCCTCGAAATTGGCTAAGGCAAGAAACTAGTCATCCACTAGCTCTCTCTCTACACAATTGCAATTTTCTCAAATGATCAAAATCCATTATCATACTTGATTTTTGTATTTTATAACCAACCTTATCCTCCTATGGTTCGAATTCATCCCATTAGCTTCTAGGGATTTCCACTTAGGAAATATTCCACATTTGCCACTTGTCTCCCTAGTTCCCAACCTTCCATCTTCTCCCAATTCGAGTAGGGACCTCTTTGGCTTCTCCAACTCCCATGAGCGCCTTATTGGAGCCTATTTTTTGGGTTCAAATTCATCCCATTAGCTTCTAGGGATTTCCACTTAGGAAATATTCCACATTTGCCACTTGTCTCCCTAGTTCCCAACCTTCCATCTTCTCCCAATTCGAGTAGGGACCTCTTTGGCTTCTCCAACTCCCATGAGCGCCTTCTTGGAGCCTATTTTTTGGGTTGACATGTCATAATGGTCAGATGTCATAATTCAGATTTGAAATTTTTCATAGATGTCATAGATGCTTCATCATTGTTGTCATAGGGGCTAGGGAATCTAGCCCAAGTGTCCACAAGCTTCCAATTTGACTTTTTCTCTTCCATGGAGGTTAGCATTCCATCCCAATTCAACCTAATATGCTCAATGCCATGTGTATGAACTTACCAACTCACCCAATAATGTTTTCCTTCTTGTGGATTCGAAATGGCAAGAGAGATATGCCATGTGGCAGTGAGAAATCAAGCTAGTGTGGGTCACACATCCTCCATATGTCTTCAAAACCATTTTCCACCTAGAGTTTATCTTGAATTTATTTATTCAACCTCTTTATTAAATAATTGAACTATTATAATGTATAAAAATTATTCATTTTCTCCCTTATTACAATTCCAAATGTACCCATTCAACCTAGGGAACTAGTAGGATTGATGGGATTGTCCTGCTATGCAATTATTTGAATGGGGACATTACAGTCCTCCCCACCCAAGATTGCTTGTCCTCAAGCTATTTCAGATTTGGATGCTGCAAAATCTTCTCCTCTTCCCATGTGGCATCTTCATTTGGTAAGTCCTTCCATTTTACTAAATATTCTTTGATAATTCTACTCCTCAACCTCCTTTCCCGTGTTTTCAAAATATTTTCCGGAACAAGTGTGAGCTAAGCTTCATCATCCAAAGGAGGAAGTATTTCTGAAGTGATAATTTGCCGACCAAGAGCTTTCTTTAGACAAGAAACATGAAATACATTATGGATTTTACTCCCTTCCGGAAGTTCTAATTCATATGCTACTTCTCCAACCTTCCGAACTACCTTGTATGGCCCATAGTACCTTGGTTTTAGCTTTTCTGCTCCATTCTTATTGAGAGATGTTTGTTTATATGGCTGCAACCTAAAATATACTAAATCATTAACTTGAAAGGTCATTTCTTTTCTATGTCTATCAGCATATTGTTTTTGTTGATTTTGAGCAACCTGCAAATTGTCTTTCAAAAGTTTTAAAATTTCTTGGTTCTCTTCCACCCAATCTTTAGCCTTTGGGGCTCTACTACCACCAAAAATAATTTCAGAAAATTTAAGTGCATCATAACCATATAATGCTTTGAAAGGAGAAATCCCTAAGCATACACACATGAGATTAAGAGATGGCATATAGTTTCCTCATTTATTGAGATTAAGGGCCTTGTTCATGATTTCCAACCACATGAGGATTATTTATTTCGTAGGAGATATAATCTTACAAAGTAGTTTCCACATCTAATCTTACAAAGTAGTTTCCACAACCATTGAATGTATTCATGTCTCTCAAAACCAAACATGGATTTATACACTAGTATGGGAGTATAGAAACCTAGATTAGAATTTTTTGTCCACACTAAGGAATCGTCTTCCTCTTTTGTTGTAGCATGACTACCCTTTAATCTAGCTATATAACCCTCCGATTGGGATCCTTCAATGCCTTCGAATATAAGGAGTGTTGCACTTTACCACTCTTGGTTCTAAATTGAAGTCAATTATGGAGAAGTATTACGTGTTAGATTGTAAATGCCTTTCTTGTGAAGGAAAGTAATTAGGTTTCCAAGCAGCCTAAAATATTCCCCACATCCAACCTATGTTTTTTCTTCTATCCTAACACTCTCGCTATTCCCCACTTTCCATGCAAACCAACTACCTACCAAGGGGAAAGTTGGGGCCATTGACTTCCATACAATAAAAACATTGTAAGTGGTTTTGATGGAATCCTAATCCAATCTACTAAGAATGAGGTTCTCTGTATTTTAAATTATTACTTAGCTTCACAACCCCTTGTTGGATTTCAACCTCCACAAACACTTCCCTACTAGAGCATTCCCAAAATGATGAATTCTTAGAATGCCATTTAATTTGAGGAATACCCTCACTTTCCTTTTTGCATACCCATAATAATGGAGATATAGAGCACCCTTATTTGATTTGTTGGCACGCAGAGGGAAAACTCGAGTTCTAACATGAAAAGACCAACAAAATTCCTAAATACCGGCCTATAAGGCATCACCGATTAAACATATGAAGTCTCACCCAAGGCATTCAAGAGGGGGTGTAGGAGGGCGAGGTTTCTACATACATGAAGGGTCATGAGGCAATTGTATGATCGTAGGACAATATTGTTCTGAATACGTATGCATGTATAGGCATAATTTCAAATACATAAATCTTGAATTACTAAATGGAATTGGAATTCTGAAACAATTTCGACGTCAACAAACGATTTTATAAACTTTGAACTTTCAATATGTAATGTGATCTTCAAAGAGTCCGGCTAGAAAAGATTATATAAACTTTTGTGGTGCACGTATATTGTGCCGTCAAAATTGAACATATGAAGATGGTAATTGGGTCCCGCAAGTCCAACCAGAGGATGATGTATTCCAGAGGGTTTTTTTTTTTAAGGTTTTGATTGTATTAAATCCTTTTAAATATAACTATTATGAAAAAACATTGGATTATATGGAATTTAGATTTTGGGATTTTTATGAAAAATCATTGAATTGAATGGAATTTAGATTTTGGGATTTTTTATTTCGCTAGATTCTTTTTGTTAAAATGAAATTTTTTATTTCTCTCGATTCAAATGGAATTTCATATTAAACATTGAAATATTTTTGGGATTTTTATGAAAAATCATTGAATTGAATGGAATTTAGATTTTGGGATTTTTTATTTCGCTAGATTCTTTTTGTTAAAATGAAATTTTTTATTTCTCTCGATTCAAATGGAATTTCATATTAAACATTGAAATATTTTTTGGTTAGCTATTTTTCATTATTCTTGTTTATGAGTTATTCCATGATGATATGTCTATTTGAAAACTCAAGTAAAAATTATATCAATTTGAACACAATTTTCACATTTCAAAAACATTGTGGATTTCATTAATTATAAAAACCTACACTTTAAAATGGAATTTTTCAGTGTTTGAGTTGTGATGAAATTTGTGTTACATTGTAAGTGAATTTTCAAAAGTTGTTATTTTGTAGATTAAATGAAAAAAAATAATTGATTAATTTGTTTATTTGATAAATATATTAATTATGATTTTTGTTCATTTATTTTTTAAATAATTAATTTTATTATATTTTAATATTTAATAGTTAAAATTTTAAATAATATTAATATTTTTTGTTTGATTTATGTTCAAGTAAGAATATAAATTATCTGTCCATTGGTTGTAGTTTGGGTGGTTGGGAGGAAAGATTGTTACCCTCCCCACCCATGTTCAATTCTTGTAAGTGACATGATGCTCTTGTTGAGCCCTATTGTAATGATTATTTCATGCTTTCCTTAATTCCTTCAGAATACTCTAAACCATCATATTTTCACAGTGTATAAATATTGATCACAAAGAACACTTCCCCCATCTCCAAGGAGGTAAACTTAGCCTTATTCTTGAGTCAAGAACCACAAAGCTAGTTAGCCTCATAGAATGTTTTATGCACCCTATGATCAAACCCTCATAGTTACCTACAAAGTCAATAGAAACAAAATCTCAATCTTTCATAAATTTTGTTCCCATCCCCCATAGCTTTTGTATGAAAATCATGTTCCTCTTATGTAGCTCAACAACCTTGTGAAGGGAGGATTTCCTTAAATGGATGCCCAACCCTCTAACATTAAATGTCAAAATGATCATGGGAAACCCTCCTTTGGGGCATAACCCACTCTAAGAAACCCTCATAAGAGTCTTTTTTATACCTTGTTGAATTTCCTTCTTATCCTTATTCTAGGCTATAAGAATATGATATTTACACACCCTCCCACCATTCACCATTGACATTCCATTTTATATCATCCATACTAAGACACCATAGGATCCTAGACTCTATCATCTTCAAACTAGGCTTTTTAGATATTAAAGAGTATCGAGAGCATTCAAGGATAGTGGAAATCTCTTCAAAATTAAAACCCATAGGAGCCCTACTAACCCCCCAATACTCCTTATGGTCCCCTAAGATTGCATATACCATAGCTTCCTTATGGTCCCCTAAGATTGCATATACCATAGCTAGAAAAGATTATATAAACTTTTGTCCCGCAAGTCCAAAAGTATTAAATCAAAATTGAACATATGAAGATGGTAATTGGGTCCCGCAAGTCCAACCAGAGGATGATGTATTCCAGAGGGGTTTTTTTCCAGGTTTTGATTGTATTAAATCCTTTTAAATATAACTATTATGAAAAAACATTGGATTATATGGAATTTAGATTTTGGGATTTTTATGAAAGATCATTGGATTGAATGGAATTTATATTTTGGGATTTTTTATTTCGCTTGAGTTCCTTTTGTTAAAATGAAATTTTTTATTTCTCTCGATTCAAATGGAATTTCATATTAAACATTGAAATATTGTTTGGTTAGCTATTTTTCATTATTCTTGTTTATGAGTTATCCCATGATGATATGTCCATTTGAAAACTCAAGTAAAAAATATATCAATTTGAACACAGTTTTCACATTTCAAAAACATTGTGGATTTCATTAATTATAAAAACCTACACTCTAAAATGGATTTTTTCAGTATTTGAGTTGTGATGAAATTTGTGTTACATTGTAAGTGAATTTTCAAAAGTTGTTATTTTGTAGATTAAATGAAAAAAAAATTAATTAATTTGTTTACTTGATAAATATATTAATTATGATTTTTGTTCATTTATTTTTTAAATATTTAATTTTATTATATTTTAATTTTAATAATTAAAATTTTAAATAATATTAAATTTTTTTGTTTTATTTATGTTCAAGTAAGAATATAAACATCTGTCCATTGGTTGTAGCTTGGGTTGTTGGGAGGAAATATTGTTGCCCTCCCCACCCATGTTCAATTCTTGTAAGTGACATGATGCTCTTGTTGAGCCTTATTGTAATGATTGTATTTCATGCTTTTCTTGATTCCTTCAGAATACTCTAATTCTTCTTGGTATGAGCCATATTAAGAATAAAATCCAAGTCCCTTATAAAATAATATTATATTTAGTCATTAGTGAGAAAACCCTCCCAATAAACCATTATATTTAGTCATTGGTGAGAAAACCCTCCCAATAAACCATCATATTTTCACAGTGTCTATAAATATTGATCACAAAGAACACTTCCCCCATCTCCAAGGAGGTAAACTTAGCCTTATTCTTGAGTAAAGAACCACAAAACTAGTTAGCCTCATAGAATGTTTTATGCACCCTATGATCAAACCCCCATAGTTACCTACAAAGTCAATAGAAACAAAATCTCAATCTTTCATAAATTTTGTTCCCATCCCCCATAGTTTTAGATTGGCCATTTTGCACAACCATCCATTGCATCCTGTTGGAAGGCGCCTCTCACCATTTTCTTGTTATGAATTTGGTTGATGAAAGGAGAGCATTCCATTCCTTGCGTGCGCTGCGAAATCTACAGATAGATTCCACTGGAAGCCACACCAATATTTTGTATTTCAAATCATCAGGCAATTCATAAACCTTCCCATGGTCGCCCATTATGATTATAATTAGCCCTAAAGCGCAAGGCAGGAGATGAAGATGAATGTAATTGCTTTCTGAACTAGATTATATAGGCTCAGATATTTTGTTTTGGAATGGAAACAAATTAGGGTAGAGGCAGGTTCACCTTTTAGGAGAAAACAGATGCTCTTAACTTTTAGGCCCACTTTGGTTATTAAAAACAAATTAGGGTAGAGTCCCGTCCTCTTAAATTTAGGTGTACATACATGTCCTCTTGAATTTAGGTGTACGTACCTACCCCTCTAGATTTGAACATATGACTTTTTAGGAGAAAACACATGCTCTTAACTATTAGGCCCACTCTTGTTATTAAAAAAAATTAGGGTAGAGTCCCGTCCACTGTAAGTGCTCTTGAATTTAGGTGTACATACCTACCCCTCCAGATTTGAACACGTGACATTTTAGGAGAAAACACACCTCTTACCTTTTAGGCCCACTCTCGTTATTAAAAGAAATTAGGGTAGAGTCCAGTCCAGTGTGGGTGCTCTTGAATTTAGGTGTATATACCTACCCCTCCTGATTAGAACATGTATCTTTTAAGGAGAAAACACATGCTCTTAACTTTTAGGCCCACTCTAGTTATTAAAGTCTACTTGATTTTAACAACATAAAATCCTTATTTAAAAAATATTATTATCCATCATATCAAAAAAATTTAAAACTAATTATTAATCAATGTTTAAACTCCTTCATCACCAATTATAAAACTTCCTTTGCCTACAAAGTCTAGGAATATCACACATTATTAATCATTAATTATAAAACTTTCTTGTTTATGGGACTACGACTACAAAGTCGTAGGGATGGGTTCTTCCTTACACTCATTTGACTAGTAAAGTGAACGTCTACCTATCTTTTCATACATAATAAGGATTATAAAACTTCCTTTGCCTACAAAGTCTAGAGGATATCACCTATGGGACTTTGACTACAAAGTCTAGGGATGGGTCCTTCCTTACAGTCATTTGACTAGTAAAGTGAACGTCTACCTATCTTTTCATACCTAATAAGCATTTGAAAACATGTTATATCTGTCTTTTCATACCTAATAAGCATTTGAAAACATGTTATATCTGTTTACTTGTTTTTTCAAATTTGGGAGGTGGAGTAAAGTGTTTAGTTGAAGGGGAAAGTGGTTTTCGAAATTTGTGGTTGTTTAGAAAACTTTGGAGTTGGAAATGTATAGAATTTTCTTTTTTAAGAAGAGTTGTAAATCTTTAATTGGGTGGTTGGGCATGTATAAAGGTTCATATATTGTAGAGAATTTGTAATATACTAAAATTCCGTCTATATATTTTTATCGTTTAAAAAAAATACCGAACAAGTTTATTAATCATTGTTTTAGTGTTAAGTTGATCCACAAATGGTGAGCAAGGTATAAATCCTTAATCAAATTTTTAATAATTAAAAAAACATTCACTTCTAAGAATCTCATTCTTTGAATTACAATAAAATGAGTAAAAATGTCCTTTAAAATTAATTCGCATCTTATTCAAATATTTGAAGAAGCTTTTTAATTTAATATTTGAAATTACTTCATGTTTTATAAAAAAAAGTTAGAAATTCAACCAGGTTTCAAAAACATTGTTTAGAAAGTTTATCACCAACTCTTAAACCTAAATTCAAACCACAAGAAATGTAATTTCAATGTCAATGGGATCAATTCCCACAAATTATGTTGATTTTTAAATAAATATATTGTTGTATAAATAGATTCAATTATGATCTTTTATAAATAATTGAAATAATTAAAGTGTTTCATAAATAGATTCATTATTTTTACACATATCAATTTTATATTTAACTAAACTTAGTGTAAAATATCTTACTAGATAGTGTGATATTTTAATTGTGGATAAATATTCTCGATTTTTCATTTCTTTTTATTGTTATAACTTACAATAACATATATTTATATGGTGTGATGTCAATTTTTTTTAAAGATATAAAATTATATTTAATAAAAGAATGAAGATGTACTTCTAATCATTATCACACAAGTAATGGATTAAAACATTTACTAAAGTTAAATGCATAATATTGAAATTGTAAAAAAGTTATGCTTGCTTTTGTGATTCGATAATATTATTATTAATATTATTATTTTATATTATATTATAAACAATAACAATAATAATGGCAACATCATATCATATAACTATTTTTAACTACAACTCCGTTACACTATTTATTTATTGATAAAAACATTTACCTTATTAAATGACAACAAAAAGTTATCACAAAAAGTTAACTCAATTGTTAAATAACTTTACCAAAAAAACTAAATAGCAACAACAAAGTTATCATATCATATATCATATAACGATTTCTAACCACAACAGTATCTCACTATTTATTTATCGAGTAGTCTCAATTATTGAATAGCTTTACATAATAATAAAAACTTGAGTAATCTTCGACAATGAAGCTATCAAGACATGTACATGAGATTGTGCTTAAATTTAATTTTAATTATCGAAAATATTTGATAATATTTTATTTTGTAATATAATAATAATATTATGTAAGATAGAAGTTTGAACATATACCAAATGCAAATGTAAATTTGCATGGAGAATTGTGTGTTCAAAAAATACTTCGTCATTATGGGAAACCGATTAAAATCAAGTTAATGTGTGGTCGTATGTTATGGTTGATTAAATCTTTAGAAGAGCTAAACTTCTTGTGGTTCCATATAAAGTGTTATTAAAGTAGGTTTTTTTTAATATTTTTTCAATTTAATAATGGTATATAAAGAGTTATTAAATATGTTTTTTAAAATATTTTTTCAATTAATAATTGTATTTAGAATATAATCATAGACTCAATTCTCTTAATGAACTCCAACAACTAGGAAACTAGAGCTATCAGAAGTGTAATGTTTTGCTATCCATACAATCTAAGGTGACATGCAAAGGTTAAAATATGAGATTGTTATCTTACAAGTCAACAAATATGTGGACGTGGACAATTGCGTAATGCAACTTAAGGTGACATGGTAAAATTGGACATTGAGAATTAACCCATTTTGTACCTCTCACGTGCTCTCTCCCAACCAACAACTTTGGGATAGATCTACTGAGCCAAATGCAAAAGGATATTTTTATAAAATATATTTCCCAATTCATTAATTAATGCAAGGGATAGTGAATATGATGGTGATGGGCTAACGTTGAATCCAAAAAGATCATAAATGAATAGACGAATCAATTTCATTTATGAAAATCAATGATAGAGTACTTGTCTTCAATGACGTGGTGGTGATTAGTATTTTTTTTTTTTTGTAAGTTGCAGGCAGAAACTTAATTATCATAAACAGAGTATACATCGAGAGCATAAGAGTTTGTTGCAGATTGGGGAGGCCTCAAATAATGAAGCCAGCATCCCAATTGCTCAAAAAAACTAAAATGACTGACATAATACAAAATGTATACCCTGTGGGTATGTTCTGCCCATGAAAAGACTGGGACTTGCTTCAAAAATAAATACTCATAGTGTCTGATAGTGCCATAAACTAAACCATACAGAAAGTAAAAACAAAAAAGTTGATAGTCACAGAGATGACCAGGGGCTACAGCATCCCAATTAGCGTTTTGCAGGGGGCTTCTTTGGTTCTTCCTTAAGGATGGAGCAGGCAACATAGAAGTCCTCAAAAGTGCCCGGAGCTGGCAGAGTTGTAGGGGGAGAACCTAGAGTGCGCATCTCATTCGGAGCGGTATCATGAGCAACGTCACGAGTTGGGGTTGCAGAGGTCGAGCCCTTGTCCTTTTTAGCCTTGAATTTTTTCTTTGCAGACCCTGTGGCCAGAGCTTCAGGAGCAGCGTCTTCATTGTTGTCCTGCACGACTGGTTCAGATTTGTTACCCAGGGATAAAATGTCCCAGGTCATATTGGCATCCAGCATGTTAGAGTGGTCCATGACCTCTTTTAGACTGGCATTAATATTTCTTACCATGATGGAGCTAGCTTGCTTCCATTTCCTCAATAAGGGTGCTCATCATGTTCTTGAGCAACCAGTAGTGATTAATAGCCCCACCATTGCTACCATAGGCAAGGAGAGTCGCCGCCCTGCGAGCCTCCCACCCATTGATAAGGCTGCGAGTCTTCGTAGAGATTCGTTCTGCATAGCCATCCATAACCGTCCAGTCCATGGAAACCTTGGGCCTGTGACTGGTGCTCTTTCGGCCACTGCCACTGCCACGGCAAGATAAACCCCTGTGGTGAATCGTCATGGATCTGAGAATAGTAGTGGTCACCACACCGAGAATCCCAAACTTTGCAGAATAAGCCATAGAAAATAGCCAGAACTCAACGGTAGAAGCAGAATGCATGCCGATTGAATGTTTTAAAGAGTCGAGACCATTAATGATACAGTCTGTCGTCCTCGTAGAAGGTGGCAGAATTGAATGCATGTCACACTGGCCGAGGGAGAACGTCATCTTAAACTCGCGGGAGGTGATTGTAACCATTACCCTCGTCCTTCGGTCTTAAATAGGTGTCGGCGCCCAGGGTGGTGTGATGATCGTCGTTGCTGGTGGACAGGTGTGCGGTGGGGATCATCTCATCATCAGGCTCATGCATGTGAGGGATGTCGCCACGTACGACAACACAAGGTGGTAGCTGCTACAGGTTGACGTTGGGCGCAGTGGAGGATGTTGGGTCACCCGCATCCAAGGGATTAGTAAAATAATTTTTATTTTTAAAATTAAATATATTTTAAAATTTTGATAAATAACCTTCAAACTATATAAAATTAATTTTATCATTATTTTTTTCTAATCATAAATAAATAATATAATATTTTAAAATTATAAAAAATATTTTTTAATTTACAAATCTTTAATTTAATATATAAAATTTTGAAAAGTATAGAAAATATCTTTATGAAAAACCAAAAAAAATCAAATTCAAAATAGTTTGAATTGGAAACAATTACTGCATACTAATATAATAAGTTTGAAAACAATCATTAAATATTTATTTCAATGGCATTATGATAGGAACTTTATGTCAATATAGGAAATAATAAATACTTGATATATGTTAATTCCAACAACATAATAAAATATGATATGCACTCTAATTAAATGCATAATAATATAATAAGTTTGAAAACAATTAAATATTTATTTTATGATAAGAACTTTATGTCAATATAGGAAATAATAAATACTTTATGTAGGTTAATTACAATAACATAATAAAATATGATATTCACTCTAATTAAATTTCCAATTCTAATGGAACAATGTTATGTAGAGTCATTACATGATAAATACTTTTATTAAATTTCATTAACAATATTACAACAAATAAAATTAGCAACAAAATTGTTTATATTTATTTTCTAGAAATATTTTAATGTAATAATTACGTATAGTTCAAAATTATAATTTAAAATAATTATGGTAAATTTTAAATGTATAACAATGTATTTAAAATTCTGAAAATAACTAAATATTTTCAGAAATTGGAATTAGAATAAGTATTAACAAGAGAAATAGCTGCAAAGTTAGTTAATCCCTGCCTTAACATTATGTTTGAGATAAGTTTTATGTACTTCTAAAATAAATCCTAATATTTATGATATTATTTTTCTTGTTTAAATTCCTAATTGAAAATATTAATAGGAAGAGTTAATACGAGTTAGTTTATTTCTTTGTTTTTAAAAGAATTAGTCACCTAGCACATAGTCTACACCATAGATTATATTTTTTTCCTATTAAAATAGGATTATGATTTAATAAAAAAGTATATAATCCTATTAAAAAAGAAATATTTTCAATTTTCTAATACAAATCAAAGTAACATAAAAATTAGAAGTAGTAGTTGTTAGTATCAAAGTGTGAAAATTTTGGAACTCATGTTTCTAATGTCCATGTCTATCATACTTTAGAGATCAATCCTATGCCCCTATGCTTTCATTAAAAGGCCAAGTTTACCTTACCTTAATCTCCCACCAAGTCAAATAAACAAAACTTATTATTATTAAATTATTTCATATCTTATAAAATGATTTTATTTTGTTTTTTTATTCTAAAAGGTTTAGAAAAAAATTAAAACATTTAGTCATGAACTTAAGGTTTTAATATTCTTTTATATTATTCTTATCTTATAATGATTATAAGAAAAAACTTTTGTCAAGAGCATAACTTTTAGAATGTTGCTCCATGTTTCATGTTATTTATATTTTTAAAAAATAATTTGACTAGCTAACATATAAGCCAATATCATCTCATTATATGAAGAAAAATACATCAATAATAAGAAATTGAAAATAATAATTTGTAATAATCTTTTATGATGTCAATGAAAATGATAATTTGTAATATTTTTTAATAATGATAACATAAAATAAAAATAAAAATGATAATTATGATGACGATGATGATAATGGAAGTATATAGGTCTCTTTTTTCTTGAGAGTTTAAAGTAGAGACCCTAAACAAAACACTAGGGACAAGATGCACCCAAGTGCCAAAGATGTTGTGCTTCTAGAATCTTACTATAAATGAGTCTTGAAGGTCAAATCGCCGAGGTGTTCAGAACGCTGGGACAAGATGCACCCAAGTGTCAAAGATGCTTCATATTGTGGGAGATAGTTGTGCAACGGAGACTTGGTTCATTGTTTAGCAGTGGGAATGGGACTAGATTGATAAGGATATCCTGTTGTTGCTCATGCTAGTATCTATTTGGCATGCTTTGAGCCATTCGATGGAAAATGTTTCATTTGCGATTGATGCAATCACAAGTGATTCACACACTCTATCAAAACTCTGGAAAAGGAAAATATAGATTTTGTTATCACACATCATGTTATCACACAAGTCCATGTTGTATATAAAAGGAAGAGATAGATTTTGTTATCACACATCATCATTATACTTTATTCTATATTTGTAGTTGTTTTGGAGAAGTCTGGTAGGAAGAAAGAGACCATGGTTTGTGATGTAAACCTTAAGAGAAGACAATTAGAAGAGAGAGTTGTCTTGGATGTTCTTAGAGAGTTTTATCTTGCAAATTGCTAGGGTTTTCTGTTGTAAGATGCTAGGGTTTTTACTATGCAAGTAAATCCTAGAGAAGAACATGATGCTAGAGGAAGTGACAATTTGTCTTCTAGAGCTAATTCCTTGGATGATATTATAGCCTTGTTTTGGTGTGATGCTTGGAGGTTAGGGAAATATCATGGAGAACCTAGCTTGATGAGTCTTCAGCTTAGTGTGATACCTATCTTGGAATAAGACTTGTTTATTATAATTGTGATGTTCCATGAAGGTTATGATTTGATGACCTAGGATTTGAAGACATAAACCCTATGATGGACATGTACTTTGATGGAGCTAGTCAAGGTACCCTACAAAAAATAGAGTGGAAGGTGTTATCTTTCTAAATGATTCACTAACATTATATTTAAATCCAAATTAGGGCAAGGATCAAACAACTATGTATAACTTCTCACCCTAAAACTACTCCTAAAACTGACAACTCACAATGGTGTTGGGAATCAAACTGTCCAAAGAAGTCAACACCACTCACTTTTTGTTGATGATTTTATTTTATTTGGAAATGGCACAATTAGGGATGTAAGTGCCATTAGTAGTATGATACAACTATCGACATGGATATTAACCTATACAGATATACTTTGATCCTACACCATATTGATGACCTCATTATTGTTAGATTTAAGAATCTAATGCATTTCCATGTCAAATTATTTTAGGAGAGCACATAGTTTTTAGGTTATCAATTAAAGGCTAGTAATTACTCCTACAAGGGCTATGCATAACCCCTCAATGGACCTTGTGCCATAGGGGTTGGTGTTGATGCAAAAAAAATACCCTCATCAACCACACCGGCTTACTAGATGAAAGAGACCAATTAGAACTTTATTTGTTGAAATAGGTAGCTCAGGCATATAGTCTATGGATTGTAATTCAAAGTCATGTAGTAGAAACACATACTCACACAACTGTAATTAAAATTAAAATGGTAGAAATTCACAACCACATTTTTGCATTATTTATTGTAGACAATATTACTTTAAAAAATCTACAACTTAAATCATCTCATAGTAGGGTTTTAAACACAAAAATGTAGTCAAATACATGATATAACCGCAAGCAATTAAATAGTCACTCTCAATTGATATAAAAAAGACATCTTCAAATTAAATAATCATTAAAATTATTTGGATAACATCTCTCCCCTGATCACAGCTCATCCATCATTATGTTTGTCTAGTACCTGCAGTGCCAATTCATTCAACCTCCATAAATATATAAAAAATCAATACAAGTCATACCATTATTTACTAGTCTAAGATGCATTTTTATGAGAATGTTAGAACATACCTTTACAATGTTTTGAAGGACCTTCTAAGCCTTCTTTTTGGACAAGCCCCTCATCATCCTAGATTCAAAAGTGGGCGACAGTTTGGAAAGGGAAACATCTACTATTTGGATCATCGCAATTGCAACATAGTGTCCCATAACGTCACAAGTGCGATATAGTTTCACATATAGTCGTTATTGCGATGGTATGGTACCCATTGTCACAATTGTGATGAAAACAGAGACATCTTCTCAATACCGACAATATCGAGCAGGATTAAAAACAAACTTGAAAATTTTAATATTTATCATGAAGGACAGGTGGGAAGCCAACTCACATAGCTGGCTCACGACTCATAGTGTCTCAGGGCCTTGAACATGCATGAAGGATAACAGATCTACATGACCCTGAAGCGGTAAACCGCTTGATGACATGTCGCTCTCTCGTGCATTCAAAATCGCAAAAGCAGGTCCAGAAAACCGCTCTTCTTAGACCCTGAAACCGCTTTCGGCCTAGCAAGAAATGATGTTATGTTGGGTCCAGACATGATGTGTGTAGGTGACAGGGGCAATGGGACCCGCGACGATCATATTAGTCTAGGAGGAACGCATAGATCTGATCGACGACCAGGATTGACTCAGACCCATGAAAGTGCACTAAGTTTCATTAGAGAAATTTTGAGGTAAAAAATGGGCCTCAAAACAAACAAAATGTACTATAAAAATCAACCAATCACATTCTAGTAGATGACATCATCCCCCATGGTTGAGGTGGTATTACATGAGTTAAGAAATCTTATTTGTTAAATTTTCTATGGTGGATGAAAACCCATAGTTAACCAAGGTAGTGGTATAAGTACTTTTAAGTCATAAAGTAAAGTACTCATAATGAAAGTCCTTTAACATTTTTTCATAAAATAATATTATTGTCATTTTCAAGTAAAGTACTAATAATGAATGTATTTTCACACTTTTTTTTCTTTCACACTTTCTCATAAAATAATATTATTGTCATTTTCAACTAAAGTATTCATAATTCATAAAGAAGGTCCTTTCACATTTTTTTATAAAATAATATATTGTCATTTTCATGTTTTTAATTTTAAATTATATATTCACTCCATTCTATTTAATATCATAATGCCAAACTAATTTATTATTTATATATATATTTCTTTCACATTTTTTCATAAAATAATATTTTTATCATTTTCATATTTTTAATTTTTAATTATATATTCACTCCATTTTATTTAATATTATAATGTCAAACTAATTTATAAGTATATCCTTGTACTTTTAAAATAAATTAAATTCATGAATGATATTAATATAAAAAATGTATTTTATATATATACACACACACATAAATTGTCCGTTTTATTTCAATAATAATACATGACAACATATTATAATATTTCTAAAAAAATCAATTTCATCACAATTTTCAAAGCTTTAAAGAAACATGTTTTACAAAATAATAATATTCTAAAAATAATATTAATACTTAAAAAAAACATATATTTTTACTAAATTTAAGAATAAATTAAGCCTTATATTATTTTCTATGAGAGACTTAACTATAACATTCATTTACAATAAAATAAATATCCCAAAAAGGTTTATGATTTTGATATTAATTTACCAATATAGATTTAATGAATAAAGAATAATAATAATAATGCAATGTGGATTATAATAATATTATTAACATTTTACATGTAAATAAATTTTCAATTAAATCACATTATATTAGATTGATGAGAAAAATACTAAATATAAAAAGTCAACATAAATTAAAAAAACAGCTCTTAAAAAATGTTTTTTATTATTTAATTTCATTTGCAAGTTCAAGATAAATAAATGCTAAAGGAAAATAAATTTTTGAGAATTTACAATGAATCTTAGTCACATCAATGTAGAGTTATTTTATTAATTTTATTTCTGGTGAATTTTGAAAAGTAACTCAACCATGGTTATTTATATTGTGCATAGAAAATAGAGTAGGAGGTGACTTGTCATATATACCTAGCCTATAAAACCCTTAACTCATAATATTTTAATATATCTTATATTTTTTTAGTACATCTCTTAGGAGACCATTTTTTGACCTCAAAATCTCTCTAATGAATTTATTTTTGTAGCCCTGAAAGGAAACCGCCCCATCCATGTGTCGCTCTCTCGTGCATTTAGGCGCATAAAAAGAGTTTTAGGAAACCGCTCTTCTGGGACCCTGAAACCGCTTATGACTGACAGTCGTAAGGCAATGTGGGTGGCATTTGAAGGGCGTAGATCGGAGAAAAAACAACATTTTTCACAGTCGATTTTTGAGTTCCCGAAATTGAAAAATGCATTCGATCTTATGTGCCAGTTGCGTGAAATCCACGGGGGGTTCACTTAGTGAACTTGTTATATAGCACGATCGTTCGCACGATATTAAAGAATATCCCTATTTTCGCTAAATATTGGAAAATGCCTCCTAAGATTGTATTGTTGAACCCCCCTCCCAATATGCCTTTTCAATTAAGAAAACCCCTAGTTTCACCAGATATTGTAGGTATCAATTTTTATCAACCCATTTTTAATGCCCCTTTTATATCATATTATCAAGTTGTAACAAACAGGAGCCCTAGCACATATTAGTATAAGCAAACAATATGCTAAATAAAATAATAATATAATGCTAATAATGATCCCACCAGGATTGCAGGGGCGAATGATCAATCTGTAGCATTGGATAGTGGAAGACCCAACAAAATAGTATTGGGGAAGGAAAAATGTGTAAAAGGAAACCCAATGAATAGATCAACATAACAAAGAATGTAAAAGAATGATTGTCCACTAGTTAGTGCAATGCTTAGAAAAGACGAGAATTGTAAATGTTTCACACCATAGCCTGCCAATCTACCAATTTTAGATTATGTAAAAAAAATTATATCCATATAGAGCTCATTTTTTTAATAAGCTTAATCAATTAAACTCCATAAAAATGAAAAATTGAAACCAATTCATGGATGGAATCCCCTAACTTGCTATCAAAACAAACATCGTGGTTCCAGTGAGCCAATAAAGTTTGATCTCACTTTTCTTGGTTGTCGTGGAGCAAGGTTTGATTGACTCTCAATACCCACCTAAACCCCAGCCTAAAAAGTGAAGATTTAGATCTTTTAGTCAAATGCCTACAAAAAATACAATACAATTGTTCAACTATAAAACTCCCAATGAGCTACATATCTTAACTTAAAGATGAAAAACAATATAACATCAATTCAAACCAAGCCTAAATAAGCTATTAAATGAGAATTGCTCAAGGCTAGTACTCCAAAGAGACTTCCATTGATATTATCATTGGTACATTATTATCAGATTTATGCAAAACTTAGGATCATTATAAGGAATATCAAATAAAAATGGAGGGTCCATAAGTTTTAGGTGGGTATGAATTGAGCCCATGATTTGGAGGTATGAATACATCCCATGATTTGGAGGTTATTCCTTATCCCACCCAAATAAAATAACCCCCAATATTTATATTACTATGTCAAATTAAAAACCCCCCTTGGCCCCTTAATACGAAGCAATATATTTCTTAGGTTTTTAAGAGTATTCAAACACCCAATATGAATGGACGTGATATGATATTGCCCCGCTAGTGAACCCCCCGTGGTGAAATCAAAGGATTTACAAAAAAAATAGTGGCGAAGCCACAACGGGGCAATCCCCCTTGACCCCCGTCATCCCTCTCATATGTCGTTGAGTGTGAGAAACACTTTTGCAGATTCAGAATCCTACCAGTGACAGTTAAGGATCAGTATTTAAGTCTAGTGCAGCTGAGAATTTTTTTATCTTGGTTGGACCAAGAAGAAGAGTATTGGGTGGAAACGCGAAGGTGGTTTACACTTTGGTGAGAATCGGGCGCCGAAGAGCCATAGCGGAAGTTATTCGACCGAATAAATTTAATTATTCGGTCGAATAACTACATTATTCGATCGAATAACTTAATTTATTCGGCCGAATAACTTCTACTTTCTTCGGCCGAATAACAATTAACGGGCCACCGTTAGACCTAACAGTGGCCGCGATGTGTGTGCGATGTTTTAACCGAATGGAGAAAACGCACAGCATCATCCAATTGTTCGGCCGAATAATTATTCTACATCGGCCATTTTTTTCATTTTCTACAAGGTTTCGTGGACCCCTTCGAGAGATGTTGCTGGCCCCGCCTCTGCGCCACCCGTCTCATCTCTATTCCGTCCACCCACTCATCCGTCTAGCTGGCTGTCGTTGAACTTCGCCACCCGCTTCCCCGCTCTCTGTGTGTCACTTCCCGGCCACCATGTGCGTCACATTTTGTTAGTTGGTTGGTCATTGCTCGGTTGGACGTTTTGAAGTCTGTTTGTGGAGTGTTCGTCCGCCACCTTCTGCCTCTCCCATCCGCTCATCCGCCACCTTCTGTCTCTCCCATCCGCTCGTCCGCCACCTTCTGCCTCTGTCATTGGTTCGTATTCGTGTTTGGACGTCTGGACGGTGGTGGACGATCATTCTGATGTTTGTTTCGTTGGGGGACGTTTGCATAACAGTGGGGTGCTGTCGCTGTGGACCTGTCGACACGAGGTTGTCTGCAGAGGTAAGTTTTTTTGTTTATTTATGTTTTTATTTTATTTTTTAAATTTATTATATTAATGTTTAATTGTTATTGCAGGTTCTATTTTTTTTTGCTGCTTGGCTTGTTTTGTTTCGGCTGTGTCCAATTTCGCCTGGGTTCTGTTCGGCCGGATATAAATTCGCCTGCTTTCGTTTCGGCTGGGTCTAAACAGATAAGTCGAAAGTCCATTTTTTTTTAATTCAAGAATTAAGTATTAATTTAAAAAGTTTTGAATTTGTCCATGTAAATGAACTGTGTCCAATTGGATAGAGTTCATTAACTGTGTCCAATTGGACAGAGTTCATGAACTGTGTCCAGTTGGACAGAGTTCATGGACTCTGCCCAAATGGACAGAGTTTATGAACTCTGTCCAAAATTGGGCAGAGTCCATGAACTCTGTCCAATTGGGCAGAGTTCATGAACTTTATCCAATTGAGCAGAGTTCATGAAAGAGCATAGATAATGATACTTATTACTCACAGATAGTATAATCATAGTAACCTAATATGGAAACTGTAACATAAGCAAATAATGTGGATTAGTACTAAGAGGTTTAACATGAACTTTGTCCAATTTGACAGATTTCATGAACTCTGTCCAGTTGGGCAGAGTTCATGAACTCTGTCCAATTGGGCAAAGTTCATGAACTTTGGCCAAATCGTATGTTGAAAATGATTTAAATTTAAATATAAAAAGAGAAATATATGCAGTCTTTAGTTAGTTAATCTTGTTAAACTATTGATTTTGCTTATGTGTTTAGAAATGAAAATAAAAGTAGTACTGTAATTGTATTTGCAAATGATATCTCCCTTTTATATATAGGCTTGTCTTATTGGTTGAACTCTGTCAATATGGACATGGACAGAGTTCATGAACTCTGTCAACATGGACATGGACATAGAGTTTAGGAATTCTGTCCAAATGGATAGAGCTCATGAATTATGTCCTTGGACAAATTTCATGAACTCTGTCTACATTGACAGAGTTCATAGATCAATATATTAGTTTTATTACAAACTATGTTAATGCATAGCTATAGATACAACAAAAATTTAGACACGATTAAACTCTACTTTGGATACAACAAAACTTTAAAATTTACTTTAGGTACTACTGAACTATAGACATGAATAAACTTTACTTTAGATGTAATATGAAAGAACAAAAGTCAATTCTATTATGTACCAAACTGAAAACCATTTTGCAACATGGCAAATTTCTGAAACATAGTCAAACTGGTGAAAAATAATAACATGCATTGTTAATATTTTAAGATAGTATGGAATAATGAAAATACTTGTAGATATAATTTATGTTTAAATATTATTAAAATAACAATTAAGTAAGTAATTTACTATTTTAATTAAAAGTTAACATGTTCATGAACTCATTCTTTGACATAAAGAAAAGTAACCCTTCATTTTGTATTTAACTATATTGGTCCTATTCATTTTAAACATAAAAAACACTTAGAAGATTGACACATTAATTTCTTATTAGTTATAGTCATTTTAAGAATTACTAGATGATATTAGGTATATTTAGGTCTTTATTACATTTAACTTAGTTTCTTTAGCAGCTAGGTTTTATAATTTCTAGAAATACTATCTAGATGTAACACTAAACTTAGTATTTAGCTATATTTGCTCTATTCATTTTAAACATCAAAAACACTTAGAAGATTGGTACAGTAATTCCTTATACATCCCAACAATATTAGTCATAGTCATTTTAAAAACTATTAGATGATATTAGGTATATATAGGAACTTTTTTTATAGAACTTGCTTTTCTAGTAGCTAGGTTTTAGAATTTGTAGAATTAACATGTAGAATTTGAATATGTAATCAGTTGATATTTGTGCAAGTGTAGACATTATATCAAATGGAAAGAGAGGAGTCTTCGAGGCGAAATCATAGGAGGTCTTCACAGTCTTCTGGGGTTGGTGTTACAAGTGATAATCGGAGGTTGTCAACTTCCCCTCGAGATTCTAGTTTATTGTATAGTTCACATTCAGTTGATCATCGACGGGGCAAAAGGGGTACAAATGATTCCCCTATATCTTCTGTGGGAGAACGCCGATCTCGACCCTCGGTTGGTATATGAATATCGATCTTTTAATGTGTACATACAATTATTTTTTTTGTATACGCAAAGTTTGTACTTGTGTTTAAACAAAACTTTGTTTTTATTTGAAGCAGAGCATGGTTCAGAAGATGCTTGTAATTCTATAGAGAGGGAGGCAGAGCGAGCAAGGGAGACGGATGAGGGTGCATAGCAAGGCTCTCAAGAGGCTCATCATTCTACACAAGGTGATGGTGGTCGAGCCAGGACGCAATATGTTGAATTAACTGAGGGTTGTACACCCATTACAACATATCCATCTGATCTGCCTCGGGAGCTTCCATGGGAAAGTGGTGATCATCAAATGACTCTTGAAAGATGTAGATCCCACTACAACAAGTTGGAAAATGATTTGTCTACTATGGATCTCCTTCCAGAGAGTAAACAAAGTTTGGAGATTGTTTTGGGATCATTGCAAAAATTCATTCAGGCATATGAGAATCTCGGACCACCTACAAATGGTTTTGTTGATTTGATGCGAAGACAAAGGGAACAAGTGATGGGTCCAGACAAGTGGGCTGTTGTGAAGGAGAGAGTGACGAAAGAACAGGCCAAATCAATGTTTAACTTCAAAGAAGGTCTAAAGCGAGAAATGTTGAAAGTGCAATATTTCAAGCATCCTGATCTTGCACATCTACTCTATGATCGGTTTCTTACAGCCTATGGTCGGTTTCCATGGAATGATAAGGTTTCTCAATATTTTGCTAGATTTTTTTATGCTGAGTTTTTTTAAAATATGAAGCCAGACTATACTGATGTTCATTCTGAATTTTATGGAGTTGGAAAGGGTTGAATATATAATCGAAAAGGTGCTCTTAGAGACCCTACAACTCTTCGACCTTCACCCCAGATATCTCGCCCACCCAGGTTGGTGGCATTAAGATCAGAGATAGAGCCCACATCTCAACTTGGGACAACTACGAGGAATTTTGTTGGCGATGGTTTATCATCAGCATTAGTTGGAGTAGATGTGGGATTGGTTCGAGAAATGGCTCGTTCCGCTATTCGTCAAAAGTTTGTTTACAAAACTAATGATGAGATAGATGGAATGAGCATTGAATATCTCAGGGCGTATGCCAAGGTTTGTCGTGACCTAGCCGCACATGTTATATCCAATGAGACATCGATTTTGGGAGAGGTTTGTTGATTATGATACATGACTTGATCTTAATTTAATATTTTATTCATTTTGAATTGAATTTTTCATTACATTATATGAATGATAAATTATGTTTTTTGATTTAAAGTAATAGGTGCATTATGTAAATGTTTATTGGTTGCAGTTTTCAAGAATAATGAATGAACATTCTTTCCATGTTTCCACTAGCAAAAATATAGAGCATATTCGGGAGGTATATTTATTATTTACATATTTATAATTATGTTTGAACTTTATATATATATATATATATTTTGAATTTTAATTTAACTATGCATCTATTTGTTAATTTGACTTATCCATGTAAGTTTCTTTAGATACGAACTTTATAAATGATTTACCATCTATTGTGAGCTAATGTTTTTAATCTTTTTGTTTTAGTTTTAAGTTAATTGGCACTTAATTTTTTTGGTTTGCATTATGTTTTATTTATTAACACAATTTAAATTTTAGGGGGGAGAGATAGGTTCTCTGCTTCATGCAGCAGATATTGGCATGGAGGTAATTTTGTTCACACTTGAATTGATATTTGATATAAGTTTAATATTTTAATTTTTATGGATTTAGTTAAAATTTGTTCAAGTAATTTATGAGATTCATAAATTGATTTTATACATGTTGCAGCTTGGGTCTCTTAAATCTTTTGGAGCCAAAGGAAAAATTCATTTGGAGGATGGTGGTGGACAAGTATTTGGAGAATTTGATGTAATTTTGTTAATAATTGAATTGTTTTTTGATATATAAGTTTAATATTTTAATTTTTTGAATTTAGTTTAAATAATTTAAATTATATTCATAATCTTCTTTTATACATGTTGTAGGGTGCATTGAGTCCAAGGGGAAGCCCTAGTGGAGGATAGCATGGTGGACATTTTCTTTTTATAGCATGGTGGACATTTTTTGTTGTTGTTGATATGCATAGATTGCAAAGATTTGTTTTGGACATCGAGAAGATTTATTTTTGCACTAGATACATATATGTACATTGAACTCACATGTTCATGAACGTTTTTTTGAGAATTATATACATGTCCTTTGAACTTACATATTCTGTGTTTGCTTTAAATGATCTACTTATTTTTGTTTATTTAGCATATTTGGTGTGATTTAAAGGTTTAGAATGTGTATTTGTATGTTTAAATGAATGAATGAATATGTAAGAATGAATGTTAAGGATGTTATAATCTAGGTGTGCAATGAATAAATGTTAAGTTTTTATAGGAATTTTAAGAATGAATGAATGGTAAGATTGAATGTTAAGAATGATTTATCTTTGAATGTTAAGAAGTTTTGATAGAAAAATGAATGTTAGGTTTAAAGTTTCGGAATGTTAGGAAGTTGTGATTGAAATATGAATGTTAGGAAGCCGAAAAATGAATGTTATGTTCAAATTTTGATATATGTATGTAACTACTTGAATATGTTAAGAATGAATGTTACATGGTAAGAATGAATGTTAACGAAGTTATGATAGGTGCAATGAATGAATGAAGGTTAGGTTTTTATATGGATTTTAAGAATAAATGAATGTTAAGAACATGATATCTTTAAATATTATGAAATTTAGGAATGTTAAAGGAAGTTTAAAAATGGATGAACATAGGTTTAAAGTTCAGGAATGTTAGGAAGTTTTGATTGAAATATGAATGAATGTTAAGATTGAATATTAAGAACATGAATGTTATCTTTGAATGTTAGGAAGTTTAGGAATGTTAGAAATTTTGATAGAAATATGGATGAACTAGGAAGTTTAAAAATGAATATTAAGAACATGAATGTTATCTTTGAATGTTAGGAAGTTTAGATAGAAATATGGATGAATTAGGAAGCTTAAAAATGAACATGTTAAGTTCAAATTTTAGGAATGCTAGGAAGTTTTGATTGAAATATGAATGTTAGGTTCAAATTTTGATAGGAATGTTAAGAATATGTTAAGAATGAATGTAATGGTAAAAATGGATGCTAAGGAATTTATGATAAGTGCAATGAATGGATGAATGTTAAGATTGAATGTTAAAAACATGAATGTTATTTTCGAATGTTAGGAAGTTTAGGAATGTCAGGAAGTTTTGATAGAAATATGAATGTTAGGAAGTTTAAAAATGAATGTTAGAATCAAAGTTCAAGAATTTGTTAGGAAGTTTTGATTGAAATATGAATGTTAGGAAGTTGAAAAATAAATATTAGGCTCAAATTTTGATATTAATTTTTAATTAATAATTCTTATTTTCAATGTCCATGTACATTTGATGTGGCTGAAATCATGGCAAATGGGGATAACGATTTTTTGTTTTTTAATCATAAGCGAAGATTACAAGATTGTGAAGCTTGTGCTAAATTAGAGCAATGATTTTAGTCAACAATTTGATGAATTTTCATTGATTTGTTGTAAATAATCATTCCTCTAATTTAGCATAAGCTTCACAATCCTGGAATCTTTTTTTGTGATTAAAAATCAAATGATAGTTGTCTCCATTTGCCATGATTTCAGTTATGTGAAATTACACAAGTGATATTTTAAAGTAAAGATTCAAGGCGGAGAGTGGTGATAGCCACAGATCCATTATCTCATCCCTTAAGTGGTCTAATAGACATATGGGGACCCAAATAAAGTATTTTATACAGAATTAAGACAAAAAATTTACACATTGAGGTTTTCATTACCAAATAATTTTTGAATTCAAATTTCAGCATACTAGAATATGATCATTTAAACTCTTATATTCCAGTTCCTTTGAAGATCATATACATAGAAAGAAAAAAATATATTGTACACAACATTTGACAATGACATGGACAAAACCATTGATCTCTTAATTTTTTATATAGTTAAAAACATCGCAATGGAATGTCGTCCTCAATTATCCGTTCATGGTCATATTTGGATAGTTTCCATTTTTTATTTTTTAATTGTTTTTTCGATGGAACTTGAACCAATTTTATTCGAGATGCACATACTAAATGACTATATTGACAACATATAACATCAGGTTCATAATTTTGAGTCATATGGGTCTGCTGAAAAAATAGCCCTTTAAAATGATGGATCATCTCTTGTATGTATATCTGTTGTCATTGTAGTCTTCCAATAACTTCATTTTTCCTTCAATGCATCGCATCAAATAATACTTCACATTTTCGTTGTTGTCTACAGGTGCAATCACAACAAAAACATCTCCTGTGCAAATTACAATTGACGTTAGGATTTTTAAATCAATTAAATTGACTATTATACATGTGTATAAGGTGATGGACAAGAATGAACAATCGACAAAACAGTGGTATTTAATCATTACCTTCTCTAACAAGATCTGAAATTCTGTCGCCATTAGATGATATTGCTATTTCTTCTGATTCTAATTCGTCTATGCTTGCTAGTGGCATTTTTCCTTTAGGATTAATCTCTTTGTGTTTCCAATGTTTTACGTAGTTGTTCGTTATGTTTTCACAAACTTCTGTAAATTCAATATTTTCAGTGCAAATATGACAAAAGCATGATTTCTTTCTACTGTCAAATGCATACACGTTTTGGAAGGCTTTTGTTTGAATAGAGTGAAAATATCTAGTCTCATGTATGGTGTTAGCGTCGTATGGTATTGATCTATTTATATCTTGGACCCCAACAAGCCAAAAAAACCTAGTACACAAATGACAAATTTTGATGTTAGGTACATACTTTTTTTTAAATTGACAATAAAATATAAATTAAAACATTTGTGTGTACATACCTGCGCACATCTTTTGATTGTTGATTATAATCATGGTTTAGATGTGATTTACACCATTGGACAACATCTGCAGCTGAATGGAATCATGCAGAACTATGGTTCATTTGCCATCTTCGAAGTGTTCTTTTTACGCATGCTCCTGCACCATCATGTTCACCTTTTCCATGACCAGTTTCAAAGAAATTTCAGCGATGTTTAATGTTCAATGCCTTATGAAGTCAACATAACCAATAAAATAATCGCGAAGATTTAAATTGTCCGGCACATCCATCCGACCATATCCAATGCTCATTGAATTTAACGTTACGTTCCTTTAGTGAATTGTAGAAAATACATTCAATACAATGCTGAACAAAATGTGTATCGTGTGTACGATCGTCGTTAATATAAAAGTGATATTCTTTAATGACATCTCGATTATCACACGTGCTTTCAATGCCATCAACATCCTGTTGAGAATGTCTATATAAAACATGGACAAATATCGCAACTTGGTCAGAATGATAGTATTCACTCTGTATCTCTTTTTGTGCAGCAAATGTGTAATTTTCTGCAAAATCAACCACTGACAAAATTGTTCCTGGTGGAAAAATTTCACGAGACTGTTTGAATTGAAGGTCTTGCCATCGTGCTCTATGTGAATGCTTGGTGTATTTATAAATTTAACTTTCAAATTTCTTGAGAAAATCTGTCACACCTATTTTATCTTCTCGCAAATCAATCCTTTTGGAATGTTCATCACTAGTACTTGTAATGTATTCATATCTTCTCCAATCAATGGTGACATTTGACAGCGAGTGATCAGTATCGATAGGATATTTATTGTGGAATAAAACCAAATTTCCACAACGATTACAATGTTTTCCATTGACACATTTCTTATTATAAAATACTTCATCGTGATTTCTCTCACATAGAGTTTGAGATATGAATTCACGTATTGTGGACGGAGGTGGTGAATTTATCCAAAACGTTTTACCAAATTCAATAAATGTGTCGTAATATAATTGAAATTGCACATGATAATGGCAACAACATGTGTCACGGATAGTAATAGGTCTAACATACCATGGTTTTAGTTGCACAAATGTAGTGATTGACACATTAATTCCATGACGATCTTCCTTGAATTTATTGAACAATTGTACTTGTGTCATATCCATTATATGTTTTGGACTGCTTACATATACTCCTTGTGATACTCTTTGTCGTATTACATCTCTCGAATTTGGTGGAACTCGAGCATGTGTCAACCAATATTCCCGTACAATATTTAACACTTGCTCCCATTCTATCCTTGTAAGGCTGTCTACAAATAATTGCTCAGCAAGCAAGTTCATCATTTTCATCTATTTGCATTCTGAATTTGCTATGTTTGTATAATGTCTTTCTTGAGGTTCCAACTGCTTTTGCTAGCTGTGTTGTCAAACGTTTTTGTTTAATACTAGTCGAAATAATTGCTGTATGAATTGCTCTTCGTGCAGCATTGATGTCATTCTTCCTAGATTTTTCAAACTTTTTTATTGCATCACCTAGATTTTCTATCACATTATGTTTTAATTTCGATTCTTTGGTCGCCTTGTGAATATCTAATAATGACGTAGCATCTTCTAACTTCTTGGTCACTAATAAACATCTCAAAATTTGTGCTTGTCCCGTTGCTGAATAATTCCTCAGAACATCATCATAAAATTTTTGAGCCCGATATCGTGCAGCATGTATGGGTATTTTTTTTCATATTTATTGCAATCAACGTTTTCTAACGTTTCATCATCAATGGTGAAAGTACCTATACATCAAGTTAAATTTAATTTAACATGTATTCAAAAAGACAATTCATTATAAAAAATGATTTTGGAAAATACATGATATATACATACCTGGTCCAATTTCTGGTTCTTGAACTTGATCTGCAATATTGACTTCATCGACATTAGTATGTAAATCACTATTTACATCTTCAACAATGGTTTATTCAACTTCAATTTGTTTTTATTGTACTCTGTTTTCAATTTCCATTTCATCAACATTATCATGTAAAACTGTATTTGTATCTTCAATAATCATTGCTTGGGTTTCTGCAAGGCTTGTTTTGTTGGCATGATATTTAAGTTTTTTTTTTTCTCTATTATCACCATCATCAGCATGTTTACGATCATATTTTCTTTGACGGTTTCTCTTACTGCCCATGATTGTTTAATCTATAAATAATAAATTAAAGAATCATCATTTTATAGTAAAAAAACAAAATGAAGATTTAAAAACAGTTACGAAATTTATAAACACATGAACTGAAATTTACTTCACCTTATCAAAATCTTGTAAGAGTCTTTTGAAGAAAAAAGTCCTTGGAAACAAATTTCCTTTTAAAATAACCTTCTTTGAATGAAATAAGAACTCCTTGACAATAAATCACCTTCGAAAAAACCCATTGGAAAATAATAAGAACACTTTCTAAGTAAATCTTCTTTATAAAACCACTGGAAAAAAAAAACTTCTTTAAAAAAATACCCAGGAAAAAGATTTCTTTGTAAAAACCCTTACAAAGAAATAATTTTTTTGCAAAAATATCTTGGGAGACTTTGAAAAAACCCATTTTAAAATAAATAAGAAGGAAAAATACATCTCCTTTGTAAAAATAACTTGAAATAAAATCTTATTTGCAAAAATGCCTTGGAATAAAAACTCTATAAATGCACCCTTTGGAAAGAAAATTTTTATGAAAAAACCACTTATAAAATACTTTGTAAAAAAACGTCTTTTGCAAAAATATCTAGAAAAAAAAAATTGAAAAAACTCATTTTCAAATAAATAAAAATAAAAAATACAACTCCTTTGAAAAAATAACCTGGAATAAAAACTCTTTAAAATCACCATTTTGGAAAAAAAAAAACCATTGCAAAGAAATAAGAAGTGCAAAAAGCTTTGAATAAAAACTCATTTTGAAAAAATGCCTTAGAAAAACATTCTTTCAATGTATTCCTTAGAAAGAAATAAGAAAACAAATACCTTATAAAAAAACCTCCCTTTGCAAAAAAAGATCCTTAGAAAATCCCTTTAAAAATATTCTGACCAGAAGTATGCGAAATTAATTAAAGTATTTAGTTTTATTTATATCAGTTTAGACAAAAACTCTTCTTTTTTTTTTTTTCTTAATTTTTATACGGTCGACAAGTTTTTTTTCGTTTGGTTATTCGGCCGAATAACCTTTGATCTAATTGACGTCGCCGTTATGGAAAATAGTTATTCAGCCGAATAACCTCTGAAACCTGAAAATCTGATTTTCCCTCAGAGTTTTCATGTTTCTCCATTTTCGGAAGGTAAAAATGATCTCTTACACTACAAAGCGTCTATCGAACTTGATACCATGAGTTTCGTTATTGAATCTACTTTCCGAATATATAGATTTTGTTGTGTATAAGTAAGATCTGATATTTGTAATTATTTATTTTCTTAACAAGTGTCGAGTTTGGTTTCATCTCTTTCAAAATGTGGTGAAAAGAAAAATCCATAACTTTAAAAATACACCACGAAAAAAATTGAGGAAACTATGGTGCAGTTAATTGGCGTGTCTACTTCAAAAGGGTATTCATAGAATTTTTAGTTTTATATTCAATTGAGAGAAAAGTTTTGCGACAAAAAATATATTGAAAATCGACAAGGTTTCCCTATTAATCGAATTCAAAAAAACATAATAATTAATATATAGATCCATTGGTTACAAACTTATAGTCATGCAGTAGTATATTGTGTGTAGATTGTCGTAGCATATTTGTTTTTTGCAAAAAACAAGTTTAACAATGATTTTACATGTGCGACAAAACATAGCTATTTTGTAGTCCTTTCATTTTATAAGAACACACTGTCAAACATTTTCCGAATCGACATATCAAGTCTCAATATAAAAAAATTGAAAAAAACTATGGATAGCGAGCTAACATAATTCTCTAAATTTTTTTTTTTTAGTGAAAAGTGAAATTCCAAACAAAAATATCACTTTTATTCGCCCAAAGATGGAAAACATGAAGCACTCAGATTTATTTTCTCACCGGACTCCCCAAAATAGACACCCATCTTCATGGATTCACCCTATAAATATCATCATGGAGGATGTAGTCAAGATCCTTATGAGCTTGAGTCAGATGCAATGGGAGAGAATGTGCATGTTGAGAATGCAGAGACGGAATCTAATGGTAGAAGAAACCAGGTAACTCCCCCAGACATTGTTGAAACCATGAGGAAATTAAGGGTGGAACTGCAGAGTTGCAGAGCAGACAATGAAAAGCTCATTAGAGCCCAAGAGGAGCAAAATCAGTTGAATGTGGCTATGCTTCAAAGCATGACACACATTCAAAGAAAGATAAACCATGGGCAGGATTCAAAAAATCAGGAAAGGAGTGGGGGTAGCTCAAGGAGGAATTCCCACAAGATATCCCATAGTTCAAGAAGGATTTCTAGAGATGGGACGTATACACCAGAAATATCTTCTAGTGATTCATCTGACCCTAAAGAATCCATTGAAGTTTAAATCTCTTCATTTCATAGAAACAAGAGAAAGAGGTCTTCTAAGAACAACTCTCATGGAGAATTTAAGAAGGCCAAACATCCTACCTTTGATGGTGAGGTTAAATCTGGTCAAGAAGCTGAGGCTTGGCTTCTTGGGATGAGAAAGTATTTCCAATTCCAAGACTATTCAAGAAATACGAAGGCAAGAGTGGCCATATTCAATATGAATGGAAGAGAATCTATATGGTGGGAACACCTTAGGTGTTAGGATATCTCATCATCACTTTTTATGTTTGCATGCAGTCATGCATTTGCATGCATCCCAGTCATCAGTGAGGTGTCACCCAACACCTAGTCCCCATTTTTCTAGCCCCGAGAGTTTTTTTCCATGCAGTTATAGCCCTCCTAGTCAGTGAGGCGTCCACTTCTCACCTACCACTTGAGAAAGGCGCACTTCTTCACCTACCACTCAGTTCACTTTAGTTACTTGAGATCTTTCCTTGATTTAAGGCTATATTGACTCCCCAACTAATTGTATCACTCCGTTGGACACCCAGTGAGACTAGATTGCCTATTCTGACTTCAGTTAGCTCCCCATGTGCCCTCCACTGAGCCTCCTTCATTTAGTTAGTGCCTCCATGTGCCAGTTACACCTACCACACTCAATTAGACTCAGTTTGACACCTGGTTGACCGTTACTAGTGCATTGATGACTCCACTGATCTGATGATGAGGACTCCTAGTGGAGCCAAGCTATTCCATGCAGCTATTTCGAATGACCTCCTTGGTTAATTCGAGTTATTCAGTCATTGTGACTGCATCTTGTATTGTATTCTACTTCTGAGTTCAATAGAGCACTGTTGCAAGCCTTTTGCATAGTTTACACATATTTTCTGAGTTTCATCTCATGTAATTGATTTACTTGTTCAATTAGATCTGTTGTGCTTAATTTCACATGGTATCAAAGCCATGGCATGGACAAGACTTCTTTTCTGCAGGGATTATTCATGAAGATTGAGCAATTTTTGCTCACTTTGCAGCATTTTTTTGCAATTGTAGCACTTTTTGCAGTTGCAACTATTGATCCATAATGGTTCTTGTTTGCTCGTGATTTGCAGGTTTCTTACTTCTTCATATTGCATTCACTATTGCAAAGATGGAATATTATCCTTCACAATATCTTCTTACTCCATTCAACTATGATGAATGGAAACCAAAGATGATTGCATGTTTGAAGAGACAATGTCTTTTTGATGTGTGCATTGGTATTACAAGAGATTTTGATTCAGATGAAGAGGAGAATGATTGGCTTAATGATTGTGACAGAGATTTTGGGACAATATGTCTTGATATGTCTCCTTGTATGCGCTATCTCAGTACTAATACTGAAAATCCAAGAGATCTATGGGCCCAACTCAATAGAGAATTTGGAAAGCAGGAAGAAGAGGATCAAGCTATCCTTTTGGAGAACAAGCCCAGTGAGATCTCGTTATGTGTTCTCTCCGATTATGTCTCGGCCTCAACAATTGTTCAAGATGAAGAAGAAATTGTAGATTCAACACTCATTTTCTCACTATCTTCTATTTCAAATTCTGAGCAAGAAAAACTAGCTCATACTCTAGAATCTGAAGAGGTTCTTGAATCCTCTCTTTCACATGAGTTTTTTGGTATGCGGAATGATGATCTACTTGATATTTTGGAGGTAAAATCTGATTTTGGAGATGAGGCATTCACTTTCCTTGATCACATGCTTCCTAAATACTCCACTTTGACCATTGGCACAAGTTCTCAGTGTTTTAATGAAGATGAAGAGCACTACCATTGGCTTGAGTTCAAGTCTCATGCATCTTTTTCTGATTTTGGTTTTGATCTCACCCCTGTTGGTTCAAAGGAGATCTCAAGAAACCATCCATCCATTCTTGGAGATGATTTAACTTCCATTGATCATAAGTTCAAGTTTCAAGAGCTATTTGATCCGATTGGAGCTATTCCTACCTCACTTGGTTCGAATTACAGGTCCTAGGATCGTATTGATATTTTCAGATTTGTTCTCACCATTTTCGGTATAAAGGGCAAGTTCATAAAGTCTCCATATTCGCTTGCATCCACTAATGGAGAATTCAAGCACATGTTTTTGGAGCATGATCCATTTACTCCCAAGAGTAAAATCCCTCCAGACATATCTACTTGAGTTTGGAGCAGTTAAATCTTTTGGTGTGTTACAGTCCATTTTCACGGGGGGGCCTTCCCACGAGGTTTTCTCCATTTCCTTGGTTCATGGACTGTTCTTTATTTGGATTATTTTTTGTATTGGGGTGACCTTTGGTCTCAGTTACCAGGGCCCTATCTTTTATTCTTTACCTCATAGTATAGCTTGTGGGAGGGTGTTAGGGTATCTCATCATCACGTTTTATGTTTGCATGCAGTCATGCATTTGCATGCATCCCAGTCATCAGTGAGGTGTCACCCAGCACCTAGTCCCCAATTTGCTAGCCCCGACAGCTTATTTCCATGCAATTATAGCCCTCCTAGTCAGTAAGGCGCCCACTTCTCACCTACCACCAGAGAAAGGTGCACTTCTTCACCTACCACTCAGTTCACTTCAGTTAGTTGAGATCTTTCCTTGATTTAAGGCTAGATTTAGTCCCCAACTGATTGTATCACTCCGTTGGACACCCAATGAGACTAGATTGCCTATTCTGACTCCAGTTAGCTCCCCATGTGCCCTCCACTAAGCCTCCTTCATTCAGTTAGTGCCTCCATGTGCTAGTTACACCTACCACACTCAGTTAGACTTAGTTTGACACCTGGTTGACCATTACTAGTGCATTGATGACTCCACTAATCTGATGATGAGGACTCCTAGTGGAGCCAAGCTATTCCATGTAGCTATTTTCGAATGACCACCTTGGTTAATTCGAGTTATTCAATCATTGTGACTGCATCTTGTATTGTATTCTACTTATGAGTTCAATAGAGCACTGCTACAAGCCTTTTGCACAGTTTACACATATTTTCTGAGGTTCATCTCTTGTAATTGATTTACTTGTTCAGTTATATCTATTGTGCTTAATTTCACATTAGGCAAGTAAAGAGGATCAATGAAATGAAGATTGTGTGGAAGCAGTTCAAGAAGTACTTCCAGGAAAAGTACCTTTCTGACAGGTACTATGATGACAAAATCAAAGAGTTCCATGAGCTTAAATTGGAATAAATGACTATGGAGGAATATGCAAACAGATTCTTGGAGCTACTGAGATATGTCAAATATATCAGGGATGATAAGGTGAAAATTCAGCGTTTTCTAAGTGGACTGCCCCAGTCATATAAAGATGAATTGAGTTTGATGAACCTCGAACTCTAGAGGAGGCCATAAGAAAGGCCAAGTATTTTTATGATCAAAACAAAAGCAAACCAGAATTCCATAAGATATGGAAGGATAAGAAAAATGAAAAGTTTGACCAAAGGAAGAAGGGGTTCAAGCCTCCTCAATTCAGAAATCAGCCAAGGCAGCCATCACAGGGTGTGACTAAGCCAACTAGAATGATGGGAGACAAGCCAAGAGATCCTGTTCAATGTTGGGGATGTGGAGGAGACCACATGCTTAGGAACTGTCCACATCGGAATGGGAGTAAAAATAAAGTTCACAACTTCCAAGGAGCTGAAACAGTGGGTCAAGTGGAAAGGACCGTCCCTAGAATTTATGCAGCACTAGAGGACCTCCAAGCAAATCATCAGTCAACTGTGGTTGAAGTTGAAGGTAATATTGCTAAGAAATCTAGTTCTATTTTGATTGACCTTGGATCTACTCATAGTTATATCAGTCCTAACTGTGGTTGAAGTTGAAGGTAATATTGCTAAGATATCTATTTCTATTTTGATTGACCTTGGATCTACTCATAGTTATATCAGTCCTAAAGTTGTTGATATTTGTGCTTTTAATAAATCAAAGCGTAGTTAGTCATGGTTAGTCCAACTAGCCACTAGAACTAAGAGGAAGGTTAGCAAAATCGTGGAGAATTGTCCATTGGAAATGGGTGGACTATCCACTTTTGCAAATATGAATGTTTTGCCACTTGGTTCCTATGATATTATCATTTGAATAGACTGGTTGGAATCCCATAGAGTTAAACTTGATTCCTACAACAAGAATTTTGAGTGTATTGATGAAGAAGGAAACCCAAGGGTTGTAAAGGGAATTCCAAAGGTAGTTTCTGTTAGGCAGATTTCAGCCATGCAGTTGAAGAAATTCTGCAGGAAGGTTTCCAATTGTATGTAACCCCATATTTTGGAGAAATTAGAAAATGAAATTTCAAAGTTGGAAGACCATTCTATTTTGCAAGAATTCAAGGATGTGTTTCCCGATGAAGTTCTAGGACTTCCTCCAAATAGGGACATTGATTTCACAATTGATCTTGTTCTAGGAGTTGCTCCAGTTTCCAAAACACCTTACATGATGAGTACACCAGAATTATTACAAGTGTGTCTCCATGGGGAGCACCTGTACTTTTTGTGAAGAAGAAAGATGGAACACTCAGGTTGTGTATTGATTACGGAAATATAAACAAGCTTACAGTGAAGAACAAGTACCCCTTGCCTCGAATTGATGATCTTTTTTATCAAATTAGAGGGGCAAAGGTGTTCTCAAAGATAGACTTGAGGTCTGGTTACCATCAAGTGAGAATCAAAGAAGTAGATATTCACAAGACAACCTTTAGAACAAGATATGGGCACTATGAGTTTGTGGTGGTGCCATTTGGTGTCACCAATGCACCAGCTACATTCATGTGTCTCATGAATAGTGTTTTCAGCAAGTATTTGGACAAGTTTGTTCTTGTATTTCTAGATGAAATTCTTATTTATTCCAAGAATGAAGAAGAGCACAAAGAACACTTGAGAATGGCTTTGCAATTGCTAAGGGAGCATACATTGTATGCAAAGCTAAGAAAATGTGACTTTTATAAAAATAAAATGCATTATTTGGGTCACATTATTTTCGAGGAGGGAATATCAATGGATCCTAAAAATATTGAAGCCATCATGAATTGGCAAACTCCAAGAAATGTGACAGATGTGCGATCTTTTATGGGTCTTTCCGATTACTACAGGAGGTTTATTGAAGGATTCTCCAAGGTTGCACACCCAATAACTTCTTTGCAAAAGAAGGGGATAAAGTTTGAGTGGACACCAAGATGTGAAGAAAGCTTCCAGCTATTGAAAAAGCTTCTCACAAGCGCTCCAATTCTAAAGATTGCAGATCCGGAAAAATATTTTTTGGTATGCACGGATGCATGTAAAGATGGACTTGGAGGATTTCTTATGCAAGATAACTATGTGGTATGCTATGAGTCAAGGAAGTTGAAAGAGCATTAAAAGAACTATGCTACTCATGATTTGGAGCTTGCAGACATAGTGCATGCTTTGAAGATGTGGAGGCACTATCTAATGGGTAGAAAATTTGAACTAAGGACAGACCATTATGGTCTGAAATATTTGTTTGAGCAACCAACATTAAATGCTAGGAAAGCTAGATGGCTGGAATTTTTATGTGAGTTTGATTTTGAAATCAAACACATAAAAGGAAAAGAAAATAAGGTGGCTGATGCACTTAGCAGAAAAGTACATGAGATGCATGTAGCAGCCATTAGTACCTGCCAATCATATTTGAGGCAACAGATTACTAACTGTATGGCTGAAGATGAACTGTATGTGCAAATAAAGGACAAATTGCAACAACAGAATTTAGAAAAGAGGTATGAAGGTTACCATTTGGAAGGTGATGGACTTCTTGTTTATAAAAACAAAATTTACATTCCTAATGTGGCAGATTTGAGAAGAATTGTCATGGATGAAATTCACAAAATGCCATATCCGGTCACCTAGGATACCAGAAAACAGTTGCTACAACGAGAAAGAAATATTTTTGGCCGGGAATGAAAAATGGCATTGCTGAGTATATTTATAAATGTATGAAATGCCAACAAGTGAAGGTTGAACAACAACACCCAACAGGTTTGTTGCATCCTTTTCCAATTCCAGAATGGAAATGGGATGTAATTTTCATGGATTTTATTACAGGTTTTCCAATGACAGTGAGGCAGCATGATTCCATCATGGTTGTGGTGGATAAATTATGTAAGGAAGCACACTTTATACCAGTTAAATCCACGTATAAAACGGATGCAATTGAAAAAAACTTTATGTAGGAAATTTTCAGGTTGCATGGTTTTCCTAAAGCGATAATTTCTTACACGAATACAAAGTTTACTTCAAATTTATGGAAAACTCTTTTTGTTGATTTGGGTATGCAGCTGAACTTTAGTACCACCTACCATCCACAAATAGATGGGCAAACAAAAAGGGTAAATCAAGTGCTTGAAGACATGCTACGCATGTATGTGATGGACAAACCAACCAAGTGGGGGTATTATCTAAACTTGGTAGAATTTGCATATAACAATGGGAAACAAGCATCACTGGGCATGAGTCCATTTGAAGCTTTGTATGGCAGAAGGTGCAGAACACCAGTTACTTGGGATAATCTAGTTAACAGAATTGTACTTGGGCCAGAATTGCTTAAGGAAATGGAATAAGAGGTTGCAAATATTAGGCAAAATTAAAAGGTAGCCCAAGATAGACAAAAAAGCTATGCAGATAAGAACTGAGTGCATAGAGAGTTTCATGATGGGGATCATGTTTACCTTAGAGTGAGGCCAAGGAAGAGTTCCTTGAAGATTGAGAGTTGTGCCAAGATATCACCTAGATATTGTGGGCCATTTGAAGTGCTTGAGAGAATAGGTCCAGTTGCATATAGAATTGCATTTCCTGCTAACACTATAGCTCATAATGTTTTTCATGTTTCTTTGCTTAAGAAATATGTACATGATCCTAACCATGTGATTGATTGGGATGTGATTCAAGTGGAACCCGAGGGAGAGTTCCCAACCGAGACACTATGCATCCTAGACAGGAAAGTGACATTGCTCCGGAACTGAGCCATCGGACAAGTAAAGGTGCAATGGAAGCACTTCGGTCTCGATGAGGCTACGTGGAAAATGGAGGATGCCATGAGAGAGGCATATCCAGTTTTGTTCCAATTTTGAGAAAACACCGAGGATGGTGTTATTCCAAGGGGAAGGGGATTGTAGTACCCCTAGTTTTGACTTGGAATGTATTTATCCAAAATTATGTAAATGATGTAAATATACTAATGCGAAATCCTAGTGCGGAGCTCAAAGCCAAGGCCCGACTAGTGAATGTCTACGCATGTATGATGTTTATAATTTATTTGGACTGTTTATTTGGATTTTATGCTGATTTATAATATATGTAAATATTATGTGCATAAATAATAAAATGGTCCAAGACTGGTTGTGTAAAGAGCACCAAAGGGGCTATGATTCCACCAAGGGGAAGAGGAAAGGGGGTCCATGGGTGACTAAATCCTTGCTACCAAGTGTCCACCTTAGAACTCACCCAAAATTCTGTCATGTGATGAGAATAAGCTAATCATCTCTTTTTTTGACCATTTTCCAATCATTAATGCATGTGTGGGGTTGGTGGGAAAAGTCAGGTCATGTATTTATTGAAGCATGGGACTGGCTGCACTTTTGTAATAGTTCTTTCATAACAGAAGTCAGTCTGCAGCTTCCAGGAGTCATTTCTTCTACTTCCAAAAGTCATGTCAGTTGTATTTTCACCATTTTCCCATATCCCTTGGATTCAACCCTCACTTTGTCTCATTCTTTCATGAATTTTTAGAGGTTGCAGAGCTCTCCATTGTTTTCCATGAACTTCGCATCACCTTCTGAGAGCCACAAATCCCTACTTTTAAATCTCTATGCAACCTCTTTAGCTGCAAGTGCTTTCTCCTTTTCTATTCTAG
Organism: Larix kaempferi; assembly: GCA_027924585.1. Taxonomy (NCBI): domain Eukaryota; kingdom Viridiplantae; phylum Streptophyta; class Pinopsida; order Pinales; family Pinaceae; genus Larix; species Larix kaempferi. The sequence goes on along the minus strand of BSBM01000632.1, from coordinate 24,858,325 downwards.
TGACGTCAAATTTATTTTTGAAATTTTATTAAAACCCTCCTCTACGTCTTGAAAGTTGATTATAGGCTTCAACAATTCGGTGTTCTATTGAAACCAATTATTCCTCATCCCTCATTCTTTTTATATGTGACCAACAAGATGTAACCACTTTTTTGACAAGTTTAACGTTGAAAGCAAACTAAGTGCTAGTTAGTTGATTCCCTTTAAGAAGCATAAAAAATTTTCCATTCCTTTTTACTAGGTTGAAAAAGTCCCCATCGTCCATCTAGGAAGGATTGATCTTAAAAGGGATTAATGGATTGAATCATTTCATAGTTAATTGAATGAGAACTTGCATACGATCTTAATCACCTCCATATTCAATCTATGACCTGATTCTTGTTTGGTCTTTCATTAGAAATTCAAAATGAGAATGTGCTCTAATATTTTTACCAATTGATCTTCCCCTAGCCTCATATTCTTCTAGTTAGGAGCCATCTTGATGGGTTATACATCTACCCACCTAAATTCCTCCAACTTATTGACAAATAAATATGCTTATGGATCTACCCTTACAACACTTCTTCATATTTCAGATCTACTAAGAGTAAAATTCAAGTCCCCTCTAAAACAATATTATATTTCTCATAGAGTCATTAGAGAGAAAACCCTCCCAATAAACGATCTATTTTCATAGTGTCCATAAATATTGGTTACAAAGAATACTTCCCTCAGCTCCAAGAAGGTAAACTTAGCTTTGATTCTTGAGACCATAACCACAAAGCTAATTAGACTCGTAGAATGTTTTTTGCACCCTATGATTAAACCCCCATAACTAACTACAAAGTCAATAGAAACAAGATCCCAATCATTCATGAATTTTGATAAATCTCTTGAAATGTTTGCTCCCATCGAACATATTTTTTCTTGTGAGGCGCTCTACAGCCCAGTATGGGGGAGATCTTGTGAGTCGAGTGTTTGTCGAGTTTGTCGAGTAACAAAATAATACAAAGTAAACAAAAAAAGAATAATACAAAGTAAAAAGTAAAAAATAGTATGTCATCCATAAACAAAAAAGAATAATACAAAGTAAAAAGTAAATATGAGACTTAAACTAGAGACTTTAGAGCTTAGGATTAGGTGGTAAATATTATGTCGGCCATAAACAAAAAAGAATAATACAAAGTAAAACGTAAATATGAGACATAAACTAGAGACTTTACTTTTTACTTTTAAAAGAAAGTAAAAAGTAAATATGAGAATTTAAAGTGTTTGTCCAGTAACAAAATAATACAAAGTAAACAAAAAATAATAATACATAGAAAAAAGTAATAAATATTATGTCAGCCATAAACAAAAAAGAATAATACAAAGTAAAAAATAAATATGAGACTTAAACTAGAGACTTTAGAGCTTAGGATTAGGTGGCTCAGGTATTGCACTCAAGGAGCTATTCAAGGAGAGGTTTGAACCTCGGGAGATTTTTGATCCCTCTCGGTGCTTGTTAGAGCCTAGGATTTGGATCTAGGCTGGTTTACAAAATCTCTAAGGTTGTAGCTGCTTATGCCCATATGGCACTTAGGAAATAATTCAATTGATTGTTATATAGCTCGCATATTGGTCAGGGTGGATCTTAGGCATGGCTTAGTGTAAGTTATGTGATTGAAATTGAAATTTCAAACAACATTTCCAAATCCTTGGTTGTGTGAGGGCGCCTCTTCATTGTGTGAGATTCCATGCATATTGACATGTGGCAATAGATTGTGCTCTAAAGATGTCAATTAAAATTTGAAGGTAGAAGCAATTAAACAACCCTAAGCCAACCAAGTAAGTAGATGGGGCCTCGTATAAGGATCTACTTGTAAGAGAGAAAGGAAATATGGGTGAATGTGTCAAGGTGAAGGAAGTTCTTGCACCAATAGATAAAGAGAAACCTATTATAGATGAAGAGGTAATGTACTGGGAGGAAGTTAAGAAATACATTTTAGACATGTGTGATTCCATGGTCAATGAACAATGGGTTTATGGTTATGAAGAGAAGGAAGTGGGTTGAGTTTACCTCCCAAGAGTTGGGCCTTGAATTGATGCTAGCATTGAGTAGTTATGTGGCCCAATCTCCATCACTTTCCAAATTTGGGAATATTGTTAAGGAGGGAGGTAATTTTTCCAAGACAAACTTGGGTGCTTTAGGGGGGTACTAAGGTTAAGGAATCTTATATGGTAGATGAAATCTTAGGGAACCATAAGGAGTATTGGGGGGTTAGTACAGCTCCTATGGAATTGAATTATGAAGAGATTTCCACTATCCCTAAATGCTCTTGATACTCGTCAAGATCCAAATATCCTAATTTGGGGATGATGGACTCTAGGATCCTAGGGTATCTCAATATGGATGATACAAAAATGGAATTTCAATGGTGGGAGGGGGTGTAAATATCATATTCTTATAGCCTAGAATAAGGATTAGAAGGAAATTCAACAAGGTAAACCAAAGACTCTTATGAGGGCTCTTAGAGTGGGTTATTCCCCAAAGGAGGTTTTCCCATGATCATTATGAAATTTAATTTTAGAGGGTTGGGAATCCATTCAAGGAAATCCCCCCTAGTTTTGACTTGGAATGTATTTATCCAAAATTATGTAAATGATGTAAATATACTAATGTGAAATCCTAGTGCGGAGCTCAAAGCCAAGGCCCGACTAGTGAATGTCTAGGCATGTATGATGTTTATATTTTATTTGGACTGTTTATTTGGATTTTATGCTGATTTATAATATATGTAAATATTATGTTCATAAATAATAAAATGGTCCAAGATTGGTTGTGTAAAGAGCACCAAAGGGGCTACGATTCCACCAAGGGGAAGATGAAAGGGGGTCCATGGGTGACTAAATCCTTGCTACCAAGTGTCCACCTTAGAACTCACCCAAAATTCTGTCATGTGATGAGAATAAGCCAATTATCTCATTTTTTGACCATTTTCCAATCATTAATGCATGTGTGGGGTTGGTGGGAAAAGTCACGTCATGTATTTATTGAAGCATGGGACTGGCTGCACTTTTGTAACAACTCTTTCATAACAGAAGTCAGTTTGAAGCTTCCAGGAGTCCTTTCTTCTACTTCCAGAAGTCATGTCAGTTGTATTTTCACCATTTTCCCATATCCCTTGGATTCAACCCTCATTTTGTCCCATTCTTTCATAAGTTTTAGAGGTTGTAGAGCTCTCCATTGTTTTCCATGAACTTCACATCACCTTCTGAGAGCCACAAATCCCTACTTTTAAATATCCATTCAACCTCTTTAGCTGCAAGTGCTTTCTCCTTTTCTATTCTAGCGATGTCAAATTTATTTTTGAAATTTTATCAAAACCCTCCTCTACGTCTTGAAAGTTGATTATAGGCTTCAACAATTCTGTGTTCTATTGAAACCAATTATTCCGCATCCCTCATTCTTTTCATATGTGACCAACAAGATGTAACCACTTTTTTGACAAGTTTAACGTTGAAAGCAAACTAATTTCTAGTTAGTTGATTCCCTTTAAGAAGCATAAAAAAATTTCCATTCCTTTTTACTAGGTTGAAAAAGTCCCCATCGTCCATCTAGGAAGGATTGATCTTAAAAGGGATTAATGGATTGAATCATTTCTTAGTTAATTGAATGAGAACTTGCATATGCTCTTAATCACCTCCATATTCAATCTATGACCTAATTCTTGTTTGGTCTTTTATTAGAAATTCAAAATGAGAATGTGCTCTAATATTTTTACCAATTGATCTTCCCCTAGCCTCATATTCTTCTAGGTAGGAGCCATCTTGATGGGTTATACATCTACCCACCTAAATTCCTCCAACTTATTGACAAATAAATATGCTTATGGATCTACCCTTACAACACTTCTTCATATTTCAGATCTACTAAGAGTAAAATTCAAGTCCCCTCTAAAACAATATTATATTTCTCATAGAGTCATTAGAGAGAAAACCCTCCCAATAAACCATCATATTTTCATAGTGTCCATAAATATTGGTTACAAAGAATACTTCCCTCGGCTCCAAGAAGGTAAACTTAGCTTTGATTCTCGAGACCATAACCACAAAGCTAATTAGCCTCATAGAATTTTTTTTGCACCCTATGATTAAACCCCCATAACTAACTACAAAGTCAATAGAAACAAGATCCCAATCATTCATGAATTTTGATAAATCTCTTGAAATGTTTGCTCCCATCCAACATATTTTTTCTAACAAAATCATGTTCACCTTATGTAGCTCAACAAGCTTATGAAGGGGGGATTTCCTTGAATGGATTCCCAACCCTATAACATTAAATTTCATAATGATCATGGGAAAACCTCCTTTGGGGAATAACCCACTCTAAGAGCCCTCATAATCTAGTCTTTTGTTTACCTTGTTGAATTTCCTTCTAATCCTTATTCTAGGCTATAAGAATATGAGATTTACACCCCCCTCCCACCATTGACATTCCATTTTTATATCATCCATATTGAGATACCCTAGGATCCTAGAGTCCATCATCCCCAAATTGGGATTTTTGGATCTTGACGAGTATCAAGAGCATTTAGGGATAGTGGAAATCTCTTCAGAATTCAATTCCCTAGGAGCTGTACTAACCCCCCAATAGTCCTTATGGTTCCCTAATATTTCATCTACCATATAAGATTCCTTAACCTTAGTACCCCCTAAAGCACCCAAGTTTGTCTTGGAAAAATTACCTCCCCCTTAACAATATTCCCAAATTTGGAAAGTGATGGAGATTAGGCCACATAATTGCTCAATGCTAACATCAATTCAAGGCCCAACTCTTGGGAGGTAAACTTAACCCACTTCCTTCTCTTCATAACCATAAAACCATTGTTCATTGACCATGGAATCACACATGTCTAAAATGTATTTCTTAACTTCCTCCCAGTACATTACCTCTTCATCTATAATAGGTTTCTCTTTATCTATTGGTGCAAGAACTTCCTTCACCTTGACACCTTCACCCATATTTCCTTTCTCTCTTACAAGTAGATCCTTATACGAGGCCCCATCTACTTACTTGGTTGGCTTAGGGTTGTTTAATTGCTTCTACCTTCAAATTTTAATTGACATCTTTAGAGCACAATCTATTGCCACATGTCAATATGCATGGAATCTCACACAATGAAGAGGCGCCCTCACACAACCAAGGATTTGGTAATGTTGTTTGAAATTTCAATTTCAATCACATAACTTCCACTAAGCCATGCCTAAGATCCACCTTGACCAATATGCGAGCAATATAACAATCAATTGAATTATTTCCTAAGTGCCATATGGGCATAAGCAGCTACAACCTTAGAGATTTTGTAAACCATCCTAGATCCAAATCCTAGGCTCTATCAAGCGCCGAGAGGGATCAAAAATCTCCCGAGGCGCAAACCTCTCCTTGAATAGCTCCTTGAGTGCAATACCTGAGCCACCTAATCCTAAGCTCTAAAGTCTCTAGTTTAAGTCTCATATTTATTTTTTACTTTGTATTATTCTTTTTTGTTTATGGCCGACATAATATTTATTACTTTTTACTGTGTATTATTATTTTTTGTTTACTTTGTATTATTTTGTTACTGGACAAACACTTTAAAGTCTCATATTTACTTTTTACTTTGTATTAAAAGTAAAAAGTAAAGTCTCTAGTTTATGTCTCATATTTACGTTTTACTTTGTATTATTCTTTTTTGTTTATGGCCGACATAATATTTACCACCTAATCCTAAGCTCTAAAGTCCCATATTTACTTTTTACTTTGTATTATTCTTTTTTGTTTATGGCTGACATAATATTTTTTACTTTTTACTTTGTATTATTCTTTTTTTGTTTACTTTGTATTATTTTGTTACTCGACAAACACTCGACTCACAAGATCTCCCCCATACTCGGCTCAATGATTCTTGGGCTACTTGGCCTTCTAGGAAGGAAGGAAAAAAACAAACCAACAAACAAAAGGAAAGGGATTCAATAGTTAGTTGACAATGGTTATTGAGTTAGTGGGTCCTTGGCGCCTTTACAAGAATTGTTTGAAGATCTGTATAAGGGAAAGCTAGTGCCTAATGCAAAGGGGAGAATATTTTGATGAGGCCAACACCAACAACAATCCAATCATTAGGTAAACCCAAGCAAAGCAAAGGATGTATTCATCCCTATAGTCATTAAATTTGGACATAGGAGTAGAAACTCTAATTGAGCTTTTGTAAACTATATTTTTTCCTCAAAATAATAAAGAACCAAGCAAGCCATTTCATGCTGGAGTTTTCCCAACTCCAACGGATAAGTCTTTGTATCTTCATTGTGTGTGTTTGTGGATTTCTTCCATTGAGCTTTTTATTTTGTATACACAATTATAGTTAGCTTAAACACACAGAAATAATTAACTAATTAACATAGGATCTATGTTACTGAATTGAATATGTCGTACATCCATTGTGAACCCAAGCTTACAACTCCAACTGGAAAGATCGAGGAAGTTCGAACATGTTAAAACCGTTTTTTCTTACATTTTAGTATTTCTGAAAATCCATACACTGATATTACAAGATCTGTAACTCCATTTGTTCAGTCCTGTGCAATAGCGATCTTACAGATAACCAGAAACAAAGGAAAAGACAAGTCAATACACGGAGAGAAAGGAGCAGACATGCATAAGATGCTTCACCCGACCTTCATGTCAGGCCTAGGGTTAAATGCCATAACTCTCACATAGCCCTCCTTTTCTAAAGGACAGGTGGGAAGCCGGCTCCATGTGTTTTCACTTACACTGTAAGATACCACCTCCATCACCCTCATACAACCATTGAGTATAAAGCAGGCGCAATCCCCAACTCCTATGCAGCTTATAAACGGGCAGTCCATGGAGTTGTCAATTTCATACAAAGTCCTGTTAACATCCTCACACAACGACGAAGGCATTCTGGCGATCTCTTTCCACAATGATGAAGAAGAAGAAGAGAAGTCTGCCTTCAGCGTTTCAAACTCCCATATAATGACCTCTGCAAAAGTCCCTGTCCCTCCCCGTCTTTGACATTGCCTCCTGTAACTAGAACCGCGACCCACAATTGAGCAGGTAAGGGAAAATGTGTTTTTGCTTAGCCATTTCTGGCAAGGCTGCACAAATGAAAGTCCCATTTCTGATGTTGAAAACCCATTATGCCCCACTCGTCATCTATGATCGTCAAGCAGTAGAAAGCAACATCACAAAAAACCATCTGCATTCCCATACATGGCAGCACTACCGACACATCCTCCGGCAGGTGTGCAACAATCCTCCATGACTTGTCTTTGGAATCATAGATTTCCACTATATCGCCTTTCTCATCACACGGTCGACCCACAACGACCACTTTGTATGCTCTCTATTGTCGGTCTCCCCTTCCATGATGCCCATGGCTCTAACCGACCATAAGGATGAGATGGGCGGAAGTTGTATGAACGTTCTTGTGAGAGGATTGGAAACAACAAATCTTGGAAAATTGCCCAGGAAGAACAGGCCTGCAGCAGATCCATGACAATCAATCTGTATTTCCTTTTCTTTGAGGAAAGAAAGGGAGATGGAAGAGCTTTTGTTCCATCTCTGGGTGAAGAAGCAGTAAAACAAAGAATTAGGCATTTTAGATTGGCCATTTTGCACAACCAGCCATGGCATCCTGTTCGAAGGCGCCTCTCGCCATTTGCTTGTTATGAATTTGGTTGATGAAAGGAGAGCATTCCAGTCCTTGCGTACGCTGCGAAATCTACAGATAGATTCCACTGGAAGCCACACCAATATTTTGTATTTCAAATCGTCAGGCAATTCAGAAAGCTTCCCCTGGTCGCCCATAATAATTAGCGCTAATTTAGCGCAAGGAAGGAGATGAAGATGAATGTAATTGCTTAAAAATAGGCGTAGATATTCGTGTTCTGCAGTGGAAACAGAAAGAGTCGGCGCCGCCTGTACTCATTATGTTCATGTAGAGTGGTAATCAAACAAGGACATAATATGTTCATGTTTATGAAATTCCCGAAAAGAGTCGGCGCCGCCTGTACATGTCACTAAATCATTATCAACTATTAACTTAATAATAAGAAACTTTTGATTTGAACAGCATAAAATCCCTATTTAAAAAAAATATCGTCCATCAAATAAAAAATGTAAAACCAATTAGTAATCACCCAAATGTTTAAACTCCCTCCTTCATCACCAATTATAAATCATTAATTGTAAAACTTTCTTGTTTATGGGACTTTGATTACAAAGTCTGGGAATGGGTTTTTCCTTACATTCATTTGACTAGTAAAGTGAATGTCCACCTACCTTTTCATCCATAATAAGTATTTGAAAACAGGTTAGGTGTGTTTAGCTAACATGTTAGGTGTGTCTACTTACCTTTAGTTATTTTCAACTACAACACTATCACACTATTATTCATTGATAGAAACATTTAGCTAATTAAATGGCAACAAAAGGTTATCTCAATTATTGAATAGCTTTGCCAAAACAAAAAACAAAAACTAAATAGCAACAAAGAGTTATCATATTATATAACCAATTCTAACAACACTATCTCACTATTTACTTATTGATAAAAACATTTACTTAACTAAATGGCAACAAAAAGTTATCTCAATTATGAATAGCTTTACATAATAAAAATGAAAAAAAATTGAGTAATCTTCAACAATGAAGTTGTCAAGACCATAATAATAATAATAATAATAGGTTCAAGAAATGCGTCGTTATTATGGGAAACATTCGAATCAAGTTATGTGTGTGGTCGTATCTTATGGTTGATTAGATTTTCAGAAGAGCTAAGCTTCTTGTGGCTCCACATGGAGAGTTGTGAAAGTATTTTTTTTTTAAATATTTTTTCACTAATAATTGTATTTAGAATATAATCATCGACCCAATTCTTCTAATGGACTCCAGCAACTAGGAAACTGGAGCTACAAGAGGTGTAATGCTCTGTTATCCTTTCATAGGATTTTGTATCCTTGGGGTCCCACTGATCAAGGGTCCAAAACTTTGGGAAGGTATTGTTAATGTTTTGGTTTGGTTTCTTTCTCGTCAAACATTGTATTTATATGAAGGATGTGTCGGAAAATATATTTATAAATTCTCTAATGAACATTCACATTAATAAAATATGAATTGTCAGTGTGTGGCGCCTCCAATTGGGAGGACATGGACAATTGTATGATGCAACTTAAGGTGGCATGCAAACATGGACATTAATGGGTTAAAATATGTAGAGAGATTGTTATCTTACAAGGCAAGAAATGTGTGGACATGGACAATTGTGTAATGCAACTTAAGGTGGCGTGGTAAACGCGGGCATTGAGAATTAACCCATTTTGTATCCCTCACATGCTCTCTCCCAGCCAATGACTTTGGGATAGAAAATATGATGGTGAGGGGCTGGATCTACTGAACCAAATGCAATTTTGCAGGTAAAAAGGCATTTCTATAAAAGTATGTTTCAGATAAAATGTCAACTCATTAATGAATGCAAGGGATAGCGAATCTAATGTGATGGGCCAACATTGAATCCAAAAAGATCACAAATTCATTTATGGCTAATCATTTCCATTTTGAAAATCAATGATATAGTACTTGTCTTCAACTATGTGGCAATTAGTAAAATAATTTTTATTTTTAAAATTTTAATATATTTTTAAATTTTGATAAATAACCTTTAAACTAGATAAAATTAATCTTATCAATAGTTTTTTCTAATCATAAATAAGTAATATAACATTTTAAAATTATAAAAAATATTTTTAATTTACAAATATTTAATTTAGTACATAAATTTATAGTAATATAACATTTTAAAATTATAAAAAAAATATTTTTTAATTTATAAATATTTAATTTAGTATATAAATGTTTGAAAACTATAGAAACTATATTTATTAAAAACAAAAAAAATCAAATTCAAAATAGTTTGAATTGGAAAGGATTACTACATACTCTGCTTTGACAAATATAATAAATTTAAAAATAAATATTAAGCCATCACATAATTATACGTCAATCACCACACATTCCAATGGAACAATGTTATAATAAGTCCACATGATAATGATACATCACCACACTTTTCCCTTTCTATACTACCATCACAAGATCTTAGTTGTGCATGATAAACTAGAATTATACTACTATCACAAGATGTTAGTTGTGCATGATAAACTAGAAGTTTGAGAAAGTTATCTATTATGCATCTAGATTTGGAAATTTGAAGAAAGCAATTACTGTGACACATTTAACTTTCATTATTATTTTAATTCAAAGTGAAGTGGAGTTTCTTTTGAAATATGATGAATTTCAAGCTTGTTGAATCATGTGAAATATTTAGTGAAACTATGCCATAGTATCTTCATTCATGGGATATTAAAGAATGTCCCTAATTTCACTAGATATTGATAAATACCTACAAAAATACTTTTGTTGTGACCCCCTCCCAATACATATTTCCAATTAAAAAAACTCAATTTTTAGGAAATATTCCCTATTTTTACTAGTTATCCTTTTTATACCCCCAATACATATAAATCCCCATACCCTACTCCCCACCCCCTCAATACCTACAATATATTGACCTTATTTTTCACAATTAAAAAAAAACCTTTATGAATGAACATGATAAGATACTATCCAACAAGGTGAATCCCCTGTGATTATAATAGCAAAATCTAATACACTTAAGTATGAGGTGAGGTAAGTGGATATCAATTATAAAGGTAACATGGTTGATATGGTATCATCATTAGTAAAGATGCTCCAGTTGACATCAATAACATAATTTCAACTAAGTAAGGATTATGCGATTCTCATTACCTTTGAGAAATCAAGTTTCTCACTTTAGTTTCAAGTCATTCATAATGAAGATCCACCTTTTTTACTTGGGTCACACCTACTTTCTTATGTAGGTGTAAGATTTGGTAATCATATCTTCATACAACAAACTAAAACCCGATAGAGATGGTACTTATCTAGAACTTTTTTTTTTCCCCGCGAAAAAAGCATACTATTGATATTCATATTACTGAATCAAATAGTACATGATGCCATAAGAGACAAAAAGCATAGCTTCTATATGTTCATGAACACATATCCAACTGATATACATAATCGGCCCCTATAATTACAGAAAAAAACAAAATGACCAGAAATATTGGCACTCTAATAGTCACTCTATAACAAAAAAAACATATTGCTAGAGTCGATTAGACAATCTTCACAATATTCCTCCCACTGTAGAATGCCTTCCTCCCCGTCTAATGCAAGCTTTGACAGCTGGTCTGCCTGTGAGTTAAATTCCCGGTAGATATGTTCCATAGTATATTTGTTGAAGCTATTCAATCCCCCCCTGATTCTGCTGCACCAATATTCCATCTCTAATACCTTCAGATCATATTCCCCCCTCGCCCATTTGATGGTGACTCTTGAATCACCAAAATTTTTTACACATGCCAGCCCAAAGATATTTGCCACACGTATGACACACCACAGTGATAATAACTCAGCCTTCATGTTTGTCCCTCTCTTACATTTCATCGGAGGTTGTAGAAATGTACCGAGCTAAGGAAAATAATTCCCCCAGCACCACAATTTCCCGAATTTGCAGCCCCGTCAAAAACAAAACTGGGTCACTGTATGATGGCTGGAAAGATCCAATATTCCTCTTAACAGGAACAATTTCCAAATTTGGATATAAGAGGTACAGAGAAAGGATGACATTAAAAGTATGCTCTAGCGAAGGGGAATGATTCTCAAATATTACTTTGTTTCGAACACACCAAATAGCCCAGCAAGCGAAAACAGGTAGAGTAGGGTGATCTCTGCCATTCTTCATCCATATTTAGATACCTACCTCAATGTTACTGCCATCCCACTTATGTGAGATCCCAAAATGCAAATATATCATATCCCACAGCTTTTTAGAGAATGAACACTCCAGGAAATAGTGGTATGACGATTCAGCATTTCTCTTGCATAATATACACACATTAGGACCAACCCTTTCTAGCATTGAAAGGTTGTCACAGGTTTTGAGTTTATCCATAAGTACATACCAGAAAAAACACTTGAGTTTTAATGGCAAGTGCCAATACCAGATTACCTTATACCACCACTGGTTTGGGAAGATACACCGCCTCTTAATAATAAAGTTATATGCAGTACAGGCGGTAACCATACCTGTAGCTTCGTTTCCACTCCATATCACCACATCATCCTCATCGCTGAGCTGGATACCTACCATATTGAGAGATAGCACATAGTTTTCCCATTCATTCGCAAGATTCCCAGGAAGATGTATATCAGCAGCAGATAGCCAATAATTCTGAGTATTACCCATTGCAATAGAGTCCATAGTATATATATCAATATTTTTCAGAAATCTGAGCATCATGTCTGAGAGTTGATAATCGCCCTTTAACCCCATGATGGGATCCACCCCCACCGCCACTTCCCGTCCATTACCCACTCTCCAACATATACCACTCGCCAACCAACAGTAGACCTTCATGAAGCACGACCAAACCGGAGATGCCCCTCTCACAGCTTTCCTGGGCGACCGAAGCCAATAAGAAACTTTGGTTTTAATATACTTCTGATGGATGACTCTCGACCAGAGAGATTTTCCAAATAGAACCCGACATAGGCTCTTCAAACGTAGAGCAGCGCGAAAGATAGAAATGTCCTTTATCCCCCAACTGCCCGATGCCAATGGGAGAGAAATCTTCTCCCACCCAATCAAAGTGAAACCTGTTTTCTTAAAAGCTCCGGTCCATAAGAAATTAAACATAATCCTTCTAATTGAATTGAGAACAGAACATGGCACCGGTAAAAGAGAGAGCCAGTATACTGAAGTTCCAGTGAGGACAAAATTTAGCAGAGTTAATTTCCCTCCAATAGATAAAAGGCGAAATGTCCAGTGAGAAATTCTTGCTTCAAATTTTCTAATAAGCCACTACTAATCCTTAATGAGGTATCCATTTGGCTTTAGATGGAAACCAAGATATGTAAACCCCTCAACCAACTTATGGAAACCATATGGCAGGAAGGATTGAATACTCCTCACCTTATCCGTACCAACAAAGTTTTCAAAAAGAGCAGACTTATGTATACTTACTTTCATTCCAGATGCTTTACAAAACAGATTTATGATGCCATGATATACCCTCCATTCCTCCACAGAATCTGAGCCAGCAATAAGAACATCATCAACGAACAGTGCATGAGTAATGAATAAATCAGTTCATATTTTCACCCCTCTAATTTTTCCCTCCATCTTCGCATTCATAATCGGTCTACTAAGTCCATCAATAACCAACAGGAATAGCAATGGCGACAATGAGCAGCCCCGACGGATGCCTCTGGAGCATATGAAGAAAGAAGTAGGATCTCCATTGACCAGGACAACAATATTCGTAGTATTTATGCAGGCCATAATCCATCTGATGGAAAGGGTCGGGACCCCAATTTGGATGAGTACAATTCTAATGAAATCCCAACTCACATGGTCATATGCCTTCTCAAGATCCATTTTGAGCAGGATGAATTTGTTTTTCTTACATTTGACAGTATGGATGAGCTCCTGCATAATGCCAACCGCGTCATGAATTTACCTATCCTGCAGGAATCCAAACTGCTCAGGAGATATATACCTGGAGAATATAGGTTTTAAGCGACTAGTAATAATCTTTGAAACCAGCTTGTATGCAAGATTGCACAATGCAATGGGCCTGAAGTCTCCAAAGGAATTTGGATCATTAACTTTTGGAATCAAGGTAAGGAACGTAGAGTTCAGAGCACCCGAGATGTAACCATGGGTCCTGGTATATTCAACCATGTTCAATAAGTCGATCCCCATAAAGTCAAAAAAATGTAAAAAAAGCTCCATGGGCCAACCATCGGGCCCGGGGCTCTTTTCCTTGGCAAAAGATTTAAGAGTGCTTTCTATTTCTTCCAAATTAACCTCCCTATATATATCATCAGCCTCATTGTCATCAAAAAACCTGGGAAATTTTCATGCAACCTGTAGTTGTGATAGTAGATCACATTCCTTATCATCAGAGAAGATGTCACCGAAATGCTTTTCTGCCAATGTATGAAGCTCCCCATCACCTGTGACCTCAATCCCATCCTGATTATTGATTTTCCATATGGTGTTACTATTACGTCTGTAAGAGGCAAAGGAATGGAAAAAACGTGTGTTCTTGTCTCCGGATTGAACCCATAATGCCCGGTTTTTTAGCCTCCATTCATTTTCCTCTCTTAAGTATAAAATATCCAAGCATATTCTTGTTGTAACAAATAAAATATTAAAATAATATGAATAATATATATAATAATAAAAGTAATAAAATAAAACATAATGTTAGTTATAGTTAACTAAGAGACATAACCTTTGGTGAATAGTCACCATATAAGCCCTATATATGCGGCTACATCCTCGTTGTAAATCATCTTATCATTTTTATCAATATCTTATTTACCACCGAAATGTGGGCTTCGGATTATTTGTGGGCATTCTAAAGTATTTACTGCAGTAAAGAAGCTTTTACGCTTCATTTGGTTTCAGAGCCGCGTTGCTGATCCAGGCTTGTAGCCACCATTTTTGGGTTTCCCTAAAATCTAGGACCTTGTCCAAAAATCAAGCAAGTTATAAGCGAGAATTGATCTTGGGTGGAGAAGGTAACATTGATTCCTCCCAACCACCCAATCCAAAACATTTTTATTGTCCTTCAACTCCAAAAACAATTATTATATTATTATTATCATTAATAATAATTATTATCATAATAATTATTATATTATATTTATTAATAATATTATAACTATTAAATTTTAATAATAATTATTATTATTTGGAAAAAAAAATGGAGTCTCAAGGTGACAAAAGAGGAAGACTCCAAAAGACCTACTCAAAGGTAGCCGTTGACATACTAAAACTTGAAGGGATTATTCAAAGAAAGCCTATTAGCATCGCTATTTGCCCAACCATCGAGGAAAATCACATTAACGTCAGCTTGTCAAATCAATTATTCATCCCGGAACTAAGTATAATCGAAAAGAAAGATAAATATGTTGGGAAGCAATATGCAATTAGGGACTTAGAATTGACAATTGATGAATACAAGTTCACATCCCAATTCAATGTTACGACTATTTATCTAAATGAAGTCGACATCATTTTGGGTTCACCCTGGATGGAAACATTAGGGGTATTCATCTTAAATATGAATAAATTTTTGTTAACGTTCTCGTATAAGAATAAGCAAGTCACACTACAGGACGTTACAATGAAGTCAAAATCAGGAGTTGTGTCATATTAAGACTTCAAAGACATCCCGAAGGTGATCTCACAAGAAGATCAAAAATCAAGAAACAAGATGCAAAAATAATTTGACAAAGTCGTCATGGACAAAGAAGAAGAGATCTCTCGTTTAAGAGATCATAATCAGAAATTGCATCTTCAAATAAAAAAGACGAAGGATAAAGCACAACAAAGTCAAAATCTAGAAGAGGAGAATCGAGATCTTCAGAAGAAACTATTAGAAAACATTGACGAAAATAGTCACCTCAAGAAGCACAAACAAGATCTAATGGATCAAATTCAAAATCTTAAAGATGATAAGAAAGCGCAAGAAGAAATGACCCAAAATATTAAAAATGAAAAAGACTTGTTAGACAATAAGTTGGAGCAAATTCAAAAGAGGACATCAAAGCCCTTGGACATCCCAGTCATTAGTCCAGCACCTAGCTTTCAGTTAGCCAGCCCCCGAGAGCTTCTCACTATTCAGTTTTAGCCCTCTAGTTGCTTAATGCGCCCTTCTTCCTTGATTTTAGGGAGCAACTCGCCCTTCTTCACCTACCAGTCCAGTTGTCTTCAGTTTATACTTAGTTACACTCAGTTACACTTAGTTACACTCATTTACACTTAGTTACACTCAGTTACACTCAGTTACACTCAGTTACACCTACCAGAGTTAGTTTGACTGATGGTTGACAGTTACTTGAGCATTGATGACTCCACTGATGATGATGAAGACTTCCAGTTGCGCTTCGATGATCATGAGGACACCTAGTTGTGCTCCGATGACACTCTATTGATCTTATGATCACTTTGAGAGGCTAATTCGAATTGCCACCTTAGGAATTTGAATCCTCTCTACCATTGTACTATTTATTTGTCCATACTGTGATTAATTAATTAGTGTGTGAAGTATTATTGCTTCTATCTGAGTTCTACTATACCATATTATTCTGTTGCTCATTATACTCTATTGTTCACTCTTCTTCTATTTTCCTGCTTAATCATAATTACTCTTGTGAGGTATACATCATCTCTTAGATATGATGTGAGGATTTTCACAATAATAATAAAAATAATAAAATAAAACATAATGTTAATTATATTTAACTAAGATACATAACCTTTGGTGAATAGTCACCATATAAGCCCTATATATGCAGCTACATCCTCGTTGTAAATCATCTTATCATTTTTTATCAATATCTTATTTACCACCGAAATGTGGGCTTTGGATTATTTGTGGGCATTCTAGAAGTATTTACTGCGGTAAAGAAGCTTTTACACTTCACTTGTAAATTTTGGTATAGCCTCATCAATTATAATGTACATGAGTCAATAATAATAACAATGTCACAAAGTTATGTTTCTTTTCTTCTTCTTCTTCTTCTCATTATTAATACGATTTAATGTATATTATGTGATACTAATGAATGAATCCCTTCATCAATTATTAAATATCCAAAATAAACAAGATAATGTATTGTGATCCATATAGGATAACAAAGTAATTGGTAGATATTGTTTCAATGTTACAATATTTTAAGGAGTTTAATAAATATTGAATAGCCATGAGTGTTAAGATCCATGAATCATGACCTTTGAGGATGATGATTATTATTATCCTCACTGTCGCCATCATCTAATGTATCTTATTGAATAGTTGTGCGTTCTAAGAGCCATGAATCATGACCTTTGTGGATGATGATTATCAAATCATCATCATCATCATCATCATCTAATGTATCTTTTTCCCTAGGAAAAAAATTGTAAATTATATTCATAAGGAGAGAAATTACATTATGTACATGCATATCACATTTCACAACCATCCAAAACATGGTCTTCAAAAACCTAAAATTTCTAAAAAGAAGGCCACGTTGGATCCCTCCAAACACTAGATCTCCACATACATCTCAAATAATCCTAAGCTAACAACATTAAATATTTTATAAAGTGTCAATAGTTTTAAAGTAGATATCTCAATGGTTCACTAACGATGTACATAGTATCATATAACATATCCATCAAGATGCAAAATTTCATGAAAATATGAAGTGAACTACATCCCACCCTCCAACCCAAACAAAATATCAATATCAACACAAAAATGGAACCTGACAAGCTTATTAGACATGGAAGGATTGGACATATTCCATAATGTTTCCATCCCTTAATTCCAACACTAACCAAATTCTATAATCCATCAATGGACCAACTTTGGAAAGGGAATCAGGTTCACGTTTGTGCTCTTTGTACACATGTAAGAAAGACACGGCATTAAAATCAGATTGAAAATTATCAATTTCCTCAAAGATAGACCTTAAAACAAGCTTGAAATAATGTATTTCCCCCTTCATTCATTTAATAACCACCAAGAGTCATTGACTATTTGAACATTTGAGACACTCTTTTATGTAGTAACCATTAATAGCAATTTCAAAGTAAACAAGCCAACAAAATTATTTCTCCCACCTCCCAACCTCACCTTGAAACTTATAAATTCATTTTCATTCAGATAGAGAATCCATCCTTCTCCACATTTTGAACTAGATAATTATCTATATCCATAAAAAAAGGGAAACAAGCTTCAGACATGTCAATTTGAGTTGGATTAATTTGTCTAGTAGACTTGTAGCTCTAAAATATAACCATGTTGTGAATGACACATTGAAATGGTGGTATTGATTTTCTTTTGAATATACTTTCATTTGTGGCAAACCAAATTCCCCAGAAAGCTATCATTGGAGAGCCTTTCATTCTTTTGACTCTGGGTTCATAAGCTAATTCTCAAGGAAATTGGCTATTGAATATCCCTTCCACCCTTATTTGAACCTTGATATGTTATACATTTAAACCCATGCCTATTTAGCATACGCACATGAGATTGAGAGATGGAACATAGTTTCCTCATTTTATTTATGCAAAACACATATGTTGGGCCCTTGCATGTTACTCTTCTTGAGAACTTCCTAGATAAGGGCCTTGTTCATGATTTCTAACAACATGAAGATTATTTATTTCAAGATATCTAATCTTCCAAAGCGGTTTCCACCACCATTGAATGTCTTCATGTCTCTCAACACCAAACATGGATTTATACAATGGTATGGGAGTATAGAAACCTAGATTAGAATTTTTAGTCCACACTAAAGAATCTTCTTCCTCTTTTGTTGTGACAAGAATACCCTTTAATATATCTATATTACCCTCCCATTGGGATCCTTCAATGTTGTCCAATCTAAGGAGCATTACACTTTACCACTCTTGGTTCCAAATTGAAGCCAATTATGGAGAAGTGGCATGTGTTAGATTGCAAATGCCTTTCTTATGAAGGAAACTAATCAGGTTTCCAAGAAGCCTATAATCTTCCCCACATCCGACCTAGGGATTTTCTCCTATCCTAACACTCTCGTTATTCCCCACTTTCCATGAAAGACAACTACCTAGCAAGGGGAAAGTTGGGACCATTTCTTTCCACACAATAAAATCACTATGAATAGTTATGATGGCATCCTAATCCAATCTACTAATGAATAAGGTTCTATGTATTTTAAATCACTACATAGCTTCACCGCCACTTGTTAGATTTTAGCCTCCACAAACACTTTCTTGCTAAAACATCCCAAAATGATGAATGCTTTTGAGGCCCCTTCCACTAGCTTCCTTGGGTTTAGCTATAGACTACCATTTAATTAGAGGAATACCTTCACTCTCTTTTTTGCATACCCACAAAAATCTAAAACTAATCCTTCTAGTTTGATCCAAAATCACTTTTGGAGAAAATTACGGGTGACAAAATACTATAAATTCCTCTAGAATAGATTTTACCAAAACGAGCCTCCCACATCTAGAAAACCACCTATTGCACCCTAACTTAATTATCCTCTCTAATTTATCTATTAACCTCATCAAATCATCGATCCCATAGTCACAACGCTTAATGAAAAAAATCAAGTACTTGAATCCTTCTTGTAAATCAAGCCGTTGATTGGAAAATATATAAAAGAATTCTCTAACTAAATCATATACCACCTAATTAAAGGAAATAGAGTATTTTCATGGTTTAACCCTCATACAAGTAGTTGAACAATATAAATCTAAGGGTTCTTTTTATTTCATGGTATATTTTCTTTAACCATAAAAAGATAGAAGATCATCTACAAAAAGTAAATGTGTCAAAATGAGAGTTCTTACCAACTTAATACCTTTTAAAGCTCTATATCTTCTTGCATCTAGAATAGCTCTATTGAGACCCTCCACTACAATCAGGAACAATAATGGAGATAGAGAGCACCCTTATTTGATCCCTATAGATTGCATATAGAACTCAGAAGTTAATCCATTGATCAAAACAATACACAAACATAATTACTCAATTCACAAGGTACACACCAAACCTAATGTGAATCAACATAAGCATCATATACAACTAATTAGCCTGATCATAGGCTTTGGAAAAATCCAATTTCAACACCATAGTTGACAATCTTTTAGTTTTATAGTGCGCATTCCTTCTTGTGTCACACTAATATCATTGTGGATATACCTACCATGAAGGAACCACAACTGTTCCATCAATATATAGACTCTGAAAAAATCCTATTAACCCTTATATCAATAATTTTGGCGATGGTCTTATATATACAATTACACAAGGAGATAGCCTAAAGTCATCATAGGAGCCATGATTGTATTTTTGGGGGATTAGAGCAATAAAAGTATAGTTGAAATACCTCGTCAGCTTTCTATAGGTCCTTCTATCCCTGATTAAATCATCTTCTATCAAATTATAGAATCCTAAAAAGAACTCTAATGCCCTTCCATGAGGATGAAGGAACAAGGTTCCTTATTAATAGAATAGCTAGTACAAGTAACGTAAGAAAGCCATAAAGGACTTGTAGTAAAGTAAAAGATGTAATATATGAAGGATGATAATGGTTACATAGTTTTGGGCTTTTATATGCCTGTCATGTACCTTTTCGACAAAAGGTCATGACTATTGACATTTGTTTAATTAATAAATTAATATTAATTTATTATTATTTTGTTAAGGTCATGACTATTGATATTTGTTTAATTAATAAATTAATATTAATAGTTAATATTAATTTATTATTATTTTGTTGTTACATTGCCTTCCCCTTAAGGGAAGCTTTGTCATCAAAGCTTCATTGACAACAATGTCTGATTTTGTTTGAACTGTCATCTCTGGAATCCTTTGCGACACTTGATGAAATAAGACGATACGAGTTCCGGATGCCCAAGGAGAATTGTCTCATCGTATCTATTGTGGTCCATCCTAGATCTATTTTTATCGGAGCTTTGAGATCATTTTGTGGGATGGGTCGTTTCAATTGTTGCTTAGTATGTCGATATTTTCTCCTGTCAAAATAATTCTTCCGTGAGTGCTCGTTTTGGCCCTGTCGTTGGTCAAAATGGCGATTATAATTGGGATGTCTGTAAGGCGTATGTGTTGTTTGTTTTTCTTTCTTTTGAATTGCGGTGAGGACTTCCTTCACTTCCTTGACTTGATTTTTGGATGCATATTCCTAGATTTGCGCTTCCTGGTTCTCCAGTAAATTGTTATGATTTTGAATCTTTTTTATTCTTTCATCTTGCGACTTTTTGTCAATTTCTAACTTCTTGATTTGATTATCTGATTCCTAATTACAATTATTTAGACACTGGTTTTCTTCTTGCTTTTCCAGTATTCTTCCTTCGAGGTCTTCACCGGAGTGTTCCCTCTTGCTACTGTTTTTCAATTTTTTGATCTTTGTAATTAGTGTTTTGTTATCATTTCGTAGTCGAAAAATTTCTTCGGTATTGATTGATAACACCTTGTTGACTTTTGTCAGTTCCAACTTATGTGTCTTCTTATTGTCGTCATACTGCTGTTGGAGTTTTTATTTTTTATGTTGATGATGACGTAACTCTGTTTCCTGATTTTTTAACTTTTCATGTACTTGTGCCAATTTGTCTTCTTTGTCCATGACGATTTTTTTAAGACAACTAATTTCCTCTTTTAAGTCGACACTATTTCCATACGGATATTCTTCGACTTGATACCACTGAAGGAACAAGGTTCCTTATTAATAGAATAGCCAGTACAAGTAACGTAAGAAAGCCATAAAGGACTTGTAGTAAAGTAAAAGATGTAATATATGAAGGAGGATAATGGTTACATAGTTTGGGGCTTTTATATGCCCGTCATGTACCTTTTCGACAAAAGGTCATGACTATTGATATTTGTTTAATTAATAAATTAATATTAATAGTTAATATTAATTTATTATTATTTTGTTAAGGTCATGACTATTGATATTTTTTTAATTAATAAATTAATATTAATAGTTAATATTAATTTATTATTATTTTGTTGTTACAGAGGACCAGGGTTATTTTCATTTTGGTAACTATGGAAAACCATTTGAAGTTTCTTTTTAGATATTTCCTCCATCAACATCTCATTCCTTAGGTCATCAATAAAACTAGTAATGAATGATGTCATTTGTACTACCTATGCAATATTGACTCTATCATCTTCTTTGTAGATTTGCCTGAAGTGCTCCACCCCCAACTCAACAATATCTTTGAAATTTTGGGCTAGGAACTAATCAACTCTTTGTATTTCCCATATGGTGTATTTATTTTTCTATAATTGGGAAAATTATGGAAACATTTTGTATTCTCATTTCCTTTAGAAAGCCACAAATCCCTACTTTTAAGTCTCCATATAACCTCTTTATTTGTAAGTATTTTTCTCTTTTTTCTACTCAAACAACGTCAAATTTACTTTTGAGATCCCATCTACACCCTCCTTTGCTTGTCATTTATAGGCTTAAAAAAAGTGATGTTCTAATGAAACCAATTCTTTCTCATCCTTCATTATTTTCATATGTGCCTAAGATGTAACCATTTTTTTGACAACTTTAAGGTTGAAAGAAATTTGAATGCTAGTTGGTTCCCTATAAGAAGCATCCAAATGTTTCCATTTGTTTTTTACTACGTTGACAAAATCCTCATCCTCCATCCAAGAAGTATTGAACTTAAGATGACTTGGTGGCTTGAGTGCCTCCCAAGTAAATTGAATGAGAACTCACATATGATATTAATCCCCTGTATATTCAATCCACAACCTAATTTTGGTTTGGTCTTACATAATGAATTTGAAAATGAGAAAGTGATATGATCTTTTTACTTCTTGATCTTCTCCTACCATCATATCCTTTTAGGTAGGATCCAATTCCGCTATGCATGTTATTTTGATTTGGTATCTGCACACATTTGTTTTATTCATATGAATATAATGAATTGGGCCGAGTTTATGAAAAATCCCAAGATCTGTAGTCATGTTCCCTTCCTTGCGTTGGATCGATGGGAGGGGACGTGACAGAGTGGTATCAGAGCGGAGGTTACAACATTGGACCTACATGGGCCAACTTGAACAACTTCCAAAGGTAAGTATTCTTCCTGCTCAACACTGAACATTAAAAAAAGTTTCAAAATTTCAAAATTTGAAAAAAAATTCTAAGTGTTTTTGAGTTTTTTTGCCTAAGTGTTTCGGCATAGAATTGAGAAGGGCGCCAAAACTATTGGCGAAGAATTGGAAGGGTTACTGATGTGTTTCGGTGATAAATAGGAAAGGTTGTCGAAAATGCGTTTCGGCGCAAATATAGAAGTCCAACGAAATGGTCGGCGCAAAAGTGAAAGTTGCGCTGATCAGCGAGAAAACGGAAGTTGTGCCGAAACGGTCGACACAAAAGCGGAAGTTGTGCCGATCGGCAAGAAAGTGGAAGTTGTGCCGAAATGGTCGGCGCAAAAGCGGAAGTTGCATCGATCGACGAGAAAGTGGAAGTTTCACCGAAACGGTCGGCGCAAGATCGTGAGTTGCGCCGATCGGCAAGAAAGTGGAAGTTGCACCAAAACGATCGACGCAAGATCGCGATTTGCGTCGATTAGTGACAAAAGACCAAGTCCACCGAAATGGCTAGCGCAAGATCGTGATTTGCACCAATTGGAGACAAAAGGCCAAGTCCGCCGAAACGGTTGGCGCAATATCGTAAGTTGTGCCAATTGGCATAAAATTGGAATTTGCTCTGAAACAGGTCGGAGGAAAAACGATAAGTCCCCCCCAAACAAGAAATCTGAGCAGTTTTCCAGGGTGAATTTCAATTGCCAAAAATTGAAAAATGCCATGGAACTTATGTGCCAGATTGCACAAAATTGGAAAGCCTCCTTGATCCCCGTCATCCCCCGGAGACAATCGTTGAATGTACGAAATACATTCTCTATGCTTGGAATGTGAAGTAGGAATTGCATAGATGGTTTGTGGAAGCCTTATTGAGAGTAATTGGTTGTAATATGCATTATGGAGAAGTGATAGCCATGTCTAATCATTGGAGGATGAAAGGGACCAATAATGGACATTGGTGCCTTGGATAAGAAGGCATCCAATGTATTGTTGTTAGTAATATATATGCAATTTGAATTGCAAGGAAGAGCAATGGGAGCTCTTGATTATCAAATATGGATATTGTATTCCATAAGAGAGAATGTTGAGCAAGCAATTGGAGCAGTAAGTCAATGTTGATAAAGAGGGAAATTTCTCACCTTAAACTATTTATGTTTATAGCATAACAATTGTATGATTGGAAAATAGCACGTAGGAATGTTATATACATGAGTATATGCATTGAATTGTTGCTTAGTGAGAAAATCATAGCTAACGATTTCGTGTGTGCTTGTTAAGAGGCCATGAAATTGGATCAGCTATGATGTGGAAGAGGAATTCCCTGTTATGATGAGGGATTGAAAAGGGAGAATTCCCTAACTCTTCTCTTGCTTATATGATCATATTTTCAAGTTTTATGTATAGAAAATTTGGCATAGGAGTGCCAAAAATGCAAGAGATTAGATAGATGAATTGAATAGGAACTAGTAGGCATATTGCCAGATATTGCATAGTGCATGTGAAGATGTTTGTGCATATATATGATGCTACATGTGGGTAAATCTAGCGAAGTTTTACATATTAAATGAGCCACTTAAGATAATTATTGTGGTTGATAATAATTAGTGGTGTTCGCATTGGTTGTAGGACCAAAGACAACCGAAGCATGACTAAATATGTGGATGATGTTGTTGCATATGACCAACAACCTTATGAGAAAGGTTAGTGCAACAAATATGTGATAATGAGGATTGATGGAAGCACTGTGTAGTCCTTGGTAAGAGGCCAAATCAATGAGGTAACACCAAAGATGCTAATGGGAACCATGTAGGTACATTTTCTTGTGCAAATGGTACAAGTGTTGAAAGGGATCTGGGTAAGAATCTCTTGATCCATGTTTAATAATTGTAAAATGGTATGCCTGTAAGATGAAGGCATTAATATGAAAGTAGATCATGCCATGTGTATGTTGGTTATGGGTTGATAACCAAGCAATCGAGGACTTATGGTCATGTCATGGTAGTGCATGCTATGTGGGGTAGTCATGGTTAGGCCATAATATGTTTGAATGCATAGTATTCATGAATTAATGCAAGGTTGCATTGAGGGGATGTGCATTAAAAGATTTTGTACAATATTTTGGTTATGCATTGAGTGAATGCACATTAAAATATTATGTGAGTGATGTAAATGTGCATGCATAGGTGTAGGTGCACATGTTGATTGTGTGAATGCATGGTTGTGGTGTATGTGTTATTGCAAACTAAATAATGGATGAGATGATGAATTGATGAGAACTCTAGGATCATTTCATGAGCTGCTGTGAATGTAGGAGAGTAAGTGCACGAAGAAGGTAGTCAGTATTGATGGACTTCCAGAATGCTCTGTGGAAGAGAAGAGTTGTATAAATGATAGGGCTGTGAAGTAATGAGTATCTAAAGTTTCATTTAAATTACATAAATGATGTGACTGTACCTTGCAATTCTAGTATGATAATGATTCACATGAAGTAAATGAGTTTTGGTGATATTGAGATGTTAACAGCTGGAAGTGTTTGAATTATGGAGTGTTATAATTCTGAAAATGCTTCAATGATTGTTGCAGCAATGAAATATTATATGCATAGAGACTTACAAAATGTTTGGCTGATTGAAGTTTCAAATTTCAAGAATATTTTTTTGGGCATGGCAATGTGCGTAAGTCCATGATGAAGGCTGGAATATACCATGTGCAAGAGCCAAAACTCATGAGAAGGATTCATGAACTGTGTCAGGAGGACGTGTTGTAAGTGTATGTTCATGTTAAGGTAGCAATCATAAAACCCTAATGGGCATAGGGGTGCCACTTACAAGAGACAAACAATATGAGGATAGCCTCATGACTAAGCAAATCAATTTCTGTAGTAGATAGAATTGCAAATTCATGTTGAATTTAATTATTAATGCCATTGATTCGCTATGGAACAATTAGATTTCAATTTTATTGTTAAATGTTGCTGACTGTTTGGCTATTTGATAAGTGTTCCAGGAAAACACATTGCAGGAAGACCATGCGTGATGGCCTGCAGAAGCCAAAATCCATGGGAAGGACCCCGTGCTTTGGAAATGGGTTTCAGGTGAAACACCATTGCATATTTTAAGGATGACATCTCAGTTGAACTGCATGTTGGAAAACCATGTGATTGAGATGGTAAAATTATGTCAAGAAGGCATATGTAGGTTATGGAACGTGAAAATATTGGGGTGGAAAACCGAAGGATTGTCGACTCAGAGAAGGGAGCCCCCATTATTTGCAAATGAAGAGAGAATACATCTTAAAAGGGATAAGTATTCTGTAACCTAGATCAAAACATGCATGTCTAATTATTAGGGTTAATATGCATAACATGTTCTATTTTATTTATATGATTTCAGACTGCTTGAGTATGATTAGGGCCTACATGGCTCACATCGGTAAGGGGTGCACACCTTTCTGGTGATGGGTTATGATAGGGTTGTCAATATTGACTACACCCTAAGGGAATGGACGCATTCCTAGTGTTTCAATATTTGATAGTGAATGTTATGAAATATGTTTGCAATTTTGGAACAACAATACTGATGATCTTGCTTATCCATCTTGTGTTATGAGCCTGAACAGATGCAATTAGTGCTACACACTAAGGAAGCAAAGTAAAGGGGTTGTTGTGAAGGGTTGTTGTATGCCTAATAAACCCAGTCGGTGTATTGGCTTGGCATTAGTTACTTGGATGTTGTGGAGCTATTAATGAAGGGTTGTTGTATTCCTAATAAACACAATTGGTGTACTAGTTTGGAATTAGTTAATTGGATGTTCTGGAGGTATTGATAAAGGGTTTTTGTATGCCTAATAAAACCAATTAGTGTACTGGTTTGGAATTAGTTACCTGGATGTTGTGGAGGTATTGATGAAGGGTTGTTGTATGCCTAATAAACCTAGTCGGTGTACTGGTTTGGAATTAGTTACTTGGATGTTGTGGAGGTTGTGGAGGTATTGGTGAAGGGTTTTATATGCCTATGGTTCCGTAGTAGAGCTTTGAACTAGAAATGGTCATGGTGCAGTTTCCTTCCATTGGTTGATGAACCAGACGGATGTGCTGGCTTGGAAATGGAGAGGGAAAACCAGGTATGGGACTGGTTTGGCACCACCAATGCCTAATAAACCCAGTCGGAATACTGGTTCGGCATTGACTATTTGTATGGCATGGAGTATCCTATGTGCTATCCAACATCCAATTCCACAGGTGATCCCAAGCCTTGTAAAGTAAAGAAGGACCCTGTGGACCAGAGAGGAAATGTCCAATACAAATAAGTACTTAATTTTCATTCATTTCTTATTTTGGATAATGAAAATTTCATGAACGAATATTATGAAAACCAAGCTGATACATTATTGTTTCTATGTTGGAAACCTGGGTCATTGCAGGAAGAAAGAAGCCTTGAAGGCATCCTAAGGACAAATTTGTACATGTGGTTGTCCTAGAAAGCGTAGTATGAGCAAGAATGATAAGAATGGTGCTAGTGGACATGTGTGGGTCCTAGCAACCAAAGGTTCTGTGGAAAAACCATGGGGAGAGGATTCCCTAATGGAGAAAGCCTTGGACAGACCTTAGACATTAAGTGTCATAGCCAAAACAAGAAAGGGAAATTCAAGCATTTACAACTACCATTATGATTGATTGATGATTGGCATCATGGCGAGTCTCGTCGAGTTTTTCTAGGTAGAGGAAGCGTTCTTCCTCAGTAGTAGTGTTATCAAGATGTTCAACCATGAGTTTGAGGGACGAAATCTTGCACTCTATTGGAAGGACTGCCTCCAATGAAGTTGGCCATTGAGTCGGCAACTGTTGGCTATAACTGACCCAGAGGTTTTTGATAAGACCCAGGTTCTTCGCGGTTTCCCTTTGACCAATAAAACCCCTTTGCACTGGCCCTTTCAGCAAAAACCTGCGAACAGGTTGAGGTCTCACCCGAGGTGTATCTATGGGGTACTGCGGAATCAGGTTTCCAAAATAAGTGATGAGTTGATTATCTGAATGTACTGCACAGTGCGGGATAGGGAAGGTGGGCTATGAGACAAGACTGTGCGGCACGTAATGAGATATGTGCTACGGGAAATTACCACACGGTGATGGCTTCACCGTGGACCACCCTTAAGAGTCTTCTTGACGTGGGACTTCTACTGAAACTGCGAACAATGTAGCTTTAGTCTATACTTGGATTATCTTGGAAATGCTTAAGACACTGAGATGAATATCACTCATCCATTCATTCAAGCGCTTAACTGACTATTCTTCTAACATTCATTCGTTTATTTAGGATGTTGTGATCTGAACATATACGACTGATACAATCCAACTATTATGCATTCCCTTACTGCATATAAGAAAGTGCTTAACCAAATGACTAATTCATTGTCTTCCAAAACAAAACTAAATGTTCACCATCCATCTATTCGTACAGAACTTAACATATCATCTCCATACTTCTCTAATGGAAAATGCATATAAAATTTCTCTCATAATAGTACACAAGGAAACATCTAGATATTCATTTACAGAAAACACAGATAAGCATTCATTCACCAAACACAATCGCACAACACAGATTTAACGTAGTTCACTCCCCCAGATGGGAAGCTACGTCCACAAGAACAGTTGGTAATATATATCTTTAAAAGGGATGGGGACGATCGTTTTTAGTCTGCACACTCAGCTGCAGACTTTCCTTCCTCTCAGATAGGTCTCTGCACACACAGCTGCAGAGCCTTTACAATCTTCTCGACTCAAGAGATTTTACAATACAACACCCAAAATGTAACAACAAAAAGTAAAGAGTAACCCCATCCCATACAAAATTGTCTTCTTAAATATATCATGCCCCTAAGGTCATGTCTTTACAATGCCAAAGACCTAAACCCAAAACCCTTATGGTTTACAAAACTGTGTCGGTTTCCCTAAACTAACTTGCTGGCTCCTAGTAGCATCTAATTCATCGTGTCGGTTCTCCACGTCTTCATTCTATTGCTATCGACCTTCCTGTCGCATGCATGCCAACAAGTCACTTCTGCTGAACTGTTCATCTCTAATGGTATCACCCACCAAGCATGCCAAGCCATCGCTTTCCCTGAGCTGTCCTTTCCTTAACAAACTCGTGCATTGGCCGCCTTCCTGATTTGTTCATGCCTGCCGCTTGGCACTCCTGGAGCATCTTTCCCAAAAATAGGTTGCTACCAGTCTGACCGGTACCTGCACCTATCCTTCGTCTAGCATTCCGCTTTGCTGGCTCCACGTGGCCTCCTATCTCCGCAGCATTTCTTCTGCGCAGTACTGAGCTTCGCAGCATCGATCAAAACATGGTTACTGCACACATCTTCACAGCATCCTTAATACTTAGCCAAAATTCCATCTTTTTCGGAGCTGCGCTCAGCTCGGGTTCTTCGGCCTTAAAAAATGTTACCAAAAATGGATCGGTTGGGCCAGGCCCAACATGCCCCTAACACTTACATGTGGCTCATCCCCGAGCCACTTTCAATGTGTACCAGCGAAATCTGCTCTCCGATCTATGTGGTCAGCTTTGTTGCGAACTCACTGTAAGTGTTCGTCAGTTTCTCCATTGTTTCTTTTGTTTCCCGCTCAACCTGCTTGACTGTATCAAGCACCTGCGGTGTTATTTCTTCTTCGATTTGGGCTTCTACCTATTCCTGGTTGTCGCGCAACTCTTTCAGTTTATCTTCTATCTACTGCGACACCACAGTGGCATCTTCTAGGAGTGGCTGCGACTGATTGTCTAACGCAGTCTCCTTTTCCCTCAATACTTGGACTTCTTTATTTAGGTTAGATATCTCCCTGAATTTTTGTAGCCGATCTCTTGCTGGTAGAGTCTTTACCTCTGCATCCAGTGTTTCCAACGCGGTTTTTTTCTCCTTTACCGCAGTCTTGATTTGCTGCAGCCCTGGATTCTCTTAAAGGGCTGTGAATGCCTTCAAGGATTCGTCCAGCAAATTCTGGCACTTCGCAACCTCTGCTGCGATCTTTACTGCTTGATATCTGAACTGTTGATCAGTGATTACAACCTCTGGTTTGATCTTTGCTTTTAGCAGGTTGATATCGGCTTCATAGAGGATTTGATTGTCCTCCATCTCCAATTTAAGGGAGCGCACCATGTCCCTTATCTTCAAGACAGTATCCGCAGGATCATCCTGAATCTGCACTTCTCCAATATCTGCTGCAACAGAGTTAATTGTAGCCTCCAATATCTGCCGGCGTGCTTGTTCATCTTCAAGCAGCATCCTGCTGCATGAGCTTGACTCCTCGAGCTGTCTATTCGTCGTTTGTAGTTCCACCTCTGCTTTCCTTGAGTCCACAGCTATGTCGCGCAGCTCGTCCCCAATCTGCGTATTCAAAAAGTGTAGACTTGGTATTGGGATTTTTTCCAAGTCGAGCTCTACCCGCTCGACATTTGTCATATCCAGGGACAAGTCCTCTGACATGGGCAATGTGATCACCATTGGATCGAGGTAGACAAGTCTCATTTTTATTGGTAGCGCAACAACAAGTTGCGCTAGCCTCGGCTGCGAGGTTCCTCCGGACCTCCCTTCTGCTTTTGGGTCGCGCAGCAAGGCCACGCTCTTGTGCACATCTTTGACTTTTTTCATTAGCCCTTTCATCGCGAGCCAGTTCCTCTGTAGGTCATCTTGGATGGCCTTATCTTTCTTCTCTTTATCGGCCATGAACTCCTCCAGCTACTCATTGACTTTGTCTGCTATCATATCAAAGTCATCCTCCTTCAGTACTGTGTCAGATGTTGCTTTCGTCGCTTTCTGTTTCTTCCTCGCCTTTGCCTGCGTTGGGTTCTCTGGTTCCTTCCTCTTACCCGTCTCTTCCATAATTGGACATGGTGGTGGAATTATTTCATCATCTTCTGAATCTGTGGGGACATCTAAAACTTCCACACAGTAGTTTGCGGGCCATTCTTTCATAATGAGCTCGATGTCCTCTTCTGTCATGTGGTAGTTCCGAGGGAAAAACTGTGGCTTCTTCATCTTTGCCTTTGGGGAAATAAACACACAATGCATGTCAGCAATAAAATTAACAATGTGTATGTATTTTCTTGTTACCTACTTTGTTATTCTTGGCGTAGAGGCGATCACGACACACAGTTGCATGTAATACTTCTAGAACACTTCTTGAGTTTCATGCTGGCGCTGCGGATCAAGATTTGCCTAGAGGTTCATGTACCTGACTCCTCTAGGGTCTGATTTATCAAAGCTGACGCTGACATAGTTCTCCGGCTCCTTCCATCCAATAAATGCAATTAGGACAATCAACCATGTGAAATGGAAGTTGCCTCCATTCAACTGAATGTCATTAAGCTCTGCCATGAACTCATTCAATAGATATTGAAACCAGTTGAACTCGGTGCTTTCAGATGCTGCGGCACCGACCAATATTGTGCTCGGAGGCACCTCCAGGGGTCTTGCCGTCCGTAATACCTTTGTTGCGAGCAACTGCGTGATGAACTTGGTTTTTTTGTCTTCAATTTCCTCAGTAGGAAAACCTCATTTTCCTTTGACCAGCACGTGTGTCTTCTTCATCTTTGTCACTGCATCCTTTTCTGTGCTCTTCCCTTGGAAGAACAGCTTTGGGTCTTTTCCTTGCTTACTTAATCCCGTAATGAGATGGATTAAGTCGATGCCTATATCAACTGGACAATCCATCCATAAATATCCTTGGTGGATTCATGCCATCAAGGTACGAACCACTACATTTAGCTCAGCCGACCATTCAAAGTGGGGTAGTCGCAGCAGGTTCAGCAGTCCTGAATGCACTATCGGTGTCAACGAGCTTTCAGCAACCAGATTGAGGTTTCCTTTGGCATCTTTCTTCCAGCACATGTACTAGTCTGGTTGAAAGTCTGGGTACTTGGGATCATGTGGCTCATCTCTCTGCACTCCCAAGAGGTCATAATCCTCCCATTTACAGTCTGGTATCTTGCACAACAGATTGGTTGTAATTTTGACGTGCTTCGAAATTGGCGACAAAGGGATGTCATATTTTGCATTCTTGGCTAGCTTATAGACAGGGGCATTCAACACTCGGGGTGAGATGTACTCAGGGGTCATATTCAGCAGGATTTCTTTTGTGAAAATGGGCTGCCTTGGCACCGTCGAACTCGGCTTTGGCTGTTTGGTTCGAGGTGCACTAACTGTCTCCTTCCCCTTGTCTTGCATAGCTGGATTGGTTTGAGGTGATCTATGGGATCCTTGGACTTGTTTTGTTACAACCTTATTGGCAGGGGTTCTCATTAACTCTTGATTCCCCCCATGCATAAGTGCTTCTTCGATGGTCAGCTCTTCCTCTCTATAGCAAGGTTCGGACATTCAAAGATGAGATAACAACTATGATAGTCAGACGACAGATGAATATTAGCTCAAGGGGTGGTCGCAAGAAAATTCCAAGTGCTCAGTAACGCCTGCGAGTCCTCAGGCGGTGTTATTTATAGGCGCGACTGACCTTCTCCCGTGCCCTTCAACGGCTAAATATGCATTAAATGTGTCCTCTTGCGGCCGAATCCATCGTATTTTCTAGTCCTTTCCTTCGTCAGTCTGTCCAGAACGGTTATCTTCCCTTTAAATGCTGAAGCGGTTGCTGCAATGGTCATTTAACGGATATTTTCTCAAAAGTAGTGTAACGACTATTTTTCTCTGGGTGATGCGCCGAACTGCGCGGCAGGACACTTACACTCCTGCGCAGTTGCTTCGCAGTGCGGAATTTTTTTTTTTTTTTTTCCCCGTGCAGCTTCAACAATGTTTCGCAGTGCATACATCATCTTTCTTATCATACATGTACAGACTCCTTTACACTTCTAGTGCCCAATTTCAACTATACTTGACACTTAGAAATCTCTTCCTCCGCTTGTTATCCAAGGTTCTGCGAAGTAAGACTATCATGGTACAACTTTAGTCTACTTCCATTTATCAAAGTTGGTAAGGTATCGCCAGCTAAATTGGCTAACTGGACTGCACCAGTGTTAGTAACATGTATCACAGTATATGGGTCAAGCCAATGCATCTTAAATTTACCAGGAAACTTCATGAATTTGCTATCATGCAAGAGGACTAGGTCACCTACCTGAAAGCACTTTTTCTTTATATGACGATCATGCCAGGCTTTTTCGCGTTCCTTCTAAGCTTGCTGGTGGAAGCCGGCAATGAAGCGATCTTCCTCCAACCAAACAAGGTGTAGCAACCTTTCATCTAATGCTGCGCGATCTGCCATCCCTGTGAATGTAGCGATCCTCAAACTAGGGACAATATATTCCATTGGCATTATAGCCTCTTGCCCATAATCCAACTGAAAAGGTGTATGTCTTGTCAATTTCTTGCATGTAGTCCTGTATGCCCATAACACAGATGAGATGCGCAGATCCCAATCATCTCTATTTACATTGCATATTTTAGTGAGTGCATTTTCTAGTATTGTATTGAAAGCCTCAATAGTGCCATTCACCTGTGGATGATATGGAGTACTGCGCTGATGGCGAATGTGGAATTCCTCTGTAAGTGCCTCAATGGTCTTGTTCAAAAAGTGAGTACCTTGGTCACTCATCAAAATCTTCAGACAACCAAATCTTGACAATATTTCTTCAAAAATGAACTGCGTAGCAGTACTGGCGCTGCAGTCCTTTACTAGCGGGTTTATAGGACCCACAAAATCAATTGCCCATTTCTCAAACGTCTGCAAGGTCAACTGTGGGTTTAATGGCATATCATCTCTTCGCGAAGGTTTCCCTGTCCTCTGACAGACATCACAGTTCCTGCAGTGTTCTCTGGAATCTTTGTGGATCGTGGGCCACCATAGCCCTGCATGCAATATCTTCTGCATGGTAGCCCTTCCTGCATAGTGACCTCCCGTGATCCCTGAATGCACATCCACTAGAATAAATGGTTTCTCATGATCTAGTATGCACCTGCGTAGGACTTCATCCGGTCCGAGTTTGTATAAATGACCTGCAATTTTAGTGAAGTCTGCGGCACACACCACTAGCTGTTTCTTTTGTTAGACAGATAATTCCTACGCTGCCAGCCCTGTTGTCAGAAAATTAATGATATCCTTATAATAATCATCGACAACCTGTATGGAAAATAGCTACGCATCAGGAAAACTCTCTTCAATGTTCATTGGCTCTTCTTATGACTCAATCCTTGACAGATGATCAGGTCCCAAGTTCAGTCTACCTAGCTTAACAATAATCTCAAAGTCATATTCCTGGAATAGCAGTAGCCATCTGCATATGCATCCCCCTAACACTGGCTTATTGACCAAGTATTTCAACGTAGAATGGTCAGTGAACATAAGGAAGTGTGCACCAATCAAGTAATGTCTGAATTTCTGTAGTGCATATACCATCGCAAGGCCTTCCCTCTCGGTAGTAGTATAGTTCTTCTCTGCTGTTGAGAGCTTCCTGCTTGAAAATACAATGGGGTGGTCAATACCTCCTTTCCAGTCTGGAAAGACTAGAATCGGCGTGGTAACCATCTTTTCTTTTAGTGTATCAAAACCCTATTCACATTCCGCGTTCCAAATGAACGGTGCATATTTCTTTAGCAGCTTTTCCATTGCTGCGGTTATCTACGCGTAACCCTTTATAAATTTCCTGTAGTATCCAGTATGGCCTAAGGTAGAGCACAACATCTTGACTGAATTTGGTGTTGGCAAGTTCACAATTATTGTGATCTTCGTAGGATCCACCTGTTGGCACCCCAACAACTCCCTTTAATTTTTGGACAAAATAAACAGACCCCATTAAAAATTTGTAAATACTTAACTTATGGTTTGCTTTCTTGATTTTGTAGGTGATTTCATGGATCTTTTCCTTTGATCTTTTCTTTGATCTTGACACTGCTCATTCTTTGGCTTGCTTTTAATACAATGAAGCTCTGATGGTTCAAATTGATCTATGCGTGTTGGTCTTTTGATTTTCTTTACAATCAACAAAGCTTACATAAACTTATCCAAAATGATTGCAATGTGCAATTTACTTAATTTGAATTTGATGTGTAATGAATTCACAACTCTTATGACTTTCTAATTAAAATATTCTTAAATGAAGATTATATTCATTTTATCCTTGGAATGAAAATATTCATATCTTTACGTGTAAATTCTCCAAAGTATTGCTTCATTTATAAATTATACGATTTTTCATAAGAGATTAAATTTACATTTTGATTACACATATTTCAAGTCTATCACAAACTAAGTTTAAGATTTTATATATTCATACCATTGGATTAAGGTAAACATAATATATCAAAATGTTTTTGATATATATTTTTTTTCTTAATCATGTTATGCAACATATTGAATCTCATACTTCACTTTATTACTCACCATAATATGCTTTTGGATAAAGTCATAGAATTGAATTCGTTTGAAATTAACTCTGGAATCATGTGCATTTATGCTTATATCTTTTTCCACTTAACGTTTTCATTTCTTGAATCGTTTTGGCTAACATAAGGTTTAAGTGTCATATGGGAAATTAATATTTTGAAAACAACCACATCCTCTCATTAAATGGTACAGGTTTGTTGTACATGGTGATATCACTTAAAGAATTAGACGCCCAGTGCATGCAAGACACAAAGTTGCCAGAATCAATAGAAACTTCTCATAGTTATCTCGTCAATGGATAACTTGGTCAATATGCCACTTGGAAATATAGAGTGTAGTCTCATAAAACAGAATGCTCAGAGAGGGAATATCGCCATGAATAGAGAAGATAGAACCTGCACCGCAACGTGGAGGATTGGGAAATGAGTTTGTTGTAGTATGCAATGATATCTCCTTGAAATATTATTGTCTCTTAATCGAGACAGTTTTCCACATTAAAAGCGATGAGAAGATTGTGCCACCAGTTTACAAAGCTGTCACATGTTTGTTGAAAGATCAGCCACGAATACATACGATGGTGATTCATGAGATATGCTTATTATTAGATCAGCAGATGGATAGTTTTATTGGTGCAGTTCTACAAATGCGCAGAAGGAGAGGAGAATCCAAGGCAATGTTTGTTTTGGTGGAGATATTGTATCACCCAAGTGAAATCTTAATATCGCAGTTCTGTTGTGCATATGATCATGAAAGCCTCGAATCAGAACGGTTCGCCCAACCATTGGCATGTTAAGAGGAAATCGTTGAAGTCAAGGATCAACGAATCGATGAAGATGGGAGATTCATTAATATTTATTATTTTACCATTTAAAATCATTTCTTCTTCTCCTTTGAACTATCATTTCTCTTCTCAGTTGATATTTATTTTTATAATCTGCAGTGTTATTTAATATATGGTTTAATGTGCAGGTTTGACGAGGAGGGATAAAATACAATTACCAGATCAAAGTGGAGCGAATTCATTGGGGAAGAACTCACCAGAAATGCGACCAACCCGTTAAGATGACGAGAAAGAGGAGATATAACAGAAGATTAAAAAACCAAATCGCGCACCAGTAAAAGACAGGTTTTTGCACGAATGATTGCGGATAAACCGTGATGAATTAGCTAAAACCATTAAAAACCCACTTCACAAATGGGCTGATTTACCTTTCAACGCGGGCCGTTTCCAGAAATTGTGAAGGATCTAGGATATTTTAGGGCCTGTTTCAACCAGATTTTTCCAGGAAACGTTTTTTGCGACCAGCTGTAAACACCAAATGTGGAGATGGTTATCTTCCTGATCACCTATATAATGGATGGAGATTCGACTTCCAGAGGGGGGGGTTCTTAGCAGAAGAGAGGATATTTTATGATCTTCAATTCTGTTTCCTTTTGTAAATTTTATGTTGCAAAAAGAAGAAGAGACACTTCCAGGAAGGGGGCGCGTGACAGAGCAAAGGAAGTGTTGTTTTCTCTGTTCTGTAAATGCTGCTGCCAGACAAGGCAGATCGATGGAGATGAAGAGCTTTGTCTTTTGAGGATTCGTTGTATCTCTCTGCAGGATGGCTGGAGTGTGGAAGAAAACTTGTTGAAATATATTTTATTGCTAGTATTACATCAAACTTGAAGCTGAAGCTTTTATGTGAATGATACTGGATATTTGCGAATGATACTGTGACTGGTATTCATTTTTGGATCTTATATATATGCATATATTTCGGTTTGTCATCTTCTGTTTATATGTAAACTCTGTGTGCTGTGACACATTGATGTTTAAATAATTTTCTCACTTTATCGTCTCAAGTTAGTTATTGAATGAATATGTCATTATGGTTTTGTTCATTAGTGTGTTCACTATAAACATTAGCTTGAATGATATACTTTCCTGTTTATTTAAAATTTCATTTGTATGTTAATGGTGAATTTTAAATAAGCATTATTTCAAATTCAAATGACTGTCTTGATAGATAATTATTAATCAGTTTTGGAAGTGAAATTTGACTGTGTGTTTTAGGCTAAATCTCATCTCCATTTCTATATAGCAGAGTTACTGTTGTTATGACTTAAATGTCTTTTGTTTATATCATACTTCAATTTTCTGTTATTGATTAATGATTAATATTAGTTTCAAATTTGCTCTCAGCTGAGATAGGGTTAAATAGGATAGATAGATCAATTAGTTTTAAAGTTTATTTTACTAAGCATTGTTAAATCATTCTGCATACTGTAATTAAGCTTTCATATTTAGAAAATTCCCCAAAAATCGAAGTCTTTCCATCCGAAAGCAACTTTAGGACATTTGTAGATATATATAGATAGGATAAACATTAGAATAGGTTAGAGTTTGCTAGTTTTAAGGTTTCCTTAAGAGACAAACTAGCTGGTAGCAGGACCATAACCTGCGAGGTCTTGTTAATTCAAACACACCGGATGCTGCTTTAAGCTGATTGTGTGGACAAAACCTCCTTATTGGCCTAGATTCAGAAAATCGGGCCAACAAATGGCGCTAGAAGGAGGGCCGATCGGCAAGTAAGCCCTTTTGAGCTATTTCTTTTAAATTTTGATCTATTTTAAAAATGGCTCATATTACTGTTTTAGAACATGCTTTCAGCATGCCTGGGCCTGCTGGAGGTATTTCTGAAAGTGTAGTAAATCTCTTGCAAAGGTTAAGTTTTGATGGAGAAGGTAAAATGACTGCTTTGAAACATCTCACTGAATTTATAGATATTTGTAACCATTTTCGTATAGTATGTGAGAGTACGATTTGCAGGCTTTTTACTGTCACTTTCAAAAGAAGAATTCGAGGCTGGTTCGAAATGTTACCAGCTAAGTCCATCCATTCATGGAAACATTTTATGGAGTTATTCATTGATGCGCATGAGGATTATAATTATCAAACGTTGAGGTATGAGATTGGAAATCTTCGCAAACAAAAAGGTGAATCTACTAGTACTTTCTTTTCAAGATTTATGTCAATGCATTTTCGATTTCATGAGAAAGATCAATTTTCTGCAGAAGAAATAACAGATTTATTTTTATCTCTTGATTCTCTTTCAACTTTATATTATCAAACAAATCATGATAAGCTTCAAATTAACAATATGCATGTTGATGGTTGCATCACTTCATCGGTTAATACTGATTCAAGGTCTAATTTTATTGATCCAAATTATGACACTAAAATCATTGAACATCAACAAATCTTAGGATCTTCTAATATACAATTTCAAGAACAAAAGAATTTAAATTCGACACTTACATTTAAAAATCATTCTCTTGTTCAAGCGATTGTAGTCGAAAATGAGTCGATGATTTTAGGACCTGAAACCGAATCTTTGAATGATCATAGCATAAATCATGATTTTGCATTTTCTTCCTCTCAAATTGAACAAAATTGTCTCATTCCTTTACAAAATATATCAACAAATCAAAATATGAATAATGATTTTTCTTTTGAGTCAATTAATCAAGATTGTCCTTTGCAAACAGGAACATCTAATTTTCAACATTTGGAAAGTTATCATGCTTTATATCCAAATCTATTTACTGATTTTAGTTCAAGTTCAGATACTAATATACAAACACTATGGTCAGTTCCTATGCAAAGTGATATGTCGTATAAGAATGAGGAAAATATTTCTATTCAAGATATTGACGAGGAAAATAATCTTATAAATATCGCTCATGAATCTCATGCATACAATAATATTGAAGAAGTTAAGATAGAAGATAAAACCATTTCTTATAATGTTGGCGATACTAATCTTTTCACTTGTAAACTAATCGAATCGTCAAAATCTCATGAATTTCAAGGGAAAAGTGCTTACACTAAGGTAATGTCAAATTTTGATTTTCAAATTTATGGCGATGATACTTCCTTACAAAATATATCCTCTACTTTAACGTCTCATGGATCCTTTGATCATAATCTTGACATACCACTTTTTGATTACTATCCTGATGAACTTGTTATCACACATTCCATTGATTCTTCATGAGTTTTAGATCTCCTACAATATTCTTTTTATGATCCAGTTTATGCATGGTTGGAAGAGTCATATTTTAAAAGATTTTCATGTCGTCTTCTTCTTTCTTTTGTAATTATAAGTTCTGATTTAATACTTTCTATTTTTCAGTATGAAGCATTTCAATTCATATTATTAATATTCGATATGTTTTATTTTACAGGATTACAAATGCTTCAATGGCTTCATTGGCTTTTTGACTTTACTTGATTATGATTGAATGTTTGATTTTAGTGTACATAAAATAAAGACTAGGAATAAGATAGAGTAGTTTCTTTTCTTTTTCTTCATTTCTTAGTTTTGATTTTACACATAGTAGTAAATATAAGAATGTATATATTTATTAATCAGCTCAATAGTTTTCTGCTAAAGATAGATTGATCTCTACTTAATTATGGTCAGGTACACTTGGTTGGATTGACAAGTTAGAAAGCGTTTTGCAGCAAGTGATATAATCGGGAAGGCATGAATACGAGTATGGCCTTATATCAGGGAAGTGAATTCTTTATCTTAATTTCCCTTTCAAAATTTGTATACTTATAAACCTTGAATTTTGGTATTAATTGTGAGAAATCATAAATTTACAATAATGCAGTAATGATAAATCTATCATTAAGTTATTTTACACGATTGTGGGATGATGTCATTAATTATATACCTTTTGAATATATTTAAAATTATTAACAGTGACATTCATCAATTTATTTAAAATGTGTAGACTAACCTTACGATTATTTCTTTTATCATTTAAATTTTGATTTTCTCTTGAAATGAGTTTGACAAATCAACTCCCTGAAATTTCTAAATCATTCATGCCAATTCTTGATTTTGCTCATAAAGATTATTTTGATGAA
The DNA here is from genome assembly GCA_027924585.1 of Larix kaempferi. NCBI lineage: Eukaryota > Viridiplantae > Streptophyta > Pinopsida > Pinales > Pinaceae > Larix > Larix kaempferi. The sequence continues at coordinate 24,818,222 of BSBM01000632.1, read as the reverse complement.
TATTTCTCTAAATTTTTGTAAATCGATCATTTTTTTCAAAATTAATAATTTTGGGCTTTTCTATGAATACTTACCATATTTATAATTAAAGAAAGGTCTTATTTTGATATTATCACAACCACAAATTAAGATAAATATAATTGAGGGTAGGAAAATTGTTTTATAATTTCAGATCAATTAAATATGTTTAAAATATTATTACGTGTTGATCTTCAATTTTAAATTTTCTTTCATTCGATTATGATGCTTAGGTTGTGACATGAAATTAATAATGATTTGCACAAATCAATTTAATCATCAAAGGAAATTAATATTGAGTTTGGTTTCACTTGATTACTTCTCGTTTTCACTTTTGAGACCTAGATGATTGGATTTCTTATCACCTCAACCTTGTACATATTGACTAGATTTTGAGTTGAAATCTGGCTTTTTGAAATAATTGGTTTCTTACAAGTCTTCTTTATTTCTTTTGATTATCTTTTGATTTAGAAGATTTTGTTGTGACCATTTTTCTTTTAGGTTTTTCATTTAGTTTTGTTTTTCAAAATAAAGAGTTGTAATTGTTACATCTTGCTCACTTTGTAATTATTTCCACGAAACTTTACAACTTAAAATTTTTCATTTTTCCTTTTGTAAATAATGATGAATAAAAGGATCCGACTTACTCAATCTTCTCACTAATTAATTGAGTCCTAAAAGAATGAAGAAATATTTTAAGAAACTTTACATCAATAATAAGTTTATGATACGTTTTGTGAAAATCACCATTTCGACATACATATTTATGTCTCCTATTTTCTATTTTATATTGACATTTATTTTTAGATCTTTATATTGTGGTCAATTTTAATATGGCACTTAGGAGATTTGTTGTTCTTTCTTACGTATGTCTTAATTTTATGATTTTTACATTATTTTATATAGCTCATCATATGGAAAGTAATCATATCTTGAATTTTGATTTTTGAGGTTATTGACCATCTTCGACTCTCAGTTAAAGTTTCGATAAAAAATTTTAAAATTTTTCTTTTGGATTTCAATACATACATTTTGGTTGAATTTTGGATTTGATCGGATTCTATCTTTTGAGTGTTTTATTAGTGATTTTTGTTTGGTTGATTGGTTTCAGTAGTAAATTTAATATTTTTCAAGCTTTTGATTTTCTTCTTTGTTTTTAAGGGAGCATTGTAGATAAATAATACTTTGATGGCACACTGCTCGGTGTTCATATGTTTCTCTACTAATCAACCCAATATCTTTAAGGGAAACCATTGTAAGGAGTCTCTTGCCATATCAAATGTTCTTACTGTGATTGAATCATTCCTAGCCTTGAAAGATTTCTTATGAACTTAGCTAATCAGTCAGTTGAACTCATGATTATTATTCTTGGACTTTATTTTGAGAATGATATCATTAGCTAGGCAAGTCAACTTGTTGGGAAACTTTTCTCTCAGAATCTTTATAAATCAATGGCATTAGTCATCTTTAGGCCTTCCATGTTATTATAGGGGTATTATCTGGATTTGTTTCTCATCCATTAGAAAAAAATTTAAAACTAAACTAAACTTTGATTGAAGGATAGGAGGTCTCATTACGAGCCGACCTAATCATGATCATCAGCCCTCTCAGGGATAACATCATTTCTGATCACCAGGGTGATGGCTCTTGGTCATAAGATCAAGGGACATGAGGTCTCATCACGAGCCGGCTTGTTTATCTCTGACAGTTCTCGTGAATGATGCTATCAATAGCTGGTTACCAAGCCAGGATAGTAGTCTTGAATCAAAGATATATATATATATATATATATATATATATATATATATATATATATATAAATAAAAAAAAAAAAAAAAATAACAAGAGAAAAACAAATTTTATCTTTCAATTATTTATATTTAATGGATGGGGAACTTATCCAGATATCTTCTTAAGATATGGAGGTCATATCTTTATGCTAGTGTTATTCGATTATCCTTAACTGTTGAGAAGGCATTCTTGATAAAGTTTATTTGCTATGCATATATTTCAAACTCATTCATCTTTATGAAATCTTTGAATAATAGTTGTGACAATTCATTTGAGTGTGACAGCACTTTAAGTTTAAACTTTACTATATAGGCTAGTGATGTGAGAATGTCATGTGGTGTGAAAGTTTGATATTTCGAGAAAACCTTGATTTTGTTTCCCTATATTTTTAATCTTCTAGTAAACATACAGAGATAACTGGTTCGCCCAGCATGTCGTCATTTGTTGGCACCCCAACAACTCCCTTTAATTTTTGCACAAAATAAAGGGACCCCATTAAAAATTTGTAAATACTTAACTTATGGTTTGCTTTCTTGATTTTGTAGGTGATTTCATGGCTCTTTTCCTTTGATCTTTTCTTTGATCTTGACACTGCTCATTCTTTGGCTTGCTTTTAATACAATGAAGCTCTGATGGTTCAAATTGATCTATGCGTGTTGGTCTTTTGATTTTCTTTACAATCAACAAAGCTTACATAAACTTATCCAAAATGATTGCATTGTGCAATTTACTTAATTTGAATTTGATGTGTAATGAATTCACAACTCTTATGACTTTCTAATTAAAATATTCTTAAATGAAGATTATATTCATTTTATCCTTGGAATGAAAATATTCATATCTTTACGTGTAAATTCTCCAAAGTATTGCTTCATTTATAAATTATACGATTTTTCATAAGAGATTAAATTTACATTTTGATTACACATATTTCAAGTCTATCACAAACTAAGTTTAAGATTTTATATATTCATACCATTGGATTAAGGTAAACATAATATATCAAAATGTTTTTGATATATTTTTTTTTTCTTAATCATGTTATGCAACATATTGAATCTCATACTTCACTTTATTACTCACCATAATATGCTTTTGGATAAAGTCATAGAATTGAATTCGTTTGAAATTAACTCTGGAATCATGTGCATTTATGCTTATATCTTTTTCCACTTAACGTTTTCATTTCTTGAATCGTTTTGGCTAACATAAGGTTTAAGTGTCATATGGGCGATTAATATTTTGAAAACAACCACATCCTCTCATTAAATGGTAGAGGTTTGTGCTACATGGTGATATCACTTAAAGAATTAGACGCCCAATGCATGCAAGACACAAAGTTGCCAGAATCAATAGAAACTTCTCATAGTTATCTCGTCAATGGATAACTTGGTCAATATGCCACTTGGAAATATAGAGTGTAGTCTCATAAAACAGAATGCTCAGAGAGGGAATATCGCCATGAATAGAGAAGATAGAACTTGCACCGCAACGTGGAGGATTGGGAAATGAGTTTGTTGTAGTATGCAATGATATCTCCTTGAAATATTATTGTCTCTTAATCGAGACAGTTTGCCACATTAAAAGCGATGAGAAGATTGTTCCACCAGTTTACAAAGCTGTCACATGTTTGTTGAAAGATCAGCCACGAATACATACGATGGTGATTCATGAGATATGCTTATTATTAGATCAGCAGATGGATAGTTTTATTGGTGCAGTTCTACAAATGCGCAGAAGGAGAGGAGAATCCAAGGCAATGTTTGTTTTGGTGGAGATATTGTATCACCCAAGTGAAATCTTAATATCGCAGTTCTGTTGTGCATATGATCATGAAAGCCTCGGATCAGAACGGTTCGCCCAACCATTGGCATGTTAAGAGGAAATCGTTGAAGTCAAGGATCAACGAATCGATGAAGAAGGGAGATTCATTAATATTTATTATTTTACCATTTAAAATCATTTCTTCTTCTCCTTTGAACTATCATTTCTCTTCTCAGTTGATATTTATTTTTATAATCTGCAGTGTTATTTAATATATGGTTTAATGTGCAGGTTTGACGAGGAGGGATAAAATACAATTACCAGATCAAAGTGGAGCGAATTCATTGGGGAAGAACTCACCAGAAATGCGACCAACCCGTTAAGATGACGAGAAAGAGGAGATATAACAGAAGATTAAAAAACCAAATCGCGCACCAGTAAAAGACAGGTTTTTGCACGAATGATTGCGGATAAACCGTGATGAATTAGCTAAAACCATTAAAAACCCACTTCACAAATGGGCTGATTTACCTTCTAGCGCGGGCCGTTTCCAGAAATTGTGAAGGATCTAGGATATTTTCGGGCCTGTTTCAACCAGATTTTTCCAGGAAACGTTTTTTGCGACCAGCTGTAAACACCAAATGTGGAGATGGTTATCTTCCTGATCACCTATATAATGGATGGAGATTCGACTTCCAGAGGGGGGGGTTCTTAGCAGAAGAGAGGATATTTTATGATCTTCAATTCTGTTTCCTTTTGTAAATTTTATGTTGCAAAAAGAAGAAGAGACACTTCCAGGAAGGGGGCGCGTGACAGAGCAAAGGAAGTGTTGTTTTCTCTGTTCTGTAAATGCTGCTGCCAGACAGGGCAGATCGATGGAGATGAAGAGCTTTGTCTTTTGAGGATTCGTTGTATCTCTCTGCAGGATGGCTGGAGTGTGGAAGAAAACTTGTTGAAATATATTTTATTGCTAGTATTACATCAAACTTGAAGCTGAAGCTTTTATGTGAATGATACTGGATATCTGCGAATGATACTGTGACTGGTATTCATTTTTGGATCTTATATATATGCATATATTTCGGTTTGTCATCTTCTGTTTATATGTAAACTCTGTGTGCTGTGACACATTGATGTTTAAATAATTTTCTCACTTTATCGTCTCAAGTTAGTTATTGAATGAATATGTCATTATGGTTTTGTTCATTAGTGTGCTCACTATAAACATTAGCTTGAATGATATACTTTCCTGTTTATTTAAAATTTCATTTGTATGTTAACGGTGAATTTTAAATAAGCATTATTTCAAATTCAAATGACTGTCTTGATAGATAATTATTAATCAGTTTTGGAAGTGAAATTTGACTGTGTGTTTTAGGTTAAATCTCATCTCCATTTCTATATAGCAGAGTTACTGTTGTTATGACTTAAATGTCTTTTGTTTATATCATACTTCAATTTTCTGTTATTGATTAATGATTAATATTAGTTTCAAATTTGCTCTCAGCTGAGATAGGGTTAAATAGGATAGATAGATCAATTAGTTTTAAAGTTTATTTTACCAAGCATTGTTAAATCATTCTGCATACTGTAATTAAGCTTTCATATTTAGAAAATTCCCCAAAAATCGAAGTCTTTCCATCCGAAAGCAACTTTAGGACATTTGTAGATATATATAGATAGGATAAACATTAGAATAGGTTAGATTTTGCTAGTTTTAAGGTTTCCTTAAGAGACAAACTAGCTGGTAGCAGGACCATAACCTGCGAGGTCTTGTTAATTCAAACACACCGGACGCTGCTTTAAGCTGATTGTGTGGACAAAAACTCCTTATTGGCCTAGATTCAGAAAATCGGGCCAACACCACCATCAATCCTTTCTTACAAACAATGTGCCCAAGTAGAATGCCATAAGGAACACAAAAAATACACTTCTTTAGATTTAAAGAGATCTGATGTTGTCGACACTTCTCAAGCATCATTCTAAGATTCGCACAATGTTTCTTCAATAGACCAAACACAGTCCAATCATCAAAATAGGCTTCAAGAAACTTATGCATAAACTCTTTGAATGCTACGACGACTACTCTGGAAAATATGGCAGGTGCGTTTTTTAGGCCAAAAGGAATTACTGTGTACTGGAACGACCCCCATTCTGTAGCAAAAGTTGTCTTATGCCTGTCTGCGGGGTCAATTCTTATCTGATGATACCCCGAAAAACCATCAGTAAAAGAATAGGCCTCATTCCCTCCAACATTATCAAGCACTTCGTCCGTGAAAGGAGTAGGGAATGGGTCGTGCATGGAAGCATCATTCAATTTTCTAAGATCGACACAAATCCTGATCTCACCTTTTGTTTTCTTATCTTGAACGACCATTAGCTAATCCACTCAAACTCTTCGAGGGGTTCAATGATTCCTGCTTCAAGCATCTTATCCAACTCTGCGCGTATGCTTTCTTTGCAGCGCCGATTTAGTCTGTACGGTCTCTACTTCACAGGCTTTGTGCCTGGATTCAAAGGTATTTTCATGACCCCTAGGTCTCCCAAAATGCCTTTCATTTCTGTGAATTTAGTTGGAAACAGTTCCCGATATTCATGCAAGGCATCTGCGATCTCTGCAACAGTCTGATCATCCCAATAGTCTCCTATTGCTGCAAAATTCGGTTCTTCGCTTGTGCCAATATTCACCTTCTGCGTCTTTACTGGCCCACTCATATCTGGTATTTCTAGCGGAGGTCCTTCTACGTTGCGCGCGCCCTCCGATTCTGGTATGGCTATGTTGCACGGGTCGTCCTCATCGTGTTCATTTCTATCATCGATGTCTTCATCCAGGTTGTAACACTTGATAAGGTGTTCTTCGTGTTCCTTCCATTCTGACTGTAGGTGCGCAAGAACGCGATATGCCCTGAGGAAATCCTCCAATGTCATATTTCTGTGAGGACAGTCTTCCCTGAATATGCGTTCCTTAATTATCTGCAACGTGTCATGGATCAATGGGTTCTCATCATCAAAGCTAAAATCCTTCTGGAAGTTCGTAGTCAGCATATCCCAATCAGTAGTTTCCCTGCGCAACTCCAGATCTAGGTACCATTTCTTTGGAATGTCATCCTCTAGGGTATGCACAAACAAGTGCACCCATTCTTCATGTGGCCTTTCCAGCCATGCCTACGAACAAACTTCAATGTGCTGACTAGGATCTATTTGTCCATTAAACTTTTTGAAGGGTAAAGTAACCTGGTTAGCAAACCGAACCTGCATGTTAATTAAGCATTGATCCCACGTGGTCAATGTCTGCTTATGTGCATTCCACCATCTGGCAGGTGTGTCGTGTAGTGCCATAGCCAATGCTGGTAATCTGTTCTCAGCTGTAATGGCTGCAGTATATTCTTGGATGAAACTGTAAACATTAGCAGAACCATCATATGTGGGAATAGGACTTACCTCTTTCCCGATCCAGCGTAGTGATTTCGTAAGCTGCACGCACCTTCTTGCTGATACTTCATGCATCCGGGTTTGCCAATTTTCCAATCCTGCCTCTGAATCAGAAATGCAGAAGCTGTCACATCTCCAGCTGAGTGTACCATCTACAGTAGGATTAATGTAATCTTCCTAGTTCGCTGTGAGATGGTATAGTATGTCCAAGTCTTGAGCCTTGGATTCCTCCTGAATAGACTCACTGTATCTATCACCATCTGCAGGATCCAACAGTGCGATGACCCTAAGATGCTCTCCTTCAAATATAATCTTCTTCATCTTCAGATTTATGATAGCCAAGTTATCAATAGCCCAGTGAATTCCTAGTAGCGCAGGAAAAGGTTGACTATCATCCACAATCTCGATAAATTCAAAGTCTGCATGACTTTGGACTCCATCGATGTCGACTATCACGTCAAATAACTTCTCTTGGTTAGCCATTCTCAACTGGATAGGTGACCATGACAACTTTGGTCGACCCATCTGCTGACATGTTTGCTTAGTTAAGACATTTACTTCAGATCCCAGATCAAGGATGACTTCATCCATTTCAAAATCTCTTATCTGCGTGGTAAGTCTCATTTCCCGGCCTGTTCTTTTATGCTTCTTTATGTGATGTACTGCGCTATCAGAAGTTTCTTTTTTGGTCTACGGCTCATACTGGTTTATGAGCTTCTACAGCTCTACTATGGCATTTTCACTTTTGAGTAGCTTCATGCAGCTTCGCAAGAACTGCGCAACGGAAGTGCTAACATCTGTCGCAGTGCTTGTTTTATCATAGGCAGCAGGCATGTCTTCAACATGCGGTATTTCACTGCGCAATGGGATCCTCTTTGATTGGGGTACTGGTTCTCTAAAGGTATCCCGTGCGTCGACAAATACCTCCTTGTTCTTCTATAAGTCAAGAGCAGGCATTTTTCCTGGGGCTTTCCTTATCCATATTGTTTTAAGAGGGGTCTGGCTTGTGTGAGCCTCCCCTGGCATGGAATCTTCTACTCCTCTATCACGGCCTATCTTAGCGCCACTACGCGTGACCACATTGATGCTCGGGTCTACTGGTCTGCTCTCCACTGCGATCCACTAGACGTTCGTGTTTGGTGCATCCGTCCGTCTTCTTTTCTGCATTTCAACCTCTAGTACTGGGAAATCTTCAATAACCTACTCAAATGATTTACAATAATTGCACATAGTGCATGGGTTAACACAATATCTAGATACATGACCTAGATGGCCACAATTATAGAAAATTACCTGGCCGCGGCCTCTTCCCTGCATCGGGCCAGCATTTCTCCCTCTGCCGCGGTATCCAGCACCACGACCTCTATATCCTCCTTGGTCATATTGTGTGTTCTCCTGTTTGGGTTGGTTATATTCTTGTACGCGGTACAAGCCAATGCCTTTCATTGAGTCCATATCTCGTTTTCTTTCGTTCATATGCGCGGCAGTTGGATTCATCATGTCCAACTGATTTACAGAAATTGCAGTATAAATTTTTAGGTGTTTTCACATACTTCTATGTGAGATAGTAATCTTCAGGTCTGTGTCCTGTGGTTCTACAAATTTCACACCATGGGGCCTAGTTCTGATTTATTTGGTTGGGCACACCACTATTAAGATAGTCGCCGAATAAAGGGCAATGCTCCCAGTCATGGCCTTCTCCTTTACAACTTGTACACTAGACCTCATGTCTAGGTTCATACCTTTGTTCTTTGCCATTCTTCATGCTTTGCAGTTCTAGTGTCAGGGTGGTCAGCTGGTTCTGGATCTGAGACATCCCAGAACTAGTCTCACCAATCGGTGAAGCCTCTAGCTTCATTGCGATTTCCAAGGCCTCTACCTGCGACGTAACCTTCTGCTGCATCAACGGTAATCTAATATGGGGAAACAACGCAGTAATGAACCATTCCTTGTGTTGTTCCGGAGCTATAACAAAGCTTACTTGGTCCAATAGGGTCTTGAACTTCTGATCAAACTCCCACACCGTTTCAGTCGGTTTCTGCTTTATTTCTTCCAATTTGGTTATACACTGAGATTCAGATTTGGGTTTCTTAAACTCAGCCACGAGCGCATCTTTGACCTCAATGAGGGTTCTGGGTTTTGTCTGAGAGTATTTCATGAACCAATGTAAAGCTCTGTCCCTGAAAGTAGTATTGATTTGTGCTCTTTTCGCGGCATCATCCTAGATTTGTCTTACACTCCATACAGCTTCACAAAGGAACCAATGCTGGTCAGGGTCTTTTAGGCCAGTTCCTTTGAATATCGGTAGATTCATATCTATGTTAGCCATTGTCCTATTAGGTGGTTGAGCACCCGGATTAGTGCACGGCTGTTGTAAAGGGCTCTGTGCAGTGAAAACAAATGGGCTTGTCGGGATAGCCGTACTGGGCTGAGTATTCTGCGGGGTGGGCTACGTAGCAGGCGGGTTCTAAGATAAGGGTGGCACGGTCTCTGCAACCGGTGGGTTCTTAGGGGTAAATGGTGGCGCATCTTCGTTGTCAAGGTCACAAGGAATCTAGGTATCTATGTGGAGTGCAGGGCCTCCAAGATTCTTATTTAATTTATATCTCTTGCCACTTCTAAGATTATGGGTATCTTTGTTAGAATCATTAAATATACCGTTTACCATGACAAACTTGAAAATATTATTGCATTCTTAAAACACCTTTCTCAACTAACAACATCTTAATGTATAGACTGATATTGTTCAGCAACTTACCTTGGAATCCTCTGAAAAGGTATGCTTCTGCTTGGCTGTAGGATTTGAGTGTGTCTACAGCAAATTCTGTTACGAAGCCTTCTAGCATATGATCGACCCAAAAATCAACTACGCGTGTCAGTGGGCTATCTATTGCTTTGAGCTGCACTATGAGCTCAGGAGTCCACTTTGTAGGAACTCCTCCTTGAAAACAGGTTTTCTTTTCTGCGAGTTGCAATATCCACGCATGCAGCTCGTTTGGAAATGATGCCCAAAAAATCTCGTGAATATCTTTCCACAGATATCTATCTGACCACTCTGTATCACATAGACGCGGATTTCTATTCTCTTGCCTTGTAAAGTCTCTTATAGTCTTGTCCCACCAAGCTTGGATTTTTGTCTTTTCAGGATGCCAGTTGTTAGAGCCTTCCGGGAACTGGTATTCTTCGTCACACCTCACAATTGCAACTCATCACGGATTCTAGTGCGGAAACGAAACCATTTGTTGGCTATAACTGACCCAGAGGTTTTCTATAAGACCCAGGTTCTTCACGGTTTCCCTTTGACCAACAAAACCCCTTCGCACCGACCTTTTCAGTAATAACCTGTGAGCAGGTTGAGGTCTCACCCGAGGTGTGTCTATGGGTACTGCGGAATCGGGTTTCCACAGTAAGTGATGAGTTGATTATCTGAACGTACTGCGCAGTGCGGGATAGGGAAGGTGCTCTGGGAGACAAGATTGCGCGGTGCGTAATGAGATATGTGCCGCGGGAAATTACCATGCGGTGATGGCTGCACCGCGGACCGCCCTTAAAAGTCTTCCTGCCGCGGGACTTCTACTGAAACTGCGAACAATGCAGCTTTAGTCTATACTTGGATTATATTAGAAATGCTTAAGGCATTGAGATGAATATCACTCATCCATTCATTCAAGCGCTTAACTGACTATTCTTCTAGCATTCATTCATTAATTTAGGATGTTGCGATCTGAACATATACGACTGATACAATCCAACTGTTATGCATTCCCTTACTACGTATAAGAAAGTGCTTAACCAAATGACTAATTCATTGTCTTCCAACACAAAACTAAATGTTCACCATCCATCTATTCGTACAGAACTTAACATATCATCTCCATACTTCTCTAATGGAAAATGCATATAAAAGTTCTCTCATAATAGTACGCAAGGAAACATCTAAATTTTCATTTACAGAAAACACAGATAAGCATTCATTAACCAAACACAATCGCACAACATAGATTTAACGTGGTTCACTCCCCTGGATGGGAAGCTACGTACACAAGAATGGTTGGTAATATATATCTTTAAAAGGGATGGGGATGACCGTTCTTAGTCTACGCACTCAGCTGCAGACTTTCCTTCCTCTCAGATAGGTCTCTGCGCACATAGCTGCAAAGCCTTTACAATCTTCTCGACTCAAGAGATTTTACAATACAACACCCAAAATTGTAACAAAAAAAGTAAAGAGTAACCCCATCCCATACAAAATTGTCTTCTTAAATAGATCATGCCCCTAAGATCATGTCTTTACAATGCCGAAGACCTAAAACCAAAACCCTTAGGGTTTACAAAACTGTGTCGGTTTCCCTAAACCGACTTGTTGGCTCCTAGTAGCGTTTGATTCATCATGGTGGTTCTCCATGTCTTCATTCTATTGCTACCGGCCTTCCTGTCACACGCGTGCGAACATGTCACTTCCGCTGAATCGTTCATCTCTAACAGTCTCACCCACCAGGAGTGCCAAGCCATCGCTTTCCCTGAGCTATCCTTTCCTTAACAAACTCGTGCATTGGCCGCCTTCCTGATTTTTTCATGCCCACCGCTTGGCACTCCTGGAGTGTCTTTCCCAAAAATAGGTTGCTACCAGTCTGACTTTTACCTACACCTATCCTTCGCCCAACATTCTGCTTTGCTGGCTCCACGTGGCCTCCTATCTCCGCAGCACTGCTTCTGCGCAGTACTAAGCTTTGCAGCATCGATCAAAACATGGTTACTGCGTGTATCTTCACAGCATCCCCAGTACTTAGCCAAAATTCCATCTTTTTCGGAGCTACACTCAGCTCGGGTTCTTCCGCCTTCAAAAATGTTACCAAAAATAGATCAGTTGGGCCAGGCCCAACAGCAACTACGTTCATATCTCGTGGAATGTGCAGGTATTGAATAGATTCAAAGGACCTTTCCAAAAGACGAACTTGTCTATAGAGATGGAGTAGAGTAGGGTCACGGATAGCATAAATCCTATTAAGATGAGAAACCACTAGTTGTGAATCCAAATAGATCACAATGTGGTCCATACCCAAGTAAAAAGCATCGGTTAGGGTTCCAATCACCGCCTGATATTCTCCGGTGTTGTTGGTTGTGAAACCTAGACAACTTCCTCTTGATCTAATGAGCTCGTCAGTCGGGGAATAAAGCACCCAGGCTGCCGAAGCAAGGTTACGGGTATGTTTCCTAGCGCCATCCGCGAATCCGTAGAAAGTTTCCATATGCACATGCAGATAGAACATGGTATAAGAAGCTAAAACAAGATCTAGACACACTAAACAAAAGCATCACACCAAACAAAAACACACATGCCATGTACAATATATACAACGTACTTATGCATGAAAAAATCAGGCATAGTACCTCTTCAGGTAAATCCCATTGCGGGGTTCACCTAAATATATCCCATTGTAGTCTTCTAGTTTGTAGGCTCCCTTCACCAGAACATGCTTTACTATGTAGGGTCCATGCCACATGGACTCAAAATTTCCTACCCCCAGCTTATCGTGTCTTTGGTCATATGTGAGGACCAAATCACCCCCGCTATAGAGACGAGGTTCTACCGATTTATCGTACTGCACTTTGATGCATTTCTTATCTGCCTCGTTGGAAAGAGCGACATTGTGGTGAGTCTCGTCGAGTTTTTCCAGGTAGAGGAAGCGTTCTTCCTCAGCAGTAGTGTTATCGAGAAGTTCAACTGCAAGTTTGAGGGACAGAATCTCGCACTCTATTGGAAGGACTTCCTCCAATCCATAAACTAATTGGAATGCTTGAATTATCATCCATTAAAACTAATGTGAATGCTTGATCACATCAATCATCCATTAAATCACATAATGTATAAAGTCACCGCAATTGTCTGTATATATATAAATCCATAGAAAAGTACAAAATGGTAGTGCTAATACAAAAATCTGAAGCATGCTAGATTTCAGTAAGATTCATCTCTACAAAAAGTCAGAAGCTTGTAAGCTTTCAGAGTATACATGTACAGGCCATGTTCCTAAACCCTACGATGCACGGCCCTAGGCCGCTCAACCCCAGGCTGAGCATGGTAACAGACAATGGCCCTCACAATCTTTCGGAGTAGCGTGCCAAAGCGAGTTGATACCCCCACTGTCAACTCCTAATACCGGAGGGGTAATTCATGCACTGCAGGCTCTGGAATGTCGAAAGTCATCCCTTGGAGCTTCTCCCCAAGCACCTCTTTCTCCTCAAGAGCATCACGGGCTGCGAGCTCCATCTCTAACACTCCTCCTCTCCGCACCTGGTGGGAGATTCCCAATGGTCTCTCTGGACCCACGTCTGCATAGAAACTTGTAAAACATTATCAACACTACTACAAAAAAACCATAAAATATAAAAGCACAAGCAATGATTCTTACCTAAGTCACCCCACGGTATCCCCTCTGGAAGCACTAGGTCGGGATCTCCCTGGAAATTTGTACCGGCATATGGATAATCCTCTATCATGAATATTTTTACTTGCAGCCATGAGAAGAACCCGATACCGAAACTGACGATGGCCCCCCTGCCACCATGGCGAGCCATCGCATCTGTCCATATCAGCATGTGAGGATTACGTGTCTCCCGATCCTCGAAATCCAATTGCGGATGCAAGAGAGGTACCTGCTCCAACATGAAAGATACCACGATCTAGCCATACTCGAACTGCTTCAACGCCCCGCGCTGGCACTTGGTCAACTGATCCTTGAGGTTGACAAGAATCCCCTCGCACCAGTTAGGAGTAAGACCTGTCAAACCACATAGAAACAATACAAGCAGTAAAACATGCCTAAACACTAACTAGTCTAAGTAAGACCATAGCACATAATCCTAATTCAACACCTCATAGTTTAAATATAAGCACCATAAAATCACCCAACCATACATGCAATTTGAGAAGAACAAGAATGAACCCCATGAGGTTTAGAGCATTGTTATCAGACAATCTACCAAAAGCGGACTTAAGGCATGATCTCTCTAGCTTAATCCAAGTCTAGAACAAATGAGACAGAATATGAAACTACTCTCCTAGATCTAGTTAGAGATCTAGTAATGAATCAATCTTACCTCAGATTCATAGATATTTCTCCTCGTTGTTGTTCCGAGTCCTGCGGTCGTCAGATCTGGGGCTGTAAGACTTGTCAAAACACATAGGAACAATACAAGCAATAAAACATGCCTAAACACTAACTAGTCTAAGTAAACAGTTGAGGAGGTGAACTAGAAATATCATTAACACAATAACATTTATGGAAAGCATTTATATTATTGTATTAAAAGTGGGAAGTACAATAGAAGAGAGGATTACAACCAATGCCTCAACGTCGCAATCTCCTTCTGACAAGCCAAGCCAAAGCTCCTAGAGAGAAGTAGGTGCCTCCAAGACTAGGGTGATGAACTACTGAGCTAATTTCACCAGCATAAGCGTACCATAGACTTCCTCCATTTGGGATGGAGAAAGCTCTTGCATTTATAGGACCAAGTGGATAGAGTCGGTTGAGGATCATGGGGAGAGAGTTAAGGGATCCTCCCATTAGTTTAGGGAACCGAAGGCTAGCTCACCTAAGAGTTAGGGATAGGGATCCACCTCATCCAACTTCTATAATTCGCTCGAAAGCTACATTTATCTCTTTAAACTAACTTCGGTGCATGTTGCATGAGGGAAACCTGCACCGGCGCATATTGCTAAAAGAAAACCTGCGCTAGCCTAATTAGGAGTATAGATAAAGGCCATCAACTTGCTCTAAATGACTAACTTGATCTTGGGACTTCAGGGATTTAGGCACTGAGGTTACATAGGTGTAGATTCTGTTAAACCCAAAATATACACCTATGTAACCTCAGTGCCTAAATCCCTGAAGTCCCAAGATCAAGTTAGTCATTCAGAGCAAGTTGATGGCCTTTATCTATACTCCTAATTAGGCTGGTGTAGGTTATTAGACAATCTACCAAAAGCAGGCATAAGGTGTGATCTCTTTAGCTTAATGCAAGTCTAAAACAAATGAGACAGAATATGAAACTACTCTCCTAGATCTAGTTAGAGATCGAGTAATTAAGCAATCTTACCTCAGATTCATGGATCTTTCTCCTCGTTGTTGTTCCGAGTCCCACGGTTGTCAGATATGGGGATGTAAGACCTGTCAAAACACATAGGAACAATACAAGCAGTAAAACCTGCCTAAACACTAACTAGTCTAAGTAAACAGTTGAGGAGGTGAACTATAAATATCATTAACACAATAACATTTATGGAAAGCATTTATATTACTGTATAAAAAGTGGGAAGTACAATAGAAGAGAGGATTACAACCGATGCCTCAACGTCGCAATCTCCTTCCGACAAGCCAAACCAAAGCTCCTAGGGAGAAGTAGGTGCCTCCAAGACTAGGGTGTTGAACTACTGAGCTAATTTCACCAGCATAAGAGTACCATAGACTTCCTCCCTTTGGGATGGAGAGAGCTCTTGCATTTATAGGACCAAGTCGATAGAGTAGGTTAAGGATCATGGGGAGAGGGTTAAGGGGTCCTCCCATTAGGTTAGGGAACCGAGGGCCAGCTCACCTAGGAGTTAGCGATAGGGATCCACCTCATCCAACTTCTAGAATTCGCTCAAAAGCTACCTTTATCTCTTTAAACTGAGTTCGGCGCATGTTGCATGAGGGAAACCTGCGCCGACGCATATTGCTAAAAGACAACCTATGCCGACCTAATTAGGAGTATAGATAAAGGCCATCAACTTGCTCTGAATGACTAACTTGATATTGGGACTTCAGGTATTTAGGCACTGAGGTTACATAGGTGAAGATTTTGGGTGTAACATAATGCCCCCCAAAGCATGAAGCTGGTAAAACTAATCAGGTAAAATACTTTGATAAAAGGAATGGAAATGACTTGTAGGAGAGAAGATGTTGTTGCAGTACAACTGACTCTGAGAACACAGTCTCACATGACGCACAACATGGCTACCGATCAATACATCATAGATCCATGGTAGTAATGACCGACTAAACACAATCATGGCTACTAAACACAAGCTTAGATCCATGATGAGATGATAACACAGCCACGACCAATACAAAAGTGGATCCATGTAATATGACTCAAACAATCTCCATTGTAACTTGGGTAAAACATGACTCCCCAGGGTCTTCAAGTCGAACCCGCAATGATACGAATCTACCCATGTGATTACAAATGTCTTGATGTAGAACATGGTAGAAACCACTTGATTACCGGTCATTGATGTATATCGTTAACAAGCACGAGGGAAATCACCATTAATGTCAATGATCCCCAAGGTATCACAGTACATACGATTGAGTGTGAATTAATGAGTTGAATTCGAACGCCCAACGAGATCTTTCAATCAAGAGTCAATGATATAAACTCATGTCAAAAGAGACGTAACCTCCCATTGAGGCATGTAAGCCCAAGGTACTTGATCGGTTTCTAGGTTCAATCCTCGGATGATGATATGAAGTCGACGAGGATGAACCCGTCGAAGGAGGGCCATGATGAATCCCCCATCATTGACATGAAACTCGATAACAGATGTTTGGAGTAGATCGGATGGTACAGTAGTATGCAAGATTGACTCAAAGTAGACCGACATGATGGAAGGTGTACTGACTGCAAAATGATGAGCGGTGAATACATCTCTTGAACATGGGCATGGCATGATATGGCAGTATTGACCCGATGAGAATGATGCCAACTATTAATGCAACTGATGGTTGAAGCATTCTTTGGACGACCTAAAGGAGTAACAAGACTCACGAAGTTAACAGGACCCGAGTACAAGTACTGAATGAAAATGCAAGACGAGTGCCATGTTCAAGAGTGACTAAGTACTGCCATGAGTAAATGTGTAACACAAAAACTTTCATTTTTCCCCATCATGACTGATGAGTGCCTCATGTGTTTTTAACAAGCTTGATGAGGGTAACCAGATGCTCAGTATAGCTCATCTCATAGATGAGTCCAATCCCAAATATTTTTCGAACCTGGGAAAGGAGGGGTTTGTCCCATGACGGGCCCTTCAATGTTGAATGTTAACAAGTCCATAGAAGGTAAAATCGGCGTCATTTCATGTTTAGAGAGTCTAAAAAGAACTAAAGAAGACTCCAAAGGTCATTTTTCATAAGGTTAGCCTCTTCGCCTGGAAAAGGGTAAAACAACACTAGAGAGGACTCTTCTTGTCATGATTGGATGGAGTATTCCTTTTGCGTAAGTAGTGCCCCCTGGTCTGAAAAAGGGGTAAACTATCACCAGGAAGATGACCATTCAAATACTTTAACAAGCGCGAACGTGACAAGTTCGCTTGGAAATCTTTTCGTATTTTGAGAGCCTGAAAAGAGCTTAAAGAAAACTCCAGGGGGTTTCCTTTTTCATAGGAGTTTAACGAGCCCGAAAAAGTGATAAAATATAACTTGGTGACTTATTCTAATCGTTTAACGAGCACGAGAAAGAACAAAGAGTTAGCTCAGTTGACATTTGATAATTTACATTAATGAGCGAAATAATGACAAAAAGACACTCGGAGAGTGTTCATACCTGATTATACTTACTAGATGACCACCACGTCGAGAAATGGCACTAATGGGGCACTTGTAGCTCAAAAACTAGGTCAAAAGTGATTAACTAAGTATTAAATATAATAAATGACCCAAACTATAGTAACAAACCCACTAAGCATCAAAATATAAAAAGGAATATTCATTTTTTGTTATAAAATGAATGGAATAGTAAAAATAAATTACAATTGTTTTTTACCAAATTGGGAGAGTGCAAAGTGTCGTTTGGAGTCAAATTTCAACTGCAGTTTCTGGGAGCTACGATCCATCATTTCGTGAGCCGTTTGCGACAGGTAACCCTAAACCTTCCCATTTAACTTTTCAGTGGATTAGAATTTGCTTTTTCATGTTTTTAGGTAGTTTTTAAGTGTTTTAAGTTGGTATAGTTACGTTCACGGGCCGACGCATGCACCCCATTCGGGCTCTGCACCGGCGCAGATCCCGAAAGGGAGTTCTACGCCAGCGGCGCACTATCAGAATGGGTGATATGCGCTGGCACAAACGACCAAATGAAACTCAAAAGCTAGCAAAAAATAAAAGTTTTGGGTGGAGGGGAAAAGTTCTAAACATGTTTAAATGACTTTCTTAGCAGGTTTGGAGTGATACCATGGTCCTTGAATGGCGGGAATGCGAGCATGAGCTCAAGGATATGCAAGTGGAAAATAATCCACAAAGTGTTGCAGCATTGCGAAACTGCGGGCTACTCAAGTACTTTCGAGTGCCAGGGATGAGATCCCAAGTCAGCCTACTAACATACCTAGTCCAATGTTGGGACCCTATTCAGTAGCACTTCCGGATAGGTGAGCACACGCTTACCATAGATGTCGAGGACATCTATTTTCTGACAGGATTATCCCTGCGAGGGAATCCTGTGTCTTTAACCGGGTCATGGGGTGGTGACCGTTTGGTTGAGGACATGATAGTTCAGTGGTGTACTCCGGGAACCGCGATGGTTGGCGGGAAAATTCCCATCAAGCATGTTGTGGATAGGGACTTACAAGTGATACTCTTCACTGTTGCTCGAGTTGTTGGTAGCCGAGTGGCTCACTTGGCCAGCAAGTCACAAATGATGTATGTTAAGGACTCCATGGCTCCTACAATATTTAACTGGTGCGAGGGGCTTCTTGTCAGCCTCAAGGATCAATTGACCAAGTGCCAGCATGGGGCACTGAAGCAGTTCAGGTATGGCTCGATCGTGGTATCTTTCATGTTGGAGCAGGTGCCTCTCTTGCGTCCGCAACTGGATTTCGAGGATCAGGAGACACGTGATCCTCACATGCTGAGATGGACAGATGCGATGGCTCGTCATGGTGGCAAGGGGGCCATCGTCAATTTTGGTACCGAATTCTTCTCATGGATGCAGGCACAGATCCTCATGATAGAGGATTATCCATATGCCGGTACAGACTTTCGGGGAGATCCCGACCTAGTGCTTCCAGAGGGGATGTAGTGGGGTGACATAGGTAAGAATCACTGCTTTTGTTTTTATATTTTATGTATTTTATGACTTTTTTGTAGCAGTGCTGATAATGTTTTACATGTTTCTATGCAGACGTGGGTCTAGAGAGACCATTGGGAGTCTCCCGCTAGGTGCAGAGAGGAGGAGTGTTAGAGATGGAGCCTGCGGCCCGTGATGCTCTTTAGGAGAAAGAGGTTCTCAGGGAGAAGCTACAGGGGATGACTTCTGACATTTTAGAGCCTACAGTGCATGAATTACCCCTCTGGTATCAGGAGTTGACAATGGGGGTATCAACTTGCTTCGACACGCTACTCTGAAAGGTGGTGAGGGCCGTTTCCTGTTACCATGCTCAGCCTGGGGCTGAGCGGCCTAGGGTCGTGCGTCATAGGGTTTAGGCATATGGCCTGTACATGTATACTCTAAAAGCTTATGTGCTTCAGACTTTTTGTAGAGATGACTCTTACTGAAAGCTAGCATGCTTCATATTTTTGTATTAGCAATACCATTTTGTACTTTTGTACGGATTTATATATAGAGAGACATTTGCGGCGACTTTATACATTATGTGTTTTAATGGATGATTGATGTGATCTTATTTTACATGTTTGCTTATAGAATGGATTATTTACATCTTATGTCTGCTTTTATGCTTTATACAAATGTTATGTATGTGCAATGTACCAATCTAGAATGAATTAATTTGGCCATTGAGTCGGAAACTGCATTCATATCTCATGGAATGTGCAGGTATTGAAAAGATTCAAAGTACCTTTCCAAAATACGAACTTGTCTATGGAGATAGAGTAGAGTAGGGTCACGAATAGCATAAATCCGGTTAAGATGAGAAACCACTAGTTGCGAATCCAAATAGATCAGAACGTGGTCCTTACCCAAGGAAAGAGTGTCGGTTAAGGTTCCAATCACCGCCTGATATTCTATGGTGTTGTTGGTTGCGAAACCTAGACAACTTCCTCTTGAGCTAATGAGCTCATCGGTCGGGGAATAAAGTACCCAGGCTACCGAAGCAAGGTTATGGGTATGCCAGATAGTGTCATCTGCAAATTCATAGCAAGTTGCCATCTACACATGCAGACAGAACATGGTATAAGAAGCGAAAACAAGATCTAGACACACTAAACAAAAGCATCACACTACACAAAAACACACACGCCATGTACATTATATACAACGTACTTATGAATGAAAAACTCAGGCATAGTAGCTCTTCAGGTAAATCCCATTGCAGGGTTCACCTAAAGATATCCCGTCATAGTCTTCTAGTTCGTAGGCTCCCTTCTCCAGAACACGCTTTACTATGTAGGGTCCATGCCACATGGACTCGAACTTTCCTACCCCCAGCTTATCGTGTCTTTGGTCATATGTGAGGACCAAATCACCCTCGCTATAGACGCAAGGTTCTACTGATTTATCATACTGCACTTTGATGCATTTCTTATGTGCCTCGTTGGCAAGAGCAGCATCGCGATGAGTCTCATCGAGTTTTTCCAAGTAGAGGAAGCGTTATTCCTCAGCAGTAGTGTTAGGGAGAAGTTCAACTGTGAGTTTGAGGGACGAAATCTCGCACTTTATTGGAAGGACTACCTCCAATCCATAAACTAATTAGAAGGGGGTAAATCTAGTGGCGGTCTTGACAGAAGTTCGATAAGCCCATAGTGGGCAAAAGAGCATGTTGTGACAGCTAGACTTGTGCGTACCCATTATGCATTGGATCATGGTTTTCAAGACCTTGTTAATGGCCTCTACTTGTCCATTGGAATGTGGGTAGTAAGGTGTTGATTTTTCATGGTGAAAACCCAATCTAGTGCTCAATTCGTCAACCATGTGGTTCTGAAAGTGAGAACCATGGTCGGTAACTATAGCTTGAGGAACTCCAAACCACACTATAACATGATTGAACATGAAGAGTGCAGCCGTTTTTCCATCGTCAGTGTATGTAGGCATAGGCTCGGCCCACTTTGTGAAGTAATCCACGGCTACTATGATGTAACCATGCCCCCCGACCGAGGTAGGCTTACAATGCATGAAGTCAATGCCCCATTTAGCGAAGGGGCCAATGGTAATAATCGGGTGTAACGGGGCTGGGTGGGTGCGCTTTTTCATTTGAAAATGTTGGCATGGAGGACATTTTTTAACGACCTCGATACAATATTTAAAGATGGACGGCCAATAATATCCCGCGTGAAGTATCTTCCGGGTTGTAGCCATCCTAGAGAGATGACCGCCACACGCTCCAGCATGAGAGTCATTTAAGATGTGTTCAGCCTCCTTGTGAGTGAGACAACGTCAAAGACTAGAATTGATACCACGATGGTACAAGGTATCACTGATGATCAGGTAATACTTTGCATGGTGGTGTATTCTACGACTGTCGTCACGAGACAGTTGGGGGCTGAAACGTTGGGTTTGAAGATATAAAGTAATATCTCCATACCACGAATCAGACATGCTAATGAGTAACAATGATTCATCTAGAAGAGAATCATTGGGCTCAAATTCTACATCGGCACGGGGAAGAACACATACAAGCTCGGCAAACACCAAATACCTTTTAGACTTACCTTTTCGAATAGGAGATCAAATTCTTGCAGTATCATGATCCAACGTGAATACTTTCCCCCAAATACCTGACGTGTCAAAATTTGGTACATGGGGTTCGAATCGGCGATGATGGTGGTGGTGCGAAGCAACATGTAATGTAGGAACTTTTGGATGGCAATGACTACCATGAGAGCGAGTTTCTCAACATGTGAGTAACGAGTTTCGGTGTCAATAAGAACCTTGCTTAAGTAATATATCACATGTTCCTGGGCGTTGTTGTCTTCTTGTACCAAGACCATGGCGATCGTGGTGGCAGAAGCGACAAGATAAAGGATATAATCCTTGTAGTAATTGGGTGGTTGGAGCATAGGGGCGTGCGTAATAGCATGTTTGAGACTATCGAAGGATTGTTGCGCTTGGTTGTCCCAAATGAATGGGACGTCCTTCTTGAATAGTATCATGTAACCCTGTGTCTTTTGCACGAAATTAGAGACAAAACACCTTAAGTAAGTTGCCTTCCCTTGCAAAATTTGAAGTTACGTGATGTCGGTAGGAGGTAGGAGAGTGACAATGGCTTCCACCTTCAAGGGATCAATGCGGATCCCATATTTTGAGACAATAAAACCGAGGAGGCATCCAGAACTGACGCAGAAGATACACTTGTGAGGGTTCAGGCGGATGTTATACCACCTGCATCTGAGGAATACCGTTGTCAGATGATCGATGTGGTACTAATGCTGTCGTGAATGGGCAGGGAGATCGTCCAAGTAGGGTTCCACAAAGTCCTTCACATCATGAAAGGCATACAACATGGCCTACTGGAATGTGGCACCAGAATTTTTGAGACCAAAAGGGAGCTTGCGATAAGCAAATGTAGCCCAAGGACAGATGAAAGCTTCCTTGTGTTGATCATTCGGGTGGATCTCAATCTGGTTGTAACCAGAAAAGCCATCCATAAAAGAGAAAATGACACTTCCAGCACAATTGTCAATGATCTGGTCGATAAAGGGAGTTAGGTAAGTGTCCTTAGGACAAGCCTTGTTGAGATCCTGATAATCGATGCAGACACGAATGGTACACTACATTTTAGCTACAGGGAAGACGTTTGAGACCCATTCGGTGAGTGGAACAAGGTAGATGAAACCAGCCTTTAAGATATTTTCAATCTCTGCCTTGATTGCCGCAGTCTTTCAAGGGTGTACCGGTTGCAACTTTTGTCGGACCAGTTTAACATCAGGATAGGTTTGAATTGTGTGTGAAACAATAGCGGGGTCTATCCCAGGAATCTCCTCGTAGGTCCAAACAAACACATCTTGAAATTGATTGAACAAGGCCGTGAACATTGTAATCTCTTCAGGGGAACACTTCTAGCCTAAATGAATGTGTTCCACTACACCGAGAGTAACCAATATGTCGACCGAAATGGTAGGTTCAACGTTGGCCAAGTTTCCTTCAGAATCTGTTTGACACATCAGTATCGGGGACTAAGGGAAAGGGTGGACATCCGGTGTAAAGATGGTGGTGATGCTATTCTCTATAGTATCTAATGGGGGAAGGAAAGATGATCGATGATGGAGGTCTTCCCATGGAGGGTCAGCCACACTCATGATTTCCATCAGAATGGAAATTCCAGAGCAAAGGATCGGGTAGGGATGATGTCCATTATAGAGAACGAGATGTGGAGGCCAGAACTAAGTGGTCCTCAGATGCTGACTGGATAGCCTCATAAGTGAGTTCAGTAGGTGAAAGAGGCATGGTGTCTCCAATCAAGTGCGTAGTGGCTTCATCAAGTATGAGCCATTGATCAGTAGAGTTGGGGATAGATGAAATCCTGAAGGAGATCATGTTCACCGTGGAAACATGATTAGGGCGATCCGAGGTTGGAAAGACACCCATAAGGGATGAGTCCTTTATGAGGTTGACCCCCACGCTCTCAATTAGCTGTGAAGATTGTCCAAGTAATGGAACGTTATCGCCGGGATGAGTAGCAGTGTCAGGTGTATAGAAATCCAGTTGGTTGACAGTGACAATTCGGCCTTGGTGGGTGGAATTGTACTATGCGGAAGACAGATGATGCGACCGCATTCATGGCATAAAACCAATTGCGACCAAGAAAAATATTATAATCTAACGGGGAGGTGACCACTTCCACGTTAATGGTTGCGGTCTTACCCCCCAACTCGACTGCTAAGGCTTGTAACAACCCATGAGGTTGAAAGCCATGTCCGTTGAATGCTTTCAAGGTGGTGGGAGAACGGTTCAACTCGGGAGTGCCAATGGCTCTCCAACACGATCGACATGAATCAGGTAGAGGCACCTTCGTCCAAGATGGTACAATGGATTGTCTTCCCAGCAATGTTTGTAGAAACTTGAAATGCCAACTGATGGGAAAGCCTCGGTTTAAAGTACTCCAGTCGGAACATGATGGTATTAGAAGAATTCGGATCAACCGCGCCGATGGCAGCTAGGAGAGTCTTGTGTTGGTTAGGGAATTTTTGCAAGACCTCGAGCATCGACATAGCACAAGCAGCTTGTTCTAGGTCCTCTACAATATTATAGTTTTGAGCTACCCAAGCATTGGGATTGAAGACGGCTCTTTGAATCATGCTCTTGGGTGGATGCAACACTGACTCTAAAGAAGGATTCTTGATGGTGAGAGAAGCGTGCGGTACGGTGACATTGGGAATGGAAGTGGAATCTTTTTCAGTATTACTTCCAACGGGTTCCTTCGGAGAGATGCAGTCATACGAACGGGAACGTGTGTTCAAGTTGACGGTCTCACTACACATCATGAGAACATTCGCGGTGGAGGATGCCTCTCCCTGGGAAGGAGAGGTTTGTGCAATCAGCTGTTGGTTCTTAGTGGGGAAGGGATCATTGAGAACTGCGGTAATAGAGTTTTCTTTAAGAAACTTATGTACTTCGTCTCGGTGGGGACATTCTTTTGAGAAATGGTCTCCACCACATAGCAAACAAGGATACTTCAACTTCCTCTTTTGTTTGGTGTCTTCGTGGGTGGACTTGGGATCCTATTGGTTAGAATATTTCTTAGGTTTCCCTTTGTTTTTCTTCTTACCATCGGATTTCTGAGATGAAGATGATTGCAGAGAATTCACCTCTTCGGTGGAGGCAGGAGCAGTGGACTTGGTAGTGTTGTGTCCAGCCTGTGGTGGTGATGGGGAAGAACCATGGGGGTTCGACGAGCCACTAGTTTGAGTAGAAGGCTGGGAGGTAAGGGAACCAATGATGCCATCGGCCTGTGGTTCCTTGGGTGGTTTCGTAGGGTCATACGTAGGGCGAGGTGCATCAGGAACAATTTCATATAATGTGCCGGATTGAGCATAGACCAAGTCTAAGTAATGGGCACGGGAAATAGCATGTTCCTCAGTGGCGGCCCCTCCCATAGCTACGTCTCGAGCTATGATAGGTAAAAGTGACTTTGTGAACCAGTCGGCTAAGAGTTGGTCCATAATATGAGCCTTAATAAGACGTCGTCTTCACCGCCATTCATGAATATGATTTGAAATATGAGTGGCAGTTTCTGGCAAAGGGAGGTCAATAAGTCTGTACCAATCTCATAGCGGATGGGTAACTAGAAGTGGGTCAAAAAAGACATAGCTAGAGAGAAAAAATCTGGAAAAGAATTGGGTGGTAGTTCAATATACCACTTGGTAGCTGGGCCGGTGAGATCCCGTTGAAATAACCTGAGACGGATCGAGTCGTCCATCAAGGGGTTGGATGAACACCATAAATGGTATGTCATCACATGGTTTTTTGGATCTTCACCAGGCTTGCCATCAAATTTGGGAATATCTGATGGTAGTTTCACCAGAATAGGTGGACAATTACGTCCGTGGAAGATGGGGTCATTAGTCAGACGAGAAAAATCGGGTAAGTCCAACATAGCCAAAAAGGGCAGTTGTTGGTTCGGCTGTGGGTACTGATAGTACTGGTATGCATGTATGGACTAGTAGGACCTTGCATCGACTGTTTGTAGGGTGTCCTCGGAGGGAATTGACCGTAAGGGTATGTGTCGCTCGGACCATATGTGGGTCCATTGCCATAATAAGGTGGTCCATTACCATAATAAGGTAGTCTGTTACCATAAGGTGGGGGTCTTCCACCACCGCCGAGAGGCGGTGGGCCACTTCCAAATGGTGGGGGTCTACCGCCACCACTGGGATAGGATGGGGCTCCACCGCCTCCACCGGGATAATGTGGGCTACCACCGCCTCCGCTGGGAGGAGGTGGTGCTCCATCGTCGCCACCGAAAGGGTAAGGGACACCTCCTCCACCTCCACCAGGATAGGATGGTCCTCCACCACCACCACCAGGATGGGATGGGCCTCCACCACCACCACCAGGATAGGATGGTCCTCCACCACCACCACCAGGATGGAATGGTCCTCCACCATAAGGTGGATTTCCACCACCACTGGGGGGGGTGGACCTCCACCTCCGCCTGAAGGGGGAGGGCCTCCACCTCCGCCGCCAGGAGGGAGGGCCGTGGTTTCCAGAATGAGGTGGTCCTCCGCCAGAAGGTAAAGGCCTGCCTCCTCTGGAATTGTGTGTGGGCCCGCCGCCTCCGATGGGAGGTGGGGGTGGACCAAACGAGGGTGGTGGGACTTGAGGGACTATAGGTGGGGGTCCATGTTGTAAAACATTTTGTTGCCCCCATAGAGTGTATGGATTTCCGGGATAAGGTATCCCATGGAGTGCGTTTCCGAGATTGAGTTGTCTTGACACAGGGTTAAGATAACCTGGATACGCTTGACTCCATGGTGGTTGAATTACATTGGATGGTCCCCCAACATGGGATAATCCCATGGTGGAAGGTCTGGCAGGTAAGGAATTTCCAACAGAAGGACCAATGGGAACTCCTCCTCTAGTATTATGGTGAGGAGATGGGGGTTTCCCCCCAGCAACAACTTGCTGACCACTAATCAAAGGTTGACCCAAAGTGGGTTGTTGACTATCTACTGTGGGATTAACATTACTTGTAAGGAAGGTAGGGGGTAAAGAGTATCCTCCTCGCGAGTTTTGGGGTGGGGGAGGAATGGGTAACGTAGCCACGACAGTAACAGGTGTATTGGATTGTTGTCCTTCAACAGATTGAGTCATTTGAGGTATAGAACTGGTCTCTTGTCTAGGGGGAATATGTGCAGGAGTTGAGGGTTAACCAGATTCATAAGTGGTCACATGTTGGCTGGATGATTCCGGTGAGTCAAAAGATAAATAACGACTTGCAAGTGGTTGATAAGGAGGTAACGTTGGGTCTTCAGCCCTTCGTAAAAGACTTCGTCTTCGAAACCCCTCATCCATAGCACCTAATCGAGTCAACTGCTCACGATAAGGTGCCAGAGGGTCATCAGGAGTAGTCCAACTGGGTGGGGAAGTGTTGTAGGTACAACAGATCCCATGCTTCATTTGATCATGGGAGCCCCAATTTTTTGTAAATACAAAGGTATTTGGGTAAGTTTATTATTATAACGAGGTTTTTAAACCTTGTTTGTATGATCTCATACCTTTGCTTTTGGTTTGTGTAATTATCGTTTTCCCTTGGAAAAAATTCTAAGTTTTGGGTTGTTTTCTTGACTTGCGAAAAGCCTTCAATTCTTTCAAAATGTTATTTTCTTCCCGCAAACTCGAAAACCCGCAATTTCCCAATTGAGGATTGCGCGAATTGATTGTTCTTTCTTTTCGAAGTTGTGTCATCTCGCAACCTGCAAACCGAAATTGTTGATTGCGGGAAGACTTTGTTAATATTTTTTGGGAAATTTCGATTCCGCAACTTGAAACCCGCAATTGCGGATTTCGGATTGCGGAAAGTTGCTATTTTAAATAAATCACGTTGTGTGTTCCCGCAACCCGAACCCGCAATTGCGGATTGCGGGATGCGGAAAATGTTATTTTAGTTTTAAAGGTTGTTTTCATTTCCGAAACCCACAACCCGCAATTGCGGGATTGCGGATTTCGGAAACGCTTTTGTCCGTTGTTTTGTATTTTGTAATCCTGCAACCCGCAATTGCGGATTGCGGGAACCTTGAATAAAGTTTGAAAATAAGATCTATGACCTGATCCCGCATCCCGCAGGGGTTAATCCCGACCACTCATTTCTTTTAATCCTACGGTTCATATTTGACCCGACAAAAATCGATAAATATACGATTTTTTCTATTTTTCTTTATCATTTTCATTATCGGAATTTACTTTGCTACATGGATTTTACTGTGGATTTCTTACCAGGGGTCATTCTCATGAATTTTCAGTTATTTTCAGGTTGGTTTGTTGTCATTTTCGCATTTGCTATTTACAGTTTTGTTGTTTTGGGTTTAGTTTTGATTTTTTTGTTTATTTATTTACCGGAATTTCCAAGGTTTGCCAAAATGTCACGGAACACTCGGTCTAGGACAATTCACAGGGATTTGCTGACCAAAAGATCTGAATTTCGGTATCTTCTCAGATACCAGTGAGAGGGTTACTGAAACTTATCAAATGGACTGGTCCAAAATTTATTTAATCTTTGATAATGATGACCTTTCAAACATTAAAGAAGACCGACCTGCATATGAGAAGATTAGTGCTTCTCAATTGCATGCCATTGCTGCCCGTCCTGCTATCTTACCTTACACGGACCCAACTAAATGGATATTGGACAATGCTAACCCTAAAGACCGGTCATTTAATGACAGTACGGGGTCACAATTGACAACTTTCTTCCATGAAGTCTTTATCAGAGCTTTTGCTCTTAAGCCGGTTGTGCAGACCCTTAGTCCTGAATTCATACAATCCTCTAAAACCAGGTACAATTTCGACGAAATGTTGAAATCATGGATGATTAAACCTAGCAAGTTTGTGCCAAAGGTTGATAACCTCTACCCAATTTCCTGGTTCAGGGAGCCTTATTCTTTACTAGCAGCCATGCTCTGCAGGATCTTTGGCCATCCAAATTGTTCAGTCTTTAAAGTTGAATGGGCTCCAATAGCTCATCATGTCTTAACAAAGGGTGAATCCTTCCCTTGGGAGTTTATCTTGTCACTGGAACTTAAAACAACTATCCAATACTATCAAAAGGCACCTTCCCTGAGGAAGCCACACTTCTTCTTCTCAACCTACATTATTGATGTCTTTTGCTCAGAGTTCCAATATCCTAACTTGGGATGGAATTGGACCCCTGCATATCCACCAGTTCATATCTATCACTCAGCACTATGCGAGAGCAATTTCGTGCGCTTACTTTATGACATTTGTGACCATTTCATGGGTACCATTTATTTCAAGATATTCAGACAAGAGGCACCTACCTTTTCAGCTGATGCCAAGGCCTTCATCAATACAATTGGTGATTGGTATGTCTATGAGTCCTATTCATATATCAGAGTTTGGGGAAGTGACACTGTTCATCTTCTGCCTAGAATAGTGCCTGACAGATTGGTCATTCAAGAAGTCTCTTATCAGACTGTTACTAATGGTGTCTACTGAAAACTCACTGGTCCCAAAAAGAAAGGTTGGCCTAAATTTTCTTTAAACCTTGGACCATTAGTCATCCCAACCTCAAATTGGGCTGCAATGCTTGGTGACCAGGCGTCTCCTTTAAAGTTGGGTTTTGCCCCCAAAAGGAAGCATGATCCTAAGAAATTCCTTGATGCACATTTTAAAAAATATCATATGAAGATGCACTATAACCATGAGGAACTTCCAGATGACTCTATCTACCAAGGAGTGAATACATTTTCTAAGGTCCTGGCTAGGGCCAAGAGCATAGATGAGAAGCATCAGATTATGCAATATCAGAGAGAAATTAAAGCTAAAGTCTTGAGCTACAGAACGATGGAAATGAATCTGCTTGAGCAAATGAGAAAATATAGAGCAGAAAGGGAGAACCAGTAGGCTAATTCCCCTCTAATGCTTACTTATCCAGATGGGAATAAAGGTAAAGCCCCAATGGAGAATCCTCCTGAGGTAAAAACAACTGAACAGTCCAAAGTCTTGTTACAAACCTCTCATCATTTGAAGCAGGAGTTAGCACAGCTGACTTTAGTATTGGATACCCAAACAATCGAACCTCCTAAGCTTCCTATGGATATTCAAGTGACCAATGTAGCCGCACAGGTATGTGATGATCTAATAATAGATGAGGCCAACCTAGCTAAGACACAGAAAATCATGATCCCTACATCACATGTTCCCACTGTTGATATTATTGATAGTGATATTGATGATGAAGCACATCATCCAGTATCTGTGACTGTAGAAGTGACTGGAGGAGTGACTGAAGATTCACAAGCAGTTACAGATTTGTTAGACACTATTGAGATGGATCACTCTTTTTCTTATCAACGGGTATTGGAGGTTACTACTGCTCCTGACATTACAACTTCATCACTTTTGTTGTCATCTATTCAATATCTTTCTACTTTGTCTCCACGGGTGATTCCACCATTTTCCATATCACAACTTTTTCATACTTTGACTTCCAGAGCCACTCCATTTTTAGATAACTCATTTCCATTTTCCATTCCCCCATCTGTTATTACAGAGGTCCAGTCTTCAATTGTCCCTCAGCAATTACCCATATCTACTTTATCATTACCCACTATGGATGAGCCACCCTCAATTCCCTCTTCATCATCACCTGTTAATGATGATCATGTTCCACTCTATGAGGCCTTTACTTCAGTTCCTTCTCCAACCCATGTCTCATCAGTTCCTCAGATTGTCTCTACCCCTCTGACTACTCCTCAAGTTACCATGTCTATACCTGGTCCCAGTGTCACTCAAACACCTTCATTAATTTCAACAAAGAATGTCATCTCAATTTCTTTGAAAATAATAACTGAATATGAATATGATGTTGTTGTCCCTCTTGGACATTATTTCTACAGTAAAGAAAATAAAGCAGTGATAAATAGGGGTAAGAAGAGAAGCAGGGATCAAGGTGGATTAGAAGTATCTGATCCAAATCAGATAATATGGGCTTAGCAAACAAATGACTCCCAGACAGGAGCAATGGATACAGTTGCAGCCTTAGGGGCATTTGCTGGTGCAAACCTTGATTCAGTCCAAGTACTGAATAGGGAGATTGATCATAAGAAGGCACAATTGGAAAGGCTTGAAGAAGAGTTAGTAAAGACCAAGGAAGAACATGAGATTTATGTTGCTGATCTTAGGAGGATATGGGGAGATAGGTTAGAGGATTTGGAGCGAATCAATACCTCTCTTCAGGCTGAAATTCGTAATGTACAAGTTGAGAATTCTGCCAATACACAGAAGATAGCCTTACTGGAAAAGCAATCTGAGGATGCAACTGCAAGTGCAGCCTCTTCTAGTCTCTCTAATTTCTCACCCTAGGAATTTAAGGATTTGGCCCTTCAGGTCAATGAAGAGAATCATAAATTACTGGAGAAGCTATTTTACACCCTGGATGAGATTAGGGAAACTCATATGACTTTTGGTAATATGTATGGTCCCCTTGAAGAGCATAAATCCAAAAGGCTGCAAGCTTCTCAGGCAAGTCAAAACATTGGGGAGTGGCAGAGGTATATGAAGAACATACCAGAAGACATCCCCATTCTTAACAGTTTTCAGTTCAAGAAAATGAGAGCTGCATTGAATACTTGGCTTGATCTTAATGAATCAGTTGAAGACATTCTTAAGAAAGTAGATCTATAACTTCTTGGGATGAGTTTGAAAGATTGTTTATCTAGAATTTTGGGGATGATTAAACTCCACAATATCTAGTCTTAGAATTGTCTTCTATGAAGATGAGAGGTAAAGAAAGGGTCAAATATTACAATCAGATATTTTCTTATCTAAAGAATAGAATCCCTGCCATTGTTCTTCCTGCAGAACAACTGTTGGTTTCCTATTATGAAAAAGGCCTATCTGTACCTATTGCAATGTGGGTCAAAAGAGCACATAAGGACAACTTGTTTGAGGCTTATGCTAAATCCATTCAGGTTGAAAAGAATATCTATTGTCTGAAAGATAATCCAGATGCTTTAGAAGAACAACCTTCCCCATCTAGAAAGAAAACTGATAATGCTCCCAAACCCACTACCCAAAACAAAGATGCCTTTGAAATGATAGGTATTAAGAAGTTTCTCTAGAAAATGTCAAGTGAGATGGTTGATTTAAAAAATAATAATAGTGAGAGTCAAAATAATAATAGAGGTTTTGCAAGGCCGCCTTTTAGGAGACCTTATCAACCTCCCTAAAATCCACCACCTCCTAATCCTAATGAAGGCTTAACATCTGAAGAAATTTATTCTATATTCAAATATTTGGCCACATAATCACAAAATTCCCCTGAAGCTTCTGAAGATCAAACAAACCAAGACCCACAGTTACCAGAACAAGGAGAAGAAGAAGAGGATCCACATATTAATACTGTAAGCTATTTTTCTGAACTCCCAATGAATGAAGAAGGAGAAGAACCTGAGACAGTGTTCAATGTTCAACATTCTTACAATACTAGATCAAGACCACAACCTGCTCAGTAACCTTCATCTTCAATGGCACCTCCCAACAAAAGCAAAACTGTTCCTCAAAAGGATACAGTCATTCCTGAAATAGAGTACAGTTTACCTGAAGATTTGAAAAGAGTTAAAGCAAATATTTCTTTGTTTGAACTTCTGAAAATCCCTTCTATGAGGGATTCTTGATCTAAAAGCATGATAGTCAAACAACCAAGGGAATCACAAAAAAATAACTTAGACTCTTTTACCAAACCAGAAGATTAGAAATCTGGAAGCAATAGGATGCCTCCTTTCTTGCTTACCTTTGAAATCTTCAACAGAAATGTACACAATTGCATGATAGACTCTGGTGCTTCTTCCAATGTGATGCCCCTTGTCTGTCTGCAGAAAACTTAATGCCACTTGGGAACCTTGTCCTACTCAGATTGTCTAGCTTGATAGATCTAAAGTAAGAGTAGTGGGGATATTGAGAAATGTATTGTTGACATTATCTTTTGATCCTCGGATTCACCAAACCATTGATATTGTTGTAGCTGACATCCCTGAAGCCTATGGAATGTGGCTGAGCAGAGATTGGTCAAAGAAGCTCAAGGGATACTTTGCCACTGATTGGTCTCACCTATGGCTACCCTACAATGGACAACCAAACAAGATTAAGATCAGTAGGGAACCATTTATGAAGCAAACAGTCACTGACCTTAATGATTCAAGTGAACCTGCTTGTTATTTCAGTTCACATATTGAGCATTTTACATTTGATACCTTCTTTGGGGATTTTCCACCTGATTCTTCACCAGATGAGAATGTACAAAATGAATCTCATATTGCCAATGTTACTACTGTACCATTCTCTAGAACTATTGTACATAATGTGTATAATGTTAATACAAATTTTAGGATTGATCCTATTGCATGGACTTTATTCTTTGATGGCTCCAGATCCAAGGATGTAGCTGGTGCAGGTTGTGTCCTTATTGATCCAAAAGGGACTAAAACCATGATTGCTTGTAGACTTGAATTTGAATGTACAAATAATGTAGTTGAATATGAGGCTTTGGTGCAAGGACTCAAAAAAGCTATTGATATGGGTGCACAAGTGATAGAATGTTTTGGAGATTCCGAAATCATAGTTAAACAGGTAAGAAATAAGATACATTGTTTGTCTCCACGTTTAACTAATTACCAAAAAATGGTTAGGGATCTCACTAATTCTTTCACGCATTCAACATCAAGTATGTCCCTAGGTCACAGAACTTTGATGCTGACCTTTTAGAAAATACTGCATCTAGGTTGATTCCACCAGAAGGCTTTTCACCTAAAACCTTTTCAATAGAACTCATGTACATGCCTTCCATCCCTGATAATGTAACAAACTGGAAAGTGTTTGATGATGATCAGCAAATCCTATATTTTCTCTCAGCTCAAGATACCTTTCAAGATATGGCAATAGATGAGGCTGAGCATGAAAAATCTCTATCTGATCCTTCTAACATTATCCCAAAATCAGTGATCAACCTAGAAAATTTCTATGACTTACAAGATAAGTTTAAACACAAGACCAACTGTAAGACATAGAGTTCATCTCTGAACTATGAGCCAGTCAACTGAACAGAATCCCCGATTCATCAACCTTAGGGTTGACTGCCCTGTTGATGAAAGAAGAGCTTTTATCAGATTGTGTGAAGAGTACAAAGATGTTTTTGCATGGACCTATGATGAACTAAAAACCTTTGATACTATCATTATGCATCATAACATACCGATGAAGCCAGAAGTCAAACCTTACCAACAGAAACTGAGAAAGATGCACCCTAGTTTGGAACCCTCTGTAAAGAAAGAACTTGAGAAGTTGTTGACATCTAGAATCATATTCCCTGTTAGACACACACAATGGATAGCAAATTTAGTACATGTTCGAAAAAAGAATGGGGAAATCAGACTTTGTGTCAATTTCATAAATTTGAACAGAGCTTCTGAAAAGGATAACTACCCTGTTCCTCCCATGGAACAGATTCCGTAAAAGGTAGCTGGGTCAGAGATGTTCACTTTCCTAGACGGTTTTTCAGGGTACAAACAAGTCATGGTTGCCCCTG
The DNA here is from genome assembly GCA_027924585.1 of Larix kaempferi. Lineage (NCBI taxonomy): Eukaryota > Viridiplantae > Streptophyta > Pinopsida > Pinales > Pinaceae > Larix > Larix kaempferi. The sequence goes on along the minus strand of BSBM01000632.1, from coordinate 24,784,021 downwards.
ATGACCAACTAAAAACAGCTTTCAGAACCCCCTGGGGTACCTTTGCTTACAGGCGAATGCCCTTCAGATTGATAAATGTGGGAGCCACATTCCAGAGAGATATGGATATAGATTTCAGAGGTTTGATGCATAATTCTGTCATAGTATACTTAGATGATATCACTATCTATTCGAAAAAACGACATGAACACTTATCTGCTTTGAAACAGGTTTTTGAACGCTGCAGGAAGTACGGGATTTCCCTGAACCCCAAGAAGTCCATATTTGCAGTAACAGAAGGTAAGCTCCTGGGTTTCATTGTTTCTAAGGAAGGTATGATTATTGATCCTGAACTAACTGAAGCTATTTCAAAGATCGGTTTGCCTGGTTTGCGCAAAGCCATGCAATCATTCCTCGGTAAGATCAATTTTGTATGTAGGTTTGTTCCAAATTTTGCACAAATTGTTAAGCCATTACAACAATTTGTTAAAAAAGATGTACATTTTAGCTGGTCTCAAGAACAGAAGGATGCATTTGTTGAAATTCGAAGGGCAATTGCAGAAGCCCCTGCTCTCATGTCCCCAAATTTCAATAAGGATTTTATTCTATATACTTTCGCTATTGATTTTTCTTATGCAGCTGCCTTGACACAGAAGCATGATAATGATGCTGAGATTCCAATTTCGTTCATGAGCTCAACGTTTAAGGGAGCAGAACTTAACTACTCCCAAATTGACAAGAAGGCTTATTAAGTTTACAAGTCTGTGAAATATTACAGGTCGTACTTATTAAAATATCGAATGAAGGTGATTGTGCCATACAATGCCATCAGAAACGCGTTGGTCCAGAAAGAACTAGGCGAGAAAAGAGCCCATTGGATGACATCTTTGCAGGAATATGACCTGGAAATCAGGTCAACAAAGATTGTAAAAGGGCAAGGTTTGTGCCTGCTTACTTCTCATTCGAATGATCCTGTTCAGCAGCACATTGAATGGGAGCAGGAGGAAAATGTTCCTACGGGTTTTGTTAATGCCATAAATACTCCAGCATCTGACTGGTACGATCATATCAAGTTTTTTCTAAACCATGGGTTTGCTCCTAAAACCCTAGATTTCAAAAAACACAAAGCTTTAAGATTAAAGGTTTCCCTTTATCAATTTATTAATGGAGTTTTGTTTAGAAAAAATTATGATGGAGTTTTCCTTAGATGTTTGGAGAAAAATGAGACTGATGACATTCTTTTTCAATTTCATGCAGGACTTGTTGGAGGCCATTTTTCAGGTGAAACCACAGCACACAAGATTCTCAGAGCTGGATATTATTGGCCTACCCTGTTTAAAGATGCTTATGCTCATGTTAGAAGGTGTGAACCATGTCAAAAGTGTGCAGGGAAATTCAAAAAACCTGCTTTTCCTCTGCAGCCAGTAACAATTCAATTTCCATTTCAACAATGGGAACTCAATTTTGTTGGACCAATTAATCTTGTTTCCTCCATACAACATAGGTATATCCTTACAGCAACTGACTACTTTACCAGATGGGTAGAGGAAGTACCTCTTAGGCAGTGTAACACAAACCAAGTAATTTCTTTCCTTGACAGCCAGATAGTTACAAGGTTTGGTGCTTCTGAGTATCTTGTCTTTGACAATGCATCCTACTTTTCCTCAATTGATTTGACACGGCATGCCCTTGAAAAAGGGATCAAACTAAAATTTTCTGCCAATTATTTTCCATAGGGTAATGCTCTTGTTGAATCTTCTAACAAGAACGTGATAAATATTTTGAATAAGACAGTATCCTCTCATCACAAATATTGGCACACACAGCTTTATAATGCTCTTTGGGCATATCGAATCACCCCAAAGGCAGCTATTGGAAACTCTCCCTATTGTCTGGTCTATGGCAAGGAAGCCATCCTACCATCTAACCTTACCATTCCCGCATTACAGCTAGCCCAATCCATTCAAGAAGATGATTCCTCTCCTCTTCAACAGAGAATTGATACCTTGCTTAAGTTGGAGGAAGACAGAAAAATGGCTAAAAATAAATTATATCATCATCAACAGATGGTTAAGAGATGGTTCGATGAGAAATCCTCTTCTGACAGGGAATTTTCAGTAGGAGATTTGGTATTGAGATGGGATAAGCAACATAAGGATAAAAATGATTATACCAAGTTTTATCACCTTTGGCTAGGACCTTTCATTGTTATAGAAAAGATTGGTCCTAGTACTGTTCGATTACAGACATTGGAAGGGGTTATTGACACCTATCCAGTGAATGTTTCTCTGCTTAAGAAGTATTTTTTCTGAACAATTTGATGCACTTTGTACATAATTTTGGAGTGTTTTGCATTTTCTTTGTTTTGATTGGTTTTCTTTTACTGGTTTTCCTTTTTTTTAATAAACTCCATAGATTTGGTAATGGTTGATGGTCAACTTGTCTCTAGGATAATCTGAACTGAAGTTTTGGAATGCTCTGTCAATATTGTATTTTCTCAACCTATGTCTGAATTTGTTTTACAAAGAATAGACAGTCATTAATTGCAGAACTTTGATTGATACCTTTCCACCTTGGTCATTATCCTATACATGCTTTATTTGTTTAATTAAGGTTGTGGAAAGTGACTGGCCTTCTTATCCTATGTTTCATTAGTGTAATACAGCATATCTCAATAGCCTGGTCAACCTTTATCTGCTCTGGATCATATCACAGTCACCTTGAAAAATAATATTACTTAATAATTGTGGATTACAAGATGGGGGGTCTTATTGCAAGCCAACCCATTAGGTTCATAGATGTGAGTGGAATGACATCTTCACACCAAGCCACCAAACTTGGAATATGACTTTCAGTTTACTGAAAGGTGGAAGATCCTATCACGGGTCGGTCCATTCATGATCTTCAAAGCATCGGCGAGTAACGCCACTATCATATGGTCACCAAGCCATGGTGGTGTCTTGTAATTCACACCCTAATAAAATTTATGTTTTACTTTTTCTTTATAAGACAATGCTGTATGTAAGGATATGGGGTTCTTATCACGAGCCATCCCTGCCATGATCATGGGGTTGATTTTGGACTGAAATTATCTTTATGTGGTCACCAAGCCATGATAATTGCTTTCAGTGTCACAGCTGGAAGACAAGGAGTCTCATTATTGAGCTAGCTTGTTCAGTTTCCAAATCAGGTCTGTGAGTGGAATTGCCATAATCTGATCACCAAGTCAGGGAAGTGGTCTTATATAAACAAGGTCTTATGTACCGCTTTCCCTTTTGTTTCAAAAGAAAAGATATAAAAAAAATGTGAATATTTCCAAAAGAACTATTTGTATATAATAAAGCAATTAATAAATAAAGGTGATTGATGATTTGGATATCCAGAGTAGTTTTAAGCTTACCCCCAGGTTCATCTAAAAGTTGTCTTCCTATCATTACATATTGGAAAAAGGTCCTTGTTATTTCTTAAATATCTTTATCATATTTGCATTATCTTTAAATTGATCATGGATGGGAGTATATCAATCTTATGTTTAATTCTGTTGATTGATTGTCCTTTTATAAACATTTTCTTAAAATTCAGGTTGAAAATCAGTTGGCTGACATACTTTCTTTAACTGAAGTTTTGTTTGTAGAGATAACTGGTTCTTCCCAGCCAGTCGCCATTTGTTGTAGGTACAACAGATCCCATGCTTCATTTGATCATGGGAGCCACAATTTTTTGTAAATACAAAGGTATTTGGGTAAGTTTCTTATTATAACGAGGTTTTTAAACCTTGTTATGTATGATCTCATACCTTTGTTTTTGGTTTGTGTAATTATCATTTTCCCTTTGAAACATTTCTAAGTTTTTGGTTGTTTTCTTGACTTGCAAAAAGCCTTCAATTCTTTCAAAATGTTATTTTCTTCCCAAAAACCCGAAAACTTGCAATTTCGCAATTGCGGATTGTGGAAATTGATTGTTCTTTCTTTTCGAAGGTGTGTCATCCCGCAACCCGCAACCCGAAATTGCGGATTGCGGGAAGACTTTGTTAATATTTTTTGGGGAAATTTCAATTCCGCAACCTGAAACCCACAATTGCGGATTTCGGATTGCGGAAAGTTGCTATTTTAAATAAATCGCGTTGTGTGTTCCCGCAACCCACAACCCACAATTGCGGATTGTGGGATGCAGAAAACGTTATTTTAGTTTTAAAGGTTGTTTTCATTTCTGAAACCCACAATTGCGGGATTGCGGATTTCGGAAATGCTTTTGTCCATTGTTTTGCATTTTGTAATCCTACAACCCGTAATTGCAGATTGCGGATTGCGGGAATCTTGAATAAAGTTTGAAAATAAGATCTATGACCCGATCCCGCATCCCGCACGGGTTAATCTCGGCCGCTCATTTCTTTTAATCCTACAGTTCATATTTGACCCGACAAAAATCGATAAATATACAATTTTTTCTATTTTACTTTATCATTTTCATTGTCAGAATTTACTCTGCTGCGTGGATTTTACTGTGGATTTCTTACCAGGGGTCATTCTCACGAATTTTCGGTTATTTCCAGGTTGGTTTGTTGTCATTTTCGCATTTGCTATTTACGATTTTTCTATTTTGGGTTTAGTTTTTATTTTTGTTTTTATTTATTTACCGGAATTTCCAAGCTTTGTCGAAATGTCACAGAACACTCGGTCTAAGACAATTCACAGGGATTTGCTGACCAAAGATCTGAATTTTGGTATCTTATCAGATACCAGTGAGAGGGTTATGAAACTTATCAAATGGACTGGTCCAAAATTTATTTAATCTTTGATAATGACGACCTTTCAGACATTAAAGAAGACCGAACTGCATATGAGAAGATTAGGGCTTCTCAATTGCATGCCATTGTTTCCCGGCCTGCTGTCTTACCTTACACGGACCCAGTTAAATGGATAGTGGACAATGCTAACCCTAAAGACCGGTCATTTAATGACAGTACGGGGTCACAATTGACAACTTTCCGCCCTGAAGTCTTTATCAGAGCTTTTTCTCTTAAGCCGGTTTTGCAGACCCTTAGTCCTGAATTCATATAATCCTCTAAAACCAGGTACAATTTCGACGAAATGTTGAAATCATGGATGATTAAACCTAGCAGCTTTGTTCCAAAGGTTGATAACCTCTACCCAATTTCCTGGTTCAGGGAGCCTTATTCTTTACTAGAAGCCATGATCTACAAGCTCTTTGGCCTTCCAAATTGTTCAGTCTTTAAATCTGAATGGGCTCCAATAGCTCATCATGTCTTAACAACGGGTGAATCCTTCCCTTGGGCATTTATCTTGTCACGGGAACTTAAAACAGCTATCCAATACTATCAAAAGGCACCTTCCCTAAGGAAGCCACACTTCTTCTTCTCATCCTACATTATTGATGTCTTTTGCTCAGAGTTCCACAATCCTATCTTGGGATGGAATTGGACCCCTGCATATCCACCAGTTCATAGCTATCACTCAGCACTATGCGGGAGAAATTTTGTGCCCTTACTCTATGACATTTGTGACCATTTCATGGGTACCATTTATTTAAAGATATTCAAATAAGAGGCACCTGCCTTTTCAGTTGATGCCAAGGCCTTCATCAATACAATTGGTGATTGGTATGTCTATGTGTCCTATTCATATATCAGAGTTTGGGGAAGTGACATTGTTCATCTTATGCCTAGAATAGTGCTTGACAGATTGGTCATTCAAGAAGTCTCTAATCAGACTGTTACTGATGGTGTCTATAGAAAACTCACTGGTCCCAAAAAGAAAGGTTGGCATAAATTTTCTTTAAACCTTGGACCATTAGTCATCCCAACCTCAAATTCGGCTGCAGTGCTTGGTGACCAGGTGGCTCCTTTAAAGTTGGGTTTTTCCCCCAAAAGGATGTTAGGATATTCCTATACTCCATCCTAGTCCTACCAGCATTTTCATCCTTTGAATTTTCAATCTTGCATGCATTCCTGCATGCTGCCCAGTCATCCGGTTGATACCTCCATCACCTAGTCCCTAGTCTTCCATCACTCGGGAGCTTATTTCCACTCAGATTAAGCCCTCCTAGCCAGTGATGCACCCACATCTCACCATCCACTTGATAAAGGTGCCCTTCTTCACCTACTAGTCCAGTTGTCTTCTGTTAACTGAGTTCTCTCCTTGATTTTAGGCTTGACTCACTCTTAATTGACCTTACCACTCCGATGGACCTCCAGTGTGACTAGACTGCTCATTCTGACTTCAGTTAGCTCCTCATGCGCCCTTCACTGAGCCTCCTTCATTCAGTTAGTTCTAGTTACACTCAGTTACACCTACCACACTCAGTTAGACTCAGTTTGACTGATGGTTGACAGTTACTTGAGCATTGATGACTCCACTGATGATGAGATAGACTTCTAGTTGTGCTCCGATGACACTCCAGTGATCCTATGATCACTCCATGAAGGCTAATTCAAATTTCCACCTTGGCATTCGAATCCTCGTGCATTGTACTACTTATTTGTCGATATTGTGATTAATTAATTAGTGGGTGTGAAGTATTTTTGCTTCTATCTGAGTTCTACTATATTATTATTCTGTTGCTCATCTTATTATATTGACCACTCTTAATCTTATTCCTAAATTCTTTCATTGTGAGGTATACATCATCTCTTAGATCTGCTGTGAGGATTTTCACAAAGGAAGCATGATCCTAAGAAATTATTTAATGCACATTTTAAACAATATCATATGAATATGGACTATGTCCATGAGGAACTTCCAGATGACTCTATTTACCAAGGAGTGAATACATTTTCTGAGGTCCTGGCTAGGGCCAAGAGTATAGATGAGCAGCATCAGATTATGCAATATCAGAGAGAAATTAAAGATAAAGTCTTGAGCTACAGAACGATGGAAATGAATCTGCTTGAGAAAATGAGAAAGGATAGAGCAGAAAAGGAGAACCAGCAGGCTAATGCCCCTCTAATGCTTACTTATCCAAATGGGAATAAAGGTAAATCCCCCATGGAGAATGCTCCTAAGGTAAAAACAACTGAACAGGTCAAAGTCTTATTGCAAACCTCTCATCATTTGAAGCAGGAGTTAGCACAACTAAATTCAGTATTGGATAGCCAAACAATCGAACCTCCTAAGCTTGCTATGGATATTCAAGTGACCACTGTAGCTGCACAGGCATGTGATGATCTAATAATAGATGAGGCCAACCCAGCTCAGAGACATCAAATCCTGATCCCTACATCACAGGTTCCCAGTGTTGATATTATTGATAGTGATGTTGATGATGAAGCACATCATCCAATATCTGTGACTGTAGAAGTGACTGAAGATTCACAAGCAATTACAGATTTGTTAGACACTATTGAGATGGATCACTCTTTTTCTTATCAACACGTATTGGAGGTTACTACTGCTCCTGACATTACAACTTCGTCACTTTTTTTGTCATCTATTCAATATCTTTCTGCTTTGTCTCCAGGGGTGATGCCACCATTTTCCATATCACAACTTTTTCATACTTTGACTTCCAGAGCCACTCCATTTTCAGATAACTCAGTTCCTTTTTCCACTCCCCCATCTATTATTGTAGAGGTCCAGTCTTCGACTATCCCTCATTAATTACCCATATCTACTTTATCATTATCCACTGTGGATGAGCCACCCTCAATTCCCTCTTCATCATCACCTGTTAATGATGATCATGTTCCACTCTCTGAAGCCTTTACTTCAGTTCCTTCTCCAACCCATGTCTCATCAGTTCCTCAGATTGTCTCTACCCCTCTGACTACTCCTCAAGTTACCATGTCTATACCTGGTCCCAGTGTCACTCAAACACCTTCATTAATTTCAACAGAGAATGTCATCTCAATTTCTTCGGAAATAATAACTGAATATGAAGATGATGTTGTAGTCCCTCTTGGACATTATTTCTACAGTAAAGAAAATAAAGCAGTGATAAATAGGGGTAAGAAGAGAAGCATGGATCAAGGTGGATTAGAAGTATCTGTTCCAAATCAGATAATATGGGCTCAGCAAACAAATGACCCCCAGACAGGAGCAATGGAGACAGTTGCAGCCTTGGGGGAATTTGCGGGTGCAAACCTTGATTCAGTCCAGGTACTGAATAGGGAGATTGATCAGAAGAAGGAAGAATTGGAAAGGCTTGAAGAAGAGTTAGTAAATACCAAGGAAGAACATGAGATTTATGTTGCTGATCTCAGGAGGATATGGGGAGATAGGTTAGAGGATTTGGAGCGAAGCAATACATCTCTTCAGGCTGAACTTCGTAATGTACAAGTTGAGAATTCTGCCAATACACAGAAGATAGCCTTACTAGAAAAGCAATCCGTGGATGCAACTGCAAGTGCAGCCTCTTCTAGTTTCTCTAAGTTCTCACCCCTGGAATTTAAGGATTTGGCTCTTCAGGTCAATGAAGAGCATCATAAATTACTAGAGAAGCTATCTTACACCCTGGATGAGATCAGAGAAACTCATATGAATTTTTGTAAGATGTATGGTGCCCTTGAAGAGAAGAGATCCAAAAGGCTGCAAGCTTCTCATGCAAGTCAAAACAATGGTGAGTGGCAAAGGTATATCAAGAACATACCATAAGACATCCCCATTCTTAACAGATTTTAGTTGAAGAAAATGAGAGCTACATTGAATACTTGGCTTGATCTTAATGAATCAATTGAAGACATTCTTAAGAAAGCACAGGCTATGTTGAATATTGTAACTTCTAAGAATATTATATTTTTATATTATTTATTTCGGAGATGTTCCATACCTCCGATGTGATTATACTATGAATCCGGAGATGTTTATTCCTCCGAATTGGTTGTGGTAACTAGCGTTATTAGAACCACCATGTGGGGGTCGGCCCAGTCAGTTATAATAGGGTATTTAACCTAATGGTTAAATACGAGCCTACATGTACTTGTGTAAAATACATGTCAGTGTAGTGTATAAATAGAGGAGGTATGTTCCTCATTTGACACACACACACTTGAGAGAGGAGCACTTGTGGAGGAGAGGTCTGCTATGGTGGAGAAGGAGATCATGTCTTTGGTTTGCATCTTTGTATATTGCTGGTCATCTGTATTGAGGAAGCTTTACTGGGTTTTCTACCCCATGAGGGTTTCCCAGGATAAATCTGTGTCTCTTGTGTTTATGCTATGCTTGTTGTTTCTTCAGTGATCCTGTATATGCTATTATTGTGAAATGGAATGTAATGCTGCTATTTTCTGTCTTAGAATATTAAATTTTAACATGGTATCAGAGCTAACCTGAAGGAAGACAAGGTATGGCACTTACGACACTTGCTTTACTTACGACAATTTGAAGGTTAGGGTTTTACATAGCAAAAACCAGTCATCGTGGAACTTTCGCTATAAATCCATTTCTGCGAAGGTTCAGGGTCTGAAAAGTTTACAAGTCGAAGATAACATTCCCAGGTACCTTGTGTCCAAAGGGTACCCTCAGATTCGTTGTAATTTATGAGTTATGATCAGTACAAGTTAGGGTTTCTGCCTCTTCCAGATCTCAGTCAAAATCAGGTCACCTTGGAAAAAAGGTCATAACTTGGGCTAGGAAGCTCCAAATGAAATTTCGTAAAAAGTGACAGGTAGTATACAGACTGTATTATCCCAGAATACGTTTTCAGAGGACGAAGGTGAACCAGTGACACGTGGCACTCCGTACAAGTTCGCTCTCCTGTTTTATCCCATAAACAGGTCACGTTGCGACACTTGGCATAACTCTCTCTCAGAGAGTCCAATTGAGGTCAGACATGTCAATATGGAAATATAACAGGGAGAGCTATCTTAGGAAAATTTTTCAGAGGCCGAAGTTCAAACAGTGACACGTGGCACGCCGTACAAGTTCGCTCTCCTGTTTTATCCCATAAACAGGTCACGTTGCGACACTTGGCATAACTCTCTCTCAGAAAATCCAATTGAGGTCAGACCTGTCAGGATGGAAAGATGACATGTTAGGCTACTGCAGAAAACGTTTTCAAACCCTGTGGAGAAGAAATTTCAGGGTTATAGCAGAAACAATCAGGTGCATATTTCTGTCAAAACAGAATTATTTTTGGAGCACCTTTATTCATGACTTTTGGAATTTAGGGTTTCGGAGAAAGTTAGAATTTTTGGAATCGGAGTCCACAGCTGAATGCTACTCAGGAAAATTGAAATTTAGAGACCAAGATCAAATTTTTGGTTGAGTAGAAGACCGGGCTTCATCAAACCCTAGTTCGGGTTCCTGTCCAGAAGATCCAGAAGTTTCGAAGGCAATTTTGAGGGGTCAAATTTTGGAGATTTCAAAATTGGAGAATGCTAGGTTAATCAGCTCAGAAAGACACATTCTTCCATCCATTCAGAGGTGTGAAAGTCAAAGATTGAATTTTTAGGGTTTCTCTAGCAAACCCTAATCAAGCTCTAGATCAAGTTTCAGGGGGAGTTGAGGCTAAGGCCTTACATAAGAAGACTACAAAAGGTCTCGACAGGTATGACTTAAGGAGGTTCAGGTATGCCTTGAAATCTGATTCTTGATTAAGTTCATAATATGTTTGTCTTCATGTTATTTATTTGTACAAATGTTATTAATTGTCTTATCACCCTAGTAACAATATGAATGCATGTGAATGATCGAAGACATTCATTGATTAGGGCTATATGATTGTACTTATGCATTATGGTGTTGTGTAAGGTTGATGTTGTCTGCTAACAAGACACATGTACATCACAAAAGACAAATCAAGTTCCATGACCATGACAACATGAAGACAAAGACTCATGAGGTATGTATGACTTTGTTATATTATGTTTAACCTACGAGACATGCAGGTTCTAGCTCAGGATCTCTAAATCATTGAAGAGATTGTTTAGGTATGTTGTACATAACTAAGCAGGTATTCTAATCCAGGTATGTTTTCCTATGTCATGTTAGAATCTTACCTTGTGTAAGTATACTTGGTATGATTGGTTAGTAATCAAGGGTTTATGCATACTAGATCAAACAAGAATTTGCATGAGTAAAAGAAGACTTCCTTGAAACCCTGAATACTAATAATCATGACTGTACATATTCAAGATTATTTAGAATTATAATGTTTTGATAATATTGAGAATATACTAATGAATGTATGTTTGTGTATGAGATCATGAGGATGACACTATTGTACACTTGAGCATGCACAGTGGTACAGAATGAATAGAAGTTCAGAAGACATATAGAAGATCAAGCGGGAGACAACCACACAAACATAAAAGATAAGTATTTGAGTTGTTATTAGAAATAGTAAATGATATTGCTTGTATGCATATTTGTATTCCTAGGATATATCATGCTGAGTGTAAACATTCATAAAGCATTGAACAGTATACTACTAATATGCATATGATTGGTAAATTGGACAAACATTCCATTGTTTCTTATCTAGAATGAAACCTCTTTGCTGACATACTGAGAGCTGTGCACACTCTCGATAGTATGTTCTGGTAGAGATGGAAGGCATCTAGATAGCCACTATATGCATACAGGATATGGGAAAGTGTTGTGCCAAAGTATTGGTCAAAATAGTTGCATAACTATGTAAATGATATCTGTATGCATAGTAGGTTATCATGTCAATATGATTTGATGATTATGAAGTATTACTAATCATGTACTTAATTTTGATTTGTAGGAAAGATCATGATGAATGATGAACTCTGAACAAGCGATGGATGTTCAACAAAAGATTTACAAATCAAACACACTATAAAAAGCTTGTGGTTAAGAGATTCTCTTAGAAAGAGGAAGAGAATCATGATGAGATGTTTTGCTCCAAGGGACTAGATAAGACCATTCTCTTAATAATGTAATCAGGTTCTGTATGAGTTCCCAGGATCGGTAGTCAATTGATGAGCTTAATGATCATCATGGGTGATGTGGATCTCAACCTTTTCTACAAGGTTGAATATGGGTTCTATACACATATGACATGGATGCAAGAAGGAACTCACCATAGAGTTCGAATGATTTTGAGGCTCATATTAGTAGACCCATCTGATGAGAGATGGCACAGATAGATATGCAGAAGATCACTCAATGCTGAGTGTGAATAATGGACAATTGACAGCTTCATGACAAAGCTTGGGCTTTACAAGAAGTAAAACTGTTCCTAACCTTTACCTTAAGGTTGTGGATGATGAACCTATCATACCATTATTGTATGACAATGATCTCTTTCTGACAAGGAATGAGAAACAAGTCATGAAAATGGCTGCAGAAATGAAAATGAAAAGTCTCGGATTAATGCACTACTTCTTAGGTCTAGAAGTATGGCAAGATCCAAAAGGAATCTTTTAAATCAAGGTAAGTATGCTGTGAAGTTTCTAAAAAGATTTGATATGTTGGAGTATAAAGCCATGGCCACTCCGATGGACTCCAACTTGAAGTTGTTAGTTAATGACTCATCGTATTTAGTGGACCTAACTCTATATAGACAAATCATTGGGTCATTGATGTATTTAACAAATACTAGGCCAGATATATGCTTTGCTGTAAATACCCTAAGTCAGTATCTAGTAGAACCTAGAAAGGTTCACTTAATAGCTACAAAGCATGTAGTGAGGTACCTAAAAGGTACATTAGATTTTTGGTCTATGTTATCTTGGAGGTCATGAACTCCGTTTACATGGTTACTCAGATTCTGATTGGGCAGGAAGTGTCTCAGACATAAAGAGTACATCAGGTGGATGTTATAGTCTTGAATCTGCCATGATCTCATGGTTCAGCAAGAAACATTCTAGTGTGGCTCTTAGTACTGCTGAAGTAGAATATATGGCTGTCTGCTCTGCCAGCTGTGAAGCAGTATGGCTTCAAAAGCTTTTATATGGAGTGTTTGACTTAGAAATGGATCCCACTGTGATTATGTGTGATAATCAAAGCTGCATTAAGATGTCTGAATATCCTGTGTTCCACGATAAGTCAAAACACATTGAGATACGATACTTCTATATACGAGACATGGTGCAGAGAGGAGCTATCAAGCTCGAGTATATAAGCACTGAGGATCAGATTGCCGATATCCTGACTAAACCTTTGTCTCGAGTAAAGTTTGAATACTTCCAAGACAAGCTTGGTATAGTCCAGAAGGACCCTCCTCGAAAGGGGGAGTAGTATAGTACTTGATAACAAGTCTGTCCCTTAAATTTTGTTTTGTTGCACTTAGTTACTTAGAATTATTTAGATTTAGAACTCCTATATATCTTTTATTTTTTGATGTATACATGTTTTTGATGTGATGTATACATGTTTTGATACATGCCAGATGTATACATGTTTTGATGTGATGTATACATGTTTTGATGTTAGATGTATTAGTGAGAATACATGCTAGATGTATACATGTTTTGATGTCAGATGTATTAGTGAGAATACATGCTAGATGTATACATGTTTTGATGTGATCTATACATGTTTTGATTATACATGCTAGATGTATACATGTTTTAGTGTGATGTATACATGTTTTGATTAGTGATGTATACATGTTTTGATGTGATACATGCTCTTGGATATTTGTACTTGTATAGATGAGAATACAGATGAGGATTGGATCATCCTTGAACTTAAGTTCTAAAGTGAGCCGTAGACGTGAGGTCTCCGAAAATGAAGTCCTTAGTGGACAGTTGAGGGGATTGGATCATCCCTGGACTTTCAGTCCTAAAGAGAGCCGTAGACGTGAGGTCTCCGAGAATGAAGTCCTTAGTGGACAGTTGAGGGGATTGGATCATCCCTGGACTTTCAGTCCTAAAGAGAGTCGTAGACGTGAGGTCTCCGAAAATGAAGTCCTTAGTGGACAGTTGAGGGGATTGGATCATCCCTGGACTTTCAGTCCTAAAGAGAGCCATAGACGTGAGGTCTCCGAGAATGAAGTCCTTGGTGGACTTGAGGGGATTGGATCATCCCTGGACTTTCAGTCCTAAAGAGAGCCGTAGACGTGAGGTCTCTGGGAATGAAGTCCTTGGTGGACTTGAGGGGATTGGATCACCCGTGGACTTTCAGTCCTAAAGAGAGCCGTAGACGTGAGGTCTCCGAGAATGAATTCCTTGGTGGACTTGAGGGGATTGGATCATCCCTGGAATTTCAGTCCTAAAGAGAGCCGTAGACGTGAGGTCTCCGAGAATGAAGTCCTTAGTGGACTTGAGGGGATTGGATCATCCCTAGACTTTCAGTCCTAAAGAGAGCCGTAGACGTGAGGTCTCCGAGAATGAAGTCCTTGGTGGACTTGAGAGGATTGGATCATCCTTGAACTCAAGTTCTAAAGTGAGCCGTAGATAGGTGTCTCCGAGAATAGAGGATAGGACTGCATCGTCCCTGGACCTTGGTTCAAAATGCAAGTGATTGGATTAATCATCCTTAGACAGTAAATCCAGGAAGGATAGTCTTAAATGCGATTGTGGTTGGATTAATCATCCTTAGACAGTAAATCCAGGAAGGATAGTCTTAAATGCGATTGTGATTGGATTAATCATCCTTAGACAGTAAATCCAGGAAGGATAGTCTTAAATGCGATTGTGGTTGGATTAATCATCCTTAGACAGTAAATCCAGGAAGGATAGTCTTAAATGCGATTGTGGTTGGATTAATCATCCTTAGACAGTAAATCCAGGAAAGATAGTCTTAAATGCGATTGTGGTTGGATTAATCATCCTTAGACAGTAAATCCAGGAAGGATAGTCTTAAATGCGATTGTGGTTGGATGAATCATCCTTAGACAGTAAATCGAGGAAGGATAGTCTTAAATGCGATTGTGATTGGATTAATCATCCTTAGACAGTAAATCCAGGAAGGATAGTCTTAAATGCAATTGTGGTTGGATTAATCATCCTTAGACAGTAAATCCAGGAAGGATAGTCTTAAATGCGATTGTGGTTGGATTAATCATCCTTAGACAGTAAATCCAGGAAGGATAGTCTTAAATGCGATTGTGGTTGGATTAATCATCCGTAGACAGTAAATCCAGTAATTCTGAAAGGAAGGATAATCTTAAATATGATTGTGGTTGGACTAATCATCCTTAGACAGTAAATCCAGTAATTCCGAAAGGAAGGATAGTCTTAAATATGATTGTGATGATATTGATCCAGTAATTTCGAAAGGAAGGATCATGTATATAGATGACGATGCTACTGATCGTGTGATGACGATGCTGATGATCGTGTGATGACGATGCTGCTGATCGTGTGATGACGATGCTGCTGATCGTGAGATGACGATGCTGCTGATCACGTGATGACGATGCTGATGATCGTGAGATGACGATGCTGATGATCGTGTGATGACGATGCTGATGATCGTGTGATGATGATGCTGATCGTGCGATGATGATGTTGATGATCGTGAGATGAAGATACTGATGATCATGCGATGACGATGCTGATGATCGTGAGATGACGATGCTGATGATTGTGTATTAACGATGCTGATGATCGTATGATGACGATGATGCTGATCGTGATGGTCTAGATGACGATGTTGATGATCGTGAGGATCCAGACGTTGATGTTGCTATAGTTGTTCGAGTGCTGTAGAAGATAAAGACTCAGTACTGAAGATGTTGATGTTCCAGTAACTGGTTGAGTTACTGATGATGTTAAGAAAGCTTCCAATGATTTATAGATGTATCATGTATGATGTATGACTCGTTGCTCCTGCAGATGTTGTTATAATATCCTTCTCGTTAAGGGGGAGTGTTGAATATTGTAACTTCTAAGAATATTATATTTGTATATTATTTACTCCGGAGATGTTCCATACCTCCGATGTGATTATACTATGAATCCGGAGATGTTTATTCCTCCGAATTGGTTGTGGTAACTAGGGTTATTAGACCCACCATGTGGGGGTCGGCCCAGTCAGTTATAATAGGGTATTTAACCTAATGGTTAAATACGAGCCTACATGTACTTGTGTAAAATACATGTCAGTGTAGTGTATAAATAGAGGAGGTATGTTCCTCATTTGACACACACACACTTGAGAGAGGCGCACTTGTGGAGGAGAGGTCTGCTATGGTGGATAAGGAGATCATGTCTTTGGTTTGCATATTTGTATATTGCTGGTCATCTATATTGAGGAAGCTTTACTGGGTTTTCTACCCCATGAGGGTTTCCCAGGATAAATCTGTGTCTCTTGTGTTTATGCTATGCTTGTTGTTTCTTCAGTGATCTTGTATATGCTATTATTGTGAAATGGAATGTAATGTTGCTATTTTCTATCTTAGCATATTAAATTTTAACAGGCTATGTGTAGCAGGCGATGGTATGCAACAGATAACATCATGGAATTGCTACAGTTCTCAACCTTGGAGCTCATTGAAGATTCTTGCCCGCCTAAGTTGATGGTTGAGCAAGTTGAACGCAGGTGTGAGGAAGCTAAGGAGAAAATTCAATGCCTTGAGGAGGTCAAGATTGATGATGTGGATCAATTAATTAGGAAACCGATCACCATGGAAGTAAAAATCCACATTTTCATCTGTATTTGGCATAAGTTATCTAAAAATGAAATGGAAACATTTGTATGTAATGCCCAGCTGGGGCTTGAGTCATCTAACTATCCGAATGTGGATGATTTGTTAGAGATTTGGGGCAAATGGCAAGTTTTTCTAGGCCATTAGTTTAGTTTTGATTTTGTAATCCCGGTTTGTGGGAATTTACTCTTTGTATTATTTTTGTAACTCTTATTTAAAGGGTTGTTTTCTCATTGAGAAAGGATGATGGAATTTGGAGGATAAAATCAGTAGGAGAGAATGGAGATGCCCTGTTTTGATACAAGCTTGTAATTTCTTACAGACTATCATTAAATACAGTAAAGTTATTCCCATATTTTCTTTTGTATATTGATCAAGTTTATTTGATGAATGTTGATTTTACTCTAGATTGCTTATCTAATGCTATTTAAATCTTTTTGCAATTTCTTAAGCACAGTGATCTATAGTTCTGGTTTATCTTTGCTAATGATCTGTGTGTTCATGAGGTTTTAAAAGAGTTTATTCAATTAAAACTTCTATCTATTTCTGCAAATGGTTTTCTCAGTAAATTATAATTGATGTTAATTTTTCAATTAACATATCAGTTACAGGTCAAATATTGAATGCATATAATCCTCAATTTGTCATTGGTTAATTTTAATTGATTAATTGTAACTTGAGAAATTAAGTCATTGATCTCTTTCACATTTCTGTTTAATTGATGAATGTGCTTATCTATTTTCATATCAAGCTGACCTGCACTTATATCAAGACACTTTCTTAGAGTAGATCTAAATTAGTTTAGATTCTTTTAAGTAGATTCGTGTTTACCGATTTTACACACTTTGTTTTTCTTCAAAGGAAGACTGATCTAAGGATCAAAACTCATAAACTCATAGAGTGCCAACGGAGGCAGAATATCTGTGGGAGATTACTATACCAAACAGGCAAGGGATGGAACTGTCCTTGCATAGGATCTTTTGAATCTGGGTTTTCCCCCTCTGTTGGGAGCCTTGGAACCCATTCCAGCACCTTGCACTTACCCTGCACATCCGAGGCCTCAACAGGAAGCAATGGAAAAATGAGCCACTGGGTGGCCTAGAGAAGAAGTCCAAAAAGCTACAGTTGGACCAACAGGGTCGTTCTGGGGTGGATTTAACCATTCCATCGATCCAAGCTCTCCTGGTAACATGGGAGGTGTGTCTTGTGAAGTGGAAGTTTGCACCTCTTCACCTTGTGGGGGGTTGGAGGCAGGTGAATCTGGAGGGAACATATGTGCTCCAATATTCAAAGTAGGGTTTTCTACTTCAGGTGACACGACTGTGGCACGCGGATCCATTCTTACCTTTGAAATTACCTCCTGGTTAAGGGTATATTCGGGTGGTAAGTTCAAAATTCTGCGGGACCTTCTCCAAGGAAAGTCATCCAGAGTGACTGAAACATAGTTTCTCCTAGGGTAATCTAAACAAAAGAAAAGCAGTCCAAAAAAACATACACAAACTAAGTCCACAAGCAAACTTATGTGATGGGTATGGATTCAAAAGTCTGGAATCTCACAGGATTGTCAAGGCTTCGTAACTCGCTATATACCATAGGGTCCAATAGTAAAACGCGACAAGGAGGATTGGGACCGTACCCTTTCCTGAATACCCGACTACCTGGACGACACATGCGTAGTAATCTCCCTGAGTGTTTTTCTCGGTGTATTTATCTGCCAAGAAAGCCAAATGGATAGCTCAGTTGGTTTCAGGAATCCTAATGGTGTCTCCTGATATACGCAAGGTACATGGGAGCTCAAATCCGTAGTGGTGTTGTCTAATGCACAACCGTACGACACAAGACCTTCCTATATACTACCGAGTACGTGAAACACCTTTCTATATACGCCAAGTACGTGAAACACCTTTCGATATACACCAAGTACGTGAAGTACTTGGTGGGTACATGAAAGAGCTTCGATATACCTGGTTGGTACGTGAAAGAGCTTCAATATACTAGTTGGTACGTGGAAGAATACAATACCCCCGGAATACAGTGCTGGAAAGTAACGACAGCTGCCACATTTTACGACGTCAAAACACGTCTCTAACTAAACACACAAGTTACTAAAAATTTTACCCTAGTTCTACCGTTAATTTTATCTGGACAGTTAGGTGAATGCATGAGGTGAGTACATAAATGTAAACATAATGCAAGCCCTAACTACATGAAAAAATGTAATTTTCCTTTGATGAACTCTTTATATGGGAGGGAGAAATCTCTTTCCTGATTTTACCAAAACAATGAAATGCAACACAATCCCAAATCTAGCAACTTGACAATAAAAGTATTATTTTTGTCTTTTCCGTTTTTCCAAGCAAAATTCAAAAATCAACAAGCATCACAACCAAATCTAAGCATTTTATTTTTGTCTTTTCGAATCAAAATGAGACTAAGTGATGAAAAGAGAGAAATTTCCTATCTAGAGCACTCTAACTTTTCCAAATTCCACTATGATGGCTCAAAAGCATAAAAAACCAAGAATGCATACAATTCTTTCAAGCATGGAATTACTTTTGTAAAAACTTCATCTCACTTGAATTTTTCAAGAAAATGAATGACTCATAATTCCTGAAAAGTACAAATGACTAACTTTTCTCTCAAACTTTTTCAAAAGACTAATGAATGATAAATTCTAATGCATGAACCAATTACTACAACAATTTTCAAATGCACATGAAAACAGAAAAATGATGCACTTTTAATTTTCCAATGATATGCCAAGATTGCAACTTGATGACAATGATGCTTTTAAGTATGAATAATTGAAAAGAAAGATTATTTGCAGTGCTCTAAACACTAAAAAATTCTCAAGAAAATGACAAGCACTCATATGGACTGAAAACACTCAAAACACTCGAATCACTCAATCAAACAACCGAATGCAAGCAAAGCTAAATAACACGCACAAAGGAGGTCTAGGATCTAATCCAATGGAAGGACTAGATCAGGTGGGGAGAGTAGGGAAGACAAGGTCAAGCGGATGAAGATGAGAGATATCAAAGTGTCCACCACTACCGAAACTCAAACTCATCCAAAATGGAAACCAAAGCCACTCCGAAACAACCCAACAAAACCAAACATCAACAATGCAGCATCAAAAAAGGGTCTCTAACTGGAAGATACTGTGCAGAGGGGGTCTGTAAGAGAAACCAAAACTCAAACAAAGGAGAGGGATGACTCAAACCCTAGGTTTGAGTGGTCAGCGCAGGCTGCAGTCAAGCATAGAGCGCCCAGCGCAGATGACCCACAGGGGTTTAGCGTCGGCGACGCAGAAGTCAAACATGGATTTAGCCTCGGTGGTGCAGACTACAGAAGAGAAAAAGGTGTCTGTGAAAGGAGGGCACTCTAGTTACACTGCCCAGGTGCGCCGGGTGAATTCCCAAAGCAAAAATGAAAAGGATCTCCAAGGATGAGCAATGAAATGATTTAATAACTATACCTACATACTCAGAGAAAGAAAACATACCCTTCAACAAGAAGATCTGATGGTGAAAGAGGCTCAAGATCAAGTTATTCATTCAGAGCAAGTTGATGGCCTTTATCTATACTCCTAATTAGGTCGGTGCAGGTTGTCTTTTAGCAATATGCGCTGGCTCAGGTTTCCCTCATGCAACATGCACCGAAGTCAGTTTAAAGAGATAAAGGTAGATTTCAAGCTAATTCTAGAAGTTGGATGAGGTGGATCCCTATCCCTAACTCCTGGGTGAGCTGACCTTCAGTTCCCTAACCTAATGGGAGGATCCCTTAACCCTCTCCCCATGATCCTCAACCTACTCTATCCACTTGGTCCTATAAATGTAAGAGCTATCACCATCCCAAAGGGAGGAAGTCTATGGTACTCTTATGCTAGTGAAATTAGCTCAGTAGTTCAACACCCTAGTCTTGGAGGCACCTACTTCTTTCTAAGAGCTTTGGCTTGGCTTGTCGAAAGGAGATTGCAATGTTGAGGCATCGGTTGTAATCCTCTCTTCTATTGTACTTCCCACTTTTTATATAGTAATATAAATGCTTTCCATAAATGTTATTGTGTTAATGATACTTATAGTTCACCTCATCAATTGTTTACTTAGACTAGTTAGTGTTTAGGCATGTTTTACTGCTTGTGTTGTTCCTATATGTTTTGACAGGTCTTACAACCCTAGATCTGAGGACCGCGGGACTTGGAACAACAACGAGGAGAAATATCTACGAATCTGAGGTAAGATTGCATAATTACTCGATCTCTAACTAGATCTAGGAGAGTAGTTTCATATTCTATCTCATTTGTTCTAGACTTGCATTAAGCTAGAGAGATCATGCCTTAAGTATGCTTTTGGTAGATTGTCTAATAACAATTCTCTAAACCTCATGGGGTTCATTCTTGTTCTTCTCAAATTGCATGTATGGTTGGGTGATTTTATGGTGCTTATATTTAAACTATGAGGTGTTGAATTAGGATCATGTGCTATGTCCTCATTTTTATATGTTTCAAAGGAACATTATACCATTATGGTTGATGTTTAGATTAACCTTATATCATCAACAGATCTTCTTTTAATGGGAGATTCATCAGGTGACCTATCAATCAGTTCTACTGGTTCTTCGGGAACTAGTGAATCTGAGGCATCTTCTGGTTTCCCCTATAAAAATTTGAAGGGGGGGAATCAGACTCGGGATACTCCATCTGTGAATCAAATTGAATCTATTTCGATATTTTGACAGCAGCTTCCTCATGGACGATAACATCTTGGTTGGTTTCAATGTGTCTCTCACCAGGTACATATATTCCGTATGCTTTGGATGACTCGCTATAACCCACAAAGGTGCCTTTCTTTCTATAAGGATCCATATTTGTTATCTTTTATTTCGGTACATGAATGTATACTAGGCTCCCAAATATTCTCAAGTGTGAGATGTCTAGATTCTCATTAGTAAACAATTCTTCTGGTGTCTTCCCATCTAGAATAGCATGCGGGCTTCTATTATGGATGTGCACAACTGTACTGATGGCTTCTACCCATAATGAGGGAAACATATCTTGATCATGCATCATGGCTGTCGCAACCTCACATATGGTTCTATTCTTCCTTTTGTTAACCCCATTTTGTTGAGGGTTGTATGGTACTGTTAATTGTCTACATATTCCTGCATCACTACATAGATCATTAAATACATGTGAATCAAATTCACCTCCATTATCAGACCTTAATACATGAATGTGATTTTCTTTTTTATTTTCAACTAGGGCTTTAAACTCTTTAAATTTGTTGAGTTTCACTTTTAGCCTTCATGAAATAAATCCATGAATTCCTAGAAAAATCATCTATGAACAGTACATAATATAAGAAGCCACTCAGGGGGGCGGGTGACATGGGACCACATACATCAGATTGTATTAAATCTAAAATCCCTTTAGATCTAGTAGCACTGCTAGAAAAACTTTTCTTAACATTCTTTCCATGCACAACCCCAACATACACTATCATGCTCAAAATAAAATATGGGCATACCTTTTACCATATTTTGAAGTCCCAAGAGAGATTTGTAGTGTAGGTGTGCAAGAATTCGGTGCCATAGCTCACATGGACTGATAGTGTGGTGGATGATAGCTTGAATGTACTTCTTGGGTACCTTGTAGAGTCCTCCCTCTCGAACTCCAATCACAATAGCAGATTCTAGGATTTTGTTCTTCTTCCATAAAAGTGCTTTGTTATCCATGAAGATAACTCGAAAGCCTTTGTATTCAAGAAAAAAAACTAAAAGGAGGTTCTTCTTCAAGCCTAGAACATATATAATGTCCTCCACATGTAAAATATCATCGGTGCTCAACTGGAATGAGTTGGATCCAACTCCTTGGATCGAATGTGTTTAGTTGTCCCCCAACTCTACCCTGCATGTGAACTTTTTCTCCTTTAGGTCAATGATGGTACTTATGTAACCAGCCATATGTTTGGATTTGCTACTGTCAATAAACCATGTATCTGCACTTGTGATGACGGATCCTGAAAGGGATGAGACAAGGTAAAACTCCCTTCTTGTCTCCCTTTCTTCGGATGCATTCTTTTGAGTGGTTTCATCATTCTTTTGAGTGGTTTCATCTTCTATGGTGGTAGAAGCATGAAACTTTCCTTTTCGCTTTGCTTTGCACTCTCTTGAGAAATGGCCTTTATTGTTGCAATTGAAGCATCTAGATTTTGACTTGTTAAATCCTTTGTTGAACTCGTTCTTCTTTGGATGAGAGAACTTATTTTCGAAAAAGGGTTTATTTCCTTCCTTCATTCTTGCCGTGAGGGAAATATTTTCTTCTTTAGTGCACATAGCTTTTCTATGGATTCATCATTCCTCTTGGATATAGTCATACCACAATATTTCGAACCCGGTTTTCACTTCTATGCCATTAATAGCAGCCAAGAATGTCTCCCATGAATATGGGAGACCATCAATGATGGTTTCGATGAGACCATCTCATCCACCACAACTCCAATGTTAACAAGTTGATCTCTTACCTGAGAGATATTAGTGAAGAAGGAGGCCACTATCTCGTCCTTCTCCATCTTGAGGTTTCATAGCTTGTTCTTCAATGCCCTCTTTTGGGTTGGGGCCTTCTTCTCATCCACCATAGTGGATATGCAGCCATCCAAGTCATGTTCATATAGGATGTTGAGAATCCTATCCTTCCAAGTGTTGAAGTTTGAGGTTCCCTCAATACGGTCTTCCGGTCGTATAGAGATTGATGCCATAGTCTTCAAATCTTATGCTCAAATTCTCAGGATCTACATAGGATCTAGATGGCATGCAAAACTAAGCTCCTTCACATCCTGATCTATGATACCATGTTAATATTTGGTTGAGCTTTTATATTTAACTCTTTGAGATGCGGAAACTTGAAAAAATGAGACAATTCAATCACATGAAATTCATACAACCATAATATACCCTAGGGAAAATCCTCAAAATAAAGAGAATAAAAACCCCAACAACTCTTATCAGTATAATATAATTGATAACAGAGAATGGACTTTTACAACATAGCATATTGCTTTCAGAAGATAAGAGATCACTAAACACTCTTGGTGAAGATACAGAAGCAATATAGAAGAGAGATCAATCGGATGTGTTTTCCAATGTGCCCAGCACATCAATAACAAGCAAGAAAAATAACCTGCAAAAAGAGAAGCGCCTTGCCTTCAAGGGAGAAGAGAATTCACTTCACATTGAATTCATTAATCCCGTATAACATATTTATACATTCTTCTCATGCATCGGCTTCTTCTAACTTCATGATGAACTCACCCTCAGACTGGATGTATCAATCTTGCATGAAGAAGTTTGCCCCACTTCTCATGCAGTTCTTTATCTCACTGAACTGTCTTTTAGGATGAAGTCTCCTCTTAATTGAAATCTTACCCACTTAGTTAGGTGGCTAACTTAAGTGTCGTCATACAAGTGTCGCAACTTAAGTGTTATCTTTTAGTTTAACATAAGTGTCTTCATGCAATAACACTTAGTTAACTAGATCTTCTTTGTTGTCACTTAGTTAACTCTCTTTAACTGATTCTTTCTTGATAACATCATTGCAGTGATCAATTCGATTTCTCCTTGATTTACTGAAGTTTCGTCTTTTAGTTTAACTAAAGTGAAAACACTTTATTAACTAGTCCTTCTTATTTAACACTTAGTTAACTGAAATCATGCTGGTTGATTTACTTGTAGTGACCACTGTGAGTTATTTAGTTAACTTAGGCATACATTGTGGCTTTAACTGAATCTTGACAATTCAAGTTCACTTAGTCATCTCATGATCAATTCAAATTCTCTTATTCTATATTATTTTATCTTTATCTCTTTATCTTTTACTGCATGGCCAATATGTGACAACTTTAATTATCCATCACATTACATTATACTAAGAATAATTATCGGATGATGTGATCATATTATATTATTCCAGACCAAATGATCATATGCTAAAGTAATTCACTAAAGAGGTGATCAATCTCTGAAGGATACTTAGTAGTAATTGGTGATCATGGTTAATAATATATCACACAACATTAAATGATAGTTAACAAGTAAAGCGTGACCTTTATATGGAAGGTCCACCTCTATATGGGAGGTCCATCCCATGGATACCTTTATATAGAAGGTTCACATGAGAATCATGACTTGACACACAATTTTGGAGCCTTATCCAACAAGACTTTACAACATCATTACTTTGATCAATTACATCTATATGAAAGGAATAATATTTACACGGAAGGCAATCAAAGTGCTCACCTCCATATGGGAGGATCAATCTTGGCTACACAATATTGGTTTGGAGAGTGTATCCTGATGCTATACTCTCTGCCATACCAAGCTTGTCTCGGAAGTACCTAAACTTCATCACTAACAAAGGCTTTGTTAACACATCTGCAATATGCTCATCAGTAGCAATGTACAGAAGTTTCACTATACCTTTTTGGACCATGTCTCGGATGAAGTGATACTTCATTTCAATGTGCTTCGACTTGTCATGAAACACTAGGTTTTCAAAAAGTTTGATGCAAATCTGATTGTCATAACTAATAACTGTAGGCTCAATAATTTCACTGAAGAACCATGAAAGTAGCTTTCTAAGCCACACTACTTCTTGGTAGGCAACACATTCTACTTCTATAGTGCTCTGGGCTATCGAGCCCCACCTCCTGCTGGACCATGATATCATATTTGATCCTAGGCTATAACAATAGTTGGATGTACTCTTACGGTCCATAATGTGTCCTCCTCAGTTTGAGTCTATATAACCAAGTAACATGAATCCTCCATTGAAGGCATATCTAATTCCATATGAAATTGTACCTCGAAGGTACCTAAGCACATGCTTAGCAGCTATCAAGTGTTTGTGTCTTGGATCATACATAAATTGAATTAGAATGCTCACGACATAACATACATCAGGCCTCGAATCTATCAAGTACATTAGCGATCCTATAAGCTATCTATTCAAAGTGGGATCTATTGGATCTGATCCAGAGCATAACTCATGAAGTTTCCTCGAATTGGAAACTGTTATTGGACAATCTACTCGAGCAGACGCGAGCCATATCTCCCTAGTTCAATGCGAATCTAGAACAAATAAGGACAGAACATAAAGCTACTTTCCTAGATCAGATTAAAGATCAAGTAATTAGACGTCTTACCTTCATATTTGTATATCTTTCTCCTCATTATTGCTCCATGTTCCGCAGTCGTCAAATCCATAGCTGCAAGACCTATCAAAACATGTAGAGACAAAACAAGCAGTAAAACATATCTAAACACTAACTGATCTAAGTAAACAGTTAAGGAAGTAAACTATAAATGTCATCAACACAACAACATTTATGGAAAGGGTTTATATTACTATGTAAAGAGTGGGAAAATACAAAGTAGATAGATGATTACAACCCAAGACTTAACGCTGCAATCCTCCTCCAACAAGCCAAGCCAAAACCTCCAAAGAAAATGTAAGCCTCCCAAGAGATGGATAGGGATCACCTAGGCTAATTTCACCAGCATGTAAGTTCCAGAGACTTCCTCACTTTGGAATGGAGAGGAACTTTGTATTTATAGGACCAAGTGGATAGAGTAGGTTGAGGATCATGGGGAGAGGACTTAGGGATCCTTCCTCGAGGTTAGGGAACTGTAGGACAGCTCACCTAGGAGTTAGGGATAGGGATCCACCTCATCCAAGTTCTAGAAATTGCTCGAAATCCTCCTTTATTCAAATTAACCAATCCCAACACAAGCTGCATGAGGGAAACCTATGCCTAAGAGGGGAAGCGCGGGCTGCACAAAGGCAACCTGAGCCACCGGCGCAGTCTGCCAGAATGCATCCTGCGCCTGACCTAGTTGGGTGCTTCTTGCTCAAAGACAGCATGTACCGGCCTAACTAGACATTGTGGACAAAGGGCATCAACTTTCTCTAAATGAATTCTTGATCAGAGGAACTTCAGGGATCAAGGCATTGAGTTGACATGGGACTCATGATGACGAGATTTAGGTGTAACAGAATGCCCCCCAAAGCATGAAGTTGGAAAAACAAGATAGGTGAAGTGCTTTGAAAGATGGATGGAAAGGACTTGCTGGATGGAAGATGCTGCTGCAGTACAACTGACTCTGAGATACAAGTCTCATACGACACACAACATGGATGCCGACCAATACAGTGCAGATCCATGGTAGTAAAGACCGACTAAACACAATCATGGCTACTAGACACAATCGTAGATCCATGATGAGATGATAAGACAGCCATGACCAATACAAAAGTGGATCCGTGTATATGACTCAAACAATCTCCATCGCAACCTGGGTAAGACATGATTTTCCCCAAGGTCTTCAAGCCGAACCCACAATGATATGAATCTATCCATGTGATTACAATGTTTTGGAGTCGAACATGGTAGAAACCACTTGATTACCAGTCATTGATGTATACCGTTAACAAGTGCGAGGGAAATCACCATTGATGTCAATGATCCCCAAGGTATCATAGTACATATCACCGAGCGTGAATAAATGAGTTGAGGTCGAACACTCGACGTAATATTTCAATCAAGAGCCAATGATGTAAACTTATGTTGAAAGCAAGGTAACCTACCATTAAGGCATGCAAGCGCAAGGTACTTGACTAGTTTCTAGATTCAATCCCCGGATGAAGTGTTGAAGTTGGCAAGGATGAATCTGTCGAAGAAGGGCCATGATGAATCCCCCATCAACGACACAAAACTCGATAACAAATGTTTGGATTGGATCGGACGGTAGAGAAATGTGCAAGACTAACTCAGGGTAGACCAATGTGATGGAAGATGTACTGATTGCATAAAATGAGTAATGAACATCTCTTGAACCTGGGAATGGAATGACTTGGCAATATTGACATGACGAGGATGACACTAATCCCCAATGCGACTGATAGTGGAAGCATTTTTTGGATGACCCAAAGGAATGACAAGACAATTGAAATTAGTAGGACTCGAAGACAAATGGATTGCCCAAGTATGGAATGCAAATACAAGCGAGTGCCATGTTCAAGAGCAACTATGTACTTCCGTGAATTATAGTCTAACACAAAATCTTTCCTTTTTCCCCATCATGACTTATGAGTGCCTCATTTTTTTTTTAACAAGCTTGAGGAGGGTAAATAGATGCCCGGTATAGCTCATCCCATGGATGATTCCAATCCCAAATGTTTTATGAACCTAAGATAGGAGGGGTTCATCCAATGACGGGCCCTTCAATGTTGAATTTTAACGAGTCCATAGAAGGTAAACTCGGCGTCATTTCATATTTGGAGAGTCTAAAAAGAACTAAAGAAGACTCCAAAGGTCCTTTTTCGTAAAGTTAGCCTCCTCGCCTGGAAAAGGGTAAAACAACACGAGAGAGGACTCTTCCAGTCATGATTGGCTGGAGTATTCCTTTTTCGTAAGTAGTACCTCTTGGTCCAAAAAAGGGGTAAACTATCACCAGAAAGACAATCGTTCAAATACTTTTACAAGCGTGAACACATCAATTTTGCTTGGCGATCTTTTCATATTTCGAGAACCTGAAAAGAGCTTAAAGAAAGACTCTGAGGGGTTCCTTTTTCATGGGAGTTTAATGAGCCCGAAAAAGTGATAGACTATATCTCGGTGACTTATTCTCATCGTTTTACGAGCACGAGAAAGAACAAAGAGTTAGATCAATGTCATTAATAATTGAATTTAATGAGTGAAATAAAGACAAAAAGACACTCAACGAGTTGTTCATACCTGAAAATACGCGTGAAAAGACCACGACCGCAAAAAACAATATTAATGAGGTACTTAACTTCACCTGCAAGCTTCGAAACTAGGTCAAAATGATTAACCGAGTATAAATAATTCCAACTATAGTAAAATAACCCACATTTGAACGAATTAAAAAAGGAATATGTTCTTTTTTTACCAAGTTGGAGAGGTGAAAAGTGCCATTTGGAGCTGTTTTTCTTTTGCTGATTCCGAGAGCTGTGATCAACCGTTTTGAGTGTCATCAGCAACAGGTAGCCCTAAACTTAGCCTTTCAATTTTCCACTAGATTACATTTTTGTTTTTATTCATTTTACTGAGTTTTGGGCTTGTTATGTGGGAGGATTTGCGCTCACAGGTCGGCACAATCCACCCTTTCGGGAACTGCGCCAGTGCAGAATCTGAATGGGTGTTTTGCGTCGGTGGCGTCATGTCCAAAAGGACGGTTTGTGCTGGCGCAAACTCTCATACCAAAATCAAAACCTAGCCAAAGAAAAACTCTTTTGATCATTGAGGAAGGTCCTAATGATATTTAAATGGCCTTTTTGACAGGTTTGCAGAGACTACAATGGTTCTCGAGTGGCGAGAACGCGAGCATGAGCTCGATGATGCTCAAGCGGAAAATGATCCTCAATGTATTGTTGCATTGAGAAACTGTGGTTTGCTCAAGTACTTCTAAGTGTCGAGGATGAGGTCCCAAGTACCCTTGTTGACATATTTGGTCCAATGCTGGGACCCAGTACAGCAACATTTTCAGATTGGCAAGCACACGCTGAGTATAGATGTCGAGGACATCTATTTTTTTACAGGGTTATCCCAACGGGGAAACCCTGTGTCCCTGACTGGATCACGAGGGGGTGATCTCACCATGGATGACATGATTGAGTAGTGGTGTACCCCAGGTACTCAGATGACTGGTGGGAAGATTCACATCAAGGATGTTTGGGACCGATCCCTCTGTACTGTACTCTTCACCATCATGAGGGTGGTCGGTAGCCAACCTGCTCATCTGGCAAGCAAGTCATAGACGATGTATGCTGAGGAGTGCATGGCTCCTACTGTGTTCAACTAGTGTGAGGGGCTCCTCACCAGTCTATGGGATCAGTTGACCAAATTCCAGTGTGGGGCGCTGAAGCAGTTTGGTTATGGTTCAGTGGTGGTATCTTTCATGCTGGAGTGGGTGCCACACTTACGCCCGCAAGTAGACCTTGAGGATCAGGATGCTCGAGATACTCACATGACTAGATGTTCTGAGGTGATGTCCCTCCATGGTGGTGGGGGTTCTATTATCAGCTTCAACACAGGTTTCTTCACATGGTTGAGGAGACAGCTCCTCATGGTCGAGGACTATCCATACGATGGGACGGATTTCAGAGGGGACCCAAACCTGGTGCTTCCCAAGGGAGTGCAGTGGGGCGATATCGGTAATAACAACTACTGCTTGTGTTTTTTCATTTTATGCATTTATGATTTTTTGGGGGTAGTGCTGATGACTTCTTACATGTTTCTTGTAGATGTGGGTCTGGTACGACCGCTTGGAGTTTCTCCTCTTGCACGGAGAGGGGCGGCACCAGAGCTGGGCCCCGCAGCCCGAGACGCCATCGAGGAGATAGGGGAGGTCGAGGAGAAATTCCACAGGATGACTTTGTATATTCCGGATCCGGGTGTCCATGACCTACCCCGTCGCTACCAAAAGCTGACGGTTGGGGTATCATTACATTTCGGTACACTGCTCTGGAAAGTGGCGAGGGCCGTAGTCTGCTATCATGAGCATGTTAGCGATTAGGCTCATGTGTTATATGTATATACTGAAATCCTATGAGCTTTAGATTTTGTAGAGATGGATCTTAATGAAAGCTGCATGCTTCAGACTTTTGTATCAGCACTACCATTTTGTACTTTGTACCGATTTTATATATACATACACTATTGGCGGTTTTATATATATTGTGCTCTATTGGTGATTAATGGGATCTTGTTTACATGTTTTTCTTATACAATGGATAATTTACATGTTATGTTTGTTTTTATAATTTATGGATATCTTATGTGTGTGCAATGTACCAATCTAGAATGAAATTGGCCATCGAGTCAGCAACCGTGTTTATGTCTCGTGGAATGTGCAGGTATTGAACAGATTCAAAGGACCTTTCCAAGAGACGAACTCGTTGGAAAAGACAGAGCAGAGCAGGATCGCGGATAGCATAGATCCAGTTAAGATGAGGAACCACTAGTTGTGAATCCAGATGGATAACAATGTGGCTCATACCCAAGGAAAGAGCGTTGGTTAGTGTTCCAATCACTACATGATATTTCGCAGCGTTGCTGGTTACATATCCTAGACAATTTCCTCCTGAGCAGATAAGCTCTCCTATAGGGGAATAGAGTACCAAAGCTTCTGAATCAAGGTTACGGGTATGTCGGCTGGCACCGTCTACGAATCCATAGTAGGTTTCCATCTGCACATGCAGACAGAACATGGTATAAGTAGAGAAACAAAATCTCGACACACTAAAACAAAGTGTCACACCATACAAAACACACACCATGTACAGTATATACAAGAGACTTATGCGTGAAAAACTCAGGAATAGTACCTATTCAGGTAGATCCCATTGCGAGGCTCTCCCAGATATATTCCATCGTAATCCTCTAGCTCGTATGCTCCCTTCTCCAGAACACGTTTTACGATGTATGGTCCATGCCACATGGACTCAAACTTACCTGCCCCCAGCTTATCATGATTTTGGTCGTATGTAAGGACCAATTCACCCTCGTTGAAGACATGAGGTTTAACCGACCTATTATACTGATCTTTGATACGTTTCTTATGCGCCTTGTTGGAAAGAGCAGCATCACGGCAGGTCTCATCGAGTTTTTCTAGGTAAAGGAAGCGTTCTTCCTCGACAGTGGTGTTCTAGAGAAGTTCAACCACAAGTTTGAGGGACAGAATCTCACACTCTATTGGTAGGACTGCCTCTAATCCATAGACTAATTGGAACGGTGTGAATCCGATGGCAGTCTTGAAGGAGGTCCGATATGCCCATAGCGTGGAAAAGAGCATGTTATGCCTGTTTGATTTTTGTGTACCCACCATGCATTGGATCATGGTTTTCAAGACCTTATTGATGGCCTCTACTTTTCCGTTGGACTCTAAGTAGTAAGGGGTTGAGTTTTCATCGCGAAAACCCAGTCTGGTGCTCAATTCGTCTACCATATGGTTCTGGAAATGAGATCCATGATTAGTGACTATGGTTTGTGGAACTCCGAACCGTGCAATAACATGGTTGAACATGAAGAGTGCGGCAGATTTTTCGTCTTCGTTGTATGTAGGCATAGCCTTGCCTCATTTAGTAAAATAATCCAATGATACTATGACATAACCATGCCCCCCATCCGAGGTAGGCTTACAGTGCATGAAATCTATGCCCCATTTTGCAGAGGGGCCCACGGCAATAACCGGGTGTAAAGGGGCTGGATGGGAGCACTTTTTCGATTGAAAATTCTGACATGGAGGACACTTCTTAATGGCCTCTATAAAGTCCTTGAATATCGAAGGCCAGTAGTATCCTGCGCGTAGTATCTTCTGGGTTGTATCCATCCCAGAGAGGTGACCACCACAAGCCCCAACGTGGTAGTCATTAAGTATGTGTTCAACCTCTTCATGTGTAATGCAACGTCGAAGAACATAATCAACACCATGATTATACAAGGTATCGCTAATGATCAAGTAACACTTGGCGTGGTGGCATATACGACGATGATCGTCACAGGACAATTGGGGGTTGAACTGTTGGGTTTGAAGATATAAGGTAATATCTCCATACCATGGGTCAGACGTGATGATGCGAAACAATGACTCATCTGGAAGAGAATCTTTAGGCTCAGATCCTGAATCAGCACGGGGAAGATAACAAATGAGCTCGGAAAACACCAAAGACTTATTGGACTTGGCCTTCTCGAAGAGGAGATCGAATTCCTAAAGTATCATGATCCAATGTGAATACTTGCCCCCGAGTACTTGACGTGTAAGGACGTGGTACATGGGGTTTGAGTCGGCAATAATGGTGGTGGTGCGAAGCAGTATATAATGACAGAACTTTTGGACGACGATGATTGCCGCAAGTGCGAGCTTCTCGATGTGTGAGTAACGAGTTTCGGAGTCAATAAGACCCTTACTGAGGTAATAGATCACATGTTCCTGGGCGTTGTTGTCCTCCTGAACCAAGACCATGGAGATCGTGGTAGTATAAGCGGCAAGATAAAGGATGTAATCCTAGTAGTAATTGGGCAGTTGGAGCATAGGGGCATGAGTAATGGCATGTTTCAAACTGTCGAAGGATTGTTGTGCTTGGTCGTCCCATATGAAAGGGACGTCCTTCTTCAATAATCGCATATAGCCTTGTGTCTTCTGAGTGAAATTATAGACAAAGCGTCGTAGGTAAGTTGCCTTCCCTTGCAAACTTTGTAGTTTCGTAATGTCAGTAGGAGGTGGGAGAGCGACAATGGCTTCCACCTTCAAGGGATCAATGCAGATCCCGTCTTTGGAAATGATAAAACCTAGGAGGTGTCCAGACTCAACACAGAAAATACACTTGTGAGGATTCAAACGGATGTTATACTGTCTGCATCTGAGGAATACTGTCGTCAGATGATCGATGTGGAACTCGCGCTATTGTGAATGAGCAGGGAGATCGTCAAGATAGGGCTCCACAAAGTCCTTCACATCATTAAAAGCATACAACATGGCCCACTGGAACATAGCACCAGCATTTTTTAGGCCAAAAGGGAGTTTACGATACAAAAATGTGCCCCAAGGGAAGATGAAAGCGGTCTTGTGTTGGTCGGTCGGGTGGATCTCGATCTAGTTGTAACCTGAAAATCCATCCATGAATGAGAAGATGACACTTTCAGCACAATTGTCAATGATCTGGTCGATGAAGGGAGTAGGGTAGTTTTCCTTAGGACAAGCCTTATTCAAATCCCTATAATCAACACAGACTCGAATGCTACACTGCTTCTTAGCCACACGGATGACATTGGAGACCCATTCTGTTAAAGGAATAGGGTATATAAAACTAGCCTTCAAGAGCTTTTCAATCTCTACCTTAATTGTTGCGGTCATTCAAGGGTGCACTGGCCGTAACTTTTGACGGATTGGTTTAGCATCGGGATAGGTTTTAATCTCATGCGAAATGATGGCAATTTCTATCCCGGGAATCTCCTCGTAGGTCCAAGCAAATATGTCACAGAACTGCTTGAATAAGGACGTGTACGTAGTGATCTCTTTGGGAGAACAATTCTTTCTTAAACGAATATGTTCCATGACACCATGGGTAACCTAGATGTCAATTGAAATGGTGGGTTCGATGTTTTCCAAGTTTCCCTCAGTGGTCGTATGACAAGTGAGGATCGGTGACTGGGGGAAAGGATAGACATCCGGTGTGAAAATGGTGGTGATGTTCTCTACAGAATCCAATGGGGGTAGGAAAGACGATCAATGGTGGAGGTCTTCCCACGGAGGTTCATCTAAGCTCTTAATATCAATAATGGACTTTTCAAAATGAAAAATATGGAGTAGAGGATCTGGTAAGGGTGACGTCCGTTGTATAGAACAAGATGTAGAGGCCACATCTAAGTGGTCCTTAGGTGCTAACCGGATAGCCTCATAAGTAGTTTTAGCGGGAAGAGGCATTATGTCTCCAATCAAATGCACGGTGGCTTCGTCGGGTATGAGCCATTGATCGGTAGAGTTGGGAAAAGATGGAATTATGGAGGATATTATGTTTATAGTGGTAACATGGTTAGGGGGATCTGGGGTTGGAAAGACACCGATAAGAGATGAATCTTTTATGAGGCCGACCCCCAGGCTCTCATATAGTTGCGAAGAGTGTCCTAGCAATGGTACATTATCGCCAAGATGAGTAGCGGTTTCCAGTGTACAGAAGTCCAGTTGGTCGACAGTGACAATCCGGCCTTGGTGAGGGAAATGCATAATGCGGAAGGTAGATGATGCGACCACAGTCATGGCATAAAACCAATTATGACCAAGTAAGAGATTATAATCCAAAGGGGCTATGACTACTTCCACGTTAATGGTTGCAGTCTTACCCCCCAACTCTACTGCTAAGGCTTGTAATATACCATGGGGTTGAAAGCGCCGACCGTCAAATAATTTCAGGGTAGTGGGAGAAAGGTTTAACTCGGGAGAACCAATGGCTCTCCGACAAGACAGTGACATGACCGAGGTAGAAGAACCTTCATCTAGTACAGTATGATGGATTGTCTTCCCAGCAACCTTTGTAGCAACTTGGAATGCCATCTAGTGGGAAAGCCTCAGTTTAAAGTACTCCAGTCGAAACATGATTGTATTTGAGGAATCCAGATCTACCATGCCAATGGTAACGAGGAGAGTCTTGCATTGATTGGGACAATTCTACAAGACCTCTAACGTTGACATGGCACAAGGAGCTTGCGCCAAGTCCTCTACGATGTTATAATTATGAGCTTCCCGAGCATTAGAATTGAAAACTACCTTTTGAATCATGCTCTTAGGTGGATGCAACACTAACTCTAAGGAAGGATTCTCAATGGTGAGAGAAGATGGCGGTACGGTAATGTCAGGAATAGAGGTGGAATCTTTTTCAGTACTACTTCCAACAGGTTCCTTCGGAGGGACTGAATCGTATGAACGCGATCGTGTGTTCAGGTTAACCGTCTCAATACGCATCATGAGAATATGTGCGGTGGATGATGCTTCTCCTTGAGAAGGAGAGGGTTGGGAAATCATTTGTTGATTCTAGGTGGGGAAGGGATCGTTGAGAACTACGGGTGTGGAGTTTCCCTTAAGAAACTTCTGCACTTCATCTCTATGGGGACATTCCTTGGAGAAATGGTCCCCACCACACAATAAACACGGATACTTCAGCTTCTGTTTATGTTTCGTGGCCTCAGGGGGTTCTTGTGCTCCTGCTGATTGAGGGAGATTTGGTGGTGTTCCTACCAGCCTATGGTGGGGGTGGGGAAGAACCATGGAGGTTTGACGATCCACCAGTTTGAGTAGAAACCTCGGAGTTAAGGGAACCGATAATGCCGTCGGCCTGAGGTCCCTTGGGTGGTTTTGCAGGATCGTAAGTAGGGAGGGGTGTGTCAGGAACAATGTCATATAATGTGTCAAACTGAGCATAAACAAGGTCTAAGTAATGGGCACGAGTGATAGCCTGTTCCTTGATGACGACCCCTCCCATAGCCACGTCTCGAGCTACGATAGGTAAAAGGGACTTCGTGAACCAATCAGCTAAGAGTTGGTCTAGAATAGGAGCCTTAATGAGACGTTGTCTCCTCTGCCACTCATGAATATGATCAGTAGGTCTGTACCAGTTTCGTAGCGTATGGGTAGCTGGAAATGAGTCAAAAGAGAGGAAATCGGGAAATGAGTGCGGTGGTAATTCAATATACCACTTGGCAATTGGGCCGGTGAGCATCCTTTGAAACAACCTTAAACGGATCAAGTCATCCATCAAGGAATTCGATGAGCACCATAGGTGGTATGTCATCACATGGTTTTTCGAGTCTTCACCAGGTTTGCCATAAATTTTGGGAATATCAGAGGGTAGTTTGACCGGAATTGGTGGCCAATTATAACCGTGTAGGAAGGGATCATTGGTCAGACGAGACAGGTCGGGTACATCCAAAGTAGCCAAGAATGGCAGCTATTGGTTCGGCTACAGATACTAATAGTATTTGTATGGCATATATGGACCAATAGGACCTTGGATCGACTGATTGTAAGGTGTTCCTGTTGGGAATTGGCTATAAGGGGGTGGGCCTCCAGGGTTGGGTGGTGGGCCATAAGTAGGTCCACCGCCATAATAGGGTGGTCCACCGTCATAATTACAAAAATTTGTAATTAAAATTTAACATAATGTATTTTGCAAATAAAATAAATATTCTCAAAATTTGGGTAGGTGACATACACCCCCCCTTAAGTCTCAACATCGTCCTCGATGTTGTTTATTCACTCTCTGAGTGTTCCTGAAACAGAGCTGGGTATGCTACCTGCATACTACTCTCCAAATCCCAGGTTGCCTCTTCTGGGATAAGGTGCTTCCATTGCACCTTTACCTGCCCAATGGTGCGATTCCGGAGTAGAGTTTCCCTCCTTTCGAGGATACAGCCCGGTTCCACCTGAAAATCGCCGTCTTGTTCCACCTTCAATCTCTACCATAGAGACTTGATGCTCTGCTTTCCTGTTGTCTAGAGCTGCATTAATTTTGGGCATCTCCCTTGCCAAGTCTCCCACAGTAGGTTCAACTTGTATGGAATGAATATTATTAGTTGTCTGCTTCCTTTTGGGGCATTCTGAAGCATAATGAGGACCTTGACACTCAAAACATTTTATAGGTTCCTTTTGGTCATTAGTTCTGGTAACATTGGGAGTATTTCTAGGAGCTGTAAAATTCTGCAGCTAATCATTTCTGGGATTGTTTCCTTGGAAATTCCGATTCGGAAAGTTTTTCTTTTGGAAGCCAGAATTTCCACTAAACCTGAAATTTTTCTTTTTCAGCTCAAATTTACTGGGTTTATGATTTTTTTAGTTAGATATCCCCTCTCTTTTCCTGTTAGTGTCATAACAGAAAGTTGCTTTCCTCATGGCCTCTTCTAAGGTCTTTGGATTGTCATACTCTATTATGTCCTTGATGTTGAAAGGTAGGCAAATCAGATACCTCTGAATCTTTGGTTTCTCCTCCACGAGGTATGGTACATATCTTAGCAAATTCAGAATTTGTTGTTCAGCTCTTTCATGTTCATAGTGCCCAGTTTTAAATCATAAAATTCCTTGGACTTTGCTTCATAGTATTGTTCATATAGGAACTTCTTTTTGAAGTACCGTTTAAAAGTGCTCCAATTTACATCCTTGTCCTTGATTCCCTTCACCCTTTTGATGTCCTGCCACCAAATGTCTGCCTTTCTGATTAGGTTATATATTGTCATCTTTGCCTTCAATGATCCTGAATAATCATAATTTGAAAGTACTTTTTCATGCTGGACAACCATGCTTCAACTGTCTCTCCTTTCTCAGTTTCACCATTGAAAGTTGGGGGTTTTATTTTCTT
The DNA here is from genome assembly GCA_027924585.1 of Larix kaempferi. Lineage (NCBI taxonomy): Eukaryota > Viridiplantae > Streptophyta > Pinopsida > Pinales > Pinaceae > Larix > Larix kaempferi. The sequence goes on along the minus strand of BSBM01000632.1, from coordinate 24,746,595 downwards.
GAATTCCCCAGAAATCTATTCATACTGTTTGTGGCTTTTTCTTTTGGGTTTGAGATCCCCTTCGCTGCTATCACTTGAATAATTACGTTTCTTTTTGCGTTTTTCATTGGCAGCTTCTGATGATGTTGAAATGTTTTCCGCATCATCAATTTTCATTTTCTTACCCCTGTCTCGATGAGGTAAGTCTTCAATCTTGGAGGTATTTTCAATCCCTCTATCCTGTTCATTAGTTGGGAACTGTTCGAACAGTACTTGGTTAAGTTCCTCTTGTGCTTTCAGAATTCTGTCATTGTCCTATTTTACAGATCTGATTTCTACTTTTAACTCCTGAAATGCACATAACAATTCTGATGAATTCTCATTTAATTCGCCATGGACTTCTTCTTCATGATGTTGTCCAGTACTATGACTATTTGGTCTAAATCTGTCCTCCATATGTTCAGCTGATCCTTCCATACCTGTAGCTTAGAAAACAAATTTTCTGTATAACAAAATATAATTTAAATTGAATTAGTAAAGAAGTATGTTGTCATAAAATGTTATGTTGCGTGTTCTTTGGATCTTTTCAGGCCGAGAGTTCAAAAATGAGCTTTGATACCACGTGTAACATCCCGATAATTTCATAAAAAATTTAAAAAAATTAAAGCAACATTAAATGTTAAATTGACAAATGCGAAAATAATAAATGCTTTATAAACAAAGCAGTATTTAATACTAAAGTCATTAATGCGGAAACAAATTAATCACTAAAACTCTTAACTAATAACAGTTCAATGACAACAACACATCATACTTCTTTGAAGACAATTACAACATTAGATTTGCTTATGTTACTGTAATTGAATTTATCTTGCGATAAAGTTTTCTTGACAAGGTTCTAACAGTTTGATTTTGGATGATGATGAAAGGGGTCCTACGGGGTACCCTGAGGCTTACTTAGCTACGTTAGCTAAATCATATGAACATGTTTTCACTGTGCAGAAATGCAAGTAAGAAAACAAATACGCCAAAATAAGTGTTAAGAATAAATATGATTTTCAATTCATCGTCAATGTATTGTGAAAACTCTAAGTGCTTCCGTACATGAAAGTTATTGAAGGTATGGGTCTTTGTCCTACTTCTCGTTTACATGCTAGTTTACAAACTTCGCAATGCTATTAGAATTCTATCGTCATTTTCCATAATACAAGGAGTGGTGATGTCCTATGTGTTTTAAACTATGAGTGCTAGGTTCCAATGTACACAAGAAATCACTTGATATTATCAAAAAATTATAATAACTTTTATAATCCTGCATATAAAAGAAATACTAATGTAGCATCGATCTCTTGATATTATCATCCTAATTCTATTGTGGATTTACTATACTTGAAGGATTATATCCTTCTAATATAATATTTGTGCATTAGAATGTAAAGTGTTCTTTTTGAAAAGGTAGAATAGTGTAACAAATATTACGATGTGCAATAATAGTGCATCCCAAACTATATACTAAGCATCAAACCTTTACATGGAATATGATCCTAATTAAAAATGAAGTGCTAAAACGAAGTAGACCGAGCATTTAAAAGACTAATACTATGAATATGAAATGAACTAAAGGTTGTAAACCTAGGTCTTGTACTGAGATGTGAAAGTGACCGAGCGTTAAAAGCTTACTGTACTGGCAATTTTTTTGTATCAGATCTGGTATTAAATTCGCCTGTCTTCAGTGTTGAGTGGACTTCCTAGTTGGAACCATCGTGGCTATAGTGCATGATAGTAGTGAACCCAAATGCTAGTAAAGTGTCGAGCTATTCACTAAAATGAACTTTGGTTGACAAAGCTGGAGGTCGTCATAGTTATGATAATCAATGAGATATTAATGCAGTTGATACACAAAATTTGACGTGCTAGGTTGGCTTTACCTCCGTCGTTGATTTCACATGTTCTTGGGATTGAACAAGGAAAACCCTAACTCCACTACGTTTATGCGGTTTGTTGATTTCTTTGTCATTCATTATGTTGGAAGTGGTTTTGTGGAGAGGCTGACAGGCCGAGAAACTCCAGGGTTTTTCTTAACTGATGCTTAAGGATCCTTCCTGAGACTCGATATCATGACCTGGTGAATGTGGTTCTGATACTTGTAAATGATTTAAGGATTGCACCTTCTGCAAGAGATTGCAGTAATTTTAGGCGTTGGAGGTTCGGATTTAGGGTATGTCTTTCTTGTATGTTGAAGGAATAGTCTTCAGGGTTTCTGGCTGTTGATAAGGAACCAAAGATCGACCCTTGAGCAAGGATATACTACTGTTTGCAGAACTGGAACTTCATTGTCGATCTAGAAGGTTGGCTTGGTCAATAGTTGTTGGTTTTATATGACTCTTACTCGGAACTACAATACCATGTAACGTATCGACTTAAGTTTTAAGGCTCTCTTATTGCTTTAATAAAATATAAAAACCTCTGTAGTTTATCATTTGACCACTTGTGATTTTTGTGGCAGGTTTTTCACTTCATTGAGTGGTTTCAGTATTTGAAGCTTGAAGGGAAAGGTGTTGCCCAGCCGTCGGGTAAGCCTCAAAGGTTCACTTCCTTGTAGACACCCCTGGCATGGTGTGGTCGATGTTTTATGATGTTAAGAGTCTGTTATTTTAGGGTTGGAAAGGTTTTCCTTGGCCGTGAAGAGGATGATGTTTAAAGAATGTGACTATGCTCGGCAGGGGTTGAATCCTCACCCTGTCAACCTGATAGCGTTTCTGCTAAGGTTTTTATTAAAAAAAATTGTATGAGGGAAGAACCCTAAGTTTGGAATAGTCGTAAATAAGAATTCTTTTGTGTTTATCTAATGTTATTTTGACTGCAATGATGACATGTTAAAAGATGAAATCCAAGGTTTAACTTATTGGCATACGAGATTTATGTGCAATTTATGTTTTAAGCAGCCATTTATGTAGTCGTGATATTCAGATTGGTTTGAATCATTCGTTTAAATGAACACTACATTTGATAAAATGACTGGTAATTTACAATAGTGGACCCGGCCGAGAGCCGTGGCTAACTTACATCACAAAAGAGTAACCTTGTCATTTCAATTTAAAGTCTGGATAGTAATGAGAACTCATTAGTTGGTATTGATCCAACACTCAATTAAAAATAACGCTCTGAACTGAGCTTATTCTGAATAGATGGTTGTTGTACCTATGATGGTTAACCGTAGAATGTTTTGTTTTTGGAATTCTAATAAAAGAAAAAAAAAGAGTTTTGTCCATCGAACCTGTTACTGTCATGTAAAGTAGATGATAAGTTCTTCTCTATTAAAGGTTTCGATCCTATGTTTGAGTTATTGTTAAAGAGTAAAACAAAGTTAGGTTATGTTTAAAATAGGAAGTGTTTGAATTTAAAGATTATGATTGTTATCTAAATCAAAAGATGATATAAAAATACTGAAAAGAAATAGTATAATAGAATGATGTTAATATTTTTTATTAATAAGTATCTATCTAGTTTATGTGTATCAACTCTGTAATAATAAATATTTGCAGCTGTTAGATTTCTAAAATTGTAAATACCTGAAATAAGTGAAAATATAATACCTTAATGTTGGAATGAACAATAATAGAATGCATACTTGTTAATATTAGAAAATAGATAGTATTACTTTGAGATCCTATCACTGTGTAGAAATGAAATGTTTTACTTTTATTCTAAGTAAAAGAAAATGCTATATGGTTGTTTAGCTACATTGTTTCTTTTTTTTTTGAATTTAAACATAGATAAATGATATTTCAAAAATTAAAAGAACGCTGCAGTATAGTCTTTCCATTCCCTTAGCATTCTCTACCTCAATCATCTGATTTAATTCCACTTCTCTGTACTAGAGTACTATGTAGAAAACAGCATGGGGAAAAATGAAGAGAAATTATTTAATCCATCACCTCATTTACTTAACTATCATGAAATCATATCTAAGTTGGAAATTGAAACTGTTTTCTTCTGTATGACTATAATTTCTAAATCTACAATTGCAGAAAAATCATTTTACTGTAAATAATAAGACAGAATAGTAGAACCTGATTGACTGTAGGAGGAACAAACAACCCAAGGAGCCTGTTCCATCCAACCTACTCCTGAAGGTAGCCAATTTAATTGCCTTAGGACCCCTGACCCTGTTCACTGAACCACCAGGAAGAAGAGTCTGTAAAAGCTTTAGTTCATCAACTTGCAGTAGAAATGTAGATCATCCAGTTATAAACATTCATCAGTCAAAGAGACCTGCACCAACACCTCTGGTTTCCTTCTCAAAATAATTAGCAGACTCACAATGCACTTCCACTTAGCCTCCCTATTCGAATCTCTCAGTGATCACCTGATACACTTGAGGAAATATTTCTGCAGAAAATATTATGGAGTTGCCTGCTCAATTCGAATTGTCTTATCTAGGCTTCCTAGGCCTTTTAGTGGTTAACCTAGTCATTAATGAGCTAATGTCCCTCTTCCACCCACCTGGGGGATAATGTCACAAAGTTAGGGGTAGTTGTCCCATAACCAACGGCTAGTGGTGGAGTGGAAATGCTTCCATATGTCCAATGCCTTCTAACAACTTCCATTCCTCCTAGTGGGTCAGTGAACACTCATTTAACAGTTCCCTTGGGTGTTTGTCTCCTGTTGTATTTTATTAAATAATAATAATAAGTCATTACAATCATCCTTGACCAGATTTGGTCATAATTACAAAACTTTGTAATTAAAATTTAACATAATGTATTTTGCAAATAAAATAAATATTCTCAAAATTTGGGTAGGTGACACCAGTCTACGAGAAGCCAGCAAAGTAGAGTGTTGGACGGAAGACGGCACATATTCCGGTTAGACCGGTGGCAGTCTATTTTTGGTAAAGATGCTCCAGGAGTGCCAAGTGATGGGTAGGAGCAATGCGGAAAGAAAGCGACTGGTTGCACATGCGAAAGAACCACTACCTGAACCAGTCGCACGAGACCGTTAGAGGAAGAACGGCTGTGTGAAAGCGACCTATTAGCATGTGTGCAACAGGAAGGCCGATAGCAATGTGGAAATGTGTTGGAGGCAAGCCACGACGAAATATTCGCTACCAGAAGCCAGCACGTCCGGTTAAGGGAAAACCGTGACAATTTTGTAAACCTAAGGGTTTTAGCCTTCGAACTGTAAAGACATGACCTACACGCATGATCTATAAATAAGGCATATTTTGTATGGGAAAGGATTGTTGGGTTAATGAATACTCTCATTTTGTATTGTTCTCATTATCGATTTGATAAACATCTGTTAAAGAACATTTTTTAAAGGCTCTGCAGCTGTGTGTGCAAAGGCTGAGAGAGAGAGAAGAGGGTCTGCAAGCTGAGTGCGCAGACAAAGAACTGTTGTACCCTTCCCAAAGACTAATACAAAAACAATTCTTGTGGACCCAGCCTCCATCCAAGGGGTGAACCACATTAAATACTGTGTAGTGTGATTGTTTTAGTGTTTGCATTTACCTGTTTACTTACATTGGATGCTTGGATTCTCATTTATGAGTTGGTGTGTTAATGATTTTATATGTATTCGCCATAAGAGAAAGATGGGAATGATATGTTAAGTATTGATGGAATGAATGAATGTTGAATGCTCAGTACTCCAAGTCTGTGAAAGTATTAGTTCATTGAATAACCAGCCTAGATCCAAATCCTAGGCTCTATCAAGTGCCAAGAGGGATCAAATCTCCCGAGGTGCAAACCTCTCCTTAAATAGCTCCTTGAGTGCAATACCTGAGCCACCTTATCCTAAGCTCTAAAGTCTCTAGTTTAAGTCTCATATTTACTTTTTACTTTGTATTATTCTTTTTTGTTTATGGCCGACATAATATTTATTACTTTTTACATTGTGTTATTATTTTTTGTTTACTTTGTATTATTTTGTTACTTGACAAACACTCTAAAGTCTCATATTTACTTTTTACTAGTTTAAGTCTCATATTTACTTTTTACTTTGTATTATTCTTTCTTGTTTATGGCCGACATAATATTTACCACCTAATCATAAGCTCTAAAGTCTCTAGTTTAAGTCTCATATTTACTTTTTACTTTGTATTATTCTTTTTTGTTAATGGCTGACATAATATTTATTACTTTTTACTTTGTATTATTCTTTTTTTGTTTACTTTGTATTATTTTGTTACTCGACTAACAAGATCTCCCCTATACTGGGTTGTAGAGCGCCTCTCGGCCAATCACATATGTATGTAACGTTCAGATTGTATAACTCTTCGACACGCAGCACCGGGTGCATGCAGCACTGTATGTTCCATCTACATGCATTCGTTATAAGGATAATTAATCTAAGATAGTAGATTAACGATTAAGTGTTAAGTAAAGTCTTCAGTGGTTAAGTTTGGAAGAGGAAGCATATAACTCTGTTGCGTTGTCCTATTAATTGTATCCTGCCTGAACCGCGCAGCCCTTGGGTGAACTAGTTGCGCAAGCAACTAGTTCTTGGAAGTGCAGACCGCGACGCAGTCTATTGTCGCATAGTCCTCAGCTCGCAGCGCAGGTCTGATAGTGCGTTGTGCAGTATTCCCGTCTGAACAACTCATCACTTCACTATGGAAACCTGATTCTGCAGTGCCCCCATAGCTACACCTCGAGTGAGACTTCAGCCTGTTCGCAGGTTGTTGCAGAAAGGGCCGGTGAGAAGGAGTTTTGTTGGTTCCTTGAAACCGCGAAGAACCTAGGTCTACATTGGAAACCTCTAGATCATCATTTAAGCCAACAAATCATAATGGGTTGATGACTACTTACTATTAGAGGAACACAACTTGTAATAAAATTAGGAGGTAAAGAGTATCCTCCTCGCAAGTTTTGGGGTGGGGGAGGGGTGGGTAACATTCCAGTAGTAGTAGGAGGGGTGTTGAACTGTTGTCCTTCAACATATTGAGTCATTTCGGGTATGGAACTGATCTCTTGATTAAGAGGTGTACTCGTAGGAAACGAGGGTTGACCAAGTTCGTAAGTGGTCACGGTGTGTGTGGGTGTTTACGATGAAACAAGAGATAAGGAACGAATTGGGGTGTATTGAAACATGGGTGTTTCAGAGGTGTCTCTTCTCCATGAGAGACTATGGCGCTGAAGTTCATCACCCCATTGGCGTAGTTGGTCCATGAGTTCATAAACTGGAGCCAACAGTTGAGCATGGGGAGCCCAACAAAAAGTGGTGGGTTCGGCCTGTGAATATAAATCTAGGTGGGCCCATTGTTTCCCTAGAGAGGTGTCCCAAAGGGATGCAGATGGACCAAATGGACCGAATGCGGCTGATACAGGGTCATCCTGGGATGGATTTAACTATTCTATAGATCCGGGCTCTCCTGCCATCACGCGGTGGAAGGATGTGTCTAGTGAAGTAGGTGGTTCGACATCCTCAGCCCTTGAAGGGTTAGAGGTTGGTGAACTAGGAGGAAATAAATTCGCTCTGGACTCCATAGTGGAGTTTTCTGCTTCAGGTGACACGAATGTAACTTATGGATCCATGCTTACCCTCGAAATTACCTCATGATTAAGGGGATATTCGGGTGGTAAGTTTAAAATTCTGCGGGACCTTCTCAAAGGTTATTCAGCCAGAATGACCGAACCAAAATTTATCCTAAGTGTATTCTAAACAAAAGAAAAGAAATCAAGAAAAATCTACACAAACTAAGGCCACAAGCAAACTTATGTGATAGGTGTGGATTCAAAAGTCTGGAACCTCATAGGATTTTCAAGGCTTCGCAACTCGCGATATACTCCAGGGTCGAATAGTTATACTCGGCTAAGTATAACTGTACCCTTGACCGTATAACCCGACTACCTGATAGTACGTGCGTAGTAGCTCCCTGAGTGTTGTTCTCGGTGTGGATTCAAAAGTCTGAAACCTCACAGGATTTTCAAGGCTTCGCAACTCGTGATATACTCTAGGGTCCAATAGTTATACTCGGCCAAGTATAACTGTACCCTTGATCATATAACCTGACTACCTGATAGTACGTGCGTAGTAGCTCCCTAAGTGTTGTTCTCGGTGTATTGCTCTGCCAAGACAGGAAAATGGTTAGCTCAGTTGGTTTCAGGAATCTTAGGAGTGTATCCCGATATACTCAAGGTACATGGGAGCTCAAATCTGGAGTGGTGTTGTCTAATGCAACCATACGACAAGAGCCTTCTAATATACTACCGAGTATGTGAAGTGCCTTTCGATATGCACTAAGGTATGTGAAAGAGCCTTCGATATACCGGTTGGTACGTGTAAGAACTACAGTGCCCCCAGGATGCAGTGCAAGAAAATAACGACAAATGCCATGTTTTACGACGACGGAACACGTCTCTAACTTAACACACAAATTACTAGTAAATTTTAACCTAGTTCTACCGGTAAATTTTATCTGGACGGTTAGGTGAATGCATGAGGTGAGTACATAAATGTAAACATAATGCCCCCTAACTACATGAAAATGCACTTTTTATTTTGATGATATCTATGTAAGGGAAGGATAAAAAAATTTCCAATGGCCTCACGAAATAGTAAATTTGAACAAATCCTAAATCTACCAAAAATAATGATGAAAGCACTCTTCTCCGTTTTTTATGCAAAAAACGTAAAAATCAACAACACATCAAATCCAAATCAAAGTACTTTCTTTTTTTCTTTTTCAATTAGAATGGAACTAAATGATGAAAAAGGAGAATTTCTACTTAGAGCACACTAACTCTTCAATTTTCACAATGATAGCCTAAAAGCATATGAAAAACCAAAAATGCATATAACACTTCAAGCTTGGAATCACTTTGCAAAAAATTTGACTTCCCTTGGATTTTTCAAGAAGATGAGTAACTCATAATTCAAGAAAAATGTAAACAATTAATTTTCTCTTTTCAAACTTCCCAAATATCAATGGATGATGAATTCCAATGCACGAAACAATTTTTACAACAATTCTCAAATGAACTTGAAAATGGTAAAAATGAAGCACTTTTAACTTTCCAATGTATATACCAAGACAAAACTTGATATTAATAATGCTTTTAAAATGTAAATGGCATAAAAGAAGAGACTAATTGCAGCACTCTAATCACTAAGAAATTCTCAAAGAAACATGACAAGCACTCCAATGACCTAAAGACACAAAAAAAAAACTCAAAAACAATGAAATGCAAGCAAACACTTAATGACTAAGCTCAAAGATGGTTCGGAAGCAGATATAGTATGCTGGATATATCCAGTGAGGTGGTCAGGGAATACAAGAGGGAGTGGATGACCGTGGGGGATTGAAATTGCCCACCACTTCAATCAAACTCTCACTTGACCAAAAGGACCCAAAAACCAACACAAATGAACCAAGCACAAACAAAGTTGAACAAACGGGCCTCTGCCTGGAAAGTATAGTGTAGAGATTTCTGTTGATCAACCCAAAAACCAAAAATTTGGAGAAAAGTAGCCCAAGCATCAAGATTGAAATCTCGACGCAGGTTGTGGTTAGGCATAGAGTGCTCGGCGCGGGATGTACATAGGTATCTAGCGCCGATGGCGTAAGCTATCAGATCGGGAAAAGCACCGATGGCGCAGTATGCTCAAAGGTAAAATGCACTCTGGATAGACAAACTTACTGGATACACTACCCAGGTGCGTCGGGCGAATAACTCAATGCAAATAATGAAAAATATCCAAACAATGACTAAGTAAATGGATTGAAAATGGTTCAAACATACCCAAATAAAGTCAGCAAACTCTTAAAGAAAAGAATCTGGTGGTGAAAATAGGCTCAGGAGGCAAAGCAATGGCTCATTAAGAAATAAAAAAACAACACATTCAAACTTGAAATCAAAACAATGTAATTCCCCAGTATGGTCGCCAGATTTGTTATTGGACAATCTACTTGAGCGGACGTGAGCCAGATATCCCTAGTTCAATGCAAATCTAGAACAAATAAGGAAAAAACATGAAGCTACTTTCCTAGATCAGATTAGAGATCGAGTAACTAGATGTCTTACCTTAGTATTTGTAGATATTTCTCCTCATTATGGCTCCAAGTTCCGCAGTCGTCAGATCCGTAGCTTCAAGACCTGTCAAAACATGTAGAGACAAAAAAAGCAGTAAAACATATCTAAACACTAACTGATCTAAGTAAACAGTTAAGGAAGTAAACTATAAACGTCATCAACACAACAAAATTTATGGAAAGGGTTTATATTACTGTGTAAAGAGTGTAAAAATACAAAGTAGAGATATGATTACAACCCAAGCCTTAACGCTGCAATCCTCCTCCAACAATCCAAGCCAAAGCCTCCAAAGAAAATGTAAGCCTTCCAAGAGATGGATAGGGATCACCTAGGATAATTCCACCAGCATGTAAGTTCCATACACTTCCTCCCTTTGGAATGCAGAGGAGCTTTGTATTTATAGGACCAAGTGGATAGAGCAGGTTGAGGATCATGGGGATAGGACTAAGGGATCCTTCCTTGAGGTTAGGGAACCATAGGACAGGTCACATAGGAGTTAGGGATAGGGATCCACCTCATCCAAGTTCTAGAAATCGCTCGAAAGCCTCCTTTATCCAAATTAACCAATCCCGGCACAAGCTGCATTAGGGTAACCTGCATCTGAGAGGGGAAGCGCAGGCTGCACAAAGGAAACCTGAGCCACTGGTGCAGTCTTCCAGAATGCATCCTGCTCCTGACCTAGTTGGGTGCTTCTTTCTCAAAGACAACATGTGTCGTCCCAACTAGACACTATGGACAAAGGGCATCAACTTGCTCTAAAGGACTTCTTGATCAAAGGAACTTCAGGGATCAAGGCATTGAGTTGAAATGGGACTCATGATGACGAGGTTTAGGTTTAACATAAACCATAGGTGTGGTCGTAGATTTGCAATATATCATGCCAAACCTGGGAAATATATCCATAGTGTACTTCCCTTGAGATAGAAAATTTTCATATTTTCTTTGCCAGATCTCAAGGCCAAGAAAGTAGTGCATCAGGCCTAAGTCTTTCATCTCGAAATCTGAGGAGAGATCCCTCTTGCACCAAGCAATCAGATGTTCCTCTCTAGTGAGAAACAAATCATTAACATAAAGAACCAATATCACGATTGGTTCTTCACTACTTTGAAGTACAAATTTGAATCAACTTCACTCTTACAGAAACCCAGTTTATGAAGGTAGCTATCAATTCTGGAGTACCAAGCCTTGGGGGATTACTTAAACCCATATCGATCTTTTTTTAGCTTGCAAACATGGGACTCCTACCCATGCACCACAAATACTTCAGGTCGTTGAATATAAACCTCTTCCTCAACCTCACCATTGAGGAAGGTTGTCTTCACATCCATCTGGTGAAGTTTCCATCCTAGAACAGATGCAAGTGCAATCATTGCTCAGATTGTGGTGTACCTTCGCAAAGGGGAAAATGTATCATCAGAATCGATTCCTTCTTTATGATAGAAACCTATGGCTACAAATCTAGATTTCTACTTCTCAATCCTACCATCCACAACATGCTTTATCTTGTAAAGCCAACTAGAAGTCACAATGGACTCCCCATTAGGTTTGGGAACAACCTCCCAAACATCATTATTCATTATAGAGTTGTACTCTTCTGTCATTGCATCTTTCCAAACTTGCTGCTTTGCAACTTCTTCATATGAGGATGGTTTTGAATCGTTGATGTGACTCATCGGTGCCACATACCCTAAATATATGTCATGTTGCTTGAGCTCTCTAGATGAGCATGTTGGTGCTCCATGTTTCTCTACATTTTGTAATATATCTTGGCACCAAGGATATCGAGGAGAAGTTGAAGGAGTTGCACGAAAATCAAGAAGTGGAAGGCCAGGTCGGTGACGAGATCACACCTGAGATGCTGGAAACAGTTAAGCAAGTCGAGCAAGACACGAAGGAAGCAGTCGAGAAGCTGATTGCTACAAACAATGAGTTTACTGCGAAGCTAGCTCCGCAGGTCTTGGAACAGCTTGGAGAAGTTGCAGGTGGCTTGGGGATGAGCCACATGTTAGTGTTAGGGGCTTGTTGGGCCTGACCTAAGTGGGGCAATTTTGAGCAAGAAGTATTTTTGGAACTGTGGATCTGAGCGTAGTTCATTTGAAGTATATTTTTGGTATAAGTTTTGGGATGCTGCGAAGTTGCGTGCAGTGCAGTGTCGGAAGAACTGCGAAGTTCAATACTGCGAGGAGACAGTGTTGCGATGTGTCGAGTCTACGGGAAGCCAGCAAAGCAGAGTGTTGGATGGAAGACGGCACAAATTCTGGTTAGACCGGCGGCTGTCTATTTTTGGTAAAGATGCTCCAGGAGTGCCAAGCGACGGGTAGAAGCAATGCGTAAAGAAAGCAACTGGTCGCACATGCCAAAGAACCACTACCTGAACCAGTCACATGAGACCGTTAGAGGAAGAACGGCTCGATGAAAGCGACATGTTGGCATGCGTGCGATAGGAAGGCCGATAGCGATGTGGGCATGCGTTGGAGGCAAGCCATGACGGAATATTCGCTACCAGAAGCCAGCACGTCCGGTTAAGGGAAAACCGTGACAGTTTTGTAAACCTAAGGGTTTTAGCCTTCGAACTATCAAGACATGACCTACGCGCATGATCTATAAATAAGGAAGATTTTGTATGGGAAAGGATTGTTGGGTTATTGAATACTCTTAATTTTTTATTGTTCCCATTATCGATTTGATAAACATCTGTTAAAGAACATTTTTTAAAGGCTCTGCAGCTGTGTGCGTAGAGGCCGAGAGAGAGAGAAGAGGGTCTGCAAGCTGAGTGCGCAGACAAAGAACTATTGTACCCTTCCCAAAGACTAATAAAAAAACAATTCTTGTGGACCCAACCTCCATCCAAGGGGTGAACCACATTAAATACTGTGTAGTGTGATTGTTTTGGTGTTTGCATTTACCTGTTTAGTTACATTGGATGCTTGGATTCTCATTTATGAGTTGGTGTGTTAATGCTTTTATATGTATTCGCCATAAGAGAAAGATGGGAATGATATGTTAAGTATTGATGGAATGAATGAATGTTGAATGCTCAGTACTCCAAGTCTGTGAAAGTATCAGTTCATTGAATAACCAGCCTAGATCCAAATCCTAGGCTCTATCAAGTGCCCAGAGGGATCAAATCTCCCGAGGTGCAAACCTCTCCTTAAATATCTCCTTGAGTGCAATACCTGAGCCACCTAATCCTAAGCTCTAAAGTCTCTAGTTTAAGTCTCATATTTACTTTTTACTTTGTATTATTCTTTTTTGTTTATGGCCGACATAATATTTATTACTTTTTACATTGTGTTATTATTTTTTGTTTACTTTGTATTATTTTGTTACTTGACAAACACTCTAAAGTCTCATATTTACTTTTTACTTTGTATTAAAAGTAAAAAGTAAAGTCTCTAGTTTAAGTCTCATATTTACTTTTTACTTTGTATTATTCTTTCTTGTTTATGGCCGACATAATATTTACCACCTAATCATAAGCTCTAAAGTCTCTAGTTTAAGTCTCATATTTACTTTTTACTTTGTATTATTCTTTTTTGTTAATGGCTGACATAATATTTATTACTTTTTACTTTCTATTATTCTTTTTTTGTTTACTTTGTATTATTTTGTTACTCGACTAACAAGATCTCCCCCATACTGGGCTGTAGAGCGCCTCTCGGCCAATCACATATGTATGTAACGTTCAGATTGTATAACTCTTCGACACGCAGCACCGGGTGCATGCAGCACTGTATGTTCCATCTACATGCATTCGTTATAAGGATAATTAATCTAAGATAGTAGATTAACGATTAAGTGTTAAGTAAAGTCTTCAGTGGTTAAGTTTGGAAGAGGAAGCGTATAACTCTGTTGCGTTGTCCTATTAATTGTATCCTGCCCGAACCGCGCAGCCCTTAGGTGCACTAGTTGTGCAAGCGACTAGTTCTTGGAAGTGCGGACCGCGAGACAGTCTATTGTCGCATAGTCCTCAGCTCACAGCGCAGGTCTGATAGTGGGTTGTGCAGTATTCCCATCCGAACAACTCATCACTTCACTGTGGAAACCTGATTCCGTAGTGCCCCCATAGCTACACCTCAGGTGAGACTTCAGCCTGTTCGCAGGTTGTTGCCGAAAGGGCCAGCGAGAAGGAGTTTTGTTGGTTCCTTGAAACCGCGAAGAACCTAGGTCTACATTGGAAACCTCTATATCATCATTTAAGCCAACAACTCATAATGGGTTGATGACTACTTACTATTGGAGGAACACTACTTGTAATAAAATTAGGAGGTAAAGAGTATCCTCCTCACGAATTTTGGGGTGGGGGAGGGGTGGGTAACATTCCAGTAGTAGTAGGAGGGGTGTTGGACTGTTGTCCTTCAACATATTGAGTCATTTCGGGTATGGAACTATTCTCTTGATTAAGAGATATACTCATAGGAAACGAGGGTTAACCAAGTTCGTAAGTGGTCACGGTGTGTGTGGGTGTTTACGGTGAAACAAGAGATAAGGAACGAATTGGGGTGTATTGAAACATGGGTGTTTTAGAGGTGTCTCTTCTCCGTGAGAGACTATGGTGCTGAAGTTCATCACCACGTTGGCGTAGTTGGTCCATGTGTTCATAAACTGGATCCAACCTTTGAGCATGGGGAGCCCAACGAAAAAGGGTGGTTTCGGCCTGCGAATATAAATCTAGCTGGGCCCATTGTTTCCCTAGAGAGGTGTCCCAAAGGGATGCAGATGGACCGAATGGACCAAATGTGGTTGATACAGGGTCATCTTGGGATGGATTTAACCATTCTATAGATCTGGGCTCTCTTGCCATCACGCGGTGGAAGGATGTGTCTGGTGAAGTAGGTGGTTTGACATCCTCAACCCTTAAAGGCTTAGAGGTTGGTGAACTAGGAGGAAATAAATTCACTCTGGACTCCATAGTGGAGTTTTCTGCTTCAAGTGACATGACCGTAACTTATGGATCCATGCTTACCCTCGAAATTACCTCATGATTAAGGGGATATTCGGGTGGTAAGTTTAAAATTATGTGGGACCTTCTCAAAGGTTATTAAGCCAGAATGACCGAACCAAAATTTCTCCTAAGTGTATTCTAAACAAAAGAAAAGCAATCCAGAAAAATCTACACAAACGAAGGCCACAAGCAAACTTATGTGATAGGTGTGGATTCAAAAGTCTGGAACCTCACAGGATTTTCAAGGCTTCGCAACTCGTGATATACTCCAGGGTCCAATAGTTATACTCGGCCAAGTATAACTGTACCCTTAACCGTATAACCCGACTACCTGATAGTACGTGCGTAGTAGCTCCCTGAGTGTTGTTCTCAGTGTATTGCTCTGCCAAGACAGCCAAATGGTTAGCTCAGTTGGTTTCAGGAATCTTAGGAGTGTCTCCCGATATACTCAAGGTACATGGGAGCTCCAATCCGTAGTGGTGTTGTCTAATGCAACCGTACGACAAGAGACTTCTGATATACTACCGAGTATGTGAAGTGCCTTTCGATATGCACTAAGGTACGTGAAAGAGCATTCGATATACCGGTTGGTACGTGTAAGAACTACAGTGCCCCCAGGATGCAGTGTAAGAAAATAACGACAGATGCCACGTTTTACGACGCCGGAACACGTCTCTAACTTAACACACAAATTACTAGTAAATTTTAACCTAGTTATACCAGTAAATTTTATCTAGACGGTTAGGTGAATGCATGAGGTGAGTACATAAATGTAAACATAATGCCCCCTCACTACATGAAAATGCACTTTTTATTTTGATGATATCTATGTAAGGGAAGGATAAAAAAATTTCCAATGGCATCATGAAATAGTAAATTTGAACAAATCCTAAATCTACGAAAAATGATGATGAAAGCACTCTTTTCCGTTTTTTAAGCAAAAAAAATAAAAATCAACAACACATCAAATCCAAATCAAAGTACTTTCTTTTTGTCTTTTTCAATTAGAATGGAACTAAATGATGAAAAAGGAGAATTTCTACTTAGAGCACACTAACTCTTCAATTTTCACAATGATAGCCTAAAAGCATATGAAAAACCAAAAATGCATATAACACTTCAAGCTTGGAATCACTTTGCAAAAAATTTGACTTCCCTTTGATTTTTCAAGAAGATGAGTAACTCATAATTCAAGAAAAATGTAAACAATTAATTTTCTCTTTTCAAACTTCCCAAATATCAATGGATGATGAATTCCAATTCACGAAACAATTTTTACAACAATTCTCAAATGAACTTGAAAATGGTAAAAATGAAGCACTTTTAACTTTCCAATGTATATACCAAGACAAAACTTGATAATAATAATGCTTTTAAAATGTAAATGGCATAAAAGAAGAGACTAATTGTAGCACTCTAATCACTAAGAAATTCTCAAAGAAACATGACAAGCACTCCAATGACCTAAAGACACAAAAAAAAACTCAAAAACAATGAAATGCAAGCAAACACTTAATGACTAAGCTCAAATATGGTTCGGAAGCGGATATAGTATGCTAGATATATCTAGTGAGGTGGTCAGGGAATACAAGAGGGAGTGGATGACCGTGGGGGATTGAAATTTCCCACCACTTCAATCAAACTCTCACTTGACCAAAAGGACCTAAGAACCAACACAAATAAGCCAAGCACAAACAAAGTTGAACAAACGGGCCTCTACCTGGAAAGTACAGTGTAGAGATGTCTATTGATCAACCCAAAAACCAAAAATTTGGAGAAAAGTAGCCCAAGCATCAAGCTTGAAATATCGATGCAGGTTGTGGTTAGGCGTAGAGCGCCCGGCGCAGGATGTACACAGGTATCTAGCGCCGATGGCGTAAGCTATCAGATCGGGAAAAGCACTGATGACGTAGTATGCTCAAAGGTAAAATGCGCTCTGGATAGACAGACTTACTAGATGCACTACCCAGGTGCATCGGGCGAATAACTCAATGAAAATAATGAAAAATATCCAAACAATGACTAAGTAAATGGATTGAAAATGGTTCAAACGGACCCAAATAAAGTCAGCAAAATCTTAAAGAAAAGAATCTGGTGGTGAAAATAGGCTCAGTAGGAAAAGCAATAGCTCATTAAGAAATAATAAAAGAGCACATTCAAACTTGAAATCAAAACAATGTAATTCCCCAGTATGGTCGCCAGATTTGTTATTGGACAATCTACTCGAGCGGATGCGAGCTAGATATCCCTAGTTCAATGCGAATATAGAACAAATAAGGACAAAACATAAAGCTACTTTCCTAGATCAGATTAGAGATTGAGTAATTAGATGTCTTACCTTCGTATTTGTACATATTTCTCCTCATTATTGCTCCAAGTTCCACGGTCGTCAGATCCGTAGCTGCAAGACCTGTCAAAACATGTAGAGACAAAAAAAGCAGTAAAACATATCTAAACACTAACTGATCTAAGTAAACAGTTAAGGAAGTAAACTATAAATGTCATCAACACAACAAAATTTATGGAAAGGGTTTATATTACTGTGTAAAGAGTGGGAAAATACAAACTAGAGATATGATTACAACCCAAGCCTTAACACTGCAATCCTCCTCCAACAATCCAAGCCAAAGCCTCCAAAGAAAATCTAAGCCTCCCAAGAGATGGATAGGGATCACCTAGGCTAATTCCACCAGCATGTAAGCTCCATAGACTTCCTCCCTTTGGAATTCAGAGGAGCTTTGTATTTATAGGACCAAGTGGATAGAGCAGGTTGAGGATCATGGGGATAGGACTAAGGGATCCTTCCTTGAGGTTAGGGAACCATAGGACAGATCACATAGGAGTTAGGGATAGGGATCCACCTCATCCAAGTTCTATAAATCGCTCGAAAGCCTCCGTTATCCAAATTAACCAATCCCGGCGCAAGCTGCATGAGGGTAACCTGCACCTGAGAGGGGAAGCGTAGGCTGCACAAAGGAAACCTGAGCCATTGGTGCAGTCTGCCAGAATGCATCCTGCACTTGACCTAGTTGGGTGCTTCTTTCTCAAAGACAACATGCGTCGTCCCAACTAGACACTGTGGACAAAGGGCATCAACTTACTCTAAATGACTTCTTGATCAGAGGAACTTCAGGGATCAAGGCATTGAGTTGAAATGGGACTCATGAGGACAAGGTTTAGGTGTAACAGAAACCATAGGTGTGGTCATAGATTTGCAATCTATCATGCCAAACCTGGGCAATATATCCATAGTGTACTTCCCTTGAGATAGAAAATTTTCATATTTTCTTTGCCAGATCTCAAGGCCAAGAAAGTAGTGCATCAAGCCTAAGTCTTTCATCTCGAACTCTGAGGTGAGATCCCTCTTGCACCAAGCAATCAAATGTTCCTCTCTAGTGAGAAACAAATCATTAACATACAGAACCAATATCATGATTGGTTCTTCACTACTTTGAAGTACAAATTTGAATCAGCTTCACTCTTACAGAAACCCAGTTTATGAAGGTAGATATCAATTCTGGAGTACCAAGCCTTGGGGGATTACTTAAACCCATATCGATCTTTTTTTAGCTTGCAAACATGGGAATCCTACCCATGCACCACAAATACTTTAGGTCGTTGAATATAAACCTCTTCCTCAACCTCACCATTGAGGAAGGTTGTCTTCACAGCCATCTGGTGAAGCTTCCATCCTAGAACAGATGCAAGTGCAATCATTGCTCGAATTGTGGTGTACCTTCGCAAAGGGGAAAATGTATCATCATAATTGATTCCTTCTTTATGACAGAAACGTATTGCAACAAATCTAGATTTCTACTTCTCAATCCTACCATCCACAACATGCTTTATCTTGTAAATACAACTAGAAGTCACAATGGACTCCCCATTAGGTTTGGGAACAACCTCCCAAACATCATTATTCATTATAGAGTTGTACTCTTCTGTCATTGCATCTTTCCAAACTTGCTGCTTTGCAACTTCTTCATATGAGGATGGTTCTGAATCGCTGATGTGACTCATCAGTGCCACATACCCTGAATATATGTGATGTTGCTTGAGCTCTCTGGATGAGCATGCTGGTGCTCCATGTTTCTCTACATTTTGTAATATATCTTGGCACCAAGGAGATCTTGTTTTAACGGGAGGTTCATTAGGTGAACTCTCATTCAGTTCTATTGGTTCTTCAGGAGCTAACGAATCTAAGGCATCTTCTGGCTTCTCCCTCTCAAACTCTGAAGGGGGAGAATCAGACTCGGGATCCTCCATATCTGAATCACATTGAATCTCTTTCGATCTTTTGAAAGCAGCTTCCTCATGGAAGGTAACATCTCTGCTAACTTCAATGTGCCTCTCATGTAATCGGTATGCTTTGGATGACTCGTTGTAACCCACAAAGGTGTCTTTCTTTCCAAAAGGATACATCTTTGTTCTCTTTTCTTTTGGTACATGAATGTATACTGGGATCCTAAATATTCTCAAGTGTGAGATGTATGGATTCTTATCGGTAAACAATTCTTCTGGTGTCTTCTCATTTAAAATGGCATGCGGGATTCTATTATGGATGCACACAGTTGTACCAGTGGCATATGCCCATAATGAGGTAGACATATATTGATCATGCATCATTGATTTTGCAGCCTCACATATGATTCTATTCTTCTTTTCGGCAACCCCATTTTGCTGAGGGTTGTCTGGTACTGTTAACTGTCTACATATTCCTGCATCACTACATAGCTCATTAAATGCATGCGAATAAAATTCACCTCCATTATTAGACCTTAATGCACGGACGTGCTTTTCTTTCTTATTTTCAACTAGGTCTTTAAACTCTTTAAATTTGCTAACAGTTTCACTTTTAGCCTTCATGAAATAAATCCACGGATTCCTAGATAAATCATCTAAGAACAGTACATAATATAAGAAGCCACTCAGGGAGGGGTATGACATGGGACCACATACATCATAATGTATTATATCTAAAATCCCTTTATATCTAGTAGTACTGCTAGAAAAAAATTTCTTAACATTTTTCCCGAGTGCACAACCCCGACATACACTATCGTGCTCAAAATCAAATACGAGCATACATTTTACCATCTTTTGAATTCCTGGTTGTGCTTTGTAGTGTAGGTGTCCAAGCCTTCGATGCCATAGCTCACATGGATTGATAGTGTGGTGAATCATAGCTTGAATTTACTTCTTGGGTACCTTGTATATTCCTCCCTCTCAAACTCCAATCACAACAGCAGATTCTAGGCTTTTGTTCTTTGGCCATAAAAGTGATTTGCTATCCATGAAGATAGCTCTGAAGCCTTTGTATTCAAGAACCGAAACTAAAAGGAGGTTCTTCTTCAAGCCTGGAACATATAGAATGTCCTCCACATGTAAAATATCACTGGTGCTCAACTAGAATGAGGTGGATCCAACTCCTTGGATCGAATATGTTGAGTTGTCCCCCAACTCTACCATGCATATCAACTTTTTATCCTTTAGGTCAATGATGGTGTTCATGTAACCAGTCATGTGTTTGGATGTGCCACTGTCCATCAACCATGTGTATAGACTTGTGATGATGGATCCCGAAAGGAATGAAACAAGGTAAAACTCCCTTCTTGTCTCCTTTTCTTTGGATGCATTCTTTTGAGTGGTTTCCTATTCTATGGCAGTAGAAGCATGAAACTTTCCTTTCCGCTTTGATTTGCACTCTCTTGATAAATGGCCTTTCTTGTTGTAATTGAAGCATATAGACTTTGACTTGTCAAAGCCTTTGTTGAAATCCTTCTTCTTTGGATGAGAGAACTTCTTTTGTAAGAAGGGTTTCTTTCCTTTCTCCATTCTTGCCATGAGGGCAATATTTTCTTCTTTAGTGCACATAGCTTTGCTATAGATTCGCCCTTCCTCTTGGATACAGTCATGCCACAATATTTCAAACCCAGGTTTCACTTCTCGGCCATTAATAGCAGCCAAGAATGTCTCCCATGAATATGGGAGACCATCAACGATGGTTTGGATGAGATCATCTTCATCCACCACAACTCCAATGTTAACAAGTTGATCTCTTACCTGAGAGATATTAGTGAAGAAGGAGTCCATTGTCTCATCCTTCTCCATCTTGAGGTTTCGTAGCTTATTCTTAAATGCCCTCTTTTGAGTTGGGGCCTTCTTCTCATATAGATTAGTCAATGTATCATAACATTCTTTTGCGGTCTTCAGCGGTGTGTTCACGGACATCAAGTTATATTTTACCGAATCATAGATGATTTGTTTGGACTTAGTGATGAGTCCACAATATAGGTATCAAATACATTCCATTGTACAATGAAGGAGCAAGGAAACAGCCAAAAAACACTCCTTTCTGTAGGATAGAATGCAATTTGATTGATTATGAAAAAATGTGATTAAGTAGTTATGTTTTTATGTGTTTTAGCATATTTTTAATCAACCAATCAAGTGGGTGACCACTATGTGTGGACAAGTGCAGGATCAGAGATAAATATGAAGAATGGAAAAAATCAAGCTCCAATCAAAAGCTATAGAAGGACACAAAGATCAGTTTTTACTGATTTATAGGGAAGAATCTAAATAGATTGAGGTCTGTTGTAATCCCGAGGTTCACATAGTTATCATAGATACATTACATAATATAAGCAACCATACACAATGATACAGATACAAGAGATGAGACAGATAGAGAGAATAGTCTTTGTATTAACCAGCAAGAGTAGAACACAATGATAGAATCAATCTCTACTAGTCTATCGGCTCACCAGCCTAGATATATATATATGCAGATACAGTTACATAATCGTCTATCGGTTTATCCAACTGACCCGACCCATACTAGTCGACGCAACTTGTCGACATATGCTACAGAATGGTCGGGCAGAGGGCCTAGTCGACAGGCCGACCTAGTCCCTTCCAACATCTCCCCCACTTCAAAATATTTCTTCGTCCCGAAGAAATGGAGAGATCAAAAATTACAAAAATGAAGTTACAGAAACAGTTATGTCAAAGTAATGCTAGAGTCAATAACAGCAGGAGTCTGGAGATAGGCTTCAAGAATAAATTCAGCAGAAATAGAGAGATGGTACTGGAACTCTTCCCAAGTGTGTAGCAGATTCTGGATGTCGACAGTCAGAGTTGTGAGTTTCGACAGATTTTCCATCTTGTCGTGAGTGGATGTAGCCTGCAAATGGATCATGTCGGGACCAAATGTGTTAATTGTGTTGTCGACAGCAGCAAGTAACTGATTGATTCGAGGCTGACTTTCTTCAAGTTTGTTGAGACCTCCTCGGGCCTGTGACATCCACTGAACTTCTTGTTTTTCTAACTTATCCAATTGCTTGTTCTCCATGATGATCTGGTTATCAAGTTTTTCGATAAGGGATTCATTTGCAGTCAAGCGCTGGTGCTGAAGCTTGCTTAGCAATGCTCTTGTTTTCTGAAGATTTTTATAAACATCACCATAGTAGACATACCAATTGTTGAGAACTATGGCTAGTTTTTCTGCTTGACTAGCATACTACTTGAGTACTTTGGAGGCTTCTGAAAAGGCTGTAAACTAATTTGTCATGAGGGAGGCTACCTCAATAGCTTGATCTTGCTGTTTCTTGAGAAGCTCAGATTGTAACATCGACACGACAGATTCCAGTAACTGGTATGCTTTGTCTAGCGGTGGTGTCGTGTCGGAACTAACTGGAAGTGAGATAACTTGTTGAGCTAATTTTTCACATTTGGTGAGAAATGTAGTCTATTCTTCTTGGAGTTGCAGTATTTGTTCCTTTGATTCTTGTCGACGATATCTTTGGACTCGGAAGACTGCGTCTTCAAGTATATCAAGTTCATCTTGGGGTGCCAGGTGTGGTTGATAGCTTGTATTAGCTCCCAATTGGTCTAAATGTACAGATGGAGTACTTTCCTGTATTTGCTGCATTTGTAATTGTTGCTGCAATTCTCTTTATTTGTGTTTCCTTTCTTTGAGCTTCCTACGGCTATTCTTTTCTTTGTCTTTATTTACAGTTTGTTTTTCTAGGTCCTTATATTTTCCTCCTGTTGTTGGGCGCTTTTGAATGACTACTTGTGCACTGATAGCAGCCTATTATGTCTGATTGTGTGTACTAGGTACTGCTGTTGTGATGACCGGATTGTCATGTTCTGTTACTTCGGCCCTCAATGGATTTGTTGATGATGTGCTAGAGATTTCCATATTGCTTATATTAGTAACTGAAGTATTTGTATGTTCTGATGGTCCTGTCGTGTCGGCTGCAGTTTCTTGAATCTTGACTAGTTCCGTGACTCTTTCTGCTTCTGTCGTATTTGCTTTTTTGTTGAGCTGCTATGAAATTGGACTAGACTTCGACAGGGGAACTCAACTGGTTCACTGGGAATGATGGTAGGTCGACGGATGTCGGAATTGGACTTGGTGAAATGGTACTGTTGAACGGATCTGAACTAACTAGACTAGACTCGACCTGGGAACTGACAACTTGGGATTTTTCCTTGCTAACGATTTTTGCTTGAATTGGACTCATTTGTTGTGGTAGTGATTCGAATGGAAGAGGGGTGAAGACACCTGTTTGTTGTGCATATATTGGATCTAATGGATCAGGATTTCTGATATGGTGGGTTGTCATGTGACCGACAATTTCAGGGCTGGGTAATGGCAAAGGTGAACTTCCTGTTTGAATGTTGTCAGAAGGAGCTAAGTTAACCGGGATGGTAGACGGAGAAGCAAAAATGGGTTGTTGGATGACCATCTCGCTCCAGTTAGGGAAGAATATCAGAATGTTTGCAATGAATGTATTAAAAGTTGTCTTCTGTGACAGGAGGAGCAGGTAATGCTAAAAGACTGCTTTCTTCTTCTATTGTAGTTGGGGAATGGGGGGGGGGGACTTGATGGTTAGATCAACATCAGGTACGACTGAAATTTTGGGTCTCTTAACAATGATTTGGGGAGATGGATACTCATCTTTTTCTAAGAACTTTCTGAATTGATCTTCGACTGGCAGTTTATTCTTGGTTGCATCTTCGAGGATTTGGGTAGCGCTGTCGTATAGCTCGATCTCATCTATTATCGACGATTCCTGAATTGTTACTTGTCTTTTCCCTTTCCCTTTTGTCAATATTACTCTGTTCTATCGGGCTGTGACGATTTTGACTGCTACCTTCTGGATATTATCATCTGTCAGAAGATGTTCTAGATTGTCGGATTCTGTGTCGCTGTTCGACTGCTCTCCGGCCTCTCTGTGCGGAGTCTGGGTGAGTGCTAACACCTTAGTGCTAGGTGTCGGCTCGGGCTGATAGCTGAAAGTGTTCATGTACAACCGACTTTCATATGCTTCTTCTTATTCCATGTCGGATAGAGGTTCAACATGTTTGAAGTTGGTTTTCATGGCTTGTGCCAAGATGGGTAGTACTTCATTGGATTAACAGCTTAATTCTGAGAAGATTTCACTTACTGAGGGGTAATAGTCGAGCCGTTTTGCTGGACCTGCTGCTCCTTCCATGTACCATACTGCTGTGTCGTCCAAAGATAGTTGGATGTGTGCTGTCGGGGACAGGCTTCGACGGACGTTGTGTGGTACCCTACATCTTGTTGCTATTTCTTTAAGGTCAGTAAACCATTCTTCAAGCCAAAGCTTGACTGTTGTAGGTCCATGTCGGCTTGCTCCAGGTGCAAAGCAGCGGAAATTTTCCATAAGGACGAGTCGGACTTTAGCGAAATATTTGTTTCCTTTTGGTTGAAGATGGGTCATAGCAATCCAAATGAGTACAGATGGGTAGCGGATGCTAGCTCCCTCATCCTTGCACGTATATTTGAGAATGTCGGCCAGATAATCTACCCAGTTGTATACCTTTCCATTCATAGCCATATTTTTAACAGCTTCTAGCATTTCGGGCTTCAGGTCTAAACCTCTACCTATTCGTGAAAGCGCATGTGATACAATCTTGGCGGTAGTTTTGTAATTGCCAAAGACAATCTAACTCACGACTATACCTCGTGAATTCTTTCCAACAGGAGAATCAACAAATTCATCAATCAAGTCTGCACCTGAACTTGTTGGTACAGCATCTCCTTTATGTGAAAGGCCAATAATTTTGTGGATGATTTCACCATTGATTTCGACCAGAATATCAAGGTAAAGCTTGCTGTTGTGATATCTGCTAATGATGAACTGTGCAATGACTTCCTTCAATCCTCCAAAATTATCCAGTAAAGGTGCCTTCAGGTAGTGCAGGATTGTGGCTATCTGCAACCGTTTTGCTTCCTCCCTCCAATGACCGCTTGACTCCTTTCCCCAATCTTCAACACTTCTCCATGCTTTCTTCTAGGTGGGTTCCAGTGCCTTTCCATTCCGAATCAATTGGAGTCTAGTTTCCAGTGGTGTCTGTTCTTTCTCCAATTCTCTAACTGATGCTGCGGCGGCTCTGCTAGCAGTTAAAGTTTTTCAAGGAGCCATGGTGGATTCAGGGTGCGAGGTTGTGAGAATGGTTTCAGCGGAGTCAGGGAGTTTTGTTTCTTGGAGTTCAAGTTCTCGGTAGAAGAGTAACCAAGAATCCTCAAGATCTGTATTTATGGTGCAATTACTCGGCACAGGCGAACGAGACATAGAGGCCTATATTAATGGCTGATGTGATGGGGTTATTAAATTAGGCTGGCCAGATATCGGCGCTTTGTTAAGTGCATTACTTTTTCTTGTGCGATTATTTTTAGCCTTTATTGCTTTGTCATCATGGTGTTGCGATATCTTGTTCATTGTGTTAGGTCGACAAGCTTCTCTGTTTATGTTTGGATGGTCCGAACTCGAATACTTCTGTCGTGTCGGATTTTGTTCTGTGAACCGTCAATGTTCTTGTCGGTGTCTGTAATATCGAAGGTTGTGCGTCGGACTTCTTTCTCTGTTGTTTCCTTTCTTCCTCTGCCATTCTCTCGTCATTTCTACTTTTTGCCACGATCTGCTATATTTGGTTGATTTCTTTATAGTACTCTCGTTCGGTTATTTCTAACCGTTTTTTTCTTTTCAAATGCATGTTCATGATTTATACCTTTTAAGTCGGGTGCCATTTACAACTTTCTTAAAAACGTTTCCTTGTAATGTTTTTAGTCGGACTGAACCATTAGGATTTAACTTTTCGATGATGTAGGGTCCCATCCATTCTATATGCAAATTTTTTGGTTTCCCTTTTACTCTGCTATTATATAGGAGTGCTAAATCTCCAACTAGCAGATTATTTTGTTTGATATTTCTATCATGCCATGCTTTCTGTTGCTGTTTTTGCACTCTCTAATGTTCTAATGCCAACTGTCGACTTTCCTCCATCTTCGACAACTGTAATAGTCGTTCGTGTCGAGTATCTTCAATGTCGATATGTAAAGATGTTGCAGTGGTCGGTGCTTGTCGTCGAAAATGTAACGGAACGACAGCATCTTTCCCATATACAAGTGAGAATGGTGTCTGTCCTGTCGTTTTCTTATATGTTGTTCTATATGCCCAAAGGATGGCAGGTATTTTATCATCCTAGTCATCTTTCTCTATATTGCAGATTTTTGTTAGTCCTTTTGTAAGTGTTTTATTGAACGATTCTATTGCGCCATTCAATTAAGGGTGATATGTTGTGCTTATTCTATGATCAACTACAAATTCCTTAGTCAATGCTTTAATGGTTTTACATACAAAGTGTGTGCCTTGGTCACTTATCAATGTTATGGGACATCCAAAGCGTGTTATGATGTTTTCATAAATGAATTTAGCAGCAACTTCACTTGAACACATTTCGACTGGTTCTACTTCTGCCCACTTGGTAACATATTCGACAGCAGTAATAATATACCGAGCACCTGTTCGTCTTCCCACTACTGGAAATGGTCCAATAAAATCAATAACCCATATTTCAAATGTTCAGCTAGGGTTGATTGGAAACAATGGCATTTATATTCTTGGTAGTGGTCGGACCATGCGCTGACATTTATCACACTTAGATATAAACTCTCGACAGTCTTTATGAATTGTTGTCCACCAGAGTCCTGCCTGCAAGATTTTTCTGGCTATTATATCTGCATGATAATGTCCTCCCGCTGGTCCAGCATGGGCTTCTGTAAGTATATCCTGTCGTTCATGCTCAAGTGCACATTGGCGTAATATATCGTCCAGGCCAAGTTTATAGAGGAAACCGTTGATCAAAGTGTAGGGGGATGCTTTCATTGCTAATATCTTCCTCTTTTTCTCATTCATTCCCTCAGGAGCTTTCCCATTTTCCAGAAATTGTGCAATCTCCATAAGTTCTGAAGGTACTACTTCAATGCGAAACAAGTGTGCGTCCGGTAAGTCATCTTCAATTCCTGTCGGTTCTTCTCCTATATCGATTCTCGACAGGTGGTCTGGTCCGACATTAACTTTTCCAGGTCGGATGATTACTTCAAATTCAAATTCTTGAAACAGTAATAACCAGTGACATAATCTCCCGTGATGTAATGGCTTATTGACTAAGTATTTTAAAGCTTGGTGATCTATATAAAATACAAAGGGATTAGCCAATAAATAATGGCGGTATTTCTGAAGGGAAAATACCATACCTAATGCTTCTCTTTCGTTCGTAGAAGAATTTCTTTCAGCTTTATTCAATTTCTGACTGCTGAATGCATTAGGATAATCCATGTTATCATCTCCAGGTTGTGTTAGGATGGCTCCTACTGCTATTCCAAATGCATCAATATGTACATGAAATATCTTTGACCAATCTGGAAATTGAAGAATCGGTGCTTCGACCATTTTTCTTTTCAATGTGTTGAATGAAATGTCACATTCCTCCATCCATTTATAATCTCGATCTTTTTTTAGCAATTCTTCCAGAGGATAAGTCATATCGGAATTGTGTCTGATAAATTTCTTGTAATACCCGGTATGACCTAACAGGATTCATACTTGTTTTGGATTTACTGGAGGCTTTAAGTCGAGAATAATTTTGATCTTCACATAGTCAACCTTAATTCCATCTTTGCACACGACATGGCCAAGTAATATGCCAATCGGTGTTGCGAAGATGCACTTTTTAATGTTCAGGGATAGTTGTATCTGTCGACATATTTCCAACATTAATCTAAGCCATTTGTAGTGATATTTCAGCATTGTATAAATTGTCCAATCATTAAAGTATACAGCCATGGTTTTGTAAATATATTCTTGGAATTCTTTGATGACAATTCTTGAGAAGATCGTAGATGCGTTCTTCAACCCGAAAGGCATAACTTTATATGCGAATGACCCAAATTTGCACACAAATGTTGTCTTTTTCTGATCTTCTTTTGCTATAGGTACTTGGTTGTACCCCGAGAATCCATCCATGAAAGAATAGCACTCGTTCCCTGCAACTTCATTGATGATTTCATCTGCAAACGGTGTAGGGAAGGGATCTGTTAGTGTCACCTTGTACGGCTCCCGAAAGTCGATATAGATTCTCAGTTGAGTCGGATCTTGTTTCTTTGGTTGAACGACCATTGGGCTTGCCCATTCCGACTGGTCAATAGGATATATGATTCCTGCAGCAAGCATGTTATTGATCTCCTTTTTTGACAATATCCTTATATTTGTGAGAAAGTTTGTAGGGTCTCTTCTTCACGGGTCTGGCATCAAGTTTAATATCAATTTTCATCTCGCCTATTTCCTTTACAAGCCCTTTCAAATCTTTATAGTCTCGAGCAAAAACGTCTTGGAATTCTTTGAGAATACTGGAGATTTCTGTTGTTCGTTCCTCATTCCAATAGTCACCAATTTTTGCCATTTTCAGTCGATCGTCTTTTGAAATATCTACTTCCTTTGTTTTAATCTTTGCGTCACTCCATTCTGGTGCATGGTTGTTACTTATCTGTCTTTCACCTTCTTTGATTTGTGTGAAAGTTGGTGGGAAGTCTTTTTTTGATAATCTTTCAGGTTCATCTTCTTCTACGATCTCTATACTTAAGATTGTTCTTACGGGTTTCGACATACTCGGATGATCCTTCCTCCATTGAAAAATTTTCCCTACCGACATCTCTGTTTCTAGGCTTAGTCTTGTCAAGTGTTGTTTTTCTGTTGTCTTTATATTGTAGCAATTGTTAGGTGGGTTCACATTCTCTTGTTTGTTTCCAAGTGTTAAAGTTTCTGTCGGCTGTAAAAATTCTTTGATGCTTTTACTTGCTTCGATCAATCTCTCATCTTGCGAAGAAAACTGGAAATCCTTAATAAAATTTTCTTTTAGATCTTTCCAAAGGAAAGTTTCTCCTCTTGCTTCTTCCATCTTGTACCACTTGTTAGGTAGATCGTCGAGTGTTCTGGGAAAGAGGTGAGGCCATTTTCTTTCATCTTTATAGCCTAATTCTCTCCATTCTTTTTCGCAACAGTCAATGTGAGCTTCGGGGTTTTGTCCTTGTGTAAACAAGGGAATGTTAGCCTGAGTTGTCAAGTTTCTTCCTCCAAACCTTTCTATGAAAGATGTTGATGCAGTATTCCAATTTTGAAGTTTCAACTGATGAGTGTCCCACCATCTCACAGCTTGACCAGTAAATGTCTCTACCAAACTTTGTAGATGGCCTTGCTCTCCGACATGTTTTGATACCTGTTCGACATGTACATCAGGTAAATCACGTTCTTTATATCTTAATGTCGAGCTACCATATTGTACATTTTTAACTGAAACAAGTGTTGGATATGCTCGCGTTTTTCATTCAAAAATATTCGGTGTGTAAGATACAGAGAGACACTTCTTTATTTGTTTCTTCGAAATGGCTTCCACAGTCCAGCATTCTTTTTCATTCAAATCATAATTCTCTATTTGCCAATCACAGAGTTTTGCATCAGAATTGTATCCAAGCGAGATAGGATCTCCGAGATGAAGTTCTCCTTGGTTGTTTGGCTCAATGCGATCTTCATTATTGTCTATTCAGTAAAGCTATCGGATATCGTTATTGACTTCTGTAGGTTCTGACCATGGTTCTCCTTGTGATAGGAAGATTGGCACGATAACCTTCTGGCCATTACCTTTCAGCTTGATGCAGCTTTTCTACAAAGAAATTGAATCCTTCATCTTCCGTCCCCATGGATGACCAACCAAAGTAGGGAAGGAGCTTGCATCATCTTTTGGTATGATAATTTCAAAATCTACTAATGTCGTGATACCTTTAATAGAAGTTTCGACTCCTTTCCATACTCCAATCGGCTCAATTAATCCTTGATATGCGAGCTTTAAGTAGATGCCTGATTCCTGTAGTTGAGGTTGACCGAGTTGGTCCCAAGTATCATGAGTCATGATATTCACTTGGGATCCAAAATCAAGTACAACTTGTCGTACATGATATCCATTTATGTCGAGGTCGACTAATGGGTTGGCATCATTTTTCTCTTTTTTTTTTAGTCGGCAAATGTTTTTAGTTTGTCTTTGCTCAACGTGTTTTAATTTATGCAACAAATCAATCATTTTTCCTACAGCTTCTTCATTTGAAATTAATTTGAGCAATTCATTAAGAGTTTCTTCATGTGTTGCTAAATCATGAAATATATCAGACGCATCTTTGTACACGGATTTTTGTTTTATAGGATTTGGATAATCCTCCTTATCGACAATTCTAGTTATCTGAGGTTTATCTTGACCAATATGAGTGCCTTTTCTTGTTACAATTTGCAAGTTTTTTGTTCGAAGCACATCATTTTTTTGAATACAAGATAAAACATGAACATTTTTTTTATTATTTATTTTCTCGATCATGGTAGGGCAATCCTCTAAACAGTGATCGCCTACCCCACACTTTGTACAAAATTTGAGATCAGTTCTTTCCTTATAAGGGCATTCTGCGTGTCGATGATTCTCGCTGAAGCATGTAAAACATGCACCAGGTCGACCATATCGAAAGCCTCAACCTCCACTGTCACGACTGCGACTCTGGTATCCACCACGTCTATTGTAGCCATTATATCGCCAATCATTCCGTCTATATTTATACCTTGGGTATCTATCATTCATGTTTTGATTGTACTGGTTATTTCTTCCATCATTTCTCCCGAATCTGTCGTTTGCTGGATTTTTGTCTTGGTTCTGCTCGACAGAATTTGCTTGGTACACTGCATGGTAATTTTGCCGATTTTTCAGGTTCAGATGACATTCTTCGATTGAATGTGTGTTACTTCACAAATTTGACACCATCTTGCCTTCTTATTTTTCAGATTGTTTGGACAATCATTTGTGGTATGTAAATCATATTCTTTACATAAATCGCAGAAACATATGGATTGGATGAGTTTTACATCTTGTCACCGATCATCATTTCAACAAGAATCTTTGGTATGTCCTGAGGTTCGACAAGTTGTACACCATATTTCTGGTCCTTTTAATGTCATATTTCTGATAGCTTGCTCCATACTTTCAAGTCATTCGTCGACATGTCTATCCGTGGATATTAGAGGGTATTCATCATGCATTTCGATTTCTAGTGCTACTCTTAGTGCATCTGCATATGTATTAACATTTTGTCGACGGACATGTATTCTGATTTTATTGATTAGACCAGCAATAAACCATTTGATTAATAGTTTTTCTTCGATTTCATAGTCTAATTTGCTCAGTAGGTCTTTAAACCTCTTGTCGTACTCCTTGACAGTTTCTGTCGGCTTTTGGACTGTTGTCTTCAGTCGTTATGCCGCCAAGTATGTCGCATCTTCAATCATAAAGAAGGCTAAAAGGATTTGTTTGATTTGTGCTTTGTTGCAGTTGGTGATTTTCCTATGTACCCCATGTACCATGTCAGTGCTCTTTTTCTCAATGAACAAACAAATTGAGCAATCTGTCTGTCTTCATTGGTAATTTCATTAGCTATCCAGATTGCTTCGCACACAAACCAATGTCTTCTTGGGTCTTCGTCTCCTTCGTAGAACGGAAGGTGTGTTGTAGTGTGTGCCATTTCTGCTATTGTATTATTTTGAGAATTTGATGGAGGTGTGGGTGGGTTATTTCCACAATCAATACTTGGTGCTTCATTAGTATGAATTAGCTGTCTTTCTGGACTTGGTTCTCTGTCTTCAGAATCAATGACTGTATCTCCTTCGATGTCGCTATATTTTCCTTTGTTAATTACTTCTGTCGAAATCCAGTTAAAGTTTTTCTCAAACGGGATTTCGTTAAATCTCAGGCTTTCCGACGTGCTTGTCAAGTCCCTCAAATTTGGTATTGGCAGGGGGGGTGCTTCCTCATGCTCTGTGTACACTAGATGAAAACTTCTATTTGAGAATTCGGGTTGAAAAGATATCCAATTCCCTTCTTCCAGTTGATGAATCAATAGTCTATTGATATCATCGCCTTCTATACTTCGACGACTCCAAACTCTTGACTGACCAGCATGGAGACCAAGATTTTCTTCGACAATTTCTTCCACCTGAACACTTTCTGTTAAACGAAATGGAGACGGAGGTGCTACCATTTCCAGTATTTGAACTTGGAGAGTTCTACCACGCTCTATCCACAAGTCTTCATCCATCGACGACAGTTCTTCTTCGACATCCCTATCATCGCGGGCTTGACTTGATTCTGGCAGATTCTCTTCTGCATCTATCGCAACATTTGATCCTCGCGTCTTCCAGAGCGCAATTTCCTGCTCCCGCAACTCTTCACGTCGCTGCCTCCTTTTTTCTCTTTCTATTTTTTGAATATCTGGGGTGCTTTTATGACTTAAAAGTCTGTCTTTGTCGGATTTTTTTCCACTGCTGGTCATGTCGTTTGTCATATGTCGAGTTTCATCAAACTAGGTGTTAAATTTTCAGAATTTACTTCAATCTGATCTAGGATCTTAACTGAGAGAACAACATGTATAGCAAATCTACAACATATCAATCATGGACACAATAATGCAAGCACACAAGAAACACAGAGCTTACTTGGGGACAACCATAAAGGTGAAAAACCCCAATAACTTCCTCAGAGATAGATAGAGCAATGATATAACTAGAATACAAGAGATAGTATTCTCCTAGCAGCAGAGCCTCCTCCTCCACAAGTGCGCCACTCTCCCAAGTGTGAGTGAGAGAATAGAATGTGTAAAATGAGAGAGAGACACTCTATATTTATACACTAACTTGACTTGACCTTTACTCAACTAGGTCAGCCTCAACTTAACCACTTAACATAATGCTGACTAGGTCGACCCCCACTAGGGTGGTCTAATAACCCTTTGACCCACATGGCCAACCCCCAATAGGGTGGTCTAATAACCCTTTGACCCACATGACTTATACAGGGCCGACCCCAACAAGGTTGTCTAATAACCCATCAAGTATAAGTTACGACACTTACAATATAAATGACGACACTTCCTTATAGAGGAATAATAACACCTCTATAGGAATACAACCACTTCCGTATAGAGGAATAATAACATCTCTATAGGAATACAATATACATATATGTGAAATACATTCCGAAGTTACATATACATCAACACTCCCTCTTAACTAGGAAGGTATTTCTCGACACAGGTCTTCTAGCACAAGTCATCTTCTTTGGATCATCGTCACTGGATAATCATCATCGAGTCATCATCATCGTCACTGCTGCTGCTATCTCAATCAATCTTTGAATCTACTTGTCATAGGAAGTTCTACAGAGCCAGTCCTTTTTCATACTGGATGTAGGCCCACCACCTACAGGTCTTCGTCATCACTGGCCATACTGTGGAATCCTCAGGACTTATTACGTGCGTCAAAAAACCTCGAAAGAGCATCCCAGGATGTTACGAGCACACGGCTCTACCTATAGGATCTTCCAGGGCCATATTATATGTGACCTCACCACAAAACCTCGCAAGAGCATCCCAGGCTGTTACGAGCACACAGCTCTACCTATAGGATCTCCCAGGGATAGATTATATGTGGTCACCACAAAACCTCGCAAGAATCCTAGGATGTTACGAGCACACAACTCTACCTATAGGATCTCCCAGGGACATATTAGATGTGGTCATGGCAAAACCTCGCAAGAGCATCCCAGGACTTATTACGGGCACACAACCCAACCTATTGGATCTCCCAGGGACATATTATATGCCATAGGAAAAAACCTCGAAAGAGCATCTACCAAATATCCCAGGGCCAGATTATATGCCATAGGCAAAACCTCGAAAGACTATCTGCAGATCTCCCAAGGCCAAATTATATGTCCTCCCAGAGAAAAACCTCGAAAGAGCATTTGCCAGATATCCCAGGGCCAAATTATATGCCATAGGAAAAACCTCGAAAGACTATCTGCAAATCTCCCAGGGCCAAATTATATGCTCATCTGCACAACCTGATCCACGGCCATAGAGTATCAACCTGATACTCACCATACATCATCCTGATGTACACATGATCATCCTGATCATCATCACTGCAACATCCTGCTGCATGTCATCTGGAGCAACATCCTAAAGCTCGTCATCCATGATCATCCTGATCATACAATGCATCTACCTGATGCATACCAAGTATCTACCTGATACATATCATCATGCATGATCCACCTGATCATACAGTGTATCCACTTGATACAAATACAAATACATGATACATATCACCATACATGATCCACCTGATCATACAATGTATCCACCTGATACATATACAGATACATGGTCCAAGCATCCAACATGATGCATATACAAAAATACATACAAGTGATCCACTTGATCATATCCAACATCCAACATGATGCGTACATACATATAAATGATCCAACTAATCATATCCAGCATCCAACATGATGCGTACATACATATAAATGATCCTACTGATCATATCCAGCATCCAACATGATGCATACACAGAGCAGTAACTAGAGCATCGTCCTGATGCTCATAATCCATGATCCTCTTGATCATCATAGCATCGTCCACGACATGGGATAACGCATCTACCACCATTCGGGGAAGGCTTCAGCCCTTAGTTTTTCACCATGGGAGAACACATCTACCACCATGTGAAAAATGGCTTCAGCCCTTACATCTACACCATGGGAGAACACATCTACCACCATGTGAGAATGGCTCAGCAATTACATCACGACCATGGGAGAACACATCAACCATGTTAGAAAATCTCATGTGCATCTACATTTTCCGGACTCATCACTTCCCTTTGGAAGGAACCTTGATCTGAAGTGCACCAAACCTCTCTCTGAAGTACTCAAAACTGCACTCCGGCCAATGGCTTGGTCAATACATCTGCAACCTACTCATCCATCGTAACATACTCTGCTTTGGTTGTACTCAGTGCTACGTAGGACTGCTTCCTGCTAAACCAAGAGATCACACCTGATCCCATACTGAAGCAGCACCCAGGAGTGCTCTTCTTATCTGCAGCACTTCCTTCCCAATCTGAATCAACATAACCATGCAGGTTAAACTTTTGATTCGCATCATATTTGAGCCCATAATCAACTGTACCCTTCAGGTACCTCAGAATATGCTTTCCAGCAACCAGGTGAACACTCCTCAGATCTGTCAGGAACTGGCTCAATGTGTTCACCGCAAAGCAAATATCTAGTCTCATGTTCGTCAGGTACATCAAGAACCCAATCATTTGATGATACATAGTGACATCAACTGGTTCATATGAAGCATCACAAAGAAGCTTCAGGTTCGATGCCATAGCCTTGCATTCCATCATCCCAAACCTCTTCAAGATCTCTACTACATACTTCCCTTGTCCAAGGAAGATTCCATCTGCACTCTGCCACACCTCCATACCTAGAAATTGGTGCATCATACCCAAGTTCTGCACATATATGACTCCCTGTCATGTGTCTCAGAACCAAGTGGTTGTTCCACATACACTTCTTCTTCAACTACACCATTCAAGAAAGCTGTCTTGAAATCCATCTGGTGTATCTTCTATTTCATCACTTTTATATTTCTCTATGATGCCATCTGCAGCATGCTTGATCTTGATAGATCCATATGGAAGTCATAACAAACTTCCCTTCAGGTCTTGGGACTACATCCCAAACATCATTCTTCATGATCGATGGATCATGGCATTCTTCCCATATCCTAGGAACTTCAATATCTTCAATAGATAATTTTGTTGATGAACAAATGTTGTAGTTCTTCTTTTGTAGGTGATGGCATACGATCTTTCCAAGACAACAAGTTAAATTGCATGATTAGAAAACATCTCATAGTTTTCAAAACAAACTCTTACACATAAATAAATATGTCATACAGTCATGCAATTATCTTAGCCAATGCTTTAATACAACATTTATCCATATCCCGTAACTTTCTAGATGCCTTCCAATCTCTACCAGAACATTGTTAAGAGTGTGCACAACTCCCAACATGTCATCAAAGAGGTTTCATTCTAGATAAGTAGCAATGGAATGTTGTACAGTGCCACAAGCCACTTACCCATGCATATTAGTAGTATACTATTCATCAATGCAACTATTATAATATGCATAATACACAACCTAATTCTAGGAACATCAGTATATACATTATTGAACAGTATTATTTAAACAATAAAATATGCAAGTAATGACAATTCAAATACTTATCTTTGTTTGTTTGTTGGGTTGACTCCCTCTCAGTCTTTGCTTCTTTTCTACAACTCCATTCTTATGTGGATTGTGAGAAGTGGTCAACTCCCTCTGAATATCTACATCCTTGCAGAAACTACTGAAGTGTGCTCCTTTGCTTTCTTGCAGGAGCAACTAGAGTGTGCTCCCTCTTGATCTTTGCTTCCTGGATTACCTATCCTTGAACTTACATCCATCCTTAATCACTATGCATGCTTATTAGTATCATCATTGTGTTATCCTTGAGGTCTCATACATAATCACACATTTATTAGTATAATATTAATACTATCAAAGCACAATAATCTTAAACATGTATATTCATGATCATTCACAGATAATAAACATTAGTATTCAAGGTTTCAGGGAAGTCTTCTTTTACTCATACATATTCTTATTTGATCATAGGACTCTTCTGGTTAGTTGAATCATCAATCAAGATAAGAGATATAATATGCATAAAACCCGTGATTATTCAAACCTATACCTTCATGATTCTTCTAGTTAGTCATATCATCAATTATGGTAAGAAACATAATATGTATACGACCATGATTATTCAAACCTATGACTTCATGAATAATCATTATCAACAACACAACAGTATAAGATCCTAACAAAAGGTAGGATTCTAGCTTGATATAGGAAAAAGATACCTGGATAAGCATGCTAGCTAGTTATGTCTAACATACCCACATAATGTCTTTTGGTTATCTTCAGTGACTTGTGCTAGTAACCTGCATGTCTCATAAGTTAACCATTGTAGAACCAAGTTATACATACCTCAAAAGTATATCTTCTATGTGATCCATGACAATGGATGAATCTTTGTCTTCATGTCACCATGAGTATATGTTCTTGAAGTAGAACATGATTTGACTTTCTTGGTGTACCTTTTGTGTTAGCAAACAACATAAACCTCATACAACATCACAATGCATTAGTACAATCATAAGTGTCAAAACCTTAATCAACGAATATCTTCTATTAAGGTGATACGACAAGTCCAGTAATTAATCAAGATTGTACTGTAATGATATGAAGACAAACATATGATAAACTTAACCATGAAACATACCTGTAAGCCATACCTGTCAAGATTGCTTGTAATCTTCTTATGGAAGGCCTTAGCCTCATCTCCCTCTGAGACAGGAACTTCTTCACTTATGCAGGTGACCAATCCATCTTCTTCTAGGATCAACCCAATCCACTTGATTTGCAAGAATTGGACCTGGAGCTGGATTAGGGTTTGTCAAAGAAACCCAAAAAATTCAAACTTTGAATTTCAAACTTCCGAAAAGATATCAATATGCACCTTGATGAGTTGATCAAGTTGGTATATTCAGAATTTGAAAACTGCAAAGTTTCACCCCTCAAAATTGCCTTTTAGATTTCTGGATTCACTAGGGAGGACCCTGAATTAGGGTTTGAGTTTCCCGGAGCTTCACCCAACCAAAATATTTGATTCAAAACTCTAAGCTTCGATTTTTCCGAGGAGCTTCCAGCCGTGGTCAAAGATTTCCAAAATTTCAATTTTTGCAGAAGCCCTAATTTTCCATCTTTCCGATCAAAGTTCCGAACTGGGGTTTGATCAAGCCCAGCCTTCTGCCCAACCAAAAAATCTGATCTTGGTCTCTAAATTTATATTTTGATGAGTAGCATCCAGCCATGGTCTCCTATTACAAAAATTCCAACTTTCTTCGAAGCCCTAAATTTCGGAAGCCATGAATGAAGGTACTCAAAAATAATTCTGTTTTGACATAAATATGTACCTGATTGTTTCTGGTGTAACTCCAAACTTTTTGATCCACAGGGTCTGAAAACATTTTCTAAGATAACCCGACCTCTTATCTTTCCATCCCGACAGGTCTGACCTCAATTGGATTCTCTGAGAGAGAGTTATGCCAAGTGTCGCAACGTGACCTGTTTATGGGATAATACAGGAGAGCGAACTTGTACGGCGTGCCACGTGTCACTGTTTCAACTTCGGCCTCTGAAAAAAATTTCTGAGATAGCTCGACCTGTTAGCTTTCCATCCCGATAGGTTTTACCTCAATTGGATTCTCTGAGAGAGAGTTATGCCAAGTGTCGCAACATGACGTGTTTATGGGATAATACAGGAGAGTGAACTTGTACGGCATGCCACATGTCACTGCTTCAACTTCGGCCTCTGAAAAAATTTCCTCAGATAGTACAGTCTGTGTACTACCTGTCCCATTTTATGAAATTTCATTTGTAGCTTCCTAGCCCAATTTATGATCTTTTTTCCAAGGTCACCTAATTTTGACTCAGATCTGGAAGAGGTAGAAACCCTATATTGTACAGATCATAAATCACAAAGTACAACGAATTAGAGGTTGTCCTTTGGACACAAGGTACATGGGGATCTGATCTTCCACCTGTAAATGTTTCAGATCTGAAAACTTCGCCAAAACCGATTTATAGTGAAAGTGCTATGATGACTGGTTTTTGCTATATCAAGTCCTAGCATCGTAAGTGCAACAAGTGTCATACATGCCATATCATGCCTTCTTTCAGGCTAGCTCTGATACCATGTTCAATTTTCAGAATTTACTTCAATCTGATGTAGGATCTTAACTGAGAGAACAACATGTATAGCGAATCTACAGCATATCAATCATGGACACAATAATGCAAGCACACAAGAGACACAGAGTTTACTTGGAGAAAACCATAGAGGTGAAAAACCCCAATAACTTCCTCAGAGATAGATAGAGAAATGATACAACTAGAATACAAGAGATAATCTTCTCCTAATAGCAGACCCTCCTCCTCCACAAGTGCACCACTCTCCCAAGTGTGAGTGAGAGAATAGAATGTGTAAAATGAGAGAGACACACTCTCTATTTATACACTAACTTGACTTGACCTTTACTCAACTAGGTCGGCCTCAACTTAACCACTTAACATAATGCCGACTAGGCCGACCCCCACTAGGGTGGTCTAATAACCCTTTGACCCACATGACTTCTACAGGGACGACCCCAATAAGGTTGTCTAATAACCCATCAAGTATAAGTTACGACACTTACAATATAAATGACGACACTTCCGTACAGAGGAATAAGAACATCTCTATAGGAATACAACCACTTCCGTATAGAGGAATAATAACATCTCTATAGGAATACAATATACATATATGTGAAATACATTCCGAAGTTACATATACATCAACACTCCCTCTTAACTAGGAAGGTATTGCTCGGCACAGGTCTTCTAGCAAAAGTCATCTTCTCTGGATCATCGTCACTAGATAATCGTCATCGAGTCATCATCATCATCACTGCTACTGCTATCTCAATCAATCTCTGAATCTACTCGTCAGAGGAAGTTCTACAGAGCCAGACCTTTTTCATACTGGATGTAGACCCACCACCTGCAGGTCTTCGTCATCACTGGCCATACTGTGGAATCCTCAGGACTTATTACGTGCGTCACAAAACCTCGAAAGAGCATCCCAGGATGTTACGAGCACACGGCTCTACCTATAGGATCTCCCAGGGCCATATTATATGTGACCTCACCACAAAACCTTGCAAGAGCATCCCAGGCTATTACGAGCACACAACTCTACCTATAGGATCTCCCAGGGAGAGATTATATGTGGTCACCACAAAACCTTGCAAGAGCATCCCAGTCTGTTACGAGCACACAGCTCTACCTATAGGATCTCCCAGGGACAGATTATATGTGGTCATGGAAAAACCTCACAAGAGCATACTTCATCACCCCCCCAATGTTGGTCCAATGGTTTCTAGGCTATTGGGGAAGTGTAGACCATCACTTGTTCAAGAAAAATTCCCATTCGCGCTCCTTTAAAAACTTTTCCCACTTACGTTCTTTCTCCTCCCAATTAGAGTTTGGAAGGGGCGGGGTCAACAACGGTCTTGTTTCGACAATATGTGCGACACCTTTGTCGACAAAAATTTAAACAATAATGTCGGCAGAGAACACAAAAATTGATCGGCTAATTCAGTGAAGAACTTTCTTCTTGTTTCATCTACCGATACTCAATTTTCGATCGCCTGTTCTTCACATAAATCTTCTGCAATGTTTCTGCACCATTCTGATAGATTTGTACGACCTTCGTTGATTAGCTTCGATACTAATTTACACTTTGCTTCATCGACTGGTGTAAAATCTCAATCACAGCAGAACCTAGCTACTATGGATTCCTCACTAGTGAAAGATTGCACAACATTTGTAGGAATAACATAAATCTGTAAATGAATGAAGAACAATACACATGAAATGGGTGAATAATGTAAATATTATTAATTGTCCAACCTCAAAATAGGTTAAGAACATCCTTATATACAAATATGGAACAATTTGAATCCATCTAGAGTGTTCACACTGATCTAGCTTAGAAATAGCTCAAACTCCCCTAGGTTGACCAAAATATCCCAAACCATCCCAAACTGGTTCGAAACTGTTGTGTGAATGTTGGGAATGACTGGACAGGCCCATGTGACCTCACACATGTGGAGAATCTGGTTGGTTAGAGGTTAGGTAGCTAGAATTGGCCAAAAATTGGACAAAGTTGGCAAGATTGTCCACATTCTGAGCATGTGCGCCCTAGGTAGAGGAGAAGTATGTTGAATGCATTAATTGACCTGGGGAGGGTGCTCTAGGCATGCTGAATGCATTAAATGCCCCGGGGAGCGCATTCAACAGCTAGTTTGACTCAGCACATGCACAGGTTTGTTCACATTGCTAACTAGTTCAAGATATTTGACCATTTACCAACTAACCAACTTAGGGATATAATAATTAATCACTTGGGCACTAATTAACCATCAATTAATAAATTATTAATGTACATAGGTGTAAAAATGTTCTAACACCCCCCCTTAAGCTAGACTTAGTGAAATATCAAAAATTAAGGCCTTGGCAACTAGGCTCAAGTCACCTTTTACATCATAAAAATTTATTTGTCCATGTAACCAAGGTAAGGAGGAAAACCACATGGGAAATAAAACCTCCCCTCTAAAATGGACATGTGGCATATATCAGAATATGCCAATCATCACCATGCATCACTCACCCCAAGCAAAGATCTAAGGTGAGTGAAGGTCTTCTCGGTAAAACACTTGGTGAAGATATCAGCAGTTTGCTCACTGGAAGGGCAATACTGCAATGCTATGGTCTGATCATGCACCAACCCCTGAATGTAATGCATGTGTATCTCTATGTGCTTGGTCCTCTGTCTCTGTACTAGATCGGTAGAAATCTTGATTGTACTTTGATTATCACACCAAAGAATAGTGGGTGAATCAAAGACAATCCTGAACTCTGCAAGAATACCTTGCAACCAAACACATTGTGTGGCTACATTAACTGCTCCC
This sequence comes from Larix kaempferi, assembly GCA_027924585.1. Taxonomy (NCBI): domain Eukaryota; kingdom Viridiplantae; phylum Streptophyta; class Pinopsida; order Pinales; family Pinaceae; genus Larix; species Larix kaempferi. Next base: position 24,704,692 of record BSBM01000632.1, on the reverse strand, counting down.
CTGTACTCGGCCTTAGCTGAAGATAAGGAAATAGTGTTTTTTTTCTTGCTTGACCAGCATATAGGTCCATGTGCAAGCATAAAAACATAACCAGAAGTTGATTTCCGATCGATACAATCATCGGCCCAATCGGAATCTGTAAATCCTACTAGTTCAAGGGATGAACCAGCAGCATAATGGATACCAAAGGACTTAGTACCCTGAACATAATGAAGGATCCTCTTGGCTGCCTTCCAATGGATCTCATGAGGCTCTTGCATGTGCCTTGCAATAGCCCCAACAACATAAGACAAATCTGGTCGAGAGTGTGTAAGATACAACAAGCTCCCAACTAGTTGTCTATACAGTGAACTGTCAACTAGTGGTGAAGAACCCCATTCTGTAAGCTTAACTCCTGAAAGAAATGGAAATTTTGCAGACTTACATTCAGCCATCTTAAATTTCTACAGCAAATCTGAAGCATACCTTGACTGACATACAGAAATTCCATTCACAGTTTGGTCTATCTCCAAACCCAGAAATTGTTTTAGCAATCCTAGATCGGTCATGGAGAATGCACTGTGCAATGCTCTCTTAACTGAGTCAAGTTCTTTGGTGCAGCTACCAGTGATCAAAAGATCATCAACATATAGTACAATAATCAATATCATATCACTAACATGCTACATATAAACATTTGGATCAGAATTACACCTCTCAAACCCCAAAGATAGCAGAAAATTGTCCATTTTTGCATACCATGCTCTAGGAGCTTGCTTGAGCCCATAGAGTGACTTGTTCAACCTGCAAACAAGTGTATGATCAGAAATAAAACCTTCAGGCTGCTGCATATATATATCCTCATTCAGATCCCCATGAAGAAAGGCACTTTTTACATCCATGTGATGAACCTCCCATCGCTTGGAAGCCCCAATGGCCAAAACTAGTCTTATGGAGTCCATCTTTGCCACTGGTGCAAATGTATCTGTATAGTCCACTCCTTGGACCTGAGAGTAACCCTTAGCCACCAACCTAGCCTTATACTTCAGATCAGAGCAATCAGATCCAACTTTGGTTCTATAAATCCTTTTGCATTGCACTAGTTTCCTCTTGGGAGGAAGAGGGACCAAATCCCAAATTTTGTTCTCATGGAGTGAGTTCATCTCTTCTTGCATGGCTGATTGCCACCTTGGGTTTGTACATGCTTCTGAATATGACATTGTATCAGATCCAACCATCAAATAACATGCCTCACTCAGATCAGAATTATCACATGCAAAGGAATTGTGAAATTGAGATCTAGTTTTCCTAGCATCTTGGGGATCTCCCACAAGCTCTCCGGCACTTTGAATTGTTTTCTCTGCCCACTTGGGCCTTGAGGGAGGGATATGTTCAGAATCCATATCAACATCATCTTCAGCAATATCAGAATCAGAAATATCAGAAGAAGAATCACTACTTACTTCATCATCAAGACGAGGAAATGAGCATTCCCTATCACCTTGTTCACTAGCTTGCAAAAACTCTTCTTCTTCGAATTTGACACTTCTTTCAATCAAAGTTTTGAGAGTGGATGGATCAAAGAGATTGTAGCCCTTGGAATCCTATGCATAACCAACCATGATTGACTCCTTGCTTTGGGGCTGCAAGGCCTTTCTCTTCTCCAGTGGAATTCTGGCCCAAGCCCTTGAGCCAAAAATTCTGAAATGTGAAACATTGGGCTTGTGGCCCATCCATGCTTCAAATGAAGTAATTCCTTGCAATGCTTTGTGTGGTGCTCTGTTCTGAACATATGCTGCACAATTCATAGCTTCAGCCCACAATTTAGGAGACAAATCCCTTGCTTGCAACATGCAAGTTGCCATCTCTTTCAGTGCTCTATTTTTGCGCTCTGCAACACCATTTTGCTGTAGTGTGTAGGGCACTGAGTGTTGCATCTGAATGCCATGCTCTTGACAGAGATGCTGCAGATTGTTATTGACATAATATCTACCATTATCAGTCCTCAAAACCTTCATGGCCTTCCCACTGATGTTCTCAACCATACTCTTGAAAATTTTGAAACATTCAAAGACTTCAGATTTTTGCTTAAGGAAAAATAACCAGCAGTACCTTGAGTAGTCATCGATGAAGGTGAGCACATATTTGCTACAGACATAGGAGGGAGTGGGGAGTGGACCTATCATATCAGAATGCACTATCCCAAGTGGCTGATCATCCCTCCTTGCCTTCCCTTTGTCATACTTCTTTTCAGGATGCTTCCCAACCATGCAACCCTTGCATGTTCCATTGGAAAAACTGATTTGTGGCAGCCCTTCTACCATCTCTCCTTTGCTCAAAGCTTGAAGATATCTGTAGTTTAGGTGACCATACCTTTGATGCCATAGCTTGATGGTCTCATTCCCATGTGACAGAAGTACACTTGGTGAAGAGAACTCGAGAAAGTGGGAGAAATTGTACATCTTCATATCATGGTCTACAACACCCATTGCAACAATTTTCCCGGTGGAAATTTTTGATATCTCCACATCATCCTGAGTGAAGACAACTTTATTTTCTGCTCTAGTATGTGTCATTTGATATACAGAGAGAAATTTTGCTGCAAGTTTTGGTACATACAACACATTGGAGAAGAATCCATTCTCCATAGAGATTTTCCCAATGCCATGAGCAGGGATTTCTGAGTCATCTCCCATTCGAATGGAGAGACCACTATAGGGTGCAAGTTCAGAAAACGAATCTCTTGAAGAAGCCATGTGCCTTGAGGCACCTGAATCAATGATGAACAAGGGTGAATGAGATGAACAAGCCACCAAAGCATGGAAGCTCTCCTTGTCTTCAGAAACGCACTCCTTCTTCTTGGAACTTTCAGGAAGAGGAATATTGTTTTTCTGTAGGAGATGGGTCATGGTGTCTATGGTTTTCTTCATGCATGAGCTCTCTGGATGAAAACCTCTTTGACAGTAGCTACATTTTGTCTTCTCAGCCTTCTTTCCCTTGTTTTTGACAGGATTCGAAACCCCCTCAGAGGATTTGGGCCTCTCATCCTTCCTCTTCTTCTCTTGAGGTTTCGGCCCCGTGGGTTTTTGCTTGCCTCTTCCATATTTTGAATCTCCAGCTGCAAGAACTTGGTCCTTTTGCTTGATGGAGCCCATCAAGACCAACTTGTCTTGCTCTTGAGTTAGCATCTCCATGAATTCAGCCAAAGATGGCATCTTCCAACCTCTAACTGTGATCCTTGTGGAGTTGAAGGAAGACACAAAAACTGAGTATTCAGAACCCAGTTTGGAGAGAATGGACAACACCAACTGTTCTTCTTTCTTCTCTATACCACATTGTCTGATCTGCAAGACCAAGTTCTTGAACTTGGTGAAGAAGTCCTAGATGGAATCGAAATTCCCTAGGCTCAGTGAAACAAGCTCATTTTCGAGCTAGTGGCCTCTCATCTCATCAGTCTTTCCAAACAACGTCTCAAGCTTGAGCCACACTTCATTTGGAGTTGCTAGACTTTATACATGAAACAGGAGGTCTCTCGAAATGCTGAGACAAAGGAGTCCAAATGCCTCATCCATTCTGTTAAAAAACTTGGATTTCTCCACAGCTGAGTTTGGCTCAACCTCAGTGCCCATCGTAATTCTGTAGAGACCCTTAGATCTCAGCAAAATCACCATTTCTTCCTTCCAATCGAAATAGTTGAAGGGAGTGAGCACATTTGGGTGAGATGGATCCATTCTTCTCTGCTGCTCACGCACTTGCTGACAATGTTGATCTTCAATACCTGCAAACAACTCTCAAATCACTCTAGAGGGATCTACACTAACAGATTCGAACCCTGTTTGGATAGTGGGTGCATTCGGGAGAGCATCACACCTGACAAGAGCCACTAGATTTCTCCAATGACTCAATGCAATGGCCTCAGGAATTCTGTGGTTTCTCCACTGCTTCTGGCAATCCACTAAAACAGTCTTGCTGGTTCGAATTCTAGCTCCAAGAGCTCTAATACCATGTAAAATCTCAATCACAGCAGAACCTAGCTACTATGGATTCCTCACTAGTGAAAGATTGCACAACATTTGCAGGAATAGCATAAATCTATAAATGAATGAAGAACAATACACATGAAATGGGTGAATAATGTAAATATTATTAACTTTCCAACCTCAAAATAGGTTGAGAACATCCATATATACAAATATGGAACAATTTGAATCCATTTGGAGTGTTCACACTGATCTAGCTTAGAAATAGCTCAAACTCCCCTAGGTTGACCAAAATATCCCAAACCATCCCAAACTGGTTCGAAACTGCTGTGTGAATGCTGGGAATGATTGGACAGGCTCATGTGACCTCACACATGTGGAGAATCTGGTTGGTTAGAGGTTAGGTAGCTAGAATTGGCCAAAAATTGGACAAAGTTGGCAAGATTGTCCACATTCTGAGCATGTGCGCCTTAGGTAGAGGAGAAGCATGCTGAATGCATTAATTGACTTGGGGAGGGCGCTCTAGGCATGCTGAATGCATTAAATGCCCTGGGGAGCACATTCAATTACTAGTTTGACTCAGCACATGCACAAGTTTGTTTACATTGCTAACTAGTTCAAGATATTTGACCATTTACCAACTAACCAACTTAGGGATGTAATAATTAATCACTTGGGCACTAACTAACCATCAATTAATAAATGATTAATGTACATAGGTGTAATATCTAACAATTGGTCTATTCATCCAGAAGTTTCTTCAAGGTGGTCGGCACAGATTCTACAAATCGGTCATGGGTCTCGGAGAAGAATCGATCTCTTGCTTGGTTAATCGTTAGCTTGTTACGTCACGCATAATTCTGCAGGTAATTCACGATTTTCTTCTCCCACCAGTCTCTAATCTCCTATTCTGAAATCATGGGTCATGCTGCTAGTAATTTTTCATGTATCAATCGGCAACAGCACCAGATGTTGTAATCCCGAGGTTCACATAGTTATCATAGATACATTACATAATATAAGAAAGCATACACAATGATACAGATACAAGAGATGAGAAAGATAGAGAGAATAGTCTTTGTATTAACCAGCAAGAGCAGAACACAATGATAGAATCAATCTCTACTAGTCTATTGGCGCACCGGCCTAGATATATATATATGCAGATAGAGTTACATAACCATCTGTCGATTTATCCAACCGACCCAACCCATACTAGTCGACGCAACTTGTCGACATATGCTGCAGAATAGTCGGGCGGAGGGCCTAGTCGACAGGCCGACCTAGGCCCTTCCAACAAGGTCATGATTTCCAATGTAGAGACAGGGGGTTGAAGCATTGTAATAAGTAGAGGAACCTGGATAGCAGGGGGCCTAACACATATTTGGTATTATTCTCTGTTTTTTAGACTTTGTTATACAGTACTTAACGTTTATGATTGTTATGGATTCTATGGCATTCTAATGAAGAAACTACGTTCTTTATCACCTGTGAGTGTTGATGTATATGTAACTTCGGAATGTATTTCACATATATGTATATTGTATTCCTATAGAGATGTTATTATTCCTCTATACGGAAGTGGTTGTATTCCTATAGAGATGTTATTATTCCTCTATACGGAAGTGTCGTCATTTATATTGTAAGTGCCTTAACTTATACTTGATGGGTTATTAGACAACCTTGTTGGGGTCGGCCCTATATAAGTCATGTGGGTCAAAGGGTTATTAGACCACCCTATTGGGGGTCGGCCATGTGGGTCAAAGGGTTATTAGACCACACTAGTGGGGGTGGGCCCAGTCAACATTATGTTAAGTGGTTAAGTTGAGGCTGACCTAGTTGAGTAAAGGTCAAGTCAAGTTAGTGTATAAATAGAGAGTGTGTCTCTCTCATTTTACACATTCTATTCTCTCACACACACTTGGGAGAGTGGCGCACTTGTGGAGGAGGAGGATCTGCTGCTAGGAGAAGACTATCTCTTGTATTCTGGTTGTATCATTGCTCTATGTATCTCTGAGGAAGTTATTGGGGTTTTTCACCTTTATAGTTTTCCCCAAGTAAACTCTGTGTCTCTTGTGTGCTTGCATTATTGTGTCCATGATTGTTATGTTGTAGATTTGCTGTACATGTTGTTCTCTCAGTTAAGATCCTAGATCAGATTGAAGTAAATTCTGAAAATTTAACATGGTATCAGAGCTAGCCTGAAAGAAGGCATGATATGGCATGTATGACACTTGTTGCACTTACGATGCTAGGGCTTGATATAGCAAAAACCAGTCATCGTAGAACTTTCACTATAAATCCGTTTTGGTGAAGTTTTTGGATCTAAAAATGTTACATGTCGAAGATCCGATCCCCATGTACCTTGTGTCCAAAGGACCGCCTCTAATTCATTGTACTTTGTGATTTATGATTTGTACAATATAGGGTTTTTGCCTCTTCCAAATCTGAGTCAAAATAAGGTGATCTTGGGAAAAAGGTCATAACTTGGGCTAGGAAGCTCCAAATGAAATTTCGTAAAATGTGACAGGTATTACATAGACTGTACTATCTTAGGAACATTTTTCAGAGGCCGAAGTTGAACTAGTGACACGTGGAACGTCATACACATTTGCTCTCCTGTATTATCTCATAAACAGGTCATGTTGCAACACTTGGAATAACTCTTTCTCAGAGAATCCAATTGAGGTCAGACCTGTCGGGATGGAAAGATAACAGGTCAAGCTATCTTAGGAAAAAATTTTAGACCCTGTGGATTGAAAAGTTCAGAGTTACACCAGAAACAATCAGGTACATATTTCTGTCAAATCAGAATTATTTTTGAGCACCTTCATTCATGGCTTCTGGAATTTAGGGCTTCGGAGAAAGTTGGAATTTTTGTAATCGGAGACCACAGCTGAATGCTACTCATCAAAATCGAAATTTAGAGACCAAGACCAGAATTTTTGGTTGGGCAGAAGGCCGGGATTGATCAGACCCTAGTTCAGGACTTTGATCAGAACAGTAGAAAATTAGGGCTTCTGCAAAAATGGGAATTTTTGAAATCTGTGACCACGGCTGGAAGCTCCTCATAAAAATAGACGCTTAGAGCCTTGGATCAAATTTTTTGATTGGGAAGAAGAGTGGGCTTCATCAAACCCTAGTTCGAGGTCACGTCCAGTGAATCTGAAAGTTTCAAAGGCAAAATTGAGGAGTGAAACTTTGCAGTTTTCAAATTCTGAATATACCAGCTTGATCAACTCATCAAGCTCCAGGTCCAGTTCTTGCAAATCAAGTGGATTGGATTAATCATAGAAGAGGATGGATTGTTCAACTGCATAAGTGAATAAGTTCCTGTCTCAAAGGGAGATGAGGCTAAGGCCTTCCATAAGAAGATTACAAGCAATCTTGACAGGTATGGCTTATAGGTATGTTTCATGGTTAAGTTTATCATATGTTTTTCTTCATATCATTACAGTACAATCTTGATTAATTAATGGACTTGTTGTATCACCTTAATAGAAGATATTCATTGATTAAGGTTTTGACACTTATGATTGTACTAATGCATTGTGATGTTCTATGAGGTTTATGTTGTTTGCTAACACAAAAGGTACACCAAGAAAGTCAAATCATGTTCTACTTCAAGAACATATGATCATGGTGACATGAAGACAAAGATTCATCCATTGTCATGGATCACATAGAAGATCTACTTTCGAGGTATGTATAACTTGGTTCTACAATGGTTAACTTATGAGACATGCAAGTTACTAGCACAAGTCACTGAAGAGAACCAGAAGACATTATACGGGTATGTTAGACATAACTAGCTAGCATGTTAATCCAGGTATGTTTTTCCTATATCAAGCTAGAATCCTACCTTGGGTTAGGATCTTATACTTTTGTGTTGTTGATAATGATTATTCATGAAGTCATAGGTTTGAATAATCATGGTTGTATGCATATTATGTTTCTTACCATAATTGATGATATGACTAACCAGAAGAATCATGAAGGTATAGGTTTGAATAATCACGGGTTTTATGCATATTATATCTCTTATCTTGATTGATGATTCAACTAACCAGAAGAGTCCTATGATCAAATAAGAATATGTATGAGTAAAAGAAGACTTCCCTGAAACCTTGAATAATAATGTTTATTATCTATGAATGATCATAAATATACACGTTTAAGATTATTGTGTTTTGATAAGTATTAAGATTATACTAATAAATGTGTGATTATGTATGAGACCTCAAGGATAACACAATGATGATACTAATAAGCATGCATAGTGATTAAGGATGGATGTAAGTTCAAAGACAGGTAATCCAGGAAGCAAAGATCAAGAGGGAGTACACTCCAGTTGTTCCTGCAATAAAGCAAAGGAGCACACTTCAGTAGTTTCTGCAAGGATGCAGATATTCAGAGGGAGTTGACCACTTCTCACAATCCACATAAGAATGGAGTTGCAGAAAAGAAGAAAAGACTGAGAGGAAGTCAACCCAACAAACAAACAAAGATAAGTATTTGAATTGTCATTACTTGCATATTTTATTGTTTAAATAATACTGTTCAATAATGTATATACTGATGTTCCTAGAATTAGGTTGTGTATTATGCATATTAGAATAGTTGCATTGATGAATAGTATACTACTAATATGCATGGGTAAGTGGCCAATGGCACTGTACAACATTCCATTGTTACTTATCTAGAATGAAACCTCTTTGCTGACATGTTGGGAGTTGTGCACACTCTTAACAATGTTCTGGTAGAGATTGGAAGGCATCTAGAAAGTTACGGGATATGGATAAATGTTATATTGAAGCATTGGATAAGATAATTGCATGACTGTATGACATATTTCTTTATGTGTAAGAATTTGTTCTGAAAACTATGAGATGTTTTCTAATCATGCAATTTAACTTGTTGTGTAGGAAAGATCGTATGCCATCACCTACAAAAGAACTACAACATTTGTTAAGCAACAAAATTATCTATTGAAGATATTGAAGTTCCCAGGATACGGGAAGAATGCCATGATCCGTCGATCATGAAGAACAATGTTTGGGATGCGGTCCCAAGAGCTGAAGGGAAGTCTGTTGTGACTTCCAAATGGAACTATTAGATCAAGCATGCTGCAGATGGCAACATATAAAAGTGATGAAATAGAAGATACACCAAATGGATTTCAAGACAACTTTCTTGAATGGTGTAGTTGGAGAAGAAGTGTATGTGGAGCAGCCACTTGGTTCTGAGACACATGACAGGAAATCATATATATGCAGAAATTGGTATGGTAGGATAGGCAGCTTTCTATCCAGTTTGGTCTTTACGAAGAGTAAAGCAGGTTCCAACCTTTACTACAAGGTTGAGGTAGGAAATCTAGGGATACTCTTATTGTATGTGGATGACCTGTTTGTAACAACAGATGATAGATTGATTGCCGACAAGCAGCAGAATCTTGCTGCCGAGTTCGAGTTGAAGAACTTGGGGATGATGCACTATTTGTTTTTGGCATGGAGGTGTGGCAGAGTGCAGATGGAATCTTCCTTGGACAAGGGAAGTATGCAATAGAGATCTTGAAGAGGTTCGAGATGATGGACTGCAAGGATATGACCACACCTATGGCATCGAACCTGAAGCTTCTATGTGATGCTTCATCTGATCTGGTTGATGTCATGATGTATCGTCAGATGATTGGGTCCTCTATGTACCTGACGAACACGAGACCAGATATTTGCTTTGCTGTGAACACATTGAGCCAGTTCCTGACTGATCCAAGGAGTGTTCACCTGGTTGCTGTAAAGCATGTTCGAAGGTACCTGAAGGGTACAGTGGATTTTGGGCTCAAGTATGAAGCGAATCAAAAGTTTAACCTGCAGGGTTATGTTGATTCAGATTGGGCTGGCAGTACTGTAGATAGGAAGATCACATCTTGATGCTGCTTCAGTATGGGATCAGGTGTGATCTCTTGGTTTAGCAGGAAGCAGTCCTGTGTAGCACTGAGTACAACTGAGGCAGAGTATGTTGCAGCCTATTCAGCTAGTTGTGAGGCAGTATGGCTACGGAAGCTACTGTCTGAGTTATTTGATCTCCCATTGGATGCTACTGGTATCTTCTGCGATAACCAGAGTTGTGTGAAGCTGTCTGAGAACCTAGTGTTTCATGACAGGTCGAAACACATAGAGATCAAATATCACTATATCAGGGATATGGTGCAGAGAGGAGCTATGAAGCTCCTGTATGTTGTGACGGACGAGCAGATTGCAGATGTGCTGACGAAGTCACTAGCCAGGGTGAAGTTCGAGTACTTCAGGGAGAGGCTTGGTGTTCTTTAGATCGAGGACACTTCAAGGAAGAAGTGATGGACACATTTCCTGAAGCCATTCCAAGCATGTTGGAAGGAGGATCCTTCACATGGCTGTGGATGTAAGCGCTGGATGATGAGCATCAGGATGATGTTCTAGTTTCTGCTTTGTATGATCAGTTGGATCATTTATATGTATATGTATGTACGCATCATGTTGGATGCTGGATATGATCAGTTGGATCATTTATATGTCTGAACGCATTATGTTGGATGTTGGATATGATCGGTTGGATCATTTGTATGCATTTTGTATATGCATCATGTTGGATACATTGTGTGGATCATGTATCTATGTATGTATCAGGTGGATACATTGTGTGGATCATGTATCTATGTATGTATCAGGTGGATACATTGTATGATCAGATAGATCATGTATGTTGATGGATACATTGTGTGGATCATGTATCTATGTATCAGGTGGATACACTATGTATGGTGATATGTATCAGGTAGATACTTGGTATGCATCAGGTGGATGCATTGTATGATCAGGATGATCGTGGATGACGAGATTTTCTAGATGACATGTAGTAGGATGTTGCAGTGATGATGATCAGGATGATCATGTGTACATCAGGATGATGTATGGTGAGTATCAGGTTGATACTCTGTGGCTGTGGAACAGGTTGTGCAGATAAGCATGTAATTTGTGCCCTGGGATATTTGCAGATAGTCTTTCAAGGTTTTGCCTACGGCATGTAATTTGTACCCTGGGATATCTGGGAAATGCTCTTTCGAGGTTTTGCTTGTGAGGACATATAATTTGTGCCCTGGGAGATCTACAAATAGTCTTTTGAGGTTTTTCCTATGGCATGTAATTTGTGCCCTGGGATATCTGGCAGATGCTCTTTCGAGGTTTTGTCCTATGGCATGTAATTTGCTCCTGGGAGATCTGGATAGGATGAAAAAGGCCCAGATGCTTCAGCCAGGTTTTGCCATGACCACATGTAATTTGCTCTTGGGAGATCTGGACAGGATGAAAAAGGCCTCAGATGCTTCAGCTAGGTTTTGCCATGACCACATGTAATTTGCTCCTGGGAGATCTGGACAGGATGAAAAAGGCCTCAGATGCTTCAACCAGGTTTTGTGGTGGACCACATGTAATGTGCTCCTGGGAGATCCGACAGGTAGAGCTGCATGCTCGTAACAGCGTGGGATGCTACAGCCAGGTTTTGTGATGCACGTAATAAGTCCTGAGGATTCCACAGTATGGCCAATGATGACGAAGACCTACAGATGGTGGGCCTACATCCAGTATGAAAAAGGACTGGCTCTGTAGAACTTCCTATGACGAGTAGATTCAGAGATTGATTGAGATAGCAGCAGCAGTGATGATGATCCAGAGAAGATGACTTGTGCTAGAAGACCTGTGTCAAGAAATACCTTCCTAGTTAAGAGGGAGAGTTGATGTATATGTAACTTTGGAATGTATTTCACATATATGTATATTGTATTCCTATAGAGATGTTACCATTCCTCTATACGGAAGTGGTTGTATTCCTATAGAGATGTTATTATTCCTCTATACGGAAGTGTCGTCATTTATATTGTAAGTGTCTTAACTTATACTTGATGGGTTATTAGACCACCTTTTTTGGGTCGGCCCTATATAAGTCATGTGGGTCAAAGGGTTATTAGACCACCCTATTGGGGGTCTGCCATGTGGGTCAAAGGGTTATTAGACCACCCTAGTGGGGGTCGGCCCATTCAACATTATGTTAAGTGGTTAAGTTGAGGCCGACCTAGTTGAGTAAAGGTCAAGTCAAGTTAGTGTAGAAATAGAGAGTGTGTCTCTCTCATTTTACACATTCTATTCTCTCACACACACTTGGGAGAGTGGTGCACTTGTGGAGGAGGAGGATCTGCTGCTAGGAGAAGACTATCTCTTGTATTCTGGTTGTATCATTGCTCTATCTATCTTTGAGGAAGTTATTGGGGTTTTTCACCTTTATGGTTTTCCCCAAGTAAACTCCATGTCTCTTGTGTGCTTGCATTATTGTGTCCATGATTGTTATGCTGTAGATTTGTTGTACATGTTGTTCTCTCAGTTAATATCTTAGATCAGATTGAAGTAAATTCTGAAATTTTAACAGTGAGTTCATGAGTTTTAATTAGCTCCTACAATACGCATTGAGGACGGCCCCCTCATTACGTAGAATAGGAGTTATGTGTTTTATTTTCATATTGCTTTATGCATCTTGTGGTTTATAATTGAACAAATACTTGTGGAATATTCAAAACATTGATTATGATATCAAAGTTAAATTCTGAACATGATTGTTTTTATCTGTAGTTCGGTATTACAACATCCGTAGTTCCAATGTATGGAGTTTGTAGTCCTGTAGCTATGTTCTGCAAGGGCAGTTTCCAGATCTACGTTATTATTTCCCAAACAATATTTCTTGATTAGATTATATTCAAGCTTCTAGTTAGATGTCTTTGGATTTTAGTTAAATAGATTCGTGCTTTCAATAGTTAGTTCAATGCTTTCAAATTTCATTTAAAATATTTATGCTTTGAAATAGATAGGTTCATGCGTTGGATTTCAGCTAAATAGATTCTTGCTTTCTATAGATAGATCTATGCTTTCGATTTCTTTTAAAATATTTATGCTTTCAAAACAGATAGGTTTATGCTTTGGATTTCAGTTAAATAGATTCATGTTTTCAATAGATAACTTTATGTTCATGCTTTGTATTTTAGTTAAATAGATTCACGCTTTTAATAGGTTCATTTATGCTTTCGATTTCATCATATCAAGATCTATACCTTCATCCGATTAGACATTTTCTCCCTTCAGAATAGATTTATACCTTTTAATATTTCTCTTAATAGTGCACATACAGTGTAGAGTGCCTCTGAAGTTTGTACGTTCCCTGGTCTATATTTAAAGTGAGGTTCTTGAACTAATACCTATAAATAGGTAGGAATTTATGAACGCCACCACTTAGCTTGATTCTTCTTAAAGTTGATGCATCATGAATTAGATGTAGGCTCCTCCACGATAGTGGAAATGTAGCCATCCAAGTCATGTTCCTCTAGGATGTTGAGAATCCTATCCTTCCAAGTGTTGAAGTTTGAGGTGCCCTCAATACGGTCTACCGATCGTACAGATATTGATGCCAAAGTCTTCAAGTATTATGCTCAACTTCTCAAGATCTACGTAGGCTCTAGCTGGCATGGAAAACTGAGTTCCTTCATGCACTGAGCTATAATACCATGTTAATATTTAGTTGAGCTTTGATCTGTAATTCTTTAAGATGCATAAACTTGAAACAATGAGACAATTCAATCACATGAAATTCATACAACTATAACACAAGATATACCTTGTGGAAAATCCTCAAAATAATTAGAATAAAAACCCCAACAACTATTCTCAGTATAATATAATGGATACCAGAGAATGTCTTTCTTTTACAACATAGCAGATTGCTTTTGGAAGATAAGAGATCACCAAACACTCTTAGTGAATATAGTGAAGCAATAGAGAAGAGAGATCAATCGGATATGTTTTCCAATGTGCCCAGCACATCGATAACAAGCAAGAACAATAACCTGCACAAAGAGAAGCGCCTTTCCTTCAAGGGAGAAGAGATTTCGCTTCACATTGAATTCATTAATCTCGTAAAACATATTTATACATTCTTCTCATGCATCAACTTCTTCTAACTTCATGATGAACTCGCCCTCAAACTAGAGGTATCAATCTTGCATGAAGAAGTGCGCCCCACTTCTCATGCAGTGCTTTATCTCACTAAACTGTCTCTTAGGATAAATTTGCCTCTTAACTGAAAGCTTGCCCACTTAGTTAGGTGGCTAACTTAAGTTTCGTCATGCAAGTGTCACAACTCAAGTGTCATCTTTTAGTTTAACATAAGTGTCATCATGAAATAACACTTAGTTAAATATATATTCTTTGTTGTCACTTAGTTAACTCTCTTTAACTGATTATTTCTTGATAACATCACTGTAGTGATCAATTCGAATTCTACTTGATTTACTGAAGTGCCATCTTTTAGTTTAACTAAATTGAAAACACTTTATTAACTACTCCTTCTTATTTAACACTTAGTTAACTGAAATAATGTTGATTGATTTACTTGTAGTGACCACTGTGAGTTCTTTAGTTAACTAAGGCATACATTGTGGCTTTAACTGAAGCTTGACAATTCGAGTTCACTTAGTCATCTCATGATCAATTTGAATTCTCTTTTTCTCTATGATTTTTTCTTTATCTCTTTATCTTTTACTGCATGGTCAATATGTGCTAACTTTAATTATCCATCACATTACATTATATTAAGAAGAATTATCGGATGTTGTGATCATATTATATTATTCCGGACCAAATTATCATATGCTAAAGTAATTCACTAAATAGGTAATCAATCTCTGAAGGAGACTTAATATCAACTCGTGATCATGGTTAATAATATATCACACAACATTAAATTATTTTAACAAGTAAATCATGACCTTTATACGGAAGGTGCACCTCTATATGGGAGGTCCATCCCATGGATATCTTTATACAGAAGGTTCACATGAGAATCATGACTTAACACACAAGTCTGGATATCTGTCCAACAAGACTTTACAACATCATTACTTTGATCAATTACCTCTATATTGGAGGAATAACCTTTAAACGGAAGGAAATCAAAGTTCTCACCTCTATACGAGAGGATCAATCTTGGCTGCACAAGCTTGGTTTGGAGAGTGTCTCCTAATGTTTTACATTTAACATACCCATGAAACCTAGAAATCACTTAGGCTATAAAAAGAATAGGATGCAATAAATAAGAATATGTAATAAAGAACCAAAAACATGAGACACAATATGATATTATGCCAAGAAAAGAGCTTTTATATTATGATAAACAATGTTCATAGGCCTCTTGTGGTAGGGTGACCATTCACCTACGCATAAATCTATCATAATAATTCTCAACAAAACTCTTCATAGCCTCGAAGTTCTTTAAATAAGCCTCAAATATGAAAAACCCTAACTACTTAACATGGTTAAAATACAACTGCCCAGTGGGTTGTACTTAATAAAGAGACCCTGTTAACGCCTAAATTTCGCACACATGCGGCATTTTGGCGACTCTTTCAGTAAGGCATCAACAACATAAAGAATGCAATTCACCAAAGGCATCCTCAACAAATCCAAAAGACAACATGAGTCCAAAAGTGCCAAAATAGTAAAAAGAAGGGGTAACATAGCTACTACACTGTCAACCCACGCTATAGCGCAGGTTACCAGAACAATGTCTGCGTGGCACCCGCACGGCTATTCCTTTAATAGTTGTGCTACTGTCAAAACGGAGGAACCACCTACTTCCCGCGGTGCATTGAATGCTCAATCATCTCCAAGGATCTGAATTCGGCTCCTCACAGACTTGGTGGCATTAACTATCCCCCCCGCTATACCTTGGAACTAGTTCATCGAGAAGATGAGTTCACATTTCGATATAGTTGTTTGTTGAACACCTCTTGGCCTATAAAAGGAAGCCATTGGCATGCATTTTGTAGAGAGAAATCAAGAGCAAGGTTATGTTGATGGATTTGAGTTGGAGCTTCTTCATAGCCCACCACTTCCTACCATTATGAGCATTCCCAAGCTCCCTTGCCACCTTTCGTAAATATATGTGTTATGTGTATGGATCTATGTAATGCTTTGTGTTCATGTTATGATTATACTTATGTAATTGCTTCCATATGCATCTGAATGAGAATTTTGTGTCAAGTAAGTAGAACACATATGTATGAATGCTGCGAAGTCATGTTAAGTATGATAAATGTGTAGTTATAAGCATAGCAATAACTGTGATTCGGCGAGGTCTGTAGGTTGTTGGTAACTCCTAAGTGCGCAGTTACATATTGGTAAGACTCTGTTAAGTAGATGTTAAACAAGGAGTACATTACAAGTCTGCATAATGCATCCACACATCACCAAGGTTATAGAAACCTAATTCTGTAACCACCCATCTTCACTTAAGGTGAGACTTCAGCCTATTCACGGGTTGATGTCGAAAGGGCCAGTGAAGGGGATTTTGTTGGGTCTACAAGAAGAACTTCGCCGAGCCCAGGTCATCCAAAGAGAGAAAATATCCAACAAATGGTTCCATTGTCACGCTAGAACTGGTAGTGTGTGGTGTGGATGAGAAAGAGAAGGGAGCCAACAAATGGTTCTATTGTCGACTTTGGACTAGTCGTGTTGGTCATATGTGAGATTGATATGTGGTATTGATGCGAAACTCAGAGAAAAAGTGAACCAACAAATGTTTCCTTGAGACTTTTTATACCGGTGATGTATCAAATTGATGTGGAATCCAAAGAAGACATAAATACAGAATTGGGTAAGCCAGACAAAACGTGAGTTTGCAAAGAAAGAAAAAAAAACATCCGCGTCTTACCGCAAAACAATGGTTGCATAGGTATATATCCATTGACCTGCATGAAATTTTCTTTGCATCTTTTGGTAATGAGCTACATGAGTGGATATCAAGGATAGCAGAGCAGAAAAACTGTTTTCAAAGTGCAAAACCTACAGTTTGGAATCCCGAGTTGATTCAAAGGCTTAAAGGGATTGACAACCAGATTTCAAGAGCAGTAGATTTTTGGTTGGATAAATTACTGGAATGCTATATTACAGAGTTTGTTGTGGACACTTTGAAGTCTTACAGCGCAGCAAAAGGATATTTCTTCCAAGGATTTAGAGGTAAGTACCTGAAAAACCTGATTTTATGCATTAAAATTCTATTAGTTGAAAAAGGTGTCTTAAAAATGCAATCAGATTCCTAGGGTTTGAGTCTATAATGTTCAGTAACACACATAGTGACACAAACAGAGATATTGGTATTTTGCAAAGTATAAAAATATATAAAGTTATCACTAGAAAGAGGTCTCGTAAAGTTGAACCTCGCACATTCCTAAAAACTAAGTTAGGAAGTGATAGATATTCATATAAGGTTGAGTCTGATAGTGAAACAAAACCTAGACGCATTGGTTATTAGCTTAATACTCCGCATAAATCTATAGTTGAAGAAAGAAATATTACTAGTTCGCAGAACACTAGTAGTAGTAATATTGCAGGAGCAAGTACTCAGAATCGGCCAAGTAGTGGTATACCTTCATCGTTTCATAACACTACACCTCCTAGAATAAGAATGGCATACGACATTAAGCTACCTATTTTTAAAGGAACTGGTCTAGAAGATCCAGAGCAACATTGGTTTCTCTGTGAAGATGTTTGGAACGTTAAGCAAGTACAAGATGATGCTATAAAACAAGTTTAGCTAGTCACCACATTTAGAGACAGCTCTAACATGGTTCATGAAATATTCTGTTGGACAGAACAAAACGCTAGTTGATATCAGAACTGCGCTTATTAGAGAATTTAAGAAACCTAAGTCAGAATCTCAGTGCATTACAAATCTAAAAGAAATAAAAAAGAAACCTAATGAGACTGTGTGGAAGTTTGATCAGAAATTCAAATCCTTGTTAGATCAAGTTAGCTTTGAAATATCACCGCAACAGTATCAAGAATGGTTCATAGCTACGTTGTTGCCCCACATTAGACTACCCCTAATGCAACAAAAGGTAACCTTGCAAATAGAAGCATTGCAAATTGCAATGAAACTAGAAGCTTCGCCCATAGGAGAGACTAGCACAGGAATGGTACAGATACAGACACAACTAGCAAACCTGACATTACAGCTACAAGATATGAAGAAAGGAAAAGAAATAAGAGAAGAGTTTGGGTGCACTAAATGTAAAGCATAAGGACATTCCAAATAACATTGTCCTGTATTCAGAGATTACATCGCCAGTGGAGCACCGAATCCATTGAACCAATAGCAAGAACCATGGTGCGAGATTTTTCAATGTAGAGGACATCGCCCATAATATTGTTACCTACTTCAGAAGTATGTACAGACACCAAAGAACCTGTACTGCACATTTTGTAAGTCAGTTGGCCATGATGATACCAAATGTAGAGCATATGACCTCATGATAGAAATAAAACATGATGTCTATAGAGTCTAAGGAGAAACACAGCATAATAATGAAAATGTGTAGTATGATCAAGGCACATATAGAGGACGTGGTGGATTCAAAGGAAGAGGACGTAACACTAGCCAAGAAAGAGGTCAGATTGTCTGTTATAACTACGCACAACTAGGACATTTAGCAAGAGATTGTCAGAACCCTTACACTACGTGTAAGTACTGTAATACATTTGACCATGTCATTGAAGCATGTCCCATTTTTAAAGGAAAATGAAATAAAAAGGACCAAAAGGACAGAACCAGAATATACAGATGATCACAACTGAGAAAATAAACGAAGATCTCAACATCCATGTTGTGACACGAAGTGGAGCCATGACAGGAAATGACAAGACAAACGAAGCTTCAACTTCTGAAGATCACATAAACAGACCAAAGCCTACTGATGGGCCTTGGGTAAGAAAAGCAACTGAAAAAATGCCTGCATTCAATCCTGACCAAGAGAAAAAGGTATTCATGGAAGCAAGAAAAGGCTTTCAGGACTTAAAAACTTCAACCACAAGTACCCAATTGCGAAGTGATAAGACACCGTTATTAGACATGCCAATCTTGTATGATGGATCACGAACTTCGCCAGAACAGATAAGTCATATTACTCAGTTTCTACAGAGCTACATAAAGTTGTTAAGGCATGGAAAAGCCTTAGGAGAATTACAAAACCTATTGGGACATTAAGAACAATGTAATACAGTAAATTATGCACATAGAGCAATTCATCATATCAAAAACCATAGAAGGACAGGAAGATAAATTAGGATAAATGCGCAGATCAGAGATTTTGAAATCAACCAGGTCATTCTTGACTTAGGCTCAGAGGTGAACGTCCTGACAAAACAAACATGGGAACAGATGGGGAAGCCAAATTTATCTTGGTCTCCTATATAGTTGAGATTAGCTAAATAGCATAAGGTTATACCCTTTGGGAGATTATCAAGTGTTCTTGTTGACATTGATGGAGTGTGAAGTAAAGAAGACTTCGAGGTTATTGAGATCATAGATGACAGTAATCCTTACCCTGCATTATTGGGGATTGATTGGGAAATTGATAACCTCGCAATTATCAACCTGAAGAAAAAACACATGATATTTGAAGGACTGGATATCAGGGTCATCGCACCCTTGGATCCTTCACAAGGACCTAGGTATGTTGAACCCTGTCATGTCCCAAAATTTTGCATTCGGTCACAATGGCCTAAGCCCCTTGGCCATACTCATGATAGTTTGTCAAATGGATGCTAAGGATCAAATAAATGCCAAGAATAAAGTCCAAGTTAGTAATAATGTAAAATTATATCCAAATTGACAAGTTGGGTCACATTAAGAGAAATTCCCAATTCAAAGTTGTAATATACCCATCCAAATGAACTGCCATGGAGGAAAATTACTAGTTCCCTAGGTTCGAGAGTGGAAGCTCTGGGATTTGAAATAAGGGGGATAATAAATGGTGTTTGGACATTAAAATAGAATAAATATTTAATAAAGGAGCTAAATAAATAAATACAAGGGAAAATCAAAGTGGCAATTGATCATGAAGACACATGGAGGATGTGGGACCCACACAAGCTAGATTTTCTATGCCACATGGCATCCTCCTCTTGTCATTTTGAATCCATAAGAATCCCAATGTTCTTGGGATCATTTGGAAGTTCAATATACTTGGCATGACTCAATTAAGGTCGAATTGGAGTGGAAGAGTAACTCCCATGGAAGAGGAAGAGGCATTTTAGAGCTAGTGAGACACTTGGACTAGATTCCATAGCTCTATGACAACAATGATGAAGATGCTATGAAACAAATCAGACCTGAAGGCTGAAATCTGACATATATGACATGTCAGGGCTAAAAATAGCCTTCAAAAGGGCACTTAAGTGAGTTAGGGAAGCCAAAGAGACACCAATTCGAATTTGGAGAAGGAGAGGGCTAGAACTGGAAGGATAAGTGGCATACTTGGGAATCTCTTCCCAACTTGAGTTGGCATGAAGATCTTGGGAGGAATTCGACCCATGGAGGACCTTAGAAGTTTATAAAATACAATAACAAAGAGGGATGGTAGCTTTTATATCATTTTAGAATTTTCATTTTGCATTTGGAGAGGAGAGCTAGTGGAGTGCTACTCTACTTGCCTTAGCACCAATTTTGAGGGTAAAAGATTCCCATCCTAGTTGGTAATTGGAAAGGCCATTCAGAACTTTCATTTGGATCTTTAATGGAGTCTTTTGTTACAGGTTGAAGCTATAGGGCATCTCATGGTCACATCTCTTTCAGCTTGCTTCTACAACCATTCTTCTATTTCTTGGCATATTCTTGCTCCTTGAGGAGAGGTGCACTTGTTGAGGTGATGAACTCTTTCGGATAGCTCTTGAGGCCCAATATATTTTTAATACTATATATATACTCTATTTTTATTGCTCATGAGACTCTCAGGTCTAAATACTAAGTGGATTTATGTAAAAATACCAAACAATGCATAAATGATGCCATTTCCCCTATATCTTGTTGTTGGAGTTTGAAGAGACACTATTTAGAGTTATATCAATTATTATCTATGATTTTTTTGATGTATGGAGTGTTATTAAATTTCTTAATAAGTTCCATTATCAGAGCATAATCCCTTGGCACGTAAAATTCGAATTTCCTAAGTCATGGTGAAAATAACTAGCTTTTCCGCCTATGTCAAATCTTGCATATAAACATATGATTTAAAGGAGTTGCATAAGGACATAAGAACTAATTACGGATGTATTGGGGAGATCATTAAATCCACTTATCAGTACCATACCTCTTTTCATAAATTTTGAAGGGTTTAACAGCATTTGGGAAGCCAACGTTGTCCACTACCCTTGGGGGATTTGAAGCTCAAAATTACTAGTAATTTTCCCTACTTTGTCCAGATTGTAAATGAATGTTGCAGAAGTGTTTTAAGGGTTTTTAAGCATACATCAGCATTTTTATATGTCTTAATACCTCTCAAATACCTTAAGACCCATTATACATTCATTTGGAGTCATTTGGAGACCAGGAGACCAATACTAGTCAAAGAGAAATTGCTAGTCAAAATCCCTACTTTGTCCAGAACGTAAAGGAGAGTTGCAGAAGCCTCTTGAAGACTCTAAAGCATCTCTGAACCTCATAATTATGCCCTAATATCATCCATACACCTTATGTAACAATTTGGGAGCATTTGGAGTCATTTGGAGACCAAGAGACCAATATTAGTCAAAGGTCGAACTAGTGGAAAAAGTTGAAAATTTCACCATTTTAATAAATATCAAAAAATGGACATTACAGTGGTATCATAGCATGATATTGGCACCTGATGTGGTCTGATATTCATGAGTAGAATAATTTAGGGACCACCATTAGATATTGAAACCAAAAGTGCTTTTGTTGAAGAGGAAAAAGTAGGAAAAGAAGAGCAATTTTTTTTAGGAAACTATGACTAGGGATAAAAAGGGAACCTCGGATGATGGTGAGGAGCTTAGAAAACTCATGAAACCAATATTTGAATACATGACCAAGCAGATGCTGAAAGAATTCAAATTGTTTTCTAGCCAACTTGGGAGCAAAGGAGTAATAGGAGGCAGCAACAGTTCTCATTACGAGGGGTGAGCATATTTTCTCAAGCACAGGACCCCATAATAGAGAAAACGAATTTCATACAACACCAAGGCCTACTACACCTAAATTTATTGATTCCAAAGAAAATATTAATACTCCAAAAGATGTGGATCTTGTGAAGAAAGGTTTATGCCATTCTTGTAAAAGACCTTGGAGAGAAAATCATGTATGTGTGAGTGAAAAGATCAATGAAATATCTGAAGCTTAAGGGAATGCATATATGTCCTACTTTAGGAGAATTCTTGGGATTTCTTCAAAAAAAGATTCCAAATATATTGATCTAAAGGAAACCAAGGGGAAATATGCATCAGCTTGCTTGAAGGAGCAAAAAGAGGATACCCATGAACCACCTAGTTTTGAAATAGGTGAAGTAGATGGATGCTTAAACTATGGATACCCATGAACCAAACAGAATCTACTGATGGATGATTAAACTATGAAGGAGTACCTACTGATGGGTGCTCGCACCTCTATGTTAATGACATAGAGATCACTTTTGAAAGTTTTGCTGCAAGCCAAAGTTCCATTAAGCATGAGAATGAAGACCTTGTAGTATTTGAAGAAGAACCAAGATCAACTTCCCCATCACCACTTGAGCTTCAGGAAGTTGGTCCAAGCAAGAAGGAAGAAGATGAGGAGGTTCATTTGCAAGAGCCTCATTTTCTTGAAGGGTACTTGAATATGAATGAAAAGAAGATCCAAAGAGAAATGTGCAAAATCAAAGGTAATTTCATGTCTTTGTTTTTTTATAGAAACAATTTGGTTGAGTTTAATGAATTATTACCTGATGCATACTTGAACAATAATGAGGATATTCATAAACTCAAAATTCAAAATTAGCAACTTCTTGAAAGGTTGCAATATACTTGTTCTTCCTCCTATGTTTCAAATTGTCATATGGTAGATTGCATGGAGGATTCTCATGACATGGTAGATCATGAGAAACATGGAAATTTTCATGTGCTTGATGTGTTTGAAGATGATCTTGATGAGATCCAAGCACTTGATGTGGTGGAAGAGGAACTTGAGTTTCCTCTTGGAAATGGTGACACAATTTTTGAATAAGTGTATTATTCCACTACCTTGGAACCAACCTATGAGGAAAGTTTTGCACTTTTGAGGGAGGTGCATGATCCTACCATTATGGAGCATTCACATGAGGACACTTCTGCACTTTCTAATCATTTGGGTGATTTGGTTCATTCTCCTACATCCTACACTTCCATATTTTGCAGCATTCATCCTAATGAAGTATGGGTGAAAGGTTTATTTTTTATGGTGCCACATGAGGAGCATGAAACTCCTATCTCTCCTTTATATGATGACCTTATTAGAGCCATGTCTTATTTACATTTGCAGCAGCATCCCTTTCTACCTTATGATGAGACACATCCACATGGATGCACTTATGATGTTCACTTGAGTCACTTGAAGACTCATGATTTTCCTTGCTCCTTGCTTAGTTCAATTGATATTGGAGGAAATTCATCCACTACTTGGGTGAATATATATATGATTGGAGCAAATTATTATTGGCAGCAGCATCCTTTGTTATTTCTTGATGATACACATGTTCATGGATGCACAAATTCTACTTATGTGAGCCCCTTGAAGACTCATTGTTTTCTTTGTTCCCTACTTGGTTCAGATTTTAGTGGAGGTTCTTCATTCACTTTTTTTTAACTAGGGGAATCGGAAACTGGGGATTGGGCTAGTACTTGCATGACACAGGGTCCAAGGATCCAATCCCACTACCATTATACCCCTAGGTGCCCCACAACATCCCGCAAGCATGGGACACAATAAGCCCAGGTGTGATTTGAACTTGTGACCTCTGTTTACAACATGTGACTTCATATCAAGCTAATCACCAACTTCATTCACTTCTTGGATGAAAGAACACATGGCTGATTATTTTGATGCAGCTTACATCCTTTTGGAGCAGCATTATAGGACATGGGATCCTCACCTATGTCATTGGATCAAATTTGATTAGTCACTTGAAGCTTGTATGCACTTGGAAAATGGTGGTCTACTTACTTGGAGGTATAAGCACTTTCATTATTCTTTGATAAGGCACCTCCTTGATGTACATTTTTATTATGTTGTTATGTACTTTGATGATATATCTTTTGTACTCATCATGTTTGGAAGAATGCATACAAGAAAATGGGATCCATGAATTCTCTTTCCTGATGGTATGGTTTGGAGAGCACTCTTAATTGTTGGAGTGCAATACAAGCAATGGGACCATGGGATAATTTTTAGTCCCATTGATTTCAATTTTTTGGGGAAACAAGCAGTATGGGAGATGGATTCCCCACTTAATAAAGTGATTTTAATCAGAGTAGTGCAGCAGCAATCATGGTGGTTTCTCTCCAATTTATTCATGGGATCTCGAAGACTGAAAGTTGGGCAACTCAGTGGCAACTTCAAGAATTACAATGGTATCATAAGGGGTTTCCAAAATATGAAAGAGGTAAAGAGTAATTGTGAAAACATGGTTTTGATGGGTTTAATTAACATTTTGGTGTTTAGTGGTGATGCTACAGTGGATATCAAAATGAAAAATAAAATCCACATCTCCTTGCTTTTGGAAACACACAATTGTAGTGCATGGGTGGCTCTACTCAAGGTTCCAAAAGAGAATTTTTGGGAAGCAAAATTTTGGAAAGAAATCAGGTTCTTCCACATACATGTGTCGAAATTTCTTGAGGACAAGCAATATTGGGAAGGGAGGATTTGTCATGTCCCAAAATTTTGCATTGGGTCACAATGGCCTAAGCCCCTTGGCCATACTCATGATAGTTTGTCAAATGGATACTAAGGAGAAAATAAATGCCAAGAATGAAGTCCAAGGTAGTAATAATGTAAAATTATATCCAAATGGACAAGGTGGGTCACATTAAGAGAAATTCCCAATTCAAAGTTGTAATACACCCATCCAAATGAACTGCCATGGAGGAAAATTACTAGTTCCCTAGGTTCGAGGGTGGAAGCTTTGGATTTTGAAATAAGGGGGCTAATAAATTATGTTTTCACATTAGAATGGAATAAATATTTAATAAATGAGCTAAATAAATAAATACAAGGGAAAATGAAAGTGGCAATTGATCATGAAGACACATGGAGGATGTGGGACCCACACAAGCTAGATTTTATATGCCACATGGAATCCTCCTCTTCTCATTTCGAATCCATAAGAAGCCCAATGTTCTGGGGATGAGTTGGAAGGTCAATATACTTGACATGACTCAATTAAGGTCGAATTGGAGTGGAAGAGTAACTCCCGTGGAAGAGGAAGAGGCATTTTGGAGCTAGTGAGACACTTGGACTAGATTCCCTAGCTCTATGACAACAATGATAAAGATGCTATGACACCTATGACACAAATCAGACCTGAAGGCTGACATCTGACATATATGAAATGTCAGGGCTAAAAATATCCTCCAAGAGGGCGCTCAAGTGAGTTAGGGCATCCAAAGAGACACCAATTCGAATTTGGAGAAGGAGAGGGCTAGAATTGGAAGGACAAGTGGCATACTTGGGAATCTCTTCCCAACTTGAATTGGCATGAAGATATTGGGAGGAATTCGACCCATGGAGGACCTTACAAGTTTATAAAATAGAATAACAAAGAAGGATGGTAGCTTTTGGATCATTTTAGAATTCGCATTTTGCATTTGGAGAGGAGAGCTAGTGGAGTGCTACTGTACTTGCCTTAGCACCAATTTCGAGGGTGAAAGATTCCCATCCTAGTTGGTAATTGGAAAGGCCATTCAGACCTTTCATTTGGAGCTTTAATGGAGTATTTTGTTATAGGTTGAATCTACAGAGAATCTCATGGTCACATCTCTTTCAGCTTGCTTCTACAACCATTCTTCTATTTCTTGGCATATTCTTGCTCCTTGAGGAGAGGTGCACTTGTTGAGGTGATGAACTCTTTGGGATAGCTCTTGAGGCCCGATATATTTGTAATATGATATATATACTCTTTTTTTACTTCTCATGAGACTCTCAGGTCGAAATACTAAGTGGATTTATGTAATATCCTAGCCAAGATCTTACCAAGATATTAAATTCCACTCAGAGTTTTAACAATATTTTACTAGTAATTTTTAAGGCCATTTCTCAAACTGAGCAGGATGTAAGTGACGGGGACTGAAACTCTGAATGAGGATGGTAGGAATGAGATTAGGTTCTGGAATTTGTATGGGAGAGTGTGCAACCGCAATTTAGATAGAGGAAAAATTTTAGGATCCTTTGTACAAAGCACGGAGACCATTTATGTTTCGGACATCAACTACTGCTGAAGCCTACCGCAATGCTTCCTGGGTACATCCGCATATACAAACTAGATAAAGGATTTGGGAAGGATTAAAAAATTGATATTTTTGTTCATGGAGGTCTATGGGCATAAAAAATCAGCAATTAAACACTAGATGAAGAGTTGGGGGGAAATTGTTGTGACTTGGATTGTCGAGCTAGTTTTAATGGTTGACTTCCAAAACATGGTAAAACCCTCCCAAATTCAATACCTTAAGGTTGGAATGTGTTCTAGGGTCTTTACATGAATAGAATCAACTGAGATAACTGGTTTCTAACCAACAGGACTCTTTTAAAGCAATTTCTGTTAAAACTAGTCCTCTGAGAGTGCCCGATGAGCATAGGGGGAGGAGTTAAATTTGTATTTGACCACTGTAATATTTACTTTTGTATTTAATGGACCTATTACAGCATATTTGATGGAAAATATAGAGAAACAAACTTTACATCACCTCATTACATTTCTGGATAACTTATATGCCATCAAAACCTTCAAAACCCCCCTAGGTTTACCCAATCCCTCAATAAACATATATCTGGATGAAAAATATTTATGTAATGGATTAGTAGATTTATATTAGAGATTCCAAATGATATAATCATCTGCATACATCTACCATTCGAAAATACAGTGCTTGAATGGTGAAACTATTCCAAAATAAACTAGAAAAATAATACCGAAAGCCATTATTACATCATGAGCCTCTCGGGAATATTCATATGAGAAGTTGGGAATACTTTAGGACTAAGTTCAGATGTTTATTACAGAGATTTTATGGCTGGAAAAACAACAGCAAACCATCCTCTCCAATGACAGAAGGAAAGAAGATTCAATCCCTCAGTTCTTCACCTCTTTGAGTACAAAACATGACACCCTTGGGGAATCTCGAACTAGAATCACTTGGACATGATTGAAGTTGAATGAATGGCAGTAAGTTCAACTTTATTTCTGAATATGGCCATAACACATCAGATCCTTCATCTCATTGACCACTGAAAATATTTCAATGGAGCAAACCTTCCACTAACACCCTGCAATACTGAAGAATGGGGAAGAAGAGAGGGGATAATGAGAAGGATTCTTCTTGAACTCTTAAACTCTTCTGAAGCAATTCGACCCCATCCTGATATCAGAACTTTAATGTCTGCAAAATTATCTTCAGTGGTTGCAAATAGATCTTCAATGGCTTCCCAATAGTCTTCAATACCTGTTAGAGAGAGAGCGAGAGAAGAAGAGAATAAAATGGACAAGATTGGCTATGGGGAGCATCACCCAAAGCAAGTTGAGGCACATCACTCAACAAGAGGAGCTGAATCTATCACATTCAATTAAAAAATAGTCAAAATATGTGAATGGGAGTTGGAATCATTCTTTTATAGGATTCATGTTGACCTGTTGAGCAAGTTACTTGGCTTGGTGACCTGTGAGAATAGGTCACCCATGAGTGGACATACTTTCCTTGATTTTGCCTTACAAGATTCCTCCTTTAGAAACTGTGCCCTCCTTGACCTTAGATGTTTCCTTCTTGCATTAACACTTGCTTTCCTTGTGAATGGG
This sequence comes from Larix kaempferi, assembly GCA_027924585.1. NCBI lineage: Eukaryota > Viridiplantae > Streptophyta > Pinopsida > Pinales > Pinaceae > Larix > Larix kaempferi. Next base: position 24,676,789 of record BSBM01000632.1, on the reverse strand, counting down.
CATTGAAATGGAAACTACACCATTCAGGATGTTTCCTCTTTGGTAAACTGGACTGTTTTTTGGCAAGTGCGCCCTCCTTAGCTTTTTCTAGTTGTTTCTTTTTTTCTGATTTGGAAATCTTATCTCCACCTTCCTTCTATTCATATTTTTTCCATATCTTCACCCCCTACTCCATTTTGGCAACATCTTCCACATGGGCGCCCTCTTGGCCCACTTGCTCATTATCAATTAATTTTATTTATCAAAATTAACTTTAATAAATAAATTTGCCAATTTGTGAGACTTAGGATAAAATTCATTCTAAGCAAATAGAATTAATACAATTTAATTCCCTTAGGGGTTGATATTTTCCCCTTTCACCCATGGTACTGGATGAACCAAAATTGGGGACATGACAAGTTATGTAAAAATACCAAACAATGCATATATGATGTCATTTCCCCTAGATCTTGTTGTTGGAATTTGAAGAGACACTATTTCGAGTTATTTCAGTTATTTTATGTGATTTTGTTGATATATGGAGTGTTATTAAAGTTTTTAATAAGTTCCATTAACAGAGCATAATCCCTTGGCACCTAAAATTCAAATTTCATAACTCATGGTGAAAATAACTAGCTTTTCCGCCTATGTGAAATCTTGCATATAAACATATGATTTAAAGGAGTTGAATAAGGCCATAAGAACTAATTAAGGATACATTGGGGATATCATTAAATCAAATTATTAGTACCATACCTCTGTTCAGAAATTTGGAAGGGTTTAACAGCATTTGGGAAGCCAACATTTTCCACTACCCTTGGGGGATTTGAAGCTCGAAATTACTAGTAATTTTCCCTGCTTTGTCCAGATTGTAAATGAATATTGCAGAAGTGTTTTAAGGGTTTTTAAAAATCCATCAGCCTCTTTTATATGTCTTAATACCTCTCAAATAAATTCAGACCCATTATACAATCATTTGGAGTCATTTGGAGACCAAGAGACCAATACTAGTCAAAGAGATATTGCTAGTCAAAATCCCTACTTTGGATAGAACTTAAAGGAGAGTTGTATAAGCCTCTTGAAGACTCTAAAGCATCCATGAACCTCATAATTATTATCTAATATCATCAATACACCTTTTGTAACAATTTGAGAGCATTTGGAGTCATTTGGAGACCAAGAGACCAATACTAGTCAAAGGTCGAACTAGTGGAAAAAGTTGAAAATTTCACCATTTTAATAAATATCAAAAAAGGGACATTACAAACCCATCCAAGAAGAATGCAGAGCTCAAGAACTTGATAATATTTACAAGATGACAATGAATGAAGCATATTACATTAACCCTATAGATGATGGAACATTGAGCTGGAGATGTGACAGTTCTTGCGTATCAGAATCAGACACAGGAATGGAGAACTGGCAGAGACGAATGCATGAAGTACCTGTAAGACGATGTGCGAAGATAACAAAGTCACTGCGTTGGATTGGAATAGAGCTAAGTCCAATTCCTACTTATGATGGTTTGGGTAATATCCATGCATTCCTTCATAAATATTTAGCATCAGTTTCAGATGAACATAAGCTAGCAGCTTTAGATATAGCATTGCGAGCTACACCTGCTAGGTGGTGGGCTGCACACAAAGACAATTTGAACACATGGGAAGAATGTAAGCACATGATGGAAATCAGATTTACAAAGCAAACTGAGGTTGTACAAGTAAAATACAATGGATAGACTGATCTGAGAGATCATATAGAGTTTTTCTTGAATGCTTGGATGCATATACCAAAGATGGAATGGGTTCATATGTTTGTGCACACATTAGATCAAATACCAAATAATTGGTACACATAAGCAAAACTTCGCAGAGGCACAATAGATTGGCACATAATGATAAACGACTTTCAATCCACTTTCATCTTTGAGGATGATTTCCCGAGTGTCAATAAGGGTTTGCAGATCATTAAAAAGAAGATATATAATGATGGCATGTTTCCTGTGTATAAGCAACCAGATTGGGAAATACAGTTGGAACATGCCCTTGAATGTTATAACTTCGCGCTAGATGAAGGTGAATATGAAGACCCTCGCAATGTGAATATACCTGAGTCTGAAGGAAAACGCGATGTACAAGGACCTGATTTAGAGATTCCAGATCTGAGTAACCCCGTGAAGACCAGAAAGATCAATATTGGTACCAGTAATGATGAATCAAAGTTTGCTTCTATTGGGGATTACTGGGATGAAGAAACAGTAGGGCGGATTGCAAAACTACTGCGTGAATATCAAGATTTGTTTTCTACCAATTTTTTCTGAAATGAAAGGAATTTTAGGTGACTTGGGAGTTATGAAAATACCTCTCAAGCCTGATGCGAAGCCTATTAAGAAAAGACGTTACAGATTGAATCCCATATATAAAGAAAGAGTGAAAGCAGAAATTGATAAAATGCTTGAAGTAGGAATCATTGAACCAGTAGAAGAATCAGAATGGATAAGTCCCATGGTAATTCAAGATAAGAAAGCTAAGGGTGAAATCAGAATTTGTGTGGACCTCAGAAAATTGAACGATGCATATTTGCATGATCTGTTTCCTACTCCATTCACAGACTAAGTGTTAGATAACGCAGGTGGACAGGAGGCATACTCATTCACTGATGGATTTTTTTGTTATCATCAAATCAGAATTGCTACGGAAGATAGACACAAGACTACATTTGCTATTGAATGGGGATCATATCAGTACACTGTTATGCCTTTTGGATTGAAGAATGCACATGTTATTTTCTCAAGAGTGGTTGTAGCTACATTTAAGGATTATATTCATAAATTCTTAGATGTTTAATTTGATGACTGGGCAGTATTTGGCCTTTTGAAGAACCATCATGCAAACTTAAGAATGATGTTAGCAAAGTGTAGACAATATCAGATCTCTTTGAACTCGAAAAAGTGCATTTTCTATGTTCCTTATGGTATTTTATTGGGACACATAGTATGTAAGCAAGGATTGATGGTTGATCCAACGAAGATAGCCATCATAGTAAATATTTCAGAGCCTAATTCAGTTAAGAAATTACGCACTACATTGGGGCACATAGGATACTACATGAAATTCATTAAAGGATATGCACAAATCACTGGGCCTATGGAAAAACTGTTGAAGAAAGAAGCGAAGTACAGTTGGACTAAAGATTTCCAAAAAGGCTTGGACACATTGAAAGAGAAAATGGTTACAGCACATATTCTAGTCTTTCCTGACTGGAATAAGCCATTTCATGTACATGTGGATGCTTCATCTATAACACTTAGCTTGTATTGGCACAACCAGGTGAGGGAGGCATCGATCATCCCATAACATTTTCAAGCAGAAAATTATCTTCAACAGAAAATAATTATACCACAACACAAAGGGAAGGCTTAGCTATGGTATATACACATTGCAGAAGTGATCCAGGTGGATATCGGTGGCGACCCACCTTTTCCAACTAGCTCAAAACAATTTTCTGGTAATTTTTGTAATTTACTATTTTTAGCAGTTTTTCAGGTCCTGAAATTCAGGAGGCGTTTTGAGTCCCTAAACGATGTTTTTGGGGGTCCATCAAACCTACCAATATGTGCTAGTAGTTGTAGTTCTCGAAGATATATTTCCAACGAGCTATCGTGCGCACCAAACGAAAATCGTATGCCAAAGTTACGCCCCCGGGAAGTTGATCCACCAAACTACCCAACACGGGGTCCGCAAAACTGTTGGCTTTTCATCTTCCGGGGTGAGGGTTTTGGATTTGGGGTATTGTAAAAATACCTTCAGAGCCTCATTGTAAGATTATTCTTGCGAATAAGCACAGCCATCACATCTCTTCTCAGAGATAAGCCGCCACCATTCCAGCAAGCTTGTTTTCCACTGCATTTTACAGTTTCAGCTTATTTCCTTATTGAATAGAAAACCAGTTTTACTGTATCTCTGTTATTTTGTGTTAAGCATCTTTTAATAATCTGTATTCATTTAATTCTACTCATAAAATACGGATCAGGAAGTTTAGACACTATCTACTAGGTTCGCATTTTTGTATGTTCACTGACCATTCAACTTTGAACTACTTGGTCAATAAAACAGTGTTAGGGGGAAGAATATGGAGATGGCTCTTGCTGTTTCAAGAATATGATTTTGAAATCATTGTGAATCCAGGAAGATTAAACGTAGGACCTGACTATCTTTCAATAATCGAGTCAGGAGAAGAACCTAGTAATTTGGAGGATAATATGCCAGATGCGCAGTTGTTTGCCATCCATATAGCAAATGAATATTTTAGAGATATTGTAGAATTTCTAACTATAGGATTAGCACCTACATAATTTACTACACTGCAGAAGAAACAATTAGTGGTAAGATCAACTTACTTTACCCTAATTGTAGGACAATTATACAAATTGGATCCAAATTAAGCATTGCATAGATGCGTACTAGAGCATGAAAGACCTATGATACTTGATGAAGCGCATTCAGGTGTATCTGGAGGACACTACGCAGGAAGAGATACTGCACAGAAAATTTTGAGATCATGACTATGGTGGCCTATGATACACAAAGACTCAAAAGAACATTGCAGGAAGTGCGATCTATGCCAGAGAACAGGGAAACCATCTCGTAGAGATGAGATGCCATTGATGCCACAATTAACATTGCAAGCATTTGATAAATGGGCTATTGAATTTGTGGGACCTATTAACACACCAGGAAAGAGAACTGGCTCAAGATATATCATCACAGCTACAGATTATCTAACTAGATGGGCAGAGGGAAAACCAGTGAAGGACTGCAACACAGTTACCGCCTCGCAGTTCATTTTTTAGAACATTTTGACAAGGTTTGGATGTCCAAATATTTTAATGAGTGATCAGGGAACCCATTTCTTGAATAGAACTATTGCAGCCCTAATAGAAGAATTGCATATCTATCATTAGAAGAGCACACCATATCATCCACAAGCTAATGGAACTGTAGAAGCCTTTAATAAAGTATTGGAGAATGCATTGACCAACGTATGCAACATAAACAAGGATGATTGGGATCTTAGAATACCAGCAATATTATGAGCATATAGAACAACTTGTAAGAAGTTGACAGGTCATACACCTTTCAGATTAGCATATGGACAGGAAGTTGTCATGCCCATGGAATACATAGTACCAAGTTTGAGAATTGCAGCATTCACAGATATGGCTAATGATTAGGTGATGGATGAAAGATTACTACAGTTAGTTCGATTGGAGGAAGATCGCTTCATTGCAAGTTTTCACCAACAAGTGCAGAAAGACAGAGAAAAGGTATGGCATGATAGACACATCAAGAATAAATTTTTCTAGGTAGGAGACCTTGTCTTCCTCTATGATAGAAAATTTATGAAGTCTCCTGGAAAATTCAAAATGTGATGGTTAGGACCATACCTTGTTAAGCATGTTACTAATGGTGGCGCAGTTCAGTTAGCCGCATTACTTGGATAAAATTTGCAAGGACTTGTTAATAGGAGTAGACTAAAGCCTTACAAGGATGGCCCTACTCCTCCAGTTATCAATTAAGCAATGCAATAATATTTTAAGTGTCAAGTGCAGTTAAAATTGGACACTAAAATAGAGGGCAGAGTATGCACACAGTTTTGTTAAAATGCGTTGTTTTACAACATAGGAAGTTGTGCTACGAAGAAGACATAGCAAGGTAAGCTGCGAAGTAAACGAAATGAGTAGCGCCGCAAATTCAAACTGCAAAAAGGAAAATGTGAAGTGGACCTCGCTGCTGGCCTAACCATCAGCGAAGTAAAAGAAAACTAGTCGTTATAGTTTTTGGTTGGAAAGTAGCCGTTATACAATACTTTCGGGAACCAGATATTTCCTCTTTTAAGGCATATTCATTCGTTGAAGCCACATTAAATGAAGGGAAAGGACCAAGATATAAGCATGATTTGGACAATGGACATAGAATTTAATGCTAAGTTAGTTGTTTTTGGGCGCGCCTTAGCGTCGCTACGTCTATAAATAGTAAGACCGCATAGTTACCAGTTTTACCGCGAATTTTAATTTTTACTCCCTGTAATTTTCAAGTTTTTACCAGTCAAGAGCGAGAGTACTCCGACAGTGTATGCCTAAGCAATCAACCCTAAATGAAATATTAAGAGACTTCCAACATTTTGGTTTGGAAGGAGACATGAAGATGCCAGTGAAGAAAGCAGTCCCAGAGAGAGGTGGAACATCTCGATCTTCACCGCGAAATATCCCAAAGCAGAAGCAGAAAGACAAGCAAAAGGCTACTGAGCAAGAAAAGCCGAAGCCCGTGAATATTCCAAAGCCATTTCAGCAAGAAAAACTGTGCAACAGTTCGATCCTACTTATTCCAGAATATATCCCTCCAAGAAAAGATAATGCGCCAGTGGTAATACTCATGAAGAATCCATAGTATGAGATTTTATTGCTGCCCATGTCGAGTCATGTGCGCATAAAGGAGAATTTGCTTGGTAAAATTCCAGAGTGCAAATTCGTGGATCATGACTTGCTGCAAGAAATGAAGTACCTATAGTTTCATCCGAACCAATATATGTGTATAAGTCACGATGAAGCCGACAAGCAGACCACAATCCAAGTGCAAGACTGGATTGCGCTATTGTAGCCATTGGGGTTGTTGAACTTGCTGTGAATTTTGCACTTTGACAGGAGCCGAGAGCTCACAGTGGTTGCGCGCACACTACTTTCATGTACGCACCAGGGATACTTGTGGTTAGACCGCAAGATTGACATCAAGATAGACCTAATATATAGGATCGCGCACTTAATCAAGAGAGGTTTTGATCCCATAGCAGAGTTCGTAGGAAAAACAAGGACAAAGAGTTGCCAAAAGAATGAAGAACGAATTTGGTTTGCTCAAGGGAAGCTTTGGATATCAGACAGCTGGAATCAAGGATCAAGCTACATGGTTCACAGTTCAACTACTTGCAGGGAGAGTTCTAAGGAAATGCAGACCGAACGAGGTGTCAGCCGCTGCAATTTCCCTAGCTGCGAAGGCCAAGGATGGACTTCAGTACAATTGGGAAAGCTACCTGTTGAATGAGTTCCTAGATGACTTTAGAGATACCCATTATGGTGGACATCAATTCCATTACAGTTGGTTGTTAGTGTTGATCGCCTTCGTAGGCTGGAAAGAGCCTAACTATCAGCAGAATGTCCCGGTATTCATTGGAGATTGTCGAGGACCCAGGTTTACAAACATGTGGGCAAACTCGAAGATGGAAAGACAAAGGATCAATAAAGTATAGTTATTTACATATTATGAGAAGTTATGCGAATTTATACAGTGGAGTCCGCATATTACCAAGGAAATAAAAATTGTCTATATTCGTAAGATGACATTCAAAGTTGGCCTTCATTTCATTTACATTCAGCCGAGACAACAACTAAAGAATCCTGAATGGTTTGAAGGGCTATATCAGTTAGATGCACAGAAAATTGATCTTACTATAGAAGACTGGCCGCCAGAGTGGAAGATCGATGCACCAGAAACACTGATCGCTGCATCAGAGGAAAGAATAGCTGAAAATATGCAGAACCAAGAAGATGAGCCAACAAGTACTCAAGATCCAGAACAAGATCAAGGAAAGGAACAAAAACAAGCTCTTGATTTTCCAGCAGGAGAGCAAAGGAAAAATCCTGACACAGCCATGCCAGAAGCAACCCAAAGAAAGAAAAAGAAAGCAAATAAGACTTCGCTCGATGCACAGTTGGATGAGGACGATTATGACTGCATCGCAGCCCAAGTCAATGAGCACCTTGAGGAGACACTCAAATTGAAGGACAACAAGCATGAGGAAGCACAAGAAAATATGATAGAAAGCCTTGAAGAACTAAAGAGTCTGGTAACAAGAGTAGAACAAGTCCAGTGAGACTTAGTCAGAGAATCAGATTCTGGAGATAGGATAGGTGAGTCAAGCCAAAGGAAAAGAAAGGCGCCTTTCTTGACGATGAGACCTTGGCTAGTCCGAATAGAGCTGATGAATGTAATATTCCCAACTGACAAGCTTATTGAAGGTGTGAAGCAACTTGCACATCCGGACACTAACGTTGGGATGTTTCCCATCGAAGGATTGCATAATCTGCATCTGCAAGTTGTGGAAGAGATCAGATATAGAGACATGATTTCTTATAACCAACATCTGAAGCTGGAATATAGATACAAGGAGTTGAAGAGTGAATGTGCGTTGAATACAAATGAGCTAGCATATGCACAAGAGAGGCAGTGAAAGTTGAAGAAAGTCATCATTAAAGTCTGCGCGAAGATCCCAAATTGCGCAGAAGAGCCTGAAGTCGAAGACACCATCCTAAATATTGGTGTTGTTGTGGACAATCTGAAAGCACAAATGGAGGATATGGAGATTGTCTACAAGGAGAAGATTGCTGACTTAGAGTCTCGGCAAAAACCTGGCACTCCGCTAGATGTGAAAGAAGCAAGAGTCAAAGAATTGAAGACTTCAAAAGAAAACATCTCTGCAAAAGTTGCGCGATGTCAAGACCTACTTGAAGAAGTCACTAAGGTATGGGCTATGCTGCAGGAGGACCCTGAATTATAGAAAATTCAGGATGAAGTTCAAAAGAAGTAGAAGGACCTCGATTCTGTAAACACGACCATGAAGGATTTTTCGCCAAGGCAAAGGATCCAGAAATTCACAGAGACGAAAAAACTTCAAAAGGAGCTAAAAGCGCTAAGGATGAAGGAAGCTGAAACTTCATCGAAGTTACAGTCGATGTAAGAGGAAGCACTAGCACTTTCTGAAGAAATTGAGGAGAAACTGCAAGAACTTCACACGACAAAGAATACAGTGAAGGAGAAAATGCAAGAACCCCTATCAAAAATGATGCTCGAAACTAAGGAAGCAGTTGTGAAGTTGAGCGCAATGTTTCAATAATTCCCTGCAAAGTCGAACATCCCAGGGGATGCACAGTCCAAGAAACCCAGTCAAAGTGGCTCGGGGGCGAGCCACGAGTAAGTGTTAGGGGCCTGTTGGGCGCATCCCAAGTGTAGGAAGTTTTGATGACAAAGGTACAAGTTAGGCGAGGCCTAACACTGACCAAGTTTTGGGAGAAGGAACTCCGCAAAGACCTAACATTGACCAAGTTTTGGGAGAAGGAACTCCACAAAGGAGCAGGGTATGGAGCGAAGTGAAGTTGTCAGGAAAGGACTCGTCCCCTTAGTAAAGACAAAGTACTAAGGATGACCAGAGGTAGTTGGAGCAGTTATGAATGAAGCGACGAACTGTCAACTACAAAATCGAAGAGTAAAGAAGCGGAATGGTGCAAAGGACAAGCCACTGTAGAGTCAGAGTCGCGAGGTCAGAACTGCGACTGTCAGAGAAGCGTCAGAGCCAGAGAAGCAGCGCAAAAGGACAGTATAGATCCAACGAAGTTAAGGCAAAGCCTAGTGAATAGGAGAACCATGCTATTTTTGGTTTAAGGGTACTATGGGGTTTGGCCCATAGTTATTGTAAATATTTGACCTTCGGGCACAATCTATATAAAGGGCAATTTTTTATAAGGAAGGGTTAGATATTGTTAGACTTATGTTGGTTATTATTGTAGAAGGTTATATTTTGAGAGATATCTAAGAGAGGAAAAGACTCTGCAGCTGAGTGCACCTGGATCTATTGTAGATAAGAGTCTGCCCAGACTGGAACTGTTACCCCTCCCAAGTAATATAAGAACAGTCCATGTGGACGTAGCTCCCATATGGGGGGTGAACCACGTAAATATCTGTGTTATGTGTATGGATATATGTTATGCTTTGTTCATATGTTATGATTATACTTATGTATTTGCTTCCATATGCATCTAAATGAGAATGTTGTGTTAAGTAAGTGGAACACATATGTATGAATGTTGTGAAGTCATGTTAAGTATAATGAATGCGTAGCTATAAGAGTAGCAATAACCGTGATTCAACGAGGTTTGTAGGTTGTTGGTAACTGCGAAGTGCGTTGTTACATATTGGTAAGACTCTATTAAATAGATGTTAAACAATGAGTACATTACAAGTCTGCATAGCACATCCGTGCATCACCAAGGTTACAAAAACTTGATTATGTAACCACTCATCGTCGCTTCAGGTGAGACTTTAGCCTGTTCGCAGGTTGATGCCGAAAGGGACAGTGAAGGGGATTTTGTTGGGTCTACAAAAAGAACTTCATCGTACCCAGGTCAGCCAAAGAGAGAAAGTATCCAACACCCATACCTCCTAGGTGTTGTACAACTTGACCATTGGGAAATACAAAAGTGGTTTGGCATATCTTGGATTGTTATTGGAGTTTGCATTCTCCCCCCATCTCTTTTATTTTTTTTTTCTCAATATTTATTTTTTTTCATGTGAGTTACACTAACAATCTCTTGTAGGTTCACTTGGAGGATACAACCAACACAACCACACAGGTGCTCCAAGGATTGAGGCCTTGCTACAGCCTACAAGACCTAGCCCCTTACCAAGTGGAAGAGTGCACTTATGCAATTTTTTCCACAAGAGTTCTAATGGCGACCATACTTATTTTTGTTCATTTCCTAATTAACTAGGTTGTTTTATGCTAAGCAATTAATTATGGCTATTTGTCACTTGCAAGAGAACAGGTATTCCACCTCTTGCTCCATAATTTGGCCCTGAGTTGGCCTCAATCAAGTTTTACACAGTAGCCCATATATCGGCCTCTCAGCAATGCTACTAATGCATAAACGACTCTAGCAGTCACACGACTAGCGTAGGTCATCAATTCATGACCTACGTGACCTCCCATAAGGTTGATCCATGCGGCTGGTTAGCATAACACCCACACTACAACCGCAGCTGTTTTGGATTTACTCGCACTGCCTATAATGTACCTTGTTAGGAATTTTATTAAAATGACAATTTTTCACTTTTTTTTCCTAGTTCGACCTTTGACTAGTTTTGAGCTCTAAGTCTCCATATTGGTCCAATTGCTCCCACGTCTTTTGAGAAGGTATATGGATGAATTTAGAACATAAATATGTGTTTCAGGGATGCTTTTGGACCTTTAAAATACTTCTGCAAATCCTCTTTCAATTTTGGCCAATGTAGGGAACTGTACTAGTAATTTCCCTTTGATTAGTATTGGTCTTTAGGTCTCAAATTGGCTCCAAATGCCTTCAAATATTCAAGGAAGGTGTATGAATTATATTTTTACTTGATTATGATGTTCAAGGATGATTTATGATCATCAAAATACTTCTGCAAACTTGTTTAAGATTCTGGAAAAAGTATGGAATTTAACTAGCAAATTGAGGTTCAAATCTCCTCGGGGTAAATACTGAAAATGGCTTCCCAAATGCCTCCAACCCCACTCGAATTTCTTAAAATAGGTAGGGGATGTATCAGGGGTATTCTTAAGGTCTCATATGCACTATTAATCAGTTATTAAGTCTATTCTAACCTTCTCCCAAACAACAGCAAAAATCACCAGTTCGACCCTTGGGGAAATTGCACCAAATCTTCTCCAAATGTAAATAAACTGAGTAAAATGACTTCAATTGCTTGAGTACTAAACATGAAACTTGTATAATACATCAATAAACCATCATTAGTTTACTTATCCATTCGAATCCATCAACATTACATTGGTTCACAATAAGGTAGTGGGGAAATGGCACTGTTCTTTCATTAAAAATTAGATTTATACATTTCTACTTGGAATTTAGACCTGAAACTTTCTGGAGATGAATAAAAGAGTATTTAATTCATATTAAAAAATAAATGGGGTGTTATAATCTCCCCCAAAGAGTACAATATCTCACCAAAAACGCCCTCCCTCAAGGAGAAAGAATATGCCTTCAAAACTGGAAATGGTTGAAAGAATGTGATGCATTAGAAGAAACCATGATCTACCCTGTAGCTTACACCTGAAATAAATGACTCCATTAAATCTCCAAATGAAATGTATGAATGGCCTTTCCAATTACCAACTTGGATGGGAATCTTTCACCCTTGAAATTGGCTAAGGCAAGAAACTAGTCATCCACTAGCTCTCCCTCTTCACAAATGCAATTGCAAATTTCTCAAATGATCAAAAGCTGGTTTCATTCTTTGATATTGATATTTATAAACTTATAATGTCCTCCATGGTTCGAATTCCTTCCAAAATACTGATGCCAACTCAAGTTGGGAAGAGATTCCAAAGAACGCCACTTGTACAACAATTCCTAGTCTCCCACTTCCACCAAATCACATGTGGAAGCATCTTAGCTGCCCTAAATCCCTTGAGCTCCCTATTGGAGTATATTTTTAGCCCTGACATGTCATATATGTCATATGTCAGCCTTCATGTTTGATTTGTGTCATAGGTTTCATAGCATCTTCATCATTGTTGTCAGAGAGCTAGGGAATCTAGCCCAAGTGTCTCACTAGCTCCAAATTGCCTCTTCCTCTTCCATGGGAGTTACTCTTCCTCTACATTTCGACCTTGGATGAGTCATGAAATGAATAATACCTTTTGAACTCCCCCAAGTATGTTACCATTCACCTTGAATTCGAATTGGTGAGAGAATGATGCCAAGTGTAGTGGGGAAATCTAGCCATATGTGAGTCCCCCTTCCTCCATGTGTCTTCATGATCAAATTCCACTTTGATTTTCACTTGTATATATTTATTTAGCTCCTTTATTAAATATTTATTCCATTCTAATGTTCAAACATCATTTATTATTCCCCTTATTCCAAATCCCAAAGCTTCCACCCCAAACCTAGGAAACTAGTAATTTTCCTCCTTGGCAATTATTTGACCCTTAGCATCAATTTGAGAAACTCTAATGAATATGTCCAATGTGCTTAGGCCATTGTGACCCAATTCCAATTTGGGACATGAAAAATCCTCCCTTCCCAATATTGCTTGTCCTCAAGCAATTTCAAACATGGGTGTTGAAGAACCTGCTTTCTGTATAATTCTTTGAAGTTTACATTGAATTGCCCAACCTTGAGTCTTTGAGATTCCATGAGGATTTTAGAGAGGAACCACCATGCTTTCTGCTGCACTACTCTGATAAAAATCACTTTATTAAGTGGGAAATCCATCTCCCATACTGCCCCAAAAAATTTGAAACCAATGAGACAAAAATTATTACAGGGTCCCATTACTTGTACTGCACCCCAACAATTAGGAGTGATCTCCAACCCATACCATCAGATAAGAGGATTCCTAGATCCCATTTTCTTGTATGCATTCTACCAAACATCAGGATTACAAAATATATATCATCAAAGTACATAACAACATAATGAAAATGTACATCAAGGAGGTGCTTCATCAAAGAACACTGAAAGTGCTTATACCTCCAAGCAAGTAGACCACCATTTTCCAAGTGCATACAAGCTTCAAGTGACCAATCAAATATGCTCCAATGACATAGGTGAGGATCCCATGTCCTATAATGCTGCTACAAAAGGATGTGATATGCATCAAAATATTCAACCATGTATTCTTTCATCCAAGAAGTGAATGAAGAATCTCCACTAAAATCTAAACCAAATAATGAGCAGAAAAAACAAGGAGACTTCAAATGACTCAAAGAAGTCTCACCCATACATCCCTGAATGTGAGAATCATAAAGATATAACAAAGTATGTGGCTGCCAACAAAAATTTTCTCCAATCATAAATCTATTCACCCAAGTGTTGGATGAAGTTCCTCCAACATCAAATGAATCAAGTGTTGAGCAATAAAAACCATGAGTCTTCAAGTGACTCAAATGCATATCATAGGTGCATCCATGTAGATGTGCATCATCATAAAGTAACAAAGGATGCTACTACAAATGTGAATAAGAATGTGCTCCAACCATGTCATCATAAAAAGTAAATATAGGAGTTCCATACTCCTTATGTGGCACCATCAAAAAGAACCCTTTCACCCATTCTTCATTAAGACTAATGCTGTAAAACATGGAATTGTAGGATGTAAGAGAATTAACTAACTCACCCAAATGATAAAAAAGGGCAGAAGTTTCATCATGGGAAGGATCCATATGGGTAGTATCATGCAGCTCCTTCAAAAGTGTTAAACCTTTGTCATAGATTGGTTCCAATGTAGAGGAATCATGCTCTTCTTTAAAAATTGCATAACCTTCATCAAGAGACAATTCAAGTTCCTCTTCCACCACATCAAGTGTTTGGATCTCTTCAAGTTCATCTTCAAACACATCAAGCACATTCAATTTTCCACATTTATCATGATCCACCATGTCACGAGAATCCTCCAAACAATATACCTTTTGACAATCTGAAACATAAGAAGAAACACAAGTATCTTGCAACTTTTCAAGAAGTTGCTCATTTGGAATTGTGAGCTTATGACTATCCTCATTATTCTTCAAGTATGCATCATGTAACAATTAATTAAGCTCAAACAAATGGTTTCTATCAAAAATCAAAGACATGAAATTACCTTTGATGTGGCACATTGCTCTTTGAATCTTCTCCATGTCTTCAAGGAAGGATGTTTCCTCCAATGAAGTAGCTCTCCAACAAGAATTTGACACCAATGCTTGAGTGTCATGGAGAATGTTGAGGGACTCTTGGATCTTCTTTTCATTCATTTTTAAGGACCCTTCAAGAAAATGAGGCTCTTTCAAATGAACCTCCTCATCTTCTTCATTTTTTCTTGGACCAACTTCATGAAGCTCAAGTGGTGATGGGGAAGTTAATCTTGGTTCTTCTTCAACTTCTACAAGGTATTCATTATCAAGCTTAATGGAACTTGGGCTTGTAGCAACACTTTCAAAAGTGATATCTATGTCACCAAAATAGAGGTGTGAGCACCCATCAGTAGGTACTCCTTCATAGTTTAAGCATCCATCAGTAGATGCTATTTGGTTCATGTCTAAGCTAGAAGGTGTCTCGAAATGATCTTCCATATGTTCAATAGAATCTTCTTCATGCTCTTGTGATGTCTCTTCATTTTTCTCCTTCAAGCAAGATGATGCATTTTTCTCCTTGTTTTCCTTAGGATCAATATCTTTGGAATCTCTTTTTGAAGAATTCCCAAAAACTCTCCTCAAGTAGGACATACATGCCTTCGTGGAAACTTCAGATATTTCGTTGAGCTTTTCACTCACCCTCATTTGATGCACACATATATGATACTCTCTCCAAGGTTCTTTACAATAAGGGCATAAACCTTTCTTTACTAACTCCACATCTTCATTTTTGGGCCTATTTGCAAAAATATGTTCAGCATAGTACTCAAAATACATGGCATTTTGTGCATTTTTGCTCAAAGCAAGATATTCTTGATATTTTTTATATTGTTGGGGCAAGGTTTTATATGTTGCTCTCCATCTCTGTAACTCCTCCATAGAATTATCCTTTGGTGGTGTGACATACTCATATTTATCATACATAGGGTAATAATCATAATCTTCATTCCTCCTGAAATTGTAAGAAGTGTTGCATGATGGCACCTCTTCCTCAAACCATTCACATTCTACTTCATATTGCTCATAAGCATATGCATATTCCTCATAAGAATTGTACTCATAGGATTCCTCATAATAGTGAGACATGGCTGCAAATTATTCTTCAATGTATGATATTAATTCACAGGTGCAAGTACCATGCTCTGATACCACTGTAATGTCCCTTGTTAGGAAATTTATTAAAATGACAATTTTTCACTTTTTTTCCTAGTTTGACCTTTGACTAGTTTTGAGCTCTAGGTCTCCAAATTGCTCCAATTGCTCCCAAGTATTCTGAGAAGGTATATGGATCATGTTAGAACATAAATATGTGTTTCATGGATGCTTTTGGACCTTTAAAATACTTCTACAAATCCTCTTTCTATTCTGGCCAATGTAGGGAACTTTACTAGTAATTTCCCTTTAACTAGTATTGGTCTCTAGGTCTCAAATTGGCTCCAAATGCCTTCAAATATTCAAGGAAGTTTTGTGAATCACATTTGTACTTGATTATTATGTTCAAGGATTATTTATGACCATCAAAATACTTCTTCAAACTTGTTTAATATTTTGTACAAAGAATGGAATTTAACTAGCAATTTGAGGCTCAAATCCCCCGGGGTAAATATTGAAAATGGATTCCCAAATGCCTCCAACCCCACTCGAATTTATGAACATAGGTAGGGTATTTCTCAAGGGTATTATTAAGGTCTCATATGAACCATTAATCAGTTATTAAGTATGTTCTAACCTTCTCCCAAACAGCAACAAAAATCACTAGTTCGACCCTTGGGGAAATGGCACCAAATCTTCTCCAAATGTAAATAAACTGAGTAAAATGACTTCAATTGCTTGAGTACTGAACATGAAACTTGTATAATACATCAATAAAATTACATTCATCAATAAAATTTCATTCTTCAATAAACCATCAGTATTTTACTTATCGATTCGAATCCATCAACATTGCATTGGTTCACAACAAGGTAGTGGGGAAATGGCACGGTTCTTTCATTAAAAATGAGATTTATACATTTCTACTTGGAATTTAGACCTGAAACTTTCTGTAGATGAATAAAAGATTATTTACTTCATATTACAAAAGAAATTTGGCATTAGAAGCTCCCCCAAAGAGTACAATATCTCACCAAAAACTCCCTCCCTCAAGGAGCAAGAATATGCCTTCAAAACTAGAAATGGTTGAGAGAATGTGATGCATTAGAAGAAACCATGATATGACCTGTATATTACACCTAAAACAAATGACTCCATTAAATCTCCAAATTAAAGGTCTGAATGGCCTTTCCAATTACCAACTTGGATGGGAATCTTTCACCCTCGAAATTGGCTAAGGCAAGAAACTAGTCATCCACTAGCTCTTCCTCTTCACAAATGCAATTGCAAATTTCTCAAATGATCAAAATCTGGTTTCATTCTTTGTTATTGAAATTTATAAACTTCTAATGTCCTCCATGGGTCAAATTCCTTCCAAGAGACTCATGCCAACTCAAGTTGGGAAGAGATTCCAAAGAACGCCACTTGTACAACAATTCCTAGTCTCCCACTTCCACCAAATCAAATGTGGAAGCATCTTAGCTGCACTAACTCCCTTGCGTGCCCTCTTGGAGTATGTTTTTATCCCCAACATGTCATATATGTCATATGTCATCCTTCATGTCTTATTTGTGTCATAGGTGTCATAGCATCTTCATCATTGTTGTCATAGAGCTAGGGAATCTAGCCCAAGTGTCTCACTAGCTCCAAATTGCCTCTTCCTTTTCCATGGGATTTACTCTTCCTATACATTTCAACCTTGGATGAGTCATGCAATGAATAATACCTTTTGAACTCCCCCAAGTATGTTACCATTCACCTTGAATTCGAATTGGTGAGATAATGATGCCAAGTGTAGTGAGGAAATCTAGCCATATGTGGGTCCCCCTTCCTCCATGTGTCTTCATGATCAAATGCCACTTTGATTTTCACTTGTATATATTTATTTATATCCTTTATTAATATTTATGCCATTCTAATGTTCAAACATCATTTATTATTCCCCTTATTCCAAATCCCAAAGCTTCCACCCCAAACCTAGGAAACTATTAATTTTTCTCCTTAGCATCAATTTGGCAAACTCTAATCAATATGTCCAATGTGCTTAGGCCATTATGACCCAGTGCCAATTTGGGACATGACGTTGCCCGCGCGACAAAGTGTGGTTTGGCCGCACTACCTGTTTTTATTTGCTTTTTATATGCATAGTTTAGTCTTGCAGTCCAATTGTTGCTCACTAATGAACTTAAATTAAGGTTAATTCTCATAATTACTTAATTTTTTAGTAATAGTTTACCTAGACCAATATTAGGAAGTAAAGAGCTCATCTCTCTTGAAACTTACCTAGGTAACCAACCTTGATGCTTTCAATGGGCCTCATTGTTGTCTTTAATATTCAAGACCATTTCTTGTTTATGCCGAATGACATGTTTTTAGTATCAATGCTAGAGTAGAATACACTTTTTGCACACAAGCAAGGACCTAAACACTCTTGTCTCCAAAAGTATGCTCTTCACCTCGCACTTCATGTGATGTTGGTGAATCAGAAAAGGGTGAGAACTGTGAAATACCTCCATTGCACACTTGTCTATTAGTTAGCATTTTTTATTTGCAAAGCACCATTAGCATCTCTTAGAGTTAAAAGTACATATTACTTGATACACTCTTCTATTTAATTTGGCGATAATCAATTTGCTTTCATCACATGTTTTTGCACCACTAACACACACTAAAGAGACCTAAAGACTCTCCCAATCCTAGTATGTTCTTCACCTTGCACTTCATGTGAGCTTGGTGAATCAGAAAGGTAGGGATTGTGAAATACCTATCTTACACTCCATAAGTGAAAATTCAAACCCTTTAAAATCAACTTTTTAACTGTCCAACCAACTAAAATCCTCCACAGGAGGTCACAATAAAATATTTTAGTTAGGTAGGATTGATTGGGCTAGGCATCCATTAATGCCCACCAATCTAGTTTCATTAGCAATATTTTGAAACATAGCATTGTAGTCTCATAGGATACTTAAGCAAGTGTTAAAAGAAAACCCGGATCAAAAGTGCGCCATGACCAATGAGGTGAAAGTTGAGGTATAGTTTCCCTACTCTCCCCTACAAGCCACTCAACTTGTTGTAGGGAGATGACACTATACCATGCAGACCGAACCATTGATCCCCACTTGACGCAAGCTATCATTAGCGGCCCAACTTAGGACATCACCAAGGAGAAATTGTGAGTGCAATCGACTCCTTAAGCTATTGCCTTTTGAAGGTGTTTCCAAGTCATCTTGATTCGAACATTGGCCCCATTTCCGGTAGAACTAGCTCTTTGTTACCTCAACTAGTCAATTGGTGTGTGGATACCATTATCACCATCAATTGTGCTTTTGGGAGGCCCAGTAACATTTGAGAGGAAGGACGTTAGGTCTTGTTAGGGAATTTACATTTATTTTCTTTTTTAAATATAAGTCACCATTAAATCGTAATTAAAAAGAACCTACATGTGGGAACTCATGTACTAAAACTAACTTGGCACATATTTCTCACCTCTTGCACCATATTTGCATCTATTGTGGTTGGCATATTTTTGCATTTGTTCAATTGTGTTTTAATTCCATTATCACTCTCATTTGCAACAAATCCTTCACCATTGAGGAACAAAACAATTTCTCGAGACAGTCTCGTAGACTGCAAGGCCTATCCCCTCTCTCGAGGGGTGTTTTTACACCTTCTTCTCGTGGTTCACAAGGAAGGTATTCTAGTCGGGGTCGTTCCCAGGCCACATTGATAGGATCATCTAGTCGAGGCCAAGACTTGTTAGGTGCATTTTCTCCTCTCGAAGAAACTATTAATTACATCACTTCTTCACCCATTGAACGAGGTACCCCGCTGCCTTCTCCCCTTGGATATGCCTTGGTTCCATTTGACCCATCCTCTCTTATAGGAGGTCAACCATTGTTAACAACACAACCTGGGTCTCCCCCTCATGGAAACCACATCCCACACACAATGGCAGTACCAACTCCCCATACCCTACCATTCATGGCTAGTTTAAATCTACCTGATTTAACCAAACTGATCAATGATCCCATAGCTCATGATCCCACGTGCTCGGCTATGCCAAATAAACTTCCCTTCGATATACCTAAATTCGAAGGAAAGCAAGGGGATGATCCTACCGACCATGTCATGTCTTTCCACTTATAGTTTTCATCTAACAACATAGTGGACAATCTTATGAGGCTTCACCTCTTTTAGTGTACCCTTATCGAAATAACAATAAAATGGTACGTAAACCTAGCGAGAGCGACCCATTCCACATTTGTGGCATTGGCCACCGCATTTCTCACTTAATTCCAGTTTCCGATTCGACATGAACTTGGTCTCGATATTCTCACATAGTTTCAACAAAATACTTCCACCCACATCGTGGACCACATCCATGAGTGGTGTAGGCATCGCACATTGTGCAAAATCAAAATACAACCACACTTTTTGTTGGATTGGTTTATCAAATATATCCAACCCACCATAGCTAAAGATGTCGCCACCTCCATGCCACAAAGCGAGGAGGTGGCTATTTTGAAATCCCACCATTTCAATCTCAAAGATGCACAATCCGGCTACCTTTACACTATCCTTCCTGATGCCCCTTGGCATCGGTCGTTGGATCCTACACCTTCGAGCTCATCACATTTGGCAAATGGGCTTATTGGGTCCATTTCCCATTTATGAAAGGTTCATCCCACCACTTTGGTGCCATTTTACATGGCTCCACAATACCCATCCATGCAACCTACATCGGTAACCCCTACACTGTTACCAACCCCACTAGTTGGTCAATTACAGTATGGATTGTATAGTCCTACTTACCCAAACATTATCCAAGCGACGATAGTTCCTACACCACCAATGACACAATTCATTCCTATATCCACCTCTTATGGAACGCAAACCACATTTATCCCACCCCCAGGATATAACCCATATGATCCTTTCCATGCCTAACTAGTCAGCAACCTACCCCCCACATGGGAGTAAACCTAGTTCAACCTTCTTACATTCAACAAGCTCAACAATTTGAGCAATTGAACATCACAAACCCCTAGAATCCTCAAACTTAAGGGAAGAATAAAGGGAAGAACAAGCGAAACCAACAGCCAAGGCAAGGGGGTAATCCCCCTCCCCATCAGAACTAAAATACAAGTAACCAGAATACGGGGACTAACAACCCCCCCCAAACAAGAGAAGAACCCCAACTTGAGGACCAATTACGATTGCTCCATTTGTGGCGATTATGGTCATTACACACATCATTGTCCTCTTATTCTCGATTTCCAACAATTAGTGGAAGCAAAAAAGAAGATGGTGAGAAATTCCCCTTGGGCTTCCAACCCTCCCCAACCGCAAACCGTCCTGTTAGAACAACCCTTTGCAAATCAAGGGGTAGTGACATAGCAGCAAGATCCTCGCCCACCCAGCGATGGTTCTTTTAAAAAAATCTACACATTGGATATAAATATTTAGACATGAGCCAAGGGTTATGATGGGCCTTCCACCCTGTTAATGGAATTATAACTTCGGAAGATATTCACTTGTATTTTATATTGTTGTTATTATTGTATTTTATATTGTTATTATTATTGTATTTTATTTTGTACCTCTGACGGAGATGTTTATTCCTCCGGTCAGGGATGTCATTATTACATTTGGTCATGTAAATTCATTGAGGTAAATCCTCCATTGTAAGTCTGGGCAATAGTTCCCCCTAGAGTCGGTTAGATTAGGGTTATTGAGGCCCCTAGAGAAGTCGGCCCAGTCAGGTACAACTGGGGCCGACCTAGTAAGTGAAAAGGTCAAGTGAAAGATAAAGTATAAATAGATAGTGGAGCTCTCTCATTTGTATAACACACTCACTCACAAGTTCGCATTAGTGAGAGAGAGGACAAGTTCGCATATGAGGAAAAGAAGAGGAGATGTAGAAGACCATCTTTGTTTTGGGGTTTTACTTTTGTGATATTGTATTGGTGACGATTCTATCTCTGAGAAAGTTGCAGGGTTTTCTCCTTTATAGTTTCCCATAGGATATTCTTTGTGTATATTATGTTATGATGTGTATGCTATTCTTTCAGTTAAGATCCTAGATAAATATTGATTAAAAGTAGAAAATCTAACATGGTATCGGAGCCAACCTGAAAAGAAGACATTGTGCAGCTGCGGAAGCTAGGGATTCTTAATTTTTGGACTTCTCTCCAAAGATCATCAACAAAAGAGACTAGGTTATCTCGCCTAAGGAGGGCACATCTTTCTGTTGAAGCAGAAGTTGATTCTGAGAATTTTCATTTTTTGGCCCGTCACTACTACCAGAGGAAAACTAGGGCATCAGATATTTTGGGTTTCTGTTCACTGATTTGGAAGAGTGAGTACATTGGGAAACTCACCTTGAGGAGGCACATCTACCTATCCAATTAGAAGTTCCAAATTCCAAGTTTGGAAAATTAGGGTTTCTCTTACAAACCCTAGGGCCAGCCAACTCCAAAACCAGTTTTGGCATCTCAAAGTGGTAAGACCTAAAAGCTTTGTTATTTCAATTTGAAGTTCTCATTAAAGATGTCTCACCACACCAAGCTTGAGGATAAGCTTGAAGGGGCTGACAAATTTCGAGTATGGAAGTATAGGATTGCACTTGTCCTTGAAGAAAATGAATTGGGCACATATGTGAATGAAGAGGTTCCAGCACCAGAGGGAGATGAGGCTAAAGCCTTACACAAGAAGAACTTGGTTAAGGCCAAGAGGATCATTGTAGATTCTATTCAGGATCATCTCATACCACATGTGTCATCTTTAAATACACCTAAAGAGATGTTTGATGCCTTAACCAAGCTGTTTGAAGGGAAGAATATAAACCAGAAGATGACCTTGAGGAACCAGTTGAAGAATGTGAAGATTCAAAATACAGAGACCACACAGTCCTACTTTACAAGGGTCTCTCAGATCAAGGAGCAACTTGAAGCTATGGGAGAAAATGTAGAAGATGGAGAAATTGTGATGACCACCTTGAATGGTCTCCCAAGATCATGGGACTCATTCATTCAAGGGATTTGTTCTAGGAAGAAGTTAATCACATTTAGTAGGTTGTGGGAGGAATGCTCACAAGAAGAAGCTCGACTTGTAGCTCGAGAAGAGAATATGGGAGAAAACGACGATCAAGCTCTCACAGCACACTCCAGGAGAAATAATAACAAGAGGGAGCACCATCACAGTAAGAGGGAAAAACACCACCACCAAAGTCAGAGGGATAACTTTAGAAGATTCAGGTAAGATATATCTACTATTAGATGTTATACATGTGATGAGAAGGGACACTACTCCAAATATTGTCCCAGAAACAAAATTGGCTCCCACAACAAGAATAACAACAAGAAAAGGAACCATGCTCACACTGTAGAAGATGATGAACCTCCAAGGAAGAGAGCCAAAGGAGAAAGTGATGAATCTTCAAGTGATGAATAGTATGTCCTGATATTAGCACTCACGGGCACTGCCACACATGGAAGTAATGATTGGATTGTAGACAGTGGAGCTTGCAAGCATATGATAGGATATAAAGAATCCTTCATGAACCTGTCCTAACATGAGTCACCTCACAAGGTAAAACTTGGGGATGATTACCAATACCCCATAAAAGGAAGTGGAGAAGCTTCTTACAAGCTAGACTCTGGGAAATATCTGAAGATGAAGGATGTCCTGTATGTTCGAGGACTAAAGAAGAACCTTATTTCCATATCGGCACTAGATGCAAAAGGTATGAGGGTTGCATTTGTTGATGGCCAAGTTCTAATGTGGCCAAAGGGAAAGATTATAGATGATGCAGTTGTGATTGGAGAGCAAGAGGGAGGTTTATACAAATTGAAAGGACAACCTGAACAAGCCTTGGTACAAGAATCCATGGAGCCAAGTGAATTATGACATAGAAGGCTTGCACATGTGCACTATACAGCACTACCTATTGCAAGCAAAGCAGTTGAAGGAATTCCAGAAATCCAGTCGAAGCATGAAGGCGTTTGCAAAGGATGTGCAAAGGGAAAGAATGTGAAGAAGGAATTCCCAAGTAGCGAGAGCAAAGTGAAAGGAATATTGGAAATCATCCACTCCGATGTATGCGGTCCTATGTCATCCAGTTCATTGAGTGGGTATGTATATTATGTTTCATTTATTGATGACTTTTCCTATAAGACTTGGATATACTTCTTGAAGAGTAAATATGAAGTATTCATCTAGTTCAAGGAATTCAAAGCCTTGATTGAGAACCACATAAAGAAAAGAATACAGACTTTTTGATCAGATAATGGCAGAGAGTTCACATCAGAATATTTCAAGAACCTATGCAAAGAATCTAGGATTAAGTGGGAGTTGACCACTCCATACAATCCACAACAGAATGGCATTACATAAAGAAAGAATAAAACATTAATGCAAGCAGCAAGAGCAATGATTCATGACCAGGATCTTCCGATACACCTATGGCCAGAAGCTGTGAGTACAACTGTGTATGTACAGAACCGCAATCCTCATAGAGTACTAGAAAGCAAGACTCCAGAAGAAGTGTTCTCCGATGAGAAACCAGAATTCATCCATCTCAGGATATTTGGCTGCCCAATGTACATACACATTCCGAAGGAGAAGAGGACGAAGCTAGATCCTTCAGGAAAGAAGGGTATATTCATAGGATACAGTGAAAGTTTGAAGGCCTATCGAATATACTTCCCAAGATTCAAGAAGATCGACATCAACAGGGACGTGACATTTGATGAAGACTCAGCCTATAACAAATCCAGAAAGTTACCTATTGAAGACACTGAAGAACCTAAAGTTCCCAGGATCAGGGATGCAATAATGGAAGAAATGATTCCAGAAGATAATGAAGATCGCGAAATGGAAGAACCACAAGAACTTGTAGATCCACCTCAAGAGAAGAACTCCCACAAGAGGAAACCAGCATGGGTATGAGAGGCAATACAATATGCAGAGAAGTATGGCACTCCAGAAGGGATGCATAGAGAAAACAAGAGACATAGGCCATACTCCAGTTATGTAGCCCTATTGTGTGACATCATTGACAAAGAACCTGCCAACTATGAGGAAGGGGCAAAGAAGAAAGAATGGAAGGATGCCATGATCAAGGGGTACCAGTCAATCATGAAGAATGATGTATGGAAGCTAGTTCTGAGACCAGAAGGGAAGTCTGTTGTGGCTTCTAAGTGGATCTACAAGATCAATCATGTTGCATATGGCAGCATAGAGAAACACAAGGCGATTTTTGTGGCATGTGGCCTCTCCCAGAAGGAAGGCATAGATTATGAGGAGATATTTGCACCTGTAGCCAGATACACTTCCATTAGATTTGTACTTGCATTGGACACAATAATGAAATGGAAGGTACACCAGATGGATGTCAAGACAGTGTTCTTGAATGGTGTAGTAGATGATGAAGTGCACATCGATAAGCCACTCAAATTTGAGACACATGACGGGCAGACTCATGTGTGCAAATTGAAGAAGGCCTTGTATGGATTGAAACAGGCACCGAGGACGTGGTACGACAGGATTCTTGATGAGCTTGGGATTTACCAAGAGTAAAGAAGATTCCAACCTTTACTACAAGGTTGAAGTGGGAAATCCAGTGATACTTATACTCTATGTAGATGACATGTTTGTAACAGGAGAGGATGGGCTCATTGCAGATACGAAGAGGAAACTTGTCGTAGAGTTCGAGATGAAGGACCTGGGTATGATGCACTATTTCCTAGGCATGGAGGTGTGGCAGAATACAGATGGAATCTTCCTTGGACAAGGGAAGTATGCAGTGGAGATTCAGAATGATGGACTGCAAGGCTATGGACACACCCATGGCATCGAACTTGAAGCTATTGTGTGATGCTTCATCAGAATCAGTTGATGCCACGATGTATCGTCAAATGATTGGGTCATTGATGTACCTGACGAATACGAGACCAGACATATGCTTTGCTGTGAACACATTGGGCCAGTTTTTGATGGATCCAAGACATGTTCACCTGATTGATGCAAAGCATATATTGATATACCTAAGGGGTACAATGGATTATGGGCTCAAGTATGACGTGAATCAGAAGATTAACCTACAGGGTTATGTTGATTCGGAATGGGAAGGTAGTGCCGCAGATAGGAAGAGCACTTCGGGATGCTGTTTCAGTATGGGATCCGATATGATATCCTGGTTTAGCAGGAAGCAGTCATGCATGGCACTGAGTACAGCCGAAGCAGAGTATGTTGCATCTTGTTCCGCTAGTTGTGAGGCAGTATGATTTAGGAAGATATTGTCTGATTTGTTTTATATCCAGTTAGAGACGACTTGTATATTTTGTGACAACCAGAGTTGTGTGAAGTTGTCTGAGAACCCGATGTTCCATGACAAGTCAAAACACATTGAGATCAAGTACCACTATATCATTGATTTGGTGCAGAGAGGAGCAGTGAAGCTCCAGTATGTTGCAACGGACAAGCAAATAGCTGATGTGTTGACCAAGCTGTTAGCCAGAGTGAAGTTTGAATACTTCAAAGAGAAGCTTGGTGTTCTCAAGATCAAGGTTCCTTCCAAGAGGAAGTGATGAGTCCAGAAGACGCAGAAGCACATGGGACATTCTCGCATAGTGGTAGGAAAGTCCTCCTATGTTGGTATATGTAAGGGCCAGGCCATTCTCGCATAGTGGTAGGAAAGTCCACCTTTGTTGGTAGATGTAAGGGCCGATCCATTCCCAAATGCTGGTAAGAAATTCCTCCCATGTCGGTAGATGTAAGTGCTGAGCCTTTCCTGAATGGTGGTAGGAAATTCCTCCCATGTCAGTTGATGTAAGTGATGTGTCTCACATGCTAGTAGGAAATTCCTCGCATGTTGGTAGACGAGGTCTCGTATGGTGGCAGGAAAGACCTCCCATATTGGAGACGTTGTGATGTCCACCGGTCTTAAGACACTGTGTGTGTGCCCAGGCAGGATCTTGCATGGTGGCAGGAAAGTCCTCCCATGCTAGTAGATGCAGAATGACCATTGTGAGACATGTGATGTGCATCTGGACTGTGCTCCGTGTGATGATGAGATGATCTAAAGGCAATGAGGCGACAATAGGAGACGCAGGTGTTTGCAGTGGCAATGTAATGACTGGTCCTGGGTTGTACCTACTTGGTGGATTTCTCACAGAGATGATGAATACCTACATGAGGGATAGGCCTACATCCATCATGAAAAAGGGATGGCTCTGTAGAACTTCCTATGACTAGTAGATTCGAAGAGATGTCACCAATCAATGATCGACATGATGAGGATTGCAGCAGCGAAGATGATGATCCAGTGTTGATGATGATGTCCCAGCATTGATGATGATCCAGTGATGAAGACTTGTGTCCAGATGTGTTGATGACTATGTCAAGAGAATACCTTCCTAGTTAATAGGGAGTGTTAATGTAATTGTAACTTCAGAAGATATTCACTTGTATTTTATATTGTTATTATTATTGTATTTTATTTTGTACCTCCGATGGAGATGTTTATTCCTTCGGTCAGGGATGTCATTATTACATTTGGTCATGTAAAGTCATTGAGGTAAATCCTCCATTGTAATTCGAGGCAATAGTTCCCCCTAGAGTCGGTTAGATTAGGGTTATTGAGTCCCCTAGATAAGTCGGCCCAATCAAGTACAACTGGGGCCGACCTAGTAAGTGAAAAGGTCAAGTGAAAGATAAAGTATAAATAGAGAGTGGATCTCTCTCATTTGTACAACACACTCACTCACAAGTTCGCATTAGTGAGAGAGAGGACAAGTTCGCATAGGAGGAAAAGAAGAGGAGTTGCAGAAGATCATCTTTGTTTTGGGGTTTTACTTTTGTGATATTGTATTGGTGATGATTCTATCTCTGAGGAAGTTGTGGGGTTTTCTCCTTTATGGTTTCCCCGAGGAAATTCTTTGTGTCTATTGTGTTATGTTGTGCATGTTATTCTTTCAGTTAAGTTCCTAGATAAATATTGATTAAAATTAGAAAATCTAACACACCCCCCAAGTCGAAGAAGTTCCTATCCCCTCGGAGGGCCCTCTATAAATAACACTCTCGAATACTGAAAAAATCCCACAGATTCCAAAAGTTCCACTTCGGTGTAGCCCTAATAACCCTCACATGAAAGCCTCCCACAATTACACTATTTTGGATGACTTGACTCAATCCCCTGCAACCATGTCCACATTAGAAGTGTTACAGTATTTTCCAACACAACAAAAGGCATTACTCAATTCACTTGGAATCGTCGATCCTTCTGATTCACACCTCATGACCTTTGATCTCGACAAAGGTGATATACAACTTCCATTGCCAGTCGCATTTCAAGTTCCAATCACCATAAAGAATGTCATGATTCATTTCTACATCATCGACGAAGGTGCATCCACATGTTTTATGTATGCAAAAATATGGAAAAATTTAGGATCACTTGAGTTGGTCCCCTCATCTATCGCTCTTTGCGCATATGATGGGAGACCATCCCAACCAAGAGGATTGTACCAAAATGTCCCCATAGAGCTAGGGAGCAATAGGGTTATGATCGATATCGAAGTAGTTGATGCGGAACTCAATTACAATATCCTCTTGGGGCGTAGTTATATGTACACCATGAAGGTGGTCACCTCCTCGGTCTTCCGTATCATGATGTTTCCCTTAAATGGGAAGGTAGTCACCCTCGACCAACTTAAATACTTCGACCCCAACACCACAAGCAATCATGACAAATTGTCCTACCGATTGTACTAAGAGATAATCAACTGTATGTTGGCATTTCCCCCGGCATGTACAAGGACTCCAATTTGTTAGGAGTATGTTTGGGACCACCACCAAGGATCCCTACAACAACTAATGGCCTAATGTGCACAATTTTCACTGCTGAAAATGGAGTTGCCTCCACCTCAACATAGTCATCCGCACCACCACTCAGTCACGACATGGAACAAACGTTGAGTCCATTGGTACCACCAATTTCCAAATCCCATTCTTGTACCCTCCCACGGGTGTACAAGGGACACCAGTCATGGCTTAGTTAACTCTACGTAGGCTCACTTTGGGGATCCCAGTATGGCACCTTACACCACCCTACTCATAAATGGATTCCAAACCAGTTGCTCATTGCGAGTTTGTCTCTGTTTCGGCTTCTACGCCCGCAAGTCCTATAACACATTCTATCACACCAACCCAACATATGACATCCATGACTAAACCACAACCGGTCGTCGCTAAGACCACCAATGGGGGCACTAAACAATCCAAGTTTAAAGGTCCCTTATTACCTAACTCGACGTCCACTTCATTGGATATCACTAGTCCTAAAGCAAGGGTCATCAACCAACAAGTGTTAAAAGTCCCAGTTATGATCAATACTCCCACTCAAAGGGTTATGCCACCATGTTCTTAGTGCGGGAAACATGGCCACGCGACCAACTTATGCCCCACTATACCAAAGCTAAGGAATTTGCTTAACACCCCCGTTAGTGTAACACATGCTCCATCGACGGCAAAAGGGGGCACGTCTCCCTCACCCACATCTAAGCCCAAGACACTACGTATGAATCACGCATGTGCCATATGTTCTCAGTATGGGCATTATACACACCATTGCCTAGATCTCCCCCATTTTCGGGAGGCATTGGCTACCATTCGCCTCACCCAACCCTTAGAGGATACTTCGCCCCCCTCATCACCAGAGGAGGCTCCTAGAAATACAGGTACTACGATGATCTTGACCAACCCATCCCCACGATGGGCTGATTCCATACCCGACCATTGTCCTAAACCACACCAACGCCACTCGATCGTGTGGTTCATGTCTCACCATTCATTCCAATGTCCTCTAGTCGCCGTATTCCACACTTTGCGTGCAACCCAAAGTCGGTTAGTCGATAACCTCACCCCCTGTGGGACCATGATCCCTATGGTAATGGAGGAGGATATCGAACCGATAGAATACAACGTTGGCAACGTCATCTCACGTCCATTAGATCCCCCAAGATATCTTGATCCCCTATCACTTATTCCAGGTGAAGCGCTAGATCCCTTAATCTTCCCTCGAGAAGATATTATAGCACCCACCCCAAGTACCTCCGCATACCTCGACATCCCACATCTCGATTCAGTCCCTCTTCCTTCCCAGAATGAAGACCCCTTTTCCTCAGATAAAGATATGTTAAAAGAGTACATCTTCGCCAGAGATGAAGAGATAATCGAGACCATGAACACTATAGAAATTACATTGGACACCTTCCATCATAGGTCCTCAGTGGCGGGTAGGAAAGAACTACCCACACTACCCACTAAACAACAATACACAATCAAGTCAAAAGACTTTATACCCTCTAATGTCCCCATTTTGACCCTTGGAATTATTGGTTCAATATGTAAATAATGTAAATATGTTGTGTATGATTCCTAGCATGGATCTCAAGGCCAAGGCCCTGCTAGTGAATGCTCAACTTATAAAGGAAAGTATTTTATATATTGTGGACATGTGGCAGTCGGCCATGGAAAAATGAAACTGCATATAAATATTCATAATTCAAATAAAATGTCTAAGAGATGACTGTGGAGGAAACTAAAATGAGTGGGCTATGTGTATCCACTAGGGAGAGGTGAGGGGTTGTGGGATCCAATCTTTTGTTTCCAAGTGTTATCTTGAGAACCCATGAGCAATAAATGGTAAGCAACTACCCAAGTGAACTTCCATGTTGATATTTATTTATGTTGTAAGAAGGAAGCTGAGAAATCAACTCACGAATTTAATGGAGCATGGGATGACTGCATAAATTCGTATGGCCACATTTTTTGGACTCTGAAGTCAATTTCCCTCATGGGAATTTGTTTTCTTTCATTTTTGTTGCTTGTTTTTTCAACCAAACATGTGCAATGGTGCACCTATTAACCATGTAATAGCAATTTCAAATAAAAAGCAAATAACAATGAACTGAATCTAACATTAACATGTGCATATAACAATAAATTTGAAAAGATTAACAGAAAGAAAAAGAAATGTAACAAAGAATGGCTTTTGTATTATAATACCTCAAATGGTGAGGATGTTTGGTGTTGAGCAGCTCCAAGGTTGAAGTGCTCCAGGCTCCAATGGTCTCTTCTCCAAGTTTGCTAAAATGGTCAAAGAACTTAAGAGAGATTTTGACAACATGAGGATAGGATGGATGATGGATTGAAAGTGAGGAGCTCCTATCACCTTTTTATAGTTTTTGGTGATGGGGAATACCATTATGGTTTTGAGGAAACCAATGGTATTAACCAACATGGTTTAGGTCTCTTTTTCCCTCTTTTTCCTTTTTTGAATATTTTTTATATTTTTATTCCCTTTTAATATTCTTTGGGAATTCTTGATCCTTTTTGAGGGTTTTTTTGTGTTTTTTGAGGAAAAATATATATTTTGAGGGGAAAAATGTGTATTATGGTCTTTTTGGTGACCTTTTGATGGCTTTAGAGGCTCAAATGGTGGAAAAGTGGACAAATGGGTCATGTGAATAAGGGAATGAGCTAGTGAGCACTTTTTGGGTGTTAACAATTTCCCATTCCATTGTTTTGGAAAAGAGAGACCAATTATGAGTATGGTATGAGTTCCCGGCAAGAGAAATTGCAGAAATCGCAACCTGAGAAGAAGCCTTGTTTTAAACTGCCAAAACTGCCCAGAAATTCATGTGGGGTGTGAAATCGAGTGGGGGATCCATAGACCCAAACCTTGGGGCGAATTTGTGAGTGCCAGAAGCCTGAAAATACCCGGGAGAACCCAGATTTGGAAGCCCAAAAGTTGAATTTCGTGGCTACAAATGTTTTTTGCCAGAAATCATAAAATCAAAGAGGAAATTGAAATTAGAGAGAGACCAGAGGTTCGAATGGCTTGATAAACCCAGTGAAGGCAAGAAATCTCTAAAGAATTAGCAGCTTGGACCTTTCCATGCCCACTCTGAATAGCACTGGAGGGAAGAGGCACCTGAGGGACCATGTAACAGAGAGGGGGACCTTCCTTGTGTTGAGTGTGGTAGGTATTGTGGGTGCCAAGGTTGGTTGAGACCAATTGAGATGCCTGCAGCTCTGTGGTTGAGATCATCGGCTTAGCATTCACCTTTCTTGTCTCTCTATGTGCTTGATAAACCCATTTGTGTGCTATCTTAGCATGAAAATGTGTTCCTATGGCTGTTAGTGAGTCTATGTAGTTCATTCTTAGTGGATACATAGCCCAACTCAAGGGTGGCCTCTCAGCAGAGAGATAAAGTGTCGGATAGAGTGCCTATGGTTGGGTGGAACTTTGCTCTTCCATAACCGGTTGCTTGGATGACTTCATTTAAAAAGATAATTGTTTATTGCTAATTGTTTGTTGAATGTGCTTGAATTATTGTTATTATTATTATGCATGTGATAAATATGTTGGTATATGCATGTTGTGTGTGTGTGTGTGTGAAATCAAATTATTTTCCGTTGTGTTTTTACTTATGCATTCGTGTAGACATTTAAATGCTTTTGAATTTTACAATGTGGTTGTGGGGGTGAAAATTTAGAATTCCCCCATAAATCGTTCATGTTCCTGTCGTTGTTCGGATCGATGGGCGGGGACGTGACATACCCCCTATTCATATCGATTGGTTCAAAAATATCATTCCTGCCCAAGATGCGTTTGAATATGGTAATCTTTCCAATATCTCCCCCACCATATAGGTTGATATATCCATCACACTAGCAGTCGTTGAAAACATCTCTATCAAGGCTTCCTGCTCACCATAGGAAATTATTGATTTTACCACTTTATTCAAATAGTTTCACAACGTCTTTGCATGGTCCTACGAAGAAATGCCAGGTCTTGACCCGGCAACTGTTGAACATCATATTGAAACTTGGCCTGATGCCACCCCCGTCCGACAAAAACAACGCCCAATCCACCTTTCTAAAGCCCCCGCAATCAAAGGTGAGATCAAGAAACTCTTACAAGCTGGTTTTATTTTTTCCATTGCTTACACATCATGGGTGTCTAACCCCATCCCGGTTAACAAACAATAGGGAACCATTCGTGTCTGCACAGATTTTCAGGACCTCAATTTAGCCTGCCCTAAGGACAATTTTCCAACACCATTCATCGACTCATGCGCTGGTAGTGAAATGTTGTCCTTTATGGATGGATTCTTCAGATATAACCAGATACGCATCTGTCCCCAAGATCAGTACAAAACTGCATTTACCACACCATGGGGCACCTTTCCATACAGATTTATGCCCTTGGATCTGAAGAACGCCAGGGCCACTTTCCAGCGAGCAGGAAATGGCATACATATTTAATTACTTGGCTCACATCATCCTCGCGTTTTTAGACGACCTTACAACCAAATCCAAAAAATGGTGTGATCACCTTCAAGACCTTTGTACCATATTCACACAGTGTTGCAAGTATAATATATGCTTAAACCCCCTTAGGTGTGTATTATGTGTCACCGTCGGTTGCCTCTTAGGATTCATTGTCTCCAAAGATGGCATCACTGTCGACCCCTCAAAGGTTCAAGCCATCTTGGAATTACCACCCCCACGAACACGACGCCAGTTGCAAAGTGTCCAAGGTAAGGCCAACTTTCTTCATCATTTTGTTCCTGATTATGTCACTTAGGCTCATGGATTTTTATAACTCCTAAAAAATATCTCCCATTTAAGTGGGATGACTATGCCCAAATCGCCTTTGATGCCCTTAAACAAGCAATGTTGCCAGCCCCCCTTATTTCTCCTCTGGACTTTGACAAATATTTCATCTTATATATATTTGCATCAGCTTCTGTTGTGGCTAGCATACTAGTCCAACCTATCGAGGACTACTAAGAACATGTCATATATTATGTCAGCAAAACCCTCACCAAGCTTGCACTCAACTACACTCATGATGAGAAGCTCGCACTCGTAGTCATCCTCTCTATACAGAAGCTTTGCCACTATATTTTGCTTCAGAAAAAAACTATGGTCGCTGATTCAAACCCTATGCAATACATACTTAGTCGTAGGCTTATCAATAGTAAGTTTGCATGTTGGATCATAATCTTACAAGAATTCGGCCTCAAATTTGTTATTCATAAAAGCAATAAATCCATGGCCTTGGATGAACTCATTACAGACCTTCCATCTACCACCACAGGTGAGTCTATCCATGACCAATTACCCGATGAGCACCTCTTTCTCATCACGATCAACGACCCTTGGTATGACAATATTCTTCTTTACCTCTGCACCCAGAAATTTTCTCCCCACTTATCCCGCAACGATCATCGCAAAATCCGCCACTAGGAATCGAGATACCTCGTCATTGGAGACGTCCTATATCTTGGCGGTATCGACACTATCCTAAGATGATGCCTAACACATGAAGAGGCTGAACAAGTTCTCAATGATTTCCATAGCGGCGCATATGGAAGCCACCTCTTCGGACTATCCACCACCCAAAAAATATTACAAGCTGGGTATTTTTGGCCCTCCGTCTTCAAATATTGTGTCTACGCCATCAACGGTGTGTGAATTGTTAGGTCTTTTCCTGCAAAACACGGTCTCTCCCTCCACCGCCCCATCCAGTCATCATCATTGTCCCATTTTGCAAATGGGCAATTGATTTTATGGAATGTCACCCCGCTTCAACCCAAGGTCACCACCATATAATTTTCGTCGTCGACTACTTCACCAAATGGGTCAAAGCGATGCCCACATTTGATTGTAAAGGAGTGACCGCAACACGGTTCTTCTTCAACCATGCCATCTCTCACTTTGGCGTCCCCAAACAACTTGTCTCCAACAACAGAAGACACTTCTGGGATGAAATGTTTGAAGAACTGTCGCGAATTTTAGGCTTTAAACACGAATTTTCAACTGCTTACTACCCCCAAGCAAATGGATAGGTTGAAGTTGTCAACAAAATTCTCAAAAATATGCTCCAACGCACGGTGGATAAAAATAAAACTAACTGTCACCACATGCTCTTTCCTGCCCTTTGGGCCTACTGCACTTCGGTCAAGACTGCCACAGGTTTTATGCCATTCTACCTTGTCCATGGTGTAGTAGTCGTTCTCCCAATCGAGTGCCAAATCCCTACCCTCCAATCCGTTGTCGAGTTGCTACCTCATACCCCTGCACTGGAGCAATGCTTGTTCACCTTGGAACACCTCAAAGAAGAATGGTGTGACTCTCTTCAACAAAGTGAAGCCATGAAACTTTTCTCCAAGGCACACTATAATCGACAAGTACGACCACGCACCTTCAACGAAGGCGACTTTGTTCTCTTATTTAACACAAAAAAGGACAGTAAATTGAGGCCCGATAAATTTGTATAGTGGACAGGCCCTTATATCATTAAGCATTGTCTCCCAAAAGGTGCCTATGTCTTAACCAACCATGAAGGTATCACCCTCAACCACCCAGTCAATCGGTTGTACCTCAAACGGTTCTATCCTTAATACGTTGGTACCCCATAGGTATGCCTTGTTTTGGTTATATGATTTTTGCATTTTAAATACCCCGGTCATGTTCTTTACCACACTTGGGTATGTGGGTTGTATGTGCAGGATCTCAACTAAGAGAAGTTCACAACCATTATTTTTATAAGAATAAGGCTCCATGCTTCATCAAAATGGCGCAAAGTTCCCTACCAGAGGCATCATTATGAAATTGGCATATAAACACTATTTACCCTTCGTTTATAACGCATCTACCGGTATTCCCGCTGATAACCATAGGGCCCTAATTCCCAGTTTTGTCATGCCATCAACGCCATAATTAGGAATAGCATGTTCCCCCATGGGTGTGTGCACCATTGCCATCCTAGTCATCAATTGACACCCGTGATGTCGATTCTCCACAAGTTTGAGGAACTTGATTCAAATTGAAAAGGTCGCCCCTTAGTGTATCATTTTATAGTTGCGCATTTACTCCACCAAGTCAACCTCATCAGATTCCTCGACACATGTTACGAGACAAATTCACAAATACCACTCATACCTCCATGAGCACGTTATCCTCAGCAATCTTCTTCGTATCAGCACCCCCGTGAAGACACCAATGGGGCCCCCACCCTTAGAAGTAACTAATTCTATTTCAGTTATCCCGTAGGCATACACTGCATATCATTGATTCATGGGGCACCCGTCTTCACGTTTGCAACCTAACCACCACTTCATCTTGGAAAGTGTCCCCCGATCCACTCAAAATCGTGGGGATTTCTCCCATCATTAAATTGGTCCCCCGACACACCTAAAGTTGTGGGGAACCCATGAATATTCTTTATGTACACATAGTCCCCCGATCACCTTACATTGCAGGAAAACCATACTCTTTTGGTAGCAACCCATCGCCGCCTTTGATCGATGTATTTGAGTCTCCATATTCTCAACAGTATTTGTTTTACCGGTTACCATTACTCTTCATTTTGCGTCTCCATCAAAGCCCTTTCATTTGCAATTTGTTTCCGCCTATTTCAATCTGTCCCGTTCAGAAAGGAAAGTTGTCATCCCCACTCCCCATGTTTACATCGATCAAAGGAAGTTATGAGCCCCGCGCTTATTAACCAGTCTTGTGTCAGTTATGTCCGTCCACTAGTCTGTTACAATATGATCTCGGTTCTTAGGATAAGACTCTTGTCTTATCACGTACTTCAGCTCTCGTCAACGTCAAAACACTACATTATGAGAGTTGCAGTAGTTGCAGCTGTACACTGGGATCCCTTTCAATCACTACAATGGATCACCTTGAACTTAATAGGGAGAGTCATTAGTGCTCCCTAACTAAGTGGTTTCCCCTATGCTCAACATCAACACATCATCACATCAGGGGGGAATGTACTTTTGAAGGTAGTAGTGTTCACATTTACAAATCATGGTCACAGACCATCTGGAAGACTAAAGCTTTCAAGTAGCTTCACACACCATATCGGTCCCCCACCCCCGTGGGTTTTTCATGATCATCAGCAGTACCACTTCTTCAGTACTTTGCAAAATTTCCTGGGTCACTCACTCAAACATGGATTAAAGCTTCCTTCATCCATGTCCCAATAGTATAGTTGAATGACACCTTTTATCCTCTATTATTGTAATCACATCGACAACTTTTCACGAGCATGGGTATGCCCACCTCATTTGTATAAAAACTATTCTTTACTACAGCTCAAACGGTCGTCACCAACAACCTCCCCCCATGGGAGGAACCTATTGTCCACATATGCTTTGTCCTACAGAACATAAGAGAAACAGAAGAAAACATGATGCATGACCATCTCTATAGTACCCTACGAACCTCATACATCAAGGGGCATCTATTAATGCCTAAATTTCGCACACATGCAACATTTGGCGATTCTTCCAATAAGGTGTCAACAACATAAAGAATGCAATTCACCAAAGGCATCCTCAACAAATCCAAAAGACAGTATGAGTCCAAAAGTTCCAAAAAACAGTCAAAAGAAGGGGTAGCACGGCTACTACACTGTCAACCCGCATTATAGCACAAGTTACTAGAACAATGCCCACGCTACACCCGCGCAGCTATTCCTTCGATATTCGTGCTACTATCAAAACGGAGGGACCACCTACTTACTGCAGCACATTGAAGGCTCAATCATCTCCAAGGATCCAAATTCATCTCCTCACACACTTGGTGGCATTAACTAGCCTCCCTGGTGTACCTTGGAACTAGTTCATGGAGAAGATGAGTTCACATTTGGATCTAGTTGTTTGTTGGCCACCTCTTGGCCTATAAAAGGAAGTCATTGGCATGCATTTTGTAGAGAGAAATCAAGAGCAAGGTTATGCTGCTGGATTTGAGTTGGAGCTTCCTCATAGCCCACCACTTCCTACCATTGTGAGCATTCCCAAGCTCCCTTCCCACCTTCCTTCAAAGGGAAATAGTTTGTCTCCATTGTTCCACCATTTACTTAGCATTTAATTTGGACAAAAAAGGCCTCCCTAAGGGAGATTGTTGGCTTCCCTTGAATCCCACACCTCCTAAGTGTTGTACAGATTGACCATTGGGCAATACAAAAGTGGTTTGGCATATCTTGGATTGTTATTGGAGTTTTCATTCTCCCCCCATCTCTTTTATTTTGCTTTTTATCAATATTTCTTTGTTTGCATGTGAGTTACACTAACAATCTCTTGTAGGATCACTTAGAGGATACAACCAACACAGCCACATAGGGGCTCCAAGGACTGAGGCCTTGTTGCAGCCTAGAAGGCCTATCCCCTTACCAAGTGGAAGAGTGCACTTGTGCAATTTTTTCCACAACATACCCTTTTTACATTTATTAATGAACACTAACTTACTCGGCCTTATTTCAAAGATATGGCCCTATATAATGTGTGGTTAAACTCTTGGAGTAAGGCCGGTTAGGTTAGGTTAGGACATAACACCCCATTACATATAAAATTATCCCCATATATGTCCACGTTGGTGTCATAACATGCAATGTATGGTGTTATATGTGAGAAAGTAGTGATTGTGTCATGTTGGGTAGCCCAACTCAAGCTCTATGATTTTGTTGTTGCAACATATGTATTAAATATAAATGAAGATAAAGCAAGGGTGCGATGTAGCACATCACAAAAGTAGAGGACATTGAATTAAAAGAGCTTATAGAATACAGAGCTATACATATGGAGTGACAAGACAAAAAGATCATGCATTTTTGCTTTTAAGCAATATTAAAAAATTAATAAATAAAGGGTTTAGTTTTCTTAGAGTTGAGAACTTAGGGACAAGAAAGATTTACAATCATAATAATAACAATATCCGTAAAGTGGCAATGTCCCTGCACTGCACCCTTGCTTAACATATTATTTTGAAATATGTAAGTTATTGTTTTAAATGTGGTAGAAGTAGTTGTATAGCTTAGAAGCTACTAACTATTATGCATGAACATGTATATATTATATATGCTTCTAATTAAGTTGCTTGTAGAAAACTTCTTTATAGGAAAATGAGATGTCAAACTCCAACATATTTCATAATTGCAAACATCATTGATAACAATTAACGTATTTCATAGAATACATTTTATAACTAATTGAGGCTATATGCATTGTTTGCGATAAACATAGTGTTTCTTTCAGGAATAAACTAAGAGAAATTACTTATAAAAATGTCTTAAATGCAATTTATAAGTAATCCATGTTGGAACCATGGTACCTGTACATATTGTTCTTAATGATAACAAGCTCATTCAACATAGAAGAAAACGGTTCATAAAAAACAATGTTGATAAGATCATTAATATCAATCATAAGATCGTTAATGTTGAACCATATTCTAACATTGGAAAATTGTGTTCTATTAGAAGAAGAGCCTCAAACATTTTGGGACCTTGGCCAAACATAGCCCCCTTTTCAAAATATGATCTATGTTTTCTTTAAAGCAATGCATGCTGTTTTCTTGCTACAAGGAGCTTGGTCAAGCTTGCTTTTCTCATGTTCCAACTCAAGGAGAAATTCCACAATGGAAAACTTAGTGAGCGAACATAGTACTCGAGGTAAAATTCCTTGATTGCATGGCATTCATTTTTTGAGAGTTAAACATGAAGCGATTTAACTTAACACATACTTTTGTTGCTTCTAATAATTTTATTTTGGTGGCATACTCGTGTCATTAATATGTAGAGATGACCTATGGACATAATAAAGATAATTGCTCACAAACAAATATGCTAAATTTTAAAGGGGATCATAAAAAGAATTGAACAAAACTTTCCCTAAACAATTGTTTAATTATAAAGTAAGGACTCACAAACAACAAATAACTTTAAGAACATAACCTCTTTAGGGCATCACATGCAACATTTTAATGATAAATAAAACATGCTTTTAAATTTAATAAAAAAAACTAAAAGACTAGAATCTAGATTTTAAATGATTATTAACAAATAAATTAGTATCTAAATGCTTATTAACACCAGCCTAGATCCAAATCTTAGGCTCTATCAAGCGTCGAGAGGGATCAAATCTCCCGAGGTGCAAACCTCTCCTCGAAAAGCTCCTTGAGTGCAATACCTGCTCGGGAGATTTGATCCCTCCCGGCGCTTGATAGAGCCTAGGATTTGGATCTAGGGTGGTTTCAGTCGTGGACGGTGACACAAAACTGGAGTTTGATCAACATTGTAAGGAACAAGTTAAGTTGAAAATGCAGATACATTTACGAGGATTATCATAATGTAAGTAATAAGTATTAAGAATTGTGTAAATTGTTAAACTGGAAAATAGAGACAATTCGCCTAACTTTTTTTTCGATTCTCTTTTTGTTGATCTGCATTTTGTTTCGTTTGTTCTTCTCCTTCTTCTTCCGTCATTTTGTACATTTTGATTTATTTGTTGTTCTGCAAACTGATGTTTTGTTCTTCCAATTGCTTCAACTTTCTCTCTCGATATGCTCTTTGTCGATCAATGTTTCGTTTTCTTTGTTCTTCTCATTCTTCTGCTGTCAATTCGCCTAATTTTTTTTTTCGATTCTCTTTTTGTTGATTTGCGTTTTGTTTTGTCCGTTCTTATCCTTCTTATGCCGTCATTTCGTACATTTTGATTTATTTGTTGTTTTACAACTTGATTTCTTTGTTCTTCCAACTGCTTCAACTTTCTCTCTCAATACACTCTTTGTCGATCAATGTTTCGTTTTCTTTGTTCCTCTTGTTCTTCTGCTGTCAAATCGTCTAACTTTCTTTTTCGATATTCTTTTTGTCGATCTGCGTTTCATTTTCTTCATTCTTCTAGTTCTTCTGCTCTCATTTCGTCCAACTTCCTTTTTCGAAATTATTTTTGTTCTTCTGCTTTTCGTTTCAAGTCTTCTTCTTATTCTTTCATTGTCACTGAAATCAGTGCGTCCATACACTGAAATCTATGCGTCCACAAAATAACATCTACACTGGAAAATATGCAATAAAAAATCCCATACACTGAAATCTATGTGTCCATGCACTGAAATCAATGCGTCCATAGAATAACATTTACACTGAAAAATATGCAATAAAAAGACCCAATACACTGAAATCTATGCAAGTATAAAACTCACTTTACATGATAATGAAATTCAATTTATTTACAAAATTCTATATTTAAAAAAAAAACAAGTGATCCGAGAGGATTGAACTTTGAACCTCACGTCCATTATCCAACACCCTTACCACTATACCACATGTAGTTCTTATGATACATAGTAAAGAACTTATATACTTATATGTAAATATTAATATATATTTTAATTTAAATTAAATGTTAATTTAATTTTAAATATAATTTCATGTAGTTTAAATAATAAAATAATTATCAGAAAATAATTAACTTTCATTGTAAATATAAATAGTGTTTGAAATAAAAAAATTATAACAACTTAAGAGTTGTTGAATTTGAATGGTTAAAATGTTAATTCTTGGTTTTTAAGTAAATTTTACATTTTAAATTTAATTATTATTTATATAATTTGGTTAAAATTGTTAGGTTAATGTATATGACTACGTCTCTAATTAAAAAATAGAGAAAGTAGATACCTAATGATTATGACTTAAATGTGCAAGTCTATATTTCTCACCCTTATATATATATATATATATATATATATATATATATATATATATTGTAAGTCTCATTCACATATATATAATATTAAAAAATGTACTTTCAAATATTTAAAAAATAATAATAATATTCAACTTATCGAAAACTAAAACTAAAGGTTCAATTAATAATTAAAATTCTTTCCAATTTGTTATATTATTTAAATAAAATGTCATGTATTCTATATCTGTTTCTTAAAAAAATTATCATTTGAAATTTATGGATTTCAATTAAAAACAACAGAAGTTAGGCAAATTAAAAAAGTAATAGTGAATATTATAGCGATCATCACTTGAATATTATTTCTTACAAAAATAATCATTAGAAGTTTATGGATTTCAATTAACAAATGTAAAGCTAATATTCACGTAAAACTAATATTCATTTGAAACTTATGGATTTCAATTAAAAATAGCAGAAGTTCGGTGAATTAAAAAATGTAAAGCTAATATTCATTTGAAACTTATGGATTTCAATTAAAAACATAATAAGTTAAGTGAATTAAAAAAGTAATAGTGAATATTATACTGATCATCAATATTATTTTTTAAAAAAATAATCATTTGAAACTTATGGATTTCAATTAAAAAATGTAAAGCTAATATTCACGTAAAACTAATATTCATTTGAAACTTATGGATTTCAATTAAAAAAAGCAGAAGTTAGGCAAATTAAAAACGTAAAACTAATATTCATTTGAAACTTATGGATTTCAATTAAAAAACGAAGTTAGGCTAATAAAAAAAGTAATAATGAATATTATAGCGATCATCACGTAAATATTATTTCTTAAAAAAAAATCATTTGAAACTTATGGATTTCAATTTAAAAATGTAAAGCTAATATTCACGTAAAACTAATATCCATCTGAAACTTATGGATTTCAATTAAAAACAACAGAAGTTAGGTGAATTAAAAAATGTAAAACTAATATTCATGTAAAGTTAATATTCATTTGAAACTTATGCGAATTAAAAAAGTAATAGTGAATATTATAACGATCATCACGTGAATATTATTTCTTAAAAAAAAATCATTTGAAACTTATGGATTTCAATTAAAAAAAGTAAAATTAATATTCACGTAAAACTAATATTCATTTGAAACTTATGGATTTCAATTAAAAACAACAGAAGTAGGGCGAATTAAAAAATGTAAAACTAATATTCATTTGAAATTTATGGATTTCAATTAAAAACAGCAAAAGTTAGGCCAATTAAAAAATGTAAAGCTAATATTCATTTGAAACTTATGGATTTAAATTAAAAGCAGCACAAGTTAGGCAAATTAAAAAAGTAATAGTGAATATCACTATTAATTCACCTAACTTTTGGTGTATTCTATAGCGAGTGTATTTCGAATGAAACACGTTACATTATTAGGTAAATTATTAGGCCGACATAATATTTACTACTTTTTACTATAATATTACAAACATTACATTATTGTTTTTTACTTTAATTAATTCAATATTGCTCTAAATTATTTTTTATGTTGTTTTTTTGTTTATATAGCCATTGATTTCAACTGTGTTTTTCAATCGAAAATACACGTCCTTTTTTAATTAATGGTCGACAAGATATTAATTAGTTTTTACTGTTTTTTATGTTTTATTAGATGTAACGCTACATCGCACACGTTAGAAGATCTCCCTCATATTATCACTTTTTATGTTTTATTAGATGTAGCTACATCACACACGTTACAAGATCTCCCTCATATTGTCACTTCTTACGTTTTATTTAATGTAACGCTACATGTAATGTTACATCATACTTGTTACAAGATCTCCCTCATACTGGGCTGTAGAGCGCCTCTCGGCGCAAAAACAAATTAAAAGAAAATCACATAATTGTTTCATCTAAGATTTTAACTTTTGCACAAAATAACCTATTGATAATGTTTTTTTCTAACAAAAACGGTTAAAATATATTGAAAGAAAAAAAAAATGTTTGAGTCGT
The DNA here is from genome assembly GCA_027924585.1 of Larix kaempferi. NCBI lineage: Eukaryota > Viridiplantae > Streptophyta > Pinopsida > Pinales > Pinaceae > Larix > Larix kaempferi. The sequence continues at coordinate 24,633,648 of BSBM01000632.1, read as the reverse complement.
CACTATAGCCAAATCCGACTGAGTACATTATTCGAAGAATCTGAATGAATTTTGATCTAAGATATAATTGCTTCTCTAATTACTGTCCATATATAAGTTGTTTCCTTCATATGAGATAGAATTTTTCAAAGAATTTGGTATTTTTGAAACTTGTTGTGTGATTTCTTTATGGTATTTTTATTTTTGAAATTTACTATTCTTCAGCATGTCCATGATTATTCAGTAGGTATAAATTTCTCATGTTACCAAATATGCATTTGATTGCGATTTTCATTCGTCCAATTGATGTGGCGAGGACTGTTATGTTGGGTGTCGACAACGATTAGGTGTTTCATTCATGTATTTCTACTTTTGTGCTTTGAGAAGAGGTCGAACTTGAACCATAACTGATGCATGTTTCTCGATCTAAGTGCTAAATAATGCTAAGGCTTGCTGTTTTGAATGCTAGCGATCTGACCAAGCTTTCCAACAATAGTGTGATCTCAAGGAATATGACAGTAATTTGTTTCTCCATTTGAGCATTCTATCTTTCCAGGTGCAAGGTTGGTTGATGCCTTCACTTCCACGTATGCTTCATAATTCAATTTTCTTATGATGTGATAAGATTTGAATTGCTTGAAGGTGTTCGCTATTTGCTGAATCCGTCTTATTATCCTGTTAATTGCTAGATTGTTGTAATATGTGGGCGAATTGAAAGCCTTGATGATGACTAGAGAGTCACCAAATACCTATAAATTTTCGATATTCTGACTTTTAGCGATTTGGCATCCCTATAAAAGTGCTAGTGCTTCAGCTAGGTTGTTTGAGCAAATTCCCAATCCCCATCTATATTTAATTCTCGATGTTCTTCCATCGAATAGTAAGATTCCCCTTGCTCCATCCAGTCAGGGTTTTTTTTGGATGCACCATCGAAATGCAGGCTGTCCATTAGCTGATTGCTTCTCCAGGCTTGAAAATCGATGTCAAAATGTCTGATCTTCTAGGGTGGAAGCTTCCGATGCTTTGAGTCAATTTATCTAGGAGCCGGGAGGACAGTGTCGATCCACTTTGATTTAGAGGTGGAGAGGTTTGTGTCTACTCTGAGTTTGGAATGGTTTAAGCATTCAATTAGCATACCTTTTGCTTGACCAACGACTTGTAGTGGCGTAGGAGAGGTATCATGAAAAATTGCTTTGTTTCTAGCAATCCAAATCTTCCAACATGTGAATTTAGAGATGGTTGTCCAGATTTGAAGCCATAGTTTCTTTTTCGAGAGAAGGGATGGACAAACAGATTTCCATTCTTTGAGAAGACGTGTAATAATGCCAAAGTTTGGCATTGCGATGTCGAGTTCTTGAAGCATATGGTTCCAAACTTCTTTTGAGAATGTATAATTCAAGAAAAGATGATCAAGTGTTTCAGAGTTTTTGTGACATAATGGGCATCGATGAGGTCCGGTGAAGGCTATTTTAATAAGGTTGCCGCCTGTGAGAATATTTCTGTGAGCAAGAGTCCACATGAAGAAATTTACTTTGGGGATTCCAATTGAATTCCAAACCATATCCCAAGTGCTTTTCCTGTAAACGACGTTGTTTTGGAGAGCTTTGAAACCCAGTGCAGCGGTGTACATTCCGCTTGGTCCCCAACCTCGTTCATCTTTGTCCTGGAGGTGGGTAGGAGCACATCCAATCAAGTTTTCGAAAAGAAGAACTCTGGATTGTTCTAAATTTGCTGGGATTGTTAGTTTTTTCCAGCTATGCCAAATACCTGAATATTCCTAGGTGCTCAAATCGCTTAATGTTCTAATTCCTTGTTGAGTAAGCCAATGGTCAATGTCCTGAAGATCTTGATTGTTCTGGAGCTGTTCTTTTCCCATTATTTTTTCTGGGAAGATGTTAATATCTTTCCCATTTCCAGGAACCCAATATAATTCTTGAGAAAAGAAGTCCCAGATGGCTTTGCATAGGGACCAAATTGAGGATCCCTTGGATTCTGGCTTGTTGTCGAGGCATCTGAGATTGGTGCTTGTTAAATATTTCTTCTTTAATAGTAGGCTGACCCTATGGTGTTTGTCACGCAAAATTTGCAAAATAATTTTGCCTCCCATTTCCTTATTTGCCTAAAGAGGATCTCGAATCGGGAGCCCGCCTAAATGTTTTGGCTGTATGGTGGTGTTCCAGTTGACTAAATGGATTTTGCACTCATTGTATTTCCCTCCTGTCCAGAGGAACTCTCTCAAAAGCTTGCTTATGTGCTCTGTCACTCCTTTGGGCGCTAGCAAGAGTGAGGATTGGTAAATAGGAAGTGTTGTGAGGACCGATTTTAGAAGGATCAATTTTCCTGCTTTGTTGAGCCATTGTCCTCCCCATATCCTGATTTTGGATTTGATTTTGTAAATTCTGTCATCCCTGTTCTTTGAATTTGAGTGACCTTGGGTGATTGGGAGACCCAAATATTTGAAATTGTCCCAATGTTGATGGACTTTGATTCCAAGGATTCAAGCGATATTGGTTGTGACGGTATTGTTTAGATTCCAACAATATACAACGTTCTTTTGCAAGTTAATCTTGCCACCCAAGGATTTGCAGTAGCTGGCCATATTTTTCTTGAATTTTCAAGCTATTATGGAAGAGCCCCCTCCCAGCAAGAGGGAATCGTCTGCAAAGAGAGTGTAATTTAGGGGCATGGAATTGGAAGCTAAGTTGAGACCAAGTAGGAGACCATTTATGAGGTCAGAATTTAGCTTTCGACTAAGTGAATCAGCCAAGATAATATAAAGGAAGGAAGACAAGGGGCACCCTTATCGAATTCAACGGGAGGCTTGGAATAATTTGGTAGGGCAGCCATTTACAAGAGGGGCAATCCAAGGGCATTTTATGCAAGCAGAGATCCAATTTAAGAAGGTATCTCCGAAGCCAAAGTTCTTCATGATTTTAAGGAGAAAAGAGTGCTTAACACGATCAAAGGCCCTTGGCCATGTCAAGTTGGATCAACATACCTTTTTCATTGCGAAGTTTGATGGAATGGATGGACTCCTGTACTAGGATGACATTATCAAGAATTTGTCTTCCATGTATGAAACCTCCTTGGTTATCTGAGATTATTTTCACGAGAATGGGCTTCATCCTATTTGCCAACATCTTGGAAATGATCTTGTAGGATGACTTGCATAATGCAATTGCTCAAAATATTTCAAAAGTGCTAAGATTGGTTTCTTTTGGGATGAGAGCGAGGAAGGTGGAGTTAGTGCATCCACCGATCTTGGCTTTTAGGTGAAAATATCTAACCATTCTCATAAAATCTTTTCTGATGTGATACCAGCAAGCTTTATAAAAGTGGATAGAATACCCGTTAGGCCCTGGAGGTTTGTCAGGGTCGAAAGACCAGATTGCGCTGGTAACTTCCTTCTCAGTGAATGGCTTGAGGAGCTCGGCGTTATCTACCTTCGTGCGATTCTTTGGTATATGGTCAAGAAGAGTTTGGTCTCTTTCTTCATCATCATTGTTTTCCTCTTTGAAGAGATTTGAAAAATGATTATAAGCTGCATTTTTTATGTCTCTGTGTCCTTTGACAGTCAATCCGTTATCGATTTTGATCTCTAAGATATGGTTGATGGAATGTTTAGATTTAGTCTTCCTGTGGAAGTAAGTCGTATTCTTATCACCTGCTTTGAGCCAAGTGCTGCAGGATTTTAATCTCCAGAATTCTTCTTCTCTTCGGAATGCTTGATAAGTTTGGGATTGATAATTGGCTTCTTCCTGTAACGTTCTGTTATCAATTGGATTTTCATCCATTGAATTTTGAATTGCTTCAAGATCGTCGACAACCTTCTTTCTGAAATTTGGAGATGGGTAAATGATTTTGGCCCAATTTTTTAACTCATTTTTGGTAATAATGAGCTTCTGTTCCCAAACGTGTCTTGGGGATCCGATTATGGGGTTCTTCCATGTGTTCTTTAGAATATCCCAGAAACTACTGCATTCTAGCCATTGAGGGCTAAATCTAAAAGGGATAGGTCCGTAATATTCATCTTATTGTATTTGGAGAAGGATCGGTTTATGATCTGAGGCTAGATTTACCATTATTTTTTAAATGACAATCTGGTTTTCGGTCAAAAGGCTACTTTGAATGAGGAATCTGTCAAGCTGAGCCATGATATTTTCTTTACCTAGACGCTTGTTGGACCAAGTGAATTTTCCTTTCTTAGGCTTGATGTCGAGAAGATCCCATTTCTGAATGAGGATTTCTATTTGGGATCTGAATACGTCCTTTCTGATGAGGCCTCCTTTCTTTTCAGCATTGGAGAGAATTGTGTTCAAATCACCAGCTAGAATGAGGTTATGCGGGGTGTAAGCATCTATAAAATCTTCCAGGAGTTTCCAACAATATTTTTTTTAGAGTGCAGGTTTGGTACATACAAGTTAATGAGAACAATTTGAGTGTTTCTTTGGGTATGGAGGAGATACGTGTAGATCCAATGTTGAGTGGCAAAGGAGTTGCATAACTGAAATTGTCAGAGGACCAAAGGGTAGCCAAGCCACCAGAGGCCCCTCTAGCGCTAACAACCATGCTAATTTTTTTCTTCCACTTATCTTTTCCGATGGTCAAGGTGGCCTGTTCGTTGAGCTTGGTCTCTTGGAGCATGAGGATGTCTGGCATATCTATTTTTTGGAGGTCTTTGATTGCTTCTATTTTACTGGGATTGCCTAATCCTCTGCAATTCCAAGAGACCAACTTCATTATCTGTTGTTGTGGGTGGAAGAGGGGCCTCCCCCTACTAGATCTCCCATTTTTTTCCCTGCTAATCTGGCTCTGGTGTTCCTGCTGAATGCCATGTCTATTGTTGCTTGAGATCCTTGGTTTTTCTCGCATTCAGCTTCTTCTTCCCTTAGATATTTGCTGGTTTTTCACCCTAACTTTTTGGATGATCTGTCTATCAAATCCTCTGGAGAGGCAAAGGTAACCATTGGTTCAGTTTTTGCAATTTTTGTGTAAGAGGGGGATGGCGTACCTTTATTCGAGTTGATCCTTTTAGGGCTTGGGGTGCTTTGAGACTGGATTTATTCTGGATCTTCATGGGTTTGAGGTGATTCTTGAGAGTTGTGTTGCTCTGATATTTCTCCTTCTTCTGGTGCTTTAGTGTTTTCTTGAATTTTTGTATTTTCTAGGGCCTTGAATATGTTCTCGTTGTTGGTGGTCGTCGGATTTTGATGTTGATGATCTACTTTTCTTGAGTTTTGTCTTTTCTATGACATTTTTTATCTCGATCTGGAGGTGGGGTTTTTTTGTATGACTGTCCATTGTTCTTTTTTGCCTCCTACTTCCGAATCTGCGGGCTTCTTTTTTCAAGATCAAGCGAAATGCCTGTATTCGTGACAATACCTACATTTGAAGGGGATTTGTTCATAATCTAGTTCCTGGATGTGAGACCAGTCTACTACTATGAGTTTTGTAGCTTATGGGAGTCCATGTTCTAGATCTACTTTAACGCAGATTCTAACACATGAGTATTGGTCTTTTCGATCTGCTTTGTCAATATACTTTTCGAGGGAGTTTTCGATAGCTTCAAGAGCTTCAGGATTCCAACAATGAAGAGGCAGATGTGGTAGCCTCACCCAAACTAGAACTGCAGAAGGGATATCTTCGGATGGTTTGAAATAAGGATTCCATTTATTCATGTAAAGTCCTTGTGGCCCCATGAAGTATGACCCGTTCCTAGAGATTAGTTCACCGTCTTGTTTTCTTTCAAAGACGAATGCAAAAAATACCTTTCCAAGGAAATAGGATTTTACTTGGTTTGAGATCAAAGGTTTCCAATTTTCTTGAACCCAGGTCTCGGTGGTTTTCGGTGATGGCCACAGTCCTGTGAATTGGCTGATTAAGCCTCTTTCTGACAGGTTGAGAGCGGTTTTGCATGGTTTTTCTACAGGCAAAGCGACTGTGGGGATCTCAGAGATCTTTTTCATGAATTTTTGCTGGGTAGAGGAAAGAGGTTTTTTCCCTTGTGCTGCGATGAGTTTCAGGAAATCAGAAAGATCAGAGAAAGGGGGAGGGCTAGGATAATCACCCGATGCCATAATGGCATGGGTAAACCACTCCAGAAGAAACAAGCTGAGAGCCAAGTGAGCGCTCTCTCTTCTTCGATCGCAATCTGCAGGAAAGAAAAGTTGCTCTCACAAGGTCGAGTCTCGATCTGCAGGAGAGCATGAGTTGCAGAGCATCAGTCGGTCGTTTCGCCACAAAAATTCGGCAAGAGTGTTGTCTCTCCAATGGCCCGCCCCAGCCTCGATCGGTAGGGTATGCAGCGACCGGTATAGAGTTTTCCCTGGTGGGCTAAGCCCCGATCGACCGAGGTCAAGATAGCTCTCGACAGGGGGCCACCGATCAACTGTGAAGAGTCGAAGTTTTGGGTAAGTATAATAATTTTGTTAAATATTTATTTTCATCTACAATGTTACCTATGGTTAATGTTAATGCTTATTAACAAAACAAATTAAAAAAAATCACATAATTGTACCATCTAAGAATTTTAACTTTTGCAGAGAATAGCCTATTGTTGAAATGATTAGTAGTTTTTTCACAAAGCTCATTGTCAAGCTTATCTATGACAAAACATATCACGATATTGATTTATAGTGATTTTAAGGAACGAATCTTATCATAGAGGTACTTATCATTGTTACGCCATAAACTTCTCAACCTAAAGTAGGTGCTATCCTTAGCCAAGGATAAACTTCACTAACAATGCTGTCAAATTCCCCTGGTTTGATTTAAAATACAATAAATTGTTATACCTTAGAACGCTCTCAAATTCGTTTAGTTTGATTTAAAATACAATAAATTGTTATACCTTAGAACGCTCTCAAATTCGTTTAGTTTGATTTAAAATACAATAAATTGTTATACCTTATATTTTATTGAGCCTCAAATTTTGTTAAAAAATTATTTATGTTAATGGTTAATATTTAAAAATCCCGCCTCACCAAATCACAAAAGTAGATGTTCTTCATTGATGATAAAGGCTTAGTTAAAGAATAAATTTCAATGCACTCTATCCACAATTTATAATCCTATAAAATCCCCTTAGTTTTATATGAAAACAAAGGAAATTGACATGCCTTTATCATTGTTAGTGCTAAAATTAGTGAAATGATAGTTTATGTTACATATTTATGCAATCTAAGATATGTTCTTCATTGATGATAAATGCTTTATGTGAGACTAAATTTCATTAATTCTTGATCACTATTTGCAGTTCTTTGCAATTATTTTAATTTCATCCAAAATCAATTTATTGATACTAAAAAATCATATAAGGACCATTTTTGCTACACATGTAATACTTCAAAAACTTGTAGTGTAACACTAAAGCAAGCTAAGAAATGCTTTAATGATAAATGTTTAACCATAGACTAAATTTTACTAAATTACTTTGATCAATGTGCATCTCTATGAACTTCTCTTGACTTCACCAAAAATAAACTATTTTTTTTGCATATGACAGTAGGAACCCTTATGTTGTCTGAGGAAACAAAGCTTGTGAAGAGAGAAACAATAGGAAATCACATTCATAAAAATAAATGCAAACTTGATAGAGTTTTGTTCTATGTGCAGTGAGCCAATAATTGGTTAAATAGGTGATTTTGACAAGCAAAATTTGTGTTTTCGGCAGCTAACACTTTGACATCTCTCCATAAAATAACCATGGCTCTACCATCATTTGACATCCTCACGTGATTGTTTGTGATTACAACTCTAGGTTGGTGTTTGAGGGAAAGTAGTGGCTAAGTCTCATGTCGACACCAACAATAGTCTAACAGGTTAGGCATGAGGCATACATAGAGATGAACAATTGGTCTCACAAGCAACAAACAAGGTTGATGAGAGTAATTCGATTTTGTTTAGGCAAAACACACATGCAACATGAAGAACAACAATAGGTGTAGTGACACATAAAAAATTTAGCAATATTTTTCGAGTCTCAATGAAGTTCAAAAGGAAGATTATTTATGTTTATGAAAATTTGAGGGAACACCGTTTAAAAGATCATGACATTGTATGATCATGGCTAGGAAATCATAAATTGGGTATACACAAAAATTATGGTTCGATCAAAGCACATAGAAAGTTGTGACACTGTAAGATAGTAACAAACACAAACACACAATGGGTTCACATAACTATAGCCATAGCAACACACAAAATTCATGTGGAACATCAAGGAAAAAAAATATCCTTGTTGACATAATGGTGGTTAGAAGATTTACCAAGTAAGAGAAAGTAGATGTGATTTAGAGTTTTTTTGATACATCCATTTTGGAAAACCCCTAAAAATGTATTAATTTTGGTTTTGGTCACAATGGTTGGTGAAGATTGATTTTGGTCATAAAGGTTAGTTAGCATTTAACATTTATTATGGCCATGGTAGTGATGATGGGTCAATGTTTGGTTCCTGGTATTTTGTTTAAAATTGGAAAGGAACACCGAGCAATACAAAGTGTCTCCTAAAACACTACATTATGTCAGCATGATAGGACTAGAAACTAGGTAGAGTAAGGTTACACATCCTTGCAAGAATCCACAAGGTTGTTAAGAGTAATTCAATTTATAACTTCGAAGTTGGTTTGGGGTAGTATATTTCTTAAGGTAATCCAAACCAAAACTTAAGTTTGCATATTTACACTAATCAATGTTTTTAGAGTTTTATCATTGTTACTATTTGAAAGGGTATTAGAAAAACATACAAAGTGTCTCCTAAAACACTACATTATGTCAGCATTATAGGACTAGAAACTAGGTAGAGTAAGGTTACACATCCTTGCAAGAATCCACAAGGTTGTTAAGAGTAATTCAATTTATAACTTCGAAGTTGGTTTGGGGTAGTATATTTCTTAAGGTAATCCAAACCAAAACTTAAGTTTGCATATTTACACTAATCAATGTTTTTAGAGTTTTATCATTGTTATTATTTGAAAGGGTATTGGAAAAACAAACAACTAATTCCAATGTTAACTTTAATAACTATTTCCAATGTTAACATTAATATATAAAGTGACCTGCATGACATTAAAGATGATGAAAACATTCAATGTTAGGGTTAGTTAAGTTGTTAGACCACTTTCACCATGTAATATATGATGTATGGTGAGAATATGTGAGAGAGTGGCAATTTTGTAATGTTGGGTAGCCTACTTAGAGTTAGGAAAATTTTACCATTTTGCCAAAGTTAGGATGTAGTTTAGTTCTGATGTGATTGAGCCTGGGGTGCCATCCGACGAGTGTCCCCAGGCGTACTGTGATTCGTGAATTCTCTACGGCTGCTCCACGTGTCAAGGGTTCTGATTTAGAATTCACTTCATCCGTAATTATGCCGTAGGCGTTCACCAAGGAGAAGCATTACTTCCACATCAGCAAGATTCCTCACTCATGGAGCGAATGGAATTTTTCCGCGTGGATGGCAATGTTTCTCCGCGACTTTCCTTCTGTGACGTGATGTTGTCTCGTTGAATGAACAATTTCACCCTTTATTTTCAACTTTATCATGTCGCATCTCGCCAGTGACCAAGCAATTCGCAATTTCTATTTTAGTTTCTTTTTCCTTGCACGGAGACCACCGACCGCCAACCCGCGACATAGTCAGGCACAAATCGTTTTGTTTTTCCATGTCGCCAGCGACTGCCAACCAACGTGATTACTCGATTGGTCCTTTCTTTATATGATATTTGCAGTATTGGTTGTTGATATGATGCATGGTTCTAAGACCCGAGAGATCGAGTCTATGAGTCTTCTGAAAACGCAGCACACACACCTTTTTGCAGTTGTTTTAAACAAGAGATAAGAAAATAATACTAAACGTGATCCCAAATATGTTCATAGATAGTTTATCCTTTGTAAAAGTCATATGTCGAAAGAGGAAGATCGACGGTGCAGCATTGAGAATCCAAATCGACGGTCCACATTGACACCCGCATTGCCAAAGAGTTTGAGAGATAAGTAATAAAGTCGGTGCGGAATACAAACCACCATCACATGTGTCCATTGTTGATACGTCCGCATATGGAAAAGTGGTATTGCAAACCGCTCTCAAAGGGAAATGCGGAACCACCCTTTGCACGTGCGAAAATAATACTAAACTTGATCCCAAATCTGTTCACGGATAGTTTATCCTTTGTAAAAGTCATATGTCGAAAGAGGAATATCGAAGATGTAGCATTGAGAAGCCGAATCGACGGTCCACATTGACACCGGCATTGCCAAAGAGCTCGAGAGATAAGTAATAAAGCCGGTGTGGAATACAAACCACCATCACACGTGTCCATTCTTGATACGTCCGCATATGGAAAAGTGGTATTGCAAACCGCTCAAAGAGCAATGCGGAACGTGATCCCAAATCTATTCACAGATAGTTTATCCTTTGTAAAACTCATATGTCGAAAGAGGAAGATCGACGGTGCAGCATTGAGAAGCCAGATCGACGGTCCACATTGACACCCGCATTGCCAAGGAGCTCGAGAGATAAGTAATAAAGCTAGTGCGGAATACAAACCACCATCACACGTGTCCATTCTTGATGTGTTCGCATATGGAAAAGTGGTATTGCAAACTGCTCAAAAGGAAATGCAGAACCACACTTTGCACGTGCGAAAAGACCATTTCCAAAAGTTTTTTATTAGGTTAGATAATGCATTGTTTTTGTTATTTGCGCCTGAATTCTTTTGTAACCTCTACCCTGTCTTAAATTCCAGAATTTTACAGTTAAGCTATTCCATTGATTTATGTCTTTGACTGGTCTACGCGCAATGCTTCTCTGTGACTTGCCTTCTGCGACGCGATGCTATCTCGTTGAATGAACAATTTCACCGTTTATTTTCAACTTTATCGTGTCGCAGCTCGCCAGTGACCAATGCAAGTGGTTCGCAATTTGTATTTTAGTTTTTTTTTCCTTGCACGGAGACTGCCGACCCGCGACACAGTCAGGCGCAAATCGTTTTGTTTTTCCATCTCGCCAGCGACCGCCGACCAACGTGATTACTCAATTGGTCCTTTGTTTTCAACTTTGTCATGTCGCAGGTCGCCAGCGACCATTGCAAGCGGTTCGCATATTCTGTTTTAGTTTTTTTAGGCCTTGCATGGCGACCGCCGACCAGCGAGACAGTGATTCATATTTTCATCAATCTCATACCTTAATCTGAGGAACAGTAAAGCGCATTCCTGGTCTCTCAGCTAAACCAATCAGATCATGATCCATGTATTCAAATAGAATGTATCTCTGAATTTATTCTATCAATATCTCCTATGTTGCTTCGATGGCATTTATATCGACTATGGATTCATTTATTTTAACAATTTACGGATTAAAACAAACTAATGCAACTCTGCATGAACAAATATTATGAGATATAGATTTTTTTTTCTACAGTTGAGCATTGAATTACGGATTGAACATGGAACAACTTTCCATCGGGTTTGCCACGGCAAAATTTATTTCTTTGGGTCTACTCGATTACGAATTTATGAATCTTGATTCAATAATACTCATTCCTGCCTATGGACGTATTTGTGAATTTGACGGATTGGACCTTCTGCACATTCTATCTTCTACAGATACGAGAACAGATTTCAATGCAACCATGGTTAAATTTGCTCAGACACCAATGCACCGCCTTTAGCTGCAATCGTTTATAAATTTGGATGGATAAAGCTTATGCGATTGTATTCTTGTTTGCTATTGTTATTGTGTCTCAGTTTTTTCTTCAGCTCAACGACCCTCTTCAAGAGATCAAGTTTCTTGTGTTCTATTGAAAATCAAGGTTCTTTACTGAAACCAAAGTTATATTTGTTGTTATAATAACTCATATTTCTTGTTTAGTGTCTCAACTGCGATTTATTTACTCGTTTTACTTGTATGTTAAACCTTTAAAGTTATAATTTAATCATACATCTTATTTATTTACTGCTTTAAGATGGAACAATGCTTCACTGACATTTGTGCTGCAACAGATAATTTCTCCCAGATAAAATGCCCATTCCAAAAAAATAAAAATAAAAATAAAAAAATAAAAATAAAATAATAAATAATAAATAATAAATAATAAATAATAAATAATAAATAAATAATAAATAATAAATAATAAATAATAAATAATAAATAAAAAAAATAATAAATAATAAATAATAAATAATATAAATAATAAAAAATAAAAAATAAAAATAAAATAAAAAAATAAAATAAAAATAAAATAAAATATAAAATAAAGAAATAAAGAAATAAAATATAAAATATAAAATAAAATATAAAATAAAATATAAAATATAAAATATAAAAAATAAAAAATAAAAATAAAAAATAAAAAATAAAAATAAAAATAAATAAATAAAAATAAAAAAAATTTACTCACAATTGTGTTTTTCCCTCCTCAGAACTAATTTTCTCTGGTCTAAGATGTTTTTCCCTTTTCACAATTGTGTTTTAATTTGTCTATGTTCCTATTCTGCTTTTTTGCTGCAACAGGTTTTGTCTCCGATTCTTAATGTATCTTTTATTGTCTAATGTATATTTTTGTCTATATATGCTTTATTGTATGCTTTCTAAGACCGTACAATTTCTTCCTTTTGATTAACCAGGTCGTCAACAACTTTGTAAAGCAATTGGTTTTAGCCCAGATACAGAAGCTCGTACTGGGAATAGCCTTGCATTGCCGGAATTGTCTTTGAAGTAAATTGCACCTTTAAAATAATTTTCCCTACTCTGAGGGTTTTTCCCTTTTCACAATTGTGTTTTTCTTTGTCTATGTTCCTATTCTGCTTTTTGCTGCAACAGGTTTTGTCTCCTAAAGAAGTTATCCATTCCATAAATTATTTCTTTAATTTTGTCAGAATTGTGTTATTGTTTGCTATTGTTATTGTGTCTCAGTTTTTTGTTGCTCTTCAGGAGATAAAGCTTCTTGTTTTCTACTGAAAATCAATTGTGTTTTAATTTGTCTATGTTCCTATTCTGCTTTTTTGTTGCAACAGGTTTTGTCTCTTATTCTTAATGTATCTTTTATTGTCTGATGTATATTTTTGTCTATATATGCTTTATTGTATGCTTTCTAAGACCATGCAATTTCTTCCTTTTGATTAACCAGGTCGTCAACAACTTTGTAAAGCAATTGGTTTTAGCCCAGATGCAGTAGCTCGTACTGGGAATAGCCTTGCGTTGTCAAAATTATCTTTGAAGTAACTTGCACCTCTAAAGTAATTTTCTCTGCTCTGAGGTGTTTTTCCCTTTTCACAATTGTGTTTTTCTTTGTCTATGTTCCTATTCTACTTTTTGCTGCAACAGGTTTTGTCTCCTAAAGAAGTTATCCATTCCATAAATTATTTCTTTAATTTTGTCAGAATTGTGTTCTTGTTTGCTATTGTTATTGTGTTTCAGTTTCTTGTTCATCTCAACCAAGCTCTTCAAGAGATAAAGCTTCTTGTTTTCTACTGAAAATCAAAGTTCTTTTCTTAACCAAAGTTATATTTGTTGTTATAATAACTCATATTTTTTGTTTGGTGTTTGGATTGTGGTTTATTTACTTGTTTTACTTGTATGTTCAACGTTTAAAGTCATAATTTAATCATGCATGTCATTTATTTACTAGTTTCAAATGTTTTCTATTGCAATAGATATTGTATCGTAGATAAATTGTCCGCTCCGGGAAATAACTCTTTTCTTTACTAACAACTGAATTTTTCTTTGCTTTAAAGTAACCCTATACTTCCTATTCACTCCCTCTTCAAATTCCTTGTTCATCCCTGTTCTCAAATAACCTATACCTGTTGTTCACCCTTACTCACAATTGTGTTTTTCCCTGCTCTGAAGTAACCTATACTTCTTGTTCACTTCCTTTTAAAATTAGTTGCTCTGACTGTTCCTCTTCTGCTTTCTGCTGGAACATGTTTTGTCTCCCAAACAACTTGTCCATTTCACAAAATAATTCTTTTATTTTCTCACAATTATGTTCATTCCTGTTCTAGAATAACCTATATCTACTACTGCCTCTGCTCCTTTACTGATTTTTGCTTCAAAACCATGTCCTCTCTTCTAAAATATTGTGAAATTTTAGACTTACTAAATAAATTGCTCCTTTGCTGTGACTAATATATATTCAGTTCTCTAAGTTTACCAATATAGATTCTTCCAATATAGATCTTTTTCAGTAAATGATTCTATCATTTTCTTAGAATTCAAGTTTTTCCTGCTCTAAAATAAACTATACCTGTTGCTCACACCCTGTTGAAATTCCTTGTCTATTCTGGACTTTTGCTGGTATATATTTAGTTCTTAAATATTTAAGCAAAGTAATAAAAACTTAGGAAAGCTTCATTACTTGGATACACAGTTATCGGTGTGCCCCAACATGAGCATGCATCATAGGTTTTTTACCAAATTGTTATTCAACATTTGATAAGTTTACCAATATAGATTGAAGAAAAATTCACATTTAAGAGAAGTAATCCAAAAATTAGCAAACCTTCATTACCTGCATACACAATTATGAGTATCCCCCAACATGAGCATCCATTATACGTACAATAGTTCCAATTTGACTGATCATTAGTACTTCTTATTGGATCATTTCTTGTCTTCTTATAAAAAAAATATTGTTTACTCAAAAAGGGTTTAGCTCCATTTTCCTTGAAGTTCATTGAACTTGGGCATTCAATTTTTCCTTTTTTCTATCATCATCTTAAAAATAAGGCTCAAAGGACTGAAAATCACCCCATAGAGTTTTACCAATATAGATTGAAGAAAAAATCACATTTAAGAGAAGTAATCCAAAAATTAGCAAACCTTCATTACCTGCATACACAATTATGAGTATCCCCCAACATGAGCATCCATTATAGGTACAATAGTTCCAATTTGACTAATCATTGCTACTTCTTATTGGATCATTTCTTTTCTTCTTATAAACAAAATATTGTTTGCTCAAAAGAGGTTTAGCTCCATTCTCCTTCAAGTTCACTGACCTTGGGCATTCAATTTTCCCTTTTCTATCATCATCTTAAAAATAGGGCTCAAAGCACTAAAAATCACCCCATACAGTTTTACAAATAAATAGATATGCGCAAAATTACTTCTTATCTTTCTACCAGAGTACCCTTTGTTTCATGGTAGATATGTTTAGCCGGTTTCTCTTTTCAAAATACTTGTTCCAAGTTCACTTAAAGTATGGTATTGTTATAACGATTCTTGCAATCCAACTTATGTGCCCATCCCTCCTATCACAAGGGGTACACGAAGGCAAGTACCACTTCGAATGGCATGGGCTTTAACAATTCATAAAGCACAAGGGATGACTCTGCAAAATGCAACAATTTATATTGGCAACATTGACCGACAAGGCCTTACATTCACTGCAATATCAAGATTTAAATCTTTATCAGGCCTTCGCATAGCTCCACCTTTTTCCTTTTGTAGGTATTCTCAAATTAAAGATAGCCCCTATGTGCAACGTAGAATACAAGAAGAGACCTTGCTTTCTTCAAAGTCTTTGCAACCACATTCTCCATAGAGTTACGTTCCACCTCCTTTACATGCCTACTTTGTATAGCTATCACTTTACTCCCTTCCACTTTTCCAAAATGACTTATCTTCTTTGTTCATATCTTGTAGTCCTACTCCTACTATCATTGAATATTTTATACTTCTTCAGGTCAATTACAGAAGATAGCAGTTGAAATGGAGGCCAAACTATTGACCAGTTTTGACACATAAATTAAAAAAATGTGCACCACTGAAATAAATGATTGTCCACTGTTATTATTTCTTCAAAAATCAATACTTAAGAAACTGTTGCAAAAGTAAATAGATGTCAACCACAACAGCAAAAAATAACAATGAACACAAAGTTGTTTGCTTCAAATAGTATTCAACACATGTATATATATAGTCTCTGATTCTAAACCCCTTTACATCTTTTACATGTCATATTGTTTGATAAATCATCTTCTCACTACATACTAAACATTTTATACATCTATTTGTAATGCTCCTTTACATCTAAACCCAATTAGAAGATAGATCTTTCACTATTTTTTTCCTCTCTCTTGTATTAAAATAGTGTCAACAAATCCTTGAAAGCTGGATTCACAAGTCACAAAAAATAACTCTTCTACTACCTATCAGGCACCCAAAATATAGTTTCCAACAGTTTCTAAATATTTGCAAAATAAATTGCATCTCCCTGATTTTCCTGAACACAAAAAAAACAACCAGGCCATAAAAGTAATTACAAAATTGCAATTATTTGCACCTCAACTAACTACAGAAAAAACTTGTCCCAAGCATTAGCTTGTTCAGCAATACTAGTAACTCTGCTTGGTTCCAAAATTTGCAAAGCAACTTCATGATATGACAATTGAGTCTCAACATATTCCCTTCCTTCTTCTGCTGCTACACAACTTTCTTCTAACAAATATGCATGTATGGATACTTGGCCAACCATATGGTGTACATCTTGTTCAATGAGGGTATCCAACTTTCTAATGTATTATAATTCTCCTTGCAACGCAGTGTTGATCTCTGTCATTTGCAACTCCTTTGTAGGCAACTCATCTATAGGTGGAAGTGGACAAAGATGACACTTCTCATAGACCTTCTGGATTCTCTTGTAGAAACCCATACATGCCTCAGTAGTCCTCGTAATGTCAGTATTCAGCTTTAGAGATGCCTTTCTGCAAAATTCTAGAAGTTGCATTTCTGACTTTAAATCCAAAATTGTTTTAGGCACTAATTCTGTAGGGTATTTAGAGTTTGTCTCTCTCCAAACCATATGCCGTTTAACCTTCTCTGCTACATCAAACTGCCTTCCTCTAGCTGCTTGCGCCTCTACAGCAATTTCATCCATTTGTACCATCATTTGCTTCAAGTTGTAGACTTTCTCCATCATTTGTTCTCACTTGTAACTATTGGGATTAGTTTGTATGCATGATAAGGGTTGAGGGACAATTATAGTTTATTAATATTAGCTATTTGTTATTGGATTGGTTAACTAGGTGCTATTTGTTGTTTCCTTGGGTTTATTTGCTATTTCTTAACTCTTAACAATTATTGCCTTCGTTTATATGTTTAAAATCTGCACAAAGATCCTTATAAACAAAGCAATAATTGTTAAGAGCTAAGAAATAGAAAATAAACCCAATGAAACAACAAATAGCACCTAGTTAACCAAATCCGATAATAGATAGCTAACATTAAGAAACTATAACCGTCCCTCAATCCTTATCATGCATACAAACTAATCCCAATAGCTACAAGTGAGAACAAGCAAGTGTATTCTAAGACCCCCAAGTGAAAACCAGCAACACTTAGTTATATTCCTTCAAGTTCTAACTATTTTTAAAAGACCCTACTCATTATATAGAAATTGAGGCTAGGGTTACGGTTTACATGACACATGACACATGTCACTTTTGGAAAACTGACAAGTGTGACAAGTCAAATACTTTTGACTTTCCAAAGATTAATTTCAAAATTAAATATTTGTCCTTTGCATGAAAAATAAAATATTACAATATGTCTTTGAAATAATAAGATATTAGAGAAAAGACTTTAAAGACAAAAATGAAATGCCATGTCATCATTTTCTTTGGGATTTGTGGCCCCCATGGCGCTTGTGATGGCTGATCATAGGCTGGATGCTTCCAGCATGGATAAAATTTGTAGGTGTCAATAGGCCATCCATGGCTGCCGAATTAATTAGGAATGATACTCTGAAGAGTGGAGTAAAAAGCTTTCTTCCGGCACTAGATTTTTTGGCCAAAATGAGGTTCTGGTCATTCCTAGAACATATTCAGAAAATAAAAGCATAATTTTTGAGTTTGTATACTATAGCATTGAATTTCTCTCCGTCTCGGTCATTTTGACTATTCATGTGCAAAATTCCGCCTCCGGATGAGAGAGATATAGGAATTTTGGCTAAGGCAAGCATTTGGTGGAAAATTACTTGGTTGAAGGCTTTTGTCAAGTATTTAGTGTGAAAATTTGGTTGAGGGCTTTTGTCAAACATTTAGTGTGCAGCCACCTACAACCATTCCATTCTATGAACTCCTGTAACATTTCAATAACTAGCATAAATGAAATCAGGCAAAAAGACCCTCGGGGGAAACTTGCGTTTTCACAAAAACGCCCTGATCACGGGATTTGGTTCTGCAAACAAGTTTTTTAGAATCAAAATGGGGGTTCCAAGTCCAAATGGTATGGATACCCCTGATGTTTTTCTGAATTGAAAAAAAAAGTACCCAAGGACGTGATTGAGTGAAACACCAAATCCATAACTCAGTTTTAACTCAGACATACAATCTGGCAAATCTTCGGCACCCCAAATCACTGATTGAAGCAAGGAGTAAAATAAGAAAAAAATGTTGTAGGATGAATATATGAAACTTCACCCTCAATTTACCGTCCAAAAAAGCTATAGAATCCATCCCATACTCAAAACCATTGATCCAACTAAAAACCCCCAACCTCTTCACCATAAATTCGAGAAAATGAACCATACAAATTTTTATATTCATAACCCACCCTCTAAATCCTGAACCAAAGCAAATAATGCAATTTCAGAGATAAATTAGAGGTGGAAAGTTACTGTGCATGCACAAATCCACGAATTGGGGCTTGTAGATGTTTCCCTACAAAAACCTCCACCTCCATGACCTCCATGGCTGCAAAATCTCGACCTCCATTGTTGTAGAATCTCCACTATGCAAGATGTATGGGTGACTGAATGGCCTAGACGTGAATGGGGAATCGACTCGGGGAAAGACCCTAAGTCGAAATTGCATGGAAGTGGGGTGCGTGGCACTCTTATCTTGACTTGATATGCACGCCAACCCATTAAATTCGAGTTGCTTCCCCTTCCCATCATGACTTGAGGGTTGGAAATGTTGGTTAGTGGAGAGTCCTTAGGTTATTTGTTGGGTGGGAGGTCTCAAGTTCAAACCTCCCCACCTCCAAATCTTCTATTTTACCAAAACCACCACTAATTTTAGTAATTACAAAACACATATATATGTATATTTTATAATTTTTGCCCAAATAACTTTCCATATTTAACCCATTTTTGTCTTGAAGTTCCTGAGATCGTTATGTGGCCATACGGTGTCGGAATTGAGCAAATGATGGCTCATTGGAAAGCTTATCAAGAACCCTATAAGAGGTGTCCATATAATTCCTTGAAATGTGGACAAGAAAATTTTTATAACCATCGGAAGACATGGCTTTAGTTGGCCCAACTAAGTGACCAATGAAAGGGGCCAACGTTGAAATTTTTGCAAACTGCGCTCATATCTCTTCAAATCTGACATGATTATCCCAGAAATATAGATTGATGAAATATGAGTGCTCTAGAACTCAAGAATAACCTTATGGTATCCTTTCAAATGGCCTCAAAAGAAGGGTGTCCAGAACAAGCCGGATGAGGCCAATTTCCACTTAACCGAATACCAACGAGGCTTAGTCAAACACTGTGGCCCTAATGGTTGCTTTGAATATGTCCCAAAAGGTGATAGTATGCTCGAGAATACTTAAATATGACAACCATTTAGCTTTAATACCCTAAATTCAATGTAAGGGACCTGACCAATATGAAATCCAACCACTGCAATTGTTTTTAACACTGACTTGGTGACTCAACAACTGCTCACTAATACTCCTTACTGTCCCAACATGTAATTATGAAACTTCCCTACTCATTGATTCTGACCCACTGATACTCTTTAGATGGGGCAAGAGTCGAATGAGCCAACTCCGACCACCTCTTTGACCGAAATTGAAGTATGCAAGGTTGCTTAAAGCACCCCCCTCGGGAATATTTTTAGCTATGAAACAACATATTGAGCCCAAACAACTTTTTGGGTCAACAATAAGGATGCCATTGCTTAAGTGCATGTAGTATTGCCAACATTTTCTTCTCATAAATGGGTTTGTGTAAGTTCTTTCTCCTGATTATCTGACTTTCAAAAGCCAAGAGCCTTCCTTCTTCCATTAGAATAGCACTATTGCCATTTCCTGAGGCATCACATTCTACAATTAAGGTTTTTGTGAAGTTTGGTGTGGTCATGACAGGGGCTTTGCACATTGCCTCTTTAAGTTGTTCAAAAGCTTGAGTTGCCTCTGGAGTCCAAGAGAATGAATCCATCTTCAATAATGTTGTCAAAGGTGTTGCTATTCTTCCCTAGTTCCGAACAAACTTGCGGTAGTACCCTGTCTTCAAGGTTTTGGGAATCAACCAGTCCATTATGGCTTTAATTTTGTTAAGGTTTACCTTGACACCTTAATGAGATACAATATGACCTAAATATTCTACCTCCTTTACCCCAAAGAAGCATTTGAAAGTTTTGCATCTATGTTGTGGGAAACGCCACCCCTCCCCACGTTCCCAAGCCATTTCCTGCTGGAAATGTGGAAACACGTACCATATGGCATATGGAAACGCGTTTTCATACGGACGAGCGCATTTCCCGAGATGGAAACGCATCCCCTCTATATGAAAACACGTTTTCGATATGAATGTGGTCTATAAGGATGCATTTCCCCCCCAAAAAAATGTATGGCTGATGAAAAATATTGCCCTATTTAGTAGTAGTTAGTAGTATTAAATGGTAATATTAAAGTCTTGAAGTAAAAGTGACATTCTCCTTATATTTCATTTTCTATCATTTTACATCAATTTTTAACATTACCATTAATTGTTTCAGGATGTTTGAGAGTGGTTCCAACCTCATCGGACTTCATATGCAAAATGTAGAGTTTTAGATTCCATTCAAAATTCAACAGACTTAAGAGTTTTCAAGATTTCCGGATTGCAAATTTTCCATCATTTTTTATCATGTATGAGGGTATGGGATTGGCATTTAATCAAGCACATCAACCCCTGTATGTACCTTGATGTTGGTGGTGTTGATTGTTGAACTCCTTTGTCATGAACTTAATAAAAATATACTCTTCACTTAAGCAAAATCACTTATTAAGCATGGGAAGCTTTTTCTACCTTATTTTAACGATTTTATTAGGAAGTTTCATCAAAATTGTAGGGTGTTGGGTCATTGACAAATGTCCTTGGAGGATCAACTTAGAGATTCAAGTTAGAGGAAAGGGCCAGAGCGTAGAGGAGGGAGGCATAGGGTGCTATTGATGAATAGGATCCCAATATAGGCAATGATTCGCTAACATGCATGGTTTATGATTTATGTTTCACATTCATTTTTATAAATGTCCTTGCTCATATATATATATATATATATATATATATCGCGTTTTCCCGTTTCCAAAATTTTTGGGGGTAACGTTTCCAACGCATCCCCGTTTCCCCCGTTTCTTGCAACGTAGGTTTACATATAGTTGTTGCTCCTTTAGTAGTTGTAGTACCATGTGAACATGTTGAACATGTTCTTCCCAAGACTTGCTATAGATTAGTATATCATCAAATTCATAATGACCTTTAGGAGTTCTAAATGTTGTTTTTGGGATGTCTTCTTCCTTCATTCTAATCTGATGATACCTTGAACGAAGATCCAACTTTGTGAAGTAAACTGATCTATGTAGTTGATCTAACAATTCATTAATGATCGGAATGGGAAACTTTTCTTTAATGGTGAGCTTGTTGAGCTCTCTATAAGCTGGACACATACGCCATGATCCCCCCTCCTTGTGTACCATTACCATTGGAGCAAATTAAGAACTTTGTCTAGGCCTAATTATGCCAGCCTCTAACATTTCTTCAACCATACACTCAATTATGATCTTCTAGCCAAAAGGGTATCTGTAAGGTTTGATGTTAGGAGGAACACTTCCCGGAATCAAGTGAATAGCATGATCACGATCTCGAGTAGGTGGAAGACCTTTTGGAATATCTTCAAAGACCTTGGAATGCTTATCAATAACCCTTTGGATATCTAGGGGAATAAGAGGCTTAGATGTTTGAACCTCTAGTGAGCATAATTGTGCAATTACACCTTAATGTTCCTTTTCAACAATTTTGTCATTCCACTAGAGCTTATAACCTTGTTGGGTTTCCCTATGAGATACCCCTTAACTCAAATTCTTTTCCTCCTCATAAAAATTCATGAAGAGTTCTTGAAAATTAAAAGCCACTATTCCCAATGATTGTAATCACTGAACCCCTAAGACAACATCAACACCACCCATTGGGATAGTAATCATTGGACTATTCAATACATATTCGTCCATAGTAAGATTGATATTATGGTGCTGGAAATATAAAGTAATTGAGAACTTTGACTAATTTACAGTTAATGAAATTATGAGTACTACCAGAATCAACCAACACTATTACCTTTTTGTTTTTGATATATCCTTTGATCTTGAGAGTTTGAGGAGTGCCAATTCTAGCCAATGCATGACAAGAATGGAGGGAGTAATCTCTTCCATTTCTTTAGCTTTAGATGGTTCCTGTTCTTTTGCTTCATCTTCACAAGTTATGTAGAATAATTTCTTTTCACCACACTTATGCCCCTTACTATACTTGTTGTCATAATTAAAGCATAGATCTTTTACTTTTCTTTCATCCATTTGTTGAGGTGCGTTATCGGAAGGAACATTATTCTGTCTATAGGTGTTAGAGGTGGTCCTTTTAGTAGCCAACGCCATGTCTTTACTTTCAAATTTCCTTGCCAACATGAAGACCTTCTGTAAGAATGATGGTTCGAAGAGACACACTTCATGTTGAATGTTATCCTTCAAGGTTTCAATAAAGAAATCCAATAATTTATCATTTGGTATGCCCTTCACTCTAAAACAACTTTTGAAATTGTTGAATGTGCTCAATTATTGGACCCCTTTGCCTTAGATTTATCGATCGGGTAAAGAAGGAATTACTCTTAACATCATCATGATATGATATCAATTCTTCTCTAAAAATAGACCAAGAGATAATGGAGTTTTTTTTACATTCACAAAGCCATGTACCACACAATTTTCTCAGGTTCTAAATATAAAGATGCAATAATTACCTTTTGTAGATTTGGCACTTGGTGTATATCAAAGAATTGCTCCATCCGGAACATCCATGTTATGGAGTCCTTTGAATCAAACTTCCTCATGTCAATTTTGGGGTGTTGGATACCCCTTGGGGACCATCCCTGATTACTTCCATTATTAGAATCAAATCCTCTTGGAGTATGATTATTAATGAAAGGTTGTTCAACATGGACACTATCTTTATCTTCCTTAGTACCCTGGGACACATCTTCACCTTTAGGGTGATTTTCCTTTGGACTTTGTATGAGCTTAGCAATCCTTTTCATTTCCTCCATCAACTTATTCTCTAAATTAAATAAATCAACCGTTCTCACAGTCCCTTTAATTAGATCTTTCAACTTGGACACCTGAAAAGATAGGTCTTCACTTTCATTGAAGGTCAAGGATGAATCCTTTGGTGGTTTGAGTGGAGTGTGAATTTTTCCACCACCTTTGGTTCCATGTGGAATAATAAAAAGATATATCTACAATCTTTATCACACCTTTGAGATCAACTAAAATAGATCCTTCCACTAAAAGTTATTCAAATTTAAAATGGTGTACCTTTTTCAAACCCTAATTTGGGGATTGATTTGCTAGCTGACCTTCCAACCGAGGTAACTCTGAAATTTTGGCCCCTTTGCTTCTGAAACTTTTTGTTGCAGTAGCCTAATATGTCTTCCTTTCAATGCCACATGTATGACCTAATTTTGATGTGCCAATAAAAACTTATGGTAGTTTTCCCAACACGTGTTATTTTTGGCCCTTTCAGAAGAGCGAAAGTGTACGGCCTGCCATGTGTCCAATTTTTTGTATATGATTATGAAATTGCTACCATAGATACTGTGGTACATCTTATTTTTGATGCAATAGGTCTTATGCAATTTGGATCTCACATGCTCTAGATATAACAGTTTTGCCTAGAACGCCTGTTTGAGATTAGTTTTTGGACTAGTCAGAAACCCTAACTTCCAAAAAGTATAATTCCAAAATTGTAATGAATTAGGATATGAAACTCGTACCAGAGATAGGTCGCTTTGTCCTCTGCATCCCTTGTGAGTTTTGGTGTCTAAAACGTCATAGAAAAAACTTATAGCGAAAATGCCAAGATGAATTGTTTTGGAAGCATCCAAGCTCTGATACCAAATGTCACGCAACAAATTCCCCAAAAGAGCATAAATAGACAAGAAAGAGTAATCCACGCCTTAATAATGAAGAAAATAGATGATTAGCAAGTTTCTTCGAGGGGGGCAACCTCCTTATACAATGTACTAAGTACACAAGACAAGACAATACAAGATGATTCAAATGAAAAGGTCTCCTTGATGTATATAGGAGACAAAGAGGTACAATTATAACTAATCGTCACAAGCCGACATTAATAATATAACAACACTAATATAAAGTGCCCAATTTAGGGGGGAATGGGCCACAATTTAGGGCTTAACAAAAATCAAGGCCCCACTGTTGGAAAGGGGCTTGTACTATAACTCTATCAAAGGGTAATGATGGCAATCTCTGTTTTCTCTCTAAGTGTTGGCAAGGATCACATGCCTTGACATAAGCATAGGTGTCAACAAAAATGGTAGGCCAATTGTTGAAATTTGTACCAAGGAAGTGTTCTCATAGTGACTTTTGCCTAAGTCACTAAAAAGGGGACAAGTTACATAACTCTTGCATTAATTGCTTGAGAAAAGTAATTAGTGTCACTTTAGAGTTATAAAGTGACTTTTCAATTTATTTAAGTTGTGGTTGAGAGAAAAAATATTTAATCGGGAGAAAAGTGACTTTTCTCATCCATTGATGAGAAAACACTAGATTAAATGTGGGCCCTTGATCTAGTTTCCTTTCAGCTACCCCAGGAAGGTGAAATGAAAAGACAAGGAAAAACAATAAATAAGGAACCCCATTCCTCATTTATTCACACATCCCAACAGAGTTGGAGAAGTGGAGATTATTCCAAGAGAGTTGGAGAGCAAGGTCAAGTTGGAGTTTGAGAGACAGACGGTAGCTGTCTGAGATAGAAGCTCGATTCCCAAGACAATAATCTGTATAGTAGTTCTGGGCACATTTTTCGAGAAGAAAACCGTGGCACGCATTTCCAGGCAACAACACGAATTTTGAGAAATCCGTATAGTCCATACAATGTTTTCTGTGGCTGAGATAGCACAGAAATCGAGGAAGATTTTTTTTGGGTTCAGTGGGCACAATAACTGAGGTAACCATACCGTACAGGAAACACATTTTTCAAGGTAAATTTTGTACTATACTGTTCAACACAGAAATCAAGACAGTTTATGCACAAAAATCAAGTTTGTTATGGCACTATTTTCGAGGCTGAAAAGTTGTCATCTGGTTGAGATAAGTTTGGCTTACTGAGTTTAATAATTGCTGTACTTCTTTACTGCTATACTATTTTGAGAAGAAATAATAAAGAACATCTCTCTCACAGGTTTTCCCCAGTTGGGGTTTTTCCTGGGCAGTTTTGCCATAAATTTCTGTGTCTGAAATGTGAATTGAAGAATGTGTTATCTGCTCAGATTTAATGTGGTAGAGCTTTTCTTTGTGCTTTAGGTTCAGATTGTTCATGAGTAATTCTTTATTGCAGCAGCTAGTAAACAAGAATTTAAATATTGAACTGATATCTGTGCATAACCTAAAGTCTGTTAGAGAAGTGAAATTTCTACACCAATAACTTGACCACATGATCTTGTGGGCTGTGGTCTTGGTTGAAAAGTGGCCCCAACATGATCCTTCTCCACATTTTTCCTACAATAAATCTATGGACTTAGGTGGTTCAATGCACCTAAGGATAACCCAAATGGTTGACAATAGTGACTGGAGGATGCATAACCCATGAAATTATGCATAATCGATGAAATGATCCTTTATTGCAATAAATATCTGAACTTTGGTGGTTCAATGCACCTAAGGATAACCCACATCGCTGACAATAATGATTGGAGTATGCATAACCCATGAAATTATGCTTTCCTGCAATAAATATTTGGACTCAAGTGGTTCCATGCACCTAAAGATAACCCACATGGTTGACAATAGTGATTGGAGGATGCATAACCCATGGAATTATTCTTAGAGAGAGGTACATGAAGCTGGGTAACCTTAGCTTTCTTTTCAAGTTGAAAATTTCTTCTAGGAGAGGGCTGTCTTGGTTGGCATAGTTGCTGATTTATAGGGGCAACCCATTTATTTTGCAGATTTTTCCCTAAACAAATCATTTTGTTGTTAAAGTCTTGCAGCAGATCCATGAACCTTGTTGACATCTCATCATTCCAACTCCTTTCTTTTTCGGCTTTTGAATTGTTCTTCCTTGTGGATAAAAGTGTTTGGAGGAGTTGGGATGAATTTCCTTAGCTGTACCCATATTTTTTCTATTTTCATTACAGCAACAAGAGCACCTTCAGAGTTCCTCATGTCCTTTTTCCGAAGTAAAAAATTGAAGGATTCATCAAATGCATTAAAGTAATAAAGCAAAGTAGATTCTTCATTAGGACGTACATGCCTAGGAATCCGAGTATAAAGATTAACGAAACGCATATTGAATTAGAAAACAGATTAATTTTCAATTTTTTTGGGTGGAGTGCAACTTATCCAACAAGGAAGCATTATTTTATTTGTAATTCCATTTTTCTGTAAATCTCCTTTCTTGTCCATCGATGGATGCGTTGGGTGGAGACTTATGCCATGTTCGTCCATAGACTTGTACCATTTTTTTCGATGAATTTTCTTAGCTGTACTTGTATTTTTTTCTATCTTCATTGCAAGAACAAGAGCCCCTTCTAAGTTCCTCACGTTCTTTTTCCTAAGTAAAAAACTGAAGGATTTATCAAATGCATCAAAGTAATAAAGCAAAGCAGATTCCTCATTAGGACGTACATGCCTAGGAATCCGAGTATAAATCTTAATGAAACAATTATTGAATTAAAAAACATATTCATTTTTGTTTTTTCGGGTGGAGTGTAATTTATCCAACAAGGAAGCATTATTTTGTTTGTAATTCTATTTTTTGTAAATCTACCGATGGATGCGTTGGGTGGAGACTTGTACCATGTTCGTCCATCCTCTTAGAGAGTTTTCACGAACATTTTCGTTACCACATTTTCATCCTTGACTTCCAAATCATCCACAAATTTAAAAAATGTAGTCAAATAATCGTTGGCAGATATTGCATTGTAGCATAAATTATAGGTGTAAACCTAATTGTCGGAACTACCATTGCACTAACTTGAGGGGAAACGATTGCTGAAAAAGCAGTGGCTAAAGGTGAAGAAGATGAGCTTGCCACATAACTTACCAAAAGAGCTAAATTTATTGTAGATGCACTTACCATAATAATTGTAGGTGTTGGCAAAGCGATTGACATCATGGCATAGCCATGAGATCAACTTGCCTACCTTACCATCATCCCTTCTTTGGAACATTCATAAAATGGGATTTAACCCAACTATAGTTTCCTTTTCTGTCAGAATGACATAGGTTGCATTTTATCAATGTCGTACTCCCTTCATGGTGGAATTGCTTTTGTCCCCTCCACTTATTTCCATGGTGGATATTGAGGATTTGATGATGCCATTTTGGTTGGAGAAATAAGTGGAATGGAGAAATGATAAATATGAAAATTGAAACAAAGAACTTAGAAAATTTGCCAAGGTCCAATCTGTTAATTTTCTAGACTCAGATCCAATCAACAGGTCCTGTAATTCACTGGTAATTATTAACTGAAAATACATTGAGACTTAACAAAATTACTTAGCGAAAAAACAAAGGAAATCATCAACCATTTGACACAAGTTTACCCTGGAAAACCCTAACCGAAGAAAAACCTGCAACAAATGATTTTATTAAAGAAAATAATGGGCTCCTATCTTGGGATAATGACCCTCTTGAGGAATATACAAAACAACAAGTATCCTAGCATGGCCCTCTTGAGGAATATACAAAACAACAAGTATCAAAACAATAATGGCCCACGATTTGACGGTTGTTGATGCTATTTCCTAGGCGTCACAGCCCACAACTGCCTCGTCACTTGATCGTTGGCGGTGCCGTTTGCTGTCACAGCGTTTTTCCATGATCTCTGCTAGTAACTGCGTGGCTTGTGGCACTCGACCTCCTGCCACTTTTACACTTCGTCCAGTAGCTGCTCCTGGCTTCTGCGAGTCTTGCGTGTAATCAGAGGCCAACATTTGAGTCGGTTCCTCCAACTCGAGTGGTCGTTCAATCGTAGGGTGGATTTTTTATTATTATTTCTCCTAAATCTTCGTCAAACCATGATTTTATGCTTAGAGCAACCTCGGCTCTGATACCATGTTAATTTTCTGAACTTGATCAGATTAACAATTCCAATAATTTACTAGCAATTATTAACTGAGATTACACTGAGACTTAACAAAATTATGCAACGGAAAAACACAAGAAACCATCAACCATTTGACACATATTTACCCTGGAAAACCCAAATTGGGGATAAACCAACAACACATGATGATTTTATTAAAAAGAATTACGGGCTCCCATCCTGGGATAATGGCTCTCCTAAGGAATATACAAAACAATAAGT
The DNA here is from genome assembly GCA_027924585.1 of Larix kaempferi. Lineage (NCBI taxonomy): Eukaryota > Viridiplantae > Streptophyta > Pinopsida > Pinales > Pinaceae > Larix > Larix kaempferi. Next base: position 24,605,077 of record BSBM01000632.1, on the reverse strand, counting down.
AGCCTAGCCTATCACAATTGGCTGCTACTTCCTTTGTTGCTCCTTTGCTCCATTCCTGACCCCGACCCTCACACTTGGATGGAAGTCCTTCTCCACCCACTCAATGAGATCTCATTCACGCATTTGTGTGACTGTTGTGTCACCTCCTTACCTTAGGCTTCCTTTTATAGCATCTCAATGACCAAAATACCTTGGGCCCTAAGTCACTTTTCAGTCATTAGCCAACATTAAGTTAATAATGTGCTTTTCTCAAGTTAGACTTATGAAAGAGATACAAAAAGTCTCTTGCTCCTCAAGCAAGTTCCTAGAGGAATATGGACGTCTCTTGCATGCCCGACACTTGCCCTATGTAGAAGTACCTGTTCGATGCTACAAAAATCAACATAATTTGGAAATTCAAAGAGTCAAGACAAAGACAAATACTTGACTCCTTTAATGCTGGACTGTTTCTTCCTTACTGTTGGGTTCTTCCTCCCCTCTCACCCTTCGCTGTTGGGTTCTTGGTCCCCTCTCTTCCTTCACTGTTGGACTATTAAGAATCAAACCATTCACTATTGTCATGGAAAATGTTGGGTTGTCCCCCTTTGCTTGTTGGATTTCTCTCCTTCATTGCTAGGATAGAAATGAGGTAAATGGGGGTGGTTTTGTGTGTTTAAAATGACATTAGGGCTTTTGGAAGGGGTCCCACCTTTTCCCTTACTGTTCTGCTTGGTTTCCTCTCTATTGAGAGAAATAAATCCGTAGGTCGTGTGGACATCCCCTTTATCATGCCCATTTATGGGTTGCAATGTCCCCCATGGGCACTATGTCCCCTTTTTTTTAGGGTACGACGTCCCCCATTGGGGCCATGTCTTAGGTTCTTCAAGGGGAAGTCCCAGACGACTCCGACCTTGTTTTGGGGACATCTTCAGGGGGAAGTCCCAGACGACCACATGTACTTGGTGTGGGAATGCACATCTTTCTCTTGAGTTTGGGTACCCATGCAACATAGTTGTGCATAAATGTATCAGTGATTCACTATAGGATCAATATGCTAAAAGATCAATTGAAATATTTCCTAGTCCTTGAAATTACTTGTATTCTAAGATGCAGATCTACTTTGTATGTGTTGGTAGCTACAATCTTTTTGACATGAATCTATTGTGTATTTTTTGTGGCCGTGCTTATTGCATTTTCATATTTCATGGATCCGCAGTGTATTTGGTTTGGTGGTCATGATGATTTCATAATTGACTATGGGTACGCTTGCCTCAAGGAAGGTTTAAATCGGATATCTTGGTTTCTATTTGAAGGATGTTTTAATCTTAGGGTTGGTGAAGCTCCTCCTTAGCCCACTTGTTGACATCCCTATGTTTAGAATGCATTTTGACAATTAGTGTCAATCTTGACCTCATATGTCGGGAGGCTTATGTTTTTTTTTTGTAACTAGGGGAATCGGCAACTGGGGACTGGGCTGGTACTCGCGTGACACGGGGTCCAGGGATCCAATCCCGCTACCACTATACCCCCAGGTGCCCCACACACCCCGCAAGCATGAGACATGGGTAAAGCCAGGTGTGATTTGAACTCGTGATCTCCATTTACAACTGTGACTTCATAACAACTCAATCGCCAATGAGCCACACCTGTGCGGGGTCGGGAGGCTTATGTTATCTAAATGTGTTATTATTGATTTATGTGAGAATGCTTGAGTTTAATGTTTAGAGGTGGATTAGTTTTTTTTAAAGTAACTTTTATATTTGACCATATGCTTTGTTAATATTATGAAAAAGTGTTTAAAATTGTATTTTTTTTAAGCATGTGCAGGGACAAGAAGGACATTGCGGCGATAGCTAGATCGAACAAACATAATCAAGAACCTTGGACAAATGTTGAAAACAAGGGTTTTGCTCTTACCCTTATTCCCAGATTTGTTTATTGACTTCCATGTAGATCTAATTAAGCTTTGATTAAGAATTTGGATTGACGTTTGTTGATGCACTTTTTCCATTCATCGAAAGGATTAACTTTAGCATGTAGTTGTATCCATCCACAACAATGAGGTGTCATCTTCGCAGCAACAACAACAACAATAATATTAATAATAATCTTTTTTTAAGGTCACAACCAAACCAGACACCAATTTGGTGTATGAGACCCCCTTGTTTGTGGGACAAGAGACCCCCCCTTTGCGCAACGATGTAACTGCTAAAGTCTATAGAGGTATACATACCCTGCCCCCCTCCGCAAATGAACCTATGACCTCTTAGGAGGAAACACACGTTCTTAACTGTACAACTAAGTTATAACATTATATTAGAAAGTTATAATATTAGATTAGACAAAGATGGCAATGTGGCATGAAATTAAGGATTTCTATAGCATGCGAAAAGACTTGTAACATCATGCAACTTTCTTAACTAAAGCCTTAGTTTCTTTTTTGACGACCTTTAGTTTTTACAAAATTTACAAAATATTCATAACTATAAATTAAAATTAGTAATTATAATCAAAATAGATTTTACATTATGAAATTTGTATGATCTTTACTTAAGAAATTTACAAAATATTCATAACTAGTAATTAAAATTAGCAGTAACAAATAAATATAAAAATGTATGATCAAACATAATATTATATTGTTCGTAAAACGTGAGTGTAATTTATTAAATTACACCATGTGTATTTTATGATGGATTACTTTACCATTTTTTTATATAGTTTAGTTGAACTCATAATTCTAATGTTGTCATTGTAATGTTTTTTTTTAACAAAAATGGTTAAGAAGCTTTTATAAAAAAAGAGAAAAGAGAAACAAATGTTACCAAGTTTTGAAGATAGACTGATCTCAAGAGAGAACTATGTCCATGACTCTTTGTTTATCTTCAGCCAGTCTATACTTATCCTGATATTTTCCTATTCTATGGAAACTATATCTCCTTTACATTCTGCCCAAGGAGGATTTTTGGGCTACATCTACTACTAGCAAGACCAAAATTGCTGCTGTCCTACTTCTTACATACAAATCTCGAAATAATGTTGTTGTTAGTATAATCTTGAATTATGTTTAGATTTCACTGAAAATGAGGAAGTTTGGTATGTGTTAAATGATCACTTTGTGTGAATTGTTTCATCAACCGAAAGAAAAAATTCTTTCACAATTTCCTTTGAAAAAGATTTGTTGGTTTTAGATTATATGTCGCATGTTGAACACTTTATTCATATCCACTGAATTCGTAATGAGGAAATGAAAGAAGAAAGCTGTGAACAAGAGGCCATGGTTGGTCATTCCATTGAAATTCAAACTTATTCATTTTCATTCGAACTAGGAAAGACACGTCGGCCTTTGTCCTTTTCATGCATGAAGACTACGAAAATGTAGGAAGATATGATTGGGAAGTTGAATACTTAGGATTGATAGTAGGACTCTTTTCATAGAACTTAATACGATGTTTTTCATTGTCTCTAATCTCCTTGGATGAAGGTGATTTATACTTTCAATGATGGCATAAAAAATAAAAGTCTTCATAGGCATCTTGACAATGGTGGGATAAGTCTTAGATACATACAAAGTAGGTGGGGTGGCAAGTTCAATTCTAGATCACCCATAGAGAGTTGGAATTTTCGATTCCACCACCCACACATAGACCATAATGGGACACTTGTAAAAAAAACGTTAAGTATAGTGGAGAGGGTTAATGGACTAGTATATTTGAGATGTTTTTTTCGAAAGTCCACTATATTCTTTAACAACAAATAATGGGGTAAGAGACTTGCCATTTATTAGACTCATAAATGCTATTTTTCTTTCTATCCTTCCTATATATGCATAAGGGAATGACCAATTTCCCTTACCTACTCATGCGAGGGTCGGGGATTCTACATACATGAGCCATAATCAAGTCGAAGAAGAATATGTGGTAACCAATGCTTTGTAAGAGGTAATAGAATGGGAGTTTGACAAACTAAATCTGTATTGATCCTCTTCTTCTTCCTCAAGATTGTGGAAGGAAATTGCACAGATAGGTCCATCTTTGTCTGGTGATGTTAATTATACATTAGTTACTGTCACCCTCTTGTTTATATTTACTTAGGAGTTGGGTTCGATTGAACTTGATTTGATGAAGATGAGGAGGAAGACATGGGTGGTTATCATGAACATATATGGAACAATCTTTTCGAGTGCCTTTAGATGATGATATCAAGGACCAGAATTTTAAAGATGAGGTTGAGGACATGAAAAATTACGCTCGTTTATGGTATTTCAATCAAGACTAGACATGTGAGTGGTGTGAAATATGGTATGCATGTCTTTTTTTTTAGATCATCACCCAAAATATTTTCTTTTTAGAAGTTGCTTTGTCTTGTTTTAATTTGAACTCCAATTGAACATAATTTTTAATAAATACATCTCCATGGAAAATCATACATTCAGATTAGACATTCTGAATGTGAGTTTATTGAAATATGTGTTCAATTGGAGTTTGGATTAAAGATAGATTTGCAATAAAATTCAAACATTTCAAGACATGGCAACTTGTGGAAATAAAATGTTTTGGGTGATGATCTGAAACAAAAATGCATGTATACCATGCTTCACTCCACCTTGATGTTTAGCATTGGTTGAAAGACAATAAATGTGTGTAGTTTTTTAGGATTCTTAATGCCATCACCTAAATTATGGTTTTGAATGTCGTCATCTAAGGGACAATAAGAAAGATTGCTCCACATATTTTCACAAATACGTAAACTGCAACCCTTGTCTTGTTCTCATTTTCGTCAAGTATAAAGTTTGTGCAATTGGATCCAATTTTCAAGAAACATATAAATGGGTGGATGACTAAAAATAAAGTTTAGTTAATGCCATGATACAAGGATGGAGGCATCTTAGAATTTTTCCCACCATGTTGAAGAAGAAGAAGAGCAATAGAAGTTAAATTTGTCAAATTCTTAATAGTATTACCTTTTGCAAAACATCAGTCACCCATCTTCTTCTTCGACTTTGACTATGCTCCATGAAAGTGGAATTTGCAACCCGGATATGAACAAGTAAAAGGTAGTGGTATTTCCCTTAGCCTTTTCTCGCAAGGCTATAGAAAGGAAAGTGCCATTTGTGACTCTCTAAATTGTTAGGCCTACCCCTTTATTTGTTGTCAAGGAGTATAGTGAACCATTCAAGAAAATCATTTCAAATATGTCACTTTCCACTATCCTCACATTTTTGGACAAATGTTTTGTTATGATGTGAAATTGAAAATTTTTACCATCTATGGGTGTTTTGATTTCCTGCTCGATTACTTTGTATGTCTCTAAAGCTTCTCTCTCCACTACTAAGATGCTTGGGATATGTTTGGTCTTGATGCTATGGTTGGAAGTCTTAACTACCTTCCTATGAGTGAATTGCAAGCATTGAAATGCATCATATATAGTCATAAAAAAAGAGTTTTGTTGGGGACCCTATGTATTGAAATACTCAAGCATATATTCATGCATTTGTTTGTTTTTCATGTTTGAAATAAATGACATGTTGTGGGTGTCTTATCAAGTTTGGATAAAAAATTAGTAAACTCGATTTTAATTTAGAATGACTAACCAGGGGCTGTTGTTTGCAACATTTTTCATCCATTTCTTCATTACAAATCCAGTGGATGTAAATAAAACATTCAACATGACACCCAATCCAAAACCAACAAATTTTTCCTAGTAACAATTGTGATAGAATTTCCTCATTCTGTTGATAAGACAATTCACATAGGTGGTAGTTGAGCATTCATTGGATTTCCTCATTTTGGTGAAGTCTAAACACAATTCAAGATTACAATGACAATGTTGGAATTCTAATTAATGAGAAGGACAACAAGATTAAAGTGACGACATTAAAATTATGATCGTGTGTTGAACCAAACTATATAGAGGAAGTTGGTGGGGTCCATCGTAACAAACTTATTTTCTAATTTATCTTCACTCACATATTACTAATAATAGAAGATTATGTTTAAATGTAAATTTGTAGGTTTATTTATAGATATATTTTATTTGTTATTACTAATTTTAGTTTATGATTATCATAAGCTCCAACTCTAACCACGCCCCACTCTAGAGAGAGAGAGGAGGAGGAGGATTTGATAGTGATTTTAACTACCTCTTGGTGTAAAGTCCCCACATACATCTTATTTTTGCCTTGTTGAAGAACTGGACATAACTGCCATTAACATGGTAAAAAGAATCCTAACATGGCAGTCCTAATTAACATGCTAAATGTTGATTAATTTTTAAAAGAAAACAAAATTGTACTTAAAAATAATAGCAAAGTCGGCCAGCTTCCAATGTGGATTTAATAATAATAATTAACTAATCCACACTGTAAGGTCGGCGCATTTATAAAACAAATTAAAATTAAATAATTTATTGCTAAAACTAGGTCGGCCCAGGATTTTTTTTGAGTGGAAAATGAGTATAAATACCCAAACGAGCTCTCTCAAAAAAACAAAAAAAACATGAAGCATCCTTCTCAGAAATTCGGGTTTAACAGAGGCAGAAATTCGGACTGCAGAAATTCAGACTGTGGCAGAAATTCGACTGAGGCATTTTCGGTGGCATTTGGACAGACTATTTATGGGCATCCTACTGACCTTGTGGACAGTCTTACTCCTTTCTCTAGCATCTGAAGGCCGCAGTACACAATATTTACTTGTGATGTATGAAGATGTTTACACAGATCTTTAAGTTTGATATCCATAACTCAGGATGATCTGGGTTTCCACAGCAGTTAACAGGGTGTCAAGCATTCAGTTTAAACTTTGTGTTATGCCACAGCATTCAAGCAAATTAAGTTGGGATCGCCGCAGTATACAAAGACAAATTTATTGAAGCTATCTGCAGATCTCTGTACATACTTAATGTTCTATGCAAGGAAGGAAGAAGCCAGTGTTACCCTGTCAAGCATACATATCACTATTACAAAGCCACTTACAGTGGCAATCAAAGGAGCACATACAAGTGAAAGTCTGAACTTGTTCAAGCAAGGATATCAGGTATGTAAAAGTTAATCTTGAAGACAAGTGCAATTTTTGGTCAGTGTTAAAAGTTCTGATAGCTCAGAGTTCAAGCAAGCCTTGAAAAACTACAGCGATGAAGGCATGTTCAAGCAGTCTTGATTTAAGTAAGCACATAATCTTGCAAACATCATTATAGTCACGTGTTAGCATTGGTTGGCTAAATCATAGTGCCTACATGTGCTTAATCAAGTTGAAAAGGTCAACCTCTAGAGTTTTATGATGACATTCTTTGTGACTAAGTATTGACTTGATAAGATATAATGAGTGAAAGATTGATTTGGTGATGAGACAAAAATTAGCAGCTGATCAGATTGACTACATGATCAGTTTATCAGGTTGACTATATGAGTAGTTTAGCAGGATGATCGTATGAACAGTTGAACAAGTTAGCACAAGTTGACCGCCTTGACAATGACAGTTGAATGACATCCATTGGGTGACAGTGATATGCACAGTAACTTGTATGTTCAATGATACATGCATGAAATATTTACACAGTGGCATGTCCAGTAAAATACACTCAGTGGCATGACATTTAGTACACAGTAATATATGTATGATGAAACACAGTGATAATATCACACAGTGATAGATGCTCAGTTTATGTATGAAGTGCTAGAGATGTTTGCTCAGTTTGATTTGCTCGGTGTTGTTTACACAGTGATACTCAATGATGTATGATGAAAATACAATGTGTGATGATATACAATTATAAATGATGCAATGATGACAATAGTACAATGTTGAATAGTGGTAATGAGGAGTGAGTACATTGATTCAGTTAAGCAGGTTATATGAGCAGATTCCTTAACTCAGATTGGCAGAGTTGTATGAGTAGTTATTTTGACTTAGGTGGACCGAGTTTCGAAAACAGTTGGTTAAACTCAAATTGACTGAGTCGGATGATGTGTGCAATTTGATTGGTACAGCCAGATTGGACAGATTGATTGTATATGTTGACGAGCAGTGTGACAGTTGATGTGCAGTGGTCAGTAGTGACAGTTGATGTGTAGTGGTCAGTGGACAGTAGTGGTCAGTAGTGACAGTTGTTGTGCAGTGTTGTACAGGTGTTGGTCAGCAGGTCCATGGGATTAGTGCGGTTGTGGTTCAGTAGTTCTATCTTCATATCAGGGTGGTAGGACAGGGCAAGGAAATCTAGGGAGATAGGGCTTCTTAAGGTTGTAGCTGGAGAATTGAAGTCATTGTAACAAAGGGGGTTGTTTCCTCCTTCCAGTTGTTGTTGGAAAACTATTATTATAAAGGCTTCTGTGGTTTTTCCCCAAGGACATGGGTTTCCATGTAAAAGTCTTGTGTATTGTGTTTTGCTATGCTTCCTATGTGATGATGAGCTATAATTGTTGATATAATGATAATAACATACTTTGCATAATATTGAATAAGTTGTTGATGATTGTTAAAGTTGAAAAAGAAATAAAGCTATACACACTGTTCATCCCCCCCTCTCAGTGTGCTTGGTGTGTCCAACATGAAAGGTACTGGCCCTAGATTGCCTTCTGGGCACCAGTTTTGAAACAATCTTAGCTTTGTTTCCAGCTACAGTCCATAGGTGCGACTAAGCAAGTAGGCTTAACCTCTTATTTCAAGAAGTAGCTACTCTCCCAGTCACTAATCAATGTCAAGGATGGAGAGCACTTGTTTCAAGTCTAGGGAGTAATCTTCCGGTGACTAGACCTACCTTACCTGCACTCAATCCACCTGGATCTACATGCAGAAAGAGATCAACGGGGTCAACAACCTTTTGCCACATACATAAGGGCAGAGGCACCAGGGAAGACATGGAGGCCATCCTAACAAAGAGGTCACAGAGGGGGAATGTCCTTGAGTCACTTAGTTGTATCTAGATCAATAGGGATTTGTATCATCCAAGGTGGATGGGGGAAAAACGGACAAGGTCAACATGGTAAACCAAAGGGTCAGGTAATGATCTAAGCAAACACTATGGAGTCCTGCTAGAGAACAAAATGTATATAACAAACAAACTAACACAGAATAATCATCATACTTATAAAATAATCACAAGTTGTAAAATAAATCCTAGTGCAAGTCAGTTTATCAACATCACATATAATCATCCATAAAAACAAATATCCTCGGGACACACTATTTGACACATAACTGCAGAATGTAGGATACATCATAGGCACATCATGTGAGTCACTGTAAGTCAAGATCCAATCCTTTGTCCAATAGTGGAGAAATCCACTATATGCAAGGTTTCAAAATGTATGGCAAGGGATCCCAAAATCGGTTGTTGGATGACTTTGGGCCCTACTCTGAAACTCTATCCCCTCAATTGATCCAACTATAATCTAAAAAATGAATCCCAACCATATGCAACAAACGATTTGTCTCTGGTGCTCAATGCCATGGACTGTTAAAAAACTTGGTTTGCTCTAGCAAAAATAAAGAGTAAATCCCCCTTACAAAATCCGTGATGACATGTGGCTCCATGGGGGACAAGTGGTCTAAGGGAAAGAGCACTTGAGAACCTCAGAATCTCTGGTCCACAACATCTCTCTATGAACAAGGTACCTACACCTACAAAATGCCAATGCTATACCCCTCTCACAGACCGATCGTTAGCACTCGATATATACAAAAATAAAGAAATGAAACTAAAATAAATTGAAGTTATGAACTTAAATTAAAATGCTCAAAACTTTCTAAGTATTAACTAAAAACAAATGCTAACTATCGAAACACAAATACAAAGACATAAAAGAAACACGTATGCAGGAAGACAAAAACTAAACTAGGAAATCAAAAGCTCACAATTGTCTTATACTAACGTGTCGCAATGGTAAAACCAACCAATGTTTGATTTGTGATATATCGCCTAAAAAATCTATCATGGATAGAAGTTATCAAGAGATAGCCATTCACGGAGGATAAATGATACATGTGTCCATCAAATCGTTCCACCGTAAATGGGCCTGGTCACAAATTCTTATGTGGTTTTGACATGTATCAATAAACAGGGTTCCACAGGACAACTTGGTCTTGATAGGTGAATCTATGGTGGTTCACTATTGTTGGGATACAATTAATGTCGCGACATTCCACCAAGTTAACATTTGCATTACCTTGTGCCATAGGATGATTGGGCAAGTTTCTTCCATACCCCTCATCTATTGATCCAGGATCGAACCCAACTTGTCCACCATCTAAGGGAATCACAACTCTACCCACCCAAAGCTCTCTGACCTCTTCTTTTTCTTCCCAAGGCCATGTGGCCACACCTCTCAACGTTGATTGCTTAGAAAGATATGTTGAAGAGATTTCATAGTCGAAATGCTTCTAGGTCTATTGTCTTGTACAACTAGACGAGGTGAAGGTGGGGGTGAATCCCCATTTCGTATACTACAACCCTCACCTGTAGGCACAAGGAATTTCTCGGCAATAGTAGCCTCAATAAAGTCTCATGATCTGTGGTATGAATGTGTGTTGCCCTTTGACTTGCACTATCTTAAATATTGCTCACAATTACATCTGTTGGGGGCTCATAAAGGCCAAGGATATGCTCAGGAGGCAATGGTGGGTCCAACTCTTCTTCTTCACACCCTTGGAAAATGTTCAAGTTATTCAAGGAAAAATCGTCCCTCGACGCATCTACATTAAAGCATCATTTGCCCATGCATTTAGGGATCCTTCCCTTCTATGTGCAACTGGTTCACTTGCAAGGTCTAAGTTACTCTGGATCCCACACTCTCTTCAGGTAGCGGTAGCCATGGTATCCTCAATTAACTCACTAGGGGTTATGAACGTACTTTCACTTCTTCTTGGGGAAACACTCTTAGTACGAGTAGCCTCATTACGAATAACCCCCTCTTGCTCGAGCTCATCATTCATTTGGGAAAATGAAATATCATCATTGGGCTCATCTTCTTTAGAGTCGGTGGCAATATCTAAATGAAAATCCTCATGAGGAGGATTGTTGCAAAGCATATACTCCATCAAAATCATTCTAGACGTAACATTTGGAGGAAGGCGTCCCAGCCTCCAGGACCCTTGTATCTTCCACTGATTGAGTTGGCAAAGAATCATGATCATTTGGAACTGTCACAGATCCAGTATCAGGAATATGTTGATTGGGACCATCCCCCAAACAATCATTTGTTTCATTTAACCTCAACGTCTTGTCTTTGCAAATCAATAGATCTACCAATCTCTACTCTCGTAATGGACGTAGTGCTATTGGATTATTCTAATTCAGGCAGTGGGGAAAACCCAAGAGTGACAGGGTGTTCTCCAGAAGTCACCGCGCTTGGAAAACTGTCAACCCTATCCGCTGGTCCTTACAACATTTGATATAAATATAATTGCGGGTTCAGATCACTTGAAGAATTGGAATCCCTACTAGATACAATCACCTCAGATGGATGGAAAGGTATTGTTATCACAAAACTTGTAGTTGTCTCTAAAGTTATCCCATCCAGGATGGTAGAGGTGTAGACAACTAAAGAGATGACCCAAGAGATGCCACAGTTCCCAATGCGACATGGGTGTCATGTTAACCGAGGCACTCTTCACTTTAGATCAAGCCTAAGCAATATCAAGGGGGAGACCCTAGCTTAGCTAATGAAGGCTAGCAAATTCAATCTAGACCTCCTAGGGAAATGTGATGATAAAAGAAAAGGAAACCAAGATGAAACAAGATCTAGATCTAGGATGATAAGTGGACCCAAGGTGGTTAGGGCTTGGTTGAAGAGGCTTAAGGAAAGGACAAATGTTCAACCTAGTGTGAGATAGGGTCACTTATGGATTAGGAATGGTAGATCTAGATAGATCTAATGCCAACAAAAGTACCCAAGTGGGGCCCACCCTTAAAAAGTGGAAAATGGTCCAAATGGGGCCCACAAGGTTAAAATCAAAGTGAGATGGCACTAGGGGGTATGCTATAGCATGGATCTATGGAATTGAGAAGGAATAAGCAATATCCACATGTGTGATCTAGCAAAAGACCACTAACCCAAGGAGTGCGACTTGCCTCAAGGAGGACTAGTGCCTTGGATGGAGGGGCAAATGGAGTCAAATGTCCACCAAATTATAGATCGGGATAGTTGAGATGATTATTAAGGTGGGTTTTAATTATCAAGCCCAAGTAATTTCTAGATCTCCATAGATCTGAAAAAAAAAAAAAATGCAAGGGTTTTGATTTTAGGGTTTATGTGACCATTGGAGAAAAGATGGATGGATCTAGATACATACCTTGTAGAACATACTTCAAAAGCTTGTCACCACTTTGCAAATTGATAACCTTCCCCTTGTGTGTATATTCAATATTGTCCTCCTTCCTCCTTCCAAGGTGATGAATTCGCCCTCCTGCTGCAAGACAAGATCAATGAGAAACAAGCCTAGCAAAACAATGACAATAATGATGAAAAGATGAAAGAGAAAGCATCAACTATGTCACTAAGATACAATAATGATACTCCCTGAGACAAAAGGCAAATCCAAGGAAAGATATGGGGTTTCCCCACAATAGCCTCCCTCCAAATCGTCCCCCTCTTCACCAAATCGGCCTCCCTGTAGAAAAATGTTTTGAAGCCCCAAGATCCACAAATGATACACAGAGAAAAGATTGTATATTCAACTTGCAAAAGAATCCATCAAGACAAGAGAAGTAGATCCACAAAATAGTATTTTTATTCCAAGTTTGAAGAGCTCCAAAGGTGCCTTTACAATAGGGGGGTCTCCTCCTTAAATAGGATGAGGAAGACCAAAACCCTAAACCACTTTTGAAATGAGTGGTTCAGATCAAAAGTTACAACAATATAATCAATGGCTAAGATGAGCCAATGCAACATATGACATGGATCACTCACTAAAGGGATGACTTCATGGCTAAAAGGACCCTAGGGGGATGATGCCATGACTAGGGGAGACTAATACATGTTTGTGTCACATAAGATGACTAGGACAAGTGACTAGGAGCACATGGTGGGGCTAGGAGGTATTATTCCCCTTCACTAGCATCACCCCATGGCACAATAATATAACATGTGTGGACTCCACTGACTGCTGCAAACGGATCTGGAAGGAGTGGGATACACCACAGATGACCTCAAAGTAGACCTCATGCCAAAACCTTGCCTCAATTGCCCAAATCGAATTCTTTTATGACCTTTTTATTCCATTTTTTATCCTCCTGAAAAACCATGAAACTGCCCATAACTGATTGTCAGGTGCCTTTGCTGTCAAACTGAGCATGTCATCATGTCCGGAAGGGGGGTAATATGGTAATAACAAGTGGCTGGAACACCCCCTTCCCTGTAGCGCCCTAGGAAACGATTGTCCTCCAATGATCTGGTTGGACAGGCCACACCAGCATGGCCAAACTGGTCAACAAGTGGACAACTGCTCATAACATGCCTGAGAGTGCCTAAAACTGATAGATAAGTGTCTCAATGGATCCAGAAGACTCAAATCCACTACAGATGAGTACCCATACACCTCCTGATAACCTATAGGATCATTTGTAGGGTCCACTACCCGGACAAGTAAAAATATGATGATCTGGTAATAATAATAATCATGACAAACTGCATCAATCATCATCTGAAGCCTGTTCCCATCATATGGAATCATCAAAAAGGTATATAGAATACCATAGATCAACATCATACTCAAAGTGGTCCATCTCATCACGGATCCCAAGGTTGACCGGTCAAACTGATCAAAATATGACCCTGGCAAGCCATCCTGCTGCAACTGCAAATAGTTAAGACATGCTCTCTAAATCATTTTCATAGCAAGACTCTAGAGTAGTAAGCATCATTTCACTGGCCGTTAATAAGTAATTATAGGTTAGTTAAATAATTCACTTTCAAGAAGAATCTCAAGAATATACTTGTTTGTAAACATGATCAAATTGCTAGCAAAGGGTGAAGGCTAAAGACACAAGGCTAGGCTGAGAGGGATGACTTCACTGACTTGACACTGTGATACTTTGGATGAGGGACATGGTGTTATACACTTAAGCATGTGTTGGACAAGGAGTACACTAGGAATGGCGGTGTCTCAAAAATGGATAAGTTGTTCAGAGAAGTGTTTGTTCAACCTTGGAAAAAGTTGTCTACCACTAGAATTGTCGTGAACTAGGTGCCCGACTAACCGTAACTTGAAGTTCTAGGGGACACTTAGAATTAGTTGTCCCTTGCTCCATCTCATGTCATAACCTGTAGGCTCAATGAGGAAAGTTTCACATAAGGTCAGCAATCTTTAGATTTGGCATACATTTAGCCACTGCTTTTTAGAACCTTTTCATTTCATTGAATTTCATGGCCAACAATAATTAGATTTAGCATACATTTATCCATTGCTTTTTAGGCCTGATATGACCCCTTTGGGATTTCACATGTGCTTATAAGCACAACTAATCGCAGCTTACATCCGGGGTGCATTTACATTTCATAGCATTTGAATTTCACTTCAATTTCATAGCCCTCTTCATTGGTCTGTACCAGATATAACAACAATTTTCATATGTAGTACAACTTTGCTTCAGGTTTTAGCCAACACAACTCAAGCAACTAGGGGGACTTCCACAAATCTAAACCACACATCGGGGGAATAGGCTAGAATGATAAAGGCATAAAATCCAACTCACCAAGGGCAAGTTTTGTTGCCAACTCAGAGCCGAGACACAAAATAAACATGGATGCAAGTCCAACACAGAGGCAGAAGCGGGAAAGATCCTCCATATCACAAGTCAAGGTGTAAGTCAGAGTGAAGATCAATATATGGGGAAATGACAGATGGATGAATGGAGACAAGTTAAGATGGTGCCTAAGGTAGCAGGTCGGGAAGACACTAAATGATCATGTTCACATTCATATGAAGGTAAAGACCAACAAGTATAAAACAAGAGTTTCCAAATGTCAGTAATACAACCAATACATATAATCCATAACCAATTTCATTTCAATTTTAATACACTGCTAGATCATAATTACCTTATACCAAGTCAATGCTATCAAAGTGACCTAAACAACAACGTAATAACATCAATGCACATCATATATATACTAGGTCATCAATGAACATCTGTAATATGAACCAACTATAACCGCTAAGAACACTATATCTGAAATACTGAAAACTGCACTGCAATTGTATGGAATAAAAGGCCATATCAGTCATCAAATCTGAGGTCTCAAGGCTCATCCTTGGCATAAGGTCTACTAAATGTCTGATACAAAGATGCTCGGATGTGTGAATGATCATAAATAATGCTGCTCATCATAGCTGATCTCACTGAAAAAGTGTAAAGGAAAAGCTTTGAAAAGTGCAGATATCTGCTCTGCTCACATGCTAGCCCAACTACTATGTGTGTGATAATAGGTATGTTGGCCAATGGACAATACATCATACGATAAGCATGGGAGGTAGGATCCAAACCAATGTTAGCACTAGGGCCTCATTTCACGCGTACCATGGGTATGCGACACATCATCTTCATCATTTCCTCTTCCATATTCATGTGAAGAATCATTCTCAATTGCATCCATAGCCATAAATATTCCATCATGCATCAACTCACCTCGTCTGAAGGTATTCTCCACCCTGTCTTTGACTTCTTCTAAGTGCCCATCATAGAAAGGTTCTCTGTATATACTTATCATCTTGCCATCAAAATTCGGAATGGAGGCATAAGATAATTCCATCTGTATATGCCCTCCTAAACCGACAAACCACTTTCGACACAGAAGCATCCCATGGATCGACGGAAGATCAATAACCACCACGTCCATTAAGGTGGAAATGTCAGGGCATGAAAAGAGATAGGCTCTCAAGTTCTTCATAAGTCCATAAGCCTGGATTTGTCTCGAGTCAATATCGTAGACATTTCTATAAGGCCTAGTAACTTCCAACCCCATAGCCTGCATGACCTTGAGAGGCATTATGTTCATGGAAGCATCAGAGTCCAACATACAATTGTGTAGCAACATCCCTTCTTTCATAGATGTCACTTTGCAAAATGATGGGGGGGTCGCTAACAACATTGTCCTTACTAGCTATGACATTATCAGTACCATGGGATGCTACTGTGCTTATGCTCTTGGGTCTATGGCAAGGGACGTTTTCAAAGAATTAAATAACTTGCTCTTCCTTAACTCTTTCTTGAGGTGATTGTTTAGCTCGACTCCCTCCGAGATTTTGACATGGTTAGGATTCTCAATTAATGGTTTCATTTTAGTGAGAGGAGGAACCCATCCTTTCTCATGGGCAGTTGCATTTCCAGGATTGGTCTTTCGTCGATGATAAACCTACACCTTGCCCCTATTGTTGTTCTTTGGAGGAACTATCCTAAATACTTGCCCAATATTCCCTTGTATATCTCCCTCTCGTTCTTCTAGCATGCAAAACACAAAACCTGAAGAACCACTCGCACTATAATCATTTATAAAGTGAATGTTCTCAGAGGGATTCTCAACACTTTTGTCCTCTTGATACGAGCAACTGGCTTCATCATGATTCTCATTACATGCGTTGCACTAGTCTATCATGTTTGCACCATGGGGACCCCGGGAATTTGCTTGACCCTTCGTTTCGTCCTTGGGTGGTCTTCTCTGTTGGTTCCATTATGGCTTTGGGCTATATGGCATTCTCCATCTTTTCGGACCATTGGCCATCTTTGTTACTTGTTAGTTAAGGATAATAAGATTTCTCATCATGTTATTCATAGCATCAGAATGTGAGACGTTTTGATCAAGGTCTTTTCCTCGATTATTTCTTTACTTAGGCTCAGGTTTAGGTGGTGTTGGACACACCGAGCACACTGAGATGGGGGGGGTGAACAGTGTGTATAGCTTTTTATTAATTTTTCAACTTTAACAATCATCAACAACTTATCCAATCATTATCTAGAGTATATCATTCATTAATGCATTATCATAATATCATTACATCATCATCATCATTATTATCAATATCAACATCACATATAAAGCACCGTACACAAGATTTTTACATGGAAAACCAAGTCCTGGGGGAAAAACCACGAAAGCCTTTATAATAATAATTTCCCAGCAACAACTGGAAGGAGGCAACAACCCCCTTTGTTACAAAGATTTCGATTCTCCAGCTACAACTGGAAGGAGGCTACATCCCCCTGGTTTACAGGCTACAACCTGAAGGAAGCCCTAGCTCCCTAGATTTCCTTGCCCCATCCTACCACTTTGATATGAAGATAGAAACTGCTGAACCACAACTGCACTGATCCTGCGGACCTGTTGACCAACACCTGTACCACACTGCACCACACTGCTCAACCACTGTCACAACTCATCAACTGACCACTACTCATCAACTGTTCACTGACCACTGCACATCAACTTGTACAATCAACTTGTCCAATCAATCTGTACCAATCAATCTGCTATTCACATCATTCGACTCAGTAAATCTGAGTCTAACCAACTGTATACGAGACTCAGTCCACCTGAGTCAAACCAACTGCTCATACAACTCAGCCAATATGAGTCAGACCAAATGCACATTAACCCAAACTGACAAGGGAAAAACCCAAACTGCGAAAACCCTTGAGAGAGATTTTTTATTGAACTGAGAGCAACTGAACTTCTTATAGAAATTATTTTTTCTAGTTAGAGAATCAAAACAATATTAGCAAGACCACTTATCTCAACCCTCAACCTGATGCCTCGATTTCTGTGCTATTGAACAACTTGTACGACCTGCTTGCACTTTCCAATCTACTGCTGCTCTACGGTCCAATCAGATTGTTGTTTTTTATGCCCAGAACTGCCTCAAACTGTGTGCTACACGTGCCAGTCTGCTACAGCAATGAATGAAGGTACAGACTGTCAAATTTTTGGGAATTCATGCCAATAAAAAATTGCTCCAATCTGCAAATCCTCACCATCATTTAATGCTGGTACAGTGGCACACATTCTAAGGAGGGTTTGACAGTACCATACCTGCAATAAATTCTGGGACACGTGTGGGGTGAAGCCCGAGGCGTTCCGGGCATGAATTTCAAGTTTTTTTGAGCATTGCTTTTAGTTTGAATTGGACCGTACAACAATAGATTTCTAGCATGTGTGGGGGGGCCGTACTGCTGCACAAATTTCAAGGTGTACTGCTAGTAAAAAGGTACAACAGTGTGACTAAGTATTTTGCTATGTTTGTGTTCTGATTTTCTTAATGAGGAAAAGTAAATTTGTAAGAAAATTTTTGTTGCTCATTAAAATTTCTCTCAAGGGTTTTCCCAGTTTGGGTTTTGCCCTGGTCAAAGCTGACCTAAATTATTGTGTACATGGTTTATGTTCAGAATTTATGCATTTGAAGTACTTTGCATGAGTGTTTTGTCTTTATGCATTTGAAGTACTTTACTGGAGTGTTTTGTTTATGTTCAGAATTTATGCATTTGAAGTACTTTGCATGAGAATTTATGGTTTAAAATCGTCAAAATTTCAAAGAGTTTAAAGGGTAGTGTTAGATTTGATTGAAAAGTTTATGTAGCTGATTAAAAGAGCTTAGAATTTGCAGTTCTTAAAGCTTGCAAAGATCCCAAGTAAACAAGCCCCATTGCTTGTCTTACTTGGTTAATTTCTTGCATTTTTAACTAGTTTTACACTTAGAATTTTTTGGGTTTTTAGGAGGTGTTCCAAAGACACTCTTAAAGTGTTTTGGGGCATCTTGTACTAAAGTTTGCTTGCTGGTTTGCAGCAGAAGACTAACAGGCAAGAGGAAGTGCTGGCCAAAAATCAAAGATCCAGACCATCCACAGTACCAAAACCTAATTTTTATAAAACCAGTTACTTTTCTCTTCAATATTGTAAGCCACCAAGTCATTCTAAAGAGACTGGGGCACTTCTCTATTCATTGTAAAGAATATCAAAAGAGAGAAAGTAGGCTAACCAGCGCCCACACCTCATCCCCCCAGGGGTGGTCTGTGTCGTCTCAATTTTCATGGCGTGATTGTTAGATTAGTTTTATTTCTTTCATTTCGGCATTAAATAAAATTAACTAGGACTAAAATTTACCTCGTTGGTCCATTCCATTGGTGGGCCACTAGTTCACTCGGGATTAGATTTTCTCAATTTTTTTACAATTTCAAAAACACCCCTTTGCTTTCCCAAAACTCTACTTCTGGAAAGCAAGGGGGTGTTTTTGAAATTGTAAAAAAAATGAGAAAATCTAAGTCCCGAGTGAACTCGTGGCCCACCAATGGAATGGACCAACGAGGTAAAAATTAAGTTTTCACCACTTTTTTACTTTTTTTAAATTTTTCTAGCATAAGTGAAAAATAAATGACTCTAAGACTATGGAAAGTGGGTTTTGGGGTATGGTGGGTGCTCTAAGCTAGAAAACGAGCACCCCCATGGAAAAAGAGTCCCCTAGACCACACTTTTACACCACTTACAAAAAATTTAACTAAACCATTAAAAAATGGCTTAGATTTATGGAGAAAACTTTTTTCGCCGGAATTAAAAAAAAACCTAGGGGGACCTAGCACATGTCCATAGGGGGACCTAGCGCATGTCCATATGACTCAAAATTAATGCCTAGCATGTTCATATACATTGACACATGGACTTTAATAACCCCCCAAGGCTCGTAAACCTCACCAGGCATTCCAGCATTGGAGGAGCATGAGAAAAACTCAAAAATTATGAAATGCATGAATGCAAGACATAATTAATAAGTGAAAAAAACTCTTTGGAATACCCGACTTGATTGACAAGCCCTAGGGAGCCAAGGCCTTTACATAAAAAACCATGCTAGTACATTTTATTACAAACCCCGCAGGGCATTGACATGTGAACAAAAAATAAAAAAAGGGGCCTTATAAAGGCCTGATGGATATCAAATCATCGAAAATGAACATGTGACATGTTCAACATTGCCCGCTCGCTTGATAGTCCAACCAAGTACAAGTTAGGTGGCAATATGCCCCACAACTTAAATTTCACTGTAGTGATAAAGTACAAACTCACTTTTAAAACATAAAGTCACTTTATGTTATAAAGTTACCTAAGAAAATATAACTTATATCCCCCCCATGATAAAACAACAAAAAACATAAGGAAGAACATTCATCGTTAACTTTTCAACACTCCCTCTTTACGAGGGAGGTCCTCCTGGCATTTCCACCTCCAGGATCATTCTCAGACTCTAAGTTATTTGCAGTGGCCGCTCCCTCTGAACCAGGAAGCTTCCCATCAACTGGTCCTACATTCTCTTCAGTGGACCTATGCCTCCTTCAGATGCTTTGAGAAGTCACTTCTCGTCTCTAAGCATTTTATGACTGGGACATCTCAAACCAGTTTAACCTTTGGCTAGTACTAGATAGAGTTGCATGCTCTCCTTGCTGAACTGAGGATTGTCTTCTTGGTGCACCTACAATCCTGTGAGCTTTTTGCTCCTCATCTGAGTTTGTTAACCACCCAGACCTTCCCCACACAGTCTGACCAAGCACTGTGTAGTTTCTGCCTCTCCGCTCTCCAACTAGAACAGGTTTGATAGGATCCACATCTGCTGCATGAATGTGAACATAACCACGCTCAAAAGTAACCACATTCCCTGCGTCCTCTAGGGCTGAGATTGAGAGGAGGTTATCCCTCAGAACTGGAATAAATAAGACTCTTTCTATCTCTAGAGTCCTTAAAAATCAAGCAGAAATATGAGATTGCCGACTCCCCTCACCTGAAGAGTTCCATTCACAAAGTGACCGAGACCAATTTCTGAAATAGTGAGAAATGTATCCTACATCCCTGTCATATGTCTGGTTGACCTACAGTCAACTATCCCGGTACCATCATACTCATAATTGTTGCTACCACAACTTGAAACAAATGAGAATTCAACCTGCTCGGTACTAGTCATTTTTTATTGACCATATTTCAAGCAACGATAAATCATCGGTTTAGTATCAATTTCAAACCTTGATATCCGTGCACTATAATCTAGTACAGGTTGTCAATTTTTCACACTACGGACAGTTAAATCTGAACTGTATTACTGTGACTCCTTTGTTGTACGAACTGAAAAAGACTGCCCTCTTTCTTGGTTATTGTTCATTAACTGTTGTACAATAGTACAGACTGCTGTATTGTTCTCGTAAGATTTCTTACCACGAAATGAGTGCCAAACAACTTTTAGCACTAATATGCAAGTACAATACAAACTTTCTTGTTCAACTTTGAAACCACTAGTTTCAAACCCTCTACTCACTGCCCTTCTCAGAGAACCTGCAATTTTTTTAATGACAAAATGAACATTTCTCACATGCACATTTTGTCAAACACTTAACAAATCTGAGATTTTACTCTTAATAAATGCTAAAATAAAAACACTAAAACACTTAAGCCAAGTTAATCACTGACACATACTCCAAGAATGCAGCAAATAAAAATTGTGATTTAGGTCCAATGACCAGGGAAAACCCTTGAAAGAGAGATCTTCTTTATTCAACCAAGTACAAATCTGAACTTTACAAATAGAAACTTTTCAGCAATAATCATTACTTATCTCAGCAGCAACAACAAAGAAACTCGTAAAACTCTCACACGTGCCAACAAACTGATACAATTACAATATTAAATGTTGCCTACCTGTCTTGGAATTTGCATCCAAAATAGAGTATGGACTGCATTTTAATGCTCAACAACAACCTTGAATTTTGTGCCAAGATTGCCTTGGAAACTGTGCATAAATGCTGCCTCCAAGAACTGTGAAAAACCCTGCCTTGAAATCTGTGCAAACAGTGAATCGTATGGACTATACTCCTTCAAATTTGTATCGTATGGACTGCTACAGTACTACAGATTTGCCTTGAGCACTGTGTGCTCTGTTTGTAAAGTTTTCACTTGGTTTCTCACTTCTCTCTCTCTCAAACTTGGTGTGCTCTCACATACTCACTGTCTCATTTGTCACACTGATAATGATGTCTTTCTCTTTTCCCTAGACATTCTTTTATACTTTATCTTATTGAAACCCTAACCCTAACTGCCATAACTATCTAATCAAAGGATGATATTGATTAGATCTTAGGGTTTTCATTAATTGCACAATATAAACTCACTTTTATTTATAAAGTGCACATTAAATATTTTGGACTCACACCTTAAATCTCACTTTAGTGATAAAGTACAAATTCACTTTTAAAACATAAAGTCACTTTACATTATAAAATTGCTTAGGAAAGTAAAACTTATGTCCCCTCCATGATAAAACATCAAAACACATAATGAAAGACATTTCTCGTAAACTTTTCAACAATCACAAGTGAATAGTGTTGTTCATCACTAGGGGCCACTTGGGGATCTCCTTGGTGGTCCCTTCCCACTTTTTATATCATCCAAAATGCCAAAGTATAACTCAATTTTTTGTAAGTGTGCACCAAGGGAGAGAGTGCGCCTCACCATGAAGTGCCATGTCATATGTGATGGACACAATGACTCACTGAGAGGGGGGGGGGGGTGAATCAGTGAGAGCACTTAATACCAAATTTTAACTTCTTCAATCCCTAACTTATATCATTTGCATTTCCACTTTAACATTCAGTCATAGATCATCATTCACACTGAGATATACATCTATAAACATCAACTTTAAATTAGGTCATTCATCAAATAGAACACATTATCATTGACACATCATAGACACCTCACAAGAGACACAAGATATAGGCTTTGTAAACTTTTTATATTTTGATTGGAGACTTCAATCTCTAGAATGGGCTACAACCCAAAGGTGGCACCAACCAAAATATAATTCTGTCAGCTGCAACTGGCTGGGATGGACCAACACCCCAACAAATATAGATTTACAAGTGATATATCAGACTTTTCTTAAGTCTGCAAATGACATACATCATCAAACAAAAATCCCTTGTTTGTTTCTCAAATTGCTGAAACACATCATTACCAACACATCATCAACACATCATTATTCTCTTCATTTCAATAATAAGCAAGTCCTTATGTTACTGCTGAATAAATTCAAATTTCATTTTTAGCTTGCTGCTACTATGATACCCTCATGCCTGAAAATCAGAGATGAAGAAAACCATTTCTTCCCGCTGCTCCTTCTGATCTGCTGCTACACCGAACCTGTCCTCATCTCCTCACATCTCAAAATAAAACTTTGTCTTTTATTTATACTTTTCATTCTCCATAGGTTTAGGAGGCCGACATGTTACTTTTATTTTTCTTCTATCATTCAACAATTTAAAATAAATCAATTAAGATTCATTTGGCCGACCTGATCATGTCCATGTTACCTTCTTCAATGTCTATGTTATCTTCTTAAGTATATATAATTATATATATATCTATATTTAATCTTCCTTTCCACATCATTGGATGCCCTTCAAATATGCCCGCAAGGGTCTTTAATTTGCAACCTGTGATGCCCGCAGGGTCTTTGTAAATGCCCTCATAGGGATCCATCATATGCCCGCATAAGCCTTTTAATTATGCCTACATACTCCTTTGAAATGCCCGCATGGGCTTTAACTAAATGCCCACAGGGCACTTATGAAATGCCCGCAAGGGCTCATAAATTATGCCCGCATTGGCCCTTTTCTCATGCCCGCAGGGGCCTTAAGTTATGCCCGCAGGAGCCTTAAAATGATGCCCGCAAGCTTTGTCATGTCCTCAAACTTTCTACCATGTCACCATCCTTTTCCAAGTCCTCCACCTTGCCATTGTCTTCCATGTCACCATTTGTCATGTTTTTTTCCACATCATCTCATCCTTTGCTATGTCAACATGTGTGTTCCTTGCTTGCCACATGTCATATGTCTTCATTTTAACCTTGTCATTAAGCGATGTCTTGTCTTTATGTTTTAACCTTGTCATTAATCCATGTCTTGTCTTTATGTCATTGTCTCCATGTCCTCAAGCCCTTATGTTTGCCATGTCCTCAAGCCAACATGTCATGCTTGCTTGTCATACACCTTTGTCTACCTCATCATCAATCCAGGTCCTTGTCCTTTGTGCCATGTCATCCATTTCAAGCTTTTTCATTAATGTGTTGTCATCAATGACAACTATGCTTGTTAATCTACCCCTTTGTCATTGATGTCAACCTCCTCAAAGTTTTTCTCCCCCTTTGACATTAATGACAAATGGCCAATTACCTAGCCATCAAAAACTTCACAATGTTCGAAAGAATTGTATCCTGGAATATATCCTGAATTCATGCTAGAAAGTCTACTTGAAGTTTCAAGGGTCTGCTTATGAAGGCTTTGACTGTAATAGGCTTGGCTTCTTTCTAATTCTGTCCTTTCCAAAAACCTCCTCCTCTTTCACATCATCATTTCATATTATGAACATACAAAGCTTTTGGTGAGCGTCTTCAAGGTGTTCTACTTCATGGATGCTATCTAGTAAATTCATAAAAGACAATCCTCCAATCACCAAATTGCTTTTACTTCAATTGCTTCTACTACTCCCGCGATCATGTGGACTTCTTCAATAGCTATGTCAAAGTGTTGCCAAACTGCTGCTATATGTCAAGTCATGGAATGTCAAGGCAAGTGAAAAAGTTGTCCATAGCATGCTGTCCAAACTGATCTTCGTCTTTCCAATTTTACCCAAACAAACGGCCTAAAGATGACGAATGTAGCAAGAATTTGATGTAGTAGTTCTTATCTTTTCCACAAACCCCTTTCCAACTTTGATTAGTGTACCAATAATCAGATTGACGGTTGAAGCAAGACTTGTAGCTTCCCAAGATGCTTTTACATATATTCTTTACAAAATCAGAGGTGTATGAGGTCCGAGATTTGTCACTCCTCCATTGTCGAGTCACTCAGATGAACTGTGCTACATTGGATTCTTCAACACCTATGCTATCTAGATCAATCCTTGATCTCAGAGATGACTGCTTGAGATTTGCCTTCATTCGAATGCCTCCACTGAAATACTCTTATAACATTTTCAAATTGACTGTCTTCTATTAGATTTTGAAT
Source organism: Larix kaempferi (assembly GCA_027924585.1). Lineage (NCBI taxonomy): Eukaryota > Viridiplantae > Streptophyta > Pinopsida > Pinales > Pinaceae > Larix > Larix kaempferi. Next base: position 24,580,075 of record BSBM01000632.1, on the reverse strand, counting down.
GCCTTTTCTTGGATAATCTTTTGCTGCAAAAATTTCCATATTTCACTAATTTTGAATCTGCCTTGGTTTTCAACAATTCATCCAAACATTCAATTGAATTCTTAAGTATGCTGTGGCTTCCACATGTCTTCTTTGATTCAGTGGATGCTATGCATCTATGACAATATCACAACACCGCTTCACTTTATTTGCTTCAACTGGAGAGGGTCCAAATTCATGCTTGGGCTGTCTTCGTAATTACTTCTGTTGATCTGCTTCTAACTTTGAATGCCATAGCCAAATAAAATCCTTTACATACTCCCCCAATCAACATGCCACGATCCTTGGACCTGTTACTTTCTTGGAGCAGCCATCATTTACCATTTGAGTTCATCCTCCAATAATGAACTCATGGTGTACTTAAAGTCTTTAAAATACTTTAAGTATGGCTTGCCATATGGCACCCACCTTCATGTGTGCACTGATCATCAACTTCATTTAGATTTAGCAAAATATTTTTTTTGACCCATACCTTAGAATGTCCTTGTCTATTTGTTCTTTGATCTTCCAATCTTTTTGTGTTATTCTTCTTCCAAGAGTTATCCACTTTCCTTGCTGATGGAAATGAAAAACTTCTCGTGAATTGTCTTGTTGGACTTGCACATACTTGGGCTTTATTGCCAACACCTCCACAGGTGAAGCATCTCATGGTGTGGCAGTTAGTAGCGATGTTACTAGCATGGTTACATGTCCAACATCTCACAGTGTGATTGGAACTTTAAAGACTTCTTCTTCCATAGAGTCTGCAATCGATAGCCTTATGACAAAATTTAGTGCAAGAGAAACAATAACCATTGAAGCCATCTTCATACCTAGAACTTTGGTTCCACTTAGGAGTTGTCTCTTCTCTGAATTTGCTTTGAGGTGCAGTGCTAACTTCTTCAAGCATTTTTTATCTTCCAAATTCTTTGTTGTCATGTGCAGGTGCATGGAGAGCAGCTTTGTCTTTACGTTTGGAGGATGATGGACCTGCTTCTGGAGTTTTGGAAGACCTTCATATTTTTATTTTTCCTTCATGTACCCAAGACTAGATGTGTCAAATGGAAATCTTTGACATTTAAGTATTTCGTCCAATATAACCGAGCTATTTTTGAACTTCACATGATTGTTTGACTTCTCAATTTTCTTTCTAAGATCAACAACCTCCATCTCAAGCTTCTGGTTGTTCTGCTCTCTTTCTTCCAGCTGAAGCTTCATGATTTATTCTATTCTTTTGGCTTCTTCCAGTTGAGTCTTCAAACCAATATTGGCCTTTTTTGTCTTTTCAAGTTCTTTAGGGTCTTCACCAGTGTCTTCTTGTTCCTTTCCCAATTCAGTCTTCAATCTTCTAACTTCTTCATTTTGATCTTCTAGCTCACCTTGTAACTCTTTGTTCTTGAGTTTCAATTTCATGATCAATATCTTTGTCTCCTTTTGGTATTTTTCAAATGCTCCCATAATCTTCTTTCTAAGCCTTGAATTGAACTTGATATCCATATCCAATAGAGTACATGCAAATGCCTCTTTGACTTTCAATAAGTCTTCCTTCTCATTTTCTGTAAGTAGAATCTCAACATCATCACATTCAAAAGAGTCCTTACCTTTACTTCCATTCGAAGCTTGTGCCTCCTTCTCTTCTTGTTTTTCATCTTCAGAGGTCTTGACATTTGTTTCCTTGTCTATGTCTTGAACTTTTCTTCTTTGGTATTCTTCTTCTAGCTTGAGCCAAAGATCTTTGGCTGAAGTGTACTTACCAACATTCAGTCTTTCCTTCTCTGATTGAGATAGGCCCCTCATAATCAAACTTAATTCCTTTTCATTTCTTTCATGTATCTTTTTAGTTGCTTCTCCCTTTGGTCTGGCTTTTGGAGGAGTGTAACCATCTACAACTGATTCCCAGATATCATATCCCTGTGCCTGTATATAAACCCTCATTCTGATGCTCCAGGATTCATAATTTGATTAATTAAACAATGGAACTCCATCTTCCGAATTAACATCCATGACCTTCCTTCCACTTATGTCCACAGATCTCCTTCAAGCTTGCTAGGCTTGTGATGAAGGCCAGTCTCTGAAACCAATTGATGGACACAGTGTCTCACTGAGAGGAGGGGGGTGAATCAGTGAGAGCACTTAATACCAAATTTTAACTTCTTCAATCCCTAACTTATATCATTTTCATTTCCACTTTAACATTCAGTCATAGATCATCATTCACACTGATATATACATCTATAAACATCAACTTCATAGACACAAGATATAGGCTTTGTAAACTTTTTATATCTCGATTGGAGACTTCAATCTCCAAATTGGGCTACACCCCAAAGGTGGCACCAACCACAATATAATTCTGTCAGCTGCAACTGACTGGGATGCACCAACACCCCAACAAATCTAGATTTGCAAGTGATATATCAAACTTTTCTTAAGTTTGCAAATCACATACATCATCAAACAAGAATCCCTTGTTTGTTTCTCAAATTGCTGAAACACATCATTACCAACACATCATCAACAACACATCATTATTCTCTTCATTTCAATCATAAGCAAGTCCTTATGTTACTGCTAAATAAATTCAAATTTCATTTTTAGCTTGCTGCTGCTATGATGCCCCATGCCCGAAAATTAGAGATGAAGAAAACCATTTCTTCCTGCTGCTCCTTCTGATCTGCTGCTACACTGAACCTGTCCTCATCTCCTCAACACCCCGAAAACATAGCTCTCTTATACCTCCCAAAATCTTCCACCCAATTCAGATCTCAAAATAAAATTGTCTTTTATTTATACTTTTCATTCTCCATAGGTTTAGGAGGCCGACATGTTATTTTTATTTTTCTTCTATCATTAAACAATTTAAAATAAATCAATTAAGATTTATTTGGCCGACCTTATCATGTCCATGTTTCCTTCTTCAATGTCCACATTATCTCAAGTATATATAATTATATATATATCTATATTTAATCTTCCTTTCCACATCATTGGCTGCCCTTCAAATATGCCCGCAAGGGTCTTTAATTTGCAACCTGTGATGCCCGCAGGGTCTTTGTAAATGCCCTCATAGGGCTCCATCATATGCCCGCATAAGCCTTTTAATTATGCCCACATACTCCTTTGAAATGCTCGCATGGGCTTTAACTACATGCCCGCAGGGCGCTTATGAAATGACCGCAAGGGCTCATAAATTATGCCCGCATTGGCTCTTTTCTCATGCTCGTAGGGGCCTTATGTTATGCCTGCAGGAGCCTTAAAATGATGCCCGCAGATGGTCTATAAAATTCCCGCAGGGAGGTTTGATAGGATGCCCGCACTGGTCCTTCAAATGCTCGCAAGCTTTGTCATGTCCTCAAACTTTCTGCCATGTCATCATCCTTTGCCAAGTCCTCCACCTTACCATTGTCTTCCATGTCACAATTTGTCATGTTTTTGTCCACATCATCTCATCCTTTGCTATGTTAACATGTGTGTTCCTTGCTTGCCACTTGTCATATGTCTTCATTTTAACCTTGTCATTAAGCCATGTCTTGTCTTTATGTTTTAACCTTGTCATTAAGCCATGTCTTGTCTTTATGTCATTGTCTCCATGTCCTCAAGCCCTTATGTTTGCCATGTCCTCAAGCCAACATGTCATGCTTGCTTGTCATACACCTTTGTCCAACTCATCATCAATCCAAGTCCTTGTCCTTTGTGCCATGTCATCCATTTCAAGCTTTGTCATTAATGTGTTGTCATCAATGACAACTATGCTTGTCAATATGTTGAGGAGGTGACGCGGGAATGATGAAGTGATGATCAAAATATATTTAGGACTTCAAAATAAGGCTACCCAAGTTGTTGCTTCCCTTTTCCAGAATCCCATTGCCATACATTCCAAACCGAGGAAAAGTGCTATTAATTGGATCCTTGACTTCCCTTGCCTGGAATGAAAATATGATGCCACAGATTAGTTCCTTGTCAACAAAAATCATAAGAGGCACCATACTTATGCACAAATCCAATCTGAAATGCTTCGTTTATAATCAGCTCCAAATAATTAAATTACACTAAGGCTAAAATTTCAGATTTAGGAAAATATTTCCATTTTTAGCCAATTAATTCAAATTTGCCACAAATGTTATTTGGAGAGGTCCCTTATCTCCAATTGGATCCCACCAAATAGCATTTGTGACATATTTGAATTAATTAAACATATTCGGGACAGTCTTTGCTAAAACTTACATATGCGGGACAACCTTCACTAAAATTTATTCTAGCAATTATTGAACATACCAAGTGGATTACTATAGTAACCAAGCAATATCTACAATCATCCTCTATACATAGACTGCTTGATAATACATTCTAGATGTTGTTTGTTGGATGAGTATATATATTTTCATTCATAGAGTGAGATTCTCTAGAGTAACATTTTGCTATTTTGCTTAATATCTAGAAGTATCCATTAGTTGTATCTAAAGTCGGTTATGTGACAATGTTTGTAAAGCTGAGATATCTCTGTGAGTACTTGGGAAAACAGGATCAGAGACATTTGTCGTGTCTAGTTTGGATTTGCCCCAAGTGGATGTGGGAAGCTTAAGGAGAGAGGTCATTGTCTGACGTGACACACTGGGGCAAGGCCCTAAGGTATCACAGATGTAGTGGTTATTGTTCTCTGCCATATTAAGAGACCTCTACAGTTTGTGACAACAAGACTCTTAGAGAAATAAACTGCTGTAAATGCCGCTCTAAGAATGTCTTCTAGATGTTGGCATGCACTGGAAAAGGCCTGAAAATGATAGCCCTCATTCTGATGCTCCAGGATTCATAATTTGATTAATTAAACAATGGAACTCCATCTTCTGAATTAACATCCATGACCTTCCTTCCACTTATGTCCACAGATCTCCTTCAAGCTTGCTAGGCTTGTGATGAAGGCCAGGCTTTGAAACCAATTGATGGACACAATGGCTCACTGCGAGGAGGGGGGTGAATCAGTGAGAGCACTTAATACCAAATTTTAACTTCTTCAATCCCTAACTTATATCATTTTCATTTCCACTTTAACATTCAATCATAGATCATCATTCACACTGAGATATACATCTATAAACATCAACTTCATAGACACAAGATATAGGCTTTGTAAACTTTTTATTTCTTGATTGGAGACTTCAATCTCCAAATTGGGCTACAACCCAAAGGTGGCACCAACCACAATATAATTCTGTCAGCTGCAACTGACTGGGATGCACCAACACCCCAACAAATCTAGATTTGCAAGTGATATATCAAACTTTTCTTAAGTCTGCAAATCACATACATCATCAAACAAGAATCCCTTGTTTGTTTCTCAAATTGCTGAAACACATCATTACCAACACATCATCAACAACACATCATTATTCTCTTCATTTCAATCATAAGCAAGTCCTTATGTTATTGCTGAATAAATTCAAATTCATTTTTAGCTTGCTACTGCTATGATGCCCCCATGCCAAAAAATCATAGATGAAGAAAACCATTTCTTCCTGCTGCTACACCGAACCTGTCCTCATCTCCTCAACACCCCGAAAACATAGCTCTCTTATACCTCCCAAAATCTTCCACCCAATTCACATCTCAAAATAAAACTGTCTTTTATTTATACTTTTCATTCTCCATAGGTTTAGGAGGCCGACATGTTATTTTTATTTTTCTTCTATCATTAAACAATTTAAAATAAATCAATTAAGATTTATTTGGCTGACCTTATCATGTCCATGTTGCCTTCTTCAATGTCCACATTATCTTAAGTATATATAATTTTATATATATCTATATTTAATCTTCCTTTCCACATCATTGGCTGCCCTTCAAATATGCCCGCAACAGTCTTTAATTTGCAACCTGTGATGCCCGCAGGGTCTTTGTAAATGCCCTCATAGGGCTCCATCATATGCCCGCATAAGCCTTTTAATTATGCCTGCATACTCCTTTGAAATGCTCTCATGGGCTTTAACTACATGCCCACAGGGCACTTATGAAATGACCGCAAGGGTTCATAAATTATGCCCGTATTGGCTCTTTTCTCATGCCCGCAGGGGCCTTATGTTATGCCCGCAGGAGCCTTCAAATGATGCCCATAGATGGTCTATAAAATGCCCGCAGGGAGGTTTGATAGGATGCCCGCACTGGTCCTTCAAATGCCCGCAAGCTTTGTCATGTCCTCAAACTTTTTGCCATGTCATCATCCTTTGCCAAGTCCTCCACCTTGCCATTGTCTTCCATGTCACAATTTGTCATGTTTTTGTCCACATCATCTCATCCTTTGCTATGTTAACATGTGTGTTCCTTGCTTGCCACTTGTCATATGTTTTCATTTTAACCTTGTCATTAAGCCATGTCTTGTCTTTATGTTTTAACCTGGTCATTAAGCCATGTCTTGTCTTTATGTCATTGTCTCCATGTCCTCAAGCCCTTATGTTTGCCATGTCCTCAAGCCAACATGTCATGCTTGCTTGTCATACACCTTTGTCCAACTCATCATCAATCCAGGTCCTTGTCCTTTGTGCCATGTCATTTATTTCAAGCTTTGTCATTAATGTGTTGTCATCAATGACAACTATGCTTGTCAATATGTTGAGGAGGTGACGCGGAAATGATGAAGTGATGATCAAAATATATTTAGGACTTCAAAATAAGGCTACCCAAGTTGTTGCTTCCCTTTTCCAGAATCCCATTGCCATACATTCCAAACCGAGGAAAAGTGCTATTAATTGGATCCTTGACTTCCCTTGCCCGGAATGAAAATCTGATGCCACAGATTAGTTCCTTGTCCACAAAAATCATAAGAGGCACCATACTTATGCACAAATCCAATCTGAAATGCTTCGTTTATAATCAGCTCCAAATAATTAAATTACACTAAGGCTAAAATTTCAGATTTAGGAAAATATTTCCATTTTTAGCCAATTAATTCAAATTTGCCACAAATGTTATTTGGAGAGGTCCCTTATCTCCAATTGGATCCCACCAAATAGCATTTGTGGCATATTTGAATTAATTAAACATACTCGGGACAGTCTTTGCTAAAACTTACATATGCGGGACAACCTTCACTAAAATTTATTCTAGCAATTATTGAACATACCAAGTGGATTACTATAGTACCCACGCAATATCTACAATCATCCTCTATACATAGACTGCTTGATAATACATTCTACAGGTTGTTTGTTGGATGAGTATATATATTTTCATTCATAGAGTGAGATTCTCTAGAGTAACATTTTGCTATTTTGCCTAATATCTAGAAGTACCCATTAGTTGTATCTAAAGTCGGTTATGTGACAATGTTTGTAAAGCTGAGATATCTCTGTGAGTACTTGGGAAAACAGGATCGGAGACATTTGTCGTGTCTAGTTTGGATTTGCCCCAAGTGGATGTGGGAAGCTTAAGGAGAGAGGTCATTGTCTGACGTGACACACTGGGGCAAGGCCCTAAGGTATCACAGATGTAGTGGTTATTGTTCTCTGCCATATTAAGAGACCTCTACAGTTTGTGACAGCAAGACTCTTAGAGAAATAAACTGCTGTAAATGCCGCTCTAAGAATGTCTTCTAGATGTTGGCATGCACTGGAAAAGGCCTGAAAATGATAGCCCTTTGTGCTAGAAACAGTTTTGAATTGATGAGTTAGCGAATCTATCTGAAATTATAATGTGATTTTTCCCATTCGTTTCTTTCACCACGGGTCTCTAATTCCTACCATGAATAATTGTAGGCAGGAATCTAACTGGTAATGATTGCTAGAGATGCGTTGTTCCTCCTATATACTCTACTGAGACTGATGATTATAACCCATCGGATTGCAATGATATGCTACAGGCCCGTAACAGTGCTTATAATAGGCAAACTTCTGCTAGAAAAATGCTGCTATAATTACTGTGCCTTGGTTATGACAGCTAATAGAGGACTGGTTGCATGTTGTCATTCTTAAAATAAAGGCAAGGCTCAGATCTACTCGCTGTCCCCTTTGACTCCCTTATCTGTTGGCAAAGTGAAAAGAATGACGATGTACCTCAACTGATTCTTCCTTCCATGTGTCCAAGCCGCAGTCAAAATAGCCAAGATCATGCCTTAATTGCTTCTTTGATGAATGGATCTCTACCATGAGAAGGGTTGAAAAAACTCTCTCCTTCAGAGATACCATTTTTGTTGATTTCATTGACTATATGTAAGGATAAAACATTAACCATAATTTATGGAGACCTAAAATATTGTTGTAGGCAATATTCTTATGTTGGTTTCCAGGTTGAACTATTGCACTTTGCACACTGAAAATTAAGCATCAAAATTGTGAGCCTATGCAAAGAGGTAATACCCTTCTGTTGCTGTAGATGAGTCATCCAAGCAGAGCTCCATGTGCTCCCTTGCTGGCTTTGGGTAGATCCATATTCGTACATAAATCTGCTGATAATAGCTTCTTGAAATTTGCGCTGAGCCTATAAGATGCATCGTTAGGGCCAAGAGCAAGGTCTCCATTGTTGATTAGATACAGTGCATTCATATAAAACAATGAACCCCACAACAATAAGTGTTCCTTAATCCAATTTCAATGTAGGCATGCTGAAATAATCATTGTACGCATTAATAATAAGGAAATACAATCCTTTGGTACTTTTATTTCAGTACACCCCTGGATCTGAAATAATGGGGTTCAATGAACAAACTCTGCTGCAAATTAATCCCTAGCATATTCAAAATGATCAATTCTGCCTCCAAATGTTGGACAGTCATTTTTGGCAAATTCCTTGCTCCCCTTTTCCCTTGTGATTCCAGTTTGCATCTTTATCTTGACTGAGGGAAAAATATGAGTACTGAGCCCCTTCAACAAGTGTAACAACCCTAAAAATAATACCCTTTAACAAGTGTAACAACCCTAAAAATAATACCCTACAAATGAACAATAAAACCCACTGCATTCTTTCATTGTTGGTGGAGATGACCCAAAGAAACAATGCTGAGTGACTCTTTGAAAATTTCCCCTCACACTGCTAGTGGAATGTCTTAAAAAGTAGAGGTATTTTGAGGGGTGACACCAAGTATGATCTAGAGTAAAATAATCATCATACTATAACCAAGTTTTACATACCATTTGTTAGCCTATGGTTTACATTACCAATCACATAGTTTAGTTGTCACCTTTATTTGTATTTATGATTTACGATAATGGTTGACTAAGTGATTTGGATAAGATTACCTAACCTAGTCACCTTGCAAGCTCTTAGGATCTAGAGCAAATTTCTCCATGAGGTGGCATCTCCCATTGTAGTATATATTTTAAACATTGGAGTGAAGACAATTTGATTATGACTTTGGTTTTTCCCATTACATTGTTGCACGTGCTTGTTTTAACATGGTATTAGACCTCTATAGTTCTTAGGGTCTGAATAAATCTATGGTAGTTGTCCATAGCTTCCTAGTTTAGCATCATGGGAGTGCTCCATGAAAGGTGTAGTGAATGAGGGAGTGCTCCAATTGTATTCAATCATAGGTAGTGATATCTAACTTCTCTATGTTCTTTCATGCCATTGATTATAAAGATTGAACTTTTCATGGCTTTGATCTCTCATTTGCTACACCTTTCATGGAGCACTCCCACGATGCTAAACTAAGAAGCTATAGACAACCACCATAAGATTCATTTAGGTCCTAAGAACTATAGGGCTTTAATACCATGTTAAAACACGCATGTACAACAAGGTGACGGAAAAAACCAAAGCCATAATGAAATTGTATTCACTCCAATGTTTCAAATATATAGTACAATGGGTGATGCCACTTCATGGTGAGATTGGCTCTAGATCCTGACACCTTTCATGGCTACTAGGCTAGGCAATCTTATCCAAATCACTTAGTCATAATTTATGATAAATAATTTTTATCCTAAATCATAAATAAGTGATTTGGATAAGATTCCTTGGCCTAGTCACCATGCAAGGTGTTCGGATCTAGAGCAAATCTCTCCATGAGGTGGCATCACCCATTGTACTATATATTTGTAACATTGGTGTGAATACAATTTGATTATAGCTTTGACTTTTTCCACCACTTTGTTGCACATGCTTGTTTTAACATGGTATTAAAGCCCTATAGTTCTTAGGGCCTGAGTGAATCTATGGTAGTTGTCCATAGCTTCCTAGTTTAGTATCATGGGAGTGCTCCATGAGAGGTGTGGCGAATGAGAGATTAGGGCATGCAATGACAAAGAAAATATGACAATCATTGCCTATATAAAATCGATGCAAATCTACTGTAATATGGATGTGCAATGGCAAATATAAGATCTGCTCAAATTGCAAGTGATTTGCCCAAGAAAATCTGTGCATTCTTAAGGTTTGAAACTTTCTATTATGTTTGTTGAAAAATTTCTTGGTTGTATATGTTGTTGGTACTAGATGTTGTGGAGATTGGGTATTAGATTGTAGAAAGTTTTTCTCTTCATACATATAGTACCAAGTATCTATTTATGCTGAGATTACAACATCTATTGTTAAAATCCATATTCTCAACTTGGAGTACGCGTTGCATTTTATTTATGTTGTATTGAAGAAATTCTTTGTTGTCATATTGAGTAAATGTCAATAGAAGTGCAGGCTGCATGATAAAGAAACCATTATGTTTATGCGTTTTATTTTGGCAATATACAATGTTGCTCCTATAGATTCATGGTAAGAACACAATCTTGTAGCGCTTGGCACAAAAGAGGCAAATCACATCCTGCCTTGTGGTCAAGGGTTATAGCAATCTGGTACATCAATCTACAATCTGCCTCGACCTCCTCCTCTTCAAGCGATCCACACAAATAGACAACGATCTACATCAATTCTAGACCAATGATTTGAGACTCATAAATTCATATGTAACAGTGCTGCAGAAGTCTATCCTTGAAGCAAACTTGAACTGCCTCACATAAGATAGCAAAATAGAACAAAAAAGATGGAAACCTATATCCATTATCTCCTCCCACCTAAATATTAAAAGGTTTTAACTAATCAACCAGTCAAATCCCTAATTGGCGGGATTCTTGACTTTTGTACCTAGAAAAGTGTTCCCCTAGGTGACTTTTGCCTTTAGTCACGAAATGCGGGCTGACTGAATGCGAGAATGCTATATAAAGCGGGTATGTGTGAGAAAGCGGGTATGGGATACTAACCGGTGAATACTGGTCCCCATCCAATAAGCCGGTGTATCATCCACATCCACATTGTAAGAGGGTCCTTGCCTATATCCAATCCAAATAACACCCATCCCCAAGAGGTTCTTAGTCCCCAGTTTCCATTATGGACTTCAAGCAGTTTCTAAGGCCTTACTCCATGGAACTTAGTACATGGGACTAAGCAAGACACATGATCTCTTCCATCTTGGAGAGATGGCTGAGCGGACTAAAGCGGTGGATTGCTAATCCATAGTACGAATAATCCGTATTGAGGGTTCGAATCCCTCTCTCTCTCCGTTCGGTCACTATTGATCCTGAAAACGAAAACTCTGAATCTTTCTACGGAAAAGACCAATTAACCTAGAGACTTTTTTCACTATTCTTTACGTCCGGGATTACGTCCTGGATTGTTCGATAGAAATCCAAAGATAAAAAGAGAAATGAAAAATACCACTACTGCGTAAACGAATAGCTTAAGAGTAAGCATTACGTAATCTCCAGGATCCTGATTATAAGTACACCAACATAGATCATCAATCTTTGTACCATATATGGATACTTGAATACCAAGCAATAGTATGATTCATACAAATCACGAAATTATTTTTCCAGATCACGTGTGAAAATAAATTTGAAAGGAGATAATTTATCCCTTTGTTTTCCAAATGGATTTTTTCCCTTCTTATTTGTTTGGATCAACTAGATATTTATCGAATCTTTATGAAAATATGTAATTCGTATCAATACATGACCAAATAGCCCAATCCAAAGTGAGCGATGAGATCAGAAGGAATTGACGAAGTTGAGTTAAAAAGTTTTTAGCCGGGAGTAGATAAGGTATCTGGATCTGGTATGCATTAAATGACTTGAGATGAGCATTTAATTTGACTTTAGGGATTAAAGTCACTTTTTGATAAATGTAAGTGAGGTGAGTGAAATTAATTTTTCTTGAGAATTAAATGAGCTTTTATTCACATCCACTCATCTAAGCCAATCCCAGCCATTGGATTAGATGGCCTTTCATTCACCTTAGTGTTCAGTCAAAAAGGCAAGGGAAGGCATTTTGGCTTTCACATTTTTTGTGAAGGAGCAGAAGAGAGAGAGCTAGAGTGGGCATGATTTTCGAGGCAACGATTTCTGGGCATTTTCGGTGGGCACAGAAACCGAGGTAGTGAGATAATTTCAGTGGGCACATAAACCTAGGTCATACAATAGGGTACAATGGCACAATTTTTGAGGCAGCAAGATGGGCATGAATCCTGATGCAGAAATTTTGGGCACGAATTTCTAGAAATTTCAGGCACATATTTCAAGGACGTACAGACTCTACAGACTGTACTTTCTGGCACAGAAATTGAGGTTCTATTTCTGCACAAATTTTAAGGCAGTTGTCACAGAAATCGAGGCAGTTGGGCACTAACTTCAAGGCAGCTTTTGAGTGATTTTTTGGTGGAGATAAGTTTTCCTGTTGATTGAAAAATTACTGTACTGAATTATTTTGAAGAAATAAAATCATCCTCACTCTCTCTGACAGGTTTTCCCCTTGTGGGTTTTTCCTGGGCATTTAGCCAAAAATTTCTGAGTCTGAAATTTTATGGTGTGCATGAATATTTAATTTCCTATTTGTAAAAAAATTGAGTTTCAGCAGTGTTTTTGAAGTCTGAAAATTTTATGTTATTTCCAGCCATTAACAAAAACTGGGTTGGGCATTAAACAATGAAAATGTGACTCAAAAACTGGGTTGGGTTGAAATCTCAGAAAACTTTCATGGTATCAGGGCTTCATGGGAAAAAAACTAAATTTATTTCAGACAATCAGTTATTTCTTTAGTCAGTGGGAAGCACCTTGTTGAGTTTGCAGTGAGATGGCTACAGGACTTAGGTTGGAAGAGAGGCTAGATGGGACAGGGAATTTTGTTCCATGGAAAGCTAAGATAATGCTTATCTTGGAGGAAAATGAATTATGGGATGAAGTGGTAAACAATGCTACAACCAAACCTATTTAGATTCCCGCTGCTACAGATGCACAGGCATTAGCAGATTTCAACAAGAAGGACTGTAAGGCTACGTGAATTGTTCTTGATGCAGTTAAAGACCACATTATTCTACACATTTCAGGTCAAGACCGTGCATATAAAATGTGGGATCCCTTGAGCAGTTTATACCAGAGCACTAATGAGAACCAAAAGATGGTCTTAACAGAGAAGCTGAAGGGTATAAAGATGAACAATGCAGAGGGAGTAACATCTTACCTTACTAAGATATCTCAGGTTAGAGATGAGCTTGTTGCAGTTGGGGAGGTAGTTTTAGCCACTGAGCTAGTGCGGATAGCAGTGAATGGTGTGACCAAGTTATGGGTAGTGTTTGTGTAGGCTATCGTTGGCAGGGAGAACTTACCTTCCTGGGATAGACTGTGGGATGATTTTGTACAGGAGGAGACTAGGAGAGGTCTTGTGTAGGGAAACTCTTTACAGGGTAGGGAGGATGAGGAGAATGTGGCATTGACTGCAAAGGGAAAGAAGAAATCCAAGAAGGCCCCCAAGGAGGGTGGGGCCAAGCAATAGCACAGTGGGCAGAAGAAAGATTTAAGCAAATTCAAGTGCTTTGCTTGTCAGGGATTTGGGCACTATGCTTCACAGTGTCCAAAGAAGAAGAAGAAGCAGCAGACAACAACCTTGGTGGAGATTGATGATTTTGGAGAGATATTTTAGAGAGAGTTTTCTCTGTGTGCTGGACATGTTGAGAGAGAGAGAGAGCCTCTATTATTACCAACACTGATTTGGATATTGAGATGGAGTTTTCTTTGTTGATTGGCCATCAGATGGGTGCTTCCACCACCAGCACTTGGTATGTTGACAATGGAGATTTGAGTCACATGACAGGTGCTAGAGAGATGTTCTCCGAGCTTTCACAGACAGGTGTAGATGTGGAGGTTGTACTGGGAGATGACACCATTGTCAAGGCAGTTGGTCGTGGGACCATTACTTTTCAGAGGGAGTCCATGAGTCCTATGATTTTGAGGGATGTGTTGTTTGTCCCTAGGCTGAAAAAGAACTTGGTATCAGTTTCCACTATTGAGGATAGGGGTCTTGGGGTTTATTTCGTGGATGGACATTTGCGTATATTCCCCAGGACTGCAGGACCATCTACCTCTTTGAACATTGGGGTTAGATGCGGGAAACTACACAAGCTCTTATTTCGGCCTCAACATGCTTTGGCACACAACAACAGTGAGCTTTGCGAGCTATGGCATCAGAGGATGGCCCATTTGCATCATCCAGCTTTGAGATTGTTGAGGAGTATGGTTACAGGTCTACCAGAGTTCAACACAGAGCATAGTGATGTATGCAGAGGGTGTGCTTTGGGAAAGTACACCAAGACTGCTTTTCCAAGCAGTGAGAGCAGGGGTACTTGATTTGATTCACTCAGATCTGTGTGGTCCTATGTCATCTGTTTCCTTGATAGGTTTTGAGTATTATGTGACTTTCATTGATGACTATTCCAGGAAAACCTGGATCTACTTCTTTAGGAGCAAGAAGTCAGTTGATGTCTTGTGGACCTTCCAAGAGTTCAAATCTCTTGTGGAGAATTAGACAGGGAGGAGGATTTGGGTTCTGAGATCAGACAATGGTGGTGAGTATACCTCTAATGATTTCGATGAGTTTTGCAGATAGGAGGGCATACAGAGACAGTTAATAGTTCAATATACTCCTGAGCATAATGGAGTGGCTGAAAGTAAGAACAGGGCTATTGTGGGAGCAACGAGAGCTATGCTTCATGATCCGAGTCTACCTTTCTTTCTTTGGGCAGAGGCTTGCAATACAACTGTTTACCTTCAGAACAAGAGTCCCCACCGTGCCTTGGGGAGGAAGACTCCTGAGGAGATGTTCACAGGAAAGAAGCCCGAGGTTGGTCATTTTCGCATATTTGTTTGCTTGACTTACTCTCATGTCCTTTCTGAGAAGAGGAAAAAGTTGGAGCCCATTGCAGAGAAGGGCATCTTTGTGGGCTATGATGAGACTTCGAAGGCTTTCCGCATTTATCTTCCTACTCTCAGGAAAGTTGTTGTGAGGCGAGAAGTGAGGTTTGAGGAGGAGAGAGTCTTCAGGAAGTCTAGAGAATTGGAGTATGAGGAGTCACAGGCATCCACACCTCAGGTGACATAGGGATCTTCAGTTCAGAGTATTGGATCACAGGTTTCCGGAGTTACTGGTCCACAAGTTACAGGCACAGGTTCTACATGTACAGTGGTTCATCCAGCAGGTATTTCGGGGACAGGTTTTGGATCTCAGGTTACAGGTTCACCAGCTGTAGGTTCTGGATCTTTGGGTTCATCTGCTACTGGCTCACAGGTTGTTGGGATATCTACTTCTGACAGTTCTTCAGATGAGGATAGACCAGTTTGGGAGCCACCTTCAGGGAAGAGGAAGCCTAAACGGTTTCACGATACCTTGAAGGAAGTAGAGTCATTTGGTAGGCCCCAGGAGCTAGTTAGGACAGTTGTGATGCCTGACAGATTGGGTATGGAACTAGTTGCTAGTCTTCGTGAGTCAGAGCCTTCTACATTTGAGTAGGCCTCTCAACATCAGGTTTGGAGAGATGCCATGATGGAAGAGTACCATTCCATCATGAAGAATGATGTATGGGAGATTGTACCAAGACCATAGGGGAAGTCAGTGGTGACTTCCAAGTGGCTTTACAAGGTGAAGCATGCCGTAGATGGCAGTGTGGACAAGTTCAAGGCTTGTTTTGTGGCACGTGGGTTTTCACAAATAGAGGGAGTAGATTATGATGAGACTTTTGCACCGGTTGCTAGATATTCTTCAATTAGAGCATTGATTTCCATGGTAGCAGAGATGGGTTGGAAGATCCAACAGATGGATGGGAAGACCGCATTTCTCAATGGTCTTCTGCAGGAGGAGGTTTAGTTGGAGCAGCCCCAGGGATTTGAGATTCATGGGAGGGATTCTCATGTGTGCAAGCTGAAGAAGGCCTTGTATGGTCTGAAGCAAGCTCCTCGAGCTTGGTATTCCAGGATTGATGCATATCTGATGTCGATGGGATTTCAGAAGAGTGAGGTTGATCCCAATCTTTACTTCATTGTGGTTCATGGGGATCCACTCATTCTTCTGTTGTACGTTGATGATTTGTTTATCACAGGAGAGGAGCGTCTCATTGCATCTTTCAAGAGAGATCTTGCTTCAGAGTATGAGATGACAGATATTGGGTTGATGCACTATTATTTGGGGATGGAGGTTTGGCAGGAGCCTGGTCATATTTTCTTGGGATAAGGAAAGTATGCTACTAATATTCTGAGGAGATTTCGGATGGATGATTGCAGGCCTATGTCCACGCCTATGATTACCAACTGGAAGCAACTTCATGCTTCTGAGGGAGAGTTGGTAGATCCTACTTTATATCATCAGCTCATTGGTTCATTGATGTATCTGGTCAACACCAGGCTAGACTTACGTTTTGTGGTGAACACTCTCAGTCAGTTCATGGTGGAGCCTAGGAGAGTGCACTGGACAACCACAGAACATGTGTTGAGATACCTTGCAGGGACAGTGGATTTTGGTTTGGACTACAGGAGTTCGGGTGGTGTTAGGTTGGTTGGATTCACGGATTCAGATTGGGCAGGGAGTGTGATGGATCAGAGGAGCACTTCCGATTGTTGCTTCAGTTTGGGCTTGGTAGCAGTGTCGTGGTTCAGTCGGAAGCAAAAGTCCATTGCTTTGAGTTTTGCTGAGGCTAAGTACATGGAAGTGAGTCAGGCTAGTTGCGAGGCACTGTGGATTTGCAAGTTATTGGTAGATTTATTTGGTCAGGAGCTGAGGCCCTCGGTGATTTACTTTGACAATCAGAGTTGCATCCAGCTATCTGAGAATCCATTTTTTCATGACAGGTCAAAGCACATAGAGATCAGATACCACTTCATTCAAGACTATGTTTAGAGAGGAGCTGTGGAGTTACAGTACATTTCCACTGATGAGCAGGATGCAGACATTTTGACAAAATCCTTGGGGCGAGGCAAGTTTGTCTTCTTCAGGGACAAGTTGGGAGTGGTGCAGAACACCTTCCTCGGTAAGAGGGAGTGTTGATTTTTGCACCTAGGAAAGTGTTCCCCTAGGTGACTTTTTCCTTAGTCACTTAAAAGGGGGAAATAAAGGGACCCTTGCATTAAATGACCTTAGATGAGCATTTAATTTGACTTTAGGGATTAAAGTCACTTTTTGATAAATTTAAGTGAGGCGAGTGAAATTATTTTTTCATGAGAATTAAATGAGATTTTATTCCAATCCACTCATCTAAGCCAATCTTAGTGATTGTATTAGATGGCCTTTCATTCACCCCAGGGTTCAGTAAAAAAGGCAAGGGAAGGCATTTTGGCTTTCACTTTTTTGGTGAAGGAGAAGATAAGAGAGAGAGCTAGAGTGGGCATGATTTTCGAGGCAGCGATTTCTGGGCATTTTCAATGGGCACATAAATCAAGGCAATGAGATAATTTCAGTGGGAATAGAAATCGAGGCCACACAATAGGGTGCAATGGCACAGTTTTTGAGGCAGCAAGATGGGCGTGAATCTCGAGGCATTGGGCATGAATTCTGAGGCAGAAATTTTGGGCACGATTTTCTAGAAATTTTAGGCACACATTTCGAGGACCATATAGATCGTACAGACTGTACTTTCTGGCACAACAATCGAGGTTCTGTTTCTGCACAGATTTCAAGGTAGCCATCACATAAATTGAGGTGCTGTTTTGGCACAAAAATCAAGGCAGTTGGGCACTAACTTCGAGGCAGCTTCTGAGTGATTTTTTGGTGGAGATAAGTTTTCTTGTTGATTGAAAAATTACTGTACTGAATTATTTTGAAGAAATAAAATCATCCTCACTCTCTTTAATAGGTTTTCCCCTTGTGGGTTTTTCCTGGGCGTTTAGCCAAAAATTTCTGAGTTTGAAATTTTATGGTGTGCATGAATATTTAATTTTCTGTCTGTAAAAAAATTGAGTTTCAACAGTGTTTTTGAAGTCTGAAAATTTTATGTTATTTCCAACCATTAACAAAAACTAGGTTGGGCATTAAACAATGAAAATGTGACTAAAAAACCGGGTTGGGTTGAAATCTCAGAAAACTTTCAAGGATGTTGTATACCTATCTGTCCTTTTATCCAACATAGCTAGCCTTAGGGAGTTATTTCCCTCTTCTCCTACTAGTTTAAATTAAGAATACATAAGATATTTCAAGAGATTGAGCTGCTACACGAGTCTAGATACCGTCTCCTAGCACTAGAAACTGGATAGTCTTTTTTTTAAATGAAAAGGACAAGATCCCCTAAATTGCTCATTACTGTCTCTTTATTGAGATATGCCTTGCGGTATTTAATATGACAGTATTGCAAGGTAGAACCTGCCTCTTATGCCTGGACATAGGGTTAGGTCCACAGCCTTAACCATCGCTATCATGAACCTCCTGTTTTCCAACCATTGTTAATGCATATAATTAAGGTAAAAAGAGAAACTCAAAAACATTTAAGGCATTAGACATTCATCACATTCAGGGATTTGGTGCAACGACCTCTCATTTGGTGCAATGTTGGCCTTTGATGCAACGATCTTTTGCAATTTGTATCATCAAACAATGATCTACATGTAGCAGTGATTAATTCCTAGCAAGCTGCGTAGTTAGGGGGTCAAAGGCGGCATGTGAGGTTGAAATAGGTCATTCGACTCCAATATGCACAGATTCGCAAAAATCTCCAATCAAAACAAGACATTGATCTACTTATCTTGTGATGCCCCTCTTAAATCCACGATTGGTGTAATGTAACAACGATGTGACCTCCATTCTCTGCCAGTGATCTACGATCTGGTGTCTTGCTTGCACAATCAAGCAATTTGACTCCACATATGGTGGAAGCGTTGTCTGATGCAATGATCTCTCTCAGCGATTTGGCCAACATTGATTTGATCAAATTCGTGATTTGGCAGGCAACAATGATTTCTTTGCTCCATGCAAATTGTTACCAGCTCCACGTTATTTTGTAGACCTGGTAATCTCCACGTGTTTTTATTTAGACCCTCTCTCACTGATCACCCTCAAGACTTGTGCATGTTTTAACTGTTAGATTTTTAATGATATAGTAGTATAATTTTCACATAATCAAGCACAAGAACACAAGAGACACAATAGTTCACCCTGGGAAAACCCAAACTCGGGAAAAACCCAACAAACCTTTCTTACTCAGAGATTCAATACATAATACAAGTACATCAGATATGAAAGTGATCTATATTAAGAGAGATCACAAATAGAGAAGATACAAAAGAAAGAGCCCCAAAATCAGTCTTCTACAACCCACCAGTCTTCTTCTCTCCCTCTTGCGCACTTGAGTAGTAGCCTTGAGTGAATTGGCTGCTTGTTGAAATGAGGAGGGTGTCATCTTTATTTATATTGGTTTTCTGGTTGACTTTTTCACTGTGGCAGACTTTCCTAGGGTAGTTTTACCCAGTTTTGGGGCATTTTTACCCTGTGTTTCATGTGGGCCTGACTTAGCTAGTGAGGATACCTCATGTAGCTACAAACATCAACACTCCCCTTAGGTAGGGAGGTATCATCATGCTAGAACACATCCAAACATCATCTAATCGTTGCAGCTTGTCTTGTACATCTTGTCATCATAAGAAAGGTCCATCCAGACAACTTAGTTCGTTGAGAAGTGTGATCAATACAACCCACACAGGAAAAGAAGTTCACACAAAACTCATCTTGGTCCATGTTACCAACTATTTTGTACAATAGCTGAATTTCTTGTGAGCCACCAGTTTATTGAACATGATTCATGTTCATCATCAGTGTTCAGAAGTTCAGAAGTCATTTTCAGGGCAATTTTGCCCCATTTGTAATAACTGCATGTTCATACCCCCATGGGGAATTTGTAAAAATTTGGTCTAAACGGGGTCCTTTTATAAAAGACTCGACTATCCTTAGGTTTAGCCATTTGGGGGATACTCGAGAGTGGTTTTTCCTTAGCAATTATGCGCTACTCATCAGTGGCGTATAATCCCTGAGTTTTTCATTCATACCTCCAAAGCTAGAGTATTTACCATGGTGGTCAAAACCTAAGGTGGTTATTAGAGTCTTGTGTCTAGGATTTTTTACGTATTAGCCATCTCAATTGAGTCGTATGAACATGCACTAGGTCCCCTAGGAGTTTCGTTTGATTCCGAGAAATATATATATATATATATATATTTTTTTTTTCTCCGTAATTTAGACCATTTTTTAATGGTTTAAATGGAATTTTTCAAGTTGTGATAAAAACCTCATCCGGAGGCGGAATTTGGTGTGGTGAGGCTTGTTTTGACGCTTAGAGTGTCCTCTTTACCCTAGCACCCTCATTCTTTAGTTTTCGGGTGATTACATCACCTCTAGGGGATTTTTGGCTAAAAATGCATCATTCTAACATTTGATTGTTAAAAAGTGACAAAATGCACTAAGTCCAAAGTTAAAAAAATAAAAAAAATGATTAAAAAATCATTGGAAAAGGATGAATTATGGATTATATGGGGTGTACAACCATCATTAAAGATAAAATCATATGCTGAACAAAACATTGGATATGTTAAGATTGGAATTTAATGGAGAGGTGTGTGTTAGCTTTCACGTGGGCCTCTCTCCACATTAACATCGCTCATGAGTTGAGCAAATAAAAGCTGAGGTGTGGTGGTCCACCATTTGAATATTTAAACACATGCCATTTTCATACTTTGGATAAATGATTTCATGAGAAGAGGATGACGTGAGCTTATCAAAAGCGTGGGCCTTTCCCTCACGTGGATTTGGCTCACGAATTTGATGAAGTGGCAAACGTTGAATGGTTTGGTGGTTGTATAATAATGGCATGGTAGGCACATTCCTCTAAACAAGGCCACATCACAAGCTTGACAACCATAAAGTCGAGTTTGTCATTACATCAAACTCCAAGCTTCACCTATTCAAAGGCTCACGCATTCCTTGCATGCACACGACTTTGCTTGTGTGGCATTCATTTGTTGGCTTGATGTATATTACAAAGTAGGGTGATGTTACTATGGAGGAGTGGGGGGCGCCTTGCCTAGGTGGAGGCCACCTCCCCACTGTCAACTACCAAGCTTGGAGTTATCATGGATAGATCACACTCCAAGCTCATCATGGATTGGAATTCAACTTCTTTTGGCTCCTATCATGCCAAGTTCGATCTAGGTTTTATGTACTTAATTTTTGTATAAATGAGATGCCTTTTGGCTCTCTTAGGATGAATATTTTGTGCAAGAGAACTCTGCCAAAAATTATATTGTAATCATTTGTTTAATCTTGGAATAAAAACGACTTTGGAGGTCTATGCAAGGGTTCTTTGTGTTGTGGTTTCATCTTGTGTGAGGTGCTATCTCTCTCACCCTACTCTCTCTTTTTCAAATTATGTTCAATGCTAGCTTTAGAAGACAATCAATCTAATACATACGGTTAGTCATTTAAAGTTTTTATTTGATTATCTATGCTAAGTTTCTCAAATATCTAGATCGGACAAAACGTAGTCGGATATACTAGTGTCTTTTAGATGTTTGTTTGATTTACATTCTAGCACTTGATCTTCTTTGCCTTGTTGAGTTTTGTGTTTTCAAGGATCACTAACGGTGGAAAGGAGATTGGAGCTCAATCTCTCCTTCATTAAACAAGAACTTTTTCCATCTAATACTTTCATTTTGCAGGATCTTCAAAGGCTTCCAATTTCGAGTGAAGAAACATAGCCAACATGGACTCTTCCTCATCCATCACACTTCAAATTTAAAACAATTTTCGGTTACCTTTTAAGAAGTCCTAATTTTCCAAGTCTCATCCATTGGCTTCTTCCCTTCTAGCATTGTTTGGCCTTTTTGCTTCTTCTATCCATTCACACTCCTCTCTATTCTTGCCTTCTCATCGCTGGTTTTTGTCTCATTTTTCGCCATTTGTTGGCTTCTTCTGCAGATCGACCAGAATACAAGCTGCCAAACTAGAGAACCCGAGAACGAGCAGAGAATGTATGGTTGGGTTGAGAGACGAACACCTTTGAAGCTTTTGCGTCGAAATGTGTTGCCTTGGAAAACATAACCCCATTCTTCTTGTTTCCTACGATTGCCATAAGAGCTGAGGTACATCCCCACTCATCAATTTTCGTGGACGTAATGATCGTTACACTGATCCGAATGGGAGCATGAAGACTAGACGGCACGCACGCTGGAGAAGTCAAGCAGCCGGCGGTAATGACAAGTTATGATGCTACCTGGGACGCGTGGGTGGGCTGGGTAGGAACGTTCCTTGCCTCATGGTCTACGTGGGCGGGAAGGTGTCTGGCCCCCTGACTGGCAGTCACTTTCAGTGGATGGCCTCCCTTCTGAACCTGCGGTGGGGGTGATTTTGTAATCTCGAATATAAGAGGGTGATCTTAATATTGTAATCATGACATAAAAATATTGAGAAGAGTTTAGCACAAAACTTTCTCAACTTCTGTTTTGAAGAGACGCTTTAGTGGATCAAGCCCAGGTCCCTTAAAAGTGCTCTTTTTTGCACGTGGAATGTGCGATGTTTTTTGGGTGCTTTATGTCTCTCTTTTATTGTGTGATGATCTTATAATCACATACAAATTTCATTTCTTCAAGACGATGCAATTTCAAGTCAAGGAAGCAATGGACACATCAACCTCAAGGACTCAAAACGTAATCATAACAGTCAAATTTGAAGGTCAAATTCAATTTTTGAATCAGTAATAATTGTAACTTACAAACAACTCTTTTGTAAGATTACTTGTCTTTTTGAAACAAGTCAAGTTGAATTTGTAATTTTTGGTGCATTCTCAGTTGAACCCAACACCCTCCAATCTTTGAGTCAAAATTGTTGAGTCAAAAGGGCAGAGTTGCCAGAAGCCCGTCTTTTGTTGAGTCAAATTGTAATTAGGACCTACCTGCACAAGGAGGCCTCATTTAGTGTTTCAAATGGAGAGAAGTCTTGAATTATTAGAGTTGCTAAACACTCTAATGATCACTGCCTAAGACAACACAATCATACTCAACAAAGCAACTCTTCAATAAGGGATAACTTATTTGTAAGTGATGCAAGATAAAGTTCTAATAATCTCAACAAATGAATGATGAAATCAGGGATCTCAAAAATCAGGAATCAGTTAAGCATTCTGAACTAGTCCTTATTTAGAACAACCTCCTATTTGAGGATGAATATAATGATGATAGTGATGATGATGAGGTCATTCAAATCAACAGTGTTCTCAATAACAACCCTACAAGATAACTCCAGATGCAGATAACGATGAAGTTGTTCAAGTTCAGCATCAATAAGTTCAACGATCTCTTCCCAAGCCAATCATTAGATCTTGGGAAGAAATACAAGTCAACAAAAATAGACATGGTCTAGGATGTGATGACGACAACATCTTGCATAACCCAAACCCAAATTATTCAAAACCAATCGACTTCTAGAGTGCTGGATTGCTTCGAGAAGTTTGAATCCCACCTATTCGAGTCAAACATGAGAATGCAAAATGCCAACATTGTAATCTCACTGGTAACATTGAATATCAATGTTATGATTTCCATCCTTGTCAACATTGTGGCAAGAAAAATCATGCATCAGGAATTTTTTTCCAAGAGAAACAAGCTTGTAAGATTAAAGATTTACTATGGGTGGATAAATCCTTGGCAATGGTCATCAACAATGAAGAAATTATATCAGTTTTACCAAAGAATTCAATCTCAAGTAAAGACCCTTCTTGCAACGAATATAACTCCAAAGTGATCCTCTTATGGCGTAACTTTCAAGCATGGCCCTCACGGGATGAGATAACATGTTGTTTCCACATGCCCACTTTGAGTTGAAATCAAAAGGGTACTCTCTTTCAGCTTAAGAGAGGGATAAACTGTCAAGTGAAAATGGTTAGTAGTCAAGCAAAACCACAAGACACAAAGATGTCTCACCTCCCCCTAACAAAGGGGGGAGTATTGATGATGGTTTTCAGACTTAAAGTTTCGATATCAAAAGTCTGTAGATGGTAGACACCAATAAACAGATTGCCAAATGGGAAACAATAATTTGTAGATGGTAGACTCCAACAAACAAATTGCTAAATGGGAAACAATAGTCTGAAGATGGCAGAATTTGATACATGATACATTGGGATGTTGTTTGACACATAACAAAGTCAAAATATTTAGAGAGCACTTCAGTGATTCTATTTATTAGCTGATAGTAGAGTGGTGATACTACATGCTCACCAATTAGCAAAAGGAATCAACCTCTTCTAGCTAAATAACTTGTAAAATGATGGAATTGTGAAGTAGACATGGAATGCTTAGACATGGTGGCTATTCACTCCAAAATTCAAATTTCAGCTCTCTTCTAGTTCATTTCATATGAACCATTCAACATCCAGTTTTGATGGTTTTTCGGGGATATTTTTCATTCAAGCACATACAAAGGCTTTTTAAAGATCCAACATATCAACTTCAACATTAATGTTTATTGCTTAGTTGATACAAATGTATAGACTTGTGATTTGAGGGGGGAATGTTAGCCTATGGCTTACATTAGCAATCACAAAGTTTAGTTGTTACCTTTTTTTGTATTTATGATTCATGATAATAATTATTTATCCTAAATGATGACTAAGTGATTTGGATAAGATTGCCTAGCCTAGTCACCATGCAAGGTGTTAGGGTCTAGAGCAAATATCTCCATGAGGTGGCATTGTCCATTGTACTATATATTTGTAACATTGGAGTGAATACAATTTGATTATGGCTTTGGATTTTACCATCACCTTGTTGCACGTGGTTGTTTTAACACCATCCTTTGTATCATCAGTTATATAATCTAGATCATCTTTTCAATCGGTATCCTCAACCTCTCGACTTGATGCCCATGATGATCCAACACCAACACCAATGTAACCCTCCTTTAGTAGTGGAAGTGACTCCAGTACTTCCATTTGAAGCCATTTTGGAGACTTCAGAACCAACTAGGTTCATCTAGTTGGGTTTTAGTCTTCTAGATCATTCTTCCTTGTTTTTTTCTCTTTTGTCTTTTTTGGGTTATGTGCATTGTGGAGCGTGGCCTAGTCTACTACAAAATCAACCACTTTAGGCACAAATCAATGCATCATTGGTTAGAACAATCAGTCTTAATTGGTTTGGGGACAAACCTAGTCAAAATTGGTGGTTCTCATCACAGTTTTAAAAATCAGAATCAGACTTGGAATCGGTTGAGGGTCAACTTGGAGTTGTAATCGAAATTGGTAATGAATTGGTCAAGACTCAAACGATTTGAATTTAATGACTCGGTTTACTAAAAAAATACATAAAATATTTAAATTTTAAAGAAAAACAATATTTTAAAGATTCTAATCCATGATCCAATGCATTAGGGACAAAATATCCAAAGTTTGCTTATAAGATTGAATATATCAAAATGTCACAAAGTGTACTGTGTGCAATACATATCTAGGAGAATGGGTTTGCAATACATATCTCAGAGAATGGGATTGGGACAAAATACATAATCAATGAGGCCTATATGCTATATGGCCTATAGAGTTCAAAAAACATGCTATGAATCATGATCATACATCATACATCAATGATCATACTACATACTACATAGTCAGCTATCATACATCATCAATGATCAAAATCATCATCACTACTGCTAGAACTAGAAGCAGGGAATTAGAGGGGGGCATTAAATAGCTTTAGGGTTAGGTTAGATTAGGAAAATATACAAAATTTTTGAGTATTTTTCTGTCCATGGTTTCAATGTGCCGGCGATGGCAACTCGATTGATTTTTTATGTGCTTCGGTCGATCTGGCTAGTTTGGTACCGAACCAGTCACCTGAACTGATTTGATGGCCAATTTGGATCGGTTTGGGGGCTTCTCGGCCGATTTCGATTTCGATTCCATAGACTTTTAAAAATATGATTGCCATAACAACCAACTTGAAATTAGTGACACTCACTATCCTATACTAACTCATGATGATGGATTGCTGTTTGCTTATCCTTCAAAGATCTTCACCAATTTAATTTTTCAGAAGGGTGTTGAGATCACTAGTGTTGGTATTTATACATGTACTTGTATCGTTGCTAAGAATCTTTTCAACGGTTTCATTCATTCATTTTTCAACCACTTTGCTTTAGTTTCCATATATGTGATCGCAGAATAGCAAAGAAATATTTTTATTTTCTTTCATTTTGGTTTTGATTTTGTAATGTAAATATTCTTCCATTCATTTTTCAACCACTTTGCTTTAGTTTCCATATATGTGATCGTAGAATAGCAAAGAAATATTTTTATTTTTTTTCATTTTGGTTTTGATTTTGTCATGTAAATATTCTTCCCCATTTGCTTGTTTAGGAGGGAGATGATTTGCTTTATACTTTATGGTTTTCCAAGCCTTCGTAATCCATGAGAGAAGATATTTATTTGTGTTTTGTTATTTGTAGTTTGAATTAAGAGATTGGCATACCACAACATGCCATTTTCTTGTAGATTATTAAGACTACTCCATAGTACCCAACAAGGTTTGGAGTTTCTCTTGAAGCCCAGGTAAGAAGCCTAGGTAAGGGGTCCCTTGTCCCACAAACAAGTGGGTCTCATGTCAATATTTGCATCTAGCTAGGTTGTGATCAAAATTTAAATTATTATTATTATTATATATTTTTTATTAATATATTCTGTACTGGAATACTCCACAAGGATTATTGATTGAATGCATTGTCTTTTCGGAGGCATAAATCCTACCAGTTTCCTTTAGTGCAATAGAACTTTAATCATTTTTTAGTCCATATCATGGATTCTATAATATGTAAGGCTGACAATAAAACAATAATGCAACATGGGCAAAATGAAATTATGATAACACACTAATTAATTGAAACTGGAGAGTGTGGTTTGGGCACTTCTATGATATCATGAACGGCTAGAATCCTAAACAAGAAGTACAACTAGAGTCCTTTGCCTTTAATTTTTTTGATAAAGTGTTACCTTACTGGGAATAGGTTTGTGTCTACAGAAACATTTGGAAGCATATTTGTCTTGGGTTGTGCCATTTGAAAAATCCCACTCTTTCACTAAGTGAAGATTGCATGGGTGGCTAGAAGAGTTTAAAGATATTGAATGCAATCAAGACAGAATCATGTTAAATTTTGTACAACTTCGGAAGATATTATTCCTTATATTTAATTGTACCATCATTGTACTTGTTTATACCTTCTAAGGGAGAAGAACCTTATGTGAACACATGAAATAATCAATGTAAGCCTTCGGGTGCAAAAGGAATTAATAAAAAGATTAAAAATAAAATATTTATTGCCCCCAAGACAAGTCGGCCCCATAAGGGATTTTCTGGTTTCAACACTTGTATAAATATGAGGTTAGTGCTCCTCATTTATTCATTCTCACAGTTGAGAGTGGCGCATCACTTGGGAGAGGAGAATTTCGCATCACCTAAAGGAGGAGGCTGATTTCTAGGGTTTCTATTTGTGGAAAACATTTCCACGCTTTCTATTTTCTCATTTGTACTCTAATCTCAGAATTATCATCTCTCTGTGAAGGTTGCTGGGTTTTCTCCCTATTGGGTTTCCCAAGGTAAACTCTGTGTTGTTGTTTTGTGCTTTGTCTTACTTCTAGTGATCTTGGTAATGCATTTATGTTTTATGCTATGAATGTATGAAATTTAACATGGTATCAGAGCCATTCTAAAAGAAGCCATTGCCGAAGCATTGTCGGAACCCTACCAGAATTAGGGTTTCATCTTGTGAATTATTCACCCATTATTTTGAAGAAAAAGAGCCATAAGGATTTCGTTTCTGGTTAGTCAAATCCATTGGTGAAGACAGAATTAAATTCCGAGAACTTTTGTTTTTGACCTAGCTCCTGCTAGGGTTTCTGATCCAGATCCGCAAATCAAGATGATTAGGATGAAGGTTGAAGATCGGTTGGAAGGAGCCACAAACTTTATCTCCTGGAATTCTAGGGTTCTTCTACTCCTAGAGGAAAATGATCTTCTACTATATGTAAATGAGAAGGTCCTTGAACCAGAAGCCGAAGAAGATAAATATCGATGGAGGAAGAATTATGCTAAAGCAAGAAGGATTCTTGTGGATTCCGTGAGAGATCATTTGGTTCCTCAGATCTCAGGTAAGAAGAATTCTAGGAAGATGTTCAAGACCATTATGAAATTGTTTGAACACACTAGTCTAAATGTATCCATGACTTTGAGAAATCAACTCTCAAATATGAAGATAGCGAAGTCAAAATCCATTGCCTCATACTTTATGAGGATCGCAGAACTCAGAGACAAGCTTAGTACTAGTGGAGATCCTATTAGCGATAAGGAGATTTTCCTCCACACTTTAAATGGTCTTCCACCATCATGGGAGTCCTTCATCCAAAGCATAAGTGGTAGATCTAACCTACCAAATTTTGACAAGCTTTGGGAAGATTGCTCTCAGGAGGATATAAGGATTGCAGCACGTCAAAGAATCCATGGCAATCAAACTGAAGAGACTCAAGCATTTGTTTCTCATACCAAGAATGGAAAGGGAAAAGGAAAGAAGTTCCATAAACACAAACATCGAGAAAGGAGATCAAGTCCTCGTCAAGAACAAAAGAAGAAGAAGGATGTATCTCAAGTTCAATGCTATAGGGGCAGAACGTATGGACATTACGCCAGTAGCTGTCTAAGTCAAATCAAAAGGAAGCATGAAGTGTCCACTGCTGATGTAGAAGAAGATCATCATCACAAGAAACAAAAGAATGAAGATCACACATAACTCCTATTCATATCAGCACTATCACGTACTATTTCTACCACTAGTGACACTTGGCTCATAGATAGTGGTGCATCTAGACACATGACTGGGTATAGAGAGAATCTTTCACAATTAATTGAGACAGATTCACATCTCCTTGTTGTACTTGGAGATGATGCAAATTACATTGTGAAGGAATCTGGAGCCACCACCCTTAAATTGGAATAAAATGATATATTACGCTTAAGTGATGTACTCTATGTACATGGTGTGAAAAGAAATCTTGTCTCCATCTTAGCATTGGAGGAAAAGGGTTATAAAGTAGCTTTCTCAGAAGAGAAAGTCCTTGCTTGGAAAAAGAACTCAAGCATGAGCTCAGCCAAGGTTATTGGCATAAGAAAAGAGAGCTTGTATAGGCTAAACACTTCTCCAGTTCAAACCCTAATACATGATGTTGCAAGTATGGGCGAGTTATGGCATAGAAGGTTAGCTCATCTTAACTATCAAGCTCTCCCGGTTCTGAAGAATATTGTGACAGGTTTTTCAAGGCTCTAGGTAAACCATGGTGGAACATGTAGAGGATGTGCACTTGGCAAGAATGCCAAGAAGTCTTTTCTAGATAGTGAGAGTAGATCCAAAGGGATTTTGGATCTAGTTCACTCTGACTTGTGCAGGCCCATGACAGTTGTGTCATTAGGTGGTTATCACTACTATATCACCTTTATTGATGATTACTCACGAAAGACTTGGATATACTTTCTCAAGTCAAAAGAATCCGAGGAAGTACTTAGCAAGTTCAAAGAGTTTAAAGCACAAGTTGAAAATCTGTCAGGAAAGAGGATCAAGATATTGAGATCCGATAATGGTGGAGAATATACCTCTACAGAGTTCAATGATTTATGCAAGGAAGCAGGAATTAAGAGGGAGCTCATAGTTCCCTACAACCCTCAAAAAAATGGGGTTGCAGAAAGAAAGAATCGTACAATTGTGGAGGCATCCAAAGCTTTGATACATGACCTGTAACATCCCAAAAATTCCAAAATATTTTTTTTTTATAATAGCAATAGTTATCAGAATTATTTAATGCAGAACATATAAACTAAATCGAAATCATAACTAAGATAAATTAATGACGATGACACGCCATCATCCTCAGATAATATAGTTGTAATTTCTACTTCAGGTATAAACGGATGTTAATCCTCTTTAACAAAAGATCTTTGTATGCTTACGTAAACAAGTACAGTTTACAAATTTGTTTAAGTTCTTAGTTAATATTACATGTTGATACAGTTTGTACTGCTTTAATATTCTTGATGGATTGCTAACAGTTTGTTTGTTTGTTAATAAAGGGGTCCTATGAGGCAGCCTGGAGCTTACTTAGCTGCAAAAGCTAAGGCATTTGAAAATGTTTCTATGTGCATACCGCGGGTAAGAGATCTACAAGACAACATAATATTTAGAGTACTTGTGTTTTTCAATTCATCGTCAATGTAAAATGCTAAGTACTTCCCTGTGACACCTGTGACTGGAGGTATGGATACTTGGTTCTAAATCTAGTTTGTAATCTAGCTTTCAAAACTCTTAAATGCTATGAATTTACGTCATCCAAGTAATTGTTATACAGCTGCAATCATTATCAAAACAGTAATACCAAAATCTATTGACAATGCTATTTATAGAATTAGTATTTGTTTCTTTAAGCAAAACTTAGACTACTCTAAGTTTTGAATTTAATAATGAATTCACAGTTAATCATATATAAAGCATAATGACTAGTATTGGTATTGAAAACGTAGCTTTAGAGTGTGTCTCGTCAATGCTTAAACTATATTTATGATGATGCAAAAGTCTTTGCGTTACATGGATAAACAAATGGAAATGATCGTAATTATAGTATTTATGCTATAAGCTAGCATTATAAAACTTCATTCTAATGCCTATACAAAATTATAGGAATGAAATAGATACATATTTTATATTTACTATGCATTTACATATCACAATGTAATTTAAATATTACAATGCCTAACCTTAAGTTTTTGAAACTATATGAAATGTACATTACATATTACAATGTAATATGATATGGTTTTTAAAGTACAATCATATGCTAAACAAAATGCGAACCTAACTATATGTTTGCACTGTCGGGATTTAACATATGCAAACCCTGAATACGATGCAATATGGTATCACAAACATTATATTGAACATATTATGACATAAGCTTCTGTGCTAAGTATGTCTATCATATTCTTGGAATTCACCCAAGCTTCGTAAATGAAGTGTTGAGTTGATGTGCCTTAAATTTGTTATTTGACAGGTTGACAGAAATACGATCATGTATTAAATGTTATGACCGAACTCTATAGTGGAAGCCTGGTTGTCAACCCACGTATCTCGCCCACGAGAAATTTGATTGGTTTTACCACTAGGAAGCCTGGCTGGCAAGGTTGTCACAACACTTCTCCTCCGAGCTGTACACTGTAATATCCTCTTGGCAGGCATTGCTGGCACTGTTGTGGTAGATGTAATTAATGGGCTATCATTGCAAAGTTGCTCGGCCTTCAAAACTGGCATCTTTGGCATCTCCATGCTCGTTGATCTTATCAATTCTCGACCGTTGACGTTGCTACCCAAAACCTCATTCTATGTAATGTTTTGCAAGCTCTCCGATCTTCATTGTTACGCTAGGGTATGGCTGACAGGCTACCCAAAAAGTAGGGTTTAGTGAGAGTAATTATTAGGGTTTCAATCCTGTGACCTGTGAGAGGTAGTTTTCTAAATATTTACAGGTATTGAACCTTCTGCATTTGAGCTATGATATCCAAATAGTGACAGGGTTTCCTTTTTCCAGTGAAGCAGAAGTGTTTCAGATAGGGTTCGAATCTCCTACGGTTGATAATGATCTGCTGTGATAGCTTTAGGGTTGTAGAATACCAACTTGCTTCGTTGTTTTGATAGTGTAATGGATCGATTCTTCGACATGCCAAAATCAAAGGTAATAATCAAAAACTGTACAAATGTTGTAATACTTGATTCCATTGTTGCAAAATCTTGTTTTGACCCTGCAATGCATGTTTGGCAGGTACCCGTTCGAAAAGAGGTTGAAGGTTGAAGAAAAAGAAACTGGAAATGCTACGGTTTTTCTGGTAAGCTCCGGTGGTTCACAAGAAACCTCGTAGGTGCCTAGGTTGGTGTTTTGCTGTAGGACGAGAGTTGGAAACATTTCAGTGACGGTCGACTACGAATTTTTTAGTTTGACTTGCTTTGATGTTAAAATGTAAGAGGTTTATCCTCCGTTCATTTAATGCTTGGCTCAGTAGGTTTTTGCTATAGCACTATAACCGACTTCGAGTTGGTCTAAACACCTTTGGTTGTTTGAGGGAAAGTACCCAATGTGTTTTTTGAATACTTAAATGGATAAATAATAGAGTCTCTGTCATGTTTTCACTATGCAATTGAGCAATCTTTAATGGAGTTGTGTTCTTGTTTTTTCTTGCTTTTGAGATATTGGTTTTCTTGTATTGTAATGATACAGTATTGTTAAAAAAGATATAAGCAAAATATTGTTTTGAAAACTGTTGATTCGAGTTCGAAAATGAAACTATCTCAGGTTGAAAGTAAATGATTGTTTTATGTTATTCATCAATAATGTTTGATAGTGGAGTTTTAAAATAAAAATAAAAAGATGAGTTCGAAT
Organism: Larix kaempferi; assembly: GCA_027924585.1. NCBI lineage: Eukaryota > Viridiplantae > Streptophyta > Pinopsida > Pinales > Pinaceae > Larix > Larix kaempferi. The sequence goes on along the minus strand of BSBM01000632.1, from coordinate 24,547,329 downwards.
GTCAAAAGTTTTGCCGAAGAAGTTGAAATGTTATCTAGGGTTTAAATGTCCAGCTTCTGTAACTTCGGCAAGAAGTGTCTACAGTAGTCACGAATGTTTTGACGATGTTCTATAAACTGTGTACAAAGATAAATCTAGGGTTTGATAAATCATAGGGTTTCGGTTTTTATAAAAAGGAGTATAAATATATGAACCAAACTATGGCAAAATATGATAAAAAAAAAATTGCTTATAACAAATTGCACATAAATAAATTTGCAGCTACTATATTTCGTGAAATTTGAAATGCTAGAAAATCATTAAATGTATAGTATGGAAATGTATAATATTTCTATCTGAGATAAATGTAGTTGAAATGAAAACTATAAATCTGTGCAGAAGTAAAGTATGTATAATGCCAATAAATCTATACACTGACTAGTTTATGCAGCTGTTAAATCTTGAAAATGCTATTACTTGGAAATCATAAAATGTTTAATTTGATCGTATTTACTTGCTATCTTAAATGAATAGGGATAAAAGAAAAACATATGACTGTACAGAAAATAGACTAGGTTTTTCTTTTATGAAATAACAAAAGAATTTTCTATTACTATCGATGCTATACAGTAAATTCATACTATGATTAGATACAGGACGGGATTCTAAACAAAGCACCTACTGTAATTATTTGTCAAATCAATGGCAATCTACCTATCTATCATCTATCATTTAATTTGCTTCTCTATATTAGAATACGATGCAAATAACAGCTTGTGGAAAAATATAGAGATGGTTATCAAATTAGATCTTTAACAAAGCTTTATCATTCAGACTTAAACATAGATCAGAAAATAAATTCTTTTACAAAACAGAGTTTGATAATTTTACTAAACAGAAGTATTAAATTGTAAACAAAATAAGAACAACAAAACCTGGTCAACTGTAGGGAAACAAACAGCCCAAGGAGCCAGTTCCACCCAAACAATTCCTGAAGACAACCAAGTTACTTTCTTTAGGACCCTTTAGCCTATTCACTGAACCACTAGGAGGAATAAACTTTAGAAGCTTAGGACCTCAACTTGCAGTAGTAATAGTTATCCAGTCTTAAAGACTTAGCAGTCCAGGGGACCTGCACCAGCATCTTTGGTTCTCCTTCTTAAAATAATTTGCAGACTTACTGTTGCACTCTCACATAGCCTCCCTATTCGAATCTCTCAGTGATCACCTGATGCACATGAGGAATATTTCTGCAGAAAATATTGTGTAAGAGCTGCCTGCTCAATTTGAATTTGCGTTATGTAGGCTGCCTAGGCCTTTCAGTTGTTAACTGGTCATTAAATGAGTTGCCTGCTCACTCTCTCCACCTGGGGTATAATGCCACATTTGTAGGGGTAGTTGTCCCATAACCAACAGCTAGTGGTGAAGTGCAATTGCTGCCATCTGTCCCATGCCTTCTAACAGCTTCCATTCCTCCTAGTGGGTCAATGAACACTCATTTAACAGTTCCCTTGGGTGTTTGTCTCCTACTTTAATTTATTAAATAATAATAATTCAGTAATTACATTCATCCTTGACCAAACTTGGTCATAATTACAAAACTTTGTAATTAAAAATTAACATAAAGTATTTTGTCGATAAGAATAATATTTTTCAGAATTTGGGTAGGTAACATACACCCCCTGTTAAGTCTCAACATCGTCCTCAATGTTGGTTAATCACTCTCTGAGTGTTCCTGAAATAGAGTTGGGTATGCTGCCTGCATACCACTCTTCAACTCCCAGGTTGCCTCTTCTGGGCTTAAGGTGCTTCCATTGCACCTTCACTTTCCCAATGGTGCGATTTCAGAGCAGAGTTTCTCTCTTTTCGAGGATACAGTCCAGTTCCACCTGAAAATCTCTGTCTTGTCCCACCTGTACATCATTCCAATTTACAACATGAGTAGCATCGTGTACATACTTCTTTAAAATTGATATATGAAAAACATTATGTATTTTTAAATTTGGTGGCAAAGCCAGTTGGTATGCCACTGGTACAACCTTGGACAATATTTCGAAAGGACCACAATACCTGGGTGCCAACTTGGCACAGCTTCCAAATTTCAATGAACTCTTTTTCGGTCTTACCTTGAGGAACACATGTTCACCAACCTGGAACTCTTTATGAGTCCTTTTTGGATTTGTTTGACTCTTTTTCCTATCTTGGACAACTTTTAAATTTCCTTATACATGTTTCACAATTAGTTCTAACTCCTACAACAATTCAGGTCCTAAAACAACTCTATTTACTGGGTCATTCCAAGAAACAGGTGTATCACATTTCCTACCATAAAGAATTTCAAATGGGTTAAGTCTGGATGATGCATGATAATGGTTATTATATGTAAATTTTGCTGAGTGTAAGTAGTCTTCCCACTTACCAGGCTGATCCTTAACATACATTCTCAGTAAGTCTTCCAAAACTTGATTCACCCTTTCTGTCCATCCATCCGTTTGTGGATGAAATCCTGTGCTGAAATTTAAGGTTGTATTCAACCCTTTAAACAAAGACCTCCAAAATTTTCCAGTGAACTTAGAGTCACGATCGGAAATTATCACTTTTGGTATACCATGTAGTCGAAAAATATGTTTCATGAAGATTTCTGCAATGTCTGGATCCTTATGAGTAGTCTTCACAGGTATAAAGTGTGTTGCTTTGCTCAACTTGTCTACTACCACCATGATAGAGTCATTTTGTTTCTGATTTTTGGGTAGTCCAGTAATAAAGTCTATGCTTATCACTTCCCATTTCCAACTTGGTATAGGTAATGGATGTAACAATTTGGCGGGATGTTGGTGTTCAACTTTCACTTTTTGACAATCCAAACATTTAGCTATGTACTCTGCTAATTCATCTTTCATTTTGGGCCAATAGTATTCTTTCCTTAGCATAGTAATGGTCTTCTGATAACCTAGATGGCCAGAGTAATGGATTTTGTGCATCTCATTTAAAATTAGAATTTTTACCTCTGGTATGTTAGGTACATACAATCTATTTTGTATAGCAATAGTCCATTTTCCTTCATTCTGAAATCTGCCATAGAATTTTCAGAACTGTTATTTGCTGTATTTTCCTTTAATTTTCTGTATTCTTCCTCCGTTTCACTCTTTTCAAGTATCTGATTTTCTAAATCTGTTGAGTAAGTACTGATGGCTGAAATAAAATTCAGTTTTGCTTTACGACTCAATGCATCTGCAACCTTGTTATCTTTCCCTTTAATATGTTGAATTTCAAAATCATACTCACTTAAGAAAGTTAACCATCTAGCTTGTCTAGCGTTCAAATTTGTCTGATCTAATAAATATTTCAGACCCATGTTGTCTGTCAGTAAGGTAAATTTTCTGCCAATAAGGTGGTGACACCACATTTTTAAAGCATGACTTATTGCTAATAACTCTAAATCATAAGTAGAGTAATTCATCTCATGTATTTTCATCTTTCTTGATTCGTATGCCACAGCATGCCCTTTTTGTGTTAGGACTTCACTGAGTCCGTCATTATAAGCATCTGTGCAAACTATGAATTCTTTATTAGGATCCGCTATCCTCAGAATAGGTGCTGTAGTCAATAATTCCTTTAACTTCTTAAAACTATCTGTACATTTCTAATCCCACACAAATTTCTTCCCTTTCTTCTGCAAGGAGGTTATGGGGTTTGCAATCTTTGAAAAACCCTCTATAAATTTTCTATAATATCCAGTAATACCCATAAATGATCTTACGTCCGACACATCCTTAGGAACCGGCCAATCATTAATGGATTTTATCTTGTCGGGGTCAACCAAGATTCCTTCTTTAGAAATTATGTGTCCTAAATACTGAATTTTGTCCTTGTGGAAGTCACACTTACTAAAATTAGCGTATAGTTGATGATCTCTCAGAACTTGTAAGATAATCCATAGATGTTCATCATGCTTTTCTTTGCTTTTATAATACACTAAAATGCCATCTATAAACACAACAACAAACTTATCTAAGTATTTGTGCAGAATATTGTTCATCAAACACATAAATACAACCGGGGCATTAGTCAAGCCAAATGGCATGACTACGAACTCGTAATGTCCATATTGAGTTCTGAAAGCTGTTTTGAAAATATATTCATCCTTAACCCGCACTTGATGATATCCTGACCTTAAAACAATCTTTGAAAATATCGTTGCTCCATGCAGCTGATCAAATAGATCGTCTATGCGGGGCAACGGATATCGATTCTTGATTGTCATCTTATTAAGTTGGCGATAATCTATGTACAGTCTTAGGGTTCCATCTTTCTTCTTAATAAATATAACAGGTGCTCCCCAAGGAGACACGCTGGGTCTTATATAATTCTTATCAATTAGTTCCTTCAATTGTGATTTCAATTCGTTTAATTCCAATATATTCATCCTATATGGAGCTTTAGAGTTTGGTACTGCTCCTGGTATTAACTCGGTGGTAAAATCTAAATCTCTTTTAGGAGGTAATCCTAGAATCTCCTCGGGAAAAACATCCTTGAAATCCTTTAGGACAGGTATGTCTTCTAATTTCAGTTTGTCCTTTTTACAAATAAACTCATTATTTACTACATTTACTACAAACAACTGACATCCTTTCCTAACTGCCCTCTTAACTTGCACGGCTGAAATCTGTCTAAGGGTTACCTTTCTTGGGATACCTTTTACTTCTATAGTTTTTCCTTCTTCATTTAAACACGTAAAACTTTTTTCATAACAGTTCAGAATGACATGATGGGCTTCTAACCAGTCCATTCTGATTATAATATCATAGGATCCTAAAGGTAAAATATTCAACTTGATTTGTGTCTTTAACTGATTCATGGATAAAGCACAACTTTCTATAAAATCTGATACTTTCCTATTTGTTCCAGTTGCTAGTCTAACTAACCAAGATTTATTGAACTTTTCTGTTTTCAATTTAAGACTTTTCACAATATCTGGTGATATATAACTTAAGCTAGCACCTGGGTCAATTAAAACACTAACAGGATGATTTTGTAGCATACCTTCAATCTCTACCATAAAGATTTGATGATCTGCTTGCCTGTTGTCGAGTGCTGCATTGATTTTGGGTATCTCCCTTGCCACGTCTCCAACAGTAGGTTCAGTCTGAATAGAGTGAATGTTGTTAGCTGTCTGCTTCCTCTTGGGACATTTTGATGCATAGTGAGGACCTTGACACTTGAAACATTTGATAGGTGCCTTTTGTTCATTGGTCCTGGTATTATTGGGAGCATTTTTGGGTGCTGTAGAATTCTGCTGTTGACTGTTTCTGAAATTATTTCCTTGAAAATTTCGATTCTGAAATTTTTTCTTTTGGAAACCGGAATTCCCACTGAACCTGAAATTTTTCTTTTTTAGCTCAAAATTGCTGGGCTTATGACTTTTCCAGTTTGACATTCTTTCTCTTTTCCGATTAGTGTCATAACGAAAAACTTCCTTTCTCATAGCCTCTTCCAAGGTTTTTGGATTGTCATACTCGATTCTGTCCTTAATATTGAAAGGTAGACAGCTCTAGTATCTTTGAATCTTCGGTTTTTCTTCTATGAGATATGACACATATCTCAATAAGTTCAGAAATTTACTGTTCATTTCCTTCATATTCATACTTCCCAGCTTTAAATCGTAGAATTCTTTGGATTTTTCTTCATAGTATTGTTTAGATAAAAATTTCTTCTTGAAGTATCGTTTAAATAGTTTACATCCTTATCCTTGATACCCTTTACTCTTTTGATGTCTTGCCACCAAATATCTGCTTTTCCGGTCAAGTTATAAATAGCCATTTTTTGCTTTCAAGGATTCTGAATAGTTATAAATTTCAAAATATTTTTTCATGCCGGATAGCCATGCTTCAACTGTCTCACCCTTCTCAGTTTCTCCATTGAAAGTTGGAGGTCTAATCTTTTTGAACTCCCCAGAAATCGGTTCATACTCTTTATGGCTTTTCTTTCTGGGTTTGTAATCTCCTTTACTACTATCGCTTGGATAGTTACATTTCTTTTTACGTACTTCAATAGCATCTCCCGATGATGTTGAACTGCTGTTCACATCATCGGTTTTCATTCTCTTACTTTTGTTACCATGAGGCAGATCTTCAACCTTGGAGGTATCTTCATTTCCTTTCTCCTGCTCATCAATTGGGCATTGTTCAAACAACACTTGGTTTAACTCTTTTTGTGCCTTTAGAATTCTTTCATTGTCTTGTTTCACAGATCTAATTTCTGCCTTTAACTCCTGAAATGCGCGTAACAATTCCGACGAATTGTCATTCAATTCACCGTGGCCTTCTTTTGCAAAGTGTTGTCCCGTGCTATGGCTGTTTGGTTGAAATCTGTCTTCTAAATGTTCAACTGAGTTCTTCATAACTGTAACTTAAAATAATTTCTGTATAACACAATAGTTTAAACTTTAATTAGTAAGATTTTCTGCTGTAATAAAATTTTCTGTTGCATGTTTTTGGACCCTTTTCAGGCCTAGAGTTCGAACATGAGCTCTGATACCACATGTAACATCCCGAAAATACCCATTTTTTTTATTTTTTATAATAGCAATAATTATCAGAATTATTTAATACGGAACATATAAACTAAATTGAAATCATAACTAAGATAAATTAATGACGATGACACGTCAACATCCTCAAATAATATAATTGTATTTTCTACTTCAGGTATAAACGGATGTTAATCCTCTTTAACGAAAGATCTTTGTATGCTTACGTAAACAAGTACAGTTTACAAATTTTTTTAAGTTCTTCGTTAATATTACATGTTGATACAATTTGTATTGCTTTAATATTCTTGATGGATTGCTGACAGTTTGTTTATTGGTTAATAAAGGGGTCCTATGAGGCACCCTGGAGCTTACTTAGCTGCAAAAAGCTAAGACATTTGAAAATGTTTCTATGTGCAGACCGCATGTAAGAGATCTACAAGACAACATAATATTTAGAGTACTTGTGTTTTTCAATTCATTGTCAATGTAAAATGCCAAGTACTTCCCTGCGACACCAGTGACTGGAGGTATGGATACTTGGTTTTAAATCTAGTTTGTAAGATGGCTTTCAAAACTCTTCAATGCTATGAATTTATGTCATCCAAGTAATTGTTATACAGCTGCAATCATTATCAAAACAGTAATACCAAAATCCATTGACAATGCTATTTATAGAATTAGTATTTGTTTCTTTAAGCAAAACTTAGACTACTCTAAGTTTTGAATTTAACAATGAATTCACAGTTAATCATATATAAAGCATAATGACTAGTATTGGTATTGAAAACATAGCTTTAGAGTGTGTCTCGTCAATGCTTAAACTAAATTTATGATGATGCAAAAGTCTTTGCGTTACATGGCTAAACAAATGGAAATGATCGTAATTATAGTATTTATGTTATAAGATAGCATTATAAAACATCATTCTAATGCCTATACAAAATTATACGAATGAAATAGATACATATCTTATATTTACTATGCATTTACATATTACAATGTAATTTAAATATTACAATGCCTAACCTTAAGCTTGAAACTATATGAAACATACATTACATATTACAATGTAATATGATATGGTTTTTAAAGTACAATCATATGCTAAACAAAATGCAAACCTAACTATATGTTTGCACTGTCGGGCTTTAACATATGCAAACCCTGAATACGATGCAATATGGTATCACAAACATTATATTGAACATATTATGATATAAGCTTCTGTCCTAAGTATGTCTATCGTATTCTTGGAATTCACCCAAGCTTCGTGAATGAAGTGCTGAGTTGATGTGCCTTAAATTTGTTATTTGATAGGTTGACAGAAATACGATCATGTATTAAATGTTATGACCGAACTCTATAGTGGAAGCCTAGTTGTCAACCCACATAGCTCGCCCACGAGAACTTTGATTGGTTTTACCACTAGGAAGCCTGGTTGGCAAGGTTGTCACGACACTTCTCCTCCGAGCTGTACACTGTAATATCCTCTTGGCAGGCATTGCTGGCATTGTTGTGGTTGATGTAATTAATGGGCTATCATTGCAAAGTTGCTCGACCTTAAAAAATGGCACCGTTGGCATCTCCATGCTTGTTGATCTTATCAATTCTTGACCGTTGATGTTGCTACCCAAAAATTCGTTGTATGTAACGTTTTGCAAGCTTTCCGGTCTTCATTGTTATGCTAGGGTATGGCCGACAGGCTGCCCAAAAAGTAGGGTTTAGTGAGAGTAATTCTCAGGGGTTTCAATCCTATGACCTGTGAGAGGTAGTTTTCTAAATAGTTACAGGTATTGAACCTTCTGCATTTGAGCTACGATATCCAAATAGTGATAGGGTTTCCTTTTTCCAGTGAAGCAGAAGTGTTTCAGACAAGGTTCGAATCTCCTACGGTTGATAATGATCTGCTGTGATAGCTTTAGGGTTGTTGTAGAATACCAAATTGCTTCGTCGTTTTTATGGTGTAATGGATCGATTCTTCGACATGCCAAAATCAAAGGTAATAATCGAAAACTGTACAAATGTTGTAATACTTGATTCGATTGTTGCAAAATCTTGTTTTGACCTTGCAATGCATGTTTGGCAGGTACCCGTTCGAAAAGAGGTTGATGGTTGAAGAAAAAGAAACTGGAAATACTACGGTTTTTCTGGTAAGCTCCGACGGTTCACAAGAAACCTCGTAGGTGCCTAGGTTGGTGTTTTGCTGTAAGCCAAGAGTTGGAAACATTTCAGTGATGGCAGACTGCGAAGTTTTTAGTTTGACTTGCTTTGATGTTAAAATGTAAGAGGTTTATCCTCTGTTCATTTAATGCTTGGATCAGTAGGCTTTTGTTGTAGCACTGTAACCGACTTCGAGTTGGTCTAAACACCTTTGGTTGTTTGAGGGAAAGGACCCAATGTGTTTTTGGAAGACTTAAATGGATAAATAATAGAGTCTCTGTCATGTTTTCACTATGTTGTTGAGCAATCTTTAATGGAGTCGTGTTCTTGTTTTTTCTTACTTCTGAGCTATTGGTTTTCTTGTATTGTAATGATACAGTCTTGTTAAAAAATATATAAGCAAAAGATTGTTTTGAAAACTGATGATTTGAGTTCGAAAATGAAACTATCTCAAGTTGAAAGTAAATGATTGCTTTCTGTTATTCGTCCATAATGTTTGATAGTGGAGTTTTTAAAATAAAAATAAAAAGATGAGTTCGAATGTCAAAAGTTCTGTTGAAGAAGTTGAAATGTTATCTAGGGTTTAAATGTCCAGCTTTTGTAACTTCGGCAAGATGTGTCTACAGTAGTCACGAATGTTTTGACGATGTTTTATAAACTGTGTACAAAGATAAATCTAGGGTCTGATAAATCATAGGGTTTCGGTTTTTATAAAAAGGAGTATAAATATATGAACCAAACTATGGCAAAATATGGTAAATAAATAAAAAAATATTTGCTTATAACAAATTGTACACAAATAAATTTGCAACTACTATATTTTGTGAAATTTGAAATGATAGAAAATCATTAAATGTATAGTAAGGAAATGTATAATATTTCTATCTGAGATAAATGTAGTTGAAATGAAAACTATAAATCTGTGCAGAAGTAAAGTATGTATAATGCCAAGAAATCTATATAGTGACTAGTTTCTGCAGCTGTTAAATCTTGAAAACGCTATTACTTGGAAATCATAAAATGTTTAATTTGATCGTATTTACTTGCTACCTTAAATGATTAGGGATAAAAGAAAAAAATATGACTGTACAAAAAATAGACTAGGTTTTTCTTTTATGAAATAACAAAAGAATTTTCTATTATTGTCGATGCTATACAGTAAATTCATACTATGATTAGATACAGGACATAATTGTAAACAAAGCACTTACTGTAATTATTTGTCAAATCAATGGCAATCCGCCTATCTATCATCTATCATTTAATTTGCTTCTCTATACTAGAGTACGATGCAAATAACAACATGTGGAAAAATATAGAGATGGTTATCAAATCAGATCTTTAACAAAGCTTTATCATTCAGACTTAAACATAGATCAGAAAATAAATTCTTTTACAAAACAGAGTTTGATAATTTTACTAAACAGAAGTATTAAACTGTAAACAAAATAAGAACAACAAAACCTGGTCAACTGTAGGGAAACAAACAACCCAAGGAGCATGTTCCACCCAACCAATTCCTGAAGACATGCAAGTTACTTGCCTTAGGACCCCCGAGCCTGTTCATTGAACCACTAGGAGGAAGAAACTTTAGAATCTTAGGACCTCAACTTGCAGTAGTAATAGTTATCCAGTCTTAAAGACTTAATAGTCAAGGGGACCTGCACCAGCACCTTTGGTTCTCCTTCTCAGAATAATTTGTAGACTTACAATTGCACTCTCACATAGCCTCCCTATTCGAATCTCTCAGTGATCACCTGATGCAAATGAGGAATATTTCTGCAGAAAATATTGTGTAAGAGCTGCTTGCTCAATTCGAATTTTCCTTATGTAGGCTGCCTAGGCCTTTCAGTTGTTAACTGGTCATTAAATGAGTTGCTTTCTCACTCCCTCCACCTGGGGGATAGTGCCACATTTGTAGGGGTAGTTGTCCCATAACCAACAGCTAGTGGTGAAGTGCAATTGCTGCCATCTGTTCCGTGCCTTCTAACAGCTTCCATTCCTCCTAGTGGGTCAATGAACACTCATTTAATAGTTCCCTTGGGTGTTTGTCTCCTGCTTTAATTTATTAAATAATAATAATTCAGTAATTACATTCATCCTTGACCAAACTTGGTCATAATTACAAAAAATTGTAATTAAAAATTAACATAAAGTATTTTGCCAATAATAATAATATTTTCAGAATTTGGGTAGGTGACATGACCAGATTATTCAAATGTTCTTGTGGGCAGAAGCATCCAGAACCGCTGTATATGTACAGAATAGATGTCCACATAAGATATTGAAGAACATGACTTCGGAAGAAGCGTTCACAAGTGTGAAACCAGAAGTGGGCCATCTCCGGTTTTTTGGCTATCCAGTCTACATTCATGTGCCCAAAGAGAAAAGATCAAAGTTAGAACCTTCAGGAAAGAAGGGTACCTTTGTGGGATACAATGAGTCTTCAAAGGCCTACAGAATTTACATTCCAATATCCAAACAGATTGAAGTCAGTAGGGATGTGATATTTGAAGAAGAAATGGCTATCAGGAAAGGCAGAGGATTAGATATGGAGATTGATGACGTAGAAATGCTAGAACCAAAGGAGATGAGATCTTATCCCCCTCCAGTTCAGAGGGAGTCAATATAAAAGGATGAACCTATCGATTCCATAGATCCAGTTGATATCCCCAGAGATGTGACAGGTCAGAAAAGACCTAGATGGGAACAACAAACACTGCAGGATGCAGAGGGGCATGATGCTCCACATGGCACTTTCAAAGAAAGCAAGAGACCTCAGAGATTCTCCAGCTATGTGGCTCTAATGAGCAACATTATCGATTCAGAACCCACCACTTACGAAGAAGCATCCAAACATCAAGTTTGGAAGGATGCCATGATGGAAGAATATCAATCCATCATGAAGAATGATGTGTGGGAGGTAATGCCGATACCTTAGGAGAAGTCAGTTGTGACTTCTAAGTGGTTATATAAGATCAAGCATGGAGCAGATGGCAGTGTTGAGAAATACAAGGCCAGATTTGTAGCCAGAGGATTCTCTCAAAAAGAGGGAGTTGATTATGATGAGACTTTTGCTCCTGTGGCTTGATATACTTTCATCAGATCTATTATCGTTATTGCTTCAACTATGGGATGGAAGTTGCATCAGAAGGATGTGAAGACAACTTTTCTCAATGGTGTTATTGAGGAAGAAGTTTACATCGAACAACCAGATGGGTTTATTGTCCAAGGAAAGGAGTCTCATGTATGTAGACTGAAGAAGGAATTGTATGAATTCAAGCAAGCACCCCGTGCTTGGTATGGACGAATAGATGGATTCCTGGTGAGCTTAGGATTTTCCAATAGTGATGCAGACCCCAACCTTTACTAAAAGGTTGTAGATGACGAGTCACTGATCTTGGTATTATATGTTGATGACTTGTTTCTCACTGGAAATGAGAAACTCATTGTATGGTGTCAGAAGAATCTCGCCTCTGAGTTTGAAATGAAAGACCTTGGTTTGATGCATTACTTCTTGGGATTAAGTATGGTAGAGGCAGAAAGAGATTTTCCTAGGACAAGGAAAATATACCATTGACATATTGAAGAGATTCGGAATGTTGGAATGCAAGTCCATGACTACTCCGATGGATGCGAATTGGAAGAAGTTGAGAGATTCTACTTCAGATTCTGATTTGATTGATCCCACCATGTATCGCCAATTGATTAGGTCATTGATGTATCTGACCAACACCAGACCAGATATATGTTTTGCTGTGAATGCCCCCAGTCAATTCATGTTTGAACCAAGGCAAACTCACTGGATTGCTGCAAAACATGTGCTTAGATACTTACGTGGCACTATGGGATATGGTTTGAAATATGCTTCAGATAGTGACCTGGGATTACAGGGGTTTACAGACTCAGATTGGGCCGGATGTGTTGCATATCGGAAGAGTACTTCCAGATGTTGCTTCAATTTGAGTTTTGCGGTTATTTCCTGGTACAGTAGGAAACAAAACTCGGTATCACTTAGTACTGCAGAGGCTGAGTACATGGATGCTAGCACAACAACTAGAGAAGCAGTTTTGCTTTGTAAACTCCTGGAAGGATTGTTTGGCCAGATTCCAGAGTCGACCGTGATTCACTGTGATAACCAGAGCTGTGTGCATATGTCAGTGAATCCTGTATTTCATGACAGGTCGAAGCATATCGAGATTTGATATCACTTCATTCGTGATATGGTGCAGAAAGGTGCGGTCGAGTTACAGTACGTGCCGATAGACGACCAAACTGCAGATGTTCTCACTAAGGCTCTTCCCAGGATGAAGTTCGAATACTTTCGCATAAGACGTGGAGTCAAAGAGAACATATCCCTCCTTGAGAGGGAAAGATGACATTTAGATGCTTGCCCTGCTTTGCCCTGGTGCCTTCTACAGTCCAGTTACTCAGCCAAATATGGGAGAAATATCATAGGCAGATGAGTAGGACAGTCAACAGTTGGTTGGTCTCACCAAGGTACCTTCTGCACTCCAGTTACTCAGCCAGATATGTGTTAGACATAGTGCTCATTGAGAGGGGGGGAGGTGAATCAGTGAGCCTAGACTTATTTGACAATTTCAACTTTTTCAACAAATCTTATATCATTTCATATTCACTTCAATATCATATCATTTTCATTTCTACTCTAACATATAAATCAATAAACACCAACTCATTTTCATCAACACATTGCAAGGACACAAGATATAGTTTTGTAATATTTTGTATTTCATTCAACGGCTACAACCGTGAGGCAATTCAGCACCAACTGATACAATGAGCACCAACTCATCATCTAGGACCCAGCCTAGGTCTTCTTAGTTCTAGCCAAGAAGTGGATATGAGACCCTACTTGTAATACACACATTTATTTCATCACATCATTATTACACTCTCATCATCATACACTAATCTACATTACATTTCATCAATCACACATCATTGTTTCCAGCATCATGTATCCATTCACACAATCATACTGTCCACATGCACATGTCTCTATCTTCATCATCAGCTACCCAGCATCATTTTGTCTCAGCAATTGTTCAAGCAAAACATCTCCAGCATACTGTCCTTCAGCAATTTTTAGGCATCATCATCATATCCAACAGGTATTCTGCCTGTAGGATTATCTTTATACTGTTCACAACTTATGTTCATAAACAACTGCCCTAACCCAAGATATAATAATTCTCTTTCAGTAGCATGATCATTCATAGATCATCATCATCTTCAGCATTCTGCTCATGGCCACACATCTATCTTGTCCACATAGTCACCATGTCTTCATCAATCACCGAAGCATTATTGTCTTCAGCAGTCAAAGACAAAAAGATAGAGTCTTCTACTGTAGTCACCAAATTGTCCTCATCATTTCAGAATTGTGTTCTTGTTCTGTATTATCATATTGTCCACATCATTGCCATGTCTTACTCATGCTTCACGTGATCAACGATTTTCCAAACCAATGCAAAAGATAAAAGTATATACAACTTGTTGTTGCTGCTGCTCCTCTTGTTCCAACCACGAATTGTTCACTGTCAAAATAATCGGAGCTAACTGAACCAAGCGAAATTCTCCATACTTCTTCACCAAAATTCTTCACCATCAACCATATGTCTTTATTTTTCCCTATCCCATCATTCAATTCAACATCTTCTCATTCTTTGTCCATGCATATTATGCTGTCCTAAATTAGCTTTCTGTGCATCATATGCAGCCCCAATCAAACCTAAGGATGAAAGTCTTGCTACTATTATGTCATTGAGTCTTCATCTATCATCCAACTCAGATATAAAGCTAAACAAAGATTATTTCAGTGCTGTTGAAACTGCTCCATCTGCTGACTGTCCTTCTGAACCATACAAACTGCTCCTCCACTGCTCCACTGAGATTCTTGCCACAATTCTTTCAAAACAACGAACTCATCTTCTATTTATACACCACCCTTTTTTATTAATAATTTATGGAGGCTGACTTGTCTCATTAATTCAAATAAATAGTTTTGATTTATTTCCATGGTTTACTTCATCTTAATTTAAGGCCAACTTGTCAAAGCTTTAGTCTTTTATTCAACAAATGATATATTTTATTTCCTTAAATATTGGAGGTCGACTTGCCCAACATTGAATCAAGTTAATTTGATTTCCATAAAGCCTCAACAAGCACAAATTCTTGTAGCCACCTCATCAACACTTCATGCCCACAATACCTTCCTTTAGATGCCCGTATGAGCTCTTACTTGTCATCTTTGTATGCCCGCGGCTTTGGTTAAGAGTGGCCACAAGGCTTAGATGGTGTGTGGTGTGCCCTAATGGGGGTTTCTCCCTTCAAGAGATGAGCCCGTAACAAGGGTTTGCAGCATGCCCTTGGCCATTTCTTAATATGCCCATGCTAGTGTCTTTGCGTGAGCCCATTCAACCTACTCGTATATGCTTCAAGAAGCATGCCCGCAAGCTTATGCTTGCTTGGCATGTCTTCTCCATGTCCAGCTTGTTTTCCTTTTGTCCATGCTTGCCATTTCTCGATCCCTGTCATGTATTAACCTCGTCATCTTGCTTGTTTGTCCAAATCATTAGCCTTGTCACTTGCCATATCTCCAAGTCATTCTTGTCTAGGGTATTAGGCCCAATTCCAAATGACCACAGTATGGGTCATTTGGCTCATTAGGTGTGCCAATGCCCATCACCGTCATGCCAAGTCATCAATCATGCTTCTTTCTTTGTCCATGTCACCCAATGTCATGTCCTCAAGCTTCTTTGTCATTAATGTTGTCATCAATGACAACTATATTCATCAATCTCCCCCTTTTTCATTGATGGCAACCAATATTTCTCTCCCCTTTTGACATTAATGACAAAGGGTCAAGTAGCCAATAAAGGCTTCGCAATGTCCAAAAAAAAAATACTTTGAATTCCGCTTGACATCATGCTGATTTTGCATGCCAAAATGCTCCCCCTGAGCTTGTATCCTATGCTCCTGTAGGTGATTACAGCTCCATCATAAAAGGTAAGAATGTATCAGTTTTCCATGCTCCCCCTACCAATCATGTCATTATCAAAAGGTCTGTCAAACTGAGCATGTATTCAGAATACCAAGGTACTCATACACTTCACTTTCATCGTCACTTCATAACTGTATGTGCATTACTATAAGGATGTCACTTTGGATGACCATAGTTCTGATTGTATGCTGTAGATATATTCCACATACTTGGATCTTGACTTTCATATTATGCATGCATTTTCATCATCATTGAGGTGGTAGAATGTGCATCAAATCATCATATTGATGAACTGTACTACTGCATATTTGCCACAGTTCAAGCTCACTTGGCTATGCTTTATCATAGTCATCTTAGTGGGTAAATCATCACTAATGTTTTAATTATCATACAGATTGGTGTATGCATGGAACATAACTATTTCATAACTACTTTTATAAATTCTCATCTCCTCTCATTCATGCTTACAACACCATGTGCCAAGTTGAACCATTCCTGCCATGCATTGGTTGTCCTTGTGCAAATCTGTATATATTCCCTCTTTGCTGAGTTTTAATCTTCTATTGTTTGCTATCTTCAAATTTTCATAGACACTCCCTTTCATGCTGAGATTGATGCTACAGAAATTCATAAAAGGTAAGCATGCAATTGATCATCATACTGCCCCTATGATATAGACTTCTCTTTGCCATCTTCATCAAAATTATACTACTGGTTTGGATGAAACTTAGTCTTTTCTACTCATCATCTTGTCAATGCAATACTGTCCTATAGCACTGAAAATTTTTTGCCACTATGTACAGACTGTACATGTGCTCACACATTGGATTATGCGTGTGTCAATATCATCATAATTTATTTAGATTTTTCATTCTTTTAATATTTCAGTGAATAGAGTAAAACATGCCCAAAAGAAATCATGATTAAGAATACAATCTGCTCATATATAGTTGACTCAGATTATGCAGAAGCTTGACTCAGAATTTGCGTACGCCTTCACCAATTGACTAAGTATGTAGCCCAAAATTACTTCTGTGTTGTAGATGTTGTTATATATGTTGTTGATCATTGAACAATAGTCTTATGTGTACAATCCTCTTTTTTGGGTTCTTCCATTCTTCAAACTGTATATTCCAAATTTACAGATTTGCAATCTCTTCTCAACCATCAATCACAGCTGGTCAATCTTCTCTGCTCAATACTCTTGACAATCTGCTCATCCACATCAAAATCACCATCAAGGTCTGGACCATGATCATCATAGGGTTTTGTATTATTGTGCATCATAGTATGCAACAACATCATCATAGGATATTCAATCTTAGTGTGTAGAGGTGCATCATCATACATTATTCATCATTGTATGTACCACTGTATGCATCATTACATCATAGCATGCATTATGTATGGAATCATCTCTGTGTATGTATGCCAACCCCAGACTTCTGTGTGAGCTATAGAGACCTAAGCTTTGTTTACTCCCTTCAAGCTTGGATTTTTTCAACTTATGATTTTGAGGATAAAGAACTTGAGTCATCCACATACTCCCCCACACACATGCATATTTATATTACCCATGATCCTTGGACTTGATTTTCTTGAAGTGGTTATCATCATTCCTTGAGTTCATCTTCCAAAACACTAAGAACTCAAGGTGTACTTAAAGTCTTCAGGAGACCTTAAGTAAGGCTTTCCACATGGCAGCCATCATCACTGCTGTGGTCACTTTTCTTCACCCATACTTTCTTATATTTTTGTCTAGGAGTTCTGGTGAGCTGTCTTCTACAATCTTGAGCTAAGTGTCCAAACTTGTGGCATGAATAACATTCCACATTATATAGGCTCCTCCTATGGCTTTCTTGATTTCTTTTCATAGCTATGCAATCAACAACTTTATGCCCAAGGTTATGACAATAAAAACAATAACCATGAAATACACTTTGATACTTGGGTGCTGCTCTTCCTTGTGGTAAGTTTCTTGCTCCCTTTTGTTGATTCCATCTTGGTTGATCACCTGTCTTGTTCTTGTGGACAACTATGTGCCTTGGATTGATGTATTTCCTTCTAAGATCTTCCTTAGTGCTTCTTTCTTGTTCCTTGGATTTCTCTCCTTCTTCCATATGCTTATGCTGATACCCAATGCCTGTCTTGTCAGTTGGAGTTCTTTGCTGATTGATGATGTCTTCCAACATTGCTGAACTCTTCTTGAACTTCAGACTTGTAGTCATTGTACTTTCTACCTCACTTTTTAAATGAATTATTTCCAGCTCTCTTGCATGGCATATTTCATCTTTTTCCTATAATTGGCTTGTTAAGAATGTCACCACCTCTTTTGCTTCTTCAAGTTGTGTCTTTAGGTTTATAGCCTTCTCTCTTGATTCTTCAATGACTTTTGTGTTGGTCATTATTTCAATTTTCTGGGCTTCATCCTGCAGTTGTTCTTTCAAGACGTTATTTTCTTGTCTCAGTTCAACAATCTCTTCTACACTCTTCTTGGAGGATTCTTTCAGAGATTTAATTTCAGCTTTCTTTGCTAATGTCTTCTTGATCAATTCTTCTTCCAGTTTCTTTGCTTCTTCTAGTTGTTTTTGCTGCAGCATATTCTTTTCTTCGTATCTTTTTAATTCATCAAGAGCGTGCAGAGCCTTTCTTTCAATCTTTATTAGTGCATGCTTCGGTACTTCAAAACTTGAATTATCTTCTTTTTCTTCATATCTTAGCAGTTTCTCCTTGAGTTGCTCATTTTCTCTTCTTGACTTGTCTAATTCTTCTAGAGCAGAGGTGAGTTCTCCTTCCTAGTCAATCTCCCCTTCTACTTCATTAAACTCTTCATCTTCATTTATACTAGGGCAATGAAAAGTATTACATTCAGAATTATTACAAGTAGAATGTTCATGATACCTCTTACCTTCCAAGTTGAGTGAGTCTTGCACCGAGTCTTCAACAAGGCTAGTTTTTATTTCCTGTCTTTCAGCTGAGTAGAGATGTTCCAATTTAAGCCATAGTTCTTTTGCTGAGATGCACTATCCTATCTTCTCTTTTAATGTATTTGTCAATCCATCAAGAATTGTTTCCATTTCCATTGAGTTATTCTTCCTTGCATCCATATGAGCTATTATTCTCACTTTCTTTGGTGGAATATATCCATTGATCACTGAATTCCATATGCCAAGCCCTACTGTCTTTAGGTACCACTTCATTCTTATGCTCGATGTTGCATAGTTGCTCCCATCGAATAAGGGTACTTCATTTATTGAATGAATTGCTTGTTCACCCATTCTGTGTGTCTACTGATCTCCTTCAAGCTTGTTAGGCTTTTGCAGAAGGCCTGCTCTGATACCACTTGTTAGACATAGTGCTCACTGAGAGGGGGGGGGGTGAATCAGTGAGCCTAGCCTTATTTGACAATTTCAACTTTTTCAACAAATCTTATATCATTTCATATTCACTTCAATATCATATAATTTGCATTTCTACTCTAACATATAAATCCATAAACACCAACTCATTTTCATCAACACATTGCAAGAAGGACACAAGATATAGTTTTGTAATCTTTTGTGTTTCATTCAACGGCTACAACCGTGAGGCAATTCAGCACCAACTGATACAATGAGCACCAACTCATCATCTAGGACCCAGCCTAGGTCTTCTTAGTCCCAGCCAAGAAGTGGATACAAGACCTTGCTTGTAATACACACATTTATTTCATCACATCATTATTACACTCTCATAATCATACACTCATCTACATTACATTTCATAAATCACACATCATTTTTGCCAGCATCATGTATCCATTCACACAATCATACTATCCACATGTACATGTCTCTATCTTCATCATCAGCTACCTAGCATCACTCTGTCTCAACAATTTGTCAAGAAAAACATCTCCAGCATACTGTCCTTCAGCAAGTTTTAGGCATCATCATCATATCCAACAGGTATTCTACCTGTAGGATTATCTTTATACTGTTCACAACTTATGTTCATAAATAGCTGCCCTAACCCAATATATAATAATTCTCTTTCAGCAACATGATCATTCATAGACCATCATCATCTTCAGCATTCTGGTCATGGCCACACATCTATCTTGTCCACATAGTCACCATGTCTTCATCAATCACCGAAGCATTATTGTCTTCAGCAGTCAAAGACAAAAAGATAGAGTCTTCTACTGTAGTCATCAAACTGTCCTCGTCATTTCAGAATTGTGTTCTTGTTCTGTATTATCATATTGTCCACATCACTGCCATGTCTTACTCATGCTTCACGTAATCAACGATTTGCCAAACCAATGGAAAAGATAAAAGTATATACAACTTTTTGCTGCTGCTGCTCCTCTTGTTCCAACCACAAATTGTTCATTGTCAAAAGAATCGGAGCTAACTGAACCAAGTGAAATTCTCCATACTTCTTCACTGAAATTCTTCACCATCAATAGTATCTCTTTATTCTGCCCTAGCCCATCATTCAATTCAGCATCTTCTCATTCTTTGTCCATGCATATTATGCTGTCCTAAATCAACTTTCTGTGCATCATATGCAGCCCCAATCAAACCCAAGGATGAAAGTCTTGCTTCTATTATGTCATGGAGTCTTCATCTATCATCCAACTCAGATATAAAGATAAACAAAGATTATTTCAGTATTGTTGAAACTGCTCCATCTCCTGACTGTCCTTCTGAACCATACGAACTACTCCTCCACTACTCCACCGAGATTCTTTCCACAATTCTTTCAAAAAAACGAACTCATCTTCTATTTATACACCACCCTTTTTTATTAATAATTTATGGAGGCCGACTTGTCTCATTAATTCAAATAAATAGTTTTTATTTATTTCCATGTTTTACTTCATCTTAATTTAAGGTCGACTTGTCAATGCTTTAGTCTTTTATTCAACAAATGATATATTTTATTTCCTTAAATATTGGAGGTCGACTTGCCCAACATTGAATCAAGTTAATTTGATTTCCATAAAACCTCAACAAGCACAAATTCATGTAGCCACCTCATCAACACTTCATGCCCACAATACCTTCCTTCAGATGCCCGTATGAGCTCTTACTTGTCATGCCTGTATGCCCGTGGCTTTGGTTAAGAGTGGCCATAGGGTTTAGATGGTGTGTGGTGTTCCCTAATGGGGGTTTCTCCCTTCAAGAGATGAGCCTGCAGCGAGGGTTTGAAGCATGCCCTTGGCCATTTCTTAATATGCCCGTGCTGGTGTCTTTGCGTGAGCCCATTCAACCTGCTCGTATATGCTTCAAGAAGCATGTTCACAAGCTCATGCTTGCTTGGCATGTCTTCTCCATGTCCACCTTTTTTGCCTTTTGTCCATGCTTGCCATTTCTTGATCCCTGTCATGTATTAACCTTGTCATCTTGCTTGTTTGTCCAAATCATTAGCCTTGTCACCTGCCATATCTCTAAGTCATTCTTGTCTAGGGTATTAGGCCCAATTCCAAATGACCACAGTATGGGTCATTTGGCTCATTAGGTGTGCCAATACCCATTACCATCATGCCAAGTCATCAATCATGCTTCTTTCTTTGTCCATGTCACCCAATGTCATGTCCTCAAGCTTCTTTGTCATTAATGTTGTCATCAATGACAACTTTATTCATCAATATGGGGCAAATCTCATAGGCAGATGAGTAGGATAGTCAGCAGTTGGTCTGGTTCACACTGGTGCCTCTACATTCCTGTTACTCAGCCAGATATGGGAGAAATCCCATAGGCAGAAGAGTTGGACAATCAAAAGTTGGCCGTGTAGTTGCACAGGTGCCTCTATAGTCCAGATATTCAGCTAGATATGGGAGAATTCCCATAGGGAAAAGAGTAGGACAGTCAGTAGATGGCCATGCCCTTTTGCTTGTCTGAGATCTCAGCCAGGTATGGGAAGACCCCATTGGAAGATTAGACATACAGGTAGCAAATTGTATAGCAGAGATGGAACAACTGATTATCTCATATATCCAGGATTGAGTGATTCTCCTGGATCCAGGATTGAGTGATTCTCCTGGACTCACCGAAGGACTGGTGAAGATGATACATTGAGACTGTGTGGACAACCTTCAATATGCATAGAGATGATGGAGATAGAGTAGAGTACAAGATGAAACCTAGATGACCGTGATGCAGATGGAGACCGAAGAATACCTTCCTCGTTGAGAGGGAGTGTTGGGTTTTGTACAACTTCGGAAGATATTATTCATTATATTTTATTGTACCATTATTGTACTTGTTTATACCTACTAAGGGAGAAGAACCTTATGTAAACAATTATGTAAACACATGAAAGAATCAATGTAAGCCTTGGGGTGCAAAATGAATTAATAAAAGGATTAAAAATAAAATATTTATTGCCCCGAGACAAGTCGGCCCCATAAGGGATTTTCTGGTTTCAACACTTGTATAAATATGAGGTTAGTGCTCCTCATTTATTCATTCTCACACTTGAGAGTGGCGTATCACTTGGGAGAGGAGAATTTAGCATCACCTAAAGGAGGAGGCTAATTTCTAGGGTTTATATTCGTGGAAAACATTTCCACACTTTCTATTTTCTCATTTGTACTCTGATCTCAGAATTATCATCTCTCTGCGAAGGTTGCTGGGTTTTCTCCCTATTGGGTTTCCCAGGGTAAACTCTGTGTTGTTGTTTTGTTCTTTGTATTACTTCTAGTTATCTTGGTAATGCATTTATGTTTTATGCTATGAATGTATGAAATTTAACAAATCACATATGTGGGCCATAAAATACTTTAACATCAAAGGCACCCCACCGTTTGGTATTGTTTTGGAGAAAAATGATAAATTTATGTGGATAGGTTTTATAGATGCAAATTGGGCAGGACTTACAGATGACAAGAAACCAACCACAGGTTGTGCATTTACTCTTGATAGCGGAGTCATTTCATGGACCAATAAAAACCAATCTTCCATAGCACTTTCAATAACCGAAGCAGAATACAAAGCAGCCGTTGAAGCAACATGTGAAGCAATATGGTTACGTCGAATTCTAAGTTATTTGAAGCTTCTTCAAATGCAGCCTATGATTGTATATTGTGACAATCAAAGTGCTATTAAAATGACCAAGAATTCTATTTATCATTAAAAACAAAGCATTTTGAGATTCGTCATCATTATATCAAAGTGCTATTAAAATGGCCAAGAATTATCATTAAAAACAAAGCATTTTGAGATTCATCATCATTATATCAAATAACAAGTATAGAATAAAGAGATAGTACTCTTTTATTGCAAGTCTGAGGATCAAGTTGAAAAATTTCTGACACGTGTTGGGAGTCCTTGAAAATGAAATAAACATTAAGAGGGGGTGCTAGATATTGTAATGTTTATTTTTCCTAGGCATAATTATTGATGTAATAAATAAATGATGTCATAAATTATAAATGACATTATTTCCTAGAATATTAAGTAATTTATTTATAAATGAGTTAGGTATGAGTAGATTGAGTTTGGTTCTTCACTTTCTTAATAGAACCTAATGAACATATATACAACATCACTTCATGTACTAAGATGAACATTAATAATACAAAGTTCTTTCTTCATCTTTTCGTGTTTATCTTATGTGTGTTCCGAGTTTAGTTCGACACCCACAACTGTAATATCCTAGTCAAGATCTGACCAAGATATTAACTCTAACTTCAAATTTTTTGATAAGACTCACTAGTTAATTTCTTGACAATTTTTCTGAGTAGAGCGGGAAGTAAGTGACGGGGACTGAGGCAAGATATGAGGAAGGTGGGATGGACATTCAATTCTGGAATTTATATGAGTAATGTGCAGCAGCAGCAAATCCGATCAGAGTGAGATTCCTAAGCACAAAGCATTGGGGCCATTTATGTTTCGAGCATCAACCAGGATGAAGTCTACTCCAAAGCTTCCTGGGCACACCAACATATGCTTACTAGACTGGGTGGGTTCCTGAGAGTTCAAGGATGAGTTATGATAGTCAAATAAGTTTAATGGATTCATTGGGTAGCATTCAAATAGACTTGGGAAGAGTAGGAGTGATTTGGGAGTCTTGAGCCAATCGGGGATCGCTGAGCTAGTTAATTTCCAATCTTTACAAAAAGGGTTTAAATGATTTCAAATTATTAAAGTAGGGACTGATATATAAAATATAATGTCTTATTAACCTCCTACAACTTACAGAAAGCAAATCTGACTTTCAGAATGAATTTGGCAGTCATTTCAGTAAAACTAGTCACCAAATAGTGCTCAATGAGCTAGTCTTTCAATCTGGGTTACTAAATGACTTTTATTAACTGAAATACTATGTTCTGAAATATTATAATGCTATTATATAATGTATTCAACAACATCAAGTAGAAATATAAATCACTGAACCAATTTTGTACTCATTTAATGGCTCCTCAGCAGTACAGTGTCTTATAGACTAGAAAATCCATACATCGGGCCACAGAAGAACTGTAAGAAGAGATGTGATGATAAAATTGTTAAATTTTCAGTATTAAATCACAATACTATAGGATCTTTGCTGAGAGAATAACATCTACAGTATATCAATGCATGGCAATCATAATATGACAAGCATCACAAGCATCACAAGAATCAAAAGCATAGAGACAAGAGACACAGAGTTTCCGTGGGGAAAACCCTAAGGTGAAAAACCCCACAAACTTCCTCAGAGATAGAGAGAGCAATGGCTCAACCAAAATACAACCAAATAATACAGAGATAGTCTCCTAGCAGATGATCCTCCTCCTCCTCACTAGTGCGCCACTTTCCAGAGAGAGAGATAGATACTTTTCCGAGTGAGTAAAATAGAGATCTCCTATCTCTATTTATACTCACCTTTTTGCCCAGTGACCTACTGGGGCCGACTTGTCTACTTGAGTACATCCACATTATATTATATATTAATTAGGTCCGACCCCATAAGGTGGTCTAATAACCCATCGGCAAGTACACACACTTGCGACACTTGTCAATCCACATGACGACACTTCCTTATAGAGGAATAACACATCTCTTATAAGGGTACAATAAATATACATATAATATACTGATGAAATACATTCCGAAGTTACATATACATCAACACTCCCTCTTAACAAGGAAGGTATTTCTCGACACAGATCTGCTAGACAAGTCTTCTTCTCTGGATCATCGTCATCGATGCATCGTCATCATCATCGTCACTGCTGCTGCTATCTCATCCAATCTCTGTCTCTACTCGTCATAGGAAGTTCTACAGAGCCAGTCCTTTTTCATACTGGATGTAGGCCCACCACCTGCAGGTCTTCGTCATCACTGGCCATACTGTGGAATCCTCAGGACTTTTACGTGCGTCACAAAACCTCGAAAGAGCATTTGCCAGATGTCCCAGGGTACAGATTACATGCCGTAGGCAAAACCTCGAAAGACCATCTGCAAATCTCCCAGGGCACAAATTATATGTGACCTCACCACAAAACCTCGCAAGAGCATCCCAGGACTGATTACGAGCACACAGCTCAACCTATCGGATCTCCCAGGGCACAAATTACATGTGGTCATGGAAAAACCTCGCAAGAGCATCCCAGGACTGATTACGAGCACACAGCTCAACCTATCGGATCTCCCAGGGCACAAATTACATGCCATAGGACAAAACCTCGAAAGAGCATCTGCCAGATATCCCAGGGCACAAATTACATGCCATAGGCAAAACCTCGAAAGACTATCTGCAGATCTCCCAGGGCACAAATTATATGTCCTCCCAAGCAAAACCTCGAAAGAGCATTTGCCAGATGTCCCAGGGCACAAATTACATGCCATAGGCAAAACCTCGAAAGACCATCTGCAAATCTCCCAGGGCACAAATTACATGCTTATCTGCACAACCTGATCCACGGCCACAGAGTATCATCCTGATACTCACCATACATCATCCTGATGTATCCATGATCATCCTGATCATCATCACTGCAACGTCCTGCTGCATGTCATCTGGAGCAACATCCTGAAGCTCGTCATCTATGATCATCCTGATCATCACTGCAACATCCTGCTGCATGTCATCTGGAGCAACATCCTGAAGCTCGTCATCTATGATCATCCTGATCATCACTGCAACATCCTGCTGCATGTCATCTATGATCATCCTGATCATCAATGCATCTACCTGATGCATACCAAGTATCTACCTGATACATATCATCATACATGATCCTCCTGATCATCAATGTATCCACCTGATACAAATACAAATACATGATACATATCACCATACATGATCCACCTGATCATACAATGTATCTACCTGATACATATACAGATACATGGTCCAAGCATCCAACATGATGCATAAACAATACATACACATGATCCAACTGATCATATCCAGCATCCAACATGATGCGTACATACATACATAAAATGATCCAACTGATCATATCAAGCAGAAACTAGAACATCATCCTGATGCTCATCATCCAGCGCTTACATCCACAGCCATGTGAAGGATCCTCCTTCCAACATGCTTGGAATGGCTTCAGCAAATGTGTCCATCACTTCTTCCTCGAAGTGTCCTCGATCTGAAGAACGCCAAGCCTCTCTCTGAAGTACTCGAACTTCACCCTGGCTAGTGGCTTCGTCAACACATCTGCAATCTGCTCGTCCGTCGCAACATACAGGAGCTTCACAGCTCCTCTCTGCACCATATCCCTGATATAGTGATATTTGATCTCTATGTGTTTCGACCTGTCATGAAACACTGGGTTCTCGGACAGCTTCACACAACTCTGGTTATCACAGAAGATACCAGTAGCCTCCAACGGGAGATCAAATAACTCAGACAGTAGCTTTCGTAGCCATACTGCCTCACAACTAGCTGAACAGGCTGCAACATACTCTGCCTCAGCTGTACTCAGTGCTACGCAGGACTGCTTCCTGCTAAACCAAGAGATCACTCCTGATCCCATACTGAAGCAACACCCAGATGTGCTCTTCCTATCTGCAGCACTGCCTGCCCAATCTGAATCAACATAACCCAGCAGGTTAAACTTTTGATTCGCCTCATATCTGAGCCCATAATCCACTGTACCCTTCAGGTACCTCAGAACATGCTTTACAGCAACCAGGTGAACACTCCTCGGATCCGTCAGGAACTGGCTCAATGTGTTCACAGCAAAGCAAATATCTGGTCTCGTGTTCGTCAGATACATCAAGGACCCAATCATCTGACGATACATAGAAACATCAACTGGCTCAGATGAAGCATCACAGAGAAGCTTCAGATTCGATGCCATAGGTGTGGCCATGGCTTTGCAATCCATCATCCCAAATCTCTTCAGGATATCTACTGTGTACTTCCCTTGACCAAGGAAGATCCCACCTGCATTCTGCCACACCTCCATACCTAGGAAATAGTGCATCTTTCCCAAATCTTTCATATCGAATTCTGCTGCAAGCTTCCTCTTGGTATCTGCAATCATTCTGTCATCTCCTGTCATAAATAGGTCATCCACATATAGTAGTAGAATCACAGGATTCCCTTCCTCAACCTTGTAGTAAAGGTTGGAATCCGCTTTACTCTTGGTAAAGCCCAAACTAGATAGGAAACTGTCCATCCTACCATACCAGGTTCTGGGAGCTTGCTTCAAGCCATACAAGGCTTTCTTTAATCTGCATACATAAGAATCCCTATCATGTATTTCAAAGCCGAGTGGCTGTTCCACATATACTTCCTCTTCTACTACACCGTTCAGGAAAGCAGTCTTGACATCCATCTGGTGTATCTTCCATTTCATTGCTGCAGCCAGGGCAAGTACTGTTCTGATGGAAGTGTATCTGGCTACAGGTGCAAAGGTTTCTTCATAGTCTATTCCTTCCTTCTGAGAGAAACCACGAGCTACGAATCTTGCTTTATATTTTTCCACACTGCCATCTGCAGCATGTTTGATTTTGTAGATCCACTTGGAAGTCACAACAGACTTCCCTTTAGGTCTTGGGACAACATCCCAAACATCATTCTTCATAATTGATTGGTATTCCTCAACCATAGCATCCTTCCATTCTTTCTTTTCTGCTGCCTCTTCATAACTGGAAGGCTCTTTGTTCATGATGTCACAGAGTAAGGCAACATAACTGGTGTGTGATCTGGTTCTCTTCTTTGCTCTGTGTTCTTCTTCTGGAATGCCAAATCTTTCTGCATCATGAATGAGCTCTCTAGCCCATACAGGTTTCCTCTTGTGAGAGTTATCCTCACGGGGTGGATCTACAGGTTCTTGTGGATCTTCAAACTCACGAGCAGTTTCTGGAACTGCATCAGTCATCGTAGTGTCCTGAAATCTTGTTTCCTTAGGTTCTTCATATACTTCGATAGGTGCCTTTCTTGATTTGATGAATGCTGAATTCTCATCAAATGTTACATCCCTGCTGACATCAATCTTCTTGAACCCTGGAAAATATATTCTGTAAGCCTTCGAGCTTTCACTATAACCCACGAAGATGCCCTTCCTTCCTGAAGGATCTAGTTTAGTCCTCTTCTCCTTTGGGACATGAGTGTATACTGGACAACCAAATATTCTGAGATGGCTGACTTCAGGTTTCTTACCAGAAAAGACTTCTTCTGGTGTCTTGTTGTCCAATATCTTGTGGGGTGTTCTATTCTGCACATATACAGCTGTTCTAGCTGCTTCTGCCCAAAGATGCATGGGAAGATCCTGGTCATGCAACATTGCCCTTGCTGCTTCCATGATAGTTCTGTTCTTCCTTTCTGCAACTCCATTCTGTTGAGGATTATATGGAGCAGTCAACTCCCTCTTAATCCCTGAATCACTGCAAAGCTTCTTGAAGTCATTTGAGGTGAATTCTCCACCATTGTCAGATCTGAATGTTTTGATTTTCTTGTCAGTTTGATTCTCCATCAAGTTTTTGAATTCCTTGAATTTATCAAACACCTCATCTTTGCCCTTCAAGAAGTATACCCAAGTCTTCCTAGAGAAGTCATCAATAAATGATACATAGTAAACATACCCACTCAGGGAGCTAGATGACATAGGACCACATACATCTGAGTGGATGATTTCCAGAATGTCTTTTGCCTTGCTTTCACTGCTTGGGAAAGCCTTCTTAGTGTTCTTTCCTTTTGCACATCCTTTGCAAACACCTTCATGTTTGGTCTTGATTTCAGGAAGACCTTCTACTGCCTTGCTTGCAATTGGAAGTGCCCTATAGTGCATGTGAGCAAGTCTTCTGTGCCAAAGTTCACTTGGCTCCATGGATTCATGTACCATGGCATGTTCAGGTTGTCCCTTCAATTTATACAAGCCTCCCTCTTGCTCTCCAATCACTACTGCATCATCCATGGTCTTTCCCTTTGGCCACATTAGTACTTGGCCATCAAAAAATGCAACCCTCATACCTTTTGCATCTAAAGCAGAGATGGAGAGTAAGTTTTTTCTTGAGTCCAGGTACATAGAGGACTTCCTTCATCTTCAGAGATTTTCCAGAATCTAGGTTGTAAGAAGCTTCACCACTTCCTTTGATTGGATATTGATAATCATCCCCAAGTTTCACCTTATGAGGTGATTCATGTTCAAAAAGGTTCATAAAAGATTCCTTGAACCCAGTCATGTGTTTGGAAGCCCCACTATCAATCAACCAATCATTACAACCATGGGAGATGGTACCAGTGAGTGCAGAGATTAAAACATACTCTTCTTCACTTGATGAGTCATCATCACTACTGCTTTCTGCCTTAGCCTTCTTCTTTGGGGGTTCATCATCTTCGGCAGCATGAGCATGAAATCTTCTTTTGCTGCCCTTCTTCTTCTTACTGTTGTTGTCTTTCTTCTTCTTGGGACAATCTGAAGCAAAATGTCCCTTCTCATTGCAAGTGAAGCATCTGAGTTCTTTCTTATCTTTCTGATAATGATGATGGTGAGAGAATCTTCTATTATGAGATGATTCCTTCTTGGATTTACTTCTTTTAGTGTGAGCTGCAAGAGCTTGATCTTCTCCTCCCATCTTTTCCTCACGAGCTATAAGTCTAGCTTCTTCTTGAGAACATTCTTCCCGAAGTCTACTGAAGGAGATCAACTTCTTCCTTGAACAAATTCCTTGGATAAAGGAATCCCATGACCTAGGTAGGCCATTTAGAGTGGTCATCACCACTTCACCATTCTCCACCATTTCTTCTACTGCTTCCAATTGTTCCTTGATCTGAGAGACCCTTGAAAAATAGGATTGAATGGTTTCTCCATTCTGAAACTTTACTGCTTTCAATTGGTTCCGCAGGGTCATCTTCCGATTTATGTTCTTTCCTTCAAATAGCTTGGTCAAGGATTCAAACATCTCCTTGGGTGTCTTGAGAGAAGACACATGGGGTATGAGATGGTCTTTGATAGAATCAACAATGATTCTCTTTGCCTTGACCAAGTTCTTCTTGTGCAATGCCTTGGCCTCTTCATCCTCTGGGATAGGGATGTCTTCTTTCACATATGAGTCCAACTCATTCTCTTCCAGGATTAGCCCAATCCTATACTTCCAGGCTCGGAAGTTATCAGCCCCTTCAAGCTTATCCTCAAGCTTGGTGTGAAGAGACATCTTTAAGAGTACTTCAAATGGAAATAGAAAAGATTTAGAACTTACCACTTGAAGTGCTGAAAACTGGATCTGGTCCCGGATTAGGGTTTGTCAGTGAAACCCTAAAAATTCAAAAAGTGAATTTCAAAATTCCGGAAGGATAGAAAGATGCGCCTTGGAGAGCTGATCAGCCTAGTACATTCAGAATTTGAGATCAGCAAAGTCTTGCCCTTCAAAATTGCCTTTTTGTCCTCCCGGGTTCACTGGGGAGAGCCCTGAATTAGGGTTTGAGTTTCCCGGAGATCTACCCAGCCAAAAATCTCGATCCAAAGCTCAAACCTTCGATTTTTGCAAGGAGCTTCCAGCTGTACCTTCAGTTTCCAGAAATTCCTATTTTTGTGGAAACCCTAATTTTTAGGGCCAAATCTGAAAATGCTCGGAACTGAATTCTGATTGGACAGATAGATGCGCCTTGATGAGTAGATCCAATCTACTATACTGAATTTCAAAAATCTGTGGAGAGAAACCCAATAAACAAGCAATACAAGCTTCCGACACTGCAAAATGTCTTCTTCTCAGTTAAGCTCTGATACCATGTTAAATTTTCAGTATTAAATCACAATACTATAGGATCTTTGCTGAGAGAATAACATCTACAGTATATCAATGCATGGCAATCATAATATGACAAGCATCACAAGCATCACAAGAATCAAAAGCATAGAGACAAGAGACACAGAGTTTCCGTGGGGAAAACCCTAAGGTGAAAAACCCCACAAACTTCCTCAGAGATAGAGAGAGCAATGGCTCAACCAAAATACAACCAAATAATACAGAGATAGTCTCCTAGCAGATGATCCTCCTCCTCCTCACTAGTGCACCACTTTCCAGAGAGAGAGATAGATACTTTTCCGAGTGAGTAAAATAGAGATCTCCTATCTCTATTTATACTCACCTTTTTGCCCAGTGACCTACTGGGGCCGACTTGTCTACTTGAGTACATCCACATTATATTATATATTAATTAGGGCCGACCCCATAAGGTGGTCTAATAACCCATCGGCAAGTACACACACTTGCGACACTTGTCAATCCACATGACGACACTTCCTTATAGAGGAATAACACATCTCTTATAAGGGTACAATAAATATACATATAATATACTGATGAAATACATTCCGAAGTTACATATACATCAACAAAAATATCTGTTATAAAAGTATATTATGGTCTTTTACAGATATGAAATAGAGTATGGGTTTCTCAATGAGTTTTCTAAGCTGTCCTGGGCGCATTCACTGAACTGAAACTTCACACGTGCGCTTCTTAACACATGAAACCTTGGCTCTAGTGAAAATGGGTGTATCTTGGTCATCCGAACACTTTTTTTGATGAGACAAAAAGTGTTTCCTATTGGAAATGGACCTTTGGACGCAATGGAATAGGTATCACAACCCAAAAATGATCAGAATTGCTGAACCCGAAACCTCCATTTCGGCCCTTCAATGTTGTCTCCTCTGAATGTACCCTGTATGATGATAAATCCTTGTAAGCTTGGGTTCTTCTTAGTATTGGAGTATATGGACCTTCATATCAGATCTCCATGGTTGCAAATCTTGAGATAATATTATAGAAGAGAAGTAGAATAGAATAATGGGGCACATCACCCATTGATTCGCTTGGGCACATCACCAAACCTTGAGAAGCTAAAATGCTTCACTCATAAACTCACAATGACCAAAATTCTGAAATGGAGTTGGAATCCTTATTTTATAGAATTGAGGGTGACCTGCTGAGCAAGTTGAAGAGCTTGGTGACCTGTGAGAATAGGTCACCCATGAGTGGACATACTTTCCTTTATTTTTCCTTACAAGCTTTTCTCCTTTAGAAATTGCGCCCCCCCTTTGTCTCCATATGTTTCCTGCTTTGTGAAAGTTGCTTGATTTGTAAACTAGAGTCCGTTTTGGAAACTGTGCCCTCCTTTTTCTTTTTCTGGTTGTTTCCATTTTCTTGCTTTTAGAAACTCTTGCACCTTTCTTTCTTTTGTTCTTTTTCTAAATCCACAAATTGATTTAGCAATATTTCTATTTTCTTGTGTCTAGATCCAATTTGGAAACCTTATCTCCATGAGGTTGCGCTCTTGGCCCACTTGCTCCATTATTTAGGAAATTAATTAAGTAAATGAATTAATTTAAATTAATAAAATTAATTCCCCCAACAAAACTTAGGCTAAAATTTGTTATATAGTTACAATATTAAATTGTCATTTATCTTCCTAGGAAAATAATGTCCCCTTTTACCCATGGTCACTGAATTAGCCCAAAATTGGGGACATGACAGTCCTCCCTTCCAAAAATTGCTCGTCCTTGAGCAAAATATCCCAAGAGTACATCATGCTTTTGCTGCACTACTCTTATCATAATCATTTCTCCAAAGACAAATAATGCCAGGGTCCCATTGCTTGTATGACACTCCCATGGATTTGAATACCATCCAACAAAATCCACCAGGAAAACGAAGGTCTAGATTCCACTGCTTGTGGTGCTTTTTCCAAAGCTTAAATGTCATCAAGAACAAACTTTCAACCCAAGGAATGCCAGGATCCCATGGATTGTGCAACATTCTTCCAAATAATGTGGCATTCTGAAGGATGCCAGGATCCCAATACCAAGTTGGAATCTCTCCATTTCTCCTGCTCATGAAATTTTTTATTATGAATTTGTACACTTGAGCCTTGTGTGAATGTGTACTAGAGGTATCTAATGGATGAAAAATATGTCTATGCTGCTGCTTGCAAATTATAGAAAAATTAGCTAAATTAAAAACAATTTCCTTGCAAAAAGACAAGAAACTTTTACCTTCTAGATTCTTCTTTTCAGTGATGCCTCTATCCATCCCTTCAGTGAATGAATAAGACATATTTCTTGCTGATTTATATGAGTTATTATCAGCCATCTCTTCTACAATAGGATCTATCTCTCATAGGGACAGAACATGATCCTCCTGTTGTACATGTGGCATCAACCAAAAAAAATTCTTTGCCCAATGTTCATTCCTCATTGAGTGGCTGAATCTAGATCACGTGGGAAAGAACTGTGAACCTTCTTTGTATGTCTGCAAATTTTAGTAACCCAACTTATGGCTGCAACTTCTTCATTATTGGCTGGTCCAAATGGGGTCAACTCATCTCTCTTCTCCATGGAACAATGACTCTCTTCAAGCAACAACTCAAGTTCCCTCAAGAAAAGATCAACTGGTTGGTTCTGTTCAAACTGTTCTAAACACTCCTCCATGTCTCTCACAGAACAATGATCCAAAAGAGAGTAAGTTGTATCAAAATCAACCATGTTCATGTTTCCCTTAAATAAAAAGGTATCATGGTCTCTATGGAACTCAATAGGTCCTCCCCTCTTCATCCAATGGCTCAACTTGTTAGGATATTCCTATACTCCATCCTAGTCATAGCAGCATTTTCAGTCATGCATGCACTTTTAGGGTTTGCATGCTTTATTTAGGGTTTGCATGCATCCTAGTCATTAGTCCCAGCACGTAGCCCTCAGTTAGCTATCCCTCAGAGCTTCTTTCCACTGAGTTTCAGCCCTCCTAGAGCTTAGTGTGCCCTCCTTTCACCTACTTCATGAGAAAGGCGCCCTTCCTTACCTACCATTCAGTTATCTTCAGTTCTTTCCTTGATTTAAGGCTAGACTGACTCTCAAATGACTGTATCACTCCGATGGACCTCCAGTGAGACTTGGCTGCACATTCTGACTTCAGTTAGCTCCTCATGCGCTCTCCACTAAGTCTCCTTCATTCAGTTAGTGCCAGTTACACTCAGTTACACCTACCACACTCAGTTAGACTCAGTTTGACTGATGATTGACAGTTACTTGAGTATTGATGACTCCACTGATGATGACATAGACTACTAGTTGTGCTCCGATGACACTCCAGTGATCTTTTGATCACTCCATGAAGGCTAATTCGAATTGCCACCTTGGCATTCGAATCCTCATGCATTGTACTATTTATTTGTCCATATTGTGATTAATGAATTAGTGTGTGTGAAGTATTTTTGCTTCTATCCGAGTTCTACTGTATTATTATTTTGTTGCTCATTATACTGCATTGACCACTCTTCTTCTATTTTATTGCTTAATCATAATTACTCTTGTGAGGTATACATAATCTCTTAGATCTACTGTGAGGATTTTCACATGGTATCAGAGCATGTTGAGAGTATTGTTTATCTCTATTCCTGAGAGTTTTTTGCAGGTTATTATCAAGATTTTGAGTGTAGCAGTAGCAGTTGCAAATATTCTCTATTGTTTTTGCAGGTCTTCTACAGCTTCAATGAATTCAAAAGAAATCCCTCTTCTTTCTCCATTCAACTATGATGAATGGAAACAAAAAATGATAACATATTTGAAGAGCCATGATCTCTTTGATTGTTATTTTGAAAGAGAGTTCGAATCCTATGAAGAGAAAATTGACTGGTTGAATAAAGGTGACATGGCCTTTGGAAGAATGATGCTTGCTTTGCCTGAATACATGTTATACCAAATCATTGATGATGTTGAAACTCCAAAAGAGATATGGGCCCATTTGGATGAAAGATTCAGCAAACAGAATGAAGGATTTGGTCCAAACCCCTTCAAGAGCAAGCAAGGTGATGCATTTGCCCTCCTTGATGATTTCATTGATCATGAACCAGTATCAAACACCTCTCATATTGAAGTTGTCCACAAAGAAGAAGAACTTGCAGATTCTACACTCATGCTCCAAATTTCTTCTCTTTCTGTGCCAGCTCACACTCTAGATATTGCAGAAGGTCCTAAATCCTCTCTTGCACCATAGTTTGTTGGTTTGCATCATGATCACGTGAATATTTCAGAGGTAAAATCAGCTATTGGAGGTAATGCATTTGCTCTCCTCAAGCAATCACCTCTTATTTACTACTATATGATCATTATTCCATGCTTTTAGAAGGTTATTGAAGAATATGGTCATTGTCGTTCGCTTGGGATAATTTCTCATGCACATCATGATTTTGATCTCACCCCTGTTGATTCAAAGGAGATCTCAAGAAACCATGGCCATTTGCTTGGGATAATTTATCATGCATTTATTGGTTTTGATATCACCTCTTATGGTTCAAAGGAGATCTCAAGAAACCATGATACAAGTCTTGGATCTAATTTGGATTCTAAGCAATTACTAATTGGGATAATTTCTCATGCATATGATGGTTTTGATTTCACCCCTGATGGTTCAAAGGAGATCTCAAGAAACCATTTATCAAGTCTTGGAGCTGATTTGGATTCCAAGCAATCATTATTATTTGATGGTTCTTTTTGGCATAATCTCACCCATGATGGTTCGAAGGAGAAGACAAAAGACTATATGCACATTCATGTTTTTGATCCTACCTTAGCTGATTCGAATCATAGGTTCAAGGATCATCCTCATACTATTGGATTTGTTCTCATCACATTCGATCTGAAGAGCAACTACAAGCACATGCCTTTGGAACATGATCCACTTCTTCCCAAGAAGAAGATACCTCCAGACATATGACCAAGCATCACACCTGCTTGAGTTTGGAGCATTTATTTTTGTGTGTGCCTTACAGTCTATTTTTCCCATGAGGTTTTCTCCATTTCCTCCGTTTATTAACTGTTATTTTTCATTGTAATGGGTGACCTTTGGTCTTAGTTACTAGGGCCTAGGATGGATTAAGGGGGGGTGTTAGGATATTCCTATACTCCATCCTAGTCCTAGCAGCATTTTCATTATTTTAATTTTCAGTCATGCATGCACTTTTAGGGTTTGCATGCATTATTTAGGGTTCGATCTAAAGAGAAAATACAAGCACATGCCTTTTGAGCATGATCCACTTCTTCCCAAGAAGAAGAAGATACCTCCAGACATATGACCAAGCATCACACATGCTTGAGTTTGGAGCATTTATTTTTGTGTGTGCCTTACAGTCTATTTTTCCCATGAGGTTTTCTCCATTTCCTCGGTTTATTGACTGTTATTATTCATTGTAATGGGTGACCTTTGGTCTTAGTTACCAAGGCCCAGGATGGATTAAGGGGGGGTGTTAGGATATTCCTATACTCCATCTTAGTCCTAGCAGCATTTTCATTATTTGAATTTTTAGTCATGCATGCACTTTTAGGGTTTGCATGCATTATTTAGGGTTTGCATGCATTTGCATGCATCCAAGTCATCAGTGCCATCACCTAGCCCCTGGAGCTTCTTTCCACTAAGTTTCAGCACTCCTAGAGCTTAGTGCACCCTCCTTTCACCTACTTCATGAGAAAGGCACCCTTCCTTACCTACCATTCAATTATCTTCAGTTCTTTCCTTGATTTAAGGCTAGACGGACTCTCAACTGACTGTATCACTCCGATGGACCTCCAGTGAGAATTGATTTCCAATTCTGACTTCAGTTAGCTCCTCATGCGCCCTCCACTGAGCCTCCTTCATTCAGTTAGTGCCAGTTACACCTACCACACTCAGTTAGACTCAGTTTGACTAATGGTTGACAGTTACTTGAGTATTGATGACTCCATTGATGATGAGATAGACTACTATTTGTGCTCCGATGACACTCCAGTGATCTTTTTATCACTCCATGAAGGCTAATTCGAATTGCCACCTTGGCATTTGAATCCTCATGCATTGTACTATTTATTTGTCCATATTGTGATTAATGAATTAGTGTGTGTGAAGTATTTTTGCTTCTATCCGAGTTCTACTATAGTATTATTATGTTGCTCATTATACTGCATTGACCACTTGTTAACACCCAAAATGACCCCCTAGGTTGTGGGAGAGGGAAAACTAAGGTAACCACTAACCAATCTTTAAGTTCTATTGTATTATTATTCTGTTGCTCATTATACTGCATTGACCACTTGTTAACACCCAAAATGACCCCCTAGGTTGTGGGAGAGGGAAAAATGGGGTAACCACTAACCAATCTTTAGACTCAAGCTATTGACCCAACTTAGTCTGAGAGGGCTCTCTCTACATCTCTATGAAAGAATGGAATAATCAAAGTTGTCAACAATGAAAACATGCACCAGCATTCATTAGTCAAGATATTCAATTACAACAATATAGAAGATCAGATTTCTGTTAAAAAACAAAATGGTTTAAATGTAGCTTGGCTGAAACATATGAATATTTATTTGGGCAATGGAGTCACATTCAAACAAACTCTGAAAATTCATTTACAAATGCTTCACAAATGCATTAACATAGGGGCGAGGTAGTAAACAACTCGTAGTCAAAGCGATTTTAATTGGTGGAACAGAAGAGAAAGAAACAATCCATTGACATAAGGCATACAATGATGAATCCTATATCAACTTTAGCAGAAAAGTAATGGTGAAATACTTGGAAAAAGATAAGTAGAGCATAATTTCTATGAATTCTACTTAGCTATCACATTGTACCAAGTATGAAAAGAATGTTATAGAATGAAATTAACAATGAGAGATACACAATTCACATGGAAAAAAGAAGGAACAGACTACAAGACCAGTTACACAAGAATCCCCGAGAAAACATCGGCTCAACTCTGCAAACTTTATTAAAAATAGCTCAAAAGCTTCTTAAAGAACAATACACCAAATTTCTCATAAGATTTTTCAACAATAATTTTCAACCCTTTATCATTCTATTACATCGCATATATATATGCCGAGAGTCCTCTTGCTGGACTCATCTAAACCAAAAACAGTTATATTGGAGTGACACCTCATTCAGGTTATTTTGCCACTATCACAATAAAACAGAAAACAGGTAGAAAATGGCCTAACTACTTTCTTACAATCCACCGGTATTCTTACTAAGTAAC
Source organism: Larix kaempferi (assembly GCA_027924585.1). NCBI lineage: Eukaryota > Viridiplantae > Streptophyta > Pinopsida > Pinales > Pinaceae > Larix > Larix kaempferi. The sequence goes on along the minus strand of BSBM01000632.1, from coordinate 24,509,188 downwards.
ATTTTCTTCAAGTATAAAAAAGTAAACATAGTAAAATAATAGTTCCAACTGGCTATTTATATAGCCGGCTCAAAGAATATTACAGATCATCAAAAATAGGAAAGTCTTGTGAGAAGTCTATGATTCCAAGCAAACATCAACAACTATAAAAAGACAAGTATCACTATGGAAGACGGAGAAAATATAGCGATCTGCTGTACTTTTCTACATTAGCCCATTGGTCTGCAAGTGGAAGGTCATAGTCCACCATTTCCTTTAGCATCACTCATATCTCGATATGCTCAGCGTAGGAAAATGGAGGAAGCCTTTCGCCAATAGCGATCAACCTGTTCAAGATTTCAAAGTCCTCTTCGAGCAATTCCATTAGGGCTTTGCCTATAAGCAGCTGGTTCAGATGTTTGAACTTGGTATGATCCATTCTTATTGTCCACTGTAGGTTTTTATAATCCTTAGGGGAGATTAGCTCCTGGTCATATTTCTAGAATGAAGGTAACCCCATTTCCACCAGCTTATGAAACAATCCTTTGAACTCTGCCACTTGTCCCTTCATTTCTTCGGCTTTGGCTTCCACACTCTCGATCTGTGCATATTTCCCCAGGACCCTTCGCGCTGCTGCAAGCGTTGCGATCCGGTTCCCAATATTCAGCTTAATCCTTTCTTCTTCGGATAGATCATTCAGGAAAGTGATGGCACTTAGTGTTGTTTTTTTAGGCCTTTGGATTAAGGTATGCTTTGCAACTTCACAACCTTCTAGAACATCACTAATGGTCTTTTCTTTAATCCTTATAAACTCAAGGTAGGGTCTAAAGTTCTCAGCTTCCTTAATGATCATGTCCCATACCAAGTGTTTACATCCTTGCAAAGCTGCCTTCCCGGTAACCTGATGAGTGAGCTTTTTATTCATCTCAATCATTTCCTTGTGCTTCTTTTGGAGGACCTTCAGATCTTCTCTTTTACTACTCTCTTCTTCCAACCTGTGAGCTTTCTCTTTCAGCTCCTTGATTTCCACGTCTTTCAGGCTAATGTGAGACATAGCCTGCACCAGACTGTCGGTACCATTGCTTTCCCCATTTTGGTTTGAATTGGTAGACCACGTGTCCAAATTGGACAAGTTAGTTTTCAACTCCTCAAGCTACCTTGCTAAGATTATTCTCTCTTTTTTCCAGCTATCTTCCTTTTCTGCAAACTTCAGTAATTCTGCTTTGCAATCGCTTATCTACTTAGACAAGTCTTCGTTTTTCTTTTTGAAATCTGTCTCTTCGGGAGCTTCGATCAGCTGGATAGTTGGAACTTTTTCCTTTTTCTGTAGCTTATGAATCAGCCTGTCTTTCTCCACTAACATCTTGCTGATGTTTTTTCCTCCTCCGTCACTTATGACCAGGTCAGATTGTACCTTTTTTACTTGCTGTTGAAGTGCTCGATTTTCACTTTTCTCTAGCTTCAATTGGTTTTCCATTTTTTTCATAGTAACCAGCAAGTTATCACTCTTCAAGGCATCTTTCACAAAATCATCATACACAAGGTCAGTAACCTGTTTGTGAAATTGGATTTTGTCTGGTACTGGTATCTTTTGCCAATTAATCCTTGCTTCGGTCACTCCATCTTCTGTTAATACTGCTAAGTTTAAGATGTTATCATTTATACTTCTGCTAGTCATCAAGGAAGTCTTAGACAAACCTCTGGCGATAGGCATTGAATCAAACAGCTTCTGAGCCGAGGCTCACTTGTTTTGATCGTATTGTTCACAGAGGTTGGCCTTGGAACGAAACTTATTACCGACATCCCCTTCTTGGACGTCTTGAAACTTGTATTCTACAACCTGGATCTCAGGAGCCGAAGACGACTCATCATCTGCCCCTCCAATATCCATTTGGACAGTCAATTCTTCTTGAGATGCTGCAACAACCAGCTCCTCTTAAGTTGGGGAAGCAATTGACTCGGCCTGAATAACTACAACAACTAACTCATCCTGTATTTCTATCTTGGGCCGCTTGCATATATCACCTTCTTTAGTGTCCATATCCACGACTTCTTCTAAGTCTCTTTTTCGACCCACTTCCATGGTATCTGGCACTTGATCCAAATCTGTTATTAAATTGGAAATCATGAGCTCTCCTCCCTGTGCCTCTACTGCTTCCTCCGCCTCAGGTTTCCAACACAACAAATTTCACCCCTTCAGCACCCCTTCTGGTTCTGCATGCTCAAAAGCGCCGAGGCTGCATTCCTTCCTTCTCTTGGAAATTATATGCAAGGGGTCATATTTGATGGCTACATCCTTTCTGAACCCTAGTGACTTCAATAACTCTTCTACCTCTAACAAAGCTTCTTTATTCTTCACAATGAAAGGTCCTACCTTCCAAGGACATTTCACATCTGTGCTCTTCTTATGTTTCAGGAATTGCAACTCTTCCAGGGCCAATTTCTGTCTAATAAATTCAAGAGCAAAGATCCGCATTGTCAGAAAAGTGGGTAGAACATAAGGCTCCTGCACAAAACCGTATAACCTATAACTGTAGCCTCTTTTAACAAAAACTAGTCACCGACTGCTAGTTCGTCCCTCAACTGCATCATCGCCTTCATTTTAGGTAGTACTCTAGGCAATTCTTCCCCAAAAATGATTTTATAAACATGGGGCAAAACATAGTTCAAATAATTGAAAACATTGTCTACTAGAACATTGGTCTCAAGCAGTGAGGAGAAATGTGGGCTTTCGGCGTTGCTATACATAATTACTTTCATCAATTGTGTTTGATATCTAAAAAACCTAGTATTCAGGAAATTGCTTAACTGTACATGTATCCTTTCTGCCAAAAATTCACCAAACTTCAGGGGTGAGATAAGCCCACTTTCGGACCTGGCTAAACTAATGCTAATCCTAAAGAGTAAACCTAATTGGACTTCAGTGACCCACAAATCGGTATCCAACCCTAGAAATTGATCTAACAAAGAAAGAACCAATTGGGAATTGTCATAAAAAAGGCTGACATTTAGGGGGTAGGGTTCCTCAGAGATTTTGGAGTCGGGTTTCAGGCATGTGGTCAAGAAGGCTTGATGGCTTTCAGGGCTAATTTGGAGGTACAAAGAAACCACATACTCTTCAGAAAAAGCTTCCAACTCTTGGTATTGAGACTCTGGAATGAAAAAGGAATCCCTAACGGCTGACACATTTATATTACAGATGACCTTGGACCTACGGGCATCCATTATTACTCTTTGAGGTTCTGAGCAATTGGAAGAGCACCACGCTACAAACTCAGGAAAAGAGAAAACTTGGTTAAGGAAAAAGAAAATGAAAGATGACCTAAAGACTCCATGGACGTCCAGTCCTTGTTCATGCAAGGTTTCCAGTCTCTTCTTAATTTTTGGAACTAGGACCCGAAGGCAAGTGTCAAATACATCGGCGTCTCTATCTTTGAGGGTTATCTTAACCCTAGAACTAGTAGAAGCTTCTTCTCCCATCATCTTATGACTGTAAAAGACTTAGATATTTCAGAGAATGGTGGTTACAGACCTTACCTGTCACCTTTGGAAGCCTTGCATGCACCCTGTCGAAGCTTCTGTCACCTTCGTTGTTTGTCACCCGCCGAGAGGTTCCTTGACTTCGATAGGCTTCTGAAAAAAATGTCAACCTTCACGGGCACTTCTTATATATATAACCGGGTTCCGTAACTTCCGCCCTCTTTGGTATGCTATCCTTTCATCTCAGTCATCTGAACTCTCACGTGTTTACTTTCCATCGTCAGATCTGACTGCCCCTTTACCTGCTGATTTGACAATCAGTCCATCTCCGTCGTTGGATCATCTCCGCTAGTCTTTGTGTGATCCGTTGATCTCATTTGAATGCATCTAAGGGGTGGCATCGCATGCACCCAAAAAGCTTCTCCTATATCATCGTCGCTCTATGCGACAAGCAGTGGAGCTGACACCTATTCAACGGGACCCAGACCATCGCATCTAGCAATGCCGCTATCCCTCGCGCTACTTCTTGGTGCGACGGTGTATAACAACCATCCGCTTCTTCTCAGATGTATATCCATGGAGGGTCTCCAGACTTGACTTAACCTTTAGGTCCTTTGTCTGCTAGTGGGGTCCCCCTTGTTATACTCTGTGCATTTTCAGCCCCCCACCATCCATTGATCTGGCTCTTCTTTCCACCCGAACCGTAGATCCGTCGGAGACTCGGGCTCTTTTTCCAGTAAATAGACCCGAACCCTTGGATCCCAAAACGATCATCTCCACCATAGATCTTGCATATGTCCCCACCATCACATGCACCTAACCGGGCATTGTTCCCTGCTCCTTCCATTTTTGCGACGTGCAAATAAGCCGACACCTGTTCGGTGGGCTCCGACCCATCACATACTCATATTTCCTTTCTTCCACGCGACTTGGCCATGCGACAATTCTTTAGAACCGTAGATCTTGCTCCTGCCCTTGATCAACGATGCCGATCTATGTGACATTTACTCTTTCATAATTTTTCCCAAGGACTATAGGTTTTTAGGGTATTTCTCCATTTATCTCAAGTCATTCTTTTCCCTATTAATACTTAGCTCTTTAACATTATCCCTTCATTACATCAGACCTCTTCTAGACCATTCTATCTCCTGCCTTAGAACCTGGCCATTGCCGATGGAGATTACTTGAAGCTTTTTTCGCAGGTAGCTGTCTGACCTTCCATCTTTCATGTATAGGTCTTTATGCTGTAAAAGAGCAAAAATATATAGGTGCTAACACCACTCTTCTATTTTCTTGCTTAATCATAATTACTCTTGTGAGGTATACATCATCTCTTAGATCTGTTGTGAGGATTTTCACACAACTCTCTGCCATTGATCCAAGGGTGCAAAACTCCATCAATTGACCCACACATTGAAGGTAAGTGTAGATCTGATGCTTTCTTGTCAAATGTGGCTGCACACACATGCATGGGCTTCCTCAACTACTGCGGGTTAAGGAACAAGCCATCGGCCTCAATTTGAGGATCCTCTTGCTCATCATGTGACACAAATAGGAAGAATCCTTTTACCCAATTTTCATTCCCAATATTTGTGGTTGAATGTGAAGTGGGGAATGAAGGATGGTGAGCCATGCTTCTGAACATTTAATCCACTGAAGTTGTGGATGTATCCTGTCCATTGATGGATGACTGATCTATGGTGAACTCATCTGCCTCTTCCTTGGAAGAGGGACATTCTTCAATGAACCTCTCAGGTTCATTCTGGAAAAAATCATGTGCTTGTTTTTCATCCACTTTTTCTGCACATTCTTCAAGCACATACCGAATAGAATGTTTCTCATGATCCACCAACTCATGAAGTTCCTCCCTTGGAACATGAAATAATTCGGCCATGTTATTGTGACTTTGTGAAAGCTGGGAGGTAAAAAGTGATTCTGGCAACTTCTCATTAAAATACTCAATTCGATTCTCAGATTCTTGACATGCACCATGAGTACCAATCAGAGAATCTTGGGTGGTTTCCAACATATGAGTGAGCTTGCTGATATCCTTGTAATCCCTTATTGCAGCATTATAGTACATATTCACAACCTCCAGCAAGTGATCTCTATCAAAAAGCAACTGAGAGAAATTTCCTCTTAGGCTTCCTACTGCTTCCCACATGTGCACAAAATGTTCAACATAGGGTTGCTCCTCCATTGATGCAGTTCTCCAACAACAGTGAGAGATCAAAGCATTAAGTTCATGGAGATTTTTCAGTGCCTCCTTGATTTTTCCTTCACTCAGTTTCAATGGTCCAATCAGGGCAAGAAGTTCTAGCTGGTGAACCTCTTTTTCTGTTTCTTGCAATTCAACCTCCCGTGATTCTTGAACCCAACTACTGGAGGACTCAATCAGACCAATCCTCCCACTAGTAGTGGCTATCATATAGGGCTGCAACAAAGGCCTACAAAAATCAGAATGGTATTCATGCCTCTGTGCACAATTATCCTTCTCAAGAGACAGGTTTATGGCATCATGATTTTCCCCCACAATTTCTGATTCACACCCCTCTGAGGTGTGCTTGATTTCTTCTTTCTGATGAAGCTCAAGAATTGAATGTGAATCTAATTTATTCTCATCCTTTGGATCAGATCCAATAGATGTTTCACCATCATAAATCTGCCCCATATCTTCTGCATTTATCTTGAAATCACTCATGAAAAAATTGGGAGTGATTTCACCTTCTACATTGCCAACAATCAAATGTTTGACTGCTGGATCTTCCATTGTGCATTGACCTTCTTCATCCACTCCTTGGAGTAATGGGGCACTAGCAAGGTCTTCTTGGTCATTTATTTCCAAGAAACTTGATGTCTCTCCATCTTGTATGGTGCTCAGATCACAACTTTTGGAATTACTTCTTGAAGGAAAACCAAACAATCTCATAATGCTTGGTCCTGCCAATGGCCTTGATGAAACTTCCTTCTTGATTCCTTTTCCCTGAGATTGGGATGGATCCACATGTAGGGCTGCAACTTCATCTTTATTTTTTCCTACTTCTTCTCCACCCGAATAACTAGGTGGCTCTTGGTTTCCTCCCTTGATTTTTCCTAGCTGTGAGGACACATATTTATCCCTCCCTTCCATCTTAGCTCCTAGGGGTAAAAATCTTGCCTCGACTTCTTTGCACACACCATCAACCATATGTGCAATCCTTCTTTCACTATCACTATTGTATGGGTCTTTGAACAACCTCTGAATCTCCAAATCACAATAGTCTCTAAAGGTTAGGGACTTCTGAACCTCCTTCTTCAAAGCAAAGTACTCCATGAAGTACTCATAGGATTTCTTTGGGTTCCCTCTATTGAGTATTCCTCCATAATCCCAATTACTCATAGGTAGATCATTTCTTATGTCCTCTTCAAATATCTGTTCAACAAGGAAATCATATTCAACTTTTTTCAAATAGAAATTTCCAACAGGGGTCATCTCCTCCTCTTCATATGGCTCAAAATAAAATTCTTCTTCACTAACTGGTAGGAGCCACATTTTGCATCCATGAGAAGATCTTCAATCTTCCTTCAATCAGTGAGATTCTTTATTTCCACAGGGGTGGAGGAAAGTGCTCTGATACCACTGTAATATCCTAGTCAAGATCTGACCAAGATATTAACTCTAACTTCAATTTTTTTGATAAAACTCACTAGTTAATTTCTTGACAATTTTTCTAAGTAGAGTAGGAAGTAAGTGACGGAGACTGAGGCAAGATATGAGGAAGGTGGGATGGACATTCAATTTTGGAATTTATATGAGGAATGTGCAGCAATAGAAAATCAGATCAGAGTGAGAGTCCTAAGAACAAAGCACTGGGGCCATTTATGTTTTGAGCATCAGCCTGGCTGAAGTCTACTCCAAAGCTTCCTGGGCACACCAGCATATGCTTACTAGACTGGGTGGGTTCCTGAGAGTTCAAGGATGAGTTATGATAGTCAAATAAGTTCAATGGATTCATTGGGCAGCATTCAAATAGACTTGGGAAGAGTAGGAGTGATTTGGGAGTCTTGAGCCAATCGGGGATCGTTGAGCTAGTTAATTTCCAATCTTTACAAAAAGGGGTTAAATGATTTCAAATTATTAAATTAGGGACTGATATATCAAATATAATGTCTTATTAACCTCCTACAACTTATAGAAAGCAAATCTGATATTCAGAATGAATTTGGCAGTCATTTCAATAAAACTAGTCACCAAATAGTGCTCAATGAGCTAGTCTTTCAATTTGGGTTACTAAATGACTTTTATTAACTGAAATACTCTGTTCTGAAATATTATAATGTATTCAACAACATCAACTCGAAATATAACTCACTGAACCAATTTTGTACTCATTTAATGGCTCCTCAACAGTACAGTGTCTTGTAGACTAGAAAATCCATACATCGGGCCACAGAAGAACTATAAGAAGAGATGTGATGATCAAATATCTGTTATGAAAGTATATTATGGTCTTGTACAGGTATGAAAGAGAGTATGAGCTGCTCACTGATTTTCCTAAGCTGTCCTGGGTGCATTCATTGAACTGGAACTTCACACGTGCTCTCCTTAACACATGAAACCTTGGCTCTGGTGAAAATGGGTGTATCTTGGTCATTTGGACACCTTTTTCGATGAGTCAAAAAGTGTTTCCTACTAGAAATGGACCTATGGATGTAATGGAATAGGTCTCACAACCCAGAAATGATCAGAAGTGTTGAACCCGAAAACTCCATTTCGGCCCTTCAATGTTGTCTCCTCCGAATGTACCCTATAGTGATGATAAATCCTTGTAAGCTTGGGTTTTTCTTAGTATTGGAGTATATGGACCTGCATATCATATCTCCATGGTTGCAAATCCTGAGAGAATATTAGTGAAGAGAATTAGAATAGAAGAATGGGGCACATCACCCATTGATTAGCTTGGGCATATCACCAAACCTTGAGAAGCTAAAATGCTTCACTTATAAACTCACAATGACCAAAATTCTGAAATGGAGTTGGAATCCTTATTTTATAGAATTGAGGGTGACCTGCTGAGCAAGTTGAAGAGCTTGGTGACCTGTGAGAATAGGTCACCCATGAGTGGACATACTTTCCTTTATTTTTCCTTACAAGCTTTTCTCCTATAGAAACTGCACCCCCCTTTGTTTCCATATGTTTCCTGCTTTGTGAAAGTTGCTTGATTTGTAAACTAGACTCCTTTTTGGAAACTGCACCCTCCTTTTGCTTTTTCTGGTTGTTTCCATTTTCTTGCTTTTAGAAACTCTTGCACCTTTCCTTTTTTTGTTCTTTTTCTAAATTCACAAATTGATTTAGCTATATTTCTATTTTCTTGTCTCTAGATCCAATTTGGAAACCTTATCTCCATGAGGGTGCGCTCTTGGCCCACTTGCTCTATTATTTAGGAAATTAATTAAGTAAAGGAATTAATTTAAATTAATAAAATTAATTCCTCCAACAGAACTTAGGCTAAAATTTATTATATAGTTATAAGATTAAATTATCATTTATCTTCCTAGGAAAATAATGTCCCCTTTTACCCATGGTCACTGAATTAGCCCAAAATTGGGGATATGACAACAACATGGGGAGAGTCAAGTTAGCTGTGTTTTTTCAATTTTTGCATATCCCAAATTAAGCAATAAAAACCTCTTTTTCAACCTCAATCATACTGCAAATCAAGAAAAACACAGGGCTGATGTGAGGTTTAGTTTAGGTGTGCAGTCATCAAGTTTTCCCCATGGAGAGAAGGCACCGAACTTGAAGTTTTGGAGCACTAGTCTTACTTTCCATCATACATATAACTAAGCAATGACGTCTATATTTAGTGCTCCAAATCCTCAAATAGAACCGACCATCTTTATCCCTGCTAGGCACTGAATTTACTGTTGTACCTGTTATTCTTCATGCAACTTCTGGAATGTTCCACTGAGGCTTCTTCAAGCATCAAGATTATCTCAAAATGCAAGAAACCTTAGGTACTAAATTCAAGTTTATCTCTATGCATAAAATAGGCAGGTTAAGGGACTAAAGGGATAATTCCTATCCACGAGAGAAAGCACTAAACTTATTTTTGTGAATTTTGCTAGTTTTGATGCCTTTCAAGCATCGAACCAAGGCTTATATTTAGGCAAAAACACTAGTAAGTTGGTAGGCTAAAATATTGCAGCTGAGAAATCATTTTAGTTTTGGGTATGTTTTATAAATTAATGTAGAAAAATGAATTTGTCCATTTTTAGCTGATTACAGTCATCTTGAAAGTTGAGATGGGCAAGCTCACTGCGATCATTGTACACGTTTCCTATTTGATGAGAAATTTAATTTGTTTCCATTAAGATTCTAGTCTTTTATTTGGTTGATTATGCTTTCCTTCTATATGATAATTTAATGTATATTATTTGGTTGATTATGCTTTCCTTCTATATGATAATTTGATGTATATTATGACGCATTGGGAGTTTAACATTTACTTGATGCCGACCTTCAACTTAATTTTGCATTGTGCCTTTGACAGGCCCTTGATGGATAACCTAGTATTGTTGGAATCATAACTTTTATATTGCAAACATAGGAATTGTGATTCCTACGTCTGGAGACAAAAAGAGAGATAAAGACGCTATTGATGTCCTATTTGCAGCCTTTCTTGATCATGGAGTAATCCATAGTATTTATAGACCCCTAGTAATACAAGGTTTCCAACATTGCATAATTTTTTATTCAGTTTAAATATGAGTCTTGGCTCCCACAAGGAATGCATGAACTTCTCTATTTACCTCCATAAAGCTACATCTTGGTGGCTTTTTCACTTTTCTCTCTTTCATCATTTTCCTCAACTTTGATACATCCTCCCACTAGCTTGCCCTAGCATAGATGTTTGACGAGTGCAAACTATCCAACCTCTTGGTTCTAGTTCAAAAATGTGTCTTGTTGCTTGTTATCCAAGCTCAATATTGCCTTGAATTTTGCAAGGCCCCACACAAAACATTAGGCTCCAATGGCATCTTTTTTTTTATGATGTCATGTGCTTCATCCAGATGCATAACACACCCAAGAAGTTCAAACAAGCATGCATAATGATCCAGATCAGGTGCAAGACCATAATCTAACGTCAATGTCATGCACACAAAATATTACCCATCCTTGTCCAGTATACAAGGATCAGTTATGGATCCTCATTAGTCCTTTCTGTGGAGATTGAACAACCTTGTATGCTAACGATACTATGCAATTTAGAACCGATTTTTCATTTTAGAAGCTGGTTTCTTCAGTTTCAGGCTTGAATTTTTATGTTTTTATCTATGTTGCACAAGTTTTCGGAACGTGGGAACAAATGTCGGATACAACTTGATTTTTCCTCGAAATTTGTAGGAAACAACAGGTTGGGAACGAGAATAAAATATATTAAAAAAACTAGTATTCAGTCTTACATATAATGAAATATACTATTTAAGTATTGTTTTGTAATTTAAATTAATCCTTACTAAAACTAATCCTTACATCTATTTTGAAATGATTGAACAATGAAGAGACAATTTTTAAATTTAAAAAGCACAAATTTAAATCATCTACATCACATTGATATTTATATTGGTAAAATCAAAATGCCAAATGTAATACATAGTCAACAACTTGGCAAAATTCTCAAAGTACTACATAGTCCAAAAGTTGGAAAAATGACCAAAGTAGTACACAATCCAAAAATGCTCTAAGGATAAGGCCCAAAATAACAATGAAGCCTGAAGGTGATCATAAAGTGTGATCTTCGGCAACGAGGCTATCCATATAGGCTTGAACCTCACTAGGATCTGCACCTCCACTGTCACCATCATCATCATCATCATCATCGTCAAGATTAGATACAATGTCATCTAAGGGTATTCCAACCAATCCTGCATTTGGTGAAGGATTATCCTCATCTTCATTAATCTGAGCAACATCTTCAGCATCCACATCCCAACCAATCCTGCATTTGGTGAAGGATTATCCTCATCTTCATCAATCTCAGCAACATATTTAGCATCCACATCCCATCGTGCTGCAGGACATGCTAAATACTCAGGTAGCTTCCTTGAACAAAGTTGAAGACTACTATGCACATAAACCAGTTTCTTCGCTCTCATAGAGGTAAGCTTGTTTTTCTTAATAGAGTGTATGAAACTATAAGTGGACCAATTCCTTTCAACCGCTGAGGAACTATCAACTTGAGATAGCAAATGTGAGGCAAGTTATCGAAGCTTTGAAACTCCCCCCCCATACATTATCCACCACCCAATGGGATTCTTTTGTGCATAAATCTTGATGTCCCTCTTTGCATTTTGAGTGAAAGCAGGGGGACTTAAAGTACCAAAATCAATAAATTGTTCCCGCATAACATTTGCTTCATCAGGGCTATACATCTTGCTTATGGCATCAAGAAACCCATATTTTACTTCGTCATCATAAATGGGTAGAAATCTATTCGGTCTCTCCATATACCAATTTGGATTAAGGGCATATGCAGCCATGTGAAGAGAGGTATTGAGTTTGCTCCATCTCTTCTCTATTATATTATGTATTTTCTGGAAAAAATCCAAAGAGGGGTTTCTATGACGAATTATGTGCCTTACCTTGCCCACCATGCAATCAATACATTCATATATTTCCCAAAGACTAGGGGAATCAGAATCTTCATACCTAATAAACTCCACAATTGGGGATGTGAAAGAAACAACATATCTACACTCAACCCATCAATCTTCATTAAGAAGCATATCTCTTATCTTCTTTGCTTGAGATGATTTAGACTTGGACCATGCATTCCACTCTTGAGAAACAATAGTGGCTTGCAAAGATGCATATACCTCAACCATACGTTCTAGAAGAATGAAGTATGTGGCATATATTGTTTCTGCAGGTTTCAAAAAATGTTTCCTTGATTTCATCCTATAGATTGCTAATGAGGCATTATGGTTGCAAATGAACATTTGTGCCTCTGTCGCATCTAATATGATTTTTGAAATCCAAGATATTTTTCCAATGTCTTTGAGGACATTGTTAAGGGCATGAACAAAACATGGAGTCTAAAAGATATGCCTATATTGGCTTTGGATCATCAATCCCGTTGCTCTACAAACAGGTGCTACATCTGTGATTACATGTACTACATTTGAGGGGCCAACCTCTTCAATTGCATCCTTCAAAATTTCAAACATGAAGGTATCATCTTTCAATTTTCCACTATAATCAATTGCTCTCAAAAAGTAGGGCCCTGCTGGAGACGTGACAATAATATTCAACAATGGCCTTTGTGTTGATGTATATGTAACTTCAGAATGTATTTCATCTATGTATTTATTGTACTCCTATAGAGATGTATTATTCCTCTATACGGAAGTGTCGTCATTTGTATTGACAAGTGTCTCAAGTGTTGTAACTTGCTAATGGGTTATTAGACCACCTAGTAAGGGGTCGGCCCAGATTAATGTAACCATGGGTTATTAGACTGAGTTAGACAAGTCCCACTGGTTTATTAGACAGCTTAGGACAAGTATAAATAGAGAGCGGGATCTCTCTATTTGATCATCTCATTATTGACATCTACACTACTTGGAAAGTGGCACACTAGTTGAGGAGGAGGAGCACCTACTAGTAGAAGACTATCTCTTGTACTTTGGTTGTATCATTGCTCTTTCTATCTCTAAGGAAGTTGTGGGGTTTTTCACCTTTATGGTTTTCCCCAATGAAACTCTATGTGTCCATTGTCTTATGTGATTGCTTGATATGCTTGATATGATTTATATGCTGTACATGTTATTCTCTCAGTAAAGATCCTAGAGTATGTTGAATTAATGCTCAAAATCTAACACTTTGTTGAATGACTATCCAACCATCCATGACTATTGAATATCCTAAAAGAATCCAAGATTGTTTGAGGTCGCCCATAAGTCTCTGCATTCTTGTGACCCCCTTATCTAGCAATGATTTCCTCATTTTTTTGTAACTCGAGGGTGTGTAATTTGGCCCAGCAGCTACGATTTTTTTCACCATTTCTTTGTAATATGGTGAACGAGTAGCATTAAATGAAATTCCATTTGCCATAAAAAAATCAGCTACAACATCATCAGCCTCATCCCTGTGCACCACATTGTAGATTTTACATATTTGTTCAACAACAACACTAGGAGACCTCTTACTCCTCTCAGAAGTAGAACCCCCCTCAGACTCAAGTTGATTTAATTGACTATGATTAATCGAATCTGGCCTATCAGTGGATGATGGTACAAGTCTAGGTACCTTAAAAGGACGATCACTATCCAAATTTGTCTGACTAACACCTGTGGCAACCATATGAAGCTTGGTCATCTCCATCCTTTTTTCAAGCCCACATGAGCAACCCTTAACCCCATCACTAGGTAGAGATAGAAGATGATGCCACACTCTAGTGCAGCTTCCATGAAACACATGGTTGAACAATGTACACACCCATTCTTCACAACCCCCACTATTTTTTTTCTTGCTTTTATTAATCTTGTTCACAAACTTTAACAAAGGTTTCTTAGGGTTTGATATTTGTTGAACTTGGCTTTGGCTTGCAAGTGGACTTGGAGTGGAACTAGTGTTATGCTCCCTCAATTCTGTGCTTTCACTCTCCACGACTTCCCTGATTAATACACAACATAACATGTTTAAAACTCTAGTATATTGATGTTTGACAAATTCAAATGTACATGTTTAAAACCATAAACAAAATCAATAAGTAACTACTAACATGAAACACTATAACATGTCATGATTATTGAGTAAATTTGCAAATTAAATTGCTACACACTATATCCCAAGAACAGATATAGTGTTATATTGCCTCGCTGGAATATATAGCTCCCAAGCTTGGGGTAACATTAAATCTTTACCTTACCCTTACTAAAGTGCATGCCACCTATTCTACCAGACCTTGAACTTACTACTGCCTTCATCCTAGGACGATGGACCTTACCTTACCACCTTCCTTCTAGCTTTTTTAGAGGAAGAAATATGAGTGATAACCTTCTAGCGAGCAATTGAGGGAAGAATATACTAATAACCTTACCTAGCTAGATTGAGGGGAAGAAAGATGATTAGAGCTGTCATAATTGTATTGTATTACTTACGATATTATGTTTTAACTAGGTTGCTTACTTGATCTCTGAATACCTATTTTAAAGAACACTCTAAAAGGGTGCGCTTTTGCATGCGATTTAACAATTGATCAATAGACCTTGCAACAATGACTTATATCCTGCTGTGTTGTTTGTATTTATGGTCCCCCTACTATATACTCCAATCTTATCTAATAAGTTATGGACTTCGTTTCTCAATTAAATCTGGCACGTAAGGGCCTAATGAATTGATTCCAATTGCCGTTGCCATTTAACAATCCGACGATCCATTGTTAAAATTTGATTTTATGAACATAGTTGAATTAAGTTGTAAATTAACAATTATGAAATTGTGTTAGTAAATTGAATTGAAGTCTACAATCCAAATTATTATTATGTTGATTGAAGTAAATTATTATCCCAATTGAAATCTACAAAGCAAATCATTAAGCTGATTGAAGTAAATTATTATGTTGGTTGAAGTAAATTAATATGCCGATTGAAGTAAAAATGCTTTGATCCAAAGTGAAGTTGTAAGCGTATTAAGTAAATAATATCATGTTGGTGGAATTAAAATTAGTAAATCAATATGCTCATTGAAGAAAAAATGCTTTAATCCAAAATAAAATTGTAACTGAAAACTTGAAAAGCCATACATGAAGTTGAAGTAAAATTAACTTGAAAAGAGATACATGAAGTTGAAGTAAAATTAACTTGAAAAGAGATACATGAAGTTGAAGTAAAATTAGCTTTGATCCAAACTGAAATTGTAACTAGAAATTTGAAAAGAGATGCATGAAACCTTGTTATGTTATGACTATAATTAATAATTAGTAATTAATGAAATAAGGTTGCAACTTGCAATTAAGAAACATGGTGCAGTATCAATATAAATAATCAAGTAATCAAGCCAAATTGGGCCATTGGCACACCAACCTTATGATTATTATATTTTTATTATATTTTACTTGAAAATTTTAAAATATATTAAAAATATAAAATTCAACATACGAAATTGTTGGATGCATCTAAAATCTTGATGTATCTAAAATCTTGCTTAAGTGTTAACTTTAGTCTTTAAACCAGTATGTAACTTACTAATTACCAATTTGAATATTTTTATTATTTAAAATTAACTATAAATTTTATTATTTTAATTTAAAAAATAAAAAAATAAAGTATATATATATATATAAAATTTTAATTTAAAAAATAAAAAAATAAAGTATATATATATATATATATATATATATATGAGTGCCAAACTTACGATTATTATATTTTACTTGAAAATTTTAAAATATATTAAAAATATAAAATTCAACATATGAAATCCTTGGATGCATCTAAAATATTGCTTAAGTGTTAACTTTAGTCTTTAAACCAATATGTAACTTACTAGTTACCAATTTGAATATTTTTATTATTTAAAATTAACTATAAATTTTATTATTTTAATTTAAAAAATAAAAAAATAAAGTGTATATATATATATTTGATTAACTACATATTTGATTATTTTAATTTAGAACCTAACAAAGTGAAATAAGGTAATAAGTAATAACTATATTGAATATTTCAATATTCTATAAGCTAGTAAAAAATAATTTTAAATTTTAATTTAAAAAATAACAAATAAGTTGAAAACTTGAATATTAATATGAACAAGATTTCTGAAAAAACAATTTCTAAAAAACAAGATTACTAAAAGTAAAAACATAAGCTAATAAAATATTAAAAAATATTTAATAGCCTACAATGAATATTAATATGAAAATGAAAGAAAGGGGACTTGCTAATACTAATAGCCTAACAATTGTAATTTAAATTTATTAATACGAAAAATAAAAAAATGAAATTATTTAATTTTTTAAATTACCTGTCGATTGTAAAAACGTTTACCAATTGTCGATCGAGTTGATCCATGTTGCGGCTCACCTAAAATGATCCTTGTTGCAACCTTCCACACGCTACCACTCCCGTCGTCCTCACAACGCCCAAATGAATGCTCACTGCTCAGCCTCTCTCACCCACGCATTATCAATCGAGACGGTCCTCACAACACATGAAAGCTCGCCGACTCGCCCAAATGAAAGCTCAAAGCTGAAAGCTCTCACCCACGCGCTCCGTCACTCACGCCAACCATCAACACAACAAACTCAATAGTGAACACTCTTGCCGACCCTTCACACTCATATGGATTCAACAATTCAACACTCGGTCACTACCGTCGCCCTTCACAACGCCAGCAATTGAAGTCTTCAAAACACAATACACAAGATTTTTACGTGGAAACCTAAGTCCTGGGGAAAAACCACGGAAGCCTTTACAATAATAATTTACCAGCAACAACTAGAAGGAGGCAACAACCCCCTTTGTTACAAAGACTTCAATTCTCCAGCTACAACTGGAAGGAGGCTATAACCCCCTGATTTATAGGCTACAACCTGAAGGAAGCCTTAGCTCCCTAGATTTCCTTGCCTCGTCCTACCACCCTATTATGAAGATAGATACTGAACTACTGAACCACAAACTGCACTGATCCTGTTGCTATCCAACACTTGTACTACATTGCACAATCTGTATCACACTACACAACAATGTCACTGCTGACCACTGCTCATCAACTATCCACTGACCACTTGCACCACAACTGTGCCACACTATTCATCAACCTGTACAATCAATCTGTTTGATCTAGCTCTACCAATCAATATGTTTGATCTAGCTGTACCAATCAATCTATCTATATAAATCCATCTACTGTTCACATTATTTGAATCAGTAAATCTGAGTTTAACCAATTATATATCATACCACCTGGGTCAAACCAACTGCTCATACAACTTAGCCAATCTAAGTCAGCCCAACTGCACATAAGGAAACTTGTGCCAAACCTGTACCAAGCTTCTTGTGTACCTGTGCCAAATTAATCATATACCTGTGTCCATTACTGAGCATACACACTATCGAGCATATTACTGTGTAACATCTGTAGCACAACACTATGTAACATTTATAGCTCATCACCGAGTAAACATCATATCACTGTGTAATCAAGCTGAGCATACATGTATGCATCATCAGATATCACTGTATATGTGTCACTGCTATATAAATTATTGTGTACTATTGAGTCATCATTGTGCATATCATAACACTATATAAAACACTGAGCATAGGTCCTATCACTGTGTATACAAGCTGAGCATTCTATAATTTATCACTGAACATGTACATCATAAGTAACCGCCTAACATATCAATGTATGTTCATTGGTTCACTGTGTACTATCATCACCGAGAATATATGTTTTACTGTGCATTTCACTGAGTATATGTCTCTACGTAGACTAAGCATACATACTGTGTAAACTGAGCATACCACTGTGTACTAAGCATATATATCATCACTATGTAAATATCATAGGTGTAAGCATTGTGTAATTACTAGTCATAGGTGTATCACTGAAAATTTCTCTATATATGCCTGAGAATAGGAGACGGTCTGAAATTTGCAGTAGACAGCCTGAAATAAATATAGAAGCAACCCTAATTTCACACAAAAGTAGCCCGGAATTCTCATAGAAGCAACCCGAAATTTCAGAAGTAGGAGACTAAAAAACAAAAAAAAAGGAAAAATTCTGCAGCAGCCCGAAATTGCAGAGAGACACAGTCCGAAATTTTACAAAGATGAGGCAGCCCGAAATCAGAGCTCACTCCACAAATTCATCTTGTCTCAAATGAGTAAAAACACCATTTATTTATACACAATGCATGAGCCAAGAAGAACTGGGCCAACTTGTCATTATAATTAAAAATTTAATTTTATAATAAACTAAAATATTTTTATTAGGCTGGCCGACCTACTTATGAAGAGGCAAAATTAACACATTAACTTTAAACATCATTATCTCTCCAACCGTGAGGAGTTAGGGGGCGTTCTACATATCAACGGAAAGGGCTTGACGAGGACTACCACTTTGTGAGGGTCTTGTTGGAATTGGAAAGGTTCTTCACCCTTATTTCTTTAATTTTTGCAAGACATCAGAAATTGAATTGAAAACTTTTGGATGGCTTCTTTAACCACTTTTAGGGCTTCTTCAATAGGGTTGAGAGTCAAAGAATAAGGGTATCAACACCAAGTCTTGTGGATCAAGGGATTTCATCATGGTTTTCAAAGGCTAACCAAGCTACCATATGTGAGAGTGTGAGGGCATGATGAAGAATATAAGAGCTCCAATGGCATAAGGCCACCATCATTTTGGTCAAAATGTTAATTGCACTATCAATGTGACCACCAAGTGTATGACCATCAAAGCAATGAGCATGTTATACTATGAATGTGGGCTCCATCATATGCTAGAGCTTCCATCATCAAAATAAGTGCTTTAAAAACATCATCAAGGACTATCAAACCACCATGTGTATGTGGGCTCCATAAGACAAGGATATCATTATTGACAATATAAACCAAGTGCAAGAGTGTGAGGGTACAAGTAAACTATGTATGGGCTCCAAGGACTAAACTACCACATCATCCAATCAAAAGACCATCAATCAAAATACAACCGGGAGCAAGGATACAACAATGGACTCAATGGGACCAAGATATAGCTTAGGGGTACTCAACAAAGTTAATGGGTATCCAGGGATTTTGGCATTGTTCCAAGGCCTCCAAGGGATTCAAGCTTGGGTTTGGACAAAGTCAAAAGGTCTCCTCTTGACATAGACAACCACAAACCAAACAATAACCCTCAAGGGCTCCATAAGGGGCACCAAGACTCAATTGTTGGAATCAATGACTAGGCAATGTTGGCATCAATGACAAATTAATCAACAATATCCCCCTTTGTCATTGATGACAACACTCAGGCTCCCCCTGAGAACAACTTCTCTCCCCCTTTGACATCAATGGAAAAGGGGACATCCTTTGACAATACAGCTCCCCCTCGGGGCATGCTCCCCCTGTCAACAACTTCTCTTTCTTTTTGCATCAAATGGCAACAAGAACTTTCTTTACAATACCGCTCCCCCTATCACTGGGCACTATTGCTACTTGTATGCTGGAACCAACTGCTATAGGATACTAATAAGAGTGTGATAATTGATCTCAATCCATGATAATCAGGCAGATAGCTTCTTTTACACTTCATAACACTGATCGATAGTCTTCAAAATGGTATTGGGTTTTTCCCAAAAATTTCATCATTTCTGTTTTGATCAATGGGGCAATCTTTGGTAGACTGATTACTGTTCATGACATTCGATTGAACTTGATTTTTTCTCCAAACTTTAACTTCTCCTTGCATCCTACAATGTTTTGCAAAATGACCATAATGATAACAATTATAACATTGAACGGAAAACATACCTTGATTTCTTTCTGGAGTGATTCTTTCATGAGATTTGCAATGGATGGCTTTGTGACCATAATTATTACATTTGTAGTAGTGACCACTGAATATTATAGGATATTTTTGAGCAAAAGATCTTTCTTCTATATAACTGTTTGTCTTTTCTTCCTTTTCCCTGAAACTCTTGCTTTCTTCAATGTTTTTTTCGATCTTCAAATTTGTTTTTAACTAAGCAACTATCTTGTTCAGATCTTCCTTTAGAGAGAGAATCTCCAATTCTTGCTTTTGACAAATTTCTATCTTTTCTTGGAGTTGTCATGTTAGGTCTTCTTCTATTTTCTTGACTTCTTCTACCTGTCTTTTCAAATCAATAATATTGTCTTCCATCTATCCTTCTGAGTTTTGATCTTTCTCATGAGATTTTTGCAGTCGCCCTTTTAGTACTTGATTTTCTTTTCTGATCTCGGTGAGTTCTTTTTCAAATTCAAAATTTGTCAGACATACCTTTCGTAATTCTATCTTTAAGGATTTGATTTCAATTTCTTGTTTTCTTCTTAGTTTCTCTTCAATGTCATGACTGAACTGAATTCCCTTTTTATCACTTGAATCTCCTTTTTGACTGGTGGTACTTTCCTTCTACAATTTTTCAAGTAAGGTACTGATCTCACTATCTTTGTCTTGAAGCTTGTGAGTCAATTCTTTCTTCTTATCTTCTCGCTGTCTTTTGAGCCTGCCAATTTAGTCTGATTGCCTTTTATTTTCAACAGCTGACTTCTCAAGTTGATCTTTCAAAGAGTTTGATATGGCTTCTTTGATTCTGGTAGCTTCTTCAACTTGGAGATTTAGATCAATTATAGTTTGTGTGGCCTTCTCACATTCTTCTTGATTCCTCTTCTCAGATTTGTCTAATTGCTCTTGCAATACCTTGTTCTGTTCACAAAGTTTCTCAACCTTTTGCATAACATTAGCAATATCATTATCTAAACATTCATTTCTATCATTTGTCAAGGAAAAATGGGATTCATCACATTTTGAAGTATTACAATCAATGAATTTATAATAGTGCTTATCTTCTATACCTGATAAACATATTTCTTCAAAAACATTACAAGCAAGGTGTTCAAGAGACTTACCTTCAAACTTACTTGGATCTTGTACTGACCTTTCTATGGAGTTGTCTTCTGCTTTCTGTTCTTCAATGGAGTAGAGTTGATCTATCTTTAGCAACAATTCTTCAATTAAGTTACACTTTCCTATTTTCTCCTTCTGGAGATCTGTCAGATCTTTAACCTTTAATTTCATAACCTCTTCTTCATGTTCTTTAGTGGAGTATACTGTTCTATTTTGATCCACAATTCCTTACCTGTGTTGTACTTTCCAATCTTCTCTTTTATGGAATCTGATAAGCCTTCAAGAATGGATTCCATAGCCATTGAATTATTTTTCCTTGCTTCCTTCTGAGCTGTTTTTTTCACTTTCTTCAAATGATTGTACCCTGTAAGCACTGATTGCCATATTCCAATACCTTCTAATCAAGATAAACTTGCATTCTTCTTTTCCAGATCAAGTAATTTGTCCCACAAAACAATTGTGCTCCATTCATTGGCAACCCCATGGTGTGTCAAGGATCTCCTTTAAGCTAGTAAGACTTTTTGTGAAGACCCTCGTTTATACCAATTGTTGGACACAATGAGCACACTGAGAGGGGGGGTGAATAGTGTGTATAGCTTTTATTACTTTTTCAACTTTAACAATCAACAACAACTTGTTCAATCTTATGCAGACTACATCATTCATTAATGCATTATTAACAATTATAGCTCATCATCATATGTCATCATATTATCATCACATAGGAAGCATAACAAAACACAATACACAAGATTTTTACGTGGAAACCCAAGTCCTAGGGGAAAAAATATAGAAGCCTTTATAATAATAATTTACTAGCAACAACTGGAAGGAGGAAACAACCCCCTTTGTTACAAAGACTTCAATTCTCCAGCTACAAATGGAAGGAGGCTACAACTCCCTGATTTACAGGCTACAACCTGAAGGAAGCCTTAGCTCCCTAGATTTCCTTGCCCCGTCCTACCACCTTGATATGAAGATAGACACTAAACTACTGAACCACAAACTACACTGATCCTGCAGACCTACTATCCAACACCTGTACCACACTGCACAACCACTGTCACTGCTGACCACTGCTCATCAACTGTCCACTGACCACTTGCACCACAACTGTGCCACACTGTTCATCAACCTGTACAATCAATCTGTCCAATCTATCTGTACCAATCAATCTGTTTGATCTAGCTGTACCAATCAATCTATCTGCATAAATCAATCTGCAGTTCACATTATTCGAATTAGTAAATCTGACTTCAACCAATTGTATATCAGACCACCTGGGTCAAACCAACTGCTCATACAACTCAGCCAATCTGATTCAAACCAATTGCACACAAGGAAACCTGTGCGAAACTTGTACCAAGCTTCTTGTGTACCTGTGCCAAATTAATCATATACCTGTGTCCATTACTAAGCATACACACTACTGAGCATATTACTGTGTAACATCTCTAGCACAACACGGTGTAACATTTATAGCTCATCACTGTGTAAACATCATATCACTATGTAATCAAGCTGAGCATACATGTATGCATCATCAAACATCACTTTATATGTGTCACTTCTATATAAATTACTGTGTACTATTGAGTCATCATTGTGCATATCATAAAAATGTATAAAACACTGAGCATAGGTACTATCACTGTGTATACGAGCTGAGCATTGTATAATTTATCACTGAACATGTACATCATAAGTAACCACCTAACATATCAATGTATGTTCATTGGTTCACTGTGTACTATCATCACCGAGAATATATGTTTTACTGTGCATTTCACTGTGTATATGTCTCTGCGTAGACTAAGCATACATATTGTGTAAACTAAGCATACCACTGTGTACTAAGAATATATATCATCACTATGTAAATATCATAGGTGTAGGCATTGTGTAATTACTAGTCATAGGTGTATCACTGAAAATTTCTCTATGTATACTTGAGAATAGGAGACAGTCCGAAATTTGCAGTAGACAACCTGAAATAAATACTGAAGCAACCCTAATTTCACACAAAAGTAGCCCGGAATTCTCATAGAAGCAACCCGAAATTTCAGAAGTAGGAGACTGAAAAAAAAAAATAAAAATTCTGCAGCAGCCCGAAATTGCAGAGAGACACAGTCCGAAATTTTACAGAGATGAGGCATCCAGAAATCAGAGCTCACTCCACGAATTCATCTTGTCTCAAATGAGTAAAAACACCATTTATTTATACACAATGCCATTATAATTAAAAATTTAATTTTATAATAAACTAAAATATTTTTATTAGGCTTGCTGACCTACTTATGAAGAGGCAAAATTAACACATTAACTTTAAACATCATTATCTCTCCAACCGTGAGGATTTAAGGGGCGTTCTACATATCAATGGAAAGGGATTGACGAGGACTACCACTTTGTGAAGGTCTTGCTGGCATTGGAAAGGTTCTTCACCCTTATTTCTTTAATTTGTGCAAGACATCAGAAATTGACTTGAAAACTTTTGGATGGCTTCTTTAACCACTTTTAGGGCTTCTTCAATAGGTTTGAGAGTCAAAGAATAAGGGTATCAACACCAAGTCTTGTGGATCAAGGGATTTCATCATGGTTTTCAAAGGCTAACCAAGCTACCATATGTGAGAGTGTGAGGGCATGATGAAGAATATAAGAGCTCCAATGGCACAAGGCCACCATCATTTTGGTCAAAATGTTAATTGCACTATCAATGTGACCACCATGTGTATGTGGGATCCATAAGACAAGGATATCATTATTGACAATATAAACCAAGTGCAAGAGTGTGAGGGTACAAGCCAACTATGTATGGGATCCAAGGACTAAACTACCACATCATCCAATCAAAAGACCATCAATCAAAATACAACTAGGAGCAGGGATACAACAATGGACTCAATGGGACCAAGATACAGCTTAGGGGTACTCAAGTTAATGGGTATCCAAGGCTTTTGGCATTGTTCCAAGGCCTCCAAGGGCTTCAAGCTTGGGCTTGGACAAAGTCAAAATGTCTCCTCTTGACACAGACAACCACAAACCAAACAATAACCCTCAAGGGCTCCATAAGGAGCACCAAGACTCAATTGTTGGCATCAATGACCATGCACTGTTGGCATCAACGACAACTTAATCAACAATTATAAAGGCCTACATCTTGTGCTAAACCTCCTATACCTAGAAATTTACATATGTTTAGGTCCAAAAAATTCACTGTCTCAATCATGGTTACTGCAAGTAAATTATAAACTTATGATGCACCACCTTGCATAATCATAATTGCACTGATATGCGCGAGATCCATTTTTGCCACATCCTAAAAAGAAATTCAAATAGATCCAAGAATGAGTCCATTTTGCATATGTTTTTAGTATGCAGATATGAAACTGAGTTTAGACTTCTAATGGGCCTTGGCACTTGTTTAGATTCCTATGGATAGATTTCTATATATGTTTGAACTTGGGTACTTGTTTCTTGTCATTTATTGTATTTGAGTGCAATCTTGAAAATTGAGTTTAAAGTACCTTGTTATACAAGTACATAGACATCCTATTCATTGGTAGCCCTTTCCGTACTATGCAATCAAAGTTGTGCTTTTTATATTGCACTTGACATATTACATCAACTAAACCTGCTACAAACTCAAGAAGCATACATTAACTTGTGAAAAGACTAACACAGGAAAACTACCCATAACCCCCACAAAGTATTGTTAAATTTTGGTTAGGGTTAGGGTTTGATGTAGAGAATTAAAAATTCATGTACTTCAATGCAAAATGACATTCAATAAACTAGTACCGAAACAAAATAGTACAATAGTAAATAACAATTATAATTTAAAACATTATTTTCATCTCTTTCAACTTTAACACTACCAATTTGGTCCCCGTGTCAAAGTAATCTTCAGTAACATGTAATCAACAGTATAAGACTAACAATAACAATTCTAATTAATAAGAACAAGTTAGGGTACTTACCTGCAGTGTCAGACCCTTCCTATTTTATACTCATAGGCATTTACTTTCAGAAAAAAAAGCACTTTGCCTCTTAGAGGCCAGTCAATCACTAGGAACCCACCGACCCCGCTAGAGGGTAAGTACAAACCAAAGAGAGAGATGATAGGTTGAAGTATAGCAGTGAGATCAATGACAGTCAAAATAGAGTAATAGTCTCGAACAAGATTCAACACATAGGTGTTAAATTAATGTAACTTCAAAGAATATTCTACTTGTACTTTATTATTGTAACTCCGTCGGGGATGTCATTATTATATTTGGTCATGAGGTTAAACCTCCATTGTAAGTCGGGTCGTTAGCACCCAAGTGAATGTAATATAAGTGGTAATTGAGTCTCCCTAGAGAAGTCGACCCAGTTAGGGTTATTGAGGCTGACCTAGCTGAGTTAAAGGTTAAGTGAAAAGTGAAGTATAAATAGAGGGAGAGCTTCCCTCATTTATTCACTCACTCACTTGTGCAATTCGCATTAGAGGAGAAAGAGAGAGATCTGCGAAGGAGGAGGAGTGGCTTGAGTCTAGAGTTTGGTATTTTTGTCTCTCTTATTTGTGAGACATATTTTGGGGCATTGTACTTTATCATCTATATTGAGGAAGTTCTTGCTGGGTTTTCCAGGATAATTTTTTTTGTGCTTTGTGATTGTGCATCTTTCAGAGATCCTTATTATGCTGCTATTGTGAATAATGTATTGAATGCTAATGAATTTGCAATCTAGTCTATGGTAGCATATAATCTTAACATGGTATCAGATCTAGCCTGAAAAGAGCAACTTTCACAAGGTAAAAGTCTCTCTCTCTCTCCCCGGAAGTGAAAATTTAGGGCTTCTCACAAATTTGGAATTTTGGAGTGCAATTGGCATAGAAAGGTGCGCCTCTCCAAGATCGAAATTTTTGAGTGGGTAAAACTCCTGGAAAGTCAAACCCTAGTTTGACTTTGGACCAAAAACTATAGAAAACCAGAAAACCAGAAAAAGTCAGAAACCGTAGTTCATAATTTTGCAAGTCAAATTTTAAGGGTGAAATTTTGGAATCTTCAGAAACCAAGTGTACTAGTATACTCGCCTCAGTTAAGCGCATCTTTTGGTGAGTTCAATTTTTTATTTTGAGAAATTTTTATTTTTTGTTATTCTCTGCTCCCTGGGTTGAGATGGCACCAAGCACCAAGCTTGATGACAAGTTGGAAGGCATAGAGAACTTCTGTGCTTGGAAGTACAGGATTGGACTCATTCTAGAAGAGAATGATCTTACCAAGTTTGTTAACGAAGTTGTACCTGAACCCGAATGAGCCGAAGCTAAGGAGAAGTAGAAGAAGGATATGATTAGGGCTATGATGATCATAGCAGGCTCTATAAAAGATCACTTGATTCCTCAAGTGTCCCCCAAGAAAACTCCAAAGGAGATGTTTGATGCCCTAACAAGAAGTATGAAGTAAGAAACATAAATCAGAAGATGAATTTGAGAGCTCAACTCAAAAGCACAAAGATGAGCCAAAGAGAATCTATCCAGGAATACTTTACAAGGGTTTCCCAATTCAAGGAACAACTAGAAGCTATTGGAGACACCCTTGATGAAGATGAGTTGGTGATGATTGCTCTCAATGGTCTTACTAGACCTTGGGACTCCTTTATCCAGACAATGTGTGCAAGAAAACAAAGTCTATTATTCGAAGTTGTATGGGAAGAATGTGTCCAAGAAGAGGCTAGAGTGGTAAATCAAGAAGCATTACTCAAAGATGATGATCAAGCTCTAGCCACCCATACTAATAGAGGAAAGGGAAAACCTCATTTCAAGAAGGAGTTTCATCCTCCTAAGAAGTTTCAAAAGTATAAGAAGGGAAACTACAAGCGAAAAGACTAGTCTTCTTATCAATGTTTCCGTTGTGATAAGATGGGACATATCGCCAAAGATTGTCCATAAAGAAAAGATAGAAAACAAGAAAACAAGAAGAAGAGCAATAAAAGACATCATGCTCATTTTTCCGAAGATGAAGAAGAAGAAGACGAAGAAGAAGATGGAGAAGAATAACCTCCCAGGAAGTTACTAAAAGAAGAAATCGAAGAATATGTCTTGTGATAGTGGTGCTTCAAAGCACATGACAGGTCAGAAGAAGACTCTCTCCACTTTAGAGGAAAAGGACTCCCCTCAGAAAGTTTCACTAGGAGAATAGGAGAAGCAACATACAAGCCTGATGATGATGAAGTAGCATTCACCATCACACATTCCAGTAATCCCTGCAAGAAAACTAGGATCAAAAGAGATCCTACCAAACAATCAAAGATAAGTATTTGAATTCTCATTTTGTTTGTTTAAATGATAGTATCAAGTTGTATACACATTTATTTAGGATGTGTGTTAGAATGCTTGCAGTGATATGCATGTGATGGGTAAGTAGCCTATGGTGCTATACAACATTCCATTGCTACTTATCTAGAGTGAAACCCTTACTGACATATTGGGAGTAGTGCACGCTCTTAATAATGTCATGGTAGAGATGGAAGGCATCTAGAAAGTTACCATATGAATGTGGGATATGGATGAATGTTGTAGCATTGGCTAAGATAGTGTGACTTGTATTGGGAAACTATGAAATGTTTCTAACCATGCTATTGAACTTGAATTGTAGGAAGTATTGTACACGATCACCTACAAATGAAGAATGATGAGACTTGTTCCATAGAACGAGTGACAATGGTTCAACTATAAACAAAACTTATAGAGGAATTCGACTATGATGAGATGTTGCTCTTGAAGTAGAAGAAGATATCGAGCAACCTCTAAGACTCAGAGAACCACATGTGTGCTGATTGAAGAATACTTTGTACGGGCTCAAAAAACACCCATGAATAGAATGATGAGATCAAGGATCACCTAGAGTGATGATACATCAACCTTTGCTACAAGGTTGAAGATGAGAAACTCATAGATATGTGCAAGAGAGAACTTGCAACAGAGTTCGGAATATTTGGTTGTCCATTGTTTGTTCATATTCCAAAAGAGAAAAGGACCAAGTTGGATCCTTCCGGAAAGAAATGAATCTTTGTTAGATATTGTGAGGTCTCCAAGGCCTTCAGGATCTATATACTAGGCTATCATCACATGGAGATTAGCAGAGATGTGACATTTGATGAAGATGCAGCTCTTAAGAAATCCAAAGAGTGCCAACATGAAGAAGTATATGAAGAATATGTACCTACTAGAGTTGTAGAGGTTTCATCCTCTCTTGATGATGAGACTCTAGAAGATCATGATATTTTGGAACCCCAAGAACCTCCATCCATGCCTATCTCTCGCAAGAGAAAACCGGCTTGGGCTCGAGAAATCATTCAAGATGCAGAGAGGTATGGAGCTCTAGAAGGCTCCACAAGAGAAAGCAATAGGCCAAAGCCATTTTCCAGTTATGTGTCTTTGATGTGTGATCTTGTAGACAAAGAACCTACTTGCTTTGACGAGGCCATTCAAAAGAAAGAATGGGTAGAAGCTATGATAGAAGAATACCAGTCAATAATGAAGAGTGATGTGCGAGACATAGTTCCCAAACCATAAAGTAAAAGTGTGGTATCTTCCAAATGGATATACAAGATAAAACATGCCGTGCATGGAAGTATTGAGAAATACAAAGCTAGGTTTGTGGCTCGAGGATTCTCTCAAAAGGAAGGAATTGATCATGAGTAAAAATTTGCTCCTGTAGCAAGGTACACTTCAATCAGAACCATCATGGCACTTGCAACCACGATGAAGTGGAAGTTACAACAGATGGATGTGAAAACAACTTTCCTGAATGGTGTTATTGAGGAGGAAGTGTACTTAGAACAACCACAAGGTTTTGAGGTAGAAAACAAAGAGACGCATGTCTGCAAATTGAAGAAGGATTTGTATGGGTTGAAGCAAGCTCCAAGAGCTTGGTATGGAAGAATTGATAGTTTGTTGACGAGCGTGGGATTTACTAAGAGTAAAGTTAATCCTAACCTTTACTTCAAGGTTATGGATGATGAACCAGTCATATTATTGCTATATGTGGATGACTTGTTCCTGACATGTAATGAGAAGAGAATCTCAGAGTGCAAAGAGAAGCTCACTGCAGAATTCGAGATGAAAGACCTTGGCTTAATGTATTATTTTCTAGGTCTTGAGGTAAGGCAGAGCCCAGAGGGAATCTTCCTTAATCAAGGGAAGTATGCAGTATAAATATTGAAAAGATTTGATATGTTGGAGTGCAAAGCCATGGCCACACCCATGGATACCAACTTTAAGTTATTATCTGATACTTTGTCAGAATTAGTGGATGTGACTCTATATAGGCATATTATTGGGTCATTGATGTATTTGACGAATACGAGGCCAAATATATGCTTTGTTGTGAACACCTTGAGTCAATATCTGGTTGAGCCCAGACGTGTTCACATTGTACCTGCAAAGCATGTGATGAGGTACCTAAAAGGTACAATAGATTATGGTCTCAATTATACTTGAGATCATGAGTTCAGAGTGTTTGGATATACAGATTCAGATTGGGAAGAAAGTGTCTCAGACAAGAAGAGCACTTTAGGAAGTTGTTACAGTATGGGGTCAGCCATGATATCATGGCTAAGAAGGAAGTAGTCCAGTGTGGCTCTCAGGACTGCAGAGGCAGAGCATATTGCAGCCTGTTCTGCAAGTTGTGAAGCTATATGGATTCACAAGTTGTTATCAGGTCTGTTTGATCTGGAGTTGGATACCACAGTGATTCTATGTGATAACCAGAGTTGTATAGAGATGATAGAGAACCCAGTGTTCCATGATAAGTCAAAAAACATAGAAATATATTATTTCTACATCCGTGATATGGTGTAGAAGGGAGCTATAAAGCTCCAGTACATGAGCACGGATGAGCAGGTTGCAGATGTGTTGACTAAGCCTCTGTCTCGAGTGAAGTTTGAGCACTTCCATTACAAGATTGGTATAGTACAAAAGGACTTCCCTGGAAAGGGGGAGTAGTGCTGATGATAATGTGGTGCAGTGGGATTGATCATTCCTAGACATAGATAGTCTTAAATGTTGATTTTGAGTTGTGTTGGGATCGATCGTCCCTAGACAAAGATGTCTTAAATGATTGTGTTGGGATTGATCGTCCCTAGATAGAGTTGTCTTAAATGATTTTGTTGGGATCAATCGTCCCTAGACAAAGATGTCTTAAATAATTGTTTTGGGATCGATTGTCCCTAGACAGAGATGTCTTAAATAATTGTATTGGGATCGATCGTCCCTAGACATAGATGTCTTAAATGATTGTGTTGGGATCGATCGTCCCTAGACAAAGATGTCTTAAATGATTGTGTTGGGATCGATCGTCCCTAGACAGATATGTCTTAAATGATTGTGTTGGGATCGATTGTCCCTAGACATAGATGTATTAAATGATTGTGTTGGAATTGATCGTCCCTAGACATAGATGTCTTAAATGATTGTGTTGGGATCGATCGTCCCTAGACATAGATGTCTTAAATGATTGTGGTAGGATTGATAATCCCTAGACAAAGATCCCGAGTTCCGAAAAAAAGGATAGTCTTAAATGTTGATCCTTAGACTGAATCCCGAGTTCTGAAAAGAAGGATTTTCTATGAGTGTTGGACTTAATCCCTGGTTATGAAAGGAAGGATTGTCCATGATCCCAGTTCCGTAAGGAAGGATCACTAGTGGTGATGGATTGAATCCCTGGTTCTGTAAGGAAGGATTGTCCATGATCCCTAGTTCCTAAAGGAGGGATCATATGTGTGCTACAGATGTTGATGCTCCTGATGATGTCCCAGTACAGTAGATGAGGATGCTCCAGTGCTGCAGATGATGAGGTTCCAGGATGCTTCAGTGCTGCAGATGATGATGTTCCAGTACTGAAGATGAGGATGCTCTAGTGTTGCAGATGACGATACTCCAACTTTGTATTGAAGATGATGTTGATGATGTTACAACAACTGCTCCAGTTGCTGATGATGATGTTGAAGAACTTCCAATGATTTATAGATGTATCAAATGATGTTTTTGTTGATTCCCTTCTCTCTCCGATGATGTTGTGTAAAGTTACACATGCAAATGTTGTTGTCAATAGAATACCCTTCTTGTTAAGGGGGAGTGTTAAATTAATGTAACTTCAAAGAATATTCTACTTGTACTTTATTATTTTAACTCCGTCGGGGATGTTTTACCTCTGCTAAGGATGTCATTATTATATTTAATCATGTAAAGGTCATGAGGTTAAACCTCCATTGTAAGCCGGGTCGTTAGCACCCAAGTGAATGCAATATAAATGGTAACCGAGTCTCCCTAGAGAAGTCGGCCAGTTAGGGTTATTGAGGCCGACCTAGCTAAGTTAAAGGTTAAGTGAAAAGTAAAGTATAAATAGAGGGAGAGATTCCCTCATTTATTCACTCAACACTTGTGCAATTCGCATTAGGGGAGAAAGAGAGAGATCTGTGAAGGAGGAGGAGTGGCTTGAGTCTAGATTTTGGTATTTTTGTCTCTCTTATTTGTGAGACATATTTTGGGGCATTGTACTTGATCATCTATATTGAGGAAGTTCTTGCTGGGTTTTCTTCTCCTTGAGGGTTTCCCAAGATAAATTATTTTTTTCTTTGTGATTGTGCATATTTAAGAGATCCTTATTATGTTGCTATTGTGAATAATGTATTGAATGCTAATGAATTTGCAATCTAGTCTATGGTAGCATATAATATTAGCAATAGGCTTGACCACAACCAAAGTCAAAGAACAGGGTTTAAACCACAAATAAATATCAATACAAGGATTTGGTCCTAAACATGTCTCAACAAATAGGTTTGATCAAAAGCAAGTCTCAACATATAGAACATGTCTCAATAATATAGATTTGTTAGAGGCAAGTCTCAACAATATAGATATGATCAAAGGTAGTCTAGAAGCTCACGGTCTCCTCAGTTGTGCACATAGTAGCATATAACAGACCCTAGGGCCTTACGACATCCACACATAAACAACTAGTAGGCATATATTGGATTAGAACAAAGCTCACAGCTTCCCAACAGATAAGTATTTAGCATATCAAACCTCATCAATAAATAAATAGGCATATCAAAGTTAGATTGGACCTTTCAACAACAGATCATATGTGTAACCGACCTCAATTAGGCAAGCAAAAGGTAGATTATATCTCTCAACAATAGAATGAATCCCAATCAGGACTACAATATGCAGATTGGGCTCTAAGAAAGCAGATCAGACTTTAGTTGGACTCAAGCAAGACCTTAGACAAGCAGATCAAAACCCCAGTGGGAAGACCGGACCCCTTCAATAAGCATATATGATTTCCAAAGCTTACAACTGGTAGAAATTTATCCCACATCTAACAACCCAAGGTCACGACCTTCTTAACCAGCAATTAAATATTAGATCGCCATAGCAGGCAGGATGAAAATACCTTAACTAGTTCATGACTATAGTCAATAATCAACAATGAACCCTAGCAGTGATAAGCCAAATCAGATTTGAAGTGTTCAACAGATGGACAACCGACATAGGTGAGTAACCAACAACAAGATCCTCAGAAACCCTTGATGTCAAGTAGTAGGAAATCAAAATTGAGATGAAGATGATAAGATGATCTCAAGTGAGAGAAATTGACATCATTAAACATAATCTTAATACTTCTAGAAGAATCATAAATTAAATCTTAAATGAATTAGTGTTCCACTAAATTAGGATGGGTACCAATAAGTTAAGACATCACACCACTTATAAAAAATATAATTAATGTGTCTTACGTGGGTTCCAACACATAAACGGTTAAGACATAAAATATAAATATAGTAATTTAGGTGGGTACCAGGGTTATGTCACCATACATATAATTACTAAGGACCAACACATAGTACAACATAAAACAAGTGTGGGTACACGACCCTCAACCTTAGGACCAAAGGGTGAACCAAAAAGGTGGGAAATCAACCATAATACCCATAAATCATTAAGATGATACAAATCAAGACAACTCAAGGTGGGTCGATGGCCCTACTAACCACAAGTCAAAGTAGTGAACAACACAAGTAGAACAACCAAGGTGTAAGGACCAAGGATGAGCAACTGAGGTGGGTGGGGTACAACAAATCATCTCTTTCTCAAATGTACAAGTGTTCCAAACACTGCCTGCAAGTTCATCATCACTGTATAAGGAAGGTCCACACTGGATGATGTGTGGTCCTCCAGACTACTCCTTAGGTCAATTGCTAGTGGCTCCATCAAGGGTTGGCCAGTCCCTTGAGAAGACCATCTAGATTATCCATATTGAAGACCTAGGAGAGGAGGACGTCACACATCATCATCTTGGTCCATTGACCAAGATCCACATGGTTAACTAACCAGGTATGTTGCTGCAGGAACTACTTGGTCCTCGTGACTAGGAAACTTCCTGGTCCTGGACTAGGAGGTCTTTGTCTCAACCTGCAGCACCTGCTTGGTCCTCGTGACCAAGAAACTGTATGGTCCCAGGCTAGAATACCGTAGAGACAAATAGGGGCCCTAGCCACTTGTAAAGGACTTTTCCATGGCATCAACCTGCTTGGTCCCTGACCAAGTACCCCATGAGACAGCTGGGGTCCCTAGGGTACCTTCTAGGGTATTACTCTTTACTCTATTGAAAAACATAACTATGGAGGTCCTCCCATATTTTTGGTGTGGGTGTGATGAAGATGACCAGAAAGTTTTGTTGTTTATGTATTCATGTAACAAAGTGGCATTTATGTAAATAAAGTGAAAGTGATGTTTTGTACTTTATAAAAGTGGGTCACTTAAGTGATGTATTTATTAATTAATTATTAATTGAGAAAAGTGCATCTATTGTGAACCATAGATCTCCTAATCTAATCCTAGCCATTGATTCTTTGGTAGTTAGGGTTAGTTGATGAAAAGTAAAGTATAAAAGAAAACAAAGAGACAAATGAAGAATACACACCATCAAAAGAGAGGAAGAAGAAGATTGAAGACCAAGAAGAGTTCCCTAGCAGAGAAGGGCACAATTTCCAAGAGAAAGTATCAACGCGCATGCTTAGGTAGTTTGTAGCAGCCGTACAATAACATTTATGACTGTCACATGTGTGGGCTCGAATCCCAAGAAATGACTGCACATTAAATGCATACCATACATCATTAATTGCAGGCACGTGTGGACACACAAATTGAGGATAGAAAGTGTGCAGTCCATACAATACTGTACAACACGTGTGGGTAGCCGTATATTAGACCGTACAATACTTTTTGGCACAGATTTTGAGGTAGTTTTGTTTTGAGAAATTTTGTCAGTAAGGGTTAAAAGAAAGAGAAACATTCATTGTAAAGATTTTTCTGAGTTTTCTCTTCTTAATGAAAAATCTTCTTCTTGGTATTTTCCCCAAGTTTGTGGGGTTTTTCCTGGTCTTTGACGAAAATTCTTGTGTTCATCTTGCTTAAAGTTATTTTCAGTATTTGGGAGTACATTTTTGAAGTTGTGGTTTTACTTTCAAAAATTCAAGTTAAAACCCTAGTTTTCAAAGAGTTTGAAAAAATGTGTAAATGAACAAATTTCATATTTTAAAGTCAATTTTCTTCATGGCATCATAGCTCATGTTATCAGAGCTATACTGAAGAAGAAAGTAAGCAAGAGTTCTTTGAAGTGCAGAAGAGTGTTAAGATTGTCTTTCAAGTTATTTTTGGTTGCAAGTATTTTCCATGATGAGTATTAGATTTGAGGATAGGTTGGATGGAGTATCCAACTATATCCCATGGAAAGTAAGAATCACTGCTATGTTAAAAGAACTAAGATTTTGGGGATTTACTAACAGTGTCATGACTGAGCCAATAGACAAAGATGAGCTTGAGGATTTTGAAGATCTTGAAGCCAGAGTCGAGAGAGTCATACTGGATGGGCTTAAAGGCCATCTCATTCCACATTTAACAGAAAAGAAAATTGCTAAAGATATGTGGGACACATTGAACCAGTTGTTCGATGCAAAGAACAAAAATCGTAAGATGGCCCTAAAATACAAGCTACACTGTATCAAAATGAGTAAAGATGAAGGTGTAGCCTCCTACTTGACTTGTGTTACACAAGTCAAGGACGAGTTGGTAGCAGTAGGAGAGACTATCCCTGATTCTGAGTTAGTGAGGATAGCCTTGAAGGGCTTCACTAAGAAGTGGGAGGTCTTTGTGAAATGTATTGTGGGTAGAGAAGATATTCCTAGTTGGTCCAGATTATGGGATGACTTTACCCAGGAGGAAATCCAGGAAGGGCCACAGGTTGGTCAAACTAGTGAGGATGCTGAGTAGGATGTGGCACTTGCATCCAAATTGAAGAACAAGAAGAAGAAAGATTTGATTCGGATCAGATGTTATCAGTGTGGTCAGTTAGGACACTATGCCACGAAATGTCTTGAGAAGAAGAAAGGGAAGACATAGAAAGATTCAACAGCAACTACAATAGATGAGTTTGCAGGTGAGTTTCAACATGAATTTTCTCTAGCCACTTTTGACTCTAATGTAGGAAGATCAGTTTTTGAGCATGTCTGGATTGTTGACAGTGGGTTAACCAAACATATGAATGGAGTGTATGATGCATTCCAGATTATCACAGAGTTGGGACCAGGGCACTACATTCAGACATTTATTGATGGTCCACAGATAGCTATTAGAGGGGTTGGAATAGTCAGGTTTCAACTAGACCTTGGAGAGGTCTTGGAGATACATGGAGTCCTCTTTGTACCTGGGATGAGAGTTAGTAAAATATTAGTGTCAATTTTTGAAGATGATGGTTATGGTATGTTGGTCAGGGACGGTCATATCTTCATCTATCAGAGAAATGATCCTGTCAAGACCACTATTCTACTTAGTGATCACAGGGACATATTATATATTTTGAGATGACATATTGTACGTCCATGGATAGGTGGATGGCTGTCACAGTCAGAGGATGGGTAAGGAGGTATAGTTGATCGGTATGTTAGCTACATTTCTTTTGATGAGGAGAGAGAATATCTCCATAGCATTGGCAGAAGACTCAGCCAGACAGGTGATGGTGATGAGCAGGTTGATGAGGTTCAGGTAGAATCTCAAGAGTCAGAGTTTTATTTCAGTGGTGGGCACTTCTCTCTGAGAGACATTCCAGAGCAAGAGAGAGTTGCATCAGGAGTCATAGGTAGATATTTGGATGGTTCTAGAAGGACCTCCCTCATTAGGAGGGAGTGTTGAAAAAGATAACTTTGGAGGTCCTCCCATATTTTTGGTGTGGGTGTGATGAGGAGGACCAGGAAGTTTTGTTCTTTGTGTATTCATGCAACAAAGTGATGTTTATGTAAATAAAGTGAAAGCGATGTTTTGTACTTTATAAAAATGGGTCACTTAAGTGATGTATTAATTAATTAATTATTAATTGAGAAAAGTGGATCTATTGTGAACCATAAATCTCCTAATCTAATCCTAGCCATTGATTAGGTAGTTTCTTTGGTAGTTAGGGTTAGTTGATGAAAAGTAAAGTATAAAAGAAGACAAAGAGACAAATGAAGAATATACTCACCATCAAAAGAGAGGAAGAGGAAGATTGAAGACCAAGAAGAGTTCCCTAGCAGAGAAGAGCACGATTTCCAAGAGAAAGGAGCAGCACACATCCCTAGGCAGTTTGCAGCAGTTGTACAACAACATTTATGACAGTCACATGTGTGGCTCGAATCCCAAGAAATGTGGCTCGAATCCCAAGAAATGACTACGCATTCAATGTAGACAGTACATCATTAATTGTAGGCACGTGTGGGCACAAAAATCGAGGGCAGAAAGTGTGCAGGCCATACAGTACCGTACAACACGTGTGGGCAGCTGTACAACAGACCATGCAATACTTTTTGGCACAGATTTTGAGGTAGTTTTGTTGTTGTTCTATTTTGAGAAATTTTGTCAGTAAGGGTTAAAAGAAAGAGAAAAATTCATTGTAAATATTTTTCTGAGTTTTCTATTCTTAATGAAAAATATTCTTAGGGTTTTCCCTAAGTTTGTGGGGTTTTTCCCGGTCTTTGACCAAAATTATTGTGTTCATCTTGCTTACAGTTATTTTTAGTATTTGGGAGTACATTTTTGAAGTTGTGTTATTACTTTCAGAAATTCAAGTTAAAACCCTAGTTTTCAAAGTGTTTGACAAAATGTGTGAATGAGCAAATTTCATATTTTAAAGTCAATTTTCTTCATACTCTGCCTAGTTAACTGACCAGGAACCCTAGTTAACTGACTGAGGTTCCATCCTCTTTGAGGATGGGTCTCGTAGCTGCACTAACTTTAACAAGTATTACAACTCAAAGAAAAGACATGATCTAAAATCAATTACATTGCCCTTACATAATTTGTCCTCCTGAACCAGCAGCTGCACTGCTAAGAGACCATTTTTTGTCAATTTGCTTGACCATTTAATTCTTGAAAAACATGTGTAAAACTGTTTGCCTAAAATAATCCAATATTTTCTTTCAAGTGCTTCGCTAGGTTATATAAAGCATGACTATTGGCATGTAAAGAGTCATTCATCCAATTGATAGTGAGAAAAATATCCAAAGACCTGGAGATGATTTATCCCTTTGTTAAGAGCTTATTTCATAAGAGCTAATGAAGCCTTGAATTCCCCCATATTGTTGGTACCAGCTCCTATGTTTTCCTTCCCAGAATAAAAATGAACATCAACATTGGAAAGATATAGGATGTAGCCAATACCACACACAAATCTCTGTTCTTGACTAACCCCATCAAAAAACCCTAGGGCCTTGTTTTATCCGCAACGAAGTCAACCATCAATCTGACCCTTTGGATCTTGAGACTAGGATGATTGTAAGAGAGTAAATCCAGAGACTGTGTAGTCACTTGAAATGTTGGTGTTTGCTTATCCTTGTATATACATGAATTTCAGGCTAACCAGATTTGCAAAGTAACAAGAAGTGGAATTGCTCGATAAAATTTTAGCTTCCTTTTGTCAAACTAATGTTTGATGTTTTAATTTAAAGAATCCTTCCTCCACAAATTTTGAAGGACCAAAGAGGCCTCAACCTCTTTCCAAACATGTATAGAAAAATAACAATGTAAAAACAAATGTGTGTTTGTTTCTTCTTGTGCCTTGCACATGTAGCACCATCCAGGCCCAAACCTATTTCTCCTTTGCAATCTATCCCATGTTAGAACCCAATTTTTAAGGATTAACCAAATAAATAAAAAGTCATTTGGTTAGAGCCTTCACCTTCAAAATATTTTCCACCACCTCTTCCTCTTGAGCCATTGGTTCTTGAAGGGTTAGGTAATCCGATTTGACAGAGTATAAACCATTCCCTTTTTTCCCTACCCAACCAATCTCATATGTATGCTCCTTAAGTCTAATATGGTCTTTTTGAAGCTCACTATATACCTATCCCATAAATTTGCAATACCAACTCCCAAATCCAAATCCTGGGCATTCTTCCATCTTGGTATCCAAATATTTGTTGTTTCGGGCTTTCTTATCTTGTCCAAGGTGCATAACCCCAATGCTTGAATATGAGTGATAATATCCTCATGTAAGAAGACATCCCTCTCACATCCAAAAAATGCATCAAATCTAATTCTAACAAGCTTACCATTACCCATTTTCCAAGCCAGTTGATTCCCAATGATTGGAAAGGGTAGGTTAAAGGCTTTCTAGTGATTGGAAACATTGTGGATATTTTTCCTTCTAGTCCAGATCCAATTCAAAAGAGAATAAGGTGTTATGTATTTCTAAATAAGAATTCTACTATAGAGACTTTCCATAGTCATCATTTGCCACAAAGCCTTTGCTGCTAATGCCTTTCCGAAATTGTGGATGTCCTTCAATCTCCAGTCACAAAGCTTCTTGTTAGAATTTTAAATGCAGTAATATAAAGGATCACTAAAAGATAAACACACACATCATAGACAATAGTACACAATAATTTATCTTGGGAAACCCTCGTGGGGTGGAAAACCCAGCAAAACTTATCCAATATAGATTCATCAGAAAGTACAATAGAAATCCTCGTGCAATAACCCAAAATAAGAAGTCTCTAAAAACAACTACTCTTTTTTACTCTATCTCTCTACTCATGCAAACTTGATGAGTGAGTGAGGTGACCAAATGTTGAGGGAGAGCCTCCTATTTATACTAATCAGTGGCTTGACCTTTTTCCCCAATAGGGTCGACTTGTCAATTACACAATAAAATATTATTTTTTCTGGATTCTTCTAGGCCGACATAACTATTAGGGTTTACATTGACTCTTTCAATGACTTTTACATGATCAATTACAACATCAACAGTCCTCGAAGGAAATGTTAACACTTATATTTTTTCCTAGACTGCAAGAGAAAATATCCAAGGTAACCTCAAACCAATCGTTAGGACTGAAAGCTGGCCTTTTCAATCCAAAGGGGGCTCCCTTATGAATCTATTGTCCAAAGGTCACTCACAATAGTTCATGTTTTTAAAACAATGGTTGAATCTTTGGTTACGATATATGGTTTAACAAATTGGTTGAATAAAAAACAAACTCCATTGGGTATGGAGTTAATACATACATATTTCAAAATTATTTAAGAGACTGGTGGTAGGATAAATCATTCACAGAGGCAAAGTAGGTATCATTTTTTTAGACAAATAGCAGCTTAAGAATGGTAGAAGATTAAAAAAAAAAAATTTATAAACACAGATCATATTTCTTGGATGAATTCCACATCAATTTGAAAGAAAGAACATTGACAATATTTAAATGTGTGAATCAGAGCATATAAAATGAATTCTAACTCACGTAGTTCATTCAAATATGAGGAAAAGTGATAAGATGGTGTAAACAGGAAATACATTCACAAAAGAGAAATTAACAGACTGTAGAAAAATGATAATATATGAATCTCTGCTCCAGATAGACCTGTACTTCCACTCTTCATTAAAGTCTTTTCAAAATTATTACATCACTGAGTTCTTCTTGTTCTCGTATCCAACACCGATTACATTATAAATTTCAAAATATATACTAAATGTTCGATAAGCAAACCCTAACTGATTTTGTTTTGCTAAAAATAGAAATTTCATAGAAGTCGCTGAACTTCAGGAGCGTTTGCTTTGCTGTCGACCAAGCTGGTAGTGTGTTGCTTCAATTTTGATTTGAACCGCTTATGTGGCAACTCGAGCACATAACAAAGGGAACCACAACCTCATTTCAAATTAAGACATCTGAATATTCATTCTTGATATAACCTGTTTTTAGTTTTCCCAAAATTTTCAACAATCTTCCACTGCTCTTGATTTGGGATTTCATAATCCATAATCCTTAATCATCCTCTCTAATTCGATGCAAGCTATATAAGATATAAGTGACTCATATTTTTTAATCATCAAGAATTGATCAAATATCTCAAAATCATTGGTCAATTTTTCAATTATTGTGTTTCTAGTGAACCCTTTGACCA
Organism: Larix kaempferi; assembly: GCA_027924585.1. NCBI lineage: Eukaryota > Viridiplantae > Streptophyta > Pinopsida > Pinales > Pinaceae > Larix > Larix kaempferi. The sequence continues at coordinate 24,468,635 of BSBM01000632.1, read as the reverse complement.
AACCTTCGAATTTCGAGTGATCCATACGAGTTTGCACTTTTAAAATGTGATAATTTTCTTGAGAAATTAATTTCCCATCATTGTCCCCAACAGGAGGTAGACCATTTTCAAAATGTCTTTGAAATAATTTCTTGAAACTTTGAACTTGAAGAAGCATATGTTCTGCTTTGTCTTGTACTTCTCTAACCTGATTATGTTTACCAATTATTCTTTTTTCCCAAACAATAATCAAAGGTCCGTCTTTAATTCCAAAATTCAGCATATCTGATTGAGTTAGAGTGTTTAAAAAACTGACTGTATTTTAAGCTGTTTCCGAAGGCCTTTTACTTAATGTCTCATTTGCCACTTTACCTCTCTGGAGAGCTATGTGTGCAAATGGCATCTTTATCATCTATAAAATTCAAATGTGACCAGAATTTGGTAACTTCAACCGATATTGCATCCCATATTATGTGCTTAGCTCCTTGTAATGGAAGCTTACCTATTATTCTATCCTTTAATTCATCAATTTTCTTTTGCAACTATTTTCTATCACTCAAAGCTTTTTTCTTTTCCTCAGAATTTTGAATTAATTCTTGTTTAAGATTTTGGTTTTCTCCTTTAAATTCTTCTATCTCTACATCCTTTAAACTAATTTGTGACATAGCATTGGTCAATTCTTCTGTGGAATATTTATCCATTTGTCTTTCATCTGTATATAAAAATTAATCTTTTGGCTCCTCTGGTACTTGCACTTTTTCAATCTGATTTGTATTTAATATTGACATTTGCGACAACAATTTAGTCCTTTCTTTTTCCCAAGCATGTTTTTCATCTTGTCACTTTAACATATTACCTTTGTGATCCATCATTTCTTGATATATGGCTTCCTTTTCTTATTGTAATGCTAATATCTCTGAATATTGTACATGTTGATTAGTTGGCACCTTCAACTTTTTCTTGAGCATTTGAATGGTATTTTCTTTTTCATCAAGGTGATTTTTGGTGCACTAAGTGTTCCATAGCTCTTCCCACACAGTCACAAGTTCCATTTTTAGTCTTTTAATCTAGACCAAATTAGCTTTATTCTCCGCCTTTTCTTGTCTCAACTGACTTTCTAGCTTTCCTATTACAGACTGCAGCTTAGAAATTTTTTAAGTAGATTGTAATAAATCAGAATACAAGACATCTCCGGTTTGTTGATGCAATTGAATATTATCTGGTATATCAATATCATCAAGCTTAAATTCCATCTTAGATACTTTTTCATCGTTCACAACTACAAAATTTAGAGTATTTCTTTCTGAATCCTTAATTGTAACAAGAGAGACTTTTTGATATGTTAGCTTCCTTACTTGCGGGAACAACTTCTGAGTTTCTTCTAAAGATTTCTTCTTCTTTTCCGCATATTGTGACAGAAAATCAAATCTAGATTTATAATGAGAATTGGTCCCAAAGTATCCCAATTTGTTTCAGCCATTAACTTTGCTAACCCTTGTCCTTTAATGAATTTTGTTTGTCTCATTTCCAAATCATATTCTAAAAGCATCGCAATCCATTTTCCTCTTCGTCCTTCAGGATCTAGTTGAGTTACGATTTCTTTCACCATGTTCTTTGAAACAAAAGTAATAACATGTGATTGTAATATATAAACTCTGAAATCTTTGATGGATTTGATTAGTGCATAAGCTTGTTTCTCCACTATGTTATATGTCATCTCAACATCACGCAATGCCCTACTGAAAAAGGCTATAGGTTGTTCCATATTCTGATCATTTTTCTGTAGTAAAACTCTTGCAATAGTATGCTCTGATGCAAAATGGAATATCAAAAAATCCTTTGTGAAATCCAGACTAGTTAAAACTGGTGATTCTAATATAACATTTTTGATCCCATCAAAATAAATTTTTGCTTCTTTAGTCCATTTTATTTCATTTTCCTTTTTCAACATATTAGTTATTGATTTCATGATCTCTACAAAATTTGGGACAAACCTTCTCAAAACATTTACCCTTCCATTGAAAGATTGGATTTCCTTCTTGCTTCTAGGCATATTGATTTTTTGAATTGATGATACCCTGTTTGGATCAATTCTTATTCCTTCCTTTGATATTACATGGCCCAGTAAAATTCCTTCTTTCATTGCAAAATTGGATTTTTTGGGATTAAGGGATATACTGAATCTTCTACACTTCAGAAAAAACTTGTTTCAAATGTTTTAAATGATCATCATCTGAGTTGGAATACACTGTTATATCATCCATATAAACAACAAGGAACTTATCATTTTTTCTTTGAAAGGTCGCTCCTACATTCATCAATCCGAATGACATATTTGCATACATGAAAGTTCCCCATGGTGTAGTCAAAGCCGTCTTTTCTTGATCACCAGGATGTACTTTGATTTGATTGTACCCTGAAAAACCATCAAGCATTGACATTCTATCTGCTCCAACAAATTTTTGTAGAATATGATCCATTTTTGGAAGGGGATAATTATCATTCAAGGATACTTTGTTCAAATTTCTGAAATCTACACATAATCGTTTTTCCCCATTCTTCTTTTTTACTGGGACCAAATTTTATACCCACTTAGAAAATCTCAAAGCAACACTAATCTTTGCATCAAATAACTTTTTCACCTCCTTTTCTTGTGAGGCAAAAGTTTTGGATTTATCCTTCTCAATTTCTATTTGAATGGTTTCTCATCTTTCTTAACATGAATAATATGTTGAATGATGTTTGTGTCATATTCCTTCAAATATTCATAACTCCAGGAAAATACATTTGAGAAATTTTTCATCAATTCAATATACTTATCCCTTTTTTATGGCCTTAATGAATTTGAGAGTTTAATCATCTTTGGATTCTGATATGTCTTGATGTTAATATCTTTTACTTCATTGTTATTAGGAGTGACCTTAAAATTCCTGGCTACATCATTATTATTGAACAATTTCTCTAAGGGAACTAATCCTTTAAGAATGCAATTGTTTTTTAATTCAATAATTTCTTTACCTCCAATATTACTCAAAATATTTTGTGGATCAGAAATTTGACCTCCATCCTTCGCTTCTTTATGATCATCTGATATATCTTGTTTTTCTTCATCAATTTGTGTATTAACAAATTCATCAATCATATCTATAAAACTCTTGATCTGTTGAAATTCGTCTAGGTATTTTCACATCTTGATCTATTGAAATTCGTCCTTTCTTCCTTAAGTTTCTTTTTGGGTACATTATTCTTTGGGTCATCTTTCATATGGATTTCTTGATATTGTCGACTCGTCGAAGCCTGATCAGTAGAAGGTTGATTTGAATTCACACCAACATTTTTGTTCCTAATATTGTATCTTCTTTGAAAGTCGATCACTGCATTCTGATACCCTTTTTGATATTGTTCTGACTCTTGTTATAACATGTTTTCTTAATTTCCTTGAGCGACACTTTCATAATATTCTCTGGTTAAATAAAAATGTTTCTCAAAATGATTAAATAGATGAATTTGATTGTCAGGAAATCCTGCATCTTCTTCAAAAACATAATTTTCAGGGAAAGGAGGTCTGATTTGTTGATCAGTTTGGTTTCTTTGGTCTCTTTGTATTATTTGAGGAATATGAGGTCTTCTGAAGTTAGGGTTTCTAATCTGTGGCTCTTCTTGTTCTCTGATAGCAGGTCTATTTTCCAAGGAATGTATTTCCAACAATATTTCCATTGTTTTCATCATCATATCAAACTTACAATCCATAACTTGAGATGTAGAAGGTTGATTTTCTTCCTTAAGTTTCTTTTTGTCAACTTTTACTTTTTGTTTCATTTTTCCAGATGCCATAAGATTAGCTGCTACTTCTATTGCATCTCTCAACATATCAGGTGAAGTTGTTGATTTCCTTTCTGTTAGTAGTAATGGAAAATCACTTTCAAAAGCATTGGCATAATGCAATTTAGCAGCTCCAACACGAGGCTTAATATCAATCAGAATTGAGTTGTATAATTTCATAAATATAGTAGAAAATTCCTGAACAAACTTTGCATTATTCTTTTTTCAGATTATCATATTGGTTCAAAATATGCAAAGGGATTTTCTTGTCCTCCCATCTCTGAAGAAAAGTCGTATCAAAGTCATTATAGTTTTGTATACTTCTTGCTTGTATCCCTCTAAACCATTTTTTAACCTCTCTAGAAAAACTCTGGGCCAACAATCTCATCTTAACATCATCATCATCAACTTCCTCCAAATCCATAAAATCACTGAATTTATCTAAATGTTGTTGTGCAGTAAAACACCCTTCTCCATCAAACAAGATGATTCTTTGAGCATAATTCTGAGGGAGATCATGCAATACAACTGGTAGAGCAAGGGGAGAAAATCTAGTAGCCATAACTCTAGGGGGTGCTAGAGGGAGGTTTTGGATTTGTGGAGGAACAATAGGTTTTTGAAAGGAAATTGCAACTTGGGGAAATTCGGTTGTAGATTGGTGATTCCTATAGCCAATATGATTTTTTTTAGAGGAAATAGGAATATTGTTTTCCTCAGGACATTGTAAGTTATCCTAGAGAGAATCTAACAAGTAAGTTTGAATTTTTCCTCTATCAAAGACAGTTTGGACTAAATCTGTTTCTGATCTTGTCTTCAAAAGTGATTTTTTAAATTGTAATCCAAAAGAAATGCTTTCAGAACTATTTTTTTCTTCCTTTGGTAAAGATACAGAGCTTTGAATTTGAGAGGTACCTGCTTGGATACTAGCCTTTCCTTTCTTGATAATATTTTCAGGATCTTGAATAATCTCTAGTGGGTTAGGATCTGGATTTCTTCTGGTATGGATTCTTCTTGAATCTAACGTTTCCAAGTGAGACACTTTTTCTTTTAAATAGTGAATTCGCCAGAGAAAAATATAGTCTATATTATGTCTAGATCTCTGTTTTCTCACCAGAAATAAGATCTCTTCTACTTGTTGTTCTTTCCCAGAGAAGTTCTCTCTTTCAATCCCCGACAATGGCGCCAAAATGATAACACTTAGATATTTTCCCAGACTGCAAGAGAAATCTCCAAGGTAACCTCAAACCAATCTTTAGGACTAAGAATTGGCATTTTCAATCCAAAGGGGGCTACCTTATGAATATGTTGTCCAAAGGTCACTCACAACAGTTCATGTTTTTAAAAAAATGTCCAGATATTTGGTTACAATATATGGTTTAACAAAGTGTTTGAATTAAAAACAAAATCCATTGGGTATGGAGTCAATATATACATATTTAAAATTATTTAAGAGACTGGTGGTAGGATAAATCATTCACAGAGGCAAAGTAGGTATCATTTCTTCAAACAAATAACAACTTAAAAATGATAGAAGATTAAGGAAAACAATTTATTAACACAGAGCATCTAACTCGGATGAATTCTACATCAATTTGGAAGAAAGAACATTGGCAATATTTAAATGTGTGAATTAGAGCATATAAAATGAATTCTAACTCACATAGTTCATTCAAATATGAGGAAAAGTGATAAGATGGTATAAACAAGAAATATATTATTGATAACATATGAATCTCTGCTCTAGATAGATCTGTACTTCTGCTCTTCATTAAAGTCTTTTAAAAAATATTACATCACTGAGTTCTTCTTGCTCTCGGATCCAACCCCGATTACATTGTAAATTTAAAAATATATACTGAATGTATGATAATCAAACCCTAAATGATTTTTTTCTTTCTAAAAATAGAAATTTCATAGAAGTCACTAAACTTCAGGAGCATTTGCTTTGTTGTCAACTAAGCTGGTAGTGTGTTGCTTCAATTTTGATTTAAACTGCTTATGTGGCAACTCGAGCACATAACAAAGGGAACCAAAACCTCATTTCAAATTAAGACATCTGGATATTCATTCTTGATATAACCTATATTTAGTTTCCCCATTTTTTTCAACAATATTCCACTGCTCTTGATTTGGGATTTCATAATCCATCATCTCCTTAATCAGCACCTCCAATTCGATGCAATATGTATAAGATATAAGTGGAAAATATTTTTTAATCATCAAGAATTGATCAAATATCTCAAAATCATCGGTCAATTTTTCAATTATTATTTTTCCAGTTAACCCTTTTACCAAACCTTCGAATTTTGAGTGATCCATACGAGCTTGCACTATTAAATTGTGAAATTTTTCTTGAGAAATTAATTTTCCATCATTGTCCCAAAAAGAAGGTAGACCATTTTCAAAACGTACTTGAAATAATTTCTTGAAACTTTGAACTTGAAGAAGCATCTATTTTGCTTTGTCTTGTACTTCTCTAACCTGTTTATGTTTACCAATTATTCTTTTTTCCCAAACAATAATCAAAGGTTTGTCTTTAATTCCAAAATTCAACATATCTAATTGAGTTGGAGTGTTTAAAAAACTGACTGTATTTTGAGCTATTTCTGAAGGCCTTTTACTTAATGTCTCATTTGCCACTTTACATCTACGGAGAGCTATGTTTGCTATGACATCTTTATCATCTATAAAAAATTCAAATGTGACAAGAATTTGGTAACTGCCACCGATATTGCATCCCATATTACGTGCTTAGCTCCTTGTAATGGAATCTTACCTGTTAGTCTATCCTTTAATTCATCAACTTTCTTTTGCAACTATTTTCTATCACTCAAAGCTTTTTTATTTTCCTCGGAATTTTGAATTAATTCCTATTTAAGCTTTTGGTTTTCTCCTTTTAATTATTCTATCTCTACATCCTGTAAAATAATTTGTGAGATAGCATTGGTCAATTCTTCTGTGGAAGATTTATCCATTTGTCTTTCATCTGTACACAAAGATTGATCTTTTGGATCATCTGGTACTTGCACTTTTTCAAGCTGATTTGTATTTAATACTGAAATTTGTGACAACAATTCAGTGTTTTATTTTTCCCAAGAATGTTTTTCATCTTGTAACTTTAACATCTTACCTTTTTGATCCATCATTTCTTGATATATGGCTTCCTTTTCTTGTTGTAATGCTAATAGCTCTGAATATTGTACATGTTGATTACTTGGCACCTTCAAATTTTTCTTGAGCATTTGAATGGTATTTTCTTTTTCATCGAGGAGTTTTTTGGTGCACTGAGTGTTCCCTAGCTTTGCCCCCATAGTCACAAGGTCCATTTGTAGTCTTTTAAATTGGACCAAATTAGCTTTATTCTCCGCCTTTTCTTGCCTCAACTGACTTTCTAGCATTTCTATTATAGACTGCAACTTAGAAATTTTTAGAGTAGATTGTAATAAATCAGAATACATGACATCTCTTGTTTGTCTATGCAATTTAATCTTATTTGGTATATCAATATCATCAATCTTAAATTCCATTTCAGATACTTTTTCATCATTCACAACTGCAAGATTTAGAGTATTTATTTCTAAATCCTTAACTGTAACAAGAGAAACTTTTTTATCTCTTAACTTCCTTACTCGCAGGAATAAATTCCGAGTTTCTTCTAAAGATTGCTTCTTCTTTTCTGCATATTGTGATAGAAAATCAAATCTGGATTTATAATGAGAACTGGTCTCACATTCTTTTATTTCTGAAAAAGAATATTGTTGTATATTTACAGGTGGTTGTGAAAAGAAAGTAGTTTTTCCTCAAAAAATTGAATCTCGTTCCTCCATATTAATAATTTCCTTCTGTTGTTCGACTTTTTCCTTCTTACTTGAAACTTCTTCATCGACTTCCATACTATCAACTTCTGAAATACTTCTTTTGTTGGTGATATCAGATTTAGCAGGTGTTTGAACCAACATTGCCTAATTGTTTGTTTGTTCCACATTTACTTCTTCTTGATTTTGTTCAAATTTCAATAAATTTGCTATTTCTTTTAATCCTTCCACTGTTTGATGATTAAGAGATTTGTTTCTATTTTGTTGTCTCCTTTGAGATATGATTTGATGAGGATCATAATTAATCCTTTCATCCTCTTGAAAATCCATGATCTTTAACAATTTTTCTACTATAGATAGGGATGCCTTAGTCTTTATGATGAATGGACCAACTTTAAGAGGGAATTTCACATTTGATGATTTTTTGAAAACACCAAAATGTTCTTCTTCTTAATGCAACCTCTGTCTAATAAATTCTAAGCAAAAAACCCTTGGTGTTAAAAAGGCTGGCAAAAGATATGGTGCTCCGGTAAAACCATACACTCTAACTATAGTATGTTCTTTATACAAGAAACAATTACCTGTCTGGCCTTCTAGTGTAGGGTGCAACATTTCTTTCATCTCTTCTAACACTCGGGGTAACTCAATATCATAAATAATTCTGTAAACTTCTGCCATGATTGTATTGGTAAACTCAAACATATTGATCCATTTTGGAAGATCATGAGAAAACATGGTGCCAAGAAACTTCAACTCAGAAATATTTGAACATAAGAACATATTCAAGAGTTATGAATGGTGTCTGAAATGATTCAATTTGTGGAAATTCACTAACTGAGCATGAATTTCTTCAGCTAGGAACTCATCAAAATTAAAACAACATACTGGATTCAACTGTGACTCAAGTGAATTGACTTGCAGAAGGAAACCTAACATAACTTCCGTGACCAATCTATCATTATCAAGACCTAAAATTTGACTCAACAAGGACAAGACTAACTGGGCATCTCACTGAAAGACATCAATATTCAAAGGGAATGATAGGTTTTCATGTGATTGACCATCTTTCAAAACTTGTAATAAAAACTTTTCTTTTTCTTCTGGACTGCAACCTCTATATGAATTTTCCAAAATTTCTTTACTAAATGACTCAAGGTTTTGGGGAAAAGTTTTAGGTAAACCTAAAACCTCACGAATAGTCTGTGCATTGACTCGACATAGAGTTTTGGTTGTATGTACATTGATAATTACTATTTTGGCCTGTGAATAGTTTGTCGCATACCAACCAACGATTTAGGGGAAGTGTAGGGTCTATTCAACACAAAAATAATATAGAAAAGAACCAAAAACATTTAACACATCCTTTCCTTGTGAACTGAACTCCATTAATTTCTCTTTAGACTGTGAACTACTACCTACATACATGATGGGGTTGAAAATGTCCCTTTCCCTATCAACCACAACTTCCTCTTTTTCATCTAGATTTACACTAAGCAGAGCAAACTCTTTGACTTTCTCCATTTGGACAAGAAATTCTGAGAATACAAGGTTTCGAGCTACTTGTGGAGCGAGCTTACGAACAAGAGAAACTGGGGTTGACTTCTGTGTAGGGTTGACAAAGACAAATGACATGCTTTTTGACAGCTTCTTTTCCTCCATGTAGCAAATAACAAATGCCATTTTAAAATTCCAATGAACCTTTTATACAACTCATATCAAGGTGGTTTCAGAACTCTCGATGAATGGTATAATTCCAACCTCTTTTTGTAGCAAACTCCACCAACAACTGCGACATGGTAAGCGGTTTAATTTCCACTCCAACATTCTGAATTTAACCTTCGTGTACTTTCTTGTCCCGAAACTCTTTTCCATTGTTGATTTTCCCCACGATGGGTCCGCACCATCGATCTATTCTTGGCTCTATACATTCGCGACTTTAGTGTTATTAGTCCAACTCCTTATCACTTTTCCCGTCTCCGCCTTTGGTCATAGGTCAAAGGTCATATGGTAGATTTATTAGGACTTCCTCTCTGCTTAGCCCCTAGTCCTAGCGCTTGATACGATGGCGCTCTAGTCTCCCATTCCTCAAAGGAATTTGATTTTTAAATATTTCGATCATAGTGGAGGACTTTATAAATAATTCCAAACCTCAAGCCATAATCTCATAAGACTTGCCAATTTTAAATGACTTCTGTTGCTGCCTAATACACACTTGGGGGGGACGCGACAGGAAACCTTCAAGCTGCTCGGTGTGTCCTTGGGGGCAAGAGAGAATCAAGTGCTGTCACCTGATTACTTGACTCGTCCGTCTAGGCTTACTCCTAGCGAAGCCAAGGGGGGGGGGTCCCTATGAAAAATAAACTAAGGCTTTTAATCTACAACAAAAGATAAAAGTCTAATCTAGGAGTTATGAGATGATGAGATGAAAAATTAACAACTAAGCACTGCTTACAAATTAAATCAATTGATTTACCCAACACAAGATAGATAAGCATTCATAGCATTTATGATTGAAACTTAAAACATGGAAAATTAAAGACTAGTGCCGAGAATGTAAAAATGCTTGCAATTGCTGCTGTGTAGGGTTGCTTGTGTAGTCTCAGTGAAAGTATTGCAGTGTCTTAGTTGGTAAATTTTATGATTATTAAATGAGTGGGTTAATTCTTGGTTTGGCCCAAAAGAAACCTAAAATTTGAACTGAGTGCTCTAGCAACCTTACCAAGTGTCCAACCAAGCAATGATTAACCCGCTTAAGAACCTGCTGACTCTGTGGATTCAGTCCATGCAACCTCCTGAGTTCTTAGGATTGGATTCTAATGGATTGTCCTATTAACACTAAGTACCTTGCACCCATTTCTAACTGAGCCAATTGTTCCGACTAAGCTACAGTAGTCAAGAGCATACTCTGGGTTTGGGGCATTGTTCGTTTTATTAAAATGTGTGAGTGGATGATTAATCTACACTAAACCTCAAGCATATAGCAAGGGGGGTTAATTTTATGATTAAATTTTAAGAACAGAATAATAATTGAATAAAACAAAAAGCATTTAAAATGATAAACGGGTCCTCAGAGGACGTTGTGTGCTTGAGTGAGTTGTTTAATTATTATTGCTCAAATGAAAACTAATATAAAACGAAAAAACTAGAAAAAAGTTGCGAAAAATTAAAAAAAAATGAAAAGGTGCGAATCCTCCTTGGGGGGATTAGGGTCAGGCAATGGAATTGCCTGTTGTGCTCTTTTTATTTTTACGATTACAATCAAGAAATTATGAGAACTACTGCTTTTCCTTTATCATTAGAGAACAAGACAGTTTATAGTAAGATGTGCAAACAAAGCACTGCTTTGACGGCTAGTTCTCAGGGTGATTCTGGGAGTTTTGAAGTTTCTTTTTTGTAAGTTTTTTAACTCCAAACTACTAAGAACATGAAACAGACCAGCGAGCTAAAGTTGATTAAAATGAAAATCAGAACACTTTAAGAGTGTTCTGACAATGCTACAAACTGTCAAAATTAAAACTAATGCAACTAGTATGCAAAAAACTTGTCTTGGGGCATTTTTTTGAGTCTTGAAGTGTCTTTTAGTAAATTTTTAAATGTAGGACTGTCATAAAATGGTACAAATTTCAGCGAACAAAAGTTTACTGAAAACTACTGAAACACACTTTAAGAGTATGTTTGGTTTAGATGCAAAAAAATGGAAAATTTTTCTAACTTAACTACTACAAAAATGAAATCAAATGACTAAGGAAAGTGAGCTAGAAAGCTAATTTCCTTATGATCTTTTGCTTGCTTTTGGAAAAGCTAAGCGAACCAAAGCACTTAAATGCCAAATATACTGTTCCACTCAAAACAAACTTTTCCTATCAAGAACTTTAGATTTACGATAAAGCAAGCTTGAAAAGGAAAATTTGTAACATTAGATTAGATTCGAAGTAATTATGCTTTGAAAGAACTATGATCTAAATAAGTAACAGTAACCGAAGATAGTTGAAGAAGTTTGGATCAGAGGAATGGAACCCTTGGGTGATGAGCGTTTAAATGGGCTATGGAGTCTGCTTGATGATGCATCAATAGTATTTGGCTTCCTTGTTGTGAATCTACTGAGTGTGAGGAAGAGCTAACATGTTCATCCACTCCTACAACTTGAATTACCTGCAAAATGGAATCAACACTGGCAAAGGGGATTAAACATATTTGTGTAAACGATTGAGAGAAATAAGAAGAAATAATATACTCAAACAAGAAATATCATTGCCTCTAGCATCCTAACATCACTCACAATAGTAAGAATTCTATAAAGCAATGCTTACTATCCTTATGGAAAATAATTTCCTTACAAAGGAAAACACCCAACATATACTAGCATGAACCACGATACATATTACCTCATTGATGATCAAAGAACATGACAATACACACTGCAGACAACACCAGGGTAGCCTCCAAAGCCTTTTATTACTCAATAACCAAAAAATATTACAATAGACAAGAGCAGAGGTTCCACCTTCAGATCCTTTACAATGGAGCCAAGCTCCTCAATTTATAGCAAATAGCAAGCCATAGGGTGCCAAAACCTTAGGGAGACCAAGATCCTTAATTGTAGAGAAAGCAACCTTAATGGCAATGGCATTGCACCATCACACTTGGACAAAAACAGTTGAAATCAGAAGTTTTTGAATTAAAGAACGCTGCCCACGCGTGGAGATGAGAATGGCGAGTGATGAAACCTTTGATGTTTCCAAACCTTGGTGGAGCTTTTCATGAAGAGTTTTTTATTGGTTGATATAATTGGTAGCCCATCCAAGTGGGGTATGCCACCTCCATTCTTATCATCAAATAGAAACATAGACAACCATGTGGAGCAGCCGATCATCCCACGTGAGGAGAAAAGCGAGTGTGAAGTTGATGTTTCCATGCTGCGTTGAGGTGGTGGGGTTATCAATGAAGAATTCTGATTGGATTCTTTAATTAGCGGCCTATCCAATACGATGTGCCACCTCCATATGAAGTGACCGCCCCCACCAATGACTTGCCATCCAGTTCCAAACACGGCCGTGAGATGAAGCTGGCCACCTGAGGAAATCCATACGGATTTGGTTTTAAAATTTTCAATCTTTAAAACGACCACTCATATGCTTTGATTAATTAATAAATTCGCCCATTTGAAATATAATATATATGCTAACTCAAAGCTGCCATGTTGTTAAGGATGGCCCACGTGAGAGTTGATCCGTACGGTTTTGGTATAATGCTTCAAACTTTAAAAATACACCAACATATCATATGTTTTAAACTTTTAACAAAGTCGACTATCTCATTTGACTAACGCCGTGTCAAATGGCATGTGCCAAAATTCCACTTTTTAAAGATTTTAATTATTTGCCATAGTGTACTTTGTTGAACTTTTAGCATTAAAGTGCCAAAATGTAGTTTTGATAGGCAAAACTGCTCCATGGGGGTTCTAGGTCACCTGAAAAGTAGGAAAACCGGGGGTACTAGTGTAAAGAGGATGCTCTGAGCTTGAAAACGAGCATCCTTGTGTCAAATTCCAACTCCGGACCACACTGTTATCACCTTTTGAAAATTTTTAATTAGACCATTAAAAAATGGCTTAAAAATGCGAAAAAAATATTTTTTGCCAGAATTGACTGAAACTTCAAGGGAACCTAGTACATGACCAAACGACAAAAAATTAGTGCCAAGCATGGTTATATATGTTACAAAATGGGCTCTAATAATCCCCTAAGGCCTAACCCCCACTTTGGGCATTCCAACTTTGGAGGTGCATGAGAAAACCTCACTGATTATACTCGGCTAAAGACAAAGCATAATCGAAAAGGGAAAAAACTCCTTGGAATACCTTCTTTGGTTGTCAAGTCCTAGGGAACCGAGTCACTCAAAGACCACCATGCTAGTACGCTTATTACAAACCCCGTGGGGCACGGTCATGTATTGCAAAACATAAAAAAAAGGGGCTCTGAATAGGCCAAAATTGGAACTTCTGAACTCTGATAAGCGCAAGTGAGTTGTGCAACACTAGCGGCTCACTGAAGTCCAACTAAAGTGCAACTTTAGGTGGTAACAACATCAAAGTTACAAAATTTTCTAAAAAATTTGTATGTTAACAAGAAGTACAATGCAAATAATACAAACAAGAATATCTTCCGAAGTTACCTTCTTCAACACTCCCTCTTAACAAGGAAGGTATTCTTTTGTCACTGTCACCATCATCATCCAGCAACTGCACTTCTGTACTCTAACCATTGACTTCTGACAACTCTCAAATCTATACATCACAAGAAGTTTTACAAAGCCAACCCTTTTTCATGCTGGATGTACTCGTCTCACAGGAATGCCACATAAATGATGTCACACAGCAATGCCACATAAATGGAATATGGTCAAGGTCTCTTACTTTATCTGGAAGTCCCTTCTGGAGAACCATACTTCTCTGCATCTTGAGTAATATCCCATGCTCAGGCTGGTCTTCTCTTGTGGGTGTTCACCTCTCAGGGTGGATCTATAGGTATCTATGGTTCGGTCATATCATGGTCTTTTGGTTCTTCTGGAATCATCTTTTCCATAACTGTGTCTCTAACTCGGGGAGCTTCAGGTTCTTCTTCATGTGCTTCGTCAGAGTGAATCTGCCTTGATCAGCTGAAAGCTGTCTTCATCAAAGGTAACATATCTGCTGGTCTCGATCTTCTTGAAACCTGGTATATAGATTCTATAAGCCTTTGATGAGTCACTATATCTGACGAAGATGCCCTTCTTTTATGAAGGCTCCAAATTGGTTCTTTGATCTTTTGGAACATATATGTATACAAGACAACCAAATTATTCTAAGATGGCTAACTTCTGGATTCTCTCCTATAAACATATCTTCATGTGTCTTGTTCTCAAGTACATGGTGTGGAGTTCTGTTTTGAACATATACTGCTGTTCTTGTTGCTTCCGCCCATAAGTGCATTGGAAGGTCCTGATCATGGATCATGGCCTTCACTACCATTATTGTTCTATTCTTTCTTTCTGCATTACCGTTTTGTTGTGGATTGTAGGGAGTTTTCATCTCCCTCTTCATCCCTTATTCTTTGCATAAAATTTTGAAATCTCCCGAAGTAAATTCACCACCATTATATGATCTTAAAGTATTGATTTTTTTTTCAGTATGATTTTCTACAAGGGCCTTGAATTATTTAAACTTGCTAAATACTTCATCTTTAATTTTCAAGAAATTGATCTAGGTTTTGCGAGAATAATCATCAATCAAAGAAACACAATATGCATACCCGCTTAGTGAGTTGGTAGACATAGGTCGTCATACGTCTAAGTGTACTATTTCCAAGATTTCCTTTGCCTTGCTATCACTACTTGGAAATGGTTTCTTCACATTCTTCCCTTTCACACATCCTTTGCATATGCCTTCATGTTTTGTCCAGATGTTGGGTAGACCAGTTACCATCTTGTTCACTGTCGGTAATGCCTTGTAGTTGATATGAGCAAACCTTCTACTCCATAATTCACTTGGTTCCATAGCTTCATGAACCAATTCTTGTTCTGGTTGTCCTTTGAGTTTGTACAATCCTCCCTCTTGCACTCCAATCACTATTGCATTATCAAAGGTTTTATCCTTAGGGGCCACATAAGTACTTGTCCATAAAAAAATGCAACTCTAAATCCTTTCTCATCTAAGGTTAATATGGAAAGTAGATTCTTCTTCAGTCCAGATACATATAGGACATCTTTAATCTTAATAGGATTTCTTGATTCAAGCTTGTAAGAAGCTTCTCCTGCCCCTTTTATGGGATATTGGTAATCGTCTCCAAGTTTCACCTTGTGAGGTGAGTCCTCTTCTATCAATTTGTTGATTGCATCCTTGAACCCTGTCATTTGCTTGGAAGCACCACTATCAACAAGCCAATCATTGTTTCCAAGAGAAATCGTACCTATAAGTGCTGAGATCATAACATATTCTTCATCACTTGAAGAATTTTTCCTTGATTTCTTCTTTACTGGTTCATCATCCTTCGCAACATGAGCATGATGTCTTTTTTCTTGGTTACTTTTTTGTTGCTTTTCTTCTTAGGATAATTCCTAGCAATGTGTCCCTTCTCATCACAATTGTAGCATTTGATATTTAAGTAGTCTCTGGGAGGCCTTTGATTCTTGTGGAATCTTCTAGACTTGTGATGATGATATTCTTTCTTGCTCCTCTTTGCATGAACTGCCAAGGCTTGATTATCTTCTTCACTTAACTTCTCTTCTATGGCTTCAATCCTTGCCTCTTCCTGAGTGCAAGTTTCCCAAAGTGCACTGAATCTGATAAGTTTCTTTTTGGAACATATTCATTGAATAAATGAATCCCATGATCTTGGAAGCCCATTCAAGGTGGTCATCACTAGTTCGACATTCTCGACATGGTCTCCAATAGCTTTTAGTTGATCTCAGATGTGGGATACCCTTGCGAAGTAATATTGAATGCTTTCACTACTTTGCATCTTCACACCCTTGAGTTGATTTCTCAAGGTCATCTTTCTATTGATGTTATTTCCTTCAAACAGTCTCTTCAATGCATCAAACATCTCTTTCGGAGTTTGTAGAGATGAGATGTGTGGGATCAAGTGATCCTTGATGGAATCAACAATGATCCTCTTGGCCTTTATTAGGTTCTTCTTATGCTTGGATTTGTCCTCATCTTCCTCTGTCTCCACATATTCTTCTTTGATATAATTGCCCAACTCATTCTTTTCTAGAATGAGCATCACTCTATACTTCCAGGAACATAAGTTATCTACTTCTTCAAGCTTATCCTCAAGCTTGGTATGGTTTATCATCTTGATAAAATGAGAACCTCAAATGGAAATAGAGACAATAGAACTTACCAAATGAGATGCTCCAAACAAGTGCTTGCTTCACTGTCTTCTGAGATTTGACTTCACGATGACCTAGGGTTTGTCAGAGAAACCATAATTTTCCAACTTTAGAATTTTGAAAAACTGAGTGAAGGAAAAGATGCGCCTCCCTAAGGCGAGCTGAGCAAAGGTCCCATTTCTCCAAAACCATGGGCAAAACTTCCAAAAACTTGATGCCCTATTTTTCTGCGCTATAGTGGTGGACCCAAAAATGAATGTTCTCCAATCTGAATTATGCTTCCATAGAAAAATGATACCTACCAGGGAAAGTTTCCTTAGCCCTCTTTTTCAGCCAAACTGTGGAGAAAAGCTTCCGAAAAGAGAAACCCTAGTTTTCACTTCTGGCGGTTGCAGTTGCACAATGTTTTCTTTTAGGTTCGCTTTGATACTGCATTAGAATTTTAAATGCAGTAATATAAAGGATTATTGAAAGATAACCAAGCACAACATAGATGATAGTACACTAATTTATCTTGGGAAACCCTCATGGGGCAAGAAATCCAGTAAAAATTCTTCACGATAGATTCATCAGAAAGTACAACAACAGTCCTTGTGCAATAACACAAAACAAGAAGTCTCCAAAAGAAACTACTCTCCTTGAATCTATCTCCCTACTCATGTGAACTTGATGAGTGCATTAGGTGACCAAATGAGGAGGCCGAGCCTCCTATTTATAGTAATCCGTGACTTGACCCTTTTCCCCAACAGGGCCAACTTGTTAATTGCACAATATAATATTATTTTCTGGATTCTTCTAGGCCGACATAACTATTAGGGTTTACATTAACTCTTTCAATTAATTTTACATGATCAATTACAACATCAATAATTCCCGAAGGAAGTACATTGCAAATAATACAAATAAGAATATCTTCCGAAGTTACATTCTTCAACACTTGTTTGGAGCAGTTATAAGCTTCCACCTAGCAAAGTATAACCCTCTAAATTCCTTAGATCCTTTCCATAAATATTTTGCACAACATTTCCTTATCTTTTCCAATTTTCCTTTCGAAATATGAGTTGAGTGTGCAAAAACACTAGAATTTATTCGATGACAAACTTGATCAACACAAGTCGACCTCCTCTAGAAATCCAACTGTTGCACCTAATAGTGATTTTCTTCTCAATCCTATCTAGTAGCCACTTCGAGTTCTCCTTTCCATAGCAATTCGTTTTTAGAGTACACTCGAGGTATTTCAACCCGCCATCCATATCATGAATTTGAAAGGAGTAGGTTCTTGCAATTCGATCCACCAATATCTCAACCACGAAAGAGTATAGAGCTTTGTCAAATTTATTTCCATCCCGGCAACAATTGAGAATAAATCCAAAATTTATTTTATTATTGGATTTTCCTTAACAATCCCTTTTCCAATTAAAATATTATCATCAACTGAGAGCAAAAGATACACCCCTTTCCCAACTTGAATCTCTTTGCCTTCTAATATTATGAATAGCCATGGTGAGGTCTTCAACAACCACCAAGAAGAGATAAGGGGACAAAGGGAACCCTTGTCTCAATCTCTAAGAAGATTGAAAAAAAGGGAGATGCAATGCCATTGATTAACGCAAAGAAATAAACATTTGTAATGCATCCCCATTATCCACTGAACCACAGGATAGGAGAAGCGTAGGTGAATTAAAAACAACCTCTGGTAAAGCTAATGAACCTTGTTATAAGCTTTGGATAGATCTTACTTGATGAAAGTAGCAGGCGACTGTTTTGACTTAATTGTGTGAAGACTTTGTTGAGAACAACCTATTGCTTCATGGATCAACCTCCCTTCCAAGAATCCCTTCCAAGAATCCAAATTGTTCAGGAGAGATGAAACAAGACAAAATAGGCTTCATTTGCATAGCAATGGGTTTTGAGATGATATTGTAAATGTAGTTACACAAAGATATTGGAATTTCATAAAAGTCCAGATAAAATTCAACCGGCCACTCGTTAAGCCTTGGGTTTTTGTCCTTTTGAAATGAATGAAGAACCTTTAGCAATTCATCTTTGGTAATTTTGATGCAGGAGCATCAACCCTATCCCAAATCAAGTTGAGTTTTTATCTTCTAGAAGGCACAGATGTGGACAAAGGATGCGAATTGCTTGAATTTCGTGGGGTTATGATATTTCTGCTGTATTTGCGATATTCATAACTTAGTTAAGGATAGATCGGATCCTTTCAGTGATCCGATCCACATTGTATTTGTTATTTAAAGTGTGAGCCTGCGGGATTTGAAGGTGGCCTACACTGTGTAAAATTCAGGCCAGGCCCTGAAAGGCCTCGTATGGAATCAAGTTTGATATTTTATAGAGTAATTCTGCATTATTTGAATTCGGTGACATTGTGTGTAATTCTGTGTAAAGATGTGTGTTATTTTGTGTGCATGAGGCCACCAGTGTATGTTGCAGATGTGAAGGTCGAGTAGAAGTGTTTCAGCAAGAGGATAAGATCGACCATCGATCACTGAAAGGATCGATAGTGATCTGACGTTAAATCAAACGTATGTTATTGCAGGAAGAACGCTGCTACCTGTGTGTGTTCACGGCCAAGATACAGAGAGACTTGCTTACAACGAAAGTATGAAGATGATAAAGGTTAGGAATGGATCCGAAAGTCTCCACTCAGTCCTTCTCAAAGTTTTAATCCACCATTGATCTGTTTGGGTAAGAACTGATGGTTAGCGTGAATTCTTCAAACCCAAATTTCATAATGTATCATCTTGAGGATAGGAATCTAGTTGATCTCTCATTGAGACCCGACGAAGCACATTTTGTTGAAGTATCTTGCGAGACCACCAGACTTAGAGGAGATCGCGAGGTTAGAAACAAAGCTTGATTTAGATATAGAGCAAGTCTTCATTGCTGCCAAGGACATTATCAATCCATATGTGGGCTCATAACCCACAAGTCCAAGAATTTGAAGGACCTCAGAATCGGTCTTCATCAAATTTCCAGAAATAGAGCCTCATTCTCGTCGACCTCCACCATTCTTGAGAAATATGAGATTACTTTCATAATTTCCCTCAACTTTGCTCAGCTTGGATCCTTAAATATATTAGAGAACTGATTTACACCAAGACTAGCTAGCCCTTGGAAGCGTTGAATATTATTATTTTCTTGATCATAAAGCTCCGATATAGTATTTTGACTTCTTTGACGATTTACAAATTTATGAAAATAACTCGTGTTTTGATCCCTGGATTGCAACAAAGTAGCTCAGCTTTTAATTGGGCAATTCTTTCTTTGATCCAATAGAAGCTTGTTTTTCTGTACTTCTTAATAGTTTTAACCATGACAAAGTTTCTTCATCATAAATACCATCATAATTTTCTTGATACATTTGTGAGATATTTTTCTCAACTTGTTGCAACAAGTGATCTCTTAAACATAATCTCTCATTGGTCCATGGAATCACCTTCCCTGTGAATTCAAATAAAGACACAACAAGTTGTGCACATGCAGACTCCCTTGAATGGGGACCATATACCCTCCACAAAGATTTCACAATATCTTGAAATACTTCCTCATCCGAGCAAACAAGATTACATTTGAAATGGGAATTTTGTTTTTTCTCCCCCCTACTCATCTCCAGGAAGATGGGAAAGTGGTTGGAGCATCAAGATGACCCCACCCAAGTCCAATAACTTGGAAAAGAGTCCAAAAGTGAATGGTGAGCTAGAAAGTGGTCTAACCGTTTGGAGATCCCTTCCTCCCCACATCTATTATTGGTTGAAGTGGGTTTTATTTCAATCGACTCCATATCGACCCATCCCATAGGTTCAAATTTGTCCATAAATAAATTGACCAACCTATCACTTATAAAAGTTGCACCCCAAATCTCCCCTCCGTTAAGAGTGAAGCTGAGGTCCGCACCAATCTCCAAGTTGTCCTTCTTTATCCACTACGATGCACAAAGAGATGTCCATAAGTCTTAATTTCCTTCATATGGCCCATACACATTAAGTAGCGAAATCTCCATCCCAACACTATTGCAAAACAATTCTATTTATAACCCTAAATGAACAACAAAAGAGTTGATTAAGGTTATGTGTGAACACCACCCAGTTATTATCCCACTCAAGAATCCCATAGCATCAAAAGAAACAAAACTCTAGTCATGAATAAGTTTTTCAAATCTCTTCCCAAGATGCCGCCCTTACCCATAGATTCTCAATGAAGACAATTTTAGGAGAATTCGAAGAAATGATCTGTTCGAGGGCCAATTCTTTGGATTTCCCCCCAAGCCCCTAACATTTATAGACATCAATTCCATGAGGAACATCGGGATGGGGTTGACTCTTCTCTAAGAACCTCAATTTCCCCCCAAGCCCCTGACATTTATAGACACCAATTTCATGAGGAACCTTGGGATGGGGTTTACTATGCTCTAAGAACCTTGACTAACAACCTCCATTTCCCTTGATGAATATTTGTGAGGACTCATGCTTGTGCATGCTTTAAAGCCAAGATTTACAGGATTTTATAATTCAATGAAAGTTTTGCCAAAAAATTAAATATACATATTATATATTTTTAATGAATAGCCTTGGAATTTTCCAATGTATCATGGAGTTTCATTCATTTATTATACATATAAATTTAGGTTCGTACTTCAAGTTTTCATTGGATAATTGCTTTCTAATTAATGTTGAGGTACGTGTAACGAGATGTACAACTAAAAACCTGTATCATGAGTTGGTACTGTATTAATATAGGAAATCATGAGCTAGAGCTTGAAATGGTGTAGGGTAAATTGATGGATGGCGATGAAGGAGTGCTTATTTCAAGTGTCAAGATTTATGAATGATTTTGATGAGTGGATTGAGCAACATGAATAATGACTAAGTGTCATGATTCATATACTTTTAAGGCGTTGGGATAATAAATCATGAACGAGAGCACTCACAATTGTTGAGGGATGACAAGTTGTAAAAGGGGAAAATGTTTGAAGGTTTAAATATGTGAAATATAAGTCACAGAAGGACCTAGCTACCATAGATTACATCACAATTGAAAGAATTAGCTTATTATGCAAGATACAAGTGCAAGAAGAGTTTTGGAAAACAAATGATAAAAAATAGTCACAAATGATAAAAAAACCAGGAATATAAATGATCAAATACCAAATTATATTAACTCTGTCATATTACAATGAGATGTGATCTTCCTTATATAGAATTTGGAAGAAATAGATTGCACTTGGAGTGTCCATGCTTAGCTATCTTAGATTGAGCCACAATCCCCCCTAGGTTGACCAAATGGTTCCCAAATATCCCAAACAGGTACAAAATGACCATGTGAACATTGGGTGAGCATGGGAAATCATAATGACGTTCACACATGTGGAGGATAAGGTTGGGTGGAGGTTAGGTAGGCTAGGCTAGGCCAAAATAGCCAAAAGAGGGGCAAATGACTAGGTTCAATGCATGTGTGCCTATGGTCAAACCCAGATCCATAAAACATGGAAGGAAGGTGCCTTAGGCATGATGGTGGTAATAAATGTATGTGGGAGAGCTCCCAAAAGCTAGTTTGACTACCCTTGGCCCATACATTGTTATCTAGTTCACACTTGCCCAAACAAGTTCTAGCCAACTTATAATAACCTTGTTCACACCTAGGGATGTAATTATTAACCAGTTTAACACCTAATAACCATCAATTAATTAATGATTAATGTACTAAGGTATAATATTTCTCTAACACCCCCCCATAAGCTAGACTTAGTGTAATATAAAAAATAAGGCCTTGGCAACTAAGGCTCAAGTCACCTTTTACAACAATTTTATTATTTGTCCATGTAAAACAAGGAAAGAGGCAAAACCACATGGGGAAAATCCTCCCTAAAGAATGGACATGACACATACATGCACAAAATGTCTTCAAAAGGTCTTGTTATTCACTGGAATGAGTTGAATGAACAACTTCTCAATGAAAGACTTGGTGAAGATGTTATGGATGCCATGATCATGCACCAATGCATCAATGTTGTGTAGACAAAAAACATGTTGGGAGGCTCCTTGAAACTCATCATTTGATGATGGAGGAGCATCATAAGAATGATTCTTGCTGCATAGATACTCTGATCTGAATACATAATCAATAATGGAAAAGATATCTCTGCAAAATCCTTCCCAAAGAACATCAAAAGACTCAACAAAATCAACTTCTTGAGCAGCTGCCATATGGAAAATAAAACCATGTATATTTATTCCAAACTGATGTAGCACCTTCCCAAGTCTGCAATAGAGCTCATGAGGCTCTGAAATATTAGAATATGAGTCATATGGAGCAGCAAACAACATACGTCTAGTGTCTTCATGAGCGAATGGATTTACAGTAAGAAGGGAGTGTGCAACTAGATCACACTCACAGTTGAGCGAACTTGAAGGGTCTAGAGACTTGAGTTTTGAACCATAGGTGGTGAGATCAGGTCTAGACATGTGGAACAGAAGTCCCATGATACCCAATTACATGGCTGTCCAACCAAGGAATGATATGCAAGACATAAATACAACATAGATAAGTGACACAATATTGGAAACAATGAAATTGTGAGATTTTCCAACTGGAGAACTTGGGGGTTGTATGGTCTTTTGGGCATTCAATGGTTGGGAAAATGGTTCGATTGCTGTCATAACCTATATATCAAGCTGCATATCACCTTCCATATCAGAATAGGAAGTATATGAATGGATTTGGAAAGAGCTTTTAGAAGGCATGTCAAAAACTAGTGAAAAATGACTAGTATTGGGAGGAAACTTTGGTGAACTGGATGGAGATTCTTTCAAGGAAGGGATAGAGATTTCTGAATTTGATATATCAGAATGTGAATTAGAAATAGATAAATCAGAAAGAGATTTAAATCTAGCACCGGAAGCATACAACTTATTACTTTTGCAGGTAGCATGGAGACAATGTTCTTGTTCCAAAGAGAGCTTGGCTTCTTCTTTTCTTGCAAAATCTGGAACATCAATGTTATTCTCTTCAAGTAGCTTGGTTAAGATGTCTATATTATTTTTGAAACAAGATTTTTCATTATGAGAACCTTTGCAATAACCACACTTGGGCTTCTCTTTCTTGCTCTTCATCTTCTTGTCTTTTGAATCTTCATCACTTGAACTTGAGTTCTCCTCATCTGATTGCTTCTTCTCCTTCATCTTTTTCTCTTGTGGTTTAGACTTGGTATTTTGCTTGCCTCTAGCTTGCTTCAAATATTCAACTACAAGTACTTGATATTTTTTCTTAATGGAACCCATCAATACCAACTTGTCTTGCTCTTGAGTTAGCATCTCCATGAAATCAGCCAAAGATGGCATCTTCCAATTTCTAGCTGTGAGCTTTGTGGAGTGAAATGTATAAACAAAAACTGAGTACTCAGGACCCAATTTTGAAAGAATGGACAAAACCAACTATTCTTCCTTCTTGTCAATGCCACACTGTTTGATTTGCAATACCAAGCTCTTGAACTTGGTGAAGAAATCCTGGATGGATTTGAAATTGCTTGGACTTAGTGACATCAACTCATTCTCAAGTTGATGGCCCTTCATTTCATCAATATTTCCAAACAAAGACTCAAGCTTGAGCCACACTTCATTTGGAGTAGATAGAATTTCAGCATGAAACATGATGTCTCTCGAAATACTGAGACAAAGGAGGTTGAATGCCTCATCCATTCTATTGAAGAATTTCGATTTCTCCACAACAGAGTTTGGATCAACCTATGTGCCCATAATGATCCCGAAAAGACCCTTGGATCTCAACAAAATAACCATTTCGGCCTTCCAATCGAAATAGTTGGAAGGAGTGATCAAATTTGGATGAGTTTGCTCCATCTTCTACTGCTGCTTGCGCACTTGGTGACAATGATGCACTTCAATACCTGCAAGAAAACTCTCAATACTAAGGAGGGGATCTACACTAACAGATTTGAAACTTGCTTGATAGTAGGTGCATTCGGGAGAGCATCACACCCTGGATAGACTCCAATGGATTTATCCACTGGCTTCAATGTCATCGTTCCAGGGACTTCTGTGGTTTCTCCACAGCTGCTGGCACACCACTAAAATAGTCTATTGGTTCGAATAGTATCTCTAAGAACTCTGATACCATGTGAAATCTAAGTCACAGTAGGACCTAGCTACCATAGATTACCTCACAATTGAAAGAATTAGCTTATTATGCAAGATACGAGTGCAAGAAGAGTTCTGGAAAACAAATGATAAAATACAGTCACAAATGATAAAAAACAAGGAATATAAATGATCAAATATCAAATTCTATTAACTTTGTCATAATATAATGAGATGTGATCTTCCTTATATAGCATTTGGAAGAAATAGATTTCACTTGGAGTGTCCACACTTATGTTGATGTATATGTAACTTCGGAATGTATTTCACATATATGTATATTGTATTCCTATAGTGATGTTATTATTCCTCTATACGGAAGTGTCATCATTTATATTGTAAGTGTCGTAACTTATACTTGATGGGTTATTAGACCACCTTGTTGGGGTTGGCCTTGTATAAGTCATGCGGGTCAAAGGGTTATTAGACCACCCTATTGGGGGTCGGCCCAGTCAGCATTATGTTATGTGGTTAAGTTAAGGCCGACCTAGTAAAGGTTATTAGGCAAGTCAAGTCAAGTATAAATAGAGTGCGGGAGGCACTCTATTTGATCATTCTATTCTCACACATACTCTTTGGAGAGTGGCGCACTTGTGGAGGAGGAGAAGCTACTGCTAGGAGATGTCTATCTCTTATGCTTGGGTTGTATCATTGCTCTATCTATCTCTGAGTAAGTTATTAGGGTTTTTCACCTTTATGGTTTTCCCCAAGTAAACTGTGTGTCTCTTGTGTGCTTGCATTATTGTGTCCATGATTGATATGCTGTAGATATGCTGTACATGTTGTTCTTTCAGTTAAGATATTAGATCAGATTGAAGTAAATTCTGAAAAACTAACAACTTAGCTAGCTTATATTGAGCCACAATACCCCCTAGGTTGACCAAATGGTTCCCAAATATCCCAAACATGTACAAAATGACCATGTGAACATTGGGTGAGCATGGGAAGTCATAATGAGGTTCACACATGTGGAGGATAAGGTTGGGTGGAAGTTAGGTAGGCTAGGTTAGGCCAAAATAGCCAAAAGATGGTCAAATGACTAGGCTCAATGCATGTGCCCCTATGGTCAAACCCAGATCCATAAAATAGGGAAGGAAGGCACCTTAGGCATGTTGGTGGTAATGAATGCATGTGGGAAACCGCCCAACAGCTACTTTGACCACCCTTGGCCCATACATTGTTATCTAGTTCACACTTGTCCAAACAAATTCTAGACAACTTATAATAACCTTGTTCACACCTAGGGATGTAATTATTAACCATTTTAGCACCTAATAACCAACAATTAATTAATGATTAAGGTACCAAGGTATAATATTGCTCTAACAAAATGTTTAAGTATAACAAATGTCTACTTTTGATTTATAGACATTTAAGGAAAGTAGACTATGGTTGGTAAGAATCATGAAAAGTAAGAAGCTTGTAGTCCAGTGACTAAGCTATGTATTGATATAAGGTGAGCAATCCTTCTGAGAGTGAACATGAAGCTATATGTGATGGATAAAATGTTAGGGATGAACCATTCATCAGTGTAGGTGGATTACACATGATAGAAACTTACAAATTGATGACCTAGTGTTCCACTATGTATGTGTTATTGGGAATACTATTCCTTAAACGAGTTAATCCAGAAAGGGAGAGTGACATTAGAACCTTTCGTAGTGAACAACAACACATTGTAAAAATATGGTGAGTTAATGATAGTTGTAGTCTTGGGAGACCACATATATGAAGGAGAATATTACAAAATAACACCTTATAGGCTAGGGGAAAATTCAATCAATATTTATGCTAGTGGTTGTTTTTCCTTATATGATGATTGATGGACATGGTGCCATCTTGAGAAGGCTAGAGTTATTGATTGAAGTTATGATACCAAAGTCCAAAATAAATGTTGATGTTGTACTTGTCAATGGAGTTATGTTGCTGGATTTCGATGCCTGGAGCTATAGCTGACTACTTGATAGGTGTCAAGGAGGATGGTTAGGGAAACCTTTCAAGATGCTTGGGGAATGCGAGTTAGTGTACTAGAACAAATGATTGCATGGGAAAATTAAGCATTGAGCTTGGTAGGTGCTTAATACCGAAAGTTAGGATGATGAATAGAGTTGTGTTCACACTTCCTTGAAGCTATGATGTGGACTTTCAATGCCTATTGGGGTCACTTGGGTGAGGGTTATGTGAAAGACGTAGGACAATGTAATAACACGTAAGTAACATATTTAAAATTAGCTTCGGAACGATTTTTTTTTAAAAGGGGGTATGTAATGCTCCGTATTTTTAATTAACCCCATACTTATGAAAAAAAATAAGTGACCTTAAAAGTAATAACAAAATAATAATGATAAGTAATAATAATGATGATAATAATAAGGGTAGGGTGGAAACGTGAATGTGGGTAACACTTCCATGAGAATTGGGCGTCGAAGAGACATAGCGGAAGTTATTCGGCCGAATAAGCACTACGTTATTTGGCCAAATAACGTCTAACGGTTCACCGTTAGAAACAACGGAGACCTTGATTTGTGTGCGAGGTATTGCCGGACGTGAAAAATGTCTGGTGTTCTTTATTTAATCGGTCGAATAGGTTTTCTGCATAAAAGCTTGGTCGTGGCTTGTTTTTGTCATTTTCGTTTGTAGATTTTTTGGACCTCGCAACCGGACCCGTTGCTGGACCCATCTGCGCCACCTGTCTCGCCACCCTGCTGCTGGAACCACTGCTGACCCGCTGTTGGACTCCACCCCTTTGTTGGTGTTCTTCCACCCCTCTCGGCAAACCTTTCACCACATTGTTTCATCTGTTGGCATTGGTGTTCTGCCACCCCTTTCAGCAAACTGTTCGCCACCCCTTTCGCTTCTGTTTTGCACCACCCCTTTCGTCACCCTTTTTCGCGCCACCCCTTTTGCTACCCTGTGCTGCTCGCTGTCACTTGGACAGTGTCTAGTTCTGGGTGATTGTTCATCGCAAAGTTGGACATCGTCCAATTTGCATGGTGGTTGGTCATCGTGGAGTTGGACATCGTCCATTGCAGGTAATTTCTTTAATTTTTTTTTTATGTTCATTTTGTTAGTTTGATATTTTGACGTTGGTTCATTGTTGGCAGGTTCTGTTCGGTTTTTTCAGTGCTCGGCTTCGTTTTGTTTCCTTCGTTGTTCTTGGTTCATTGATCGGCTTCGGTCGCTCGCTTTCAGTTTTGTCGTTGGCTTTCAGCATTGAAAAATAAACAAGTATGTTTTTAATTAAAAGTTAAATATAGGTTTGCTTTAAAAATTTATAGTAGTTATGTTGTTTAATAAAAAATTATATATAGGATGTTGTTTTGATTTTTCAATTTAATTTATGATAAACGTTTTTTTCGGTTTTCTTATGATAAATTGAGAAATTTAAATTCTCAATTTAATTTCTCATGCACTCTGTCCATGGACAGAGTTCATGAACTCTGTCCATGTGGATAGTTTTGTTTGATGATGATACGTACAGGTATGTAGAAAACATTTAATATTTTGAAAATATCAAATAAGTTATTAATTTAGGATTTAAATTAAGATTTAAGACTTGAACTCTGTCCACATGGGAAAAGTTCATGAACTCTGTTCACATGGGCTGAGTTCACGAGCTCTGTCCACATGGACAGAGTTCATGAACTATGTCCATTTAAATTAAATAGATTTCTTTAACAAAATGTTGTGCAAAGAGAGATAACTTAGTTCGAAATTTATTGAGATTTATGGTGATATTTAATATGAACTTTTTCATCAGATTATGCTCAATAGTATGAGTTTTAATGTTTGACCAGAACTTTTTATTAAAAATTTTCCGAAATGAGCACTCTTATGCATAGAAAGAGGGAAAATAATTGAATTTATAAAGCATTGAAAGTGATGCTAAGTTATTTGTAAATTAAGCATAATCATGAGAATTTGAGAATAAACTTTATATCTTTAAAAGTGTAGATTTTCATATTCTTACGTGACTATTGAGGTCCATGTCAAGAACAATCAGATGTTAAGACCAGTCTTGAAATTGATAATATGTAGTTTATGATTTTTTTAATGCATTTTTTTAAGGCCTTTTCATGCATTTTTTGTGAATGTCATGCTCTATGATTGTGGAATGGACTTAGTTTTCTAAATTATTTCAATGAGCCAAAAAAAACACAAAACAAAGTAGTGAGTGCAGAGTTCATGGACTCTGTCCATGGACAGAGTCCATGGACTCTGTCCATGGACAGAGTCCATGAACTCCGTCCATATGTTCATGAACTCTGTCCATATGTCAATTTGCATAAATAATCTATGTGTATGTTTATTTATATGTTTACTTTCGATTATTTCATAATGGAATTTAGAGGAAAAGAAATTGTTAAAAATGAATCTCTGTTTTGAAGTCAACCGTCACAAGTTTTTGGGTTATACTTATCAAACTAGTTTATTTAGTCAAACTTATTACCTTACAAGAAAGATTATGAAAAATGAAATTGTAATATTTAAACAAGGTACAATTATCAAACTAGTTTATTTAGTCAAACTTATTACCTTTCTTCTTTGCATTGACTTAGCCACTTTCAATTCACTAACTTTAAAATAGCTAATAAGTGTTGGCCAGGCTGAAACTCAAGACTGCTGGCAACACTCCTACTAAATTGAGAAACTAATTGAGGGAAAACGATGGTCTTGAGTTTTAGCCTACCAAAGGTGACGATTCATGGTATTATGTTTTCCTTAGGTTGCAGCATGGCAAACTCGGGAAACATAATACTATAAATCGTCACCGTTGCTAGGATGAACACTTGTTATCTTTCATGAGACAGAGTTCATGTGGACAGAGTTCATGAACTCTGCCCTCATGAACAATTTTGTTTGATGATGATATGTATAGGTATGTAGAAAAAATTTAATATTTTGAAAAAATAGTTATTGTAAGTGGTTTACTTCATTCAATCACTTAATGAAAATATATTGTACAATCCAAGCTCTCATTGTGTTTAGAGCTTTTTGCTTCCGTGTTCATGGAAAAATAGGACTTTTTTAAAGTAAAAAGGTACCAGTTTCAAATCAAGAACAATTTTTTATGATTGTATGAAATAATGAAAATATTTGTAGATATAATTTATGTTTAAATTATTAAAATATCAAATAAGTTATTAATTTAGGATTTAAATTAAGATTTAACATGTTCATGAATTGATTTATTTACATAAAGAAATGTATCATTCACTTAATATTTAACCATATTGGTTCCATTCATTTAAAACATCAAAAACACTTAAAAGATTGGCACATTAATTCCTCATACATCCAACAATATTAGCTATACACATTTTAAAAACTATTAGATGATATTAGGTATATTCAGGTCCTTAGTAAAGAACTTAGTTTCTTTAGCAGCTAGGTCTTAGAATTTGTAGAATTAACATGTAGAATTTGTATATGTTATGATTTGATAGTTGTGTAAGTGTAGATATCATATCAAATGGAAAGAGAGGAGCCTTCAAGGCAAAAGCATAGGAGGTCATCACATTCTTCAGGAGTTGATGTCCCAATTGATAATCGAAGATTGTCGACTTCACCTCGGGATTCAAGCTTATTGTACAGTTCACAACATTCATCCGATCATCGGCGAGGCGATAGGAATACAAATGATTCCCTTTTATTTTTTGTGGGAGAACGTCGATCTCGACCTTCTGTCGGTATGAACATCAATATTTTAATACATGTATAAATTGTATTTTTGTGTGTACATAGTTTGTACATGTTTACGCATAAATTTGTTTGTATTTGAAGCAAAGAGGGAGGAAGATCGAGCAAGGGAGACACACATGGGTGCAGAGCAAGGTCCCCAAGAGGCTCGTCATTCTACACAGGGTGATGAAGGTAGAGCCAGGACGTAATATGTTGAACTAGCCGAGGGTTGTACACCCATATCGACCTATCCATTTGATTTACCTGAGGAGCTTCGATGGGAAAGTGGTCTTCCACAAACGACTTTTGAAAGTTGTAGATCTCACTATGACAAGCTGCAACATGATCTTTCTAGTTTGGATCTCCCTCCAGAGAACAAACAAAGTTTAGAGATGGTTTTGGGATCATTACAAAAATTCATTGAGGTATATGAGGATCTTGGACCAACAACAGATGGTTTTGTTGACTTGATGCAGAGAATAAAGGCCCAAGTGCTGGGTCCAGATAAGTGGGTTGTTGTGAAGGAGAGAGTGACCAAAGAACATGACAACTCAATGTTTAAATTCAAAGAGGGCCTAAAGCGAAAAGCATTGAAAGTGCAATATTTTAATCACCCTCATCTTGCACATCATTTATATGATCGGTTCCTTTCATCCTATGGTCGGTTGCCATGGAATGACGAGGTTTCTAATTATTTTGCCATATTTTTTTATGCTGAGTTTTTTTTTAAATATGAAGCTAGACTCTACTGATGTTCATTCCGACTTTTATGGAGTTGGAAATGGGCAAATATATAATAAAAAAGGTGCTCTTAAAGATCCCACTACTCTTCGACCTCCACCTTAGATATCTCGTCCACTTAGGCTTGTGACTTACAAATCAGAGATGGATCCCACATCACAATTTGAGACAACTGCAAGGTATGCTGTTGCTGAAGGTTTAACTTTGGCATTTGTAGGAGTTGATGCAGGATTGAGTTGAGAGAGGGCTCGAGCCACTATTCGGAAAAATTTTGTTTACAAAACGAATGATGAGTTAGATGGAATGAGCATTGAAGATTTCAAGGCTTATGCTAAGGTTTGTCGTGATATAGCTTTGGATGTCCTATCCAATGACACATCAAGTTTAGGAGAGGTTTGTGTACTTTCAATCTATTTACTTTTTTTATTCATTTTGAATTGAAATTTTTGTTACATTATATCTATGTATGATAGTATGCCTGTTTTGATGTAAAACAATAAATACATTACGTAAATGTTTATTGATTGCAGTTTTATAGAATGTTGAATGAGCATAATTTTTGAGTCTCCACTAGTGAAAATGTTGAAAATGTAGAAAATGTAGAAGAGCATCTTGGAGAGGTATATTTATTATTTACATATTTATATTTATGTTTGAAAGATATTTTATCCATCTCTTGTGAGCTAATGATTTTAATTTTTTTGTTTCGGTTTTAAGTTAATTACTTACTTTTAGTTTTTTTTGTTTGCAATATGTTTTATTTATTAACAAAATTTAAATTTTAAGGAAGAGAACATATGAAAATTGGCAGTCAAGATATAGGTTCTTTGATGGATGTGGATATCGGCACCGAGGTAATTTTGTTCATAATTGAACTGTTCTATGATATATAAGTTTACTATTTTAATTTTTTAAATTTAGCTTAAAATAGTTTAAATAATTTATGAGATTCATAAATTGCTTTTATACATGTTGCAACTTCGGTCTCTTCGATCTCTTCGAGGCAAAGGGAAGACTCCAGTGGAGGATAGTGGTGGACTTGCATTTAGAGAATTTGAGGTAATTTTGTTAATAATTGAATTGTTCTTTGATATAGGTTTAATATTTTAATGTTTGAATTTAGTTTAATATTGTTTAAATAATTTATGATATTCATAATATGCTTTTATACACGTTGCAGGTTGGATTGAGTCTAAGGGAAGACCCTAGTGGAGGATAGTGGTGGACTTTCATTTAGAGAATGATTTATATTGCTATTTTTTTGTTGATATATATATTGTAGTTTTGAACATCGATGAGCTTTATTTTTGGATTATACATATGTGCATTGAACTCACATGTTCATGAATATTTTTTTTTATTATACATATGTACATTGAATTCACATGTTCATGAATGTTTTTTTATTATTATACATACTTACATATTCTGTATTTGCTTTAAATTATCTAATTTGTTTTGTTAATTATTTAGAATATTTGGTGTGGTAAATGTTTAGAATATATTTTTGCATGTTTATGAATGTATGTATTATTAAATTTATGTATGTATGTAGATGTCAAATATTTTCAGTGTTGAGATGTAAATAATAATAGGAATGTTAGGA
The DNA here is from genome assembly GCA_027924585.1 of Larix kaempferi. Taxonomy (NCBI): domain Eukaryota; kingdom Viridiplantae; phylum Streptophyta; class Pinopsida; order Pinales; family Pinaceae; genus Larix; species Larix kaempferi. The sequence continues at coordinate 24,435,951 of BSBM01000632.1, read as the reverse complement.
ATGAATGTTAGGAAGTTTTGATAGGAATGTTAAGAATGAATGTTAGAAAGTTTTGGTAAGAATGTTAAGAAAGAATGTTAGGAATGTTAATAATGAATGTTAGGAAGTTTTGATATGAATGTTAAGAATATTAAGAATGAATGTTAGGTTCATGTTAAGAATGAATGTTAGGAAGTTTTGATAGGATAAGAAGTTTTGATAGGAATGTTAGGAATGTTAAGAATGAATGTTAAGAATGGATGTTAAGAATGAATGTTAGGAAGTTTTGATAGGATGATAGGAATGTTAAGAATGAATGTTAGAAAGTTTTGATAGGAATGTTCGGAATGTTAAGAATGAATGTTAGGAAGTTTTGATAAGAATGTTAAGAATGAATATTAGGTTCAAGTTAAGAATGAAAATTAGGTTCAAGTTAAGAATGAATGTTAGGAAGTTTTGATAGGAATGTTAGGAAGTTTTGACAGGTGCAATCTAATGTTAGAAATGTTAAGAATGAATCTAGGAAGTTTTGATACGAATGTTATGAATGTTAAGAATGAATGTTAGGAAGTCACTTCTTGGAAAGGTATTAAGAAGTAATGTTAGGAAAGAACTTATTGGAAGTGATATATAGGATCTTGGTTTCAACATAAAACTTGAATTTCATATAAATGATAAATTGAAATTCGTATAAATGATTCATACTTTCAATTTTTAACTAATGATTCCTATTTTCAATGTTCAGGTACATTTTGTTATTTGGTGAACTATAGATGCTGCTGAAATCATGGCAAATGGGGATTTAACGATTTTTTTATTTTTTAATCATAAGCAAAGATTACAGGATTGTGAAGCTTATGCTAAATTAAAGCAATGATTTTAGACAACAATTTGATGAATTTTCATCGGTTTTTTGTAAATAATCATTGCTTTAATTTAGCATAAGCTTCACAATACTAGAATCCTTGCTTGTGATTAAAAATCAAATGATCGTTATCTCCATTTTCCATGATTTCAGTTATGTGAACTTACACAAGTGATATTCTAAAAAGCTCATGGATCATATTTATATGAATTGTTTAGCCCACCACAAAGCCAGTAATGGATCAACCTATTTAATGCATCAAGAATAATAATTTTCCATTATTAAGTACATTAGAGAAGCATGAAATGGATCAGATGAATACAAATTCTAGCAGGTTTCTCGGTGATTCCTCACTTACATCATTCATTCAAAAGTAAAGATTCGGGGCAGAGTGTGGGGACAATCACATCCGTTATCTCATCCCTTAAGTGGTCTAATAGACATATGGGGATCCGAATAAAGTACTTTACATGGACTTTAAGACGAAATTACACATTCAAAACAACATTTCATATAGTTGAAATATAACCTTTTTTAACTTCTTCCAACTTTTATTAAATTTTTCAATACCAAATCATTTTTGAATTCATTTCAGTATGTTAAAATACAACCATTTAAACTCTTATTCTAGTTCCCATTCAAGATCATAGTCATAGTTCCAAGAAAAAAAATATTGTACACAACATTTGACATGGACAAAAACATCGATCAATTCATTTTTGATATAGTTAAAAACATCGCAATGGAATGCCATCCTCAATTATCTGTTCATGGTCATATTTGGACAGTTTCCATTTTTAGTTTTTATTGTTTTTTCGATGGAACTTGTACCAATTTTATTCGAGATGCACATACTAAATGGCTATATTGATAACATATAACATCAGGTTCATAATCCTGAAAGTAGACATAATTTTCAGTCATATGGGTCTGCTGAAAAAAATAACCTTTTAAAATGATGGATCTTCTCTCATATGTAAATCCGTTGTCATTGTAGTCCTCCAATAACTTCATCTTTCCTTCAGTGCATCGCATCGAATAATATTTCACATTTTCGTTGTTGTCTAAAGGTGCAATCACAACGAAAACATCTCATTTGCAAATTACAATTAGCATTAGGGTTTTTAAATCAATTAAATTGACTATACACATAAGGTGATGGACAAGAATGAACAATCAACAAAAAAGTTGTAAGTTCATTACCTTCTCTAACAAGATCTGAAATTCTATCGCCATCAGATAATATTGCTATTTCTTCTGATTCCAATTCTTCTACGCTTACTAGTGGCATTTTTCCCTTTGGATTAATCTCTGCGTGTTTCCAATGTTTTACGTACTTGTTTGTTATGTTTTCACAAACTTCTGTAGATTCAACATTTTCAGTGCAAATATGACAAAAGCATGATTGCTTTCTACTGTCAAATGCAAATACGTTTTGGAAAGATTTTGTTTGAATAGAGTGAAAATCTCTAGTCCCATGTATGGTGCTAGCCTCGTATGGTATTGATCTATTTATATCTTGGACCCCAACAAGCCAGAAAAACCTACACAATAAATAATAAATCACAAATGACAAATTTTGATGTTAGTGTACATTTTTTTAAATTGACAATTAATATAAATTAAAAAAATCGTGTGCATACCTGCGCACATCTTTTGATTGTTGTTTATAATCATGGCTTAGATGTAATTTACACCATTGGACAACCTCTGCAGCTGAATGAAATTGTGCAGAAGAATGGTTCATTTTCCGTCTTCGAAGTGCTCTTTTTACGCATGCTCCTGCACCATCATGTTCACATTTTCCATGTCCAGTTTCAAAGAAATTCCAGCGATGTTTAATGTTTAATTATTTATGAATTTGGCATAACCAATAAAATGATCGTGAAGATTTAAATTGTCTTGCACATCCATCCAACCATATCCAATGTTCATTGAATTTAACTTCACATCTTTTTAGTGGATCATAGAAAATATTTTCAATACAATGCTGAACAAAATGTGTATCGTGTGTACGATCATCGTTTATATAAAAGTGATATTCTTTAATCACATCTCGATTTTCACACGTGCCTTCAATGACATCAACATCCTGTTGAGAATGTCTATATAGAATATGGGAAAATATCGAAACTTGGTCAGAATGATAGTATTCACTTTGTGTCTCTTTTTGTGCAACAAATGTGTAGTTTTCTGCAAAATCAACCACGGACAAAATTGTTCCCGGTGGAAAATTTTCATGATACTGTTTGAATTGAAGGTCTTGCCATTGTGCTCTATGTGAATGCTTGGTGTATTTATAAATTTCACTTTCAAATTTCTTGAGAAAAATATGTCACACATATTTTATCTTCTCGCAAATCAATTCTTTTGGAATGTGCATCATTGGAACTTGTAGCATAATTGTTGTATTCATATCTTCTCCAATCAACGGTTACATTTGATAGCGACTGATCATTATCGATAGGATATTTATTGTGGAATAAAACCATATTTCCACAATGATGACAATGTTTTCCATTGACACATTTCTTATCATAAAATACTTCATCATGATCTCTTTCACATAGAGTTTGAGGTATGAATTCACATATTGTGGGCGGAGGTGGTGAATTTGTCCAAAACATTTTACCAAATTCAAGAAACGTGTCGTAATATAATTGAAATTGCACATGATAAAGACAACAACATGTGTCACGTATAGTAATAGGTCTAACATGCCATGGTTTTTTTTGCACAAATGTAGTGATTGACACATTAATTCCACGATGATCTTCCTTGAATTTATTGAACAATTGTACTTGTGTCATTTCCATTATATGTTTTGGACTGCTTTCGTATACATTTAGTGATACTCTTTGTTGTATCACATCCCTTGAAATTGGTGAAACTCGAGCATGTGCCAACCAATATTCCCATACAATATCTTTAACACCTGCTCCCATTCTATCTTTGTAAGGCTGTCTACAAATAATTTCCCAACAAGCAAGTTCATCATTTATCTATTTGCATTCTGAATTTTCTATGTTTGTATGATGTCTTTCTTGAGGTTCCAACTGCTTTTGCTAATTGTGTTGTCAAACGATTTTGTCTAGTACTAGCTGAAACAATTGCCGTTTGAATTGCTCTACATGTAGCACTGGTATCTTTCTTCCTGGATTTTCCAAATTTTTTTATTGCATTACCTATATTTTCTATCACATTATGTTTCAATTTCGACACTTTTGTCGCCTTGTGAATACCCAATAATGACGTAGCACCTTCTAACTTCTTGGACACTAATAAACATTTCAAAATTTGTGCTTGTCCTGCTATTGAATAATCCTTCAGAACATGATCATAAAAATTTGTAGCACGATATCGTGCAACATGTTTGAGTATTTTTTCTTCATATTTGTTGCAATCAATGTCTTCTAACATTTCATCATCAATGGTGAAAGTACATATACATCAACTTAAATTTAATTTAACATATATCCAAAAATACAATTCATTATAAAAAATAAATTTGTAAAATACATGATATATACATACCAGGTCCAATTTATGGATCTTGAACTTGATCTTCAATATTGAATTCATCGACATTAGCATGTAAATCACTATTTACATCTTCAACAATGGTCTCTTCAACTTCAATTTGTTCTTCTTGTACACTATTTTCAATTTCCATTTCATCAACGTTATCATGTAAATCTGTATTTATATCTTCAATAATTGTCTCACGTTTCTGTAAGCCTTATTTTTTTTGCATGATATATGAGCTTTTGTTTTTCTCTATTAGCATCATCATCACGTTTACGATCACTTTTTTTTTACGGTTTCTTTTATTGCCCATGATTGTTTAATCTATAGATGATAAATGAAAGAATCATAACTTTATAGTAAAAAAAAATAATTTAAGATTTGAAAATAGTTACAGAATTTATAAACACATGAACTAAAATTTATTTCACCTTATCAAAATCTTGTAAAAGTCTTTTGAAGAAAAACTACTTGGAAATAAATTTCCTTTGAAAAAACCACTTGAAAATAAATCTCCTTTGAAAAAAACCTTCTTAGAAATAAATAAGAACTCCTTGACAATAAATCTCCTTTGAAAAGACCCATTGGAAAAGAATAAGAACACCTTCTAAAGAAATCTTCTTTGTAAAAACCACTGGGAAAAAAACAAAAAAATTCTTTGAGAAAATACCTAGCAAAAAAACTTTCTTTGAAAAAACCACTTGGAAAAATACTTTGGAAAAAAAACTCACTTGCAAAAATATTTTGGAAAAAAATTCTTTGAAAAAACCCTTGCAAAGAAATAACTCCTTTGCAAAAATACCTTGGGAAAACAACTCTTTGAAAAAACCTCTTTCAGAGAAATAAGAAGGAAAAATACATTTCCTTTGCAAAAATACCTTGAAATAAAAACTTCTTTGCAAAAAAAACTTGGAAAAAAACTTTTGAAATGCACCCCTTGGAAAGAAACTTTTTTTGAAAAAACTACTTGGAAAACTACTTTGTAAAAAAAACTCATTTGCAAAAATATCTACGAAAAAAAATACTTTAAAAAAACCTCTTGCAAAGAAATAACTTATTTGCAAAAATACATTGGAAAAAAACTTTTTGAAAAAACCCTTTGCAAAGAAATAAGAAGTGCAAAAATACATTGGAAAAAAACTCTTTGAAAAAACCCCTTGCAAAGAAATAACTCATTTGCAAAAATACCTATGGAAAACAACTATTTAAAAAAACCCATTTCAAAGAAATAAGAAGGAAAAATACAACTCATTTGCAAAAATACCTTGGAATAAAACCTCTTTGAATGCACCTCTTGGAAAGAAACCTTCTTTGAAAAAACCACTTGGAGAAATATTTTGTAAAAACAAATTCCTTTGCAAAAATATTTTGGAAAAAAAATACTTTGAAAAAACCCCTTGCAAAGAAATAACTTCTTTGCAAAAATACATTGGAAAAAAAAACTTTTTGAAAAAACCGTTTGCAAATAAATAAGAAGGAAAAATAACTTTGAATAAAAACTCATTTACAAAAATGCCTTAGAAAAAAACTCTTTGAATGTACCATTTGGAAAGAAATAAGAAGAAAAATACTTTGTAAAAAAAACTCATTTTGCAAAATAAATCTTCTTTGAAAATCCCTTCAGAAATATTTTGACCAAAAATATGCGAAAATAAAAGGTGCAAAAATAATGAATCTATTTAGTTTTATTTGTACAAGTATAGGTAACGTAATTTTTAATTTATTTTTTATTTTTTATTTTTTTCGGCTGACGAAAAAGTTTTTGCTTTTGGTTTTTCGGCCGAACAACCTTTGTTGTAAATAACAGTTCCGTTACGGAAAAAGGTTATTCGACCGAATACTCTCTGAGACCTGAAAACTTCATGGTTCTGCACAGTTTTCAGGTTTCTCCATTTCCGAAAGGTAAAAACAATCTCTTACACTATGAATCGACTATCGAACTTGATACCATTAGTTTCATCAGTAAATCTACTTTCCGTATGTATAGATTTTGTTATGTATAGGTGAAATATAATATTTTTAATTATTTTTTTCTTAACATGTGTCGAGTTTGGTTTCATCTCTTTCAAAATGCGGTGAAATGAAAAATCCATAACTTTAAAAATACAGCACCAAAAAAATGAAAAAAATATGGTGGTTTTAATTGGCGTATCTACTTCAAAAGTGTATTTGTAGATTTTTTAGTTTTAAAGTCAATTGAGAGAAAAGTGTCGCAACGCAAAACATGTTGAAAATCGTCAAGGTTTTCCCATTGATCGAATTAAAAAAATAATAATAATTAGTATATAGATCCATTGGTTACAAACTTATCGTCATGCATTAGTATATTGTGTGTAGATTGTCGTAGCATATTTTGTTTTTGCAAAAACATGTTTAACAATGATTTTACGTTCGCAACAAAATATGACTATTTTGTAGTCCTTTCATTTTATAAGAACACACTGTCAAACATTTGCCAAATCGACATATCAAATCTCAATAAAAAAAATTGAAAAAATTATGAATAGAAATCTAACATAATTCTCTAAAAGTTTTCGTTTTACTGAAAAGTGAAATTTTAAACAAAACTTTCACTTTTGTTCACTCAAAGTTGAAAAACAAGAAAAAATCAGATTTATTTTTTTACAAGACCCCCCAAAATAGAAACCCATCTTCATGGATTCACCCTTTAAAATCTTAATATTCAAATCTTAACATATTGTTAAAACATGACAGTATTGATATTAATATTAATAGTATCACAAGTTTGGTTGACTCTAATTAATGTTAATAGTAATACCATTAATGTAATTAACAATGTTAATGTAACTAGTAATGTTAACGTTAATATTAATGTTGATATTGAGATATTTTAGTATTATTGTGACTAATATTAATATGTTAATGTTAATATCCACATGTTAACATCATAAATTAACGCATGATAGTATTGGTGTTAATATTAATATTAATAGTATCATTAATGTTAATAGGTTAATATTAACATATTCATAATATTAACACATTTATAATTAATATTAATATTATCATTCACATTTATAATATCATATTAATATTAATAATCTTAATATACTATAATTAATCTTCTTTATTATAAAAGCATAGTAGTTGATACATTAGTTTTTGTATATTAATTAATATAACTATGTTAATTTTAATATACTATATATTATTAATTAATATTGATGTTAATATTAAGAAGCATTAATGTTAATGATAAAATTAAAGATTAATAATAATGTTAATTTTAATTTTAATATTAATATTGATGTTAATATTAAGAAGCATTGAAGTTAATGATAATATTAGATATTAATAAAAATGTTAAGATTGATTTTAATGTCAATGTTCATATTAATATTAATCTTTATTGATGATGATGATGTTAACATTAATATTAATGTTAATGTTAATATTAATCCTAATCTTAATGTTAAGGTTAACAAATTAATATTGACATTAAAAAAATCATATTAACATAAACGTTTAATTGTAAAATATAGCCACATTAATAAAAATATTATATCATATTATGGGATACAACCACATGTAAAAGATATGTTTGGATATTATGTAGATTATGGAAGTGAAAGGGTAATAATTTTATATGTTATGTTTGAGGCATGCTTGTTAGTATTAGTTACTAGCATTTTCCCCTTGAGGGGAAAAGTGAACGTTGGTAGGAAAAGAGAAAAGTTTGTAACAATCTCGGAACATGTGTTGCCAACTGGAACAATTAGTCGACTCATCAGGATGGAGTTGAATAGCATTGATGGTGACAAGAAGTCGACGAAACTCTAAGTTGGGTGATAAAAGTTGTCCCGACCTCCGACCTCCTTGACCTCCTCCGACCTCCTCGACCTCGACCTCTCCGACCTCCTCGACCTCTCCAACCTCCTCCGACCTCCTCTGAACCTCCTCTGATAATTGGGTCTGTGGGTTAGCTAGCTTAGGTCAATTAGCTTTTGGTAGCTTATGCCATAGTAGATTATGTGGGTTACGTGGTTAGATATATTAGTGGGTTAAGAATATAGGTTACATGGGGTATGGGTTAGTAGGTTAGGTTGGTTAGTGGATTGGAAGGTTAGGTCAATTACTTGAGTACATTAGGGTTTATTTATCTTAAATAGGTTACTAAATTATATGGGTTAGGTATGTTACATTCGTTAGGTATTGGGTTAATGGTGAAGGTCATGTATTAGGTGGGTGAAGGGGTTAGTTGGGTTAAGTAGTTGTTGAGACCTCAATTAGCCCTAAGTCACTAGGCTCGAGGATCCTCCCCACTTAAAAACCAAAATTATGTCAAGGTTTGTCCTCGAATGGGATTTGCATGTAATGTTCAATGATACTTTCCTGTTTTAGGGTTTGTTTCACTAATGAGAGTACTAATCAATTGGATTTTTCCCTTGTGCTTTCGAGTGTAGTACCTTTGGTTCTTTACATTAAGTTGTCATGACTTGTTTATTGTTTTCCCTAAGTTAGTTTTAGCTTTTGCATTTCTTGGATATGATGCTGTGTGATAATCCTTTTGTTTCCCTCCTCGCTTATGGGTTGATTCTTGGTTTCACATTTGATGCAAGAAAATCGACGTGGAGCCAGAAATGTGACACAATGGTCACATGCTGTGGCTATTTTGGATTTGCTAAGTCATGAATTTGTTAGTCCGAAGTTGTTAGTGTAGGAAATTGTGCCAATGATGACTCCATGCGAGGAGAGCAAGCCACGAGTATTTTGTTAAAGATGGTGACTCTTCCATCATGGACGAGAGTCGTTTTTTGTTTTTTGTTTGGGACTATTCACTGTGGGGGCGGTGGGAGAGGAGTTGAATAAGGGTTTCTCAAGTGAAGAGGAGTTGGATGACCGAGAGTTGGTTCCCATTGTAAATAGTTTGTGAGAGCTAAACTGTGTGTTTGATTTTACAATTTAATAGAAGAGTAGTTGTGTGTTGAATGCTCACATTGTTGTTGAATGATTGAATGAATAATTGTCTTTGAATGCCAGAGCTATATTGGCGTTGAAATACTTGAATTAAGCATTAGCTGCCTACGTAGATGTGTTAGCCTGAGCAACGTATGCCGGATTGGCCGATTCTCTGGTCAATCATGTGGAATGCCTAAGTGTGTCATAGAAATCTCGTCGTGCAGGGGATGGACAACCAATATCTCATTTAAGATCTAGATCTACAATCTAGGAGAGTGTTGTTGAGCGGTGAAATGTGGAGTCTGTTGAGGTTGTGAATTTCGTCAAAGACGAACCGGTCAAAATTGCTGGCCGGTCGAGGATGAGCCCGTCGAGAACATGTCGAGGATGAAGCTATCGGGGGTTGCGACCTGTCGACACTGTTAACCTGTCGAAGGTTCACAAGGGAAAGGGATCGTCGAGCAGAATCTGTCGAAGGGTCGACAGAAAGGGGGTTGTCAGACCACGACTAGTCGGAAGCCGACTATTCCAGGTAGCAGGCCATTCAGGGTACTCAGCCACCAACATGTTTTAATAACGAAACAAATATCATGTTTACATGCTACTCTCATGAAATTGTCATAGAGAATTCAATCTTTCCTGTAGCAACTAATGAGTATTCAACACAATTGAAATGCAATGAGATGTGTAAACCAAGCATATTAATCAAACAAGAATATTAAAGGTTGCACCTCAAGATTTATTGACTTTAGGGTTGGAATACCAAATGAGAAGTGTAGTAAGGTAACAACTTAATACATGTAGCAATGTTGCAGGAAAATTATGAACAGGAACATTTTCATGTCATCTCATGGCTTATGATATTAAATGTTATATCTTTGGTACTTTGCTTCAAGCTATCCCGGGTTGATTTTGGTCTTGTTCTAATTTCATTTTCGTTGTTTCTTGGTTGACAATGATGATCTAATAACGTTGCAGATGGATTAATCCTCATTACACTCATGAACACAAGGTTTAGTAATGATTTACATTGATCTAAGCATGACATATTTGAATTTGAACTTTGATTGCATTCTCTCGCTTCTTGCATGAGAATGATAATTTATGGATTTTACACTCTTTTTTTCTCGAATAATTATTGATTTATAGCTTATGTAAGTGAATGGTTTTAGCACCTTTTGAAATCCATATTAGTGTGTAGGTTGTTTAAGCCTCAATCATGGGATTGACAATGTGGAGGCAAGGTTGTTGCTTTCAAACAAAGAACATTCATCAAAATCAAGAGGATGTATGCCAAATTAGTTAGAAGAAATGTACAAAGTGGCACATACACAATTCTCATGGACTGAATTTTTGTTTGGTCTCTCAAATGTCAGCTTTTGATACTTTACATCAAGACTCTCATTAATTGCTCAATTCCATTTGATGGAAACATTCATAGTTTTTTATGATGATTTTGTTGTAATGTCCTTGTTCTTGCATAATATTACCCTTGACCTCATTTGCACATTGGATTGATTATTGGCTTATGTGATATCATGGATTGACATGCTTCAATGCTTACTTTGTGTAGGTCTCTAGACCTCATCTCCATGGGAATAATAATGAAAAGAAAACCACCATGGTAACACTTCAACAAATGGCATGAGAGGTCAATATGCACATGCAAATGGAACAATGCTATGAGGTGCAAGGGAGAGACAAGTAGTGTATCATAACATATGGCAATACTGTTATGCTGCATCTATTATAGAAAAATCATCACTAGGAAACCCATAATACATATCAATGGTGTTGGAAACACAATGACAAGAATGACATGAGTGGCACATAAAATGGTAAAATGAAGGAAACTGTTGAGACCATAGACATGAGTATGGTTTCTAGCATTTTCTAGGAAAATAATAAATCTTATGTCAAAATATTTGAATGAATTTTAATTTAAATGATTTTTCAACTTATGATCTCATTATAAACAAAATTAAAACTAATCATTATTATGGCTTTGGCTTTTCAACTTGTATCTCATTATAAACCCCCAAAAATCCTAAACATTATTATAAAAAGACAAAACCCTAACTATAAACTTGTTATTAATATCGTTCCTATAAAGACAAAACCCTAACTATAAACTTGTTATTAATATTGTTCCTAGTTTATTATAGGATAATATTTATAATAAATTTATTTAATATTTAAATATTAGTAAAAACTCTTAACCTTATCTATTATCATCCAAAAAGTTACTAAAATCTTTAAATTTTATTTAAAAATATTTAATCATTTAACGCAACTATTTTTTATTCCACGAGGCATTGAATTCTGAAGTACTCAAGTTCCACATTACGTTCATGTCTTTTAAGTACTTTATCTTTCATGTAATATATATGATTTTCCGCACAAACAAAGAATCTCATAAACACCTTTACAAATTATCTAATTTATTCAATACCACTTTGAAATATAATATTGAACTCGACCAACTTTCAAGATCGATCATAGTACCAAGTCGACCAATATTTTAACCAATATAAGCCTCGACCATATGTTAAATTCAGCTTAAAATGTCTTGACCTTCTTAAATTTATAAAGGTGAAAACATGAAGTTGGGAAACAATTTTGGCTTGTTTTTGACAAAACAAACTGCAAAATTTTATGTTTTTCAACTTCGACCTCTTCAAACCCATATCTCCCTTAGGAATTTCAACTTGAGGTAAACACAAAGGTTTTACAGAATTGAATTAGCTTTCTACTCGTATTTTTTTTAAAAAATTTTATGGACATATCGTGGGACAAATTTGTTGTCAACATATGGCATATACCTGAAAATTGTAGGTATGGATAATGAGTGACCTGTGTTGACGACGGGTTTTTGATAGATGGTTATTCATTTTAGGGAAAACAATTGTAGGCTCATAATCTACACACACTACACTGGATCCTGGACTATATTTTGAGTTTTTAAGACTTGGGAACTATTTTAAATTATTTATCGAAACAACGTATGTTTAGAAAATGGTGCATTATCGACACATGTTTTTGTCTTGGAATTTTCTTTCAAATGTGACTCTTATCAAACAAACTAAAACCAACCCATTGAAGAGGACACTTCAAGGAACATCCTTGTATTTTTTTTAATTTTTTTGGCTTCGTCATTGTGATGATATTGAATTTTCATTATGACTGATTTTTCAGTCACTTAATTTTTTAATGATAAAGTTTAGTAAAAAAATAGAAAAAAATGGTAATCCTAAATGAAATCGGAAAAAAATTATATTACTAGAAAGTAGATTGAATGATGAATCTATTGGTATAAACTCCGACATGTAATTCTCATGTTTTGCAATGTTCCGACCTTGTTAAAGTGACACACTTCTGAATTCTGCAGACATGGTTCTGGAATTGTTGACCAAAAACTCTCAGCCCATAAAATATCTCAGGCGAGAGATTTAAAATTTCTCGAGCGAGAGGTTTTCCCCGCTCCAAAATTAACCTAGAGTTAACGAAAATTATCGGCTGAAAGATACTTTTAACTCTCGTCCTAGAGTTTATAACACATCTTGCCCGAGAGTTATGTTACACAATGCCCCGAGAATCTTTTAGGGGCCGACACATTAAATTATTTTTTCTCGTGATATTCAGACGGTATGCTCATATTTCTCGGCTGAGAGGTGTATATATAATCTCTCGGCCAAGATACTTTTCTAAATTATTTCATCCGAGGATATTTCAGCCGAGCTTCTGTTTTCAGCCGAGGTTTTTCTTAGCCGAGCATTCTGTTTTCAGACGAGGGTTTTTTCAGGCCTATCCCTTCCAAGAGATACATGGTATGTTAGTACATGTGCAAATTGGTATAAGATAGGGGATTTACACACTTTTGATGATATATTTGAGTGTTTACATCAATTTTTACATAAGTATTTTTTTGATATTATGCATATAGGAACTTGATTATATACATATATATCCATGCATATGGACGCATATGTATATATAATTGGGCATGAAGAACATGATTGTATATCCATGAAATATAATTATATATGGGGCATAAAGAAACTTACATATATAATTATACTTAGAGAAAATTATTTATATGTTTAGGTTGATGGTGATATATCACTTAACCTTGGAATCTTAATCATATTTCTTAAACATGCATAATTTATATCATGTTGAATTGTTGGGAAAATTTACTCATCGTAACTTATACTTAGTAGGAGTAAAGGTAGGAATGAGACCTTGTATTAAAAAAAAAATTACATCTATGGAATTGAGGTCCTTACATTTGGGTCACAGTATAGCTTTTATGGCATATATTATGTGAAGGAGAACATAGAAGTCATTATGGGATAAAGTTATATATTTGATTGATACATAGAATAGATTGTAAGGGGCCCTACTTTTGGTATCAAGTATTCCGCTCCCATAAAAAGATTATTGTAATGGTCCCTACTCTCAATTCTCATATATTTTCATGCATTGGATTTTAGGTTTTTAATTCTTTCAACATGGGAAACCAAAAGAAACATAAAAAAAATATGATCGCACCAAAGGTGATGAAGAGGCAAGGAAAGAGAGGTCCCGTGTTTCTATGAGAATTTAAGAGAAAAAAGAGCAAGGGAAAGAAACGTGGAGGCACATGGCGGTGATGAAGAAATTGAAAGTGTGAATGCACATGGCGGTGACGAAGAAATGCAGAATGTGAATGCACATGGCGGTGATGAAGGAATGCAAATAGTCGAGGATCACGTTGATGAAAGAAGTGAGGAACATGGAGGTGACGAGGAAATGACAAATGTGGAGCAAACTATTGGTGAGTAAATATTTTTTTATATGTTTATAATTTACTTTATAATACTTGAGTATATATATATATATATATATATATATATATTTGATTTGAAAGTGAACAAAATCTTATAAATTTATATTTATTTTTATGCAGGGTTGACATCCAACACACAACATCCTACCACAGTTAGCAATTTACAGAGATTAACTGGAAGCTGCAACAATATTGTCATTGATGATATTTTTTTGGAGAATTCGGATCCAAGTAAAATTGAAGAAATGGGACCGCAGATGCTTGATCGTACAGCTCGTTATAGAGTAGATAAGATAGTCAACAAATATTTTGAAGGTATTTCTGTCATACAAAAGGCTCAAATGTTGCATAAATTGTTAAAGCAAAAATGTCTAAAAGATGCAATTACATTATTGGGCATTCAAAGTGCCAAAGAGGCTACGTCAAATCAGATTGTATCACAAAATATGACCTCAGTCCTTGCATCACTTGCAAAAAAATGATCTCACAATTTCATGGTTGCTCGTAAAGCAATTCTAACAGGGGTTGTGGCAAAAAACACTACAACTAGTTGTTTGTTGTCTACGACTGCAAGAACGTTAAAAACATCAAGAAAAAGTTTATGGAAGCGTAAAAAGATTCGGGTTCAGTTAGATGAGGATGTTGAAGTTTCTTGTTGGGGTGTTATCTGTAGGCAACCTTATCAAGATAGACTTCCGGATAATGTGAGGGACATGGTGAAATATTTTTGGGATGTAAACTCACATGTCTTACCAAATGAAAAGGATATTGTTCGACGTGGTATATCGAAAGGAAACTATGAAACTCATGCCCAACACATAACATCGATCACTCAGGAGGAAATGTTCAAAAATCTCATGGAGAGTAATGGTGATGTGAAGATTTCCCTTAGCACATTTGTGAAGCTTAAACCATGGTATGTTAGGCCCATCATTGTTCGCGACACATGTTGTTGTTGATACCATGTAGAATTCGAATTATATTACGAGACATTTCTAACTTTTGGCATGCAGTGTTGGCCAAACAACCCCCCTCCTTTGACTGTTTGTGAATTTGTATCTAAAATATTATGTGCTCGAGAGAATCATCAAGTATTCTGTAGGAAACAATGCGTTGGAGGTAAAAAATGTGAGGAATTTTGTAATTTGTCCCTTTTTAATGCTAACTACCCCATTGATGCAAACGATCCTCAATTGTCAAATCGCATTGTCAAATGCAAGAGATATGTTTATGTTGACTATACTGCAGTTACAGATTCAATGACAACATCAATAAAGCTTAATTTGGTTGAAAGTGATATCTCTTTGACAGATTTTATGAATTTGTTCAGGGATCAAATATATAAATATATCAAGCAGTCTCACTCAGCACGATGGCAGGACTTACAGTTCAAGCAATCACGAGATTTATTTCCAAAAGGGACAATATTATCCATTGTTTGTTTTGCAGAAAATTACACTTTCACTCCACAAAAGGAGATACAGAGTGAGTATTATCATTCAGATCAGGTATCTATACTTGTGCATATTATGTATAGCCATGCAGAGCTTGATTTCGATGGTTTTGATAGCAATGAAAATAATCGTGAAGTGATTAAGGAGTATCATTTCTACATCAGTGATGATCGTACACATGATACATGTTTTGTCCAGCATTGTTTTGGTATGCTTTTTCAAGAATTAAAAAGAAGAAGGGTCACTTTTAAAGAACATTGGGTGTGGTCAGATGGTTGTGCTGGTCAGTTTAAATCGATACGATCATTCTTATGGTTGTCTCGCCTTCATAGAAACACGGATGTTCGCCACACATGGAGCTTTTTTTAAACGGGACATGGAAAAGGAGAACATGATGGTGCTGGGGCCTGCGTGAAACGTGCACTTAGGAGATATCAAATGAATCATTCTGCTTCTCGCCTTGCAAATTCAAACGATGTTGTTAATTGGTGCAAACAAAATTTGAGCCATGAATTCAATGAAAGGATAGGTAATGTGAGAAGTTTTTTCTGGAATATTGCAATGGGTGATGTTGACAGATCAATGCCATATAATTGTACTGCAATCCAAAAAACAAGGGGCTTACACTCCATTAGGAGTAAGAAAATGGAAAATATACAGGCAATCGAGAAACAGAAGTACTATTGCTTCTGTCTTGCATGTATTGATGATGTAGAGTCTTTGGATGAGTGTCAAAACCAAACTAACAAATTTGTGAAACCATGGAGACACCAAGAATTGACACCATTGACTCCATTTGGAAATATCAATGATGTAGAGCGCCACAATGAAGCGGTTGTGATTGACAAAGATTATGATCGTGTTTCTGATTTGGTTAGAGAAGGCGATGTATTTGCAGTCATTGCAGCGGAAGATCATCCAGAAAATGTGCATTATTATTTATTGAGATGCACTAGGTCGAAAAGCACGTTGATGCAAGAATTTAAAGACCCGTCAAATTATACGTATGCAGTGGGTTCAATGGTTTTAATGGGACATTTCTTTGTAGAAGTAAGGAAACGTAAAGACCATATTCTTTTTCAAGACTACGAGTCAGATGTTATATGTGCTCAATACAATCATTTGGTCATAGCAGCCCGATTGCAATTGAAGACAGTGAAGAGTAGGAAAAATTCCAAGCATCGTCAATGGAAATTGTCGATAGAAGATCATAATGCCATTCTTGAAAATATGCCACTGGCACATTTCATATGATTCAAGAACACATCAAGGTTGATGAATGTTTTCTTTGATTCTAGGGTGGGTGGGTGGGTGGGGCCAAATGAGCTTCCACCTTGACGTGGTTGGCCTTGTCAATAGAGAATATATATAATTCTTGAAACTAAGAGAAGCTCTTTTTAACAACATATCCAATGATAACTCAAGCCTCGTATTGAACGGGCAACTTCACCATTATATTTCAATGATCTCCAATCAACAGGAACATATGTCAATTTCAAGTTGAATTGTCCTTGATGCTAAATTTAATACCATCTACTCCAATATCTCTCATCCATACTTAAATAAAGAAATTTAATTACTTGTCGAAAAATACATCACACCACATCGTTGATGTGATGAGTACAAGAAAAACCCTCTACATGCACTCATACATATAGAAATTAAATAAAAACTATATTTATGACACATAGCAAGTTAGAGGAGGTCAACATTAGGGTAGGATTAATTTTTAAGTAGATGTGGTTGGACCAACTTGATTTCACACAATCACCTTCTAGAAGGAATATGTTTATATCCAAAGAGATGATGCATTGTATTTAACATTCAATCATATCATTGCAAACTTTCTCATAGTGCACCTTATGTTCATTGTGTGGATGGTATCTTATTTGTTTATATTCTTTGATTTCAATTCCAATTTATTTTAGTATTTTTCGTGCAAAGGTAAGTAATATCAAATCATTGTATTTTGCATAAACTAGATCCTCAATCAAGATACGTTCTAGGTACTCATTTCTCTGGAGCTGTTGATCATCTCTTGGGTTTCTAATTTCAATCAACCCATGAAGGACACTTATCATCTTACAAATAATAATAATTAAAATTATTTTTTCTTATTAACTTCAAGAATTACACTTTAAATACATGAATGGTGATGTTAATTAATGTAATGTAAAATTGTTTGAACTTGACGTTCTCTAATCTAATGGGATGGATATGTGTTGTTGCCTATTACAAAAGGTTAATATTATGATAGTACACTCATACCTATGGATGATAAATTACATTGGAGCATTAGGAATTGCAGTCTAGATCGCAACAAAGGGGGCTACTTAGATGGTTGATATAGGGTATTACTAGAACAAATTGGTCACCTATGTTACAGTAACCATCCCTCCATCAATTTGGATCGATAGAGATCCCCATCTGGTATAGATAGAGCTCAGAAACATGTCCAATAAAAAATTCAAAAAAAGGGAAAAAATAATAATACCCTAGAAAAAGTGGACACCAACTTTTCAAATACAACTAAGAGCACTTAAATCTCCAAA
Organism: Larix kaempferi; assembly: GCA_027924585.1. Classification (NCBI taxonomy): domain Eukaryota; kingdom Viridiplantae; phylum Streptophyta; class Pinopsida; order Pinales; family Pinaceae; genus Larix; species Larix kaempferi. The sequence continues at coordinate 24,417,828 of BSBM01000632.1, read as the reverse complement.
AGTTAGTAAATATCCTTGATAACTTTGTTTATGATATAGTTGTAGATAGTACATGTACATTCTTGGATTATGAATGGTTAAAAAAATGAAGAGGTCACCATATAACTCGAATGTTAACAACGGTGTTAATACTTACTAATTAAAAGGGGAAGACAAGTTAATACTTTTTATCACACACCTATAATGTATACAAAACTAAATTTTTATCACACAAGTAGCCTCTTATAGTGTATACACAACAAATTTTATATCACACAACTATATTTTTATCACATAAATCGATATTTTTTATCACACAACTATAGTGTATACACAACTATGTTTTTTTATCACACAACAACTATAATGTATGTAGTGTCGACATACTAAGGGTTAATTCTTATTTAGGATATACGCAACTAGCGTCTTATAGGGTAAAGTAAAAAAATTGTGATTTTTTTGAAAACTGAGGGATATAAAGAAATTGACCTTTTTTTAAACAATATATGTAGTTTCGACATATGGACGGTAAATTCTTATTTAGAATGAGGATGAAGGTAATGTAATGTCACCACTAAAACACTTTGAATATGACACAACAACCTTGTCAGATAATACTTGAAATGTACCATGTATGTGATATTCCGAAACAATATGTGATGCACCATTTGTATATCATCATGCAGAACTAATAATGAACCTTTGGTTGTGAATAATTAACTCATTTATTTCATTAAATGTCAAAGACTCCCTAATGGTAGAAACCCAAATGATGTCGAGCTAGCTAGAAGACTATGTAAGGGTCTCAAATGTAAGATGAAAGTAGGCAGTTAGAAGAAAGAGAATTCTAAGTATTTCATTATGCAGTCTTTCTAAGAATCCATGAAGGGTTTGTTGTTTCAAATAATTCCACGTCTTTCATTATGCTACCAAGACTGAGAATTGGTTACATAGTCATGAGGTGTAGGTAATTGCTTCAATATTTGGGGACTTCAATCATTTCCAGAAATCATTAAAAAGTAGTCACATCGCTGCCCCAATTAAGTGTGCTTTCATGTTGGTATATACGCTTTGTATTACACATTTGATTATCTTTAAAGGTTCCTTCCAAGATTCTATAGGAATACTCATTTATAGATATGAAAAGAGGGAATTTTTGTTGATTTCAAGTGCTAGAAAATGGGTCGAAACCAACCCATATGAAACCCTTAAACCTAACTAATTTCTTGTCACAAATGGTTGTACCAATTTATTTGTATTTATGTTCAAAGGCTGCCATATACTCTTCACAATGTTAACCCTAATGCTACTGTCATATGTTTGAGGAGTCCTAAAAGACTATTGACCAAAGCATGTCAATGCTGCTACAAGGAATGGGGGATATGATTATCTTTTAATCTAGATACTCATGCTCCAAACTTGTTCTTATATCATTGTAAGAGATGTCCCAAATGATCTCCAAGTCATCACTGATATGTTGGTAAATTTCTACTTAGGGTTGCATGATCATCCTCTCAATGGTACCTAAAAATGTTGGGTTTCGACACCTTTAGATACGTCAAGGTATATGATGTTGCAAAACTTCCAAAAAATATGTGTAAACAAGTGCAAACATCCACACTATTAACCAATGGGAGGTCTCCATGATTCTACAAAATCATATCGATCATTGATGAGTGCCCATAAGGAAATGAGGTCGTTTGATTCACTTATTTTCACATTGCAAAGGGGTGTATGTTTACATGATCCTCGATGCATAGAGACAACCCCTTCAAGAAAAGTCACATCTCATGGATATTTTGATAGGTTGTATACTATTGCTAGAACAGTCTTCAGTACTTGTTGCTCTAGGGTATGGGTTGTTGTATCACACATTGTTATTTGAATACTGAAACTTCTGCTCACAGACCAATCATGTGCCACACATTGTGTTCACGACTATATTTTTGGTGATGAAAATGGAGGCTTCCAGGAGGTGATTCAGATCTACCCCAATTATCACCAGTTTTTATCTTTCAAGGGAATGCTTTCTCCAAGCACGTGAAGGGTGTCAAATGTCATTATTTCTAGTGTGCCAATGCTAGGATATTTGGTCATCTTTCAACCCTATATTGAGAAACATTTTTATTTTCTAAAGCAGGGTTGGCAAACATCTTATCCTAACAATAGTTTTATCTTACATAACTAGGTCTTAACCAAAGGTGATTCATTAGACAAGAGGAAAAATGCAATTTATTGCTTAGATGCTAGAGTTTTGGTGTATTGAGGAGGCTAAACAGTCAATACTAATTTAGGCTCCAATGCATGTGCTAAAATTGAACAATGTTTTAAATACAGAAGAAATTGATTATTTGTCAAATTTGATTGAGAAACAAAGAAAAATTCATATGCGTCTAAAGTTTCATGATAGTTATGTAAGGCATCAAATGAGCAGGTAGAGTGGATTTATCTTAATTAGAAACAATAAAAAAATCCTTTCTCAATTATAAACAATAATACAATAAAAAACAATAAGCATATACGTACTGCCAGTCTGCAAAGAAGTATAATTTGTATTCCTCAGGAAATAGTCCATGCACATGTTCATATCAGCTTTAGACCATGATGCAATGGTCATTGAAAGGCCTCAACTTGTAATATTTTTGCACACTAAAGAGCATGTCTTGGAAATATTAAATATATCAGGAAACTGTAGATTTCATACATATAAATTTAAACCATGAAAGATTAGTGAAAATAGTTTCAAGGCAGGGTGGGCAGTGGCCACTATGACAAAGTTCCTGGCAAAAATGCTTCCCACATTGCAACTTTTTCCCATAGGACATTTCACATAAATGTGGATCCCGATCACCTGAATGAGTATTTGAGCCACCTTAATTTGCAAGAGTGCAGCATCTTTCACTGCACTTGTGTCTACCACAATTTTTATTTTGTCCACAAGACTTTTCACACGTGAATTCAGTATTTTCCTCTACGGATAACGTCTTCCAGCAAGGGACTATCTGAGCAAGTTGGAACACTATCCATGCTAACTCTTCCTATGACTTTGCAACTTGGATTTACCACAGGGACAATATTTGACCTTCCCAAGTGATAGTTCACAATCTCCACATTCTCCAGGATGACATCTCTTCTAGCACTTATGATTTTGACAAGAAAGCATCTTCATACACAGGATGAAAGCTGCACAGACTAACAACCGGGGCATCTCCAGTTGGAACCCTGACTTTGTCCAGCAGACAAATCTACACAGGATGGAGCTCCTGCCCATTTCCTTCCACAGTGTAGGTGAAAAATAGCATAACAGCTGCCACAAGATCATAACATGGCCGCAAAACTTGAAATAGGACAGATGACCAGGATTCACTGCAGATGCTGCAAGAGGAAGGAATAAGATTCTCAGGTACTTACGACATATGAGACACAAAATACTATATTCATCCACAAGAAACACATTTAGTTGAAAACATAGAACAAGTATGCAAACAATGCAAGCTTGCACCTGACACCAGTATACAAGGACTTGTTCTATCAATGAACACATACCTTATTGGATCTATTGCAACAATTGTCACTGGATTCCAACAATACAATAGACAATTTGAATTGGTTGTCATAGATGGCTTCATGCAAGCCGATACTGGAATTGTGCGTGGTTTTCTATTTTGGATGCCATGTTTTCTATTTTGGATTAGAAACATTTATTGATGTGCTCAATGATGAATTTGCAAAATCACATTTGCTATCAGTCCTAAAATCAACAACTCGAGCAAATACCTATCACCCTTCTCCTCATTTTATTCAAACTATGTACTCTCTTCATGTCATACCACATTTTATTTTATTTTTTTACTATGCAGAAACATGACACGATATATAATTACTGTTTGCTTTTATCCTTTCATAGATACAGGGAATTTCGAAAGCAAAAAGTGTCTATTCTTCGCCATTCCAAGAACTTTGCGACAAATGCAAACAACTACTTCCCACGAACTCAATGGAATGAACCCTCTGCAAAGAACACACAATTTGCAAATATGAGAACAACATTGAATGTATTCTAGATACTGATGATGAAAGTCTAGAATGTGTGCTCCAAATGCCACATCTTCAGGTTTGTTCTCCAACAATTGCACAAATCTTCCAGGTTTGTTCTCCAGCAATTGCACAAATTAGCAATTGCACAAATTTTCATAATGTCTGTGGTCTACAGGTAACTTTGCTCTTTATAGAATACCCAATCAAATTCTGGTTTCTCTCTACATATGTTCTATGCATTTGCTATAAACAATGTCTCTGGAAAATGTAATATTTTCGAGGTTCACCCCATTGAAATCCTCTGACATCTCCCTCTCATAGGGAGCAAACAACTCCATACACAAATCCTGGAAGATTTCATATGCACATCAGTGATACCATGTCAAATTTTAACACATGATACAAAATATATGTACTCAATAGAATTAATCTTACAAATGTGGATCTAGAAATTAGAATACACCTATAAAACATCATAATTGGATATAACAAAATATGTATTGTAAATTCAAGGGTATAGGCACTACATTCTACAAGAAAGTCAAAATAGTGAACCAAAAAACAACTAAATCTGGACTGACAAAATTCTATAAAGTAAAACAATTGGTTGTTATTTGCACCGATAAAATCACTAACTCTTTTTTACTCTTAATGAAGAATTACAATAATCCTGTTCATAAATATTGATTGGTAGTCTAGTTTGACTTGTAAACAATTTATGTATTGTTTGCAACTAGATACAAGTGCTCATACTGATGGTTGTAAAAAATAGACAAATATAGAATAAGGCCCAAGAAGGAGGGTGCCTCCACCAAATAAGGATAATGATTAAGTATCAAGTCAAAACCACAATGTGTGTCCTCCAAAAATCTCCCAAGTGTAATGCTCCATCTTCAAAGCAAATGCAAGCATCTAACATAGGTTTGGACTCCTTGGATATAGGGTTTGACTCCTAAAATCCTCCAACAACCAACTAACTCCTTAAAGTGTGTAACTAACCATCCAAATTTGTCTATCCAAGAAAGGGTCCACCAAATGTGAAAGGTCCTAATAACATTGGACATTTCCTTTCATCCCTTTTCTATTCATTATTCTAGTTGACACATTGGGAAGAGACCTATCAAAAGCAAGAGAATTTGATTGGATTAAAGGATTGGAGGATTACAAAATTTAATTGGATTAAGGGATTAGGGATGTATTCTTGCCCAAAATTGTTGTTGATGTTGATCTACTGCTAGTTTCAGGTATAGAGATGAGTTTTCAGGCTGTTATGTGACTGATGTTCCATGAAAATACCCAAAAATGTGCCCATAATTTGCATAGCATTTAATATGGTGGATCTTTACTATTGGTTTACCTTGAAATTTGCTAAAGAACTAATAATTAGGGGTGAAAAATTGATATAACCTGCCGAGAGTTGAGATAGATGTTTCATGTTGCCATTTTTCATGCCTAGAATTCTCATGACTTAGCCTAGGATTGGAGTTTTACAGCTGTTAGGGCATGTTGCTATAAAGAAATAACCCTACTCATCACCGAGACATGGAAAATGTCATTTTCACCACAGACTCTCCTATATTCATGCCCAAAACTTATGCATTAATGTTTTTCCATTGTTGTATGGATGCTTATATCTGCTTCTTTCATGGAAAACCTTGCCTAGATTTGAGGATTAGGGAATTTTGTTGCGGGCATTAAGCTCAGAACACAATATGAAGACTGTTAACTTGTGAAATTATGCCCATAAATCTGATTGGGTGCTTAGAGGTTTCTCAAAATGGAGAAGTAAGGCTGTTGATTGTTGTTACCATGCCCATAATTTCTTACACTCAACCCAGGTCTGATATTTTGGTTTTTAACTATTTTTTGGGGGCAGAGAAGTGCAAGTACAATGATTCTAGATGCATGCACAACAATGCCTTTATTTCTAGTAATAACTCCTAACCCTAGTGTGCCTTCCTTGCACGGATAAGCAACCCAAAGCAAGTGCACGTGTATTGGATATAGACTGAGGTATGCAAGCATGCATCCTCATAGAGATCTTTTCCCTTAATTAAGTTGGGACAATAGGCTAAACTAACACTTATTCCAGGTATTATGTTCTTCATCTAACCTTGTTTCTTGAAAGTTTCAAATGCCGAAAAATCTGGGATTGATGCGGGGATAAAATCAACATCATAAAACTCAACACTTCCATCTGAGGTCTGTTATCTTTGAAAGCTAAAGATATGCCTCTAAATAAAACATATATCTCTACTTTTAAATAAATTCCATAAATATCATTAATAAACCTTGTGACAGTCCTTTCGAACCAACAAAGAAGACTCCAACATTGTGTGTAACATTCCCAATAACATTGATTTGGTCATCGTTGCTTATTGTCTGGGAAGCAGGTAATGTAACAATGATGACATTATGAGAAAATTCATAGAGTGAAACTCCTTTGCCTCAGATATAAGTAGAAATCTCTGAATAACTAATTTGAATACTCTGTCAGCAATTAATCCTAGGAAAACTATTTGAAGTAGACTAGAAAACAACGCAGAAAACTATGCGGCATCAGAACTCAAAAATTTAATGTGCTTTAAAGATGACAATTGCTAGACTATAGAGAAGTATTGAATGTATACATGAAATTTCTAACTTATATTTTCTACAAGTTCTAATGCAAGGTCCTTCGCAACATCACCATCCTGGTAATGTATTGAACCGATTAAATTACTAAATTTATCAACACCTTCTAACACGATCCGAACCTGCACACATGGATAGAATGTTTAGATATCAACCAAAGAATCAACACAGGTGAACAAAAAACCAAAAAATAGAACTAATTTGAAAGAATCTACTCAGAATTCAAGTCATTAACTAACTCACATCTCTATTTAAAACTCTAGTTTCAGTGAAATGTTTTGCCTCTCTAGGATGTGGATCTGGCAGAACTTCAGCAGCAACGGCTGTACATGCAACAAAACTCTATGCAGTTGTTAAAGATGATGGAGATTCAGCTTCCCCAATAGTTTCATCTGAAACTATTTCAGTGGGTGCTGGGGTCTCTGCTGCGGCTAGTTTTCTTCCAATAGATGGACACTTTATATCAAACAGACCAATAATAAATATAAATACAAAATGAATTAGAGACTACTGACTTGGTATATATACATAGTTCTAGAAAACTCATTTCTAAATATTAATACACAACAATATACACCAAATGCCTCACCTGGAACCCTACCATGAAAACTTGCACAAACTGAAATGTAGGGAGTAAATAAACCCGTATTGTACTTCCATCTCGAACTTGCTCCACAAGAGCTTCCATAGGTTTTCCTTTATTTGCAGATAAGAGGGAGATTGCATCTAAGTTGCTTGGATCTCCTATAGCTGATGGAGGCAAGTCCCGAATAGATGCCTCTGAAGCACCAAGTGTCTGTCACAAACACACCTGATGAATTGTCCCCGATATCTTTGGTCTTATGTAGTAAAAATTGTTCCAGAAAGGATTGTAGCAAAACCACACATCTCAGTGATAATTTGAGATGGATCTTGCTTGTCCCAGTCTTGAAATAACCAAGCAAAATTCTAATCAATTGTTGTGCTTTAGCATTAATAAACAAGCAAAACATAAAAGCATTATGAAAGCTGATCAACCTCATCTGTTGCTGTAGTAGGATGATATTGACACATGGAAAAGCAGATAAAAAATGACATTGATAATCATCCAGGGTGAAAAATATCATAACAGCTACCACAAGACCATAAAATGGTCGCAAAACTTGCAATAGGACAGATGACAAGGATTCACTCGAGATGCTGCAAGAGGAAGGAATAAGATGATCAGATATGTGAGTAACCACACAGTGTCTAACCATACTTGACAAAAACAAAAGTGATATTCCAATACCTGCCATAACCAAATAATTTGATCACCAGTAGCTCAGTCACAAGGAAACTATGTTCAAGTAAACAAAAATGATCGTTCAAGTAACCAAAAATGATCGTCATGCCCTTGGTCATTTCTTACTATTGCAAAAAATGGTGACAATTGATTTACAAGTAGAGCAGATCGATCTCAACCTTCGGACTAGAACACCAATGGCTCTTGGGTTTCTGTGGGATGCAAAGTCAAAAGGATGAAACGAAGGTCACATGATTCACAAGACTTTAAAAAACACAACACAAATATTTTCTTTAAGGAAGGTCACATTCTCATCATCTAGGTTTCGAATTTTGCATGGATTTCAATTCGAAAAAGGACATCTAAAAGACCAATCCCTTGTTGCAAAATATTTAAAATATAAAACAAATCTTGAAAAAATATTGAAATCACCAATTGCTTATCATTGCCTCATAAACATACGCACATCTCCTGACTATTTTGAACACATAAGAAAGGATGTGTGTGCAATGATATGGCAACTTGGTCCTCCAACAATCTTTGTAACTTTTACCAATGTTGAACATCTTTGGGCTCCTTTGTGCAATCCATTACAAGAAACTAGAAACAAGTCTTTTGGAAAATTTGATAAAGCAAACTTTGATGAAACTCTTGAATCATTGATAAGACATCATCCTATCATTTGCAGTTGCTACTATAAGCATAGAATGTCAAAACTATGAACTATAATGCTAAACAATAATGAGTTGTTCAGATACATAGAAGACTATTTATTTATCACTGAACCAAAGCGTGTATGACAATTGCTTGATTTGATGCAATCTGGAGGCCATCCAACAAGCATTGAAAATATGGGCTAGTTCTTGGCACTGATGCAAAAGGATGTATAACTTTTGACAATCATAATACTGGAGAGCGGGGGACCAAATATCCATGCCCAATCCCTCCAAAATGGACCCAGTATGGCAATATTCATTTTGAACACATTTTCCTAAAGGATTAGCCCTGTTAACCCCATTTTGTATGGGTGTCCACTTTCATCACAATCTCATTAGGGGGTTATGTGTGGTAGAGATTGGATGGCTTGTGTTCTTGATTCTAGACATCAAATAGAAGCATATGATGCATTTCCATATCTATGTGCAGAGGAATTTGTGTTTGTAGCAGGGAATATTTACTAATGGCATTTTGGATAGAGCATAGGAGGAAGCATTCCCTATTTAATATGACCCGAAATATCATATAAAATGGAATTTATTTCATCCTTTCTGGTGGAAGAGTTGGATTGTCAAGTTAATGGAATCCCTAGCGTCATCATATTTCATAGGTTTTTGAAGATTCTTGTAGCAATGTTAGAACATGATTAATGGCAACCAATGGTAGGTACATATTATGGATAATTTTACTTTCAAATAGGAGCAAAGCTAGTCATGCATGTGAACTAATGCAACAAAAAACAACATTTAGACCTAGAACCTAAGTTGAAGGAAGTCCCCTCTTTGCAGTGTAGCCTTTCTGGTCCTTCCCTCTTTGTGGTGTAGTTTTTCTAGGCATATTCTTTGAAGACATATATGGGTTGAATATACTAAGATCCATAGAAGAATATGGAGTGGGGTTCGAATCGAGCATCAGGAAGATGAGATTGCTCATAGATTTTATCAGCACACCTTTCACCAAGATTGTATGATCACTCTGTCATTGCCAAGAATGTGTGTGCCTACTAATCTTAGTGTCAAATTTGGTAGCATAAAATTAAAGAGAGTTGCTACATGTTGACCAACATCTAAAATGAAAAATGTGATAGTAAAACAAGTCATGTTTCTCTGAGGTAACAAATTAATAAACAAGGCTAGCGAGTAAACATCTACTCAAATTGCTTACAACAATGCATGATTTCCTACCTTGCAATTTCTTAAATGTGCTAGTAACTTGAAAGCAAATTTACATATGAAAATCCAACAAGCAATGTAAATGTAAATATGAAAATCCAACAAGTGTGAGGTGTCATTAAAGCTAATTCAAGTTGCAAGTGTGAGTTGTGTACATTGGGAGCTATTTTGGCTAGTCTTCTAGGCATGAAAAAACCCTAATCTCAGAATCTGGGCACAAACAACCATTTTTAACAGTAAAAAATGCACAGAATACCATGAATATAAATTCAGTATTATGTATATAACACAGAATACGCATAAAAACAGGAGGTAAACCTTTTAAGCTAAAGCTAAGACCAATGATTAGAAGACATGAAATAGGAATATCCATACTTGTGTCCCTGGTGGAAATTGAGAAACTACAATTTCCTCAACATGCGTATTCGTGCCACTAGCCTCTGTTTCTGACCGGTCAATAAAATCCGTATCATCAAAGTTGTCATCATTCATGAATCTGGTATACTGCATAAATTCCATATAATTTATAAACATTAGATTTGGAGAATAAAAAAATTAGATTTCATATAATAAATTGAAAAATATTATTGCATACTTACGTACATTGCCTCTGCTTTGATTTGTTGATGTATATGTAACTTCGGAATGTATTTCACATATATGTATATTGTATTCCTATAGAGATGTTATTATTCCTCTATACGAAAGTGTCATTATTTATATTGTAAGTGTCGTAACTTATACTTGATGGGTTATTAGACCACCTTGTTTGGGTTCGGCCCTGTATAAGTCATGTGGGTCAAAGGGTTATTAGACCACCCTATTGGGGGTCGGCCATGTGGGTCGAAGGGTTATTAGACCACCCTATTGGGGGTCGGCCTAGTCAGTATTATGTTATGTGGTTAAGTTCGAGCCTACATGAGTTAGGTAAAAAGGCAAGTCAAGTCAAGTATAAATAGAGTGTGGGAGGCACTCTATTTACTCACTCACTTCTCACACATGCTCTCAAGGAGGAGAGGCGCACTTATGGAGGAGGAGGATCTGCTTCTAGGTTATGGCTATCTCTCTTGGTTGGTTGTATCATTGCTCTATCTATCTCTGAGGAAGTTATTGGGGTTTTTCACCTTTATGGTTTTCCCCAAGTAAATCTTTGTGTCTCTTGTGTGCTTGCATTATTGTCTCCATGATTGATATGCTGTAGATATGCTGTACATGTTGTTCTCTCAGTTAAGATCCTAGATCATATTGAAGTAAATTCAGAAAATTTAACATGGTATCAGAGCTAGCCTGAAAGAAGGCATGATATGGCATGTATAACACTTGTTGCACTTACGATGCTAGGGCTTGATATAGCAAAAACCAGTCATCGTAGCACTTTCCCTATAAATCCGTTTTAGCGAAGTTTTCGGATCTGAAATTGTTACAGGATGAAGATTAAATCTCCAGGTACCTTGTGTCCAAAGGACAACCTCTAATTCGTTGTACTTTGTGATTTATGATCTGTACAATATAGGATTTCTGCCTCTTCCAGATCTGAGTCAAAATCAGGTGACCTTGGGACAAAGGTCATAACTTGGGCTAGGAAGATCCAAATGAAATTTCGTAAAAAGTGACATATAGTACACAGACTTTAATATCTCAGAAAAAAATTTCAGAGGCCGAAGTTGAACCAGTGACACGTGGCACGCCGTACAAGTGCGCTCTCCTGTATTATCCCATAAACTGGTCACATTGCGACACTTGGCATAAATCTCTCTCAGAGAGTCCAATTGAGGTCAGACCTGTCAGGATGGAAAGATAACAGGACAAGCTATCTCAGGAAACGTTTTCAGAGGCCGAAGTACAAACAGTGACACGTGGCACGCCGTACAAGTTCGCTCTTCTGTTTTATCCCAAAACAGGTCACATTGCGACATTTGGCATAACTCTCTCTCAGAGAATCCAATTGAGGTCAGAACTGTCAGGATGGAAAGGTAACAGGTCAGGCTATCTCAGGAAACGTTTTCAGACCCTGTGGATCAAAAATTTCGGAGTTACACCAGAAACAATCAAGTACATATTTCTGTCAAAACATAATTTTTTTTTGGTACCTTCATTCATGGCTTCTGGAATTTAGGGCTTTGGAGAAAATGGGAATTTTTGAAATCTGTGACCATGGCTGGAAGCTCCTCAGAAAAATAGAAGCTTAGAGCTTTGGATCAAATCTTTTTATTGGGCAGAAGAGTGGGCTTCATCAAACCCCAGTTCAGGGTCACGTCTAGTGAATCCGGAAGTTTCAAAGGCAAAATTGAGGAGTGAAACTTTGCAGTTTTCAAATTCTGAATATACCAATTTGATCAGTTGATCAAGGCGCATATTTCTATCCTTTCGGAAGTTTGAAATTCAAAGTTTGAATTTTTGGGGTTTCTCTGACAAACCCATATCCAGCTCCAGGTCCAGTTCTTGCAAATCAAGTGGATTGGGTTAATCCTAGAAGAAGATGGATTGATCATTTGCATGAGTGAAGAAGTTCCTGTTTCAGAGGGAGATGAGGCTAAGGCCTTACATAAGAAGATTACAAGTGATCTCGACAGGTATGACTCATCGAGGTATGTTTCGATATTTGTCCATGATTAAGTTTATGGTATGTTTGTCTTCATGTTATTACGGTTAGTACAATTTTGATTTTAGATTTGTCGAATCACCTTAACAAAATTATGAATGCATGATAGAAGATATTCATTGGTTAGGGTGTTGACACTTATGATTGTACTAATGCATTATGGTGTTGTATGAGGTTTATGTTGTCTACTAACATGAAAGGTACACCAAGAAAGACAAATCATGTTCTGGTCCAAGAACATATGATCATGATAACATGAGGACAAAGATTCATCCATTGTCATGGATCTCATAGAAGATCCATTTACGAGGTATGTATAACTTGATTTTGTAATAGTTAACCTATGAGATATACAAGTTACTAGCACAAGTCATTGAAGAAGAACAAGAAGACATCATGTGAGTATGTTAGACATAAATAGCTAGCATGCTAATCCAGGTATGTTTTTCCTATATCAAGATAGAATCCTACCTTGTGTTAGGATCTTATACTGTTGTTGATAATGATTATTCATGAAGCCATAAGTTTGAATAATCATGGTTGTATGCATATTATGTTTCTTACCATAATTGATGATATGACTAACCAGAAGAATCATGAAGGTATAGGTTTGAATAATCACAAGTTTTATGCATATTATATCTCTTATCTTGTTTGATGATTCAACTAATCCGAAGAGTCATAGGTTTGAGTAATTATAGGTTTAGACATGTTATGATTTGACTAACCTTAAGAATCCTACATAAACCTTGAAAGCTAATTCTTGTTATTTTCTGTTTGAAATGATCATGACTATACATGCTTGAGATTATTGTGTTTTAATAGTATACTAATGAATGTATGATTTTATATGAGATCACAAGGATAACACACTCATGATACTAATAAGCATGCATAGGGACCAACGATGAATATGAGTTCAAGAACAGGTAATCCAGGAAGCAAAGATCAAGAGGGAGCACACTCCCGTTGTTCCTGCAAGAAAGCAAAGGAACACACTTCAGTAGTTTCTGCAAGGATGCAGATATTCAGAGAGAGTTGACCATCTTTCCACAACAGAAAGGTGTAGAAGAAGCTACTTCAGATTAGGACTCCAGCAGCTCCTGTAAGGAAGCAAAGACTCAGAGGGAGTCCACCCAACGAACAAACAAAGATAAGTATTTTAATTTCTTGCATATTTGTCTGTTTAAATAAAATTGTTCAATGATGTATATGCTCATGTTCCTAGACTTAGGATATGTATTGTGCATATTAGAATAGTTGCATTGATGAACAGTATGCTACTAATATACATGGGTAAGTGGCCTATGGCACTGTACAACATTCCATTGCTACTTATCTAGAATGAAACCTCTTTGCTGACATGTTGGGAGTTGTGCACACTCTTAACAATGTTCTGGTAGAGATTGGAAGGCATCTAGAAAGTTATGGAATATGGATAAATGTTGTATTGAAGCATTGGCTAAAGATAATTGCATGACTGTATGACATATTTCTTTATGTGTAAGAATTTGTTCTGAAAACTATGGGATGTTTTTCTAATCATGCAATTTAACTTGTTGTGTAGGAAAGATCATATGCCATCTCCTTCAAAAGAAGAACTACAACATTTGTTCCAACAACAAAGATATCTATTGAATATATTGAAGATACCAAGATCTGGGATGAAGAAATGGAATGCCATGATCCGTCGATCATGAAGAATGATGTTTGGGTTGCAGTCCCAAGACATGAAGGGAAGTTTGTTATGACTTCCAAATGGAACTATCTGATCAAGCATATTGCAGATGGCAGCATTGAGAAATATAAAAGTGATGAAATAGAAGATGCACCAAATGGATTTTAAGACAGCATGGTGTAGTCAGATATGTGTGCAAAACTTGGTATGGTAGGATAGACAGCTTTCTATCCAGTTTGGGCTTTACCAAGAATAAAGCGGATTCCAACCTTTTCTACAAGGTTGAGGAAGGGAATCCTGTGATTCTACTCTTGTATATGGATGACTTGTTTGTAACAAGAGATGATAGATTGATTGCTGACACGCAGCAGAAGCTTGCTGCCGAGTTCGAGTTACTTGGGAATGATGCACTATTTGTTTTTGGCATGGAGGTGTGGCAGAGTGATGGAATCTTCCTTGGACAAGGGAGGTATGCAGTAGAGATCCTGAAGAGGTTCGGGATGATGGACTGCAAGGCTATGGCCACACCTATGGCATTGAATCTGAAGCTTCTATGTGATGCTTCATCTGAGCTAGTTGATGTCTCCATGTATTGTCAGATGATTGGGTCCTTGATGTACCTGATGAACACGAGACCAGATATTTGCTTTGCTGTGAACACATTGAGCCAGTTCCTGACGGATCCGAGGAGTGTTCACCTGGTTGCTGTAAAGCATGTTCTAAGGTACCTGAAGGGTACAGTGGATTATGGGCTCAGGTATGAGGTGAATCAAAAGTTTAACCTGCAGGGTTATGTTGATTCAGATTGGGCTGGCAGTGCTGCAGATAGGAAGAGCACATCTGGGTGTTGCTTCAGTATGGGATCAGGTGTGATCTCTTGGTTTAGCAGGAAGCATTCCTGCGTAGCACTGAGTACAACTGAGGCAGAGTATGTTGCAGCCTGTTCAGCTAGTTGTGAGGCAGTATGGATACGGAAGCTACTGTCTGAGTTATTTGATCTCCCGTTGGAGGCTACTGGTATCTTTTGTGATAACCAGAGTTGTGTGAATCTTTCCGAGAACCCAGTGTTTCATGACAGGTCGAAACACATAGAGATCAAATATCACTATATCAGGGATATGGTGCAGAGAGGAGCTGTGAAGCTCCTGTATGTTGCGACGGACGAGCAGATTGCAGATGTGCTGACGAAGCCACTAGCCAGGGTGAAGTTCGAGTACTTCAGAGAGAGGCTTGGCGTTCTCCAGATCGAGGACACTTCGAGGAAGAAGTGATGGACACATTTGCTGAAGCCATTCCAAGCATGTTGGAAGGAGGATCCTTCACATGGATGTGGATGTAAGCGCTGGATGATGAGCATCAGGATGATGTTCTGGTTTCTGCTTGGATATGATCAGTTGGATCATTTTTATGTATGTATGTACGCATCATGTGGATGATGGATATGATCAGTTGGATCATTTTATGTATGTATGTACGCATCATGTGGATGCTGGATATGATCAATTGGATCATTTTATGTATGTATGTATGCATCATGTTGGATGCTTGGACCATGTATCTGTATATGTATCAGGTGGATACATTGTGTGATTAGGTGGATCATGTATGGTGATATATATCATGTATTTGTATTTGTATCAGGTGGATACATTGATGATCAGGAGGATCATGTATGGTGATATGTATCGAGTAGATACTTGGTATGCATCAGGTAGATGCATTAATGATCAGGATGATCATAGATGACGAGCTTCAGGATGTTGCTCCAGATGACATGCAGCAGGATGTTGCAGTGATGATCAGGATGATCATAGATGACGAGCTTCAGGATGTTGCTCCAGATGACATGCAGCAGGACGTTGCAGTGATGATGATCAGGATGATCATGGATGCATCAGGATGATGTATGGTGAGTATCAGGATGATACTCTATGGCCGTGGATCAGGTTGTGCAGATGAGCATGTAATAGCGCCCTGGGAGATTTGCAGATGGTCTTTCGAGGTTTTTCCTATGGCATGTAATATCGGTGCCCTGGGACATCTGGCAAATGCTCTTTCGAGGTTTTGCTCTGGGAGGACATGTAATAACGCCCTGGGAGATCTGCAGATAGTCTTTCAAGGTTTTGCCTATGGCATGTAATAGCACCCTGGGATATCTGGCAGATGCTCTTGCGAGGTTTTGTCCTATGGCATGTAATAGCGCCCTGAGAGATCCGATAGGTTGGGCTGTGTGCCCGTAATCAGTCCTGGGATGCTCTTGCAAGGTTTTGCAATGACCACATGTAATAGCGCCGAGGGAGATTTCAGGTCGGAGTTGTCTACCCGTAACATCCTGAGATGCTCTTGCGAGGTTTTGTGGTGGACCACATGTAATAGCGCCCTGGGAGATTTCAGGTCAGAGTTGTGTACCCGTAACATCCTGAGATGCTCTTGCGAGGTTTTGTGGTGGGGTCACATGTAATAGCGCCCTGGGAGATTTCAGGTCGGAGTTGTGTACCCGTAACATCCTGAGATGCTCTTGCGAGGTTTTGTGGTGGACCACATGTAATAGCGCCCTGGGAGATTTCAGGTCGGAGTTGTGTACCCGTAACATCCTGAGATGCTTTTGCGAGGTTTTGTGGTGGGGTCACATGTAATAGCGCCCTGGGAGATCCTATAGGTAGAGCTGTGTGCTCGTAACAGCCTGGGATGCTCTTTCGAGGTTTTGTGACGCACGTAAAAGTCCTGAGGATTCCACAGTATGGCCAGTGATGACAAAGACCTGCAGGTGGTGGGCCTACATCCAGTATGAAAAAGGACTGGCTCTGTAGAACTTCCTATGACGAGTAGATTCAGAGATTGATTGAGATAGCAGCAGCAGTGACGATGATGATGACTCGATGACGATTATCCAGTGACGATGATCCAGAGAAGATGACTTGTGCTAGAAGAACTGTGCTGAGAAATACCTTCCTAGTTAAGAGGGAGTGTTGATGTATATGTAACTTCGGAATGTATTTCACATATATGTATATTGTATTCCTATAGAGATGTTATTATTCCTCTATACGGAAGTGTCGTTATTTATATTGTAAGTGTCGTAACTTATACTTGATGGGTTATTAGACCACCTTGTTTGGGGTCGGCCCTGTATAAGTCATGTGGGTCAAAGGGTTATTAGACCACCCTATTGGGGGTCGGCCATGTGGGTCGAAGGGTTATTAGACCACCCTATTGGGGGTCGGCCCAGTCAGCATTATGTTATGTGGTTAAGTTCGAGCCTACATGAGTTAGGTAAAAAGGCAAGTCAAGTCAAGTATAAATAGAGTGTGGGAGGCACTCTATTTACTCACTCACTTCTCACACATGCTCTCAAGGAGGAGAGGCACACTTATGGAGGAGGAGGATCTGCTGCTAGGTTATGGCTATCTCTCTTGGTTGGTTGTATCATTGCTCTATCTATCTCTGAGGAAGTTATTGGGGTTTTTCACCTTTATGGTTTTCCCCAAGTAAATCTTTGTGTCTCTTGTGTGCTTGCATTATTGTCTCCATGATCGATATGCTGTAGATATGCTGTACATGTTGTTCTCTCAGTTAAGATCCTAGATCATATTGAAGTAAATTCAGAAAATTTAACATGATTTTGTCCAGCGATGACTCGCTTATAATGATCTCTACAGTACGTTGCATACTGCTGAAGCTCTAATCAAGTCATGCTACTCAAGCGATCATCAGAATAATCATCAAATGGGATTTCATCCATACTGGTTGAAGATGACAAAGTATTTATGCCGATTTCCACCCCTGGCAATGCAGCCCCAACACGCTCTCTTGTCTCTTCTCTCACCCCTCTTTCTATTTGGGATGTCATTTCCAACTCCTATGGCAAAGAAACGACTCTAGGATGTGGCTGTACTAACCGAGGCATCAGACGCCTATACTGAACATCTCGTTGTGCATCAGGTCGTTCATATGTACGACCTTTACCAGCACCATAGAAACTGGATCCCGTATCTATATAGTCAAGGTCCATGTGAAATCGGAACTTTGCAATCAGTATCTTAACAAAATACTGAGGAACCTCGTCATTATTAGGGAACTTCCCATATGCACATAGGAACCTGGAATAAATATGGGGTGCAATCAGTGAATCATTGAATATTGCGACCTTTAGACGTTTTTTGTCTTCAGGTCGCAAGTCAAAACATGAAAAGACCATTTCTTTTGTGACAAGTTTTTTTATTTCTTCAAACTTGTGGCGACCCATCAGTGACAACCGCCTCCTATGCATCATGTCATGAAAAATATGGTTTGATGGTCCAACCCCAAGATATGTCTCGATCAAACTATTTAGATTGTGCAAAACAATCTGGAGACACTGTTGAGAACCAAAAGAGATATTTGAAGTGTCAAGTTCTGCCTGCAATCTCAATGAATGCTCCTTCATCTCTTCCAGTCAACATAGCGATGTTGTCTTCCCAAGGAGTCTCCTCGATAGCATCTCTAGGATGACTGTAAAGAGGATCATATCTTTCATTGAGAGCATACTGCTGCACCCGATGACCTCTCCTTCTCTAAGGAGGTGGATTAGGATCAGCAACAGCAAACCCTGTAAGAAGTAAAATGCATGTGCAAGTATTAAAGACTATATATATAATTTGTCAATCAAATTATAAACATTTAAATAAAATGTGTTCATTTTAAATACCTGATGGAACCTCTGCATTATCATGAACATGGTGAGAAATAGAAATAAAGTCTTCTGAACCATCATTATTATTAGAATGTCCGGAAGCCCCTATAGGAAACCAAATATTGGCAATCACATGTAAGTTTATAGGAAAAATCATGTAATTTTTCACAAATAAAACAGTCATGTCAAACAAAAATTCTAGTCAAACTGTATGTAAACAATCTCTACCTGGCGATGGCATATCTGAAGAATAAGACACTAAGGGTGCCATCTGTGGTTGTCCAACGGCCCTTGTAGACCCACCCTCAGATAGACGTCTATCATTTTGAGAGCCACCACCTGTGCACAACAAGATATTAGAAAGATCTGTGTAAAAGAAGTTTTATGTTTATATAGACTTGAGCGTGAATTGAATGACAATTGAATTTACCTGACGATGACCTCAGGGAGTGAAGCTGCATACTAGCAAAGATTGCTTCACCCTGAAGCTGTGAACCTGTGCCTGATAAGAATTTTCCGCAGATTAATAAACATGTCAAACAAGAATTCTAGTCAGAATGTATGTAAACAATCTCTACCTGATCATGGTGTATAAGACACTAAGGGTGTCCTCCGAGTTTGTCCACCGGTAGTTGTAGACCCCTCAGACGAATGTATGTCATTGCGAGAGACACCACCTGTGCACAACAAGATCTAAGAAAGATGTGTAAAAAAATCTTTATGTTTATATAGACTTCAGCATAAATATAATAACAATTGAATTTACCTCACGATGACCTCACGGAGTGTTGTTGCATAGAAGTCAAGATTGCTTCACCCTGAAGCTGTGAATCTGTGCCTAATAAGAATTTTCCACAGATTAATAAACATCTCAAACAAGAATTCTAGTCAGAATGTATGTAAACAATCTCTACCTGGCGGTGGCGTATGAGACACTAAGGGTGCCATCTGTGGTTGTCCAACGGCCCCTGTAGACCCACCCTCAGACAGACGTCTGTCATTTTGAGAGCCACCACATGTGCACAACAAGCTCTTAGAAAGATCTGTGCAAAAGAAGTTTTATGTTTATATAGACTTGAGCGTGAATTGAATGACAATTAAATTTACCTGACAATGAACTCAGGGAGTGAAGCTGCATACTAGTCAAGATTGCTTCACCCTGAAGCTGTGAACCTGTTCCTGATAAGAATTTTCCACAAATTAATAAACATGTCAAACAAGAATTCTAGTCATAATGTATGTAAACAATCTCTACCTGGCGGTGGCGTATGAGACACTAAGGGTGTCCTCTGAGTTTGTCTACCGGTAGCTGTAGACGCCTCAGACAGACGTCTGTCATTGCGAGAGACACCACCTGTGCACAGAAAGATCTTAGAAAGATGTGTAAAAAAATATTTATGTTTATATAGACTTGAGCATGAATTGAATGACAATTGAATTTACCTAACGATGACCTCAGGGAGTGGAGCTACATACTAGCCAATATTGCTTCACCCTGAAGCTATGAACTTGTGCCTGATAAGAATTTTCCACAGATTAATAAACATTTCAAACAAGAATTCTAGTCAGAATGTATGTAAACAATCTCTACCTGGCGGTGGCATATGAGACACTAAGGGTGTCCTTTGAGTTTGTCCATCGGCAGTTGTAGACCCCTCAGGCAGACGTTTGTCATTGCGAGAGACACCACCTGTGCACAACAAGATCTTAGAAAGTTGTGTAAAAAAATATTTATGATTATATAGACTTCAACATAAATTGAATAACGATTGAATTTACCTGACGATGACCTCACAGAGTGTTGTTGCATAGAAGTCAAGATTGCTTCACCCTGAAGCTGTGAACCTGTGCCTGATAATAATTTTCAACAGATTAATAAACATGTCAAACAAGAATTCTAGTCAGAATGTATGTAAACAATCTCTACCTGGAGGTGGCGTATGATACACTAAGCATGTCCTTTGAGATTGTCCACCAGCACCTGTAGACCCCTCAGACAGACGTCTGTCATTGTGAGAGACACCACCTGTGCACAACAAGATCTTAGAAAGTTGTGTAAAAAAATATTTATGATTATATACACTTGAGCATAAATTGAATAACAATTGAATTTACCTGACGATGACCTCATGGAGTGTTGTTGCATAGAAGTCAAGATTGCTTCACCCTGAAGCTGTGAACCTGTGCCTGATAAGAATTTTCCACAGATTAATAAACATGTCAAAATGTGTCAAACAAGAAAAATATATTTCAGATTAACAATTGAATATACCTGACTGCATCACATGTCTTTGTCTAGCACTGATGGTAGATGTCTCTGGACGATCCATGTGTCCTTGTTAAGACAAAATGAGAAATCAACCTGGTTAATCATAAACTTAGAGATGTAGGCACATGAAATGCAACATTAGAACATTAGAAACATGGTACTATCTATGTTTCTCTCCACCTCAATCCAATCTCAATTCCCATTGTAGCTACACAGTTGGACAAGCACGACGACCTAGGATTCAATGGAAAAATGAAAAATTATATGTCCAATAATACCATTTTTGTGAAGGCACAAGATGCGACAAAGTTGGCTAGATACTCAAAAGAAAGAGCAACAAATGAAGGTAGAAACCCACTACCTCCTCAACCTTCTTGTGACATATTGAAGAAGGGAAGTAATGAGAAAGTCTTAAAGACTCATCTTCCACCAGCATGTAGAATAAGTGGCAAACTAATCAACCATAGAAAGATTAAGAAGACCAAGAGGCATACATTAGGCAAGACATCCCTGATTTGTCACTGCTACAAGAAGAAAGGCCATAGAGCTGCTAACTGTTGGTATTCAAAATCATGTTCATTTTATGGAAAGAAAGTTCATTATATGGATTCTTTTTGGGAGAAGCAAGACGTCTACAAGGATCCATATTCATTTTAGAGGAAGGATGGAAAGAACACTTCTCCAAACCATCCAATTGGAAGTATACCATCAGGTGCACCTTACATGAATCCTTGTATTTGCACTCATCTATACTAAACAGGTACAAGTTATATTCAAGTTTTTTTAAGACTAAAAGTTATTCATGGCACTTAAGCTTTATCTATGTTTTCAATTTCAAGAGACAACTTAATTGGAGTAAATGAGTGCTAAATGGGTTGTTTCTAATGCACAGAGAGTTTCAATGCTACATAATTTCAAGGTCTCATCATTGACATAAAAAATTGAGAAAATAACCAACTCAATGGAACAAGTTATATTTGTTGTTGCAATAATTGCATTGTTGATTGCAAAGATTCCATGTAGCTATTGGCATATGGGCATATTTTGCATTTCACAATATGGCAAGTAGATCTACAATATGAAATGCATGCATCTTTGGCATTGTGGTAAAAATATATTGTGATCGATGCAATCTTCAAGTCATATGACCAAATTGCAAATATATTTAATATTGTGATCAATGCAATCTTCAAGTCATGACCAAATTGCAAATATATTTAATATTACAGTGCGATCCTGTAAGATTTATGAACATTTTGCAACATCTAGAGCTGTATGCAATAATCAAGTTCCATGATCAAATTGCAAACATACTCAATACTATAGTTGATGTTCTAAATCAAAAGCACATTTGCAACACAGGATATTGAATTTGATCCAAGTGCATAATAACACGAGAAGCATCAGCATAGATCATTTGATAGTGTGACAGGACAAACATAAACGCATGTTCTTGTGGCCACTTCCAATAGAATCATTGGGCTAATTTGCAATGTTCAAGATATATATCAAATTGCAAACATGCTTGATATCACAGTCGATGTTCTAAAATAAAAGGAATCCACATTTCCTAGTATCAATTAGTCGAGAAGCAGAAATTTGGTTTGCACTCTTTTCACGAAAAACCGTGGATGCATTAATCATTTAACATTGTGACAATGAAACAGAGATGCATGCATTTTTGACATTGCAGTAAACACATATTCTTAAGGATGCAATGATCAATTCATATGACCAAATTGCAAAAACACTCTATATTATAGCGCATGCTCTAAAATTGATGCACATTTTGCAGCATCAACAACTGCATGCATTGAGCAAGCCCCACAATCAAATTGTAGACAAACTCAACACTCCATTTGATGCTGGAAAACAGAAGCACATTTTTCAGCACGGGCTATTGAATTTGGTCCAAGTGCATAATAACATGGGAAACACTAACATAAATCCTTTGACATTGGCACTCTAAAATTGAAGCAGCTTTTTCAACAAAGACTATTGAAATATCAAGGGAAACAATATAATCCTAAGGTGTAGAAAGGAGATAAAGAAAGTAGAGGGGAGGATCTAGTTGAAAAACATCCAGTTTTGGAAATTTGACTCCAAGAAGAAAGAAACATCAATTTTGGCATATTTTAAAGTGAATTCACAACCAAAACCTAAATTTATTGACAAAGTGGGGTTATTTTGATTGAAATATTGAATCGCTGCTAGATTTTGGTGCATCTTTTCATATGATTGGAGATAGATCTGTATTTGCTAATTTTTTATAGGAAAATAGATTAAAGTCCAAGAAATTACTATTGGAAATAAAGTGAAATCAAATGCTTTGAGAACTGAATATGTTAATTTAAGAAATGGATATTTGAAAAATGTTTTGTTAGTCAAAGGATTAGGGGCCAATTTTACATCAATATATAAGTTTGTTCAAGATAGTTATGAATTTGTTGCTTCAACAGATCAAGTCATTAATAGAGAAATAAAACACCTAAACTCTATAGGAACCATTGATCATGATGCTGGCCTCTTTAAGCTAACTAGTTTTGTTGGTGATGGAAGTATACCATCAGGTGCACCTTTGATCTCTCATACATATTATATGTCCAAATTGTGGCATGATTGACTTGGAAATAGATGATAGATAATAACATTGTTAAAAAATCAACAAAAATACAACTCCAGAAGGTGTTTGTGAAGGCTTTGCTTTAGGGAAGTAACGTCAAGATCCTTTTCCTTTGGGAAAAGCATGGAGAGCTAGATTTCTCAACATGAAACCTACAGTTATGTTAGTGGGAGCTTATAATTATTGAATGACCATATGATGCTTTTTAGCCTTCCAAAGTATTAATGATTTTAGTGTCATGACACATTGAAATTCAATGCTTATTACATGTAGAAATATTTCCTACGTGGCCTGTTTAGTTCACGTTTTTGGATGGAATTCATGATAACAAATATTTAAGTTCAATTTCAAGTCACCAAAGTTCAACAAAAAAAAAATGGGAATTTACAAACTAAAATAGTAGACCAGATCTCTGGCAACCAAGCAACTCTGATGAGCCTTGAATGAGGACAACCAAAAAGTTTGAGAAATAGCTTAAAAAGGAATTTTCAAACTGCCCAGCATATAAAGTGGAATAAATATCACGATATCTTCCCGGGAAAAGATGATTATCTACTCAACAACGAATTGCAATCAACTAAGACAACAAATCCAAAAAACCTATTATATTATTTTAATTTCCATGCAATATCTCCAGTTTGAGGAAACTTACCCAACAACACCACAATCTAAAAACCAAAGTTTTCCAAAAAGGAGACTCGAAACTCATTAATTTTGTTGTCTATAGATAACATGAATAAGCTTTTTACCAGAAATAATTTACATCTTAATGGATTTAAGTTATCTACAACTTCAACCTAGTCAGAATCCATAGCCAGTCAACATGTCATTCAAAAAATATTGCAATCAATCGGTTCGTTGTGATTGGGTCCATGTGCAAGCCCTTATGAGTTTGTGCTGGAAGCACATATTCACATGAGCAAATAGAAAATAAATTCTTAAAATTGTGCTATCATTTCCAAAAATATTTTAAAGTACATTGTATTAATTTATTAATTTCAAGTTTCAATTGATCAGTTATTCCATGATTTTTCATTTTTTATTAGAAAAATAAAATAAAATTTCCTAATGAAGTTGACTTTAAATTTTGTTAGTCTCAGGTTATTTTAAATTTTAATGCATTCTTTAACTATTTCATGTCATCTAATAAGAGACTCTAAAAGGGTTAGCAGATATTTGGCCAAGATTTAGATAAAATTTGTGAATGAAGTTTATGAATGTTTATCAAGATTAATTAAATTAGTGCTATACATGTTCAAGATGTGGCTATCCAAGGAGAGATATACACTCAAGAGGAATGTAAAACTAGCAATATGGACAAAAAATTGGTGTCAAGGATAGCCACATTCTAATGGTTTACAAACTTTCACCTGAAGAATTCACTTTGGAAGATGGACCAAATATTGATGCATGGAGGTAAATGAATTTGGGGTTCCTTAGAACTCCATGAATATAGCAGACAAAGCGGCCATGGTTGAGTATGTTTTGTGGTTCAATGGATATTTGATTCTATTTTGAGAGTGAATGTAGAAGCAACTATGATATGGTGGAGAATGTTGGTAAAGGATCCACTGCATCCTATTGATGGTTATCACTTGCAACCAAGCATTTGCAAGAGTTGGCACTATCTTGCATAGTAAAAGTGTTATGATTACACACCAATTAGAGGGTCTTTCAGTTGATGTTATTGGAGATATAAAGTGTTGATTAACACCTCACCAAATAATATAGATTTGCTTCCAGGATGAGAATTAACTCATCCTAACGGCAGAGAGTTGCTACCATGATAAGCAACAATTGAGTCTTGCAATGAAGAGATCATTACCTGAGCATCCCAAGGAAACAAATGTCCATAAATTTGTAGTTGCATGAGAGGTCAACCTTACCAATGAAGCAAGCAACAATTCAATGGAATTAGGAAAGAGCATAAAAAGATCTCAATCATGGGCTAATGTTTTACTCATTGAAGATTGATTGAAGCATGGTTAACCAACATATAATTGTTCCATGCCAGGGAGCAATTGATCCTAGCTAAATAGGGAAGCCCACACTTCATTTTTTATGGCATACGTTACATAGTGTCCAAAAATGAGGGCCAATGGCAAAGGTTATATTACATTGTTTGGTCACAAACAAGGATAAATCACCCTCATTCACCCACTCAAGATGGTATGGATGAGGGTGGAAAGTTACCAGCAAATCCAAGGAATTGAAAAGGGTCATAGAGAATAAGTGTTTATAGGTTACCATTGTCCATGATGATCTTATTGATATGATATTTAATATGACAGTTTTGAGTAAAGAGAATGGGATGGGTGGGAGGGGCTAGACATGTCATTAGAACGAGATTTGGATAAGATGTAGTAGGGTTATCCACAACAATGGCAGCATTTGGAGGGGTAGGTTGGGTGTTGGCATTAAAGAATAATATCTTGGTAGATCATGGATGTTATAAAACACAACATTGTTGTGCCATGAGAGGATGACTTATGGAGTGTGCAATATTGAATGGTGAGGGGTGGGGGTGTGTATACCATGGGAGAATGCCTACCCATGTGATATACCTGTTGTGAAAGGGGGCACCAAGACAAAGAACAAAAGGGCATTGGTTGTTTTTCTAGCTTCTTTTCAATAGCCAGAGCATGTTAAAAATCCAATGAAAGATAACATCTATGCACCAAAGCAGCTTCATGATGGAGAGAAGGAAGTAAACCATAATTAAATTTAATTATTAGTGCATGGTCTAGATCTGAAATGGAGATCTACATTTGAATTTTGCAAAATATTCCAATGTATATTGAATTGTCTGAGTGGAAAGTTGACAGAGGTGAAGCCAATGTGGCTAGATAGAAACACTCTCAAACTGCAATGTAGAATTGGTCCCCAAGTATTGATGGCACTAGAGAGTCTATTAAGACTCTCATTGAGTTCTATGCAAAGGGATTATTCAGTAACACTCATATTTTTTCACTTGATCCCACTATTGGGTAGCTAATACTTGTGGTCTAATGCTAGATATTTGAATATAATGCATGTATCCAAAACCTTGAACTGGTCATCATGAAAAGCACCAGAAAGCTATGGCAATGTCAATTTAGGGTCCCAATGCAATCCAGAGGTTGGCAGAGACATGGTTTCATATTCCCTTGTAAACCGTGATCATCCCATCTCGACCTACAACAACTAGGACTCTACAATTGGATATGGCTTGTGAATTCGACCTCTAACCCTAACCCTAAGGGTGAATTGATCGAAATCTCATCGACATTTTAACCTTGACCTATTTGAGGTCTTCGCCCGTTAGGATTTCTTCCACTAAGATATATGAAAATGGAGTTGTATAGGAAATTATTAGTATTTTTAGTTTAAGTTTGGAGTTTTTACAAAATATCCCCTCTATAATTGGCCGGCCTTTTTCCCTCTCGGAGTTCAGGCCTCAAAGCTCTGGATAGAGGCACGATAGTGAGGCTCTTAGTAAACTCTTGCTGAACTAACTACCAAGTGGTTACATACAGATAAGGATTCGGTTGGGTTTTAGAGAGATGCCAGTGGAAAGAGAGAAACATACCCGTGTGCGGTCGTCTGATGGTATGGTCTTCTGGATCGAACTGGCAGTGGTGGTACTCTTCTCGTGTCCGTTCACTTCGTTGTTGTGGGGGGTCTTCCCTAAAGGTGTTTCAGCAAACAGGTTTTAGCACTATTTCAACACAGGTTTCAGGTTTGCGCGAACACAGACACCAATACCAACAGTGTGAAAATGACAATGCGTGTGGCAAGGAATCAAAACTCTGGACCGACACCAAACATGTCTCAGCCGAGACATTAAATGGAATCAAAACTCTGGACCGAGAAATCTGTCCGAGAGTTTGACAAAAAAAATGGTTATACTCTAGAACGAGAAATTAAAAAATCTCGAGTGAACAATTCTCTAACTATTGAAAAACTCACGGACGAGAGAAATATAACCGGGGTTAATTTCTCACCCGAGAAGTAGTTAAACTCTTGCCTGAGAAAATTTGTTGACTTTTGTCTTGGGCGAGAAAACAGAAATTAGAACAAAAAAAAGCAAATTGTCACGGAATTGTTTCCCACCTTCGCGTTTTCACCCATAAGCAATATTTATAAATCGACTCAAATATAGGTTGATATATTAATAAATTTACCAATCGGTGGTTAGGCCAGATGATAGAGTCTTCCATTTTCAATCAACTTCTCAATTCGAGGACGATGGTGCCAACTTTCTTTTTGGTCATTATTATTACAATGGTCGGTTGTAAAAGGTCAATGTTTAAATATGGTCGCTACTATAATAAGGTCGATGTGTCGAGATTGACTACTTGTCATGTATAGTTGGGTCTTTGAAAATTCGTCGAAGCTTTGACTAATTTTTGGACAAGCTCGTCCAAAAAACTTCAACTAATTTGTGGACAAGCTTGTCCAAACAAAATTATTTTAAAATAAAGATTTTATTTGTTTAAATTCCTTATAAATTATTTATTTTTGACATAATTAAAGTAGAACAGTAAGTTGGACTTATCTTTTTATGGTAGGTGTTAAAAATCGAGTGATGACATTTTTAAAGAGCCACCATGAAGACGATCTGCCAGGGGCCGTGGTCGGTCTTGAGGTGCACCACGTCGATTTGCAAAGAACAAAGACTAGTAAAAAATTGCACAGCTGCCCAGCACGTGCCCGGGCGACCTAAGGCTTCTAGTGATCAATTTCATGACTGGAAGAAGAATTTGGTTCTTGTAGGGGAGAAGAGCTTGAAGTTGTAATTAAAGAAAACTTGTGCAAAGAATAGAAAAAGGTGAAACCCTAGCGCAGCTTCAGATCCTTCCTAATAATTCCGCACTTGAATGAACATAAGACTGGAAATACTTGGAAGAAGAAGCTATTGATTTGGAAACAAGTGGTATTACAGTCCCAAGATGTCAAAACAATATCGACCATATATTAGCGAAAATACATTATTGTTAATTTGTCGAAGGGTCGATGGAAAGGAGGTGGTCGAACCTCCATAAGCTATCATTAACCAACAGGTTATTTATTTTGGGATAATAAATAACCTATTATCAAGCGAACTTAGGACAGCTTGATATCCAAATGGTCGCTCATCTGCTCTATAGGGGCTATTCCGGCGAAGGAGTCATTGCTGTCGGAAATCGAACTCAATTATCCTATACTTGAAGTCATCCATATCGCAACGATTAGAAGCCTTATCGATATCCATATCGGTTCTTGTCTATAGAACCCAACCAACTCTGGGTTCTGTGGAAGAACTCAGAGGGTACACGATTCTATTGGCTTCTAGTTCTCCAGATAGAAGAACCGATGTCTACCTCTCATCTGTATTAGAACCGACGTATTAGTTTGAATCTGTATTAGCGATACAAAGATCGAAGTCTTGACCAAACAAATTTGCGGATCTATTTAGATAATTTTGAGGACTCCCAGGTTCTGTCTTTGGAAAACCATGTTCCATCTAAGATATAACCACGACAACTCTTTTCCATATAATCCAGTAGTCACGGGCATCCTCCTGGATGCACAGAAAACCGATCTTCAATACTCTGATTGCTTCCTTTCTATCGAAATTATCATCACCTGCAAGTCTCAAATCTATCATTTCTGACTCTTTTCCAAGAACGGCCATAGAGAGCACGTCGTGGTACTGAAGCATTTTTCAGACTATTTGCAGGTAACGTTAGTTCAGGAAATTTATGATATTAATGTGAAGAGGCATAATCGAGGATTTGACCATTCAAAGGATTCCCGCTTCTGATCCATGGGTCAGTCAGGGTACACAGGAAATGGTTTCTTCTCCTAAGCCTCTGAGCAATGATGTTGTCGGAGAAGAGTTGAAAGCTGAGGATCCCTGCAAATGGGTGAAGTCTGCAAATCACTGCGACACGGATGGGGGTTTGCGTGAAAGAGGCTAAGTAATGTAAATAAGATCGACGTGGGCGAAAACGGAAAAACACGTGCCAGGATTCCATTGGCTCTATAGACAAGGAATCTATCCGAGGTGGAAGGTAAAGCTTCATATTATTATTGGTTTCATTGAATATTAAAAACTCTAGTCATCATTTTTTTTTAATATATTATATCATACGATGCATATAAAAATAAAATTTCAATATTTGTAAATTTATAAGGTTAAATTAAGTTAAATATTAATAATTATTACTAATTTAATATTATTAAATATAATAAAAAAATATAATATATAAATTTGATTATAATAAACCTAACATAATCTATCAAACATAATATTCACTCGACCAAAGCTTTTAACCAATATTATTAGTAGAATAATTTTTTTAAATTAAAAAAAAACAAATATTGATTACATTGTAATAAATTAAACCATGTAATTTCTACCAATAATTTATGTTTTTTAATATATAAAAAGGCATCCTTAATCATGTAATAACCTTACCGATCCTTGTTTACAAACTCACCCATGTGAAGACCAAGACATGTAACCAATTAATCGCTTAGTGCATAAAAATTGAAAGATGCATTTGAAATTTAGTTGTTATGGAGTGTGAGCATGAGAGTTGCAAAACCTTATTGCATTGTTCTTTTATAAATGGAGTTTGGTTTAAAAAATAATAAAAGCAAAAACATAGAATGTATTATATTTGTATATAATATATTTTTTGTTTTTGTTTTAATTTTGTTTTTATATTAAATCTAGTAATTAATGGAGTTTGGTTTGTGTTAATTAGAAAATAATAGAAATATAAAAAATAATTATTGTTGTAAAATAATTTAACAAATTCACCATAATTTTTTACGTATAAGTGATTTTTTTATAAATTAATATATTCAACAAATAAATAAAATACCATTTAAATTTCAAATTTAACTCAAAATTATCAAATTAAATATGAAAACTGAATTCAAGGAACATCTTTTTATTCAAAATGAAATGAATTATTTAAATATAAAGTAACTAATCATCTCATCATATTTGTTTTATCATTAATCAAAATCAAATTCAATTCAAATTCAACTCCAATTATATAATTTTAACAAAACTATAATCTAAATATTCAAAAACTATAATTTTCCACCGATTCAGTATCTCCAAATCTATCTAAATAATTAAAATTACAGCTTAATCGATGGTGGTTTCAGCAATTTCGTATCTACTAAATACCAATCCTTCCAAATTTTAACTTGCCAAGAGATTCTTAAATTAAAGTCCAAGAAGTGCACGACCATGAGAGTATTGAAAATTAAAATAGCCCTTTAAAATAAGGAAGGAAGAACATTGGGTTTGTTAAAGGTAAATGGATTCTTCATTCTTTACATAAGTTTGTGTTATACATTTATTCTCTCAATTATTTAATTATTTATTTTAAATCATTATATTTATTTATTTTTATTTATAACTAAATCATTATATTTAGTTATAAGTTTGTGTTATACATTTATTTTCTCATTTTTTATTTTTTTAAATCATTATATTTAGTTATATTAGTATTGATTCATTTTGAATTTTGATTTTTTAAGTACTATGAGAAGACTCCAAGTTGGGCCTGATCAGTTGCGTATATGAAAAACTGTATTAAGGCTATCGTGGATTCAGGAACGTGCGAAGGCTATCGTCGATTCAGGAGCGTGCAGAGGAAAGTGTAATGTAAAGAAAATTGATACTGTGCACTGTAAGCAGCAGTCGATTCGTTTAAGCCATTAAATTAAACCATTAAAACCATTCATTTAACCAGTAACGATTCATTTAACTTTCTACCGCGTGGCAAGAGGCTCAGATTAACGAACAAAAAGTGGATTAACCAAAAAACGGTGCCTATAACTTGATTACCAAATGAATATTTGAAATTGGAAAATCATTTTTAGTCACATCTACTTTAAGTCACATCAATGTTCAAGCATTGGTCCCAATAAAAGATACATTAAGGCACATTAAGACTAGACAACTTGGAACTTTGTGGCTGACATAGCATCATTTTGGAGTCGTCACATCTCAAGATCAATGTGATTAGATAGAGAACATGACAAAGTATATGTGATAAAAATTTGGAGGAAAAACAAGCTCGGGAACATAGAGAATTAAGCTGCACCACTACCCATAAAAAAAATGCTCACTTCCCTCCCCTAGTCAATTAATTTTCTACACCATAATGAATTAATTTTCTACACCATAAGAATGAATGGAATACAAAACTCCTTAATAGCAAAGCATACATTTAAAATCTAATAAAACTAAATTCTTAAATAAGAAAGCATCATATAACCTAGGCACCAAAGCCATCAACATAACATTACATTTAAACTCCAGTGAAGTTTAGACATGTGGAGCAAATTGTGTCTTTATAGCACTAGAAGTAACACTGGAAACAATTCCATTATTTTTAACCATTGAAAATCGTGTGAAAATCCAATACATTAATAACTTACTACACACTGAAACTAGGTGAAATTTTTGAAATGGCAAGCCTAGATTGCAGAAATTTATACACTGAAAATAAATCCAATACATTAGTAACTTATTACACACTGAAAGGAAGTGAACTTTCTCAATCAGCAGATGCCAGAAATTTCTACATTGAAAATCCAATACATTAATAACTTATTACACACTGAAAAAAGGTGAAATTTTTGAATCGGCAAGCCTAGATTGCAGAAATTTCTACATTAAAAATCCAATACATTAATAGCTTATTACACACTGAAAGAAAGGAGGTGAAATTTCTGAATTGGCAAAGCCTAGATTGCAGAAATTTGTACATAGGGCATTATAATTATTACAATCAGAAAGTTTTCAATAGTATCTGGTCTCTCAGCCCTTGGTTACCAGCGTTGCATTCGAACAAGGTACAGTAGGCTGATATGCAATTCACGGCCAAAAGGAAAATCCCAAAGAGTAGAGCTACAAACTTCCATGGACTCGAGAAATACTTTCCATAATAGTAATCCCATGATTCAATACGCCACATTCTGATTCTTACCTTGTAATACTTCTTCCTTACCGCTTCCCTGATTGCCTCATTGATTTTGGGAGGCGGTTTCGAGTGGCCTGTAGAGAAGGGCTGACACATGCCGTCCCACATATCGGCAATACGCTCGGGGGTTAACATGAGACTTCGTCGACGGATGATGTGAGAATCCATGAGTACGCGAACGTCATCGGGTGTGTCTATGAGGCAGTCCATCAGCCCAACGTAGTCAATCACGGAACTTCCCAGATCATGGGAGTCGTTGAACTCGTAGGCAGCCAGGTTCCTGAAAAACGCTTCTGTCTGCGTGGTGGATTTTATATTCAACTGCGGCAGGTAGAGCGTATCGGTGCATTTGTCGAACTGGATGCTACGGGCGTTATGGGAGAAAGATTTGAACTTAACTCCGGCCCTTGCTAACTGCCCCGCGGTGTATCCATCGATGGGAAGCTTTCCCTTCTTGAAGCAAAAGAAAATACCACACAACTTTACAACCACGTTCTCGTCCAGCCAGCTGGAGATTCGCTCAGGTAGACTGTGTTCTAGCCCATCTTCACTTCCAGTTTTCAGGAATGACGAAACGATTGTGTGAATGTAACCGAGCAAATGAGGCTCCATAAATTTTACTGAATCTAATCGAGCATGAAATGCAGCGTGGAACATATCAAAAGGAGACATCTCCCTGTACGCCGCGCACAACAGTGTCCTGAATCGCAACTGCTCTTCGCCAGACAGTTGGCCAGGATCTAAGATGTCAAAAGCTTCTGCCAGATAAGTTAGCTTTCGACCGTTTTCTTGCACCTTCATTAGGACAGACGGTTGGACTGTAATTAGGATCTTAAAAACTTCTGTGAGAACAAATAGCGGGATCTGATTCTCCAGCTTCAGAATATCGCAATTTATAGGGACCTGAAGCTGACTTAAATCGATCCTGTCTGTACTGCTGGAACGTCCATTAAGTTCGGGATCTGAACTGGAACCGGCCTTAAGCTTAATGCGTAAGAGGCCGAATAAGAATTTTAAAAGAAAGGCGGAATCTACAGCCATCATGAGAGCGAAGTTCTTCGAGTAGTCGGCCGTAGGGATTTCCCAGTCATAGAAACTCGCAATCTCAGCCCCCATCATTTCGATCTTTTTTACCACCTCCGCCAAGCTCATCACACAGGAAAATGTGGCCGCGGACATGACTTTCCACGCCTCCGTCGTTGGCATCTTCAGCCCCCAATGATGGTCCACCTGTCTCTCTAGCCTCCAATGATGGTAAGGTCCCAGGGGAACAACTTGGGGAATGTATGCCTCTGGTTTGGCATTCAGCAGAGGCCTCGCCACCCGTGGAATCGGAGATGCTTTTGCTGCATTTTCATTTTCAGATTGATTATTATAGAGCATCTTTTCAACTTCCTCAACCCACACAGCCCGAAACTCTGGCGTTTCTTCCTGGTCTGCCAAACTCACTCCAGTGCCAAACTCATCACAAGAAACCGCCATCACTCTAGTCCCAAAGTCGTGATAAAACACAAAACACTTACAGAAAGGGCTAGTGTATAAGGGTGTATTTATAGAATGAATTATACACTCATGGTTATCTTATCTAGTTTTTTTTGGCTGGCCAACAGTTATTTTTGGGCAACACAGTGCCTACCTACTCTGACATTGCTATTTAATATTGATTTTAAATTTATAACTTACTGTTTTCCTTGCCAACAACATAGTACATACCTACACACAATTGATTTTAAATTTATAACTTACTGTTTTCCTTGCCAACAACATAGTACATACTTACACACAATGCTGTATTTATTGAATGAATTATACATATCTAAAAATATCTAGAAATCTTAGTGTTTAAGTACTCTAACTTTACCAATTCAATGCCACACATATAGTGATCAAAAGATGTCTCAACAGAATTGAACCCATCTATCTATAAAATAAATTATACACTCATGGTTATCATATTATCTAGTTGTTTTTGACTGGCAAAAGGTTATTTTTGGACAACACAATGCCTACCTACTCCGACATTGCTATTTAATATTGGTTTTAAATTTATAACTAATTGTTTTCCTTGCCAACAACATAGTACATACAGATAAGAATTTTTAAAGAGCTGACTCATAAGGAGGGTAATACAGTAGGATTCTTTGATGCTGCTTGTGACGATAACAGATGTGGTTTGGGAGGTTTGTTGAAGTATGAAGGGCTGGAGATTAGATTCCAAGCTAACGGAGGGGAAGGAACCAATAACAGGGCTGAAGGGCTAGCATTAAGATTTCTATTACAACAGGCAAAAGAGCTCTCGGTTAATAGTTTAAGGATCTATGGTGATTCTGAATTATGGATAAAAAGAATGAACAAGGAAATAACATTTAACAATCATGTGCTGGAGAATTTGGACAACTGTATGGATACATTGGTGTCACATTTCAGACTCGTGGAGTTTGTCCATATATATCGAGAACAAAATGAGGAGGCGGATGGCCTTTCTAAAGATGATTTACTTGAAGAAGAAGGAAAATGCAAAATTGTATCTAAAAGAGATGATATTCAGGAGATAAGTTGGAAAAATCTGGATAGTTACATATAGGTTTTTTTTTACAAATTTTGGAAGTCTTGAGACTTGTTTTGAATTTTGAAAAAATGTAATGACATTATTACAGTATTATGTATTATATCCTGCTTTATGCACCTGTGGAATGTTTTGGATGCTCATCAATAATTAATGAATATGCTTTTTTCTTTGGAAAAAAAAAAACATAGTACATATCTATACAATGCTGTATTTATTGAATGAATTATACATATCTAGAAATCTTAGTGTTTAAGTACTCCAACTTTACCAATTCAATGGGGCACATATAGTGATCAGAGACAGAATTGAATCCAACTATCTCCTCCAATAGACCACCATATATCTATTTACTAAATCACAAAATCATATCTGTAATTTAATCAATCTGTTATTCCTATTCTGTAATTTAAACAAAAACATAATGTTTTGACCAAACTTTACATTATTTCATGTTAAAATATGACAGAAGCTACTCTGTGAAATCACATGTGTTGCCAAACTTTACATTATTTCATGTTAAAATATGACAGAAGCTACTCTGTGAAATCACATGTGTTGTACATGCCCGAATGTCACGGCTGCTCCTATATCAATTGTGATGTATTCATTCGAGAGCAATATCCCAATGAGTTAAAATATGACAGAAGCTACTCTGTGAAATCACATGTGTTGTACATGCCCGAATGTCACGGCTGCTCCTATATCAATTGTGATGTATCCACTCGAGAGCAATATCTCGAAGAATTAAAATATGACAGAAGCTACTCTGTGAAATCACATGTGTTGTACATGCCCTAACGTCACGGCTGCTCCTATATCAATTGTGATGTATCCACTCGAGAGCAATATCTCCCACATTATGTATCCTTAGATCATAATTATTTTTAAATCGATCTTAATTATTTTGAAATTGATGGTTTATATTATGGTCTGTTACTATCAAAACAGCGCTGCTGAGTTCTCATTTGATTGACAAGCCTGTGATGCAGCTCAGAAACAATTACTTTTTTCATAAAAAAAAACATACTTATATTAATTAATATTAATTAAGTATAAAGTATTACATTCAAGGTGATGAGCAGCGAATCCCTGCATGACCGATCGATGCAACAGTTACAACGGCAACCATGCCAAATATTAATAGAGAAGAAGCCAGGGCATACCAACCCCCACATAAAACAGCAGACCAGCTACAAGCCACGGCCACCATGCCAATGATGGATAAGAGCGAGGATAAATCTACCACAGGAACCGATCAGACAAAAAAGTGATCTAGTAGGCCGCAAGCAGAAAAACAAAACATGGAAAAAAGCCAGTCAATTGCAGAAAAGCAGAAAGTAAAATGCCGCAATGGATGAACCACGAACATCATCAAAAAAGTCTCCAGAAGCCCTGAAGAGAATGAGAGCCCTCACGAATATCATAATGGATCCGGCCCTCAAAAGCATTCAGACCCCGTCGAGAGAGGCCATCGGCCACAGCATTGTGCTCACGGAATAGGTGAGAAATGGAAGTAAATGAGAGCTCAGAAACAATTACTGATGCAGTACAGAAACAGCTAATGG
The DNA here is from genome assembly GCA_027924585.1 of Larix kaempferi. Lineage (NCBI taxonomy): Eukaryota > Viridiplantae > Streptophyta > Pinopsida > Pinales > Pinaceae > Larix > Larix kaempferi. The sequence goes on along the minus strand of BSBM01000632.1, from coordinate 24,381,071 downwards.
ATTTACTTTATGATGTTTCGAGGAGATATTTTACACATCTTCATTGCAGCATATTTAAACCAAAGTTTATGAAAGAAACCATCATAAGGAATTTTTGTGCAAGCTGCAGAATTTTTTTATTTTATAGATACTTATATAAACAAGAACCCCATTAGGCAATGTCCGTGACAGAGGAGGCAAAACGAGATTTGTCTTTTGCGTCCATGACAGAGGAGGCAAAAAGAGATTTGTCTTTTGCTTTGGGACGTTGGTTGTTGCAAAAAGCTTTGTCCTGCTTGGGCATTGTTTTTTTCGACACATTGGTTGTTGCCAAAAGCTTTGCTTGGGCATGGTTGCTTTCACACGTTGGTTGTTGCCAAAATCTTTGCCATGCTTGGGCATTGGGCATTGGGACGGGGTAAGGCAAGATTGACATTGGGCATTGGGACGGGGTAAGGCAAGATTGACATTGCTGCAAATTTTCGTTATGCTTTCTATTCAGCACCAAATAGCAAGGTGAACAACATCCATGAACTTGGAACTTCACATCCATGAACCAAATAGCAATGTTGATGATAATAGCAAAGTTGAGCTTGGAACTTCACATCCATGAATCAAATAGCAATGTTGATGATAATAGCAAGAGATAAATAAGAAAATGAGGATGTAGCAAGGTGAACGACATCCATGAAATTGGAACTTCACATCCATGAACCAAATAGCAATGTTGCTGATAATAGCAAGAGATAAATGAGAAAAGGAGAATGGAAGAATTTGGGTGTGTGTTTGAAGAGGGTAATAATTAGTTGAACTAACTCTTTGAACTAGCGAAGATATCATTTCTACACATTGACAAGCCACGATATCATTTATACACATTGACATGAATATGGAATAAAAACAAACTACTTAAAATTATATATGTGTGAGAGAGAAAACAAATTTCCTAAATTACACAAAACACATTACTTATCACTAATAATGTGTTTTGTGACACTAGACAAATCACTTATCATTAAGGATTTTTTTGCTACATGAGACCCATCACTTATCATTAAAGAAAAAAGAAATCATAGCACCAGACACATGAGATGCATCATTGATAATCAATGAATAAAATATTTATTATCATTAAAGCTAAAGGAAAAAAAAGCATACCACGAGAGAGAATGAGATACATGATTGATGATCAATGAAAAAAATAATTATATAGTTGTAGGTTTCCTATGAGACTCATGAGATGCATCCTTGATAATTAAGGAAATAAAACAATTACATAATTGTACATTTCCTATGAAACTCGTTAGTACTCATAAAAAAATTTCTTTTGCAATGCATGACACATCACTTATCCTAAAAGTAAGAAAAAAAAGTAGGGAGTAACAAGTTTCTAGTGAGGCACTTTATTCATGATCAAGGCAATAAAAACAATAAAATGAAAATAAATAATCATAAATATGTTAGATTATTTTTTACTTACTGCATTACATAAAATAAAAGTTTGATTTTTTCATCATTCATATGAAAGCAAAAAAAAAAAACAATAAATATAAAGAGGCACTGATTTTCCTAAGGAAACCCATAAAGGGAAAAAACCTCTTCTTCTTAGGATGAAAGGCAAGCTCCAACTTCTCTTTACATTCTATTTTATCTGAGTTACAACCCAGATGAGGCTGCTACCTCTGTTTCTTCAGCACCAACTGAATGGAAGCTACAACTCCCAAATGTACAAGCACCAACTTGCAAAGAAGACTTTACAGTCTTCCCTTGCTCCTTCCTACCACCCAATGTAAGAAAAATTTCAGTCAATTATATCACACTGGTTCAGATATATCAATACATACCCTTTTCATTTTTGTCATGTGCTGCTATAGCTTGGATTTCTGGGCATTCTATTCTTCATTAAATCGAGCCACACATTTTTCTTCTAAATTGTTAACTTCGAATCATAGCTCCATCCTCTTCAGCCAGCAACCACTCCTCTTCATCCTCTCCATTCTCCCTCTCATTTTGTTCCCCTCAATTGTTTTTTTTAATAGATGTTGAAGTTATATGCCTCGGTCTCTTTAACTTCCAGATATTCCAATTCTAAAATTGAAACTGTCTCTTTAACTCCCAATTCAAAAATTGAACTGTCTCTTTGACTTCCAGAATTTACATGCTGTAAATTAATAAATAAATAAAATGTTTGTGATTCGTAGCTTATCTGAGTCGCGACTATCTGAGTCACAGCCATCTGAGTCTCAGTTGTTTGAGTCGTGGCTGTCTGAGTCATGGCCATCTGAGTCACGGCCATCTGAGTCGCAGTTGTCTAAGTCACGGCTGTTTGAGTCTCAGCCATCTGAGTCACAACTTGTATGAGTCGCAGCTGTTTGAGTTGCAGCCGTTTGAGTCACGGTCGTCTGAGTCGCAGATGTCTAAGTCACGATCATCTGAGTCTCAGCTGTCTGAGTCACGGCTTGTCTGAGTCACAGCTGTTTGAGTTGCAGCCATCTGAGTCACAGCTTGTCTAACAACATTCTTTTCTTGTATTTCAAAATCAGTCACAACTTTAGTAAACTGAAGTTGGTATGGTCTGAGTCACCTGCCTTATTTGCTTTCCAACCATCAATGACAACTGAATCATAGTGCCAACATTTTGAAATCAAATACTAGGAAGCTACCGAAAGATCAGCCATAAACTTCTTCTAATATCAGATCCATAGATTTCTTAGGCTAGAAGTCCATTCATTGGAGAAAATAAAAGAGCCATTGTGATTCATCTTTGCTAAAGAGAGTGAAACTAGGTAGATAAACACATAACCGACACATGTGATGGATGTTGATACCATTATATAAGGCTAGGCAAGGTTTAAATACTAGAGAGCCTAATGGCTTGTTGTTCACAAAAAAGATGAGCCAAACATGCCAATATACCAATTTTCATGGTAGAAAAGTTAAAATAAAAGAACATATAGGAGATGAATTCAAACATTGCATTACAGATGTAGAAGACATTTAGTTGAAATTTGAAATCGATGCAATGAAAAAGAAGAATAGATAGCATCAACATATACTAGAGTTTGAAATATTTGTAATTATGTGTAATAGTAATATATACACGTATTTATATGTCACATGAAATATGTAGGTAGAAAGTATGAGGAAAATAGACAAAATGATATAGACAATCTAAAGGTAAAAGCCATATAAAGTTGGTTATATACATATTATCAAACATGCAATTTGAAGTTTGAAAAATCTAAATAGCATGTTGTATGGAGAGTTAACTAGATACAGTGAAAATAACAAAAACTATTCTATGCCCTATCACTGAGTGCTATTGATTTCTGTTATGGTGTTGTATGCATCAAGTGTGAAAACAACTTGCATAAAGAGTCTTCGTGGGTGAAAAACTGTTGATGAAATGTTGCTTGTGTATTGCTCTCATGTAGTCATTGCAACTGCTGGGCAATGCTTTTGCAACTGTGGAAATTTCTTTGTGCAAGCCAGTGTTCCATTTTCTGTTTCAATAGCACATTCCAGGAAATGTGCATGCCTAGATGGTGTGTTTTGTTGGCATATTATGAAATACGACGAGTTGTTAGGGATCTGCTTGTTGCAATTATTGCAGATTTTTCAGAATGGAGGCGTGAAGGGATTTTTTGGTTTGAGTGTTCCATGTATCTACAGAATGCAGTTGGTCAATCTCATATTGAATAAGAATTCAAAGATGTTTGCAAATGTGGAAATCTATGAAGCGTCAATGAATTTTGTTATAGTGTAATAAACTATTGATAAGAAGTTTGCAATGATGTGCAATAAAAAAAATTATGAGCAATGTTGCAATGGCAGAATGGCAATAAATTGAAGCACATTAGCAACCCTTAACAAAAAACATAAGCAAAGATACTATTACATCTATGCATGGATCTGATACTATAAAAATCCTACAATTAGCCGATTCTGGAAAAACATAAAAGAACAAAAGCATATAAAAGCCAACCATCAAATGGTAGGGAAAAATTGATTTGTAAGCAGTTGAGAAATGAAAGTCAAAATTGTCATAATTGCAACCCAAAGCATAAGAAATTGACCTGTTACATATCTAATAACAATCGATAGTGCTATTCAAAAAAATTTCCGTGAACAGAAAAAATTATTGCACTACCAAGATATATATCAAATGAGCCATATCTAATTAATCTATACTTTGCAATGCATTCTATTAGCAACTCAATCAAGCATGTATAAACAATAAGGACCATCTCATTCTGCTCCATAAATTAAGGCAGGTTCTATACTAGAATCTATGGTTTTTGTTTAAGGTAAAGTGGTGTAAACCAAAATGCCTAAAGAAACCAAACATAAGACTATGTGCATCCAACATAGGTTAGGATCTTGGCTCCAAACACCCATAGGATCTTAGTGATGTCAAACAATCATATACATCTGGGTAAATGAATGTAATAATCTCCAATTCCTGGACAACATACAATTTACTTATATGGGATAGAAGGCCATACATAAAGTCAAATAAAGTTGGAAGCAATCGTGCAGAGTTTGTTGCTTTGTTAATGTATTGCTTGAGATACTTTAAGCAATTTACTTTAGGTCAGTTACTCTAATGCAACTATTTTGACACATTTTTTGTCTAGAATATCTCCCCGTGTAACACAGGCCTTAGGGACCTTTATAGAATTATATCTAACAACTACATAGGTTAACTATTTTCAAATAGACAAACTACAGGGAGTTTAGGCTAGCAAATTTGTTCCTAAATAAACTTTGACTTTTATTGCTATAAGTAAACCGACCTAGCAATGCCATTTGCTTAGAGGGCACACAAATTTATGTTTTCAATTGTGAAGTTATGTTCCTACTCTAAACAGAGAGGCATTCAAGGTCAATTCAACAAGATTCAATGAATATGCAATCTTTGGACAAAATTAAAGTTATCTTGGCCAATTGTCGAGACATTATGTTTGTGCTTTTATGCATAAAACATTTATCATAAAAAAGATTGTAGTTTTTTCACTTTATAAATTTATTGGTTGAGAGTCCATGATGGTTTATGGATAAGTACATGGTCCTCATCTATGCACAATGAACAACATGTTACACAGGGTTACCATTTTTACATTATGTTATAAGCACTTGCACTCCATATTTTATGCATTCATTGGATCAATGCAACTATGACACCAAGAAAGCCTAGTGAACACTGCTGCCACCAATGCTGAGAATTGAATTAGAAACTAGCAAGGGTTAACTAGCAATGCCCAAGAAAACCATAACTCTAACGAAAGTTAAAGATTAATAAAATTATTTTTTAATCTAAAAAAATTAAATCCAATGTTCAATTGATGCCATTAAAAATAAAGACAACATTCAGAATTATAAAAAAGTCAATTAAAAATCAAAACTATGTTTGGGATATTTCGATGGTGTTTTGTCAAGGACTTCCAGGCCTGTGTGGTGCTTGAGCAGTTTTATATCTTTCTATAACACATTTTTATACTTCGTGAAGCAAGGCAAGGCATAAACAATATACAATAGAGCAAAATCATTTTGCCTTTGGATTTTGCTGAAGTTTACTTTAGAAAAATAAATTTAAACATTGCAGGTTCTCATACACTCTAACCTACTTTGCCGGTGGAATGGCCTAAGGAAAATTTACAAATCACAAAAATAGTCGAGTCCTTTAATAAATTGAATCTTGGAAGTAAATGATGGTTTAAAGTTTCTCTTTATTGAGCACAAATATATAGAGAACTCGATCTCAAGGCATATGCAGTTTCCAAAGAAGCCATTAGCCTAAAGGACAATTTGGTTTATTAGTTGAGCACACATATAGCGAACTCAATCATAAGGCATACAATTTCCAAAAAAGTTAATATACTGTAGGAGGGAAAAAGCTATTATCTTCGTGCAGTTTGGTTGATCAGAAATTCATTGGGTAAGAGGTTCTTCTTGCAGTTACTTTTTCTCTGACTTGATCCCTGGATGATAGTTATAGCTGGACTTTCTTTTTCAGCTAGTCTATCATGTCAGTTTTTTAGACATCTTTTTGTATCTGTTTGGTGGAACTTTTGTTGGTATCTTCAATTTTTTCTGATTGTGTTTAAGGAATACAATAATGATGATGTGATAGTATCATTAACACAATCTATACAAATTTCTTAGTGGATGTCTACCATGTCAGTATTTTTAGACATCTTTTTGTATCTGTTTGGTGGAAATTTTGTTGGTATCTTCAATTGTTTCTGATTATGTTTAAGGAATACAATAATGATGATTTGATAGTATATATCATTAACACAATCTATACAAATTTCTTAGTGCATGAATTTGATCAAGTAGGAGCATGGAATATAGGAAAATAAGCCTAGAGCCTGCATCAATTAGAAACTAATGCCAAGCACCTTAAAATATTTAAGGTTTAAAATTGGCACTGATCAATACTGAATAAGTAGAAAATTCATAAAAAAATCCACAACATGAATAAAATTCTCCTCGGAGGATTGGAAAAATGATGTTATGATATAACATTTAAAATTATAATATAAACATTTAAAATTTGGTCAGCACCTTAAAATATTAAAGGATTAACACAATCCACAACATAAATTCTCCTCTTACACCCTTCTTACAACCTTCAGACGATTGGAAAAATGATGTTACGATATAACATTTAAATTTTGGTCTCATCATCCATCTAATTGATTCATTAGTCTTCTCCTATTACAACCTTCCGATGATTGAAAAAATGATGTTATGATATAAACAATTTAAAATTTGGTGTCATCCATCTAATTGACTCATTAGTCTTATCGATTCCATAAGCTCTATGTAGGGATCAAGAGAAAATAAATCAACAGAGATAATTGAAAGCATCATTAAAAATACCAGAAATCAGGAAAAGGTCCATTGAATCACATCCACAACAAAAACATCAGTTGTCCTCGGCTCTAGCTTAGCCTTCATCGATTGTATCATAGTAAGTGCTTTCAATGTAAATCTAGGCAATAATTTACTTTAATTTAATATTAATGTCCACAAGGCTCTGACAAAGGGACTTGTTTAAAAACAGAAAGAGAAAGGGAGGAGCACCACAACATTTTCTATGACTTGTTTAAAATTGGCACTGATCAATACTGAATAAGTAGAAAATTCATAAAAAAATCCACAACATGAATAAAATTCTCCTCGGAGGTTTGGAAAAATGATGTTATGATATAATATTTAAAATTATAATATAAACATTTAAAATTTGGTCAGCACCTTAAAATATTAAAGGATTAACACAATCCACAACATAAATTCTCCTCTTACACCCAGCTTCTTACAACCTTCAGACGATTGGAAAAATGATGTTATGATATAACATTTAAATTTTGGTCTCATCATCCATCTAATTGATTCATTAGTGTGTCATTAGTCTTCTCCTATTACAACCTTCAGACGATTGGAAAAATGATGTTATGATATAAACATTTAAAATTTGGTCTCATCCATCTAATTGACTCATTAGTCTTATCGATTCCATAAGCTCTGCGTAGGGATCAAGAGAAAATAAATCAACAGAAATAATTGAAAGCATCATTAAAAAGACCAGAAATTAGGAAAAGGTCCATTGAATGGCATCCACGACAAAAACATCAGTTGTCCTCAGCTCTAGCTTAGCCTTCATCGATTGTATCAATGCAAGTGCCTTCAATGTAAACCCATGCAATAATTTACTTTAATTTAATATTAATGTCCACAAGACTCTGACAGAGGGACTTGTTTTAAAAAAAAGAGAGAAAGGGAGGAGCACCTAAAGAGAGATGGAATACAGATGATAGAGTAATAGAAGAATTTGATATTTCAAATACCGAATGTGAGAAGAGAAAAGACAATGAAACAAACTGCTTAATAATAAAAATAGATTTGGAATAGATATGACAGATTTACAAATACAGAGAGTTAAAGACAAATTTGGCATAGAGATCATAGATTTACAAATACAGAGAGTTAAAATGGATTTAGCATAGAGATGACAGATTTACAAATACAAATGAAAATAAAGACAGAAGGACTTGAGCTTATGTAGAAAACCTAAACTAGTACAAATCTATGGGGGCAAACTAAATGGCAATGGAAAACAAAAATACAGAGAGATTCAAAACAAAGATAATTTGCAAAACGCTGTGTTGAATATTTCTGCAGTCATAGACATATGTAGCGTGATTTACAGCTAAAAATTCCTACTAATCCTAACATGTAAAATAAAATCCATTCACAGCGGAAAAAGGCCTCTTCTAAGATCTATTTTTTCAAAAGAGAAAAGAAAACCAACTAACAAAAGAACATTATAGCAGGATTTCTAGACAGATTTTGTTTGAAAAAAATTGTTCCGCTTTTGGAAAACATTTCCTATTGTTTCTTTGTTACATGTGGTTTCCTAGGTAGACCAACCCAATGTTTTTGATACTTCTGGACCCTTGTTGTGCTTGCTTATGGAAACACATTTCCTGTCGATTCTCATTTCCTATTTCTGATACTCGGAGACACATAGGTCTCTTTATTAATCTGGTTTTAGGGGTACAAAGGTCTGAGATTACATTATCTATTTTTCTGAGAACGACAAAGAAATTTTTTCTAAGGAAATGCCTAATAATCATCTATGCTTAATGAGAACTTGATCAACTTGATTAAAGATGTAAATTGCATTGGGCTTGAGAAGCAGAGAGTTGATGTGTTTATTAGAGAGCTTCTAAAAAGCACAATGCCCATGAATCCATTGTCCAAAGCCTCTCCAGGAAAAACAATCAAAATGTCCCTTTTGCACAGTCAGAAGTTGTCCATAGAAGAAATGATCTAGTTGTCCGTGATGCTAAGCTCAAGCATGCGTGAGGCAGGAAAGAAATAAGTATCAGTGGAATTATACAAGAGGCAATTCAGAGGCACAAGCTAAATTTATTTTGTTGAAATTAGGCTTACTAAACTACTTTGAATGCATGAATGAGGCAATGCCATTTGCTTAGAGGACACAAAGATTTATGTTTTTTATTGTGAACTTATGTTCCTACCGTAAACAGAGAGGCATTCAATGTCAATCCAACAAGATTGAATGAATACACAATCTTTGGACAAAATTAAAGCTCTCTTGGCCGATTGTCGAGACATTATGTTTGTGCTTTTAGGCATGAAACATTTACCATCAAACAGATTGTAGTTTTTTCACTTTATAGATTTCTTGGCTGAGAGTCCATGATGGTTTATGGATTCCTATTTCAACTTAGGCAATGAGCATTTACAGATCATATTTTCCAATCTAAATTTTATGCTTTATTGATAGTTAAATACCATATCATAAAACAAAAAAGTATTATAGAGGACATATTTGCCAATCTGAGTTTGTAATGAAGACATGGCTCCTGAGCCGTAGGCATTCCCAGATCTGGCTCAAAGTAGTCACTATAAACTGTTTCAGTGAAGCAAAAACCTAGAAGCATAGCTACAAATGTACAAGAACACATGCTTTCAGTTGATAGAATCTTAGATATGGAAACAGACATAATCAATGGATGTAGCCATATATATATAGTTGTCTATATGTGTAATGTAGCCAAAGCATTATTACAGTGAGCAAAGATTAAGCTGAGATGTTTCGAAGCTATTTTAAAGCAATCCAAAGGAAGAGAATCTGCACTTGCCTTGGTCTTTGATTGCATGAGGTCAAGCAAGTGTTCCTTTGCATAGTCGTCATTCAACACATCGACAAATGTTGCTTGAGAAACACGCAGAAGATGGGAACTTGTTGCACCATTTCTAGCAATGTTCTTGAACAGGTACATGGGTGGAACCTCCGATATTAATTCTTGTTGTATCTTGAAGAAAAGGTTCTTGTAGCTGTCAGGAAATTGCAACTGCAATGGAATGAAATTTGTTGTTGGTTGTTAGTAAGAGGATTGAAAGAGAAAAATGTGAGAAAAATGCACTTTCCAATTGTTGAGTGCAATAGAGATGCATAGTAGCTATGAGATCAAATGGCAGCATACCATTGCAATATCTTGTATCTTTTCCCCATCTTTAACACAAAGCTCATAGTTCCTGTTGTCTTGTTCACATGAAATAACAAGTGCTGCAATAGAACCAACAGAGTAAGCATTTGTTGAGATCGACAAAGCATGTATTGTTGTATCCGGTGCCAATTTGCATTGTTGGAAAACCTGTGGAATTGTTTCCACAGTAGTCTGCTGGTGCAAAACAATGCAATGCTTTGCATCTGCTCTATCATAAACCCCTTTGTTTCTAGTTATGAAATTTGAGATCCGGACACTGCGTCCAAGGGTGAAATATTTCATGAAACATGGAACAAGGGTGTTGTTCATGTTAACTGTCACTGTTAATTGACTGTCTTTGTCTATAAGATCAACATGTGCCAACTCTATTTTGTTTGGTGAATTTGAATTCCTATTGCATGCTGGTCCATACAAGGAAACCACATCGCCTTCAAATACATTTGAATGTGATGGTGAAGAAAGTTCCATAATACTGCATGATGTGGTTGACATTTGTTTTTCTCTGCAAGAAGTAGGAAAATTGCAAACTATATTCAGATACATGAATTATAGAAATAAAGGGAGAAAATAAACAGTGGTTCATGCAGAAAAGAGTGAAAGAATGCTTGTGCATGGAGAAATCAAAGTGGTCTAACCTTTTTGAGCCATAATTGGTAGTTTCCTTGGAGATGTTGGCCTCGGATTTGTTTGAAGTACAACTTTTTGCAGCCATGTTGCAGTTGGTAATTTTTTGTAAAAACTGCAGATACATTTTTTTAGTTTAACTTGTGTACATGGATCCATGGAAATTGTTTAGAGCTCTATATGCATTTTTTTTCAGCACTTTCCATTTGAAACATTAAACTGTGAATAATTTGAAGGGGATTGAAAGACAAATAGCATGATGATTTGTCCAATAGGCTTTAGAAATTTGTAGTTTGACATGATCAGATGGCAATGTTGTCCAGCAATAGTCAAGCAAGGAGCCATAGGTTGTTGTTGGTTGTGTTGTGTGCAAAGAAAAAATATTTCTACGCATAAAAGAGGCAAATGCATTTTGTCGATTGCAAGTTTGTGACAAGTCAATATTAAAGTCACCAGCAAAGATGATATATTGATTCTGATAACTATTTTCTATGGTGTAAAGAACAAGTGAATATACTTGATCAATTGGCGTACGTGGTGCGATATAGACATTTGCTAATGTGACAATAGTATTGTTAATTGGAAACCATGAGATTGTTTCCTCAACAAAGTCTGTTGCATATGTGAGTTGTTTCTGAATAGCCATGTTTTTTCTATAACATGTAATAACACCATGGACATTGTATATAGACTGATAGGAATATTTTTCTTGAAGAAGAGAATTAGCTGCCAATGAATCTGTATGTGTTTCTTGCAAACACAGGATATTGGTTTTCATTATGTCATAGTCATTGACAATATTTTCTATATGTAGCACAAGAGTTCTTGTGTTCAATGAGCAAAGATGCAAGTGGTCTTTATTCTCAATTGTCAAAAATCCATAGTGGAATTCCAAAGATGCTTTACTCTCGATCCTATCTATTTCCATGGAAACTTTATACGAGAGGAAAAAATTCGCGTGCTCTAATTTGTTTAGTAGGTATAAATGGTTCATGTCTTTAACATGTGACAATGCAGTATATACTAGTCCATGTTGGGTGATGCCTTTTGGCTAAAATGCCAAGTTGTCCATTGTAAGTCCTTGTGACCTGTGGATAGTTCGTGCACATGCTAATCAGATTGGGAATGGTTGTCAAAGTATATGCTTTTTTGATGTGGATCTCATTTGTCTAGTAATTCGTGTGATCGGTGTCCATGTACAAGGAATGTCTGTTGCAAAGTGATTCTGCATTTTTGCTTGTTGCACTGCGCCAGTTGATGGTAGGCTAAATTAAATCCAGACTATGTCGATTCCATTTGATGTAAAGTCTCTGAAGATGTCTTCGGCACCATTTACAAGTCCCTCATCTATAGCAAAGTTTCCTCCAACTAGTTCAACAAGCATATTTTGTTTCAAGACCATTGCAAATGGCAAGTCCATCTGGCCATTTTGAAATGAGTTGAATTCTATCGTGTCTATTTTCTTGTCGATTGATTGCAATGTATATGACTTTGTTTGTACAAATGCCAGCATATTTTTGTTGTGTTCATCAACATAATTGTTTCTATAAAATAGGAAGGGGGATGTTAGGTCATTTGGCGGTGTTCTATAGCAATGCCTATTCAAGAAGTCAATGTCAATGTCTGTTTGTGAGTTTGTTCTGATTCTATTCAAGATTGAAATGAAGGTTGGGTTTTCTTGTCTCACAACTTATGTGATATGGAATCATTTGATATTATTTTTCCAGAAATTGTAAGGCAATGGATGTGAGTCAACATTCACTTGTTCAAAAACCCAAGAATCTTTGACAGGTTGTGCTTAACACAAGTCTCCGCAAAAATAATGTCCAAATTGCCAAATGGAGAGTTGGGAGTATGCATAATTTCGTGCAATCTTTTGTTAATGCTCCATAGCATCCAAGCACCAATCAAGGACACTTCGTCTATTAGAACTAGATGCAATTGTTTAAAATCCTTGGACAATAGGTCCAATGAGTTGGAGCTTAGTGGAAGCATCTTTGTCAATGTCAAAGGGAGGTGAAGTGTTGAATGCATGGTAACACCATCTACATTGTGCGCAACTCTTCCAGTAAATGCAAGTATAATGCCCTTTTTTTAAGAGGATCACTACAAAGATCCATGTTGTGAAAGCTCAAAATTCCATGGTAAATTGCTTTGACAACAAATGTTTTTCCTGTGCCTGCGGCTCCAGTTGTTAGAAAAATAGGACCGCAGAGCAATAACAATAAACAAGAAGCAAATACAATCACACAGACATATTACAAGAGAGACACCAATATATCGTGGTTCACCCAAGATGGGATACGTCCACACTGAAATTGCCAGTCCTTATTATTATATCGTCCAGTAAAGTGAAAGGATACAACCTGCAGCACAACTGCTGCACTTCCTCTTCACTGTCTCACAGTCTCTCTTCACGATCTCGTAGATCTTTACAATGCATAAAACCTAATACATCAACCCTAGCCATATTACAATGTCTTTCTTATAAAGGGGAAATACAAGGGGAAAATACCATGGGTTACCCAAAACCATGGGCTTGTAATCTGTTGGCGAAACAACCCAAAAATTTCCTTCGGGGGCTACGCCCTCGAACCCTCACCGGGGGAACTGCCCCTGGACTTCCTGGGGAGCGTTCCAGGATCATAACCAAACCTAGGGTACAAACACGGCTGAATAATAATATCTCTGAATCTGGGAGATTAGGCTCCACGACCAATGCCGGTCACAAACAAATGAATCGGTGTGGTTGGGTTAGCTCTCTTTCTCATTATGATTTCCTTTACTATTGCTTGTTGTTCTTTGTTAAGTTTTTTTATAATGGAATAGTAGGCCTCTTTGATAATGTTGTGGGGAAGTTTCATAGTTTCAAATGCATTGTCAGATGCAGTTGCAATCTTCTTGGAGAATGCTCCATGCATGAGATCATTTTTAATGTCATACTTATCAGATATATAAAGGTTAGTTTGCTTTCCACAAAGTGTGTCTGTCATAAAAAGTTGTTCATTTCTTGAGTCAATTGTCTTGGCCACTATGTCAATGTCACCCCAAGTGGTTTTTGATTTGGCTATGAAATTTTGTTCAATTTGTTCTATGAAGGCTATATGTGGCAGGTATGCTTCTACCCATGTTTCTGTATCCTTTTTAAGAACTTTTTTTGTTTTCTCTGAAGGGGACAAACAACATCAATTTTTCTCTATAAAAGTTTTCTGGGTATTTATGCTCATTATATCGAACATAGCATATGATTGTAGGTTTCTTTCTTTTTCTAATGCGTGAGTTAGAGCATGTGTAATAGGAGGCATATTCAGACAAGGTAATTTGTTCAAGCTCTGAAGGTCTTGCAGTGTATTTTTCAATGAGCGATGGGCACAAAATGTTTTTTGAGTCATCTAGCTCTTATTGCAAAATTTTGGGGTTTTTAAGACATAGGTTCTTTTGTCAGTTGGCCTTGTATTAATGAATATAGTTTTCCTAGAGCTTGTATGTAAAGGCAATGAAAACACTATATAGATAGCTTGTCGAGTGGACATTTGCTGCATGTTCAAGAGTGCATTTCCAAGTTTGCAAATTGTTTCAATGTTGTCGTCATTGTCAAGAAGGCATTTCTCTTTTATTTTTTTCAAGGCAGTTGTCATTGTCCGATCCAGTTTTGTAATGTAGGAGCTACAGTAGGTTGTTGCAGCATAGGCATCAAGGATGAATTGTGCATCTGTGCTTGCATTCCATAAGGCTGGGATTTGTTTGGAGAATGCATTGATCCACACATTAGCTGGGTCTCTTTTCAAAATCAAAGCAGGACATTGCAAGACTGAACAGAGAAGAACAACGTATTCATCCTTTGTTATGTTGAGTTCTGAAAGAAACATATCAAAGGACATAGTTTTTGGTAAAGTCTTCTGTTCTAGAACTAGGAATAGTTTCTTTGCTTTGTCAATTGTTTTATTGTTAGCATTTTCTTCAGGTTGCAAAATGGTAGTTTCGTCCATTGGAGGAAAAGGAAAATTAAATCTACAGCTAGAATGCCGATGTTTTTTGCAAGAATTTGTATGATGATGTGTTTGGATCTTGGTCAAATCTTTAGAAAGAAGATAAGTGTCGGAAGAGAGGTATTTATCGACAAATCCTGTGACATTTTTATCAGACATTTTCCCATAGACAGGGCATATTTTGTCCATATCAAAGCATGATCATGTTCATTGCCTCTAGATTGGAATTCAGTGATGAAAAAGTAGTCTACTACTCCGAATAATTCATCGTTTGTCAAAATCAAAGATCGCATTGCTGACATTTTATGTCTATAGTAATGACTACAAGCCACCTGATTTTCTTGTATCAATGTTTCAATTGGCTGAGCAATGTGTTTGCCAGTTTTCGTAGAAAGCCTATCTGCATTTTTTTTCCGTGCATTACAAAGAGGAATCCAAATATGTTCAGCACCGGTGAAAGTGACAAAACAAGTCGGGGGTCCAAGTTGTCGAATCATTGCAAAGACATCCTTTCATATATGTTCGAAGTAATCAGGAGATGTACGTATGTTTTTTAAACATTGATAAGAAATTGGTGATTTTAATATTTTTTGAAGATTTGCTTTATATTTTATGTCCTTTGCAACAAGAGGTTTTCCCTTTAACTCTCCTTGTCGTATTGAAATCCATGCAGAACCACGAACTTGCTGAATCAGAACACGAACTGCTTTAAAAAAGGTATTAGTTTTGTATCTTGCAAAGTCTGTTGACACATGTTGCAATTCCCATTGTGATGTACGTTGATAAGTAAATCGGTTTACGATATATTCAGGTCGATTGCAGCCAAAGAACAATGTAGGGAAATTCAACTCTTCAGAAAATTTGTCTTGGAAAATGCCCAATGGTTGCAATCCTTTAGAAGGTGCAATTTGTATAATCTCATTTTCTAGATCATCTACATGATGAGATTTCCCATAGCCATGTACCATTGTTTCATTGGCAAGTTCTAGATCTATTTAGTCGTCACTCGAATCACTTGTGTTTGTGTGTGTTGGGGATTGAGTAGCTATTGCAATGTTTTTTTTAACAATATGCTCCCACCCAGTGTCAATAGTAATGTTCTCGGATTTGTAAAGTGGGGTGTTGCAGAGGTCATTCAAAGCAGTCATAACAATATAAGGGCGGACATTTCCAGAAAAATAAGCACTCTTGTACTCTAGTTTCCTTTTCAATAGAACTGCAACTGTTTATGAAGTTTCAAAGATTCTAGGCAAAGCCTTTTGTATCTTGTTCAAGTTTGCAGGGACATTAATAACGGTTCCTGTAAGTGCACTTTGTGCTCTTTTGTATCCTAATGGTCTTATTTGAGAAAAAGCTAGTCTTGGTGACACCAATCTTTCTTCCAATTCTGTTAGAATTGTGATGGAATCTATTATTTTATTGCGACGAATTTGCGAAGGAACTGCAAATACAAGTATCTTTTCATTATGAAGACTATCTTTGCATTTTTTGCATGTTTCTTTATCTATGTCAATTGTCTTTGAGCTAGCATCCATGCACAAGGTTGCATAGTTCTGCATTGCAATATTGTCAACTTTGTCCATGTCCTTTTTGAATTGCAACATTTCACAGACAATGCAAGCATATGTCAGTGTATCTTGAATATGAGTCAAATAAGCTTTTATTGTTGTACTCAGTTTTGCATTTTTTTTCTTCCTAACTAGGAGAACATGATTTTGTGTTATATTCTTTTTTTTAGATTGTGCAACGTTTCAACTCTGGTTCCATTGTTTTTTTTACAAGTGCTCGTTGTTTCTTTCAAAACTGCTATTGATACTTGTTATGATCCAGAACCATGTTCTCTTGTAATTCTAGAACCGTTTTATGACATTGTGCTATTTGCAAGGCGAATTTTCTTTGCTTGGCCACAGGTATCAATGTCTACAATCCAGTTGCATGGAATGGAATTGGTCTCTTGGTCTTTAAGCAATGGCCAAAAGTGCACATGCAAATTGTCGATAGAAAAATGCATTAGAAAGATAGTATTTGTAGAGCCATTAGTTGGCTGGAATATGTGTACAAATTTCTTTGTTTGCATGCTCCAAATGTCTATGTTGATATTGAAAAATTCAGTTATCCATTGCAATGCAAATCCATTGCCTTGGAGTCTTCCTTCTCTACATGCCATTGACAAGTTTATAACAAAGGATTCTAGGTTGGCAATACATTTCTCCTCCATAATGTGTTTATGATGCAGATGTTCTCCGAAGCAACTAACTGCTCTAATATCATTTCCATTGTAGTGATTGCAAAATTTTTGTGCAATTGCCATACGCAAAGAAAGGGCATCAAAATCCGACATCATGTCGCAATTTGACTCGAACAATGAGTCAGGGCAGTCAATGGAAACCATGTAGACTGGGAAGAGATGTTGTTTGGACAACTCTTGTTCAATTGATGCCATGTATATTTGTACATATTGATCATTGTTTGCAAATGGACATGTGGGTCGTGAAATTTGCATATATGTAATGCCTGTCCTTGTTGTATATGATAGCAATGGCTCGAAGTTTCCAGAACATGTTACTTGGTCATGGAATAAAATACCAAGTCCATGCTTACCATAATTTCCTTTGAAACAAAGGTATCTTTGTCCTTTTTCAAGTGACCAAACCGAGACCGAGACATCCAGCCACTTTGAAAACCATTTGACACAAAAGACGTCACCACATAGACCAAACTCTGAAGAAGTGTGCAAAACTGTAGCGGAAAGAGCCATTCGATGAAGATATGCATTTGAGTCATTGACACCATACAGCTTCTGTAAAAAAAAACTGCTCAATTATGTCTTCATTGAATGCAATACCTATGGATCTTTGCAACTTAAACATGTTCTGAAATGATTTACTATCCCTTCTCTAATTTCAATTGATGAATATCGAAAATGTAGTAGCACTGCAAGTGCATCAAACAAACAATCCATTGCATGATAATAAAAATCTTTTAACCTGAAAAGTCCATGTCTATCCAAAGCGTAATCAATTTTTTTCACATGAAGGTCATTGATTGCAAAAGCACATGATCTATCGTGGAAGGTTTTGTTGCAAAAGTTTCCTATTTGCATTTCCATTTTAGCAAATGGAAAATGTGTCTATAGAACAAGGTCTATAGAATAGAGCATAACTTGCTTGTGTTTGCTACCTTTTCAAGTGGTCGATGCAACAAGGGAAAGATCTCCTTTGATCTGGAAACATGAATGTGTCAAAGGAAGCACAAGTAACTAGCAAAAGGTAGATGCTTCTAGGGAAATTATATCATAGTCTAGCCAATAAAGGATGAACATTAATCATTTCTCATAAAGAATTTTTTTGAATTTGCTGATTTGAAAATGACATTCGTTTTATTTACAAATTACATGAATGAGCAAGAACATGATTACTAGGAAACTATATCAATATTTTGACTTTATAAAGAGCACATGCATATATAGACATGTATATCTTGACTAATTAAGAAGACATGTATCATAAACATAAGAAATAAATTGTCACTCTAAAAGGTACCTATGTATAGAGAAACTTTAGTATTATGACTAGGAGTTGACTGATATACATATCAGTGATAAGTCTATTGTTTTTTAGTATAGGATGTACTTTAAAGACTCAATCTGGTAGAATACCTCATAGTAGTTTGTGCATCCATGATTCTTGGCACAAGTATGTGGGAAATGCCTATTTAATATTATCTTACATATCTTCTTGCTAATGAAGCTGTTGTCTATAAGAATGTCATGCTTCATAAATCAAAAGATACAATGATCCTGGTTAATGTCGTGCTTGGTTTCCACCAATAAGGAAAGGAAAAAACAAGTTAGTGCAGAGGAGAAGAAGTGAATTCCTTTTATTCAAAATCATTAGTTTATAAGCCATTATAAGTCATTTACCATTTGAATTATACTAGTTTCTAAGTAGGATTACTGACAAGAGTTAATACCCCAATCGCCAGGAGAGGCATATGGGTGTGCTACCCATGTCAAGTTTTGAATGTAGACTATCTAGATAGCAACATAAGGAGTCATCTAATCTTGTGGCAATCAAAAGTTTTGAACTCTAATTGACTTTTTTTAACATTTAATTGGATTCAAAATTTGGCAAAATCTCTAAGACTAAGAGCATTTCTCCACCAACACAAACCATCGATCGTGCTAGAACTTTGCCCATACCTGAAATTTATGTAGGATCCTTATCATATCTATGGCTAGAAAGAGGGTTTGTTAGCTACAAAATGAGTTACTCTTACAACACACCATTCCAACTGCCAAGCCACAACCAACTAATTATCTATCACTATTACAATAGCATAAAATTTACTTCCACAGTAATACTCTCCTAACCTCAATAGTATATAGGAGACAATGCAGAATTTTATGTTCATTGTTATGGAGAAAACTTCATATGGCTTGGGGCAGACCACAACAGACAACTGTCTACCAGAAAATGACTCAATTCCCAATGCAACGCTATAT
This sequence comes from Larix kaempferi, assembly GCA_027924585.1. Classification (NCBI taxonomy): domain Eukaryota; kingdom Viridiplantae; phylum Streptophyta; class Pinopsida; order Pinales; family Pinaceae; genus Larix; species Larix kaempferi. The sequence continues at coordinate 24,361,926 of BSBM01000632.1, read as the reverse complement.
AAATGACAATGCTAAGATAATGGAGAAAAGACCAACCTTAAACCAGATGTTCGATGTAGATCCTCGTTGAGCTTTCAACTTCTACACTTGGACCTGTAGATTAGTATCAACATGTACAAGCAAGTGCATATAATATGTGAAAGACATTAGCATAATCAATAGGATGATCCATGATATCATAAGCAAATATAACCCAATGTAATTTAACAGTATTCACAACATCAATTGGTCGAGAAAATGAGTATTTCCATTAATGAATAACAAGAAGTACAATTTACGACCTGTTGTCAGCAACAAATCTGAACCAAGAACTGGGTCTCTCCACTTGTGCCTCCACCACTTCAATCCTCCATGTAATGGAAAACTCAAACTGGGATAGGATTTTGCTAGGTGAACATAAGGAGTTCACAACAACAAGGATCAATGAGTGTAGACTCAAGTCATGGCAAAAATCCACTAGAGTTATCTTGCTCTCTCTTTCTCCTCCCTTCCATATGCCATAAGAGCTCAATATATAGCCTTCCAAAGGTAAGTGAAAGGACACATCGAGGCGTTTCAGGGAAAATGGAGGGCCAAAGGTCACCCTAAGACCGCTTTTTTGGGAGTAAAAAGTAATTTTCTAATGATTTTTACCATTTTACTTGGCACCCATGGGCTATAGTGGAACAACTCGCGTGTACACTGGCTAAAGTGGAACAACTAGTGTACAGGAAGAAAAATAGGGAAAAAGTGTTTCTGAAGGACATAAAGTGAATCTGAGTCAGTGAAATGGATCCTGAAGGCCAAAGAGTGTTGATGCTCACAGGGTGGAAAATTACATTGTAACATTCATTTTGAACAATTTATCTTTTAAATTGTTGGTAATCAGTGGTTTGAGAGGTTGATATGTTGGCAAGCTGCAAATCGTTTCATTGGAAATATCTCTTGCCAATTGTGCAAATCGATGCCTTTGGCTTCTTCAGTGGCCACTTGTTCAAGCCCAATTCTTCAAACGTTGAAGTCGTTCTGCATAACGCATTTACAATGTTAAATAACTGACTGCTCATTAAGTTTGTAACATCCTATTAAAGAACTATTCAAAATCCTTGAATAATAATTCAAAGATGTTTGCAAAGATGGAAATCTATGAAGCGACAAATAATTTTGTTATAGTGCTGAAAATTGTGTGTGCTTGTAAACTATTGATAAGAAGTTTGCAACAATGCGCAATAAAAACATTACGAGCAATGTTGCGATGCCAGAATGGTAATAAATTGAATCACAGTAGCAACCCTGAACAAAAAAACATAAGCAAAGACACTATTGCATCTATGCATCGATCTACAACAATCCTACAATCAGCTGATTCTGAAAAAATATAAAAGAAAAAAAGCATATAAAAGCCAATTATCAAATGGTGGGAAAAAATATTTGCAACTAGTCGAGAAATGAAAGTCAAAATTGTCATAATTGCAACCCTGAGCATAATAAATTGACCTGTTACATATCTAATAACAATCGACAGCACTATTCAAAATTTTTACTCTGAACAGAAAAATTATTGCACTACTGAGCTATATCAAATGAGTTTTGTTCCATTATGAATTGAAGAATAAAAAATGATGCATATAAATGATGCATTCACACACACATCCATATAAATGATGTAGGCGCACATGTAAACAACAAAATCTTTGAAAAGAGATGTATGGCATTATTGCTATCTATTTATGCAACCCATCAAAAGGGTTTAGCGCCTCTATTTCTTATAAAGGCAACAAATATAAAATAATATAATATAAAAAGGTCAAGAAATTAAAAGCTAGAATGCCTAGAATTTGTGCCAAGCTGGAAATAATATGATCAACTTCTCGAGATCACAAGTCCTACATATGAACTTGGATTTGGATGCATGATAACAAATTGGAAAGCTCATGACAAAGATAACAAATTGAGATGAAAAAGAGACAAGAAAAATACACAAACCACACGCACTTTGGATGTAAGCTATACACAAATTAGACACAAACAAGCAGAAAACAATACGAAATTGATTTGTACAAGGCACTAAATATACACAAAAGAATATAAACCAACACAAAATTGGATGCAAAAGGAGAAATGATTGTATGCAAATGAAAGTCAAGTGAGACACAGAATAAGAGAAAACGATGTAAACATGGATGCTCAGGGATGCAAAATTGCTCAAACGCGGGATACAAGCTAGACACAAAGGATATCTATAATTCATAAAAAAGACACAAAATGGACACAAGGAGACACAAACAATCCAAAAACAAGATGAAAGAAGGATATTATGTTTTTCTTTCCAATTTGCATAAAATGGAATGCAAAAAACTCTAATGGAACCTTGTATCTTAGTAGTGTCTATAAAGTTACTACCTTATTATGTGTGTAATTTGAAGACAGTCATAGATCTAGTTGTTTTCCATATTGGTATGCAAATCAATGATGATGTATATTTTTTTGCGTGTGGAAGTTGATGATAATTCAAGCAAAATATAAGAGATTTGCAAATATGAGAAGATATAGAGGATTCAAAGCAACAGAATGGTTCACTCTAGTAGTGTCAAAGAGTGTAAAATTATTATATGTGTAATCCAAACCATCATAGATCTAATTGCTTTCCTTGTTGATATGCACAGAAGTGAGGATATATAGATTTTTTGTTGAGTAGATGAAATATTTGTGTGTGGAAGTTGATGAGAACTTAAGCGAAGGCAAAGCAAAATATAAGAGGTGTGCAAACATGAGAAGAAGATATAAAGGATTTAAAGTAGGGGAATTGGTAATGGTTGATTTTAGTAAAAATAGTTACATAAAGGGGAAGTATAGCATGTTGAATGTGAAGAAAATTGGACCTTATGGAATCACAAGAAGATATAAAGATAATGGTTATGAAGTTGAGTTGACATAAGAAATTGCCATTTTATCAATCTTTGATATGAAGGACCATAATGCTTTTGCATGTTATGGCTTATATGAAGTTGAAGAAGACAAGAAGGAGAATGAAGAACCATATTGGGTAGCACAAATGCGAAGCAGAGAGCAACTAAATGTAGAAAGGATTTTGGAAGAAAAAGTATTCAAAATGCAAGGCGCAAAATAAAAAAAATACTTAGTGAAGTGGAGAAGCAAACATGATATAAAGAATAGTTGGATATTAGAATTGAAGTTTCAAAGATTAGTAGTGTAAAGAGCAAACACAAAGAGTTTTAGATGAGTGAGCAAAATCAAGAAATCAATGTACATATGCATACGGAGTGATTGGTGCAAATAAGCACACACATAAGATGACAATGTTTGGTGTGCATAGGATGAGTTGAAAGATTGGATATGGGAATTCTGAGAGATAGGCTCATGATAATGAAATTGAACCGAGAAATGCTGAAGATGGACCATTCCAACATGATTATTGAGTTCATTGGGATATCAAAGAAGCAAAGCAAATGATGTATATTGACGGAGGAATATGGGTAAGTGATCATGTAGAAATTGTAGAAGCAAGCAAGTAACAATCTTGAATCTGGGCAGATTTTTGTTTGAAACATATGTAAAAGGAACGCTGATGGTATATAAAAGGAGGAAAAAAAAACGATGTATATCGACATTGGAATATGGGTAAGTGATCATGTAGACATTGTAGCAGCACACAAGTAACAATCCTGAATCTGAGTAGATTTCTGTTTGAAACATACGTAAAAGGAATGCTAATGGTTTTACATGGTTGAATGTTGGAAAATGTTGGTTAACTAGTAGAAGAAGTAGTCCCATAGTCTTTTGTAGGAAACTCCGAGTGATTCCTATGAAAGTCCTAACATAGATCTATACATATTTCAATCCTTAAACATACAATACAACCATTTATCATTAGAAAGATACAGAAAATATAAAAGAAAGCACCACAACATACAAACAAGAGGATAAAACTTGTCTTGACATAATTAATCAACTCAATCGGCGAGGCTATGAACATGTTTTCGGAGGGGATAATGGATGAGCGATGGAGACGAAGGTGACTGCTCCGTTTTATCTTTTCTTGATTTATGCTCCTACTTCCACATGGCGTACGGAGAAGACACAGATATCCTGGACTATGCGATTGACGCGTGGCAGGGTGAGCCTGTTTTTGTCGCCTTGATCATCCCAACAATAGTAAACTTCACTGCTCTGCCTCTACAGTCACCGGCTTCGCTGCCAGCTGGAAGACCCTCCACAACCATGGACATCAAGGAGGACTGTGAACCATTGTTTTTCCTGCCAGCCTCAAACCTATCGCTCTCACCGTCAGCGGTTATCGCATATGAGATGGATCCTGGGAGCCCATCTTTCCTCCCATATCCAGCAGCTGGGGTAACAGTCGACGATTTTTTCGCATCAGTCTCAGCATCAGTTTTTTCTCCAACAGACGTGGCTACCAACGAAGCACCCTACCCTTCAGATCTCCTCTCCACCCTGCTTGAACAGACCCTACCGAATCTCAGGGACCTTCGGGAAGAGGGTTGTCCTGACCCCTTCACTCATCCGATCATAGAGCCATGGATCCTAGAAGAAGAACTCAACATAGAAGGGTTTCTCAATTCCATCTTCCAGCCAACCGAAACCCTACCAGGGTCCGGCTCAAACACCAGCCTTAGTTCCTTGACAGAAGGCTCTTTGGAAGAAGATCGTGAAAAATGAAACCCTAAGTGGAAAAAGAAGAACAAATGCTTGGCCTCTAGCGGAGGAACCCTAAACCTCATTTGTGGAGTTAATGTTTCTATAGAAGAAGCAAGAGCTATGGAGGCTCTGGTTCTTGTGGGAAAGATCAGGGGCATAAACCCTAACCAAGACAAAATGAAGGTATGGGTGCAAAAGAACTAAATGGGACTGATCCAAACAGATACAGAGGTTGATGCCTTGTCAAAAGGATGGTTTAGTTTCACTTTCAACAAAAAACAGGATGCAGAGCAAATCCTGAACCTAAATTGGTTCTTTGGCTCGGTGACACCTTTGTTCGATGCTGATAGTGAGAGACTGGACAAAATCCCTATCTAGGTACATTTGTTGGGTCTCCCGCTGGAATTCTGGAACCCAACCTCTCTGAAAGACCTTGGAAATGCAATTGGGGTTTTCCTGGAAGCGGACTTATCTTTTTTAAAAACCCGACGGAAATCAGTGGCACGAATTTTGGTATCAATGAATATCAGAACAAAGCTCTGGGAGCACATAAACTTAATCTAGGGATCCGCAACTCGTCAAAAAATCTTGGATTATGAGGGAGAAGAAATGTCATCTGGCTCCCCCCCAGTCTTTGCGCGGGAGAGGAGGCAATCCAAGGAGGGCGAGCCATAGGCCATAGGAATGACAACGGTAGGAACATCAAAATTTGGGGCAGCTCAGCCCCTAAACATTCTAGAAACAAAAGGAAACACCCTTTCCAGAAAGTGGCATAGCTTCTCCTCATCATCTCTCGAGTATGTCTCCTGTTCTTTCCTTAAAAAAGAAGTTAAATGATTTGAATTTAATTGATCCCGCACCTTCACAGTATTACACTGTTGTTCTGGAAAATACTCCTATCCCACAAGCGAAGCCCTCCCCTTCTCCCTCAAAAGAGCCTCCTTCCCCACCTCCCTCACAGGAGATTCTTTCCTCCCCTCTGATGTCCCCCCTTCCCTGATTGCTTTACCTATGACTCAGTCTAAGCCTACACTTCCTCTTGCTACTACCTCTCTGATCAGATTCCACCTCTGATCAAGGGACATCCCTGCATGAGCCAACCCTCCACTTCCCCTCCTTGGACTAGGCTCAAACCCTATTGTTCCAGCAAGAGGAAAGGGACGGGGTAGACCTTCTTATCTCTCTTTCGCACAACAAAAATCTCTTCGGGATCAAGCGAATGGAAAGCAAAAAACTCTCTTTGGGGCACTTAGAGTCGTGTAGGCCTCTGAAGGGGTTCCCAAATGAAACTTCTCTCCCTCACTTGCAGGGTTTTGGAAAGTACCTGGAAAAAAAATTGCCCTAAAGAGGATGATACAGGTTCAAAAACCAAATGTCTACTATCACAAGCAATTTTTCTTTCATGGCCCAAAGTGCAAAAGGACACTCTGGAGGCTTGGAAATAGGATGGAACCCCTCCACCCTAGGTTGTTTAAACTATCGGGGAGCCTCTTTCGGTATGGGGATCAAAATTTTCTGGGCAGAAGCAAACTTACATTTAAACATCCTAAACATCTATAGGCCTTACAACAACAGAGTGTCCTTCTAGGAATCGGTACAAGCCTCCCAGTTCCTAAAGAGAGACATTGTGGTGATTGGTGGTGACCTGAACCTCACCCTTGGAATCCATGATATTTGGGTACCAAAAGAAAGATCGGACTCTCTGAACACTTTCTTTAAAAATCTCTTCTAGAATATCAAGTTGGTGGACCTGGAACCACAAAAGATCAAGCCAACTTGGACAAACAGAAGATATGGGGAAGATTGAATTGCAAAGAGACTAGATAGATTTCTTCTAGGAGAAAGCTTAATTGAAAAGGATATGATGTTTAAACAATGGGTAGACTCAGGAGCTGACTTAGACCACCTTCCCATCTGCTTGGAAATTATGAGAAACCCTAAAAATACACCAGCCCTTTTAAATTTTGTGCAGCTTGGCTAAAAAACGAGGAAGTCCTCGGGCTCATCCAATCCAATTGGATCCCCTACGTAGCAGATGCCGGATCACATGTTGCTTCTCACTTTGCTCAAAACCTTACTCGAATCAAACGTCTTTTGAAGGATTGGGCCAAGAATAAAAGAATTCAGGATGATCAAGCTCATATTCAAATTGAGGCGGACCTGGCAGAAATACACAACTCTGAAGGGAGGGCTTTCTCCACACAGGGAGATAAAGAAATACTTATCTCCCTTGAATCTAGCAAAACAAAGATTCTGGAGGAAAGAGAGGAGATCTGGAGACTAAAAAGTAGAGCCATTTGGATGACCTGTGGAGATGACAACACTAAATTCTTTCAGGCCTTCGCCAAGGGAAGGAAACAACATAATACAATTTGGGAATTAAGAAACTCTAATGATGATCAAGTCTCCACATTTGAGGGAATGGCAGAAATTGCAAAGTTTATTTTGAAAACCTTCTTAAAGAAGATCAATTGGCCATAATTGCAGAAGGTATCCAGACATCACTCTTCTTTCTCGAAAGAATCACATAAGATGATAATGCAGACTTGATGGAAGAAGTCTCGGAAGAAGAGCTCAAAACTATCCTGCACAGTTTTCAGAAGGAAAAGAGCTCAGTCCCTGATGGTTGGACCATTGAATTTTTTATGGTAGCCTATGACACAATCGACCCTAATCTTCTCCATCTGGTTGAGAAATCTCGGTAAATGGGCATGTCCACCCTCCCCTAAACACAACATTCCTGGCTCTTATACCTAAAAAAGACAATCCGGTCAACCTGGAATATTTCAGGCCTATATCCCTTTGCAATATCACTTACAAAGTGATTGCAAAAGTGATTGCTCAACAACTAAAGAAGGTTCTATCAAAAATCATCTCACATGAGCAAATTCAGATTCCTGGAAAATAGGAAAATCCATGAAGCAATAGGTGTGGCTCAGGAAGGGTTGCATAGCATAAAAGTGAAAAAATCAAAAGGAGCAATTCTTAAGATTGATCTTTCCAAAGACTTTGACAGAGTAAGATGGATCTACCTGAGGCTCCTTCTTACCCATATGGGATTCAACTACTCCATTATAAAATGGATTTTTGCCTACATCTCTACAACAACTTTTGCAGTTCTCATAAATGGCTCAGCTTTGTCTTTTTTCCTCTCAGAGAGGGGACTTAGACAAGGCTTCCCTCTCTCCCCTCTCTTATTCTTACTGATAGCAAAAGGTCTGAGCAAAGCCATTTTGGATGCAAAGAGACGAGGACATCTTGAAGGCATAAAATTATCGACAAACCTTAATATCACTCATGTTTTGTTTGTAAACGATATTCTTCTCTTCTGCAACGACTCAATCTGAGAGGTAGAAAAGCTTTCAGTAGTTCTACAGACCTTCTGCAAAGCCACAGGGATGCTCTTAAGTGAGCATAAATCCTCTATCACCAATTTCAATCTGGACGAAGACATTGTAAGGAGGCTCTTGAACCTCTCCCCGTTCATGGTTACACACTTAGATGATGGACTGAAATATCTAGGCTTAGGCTCAAACCAAACAGCTACAAGAAAGAAGACTAGAATTGGCTGATGACAAAATTAGAACAAAGGGTAAACAACTAGTGCAACAGATGGCTCTCGAGAGCAAGAAGGCTAGTTCTGGTTAAATTTGTTCTTGAAGCAATTCCTGTCTACTCGATGTCATTAGCATGGATCCCAAAATCCATACTGAAGAAGTCTCGGGAAATATGCTCAAAATTCCTTTGGACAGGAAAGAAGGAACAAAAAGTCCTTCCATGGGTAAAATGGGACCAAATTGCGAAACCCAAAAAAAATTGGGAGGGTGGGGGCTAAAGAATATTGATCTTTTTGCTAAAGCTCTGGCAACAATAGCAGGCTGGAGGCTCATCATAACAAAAAAAATATGGATGTAGGTGGTATATCACAAGTACATAAGCTCAGTACCTCTGTGGGACTGGATCAGGAACTCAGTTTTCACCCCCCAAGGTCAGGCTCAATCATTTGGAAGGCAATATGCAATGCTTTTTCACTAATCCACAGTGGTCTTTCATGGAAAGTGGGCAATGGGACAAGGGTCAAATTAGGAGCTGATCCATGGCCCAACAGTCATCTCAACCACCTTTTACCCCCCCAGCTAGTCTAGTTCCTTTAGCAAAATGACCTCTTCCATCTAAATCAGATCGCTGACCCTCCTTCTATCAACTTATGGCAACAAGGGTGGTTGGGTTGCAAGGAACTAGAGATCCCCGCCCTTTGGTCTCCAACTTGGAATAGGTATATTACAACACTCCGACACTCCCACATTAGACTCACCAACAGAGAAGATGAGTTGGTTTGGGAACATGCTGCCCATGGAAGCTACAGCCCCAAAACAGGATATCAACAGCTTTGTCTCACCACATTCCAAACTGAACCAAAATGGTGGAAGCCGAGGCTCTGGAAACTCAAATGCCCATTGAAAGAAAAAGTGCTCATGTGGTGCACCCTTGTTAACAAAACTACGATTTGGGATAGAATGAAGAAAAGATCCCTGGAAGGACTAGGTTGGTGCACCCTCCGCAAAAATAATGAGGAATCTGCCAATCATCTCTTCCTCAATTTCCCTTTCTCTTCCCAGGTATGGAAACATCGCAAACAATGCTAAATCAGAGATTCAGTTGGTCTGTAATCTCTCTTGAAGATGCTTGTAAATCTTGTCTCACATCTCCCCAGCTAGCCCATTTAAAAGGTCTTCCACTAATTCACATCTGGGGGGTCTGGATTGAACGAAACATGGAAATCTTCCAAGAAAAAGCATCCTCTCCAGAAGCTACCACAAAAAAAATGCTTGACATCCTATCCTATTTCCCTCAAACAAAGGATGCTCCATCGACAAGAATAGTCACAGAGGAACAGATAGACCATTCTATGCCTTAGGATTTCTTTGATGGGGCCTCTCAAAATCACACTTGTGGGGGTGGTGCCACTCTCTTTCTGAACCAAATCCATCACTTCCAGATCCAAAATGGGTATTGGTATAGGCACAAACAACTATGCAGAGCTTATGGCTCTGAAACTCCTTCTCCACTTTGCCCTAGAACAAGGTTGCAGGAAACTTCATATTTTTGGAGATTCACTTATCATTATCAACTGGGTGAACAAAGTTCAGCGTTGTAGAAATATTGCTCTCATTACTCTTTATGAAGAGGTAAACAGACTCTGGACAAATTTTGTTTACATCTCATGCCGCCATGTTTACAAGGAAAGAAATTTAGATGCAGACCGCCTCTCGAAGGAAGGAGTGAAGATGGAACACGGAACTTGGATATTTTTTGAAAACAGGGAAGGGGAAGTGTATGAGTTCTTTCACAAATCTTTCATAGAAGCTCTTCTTGCAGGACACGCCAACTGAACAATCTGATCTCTTCACTTATTTTTGGAATTATCGGGACAACAGTTTTTCCATATTCACAACTCTTTTTCTAAGCACAAGGGGAGCTAATCTCTGACTTTTTCACGGCCTAGTATTCGATCAGTTAAAGTTTTTAGGATTTTATTCCTGAAGTCTTTGGAAACACTTCCTGATTTTGTTTCCGGCTGTTTAAAAAATGGTATGCAAAGCATACAAATCATGTACAAACTCTTTTGATTTAATACAAATATATGCTTTTTCTTCTTGGAAAAAAAAACATACAAACAAGAGGATTGGTCTTATGAATGAAAGCTGGTCGCAATAGACATAGGAAAATGCTATGTGGAAATAGATTTGAGTCAAAAGTGCAGTCTCTTAGGAATGATGAGCTCAACTGGTTTCGGAAGGCCAGAAGAGCTTCTATAGCTTAAAAATTAGAGATGATTTTATCAAAACATGACTTCTAGCTGATTTTTCATCCAAAAATGATCAAAAACTTATGCATCTTGTGGGTGGAAAATTTATAAGTGATTAGCTTCAAAAAATAGTCCTAAAAATTGAGAAAAATCAGCATTAGGCAAGGAAGAACATAATTGAAAATAAACAAGAGATTTGTGAATAAGTCCAAGATTTCTATAAACAAACAAGCAAGAGATTTGAGAGTAAGATTAAGCATTCCAATATTTTGCTAAATTTAGAATTATATGCATTCAACAAAAAATATGCATGAAAACTCTTCAAGCATGGGTGGAAATTATTCAAAACAATATGCAATAAATATCTAGCTTCCATGCACCATTTCCAGCACGCATGTCACCATCAACAACTGAAAAATCATATGCAAGCACTACACAACTTGCAAGAAAAAAATATAATTCCATGCAATTTCCACAAAACATGACTTCTAACTGATTTTTCATCCAAAAAATACTCAAAAACTTCTACATCTTGTGGCTGGAAAATTTCTAAGTTATTAGCATAAAAAAACAGTCCTAAAAATTGAGAAAAATCAACATTAGGCAAGGAAGAACATAATTGAAAAAAATAAATCAACAAGAGATTTGGGAATAAGTCCAAGGATTCTATAAACAAACAAACAAGAGATTTGAGAGTAAGATTAAGCATTCCAATATTTTGCTAAAATTTGAATCACATGCATCCAAAAAACTAAAAAGTTATAGCAACAAATGCATAAAGCCAAATCAATGGAAATTAATGAAACAACCTCAACTTAGTGATTCTTTCAAGCAAACTCTTCATATATTTGTGAACTCAACGAGTCAATATCTGTGCAAACATGACAAGATGGCTACAACAGTTAGCAAAATCAACCACAGGAATGTCTAAACATATATTCCAATCACAACATATTGTTATAGCAACAACAATAGCAAGAAGGCATACATGTCAAATTTTTATGACAAAGAATTTGTTAAAAAAAATTATCTTTTATCTTTAAATATGTTTTGAGCAACTGAACTCAATATTTTCAGAGGTACAATATACTAGTTAACTGCTATATTGATATAATTTCCATGGGAGTGGCATTAACTATTAATGCTCTATTGGTATAATTTCCATCGGAGTGACATTAACTATTAATTCCATAAACAATTAGTCCAGCATAATTTCCATGGGAGTGACATTAACTATTAATTCGATAAACAATTACTCCATCATAAATAAGGCTAGTGGCCATGTTATTATTATATTTTATTTGACAACCATGTATAATGTATAATCTACTGTTCAGAAATTTACATGCTACTTATTGAAAAACATAGATATTACTAGTCATGACAGAATAATATTTATGTTGAAACTGTAAACTAGTAGTTTTTAGATGGCTATGTCTTCACGACCTATAGGTTCAAATCCATGATTACTAACTCTTAACGATCTGAGTCATGGTAGATAAGAACTATTAAATATGTTTTGAGTAGACGATGTGGGGGAATGATTTCTTCCCATAGGTTGTTCCACCACAGAAAGCCTAATGATTTGAGTCATGGTAGATAAGATCTATTAAATATTTTATGAGTAGCTGATGTGGGGTTAACTCCAATTCATAAATTCTCATTTAGAAATACATGTCCCATATGTAGACAGAGCATGTCCTTTGGAGCAATTTCCCAACCTATGTTGGTCAAGAGTGTCCATGCCCATTGACTTTAGCCCTTTCCCTTTCCACATGTATATTGACCAATTGGACAAGGACGATGTGTCATTTTTAGTCCTAATATTAAAGTGGAAAATATAAATCCTTTGAGCCAGGCAAAATTTCTAAGTTTTGGATAATTTTTTCTCTATTCAAAGGCATACCAAATTTCCCAAGATGACTCTTCAAGGCCAAACCATTTAGCCTCATTATTTCATATGTTTTAATTTAATCTCATGTCACAACTATATTACTTGTTGGAGCTTGTGAATGTTGTACAATGACTATTGATACCAACAATTATAACCTACCCCACAAATTCTCCCAATATTATTATTGCAAGAGTATGTCATTCCCAAGACCACATACCTGATTTCATGTGCGCAAATGGTGTATTCAAGGTAAGACTTGTCATGGTTAACAAGCGGTGTAAAATTATGGAGTAAGCTAAAAGGTAGACATTTACAAGTGTGTGTCTCTTTGATTATATGGCATGCATGCTATAGCATAGCCATTTTAAGTGGGATAAATAAGTTGAATTTTCTAGATGGGAGTGGTAATTCGTTCTCCAACCATGTTCCAGTAGTCTTATCATTTTCTTTGGTGCAGCCTAGCTTGAGGAACAATGCACCAAACGATGAATTGTGAGCATACTTCATGTGGTTGGCCTAAGCCACAATACTTCATGTGGCTGACGAGTCAATAGACTTCATGGCATACATATAACTATGTCCGAGGAGGAAGTTGTAGTCGAGTTGTGCGTTGATAACTTCAATGTCCATGAGTATATTTTTCCCAGCAAGCTGGACTGGGACGTTATCCAAGAGGCCCTGTGGTTGGGCGGAGCAGCAGTCGTAGGATCGTAGGGTAGTTGTGGATGGTTGCAACGTAGGAGAACCAAGATTTTTCCATAGGAGGCACCCTCATCGATGATACATCGATGAATAACAAGATTTCTGATAGAAACCGAAACTTGAAATGCTAATGTAGATGGCATATGGGGCTCGGACTAGTCCAGATCAAAAGACATCAATCGTGAATCAGAACGGTCTATGGCCCCAATACAGGATAATAAGGTCTTGCGTTGTGCAGGAGAATTCTTCAACACCTCAAGAGATGACATGGCAGCAGGGGATTGGGAAATATCATCCACAATATTATAGTTAGGGGTGGCGCGAGCATTAGGGTTATTGTTGATGCACTGTAGGGGGAAACGAGGGGCTTTGGGGGCCCCATCACCATGTGGTGGGGGGTATGTGTAGTGACTGATCTGTGGGTAGAGCATTAGAAGTCATTTCCGAGGGATGGTTTCCGGGGGAGGGCCGTATTGGTTTCGACGGTTTTGTAGATTGACGTCAGTCGACGACATCATCAAGAGATGAAGGGTGCGCAAATCCATCGGTTGGTTAGTGTGTGCAGCGTATGTGATTTGTTGTGGTGGTTGTATGGGTCTCTAAGGAGTAACTAATGGTTGGGTATTTAGCACTCCTTGCGTAGGAAAGGGATTTTGCAGCAACATGGGAGGTGGTTGGGGATTGGGTTTTGCAGGAGGAGCCACCTGTCCTTGGCGTTGGGTGTCATCTGTCCAAAGTTGATGGGTGCACTCCAGATGCATACAATTGTGTGTGTAATGGTTGTAGACCCCACATATGGAACAAGGATGATTCGTTCATAGATTGGGATTCTTTCCCTGACAAGGTGGTTTGTCAAGGTTTTGTCTAGGTGGGGCAGCATTGTTGTTATTTGGGGGGTTTGGTTGTTGACCGCATTGATCCTGGGGTTGGTTGTTCCTATGGTTATGTCCTCTCCCTATGTTCTATTGGCCTTGCTAGTTGCATTGACCAGGATGGTTTTACTGTGGGTGTTGTTGGGCATAAAATTTCCCTTCGGGGTTGGGAGGGTTCTGTGGTTGAGCAAGTGGTGGGGTTTCCTGCTGACAGTAGTAACCAGGATAAGCTTGGGGTTGAGCCGGTACTGGTGGGGTCGGTGGTGGATGATAAATTGGAGGAGCTTGTGGTTGCGCAAGTGGGGCTTGCGGAGGATAGTAAGCCAGCTAAAGTTGGTGGTGTGAATGTGTGAGAGGATTCGTGTGGTGATAAAAATTGGACTGCCCTGCATGAGGATTATAAGGTGGGGGTGCATGGCCATAACATTGCGGTGAGCATGATGGTCCATGAGTATGAGGAGGTCGAATGACTAGGGTGTATGATGTAGTCGCTCTAGAATGGGACGTGGCACGTGAAAGGTCGGGGCCACTAGTAGTAGGCATAGTTGTGTAAGGTTGGGTACGTGATGCTACATGCCCTATGATGCCATCGACGGCATGGGATGCCCCCGACGCATCGCTCTGGGAGGATTCAGCTTGGGGGTGCGTTAGGTAAAATGGAATATAGATAACCGGACTGGGCATAGATAATGTCGAACTGTTGAGCTTTAAGGATCGCTTCTTCCTCAGACTGAGGTCGCTCGGATGCCACATCCTTAGCGATGGTTGGTATGAGAGATTTAAGGAACCAATCTAAAAAGATACGGTCATCCAACTTGATCTTACACAAAGTAAGTCGTTTGCGCCATTCATGGATGTGGTCCGTGATTTGGGTGACCATATTTTGTCTGCAAGATAAGAGGATCTCAACACCAGCATCGTAACGAACGGGTATCTGGAAGAATTGCAGGAAAGTGGAGGCAAGGGATGTAAATTTAAGATGAGTCCCATGAGGTTGGTCAATATACCACTTAGCTGCCGCTCCAGTGAGGGTTTGCTGTAGTAATCGAAGGAAAATAGAGTCGTCCATGATGGAGTTATAGGAACACCATAAGTGGAAGGACATGATGTGATTTTGGGGGTCTTCTCCTCCCTTTCCCTCGAATTTGAGTATGTTTGACGGGATTTTGGTGGGCATAGGAGGCCATGTAGGGTCATGTCGTATAGGTTTGTTAGTCAATCTAGACAAGTTAGGGAGGTTAATACTGGCCATGAATGGAAAACTAGCAAGAAGATGTGTTGGGGGTGGTGGGGGAAGTGTGTTCACCGTGGCGGAAATGGTATGGCCACTGCCCCCAATGTGTGGGGCAACAGTATGTGCCATAGCGGTGATGGTGGGGCCGATGCCCCTAATGTATGGGGCAATGGTGTGAGCCATAGCGGCCATAATGGGGCCGCTGCCCCCAATGTGTGGGGCAACAGTGTGGGCCATAGTGGCCACAGTGGGGCCGCTTCCCCCAAGTGTGTGACTAGTCACTATTGGATTTGTGTTGGTGACCAACCCACTACCCATAGAGATGGATGTAGTGGTGGGAATGTTAGGCGTAGGGCCTATAGATGGCATGACAGGGATGGTTGTTTATGTGGTATCTAGGTGAGTGGTGGACCCTCCACCAACCATCCCCCCAAAAAAGGTGTTGGGCGTCATACCAGCCAAGGGGATGGATGGGGTAGTGTATGTGTTGTATTCCGGTTCATAATCGGATGTGGTATAAGGGGCTTCAGGATCAGGTGACGAGGCTCTACGTCTATGACGAGTAGAACCAAGTATACCGTGCTGCGAGGGTTGGCCCCGTTGGAACCGGGACTGTCTCTAGGACTCAATGATGACGATGAGGATAATATGGGTGAGATGTGGTGAGTGAAAGGCTCAAAAATCCTAGTGCAACCTTGTTTGCACATGGAGAGAGTAAAAAATACGACACTCAGGCCAACAAGGATGCTCAAAATGCTTGTTGTAACAACTGTGCTACAACAAACAAAGCGGAAAAAAATGGTCAGAATACCCACAGAAATGGCTCCTAACAACTGAAAAAAGGTAGACTCACTAGACTCAAGGGAGGTAAGAGAGCATGCAAACACCTAACTAGAAGGTATGTTGGCTCAAACTAGACGTATCCTCTGCATGGCGATGAAATCCTAGTCAGACAATACGAAAAGCAGAACCAAATGGATAAGGATGTCCCCCTACCGGGAGGGACACCGGGTACAGAAAATCCTAGAAGAATGGCTACTAAGATACCCCGTTCATGACACGTCCAGAAAGGTGAATATGCGGCTCCAGACCTATCATCATGTGGGCCTAAAAGGAACACCAAACGCGAACAACGAGTAGGTATCCTTTGGTTACTAGATGGATTGCGGTATTCCACTCAGGCCTCCGGAATCGGTCTCACCACTTCGACCCTCCTAAGGGAGAGGTCTTCCCAACAAATTGTTCGTAACCGTGACAAAAATTACTAGGGGATTTTGGTACCCTAGATGAAAACAACTATGTCTCAAGTGTAAGTGACAGATGGGTGTTGTTTGGATGCCTATCCCCACTGTCCTACCTAACTACAATGTTCTTTTTGTGTTCCCCAAGTGGGGTTAAATTTTGGTTGAGTTAAGTAATTTTTTAGGGCTCATTTGAGTTAGGTGATAGAGTGTATGCACTGATAATATTGGCAGCTAACTAGCAAGTAAAAAAGATGACATTTAAATGCTAGAGAAATGAAAAAATGTTGGAAACGGAGTGCTTAACAAAATTTGAATATATATACATATATAATAGTGCACGTCTAGAAATCAGAATGCGGCTAAGGGGTGGTTCTGTGCGGTGTGCAGCGCGCGTTTCACGTAGGGAGGTGCAGTGTACAGTACGAGTTTTAGGGCAGATAGTGTGGTGCAGCGCAGATTTCGCGCGACGGGCGGTGCAATGTGCAACGCGACTTTCAGGATAGTAGCTGCGATATGCGGCGCGTAAATCAGAGGTTGCAGCGCGCAGAGTGGGGGGTGGTAGCGCGCAGAGCAGGGGAATGCAGCGGTGTGCAGCGTGAAATTCAGGACAGGAGTTGCGGTATGCAACGCGAAATCAGGGGTTGCAGTGCGCAGAGCAGGAGTAGCGCATAGAGCGGGGGAGTGTTGTGGTGTGCAGCACGTAGGTCGGGGGGGAATTTGCAGTGTGTAGGCTGTTGGCTGTAGGTTGCAGCGCACGGTGTGGTGTGGTGTCTGTGGTTAGGGCCACATAGGCGGTAGGGTGGAGAGAGGCAGAGGCCGCAGAGTTGGCAGGGTGGCGAGCGGCAGGGGCCGCGGAGGTGCTAGGGTGGTGGGGGAAGGGGCCGTGAGGATGGCAGGGTGCCAAGCAGCGCCGCTCGTGTGCATAGTTGGGACTGAGGGAAGGCCCACCCAGATCATGGTATGAACCGCATGCAAAGAAGGGTAAGGTGCGCTTTGAAACCACGTGAAGGTGCTGGGAGGGTGCGATACACACCGCGCACAGTGGACAGGTAGCAGCGGTGTGAACCATGCAAAAATGCAGAGAAAATGTGCTACATAACACAAAAAAGGGCTAAAGAGCCGAGCTACGGACCACGTAAAGAGGGTGAACAACCGTAGTGTGGACCGCAGCTGTGGGTAAAAAGCAGGTAGTTTTCTGCATGAAAAATGATGCAAACTGGTTGCAGCCGAATAGAAAAACTCGCAGGCCTGTAACTAAGCAAATAAAACCAGAAAACATAACTTTTTAAACAAATAAAATACAAACTAAACTGTGAGAGAGAGGTTCAGACAGCGAAGTCGTCAATCTATAGCAGGCTAATGGAAAATGATAAAAAACTATCTAAATGTAAAAACAATAAACAATCTGAGCTAGCATGTGCATAGGATAAAAAATAATTTAAAACATAGAACAACAAACTTTCAAAGCAATATAACAAAGAATCTTTTAACTTTTTTGTATTAGTGGGCAAGCTAGGGCTTACAAAGAATTTACCTCGAAAAACGAGGGTGATGAAGCTCTAATGGTGGTTTAGTTTTCTCCAAAGCTCCTTTGGTTACTTACTCTCCTCCTCAATGCTTCGGTGGTGGCTAAATCTTCTATCTAATGTAAGGCCTAAGCTCAAAGGGTGGATGGCTATGGCTCGATAGAAATTTCAGCAGCATAAGGGTAGAGTAGTTGAGGGATGTGAAATGAGGGGCATCCATCCCCTTTTATAGATTTAGGTTAGGGTTTGAGGGTTTTTGTCGTCTTTTTCCTTTTTTGATTTTCTTTTTGAGTTTATTTCCAATTATTTTGATTTTTGGGAGAATTTGACCCTCTTTTGGGGTTTTGGTATGTCTTTTGGAGGTTTTTAAAAGAATTTGGTGGAGGACAAGTCATATTTGGTACCCATATGGGTTTTCTGGGGTATTGGAGGCTAGGTTGATGGGAAATTTGGTCAACATAGGTATGTATCTAAAGGGATGAGCTGGTGAGTACTTTTTTGGTGGTAATAGGACCTTCTCCATCGATATTGTTCAATCATTCATCCCTAGAACAACTCACTCTATCTTGCAACAAATTTACTTTGTTGAAAGTGATAAGTAACTATGGAACATACATCCAACATACAACACGTAAAACATTTAATTAACCTAGATTTGATTCCAGAATGCCACTTTGAACTTGATTTGGACCTCAAAGAAAAATTTAGGGGTTTTGGTGAATTTTTTATATAGAAGGGGTTTATTATAGTTACTTTTAATTAGCCTAGTTTTAATTTTTATAAAAAGTATCCAAAAAATGATTAGCCAAACCATATAGAGAAAAAAAATTATGGTAGGATAGCATAATGGAAATAGTCTACTAAATCATAATGAATAACTAAAGCCTATTAAAGACTGGTTGAATGAGCATGGCATTAAGACATTATTTGACTCATCTAAATGGGATATGGATGGTAACTAGAGTAAATGGATAGCTTTGAATGTTCAACCCTCCTCTCCCAGAATTATAATATGTTATAATATGTTTCTACAAACACTTCATGGAGCTTTCCCTATCAGCCTTAATAGCAAATATAGTAGGGAATGGGGGAAAAGAGGAATGCATACTGTGAAAGGAGGATACAAAGATTTGTATCTAAAACATAATCACCCCTCCTACTCTCAGTTATGTGATAAAACATGGCAGCAAGACGAACTCCCAAATATTAACATGTTTAATTAGGTTCTTGTATAGGGCAAAATTCTCACTACTGAAAATTTATAAAAAAAGGCAAATTCAAGGGTTGAAATATGGAGCTCCCTCCAAAAATATGTTCGTTGGAAGGTGTGAGAAACAAGAAATGGATATATTTATAAAAATAATGTTATAGAGTAATTTTCCACCTATCAGACGTTGTTATAGCACAAACTGAAATGGATTGATATGCGCGATGATGCATGTCTTCCCAAGGTCTTTCACTAACACACATGGCCTCAACAATATCTTCATCCGAAGGTAAAGTATCGTCAAGACAATCATACGAACAAGATGATTCAACCACCCATGCGGGAAGCATAACGGGATCTTCTTCTTCTTTCCATGAAGAGGAGAGATCCGACTCTGCTGTGGCTTGTTGAATCCTGGTATGCAAGCTCAGCAACAGACAGTGGCATAACCATTCCAACATGCACAATGTCTCCAGACGTGGAACTCGTGGACGGTAAAGTCCATGGATCATTGAAATATGAAGTCCAGAATAGTACATTATTCAATGGAGGAGGCGCATTATCGGAAATGGTTCCAATAAAAGCGATTGGTGAAACAAAATCAAAAGATCCCATCAATGAGGGGTACAATCCTACACCAATGTTCCCAGTTTAGGGCTGATAATATTTGACTTGGGGGACAACAGGTCCCGTGGATGTTGTTGTTGATGTATATGTAACTTCAGAATGTATTTCACATATATGTATATTGTATTCCTATAGAGATGTTATTATTCCTCTATATGGAAGTGTCATCATTTATATTGTAAGTGTCGTAACTTATACTTGATGGGTTATTAGACCACCTTGTTGGGGTCGGCCCTGTATAAGTCATGTGGGTCAAAGGGTTATTAGACCACCCTATTGGGGGTTGGCCTAGTTAGCTTTATGTTATGTGGTTAAGTTAAGGCCGACCTAGTAAAGGTTATTAGGGAAGTCAAGTCAAGTATAAATAGAGTGCGGGACGCACTCTATTTGATCATTCTATTCTCACACACACTCTTTGGAGAGTGGCACACTTGTGGAGGAGGAGAAGCTGCTGCTAGGAGATGCCTATCTCTTATTCTTGGGTTGTATCATTTCTCTATCTATATCTGAGGAAGCTATTGGTTTTTTCACCTTTATGGTTTTCCCCAAGTAAACTCTGTGTCTCTTGTGTGCTTGCATTATTGTGTCCATGATTGATATGATGTAGATATGCTGAACATGTTATTCTCTCAATTAAGATCCTAGATCAGATTGAAGTTTCTAAAAAACTAACATGGTATCAAAGCTAGCCTGAAAGAAGGCATGGCATGGCATGTATGACACTTGTTGCACTTGTGTTGCTAGGGCTTGATATAGAAAAAACCGGTCATCGTAGCACTTTCGCTATAAATCCATTTTGGCAAAGTTTTCAGATCTGAAAATTTTACAGGTCAAAGATCAGATCCCCATGTACCTTGTATCCAAAGTACAACCTCTATATCATTGTACTTTGTGATTTATGATCAGTACAGGTTAGGGTTTCTGCCTCTTCCAGATCTCAGTCATAAACACGTGACCTAGGAAAAACGGTCACAACATGGGCTAGGAAGCTCCAAATGAAATTTAGTAAAAAGTGACAGGTAGTGCACAGACTTTACTTTCTCAGGTAAACTTTTTAGAGGCTGAAACTCAACCAGTGACACGTGGCATGCCGTACAAGTTCGCGCTCTTGTTTTATCCCATAAATAGGTCACGTTGCAACACTTGGCATAACTCTCTCTCAGAGAATCCATTTGAGGTTAGACCTATGGGGTTGGAAAGATGACAGGTGAGGCTACCACAGGAAAAAAATTTAGGTCTTGTGGATCAGAAAGATCGGAGTTACACTAAAAACAATCAGGTGTATATTTCTGTCAAAACAAAATTATTTTTTGAGCACCTTCATTCATGGCTTCGTGAATTTAGGGTTTCGAAGAAAGTTGGAATTTTTGTAATCGGAGACCACAGCTGGATGTTACTGATAAAAATAGAAATTTAAAGACCAAGATCATATTTTTTGGTTGGGCAGAAGGTCGGGCTTGATTAGACCCTAGTTCAGGACTTTGATCGGAAAAGTGGAAAATTAGGGCTTCTGCAAAAATGGGAATTTTTGAAATCTGTGACCATGGCTGGAAGCTCCTCAAAAAAATAGAAGCTTAGAGCTTTGGATCGAACCTTTTGATTTGGCAAAAGGGTGGGCTTTATCAAACCCTAGTTCGGGATCCTGTCCAGAAGATCCAAAAGTTTCAAAGGCAATTTTGAGGGGTGAAACTTTACAGTTTTAAAATTCTGAGTATACCAGGTTGATCAGCTCATCAAGGTGTATGTTTCTATCCTTTCAGAAGTTTGAAATTCAAAGTTTGAATTTTGAGGGTTTCCCTGACAAACCCTGATCCAGCTCTAGATCCAGTTTCTGCAAATCAAGTGGATTGGGCTAATCCTAGAAAAGACTGGATTGGTCACCTGCATAAGTGAAGAAGTTCCAGTTTCAGAGGGAGATGAGGCTAAGACCTTACATAAGAAGATTACAAGCAATCTCGACAGGTATGACTTATCCAAGTATGTTTCGAGATCTGTTCATGATTAAGTTTATGGTATGTTTGTCTTCATTAAGGTTAGTACAATCTTGACTAACTTTAGACTTGTCATATCACCTTAATAAAATTATGAATGCACAATAGAATATATTCATTGATTAGGGTTTTGACACTTATGATTGTACTAATGCATTGTGGTGTTATATGAGGTTGATGTTGTCCGCTAACATGAAGGGTACATCAAGAAAGACAAATCATGTTCTATTTCAAGAACATATGAAAATGGTGACATGAATACAAAGGTTCATCCATTGCCATGGATCACATAGAAGATCTACTTACGAGGTATGTATAACTTGGTTCTATAATGGTTAACCTATGAGACATGCAGGTAACTAGCACAAGTCATTGAAGAAAACAAGAAGACATTATGCGGGTATGTTAGACATAACTAGCTAGCATGCTAATCCAAGTATGTTTTTCCTATATCAAGTTAGAATCCTACCTTGTGTTAGGATCTCTTATATAAGTATACATGGCATGAATTATAATGATTATTTATGAAGTTAGAAATTTAGGTAATCCAGGGTTTATACATATTATGTCTCTTACCTTGATTGATGATATGACTAACCAGAAAAGTCTCTTGGTCAAATAAGAATATGCATGAGTAAAATAAGTCTTCCCTGAAACCTTGAATACTAATGTTTATTATCTGTGTTTGAAATAATCACGACTATACATGTTTAATATTATTGTGTTTTTATAGTATTAATATTATACTAATGAATGTGTGATTATGTATGAGACCTCGAGGATAGCACAATGATGATACTAATAAGAGTGCATAGTGATTAAGGATGGATATTAGTTCAAGGACAGGTAATCCAGGAAGCAAATATCAAGAGGGAGCACACTTCAGTAGTTTCTGCAAGGATGCAGATATTCAGAGGGATTTGACCACTTCTCACAATCCACATCAGAATGGAGTTGCAGAAAGGAAGCAAAGACTGAGAGGGAGTCAACCCAACAAACAAACAAAGATAAGTATTTGAATGATCATTTCTTGCATATTTGATTGTTTGCATAATACTGTACAATAATGTATATACTGATGTTCCTAGAATTAGGTTGTGTATTATGCATATTAGAATAGTTGCATTGATGAACAGTATACTACTAATATACATGGGTAAGTGGCCTATGGCACTGAACAACATTCCATTGCTACTTATCTAGAATGAAACCTCTTTGATGACATGTTGGGAGTTGTGCACACTCTTAACAATGTTATGGTAGAGATTGGAAGGCATCTAGAAAGTTACGGGATATGAATAAATGTTGTATTGAAGCATTGCATAAGATAATTGCATGACTATATGACATATTTCTTTATGTGTAAGAATTTGTTCTGAAAACTATGAGATGTTTCTAATCATGCAATTTAACTTGTTTTGTAGGAAAGATCATATATGAGCACCTACAAAAGAAGGACTACAACATTTGTTCAGCAACAAAGTTATCTATTGAAGATATTGATGTCCCAGGATTCAGGAAGAATGCCATGATCGAGGAGTACTAGTCGATCTCGAAGAATGATGCTTGGGATGCAGTCCCAAAACATGAAGGGAAGTCTGTTGTGACTTCCAAATGGATCTATAAGATCAAGCATGTTGCAGATGGTAGCATGGAGAAATACAAAGAAAATGATGAAATAGAAGATACACTAGAAGTACGTCAAGACAGCCTTCTTGAATGGTGTAGTAGAGGAGGAAGTGTACGTGGAGCAGCCACTTGGTTTTGAGACACATGACAGGAAGTCATATGTGTGCAGGTTGAATAAAGCCTTATATGGATTGAAGCAAGCTCCTAGGACTTGGTATGGGAGGATAGACATCTTTCTATCTAGTTTGGGCCTTACCAAGAGTAAAACAGATTCCAACCTTTACTACAAGGTTGAGGAAGGAAATCCTGTGATACTACTATTGTATGTAGATGATCTGTTTGTAACAGGTAATGCTAGTTTGATTTCCGATACCAAGAGGAAGCTTGCAGCCGAGTTCAAGATAAAGGACTTAGGGATGATGCACTATTTTCTAGGCATGGAGGTGTGGCAGAGTATAGATGGAATCTTCCTTGGACAAGGGAAGTATGTAGTAGAAATCCTGAAGAGGTTCGGGATGATGGATTGCAAAAACATGGACACATCTATGGCATCGAACCTGAAGCTTCATTTGATCTGGTTGATGTCACAGTGTATCATCAGATGATTGGGTCCTTGATGTACCTAACGAATACGAGACCAGATATTTGCTTTGCGGTGAACACATTGAGCCAGTTCCTGACGGATCCATGGAGTGTTCACCTGGTTGCTGTAAAGCATATTCTGAGGTACCTGAAGGGTAAGGTTGATTATGGGCTCAAGTATGATGCAAATCAAAAGTTTAAGCTGCAGGGTTATGTTGATTCAGATTGGGCAGGCAGTGCTGCAGATAGGAAGAGCACTTTGGGTGCTGCTTCACTATGGGATCAGGTGTGATCTCTTGGCTTAGCAGAAAGAAGTCCTGCATAGCACTGAGTATAGTTGAAGCAGAGTATTTTGTAGCTTGTTCGGCTATTTGTGAGGCAGAATGGATTAGGAAGCTACTGTCTAAGTTATTTGATCTACCGTTGGAGGCTACTGGTATCTTCTGTGATAACCAGAGTTGTGTGAAGTTGTCTGAGAACCTGGTGTTCCACGACAAGTCAAAAAACATTGAGATCAAATATCACTATATCAGGGATATGGTGCAGAGAGGAGCAGTGAAGCTCCTGTATGTAGCGATGGATGAGCAGATTGTAGACATACTGATGAAACCACTTGCTAGAGTGAAGTTCGAGTACTTTAGAGAGAGGCTTGGTGTTCTTCAGATTGACGACACTTCGAGGAAGAAGTGATGGACACATTTGCTGAAGCCATTCCAAGCATGGTGAAAGGAGGATCCTTCCATTGATATGGATGTAAATGCTTTATGATGAGCATCGAGACGACTTCAACCACCTCGACTTCAATAGGCATGGATTTCCCACCCAAGCAGACAATAAGGGAAGGGAGAATACCATGCGGCTTAAATGACCAACCGTTAAATGCTATGAGCATGGTCATAGACTTGGATAAGGGAGGAGAGCCAAGGGCTTTCCAACAAGATAAATACATTACCCGTATAAGCACCTTCGTCAATCACTGTTCTTTTGACGATATTCTGTAGGCACTCCACGTGGAATTGAAAAGCCACATGGTAAGGTAAGTGAGGTTGGATGTCAATAGTGTCAAATTTGATAATGTTAGGACTCTCCCCATCCTGAACTCCTAAAGCGCACAAAAGGGCATTCCTTTGAGAAGGAAACACTTGTAAAACATCAAGAGCCAACATGGCACACAGAGTTTGACCCAAATATTCTACAATAGAGTGTATCTGGGCAGCTTGAGCATTGGGATTATGCGTAGAGTGCTTGAGAACACCTTTCGGTATCCACCACATAGTATTAGGCTTCTCTATATGCAAAGAGTTATCGAGAGGAGGATGAGGCTCATTCCCCATATTTGGTTGTGGTGCATCATAATCACGTTGACGAGTTGCAACACTAACCTCTGATTTAACCATATTCACGCATCCAAATCCACCAGTATGAGAAGTGGATGTTGAAGTATCATTAGTCCCATAACCAGTGGCGGAAGCACTCGAAGTCATATTCTGATGGTGTGGAAGGGGATCTTTCAACACAACTTGGATCTATGCAAGATTCTTTGATGCTTCTTCAATCCGAGGACACAAGTGAGTAAGATGATCTTCTGAGGAAAGTTTACAAGGAAATTTCACCTTACACCTAGGCTTACGGTCCCCACCAGCATTTTCGCCATCCCGAGGAGGGTTGGCATTCTCTTTCCAAGGAGTATTACGATTACTACCATTATTCCCATTATTTCCACCCTTACGATTGTTTCTCCCCTTCTTCTTACCACCAGGCTACTGGTTACCCGATGGGTTCGCTGATTGCATAGCGTGTACATCAGACGATGGGGTGGAAATGGACAAGGTGTGAACCTGTCTGGTAGTAGATTGGTTAAGTGACAAATTTTGCATTTGATTAGTAACCAAATCTATGGGTTGTTGGGCAGGGCCCAAGTGGATTAGAAAAATACACAAGTGTTAAAAATCGCGCATTGCGCTCTGCAGCAAAGAATGGAAGCAGTTTTGATAACTGCGCATTGTTGCGCAGCGGTAATTGGTATGGCAGAATTGTGCAATATGCTGACATGAAGATGTCACGCAACTGCCATTTTGGGTAAGAATGTATGGAAAGGTCGAGCATAGAAAGCGACCTGTTTTGGGGACACGAAGACAGACGGAAGGGACCTGTTAGAGAGAGTGGTGGAAAGAAGTTGAGAAGCTAGGCCACTATCTGAGAGAGAAGAGAGTCTACAGCTAAGTGCGCAGACTAAGAACTATTGTACCCTTCCCAAAATACTAATTCAACAACAATTCTTATGGGTGTAGCCTCCATCTGGGGGGTGAACCACGTTAAATTCTGTGTTATGTGATTATTGTGTGTTTGCAACTGTTCATTTGCTTGGTATGGATGTTTAATACTGCAGTTAGTTGTTATGTGATTGCTTTTATATGTATTCACTGCAAGAGTGATGGGAATAATATGTTAAGTAATACATGTGTGGATGAATGTTAAGTATTTAGCACTTCTAAGTATTTGAATGTATGAATCTGTTGGATAATCACATAGTTGAACACTAAATTTGAGCGCGGCATTGGAGCGCGCAGTATTTTATGTTTCATTCATTTGCATACACCATAAAGATAATAACCTAAGTATTGTTGAATGAATGTGGTTTGTTAAGTAAGTTTGGGTAGAGTTAATCAAGTCTTAAGCAGACACGCGGTCGAGTTGATGCACTGACCCATCGTAAGTGCCACGAGATAAGCTGTCGATAGCCTATCGTCAGGCTGAGGGAAGTACCCATTACCGCGCTATCCTTGGATGCGCGGGTGGCACAAGCTCCTCCACTTTCCAAAGTATCCGACGTGAAGTAGCTTCTTCGTGAAGTTGTTTATCCACATCAGTCCTTGTTGCATTGCGCTGCTCATCAGTTCTTCCTACACTCACATCACTAGGTTGTGGAAACCCGGTTCCACAACCCCCCCCTCAGCTTTGCCTTGGGTGAGACCTCGTGCTATGCGTATCCTGTTACCGAAAGGGCCGGTGAATAGGGGTTTTGTTGGTTCCTTGAACCGTGAAGTACCTGGTTCTACATTGGAAATCTCTAGCTCAGTAGATACGCCAACAAATGGTTCCGTTGCTCGGCTAAGACCAATGATGCGATAGTGTATTTGGAAAAGTAATGTGTGACAAAGAATATCAGTTCCCGTTGGGATCAGACAATTGGCATCCCGAAAAGAAAGAAATTTGGGATTGGTGTGATAAGATCGAAAGAGATTTTGCAAAGAAAAAGAACAGACACCCACGTATTTCTGACGTAGAGTGGTTGAAAAAATATTTGTGGAAAGATATTCACAAGATATTCTGGGCTTCGTTTGGAAACAAGCTACAGGAGTGGATATCACGACTCGTGGAGAAGAAAACCTGTTTTCAAGGAGGAGTACCTACAAAGTGGACTCTAGAGCTCAAAGCAATAGATAGCCCACTGTCGCGAGCAGTCGACTTCCGGTTTGATAGCATACTTGAAGGATTTGTAACAGAATTTGCTGTAGACATGCTAAAATCCTACAACTAAGCTGAAGCATACTTTTTTGAAGGATTCAGAGGTAAGTACCTGAACAATCTTAGTCTAAACATTAAAATGATTTTAGATGAGAAAGGAGTTTTAAGAATGCAGTAATATTTTTGAATCTGTCATGGTCAATAGCATTTTTAGTGATTCTTACGAAGAGACACATAATCTGAGAAGTGGAAAGAGATATAAGTTTAATCAAGAAAAGAATCCGGGAGGACCTGGACTCCGCGTTGATACCGAAATTGCATGTGACCTTAACAATCAGACTACGCCGTCATCAGCCACCATCCACCCTATAACACCTCAGAATCCGCCAATTGTAGAAACCGTGCCACCCTATCTCAAAACCCACCTGCCTGTGAGCATAGCGTATCCCACCCCATAGAAATTCGATACTGCTAGCACCACAGGAGGAGGTGCTCAGACTATACAGACTTAGACTAGTCCAGTTCAGAATACCCAGTCTCAAAATATCTTGTAGAATACCACTATTCCGAATATTCCCTTTATTTTTTCCACTCAAAACCCCCCGTAGAATCATAGCACTACTCAGGGTGGTACACAACTAGGAAGGAGAATGACAGATAACGATATAAAACTGCCGATATTCAAAGGAACGGGTCTAGAAGACCCTAATCAAAACTGGTTTCTATGTGAATCCGTATGGAGTGTAATGCAAGTTTAGGATGATGCTGTGAAGAGAGCACAACTCATCACTACTTTCAGAGACAGAGAATTACATAGGTTTATGAAATATTCTCAGGCACAACCAAGAACCCTAACAGAAATCAAGGTTGCACTCATAGCAGAATTTAAGAAACCAAAATCTGAGTCACAGTGCATAACAGAGCTAAAATAAATTAAGTAGAAACCTACTGAAACGGTCTGGGAATTTGACCAAAAATTTAAGACATTGTTAGATCAAGTGAGATTTGTTATAGCTCCGCAACAGCACCAGGAATGGTTCATCACTGCGTTGTTGCCCCTCATAAGACAACCACTGATGCAACAGAAGGTTGCGTCACAAGAAGATGCCTTAGAGATCACAATGAAGCTAGAGGCTTCACCAATTGGAGAAAGTAGTTATGGGATGTCACAAATCCAGAACCAGTTGACCACCTTAACATTATAATTGCAAGGTATGAAGAATGGAAAAGAACGGTGATATGAACTGAGATGTGAAGTTTGGTGCATAGGATGCAAAGGAGAGGGCCACACCAGAGAACATTGCCTTCTATTTCAAGATTATCTTGACAGTGGTGCACCGAACCCAATGAATATGAATCACAACCAAGCACCGTGGTGTGAAATTTGCAGAAGCAGGGGACACAGACCTGAGGACTGTTATCTAATACATAAATATGTAAAAGCACCTAAAAGCTTGTATTGCAATTTCTGTAAATCAATTGGACATGATGAATCCTATTGTCGCGCATATGAGCTCATGAATGAAAGAAAGCGCAATATGGAAGAAATGCGAGGTGTTGGAATGTACCGCGTTCAAGAGGAAAATCAGCCAAAACAAGAGAACACCCACTATGATCAGGGTGGTTATAGAGGCCATAGTGGTGGATACCGTGAGAGAGGAAGAAATGTCAGCCCGGCGCAGGGGAGAGGCCACGGCTAGGTAATTGTTATAACTGTGGCCAGCCAGGCCATGTATATTGAGATTGTACAAATCCATGCACTACGTGCAGTTACTGTAAATCATTTGAATATGTTATTGAAGACTGTCTTGTGCTAGAGGTAGAAATGCAGAAACGAAGGAGGACAGAACCACCGAATCCCAACATTCAGTTGATCGTAGCAGAGAGCAGAACTGCAGATCCAAGTGTAAACATGGTAACGCGCAGTGGTGTTGATACAAGAAGGGATGGAGGCACAAAAGCTTCAACTTCAGGAACGCGGGATAATAAGCAAACTTTAGGTGAACCAGTATGGATCAGGAAAGCCCCTGGGAGAACACCGGGTCTAGACATACAGAAAAATAAAGGAGCATTTACAGAAGCGCGGGATATCCTTAGAGAGTCAGCACCTCATTCGACGAGAATCCCACTGCGTAGTTAAGTACCACAAATAGAGGATATTCCAGGAGCATATGAATAGACGTGCACTGCAACAGATACAGGGACCTCTATTGTGCAGTTCCTACGGAGCTGCATGAAGTTATTAAAGAGTGCAGATGCTTTCATGGAATTTGAAAAACTACTCAGCCAGTATGAGCCTGTTACACAGAAATCTTCCACCCTGTGAGCATCAGCATTCTTTGTCCTGTAGGATCCATTTCAGTGACTCGGATCCATTTTTATCGTTTAGTGATACCAGTTTTCCCTATTTTTATTCCTACCCTCCTGTTGCATCTTTATAGCTTGCCTACCCGCGAGTTGCATCCCTATAGCCTGCGGCTAGCATGTAAAATTGTAAAAACCATTATTTAATCACTTTTTACTCCCAAAAAGCGGTCATTGGGTGACCTTTGGCTCTCCATCTGCCCGAGTAACACCTCGATGTGTCCTTTCACCTACCTTTGAGAGGACTATATATTGAGCACATATGGCTTATGGATAAGAGAAAGAGGAGAATCGTAAGAGAACTCTAGTGGATTTTTGCCCTATCTTGAGTCTGCACTCATTGATCCTTGTAGTTGTGAAACATTTATGTTCACCTTCCAAACTCCTTTCTAGTTTGAGTTTGCCATTCATGGAGGATTGAAGTGGCGGAGGCACAATTGGATTGATCTAGATCTTGGTTCAGATTGGTTGCTGGCAAGAGGTCGTATCACTTTGTACTTCTTCTTGTTCATTAATAGAAATACTCATATTCTCGTCCATTCATGGTGTGAATGTAATTTATTATACATTGGGTTACATTTGCTTACGATATTATGGACCATTGTTATTGATAATGTTAATGTCATTTATATATCACATGTACTTGTTAGATATTGGCTGTCAAGACTAATTTGTAGATTACGAGTGCATGGATGTGTGTGGATTAAAAGCTCCAACGGGGATCTACACCAAACGTTGGATCGAGGTTGGTTACATTTCTCCATTATATTAACATTGTCATTTATAATAGCATTGCTTTGAGAATTGAGTAGATTTCTGGTAGTCATCTATTTGTTGTGGTATTCCCAAGCCATAGTGAGTTTTCTCCAATACAGATTGGCCGTTAAGATACACTGTAGAAAAATTGCTTTTCTGAGCCTCTGGACTCTTTATTGGCCCATTTGCATTTCCTCACCCATGGGCTAGCTTAGTTCTTCCCGCATCTACCCGCCTCTGTTTACTCTTCTGCTCGCGGGTACCCGCAGGATTTTCTTCGACAGTAGTGTATAACTATGGATTTTGTTGGTTTATGGATTTTGGTTGTTGCTGGGTGAGTTTGGTTGGTTCCTGAGTCTTTGTTGGCCTTTTTCTTGACTGTTTCATGCCTTGGTTGTGACTGGATATCTTCGTTTCTCTTGGTTGAGCCTTCTTGATTTTTTACCAATCTTTGGTTTTAACCTCTTGGTTTTTCCTTTGGAGCCCTTTCCTTTGGCTGAATCTTGTTGTTTAGGCTCTGTTGGGTTGTCTTAGTGATCTTCCCGACACTTCAGTGATTGAATAGTAGGATTTTTCTTGCATTTTTTCATTTCATTTATATTGAAAAAATACAAAAATATTCATTTAGTTTTTTGCATTTTCCTTTTCATTTATAAGCGAAAATACAAAAATATTTTACTTTCATGTACTGCATCTTGGATTGAGTGCTTGTTGCCTTCATTTTAGGTTCTTCTTGTGCATTGAAAAGATAAAAGATTGCATCTTTATTTCGGAATTGTTGGTTGACTTTGCATATTAGTGACATTGTTTTATTGGATAGATGAGTCTAGGTTTGGACGATTTTGCATACTATTGAGTCTACACATCACTATTTTCACGATCATATCCCTTGAGTAACCATAGCCACTAAAATTACGCTTAATCATAAAATTGATTAGACTGATTTTGTTTATAAGGTACACCAACTAGCATAGGTTTAGAGTCTTGGAATAGATCATTGTGAGTTAACAATCCAAGACTACTAGACGAAACATTAGGTGTATGACCAGGTAGTGGAGGAATCCATGGTATAGATCGGTGTTCTCAGGAATCTCTACTCAATCCAGAGTTAAGCACGAGGTCACGGGAAGTTGGTTGAGGAGATATCCCTCTGATACCGGTAGAACGTGGGAGATATATCCAGTATTTGTTCGTATCTGGGGGTACAGGAGGTTTATCCTCTTGTGCTTCGGGCTTAGCTACCCTTCCCATATGACGGGTCCCACTTGCGACTGTCCCCTTGAGCATTGGTTATATTGCGGTGAACATAGTTGCTTTACCTAGGTACCGTACAGGGTACTTGCAGTGGTTATGCTATTTGTGTCCTGAGTCAGATAGGGATTGGATAGCACAGTTGTGTTCATGCAGTGGACTTGACACTATCGATACAGTGAAGCCTGGGTGTCTCTATAACTGATTTTGTTACCTCTGGATATAGTTTGGGAGTCTCAAGCCTCTCCTAGGTGAGACATACTGGCTCTAGTGTCGGGAGATCATTTAGCCACTCTGTTTGTCTACTCTTGGTTGTATTTTCTCTAGGTGTGTGCTTTTGATTTACTATTTTTTATCGATAGTTGGCCTTTAGGTGACGTTGTGTCTCTCTCCGGAGAGAACATGGTGCGGAGCCCTACTCTCCGTCGGTATCGTCAGTTGGTTGGTTTAAAGCCGGATTTGATTACACACCGTATTGCTAGAGGACGCCGGAGGGCTCCCTCTGAGTCTTTAGATTCTTATGTGACCTACATTGAAGACTACATGATTGCACATCCTGATATCGGGAAATACCCTTCTACTCCTTCGGGTAGAGTTGAGTGTACTTCTGATCCCCATACTCCTCGAGAGGATTGGGGAGGTGATCCACCTGAGACTCAACCTGGTTCTGTTTGGCCTAATCCACTTGACCGGGATTCATTTGATCCTTCGAATCCTGATAACTATCTTTACGGGATGCCCGACTTGCCCGAAGAAGGAGAACAGGACAAGCCTTTTGTTCCTTCATTTGCACATGATTATAGATACGGTAGACCTGAGACTCATGATGATACTTTCCCTATGCTCAACCCCACCGCACTCTCTTTTGGTATGCCTAGTCACACTACTGTCGAACCTTCCACTATGGTTGGTACTCATGCTGGCACTAGTCAAAGTGTTAGCCATACTATACCCACTGGGGGAACTACGTTTTCCACCCACTCACATAGTATGGGGACTGGTCAGATTCCTAACCATGCTAATGCTGGAACACGACCACCTCCTAGGAATACCCAACATAACTGGAATGATGTTTGGAATACGACTTGCCATCCAGAACCTAATACACGTATCGCTACTCGTCAACCTAGGACTACTTTTGCGCAGGATACCGTTCCTCCCAACCACGGGGGTGGACACATACCGCATATTTTTTGTGTCCACTGTCGCCACTAGTAATGCTAATGTAGGGGGTGGGAATATTTCCTATCCACATGGAAATCACACCACCAACCCTGCTACTAGTCACGCCCATATTGGAGCTGGGAATGCTTCTCATGCTTCTGGTCACCACACGACTGCTCAAGCTAATCATAATGTTGGTGGTGGGAACATACCATGCCATTACGGTCAATACAACATGGTTCCCACTATGAATAGTACATACATGCCCCATACTCATGGGGGCAACCCTTACTACAACCCAGTCGGTGCTAGCCACCAGTATCACCCACCACCGGGCCAATATTGTGCTCAAAATGTGCATATACCTGCTTACTCTCAAATGGGTCAGGCGGGAGGAGGTTATCCACCTTATGGCCATGGGCAAGCTTATGGGCCATCAGGTCCTCAGTATCAGTATTTTAATCCTCATGGTCAAGAGTTTGGTCCATCCTATAACACAGTTCCATTCAACCAACCTTTTATGGGAGCTTATAATCAAGATTTCCAGCCGCAACTCCCATTCCTTGCACGCTTGAATCTCCCGGATATTCAAAGCTCACAAATGATCTGGTGTTTCACAACCCTACTTGGCCCCCTATCCCTGCCAAGCTCCCTTCGAACATTCCAAATTTTGAGGGGAAAGGTGGTGAGGACCTGGGAGATCATGTCACGACATTTCACCTTTGGTGCTCCTCCAAATCTTTGAATCATGATTCCGTTCGATTATGACTATTTCGACGCACCCTCACGGGCGAAACCGCGAAATGGTATGTGGAGTTTCCCGAAAACACCTATAGGGGATTCAATGAGATTGCTTTGGTTTTCTTAGAACATTTCCAGTTACCAGTTCATTATGATACGGGTACTGAGTTGTTGTCCACCTTTCATAAAAATAAGACCACAGATATTTCTAACCACGTTCAAGAGTGGCATCGGCGGAAGAGATTAGTGAAAGCCAACATTCCTCCAGAATTCCTGTTGGAACGGTTCTTCAAGTCTTTACTTCCATACATTGCTAAGGATGTTTCGATGTCCAGCATTGTGACTGAGGAACAAGCTATCTTGAAAATCCAGCAATTAGATCTACTTTATTCTCAGTCTGGCATTTTGTATGACATTATTCCTGATGCACCGAGAACAAAACATGAGCCTACGTCAGTTCCTGGACCACATGCCGATGGAATCGTGGGGTCCGCATGCCCTCTCCCTATATACTTGGTAGCTAATCAAATGCAAAATTTTTCACTAAACTAGTCTGCTCCCGGATAGGTTCACACCTTGTCCACTTCCACTCCGTCGTCTGATGTACACAATGTGCAATCAACAAAACCGTCGGGTAACCAACAACCTGGTGGTCAGAAAAAGGGGAGAAATAATCGTAGGGGTGGAAACAATGGAAGCAATAATAATAGCAATCGTCATACTCCTCATAAAGAGAATGCCAACCCTCCTCGGGAAGGCGGTAATGCTGGCGAGGATCGTAAACCTAGGCGTAAGGTGAAATTCCCTTGCAAGCTTTGCGGGGAGGATCATCTTGCTCACTTATGTCCTCGGATTGAAGAAGCATCGAAGCATTTGGCACTAAGACTAGCTGTGTTGAAGGATCCCCTTCCTCATCATCAAAACATGGCTTCGCATGCTCCCACCACTGGTTATGGTACTAATGAAATGGCTTCTTCCAATACTAGTGGTTATGGATGTGTGAATATGGTTCAGTCGGAGGTTTGTGTTGCTACTCGTCAACGAGATTATGGTGCACCACAACCGAATTTGGGGAATGAGCCTCCCCCTCCTCCTGATAATTCCTTGCATATCGAGAAGCCTTCCATTATGTCGTGGATACCAAAAGGTGTTCTTAAGCGCTCCACGCATAATCCTAATGCTTGAGCCGCCCAGAACTACTCCATCATAGAATATTTGGTCCAAACTCCATGTGCCATGTCGGCTCTTGAAGTTTTGCAAGCATGTTCTTCTCATAAGCATGCCCTTTTGAGTGTGTTAAAAGTTCAGGATGAGGGAAGTCCTAGTATTATCAAGTTCGACACTACTGATGTCCAGCCTCGCTTACCTTACCACATGGATTTTCAAATCTAGGTGGTTTTCCTTAAGAGCTTCATCAAACGTACTATGGTTGATGAAGGTGCCTCCGTGTCAGTTAATGTCATTAACTTGTTGGAAAGCTCTTGGCTCTCCTCCTCTACTTTCGTCTAGAACTACACTCACTGCATTCGATGGTAGATCTTTTACACCGCATGGAATTGTCCTTCCCTTGTTGTCTCCTTGGGAGGTAAGTCCGTGCCTATTGAAGTCGAAGTGGTTGATGCACCCATCGACTACAACCTTTTACTGGGACGGAACTGGATGTACGCTACGAAGGCTATCACGTCTACAGTATTTTGAGTTATTTTCTTTCCCCATGAAGGCAAGATTGTGGCAATCAATTAGCTGGATTTTGTTGGTACTCCTTCCACAGCATCCACGGGATCTGTAGTCCCGCAAGTTTCTGATTCTCTGCTGGAAACTAGGAACATAGGTGTTGGGATGTACCCCTCATTGATGGGAACCTTTAACCATTCCGCACCTGTGAATTTTATTGGAACCATTTCCGACAATGCGCCTCCTCCTTTGAATAGTATGCCATTCTGTACTTCATATTGTAATGATCCATGGATTTTTCCATCCGCGGATTCTATTTCTGGAGACATTGCGCACGTCGGGATGTCTATGCCCTTATCTGTAGCAGAGCTCACTTATGATCATATCCAACAAACCACTGCAGATCTGGATGTCTCTTCTTCCCAGACAGTTGAAGAAGATCCCGTTATGCTGCCAGTTTGGGCAACCAACTCATCTTGCTCTCACAATTGCCTCGATGATACTTTGCCATATGATGAATCTATCCTCGAAGCCATGTGTGGTAGTGAGAGGCCTTGGGAAGATATGCACCATCGCTCTTATTTCCTTCCCAACCTTGAGCTCGTTGAGCAAGAGGAGTTTAGGATGACTCTAGCTAAGATGGTTGGTCACCCTGTGGCTCTTTTGCAGTCCCATGATGTTTTCTTGGAGGAGAATATGGCCAATATCTCCCCAACCACTTCGATCAACATCTCCCGCACTCTCGGAAAGATTGAGAATGTTTACGTCGGTGCCAATTGCACTCCTGAGGAGATTTCTATTTACACTGATTTGTTTACGGAACTCCGGGAAGCTTTCACCTGGTCATATGAGGAGATGCCAAGAATAGACCCCCGCATTGTTGAACATGAGATTAGAACGTATCCTGATGCTAAACTGGTTCGACAACGCTTGCATGCTGTGAACCCTAGAAAGGTAGCTACTATTAAGGCAGAGGTGGAGAAACTTCTCAAAGCTGGTTTCATCTACCCCATTCCCCTTACCGAAGGGTGTCAAACCCTATTCCTGTGGATAAAAAGCAGGGAACGATCCGTGTATGCATTGATTTCAGAGATTTGAACCGTGCATGTACGAAAGACAACTTCCCCATGCCATTCATTGATCAAATATTGGATTCTTGTGCGGGGAGTGAGATTTTTTCATTCATGGACAGATTCTCGAGATATAATCAGATTCAAATCAAACCCGCGGACCAACATAAAAACAACATTTATTTGTTCATGGGGAACCTTTGCATACCGAAAAATGCCCTTCGGCCTCAAGAATGCCGGAGCTACTTTTCAGCGAGCCATGACCTATGCCTTTCATGATCTTAAGATGATTATGGAAGTTTTCTTGGATGATCTTGCTGGCCATTCTCGCAAGAGAGTGGACCACCCCAAGTACCTCCATATGATTCTCGAACGATGTATTCACTACAAAATTCGATTGAATCCCAACAAATGCATCTTTGCTGTTAGGACTGGTCACTTTCTAGGATTTATAGTTTCGAGGGAGGGTATTAGAGTTGATCCTCTCAAAGTTGAGGCAATACTTCAGTTGCCTCCTCCGCGTAATTTGTTACAACTTCAGAGCCTCCAAGGGAGAGATACTTTTTTGCATCGGTTTATAGCTAACTATGCCAGTATTACTAAAGGTTTCACACACTTATTGAATAAAGACACACCTCTTATCTGGGATGAGCGAGCCCAGTCGTCTTTCAACGCCATTAAGAAAGCTTTGGTATCGGCCCCCGTGCTTAGTCCACTGGAATTTACACGAGATTTCATTCTTTATGTGGCCGCGTCTTAAGAGACTATTGGCATGGTCTTGGTTTAGGTAGCTGATGCGCTTGTC
Organism: Larix kaempferi; assembly: GCA_027924585.1. Classification (NCBI taxonomy): domain Eukaryota; kingdom Viridiplantae; phylum Streptophyta; class Pinopsida; order Pinales; family Pinaceae; genus Larix; species Larix kaempferi. The sequence goes on along the minus strand of BSBM01000632.1, from coordinate 24,324,657 downwards.
GAGCATGTTATCTATTATCTTAGTCGAAATTTAGTAGATGCTGAGATGAGGTACACCCACGTAGAAAAGCTGGCACTTGCGACTGTTCACGCAGTCCAGCGGTTACGGCATTACATTTTGCTTCGAACAACCACCGTTGTATCTCACATCAATCCGTTTCAGTTCGTGCTATCATTATGCCTTATCGGGGGTAAGTATAATAAATGTATTGTGATCCTTCAAGAATTTGATCTCGATTTTGCTTCTACAAAATCGATGAAATCATTGGTGTTCGCTGAACTTATGTCGGACCTTCCATGGCTTGATGAGGATGTCATTCATGAAGATTCCTTCGTGGATGAACACTTATTTCTTATCTCGACCGAGGACCCTTGGTATGGGGATGTCATTGTATATCTCCAAACTTTGAAGTTTACTTCGCATTACTCACGAGACGAGCGACGAAGTGTGAGACATCACACTAAATATTATACTATCGTTGGTGACACTTTGTATCGCCGAGGAAAGGATTCCATTCTCCGTCGTTGCTTGACTCACGAAGAAGCGGAACGGGTACTTAATGATTGCCATGCAGGGGCGTGTGGAAGTCACTTATCCTGGCTTGCTACAGCCCAGCGTATCATGTGAGCGGGTTATTTTTGGCCTACCATCTTTAAAGATTGTATTAACACTGTGAAGAGATGCCACCCTTGCCAGGTGTTTTCTTGGAATGTACACTCACATCCAGCACCCCTCCATCCAGTCGTCACTGTCAATCCCTTCACTAAGTGGGGGGTAGATTTCATGGATTTCAAACCAGCTTCGGCTCGGAAGCATCATCATGTTATCGTGGGAATGGATTATTTTTCCAAGTGGGCTGAGGCCATGCCTACTGTAAAAGCCGACAGTGCCACTGCAGCCCATTTCGTGTTCAACCAGATAATCACTCGATTCGGTATCCCGAAAGAGATTGTCACTAACCATGGAAGTCACTTTCAAAATAAGATGATGGAGGATTTGTCTCTCAAGCTTGGGTTTCGTCAGGAACACTCGTCTTCCTACTATCCTCAAGTGAATGGTTAGGTTGAAGTAGTAAATAAGTCTTTAAAGACCATTCTCCAACGTACCATCCAACAAAGCAAGACCAATTGGCATATCATGTTATATCCTGCTTTGTGGGCATATCGAACTGCAGTTAAGACTGCCACCAAGTTCTCACCATTCCAGTTAGTTCATGGTGTGGAGTCACTTTTACCGATTGAATGCGAAATCCCTTCGCTCAAGATAGCCATATAGCTACTCCCTGATACGACGAAGATTGAGCAACGTTTAATACACCTCGAGCAACTTGACGAGCATCGTCGAGATGCCACTATGGCCATTGATGTTAATAAGCATCGTGTCAAGGTTCAATATGATAGGTCTGTCCGTCCCCGACAATATGCTGAAGGTGACTTGGTACTCTTGTATGACCAAGCTAAAGAACCCCTGGGGGCATGCAAGTTCAATCCCATTCGGTATGGTCCTTACATTGTGAGGCATGTCCTGGAAAAAGGAGCTTATGAGTTAGAAGATTACGAGGGAGTTGTCTTGAAGGAGCCTAGAAATGGGCTCTACCTCAAGCGGTATCACGCTTGAACCTATGGTTCAGGATGATACTTTTGTACACTATTGTATAGTTTTTCTGTACATAGTTTAGTTTTCCTTTTGTTTGTCGGGTCTGCTGATTAGCCTCTGTTTGATTGACAGATGTCAACAGGACGTCCTACATTCCTAGGTTTTGTGGATGGTGCTAGCTAACATACGCAGCAGCTTGTTTCTGCTGCTTGGGTTATCTTCTCACCTGACGACCTAGTTGTGTCCTCAGGAGGTGCATGTCTCGGTCCTACATCTAATAATGTGGCTGAGTATAGTGCCATTGTTGAGCTACTTCGGGATGCCATTTCACATGACATCCAGTCTTTAGAAGTCCTCCTGGATTCACAACTAGTTGTGTCTCAGCTGAATGGGCAGTACCGTGTACGAGACCCTACATTACTACGGATATTCCTTAAGGTACGACTCTTGGAGAGACATTTTGTTTCCATTACATATATTCATATTCCGAGAAGTCATAATTATATATCTGATGCATACGCTAACTATGTATTAGATTGGCATTTGTCACATTCATCATGAGCACATAAATACAAAGACATTCATACATTTGTAACATACACACATGTAGTAGAACCGAGAATCAAAGTTGTATATATATATAAATATGTCCAAAAATGATAGTGTCATACAAAAATGGAGCCCATAGCCCTCAAAAATATACATATCGATACAAAAAATAATGAGACCCCGTGATATATATTCCCTCCGAGGAGGTCTAGCTACCGCCTCGACGGGATGTGTCTCATAGTAGTACTGTACTACGTTGGCTATCTGCTATAGTAACCGCACCCACTCCCCGGGAACACCCACTACCTGGCGCTGCATAGCCTCTGGTAGTTGGGCTACCTCTATTGGTGACACTCAAGCAAACATCCGTGATACATTGCGCCGCAACGTATGGAGTGTGTGCCCTGCTGCGGCATCTGCTGCCACCTCATCTCTACCCCGACGACCATGTCTCGGGAAGCCCTCTGGTCTCATTGGGCCTTTTTCTGCGAGCAAACAGTCACAACCACTTATACTATGAAACGAGAACTCGACACAGTTCTCGTTTTTATCTCTCCTAATTTTAGTAGCTATTTTTACCTCCGTTTCAAAAAGGGTTGATGCCAGTATCACACATTTTCATTTTGAGGCATTTTTTTGGGCCTTTGACACATCTTTATTGTAAAGTATTTTAATTTCTATTTTCAAGTGTGTTTTTTAGAAATTTAACAAAAAACATACATTTAGAAGCTAGCTATAATGAAAAACACATACATTTTCGAAATTTATCTTTAAAATTTAATCATAAATAATATATTTTTATGGAAAAAATAGTAAACAAATCGAGAAAAAAAAAAAGACATTTAAACCCATTTTTAATAGATTTTTAGTCATTTTGTATAAAAATGATACTCTTTCACATTATTTTTCATAATATTTAACCACCTAACCAATTATTATTAAAATTTAAAAAGAAAATATTTAAAAAAATTACATTGCCCCCTTCTACCCTAACCCTATCCCTACCCCCCCACAAACTATTACAAAAGTTTAAAAAATAATTATAATGCGTCCCTTCTACCCTAACCCCCTAACAAACTATTAGTAATTTTTTAAAAAAATTACATTTAAAAAAATAATTACATATCCTACCCTAACCCCTCAACCAACCATTAATAAACATTTAAAAAAACAAAGTACATTTCCTAATGCCCTAGCCCCCTACATTACCTTCTACCTTAGCCCCCCAAAAATTACATTCCCTAATGCCCTACCCACTACCCCATTACCCCTCACACATCGTTTTAATTAAAAACAATTTAAAACCCAACTTAAAAAAATTAAAAAATAAAAATAAAAACCTAAACTTAAAAAATAAAAAATAAAACCTAAACTTTACCAAAAAAAAAAAACAAAAAACAAACTCGACTTTACAAATTAAAAAAAAAGACTTTACAAAAAATAAATTAAAAAACAAATTTAAAATTTAAAAAAAAACTTTACAAAAAAAATTAAAAATTAAAAAGAAAACTAAACTTTACAAAAAAAAAAAAATCAAAATAAAAATTAAACAAAACCAAACTTTAAAAAAAATTTAAAATTTAAACAAAACAAAAATTAAAAATAAAAATAAAAATACAAACAAAAAAAACAAAGATCGCACCCAAAGAGGTGGGCTGATGCTGGCTCCGCTCCCTTAGGCGCCCAAAGGGCCGCCGGCATCGAGCTGCCCCCGTGGGGCGGCCCTTTGGGCGCCCAAACACTTTAATAAAAAAAAAATAAAGATTAAAAAAAAAACTTTACAAAAAATAAATTAAAAAACAAATTAATAATTAAAAAAAACACTTTACAAAAAAAAATTAAAAATTAAAATAAAAAACAAACCATCAAAAAAAAAAAAATCAAAATGGGCGGGGAGCATCCGCCCCCTTGGGCGCCCAAAGGGCCGCCCGTGGGGCGGCCCTTTGGGCGCCCATCGAGCGGAGCTCCGCCCCCTGGGCGCCCAAAGGGCCGCTCCACGGGCGGCCCTTTGGGTGCCCAAGGGGGCGGAGCTCCGGTAGATGGGCGGCCCCTTGGTCCATTTTGATTTTTTTTTTTTAAGTTTGGTTTTTATTTTAATTTTTAATTTTTTTTGTAAAGTGGTTTTTTTTAATTTTTAATTTGTTTTTTAATTTATTTTTTGTAAAGTTTTTTTTTTTTAATTTTTAATTTTTTTTTTGTAACTTGTTTTTTTTAATTTTTAATTTGTTTTTTAATTTATTTTTTGTAAAGTTTTTTTTTTTTTTTTTAATTTGTTTTTTTTTTGTAAAGTCTATATTTTTTTTTGTTATTTTTTTTTGGTAAAGTTTAGGTTTTATTTTTCATTTTTTAAGTTTAGGTTTTTGTCAGATATGTAATTTTTTTTTAAATGTAAATTTTAAAAAAAATTATTAATATGGGGCAAATGAGACAACCCTGACCATTTAAGGTAGGAGGGGTGCATTATAATTTTTTTTTAAACTTTTGTAATAGTTTGTTGGGGGTTAGGGTTAGGAATTTATTTGTTGAAAACAGAAAATTTCAATTTAGGGGTTGATTTAAGGCTTTCGTAAACAACAGTATGAGATTTTTAAGCCATGGCTATATTTTTAACCCAGAGAAAAAAAACGTTGATACTAGTATCAACACTTTTCGATTTGGGGGTTGTTTTTGGTGTTTTTTATGAAAACATGATACTGGCATCAACACTTTTTGATTTGGGGGTTGTTTTCGGTGTTTTTTATGCAAAAATATGAGTTTGTATGGCTAGAGTTCTCGTTCTTAGTATATAGTTCTCGTTTCATAGTATAAGTGGTTTCACCCATTAGCACATGATACTACCACCAAAAATATTTTTTGCATTTCAACTATAATAAAAAAATCTATAAAAATTTAATAAACACAAAACCAAAAGAGTACTCACCGATGTCTCCAAAGGCTGCACCTAGTGGGAGCGGCATGTCATGGTCCTGTCTGAAGTCTATCCCCGCATAGGGATAGTTCTCTATCACAATCACCTTCTAGTTCCACCTGCGGAAGAACTCCTCAGTATATGGTGATGCCAGACGGCCACCACACTGTCGTGTCAATATCTTAGCCCACCGGGTCAGGGCTAGATCTGGGAGACTGTGAGGAGGGACATCCACCCTCGGGCTAAGTCCCAGAACCCTCGCAAAGAAGAAACTGCAAAGGATGCTACCATACCCAAATTTTTTGGCCTTACCCTCTTTGCATTCCGTCATTTGTGTCTTCATAGACACCAGCAGAGTAGTACACCAGTCGAATATAGTCGGCTACAAGCATTGTGATGCATAGAACATCACTAGTTTGGATTCCTGATGTAGTGCTTTGGATCCCATGATCCGTACCAGAGTAGCCACTATGATCTTTGTGCTCAAGTCCACTATGAGGTTGACCGAAACTTGGCTTCCCACTGCTCGTGTGTTGGCAGGGAAATACCGCGCTATGTAATCTTGCACAGTGATCCCACCACCCACGGTCCATGACCGAAGACTAGCCACTTCCCCTCTACGGGACAAACTAGTAACGAAATATATATCCTCTACTTCCAGTGTCAGTGTTTTCCCATTGAGGATGAAGTGTTGAGCATCCACATCCCAGTAGTTGATCAAATGACGGAGTAGTAGGTTTTGGGCCCTTAAACCCCCGAGACTCCAGTATTTATATAAGCCACATGCTTGCAATGCTTGTTGTGCTTGAAAATCATTACGCACGGCCTCATCTACCTAGTCATGCTCTCTTTCCCTCCACTCTAGAACCATCCTGGAGTGCAAAGCAAGAAATTTTTAGTCACTTTCATACTTAAAAACTTCTTCACGGTCGTACCCGCGGGCTATATTGTAGACAGTTGTGGGTAGATGCGGGAAGTCAGTTTTTTGACTGCGTGTTTGGTGCCCTACCCGCGACCCGCATACTTATAGCCCACGGGTAGCGTCGAGGCCATTTAGGGATTGGCCAAACAAAAAATCCCGTCGACCAAAATTGAAATAAAAGCACTTAAATGAAAGGTATGGCAGTGACCACTAACCTGCTCCGGACGGTTCGTTGAATGGCCGCTTGTAGCTCCCACGATCGACGTTTGAAGTTTCAGGTGAAAACTTACCACTAAACTCCAAAATGGTGAATAGTGCAACTGAATTGAAAATTACAAATTTTTGTTACTATTTATAAATTTTTAAACCCACTTTTGTATAGTTTTTCCATTTTGATCCATTATGAACTAATATCGTGTCGTGGAGTAGTGTTTTTTCAACAGATTTCCTCAACGACAGTTGTTTTGAACCATTTCACACCTACGGAAGGTACATTTCACACCTGACATATAGGTTAGATTCCATTTTCGCATTCATTATGCATTTGACCTTTGACCATTTTTCATAAACCCTAGGTGCGACCCTGCTTCGTGACTGACATGGAACCTTCACTCTGTTATAGAAGTGTTGTCATGTGGCGGTAGGGCTTTCCCGAACATGGGTACCCTAGATAGAACCCCGTTATGCATTTTGGTGCCCATGCCGTTGTTTGTCCTTAGGATTGGGAGTCCTTTGTAGTCACGCCATGACGTTGCGATAAAGACTCATACTCTACTTTGTCTTATGCTAGCCATCTCCCTTATGGACTCCCCTTAGTTATATCATGTTGTGATTGCATTGCATCATCCTGCTTCTCGCTTGAGGCCTTGTGCCGGTTCCCGCTTACTCAATTGTTAGCTTGGTGCCTAAGCACTTCTCCCTATCGAGCCCTGCAGAGCTTATATTTTCCATTCACAATTTGATGACCTTTTGACCCTGAGGGAAAGCACCCCCGAGTGTCCACATCCTGCACGCATGTCCTTGCATTGCGCATAAGTATGTTCCACTGCTTGGGACTAGTCTGCTAGCTATTTGACACTCGTTCCCTCATCTGTTGTACTATAAGCAATTTTATTCTTTTTCAAGCTTTTCCCAAAATATGAAAAAGACCAAAAAAATCAAATATTCCAAAAAGCCAGACGGGATTATGGTCACTATTTCTTGTTGGCAACATTTTGTGTCTCCTTTGAATAGAGCATTCATTCCACTTCGTACATTATGAGTCGGGGACTATAGTTGGGCCTTAGGATCTGTACTTGTTTCTCAGTTTTCTCCACCGATTGGTTAAGATTCCAGTCATTATGGAGCCCTCTGTAATGCCTCCTGCAATTGCACAATTTATGTCAAGTCTATGTTGCCTGAGTCTATCCATCTGCTTATGCTCTTGTTCAAAGGAAGTCCTAAAACCAGTGTCCGCCACTCCTCAGAACTCTTGACTATTGCATGTCGGCAATCCTTATTGAGTCAGTCCATTTCACCTGAGTTCTTCCAAATCTTTCAGCATTGCTGGTACCTCGTGCTAGTTGATGGGGGATGCCTTAATGCCCTCCTTCCAGCGAGTCTCGTTCCATCGACTTCAAATCATTTATTTCGAGACTTGAGGCTTAGAGTTCGGTTGAGTACCTTAAGGCTTGCAGTCATTAGTGGTAGGTTCTCTCGCCATCGACAGTGTTGGGAATACATCAATTTCTCCTGATCGATGGATTCATCTTAGTGTTCGACTTCAACCCATTTATTCACACTCTGATGATTGTGCTCTGTGCCTTGATGCCCATTTTCATTATTGGTGGGTCATCTCACGCCTGTTAACGGTATACATCATTGACTGGTAATCAGACGATGTCTCATCAGGTTCAACCCCAACTCCTTTATTCGCTTGATGGGACTTGCACCGTCGAAGACTTGTGTAGAAGACCCCAGGCGATTGTGGCATTCAGTATGCTACATATGACTTTGATTTTACATCTGAGATATCACCTCTCAGATTTCAGTAGTTTGTACCTCCAGTTTTGCACCAGTTGTTTCCTTTTCAGCAGGAGACTGTATCTTACTATAGAGGGATCATGGTCATGATCACTTGTGACATATTTCCATTATGTACTGCCTATTCATGGCCATTGTATCATATTTTTATACTATACCGACATGTATTCAGACATACTATTGTATTATGATGAGTGAGCTGTTCTTTCCACTTGTGTCTCCAGTACTCCACTTCTGAGTTTTATAATGTATTTCGGCCATCGTAGCACTTTCAGTCTCTGACCTCACACATTAGGGGGCATTTGTTACACAGAAATCTTCCACCTTGTGAGCATTAGCATTCTTTGGCCTGTAGGATCCATTTCAGTGACTCAGATCCATTTTTATCCTTCAGTGATACCAGTTTTCCCTATTTTTATTCCTACCCGCATGTCGCATCTTTATAGCTTGTGTACCCATGAGTTGCATCCCTATAGCCCGCGGGTAGCATGTAAAATGGTATAAAAACCACTATTTAATCACTTTTTACTTCCAAAAAGCGGTCATTGGGTGACCTTTGGCTCTCCATCTGCTCGAGTAATGCCTCGATGTGTCCTTTCAGCTACCTTTTAGAGGACTATATATTGAGCACATATGGCTAATGGATGGGAGAAAGAGGAGAATTGTAAGAGAACTCTAGTGGTATTTTTTCCCTATCTTGAGTCTTTACTCATTGATCCTTGTAGTTGTGAACCATTTATGTTCACCTTCCAAACTCCTTTCTAGTTTGAGTTTTCCATTCATGGAGGATTTGAAGTGGTGGAGGCATAAGTGGATTGATCTAGATCTTGGTTTAGATTGGTTTCTAGCAAGAGGTCGTATCACTTTGTACTTCTTCTTGTTCATTAATAGAAATACTCATATTCTCGTCCATTCATGGTGTGAATGTCATTTATTATACGTTGGGTTACATTTGCTTATGATATTATGGACCATTGTTATTGATAATGTTAATGTCATTTATATATCACATGTACTTGTTAGATATTGGCTGTCAAGACTAATTTACAGGTTACGAGTGTGTGGATGTGTGTGGATTAAAAACTCCAATGGGGATCTACATCAAACGTTGGATCGAGGTTGGTTACATTTTTCCATTATCTTAACATTGTCATTTATAATAGCATTGCTTTGAGAATTGAGTAGATTTCTGGTAGTGATCTGTCTGTTGTGGTATTCCCAAGCCATAGTGATTTTTCTCCAATACAGAGCCACGCAGTGAGAAGGGGGGTTGGGCATAGTGCAGTGCATAACATCAGAAGTCCCAAAAGAACAAGGAGGGAAATGAGGTTAACTGCTCAGAATGGGGACTATGAGATGGATGAGATCATTCTTGATCTTGGATCCGAAGTAAATGTCTTTACCAGGCTAGACATGGCATCAGATGGGAAAACCAAAGTTACAGTGGTCCCCTCTAGAGTTAAGAATGGCTAATCAGGGGATAGTTATACCTTTCGGAAGGTCACCCAATACTATCATTGACATTGACGGAGTGCGTAGCTATGCAGATTTCGAAGTGATTGAAATCGTGGATTATAGCCATCTTTATCCAGCGCTGCTGGGTATCGATTGGGAAATGACTAAATCCACCATTATCAATTTGAAGACCATGAAAATGATATTTGAAGGGAATGATATAAGGATCATCGCACCATTGGACCCCTAGTAGGTGCGAACAATATGTCGAACCGATTTAGGAGGAATCAAGATCCCAAGACTTGGACCGTATTGACAAGATGACAACCAATGTTGTTGACTATATTAATCCATTTGCAGATGGAACACTCAGTTGGCGTTGCGATAGCTCTTGCGTCTCAGACTCTAATGTAGGACTGGAAAATTGGCAAAGCAGATTACATGAAGTATCTTCCAGGAAATGCGCGTAGATCACAAAGTCATTGCGCTGGATTGGAAAGGAGGTAAGCTCAATCCCTGGCTATGATAGTCTCTCTAATGTTTATTCTTTTATCAATGAATATACTGCAGCAATTGCAGAAGAACATCGCTTACAAGCATTAGATGTGGCATTGCGCAATACACCTGCCAGATGGTGGGCTGCACATAAGAAGACACTGACAACATGGGATTAGTGCAGAATTAATATGCAAATTAGGTTTGTTAATAAGGTTACCCTATCCTTTGAGAAATATAATGGACAGACAAATCCAAGACAACATATTCAAGTCTATTCAGCAGCAAGGAAGGAAAGTCCATAGACATAATGGGTGCATTTGTTTGTGCACACGTTGGAAGAACCGATTCCGAAGAAGTGGTACCTAGACCTGGAGTTGCGCAGAGGCACATCGGACTGGTCTAGCCTAACTGTGAGCTTTTCCAGTAGGATTTCAGTTTCGAAGACGGGCATCCAAGTATCAATGATGCGCTGCAGGTTATTAAGGAAAGAATATTCCACCCAGATTGTACTCAAGAAAATATGAAATTAGAAGAATTCTTTGGAGCAAACAACATACCTACGCACCTACAGCCAAAATGGGAAGAGTAGCTAGAGCATGCCCTTGATTGTTATCACATCACTGAGGATTGTGATGATAAAGAAGATAGTGATGAGGACGACCCACGCAATATACAGATACCTAAATCATAGGGATCGCGTGAGGTAGAAGGACCTCTACTGGAGATTCCAGATATGAGTGGACTTGTGAAAACAAGAAAAATGAACATTGGCACCAGCGAAGAGCCAAAGTTTGCAGCTATCGGAGACTATTGGGATGAAGATATAGTTGAAGAGGTCGCGCGTATACTACAGGAATATCAAGAATTATTCCCAACCAAGTTCACAGAGATGAAAGGTATTCTGGGAGACTTAGGAGTGATGAAAATTCCTCTTAAGCCTAGCACGAAGCCTGTGAAGCATAGACCATATAGACTAAACCTGCGTTATAAAGAACGAGGTTAAGGCAGAACTCGATAAGATGCTTGATGCAGGTATCATTGAGTCGGTTGAAGAATCTGAGTGGATAAGCCCAATGGTTATCCAGGACAAGAAAACAAAGGGTGAGATCAGGATTTGTGTGGATCTCAGAAAGCTGAATGATGCATCAATGCATGACCCATTTCCTACCCCTTTCACAAATGAAGTGCTTGATAATGTCGGAGGGAATGAGGCCTATTCTTTTACCAATGGATTCTCTGGATACCATCAGATTAGGATTGATTGTGCAGATAGACACAAAACTACTTTTGCTACAGAATGGGGGTCATTCCAATACACAGTGATGCCATTTGGTATGAAGAACGCACCTGCCATCTTTTCCAGAGTTGTCGTCGCCACATTTAAAGACTTCATACACAAGTTTTTAGAGGTTTATTTTGATGATTGGACCATTTTCAGTTTACTGAAGAACCATGCCGTGAACCTCAGGATGATGCTAGAGAAGTGCAGACAGCATAAAATTTCATTGAATTTGAAGAAATGTAGCTTCTGTGTACCCTACGGAATTTTGCTGGGACACATTGTGTGCAAACAGGGCTTGATGGTTGATCTTGCCAAGATCACAGTCATTGTGAATTTAGCGACACCAAACTCAGTTAAGCAGTCGCACACTACATTGGGACATACCGGTTATTATAGGAAATTTATAAAGAGTATGCGCAAATAACTGCAGCTATGGAGAAGCTGTTAAAGAAATATGTACCATTCATTTGGAACGCATAATGCTGTTACACCGTAATTTTCCACCCTGTGAGCATCAGCATTGTTTGGCTATAGGATCCATTTTAGTGACTCAGATCCACTTATATCCTTCAGAGACACTAGTTTGTCCTATTTTTATTCCTACTCGCCTGTTGCATCCTTATAGCGGGCGTACCCACGAGTTGCATCACTATAGCCTCGCGAGTAGCATGTAAAATGGTAAAAACCACTATTAATTACTTTTTACTCCCAAAAAGTAGTCATTGGGTGACCTTTGGCTCTCCATCTGCCCGAGTAATGCCTCGATGTTTCCTCTCACCTACCTTTGAGAGGACTATATATTGAGCACATATGGCTTATGGATGGGAGGAAGAGGAGAATCGCAAGAGAACTCTAGTGGATTTTTTCCCTATCTTGAGTCTGCACTCATCGATCCTTGTAGTTGTGAACCATTTATGTTCACCTTCCAAACTCCCATCTAGTTTGAGTTTGCCATTCATGGAGGATTGAAGTGGTGGAGGCACAAGTGGATTGATCTAGATCTTGGTTCAGATTGGTTGCCGGCAAGAGGTCGTATCACTTTGTACTTCTTCTTGTTCATTAATAGAAATACTCATATTCTCGTCCATTCATGGTGTGAATGTCATTTATTATACATTGGGTTACATTTGCTTATGATATTATGGACCATTGTTATTGATAATGTTAATGCCATTTATATATTATATGTACTTGTTGGATATTGGTTGTCAAGACTAATTTGCAGATTTCAAGTGCATGGATTGAAAGCTCCAACGGGGATCTACATCAAATGTTTGGATCGAGGTTGGTTACATTTCTCCATTATCTTAACATTGTCATTTATAATAGCATTGTTTTGAGAATTGAGTTGATTTCTAGTAGTCATCTGTCTGTTGTGGTATTCCCAAGCCATAGTGAGTTTTCTCTAATATAGAAATGACGACTCCGCTGGGGAAAACATCCATGTTTGGGAAATTTTTTGAGCATTAGTCCTTAATTAGAGTTGTTGTTTATCGAAGCTCTGTGTCACTGATTGGCAATTAAGATACACCATAGAAAACTTGCTTTTTCTGAGCCTCTGGACTCTATGATTGCCCATTTTCCTTTCCTCACCCATGGGCTAGCTTAGTTCTACCCGCCTCTATTTACTCTATTGCTCACGGGTACCTGCGGGTATTCCTTCGAAAGTAGAGTGTAACTCCGGTTTTTGTTGGTTTATGGCTATTGGTTGTTGTTGGGTTGGCTTTGGTGGTTCCTGAGTCTTTTTTGGTCTCTTTCTTGACTGTTTCATGCCTTGGTTGTGACCAAAACTCTTCGTTTCTCTTGGTTGAGCCTTCTTGGTTTTTTACCAATCTTTGGTTTTAGCCTCTTGGTTTTTTCCTTTTGAGCTCGTTCCTTTGGCTAAGTCTTGTTGTTTAGGATCTGCTGGGTTGTCTTAGTGATCTTCTCGGCACTTCAGCGATTGAATAGTAGGATTTTGCTTGCATTTTTTCATTCCATTTATATTGAAAAATTACAAAAATATACATCTAGTTTTTGCATTTTCCTTCTTGTTTATAAGCGAAAATACAAAAATATTTTATTTTCATGTATTGCATCTTGGATTGAGTGCTTGTTTCCTTCATTTTACATTCTTCTTGTGCATCGAAAAGATAAAAGATTGCATCTTTATTTCGGAATTGTTGGTTGATTTTGCATATTAGTGACATTGTTTTATTGGATAGATGAGTCTAGGATTGGATGATTTTGCATACTATTGAGTCTACACATCACTAGTTTCCCGATCATATTCCTTGAGTAACCAAAGCCACTAAAATTAACGCTTAATCATAAAATTGATTAGACTGATTTTATTTATAGGGTACACCAACTAGAATAGGTTTAGAGTCTTCGAATAGCTCATTGTGAGTTAACGATCCAAGACTACTAGACGAAACATTAGGTGTCTGACCAGGGAGTGGAGGATTCCATGGTATAGATTGGTGTTCTCAGGAAGATCTACTCAATCTAGAGTTACGCACGAGGTCATGGGAGGTTGGTTGAGGAGATATCCTGCTGATACGGGCTAAATGTGGGAGATATATCCAGGATTTGTTTGTATCTGGGGGTACCGTAGGTTCGTCCTCTTGTGATTAGGGCTTAGATACCCTACCCATATGATGGGTCCAACCTACGACTGTCCCCCTGAGCATTGGTTATATTGCGGTGACCATAGTTTCCTTACCTAGGTATCGCACAGGGTACTTGCAGTGGTTATGTTGTTTGTGTCCTGAGTCAGATAGGGATTGGACATCACAGTTGTGTTTGTGCAGTGGACTTGACCCTGTACACGCAGTGAAGCCTGTGTGTCTCTATAATTGATTCTGTTACCTCCAGCTATATTTTGGGAGTCTCAAGCCTCTCCTAGGAGAGACATATCGGCTCTAGTGTCGGGAGCTCATTTAGCCTCTCTGTTTGTCTGATCTTAGCTGTAGTTTCTCTAGGTGTGTGCTTTCGATTTACTGTTTTTTATCGATAGTTGGCCTCTACGAGACGTTTTGACTCTCTCCGGAGATATCGTGGCGCGGAGCCCTACTCTCCGCCGGTCCTGTCGGTTGGCTGGTTTAAAGCCTGCCGAGGTTTCATGCCGTATTGCTAGAGGACGCTGGAGGGCTCCCTCTGAGTCTTAGGATTCGTACGTAACTTACATTGAAGACTACATGGCTGCACATCCCGATATTGGGGAAAAACCTTCGACTCCTTCGGGTAGAGTTGAACACACTTCCGATCCCCATACTCCTCATGAGGATTGGGGAGGTGATCCACCGGAGATTCAACCTTTTATGGGAGCTTATAATCAAGCTTTCCAGCCTCATCTCCCATTCCTTGCACGCTTGAATCTTTCGGATCTTTCGAAGCTCACGAATGATCCGGTGTGTCACGACCCTACTTGTCCCCTGGTCCCTACCAAGCTCCCTTCGGACATTCCGAAGTTTGAGGGGAAAGGTGGTGAGGACCCGGGAGATCATGTGACGACGTTTCACCTTTGGTGCTCCTCCAACTCTTTGAATCATGATTCCATTCAATTACAACTATTTCAACGCACGCTCACGGGTGCAGCCACGAAGTGGTATATGGAGTTGCCCAGAAACACCTATAGGGGATTCAACGAGATTGCTTTGGTTTTTTTAGACCATTTCCAGATATCGGTTCATTGTGATACTGGTATTGAGTTGTTGTCCACCTTCCGTTAGAATAGACCATACATATTTCTGACCACGTTCAAGAGTGGTGTCGGCGGAAGAGATTAGTGAAAGCCAACATTCCTCCAGAGTTCCTGTTGGAATGGTTCCTCAAGTCTCTACTCCCATACATTGCTAAGGATGTTTCAATGTCCGACATTGTGACTGAGGAACAAGCACGGGGGATTCACTCAATAAATTGCTATCATAGCACGTTCATTCATGGCATATGAAACAATACCCCTAATTTTACTAAATATTGGAAAATACCTTCGAAAATCATTTTTTTAACCCCCTCTCAATATGCCTTCCCACTTAAAAAAAATCCCTATTTTCACTAGATATTGTATGTATTAAATTTTTCATTAACATTTTTTATACCCCTTTATATTTCTACCTAGTATATTGATATGATACCCCTCTTATGACCCCACATGCATTCTACAATGCATCTTGTTTCTTTCGATGTATATTGTGGATGCACATTACTTCACCCACAATGCAATTACTCAACCACATATCATTATGATTTGCAACATCTAATGGTCTAATGAAGAGATAGGAGATCACTTCTTGTATGTCACTAGAGCCAATGCACATAGTATAACATTTAGATTGCATGTTGTAGTTCCCCTATCACTGACTAATCCTATTGTGGGCTAGGTATACAAGCCCCCAAGGCCTGTAACAAGCTCTAGGAGGCTGACTAAACCTCCCAAGGCCTGTAATAGGAATGAGTGGTTGGGTATTTAAGCCCCCAAGGCCTATCGAGGGCCTATAACATGCCTTGGAGGCTTAGAGCCTCCCAAGGATATTGGTAACAATTGGGTGAGTGCTATTGGTAACAATTGGTTGTCGATGACCACTGTCTCTCGACTATGATCGACTAGAAACCCACTTCACCACGAAACCCCTAGCCTCAAGCATGCCTCAAGACGCGATTTTCCTGCGTACTGGTAAGCCCGAGCCTTGCCTCAACCTGATTTCTCATCCGACTGTGATCCCGCCATCTCCATTTGGCGGATATTTGTCAGCCCTCCCATATAAAAAAGACCCCAAAGTATTTTTGTATTGTTATATTAAATAAAAAAACCTTTTCCCCTTAATATATAAGCAATATAATTTTTAGGTTTTCATGAATATTTAATACCGCAATATGAATGAACGTGATATTATATTGCCTTCTAGTGAATCCCCCGTGGGAACAACCTATCTTGAAAGTCTAGTAGTTAGATCTACTTTATTCTCAATCTGGCATTTTGTATGACATTATTCCTGATGCACCGAGAACAAGACATGAGCCTACGTTAGTTCCTGGACCACATGCCGATGGCATCGTGGGGTCCGCATGCACTTGCCCTGTAGAATTGGTAGCTAGTCAAATGCAAAATTTGTCGCTAAACCAGTATGCTCTCGGACAGGTTCACACCTTGTCCACTTCCACTCCGTCATCTGATGTACACAATGTGCAATCAACGAAACCGTCGGGTAACCAACAACCTAGTGGTAAGAAAAAGGGGAGAAACAATCGTAGGGATGTAAACAATGGAAGTAATAACAATAGTAATCGTAATACTCCTCATAAAGAGAATTCCAACCCTCCTCGGGAAGGCGGTAATGCTGGCGAGGATCATAAACCTAGGCGTAAGGCGAAATTCCCTTGCAAGCTTTGTGGGGAGGATCATCTTACTCACTTATGTCCTTGAATTGAAGAAGCATCGAAGCATTTGGCATAGAGACCAGCTGTGTTGAAGGATCCCCTTCCTCATCATCAAAACATGGCTTCGCATGCTCCTACCATTGGTTATGGTACTAATGAAACAGTAATGGCTTCTTCCAACACTAGTGGTTATGGATGTGTGAATATGGTTCAGTCAGAGGTTTGTGTTGCTACTCGTCAGCGCGATTATGGTGCACCACAACCTCATTTGGGGAATGAGCCTCCCCCTCCTCCTAACAATTCCTTGCATATCGAGAAGCCCTCCGTTATGCCGTGGATATTGAAAGGTGTTCTCAAGCGCTCCACGCATAATCCTAATGCTCGAGCCGCCCATAACTACTCCATCGTAGAATATTTGGGCCAAACTCCGTGTGCCATGTCAACTCTTGAGGTTTTGGAAGCCTTTCCTTCTCAGGAGCATGCCCTTTTGAGTGCGTTAGGAGTTCAGGATGGGGGAAATCCTAGTGTTATCAAGTTTGATACTACTAATGTCCAGCCTTGCTTACCTTACCAGGTGGATTTTCAAATCCAGGTGGTTTTCCTTAAGAGCTTCGTCAAACGTACTATGGTTGATGAAGGTGCCTTCGTGTCAATAATTTCGTTAGCTTGTTGGAAAGCTCTTGGCTCTCCTCCTCTACTCACGTCTAGAACTACACTCATTGCATTCGACGGTAGATATTTTATGCTGCATGGAATTATCCCTTCCCTTCTTGTCTCCTTGGGAGGTAAATCTGTGCCTATTTAGTTCGAAGTGGTTGATGCGCCCATCGACTACAACCTTTTACTGGGTCGGAACTGGATGTACGCTATGAAGGTTGTCGCGTATACTGTATTTAGAGTTATTTGCTTTCCCCATGAAGGCAAGATTGTGACGATCAATCAGTTGGATTTTGTTGGCACTCCTTCCGCAACATCCACGGGATCTGTAGTCCTTCAAGTTTCTGATTCTAAGCCAGCAACTGGGAACATAGGTGTTGGAATGTACCCTTCATTGATGGGAACGTATAATATTTCTGCACCTGTGAATTTTATTGGAACCATTATCGACAATGCGCCTCCTCCTTTGAATAATATGTTATTCTGAACCTCCTATTTAAATGATCAATGGATTTTACCATCCACGAGTTCCACGTCTGGAGACATTGTGCACGTCGGGATTCCTATGCCTGTATCTGTAGTGGAGCTCGTTTACGATCATATCCAACAAACCACTGTAGATCCGGATCTCTCTTCTTCCCAGAGAGTTGAAGAAGATCTTGTTACGCTGCCAGTTTGGGAAGCCAACTCATCCTGCTCTCACGATTGCCTTGATGATACTTTACCATCTGATGAAGCTATCCTCGAGGCCATGTGTGGTAGTGAGAGGCCTTGGGAAGATATGCACCATCGCTCTTATTTACTTCCCAAATTCGAGCTCATCGAGCAAGAGAAGTTTAGGATGACTCTAGTTGAGATGGTTGGTCACCCTGTGGCTCTTTTGGAGTCACATGATGTTTTTGCGGAGGGGAATATGGACAATATTTCCCCAACCACTGCGAACAACATCTCCCACACTCTCGGAAAGATTGAGAATGTTTACATCGGTGCCGATTGCACTTCTGAGGATATTTCTACTTACACTGACTTGTTTACTGAACTCGGGGAAGCTTTCGCCTAGTCATATGAAGAGATGCCAGGAATAGACCCATGCATTGTTGAACATGAGATTAGAACGTATCCTGATGCTAAACCGATTCGACAATGCTTACGTGCTGTGAACCCTAGGAAGGCAGCTGTTATTAAGGCAGAGTTGGAGAAACTGCTCAAAGTTGGTTTTATCTACCTCGTTCCCCTTATCGAATGGGTGTCAAACCCCGTTCCTATGGATAAGAAGGAGGGAACGATCCGTGTATGCACTGATTTTAGAGATTTGAACTGTGCATGTCCGAAAGACAACTTCCCCACGCCATTCATTGATCAAATATTGGATGCTTGTGCGGGGAGTGAGATTTTTTCATTCATGGACGGATTCTTGAGTTATAATTAGATTCAAATCAAACCCGCAGACCAACATAAGGCGGCATTTATTTTTCCATGGGGAACATTTGCATATCGGAAAATGCCCTTCGGCCTAAAAAACGTCGGAGCTACTTTTCAGCGAGCCATGACCTATGCCTTTCATGATCTTAAGATGATTATGGAAGTTTTCTTGGATGATCTTGCTGGCCATTCTCGCAAGAGAGTGGACCACCCCAAGCACCTCCGTATGATTCTCAAACGATGTATCCACTACAAAATTCGATTGAATCCAAACAAATGAATCTTCGCTGTTAGGACTGGTCGCCTTCTAGGATTCATAGTTTCATGAGAGGGTATTAGAGTCGATCCTCTCAAAGTTGAGGCAATACTTCAGTTGCTTCGTCCGCGTAATCTGTTACAACTTCAGAGCCTCCAAGGGAGAGCTACTTTTCTGCGTCGGTTTATAGCTAACTATGCTAGTATTACTAAATGTTTCACATGCCTATTGAAGAAAGACACACCTTTTATCTGGGATGAGCAAGCCCATCAATCTTTCGATGCCCTTAAGAAAGCTTTGGTATCGGCCACTGTGCTTAGTCCGTCGGACTTTACACGAGATTTCATTCTTTATGTGGCCGCATCTCAAGAGACTATTGGCATGGTCTTAGTTCAGGTAGATGATGCACTCATCGAGCATGTTATCTATTATCTCAGTCAAAATTTAGTAGACGCTGAGCTAAGGTACACCCATGTAGAAAAGCTGGCACTTGCGACTGTCCACGCAGTACAGCGGTTAAGGCATTACATTTTGCTTCGAACAATCACAGTTGTAGCTAATATGAATTTGTTTCAGTTCGTGCTATCACGATGCCTTATCGGTAGTAAGTATAATAAATGGATTGTGATCCTTCAGGAATTTGATCTTAATTTTGCTTTGGAAAAATTGGTGAAATCATTGGTGTTCGCTGAGCTTATGTCGGACCTTCCACGGATTGATGAGGATGTCATTCATGAAGATTCCTTTCTAGATGAACACTTATTTCTTATCTCGTCTGAGGACGCTAGGTATGGGGATGTCATTATATATCTCCAAACTTTGAAGTTTCCTCCGGATTATTCACGAGATGAGCGACGGCGTGTGAGACATCATGCTAAAGATTATTCTATCTTCGGTGACACTTTGTATCGCCAAGTAAATGATTCCATTCTCCGTCGTTCTTTGAATCACGAAGAAGTGGAACGGGTACTTAATGATTTCCATGTGGGGGCGTGTGGCGGTCACTTATCCGGGCTTGCTACAGCCTAGCATATCATGCAAGCTGGTTATTTTTGGCCTACCATCTCTAAATATTTTATTAATGCTGTGAAGAGATGTCCCCCTTGCTAGGTGTTTTCTCGGAACGTACACTTGCATCCAGCGCCCCTCCATCCGGTCATCACTGTCGGTCCCTTCACTAAGTGGGGGGTATATTTCATGGATTGCAAACCAACTTCCGCTGGGGGGCATCACCATGTTATCGTGGCCATGGATTATTTTTCCAAGTGGGCTGAGGCCATGCCTACTGTTAAAGCCGACGGTGCTACTGCAGCGCATTTCGTGTTCAACTAGATTATCACTCGATTCGGTATCCCGAAAGAGATTGTCACTGACCATGGCAGTCACTTTCAAAACAAAATGATGGAGGATTTGTCTCTCAAGCTTGGGTTTCATCAGGACCACTCGTCTTCCTACTATCCTCAAGCGAATGGTCAAGTTGAAGCAGTAAATAAGTCTTTGAAGACCATTCTCCAACGTACCATCCAACAAAGCAAGACCAATTGGCATATCATGTTATATCTTTCTTTGTGGGCATATCGAACCGTACTTAAGACTGCCACCGGGTTCTCACCATTTCAGTTAGTTCATGGTGTGGAGTCACTTTTACTGATTGAATGAGAAATCCCTTCGCTCAAGCTAGCCATAGAGCTCCTCCCTGATACGACGGAGATTGAGCAACGTTTAGTTCACCTCGAGCAACTTGACGAGCACCGTCGAGATGCCTCCGTGGCAATTGATGTTAACAAGCGTCGTATTAAGGTTTAGTATGATAGGTATGTCCGTCCCCGGCAATATGCTGAAGGTGACTTGGTACTCTTGTATCACCAAGCTAAAGAACCCCTAGGGGAAGGAAAGTTCAATCCCATGTGGCACAGTCCTTACATTGTGAGGTGTGTCCTCGAAAAAAGAGCTTATGAGTTAGAAGAGTATGAGGGAGTTGCCTTGAAGGAGCCTAGAAATGGGCTCTACCTCAAGTAGTATTACACTTGAACCTTTGGTTCGAGCTGATACTTTTGTACACTATTGTATAGTTTTTCTGTACATAGTTTAGATTTCCTTTTGGTTGTTGGGTCTGTTGATTAGCCTCTATTTGATTGACAGATGTCAACGGAATCTCCTACATTCTTAGGTTTCACGGATGGTGCTAGTCGACATACGCAGCAGCTTGCTTCTGCTGCCTGGGTTATCTTCTCACCTGACCACCTAGTTGTGTCTTCAGGAGGTGCTTGTCTCGGTCCTACATCTAATAATGTGGCTGAGTATAGTGTCGTTATTGAGCTACTTCGGGATGCTATTTCACATGACATCCAGCCTTTAGAAGTCCGCCTAGATTCACAACTAGTTTTGTCTCAGCTGAATGGGCAGTACCGTATACGAGACCCTACCTTACTACGAATATTCCTTAAGGTACGACTCTTGGAGAGACATTTTGTTTCAATTACATATATTCATATTCCAAGAAGTCTTAATTATATATCTGATGCATACGCTAACTATGTATTAGATTGGCATTTGTCACATTCATCATGAAGCACATAAATACAAAGAGATTCATACATTTGTACACACACACATGTAGTAGAACAGAGAACCAAAGTTGTATATATATATATATAAATATGTCCAAAAATGGTAGTGTCATACAAAACTGGAGCCCGTAGCCCTCAAAAATATACATATCGATACAAAAAATAATGAGACCCTAGGATATCTATTCCCTCCGAGGAGGTTTAGTTGCTGCCTCGACGGGATGTGTCTCATAGAAGTACTGTACTGCATTGGCCACCTGCTGCAGTAGCCGCACCCACTCACCAGGAACACCCACTACCTGGCACTACATGGTCTCAGGTAGTCGGGCTACCTCTATCTGTGGTACTCGGGAAACCATCTGTTATATGTTGTGCCGCAACGTCCGGAGTGTGCGCCCTGCTATAGCATCTACTACCACCTCATCTCTACCCCGACGGCAATGTCTCGGGAAGCCCTCGGGTCTCACTGGGCCTTTGTCTGTGAGCAAACAGCCACCCATTAGCACATGATACTACCACCAAAAAGATTTTTTGCATTTCAACTATAATAAAAAATCCATAAAAATTTAATAAACACAAAACCAAAAGAGTACTCACCGATGTCTCCGAAACCTGCGCCTAGTGGGGGTGGCATGTCACGGTCCTGTCTGAAGTCTATCCCCGCATAGGGATAGTCCTCTATGGAGATCACCTGTCGGTTCCACCAACGGAAGAACTCCTCAGTATATGGTGACGCCAGATGGCCACCACCCTATCATGTCAGGATCTCAGCCCACCGGGTCAGGGCTGGATCACAGAGACTGTGAGGAGGGACATCCACCCTTGGGCTAAGTCCCGGAACCCTCTCAAAGAAGAAGCTACAAAGGATGCTACCACAAAGTTTTTGGCCTTCCCCTCTTTGCATTTCATTAGTTGTGTCTTCATAGACACCAGCAGAGTAGTACACCAGTCTAATATAGTAGGCTGCAAGCATTGTGATGCGTATAACATCCTTGGTCTGGATGCCTGATGCAGTGCTTTGGATCTCATGATCTGCACTAGGGTAGCCACAATGATCTTTGTACTCAGATCCGTTATGGTGTTGACACTCACTTGGCTTCCCACTGCTCGTGTGTTGGCAGGACAATACCATGCTATGTAGTCCTGCACAGTGATCCCACCACCCACGGTCCGTGACCGAAGACTAGCCACCTCCCCTCTACAGGACAAACCGGTAATGAAATAGATATCCTCTACTTCCAGTGTCAGAGTTTGCCCGTTGAGGATGAAGTGTTGAGCATCCACATCCCAGTAGTTGATCAGATGACAGATTAATAGGTTTTGGGCCCTTAAACCCCCTATACTCCAATACTTATATAAGCCACATGCTTGCAATGCTTGTTGTGCTTGCAAATCATTGCGCATGGCCTCATCAACCTGGTCATGTTCTCTTTCCCTCCACTCTAGAACCATCCTAGAGTGCAAAACAAGTAAATTTTGGTCAGTTTCATGATTAAAAATTTCTTCACGGCCATACCCGTGGGAAAATTTGTAGACAGTAGCAGGTACCTGCGAGCAGTCTATTTTTTGACTGCGCATTTCGTGCCCTACCCGCGACCCGCATAGTTATAGCCTGTGGGTAGCGCCGAATCCATCTAGGGCTTGGCCAAACAAAAAATTCCATCGACCAAAACTGAAATAAAAACATTAAAATGAAAGGTATGGGAGTAACCACCAACCTGCTCCAGACGGTTCGTTGAACGATCGCTTGTAGCTCCCACGATCGACATTTGAAGTTTCAGGTGAAAACTACCCAAATAACTCCAAATTGGTGAATAGTGCAAATGAATTGTAATTTGGAAAATTTTATTGCTATTTATAATTTTCTGGACCCACTTTTCTATAGTTTTTTCCATTTTGAGTCGTTATGAACTAATACCATGTCATGGAGTAGTGTTTTTTAAGAAGATTTCCTCGGTCAAAGTTGTTCTGAACCATTTTACACCTATGGCAGGTACGTTTCACACCTGGCATATAGGTTAGATGCCATTTTCGCATGCATTATGCATTTGACCTATTGACCATTTTCATAAACCCTAGGTGCGACCCCGCTTCGTAACTGACACAGAACCTTCACACTACTATAGAAGTGTTGTTATGTGGTAGTATGGCTTTTTTCGAACATGGGTACCCTAGTTAGAACCTCTTTGTGCATTCTAGTGCCCATGCCACTGTTTGTCCTTAGGATTGGGAGTCCTTTGTAGTCATGCCATGACGTTGCGATAAAGACCCATACTCTACTTTGTCTTATGCTGGCCATCTACCTTAAGGACTCCCCTCAGTTATATCATGTTGTGATTGCATTGCATCATCTTACTTGCTGCTTGAGCCTTGTGCCGGCTCCCGCTTACTCAATTGTTAACCTGGTGCCTGAGCACTTTTTCCATGTCAAGCCCTGCAGAGCTTATATTTTCCTTTCACAATTTAATGAACTTTTGACCCTGACGAAACACACCTCTGAGTGTCCACATCCTGCACGCACTTCCTTGCATTGAGCATAGGTATGTTCCACTGCTTGGGACTACTCTACTAGCTATTTGACACTCGTTCCCTCACCTGTTGTACTATAAGCAATTTTATTCTTTTTCAAGCTTTTCCCAAATATGAAAAAGACCAATAAAATCAAATATTCCAAAAAGCTGGACGGGATTATGGTCACTATTTCTTGTTGGCAGCTATTGTGTCTCCTTTGAACAGAGCATTCATTCCATTATGTATATTATGCATCGGGACTATAGTTGGGCCTTAGGAGCTGTACTTGTTTCTCATTTTTCTCCACCGATTGGTTAAGCTTCCTGTAATTATGGAGCCATCTGTAATGCCTCCTGCATTGCACAGTTTATGTCAAGTCTATGCTGCCTGAGTCTATCCATATGCTCATGCTCTTGTTCAAAGGAAGTCCTGAAACTAGTGTCGGCCACTCCTCAGATCTCTTGACTATTGCATGTCGGCCATCCTTATTGAGTCAGTCCGTTTCACCTGAGATCTTCCAATCTTTCGGCATTGTTGGTACCTCGTGCTGGTTGATGGGGGATGCCTTGATTCCCTCCTTCTAGCGAGTCTCGTTCCGTCGACTTCAACCCATTTATTCCGGGACTTGAGGCTTAGAGTTCAGTTGAGTACCTTGAGGCTTGCAGTCATTAGTGGCAGGTTCTCTTGCCATCGACAGTTTTGGGAATACATCAATGTCCCCTGATCGATGGATTCATCCTAGTGTTCGACTTCAACCCATTTATTCACACTCTAATGATTGTGCTCTATGCCTTGATGCCCATTTTCATTATTGGTGGGTCATCTCGCGTCTGTTAACGGTATACATCATTGACCGGTAATCAGACAATGTCTCATCAGGTTCGACCCCAACTCCTTTATTCACTTGATGGGACTTGCACCGTCGAAGACTTGTGTAGAAGACCCCAAGTGATTGTGGCATTCAGTATGCTACATATGACTTTGACTTTACATCTGAGATATCACCTCTCAGATTTCAGCAGTTTGTACCTCCAGTTTTGCACCAGCTGTTTCCTTTTCAGCAGGAGACCGTATCTTATTGTAGAGGGATCAAGGCTATGATCACTTATGACATGTATCCATTATGTACTGCCTATTCATGGCCATTGTATCAGATTGTTGTACTATACCGACATGTATTCAAGATACTATTGTATTATGACGAGTGAGTTGTTCTTTCCACTTGTGTCTCCATCACTCCACTTCTGAGTTTTATAATGTATTTTGGCCATCGTAGCACATTTCAGTCATTGACCTCACACATTAGGGGGCATTTGTTACACCATAATCTTCCACCCTGTTAGCATCAACATTGTTTGGGCTATAGGATCCATTTCAATGACTCAAATCCACTTATATCCTTCAGAGACACTAGTTTGTCCTATTTTTATCCTACCCGCCTGTTGCATCTTTATAGCGGGCGTACCCGCAAGTTGCATCACTATAGCCCGCGGGTAGCATGTAAAATGGTAAAAACCACTATAAATTACTTTTTACTCCCAAAAAGTAGTCATTGGGTGACCTTTGGCTCTCCATCTGCCCGAGTAATTCCTCGATGTGTCCTTTCACCTACCTTTGAGAGGATTATATATTGAGCACATATGGCTTATGGATGGGAGGAAGAGGAGAATCACAAGATAACTCTAGTGGATTTTTGCCCTATCTTGAGTCTGCACTCATTGATCCTTGTAATTGTGAACCATTTATGTTCACCTTCCAAAGTCCCATCTAGTTTGAGTTTTTCATTCATGGAGGATTGAAGTGGTGGATGAACAAGTGGATTGATCTAGATCTTGGTTCAGATTGGTTGCCGGCAAGAGGTCGTATCACTTTGTACTTCTTCTTGTTCATTAATAGAAATACTCATATTCTCGTCCATTCATGGTGTGAGTGTCATTTATTATACATTGGGTTACATTTGCTTATGATATTATGGACCATTATTATTGATAATGTTAATGCCATTTATATATTATATGTAGTTGTTGGATATTGGCTATCAAGAATAATTTGCAGATTTCAAGTGCATGGATTGAAAGCTCCAACGGGGATCTACATCAAACGTTTGAATCAAGGTTGGTTACATTTCTCCATTATCTTAACATTGTCATTTATAATAGCATTGTTTTGAGAATTGAGTTGATTTCTGGTAGTCATCTGTCTGTTGTGGTATTCCCAAGCCATAGCGAGTTTTCTCCATTACAAATGTGAACAAGGGTTCCATACGTTAGAAGAGAAGATGGTCACTACACCGATCCTAGTTTTTCCATAGTAGGGGAAGCCATTTCATGTTCACATTGATGTCTCATGTATCATGCTGGGTGTTGTTCTTGCTCATCCGGGAGAGGGAGGTATTGATCATCCCATTGCATTTTCTAGTACAAATCTTTCATCTGCTGAGAAGAACTATACCACTACAAAGCGAGAAGGACTCGCTATGGTCTACATGTTGCAGAAGTTCAAACATTACTTGCTTGGTGCGCATTTCTCTATGTTCACTAACCATTCTGCTTTAAAATACTTGTTTAATAAGCTAGTGTTAGGGGGGCACATATGTAGATGGTTATTACTCTTTCAAGAGTATGACTTTGAAATCATTGTTAAGCTAGGTAAGTTGAATTTACAACCTGATCATTTATCAAGGATTGAGTCAGGAGAAGAGCCGACGAATCTAGAAGACAATCTACCTAACGTGTAGTTGTTTGCTATACAGGTTGCTAATGATTATTATAAGGACATAATTGAATTTTTTACTATAGGGATGGCACCTAAGGAGTTCACTACGCAGCAAATGAAGCAGCTGGTAGTGCGCCCAACAGACTTTACTATAATCGCAGGTCATCTATACAAATTGGGACCGGATGAAGTACTGCGCAGATGTGTACTAGAGCATGAGAAACCATTCATATTGGCTGATGTGCATTTAGGAGTCGCAGGAGGCCACTATGCAGGCAAAGCTACTGTGTAGAAGATATTGCACGCAGGGCTATGGTGGCCTACAATTCATAAAGATTTGAAGGAACATTGCCAGAGTTGCGATGTGTGTCAGAGGACAGGGAATCCATCGCACAGGGACGAAATGCCCTTAAATCCACAGTTAACATTGCAGGCATTTGAGAAATGGGCTATTGATTTTGTGGGTCCTATAAACCCACCAGAGAAGAGAACTGGTGTGAGGTACATTATTACCGCAACTGACTACCTCACCAGATGGGAAGAAGCAAAGCTAGTAAAATACTGTAGCGCAGCTACAGCCGCAGAGTTTATATATGAAAACATCTTTACAAGGTTCGGATGCTCGAAGATTTTGATGAGTGATCAGGGCACTCACTTTTTGAATATAACCATTGAATCCTTGACCAAAGATTTCCACATTCATCATCAACACAACATGTCTTATCATCCACAGACGAATGGAACTGTTGAAGCATTTAACAAAGTGCTAGAGAATGCACTAACCAAGATATGCAACGTCAATCGGGATGATTGTGATCTCTGCATTCCATCTGTATTATGGGCGTGCAGAACTACCTACAAGAACTTGACTGGACACACACCATTTAGACTAGCCTACGGCCAAGAGGCAATATTTCCAATGGAATATATCATTCCCAGTTTGAGAATAGCAATGTTTATAGGCATGGCAGATCACGACGTGCTGGAAGAACGACTCTTACACTTGGCTGGTCTGGAGGAGGATCGCTTCATTGCAGGATTTCACCAAAAAGTGTAGAAGGAAAGGGAAAAAGCATGGCATGATCCCCACATAAAAAACAAGAGCTTTCAGGTAGGTGATCTAGTCCTCCTATATGATAGCAAAGTCAAGAAATTTCCTAGAAAGTTTAAGATGCATTAGCTTGGCCCGTATACTGTAATGCACGTTACTAATGGTGGCGCAGTCCAGTTAGCTACATTAGCCGGAGATACCTTGCCAAGTTTGATAAATGGTAGCAGACTAAAGCTTTACCATGATAGTCTGGCTGCGCAGAATCATGTATGATCAAGGGAGCTGTATCGCGCAACACTGCCGAAGTTGCGTGCAAAAAAAAAGAAAAAGAAAAAAACGACTAAAGTAGCTGCGTGGAGCGAGTTTAGATACTAATCGCGCAGAAAAGAGGGAATGACAGCCGCACAGAAGATCAAGTTGCATGCGCACTTGGAAAGCGACACTCATATGAGACCGCCAGCATACCATGACGGAAGCCGTTACCATTGCATTCGTCGGCTAGTTAGTGGGTCGTTAACCAAATTGGCGGCAAGGGCACACTTCAAACTTTAGGGTGGATGTGACATTTTGGAACGCCATAAAAGATGAAATAACTCCTATAGTACCAGAATATGGCTGGCAGGTCGAGCATTTAACGCTGACTAGATGGAGTTGATGCATTGGCCTGCCTGGAAACCCCTTTCACTTTTAAACAAATAGCAGCGACATGATGATGAGGATTGGATGACTCGACTGAGATCATAGGCATGAGTTGGTAATAAGAATGGCATTTAGTGCCTCAGCAACGGCCGAAGGCCACGTTGCAGACCGGTTGAGTCTATAAATATGGCCTCACTTGGCCACTTATTCACTTTACGAACTATTGTGCATTGTTGCTAGAACTATCAGAGAGTCGAGTGAGCAGAGCAGCATATGAGTGAGCCAAACGACTTGTAGGATCTATCCTAGTTATTTGATCCATCAACAATTCCAGTAGTCATGACGGAAATGAAGGGAGCCATCTCTATAAGCTCATCCAGGCAGGTTTTAGGAACCAGTAATGGGAAAGAACAAGAGCAGAGAGGAACCAAAGCACAAATGAAGCAACAGAACCTACCTATTTACACGGTGCCGGGCTACATTCCTGCACAAAAAGATGACGCCCCACCATTCTAGTTACAAAAGAATGTTGCGTATGAAATCCCGCTCCCTACCATTTATACTAGGGTGAATATTGAGGAGAATTTGCTGGGTGGCATACCAGGTTGCAAGCTGGACAACCTAGACTTACTTGAAAATACGTTGGTAACGCCGAAGAATTACCCACAATTCAGACCTGACACGTACCTCAACCGAGTAATGAATCCATGGACTGGTGTCGAAAGACTGGAAGTCCATGATTGGCTAAAAGCCATTCAACCATCAAGGTTGTTGAACTTACTGCAAATGCCGCATTTCACTAAAGGCACCGAGTTTTCGACGGTGGTGCGTATGCTACTGAATTGCATGCATGAAGGATTCTTATGGTTGGACAAGCGCATTGATATCAGTATAGACATGATACACTAGATCACAGGCCTGAACAAGAGAGGAGAGGACCCTGCTGACCTAATCATAAAGAGGGCGCAAGATAAAGGTCTGAGCACCGAAGTCGCAAAAGAATTCAGTGTAGTGTGGAAGGGACGTGGGTTCCCAACCGTCGATATCATTGACCGTGCCACAAAGTTTACTACCTAGTTGCTTGCAAAAAATATTTTGCGCAAGTGTAGACCACCTGAGGTACCCACAGTCGCAATCAAGGCAACATCTAATATATTGCATGGAAGACCTCACAATTGATGCCAATTCTTACTGAACGAATTTCTAGTAGATGTTGAAGATACATAAGATAATGGAACAACATTCCATTTCAGCTGGCTCCTAGTATTGATAGCCTTTGTAGGCTGGAAAGAGCCAGAAGGGTATCAAGGGGTTCCAACCTTGGGAGGACAGGGTCGCGGAACACATTTTGCTAACCTATGGGTCAGCCTGAAGGCGTCAAGATAGTGGCATATGGCTAAAGTCTTTTATGTCTATTATCACTAGTTGCGCGAAGCGATTATGGCAATGCCGCACATTTCAAAACCACTGACCGACAAGTATACATGCATCATGAGTTTTAGCATGAGGAGGCATCAGTCACACATTCAGCCAAGGGATGATGCGCAAGAAGTATTATGGTATCCAGGGTTTTACCGATTGGATGAAGAGACCATCGAGCAGATAATAAAGCGTTGGGATGATGACTGGAAAGTCCCTGCGTCACGAGATGATGCATCAGACTATGAACAACAGGTAGAACCTATGTCACACAAGATTGATGTAAAAGACTCAGATGAAGAGAGAACAGAGGAAGATAAGGAAGAAACAGAAGCAGGAAATGGGAAGAAGGGAGGGATACTAGCTAGTACTTCCATTGAGGAGTAAAAGGAGGATGTGCAGAGCGAACATACAAATACGACAGCAGGTAAAAGAAAGGCCATTGAAGGCCCTGCGCAATCGCAAAGCCGACGTACAAAGAGGAAGTCTGAAAAACCTAAATTTGGGCCACAACTACACCCAGACGACTGTGAGACAATTGCAACAAAAGTGCAGGAAGTGTGGGAAGAGACCTGCGCCGCAAAAGAAGCCAAACAAGAACAACTGCAGCTAACCATAATCCACCCTATGGAGGAATTCAAGACAATGGTAGTGCAGATGGGATTGGGAAAGCCAAGTTCAGATTCTGACGGGAAGTTAGGGGAACCAAGCGCACAAAGAACACCACTTGTTGCTATAAGTAAGTATCCGGGCGTGTTGAACCTCAAACCGAGCTACCTCATTTATCCGAATAAAGTAGTTAAGGAGGTAGTAAAGACTGCGCGCCTTGACCTAAATATTGGGGCTTGCCCCTAGAGGACCTGAATGAGTTGCACATAAGGGTTGCGGAAGAGATTCATGAGAGAGGCCTTGCCTCATATGATCAGTGTGCACTGTTAAATCAAGATATCAATCAGTTAAGGCAGGAATCAGATCATAACAAGCAAGAGTTGAGCATAGCTAGGGAAAAAGGCCGAAAGCTGAAGGAGACCGTTTCAGCAGTCTGCACGAAAATAGAAGAATGCAAAGAGAAGGATGATGTGGAGAACATGATAAGGAAAATTGGGGCCAAGGTAGAGTCCCTCACTTTTGAGAAATTACAAATGGAGGCTTCTTACAAAGGGAATATCACAGAGCTGGAGGCTAGGCACCATGTCATTCCACCGGATCAGTTCCCAACTCCAGCTGAGGAGGTGAAAGCCAATATGGATGGAATTTCGTCGGAAATAATGAAATGCTAGGATTTACTTGAAGAGATAACTACAGCAATAACTGGGTTGAATGAGGACCCCACACTTCAGCAGATAAAGGCAGATTTGCAGCGGACACAACAACAGGTAGACGCTGCAAGCGCAGAGGTAAAGATTGCACCGACAAGGGAGAAAATACATAAGTTTAATGAAGTCAAAGAGCTGCAGAAAGCGTTGATGGCGCTTAGAGAGAAGGAGGCTGCCACATCTTCCAGGTTGCAGCCCATTTAACAAGAAGGCCTCAAATTTATGGAGCAATTCGATGCGAAGTTCGTGGAACTTCAGGCCGCAGAGGGAACCATGAAAGAACAAGTGGCTAAGGAGAAGGTCTCGCAAGAAACACTGGAGACGCTTCAAGGTTTCGAACAAAAATCCAAGGATATAGTTGCAGAGTTAGCAAGAAATCTACAAAGCTTTACATCAAAGCTAGGTACCGTGGAAGATGCGGCACCAGAGTCCGCAAGTGGAAGTGTCTCAGGACGAACCACAAGTGAGTGTTAGGGGCATGTTGGGCGCGGCCCAAGTGGATTAGAAAAATACACAAGTGTTGAAAATCACGCATTGCGCACTGCGGCAAAGAATGGAAGCAGTTTTGAGAATTGCACATTGTCATGCAGCGGTATTGGTAAGGCAGAATTGCGCAATATGCTGACACGAAGATGTCGTGCAACTACCATTTTGGGTAAGAATGTATGGAAAGGTCGAGTAGAGAAAGCGACCTATTTTGGGGACACAAATACAGACGGAAGGGACCTATCAGAGAGAGTGGTGGCAAGAAGTTGAGAAGCTAGGCCACTATGTTGACGGTGACAGGCGGGTGGACGATGCAGAAAGGGACAGGCCATGATGTAGTTGTAACCATTTTGAGGAATGCGGCTGTCCGAAGAGCATGTGAGCCACGAGTGGCCCAGCTAGAGCAGGCAGAGCAGGATGTCGACGGCGACAGTCAGGCTGGAAGTTAGCCAGGCCAGTTTTGTAAACCTAAGGGTTTTGCCTATTGATTGTAAAGACACGACCCATGGGCGTGATCTATAAATAAGGCATTTTGGTATGGGAAAGGGTTAATCTCTCATTGAACTCTTCATTGTTGAGTTAGTGAATATTGTTAGATCTTTTGAGCTTGAAGCTATTGTAAAGGCTCTGCAGCTGAGTGCGTAGAGACCTATCTGAGAGAAAAGAGCGTCTGCAGCTAAGTGTGTAGACTAAGAACTGTTGTACCTTTTCCAAAAGACTAATTCAACAACAGTTCTTGTGGACATAGCCTCCAGCCGGGGGGTGAACCACATTAAATTCTGTGTTATGTGATTGTTGTGTGTTTGCAATTGTTCATTTGCTTGGTATGGATGTTTAATACCGCAGTTATCTGTTATGTGATTGCTTTTATATGTATTCACCGCAAGAGTGATGGGAATAATATGTTAAGTAATACATGTGTGGATGAATGTTAAGTATTCAGCACTTCTAAGTATTTGAATGTATGAATCTGTTGGATAGTCACATAGTTGAACTCTGAATTTGAGAGCAGCATTGGAGTGCGCAGTATTGTATGTTTCATTCATTTGCATACACCATAAAGATAATAACCTAAGTATTGTTGAATGAATGTGGTTCGTTAAGTAAGATTGGTTAGAGTTAATGAAGTCTTAAGCAGACGTGCGGTCCAGTCGATGCACTGACTTGTCGTAAGTGTCGTGAGATAAGTTGTCGATAGCTTATCGTCGGGCCGAGGAAAGTACCCATTACCGCGCAGTCCTTGGACGCGCAGGTGGCACAAGCTCCTCCGCTTACCGAAGTATCCGACGCTAAGTAGGGTCTTCTCGCAGTTGTCTATCCGTAGCAGTCCTTCTTGCATTGCGCTGCTCATCAATTCTTCCTACACTCGCATCAATAGGTTGTGAAAACCTGATTCCGCAACCCCCCCCCCCAGCTTCACCTCGGGTGAGACCTCAGGTTGCACGCAGCTTGTTGCCGAAAGGGTCGGTGAATAGGGGTTTTGTTGGTTCCTTGAACCGCGAAGTACCTGGGTCTACATTGGAAACCTCTAGCTCAGTAGATACGCCATCATGGTTCGACTACTTGCGAATCCAATAATTCTATCGGCATGTGGTCCAGGAACTAGCTTGGGCTCATGTTGTGATCGCGGTGCATCAGGATAATGTCATACAGGATGCCGGATTGAGCATAGAGTAAATCTAGCCACTGGAATTTTAATATAGCTTGTTCCTCAGTCATAATGCCAAACATCAAAACATCCTTAGAAATGTATGGAAGCAATGACTTGAGAAACCATTCCAATAGAAACTCTGGAGGAATGTTGGCTTTCACTAGCCTCTTCCATCGACGCCACTCTTGAACATGGTCAGATATGTGTGTGGCCTTATTCTGGCGGAAGGTAGACAAGATTTTAGTGCCAGTATCGTAGAGAACCGACAACTGTAAATGATCCATGAAAACCAAGGCTATCTCATTGAAACTCCTGTATGTGCCCCCAGGAAATTCGACATACCACTTCGTGGCTGCCCCCATGAGGGTGCATTGAAATAGTCTCAAATGAACGGAATCGTAATTTAACAAGTTTGATGAGCACCAAAGATGAAAAGTTGTAACATGATCACCCGGATCCTCACCACCCTTCCCCTCAAACATAGGAATGTCTGAAGGGATCTTGGTAGGGACTGGAGGCCAAGTAGGATCATGACACACTGAATCATTTGTGAGCTTCGAAAGATCCGGAAGATTCAATCGAGCAAGGAATGGAAGCTGTGGTTGTAAAGCTTGATTATAAGCTCACATAAAAGGTTGATTGTGCGGACCTGAAGGATAGAATTGACCATGACCATGACCATGACCATAAGGCTGATAACCTCCTTGTAATACCCCAATTTTGACCCTTATGAAATATTGGCTTCTAATGTAAATATTGTATACATGTGATGTATGTATACCTAGCGTGGAGCTCAAGGCCAAGGCCTCGCTAATGTATTTTTGTATTTTATTTAAATGGCAAAGCATTGGACATTATGTTACCCATGTACTATCTAGCCATGGAACATTGTAAAAATGATGTAAATAAACATCAAGCAATAAAATACCAAAACTAGCTATGGAGGCAACGAATGAGAAGGGGCCATGTGTATCCACTAGGGAGTGGTGAGGGGGCTGTGGGATTGAACCATAAGCTACCAAATGTCATTGTGATGACCCATTTGACTTTCCTTGATGACATTTATTTCTGTTGTAAGGAAGTTGTTGAAGATTTCAGTCCATAGCTTTAATGGAGCATGGGCAACCCAGAAATTCGTATTTGCAGGTATGGGCTTTGTTTTCTTGCACCACAAGTCACTCTACCTCAGGGGGATTTCTTCTTCCTCATCTCCATTCCATTGTGGAAGTACCGAGCATCATTTTTCACCAAAAACGAATTGCCAGCAGTGTGAAAAACTAGAAATCGCAACTGTGCAAGAACCCACATTTTGCAGAGCCAAAAATGCCCAGATTTGGTATTTGACAATGAAATCCAATGGGGGATCCATAGGTATGAAACTTGGGGAGAATTTGGGAGTATTAGCTACCCCGAAATCCATGGGAAAACCCAGTTTTTGTAGCCCAGAAAATCAGTGACAGATTTGAGTTATTCATTGACAGAATGGTGAGAAATCCAAGTGTGGATGTTGGGACAGAGGTTGGGTTTGCTTGATAACCCAGTGAAGGATAGAATCTCAGGAAGCTAGCAGATGGACCTCTATATGCCCATCCTAAAGAGCACTGGAGGGAAGGGTTACCTGAGGAACTGTGTAGCAGAGAAGGGGACCTTCCTTGTGTTGGATGTGGCAGGTAATGTGGGTGCCTGACTATTGAGTTCATTAGAGATGTATGTAGCTTTGTTGTTGAGCTCACTGGCTTAACATTACCCTCCTCTATCTTTTTGTGTGCTTGATAAACCCAACTGTGGGTTGGCTTAGCATGACCATTTGAGTGAATCCATGGTTGTGAGTGAGCCCATCTAGTTCCTCCTTAATGGATACACAACCCAGCTCGGGGGTGATCTCTCAGCTGAAAGAATAGAGGCTGGATAGAGATCTATGGTTGGGTGGAAAGTTGCTCTCACATAGCCAGTTGTTGGACAGCTTCCTCTCAAAGATAAGTATTCTCTGTGGTTTGAATGATGTTCATTTTGTGGTTTTCCCTGTATGTTAATTTACTCATGTTATTTGGATGAAATGATTCTCTTAAATTAGTAGGCATGAGACCTGTGCATAGAATGAGAATGAGATTGATTATTCCATGATTGTTTCACTATTCTACCTGAAAGAAATAGGCTGATGTATCTCCTTCTGAATGTATGTTATTATGGTCATTCCGCTGTGTTATAAATTATATGCATTTTGTGTTTTGCAATATGTAAATGGTCCATGTTTAATGAGATGGAATGATTATCCTAATATGAGATCTATGCAGGGCATTGGAATGAGATTGGGTCTCTATATGTTGAATTTATCCTCTGCTGTGGTATGTATGTTATGCATTGTTATTTTTGAGTGTGCAAATAGGAGTTAGATCCACTGTGCTTAGTTAATTTGAACTTACACACAGAAGTTTTAGTTATTCATGCATTTGAAGTGTGAATGAATGAGGCTGAGATTGTCAATAAGCCCGGTAGTTTGGTTAACGTTTCCTTCCTTGCACCGGATTGAGGGAAGGGGATGTTACAGAGTGGTATCAGAGCTTAAGGTTCAACACTACGGCAGTTGGGCCGACATCCACATAGCAGATTAGGAAAATATGATTTTGTGTGTTGTGCAGAGGGCATGTTGTTGTGTATTGGTTATTCTTTGTAGTTAATTGTTGTGCATATGAGATAATGCATCATGTGTTTGAGACCTTGATTAATTATGAATCCTTGTCCCTTGAATTTCCATGATGCTTTGAATGCATGAACTTGAATGTTGAGCATGGCTGGAAATGAGTTTCTGTGGGTTAATTTCATGATTGAAATCCTGAATAGTTGGTTATTACAGCCCCATATCTTAATGATGTTTGTTAATTACAATGAACCAACATTTATGTGGCCAATTGATGGTTTTCAAAAGTGAGGAAAGCTTGTGAATTATGCCTTTATGCTCATGATTTTTCCTTGCCTATGCTTGTTGGATGCTTGCAAATTTACTGTGAATCCATTGGTTGGATGGTCGAATGTGAAATGAAAAGAAAATCCCTTTTTAGAGATGCAAGTTCTTGGCATTCTCTTACTGTTTTTATGCAAGTTTGATCTGTAGTAACTCACCTCTGTAAAGAATGAAGGGCACATTCCAGAAAATTTTTGTCTGTCTGTGAAAATTTGCAATTTTTCTAAGTATTTATGAGTTCTGGAAAAGGCTCTGTTGGCGATTTTAGCGCTAATTTCTGTGTTGTGCTGGCGGCAGAGTTAGCATTAATTTATGCGCTGCGTTGGCGGCATAATTAGTGTTAATTTTTTGTGACGCACTGCGGCGGTAGAATTAGTGTTAATTTCTACGCTGCATTGGCGGCAGATTTAGCATTAATTTATGCGCTGCGCTAGCGGCAGAATTAGTGTTAATTTTTGCGACACGCTGCGGCAACATAATTAGTGTTAATTTCTGCGTTGCGCTGGCGACAGAGTTAGCGTTAATTTCTGCGCTGAGCTGGTGGCAGAATTAGTGTTAATTTTTGCGACGCGCTGCGGTGGTAGAATTAGTGTTAATTTCTGCACTACGCTGGCGGCAGAGTTAGCGTTAAGTTAATTTCTGCACTGCGCTGGCGGCAGAGTTAGTGTTAATTTCTGCGTTGTACTGACGGTAGAGTTAGTGTTACTTTTTGCACTATGCTAGCGACAAAGTTAGCGTTAAGTTAATTTTTGCGCTGCGCTGGCGGCAGAGTTAGTGTTAATTTTTGCGCTGCGCTGGCGGCAGAGTTAGTGTTAATTTCTGCGCTATGCTGGCGGCAGAGTTAGTGAAAAAAAAAATTCTAATTGTCCTTTTGAAATTTTGCGCCAGGTGCGGTGCGCGGCGGCAGAGTTAAAAATAAAACCTGCACCACAGTGAGGAAATTAAGGTCAGATCCGGTGATGGTCGCAGAAGTTGAGTTGCGACCAGCAATGGGAGTTAGCCATTTTCGGCCAAATTATGAGATTTTGGGGAAAAGTGAAAAGTGAGAAGTAGTAAAACCCAGAAATTCATAGAAGAGGAATGGACCATCGGAACAGATATCCGCGAGTTGCTGAGCATTCCTTGTTATATGGACTAACTTTGCCCGGTAGAATAGTTTTCGTGATTCTTCATAGATTGTCTTCCACAGGTGGCTGAAGTTGGCATTCCAGACCAAAATACAACTGTGTAAAATGTGTAGAATTATTGGTAAAAGCTGTCATTTTTGAAGTGGTGTAATTTCCACACCCGATGTCAGAATGGAGCAAGGGGATAGGCATTGGAAAGCTTGTCCAGCAGGGAATAATGGCACATAATCAAAATTCGAGTGGAGCTATCTTGCATCATAGATAACTGGAGCAGAAAAGTGCCAGTGGCTGTTTGGCAAAATGGTTGTCAATATGAGCAGATTCTAGAATTGCATGCCTAGAAGTAGCATGCCATGAAATCGAACCAGCTATGATGTGGAAGACGAGGTTCATTCAAGGATGAGGGATTGGAAAGGGAGAATTCCTTAACCCCTATCTTTCTAACTGCATTTATATTTTATAAGCTTTATGTGCATAAAATTATGGCATGAGAATGTTGAAAATGCAAGAGATTAGATGAGTGGCATGAAGATACATTGATTGACATATTAAAAAACATTGCACAGTGCATGAGTATATGTTTTGCATGCATATGACATTACATATTGGTAAAAGTAGTGAGATTTCACATATGCAATGAACCACTAATGATAAATATTGTGGTTGATAATCATCGTTGGTGATTGGTTTTTGGTTGTAGGACCAAAGAGAATGGAAGCATGGCTAAAGATGATGATGTTGTTGGAGAAAGTGAACAACCTTATGAAGAAAGGATGGTGCAGCAAATCTGTGATCATGAGGTTGGAAAAAGGGCTGTGTATCCTTAGTAAGAGGCCAACCGATCAGGTAACATCAAGTGATGTTAATGACAACCATGCAGGTAATGGTTATTGATGCACAATTGCATGAATGTTGAAAGCGGATTTGGTAAGATCCCTTCGACTATGTCTAAACTATGTTGATTTGGTTTGCATGTGGTATTGAGTGCCCGAATGGGAATGTTAACCTACCGAGTATGGTGAGGTGTGGGTAAGTGAAGGAAATGATCCTTACACCCTATAATTGCTTAGAAATCTCATTGCATTCATATGAAATTATATTGTGCCATTTGAGTATGCCAATTGTGGGTTTAACAACCAGAGAAAGTGAGGACAGGTGGTCCTGATTATGGTAATGCATGTTATACGAGATAGTCATGATTAAGTCATAATATGTTTGAATGTAGAACATTCATGAACCAATGCTAGGTGGCATTGAGTGAATGCATATGAAAAACTTGAGTAAATCTTGTGAGTATGCTTGCATGTGGGTAGTTACACCTGAGGAGCTGTATTGTGTGCATGCATGATTGTGATATATGTATATGTTTCATTACAATTGAACAATAGATGAAATGATGAATTAATGATAATTCTGAGATCATTTCATAAGCTGCTATGAATGCAGGGGAAAAATTGCATGAAGGTAGTCATGATTGACAGGCTTCCAGAGTGCTCTGTTGGAAGGACAGAGTTGCATGAATAATGTGACTGTACCTTGCAATTTTAGTGTGATAATGATTTACGTGAAATAAATGAGTTTGGTGATATTGATATGTTAACATCTAGAAGTGTTTGAATTATGGAATGTTATAATTCTGAAAAATGCTTCAGTGACTGTTGCAGTAATGAAATATTATATGCAATGAGACTTACAAGTGTTTGTCTTATTGAAGTTTCAAATTTATGGTAGATTGTTCTGGGCATGGCAATGTGGGTAAGTCCATTATGAAGGCTGGAATCTTCCATGTGCAAAAGCCAAAGGTTATGAGAAGATTCTCATGGGTGTGAAATTTAACTTATGCATGAAACAAATCTAAAAATATTCTCATTTAAGTTTATGAGAATAATATCATGGTTGCAAATCTAACTTCTGTAAGGAGCAGATTTGAAAATTCAATTTAGAGCTTATGAGAAGGAATCTCATGGTTGAGAAATCTAAGCTCTGTTAGAAAGAAGAATTGTAAATCTCAGATTTGAAATTTTGTTTACAATTGCTAATGACTGTTTGGCTTATGTAAAATTGTGTCAGGAGGACATGTTGTAGGTGGCTGTCCATGTATGGAAACAAACATAAACCCATAATGGAAAAAATGGTGCCACTTACAAGAGCCAAGCAATATGAGGATAGCCTCATAGCTAAGGAAATCAATTTTTGTAGTAGACAGAGTTGCTAATTCATATTGAATTTAATTATTGATGCCATTGATTGGTTATAGAACAATTAGAATTGAATTGTAATGTTAAATGTTGCTGACTGTTTGGATATTTAATAAGTGTGCCAGGAAGACACATTGCAGTAAGACCAAGAGAGAGGGCCTGCAGAAGCCAAACTTCATGGGAAGGGATTCCATGATTTGGAAATGGGTTTCGGGTGAAACGTCATTAGACATTATTAATGTCTCATCTACACTGCATGATTGGTAAACAATATGAGTGAGATGATAAAGATTATGTCAGTAAGACATATGAGGGTTATGTAACATCAAAAGGAAATGGGATGGGAAACCGAGGGACTGTCAACTCAAAGAAGGAGCCCCCATTCCTCACTAATCAAGAAGGACTACATCTGCAAATGGATAAGTGCTCTATAAACCTTGACTGATATATATATATATATATACATGTATATGTGCAAGTCTGATTGTTAGAATTACTATGTAGAACATATTCCATTTGTTTATACTATTCAGACGGCTTGAAGTATGATTAGGACCTGCATAGTTCACATCAGTAAGGAGTGCACGCCTTTCTAGTGCTGAGTTATGTTAGGGATGCCAATGTTGATTACACCCTAAGGGAATGGACGCATTCCTGGTGTTTCAATGTTGGATAGTGAATGTTATGAAGTATGTTTACAGTCTTAGAGCAACAATACTGATGAGCTTGCTTGTCCATTTTGTGTTGACAGCTTATACATATGAAATTTGGTGTTGCACATTAAAGGAAAAAGTGAAAAAAAAGGGTACTCAAGAGGAATGTATGAGCAGTGGTAACCTTTGTGTAGTGTGAGTGGGTATCATGGGGCCATGATAGCCTATAGTTAAGAAAGTCACCTAAAGAGTTCCTAAAGGGAACCGTCGGTTTACACAAGAGAAGGAGTGCCACCCTTGTGTGGGTGAAGAATTGTTATGCGCATTGAGGGATTGTGATACATGTGAACGGTTGAGGCAAGCCTAAGGCAGAGTAGTAGAGCCTTGACCTATAATGGTCAGGAGGTGCAGTTACCTTCCATTGGCCGATGACCCAGACAGATGTGTTGGCTCGGCAATGGAGAGGAACAACCAGGTATGGGACTGGTTGGGCACCACCAAATGCTTGGTAAATCTAGTCGGCATGAAGGTGTACTGGTTGGGCATTAATTATTTGATGTTTTGGAGAAGCCTGTGTGCTGGCCAAACATCCGAGTCCGCAGGAGGATCCCAAGGCTTATAAAGTAAAAGCAGGACCCTGTGGACCAGAGAGGAAATGCACAATACATATAAGTATTCCATTTCATTTATTTCTTGTTTGGAATAATGAAGATTGCAAGTATAAGTCTTGTAACAGTTATAATGATGCGTTATTGTTTCTTTGTTGGAAACCTTGGTCATACAGGAAGCAAGATTGTTGATGATTTGGAGCAGCCTGCATGCTGGCCAAACATGCAATATTGTTGATGATTTGGAGCAGCCTGCATGCTGGCCAAACATGCGAGATTGTTGATGATTTGGAGCATCCTGCATGCTGGCCAAACATACAAGATTATTAGATGATTTGGAGCAGCCTGCGTGCTGGCCAAACATGCAAGATTGTTGATGATTTGGAGCAGCCTGCGTGCTGGCCAAACATGCAAGATTGTTGATGATTTGGAGCAGCCTGCGCGTTGGCCAAACATGCGAGATTGTTGATGATTTGGAGCAGCCTGAGTGCTGGCCAAACATGCAATATTATTGATGATTTGGAGCAGCCTGCGTGCTGGCCAAACATGTAAGATTATTTGAAGATTTGGAGCAGCCTGTGTGCTGGCCAAACATACAAGACCATTTGAAGTTGTGGGGCAGCCTACGCGCTAGCTAAACATCCAAATCCATAGGTGATTCCAAGGCTTGTAAATCAAAGAAGGACCCTATGGAATAAAGTGAAGACATCCAATGCAGATAAGTATTTGGTTATCTTGTAATTTCTTGCTTATGAATATACATGTGTATATGATTTGGTTATGATCTCCTATGAAAATAAACTAAACATGTGAATTAATTCAATGTTTGAGTGTAGGTATTGTTTGAAGCAATGACTATGAAAGCATCTCAAGGATGCGTGTGGGCATGTAACCGTCCTAAAGAGCTCAGCATGAGCAGTAATGGAAAGATGGGGCTAGTGGGACTGTGTGAGTCCTAGCAGCCAAGAGTTGTAGATAAACCATGTGGAGAGACTCCATGGTTGAGAGGTCTGAAATAGACCATAGACATTAAGTGTCATAGCCAAGAAGGGCAGGTCAAGCATTCACGTTGAGGTGAAAGAGACTAGGAGCATGAAAACCACTGTGGTGGTGTGGGTTCCAGAATGGAACAATACTAAGAGAAGAAACTCTTACTTCTCTCTCTTTCCTTTTTATTGATGCATTTATAAACACAGAAAATTGTTGAATGCATGTATCGCTGAAAGTAGAGTGTGTTTATTTGCTTGAAATAAATTGTGAATGCTGAAGTAGTTAATTTCCTAATGGATGAACATGAAAGAATTCATGTGTATGCTTGGCACCTGCGGGCTATAGTGGAACAACCCGCATGTATGCTGGCTACAGTGGAACAGCTAGCGTACAGGAACAAAAATAGGAAAATTAAGTTCTTGAAGGGAAGATCATGAATCTGACTAAAAAATGGATACTGAAGGCCAATAACTGTTGATGCTCACAAGGTGGAAAATTACGCTATAACAAATAAGATCACTTTAGCAGTAAGCACAACAATATGTACAAAAATCTCTTCTCACTGAAGCCATACTCGCAAGAAGTAAGACCAATCCACATAAGGAGCAGTTGATAGAGGTTGAAATGCAATGGATGCAATAATTCCTACCACATAGACTATGGAAGCAGAGTCTCTCGGTGGAGTGGAATCCTCCCACACCTTCATGGAAAATGTTGTTGGGTGTGAATACAGTAAGTGTGGGAAGGAAATAAAGAGGAAAATAAGATAGTATGACAGAATCTAAAATAATGATGGCATGAAAATCTATTAACCAAAATTTTTCAATGTAAATTCATGAAAATAACGATGAAAAATAATCATGGCAGGGAAAAAATTATTATAATGAAAATGCGATAGTAAATCAGTGCTGCACAGTTCTTCTTATCCGTATAACCCACCATTTCCTTCATTAACAGAA
Organism: Larix kaempferi; assembly: GCA_027924585.1. NCBI lineage: Eukaryota > Viridiplantae > Streptophyta > Pinopsida > Pinales > Pinaceae > Larix > Larix kaempferi. The sequence continues at coordinate 24,281,874 of BSBM01000632.1, read as the reverse complement.
TGCTAAAAGGTCGGAGGTGTAAAATAATAGCCAAATTACTTTGGCCTTCAAAATATCCATATACAACGTTGAATCATATTGCAAGGGGAGCAAATGATGAATTTCCATTAAATAGACCATGACCCCCAATGCATTTCACAGAACCTTCCATTCAGATAATTAAACATATACCTTTACCCTTTTTATCATTCAACAACATTTTCTTTTCACACAAAATTTCACTGTAACAACTTGTCACTCCATTATCAATATTAATCTCCATAAGACGAACATGGTTAAGAGAGACAATGAAATTCCATAACAAGCATGAGGAGTTCATGGAAATTCAAGGCTGGAAATCAATCTAGGAGAAAGACAGATAAACCCATTGACGAGACCACTACATGAATGCAGGGACACGAATATTTATAGTTTTGCAGTCCGAAGATGTGCGTATTGGAAGGAAAGGGACAGATTGACAACATCTACAACCAAACTAAAGAAAACATGCAGAGCGAGTAAACCATTGGGCCACTGTAAAACCTGTTGCTGTAAGTTTGTTGTTGACAAATGTGAGCACGAAAATCCCAGTTCCAATCTACACACAGTGGCTCGAGCCTCAAAATGTTTATAATATTTGTCAAAAATATGAACTGAGCAATGCCCTATAATAGTAAGCTACAGTAGTAAAAGCAAATTCTAGAGAATTATGGGTATGTTTGAGCTTTTCTTAGCCCCCTAACAAAAACATTCAGCCACATGCGACAAGGGAAAGGGTTTATGCGACCGGTGGATAAGTTACAAGAGCTAGATTTTAGTTGGATATTGGGATTTTCAAGCCGAAAAGGGATTTAATAAATGATTTAAAGCAATTGAACAACTCCATAGATAATTTAATCGATGAAAACTTACTACTCAGTAGTCATGGCAATACAAAGAGTTTTACACGATAGACGACCGTATCTGCAGGGGAAAGGGTTTCATGCTACATCACAGACAAGCATTAGTTGGAGGCGGGTCTCATGCGCATACCTGGACAATTCCCTTGCCACTACAACTGCTGGAACAACGCTGAACAACGAATCCGTCCCTGTCGCAACATTCAGCTACAGACACTCGCCCTTGCAAATCACTACCCACACCAGAAAACAAAGAATGAAACCAACAAACATGTACAACAAAATAATCGACAAGCCCCTTTAAATAACAAACTCTCCAGGACACCCAACAAAAACTCGCATTAAACGCCATCCCTTCTTCAATAACTGCCAAAATGCTCAAAAATTGCATTTCGACGAAAAAAACTCATTACAGCTCCTGACCGAGAGAGAGAAATGGAGCTCTATGATACTTGATCCCGCCCTGTTGTATCCACGACAGAGTTCTTCACGCCCGTCCGACGCTGAGCTCTTAACCCCATCCCATCGAACTCCCGAACTCCCAAATGCATTTGATGTTTGGTGCTAGTACCCTCCTCCTTTTGGTACTAGAAATTACATGTGCGCGGACACACGGCCATCACAACCCCACACCAGACTACAAGGATGGTACTCAATGCACAGACCAGCAAATAGATGTCACCTGGTTTTCCCGCTCCAAAAACCAAGGAAAAATATTCATTTAACCAAAATTTTACTTTGTAAATTAACAAATTATTTTTTTGAATCTTGCACCATTGAACTAATATGTCCAAAATGGCCACAAGATGTCACGGACATAACAAGAGCTACAAGCAGCAATGTCCATGACATTATCTTGCAACATAGATGTATGGGTATGCATAGACATGCAAATGAGAATTGCAAATTCCACAGGATACCAAAGACAATTGTTTATGAGAATTGCAAATTCCAATGGAGGCAGGATACCAAGGACAATTGCATATGAGACTTGCAAATGCTAATGGAGGTAGGATACCAAGGACAATTGTGTCCTATTTTTCTCCCTTATGCAATGTCGCTCTAACCTGCCCAATCTGACCCAATCCAAAAGAGATATTGTGTGCTGAACTCGGCTTCCCTGATGCACCAGAATTCGGCTTCACCTTGTGTGTCTTCTTCAAGTTTGATGAGCTGGAGGCACCCAGTTTAGGAACTATTGAAACTAACTTTGGCAACAGTGACTTGCTGCTTGAGGGTTTCCCACCAATTTTTTGAGGATTCCCCTGGTTCCTTATCTTCAATTCGGTTAGCTTTGCGAGTAGTCACTCTGACACTACCTCCAATTCTTGTAGGGTAATGAGTACTCTATGCCTTATGATTTTGTTCTCAAGGAAAATAAGCACCCCTTCTAGGAAGTGCATTTCTCTTGTACCTAATCTTCCAATACAAAGACGCAAGGAAGCATAACTCTAAAAGGAAACCTTTTTCTCAAGCAAAGTATCTTGTTATCAACCAAACTCCTTAATGTATAAAAACCTTGTGGTGCATTTATCGTAACTTAAGTATCTGGATCAGAAGTAAACATGTCAATATAAATAACAAATTGAAGGGGGTTTGATACATGTTTTTTTGGACTAATAAGTCCCATGATAATGAAAGGGAAAAGGGGGGTTGATATAAGTTTTTTGGTAATGCAAATTTTTGTTTTTGGTTTTTTAAATGGCTTAAAACTTTAACCATTACATCTTTTTGTCCACGTGAAGCCTTTTTAAAAATTTCTATGCTAATGCTTCACCAAGGAATTAAAGTTTAATGAGTGTTGATAGATTTTTACCAACTTAATTGAGCGTGTGCATGCCATGCTTTTTATAAATCTAGACAGTCAAGTACGTGATCTTCCGATGTGTTACTGAGTGCTCAATGTAATCGAAATAAGCAGAGCCTTATCCCATCCATTCCAGTCAATTGAAAATAAGTTTCCTCACCTCTCTATTTGTCAGTCAACACGACACAATTTTATGAGTTTTGAACCTTCCTAAATGAATTTAGAGAAGCATGGAGTCATGTCGATGAAGTGAATTCACAGAACACTGCAATATGGAGGTAGAGAGAAATGGATAACATTGCTTCTTCGCTTTCTGATCTTGATGGATGTTGTGACTACCGCTACTTTTAGTTTCTCCATACTACTCTTGTTCTTATATCGATGGGGAATATGATTATACCCTTGCTGGAACTACTAATTGTTCTTATTTTGTTTCCAAAGATCGTAGTCTCGAGGATTCAACGTATCAATTGACATTATCTACTAGTCAAACGGACGTGGAGGTGCTTCTGTAGTTGAGAAAGTCCATCAATTGGACTGCCAAGAATTCGAAGAATAGTTTGAAAGGAACCATACCATGCATTGAAGCTTTCAAACAATAGTTTGAAAGGAACCATACCAACATAATTGGGTCATCTAGTCAAATTGAAGTATCTCGAGTTAGGAAACAATTTTATCACTGGAAGTATTCCAACTTCTCTGAGCAATTGCACATCTCCTAGAGAATTATCCAGTTATGTTAAAAAAATCACTGGTCACATCCCTCTAGATGAAGCACTTGCATGAAGGTAATTGAATGTGAAGAATAAATTTAATTGAGAATTAAAACGATTTTGAGATCAAAACAAATTTTCTGAAACTAAATTTGTTGTTTGTATGGGGCAAAGAGACTAGCAGTTGCGTGACAATATTTAACATTCATTTCTAAGAAATTTCTAATTCAATTTACCATCCAAGCATTTGATCAAATTTGTTAGTCACTTTGTGCTATTTGTATGGTATAAGATTGCCAAAACTTGAAAAAAATTCACCAATGCACAAAAAACATTAGGCTGAAGCTTCATCAATCTGTGAATGTGTGGATAGTCCTTATGAAGTGCCAAAGTTTCCGGTAGAGGGTGTCGATGTTAAAAATATTAAGATCACACGCTTGCAATATCGAAAGACATGCTTATATTCTAGTACAAAAAACAGGGAAGAGGAGCGTTGTGACTCAGTAGTATAGGATATTATTTTGGAATGTATGGTATGAAAGGCTATGGTGTTAGTAGCAGTAGAAGCAACATTCACAAATTCAAGCCCATCTTCTTCCAATGTTAGCAGAATATTAGATTACACAATCTGATGTTCAAACGTGTTAGTTTAGACCTGAACAACTGAGCTTCTAGATTGTATTTTCAGTGTAGGGAATTCCCATTGGGATCCCCCAACCAATGGAGTGTTGAATTTTTAGTATTAAATCACAATACTATAGGATCTTTGCTGAGAGAATAACATCTACAGTATATCAATGCATGACAATCATAATATGACAAGCATCACAAGCATCACAAGAATCAAAAGCATAGAGACAAGAGACACAGAGTTTTCGTGGGGAAAACCCTAAGGTGAAAAACCCCACAACTTCCTCAAAGATAGAGAGAGCAATGGCTCAACCAAAATACAACCAAATAACACTGAGATAGTCTCCTAGCAGATGATCCTCCTCCTCCTCACTAGTGCGCCACTTTTCAGAGAGAGAGATAGTTACTTTTCCGAGTGAGTAAAATAGAGATCTCCTATCTCTATTTATACTCACCTTTTTTCCCAGTGACCTACTGGGGCCGACTTGTCTACTTAGATACACCCGCATTATATTATATATTAATCAGGGCCGACCCCATAAGGTGGTCTAATAACCCATCGGCAAGTACACACACTTGCGACACTTGTCAATCCACATGACGACAATTCCTTATAGAGGAATAACACATCTCTTATAAGGGTACAATAAATATATATATAATATACAGATGAAATACATTCTGAAGTTACATATACATCAACACTCCCTCTTAACTAGGAAGGTATTTCTCGACGCAGATCTGCTAGACAAGTCTTCTTCTATGGATCATCGTCATCGATGCATCGTCATCATCATCGTCACTACTGCTACTATCTCAACCAATCTCTATCTCTACTCGTCATAGGAAGTTCTACAGAGCCAGTCCTTTTTCATATTGGATGTAGGCCCACCACCTGCAGGTCTTCGTCATCACTGGCCATACTGTGGAATCCTCAGGACTTATTACGTGCATCACAAAACCTCGAAAGAGCATCACAGGATGTTACGGGTACACAACTCCGACCTGTAGGATCTCCCAGGGCGCTATTACATGTGACCCCGCCACAAAACCTCGAAAGAGCATCTCAGGATGTTACGGGTACACAACTCCGACCTGAAATCTCCCAGGGCACAAATTACATGTGGTCCACCATAAAACCTAGAAAGAGCATCTCAGGATGTTACGGGTACACAACTCCGACCTGAAATATCCCAGGGTACAAATTACATGTGGTCATGGCAAAACCTCGAAAGAGCATCTCAGGATGTTACGGGTACACAACTCCGACCTGAAATCTCCTAGGGCCCAAATTACATGCCATAGGACAAAACCTCGCAAGAGCATCTCAGGATGTTACGGGTACACAACTCTGACCTGAAATCTCCCAGGGCACAAATTACATGTCCTCCCAGAGCAATGTCTCGAAAGAGCGTCCCAGGCTGTTACGGGTACACAACTCCGACCTATAGGATCTCCCAGACATGCTCATCTGCACAACCTGATCCACGGCCACAGAGTATCAACCTGATACTCACCATACATCATCCTGATGTACTCATGATCGTCCTGATCATCATCACTGCAACGTCCTGCTGCATGTCATCTGGAGCAACATCCTGAAGCTCATCATCCATGATCATCCTGATCCTCATCACTGCAACGTCCTGTTGCATGTCATTTGGAGCAACATCCTAAAGATCATCATCCATGATCATCCTGATCATCACTGCAACATCCTGCTGCATGATCCACCTGATCATCAATGCATCCACCTAATGCATACCAAGTATCTACCTGATACATATCATTATACATGATCCTCCTGATCATACAATGTATCCACCTGATACATGATACATATCACCATACATGATCCACCTGATCATACAATGTATCCACCTGATACATATACAGATACATGGTCCAAGCATCCAACATGATGCATATACAAAATACATACACATGATCCAACTGATCATATCCAGCATCCAACATGATGCATACATACATAAATGATCCAACTGATCATATCCAGCATCCAACATGATGCATACATACATAAATGATCCAACTGATCATATCCAAGCAGAAACCAAAACATCATCCTGATGCCCATTATCCAGCACTTACATCCACAGCCATGTGAAGGATCCTCCTTCCAACATGCTTGGAATGGCTTCAGCAAATGTGTCCATCACTTCTTCCTCGAAGTGTCCTCGATCTGAAGAACGCCAAGCCTCTCTCTGAAGTACTCGAACTTCACTCTGGCTAGTGGCTTCGTCAGCACATCCGCAATCTGCTCGTCCATCGCAACATACAGAAGCTTCACAGCTCCTCTCTGCACCATATCCCTGATATAGTGATATTTGATCTCTATGTGTTTCGACCTGTCATGAAACACTGGGTTCTCGGATAGCTTCACACAACTCTGGTTATCACAGAAGATACCAGTAGCCTCCAACGGGAGATCAAATAACTCAGACAGTAGCTTCCGTAGCCATACTGCCTCACAACTAGCTGAACAGGCTGCAACATACTCTACCTCAGCTGTACTCAGTGCTACACAGGACTGCTTCCTGCTAAACCAAGAGATCACACCTGATCCCATATTGAAACAGCACCCAGATGTGCTCTTCCTATCTGCAGCACTGCCAGCCCAATCTGAATCAACATAAACCTGTAGGTTAAACTTTTGATTCGCTTCATACTTGAGCCCATAATCCACTGTACCCTTCAGGTACCTCAGAACATGCTTTACAGCAACCAGGTGAACACTCCTCGGATCCGTCAGGAACTGGCTCAATGTGTTCACAGCAAAGCAAATGTCTGGTCTCGTGTTCGTCAGGTACATCAAGGATCCAATCATCTGACGATACATAGAGACATCAACTGGCTCAGATGAAGCGTCACATAGAAGCTTCAGACTCGATGCCATAGGTGTGGCCATGGCCTTGCAATCCATCATCCCGAATCTCTTCAGGATATCTATCGTGTACTTTCCTTGACCAAGGAATATCCCACTTGTATTCTGCCACACCTCCATACCTAGGAAATAGTGCATCATTCCCAAATCTTTCATATCGAATTCAGCTACAAGCTTCCTCTTAGTATCTGCAATCAGTTTGTCATCTCCTGTCACAAATAGATCATCCACATACAAGAGTAGAATCACTGGATTCCCTTCCTCAACCTTGTAGTAAAGATTGGAATCTGCTTTACTCTTGGTAAATCCCAAGCTAGATAGGAAACTATCCATCCTACCATACCAGGTTCTGGGAGCTTGCTTCAAGCCATACAAGGCTTTCTTCAATCTGCATACATATGATTCCTTGTCATGTATTTCAAAACCGAGTGGCTGTTCCACATATACTTCCTCTTCTACTACACCATTCAGGAAAGCAGTCTTGACATCCATCTGGTGTATTTTCCATTTCATTGCTGCAGCCAGAGAAAGTACTGTTCTGATGGAAGTATACCTGGCTACAGGTTCAAAGGTTTCTTCATAATCTATTCCTTCTTTTTGAGAGAAACCACGAGCTACGAATCTTGCTTTGTATTTTTCCACACTGCCATCTGCAGCATGCTTGATTTTGTAGATCCACTTGGAAGTCACAACAGACTTCTCTTTAGGTCTTGGGACAACATCCCAAACATCATTCTTCATTATTGATTGGTATTCCTCAACCATAGCATCCTTCCATTCTTTCTTTTCTGTTGCCTCTTCATAACTAGAAGGCTCTTTGTTCATAATGTCACAGAGTAAAGCAACATAACTGGTGTGTGATCTGGTTCTCTTCTTTGCTCTGTGTTCTTCTTCTGGAATGCCAAATCTTTCTGCATCATGAATGAGCTCTCTATCCCATACAAGTTTCCTTTTGTGAGAGTTATTCTCACGGGGTGGATCTACAGGTTCTTGTGGATCTTCAAACTCACGAACAGTTTCTGGAACTGCTTCAGTCATGGTAGTATCCTAAAATCTTGTTTCCTTAGGTTCTTCATAGACTTCAGTAGGTGCCTTTCTTGATTTGATGAATGCTGAGTTTTCATCAAATGTTACATCCCTACTGACATCAATTTTCTTGAACCCTGGAAAGTATATTCTATAAGCCTTCGAGCTTTCACTATAACCCACAAAGATGCCCTTCTTTCCTGAAGGATCTAATTTAGTCCTCTTCTCTTTTGGAACATGAGTGTATACTGGACAACCAAATATTCTGAGATGACTGACTTCAGGTTTCTTACTAGAAAAAACTACTTCTGGTGTCTTGTTGTCCAATATCTTGTGGGGTGTTCTGTTCTGCACATATACAGCTGTTCTAGCTGCTTCTGCCCATAGATGCATAGGAAGATCTTGGTCATGCAACATTGCCCTTGCTGCTGACATGATAGTTCTGTTCTTCCTTTCTGCAACTCCATTTTGTTGAGGATTATAAGGAGCAGTCAACTCCCTCTTAATCCCTAAATCACTGAAAAGCTTCTTGAAGTCATTTGAGGTGAATTCTCCACCATTGTCGGATCTGAATGTTTTGATCTTCTTGTCAGTTTGATTTTCCATCAAGGTTTTGAATTCCTTGAATTTATCAAGCACCTCATCTTTTCCCTTCAAGAAGTATACCCAAGTCTTCCTGGAGAAGTCATCAATAAATGATACATAGTAAACATACCCACTCAGGGAACTGGATGACATAGGGCCACATACATCTGAGTGGATGATTTCCAGGATGTCTTTTGCTTTGCTTTCACTGCTTGGGAAAGCCTTCTTAGTGTTCTTACCTTTTGCACATCCTTTGCAAACACCTTCATGTTTGGTCTTGATTTCAGGAAGACCCTCTACTGCCTTGCTTGCAATTGGAAGTGCTCTATAGTGCATGTGAGCAAGTCTTCTATGCCAAAGTTCACTTGGCTCCATGGATTCATGCACCATGGCATGTTCAGGTTGTCCCTTCAATTTATACAAGCCTCCCTCTTGCTCTCCAATTACTACTGCATCATCTATGGTCTTTCCCTTTGGCCACATTAGGACTTGGCCATCCACAAATGCAACCCTCATACCTTTTGCATCCAATGCAGAGATGGAGAGTAAGTTCTTCTTGAGCCCAGGTACATAAAGTACTTCTTTCATCTTCAATGATTTTCCAGAATCTAGGTTGTAGGAGGCTTCACCACTTCCTTTGATTGGGTATTGATAATCATCCCCAAGTTTCACCTTATGGGGTGATTCATGTTTAGATAGGTTCACAAAGGATTCTTTAAACCCGGTCATGTGTTTGGAAGCCCCACTATCAATCAACCAATCATTACATCCATGGGAGATGGTACTTGTAAGAGCATAAATTAGAACATATTCTTCTTCACTTGATGAGTCATCATCACTACTACTTTCTACCCTAGCCTTCTTCTTTGGAGGTTCATCATCTTCGGCAGCATGAGCATGAAACCTTCTTTTGCTGCCCTTCTTCTTTTTACTAGAGTTGTTGTTATTATCCCTTTTGTTCTTGGGAAAATCTGAAGCAAAGTGACCCTTCTGATTGCATGTGAAGCATCTTAGGTCTTTCTTACTCTTTTGATGGAATCTTTTGTGGTGAGAGTGATCCTTCTTGGTTTTGCTTCTTTTGGTGTGAGCTGCAAGAGCTTGATCTTCTCCTCCCATCTTTTCCTCACAAGCTATAAGTCTAGATTCTTCTTGAGAGCATTCTTCCCTCAATCTGTTGAAGGAGATCAATTTCTTCCTTGCACAAATTCCTTGAATAAAGGAATCCCATGACCTGGGTAGGCCATTTAGAGTGGTCATCACCACTTCACCATTCTCCACCATTTCATCTACTGCTTCTAATTGTTCCTTGATCTGGGAGACCCTTGAAAAGTAAGATTGAATGGTTTCTCCATTATGAAACTTCACTGCTTTCAATTGGTTCCGCAGGGTCATCTTCCGATTTATGTTCTTTCCTTCAAATAGCTTGGTCAAAGATTCAAACATCTCTTTGGGTGTCTTAAGAGAAGACACATGAGGTATGAGATGGTCTTTGATAGAATCAGCAAAGATTCTCTTTGCCTTGACCAAGTTATTCTTATGCAATGCCTTGGCTTCTTCATACTCTGGGATAGGGATGTCTTCTTTCACATATGAGTCCAACTCATTCTCTTCTAGGATTAATCCAATCCTATACTTCCAGGCTCGGAAGTTATCAGCCCCTTCAAGCTTATCCTCAAGCTTGGTGTGGAGAGACATCTTTTAAGAGTACTTCAAATGGAAATAGAAAGGATTTAGGACTTACCACTTGAAGTGCTGAAAACTGGATCTGGTCCCGGATTAGGGTTTGTCAGAGAAACCCTAAAAATTCAAAATGTGAATTTCAAAATTCCGAAAGGATAGAAAGATGCGCCTTGGAGAGCTGATCAGCCTAGTACATTCAGAAATTGAGATCAGCAAAGTCTTGCCCTTCAAAATTGCCTTTTTGTCCTCCCGGGTTCACTAGGGAGAGCCCTGAATTAGGGTTTGAGTTTCCCGGAGATATACCCAGCCAAAAATCTCGATCCAAAGCTCTAACCTTCGATTTTTGCAAGGAGCTTCCAGCTGTGTCTTCAGTTTCCAGAAATTCCTATTTTTGTGGAAACCCTAATTTTAAGGGCCAAATCTGAAAATGCTCGGAACTGAATTCTGATTGGACAGATAGATGCGCCTTGATGAGTAGATCCAATCTACTATACTGAATTTAAAAAATATGTGGAGAGAAACCCAATAAACAAGGAATAGAAGCTTCCGTCACTGCAAAATGTCTTCTTCTCAGTTAAGCTCTGATACCATGTTGAATTTTTAGTATTAAATCACAATACTATAGGATCTTTGCTGAGAGAATAACATCTACAGTATATCAATGCATGACAATCATAATATGACAAGCATCACAAGCATCACAAGAATCAAAAGCATAGAGACAAGAGACACAGAGTTTCCGTGGGGAAAACCCTAAGGTGAAAAACCCCACAACTTCCTCAGAGATAGAGAGAGCAATGGCTCAACCAAAATACAACCAAATAACACTGAGATAGTCTCCTAGAAGATGATCCTCCTCCTCCTCACTAGTGCACCACTTTTCAGAGAGAGAGATAGTTACTTTTCCAAGTGAGTAAAATAGAGATCTCCTATCTCTATTTATACTCACCTTTTTGCCCAGTGACCTACTGGGGCCAACTTGTCTACTTAGATACACCCACATTATATTATATATTAATCAGGGCCGACCCCATAAGGTGGTCTAATAACCCATCGGCAAGTACACACACTTGCGAAACTTGTCGATCCACATGACGACACTTTCTTATAGAGGAATAACACATCTCTTATAAGGGTACAATAAATATATATATAATATACAGATGAAATACATTCCGAAGTTACATATACATCAACATGGAGCTTTAGTGCAAAATCTATCCAACCAGCGGAGCTTTAGTGCAAAATCTATCATTGCAGAATAATCGCATGGCCTGGGATGAAAATTTTGAATTATTAACGTATTTATCCTTCATTTTATCTCTTTCTAAGAAATATCATCTGATTTTTACTGTAGATGTTGAACGTAATTCACAACTTCCTACACTTTTGGTTTGACATGCTGAACGTAATTCACAACTTTCTACACTTTTGGTCTGACACTGCACGTTTTTCCTACACAACACGAGATTACACTTCCATTAATTTAAAACCCTAGTGAGTATTGTTGAAGTCTCTAATGAAAAAAACTCTTGTGACAGATCAAAGAAAACCATACTCGACGATTTTCACCTAGAAGCAAATATCCGAGAATTGGCCAATTTTCTGAATCTAAATTCGGCTAGTCTATATGAGAAAAAAAACATCAAATAAAAATTGATAACCAATTGTTCCAATGAGAAGTTGCTTTGATGTTATACCCCCAGCAGTTGATGTTATTGCCATTGTTTTGACAGACAGGCCCAAAAAGTAACTTTGTGTCCACATAAACATGAGAATACGAAGAAATTGGGGAAGTGGGATTATGTCACCCAAGCATCAGCTCTAAAAAAATGTTAGTGTCCTATTAAAAGAGATCAGCGCATCGGATAAGAAAGGTAATATTAGCGTTAATGGAATGCTAGCATCAATGGAATGCTGGAATTCCTAATATTTTGTATTTAATAAAGTCTACATTGGATTAACTCATCCTATCCCATAAAGCGTAGAAGGCATCCGAAGCATTGCACCTTAAAAGTCGACATCTCTTCGCAAATCGTTTCTTGCTAACACTGCAAATCAATTGGTGTGAAACAAAACATGAAACATACCACTATTGTTATCATATAGAAAATATATCAGATAATGAACGGGAAAACATGACGGGATTGTTATCACACCCAATACCTGAGAAAGGAGAGGTGAAGCTTCCTTTGTTCAAACTTAAAACATTGGCTAGTTATAAACTAAATAAGCAAGTCCTGCATCGTGTACCGAGAAAAATGTGGGGAATTGCGTGCTTGTGGCAGTTTATACGTCAAAATCTAGATGGTCCATGAGTATAGCAGGGTCCATAACCATGTTGTTGGCCTTACTTGAGGGGGAATTGACAGTACGTTGAACCCATTTGATTTCCTGCTATGGTGTTCAAGAGCTCCAACATTATGTCGCACTACCTGTTGGTGGATTCCAGGAGGCTGTGCAGCTGTGGAAGAAGGGAATATATGGGTATCGAATCCTGCAATGGATGATGGGGAGAATATTGTATTGAAGGAGAAGGAGGAGCAGCTAGCCGCGAGCCTTGAGCAACATCTAGTTCTTGATGATCCTTGGCGCATTCTGGAGAGTTTAGTGTTTGCCTTGTCTCTGACATTGAATTGGATTCAGAATCATAGTGGGGATTATGTCCAAACCCATTGATGTGAACTGTTGCAGGCCATTTAATGCGACGGTAGTAGGCTGGTTGGCTGTTGGATCTCAAATTGGCCAACCAGCCTGCTGTCGCCGCATTAAAAGCCCTGCAGCAGGCTGGATAATGTTCGCCAAGTAAGAAGTCATGTTGGATCCTAGCATAGCGTTGGCGTACGGGTGATGGGATTTTAGCACAGATGTGGGACGACAGAACATCATGGACCAGGGACATGCTTGTATGGACTAGGGACATGAGGTTTCCAACCCCACTCCAAATTAAAAAATTGAGTTGCGTACAGAAAGATTAATATGTCCAAAATGAAAACAATATGTCATGGACATAATAATGAAACACTGATTTTAAAGTTTATGTACTCTACAGAGCCTTTAGTTTGGCTAATTGTAACTTGAGATCCAACAGCCAACCAGCCTGCTACCACCACATTAAATGGCCTGCAACAGGCTGGATAATGTTCACCAAGCAAGAAGTTATGCCGGATCCTAGCACAGCATTGGCGTACGGGCGACGGGATTTTGGCACAGACGTGGGACGACATGATATCATGGACCAGGGACACGCCTGTATGGACCAGGGACACGAGGTTGCCGACCCCGCTCCAAATTAAAAAATTGAGTTGCGTACGGAAAGATTAATATGTCCAAAATGACAACAATATTTCATGGACATAATAATGAAACACTGATTTTAAAGTTTATGTACTCTACAGATCCTTTAGTTTGGATAATTGTAACTTGAGATCCAACGAACAACCAGCCTGTTGCCGCCGCATTAAATGGCCTGCAGCAGGATGGATAATGTTCTCCAAGCAAGAAGTCATGCTAGATCCTAGCATAGCGTTGGCGTACGAGCGACAGAATTTTGGCACAAACATGGGACGAAAGGACATCAAGGACTAGGGACACACCTGTATGGACTAGGGACACACCTGTATGGACCAGGGACACGAGGTTGTCGATACCCCACTCCAAATTAGGAGGATCTAAAACATTTGAAATCTTAGGAAATTAAAAAATTGAGTTGCATATGGAAAGATTAATATGTCCAAAACGGAAACAATATGTCATGGACATAATAATGAAACACTGATTTTAAAGTTTATGTACTCTACAGAGCCTTTAGTTTGGCTAATCGTTGTACTGTACTGTACCCCAACCCATCTTTCCCTTGTTCCCCAAATTCAATCTATTCTTTATGGGGACATTATGCAACCTATTGTGCAGCGATGATTGTTGCGGAAACAATTCAACCTATTATTCAGGGGAACATTATCCAGCCTACTGCCCAGCAATGATTGTAGCTACAGCAACACCGCCATCTCTCAAGGTTAGATTTCAAGTAGCTTGAGATCCAACCACAAACAGCCTTGTTGTTGCAACATTCAATGTTGCAGAGTAAGTTAGATAATGTTCCCATTCTTCATAATGAAGTGCAACATTAAAAATCTAATGGTGAATCAGGGAGTCATGGAATGCAACATTAATGATGAATCGTGGAGTCATGATTTTTAGGTGAGGGGGCAGTGGTGGCTACGTTTATATAATGTCTCCAAGTTATTTTAAACTTAACAATATTTACCATGTTGTTCAATCGAATGGTGTCAGTCCAAAATAACTCATTTTCGACAAGGGAAAGTTGCATACAAGCTACTCCGTGGGGATCCTCGTGATAGTAAGTATAAACATTTAATATAAACATATTTTAAAGCATGCAGTAAGTATAACGGACTTTATATGGTTCTATGAATCTGCTCCAATGCTTATGTTCCAATCTCATTATAGTCACAAGGGTTTCGAAGTCATCTATAATACTACTTGTTGGTGGGAGAGATCCAAGAATAGTGAGCACTAATGTGTAGTTAATCAAAATCTTTGAGTTTGTTCTGTTTATGCTTATAATAATTGTTTTGATTTTGTTGAGTTTACACTTATAATAACGGTTTTGTTGGACAAAACACTTTCTCTAATTTTATCTTAATAAGGCTATGGACATAAATGCCTGTGCCACAAAGACGATGCATTGTTTAAGAAACCCATCGAGCAAGGCTTTGATTTCTTCTCCACCAAAGAATGTCAAAAGAGCCATGAACTCTTATGACAAATTTCTTATTTTTAAACCCTTTTTAGAAGCTCGTTGTCATGATGTTACGAATATCTAGTATTATAATTACAATGACAAAAAAAATCCGTCGAGGTTCAGAATTTGAAAATCCCTCCAGGTTTATTGCAATACTTGGACTTGTTATCCATTTAGAGACATGTAGTCATTTAGAGACGTGTTTATAAAAAAGTACATTACATTCTTGAGACATTCAAATACCAAAGTTTCAATCCATTAATATTTTTAATATGAGGCAGGAATGGCCTAAGAAGATAAGATAACAGGTAGGACTTGGTCATACTAATATTCAATAGACTCATTCCAAGTACTTGCTTTTAGTTATGAAAACAAGAAGTGATGGAAGCTCAAACATCCAAATTTAATTAACATTTTTAACATTTATAAATTGAAGATATAATTTAAGGTTAAAAGAAATACAAAATGATTATCTCTAAGAAAGATATGGACTCTTTAGATCTTGGGAATAAAACTGATTTGATGACCCATTGTCTATACTCAACTCAACTAGGTGTTTAATCTGCAAGCTTGCACTCATCTTATTTAATATATTGATGCAATTATATATATATTAAATTCATTAGGTAGTTATGTAGGTTATTTTGTTGCTAGCATCATTAGGAGTTTATGGTTAGGGGTTAGTGGCTTAAGTGTTAAAAGGTTTAAGGATAGTGGATTCACTGTAAAGGGGTTTTATGTTACAAGGGTTAGATGCTTAGGGGTCAGTGGTGTTAGGGAAGTGGGTTAGAGTGATGGATAGTAGTGTCTCTTATGTGGAGTGTATAGGTTTCCAAAGGTATGTTTTGGATGATGGAATGGAAACCATCAATAATCTGTTGCTATTTTTTACACATTTTCATTTATGAAAACACACACACACACACATATTCTTTTCAAACATACAGTACAAAACTATGTCCACAGCATCGAATCAACGTAAAGAAAAATCAACAACATAAAAACTTACACAACCAAAAATATTTTTAAAATATATGTGCCATAGATCAACATATCCTCTTCAAAAGGGTATTTGTATGTTTTCTGATTCAGTTTACGTGCACACACATGTATATAAAATGCGATTTCGAAAATTAATAAAAATATACATTTTCAAAATAAATTACAAAAAGTATGTGCGCCCTAGTGCATTCTGTGTAAATTATGTTCATATTTTTTTTCCAAAAATTACACATTTATCACTAAATTATTTTACGTGCACACAAGTCACTTATTAAATTTTTCTTAAATTTACAACAAACCTTTCATTAGATGCAATTTTGACATATTAAATGATATTTTGTTTCTAAAATATAAGTTGAAAGACAACCTAATTCCCTACAATTTGTTTTTTTTGTTGCATGTCAGAATTCATAAGGCATAAATGAGTTTTGAGGGCTTCAATTTAATAAATGAGTAAACAATCAAATTTTCACCATAATTTTTTGTCAAAAATTGTTACCCATCATCAATGATTCACCCATGTCTATAATTCCCAAAGCGTTAAACCTTGAACCTTACCAACAATTTTGTTGTCCATTTCATTCACACCGTGTTATATTATTTAAACATATACATAAAAAATGAGAATTTTATGTGTTTTGTATTCTAAGTTGATTTTTTTTTACGATTTCCATAGGGACTTTTTCTTCTTTCCTAATTATTTAAAGGGTAGTAGCTCAATGGAAAAGCATTTGCCTTAGAAGTAGGAGGTTAGTAGTTTAATTCCACTATACCTTAATATTATGCTTTGTTTTCAAGAAAATAATATTCATGTTGAATCAATTTAATACTAAGCAATTATCAAATTATCTTTTTCTTTACTCTCTAAAATGACTTATTCTTGAGCATAAATCGATAAAATTAGCATACTAATCTCTTCAATTCAAAGTTTCTCGATCATTAAATGATACCATTTAAAAGTAAACTCCAAGACAAAGATTTATGAGACACAATACAAACATCTCGATGTAAATTTTAAATTTATGTAAAAAAAATTTAAAAATGTTTCAAAAGACAAATATCTTTCAATTTTTTTTGAAAACAACTTGGTTTCCTTCTCTATATGCATAAGATTTATGAGTCACAATACAAACATTTCGATATAAATTTTAAATTTATGTAAAAAAAAATTGAAAAACAACTTGATTCCTTCTCTTAATGCATAAGATCCTATCTACTCCTTGGGGTTGGGGGTTTAGTGGAATTGGCACACTAATCTTATCGATGGTTGTTTTTCTCCATGGGTTCCTTCTACTTGGAATTCATGAGAGCATAGATACAGAAAATATACATACAATAATAATATGTATTGCATGTATATTTTCTATATCTATGGTCTCATGAATTCCAAGTTGGTATCAAAGTTTAGCTGGGCTTAATCCTTCACGGGAATGCCCAGAAAAATGAAATAGATTGAAAGTCAAATCTTTGTACCTATGTATATTTTCTGTATCTATATTCTCATGAATTCCAAGTCTTTTCACTCCTTAATAAAAAAACACACATTTAAAATCTAACAAAACACACATTTAAAATATCAAACTTAATTTTTAATGAAGAAAACATCTTCCCTTTGACATTACATTTCAACGCCTCGTTCCTTGCAAAATTTGTAACACTAAAAGTAATAGGGAAACAATTCCACTTTTTTTTTATTACAAACTATTAATCTCTCATTTTTGTCATAGTTAAAATCCAATTACATGACTAAAATATTTTTTAATTTCAAAATTGGATATGTAACCTTATTAATCTCTTCCAACCATTAAAACTGCCCAACACGCACACTAAAATATTTTCCTTAAATCATAAAAATCTCTATCCAAGTTAACCCAAATATCCAAGTTAAGCCCAATGCTATATTACGATATCATTCTGAAAGCACATTGTGGTTGATAAAGCCAAATATCAGAGTTAAGCCCACTACTATATTAGGATATCATTCTATAAGCACAGTATGGTTGATAATGCTAGATGTACTTGCACAATAATTGTTAGAAAATTGATTATTAAATTGTTTAAAGTCAAAAGTGTTACTATTTTAGGAACTTCTTCTTAACTAATGAAACTCTACATTATTTCAAGTTAAAAAAAAAGTTATTTTATTTTGTTAATGACTTAATTTCTTTTTCAAAATTTAATTAGTTATTATTTTTATTATTAAGTTATTTTTCAATATTATTATTTACCATTAAAAATAATGATTATTTTTTAATTAATACCTACACAGTTTTGAATCGAAGACAAAAATATACCCATTTACTATCCATTCTACATCCAATCAACTTAACTTTTCAAACTATTATAACATATATTATTTTATTAATTATATTAATCTAGTCAAAAGTGTTACTATTTTAGGAACTTCTTCTTAACTAATGAAACTCTACATTATTTCAAGTTAAAAAAAAGTTATTTTATTTTGTTAATGACTTAATTTCTTTTTCAAAGTTTAATTAGTTATTATTTTTATTATTAAGTTATTTTTCAATATTATTATTTATCATTAAAAATAATGATTATTTTTTAATTAATACCTACACAGTTTTGAATTGAACACAAAAATATACCCATTTACTATCCATTCTACATCCAATCAACTTAACTTTTCAAACTATTATAACATATATTATTTTATTAATTATATTAATCTAATGCATAATAAAGTATTTAAATTCATATTATTTAAATAAGCATTTAATGTAAAAGTGTTAAGCACTGTTGAAAAAATCTCGAACTATAATTAATAATGACCCTTCATTGCCATTCAAATTTGATACTGCTAACCATTTTGACTAACAAATTATGCTAGGCAATATGAAAGAAGCTACTATGTGAAATCACATGTGTTGTACATGCCCGAGTTTCTCGGCTGCTTCTATATCAATTGCGATGCTTCTATATCAATTGTGATGTATCCACTCGAGAGCAATATCTCCTACAATATGTATCCTTAGATCTTAATTATTTCGAATTCAATGGTTTATACTATAGACTGTTATTATCAATACAATGCTGCTAAGTTCTCATTTGATTGCCAAGCATGTGATGCTGCTCAGAAACAACTAATGATGCAGTACAGAAACAACTAATGGACTTCACAATCATGATGTAAACTGCAAGACCATATGTAAAAAAGTTAGTGTAAGATTGTATTAGCAAGCCATATTAATAATTAATATGGTTTATATACGTCGATCGGCGTATATCAACCACATTTAAATGTGTGGCCATGGTTAATGTACGTCAATCGGCGTATATAAGCCATATTAATTATTAATATGGTTTGTTAGTTGACGGTCGGTGTGAGGAGAAAAACTGTAGAGTTTTAATTATTATTTATTATAATAATTCAATAATTATTATTATTTATAAAAGAAAATATTAATTAAAATTAAATAATAATAAATAATATGGTTAATTATTATTATTATAATAATAATAATAATAATTAAATATAATGGTTAACCATGGTTCATCATGTTTGGTTGACCATGGTTGACAAATGTTAAGCATGGTTGACTATGGTTGACCATGGTTGGTTGACCATTATTAAGCATGTTTGACTTTGCTTGACCAAAGTCAACCATGGTTTACCATGGTCAATCAATGGTCAAATTTGGTTGATCGTGGTCGACCATGGATGACTTTCGTTAACTGTGGTTGACTTTGGTTTTTCATGGTTGACTTTGGTTGACCATGGTTGACTATGATTAACCCTGGTTGACCATAGTTGTCAATGGTTGACTCTGCTTCATACTGGATGATTTTGGTCGACCATGGTT
The DNA here is from genome assembly GCA_027924585.1 of Larix kaempferi. NCBI lineage: Eukaryota > Viridiplantae > Streptophyta > Pinopsida > Pinales > Pinaceae > Larix > Larix kaempferi. The sequence continues at coordinate 24,262,059 of BSBM01000632.1, read as the reverse complement.
GATGTTGGTCGACCATGGTTGACCATAGTTGAATTTGGTGACCATTGTTTAACATGGTTGACTTTGGTTGAACATGGTTCACGATGGGTGACTATGGTTTACTATGGTTGAATTTTGTTGACCATGGTTGAATTTGGATGACCATGGTTAACCATGGTTAACTTCGGTTAACCATGGTTGAATTTGGTTGACCATGGTTCAACATGGCTAACTCTAATTGACCATGGTTGACTTTGGTTGACCATGGATAACCATGGTTGACTATGGTTGATAACGGTTAACAATGGTTGACCATGGTTGACCCTAGTTGACCATGGATGACTATGTTTGACAATGGTTGAATTTGGATGTCCATGGTTGACCATGGTTTACCCAAGATGTCTTTGGTTGACTGTGCATGATTATGGTTGACCATGGTTGATGATGTTTGACCATGGTTGACGATAGTTGACTTTGGTTAACCATTGTTTAACATGGTATACGATGGTTAACTTAACATGGGTGACTATGGTTGAGTATAGTTGACTTTGATTGACCATGGTTGACTTTCCTTGACCATGGTTTGCCATGGCTAATGGTGGTTGACCATGGTTGACTATGGTTGACCTAAGTAGACCATGGTTGACTTTGGTTGACGATGGTTAGCCACGGTTGATTATGGTTGACAGTGGTCAACGATACTTGATAATGGTTGACTATGGGTGACCATGACCCACTATAGTTTCCCATGGTTGACTATGGTTGAGCATGGTTGACAATGGTTGACCATGGTTAAATATAGTTTCCCATGGTTGGTGATGGTTGACTTCAATTGATTTTAATAAATCATATGGTTGACTTTTTATAGTTGATTTTAATATCATATGGTTGACTTATTTGCTTAATCATGGGTGACATAAGGGTTGACTTTAGTTTACTATTGTTGAAAATGGTTGAACAGGGTTGACTATTGTTGAATTTGGTTGAATGTGGTTGACTATGGTTGACTTTGTTTAACTATAGTTGAGTTTAGTTTAACATAGCTGACCATGTATGACTATGGTTGACTTTGGTTGACCATAGTTGACTTTGGTTGACTTTGGTTTACTATGTATGACTGTAGTTAACCATGGTTGACTTTTTGGTTGAGTTTTGCTTAACCATGGTTGACATTAACTGACCATGGTTGACATTGGCTGGATTTTGGTTGACCATGGTTGAATTAGGTTTACTTTTTGTTGATAATGGTTAACCATGGTTGACTAAGCTTGACTTTGTTTGACCATGGTTGACTTTGGTTGACTTCGGTTGACCATGGCTGATCATCAATAACCATGGTTGAGTTTGGTTGATTTTTAATTGATTTTTTTTTACTATGGTTGACCATGGATTACTTTGGTTAACCATGACTAAATTTGGTTGACTATGGTTTACTTTAGTTGACCATGGTTGACTTTTTGTTTAACCATAGTTGACTTCTTGTTGACCATGGTTGACTTTGGTTTACCATGGCTGACCATGTTTGACTATGAATAACCATGGTTAACTTTGGTTGACCATGGTCGAATTTGGTTTACTATGGATTACTTTGGTTAACCATGGTTGATGTTTTGGTTGAATTTTGTTTAACCATGGTTGACATTGGTTGGGATTTGGATGACCATGGTTGAATTTGGCTTACTTTGGTTTATTTTTTGTTGACAATGGTTGACCATGATTGACCATACTTGACTTTGTTTGAACATGATTGACTTTTGGTTAACCATGGTTGACTTTGGTTGACCATGGTTAATCATGGTTGACAATGGATAACTATGGTTGACCATGATTGACTTTGGTTGACCAAGATTGACTTTGGTTTACCATAGCTGAATGTGGTTGTATTTGGTTGATAATGGTTGATTTTTTTTTACCACGGTTCACTTTGGTTGAGCATGGTTAACATTTGGTTCGACCATAGTTGACCAGGGATGACCATGTTTGACTATGATTGACCATGGTTGACTTTGGTTGACCATAGTTGAATTTGGTTTACTATAGTTGACTTTGGTTGACCATGGTTGACTTTTACTTAACCATGGTTGACATTAGCTGACCATGGTTGACATTGATAGGATTTTGGTTGACCATGGTTGAATTTGGTTTACTTTTTTGTTTGACCATGGCTGACTTTTGGCTGACCATGTTGAATTCAGTTGACCATGCCTAACCATGGTTGACTTTTGGTTTCTTTTGGATGACTATGGTTGACCATAACTGAATCAGGTTGACCACAGTTAACATTAGTTGACCATGGCTTACTTTGTTTGACTTTTTCATTCAACCATAGTTGACTTATAGTTGACCATGGTTGAATTTGGCTTCCCAATGTTGACTTTAGTTGAGCTTCATTGAATTTTTTATTAACCATAATGTGGTTGACTTTGGTTTACTTTTGGTTAACTATGGTTGGCCATGGTTGACTTTGTTTGACTTTGATTGACTATGGTTGAGCAAGGTAGACCATGGTTGACCACGATTGACTATGGTTGACCATGATTAGCTATGGTTGTCCATGGTTGACCATGATTGAATTTTGTTGACCATGATATACTTTTTGTTGACTTTTGGTTAACCACAATTGACTTTTGGTTTGATTTGGTTGACCATGGTCGACTTTTGATTGACTTTAGCTGACCATGGTTAACTTTGATTAACTTTGATTCACTTTTGGTTGACCATGGTTTAATTTGGTTTACTTTTGGTTGACTTTGGTTGAATTTTGGTTAACCTTTATTGGCTTTTGCTCACCATGGTTGACTATTGCGGACCAAGGTGAACCATGGTGGAAAATAGTTGACTTTGATTGACCATGGTTGACTTTGGTTGAATTTGGTTAACCATGGTTGAGTTTGGTTTACTTTGTTGGCCTATGGTTGACTTTTGGCTGACCATGGATGACTTTTGGTTGACTTTAGTTGACTATGGTTACCCATGGTTGACAATGTTTGACCATGATTGGCTTTTTTTTACCATGGTTGAATTTTAGTAAACTTTAGTTAACATTAGTTCTACATGTCTGACCGTGGAAGAGAATGGTTGAGAATAGTTGACTTTGGTTGACTATGGTTGACTTAGGCTTGAATTTTGGTTGACCATGGTTGGTTGAATTTAGTTGGCTTTGGTTGACTATGGTTGGTTGAATTTGGTTGGCCTTGGTTGACTATGGTTGGTTGAATTTGGTTGACTATGGTTGACCATGGTTCACTATGGTTGCTTGAATTTGGTTGGCTTTGGTTGACTATGGTTGACTGGTTGGTTGAATTTGGTTGGATTTGGTTGACTATGGTTGACAATGGTTGTCTTTAGTTGTTTTGATTGGCCATGTTTTTTTTGGTTTGGTTGAGTTTGGCTTACATTTTTTGGGCATGGGTGAATGGATTGTTTGGGCATGGTTGACTTTGGTTGTTTGGGGATGATTGACTTTGGTTGAATTTGGTTGTTCATGCATGGTTGACTTTAGTTGATTTTGGTTGTTTGAGAATGGTTCACTTTGGTTTACAATGGTTGACGTTTACTATATTTAACCATGGTTTACACGTAGCTGAAGCATAGATAGACAACGAGTGACTACAATTATGCATGGAGAACAGGTAACATAAAACTTATTTGTGGCACTTAATTTGTGTCCTTTTGGTATTCACTGACCTCAAGAAGTTAATTGGTTGTGCTAGTATATATTTTGTGTCTATATGAACAAAAATATCATTAGAGTTTGTTTTTATAAATATGTTTTAAATGGAACACATTTCATTGTGGTGTTGATTATTTAATAGATATAGATATATATATAGATAGATATAGATATATATATATAATTTAATTTTTTAGTTTCTTGGATGTGGTTTAGTAGTGATCTTGGGGAATTGTAGTGATAAATATATCCAAATTCAAATTTCATGCGCATGCTCCATACTCAAGGGGTGCATGTGGATTCATATTGATGTAGATTTGAAATGCAAAATGTGTTATTCTTAATTATGTGTGGAAGATAATTATGAAGTTCTTGTATATCATTATTGATATTGATATATATTTAAAGTGAAAATACACATATTCTTTATATATATAATAGGATAGGATGAATTATTTTTACTTGCAAAAAATATTTTTATTTATTTAAAAAACAAAATATAAAAAACCAAACCAAATCCTGTTTTTCAATCCATCTTCACTGAAAATTAAATAAATTTATCAATAATTAATAATTTGAACTTTTGAATTTTATCATTTAAACACTTCTAATTAAATGAATTAATAATAAATTGAAATAAATTTATCAAAAATATAAAATATAAACTTTTGAATTCTATCTATTAAACACTTCTAATTAAATGAATTTTATGTGAATTGATGATCATTATAATGTAAAAAGGTAAATAAATCCCACATTAACCTCTTAAAATAAGATTAAAGAATATGTAAACTTGAGAATTTTTATACCCTCAAAGCTACTATGCTCTCATTGTAACATCCCTCCAATTTGACCCCCTATTTACTATTCTGTAATTGTAATTGTGTAAATGGCCTTGCTGAGGAGCTCAAGGCCAAGGCCCCACCATAAGACCTTCAAACTAGTGTTATGTCCATAATTGTTATTTAGACCCGAAGACTGAAGTTTGACACAACTAAAACAACAAATGACTGAATCCACTAATGGGAGTGGTTAAGAGATAAATTCGAATGTACTTCTAGCGTTAGGCAGTAAAAGGAAAACACTGCCACTACTGGGAAAATTGAATACCTCCCTTCAACCCTATGGATATGAATTACTGACTATGCATTAAAGAGCAAGAATAAGTTAGTATTATAATCTTGACTATCTAAGATACCTTTGGGTACAAGATGTTATGAAGACATCATTATATGAATCTAGGCTATCATTGCCTAGTAAGCTATAATATATATATATATATATATATATATATATATATATATATACATGAGATATAGGTATTAGACTATATATATATATATATATATATATATATATATACATATATATATTAGAAAAATAGAGAACTCCATTTCCTTTTGAAAACACATGATTAATACAATGGAAAGCAACAACCATTGCAAATAAGAACAACATACTTATATTAATAAATGGGGAAGTAATCTATATCTATCTATCTCTCTCTATATATATTAAAAAGTGAAACTGTAACATACCCTTTTTGCTGGAAACATTATGTTAACTTTTATTGTAAAGTTTTGTATTGGACAAGTGTCCAAGGATGACTGTAATTGCACAATATTTTATTATTTAATAAATTAAATAGGAGACAAACACCTAAGGGGACTGTTGAAAGAGTGTTTATTGACCCACTAGGTGGAATGGAATCTGGGGTAGAAGGTAATGGACAAGTGGCATCATCATGTTGCAACTAACTGACTGTTGGTATGGGACAACTCCCTTGAAATGTGGTCATAGTGCCCTGGAAGGTGGGACTAGAGCTTGAGGCTCATTTATTCAAAACTGACCACTAAAGACCTAGGCAGTCTATATAAGAGCCATCGAATTATGAACTGAGGTTCATCACTTTTTCTGACGAGAAAATTTACCTTGGGGTTTTGCCGTGCTTGCACCCAAGAGATTCGATGAGGGGATATGCTAAGTTTTTGATCATGGTGTAAGTCTGCCTATTATACTACTGAGTGCAGAAGTTATATTGCTGAGTGTAGAAGGCATATTTTGAGTGCAAAAGGCATATTTTGAGTGTAGAAGTTACACTACTGAGTGCATAAGTTATATTACTGAGTGCCTTGCTTCTACACAGATTCCATCTACTTAGTGGTTTAGTAAGAAAGCTCGGGGGTCCAAAGGAAGAAAGTAGTTTTGGCTGCTTCTTCTAGAAAAGGTTGGGAGGAACAGGCCTCCTTGGGTATTTGTCAGCCCTATCTTCATTTACAGGTTCTACTTGTCTTTTCTAATTCTAAATAGTTAAAGTTTCTATCTGCAATTATCGATTTACTTTTTTCAAGGATATTATTAAACAAATGCATTTATCTGACCTAATTAGCATTTTGTATAGTAATGATTATGTAAGATGAATTGAATAAAATATTTCTCTGCATTTTTCCCCATGTTAATGGATCTGCATCGTACTCTAGTACATATAAGAGATTAAGGTAGATAAATTGATAGGAAGATTTCCAGATGAATGAGAAGATCAATACTGTTGTATTTCATTAGTTTTTCCTACCACTAATATTCTGAATTAAATAATATAATTCTATGTCTTTCTCTTATCATTCTTTTCATCAATTAAATGTTTCAGGTTCACTGTATTTTTATTTCACAAACTTTATTGAAATAATAGCTGCAAAATAATTACTTCCTAAGTACATATTAATGTTATTCAATACTGCTAGCAAGTAAATATAATCGCATAAACAAACAGAACTCTTTCTATTTCAAACAAATGTATAATTATTTAGTACTAATCTTTATGCACAGTATTCATTTATGTTATATGATTTATTTATTTAAACTACAGTTAATTCCATTCACATTCAACATAGGATTAGAAACCCTAGCTTGTGGCTTCATAATTTTCCATAGTTATCACAACTATTAAAACAAAGAATCATTATGTTATCCAAACAAAGTTTTCGTTGACCAAACCCTAGAAGTATCAACACCTAACTCTCAGATTTATAGTCTAGTTAAGTTTCAAACAAAACAAGAATCTAGATACAATCTCATTACATAGTTGCAAACAAAAAACATTGGCTCTCGTCCAACACTTAAAAATCGACAGACATAAATGACGAGTAACATTTTCAACTCCATAAGTATAATCTCGAAAACGCTTATCATACACATTCTTTAAGACCAATTTTAAGAGCATCTCGGCATCATCCTAAGACTACTTTATCACGTTTTAAATTGAAAACCATAAACAGTAAAACCATACAAATAACTCACTGTAGACATCTATTTTCAGAAGCTAAAACATTTGTTATCATAACAACAGAACATTTTCGAGAACAACACATTAGGGTTTGACCATTTTAAGCATAGGGTTAAACTCTCAAATTCCGAACTCTTCTTAAACACAGTAGTTGCAAAAATGATGAGTTTCATTTCATACAAACTGGAGCAATGCTCTCAAACTCAAACACATATATCATAACATAGAAAACACAGTTCTTTATTATCAAAGACACAGTAGTTTTCAAATAAATAAGCTTTGTTTACTTTACACAAAATAGAGCAACGCTCACAGTATCATCCATACAAACACAGGTCAAATGAAAACATAAATCCTTTCATTACCGAGAACAGTGGAAGGGTAAAACCCTCTCCTGAGTATTTTCTTTTACGGATTATACAATGGAAAAATAAATACTACTGAAAACAACGAATGAAAGGGTCGAGGGTTTCATCCTCCCCAAAACTGTCAAAATAGTTCACAAATACTTCGACGAAGGTCACCCCTCAGAACCCAAGAAAACACGAAGTCTCGACAAAGAACACATTTAAGGTCCACTAGTCATCTAACCGGAGTAACGAGTAACCACCGAAGCTTACCGATCTATTTGCAGTTTCCAGCTACCAAAACTTAAGATGAGAAGCCATCGACGAAGCTACCTACCATTTGAACACGAGTGTGGTTAAAACAAGTGTTTGATATAAGTCATTACAGGTGAAATAATAACAACTGAAACTACCAAAAATAGAATGGAAGACACAGGGTTCGAACCAAGAACCATTACCTTTTCAAGTTATCACCAGAGTAGAATGCCAAGACAGTGCAAACTATAACCATTACTCCACCACTGAATGCAAAGAGGGATGAAAACAACTTTGGAAACTACCACTGGACAGGCATGGAAAGCCGAGTATCGAATCAACTACCACGAAGCATTGGTCACTGACCCTGTAACTTTTAATACAAACTGCTATTGTAAAACACCATGAGTGTATCGGCCCTTAAGCTAACAGCAGGTCACGGTTTTGAACCGTAGGCACTCCACAAAAACCTGCTAACGAAACCCTAAAGGCTCTCGGCCTGTCGGCCTCTCCACAAAGCCACTACATCAAATGCTAAGGAAACATTAACTCCGTAGAACATAGTGGAGGTTAGGGTTAGATCCCAAAGTCCAAACCTTTGCGAGATCAACGGTGGAGATCATCGAAGGGTTTTCACGTAAACCCAAGCAACAACCATATTAAATGACACCATCATTACCATAGCCACCGAGGAAGACAACTCAATTAACATTCAAACGAAATCACTTACAGCTCGTCACGACTCTTGAATAATCACCATACCATCACGTGCCTGCACCACGATGTTGTCCACAGAGACATTCCACTGTCTCGATAGTTGGGAGTATTAAATGCAAAGGGAAGCCAAAGTGCCTTCCAGTACAAAACTTTCGTAGTGTTAATGTCAACCATTCATACAATGTATCGATTTGTTGATAAAACGCACCATTTGGTTATGTAATAACACCTTGTGGTAATTCAAGGTGGTGTCGGATTCATTGCTAGGAATCCATAATGTCATATAGGGTCACATAGATGCACACACACAATACCATATAGTTATTGTTCATAGGACTTTGTATAGGATTTGATATATATATATTTCAATATAGTATACAAATTAAATAGAAATTTGTATATAGTTCATAGGTTAGCAATTGACTACGATATGAATTGCAATAATTCCTAAGCTAGAATTTAAACCAAATATTGCATGAAATTCTTAGGGTTTAGAGCATACAAGGATATGCATATAGATAATGCACGTCGTTTGTTGTTAACCGCTACATATAGAATAAGTTTATCCTCATATTTGCATCCATATAAACTCATGATAACAGTACATAGAGTTAAACTATGATATTTGGATCCTATTCATTGTTTGAACAAAATAATAAAAGGTTAGTACGGGGATTATGAATAATACAACTGATATACTTATGTTTGACAAACTAGGCTAACTGAAGTTCTCACCAATAGCATTTTCGACAGTAAGTCTCTTAAATCATTAAGGCTTTGGAGACATGGAAACTGGTTAGAAACTCTTCAGTCACATGTCATAAACACTAAAAGCTTTTACCTGTAATCTATGAAAAAGGACGATTCAAATGCTTTAGCACGAATGCTAAGTAAGCCTCGGGGCATCTATAGGACCCCTTCATCATCAAACAGAAGAACAATAGTTAAACACATATAAACTTATATCATTGGATCAGCAACAAAAGAATTGTGAAAGTATAGTTGAGTGAGTTTAATATCAAAATGAAGATATTAATTATCTTGTCGCAACATTTCACTTTTGACCAACATTGCATTTAGTAAGGCAAGACAACATTTAAACATTTATTATATTTCCGCATAGTTAAATTTCGCCTTAAAAGCAATATCGAAAAATTTTAATTTTTTGTAAATTTGAGGATGTTACAGAAATGCTAGGTGTTTTAAGACAAGTAAGGGTTATAGACCCGTCCTTAATAAAACTAATATTATATTATTCTATAATGGTCTATGCTAAATACACATAGATATTTGTTTTAGAAGATGAGCGAACAAAATCCTACGAAGCAACCTTGATGCTAGAGTTTCAAAAAAAAGAAAAAGACTTGAATGACCATCTTATAACTATATATTCCTTAATTAAGGAGATAAGTGAGTTACACTTATCATTTGAAGTAGATTGGATATGTTTAGCACTCCACTTAATAAACCGTGGGCGGTGATCTCCTTAACTAAAGTGGAGCGTTGTTTTCCTTTTAAAAGTGCCATTTGTCATCTAAAAACCCTCGGCAGACTTTCCAAGGGAGAAAAGCAGTGAGTAGGTATTCTATATTAGAGGGAGTCTTAGCTGGACAATGGGGAAGGCCGTAGTAAAATTTATGGAATGGGATTTCGGTAGCTCGGCGAAGGTAGCAGTAAAAACAAATTTGGCGATACCTTTTCCAGTGGCTTCTCATAGTGTATTCCAATTGTTGAGTATGATGATCCGGGGTGAAGATGCAATCACGGGGGGTTCACTAGTGAGGCAATATCATATCACGTCCATTCATATTGGGGGGTTGAATACTCTTAAAAACCTAGAAAATATATTGCCCTGTATTAAGGGGTCAAGGGGGGTTTTTAATTTCACATAGTAATATAAATATTGGGGGTTATTTTATTTGGGTATGCTGAGGAATAACCTCCAAGTCGTGGGATGAATTCACACCTCCAAATCACGGGCTCAATTCATACCCACCTAAACCTTAAGTACCTTCCATTTTTATTTGATATTGCTTATGATCCTAAGTTTTACATAAATATGATAATAGTGTACCAATGATAATATCGATAGAAGTCTCTTTGGATTATTGGCCTTGAGCAATCCTCATTTAATAGATTATTTAGGCTTGGTTTGAATTGATGTTATATTGTTTTTCATCTTTAAGTTAAGAGATCTAGTTAATCGAGAGTTCTAGACTTGAACAATTGTATTGTATTTTTGTAGGCATTCAAGTAAAAGATTTAACTCTTCATTTTTTAGGTTCGGGTTTAGGTGGGCACTGATATTCAATTAAACCTTGCTCCATGACAACCAAGAAAAGTGAGATCAATCATTCTTGGCTCACTGGAACCAAGAAAAGTTAGATCAATGTTTCTTGACTAATTATTTCTTTCAACTTTTTGTATTCTTCTTTAATATTTTCACATTGCTAGTTAGGAATACTTGTTAGATTGAGTTATATTTGGCACAGTCATAATTGTAATTTCAATTCTTATATGTAAGGCATCTATCTTAATATTGTATTGTAATTAACATGATTCGCATAGGTGAAAATCTAAATCCTTATTTACATACCCTATGTGTTATCATTACCATGAAATGTTATCATATAAGTTTCACCATCTAGGTATCTTTATAACTATTGCATGGTTGAAAACTAACAATGGAGATATTTCCCTATCCTTTAAAGATTAAAAAAAACAGGTACAACTCAAGAAAAGGTAACTAATTTTGTTAATTCGCTTTATTGCAAGAATAAATTTAGAGTAAGTGGAGGCAATTCATTGGATCTTGTGAATGACCCAAATCCAAGCTTTGCACATGATCATATGGTGTTATTGAAAAGTAAAAGGAATTTGTCAATGTTCATTTGGGTTCAAACATCAATGATGTTTGTTTTTATAGGAAGGTAGGGGTGTCCATCACAAAAGGGTTTCAATTTTAAATTTTTATGGAGTTTAATTTATTAAGCTTATAGAAAACGTGAGTTCTCTATGGCTATATTCATATTTACATGATATAAAATTGGTATATTTGTAGGTTGTGGTGTGAAACATCTGCAATTCTCATATTTTCTAAGCATTGCACTAACAATTGGACTATAAATATTTTACATTCTTTGTTATGTTGATCTCTTGACTAGGTTGTGTTTTATACATTTTGGCTTCCCTAGTATTATTTCTTCAGGTGTTCCACTATCCAATGCTACAAATTGATCAGTCAACCCCGCAATCCTAGTGGGATCATTATTAGCATTATACTATTATTGTATTTAGCTTCTTTTTTGCTTATACTAAGATGTGTTAGGGCTCCTTTTTGTTGCAACTTGATAATATGATATAAAGGGGGTGTTAAAAATGGGTTGATAAAAATGGATACCTACAATATCTGGTGAAACTAGGGGTTTTCTTAATTGGAAAGGAATATTGGGAGGGGGGTTCAACAATACAATTTTAGGATGCATTTTCCAATATTTAGTGAAATTAGGGGTATTCTTTAATATCATGTGAACGATCGTGCTATGTAACAAGTTCACTGAGTGAACCCCCCGTGGATGCAATGAACAAGTTTCAAACTCCTTCAAATGTTTTATTGCATGTCCTCTGTGGAGAGGTAAGCCACGTATATTTCCTTAATTTCCTGTATATTCTTTGTAGACGGATGCATCATAGATCCCTGTAAGTTTAATATAGTTGTACTTCTCCATTGTGGATCTTTGCATTAGTGAAATCCATTGATAGGATTTTAGTTGATTGTTTTCCTTAATGCCTCATTGCGAGGATGGAAGCGTTCTCAGTACTGCTAGATGTCATCAATAATTGTGAATGTTGATCTCTACAATAAGAAATGACCCTGTTTATTCTTCTTCCTCCGTATTTGATTTTTGACAGCTGCGACCAAAGACCAGGAAGGGACGGTTGTCGCAGGCCCGATCCCAAAGAGGTTACAAACTTGATTCCTATTTCGCGTGTAGCTTGGATATAAATAGATCCTGATGCAGGGTGTGGCTCTATACGAGAAATCCCAGGATTGTAGGATGGAAGTGATATCTGCGCCTTATGGATTGACAGAGTTAGTACTATCACTCACATCGCATCTCATGTATTGTTTGATCTATGCATGCTTCTTTGACAGAGCAGATCTGTGTGTATTTTTACTGTTGGTTGGATGATGAGCCCTTGTGATTTTTAGATTATATATGCAGGTTATAGAAATATGTTAGTCAGGGCATAGCCCAATACGTAACGGGATAATTCTGTAATGTATATATAGTATTGATAGTAAATTGGAAGCTAGGTTGTGGCCTTGGTTTTGTAAACTCTTAATAGAGGATAAATCTTCGTTTAAAGGTAAGATGGGTCTCATGTTAACCTGATAGAGAAGGGTGGCTTGCATTATTTAAATATCCGATAACTTAAGTTCAGTGGAATATATATATATATATATATATATATATATATATATATATATATATATATATATCTTAACTTAAGCGCTTTTGACTAAAAGGGTCAAACTCTTCTTTTACTGGATACAATGAGAACAAGTTGAGCGAACCCTCCTTAGTGAGGATCGACCCCCTCTACTTCCCTCAACACTTTAAATGTGGTGTATACATTTTTCTAGGTGGAATATGTTGCATAAGTTTGGTATCGGAGATTATAGTTTTTATTCTTTGCAATCTATGCATGTCCGGGGGTAGTTTTGTTATCATAAGAGCTTTGATAGAAATGCGATTTCAATAGAATCGCAGTAATATATAAATGGACCGATAGAACGACAGGTTTGATAGAATAGAAGTTAATATATATCATTATATTGTCTTCCATATTTCGATACCAATGGGGAAGACTCGCTCCTTCTGGGTTCGTTTCCTGTACATACGGATACATATATATAAATATAGATAGTGTATACTGAATATGGTTTAAATATATACCCCATGGTAGGTTTATTACTGTGGATTCATGTATATATATATAATGTATATTGAAAATTTTTATATGAATACTCTATGGTAAATTTATTACTGTACCGAACCTCAGGGGTGTATGTATTTTAAATGTGCCATTTAAAATTGTATGTTTAAACTAATCACTATTGGGAAAGGGTCAAAAGTATACATTGATATACATAGATACATATATATATTAGTATGAAACATTTGGATAAATATTTTGGGATGTAAAAGAAGTACTCATAATATTAGCTTCAGTTGTCGTGAGATGACCCTCTTCAAGAGAGACCTTTAGAAATTGTAATATAATTGTTGCAACACTTGTTGTTGCGGGTTGTAGCCCTATGTTTTGGATATAAATATATAATATGACTCTCCTTCGTGGACGTAGCCCAAATTTTGGGTGAACCACCTTATATATGGTCTCCTATGTGTAGTCTCTTGTGTATGATTTTGATGGTATCTTTCACTAAGTAGTTATGGTGACTTGGTTGTTTAATTGGTCTCTTCATATGTATATTAAGGGATTTATTGCTTATAAATAAGTATATTGTTATAAAATGTTCCATTAGTACAAGGTAATTTCCTGATTAATCATGTTGTGTTGTGACGCCCACATAGATGTGTGCATTATACGAATTTGTCAACATTTAAGTTTACTACTCCAATGTAGGAATTTCATGAGTATGTTTCAAGGTAAAAATGATGATGTATGATGGATGCCTCAATTTATCTAATCTCCAATATAGTGATGGAAGTATGTTAGTAATTTTGGGTCCTTTCATGAATAAACTATATTTTGAAGTTAGTTAATGTTATGTAAATTTTCTAAATTCAATATTTTACTAACTCATATCTTTGGGTATGTTACATATGGTATCAGAGCGAGGTTACAACACTTGGGCCTAATGAGATCAACATGTGATAAGTAACTTTGAAGGTTGTTAAGTTTACTAATCAATTGTTTTTGTTTCCTTTTGGATGCATGGAACTGGAATGGACGAGAGGTAATGTCATTCAAAATTTCAAACTTCAATGTTCTCCAAAGGGGTAAAGATAAGTATTTTCATCATTGTTATAAGTTAGGTATGTCAAGAGTCTTCCCTTGATACATAGAAGATATAAATACTTACATGGTTGTATAGTATTGATATGGAAAGTAGTATAATGTTGAAATGATTTCAGTATATGTACAAAGGGTTATGAAATTTACATTAAGTATGAATTACTTATATTTAGATTGATTTTATACAAGTACGTGAGTGGTTTACTATAATGCATAAAGTAGTACTCTAATCACATACTATGTGTAGAAGAAAATGATTTCCTTGCCTAAAAAGAATGATTCATTAATTATTGAAGCAATGCGTTTTGTTACAAAAATGATATAATCAATGTTAGCATGAAGAGAACTTTCTAGGACATAGTTATAAAGATCAAACTAGTTTTTAGAAGCCAAGGAACACTAGGATGTAATTATCTCATAAGAAGGATGCATCGATATAGATTTTGTTTTTATGACTTTTTGGAAATTTTTGTGAAATGTAATGATTCTATATCAGAATTGATTAATTTTGTTAAAAAGAAAGGAAGCGTCATAATATTTATGTTAGATGGATTTGTAATTCTATATCATTCAGTAAGTACTATTCTAAGGAAACGTAAAGATATGAAAACTTTGACGGAACTTGTTATTACCATGATCAAACAAAGATTTCTGAATAGTGTTTTCAAATTGCATAGAGTATCAAGTAAAATGTGCATAATAGTTGTTGGTATTTTATTATGAATTATTAAGCACACTACCTATAAGTTTCAGAATGAAGTACTGTCATGTCCCCCATTTTGACCCTTATAATATTTTGGGCTATAATGTAATTAATGTATGCACAATATGTATGATTCATAGCGTGGATCTCAAGGCCAAGGCCCCGCTAGTGAATGCTCGATCTAGAAGAGGCAAGTATTTGATATTATGCTACCCATGTGCTAGTGAACCATGGGACTTGTAAATATGCATTTTTAATATAAATTCCCACAACTAGCTATACAATGCAACAAGAGATGAGGGCATGATGTTTACAAGGAATTGGGAGGGAAAACATTCAAACCCTTGGAGCCAATCAAGCCAAGCCAAGTGTCAATGAGAGAACCAATCAAACCCTCAATTACCCATGTTGACTTTTGTACCCAATCATTGATTTGTCCCAAGAATTGGTTGAGGTAGTTAATGCCTTGGGGAATGGGAGGTATGGATATCCAAATTCGGGTATGGGAAAGCCACCCTGCATGGAAATTCATGTTTGGCTTCTTGGGCAAGAAAAAAGACATGAATTGCTCCCCAATCAATTACCCATCAACCAAATTTTCCCTCTCACGAGTTTGGAGCTACCTGGGCGTTTTCCTCACTGGTTTTACTATGTTTACCTTCATTTTCCTAACTGGGAAGGGCGTTTTTGTTGTGTCTAACAGTGGAGAAAAGAGTAAAAACATTTTGGGGTTTTTAGAGGCCGTTTTGGCCCATTGTATGCTCATACATCTGTGGGGAAAATCGATTTTCTTCCTTGGGGTTGGATTCCTCTTCCCACAATCCATTTTTGGTGTGCCTACATTTTGGAAAACCCCTGTCCATCTAGTTCCTAAGTCCCACTGCTGAAAGTGTGTTCCAGAGCCCATATCTAAGTTAGGTGTGCAAGAGAATGTTGGGGTTGAGTTGGGTATCCATTGCTTTGGGCTGAGCTGAGCTTGAGAGACCCAATTTCCTTGTAGATATCATGCCCAGCTCGGGGGTGGTCTCTGAGTGCTGAAATAATAGAGGCTGGGTAGAGACCTATGGTTCGGTGGAACATTACAGTGACATAGCTAGTTGCTTGGGACAACATTGCATCAAGATGAGTATTTTATTGTGTATTTACTTCTGCAAATGTATTAATTTGTTGACTGTGTTAAATTGAATGGCAATCATGTAATATGTGTGTGGATGAGTTCATTTTTGTTGTGCATGTTTGTTTGTTTTCCATCTGCACACATCTCTTTTATTGCCAAGAATCTAATGAATGGGCTGAGTTTTATGCAAAAAGCCCAGATTTTGGTATCATGTGCCCTTCCTTGAATTGGGTCCAAGGGTGGGTACGTGACAAGTACTATTAGTATACTCCAAAAAAGAGAGAGTTTGTTAGAGTAGGCAAGGTCACTTGTATATATATATATATTTTATTTTAAATAGTTACATAGTAGTTGGTAATGCTTAAATGGTTATGACAGTTTCATGAAAAGATATATCAGGAAATACAGCCTCATAGATGAATATCGGTATTGATGCAAGCCGCCTTACCTTAAATAAGGTTCTTGCTTAACAATACACACGACACAAACCACAATGCTCACACAAACAAGGTGTAGAACAAGATGCTTGGATTGGCTTATATTACTTCTCTTGAAAATGGTTACAATATAAAATAACTGTAAGCAAATAACTAAATACAATCGGCCTCAGCCATTACAACTCAGAAGTAACTGTGGTGTGTTCTCCCTGTGTGTCGACCTCGCCCTCTCCTGCTTCTCCATGGAAATATGAGCTATGGTTTGATCTCAACACTCTGCACTCGGCCAGTGTGACTCTTCACAACTTTCTTGGCTCTGCGCTCTACTCTGTTGTGCCTCCTCTCTTCTGCCCAACATTCTAACAGTCTAGCAGTGTTTAGGATGAAAGCCTTCTTCCCCCCTTCTACTCTGCGGGTGCCGTTTCCAAGGTTTTCACAATCTTGAGACACGCGTTCCCTCCATTTGCCGATCCTGTCCAAATCTTGTGAATCTACACTGTCAGCTTCTAGCCGTGTTGTACAGCTTCTGTCCATGACATCCTCTATCATGTCCTTCACCAACTCGCAATAACTATAATAACTTCCTGAGCAACCCCGAACAGCTACTGGTATAGTCCATTGACTTTTCTGTCCTTCTGACCCTGCTACAGTAGTCAGTCACATCTCGACTGTCCTATCGGTTCACTCCTCCCCATTACACTTGGCTTCACCAAACCTTGTTGTGTCGTAGTCTGACCACTAGTCAACTATCCGACCTCTTACACCGCTCGTCATCTGTCGACTATTCTTGTCAATTCTCGACCTCTCGTAACATTTGTTGATCCTTCAGTTAGTCGCATCCCGACTGCTTCTACTCAACTTGTTGACTTCGATAAGTCAACTTGTTCTCCACACCACCAGTGGTCATTGGCACTTCGTTGTTCGGCTCCTTTCGGTCGATCAACTTCGACTGCTCTGCCTAGGTCCCGATGCTCCTGCATCAGTCTCCCCAGGTGAAAAAGAATTCGACTACTCCGTTAGTCTCCTGAACTCCTCTTTGGAAATCCACGTCGCTTCCTGCAACTCATCATTTTTCCATCGCACCAAGTATTATTTCATGCGCGATCTACTGGTACGCCCTACTTCGCGTTCATCGATTACTTCTACGATCCCTTCTTTATGTCGGTCTGGAATCTGTTCTGTCCAGTCGATACTGGTTCCTTCCCCCTTACTGCTGCTCAACCCTTCTTCAAATTTATATAGGTCTGAGACATTGAACGTTGCTGAGATGTTCAAGTCTTCCGGTAATTCCAACACATAGGCATTGTCCGAAATCTTCTTCAGAATCCTGCACGGTCCTATCTTCTTCAACTTCAGCTTGTTGTATGTTCCTCTCGAAAATCTCTCCTTTCGTAAGTATGCATAGACTAAGTCCCCTTCTTGGAATGACAATAGCCTCTTCATCCGGTAAAATCTCAACTTGTAGGTCGCGTTACTCTTCTCGATGCGCTTTCGCACATTTTCATGAACTTCATGCATATGCTCCGCGAATGATTCTGCATCCGCACTCTTCCTGATTTATGTCAGCAATTCGACTAAATCTGCCACTACATGTGGACTCGTCCCTTACACAATCTGGAATGGGCTCAATCCTGTCGATTGATTCACAGAATTGTTATATGCAAACTCTTCCTGTGCCAACACATTTTCCCACTGCTTGGGTCTGTCGGCCGCTAAACATCTCAGAAGGTTTCCCAAACTTATGTTTACAACCTCGATTTGTCCGTCTGTCTGCGGATGATATTTCGAACTAAACTCTAACTTCGTGTCGAGTTTCCTCCACAGGGTTCTCCAGAAATGCCCCATGAATTTCATATCCTTATCCAACGTGATACTCTTTAGCAACCCATGCAACCTGACTACTTCCTTAAAGAATAGTACAACGATTCCTGTGGCATCACTTGTTTTCTTAAATGGTATGAAATGTGCCATCTTCAAAAATCTGTCGACTACAACAAACATTGAGTCGTTCCCCTGCTGAGTACTTGGTAATCCTAACACAAAATCCATGCTAAGATCCTCCCATGGGTTCTCTGGAACTTGCAATGGTGTATACAACCCCTTGTTCTAACTTTTTCCCTTTTCCAACTGGCAAACTTGACATTGTCAAACCCATTTTCTGACATCTATCGACATCCTTGGCCATAAATACTTTTCGTCAATTAGTGCTTTGGTCTTGTCGATCTCAAAGTGCCCTGCTAACCCACCATTATGAAATTCTTGGATTAGGTTCTCTCTCACTGATCCTATGGGAATACACAACTAACTTCCCCTGAACAGGTAACCTTCTTGAATGAGATAACTCAAATATGGAGTTCTGTTGATGCTCCAAGGCTCTCGACAAGCCTTCCATGCCTTCGCAAAATCTTCGTCGGCTTCATACTCCGTCTTTATCAACTCTATCCCTGTTTCCTGAACAGTCATCATGCTAAACAGCGCAACTCTCCTGCTCAATGCGTCGGCAACCTTATTCGACTTGCCCGACCTATGTCGCAACACGAACGTATATCTCTGGAGCAGCTCCACCCACTTCATGTGTCTCTGATCCAACTTCGACTGAGTATTCAGATACCTCAGTGCTTGGTGATCTGTGTATAACACAAATTCTTATGGCAACAAATAATGCCTCCATTTCTTCAATGCTTGTATGATAGCATAGAATTCTTGGTCATAGACCGAATACTTCTGCTTCGCTCCATTCATCTTTTCACTGAAGAATGCAATTGGTCGGCCTTCCTGGCTCAACACTGCTCCAATTGCGGTTCCACTCGCATCACAATCGACCTGGAAAAATTTGTCAAAGTCTGGGAGTGCCAACACTGGGCTCTCAGTGACCTTTTCCTTCAATTTGTCGAAAGCTTCCTGGGCCTTATCCATCCACTTGAACTCGCCCTTTCTCATGCATTCTGTCAATGGTGCACAAATCCAACTGAATCCTCGAATGAACTTCCTGTAGAAACTAGCAAGTCCATGGAAACTCCTCACTGCAGTCGTACTCGTTGGTTCGGGCCAATCTACTATTTCCTTCACCTTCTCTGGGTCCATCTCCAACCCCTTACCTGAAATTACAAATCCCAAGTACACTAATTCCTTCTTCATGAAGAAAAACTTTTGCAGGTTAATCATCAGCTTCTCTTCCTGCAACTTTTGCAATACTTGTCGAATGTGCTCCAAATGTTCTGACTTGGTTCGACTGAAAATTAGAATGTCATCTAAATAGACTACGACAAACTTTCCCTGGAATGGTTTCAGTACCTCGTTCATCAATCTCATGAATGTACTGGGTGCATTAGTCAATCCGAATGGCATGACTAACCACTCATATAACCCTTCTCTTGTCTTGAATGTTGTCTTCCATTCATCTCCTTCTCTGACCCTAATCTGGTGATATCCACTCTTCAGGTCTAATTTCGTGAAGTACGTCACTCCACTCAGGAAATCCATCAAGTCACCCATCCTTGGCAATGGAAATCGATACTTGATCGTGATCCTGTTGATCGCTCTGGAGTTGGTACACATTCTCCATTCCCTGCCTTTCATGGGTGTCAATATGTTGGTACTGCACACGGGCTCAATCTTTCTCGGATCAATCCCCTGTCCAACAACTCTTGGACCTATCGGTTGAGCTCCTGTCCCTTTGCTGGACTCATCCTATATGGTGCTTTGTTTGGCAGACTCGAACCTGGAATCAAGTCGATCTGATGGGATATGCTCCTTGTCGGCGGCAATCCTGTCAGTTTCTCATAAGCCATTATGTCCTGAAATTCTTTGAGAAACTCCTTGAATTCGACCGGAATGCTCTCCCGATTGGTCGTTCCATCGACATATGGTCCCTTCGGAATGATTGCAAAACATCCCGACTGTTTTTCCTCCTCCGCGAGGAATTCCTTGGTGGTGCTCATCAACACTCGCTTTTCCCAAAGATTTCTCTCTCCGTTCTTACTGTCGGTTGGCTCTCCTCGCCTTGGATTAAGAGTTCTTTTCACGCCATTATTCCACACTGTGACTGTGTTAGATCGACCATCGTAGATCATCTTACGATCATATTGCCATGGCCTCCCCAACAACAGATGGCATGCATCCATGGGAACTACATCACAAAGCACGCTGTCCTCCAATCCTTCAACTCTGAATTTGATCAGGCACTGTCTGGTCACCTTAACGTGATATCCTTTTTGCAACCATGAGATCTTGTAAGGGTGTGGGTGTTCACGACACTTCAACCCGATCTTGTCGAAGACTACTGTCGACACAAGATTCTCTGTACTCCCACCATCAACTATGGTCTTGCAACGCCATTCTCCGATCCGCACCTTCGTTTGAAAGATTGCCTTCCATTGTGCTAGTACCTTCGGATCATGTTGATATTCCTGGATCAAAGCTCTCTGAACCGTCAGATTCCAGTTCTTCTTTTTCTCACCTCCAGTGCTATCTGATGCCAATTCTTCCCTCTCGTCGACTTGCTCATCCTTTCGACGCCTGGGTTTTGACTCTTCTGCAGCATGTAGGTTTTCTGGGCACTCATACGCTTTGTGTCCTGATCCTCGACATTTGTAACATATTATAGCTGTTCTATTAGCTCCTTTCTTGTCGTATGGACCACTTCGACCATATGCGCCTCGACCATAGTTCTCACGACCATCGCGTCGGTTCTCCTGCGCTCTTTCCTTCGTCGATGTCCCTTCTGTGCGTCGGTTCTCCTGCGCTCTTTCCTTCGTCGATGTCCCTTCTGTGCGTCAACTATATTTGACACCTTCTTTCTTGTAGCCACTACTTTGACCTTTCATGGAGACAGTCTTTCCACCCCGACTAGTCATCCTGCCTCTGGTCGCTGCGGATTTTCTCGATAGTTTCTCTTCCGCTTTCAGAGGTAACTGATAGGCTTCTCCGACTGTCCTGAGTCTCGACATGCTGAGCTCATCCTGAACAGCATATTTCAAGCCGTTTACATATCTGGAGACAGCTTCTTCTCCTTCATCAGTCTGTCCTGACCGAATCGACAATCGATAGAACTCCTCCGTGTACTCCTTCATGGTCATCTCTTTTTGTCGAAGTTTTTGTAGCTTTCAGAACAAGGAAACTACATAGTTGTTTGGAAAGAACTTCCCCTTCAACTTGGCAACCATCCTGTCCCAAGATTTGATTTTCTCCTTTCCTTTATTGAGTCTATCACCTTGTACATTGTCCCACCACAATGAGGCATGACCCTTCAACCACAAACATGCAGTCTTAACCCGCTTAGGATCCTCGATCTACTCTACGTCGAAATATTTCTCCATCTCTCTGAACCAGTCGATCAAGTCTTCTGGGTCCAGGCTTCCCGAGTATGTACGCACATCTATCTTCACCTGACCTCTCATTTATGTTAGAAGCTTGATGAGTTTCTCCTCTGGTTCTTCTACTGCGGCTTCCCAAGCTTCCACTTCTTCGACTTCCTCGTCATTGTGGTCTAGTGCTTCAGAGATGCAACCACGCCTCTGGTTTTCTTTGATCACTGCAAATATATAAAATAAAATTATTATGTATTTTAAAATGGCTGAGCATTATATTTATATATATATGTTTTTGTTTTCAAGCTTTATACTCTATGGATACTTATAAAATTATAAAAGAGTATATATATATATATATATATATATATATATATATATATATATATATATATATTCAAGCTTTATATTCTATAAATACTTATCTAATATTAATATTAATATATTTTTATTTATTTATTAGGATAATTAAAATTAGAATAAATCATATAAAAAAAATATTTATCATTCAATTATAAATCATATATATATAATTAAATTATTTAAAAAATGTTAATTTTTAAACAAAAAGGAAATTAAAAAATTATATATGACGAACCATTAAAAACGATTTAACGATAAATAATTATTTTAAAACATTGTTTATATATAATTTATGGATACTTCACTATTTTTTATTGGAAGAACATTACCATTAAATGAATATAAGTATAAAACCTAGTGTGCAAATATTAATATTTTGTAATAACAAAATGAAAAAAAAATATAAATACAAAAGTGTGTAAATTACAAGTTTAATATTTAAAAACACTCTAAGTATTTAAAACTGTATATTGTGTAATAATGGATTTAAAATTGTAACAATTAACATAATGTATGTACCATGGTCAGATATATATTGCCATATATCATCTTTTATATATATGATTAAAAAATTATGTATGAATATATGTTTACTATTAAAATTATATATGAATATATGTTTGACCATTAAATTTATTTGTCAAATGTTTTTATAATCATTTTAAAAATTTAAGTGTAAACTTCAAAGGTAAATTTATGAATATAAATTTATCAAGATGTTTTCTAATATAAAAATCAATTCTAAATGGTAGAGAATTAGGGTTTATTTGCCTACAAAATCGAATTCCTTGTAAATCTTAAATATTGGCAGATTGGTGACTCATGCCTTGTAAATATTCAGTCTTGGCTGATCTCGTGCTTTGAAAATCTTAAATCTTGTGTCCAAAAAATTCAAATTTAATTAAATAAAGGTGACAAATTTAAATATTAATAGTTAGCATTCTATCTCGATATGAGGCTCTCGCATTTAAATGAGGCCCTCGCATGTGCAAAAATATTCAGACTACAAATATAGCTCAGGAAATGAAATTGGATGTTTTCTAGCACTCAAGCAAATAACATGATTCACGGATCACTCAATAACTCAAACAAATATATACTAAATGGAAAAGTGAAAAGTATTGCATTAGATTATTCACTGAAAAATGAGTTTTCCTGCTGGACAAATTCGAGGTGCCAGTGATCACTGCTGAGGAATTTTTGGCAGATGCCAAGATCCAACTCTTGTTATATGAACTCATCGTCTTCTCTGCAAAGAGGAGACTGAATGTAACGCTGCACACTCTTATTTCTCAATGCACGCGATATTTTGCAAGTTAGTGACTGTAGTGGTTTGATTAAAGGCTGAGATATAACAATGCTTCGTACTATGGTGAGATGTGAATTTTAACTGCAGTTATTCACTACAACTTAGATTTTTTTGCAAGTTCTACGATGTTTCAAGGGTATCTTTGGGCGTATGTTAGGGTTGAATGTAAAAATAAAAGAAAAAGGAAAACCTCAACCTTCTTAGCCATTATTAAAGATAAATAGATATCCTGTAGGAATACAATACAGAACTGAATGCAAGAGAAGGGAAATGTTGACAGTCTAAACAAATTGTATAGACTCAGCAGTCTTTCCCTATGAAATTAATTGCACTGAAATTCAATACAGATTGGATTTCCACTTAATTTCAGCGCAAGAGATTGCATTTGAAACCAAAATTAATGAGAAAAAGCCATGACGAAGAAGCTTGTTGCAATACAAGTCCATATTTTGTTCATTCTAAATCTTCATACGAAGATAGCCACAGGATGGAGCAATGAATTTTAAACCCATTTATGCTTTGTCAAGAGCTACATGTATTGCTGGTGTAGAGATTAATAAATGCCTGCAAAAAATGATTAGATTCTACAGAACATTCTTCCGACAAAATTTGGTATTACGTTTGGTTCCCATACCAATATTCAGTGAACTTATACAATCGCCCTTCAAAAATTAATGACAATGTGAACAATGGAAAGAACCACCGTTTTCCATAAAAAAAGGTCCGCATTATAGAGTACTCAGAGAGATGCTAGGATTACTTGAACTAAAGGCTCATTAAGCATTGGCGATCAAACCATAGGTAAGGAATCAAATGACTGTGGGTAGCACAAACATTATATTATCTAGATTTAACACAATGTACCTGTATATTATCATGTAGGCGTTTTTATGCAGGCTCTAGTAAGTCAGCAGGACTCTAAGCATACTTCTTGGTAAGGATGGATTCTAGTAATATAACATTGTGAAAGCAATACATTCCAGTAAAATAACATTGTGAAAGCAATATGAAAACCTTCAGTGAGTAAGGTATCCATTGTTTTTGGCTTGAGCTTGAGTGCAAGCATACAGAAATGAAGAGGGTTTAGATTTATCCTGATAAACCCTTCTATGGGTTGGCTTGGCTTAGATGTGATGGTCATCTTGCTATGCATCAAATGCAGGTTCTCATTCCTTATAGAAATCATGCCTAGCTCGAGGGTGGTAGTTGTTTTGAGATATTAATGAACACAACTGGCCTATGGTTGGGTGGAACCAGCTGCGTAGCTAGTTGCTCAGGACAACTCATTTTCAAGATAAGTATTCTCTGTGTATTTTACTTCTGCAATGTAATCAATTTAATGATTGTTATTGATATGCTGAATGCATATGAAATGGGTGTGGATAGTTAAATTCCGTTGTGCATGTTTATTTTGTTATGCATTTGCACACATGTGTTTTATTTTCTATAAAATTGATGAATGGGGATGAGTTTTGTGTAAAATCCCAAGGACTTTTATTCATGTTCCCTTCATTACGCCGAATCGATGGGAGGGGACGTGACAATTGCATGCGTGATATGTTCACATCACTTGCATGATATTCATATAGTTGATTTTTGTATATAATACATAGTAAATAGAGGCCAAAGAAGAAAAACATATCCCATTACAATTCCAAAAACCATCTAATATATTGAATACCTTGAGGGAATGAAGCGGATAATTCCAACTTCTAGGTAAATACCGAGTGTAAATAATGTAAATAATCCATAAATGAATATCATAGAATAAATGATAATATAAGAGATGATTTTACAATTACATTTGTTTGGTATTATATAAGCCTTTTTGCACCTTTTCAATAAAGGGCATGACTTTTGAATTTTTCATAATTTTAATTAATTATTTCTTATTTAATAATTAATAATTGATAATATTAATAATTATTAATTATTAATATTAATTTATATTAATATTAATAATTATATTGATATTTATTTATTATTAATTAGTTATTACATTTCCTTCCCCTTAAGGGAAGCTTTGTCCTCAAAGATTTATTGAAGGAAAGGGTAATGTCTGATTTTTCTGCTTGAACCGTCATCTCTAGATCCTTTCTTTTAGTATTTGCGACACTTGATGAAATGAGATGATAGGAGTTACGAATTCCAAAGGAGAATTGTCGCATCGTCTTTGATGTGGTCCATCCGAGATCTATTTTTATCAAAGTTACTTGATTGCTTTGTGGGATGGGTTTCCTTGTTTGTTACTTAGTATGTTGATTTGATGTTCTTGCTTGTCCGACAACATAACTCTTTTGTGTATGTTCATTTTGACCCTGTCGTTGGTCAAAATGACGTTTATAATTGGGGTGTCGATAAGGAGTTCTTGTTGTTTGTTTTTCTGCTGGATTGACTTCTTTTTTAACTGTATCGATGACTGGATTTGTATTTGATTCCTTTTCCCCAACTTGGTTTTTTGAGCCCAAAAGTTTCGATGTCCTCTTCTGAATTTTTGCCAACTTGTTTTTGAACAAATCTTTATCATTCTTAAGATTCCTGATCGTTTCTTCTTGTGATTGCGATTTTTATGCTTCTTAAGGTTACTATTTTCTTCAATGTTTTCTAATAGTTTCTTCTGAAGATCTCGATTTTCCTCCTCTATATTTTGATGGTATTGTGCCTTATCTTTCGCCTTCTTGATTTGAAGAAGCAACTTCTGATTATGATCTCTTAAACGAGAGATCTCTTCTTTTTTAACCACGACGACTTTGTCTAATTCTTCTTGCATCTTCTGTCTTGATTTTTGATCTTCTTGTGAAATCATCTTCGAGATTTATTTGAAATCTTCAGACGACACAAAATATGAATCTGATTTCATTGAAGCGTCCTGGAGTGTGACTTACTTCTTCTTATACGAAAATGTTAAAAACTTTTTATTCATATTTAAGATGACTAATCCCAATGTTTCCATCCGGGGTGAACCTAGAATGATGTCAACTTCGTTTAAATATATAGTTGTAACCTTGAATTGGGATGTGAACTTGTACTCATCAATTGTTAGTTGTAAGTTCGTAATTTCATATTGCTTTTCATCATAATTATATCTCTTTTCGATTATACTTGATTCTGGGATTAATAATTGGTTTTCCAAGATGACGTTAATGTGATTTTCCTTGATGGTTGGGCAAATAGCGATGTTAATAGGCTTGGTATGAATAATCCCTTCAAGTTTTAGAATGCCAACGACTACCTTTGAGTAAGTATTTTGGAATCTTCTTCTTTTGTCACCATGAGACTCCATTTTTTTTTCCAAATAATTATTATTTCAAGAAAATAATATTTTTTTGAAGAGTTTGACTCTTATCCTTGAAAATGATAATAATAATAATTATTATTCTTTTAATCGCTAACAACTATAATAATAATAATTTTATTATTATATAGTTTAATATATATATATATATTAATTATTATAATAATAACTAATAATATTATAATAATAATAATAATAATTTCCTTTTGAAGACTTAAGAATGACTTTTGAAGGTCACGAATACTGGTGGCCTGTGTATTGCGGCGGTGGTGGGCGCAATGCTGGCTTGGATTTTGTCTTTGAGGGGTTGGATTTTATGTGTAGGCTATGGAGCAGGGTGATGGACCAAAGCGATCAGGAGGAGGGCGAGTAGATGAGGGAGCACACAAGAGGAATGGAAAAACACGAAGCTGGGCGAGTGGAAATGTGAACAAGGAGAGATGGAAGGTGTGGAAGCACAAGGGATGAGTGCGCGGATAGTGAAAATGGTGCCTGCGGTGTACGGGCGCAGGAAAAAGTGATGAGGGAGTGGGGGAGAGGGGAATCAAGAAGGAACGAAGGTGGAGTAGGCGTGAAGGAGTCGACACGCGAGAAGATGGGTAGATGGTAGGGCAGGCGTGGGTGCGGTGGGAGGAGGAAGTTGCGGGAATGTAGGCTGGGGAGGAGGGAAACCCGCAGGAAGGTGTCTGAGTGAAGGGGATGTGAATGGTTGTGCATGGAGGGTGCTAGCGCGTGAGTTAAGGATGTGTGTGGACCATGCGGGTGGCTGCATGTGTTAGTTTTTCATAATTTACTTCAATCTGATCTAGGATCTTAACTGAGAGAACAACATGTACATCATATCTACAGCATATCAATCATGGACATAATAATGCAAGCACACAAGAGACAATACACACAGAGTTTCACTGGGGAAAACCATAAAGGTGAAAAACCCCACAACTTCCTCAGAGATAGATAGAGCAATGATACAACCCAAGCATAAGAGATATACTCCTAGCAGTAGCTTCTCCTCCTCCACTAGTGCGCCACTCTCCAATGAGTGTAAGAGTGAGAAAGTGAATGATCAAATAGAGTACCTCCCGCACTCTATTTATACATGACTTGACTTGCCTAATAACCTTTACTAGGTCGGCCTCAACTTAACCACATAATATAATGCTGATAGAGCTGACCCCCAATAAGGTGGTCTAATAACCCTTTAACCCACATGAATTATACAGGGCCGGCCCCATCAAGGTGGTCTAATAACCCATCAAGTATAAGTTACGACACTTCCGTATAGAGGAATAATAACATCTCTATAGGAATACAATATACATATATGTGAAATGCATTCCGAAGTTACAATTACATCAACACTCCCTCTTAACTAGGAAGGTATTTCTCGACATAGATCAGCTAGCACAAGTCTTCTTCTCTGGATCATCGTCACTGGATCATCGACATCGAATCATCGTCATCGTCACTATTGTTTCTATCTCAATCAATCTCTGAACTACTCGTCATAGGAAGTTCTACAGAGCCAGCCCTTTTTCATGCTGAATGTAGGCCCACCACCTGCAGGTCTTCACCATCATTAGTCATACTGTGGATCCTTAGGACTCATTACGTGCATCAATAAAACCTAGCAAGAGCATCTCAGGACTGATTACGTGCCCAACACAACCTATAAGATCTCCTAGGGAGCTATTACATGTGACCAAGCGAAACCTAGCAAGAGCATTTGACAGATCTCCCCGGGGGCTATTATATGCCATCGGAAAAACCTAGCAAGAGCATCTGCAAACCTCCCAGGGATAAATTATATGCAACTGGAAAACCTAGCGAGAGCATTTACCAGATCTCTGAGGGAGCTATTATATGCCATCAGCAAAACCTAGCAAGAGTATCTGTAAATATCCTAGGGAGACATTATATGAAACCAGCAAAACCTAGCAAGAGCATCCCAGGACTGATTACGTGCCCAACACAACCTGCAAGATCTCCCAGGGAGAAATTATATGCCACGAACAAAACCTAGCAAGAGCATTTACCAGATCTCCCAGGGTGCTATTATATGCCATAGGCAAAACCTAGCAAGAGTATTTGTAAATCTCCCAGGGCACTATTATATGTCCTTCCAAGAAAAACCTAGCAAGAGCATTTGCCAGACCTCCTAGGGAGCTATTATATGCCATCGACAAAACCTAGCAAGAGCGTCTGCAAATCTCCCAGGGCGCTATTATATGCTTATCTGCACAACCTGTCCATGACCACAGAGTATCAACCTGATACTCACCATACATCATCTTGATGTACATCATCACATGATCATCCTAATCATCATCATAGCATCATCTGGAGCAACATCCTGAAGCTCATCATCTATGATCATCATCATCGCATCATCCTGATGCATATCATCTGGAGCAACATCCTAAATCTCATCATCTATGATCATCCTGATCATACAATGCATCCACCTGATGCATGCCATGTATCCACCTGATACATATCATCATACATGATCTACTTGATCATACAATGTATCCACCTGATACATATCATAATACATGATCTACCTGATCATACAATGTATCCACTGATACATATCATCATACATGATCTACCTAATCATACAATGTATCCAATTGATACATACACAAATACATGATCCAACTGATCATATCAAGCATCCAACATGATGCATATACATATACATGATCCAACTGATCATATCCAGCATCCAACATGATGCATATACATATACATGATCCAACTGATCATATCCAACATCCAACATGATGCATATACATATACATGATCCAACTGATCATATCTAGTATCCAACATGATGCATATACAAGCAGTAACTAGAGCATTGTCCTGATGCTCATCATCCAATGCTTACATTCATAGCCATGGGAAGGATCCTTCTCTCACCATGCTTGGAATGGCTCCAGCAAATGTGTCCATCACTTCTTCCTCAAAGTGTCGTCAATCTGAAGAACACCAAGCCTCTCTTTGAAGTATTCAAACTTTAGTCTGGCTAGTGGTTTTATCAACACATCCACAACCTGCTCATCCATCGCAACATACATGAGCTTCACTGCTCCTCTCTGCACCGTATCCCTGATATAGTGATATTTGATCTCAATGTGCTTCGACCTGTCATGGAACATTGGATTCTCAGACAGCTTCACACAACTCTGGTTATCACAAAAGATACCAGTAGCCTCTAGTGGGAGATCAAATAACTCAGACAGTAGCTTCCAGAGCCATACTACCTCACAACTAGCTGAACAAGCTGCAACATACTCTGCCTTGGCTTTACTCAGTGCTATGCAGGACTGCTTCCTTCTAAACCAAGAGATCACACTTGATCCCATACTGAAGCAGCACCCAAATGTGCTCTTCCTATCTGCAGCACTGCCTGCCCAGTCCGAATCAACATAACCCTGTAGGTTAAACTTTTGATTCACATCATACTTGAGCCCATAATTAATTGTACCCTTCAGGTACCTCAGAATATGCTTTACAACAACTAGGTGAACACCTCTTGGATCTGTCAGGAACTGGCTCAATGTGTTCACCACAAAGCAAATATTTGGTCTCGTATTCGTCAAATACTTCCAGGACCCAATCATCTAACGATACATCGTGACATCAACCAGCTCAGATGAAGCATCGCATAGAAGCTTCAGGTTTGATGCCATAGGTGTGGCCATGGACTTGCATTCCATCATCCCGAACCTCTTCAGGATCTCTACTGCACACTTCCCTTGTCCAAGGAAGATTCCATCTGTACTCTGTCACACCTCCATGCCTAGAAAATAGTGCATCATCCCCAAGTCCTTCATCTCGAACTCAAATGCAAGCTTCCTCTTGGTGTTGGCAACCAATCCATCCTCTCCTGTAACAAACAGGTCATCCACATATAGGAGTAGTATCACAGGATTTCCTTCCTCAACCTTGTAGTAAAGGTTGGAATCTGCTTTACTCTTGGTAAAGCCCAAACTGGATAGAAAACTGTCCATCCTACCATACCAAGTCTTATGAGCTTGCTTCAAGCCATACAAGGATTTCTTCAATCTGCACACATATGAATCCCTGTCATGTGTCTCAAAACCAAGTGGTTGCTCCACATACACTTCCTCTTCGACTACACCATTCAAGAAAGCTGTCTTGACATCCATCTGGTGTATCTTCCACTTCATCACTGCAGCCAAAGCAAGTACTGCTCTGATGGAAGTGTATTTGGCTACAGGAGAAAACGATTCTTCATAGTCTATCCCCTATTTTTGGGAGAAGCCACAAGCTACAAATCTTGCCTTGTATTTCTTTATGCTACCATCTGCAGCATGCTTGATCTTATAGCTCCACTTGGAAGTCACAACAAACTTCCCTTCAGGTCTTGGGACCACATCCCAAACATCTTTCTTCATGATCGACGGATTATGGTATTCTTCCATTACTTCATCCCGGATCCTGGGAACTTCAATATCTTCAATAGATATCTTTGTTGCTGGAACAAATGTTGTAGTCCTTCTTTTGTAGGTGATGGTATACGATCTTTCCTACAAAACAAGTTAAATTGCATGATTAGAAACATCTCATAGTTTTCAGAACAAATTCTTACACATAAAGAAATATGTCATACAATCATGCAATTATTTTATCCAATGCTTCAATACAACAATTATCCATATCCCGTAACTTTCTAGATGCCTTCCAATCTCTACCAGAACATTGTTAAGAGTGTGCACAACTCCCAACATGTTAGCAAAGAGGTTTCATTCTAGATAAGTAGCAATTGAATGTTTTATAGTGCCATAGGCCACTTACCCATCACATGCATATTAGTAGTATATTGTTCATTAATGCAATTATTCTAATATGCATAATACACACCCTAAGTATAGGAACATAAGCATATACATCATTGAACAATACTATTTAAACAAACAAGTATGCAAGAAATGACAATTCAAATACTTATCTTTGTTTGGTTGTAGAGTGGACTCCCTCTCAATATTTGCTTCCTTGCAGGAACTACTCGAGTGTGCTCCCTCTTGATCTTTGCTTCCTGGATTACCTGTCCTTGAACTTATATCCATCCTCGATCACTTATGCATACTTACTAGTATCATGTTTGTGTTATCCTCAAGATCTCATACATACATTCATTAGTATAATCTCAATACTATCAAAACACAATAATCTTAAACATGTATAGTCATGATCATTTCAAACACAGATAATAAACATTAGTATTCAAGGTTTTAGGGAATACTTCTTTTACTCATGCATATTCTTATTTGACCAAAGGACTTTTTTGGTTAGTCATATCATCAATCAAGGTAAGAGACATAATTATGCATAAACCCTTGATTGCTTGCATTTCTAATTTCATGAATAATCATTATCAACCATACAACAGTATAAGATCCTAACACAAGGTAGGATTCTAACTTGATATAGGAAAAACATACCTGGTTATCATATTTGCTATTTATGTCTAGCAATGTCTTCTTGTTCTCTTCAATAACTTGTGCTAGTAACCTAGATATCTCATAGGTTAAGCATTGTAGAACCAAATTATACATACCTCGTAAGTAGATCTTCTATGTGATCCATGACAAGGGATGAATCTTTGTTTTCATGTCACCATGGTCATATGTTCTTGAACTAGAACACGATTTGTCTTTCTTGATATACCTTTCATGTTAGCGGACAACATCAACCTCATACAACACCACAATGCATTAGTACAATCATAAGTGTCAAAACCCTAGTCAATGAATATCTGCATTCATAATTTTATTAAGGTGATACGACAAGTCTAAATAAAGTTAATCAAGATTGTACTAACCTTAATGAAGACAAACATACCATAAACTTAATCATGAATAGATATTGAAACATACCTGGATAAGTCATACCTGTCGAGATTGCTTGTAATCTTCTTATGTAAGGTCTTAGCCTCATCTCCCTTTGAAACAAGAACTTCTTCACTTATGCAGGTGACCAATCCATTCTCTTCTAGGATTAATCCAATCCACTTGATTTGTAGAAATTGGATCTGGAGCTCGATTAGGGTTTGTCAGGGAAACCCTAAAAATTCAAACTTTGAATTTCAAACTTCTGAGAGGATAGAAAGATGCGCCTTGATGAGATGATCAACCTGGTATACTCAGAATTTGAAAACTGCAAAGTTTCACCCCTCAAAATTGTCTTTGAAACTTCTGGATCTTCTAGACAGAATCCCGAACTAGGGTTTGATAAAGCCCACCCTTCTACCCAACCAAAAGGTTTGATCCAAATCTCTAAACTTTGATTTTTCTGAGGAGCTTCCAGCCATGGTCACAGACTTAAAAAATTCCAACTTTTGCAGAAGCCCTAATTTTTCACCTTTCCGATCAAAGTCCCAAACTAGGGTTTGATCAAGCTTGGCCTTCCGCCCAGCCAACAAATTCGATCTTGGTCTCTAAATTTAGATTTTATGAGGATCATCCAGCTGTGGTCTCCGATTACAAAAATTCCAACTTTCTCTGAAACCCTAAATTCCCGGAGTCATGAATGAAGGTGCTCAAAATCCAATTCTGTTTTGACATAAATATGCACCTTATTGTTTCTAGTGTAACTATGAAATTTCAGATCTACAAGGTCTGAAAATTCTTCTTGTGGTTTCCTGACTTGTTATCTTTCCAACCCCATAGGTCTAACCTCAAATGGATTCTCTGAGAGAGAGTTATGCCAAGTGTCGTAACATGACCTGTTTTTGGGATAAAACAGGAGAGCGAACTTGTACGGAGTGCCACATGTCACTGGTTCAATTTTGGCCTCTAAATATTGTACCTGTGAAAGCACAGTCCGTTCCCTGCCTGCCACTTTTTACTAAATTTCATTTGGAGCTTCCTAGCCCAAGTTGTGACCTTTTTTCCTAGGTCACCTGTTTATGACTAAGATCTGGAAGAGGTAGAAACCCTATATTGTACGGACCATAAAACATAAAGTACAATGAATTAGATACTGTGCTTTGGACACAAGGTACATGGGGATCTTATATTCAACCTGTAATATTTTCAGACCCTAAAAATTTTCCAAAATGAATTTATAGCCAAAGTTCTACGATGACTGGTTTTTTCTATATCAAGCCCTAGCTTCGCAAGTGCAACAATTGTCATAAATGCCATACCATGCCTTCTTTCAGGCTAGTTCTGATACCATCTTAGTTTTTCATAATTTACTTCAATCTGATCTAGGATCTTAACTGAGAGAACAACATGTACAGCATATCAATCATGGACATAATAATGCAAGCACACAAGAGACAATAGACACACAGTGTTTCACTGGGGAAAACCATAAAGGTGAAAAACCCCACAACTTCCTCAGAGATAGATAGAGAAACAATACAACCCAAGCATAAGAGATATACTCCTAGCAGCAGCTTCTCCTCCTCCACTAGTGCGCCACTCTCCAATGAGTGCAAGAGTGAGAAAGTGAATGATCAAATAGAGTGCCTCCCGCACTCTACTTATACATGACTTGACTTGCCTAATAACCTTTACTAGGTCGGCCTCAACTTAACCACATAGCATAATGCTGACAGGGCCGACCCCGAATAGGGTGGTCTAATAACCCTTTAAGCCACATGACTTATATAGGGCCGACCCCATCAAGGTGGTCTAATAACCCGTCAAGTATAAGTTACGACACTTCCGTATAGAGGAATAATAACATCTCTATATGAATACAATATACATATATGTGAAATACATTCCGAAGTTACAATTACATCAACATCATGAATGTGGGAAGATGTAGACATAAGGTGCAGGTGGATGTACGCAGATTGAGAGAGGCAGGATGGTGAAGCATGAGCTAGCCGAGCGGGGTGTAAAAGGTGTGACAGCGGCGTGATAAATGGACGCCTGTGGAGAGCATGAAGATATGGATGCCTGTGGAGAGCGTTGGTTAGTGTGGAGTGCAGGTGTGAGAAAACATAGCAGAGAATGGAGGATTGGGGATGGAGAAAGAGGAGTGCACAGTGGAGAAGAGACGTGGGACTTTTTTTTTTCCAAAAGTTTTGGATTTAATGGTCAAAATCCAAATCTCATAGAAACCCAAATAAGTTGTTGTGGCCAAAGGCCAGACTCAAGCCCAAGAAGGGGATTTGATACCACTGAAGCGGATAGTTCCAACTTCTAGGTAAATACCCGGTGTAAATAATGTAAATAATACATAAATGAATATAGTAGAATATATGATATTATAAGAGATGATTTTACAATTACATTTGTTTGGGATTATATAAGCCATTTTGCACCTTCTCAATAAAGGGCATGACTTTTGACTTTTTCATAATTTTAATTAATTATTTCTTATTTAATAATTAATAATTAATAATATCAATTTATATTAATATTAATAATTATATTGATATTTATTTATTATTAGTTAGTTGTTACAGGGAATCATTTGGTATTACCAAGAGGATTCCACCTAGGGGTGAGTTAGAGGGGTTAAACTATGAAATAACCACTCTAACATCTTTGATAAGATCCCATTTTCCAACCTTTCATGTTGTTGCAACATGTTCTTGTATTGCTTGGACTTGACAACTTGGGATTGTGTGAAGTCAAAATCAAGGAATATCTATGGGGAGGGGGGGTTTCTTATTCACCTAAAGCTTGTGTAGTCAACCTCTTAAGGTTTAAACCAAAAAAAATAGTGGATTTTAAACCAAACCATGCACTTGTTGGGCTTAGGTCAAAATGACATAAATAATCCTAAAGAAACAAAACCATTTCCTTTATGGGGTATAAAGTAGTTAAAGGTAGAGGTGGAAGTCCTCTCACCTTCAAGTTTAGTTCATAAGCTCAGCAGGTGCACTCTCTATGGTTTTGGGATAAATTATCTATTCAACCACCATGTCAAATGGGTTTTGTCTCTTCCCTTGACGACACAAACCTAAGAATTGAGGGGTTTTCCTAAGTCTTATTCTTTTGTATGAATAAGTCCTATTGGAAACATATTCTCTCATGTTTATTTCTTATATCATATACTTAAATGTGGATAGAATTTTTCGGAGAATGAAGAATGTCCTAGATTTTGGTGTCATGAACCTATTGTTTGAGAATTAAAACTTTGGATTCTAATTATAGGCCTACGTGGGTAAGAGTCTGCACATTTGGTTGTAATTTGACATTCATGAATTCCACTATTCTTTGAAAAAAATCTTGGATCTCAATATATAATACGATATCTGTCACAACCTACATGTTTGAATATTACATTTGTGTGATCAAACTATCCATGACCTAGGCTACTAGGCATATTTTTTCTTCCATCCTAAACTACTCATAAGTTGTTGGTTGACGTGCCCTATCCTACTAGGATCCCATAAGATGAGTGTTGTGACGTGCAAAGAGACTACACACTAGGAGGAGGATCCCATATCCTACATGGAGGTAACATGTTAGGATATTTAGACACTTAGGAGTTAGTTAAGATCAACTTGTGTAATATATCCGTTAGGGATAGTGTGTTTCTTTAGTATGCATTAGTATGCATTTGTAAATACTTAATCCGACGGTCACGATATGTTTCCGACATAGAGTGATCTGACGGCTCAACTTCTCTTAGATCAAACCTAACCTTGATCCGTGGCTTAACACCCGATTGGTCCATGATCTCTATTTAAAGAGCATGGAGGGTCATTGTTTAGTTGATCGATTATGAGAAGCTCATTTGTAACTTTCTTTCTTTGCATAATAAATTGTCCCGTAGAAGCTATTTGGCCGGGGCCGTGGAGTGTTTCCCTCAAGAGGGTTTAAACCACGTCAAAACATCGGTGTGTTGATCTGTGATCTGTTTGTGTGAAGTGGTTGCTCTTGGTGTTCGGTCCTTTGGTAGTACCCTGTGTACCCGAACATGGCTCATTGATTCTGGGGCATCTTATCATATGGCTAAGGATCAAGCCATCTTTTCTACTATGCATGAATGTAACACCAAACAAATATTTGTTGGTGATGATAGATCTCTAAGTGTTGTAGGAGCTGGAACAGTTCCAGTAGATAATGGTCATTTTAGTGATGTACTATGTGTTCCAAGAATTTTCTGCAATTTGTTATCAGTCTATCAGATCACTCATTCTGGTGAAGGTAAAACTGTGACATTTACACCTCACCAAGTTGTAATCAAGGATTTTAAAGATCCTCAACAGGTCCTAGCTACCGGAATTGTTGATGATATTACCAGGTTGTATAAGTTTAACAACTTTGGGTCATCACATTTCCCTTCAGTTTTTGTTGCTCATAGTGATAACTTGAGCAAACTTTGGCATGAGCGATTTGGTCACTTAAATTATCGCTCATTGCAACAACTATGTAAAGAAAATATGGTGACAGGTCTTCC
This sequence comes from Larix kaempferi, assembly GCA_027924585.1. Classification (NCBI taxonomy): domain Eukaryota; kingdom Viridiplantae; phylum Streptophyta; class Pinopsida; order Pinales; family Pinaceae; genus Larix; species Larix kaempferi. The sequence goes on along the minus strand of BSBM01000632.1, from coordinate 24,224,823 downwards.
GATGGTATCTTGTAGGGATGGTGTTTGCTCCGGTTGTGTACTCGGAAAACATCATCGGGACAATTTTGACAAACGTGCCTCTTGGCACGCCTCGGTTCCCTTGGAGCTTGTGCATAGTGACTTGTGTGGTCCTCTTCCATCTGCTTCCTTTTCTGGTTTCAAGTATTTCTTAACTTTCATTGATGACTACACCAGACGCACTTGGGTTTATTTCCTAAAACTTAAGAGCGAAGTATTTAACATGTTCTTGGCCTACAAGGCCCTTGTTGAAAAACAATCTGGTCATCAAATTATTAAGTTAAGATCTGACAATGGAGGAGAATATGTTAACAAACAGTTCACTACTTTCTGCACTGAACAAGGCATCCAACAACAGCACACTGTTCCATATACACCACAACAAAATGGTGTAGCTGAGTGGAAGAACCGCACTTTAAAAGAAATGGCTAATTGTATGATCCAATCTAAGGGACTAAGTCATCAATTTTGGGCTGAAGCCATTAATTGTGCAAATTACATAGTTAATCGCACCCCCACTAAAGCATTACAAGGTATAACACCGGAAGAAGCATGGACTAAAACTAAACCTGATGTAAGTCACTTCCGTGTGTTTGGTAGTGAAGCATGGGCTCACATTCCGGATGAAAACCGGAAAGCATTGCAGCCTAAAAGTGAAAAGTGCATATTTGTTGGATATTCTGAAGATGTAAAAGGTTATAGACTTCTTCAACCACATTCTCATGCTATAATCATTAGAAGAGATGCTAAATTTGATGAAAATATCTTGGCCTGCGAGCCTAACTCGGCGATTGTGCCATCTTTGGCCTACGAGCCTGATTCGGCGTTTGTGCCTTCTTCTTCTTCTTCCAACTTCCTTGACAGGTTTCCAACTTCCTTGACAGGTTTCCAACTTCAGTTTCTGATGATGACAGTGAGGATGAAAATCCACCTCCGCTTGCTCATGTTCCTCCAGTTGCACCAGCACAAGTTCTTCCTCGATGGGTCCGTTCAACATGTGAAGCAGCTGGTGATCTTGCCAGTGATCCTAGAGATCAACGTCGAACACGTTCTCAGTTTCAGCGACCCTCTTCTCTTTTGGCTCAAGTTTTCGAGAATCATGATCCAGAAACTTTTGCAGAAGCTTCAGGGAATCCAGATTGGGATGCAGCCATGGATGAAGAATATCGTTCCTTAATGGCGAACGATACTTGGGATCTTGTACCTCTTCCAAAAGGAAGAAAACTTGTCAGATGTAAATGGGTCTACAGAACTAAGTATGCATCAGATGGAAGTGTTGAAAGACTTAAGGCAAGGTTAGTTGCCAAAGGTTTTTCCCAAGTTGAAGGGATTGACTACAATGAAACCTTTGCTCCCGTCGCCAAAATGAACTCCATCCGCCTTGTTCTTTCCCTTGCAGCCTTACACAACTGGGAAATCCATCAAATGGATGTCAAGTCTGCCTTCTTACATGGTGATTTACAGGAGGAAATTTACATGGAACAACCTCCTGGCTATGTTCAGAATAAATCTAGCCTTGTCTGCCGCCTTAAGAAATCCTTATATGGCCTTAAGCAAGCTCCTAGAGCTTGGTATGCCAAAATGGATAACTTTCTCCTTGACACTGGTTTTTCTAGATGTCATTCTGACCCCAATGTCTATACCAAGAAAGTAGGAAACCATCTCATCATACTTGTTCTATATGTTGATGACCTTATTCTTACTGGTAGTGACCCTAAGCTTATAACCCATGTGAAATCCAGTCTTAAACAAACTTTTGAAATGTCAGACTTAGGACATTTGCATTATTTTCTTGGTCTCCAAGTTCTGCAAACCAAAGAAGGAATCTTTCTTTCTCAGTCTAAGTATGCTTGTGACCTTCTTCGTTGCTTTCACATGGAAGATTGTACACCCGCCCCCTCTCCCTTCCAGTCTGGAGTCAAACTTTCTGCCACTTGTACTTCACCTAAATTCGATGCCACCTTGTATCGTCAGCTTGTTGGTAGTCTCTTATACTTGACTCATTCCCGTCCTGACCTTTCCTTTGCCGTTGGTCGTGTTGCCCGTTATATGCAGACACCTCATGAAAGTCACTGGAAAGCAGCTAAAAGAATACTTCGATATATTCGAGGTACAGTTCAGTTTGGGATTCATTACAGTACAGGGGGGAAACCTTTGTTGGTTGGTTTCACTAATTCAGATTGGGCCGGCGATCCTGATGATCGGAAGTCTACTGCAGGTTATGTTTTCAGTCTGGGATCTGTACCTATTACTTGGGCTTGTAAGAAACAACAAGCTCTTGCTCTTTCTTCAGCAGAGGCAGAATATCGAGCAGCAGTTAATGCCAGTCAGGAAGCTTTATGGCTTCGACAGATCCTTTCAGAGTTTGGATTCGAGCAGCAGCAGCCTACTCCACTTTGGTGCGACAATCAAAGTGCCATCAAGCTTTCCAAAGATCCAGTTCTACATCAACGCAGCAAACACATTGAGCTACATATGCACTTCATCAGAAATCTTGTTCATGATCGTGTTCTTGAAGTGCTCTTTCGCCCTACAGATGATCAAGTTGCAGACATCTTCACCAAGTCTCTTACAGAAGTGAAGTTTTCTAAACTTCGATCTATGTTAGGAGTTCAGGAACTTGTCATTAAGGGGGGATAGGCTCTAATGCCTCCTTCCTTCTCCTAATAGTGTCACTTTTGTAAATCCTTCAATCCTATCCCAAGTTGTTCTTAAGGGGGGATGTTAGGATATTTAGACACTTAGGAGTTAGTTAATATCAACTTGTGTAATATATCCGTTAGGGATAGTGTGTTTCTTTAGTATGCATTAGTATGCATTTGTAAATACTTAATCCGACGGTCACGATATGTTTCCGACATAGAGTGATCCGACGGCTCAACTTCTCTTAGATCAAACCTAACCTTGATCCGTGGCTTAACACCCGATTGGTCCATGATCTCTATTTAAAGAGCATGGAGGGTCATTGTTTAGTTGATCGATTATGAGAAGCTCATTTGTAACTTTCTTTCTTTGCATAATAAATTGTCCCGTAGAAGCTATTTGGCCGGGGCCGTGGAGTGTTTCCCTCAAGAGGGTTTAAACCACGTCAAAACATCGGTGTGTTGATCTGTGATCTGTTTGTGTGAAGTGGTTGCTCTTGGTGTTTGGTCCTTTGGTAGTACCCTGTGTACCCGAACATAACATAATGGAGGGAAAGAGGGAAAAACATACCATGATTATCCACATTGGGGATACAATGCGAAGGGAAGGAAGCGATGTGAAAGGTTGAGTCGATGTAGAGTAGGGATTTAATGTTATTGAAGTGGAGGAGGAATAGGGAAGTGGAGCGGAGGTAGAGTGAAAAGAGACTAAGCGTGGATAAGGGTGTGGGGATCTATAGATAACATATTGAGTAGAGGGTTGGGAGGGTGATCCAGGAGGATCTCCCACATGACCAAAAATCAAAGTCTTCAAATGCTGAACATAAGCACACCGTTGCATAGGGATCATCAAGATCTTTCCAACGAAGCTTGTTTCATAAAAAACAGATTTCTAACGTGAAAGATACCGCATTCTATATTTTCGACAAGACAAGTAAAAATGGCAAAAAGGGGTGCCACGTGGCATGACCATACAACTGAATTGGTAGGGATGACATTATAATTGTGATGTGGTAACAGAAGAGCATGACACACATCACCCAAAAATGGCTAAATTGACATCCAAGTGGACCAAAACTGGCATGCCACATGACATGATGACATGGTAGGTGTTGAGGTGGCAATCGATGATTGGGAATGACATCGACCAATGGGTAGTTGATATGTGGCGATAATGTGAGACAATGAAAGCTGCCACATGGCAGCCATGAAAGGTTCGAGAAATTGGTTCCAACGAATTACTATGTATATAATTTGTTATATATGTATAACAAAGGGAGAAAGTTATGGGATTTGAACCCATAACCTCTTGCATAACACTCCAATGTTTTTACCACAATGCCACCACTCACGGCTTTGATATAGAACGAGATAATATTTATTTAAGTTGTAAGCAGGATTTGGGCCCCAAATTGGGCATGCTCCATCAGTGCCAAAACAACTCTGCCCATGTTATTCAAACCATGGTTTGGGTGGGGGTCAGGTACAATACATTGGGCACAAATTTCTATATAGGAATGAAACCCGAGGTGTGTCATACTAGTCCATACATCATAGGGGGATTATTGTCTCATACTGTGTGCCAAGGGAGGTCCTAAGCAAACCATAGAGTGTTTATACTCATTTTTCACGATTCGTTCGCAGTGGTGCAGTCTATTTTTGAAGCAGGCAGTCTAGATTTCAGAGTGTACTCAACATTGATGTAAATTGCATCATTTGAAGAAATTAATAAAATCGGTCTCATTGGAAGGGCCCATAGACGTAATCCTTTATGGACGAACTCCATTATCAGCTATTATCCCATATTTTTGGTTTGCAACTTTATTATTTTGAATTCTTTATGGATGTGTGCAAGCTAATGAGGGTCTCTTTTGACACATTAGATGCAATAGAAAACTAAAAAACCATTAATCCATCAACTTACATGGATATTTTGAGAGACATACACAATGAATCTTGCGACGGGTAAAAACGATGAAATGTAGGAAATTGAATGAGGTTTCCGAATATATACATTTTTTCTATTGAAAATGTTCCTAACTATCTAAAGTTTGATCTTTTTCAACATACACTTTTTATTTTTTGGACAAATTATAAGTTATATGTTTTTGTGGGTGCAACCTTTGAGTTTCTAAATGATGGAATCAAGTTACGAAAATTGGTAGACATATAGAGAAGATCTAGTGCACCACTATTTTCCCCCCCCAAAAAAAATAGTTTTTATTATTTTTCAATTATCTAAGTGATCGAACCTCGAAAACAATACTCCAAGTGTGGGTGCAGCCTTTGAAGGTCTTAATGCAATTATTTCGAAACGGTTTTTTTATAGCATGTAGAGGTCGATTTCCTTTATTGCACCATACATTTTTTTTTCCAAAATGGTTGAGGAACAATAGAGTTATGGACGAAACACTAACAATGTGGTTTTTTAGTTAAGGAGTCATGACACAAGAAAAATAAGAAAAATATAGAAAAATATATATATTCTTTTTAAAAATTACATATTTAGAATATGCAAAAAAATGTTATCTGTGTCTCAAATTTCATAAAAAATGATGGTGTGCAGCATACTGTAACCATCGACTAAACAAGGGCATATTGAGAAAAATGGTGAGATGTCTAATTAGCTATAGGAAGTTGGATGACACCTGGATAGGTGACAAGGCTCGGTCTTAGTGCTAAGAAACATGAGCGTGTTTCTTTCAAATTCAAATTTTCATCTCCCGCCTATCTGGGTGCCAATCTCTCTCTCTCTCTCTCTCTCTCTCTCTCTCTCTAAACCCCTAACTCCCAATATCTATCTCACTAAACCTATAGCCTCCAATATTTCTCTCTCTCTCTCTCTAAACCCCTAACCCCCAATATCTATCTGACTAAACCCATAGCCTCCAATCTCTCTCTCTCTCTCTCTCTCTCTCTCTCTCTCTAAGTATCTCTCTAAACTGGCTATGGGTTATAGGTTTTAAGGGTTGGGTGTTTGATGATAGAGTTTAGGGTTGATGCGAATTAGAGGTTATATGGGTTAGGGGTTAATTTTTATTTGACTAGACACTTTAGAGGTTAGGATTATAGGGGTTAAGGGATATTTAAGTGTTAGGGAATGGGGGATATATCATTATGTGTTAGGATTTAGGCGTTTCAGCATCTATACTAGCTTAGGATTATAATGGGCCAAGAGTTATAATGATTAGTTGTATTAGAGATTAGGGATTGCAATGGTTAGGGACTAATGGTCAAGTGTTTGGGGATTGGGATATAGGGGTCATGGATTTATGGTTATAAGGATGAATATTTATATGTACAAGAGGATGATGTGAGTTAGTGATTTTGTGTAATAATATATACATATTATAGGATTTGTGGGTTATAAGGGTTACTAGATAGGGATTATAATGATTAGGGGTTATAGGGTATATTGGTGATAAGAGTTAGATGTCAATGGTTATAGGGGTTACATTCCTATTATCATTAGTATCGCTACTCATAACAGAAGATATGCTTGAGAGGTCATGTGTAGTGGACTAAGGCATTGTTCTTGAACTTCGATGATTACATTCTTATTTTAGGGATTAAGTCTAAGGTTCCATAACTGAACCATGTATAGGGTCCAAACACCCATACCTAGAATCTAAGACATTAGAATGGCCACACCCATATTCATACTTGGAATCAACGCTAGCCTTAAGAAATCCTATGTCATGGCTTTAGGTGTTATTCATGGAAATGGATGACTATTCTCCTAACCCTTGTGGTTAAGGAGAGAACAGAGGGGTGAGGGAGGGAGGAGGGATTGGGAAGAGTCAAAGAGAGGGGGGGGATTGGGTGGATAGGAAGTGAGGGGGGTGGGGTTATAGAGAGGGAGGGGCGGTTAGGGAGAGTTAGAAAAAAATGAAGGTGTCGAAATGAATGTGTGCGCGCTAGTACTTGTCTACGCATTTGTGTGCACACGTGTTTAGATTAAAAAAAAAATTGACGCCCTTACAAGTTTAGTACTAGCTTCGGATTGCCACTTCGGATTGCCAAACCTTGAGGCTCCCTTTGAATTATGGAAGAACACACCAATTTATGTAACTTCATATTTTTCACGCTTAGTTCCGCATATGTTCCACTTGTGCACTACTAATGAAATTGCACACACTTGTCGAGCTTTGTGTGCAGATTATAACTATATATTTTTTGAATAGATCTGTTGTTGTTTTCTATTTTTAATTCATTTTTAAGTACACTCATGTCAAATTTGTAAAAAACATGGGTCATTTATTTGAGCTATAACTTTTGATTGGCTTACATATTTTGAAAATGGAAAAGAATCCGCACAAGAGTACAAGAATACCTACACGCTAAAAAAAACTTGATTGATTATTTTAAGACCATGATATGGTGTACCAACGCTCGACCTTGTCATTTTAGGGCTTCATTGACTTTCAGAATTTAAAAAAAATATAAATTTAACTTTTAAAATTTTGGAAAAATAGCCCTGCACAAGATCGGTCTTTTGCCTACGCCTCTACATATTTTTTTCCTCATAATTTGACAATTTATATAACAAACTAGTGGACCAATGCAGACATATGCATTATGTTTTAGAGAAAAAATAACATGCCAATCTTAAAATAATGACATTTTGGGGTGGTTATACCACTTTTCCATAAATAAAAGTTATATATTCCGGAAGGTGATCCGATTTTCTACGTTTCATACTTTTACATGTAATTCTAAATTTTTTTGTTTGTACCTCTAATAATTCATTTTAATGATCTGATTTCTATTTTTATAGCATGCCATTGCAACTAAAGCGTCATAAGTGGGTATCATTACCTTGCACCAGCCCATTTAATAGCTCAAATTTATGTTTTATTTGCATTATACCCTTAAAAAATGTATAAGAGAATAACAAGAGGCTCTTATACATGGCATAATGTTTTTGGTGTGAAATAATTTTTTTAACTTATCATAAGCATATTTTACGAAGAACATTAAGGTGCCTATATATTTTTCTGCCATAAATAATACTCTTAATTATTTTTTTATTAAATAAATTAAAAATCTAATTATTCTATAAATATCTTTTTGTGTGAACAATTTTTTAATAAAATACGAAAAACATAATGTTTTGGAAGCAAAACATAGTTGAAGTGAACCACAGTTTTTGGCTAAAAAATTTACTATAAAATTGTAATATATATATATATATATATATAGGTTTGAATAAAAAAATAAAAATAGAAAATTGCAATGAAATCCCTTGTGTGTATATATATATATATATATAAGGTGAAAGTAGATTCATTAATTGATGGTGTAACTTTTGTTCATGGAATTTGCAAGTATTTCACTTTGTGAAGAGAAACTTCTTAAAGCTTATTGGAAGCTAATCATTTACTTTTCTATGGAATGAGAACTTGAAATCAAAATCTCATTGAAATTTGAAGTTTGAGCGAGAGTTGGTGAGTTCGTCTTGAAGTTAGTATTCATAAATCCTTGACAAAAATTACAACACATATTCACACTTAAACAAGACCTATTCTTGATATTACATAAGAACACAACCATCATTTAAATTCCTTAATGACATTTATTCGTTTTTTAGGCTATTGAAAATATTTTAGACAATTACATATTTAGATAGATTATGAAAATATGACATTTTGATGTCTGTTTTTGTTTTTTTAGAGTTTGAATATATTCACACTTAAATGAGGTTTGTTTGTTACTTTACATAAGTACACAACCACATTTTAATGTTTTTCATTAAAAAAACAAATAATGGCATTTAATAGTTGTTAAAGCTATTGAAAATAATTTAAGCAATTACATATATAGATAGATTATGAAAATATGGCATTTTGGTGTAGGTTTTTCCAACAGGAATGTGAACAAAGAAATCCACATGAATACATTGCAAATATTTGTTACCAATAATGCTCCATCCACCAAGATAGGACATATTTTTTGTCTTTAGACTTCTCTCCTTTCAAATCACCATGAAATTTTTTTCAGTGATGTGAAAAAAAAACACTGAGAGATATATTTTATTGGATAACAAAATAATATTCTTTAATGTAAATATTATCACATTTCTATTTAATGTAAATATTATCACATTTATATTTGAAGAGGGTAGAGAAGGGCCAACCCATGCCATCCCACATATTGGCAATATGCTCGTGGGTTGACATGAGACTTCACCTTCAGTTTTTAGGAATGAGGAAACAATTGTGTGAATGTAACAGAGCAATTGCAACTCCCTTTCTTCTACCCTTTCGTACGATCATATATTGCAAATGCAAACACAGAGGATATCATATCAAAAGGATACATTGCCATGTAAGCCGCCCGCAACAGTGTCCGGAAAGAGTTCGTAGGCTTTTTACTATAAATTGACAATTGCTCCTTTTTAATAAACCAAAAAGGCGAAGGGCTATATTGGACTCTTTTTTTTTTTAATTACAATGTAACTGGCGCTCGATAATGCGGGGACGCCGTAGAAGCCTCGGCATGGGGTTCGATCCGGGGTGGGGACGGCCACAGCCGACCGCCCCCTCCACCCATATTGGACTCCCTCTTATATAAACTACCTATTATTCCTTTTTCAAATCTACTTTCATGACACAAAAGAAATGAGTTATGTGATCTTGGGATGCTATCTATTAGTAAAAAGGAGTGAAATGAGTTATGTGATCTTGGGATGCTATCTATTAGTAAAAAGGGAGTGAAATGAGTCATGTGATCTTGGGACGTTTTACTTATTAGTTAAGGGATCTTAGATGTTGTATTTATCAAATCTAAAATTTGTTAAGTGCTTTTATATCTAAGCATGTGACGAACATTGAGGTATGCACATTATTGTAGCGTTTTTGACATTATTGTAGAACAAGCATGAACAAGATAAGTTTTTGTAGACATTTACTTATTAAGTGAATTCTAAAGTGGTCAAGTAACGTCTTAGTTGTTCTGTACTAGATAAGAGTTTGAAATATGTTTTTCCCATTTAGTGTATATATAGTGTGAACATGTCAACAATGTCTACATCCCAAGAAGATTGTGGTAGTGTCCCATGGAATCATAAATTCTCTTATAATTCAACAATGGTATAAATAAATATTTTTGTTGAAAACATTTCTTGCTAATCTTATCAATGCATACATTTCTAAATATTATCTTATAATTTTTTTGGGTTCTAAAAAACACCTCTAAATGTATTCTTGAGGGTGGTTTTTAGAAATATCCCCGTTAAGTCATGAGAACTTAAATTTTTGGGGAGGTTGTCAAAAACTGCTCCCATAAGTCCAATTCTCATCATTTGTTTTTTGCGGGGTGGGAGGGGGGGTTAGAAAAATGGCTTAGAAATACATTAAGTGGCGGGTTTTAGAAACACCCCCACCAAAGGCCATGAGAATTGGACTTTTGGGGGCAGTTCTTAAAACCTTGCCCCCAAAAGTCCAATTCTAAGGACTTTTGGGGTGGGGGGTGGTTTAAGAACCACCCCTAAATCCCCCCCAAAAAAATTGGGGGAAATTTTGGCAAGAGTGCCTCAAGCCAAAACCACACTTAAAAGGGTAAATTCTTGTAGTGTGGAAATAACTCCTTTAAAATCCCAAATTACATTTTGTGTGTAATTGAACATTAATTTTGGAACCGATGTTTCAATGGGTGTACTTGAAAGGAATGTCATGTGGGAATCCAATATTGTAAAACATATTTATCCCTAAATTCTTGTGAAATATGTTTCTCCCTAAATTTAGAATAAACTATGAGTTTTTTTTTACATACAAACATGATTTTATCAATAAAATCATTGCAAACATGTTCCATTTATATTTGGACAGTTTATCCAATAGTCATCATACAAAAATGCATCTTGATATACATAAATGTTCCCCAAGGTGCTATGATAGTTGTTATTTTCCTATGTTCTTCAAAACTAAGACATTATACCTCCTAACCTCAAAATCATATCCCCTTAACTCACCCATATATTGACCCACTAACACCCTAATACCTTATGACACTTAACCCCTATACCCTTAAAGAAATCACCCCTTAACATACAATATACTAAAAAACACTAACCCCTTAACATACTATTACCTTTAACCCTTACAACCCCCTATCCAATCAATCCCTAATACCTTATGTCCACAATAACAAAAAAAAAAACAAATACACACCATAAAACTTATACGTAATGACCATTTAGTGAACGTATTGACCACAAACCCCTATGACCAATAACTCCCTAACATTTTGACCATAATGACATTAACCTCGTTAATACACTATGACCCTTAACTTATTATGTATCACATCATCTAACAATATTTACTTATTAGATCACAATAACACAACATCAACTAAACGATATACCATATTTATTACACATGAGTAAAACAAGAGTATTAACACACATACAAATAACCAAGTTGTTTTTACTAACTCCCACAACATTCTTAACTACCTAATTCTTCTTCTAATTCACAACCATCTTCCACATCCTATCCTTCTTCTATTGGGATATCTTGGAGCATCAACTATATTGACCTAACTCTAGACAGAACCTGTAAGTAGGAAGTGTCAACTCATTTGACTAAGCTTCCCTAAAAGGCACCCACTAGTCATCATCACACACCTGGGGGAGCACCCCGTAGCATAGTCCTCCCATGTATTCAAGTTTCAGAGGATAAACAATGGGAAATGCCTCCACCCTCCCTTATAGAACTAGGGTCAACACTTTATTATTTCTCATATTGTGCTATTGTTGTTGTTAGTGGGACCACGTCATCGAATGACAAATTTGGGAAACTGTGATTCCTAAAACCTTGCACCTGCCACACATCTTAGTACTCAAACATTTAATAATTATAGATACAATGACCCACAAGCATACCATTCCTCTTTCAAGGTCTATAGAATCTAGATCTGAAAGACACTTAGTTTAGATAACATATATTGTGTTCGATCTAGTACAAAAACTCCATTGAGAAAAATACAGTGTTTCACAATGCATAAGAAAAATCCATCTCCTTCATCATTCCATAATATTCTCTAGCCCTAGAACACTAGATACCATCCAAAAAATATCTAGGCGACTCTAGTGAGAGAGACTATCCTACTAGGATGTTAAAAATATTGGAGGATAAAAATATAAATAATAAGTTGATATCGAACATTATCATGTTTTTATTTGTACAAACCGCATGCGCGATATGTTCATATCATGTGCATTCCCTAAAATTTTGTTTTTATTAATATTTCTATATTTAACTATGATAATGTTCCGATTTCTTATGATATTAAACAATGACTATAATGGATTTTACCCTAGATGGAGTGAGAAGGAACAAGCATAGTGTCATTCCACATGCTTGGTAGGTGTTCAACGAAGATGACGAGCATGTTTAGACGACATGTGGTGATGATAAGAGTCTACTTAAACTTGTGTGTGATGAAATCTGACTAGTACAAGAGAGGGTATTTTCCTTAGGTTCTCTTGGATATGGTTTTAATGGTGCATAGAAGAGGTGCTTGGGACTTCAATCTCTACAGTAAGCTAGATTTACTCTCCTACATGTGGTCTTTAATCTCAAAAGCATGGGAGACTTGGGTTTTCCTAGGGTCTCCATGGATTAAACATTGGCATTCACATCATTCTAGTGCCACCAAATTCTACAAGACCTAAAAATATACCCTACATGGGTCCCTTCTTTTGTTTTTGAGTTCCTCGTAGAGGAGCCTCCATGCCTCGATAATGTTCTCACAGTGGTAGAGGTGGATAAACTTGAAGGTTTCTAATGGAAGATAGGTTTCATACAAATATCTCTTGGCATATTAGACAAGAAATTGAATAAGTTGAAGTGGGTCTCCAGCTTGATTATGAGACATGGGGCAAAAGGGGAGACGGGTTACAATCTCAAGGGCTTTCTCAGTCCATGACCTCTCTAATTGATTCCCCCTTTTATTCCTAGGTCAATGACCCCTATTGAATCATGAAGTTGTTGCTAAGAAGGGAACTCATGGAGAAAAATCAAGCTTGATCATGTATTCTTCAAGTCATCAATTCCATAAGGGAGGACGTTAATTCCATCCATAGAAAATTGGACATCCTAGTGAACAATGTGAACAATACCCTCTAGCTGAAAGCTCCACTCACACTTTAACTAATGATAGAAATAATTAATTAAATAGTTTCTTTATTCCTTTCTTATCTCAACAATGGAAGATATGTATTTATGTATATAGTAATATTTTATGCAAAGTTTTAAATTTTGTCATAATCAATAGTTATAAGAAGGGGAACATGTTATAGTTTCCCAAATTTTTTGGTAGGCCTTATATCCTTAGGACAACACTGTGTTTTTTTGTGTGTTTTTTGGATGCTTAACGTGATACCTACTTGAATCTAGTCCTTTTGGATAACAAGATCACCCAATGGATGATGTTGTATTATATGTATTTTATCAGTAATAGGAAGATCTTGTGATATCTTAAAAAAATGAACATAATGGGTTTTAACTTCTTAGAAAAGAGAGGTTAAAAGAGAGCAGTACTACAACACAATAGTGCATTTAAAATGTAGTTATTTTTTTATTATTTTGTATTTACTTATAAAAGAATGTTATTGTCAATTGGCTATATTAAAGTGGCTTTATTAGTCCCTGCCTGCCTACAGAGCAGCAGGGACTGTAGAAATCGATTTCGTCAAATTATATTAGTTGGGAACAGTTTTCCAAGCAATATAACCAAAGTTTTTTACGTGATATTCCATTCAGATCAATTAGTTAATTCTAAGCCTTATTTGGCCTTTATCTGAGGTGAATAATGCATATTGGCCATGTGTTGAAGTAATGCTATTGAGCATTAACATTAATTTGTTATGCTCCTTTTAAACCATGCTCGAGCTTGTTTCGTTTGTTCTCATATCATCTTAGTAGTAATTAGTGAATCACAATTTGGAAGCTAAAATATTATTTGTGATTTGCAAAGGGTTGGTAAATGATTGCTATAAGTTTGATATATTTGTGTATTAATATAAAGTAATACAAATGGGTCAACTTGTTTTATGGCCACTTACTTTACTTGTATTTTGTTTTTATTTTAACATTAATGTAATTTTCTTAGAAGTAGAATCTCAAATTTTCATGAATCTTTTTATATAGCATTTATTTTATACTTTATGAAAATTGAAAGTTTAAATTTTATAAACTCTTATGAAGTGTAAAATATTTTCATTATACATTTTATCATATCATATAAACAACAAATATTTTTACAAAACAATTTTTTATTAATAATTTGATTTAATCTTCTAATTTATAATAGAATCTAAAATAATGATTTTTTTTAAAATTTGTTTTGTAAAATATACTAATTCTATAATTTGTTTAAAGATATTAAAAAAATATTTTATAAACTTTGTGTTTTATAATTTTTATCCCTTTACAAAATTATATAAATATCATAAAACTTTTTATTAAATTCACACTATTAATGAATGATATGTTGTAAAGTTTTTTTATCATAATGGATTTATTAATATTACATTATTTCTTATGGATAATAATCATAAAATACAAAATGTTTTAGTCGAATCATTTTAATTTTTCATCTCTTTCATGCTTTTAAATAAACCTTTAAATAATATGCTTTAATCTTTTTAACTAATTTTATGTTTACATTACTTGGTGTTGTATTTTTTTTAAATTAATAATATCCCCTAAAGAAAAAAATGATATTTTTCTCATAATATATAATCTCCAATAAACTTATGCAAATGCAAACAAAGATGAACAAACCGTGTGATAAATATGACATCATGCGTTCGTACTCATTTCAATCTCTAGTTAATTTATGTCTTATACAATTGTTCTTTTTCCAAATGGTAAGATTATTAAAACAAATACATAAGTTTGTACCAAGTACAAGAGATCTCCTTTGTTTTTCTGAATCAAAGGTTAATAACATGCAGTTATTTGATTAGCTTTAAAAACATTGTCTAAAAAAGTCACCATCATTTTAAGCTTTTCCCTTAAATTATCATATTTTTATTTTTATTTTTGTAAAATAAGTTTTGAAAAGTGTTCTCCCCATACATAAAATAGTGAATGTTTATGATAAACTATTATTAAAAATATTATGTATCGTCACATTATTTTTAAAATACCTTTCTTTTATTTTGATTAATTTAAAAATTATTTAAAATAATTATTTAAGAAGTAAACCTAATTTTTATTAATTTTAATTTATATTCTTAATATTTAAATGTGTACTTTAAATTGTGATGTTTCCATCCTAGATCTAAATCATCTTGGTCTTTAATTTATTGCTAGTCATACATGATGTAGCTCATAGGCAACTAATGGAATTTACAATCATGACATAAAGTGCAAGAAGGTATTTTGGTAACAAAAAGAGGTAATCTTTTCATATGGTAAAATGGGATAAGTTAGCCTCTCCAAAACTTTTTGGAGGTGTGGATTTGAAGAATATATATAAGTTTAGGCAAGCCCTTGCTGCAAAAGCCTATGGAGATATCTTTTCTTAGGTGGTTTGTGGGGCGAGGTGATAAAAGATAAATATTTAAAAAACTTGTATATGCAAGTTTGGTGTAGATTTGGTGGCCCCTCAGGAAGAGAGGTCTCAAACATCTAGAGGAGCTTGACTAGTGCATTTCTTGCAATAGGGGAGTGGCTCGCTTGGCGTGTGGGGTGTTGAGCTAGTTATTTTTGGTGTTGTTAAAATATTTTGAATAATGTGAGTAAGGTAACAGGGTCGTATCTCTATAAGTTGCTCCCATATGACCACGAAGTAACGAGAAAATGCATGAAAAGGTAGGCACCAAGTCCCAAAGGGAGACATCTTATACGATCGTGATGTTAAACGCGAAATCAGTTTAAAATTGGAGAAAAGGCGCGTTCTGCAAAAATTTTATAAATCGACGGCCCACATTTAAACATATGCAAGATCAACGGTTGATAAGCACTCCGTTGGGGAAAGATGCAGGTTATAGCACGGTGAAGGAAACAGGAGAAATGACCGTTGGCATGGAATAAAGCGATGAAAGGATCAACGGGTGGAAGATCAATGGTAGACGTTGATTTCACACCGTGAACAAGCACAAATGATGAAATCATTAAGCGGTAGCAAAATCCAAAACCACTTACCACGTGTCAACATAGGAGGATTTCGCTAGTTGAAAGGTGGTAGAGGGAAACCACCTTGCACGATTGTGAAACCACTTTGTTGGGGGTTATAAAGGGACAAGCGCGTGCAAGACACGACATTTGTCATTTCACGCTTGATAACTTAAACGTTCCACGCACAGTTGGAAGCCAACAGAGCAATTTTTCAAGTCACATATTGCCAGGTAGGCCCTCGATTTCCTGGAAACGACTAAGTATTTTTATAAAATGGAAGAGCAAGGTGAATTGGAACTTCAAAATAGGGAATTTACCAAGTTAGAGGAAATCTTCGAAGATAGGGATGGGGATGTTTTTGATACAACTATGACCATGGGTACGGTTAGTGAAATTAAGAACAAGTTGAAAGATTTATAGAAGCAGGGGCTAGACGTACATAGGTTCAGAGGTCTCACTTTATATATTTTTGTCCAGAACAAACCCTAACATTCCTAGACTTCGTTTCTTGGTGCACCATGAACTATTCCCAAGCCAAAAGAGTCATCATGGATTCAAAAAGATAAAAAACCGTTTGTCCAGTTAGTTCCTCAGTTGTTAGAAAATATTTAGAAGTCCCACCGTCCTTTTCTCAGATCCCTAAATATTTTGCAGAAGAAAAACTGATTGAACTCTATAGACATTCTGCAGTTGAAAATAAACAAACTTTTTTATCAAAAGGCCTCAAACCTGATACCTTAATTGACAACTTACCCTTTCCTTTAGACATTACCCTGTTTAACGAAAATTCCCAGTCCGTTCTTTCATTATTTAGTCAATTTTTAGGGTTAGATGATGACAAATGTGTCTCAGAAGTCATGTTAAATCTATTGTTTAGGTTGAGTTCCCATCCATTTGAAACTAAGTCCAGTCAGTATTTTTTCCTTAAATTTGATGAATTCTTAGCTCAGAATATCCATTCTGAGCTAGTGAATTTCCGCGCAATGAGAAATTTCATATTCCAGTCATACTTGATGAAGATGTTTCTATATTCAAATGAAGAAAATTTACATTTCCCAAAAGCGGTCTTTACTTCTAAAATAGAAAACAGTGTATTCAATTATATGAATTTCATAATGTCAGAAATATATAGAACTATTTTTCAAGAAATATTGCCTAGAGTTTTACCAAAGATGAAAGATATGTTGCAGTTCATTCTAGAGAAGAAGGTAGGAGATTGTTTTTTTTTAAGGAACATACTGTTATCAGACTTTATGGTTTTGTCCACGAACCATATATCTTACCTGCCTTTTTAACCCCTAGGATTTTTGCTTTCGAGTTTATCAGACATAAACTTATTGTAGAGAATGAGCACTTCTTGAGTTTTAAAAAGGATTATGATATCAAGTTTCCTTTGAATATCGTCCCATTCATTATAAAAAATAACGCTGCTCTTCCAGTTGTAGAGGGACTTTTGTAGGTAATGAATTTAAAAAAAGCTTCAGGTATTAACTATGATCCACATCATATATTATTACAAAGAAGACAGCAGAATAAAAGCAAAGCTTTTGATCATTAGGAGGTGGAAGGGTTAGATGAAAAAGCTAATCTTTTACAGTATGATTTGGATACAAAATTTTCTGATAATTTACAATCGAATCCTTCTGCATTGGAAAAAATTTCAGTCGTGCTAGTGCCTACTCCTAGCAAAGTTGAGGTTGATAGTAAAAGGAGTCTTTCTGAAGTCATAGATATGGAGGTTGAAGAACAAGGTACAACAAAAAGACTTAAATTAGATCAGGGGAAAGAAATAGTTGCAATGAAAAGTAAGAAGGAAAAGAAAAAACAAGAAATTCAAAGTTCAGATATCCAAGTACAGAAGTACAGTTTTGCCGAAGCAAAAGAAGCTGGTAGTAGTGACAAATACCAATCCAGGACTGATTTATATATCAAGTATGGTCAAGACAAAAAGGCTTCTTCTGAGAAATCCAATAAGCTTTTTCCTAAAGTTAGAGATATATAAGATAAAGAAGTTTCTTTGAAAACTGTTAGAGATCATGCAAAGAATACTTTAAATTTGGAGGTAGCTTCTAATGAAAAGGTCACTGAGATGAATATTAACTTGCAAAAACTACCAGTTCCAAATAAAATTCATCTACACATGAAAACCAGAGAAGTGATCTACACAGATTTAATGAAGGCTACTTTGAAAATTTCGAAGTTGCAATCTACAACGAGTAGATTAGAAACCCAAATGAAGCAAGAAAAGACTGAAAATAAAGCTCACCAACAACAAATAAAGAAGTTACAGGTTGATTTAGTGGAGGTGGATAGTGAGCCCAATAAAGGACAAGCGACCAAAAAGCTTTTGACTAAAAAAGAAAGTACAATTCAATTACTAAAAAAGAAGCTTAAAATCCCAGCTACACAGTTAATCCAGGCATCTGAATTAAAAATCTTAGAACAAGAAAGATAAACTCTCTCTCAGGAGTTAAATGATTGTAAACCAAAATTGCTTAAATTCACAGAATGGAAAGTAAGTTAGGAAAAATAAAGATCTACTTTTATAGCTCAAATTAATAATTTGAAAGAGAAGCAAGCAGGTGCAGCAAAGGAAAGGGAAGGAACAAGGAAAGAGAATATAGAAACATGTACAGAGAGATTAATTCAAGCTATGTCCCAAGTCAGTCTCAAAGAAGAAGAAATTAAGGAATTGAAAGTAAAAAATCAAAAATTGAGTGAAGAAATTTAGAAAAAAGAAGAAGAGAAAAAGGAATTTGAAAATAAAAATAAGGAATTAATGGAGAAAAATGATAAATTAATTTCACAAGTTACAAGACAACTCCCATTGCAAGGTGCCAGACATTTGATCTGGGATTTGATAATAGCTGAAGCTACAAAATTCATACCATTTCTAAATTTTATGAGTAAAGAAACAATAGTAAATGAAAGTACAGAAAGCTTTACAGTCATGAAAGAGACTTTGGACAAAAAACCAAAAGAAACAACCCAAAACACAGTTGTTTTTCTCAATACTTTATCAGAGGATGATTTGAAGACGTTGATGATTAAAAGCAAAATTGCAGTTATAAATTGGCTAGAAGGATCATTGGGAAACATTACCCTGTTGAAAATGTCTAGGAAAAGGTAAACTAGATGAAACAACAGGTTAACTCTTTCAAAAAATTGTTTATAGATTTATTTAAAAAAGGACTCCCTTCATTTTGGGATGAAGAAAACAAATTAATTTCTCAAAATGATTATAAGGCTTTACTATTCCAAATTTGAATGGATCATCAGAAATTTGAAGGTATGACTCAAGTTTTAACAGGGAAGGTAATAATGGATAAGCTTGCAGCATATTTTGAGATATTGAATCAATTAACAATGGTAGGAGCAAAATTGACTCCTATATCTTATGTGGATCACATGGAAATGAAAGTCTTGGTTAAAGAGATGACAAGTTATGAAATTCCTTCCACAGAGCAATGGGAGAGAGTCGAAAAGTATGGGAAAATGAAATATAGTTTTCATCAATGAAGACACCCGTACAAACAGGAATGCTAAAGCTAGATTCGACAAAGAAAACAGAAAGATTTTCCATTTTGAATATTACGAAGACTAAAATTTTGACAAAAATAGTCTAAATTATGTAATATGTAGTTGAAGATTTCTATTTTTGGAAAACAGGCAATTAGGTTTTTGCTCAATGAGCCTTTTATGTATAAATACATGTTTTACAATGTAATCAGGGTTAATCCCATGAGAGTGAAACTTATTTTGTACTGAACCATTTTCAAAGTAATAGAAATTTTGCAGAGTCAAGCAGAACCTTCAGCAACAAAGATTCTCGTGTTATTATTTTGCAGTATGTATCTCCTTTTTCTCATGTGAATGTTGTCTCTGTTACCTATTTTCATTCTGTTTATCTTTCATACTTGAATGAGATTGTATTGGGTCAGAATTCATATTTCTATGCTCTAGTTCATGGGATTCAAGTATCCATAAAATTTTCCTCAAAAGTTAATATTGGATTCATCTTTATTTGGTGCCCAATGTTAATGGATTGTTCATTTTTCTTCTATTACCACCAGAAAGCAAGAACTTGACTGTAAAAGAATAATTATCCCGCCTTTGTGAAAAATTATATTTCTAAGACTCTATTTATCTTTAAATATTTTTTATTTTCACTCCATACCCAATGGTATCCTCATGTTTCATCAATTTACACTATTGATTTTATCTTATTTTAAATATTTTTGGCCATTGCATTCATTCATTGAGAGATCCCTCTCTGGTAGGAAAGAAGCCATCTTTCCTCCTAAATATTGGTTTGAAAAGGTTACCTTGGAACTATCCTTTCACAACCAAAGGAGAAATTCTGAGTGATAACATCGGGAATGGCCAAAACGTTTTGGTGGGGTTAGATCCCATTATTAGAGGTGTAGACTTTTGCAAGCTCTCTTATACTCTTTTAAATGCACTCAAGGGTTTTGGTATTCGTTTTGTGCATCAAGACAATAATTATGATGGTATCAACCTCTCCCTCCAAGGTTAGAAACATGCCTTAGATATTGGTATTCAGGAAGACTTAAGGGAGGAATGGTCCCTTTTCATAAAAGGATTGCAGAGATGTGGGATTTTCTAAAGGGAGATGGAGAACTCTCTGCATGGTCCTTGGATGTTGATATTGGTGAAGTAATAACTAAATTGGATTATGATGCTCTTTTTCATAATCATCCACAAGTAAGGGATAAATGGTGGCACAATTTTTTATGGAAGTGACAGTGTCCTTTGAAGTTAAAGTTGTTTTCTTGGCTTGCTTTGGAAAACAAAATTCTTGCGTGGGAAAATATTTTTAAAAGAGAAGGGACTTGCCCTAGTATTTTTCTTTTGTGCTATAAGATTGTTGAGAGCATGGATCACCTTCTAGTCCAATATGATTTTACCATTTATGTGTGGGAATAGGTAAGAAAAATATTGAGAATTACTTGAAATTGTTTTTTTGGGTCATTGGTTTCCAATTCCAACTCATGGATCGAGGATATCCCTACCCATAAGTCTTTGCCATGATTTATAAGCTTAAATATTTGGACACACATAAATAAGGTACTATTCGACAATGTTCCTTTAAATTCACGAAAGGTGGTGTTTTCTATCATTAGGTCTTACAAGGAGCGGGATGGGTCCTCTAGGTCTCCAAACCTTAGTTTTTTATCTATCCCTTTTTTCTCAGATGATGTTCCTATAGGGTACTTTGATGGAGCATCACAAGATATCCACCAGAGGAGGTGAGTTGAGATATATTTGGACTTGGAAGAAGCTCCTTTATTCAGGATGTGGATGGGTTGTGCCCCCAATTCAAACACAAGGGAGAATTATTAGCACTGTGGGACCTACTATATGTTTCTTGTCATAAACATATTTCTTATTTGTATGTGGCAGGTAGGTGACTAAAAGGTCATAATTGATTGGGATTTAAAAAATGTAGTTTGTAGGTTTCACTTTTGGAATGGTGGAAGTTTCAGATTAGATTGTTACATGAGTCTTTAACAAAGATTTATTTTATGCACATTTATAGAGAATATAATAGGGAGGCATACGATTTGTCGAAGAAGTATTTATCATGTCCGAAGGGATTTATCCACATAAAAGAACTTGTGTAGGGTAGAGTTACTGGTATATATTCTATGCAGATTTTATGAGGTCAGGGATCATGAGTTTTTGTGGAACTGAATTTTTGTTCTCTTTTTTTCATAGTTATGAAGAAGGAATGTATTTGTAATTATGTAATATTTATGCTTCATAGTTGTAGTCCTTGTTATTAGAAGACAATTTAGGTTCAGATAAGACCAGAGCATGTGCATAGTGAAGTAAACTCGAAATTGTATGAATACCTTGATTCATAGTGAATATCAACTATCATTTTTTTCTTGGTGAAAAAAAGGTGCAAGACAACATCTAGAATGTTACATGTGTAGATTATATCTTAGACTCTATTAAAAAACTAAAATGCATGTTTTAAACTTACCAATTTAAAAAAAAATAAGATGTAGGTTTAAAAAAAAATCATAAAAGAATAATATGTTGATTTTATTATGCATTTTAAATTTACATTTTATAAAAGGGCTTAAAAAATAAAACAAGCATATATCCATCTTAAATCCAAATCTACCAAACATGTAGAAGGATCCAATTTTGAATGCAATGAAGTAGTTCATTCTATGAGTAGCCAAACACCTACAAGGATAAAATTTTGAATGCAATGGAGTAGTTCATGCTCCAAGTGGCCAGGTGCTCTACAACCAACAACCCAGTATGGGGCAAATGTTTTAATGTTAACAAATTACAATAAATAAATAAATAAATAAAAATTAGATGTCGACCTAGACAAAACAAATTAAATTAGAAAAGAGTCGTATGTTGGCCCTATTATCCAAAATTTTACAAAATCCATAAACAATAAAGACAACCATATACCCATCTTAAATTCGGATCTACCAAACGCCGTGGGGGATCAAATTTGAAATGCACTTACAAAAATTTCAGGTAAAAATTTACACTTCAATAAATTTGATCCCTCTCAGTAGATGTTGTAGGAGCATAGAGGGTGTCCATCAGAATGTCTAAATAAATTGCAACTATTAGATCAGTTTGGGAGAAGTCACAAAGTAGGATTGAATCTATTAGCGTCAGGCATCAAAATTGGTGTTTCGAAGATCCAAGTGAGGTTGGGACAATGTTGCATTAGCGAAACCATAGCGGAGGTAGTGTTTTAGAGCTACGTAAAAGAGTTATCAAAGAAATGATCAATAGCCTAGAGTCAATAGTGCGTCGACGAACATGTGTCCGGGTATCATATTGGCATTATGAGACAGGGGCATTAGAGGAAGGTCCGATGAAGGAGTCACAATGGGACATGTACACCAACGTCGAAGGTTACACATCGGAGTTGCAAAAAGGTGGAGAATATAGAAGGGCCGAAAGGAGAGGTCTCACAGACTAGTCAAAGCCAACATTTTGAAGAAGGATCAGTGGAATATAAATGGACATAGTAAACTATAGAGGTATGATAGAGAAACATTGATGGACCAACATCAATTAAAATTCACGATGAAGAACAAATAGGCCAAAGGTGGAGACCATTAAAGAGGATTTATAGTAGATGGGGCCGAATTTAATAGCAAATCCAAGAAATCATTCCATCATACAATTTGGAGGTTAGGATTGAAGAACCCAACATATAGTTGGATTTCTCATTTAATATAAAAGACTAGGATTTAATAAGCAATGTACGCAAAGCTTGGGAATGTTTCTAGTTGAGGTGGTGGAAGAATTCTCTAGAAAAGAAGGGATAAAGAAAAGAAAATGATTATCTCTAGGAAGAGCCATCACATAGAGGTAGAGAACATGAGAAGCCACTAGACAACCAATTGAACAAAAGAAAGAAAACATAGTTGAAATCTATAATTGAACACTTTGTGTTGTAAGCCACCTGAGACTAAGACTAGGGTTATAGTTCTTGTATGCATATTGCATGTTTTTTTTTAAGTTAATGAATTGATAGAAAAGTTGAGAGACCTATGTTGCTTGTTGTATATTGTGTTTCATGTGTGTGGTTTTCCATTTTCATTTTTTTGTGTGCATTTTGATCAACATGGCTTGTACCGGTAGGCCACTTATGTCAAAGTGGTATCAAAGTAGGATTCTCCTACAACTGAAAAATTCCAACTAGAGGGGAGTGCTAGGTAGAATTGTTCTAGAGGAACTATACTTCCAATAGTAAAAATTATTAGGTAGAATTGTAAGTAAAGAAATTATGGCTGGAAGAAAAGTACCTATTTGAGGAAAGGATGGATGGTAGCATGGAGGTACTACAATTGGTGAAGTTAGACTTGATGAAATAGCCTGGATGATAAGAGCCAGGAAAGAACAGATGGAATCCATTTAGACTATACAAAGGAGAGGAGTTGCGTTGAGACTGATAATATTAGCAATGAATAAAATGAAGTTGAACAACCCCAAGAAGAGGGTGAAGCAGCTGAATACACCAGGGAACAAATTATACCTAGCAGAATTAAGAGGGAAACCTAAGATGGAGGTAGTTACATACTTTGGAAGTTTGGATCTAGAATATTTGATTGATTGGATAGGGAAATAGAAAAATTCTTTGATATGGAGAAAATTGAGGACCCTAATAGGGTAAAGATGGCTTGCCTAAAGTTAAAAGGTCATGCATCCTTATGGTGGAATTTTGTACAGTTGGACATAATGAAGAAAGGAAAGGATACAATTAAGAGGTGGTATAGAATGGTGGCTAACCTCAAGGATAAATTTCTTCATGTTGATTACATTCTAAATTTATACAAAAAATTACAGAATTTGAAGCAAAATGAGATGATTGTGAAGGAATACAATGAATATTCTACAAACTATCCATCATATCTAGACATAGCGATGAAGGAGAGGAAGTTGTACCAAGATACATTAATGTCTTGAAGTATGCTATTTATGATGAGTAGGGTGTTATGAGGATTAACAAAGATGGAGAGGCCTATCAGTTGTCCCTAAAGGAAGAAGATAATATATTAAGAAGGAACCCCAATAATAGAGGAAAGGAAACCATTAGGCATAGAGGAAGAACCACATCTAGCAGAGGATAGAGTAGTGTGACAAAGAAGGAAGAAGGAAGTACCTTTGGTAATCAAAACTAGAGCCAATGGATCCTGCAAAGGTAGAGGAAACACTAGTGTCCATGGAAATTCTAGAGGTGGGGGAATATGCATACCTGTTGTGGTTTTCTACAAGTGTTACACACTTGGACACAAGGAATATGAATGCCTTGAAAGCTTGTATACTACAAGGAAACATGAGAGTAGAACACATGTCACTAAGGGAGCCGAAGGTACTACTGGTTGGGAAAATGGAGATAGTGTTGATGAAGTCTAATCGGACACTGGAGGAAACTTGATGACTAGGAAAACACTACGGAATCTTGCTAACTAGCCAAAGGAGGAACCTAACTAGAGGAAATCAATTTTCAAGACCATGTACAAAATTGGAGATAAATGTTGTTCTCTAATTCTAGGTGGAGGGAGAACAAAGAATTTGGTCTCTAGTAAGGTTTTAGAGAAGGCCACACCCACTGATCCACATCACAGTTGGCATTTGTTGTCGGATGCTAACTTCAACACATTCTTGACTAGTCTTCACGGTTGATACAGCTTCGACAAGTTTCGACGCAACAGGACTTCGACAACTTCAGCACTTCGACATGACATACTGCAACATGTTTTGCACCTTCGACATGTTCAGTGACCTCACAGTTCGCGACATCGACTAACAACGTTGACATGTGACCAGCGACTGTTGAACCTCGACAGACTGTCGTTCTGTTTTCTAGTCGACTGTAATGGTTGAACAGTTGAACCGCTTTAACTTCTCATTAACGGGCAGGCACCCAAGTGTCTTAGATTTCTATATAAGCATGTAAATTATTGTAACATACATCGGATCTTTAGCTGATCTTAATCTTAATCAATCTAGAGCAGTTCACATTCCTGCATATTGTCTGTGTGTATTTGTGTTATCTGTATTGCGTAATACTGCTTTTGCTCATTCTGTTTATTAAGCTTCTGCCATAATAGAGCCGACTCATTCAGTCGAACTATTGTCCCCCTCGTGCTTCCTGGACACGATACGGATCATTGGTATCGTGTCTAGGAAGCACGAGGGGGACAACAGTTCGACTGAATGAGTCGGCTCTGTTATGGAGGAAGATTAATAAATAGAATGAGCAAAAGCAGGATTACGCAATACAGATAACACAAATACACACAGACAATATGCAGGAATGTGAACTGCTCTAGATTGATCAATATAAAGATCAACTAAAGATCCGATGTATGTTCCAATAATTTACATGATTATATAGAAATATGAGACACTTGGGTGCCTGCCTGTTACATTCAGTTACAAATGAGAAGTTAAAGCGGTTCAACTGTTCAACCGTTACAGTCGACTGGAAGACAGAAAGACAGTCTGTCGAGGTTCGACAGTTGCTGGTCGCATGGCGACGTTGTATGTCAATGTCGTGAACTGTGAGGTCGATGAACATGTCGAAGGTGCGAAACATGTCACAATATGTCATGTCGAAGTGCTGAAGTTGTCGAAGTCCTGTTGCATCGAAACTTGTCGAAGTTGTATCAACCGCGAAGACTAGTCAAGAATGTGTCGAAGTTAGCATCCGACAACAAATGCCAACTGTGATGTGGATCAGACCTCCTTCCTTAAGAAACAATGGACCCCATTGTTTGCTTGCGAAGGTGAGGGAACTTTTCAATCACTTCAGTAGCAGAGTACCACTTTCCTTTGAGATGGGATCTGGCCAGCTTTGGAAACCTGAAACAAGGGAATTGTGTTCGTCGTTGTAAAGTGTACCCGTCATCCCACAATGATGTCGCAAGGGAGAGGCTCCTGAATATATGGATTGATGTCTGCGGGATCTGCTGTTGAGAAATTATTCTGTTCCAACAAGGGTGCATGGTATGGTCGAAGTAGATCCACATTAAAGTCTGGCTACATCTTAAGAAGGAGCACTTCACAGGTCCTTTCAAGAAGTTAAAACCTTTGCGATATGGTCCATACAGTATTCTTCGATAAACTGGAGAGAACGATTTCCAGCTCGACATTCCTCCTTGCCTGGGTCTACATCCAGTCTTTAATGTGGATCTACTTTGACCATACCATGCACCCTTGTTGTGTAACATCCCAAAATTTTAATAACAACATTAATTATGAAAATAATAATTGCGGAAATAATAATTGAGATTACGACAACATTAGTTGTACAGTTGTTAATACTAAACATACTTTATTTCTGTTTTAGCAGCAATAAGATAAAGACAGTTTTAACACATAATTAGTAAACATGATTATGATGACAATGAAATAAACAGATTGGGAATAAGATGCGACATTTTCTCTTTTGCAAAGATACTGATAGTTTGACTTTGCTGCATAAGAGTGTCCTACGAGGTACCCTGGAGCTTACTTAGCTAGAACGCTAAAGCTTATTGAATGTTCTATGTGCAGACGACAGGTAAGAAGTTTCATGGCTACGTGTAAAGTTCAAATTCAACGTCGTAATTAAATAAAATGTTATAAATTCTGTTGTGACTCACCAAAAGTGTACAGGTATGGATTTCATAGCTATAATTACTGTTTTAAGATGTTGTGTGATGACTCCACAATGTTTGGAACAGAATCCTCTATGTACGTCATCATGCTGAAAGTCTTGTGTTGTAATTCTTGTTGTTGTTATAGTCGGCTTCATCGTCGTCTTAACATAATAAATACTTGTAAATTATTAGTGTCGTGATTATATTACTAAACGTCAAAAGTATTGTAATAAGAGTCAAAGTATGGAGTTTAAGACTAAAGCATGGTTTAATACAAACATTGGCCTTGTTACCAAATCAAAGTGTAAACTCCTACATTAAAATGACCTTTGATAAAGGGATAAAAGAACTTATGGTTGTTCTACTAACCATATAATTTTTGTAATAGACATCCTATATAGTAAATTATAAGGGTAACTATTCTCACTATATACTTATATATGAAAGTTTGTAGTATTCAAATGTTATGAAAAAGAAATATTATAATTGTCCTATATAATGGTTCACAATATCGACGTAACATGGAATTTGGTTTTAATATATATGGCTTAGACTTAAGCCTTGACATTTTAATTCGAGATTATAAAGTTAGCACTTATACCTACTATGCAAACAATACAATAACGTTATTGAATTTATGAATAACCATTGGAACTAAACGTGATCTCGATGGTACTAACATGATTTAATGTTGACAGGGTTCGAGTGCTGGTTCATTAATGTGATAAGAACGTTGAGCTACTAGG
This sequence comes from Larix kaempferi, assembly GCA_027924585.1. NCBI lineage: Eukaryota > Viridiplantae > Streptophyta > Pinopsida > Pinales > Pinaceae > Larix > Larix kaempferi. The sequence goes on along the minus strand of BSBM01000632.1, from coordinate 24,197,125 downwards.
AGATTGTCCTTCGATCCTGCATTGAAGACTTGACGTGAAAACTCCTGGTGACAAGGATCAATGCCATTCCACGTATGGTGATAACGCTGTAATAGTGAAATTTGAGGCCACTGTGTAATGGCTGTAAGTGATATTCCTCCGAGATGGAATGTAACACGATCCAATGTGATCCATCGTGGCAAAACCATGCATGTGAAGTGATAGTGCATTAAATGCAAGGGTTGTTCGACCCAATGCAACCTCGTTGGCACACCTGCGAATCGTTGATTGTGATGAGTTTGGGCCGTTCGATTGAAACCCTAACAACTGTCGTTGATTTTGGTTTAAGAATTTGAAATGTTGTTCATTGTTTCTATTGTTGTTCGGTCTATATGGCCGATAGGCTGCTGAAATTTCGAGGGTTAGCAAAGTTACAGGAGGTCTCGACCTCGAGTCCTGTAGATAGGTTTGGAGTTGCAGGTTTTACTCCTTTGTAATGGCGTTGTATTGAAAGTCTGGTTCTCTGGTTCATGTATTCGTCGAGTTGATAGTTTTTAGAAAATTTTCATTTTAGAAAGAGTGAAAGATACACCCAGGTGAGCATGGTCAAAGGGTTTTCCTGTCTCGTCTACCAGCGTGGAAAGCCATCGTCTAAATGGTGAAAGTGGAATGCTTTGGTACCTATAGCAAGGTAAAATTTTCTTTTACGAATAGTGATTGCTTTAATGTATTTCGTCTTTCAGTTTGAAAGGGTGTCAGTCGTCTAAATCTAAGCCATCATTTTTGTTAGTTGCAGGTTGAAAGGAAGAAAATTGAGCAAGGGTTTTGCAAAGTCGGCGAGCTTTCATTCTGGTAAGATCCGGGTCTTCCAAACCCTCATAGGTGCTCTGTGACTGTGGTTGATGGTGTTTCAAAGGTTGTGTACCTGGTCCTACCATGAATCATCGTGGTTGTTATTTGAAGAACTTCGAAGCACTATTTAAAAATCAAGTGTTGTTTGTTGTTGCGACTCTCGTTTGATTATGTAAAACCTTAATACTTGTCTCCGTCAATATCGAAGTTGTGAATCTCGTCTGTACAGTGGGTTCTATGGACTCGTTTGAAATGTTGGGATTGGAAAATAACCCTGTACAATTTATGTTTTGGCAAACATGTAGTAACTCTCGTTTCTGAGCATATCCTCTTCGTTTTCTTGAAGTTGGAACTTTGTAATGGTATTATCGATTTAGCCACGACCTGTTTTGTTTAAGTTATAAGAATGATACAAGGAGCCGAGGCTCGTTTGACCTATGAATAAAACTCTGCTTCTCGAAAATGATAAACTATTGTTTGTATCTAGTGTTAAATGGTTTGGTTTCTAAGTTATTAGTTATATCTGTTGCACTTGTTTCAAAGATTACGAAACTATAATATTTGTGGCAACGATAGAATAGGTCTTGTTTTTGTTGTATGAAGAAAGGTAACGGGCTATGCCCAGATTGACGACTCTCGTCGTTTGTAAGCAATGTATCAATCTGGAACTAATGAACAAGAAATATAGTTCGGGTCTATGTTAATCGTTTGTAAGATGTGGGTTGCTATCGTAAATCTTTTGAGCATAGGGTTTATGTACTCTGTCGTAGTCGAACACTTTGTAAAAAATGTAAATCTGAAATGATTTGTCTTTTCGTTTGTATGATGGAAGAAGATCAGGGTTGTACCCTAGTTTGATTTTTGTTTGGAAATCGACACTTACAGTTTAGAAAAAGCTAAATAAAAAATAGAATGACTGATGAAAAGAAATGTTTCCATTATCTGATTGTTTTAAATAAATAAAGACAATGATTATAGCAGGAATGAAAACAATGTATGTGTGTGGATGTGAAGACTGTGTAAGATGACTGAAATTTGTGACTTATGATCATAGCTAGCATTTCTAGTTATTACAACAATAATATTTATTTTCTAAGTATATTGTACAGAACTTTCAAATGTATTGATTTCCTATGTAAAAGATAGAGGTAATAAAACACAATGTAATTGTACAGTCAATAACTATATTTATTTTTCATGAAAACAATAGAGTCTCCTCTATACCGTAATAAGTACTGTAAATTAATTACTACTGTTAGTTATAGGGAAGAAATGAAAACATAATTCAATCACTGCACTTGTCTATTCGACTCAACGGCATTTTCCTATCTTCTAATCTATTCTTAATTTGCGTATCTATACTAGAGTACGATGCACAAACAACATGTGGAAAAATATAGATATTGGTTTATCGATTCCAATTCATCATTAAACTTTAACATTCAGAATTTAAACAAATCTAGAATTAAATTCCTTTTCGAAACAGAAAACCAAAAAATACTAACTATACAGAAACAAAATTACTAATTGAGAGTAAGTAGAAAATTTGTAGAACCTGGGGAAATTTGTAGGGCAACAAACAACCCAAGAAGACTGTTCCACCCAACCAATTCCTGAAAACATTCAACTACTGCCTTAGGACCCTCGAGCCTGTTCACTTAACCACCAGGAGGAAGAAAATCTAGGAATTAGGATCTCCACTTGCAGTAGCACTAACTGTCGTATCTTCAAGAACTAGCAGTCTAATAAAACTGCACCAGCATCTCTGGTTCTTCACAGCAATATGCAGACTTATGATTGCACTCACAACTAGCCTCCCTATTCGAATCTCTTAGTGATCACCTGATGCACATGAGGAAAATAATCTGCAGAAATATTGATTAAGAGTTGCCTGCTCAATTCGAATTTGCCTTTTGTAGGCCGCTTAGGCCTTTTCAGATGTTACTGGGTCATTAAATGAGCTACCTGCTCACTCCCTCCACCTGGGGGATAATGCCACATTTTTAGGGGTAGTTGTCCCATAGCCAACAGCTAGTGGTGTGATGCAATTACTGCCATCTGTCCCATACCTTCCAACAGCTTCCATTCCTCCTAGTGGGTCAGTGAACACGCATTTAACAGTCCCCTTGGGTGTTTGTCTCCTAATTAATTTATTTAAATAATAATATTCAGTAATTACATTCATCCTTGATCCAAAATGATCATAATTACAAAACTTTGTAATTAAATTTAACATAAACTATTTTGCAAATAAAATAATAATTTTCAGAAATTTGGGTAGGTGACATACACCCCCCCTTAAGTCTCAACATCGTCCTCGATGTTGGCTAATCACTACTTGAGTGTTCCTGAAACAGAGTTGGGTATGATGCCTGCATACTACTCTCCAACTCCCAGGTTGCCTCTTCTGGGCTAAGGTGCTTCCATTGCACCTTCACTTTTCCAATGCTACGATTCCGGAGAATAGTTTCTCTCCTTCCGAGGATACAATCCGGTTCCACCGGAAAATCTCCGTCTTGTCCCACCTGTACATCATTCCAGTTTACAACATGAGTAGTATCGTGCACATATTTCTTTAAAAATGATATATGAAAAACATTATGTATTTTTAAATTTGGTGGCAATGCTAGTTGGTATGCCACTGCTCCAACCTTAGACAATATTTCAAAAGGACCACAATACCTGGGTGCCAACTTGGCACAGCTCCCCAATTTCAGGGAACTCTTTTTCGGTCTTACCTTGAGGAATACATGTTCACCAACCTGGAACTCTTTATGAATTCTTTTTGAATCTGCTTGACTCTTTTGCCTATCTTGGGCAACTTTTAAATGTCCTTGCACCTGTTTCACAATTAGTTCTAACTCCTGCAATAATTCAGGTCCTAAAACAACTCTATTTACTAGATCATTCCACGAAACAAGTGTATTACCTTTCCTACCATAAAGAATTTCAAAAGGACTAAGTCTGGCCGATGCATGATAATGATTATTATAAGCAAATTCTGCTAAGTGCAAGTAGTCTTCCCACTTACCAGGCTGATCCTTAACATACATTCTTAATAAATCTTCTAAAAATTGATTTACCCTTTCTGTCTGACCATCCATCTGTGGATGAAATGCTGTAATGAAATTTAAAGTTGTGTTCAACCCCTTAAACAGTGACCTCCAGAAGTTTCCTGTAAACTTCGAGTCACGATCTGAAATTATTACTTTCGGTATTCCATGTAGTCTAAAAATCTGTTTCATAAAGATCTCTGCAATATCTGGAGCTTTATGGGTAGTCTTTACGGGTATGAAATGTGCTGCCTTGCTAAGTTTGTCCACTACCACCATGATAGAATCACGTTGTTTCTGATTTTTAGGTAATCCAGTAATAAAATCTATGCTGATCACTTCCCATTTCCAACTTGGTATCGGTAACAGTTGCAACAATCCAGTAGGATGTTGGTGTTCAACCTTCACTTTTTGACAATCCAAACATTTAGCTATGTACTATGCTACTTCATCCTTCATTCTGGGCCAATAGTACTCTTTTCTCAACATAGTAATGGTCTTTTGATAACCTGGATGACCAGAATAGTGACTTTTATGCATCTCATTTAATATCAGAAATTTTATTTCTGGTATGTCTGGTACATACAATCTGTTTTTAAACAGTAATAAACCGTTTTCCTTCATGTTGCAATCTGCCATACAATTTTCAGAACTGTTGTTTGCTGTCCTTTCCTTCATTTTTCTGTATTCTTCATCTGTTTCACTCTTTTCCAAAATCTGATTTTCCAAATCAGTTGAATAAGTACCGATTGCTGAAATGAAATTTAGTTTTGCCTTGCGACTCAAGGCATCTGCAACCTTGTTCTCCTTCCCTTTAATATGCTGAATTTTGAAATCATACTCACTTAAGAACGTCAGCCATCTAGCTTGTCTAACGTTCAAGTTTGTCTGATCTAATAAATATTTCAGACCCATGTTATCTGTCAATAATGTAAATTTCCTGCCAGTAAGGAGGTGACGCCACATTTTTAAGGCACGAATAAATGCCAATAACTCTAAATCATAGGTAGAGTAGTTCTTTTCATGTACTTTAAGATTTCTAGATTCATATGCCACCACATGCCCTTCCTGTGTCAGGACTCCACCAAGTCCGTCATTGCATGCATCTGTACAAACTACAAAATCCTTGTTGGGGTCTGCTATCCTCAAGATAGGTGCAGTCGTCAATAATTCCTTTAATTTCTTAAAACTGTCAGAACATTTCTGATCCCAAACAAATTTCTTCCCTTTCTTCTACAAGGAAGTTATGGGGTTGGCAATTTTTGAAAAATTCTCTATAAACTTTCTGTAATGCCCAGTAATGCCCATAAATGATCTTACATCCGACACACCTTTAGGAACCAGCCAGTCATTAATGGCCCTTATCTTGTCGGGGTCAACCGAGATTCCTTCTGCTGAAATTATGTGTCCTAGATACTGAATTTTGTCTTTGTGGAAATCACACTTACTAAACTTGGCGTATAGTTGATGATATCTTAAAACTTGTAGTATAATCCGTAAATGTTCATCATGCTCTTCTTTGATTTTTGAGTACATTAAAATGTCGTCTATAAACACAACATCAAACTTGTCTAAGTATTTATGTAGAATATTGTTCATCAGACACATAAATACAGTAGGGGCATTAGTCAAGCCAAATGGCATGACTACAAACTTGTAATGTCCATACCGAGTTCGGAAAGCTGTCTTGAAAATATCTTCATCCTTAACCCGTACTTGATGATATCCTGATCTTAGATCAATCTTCGAAAATATTTTTGCTCCACACAACTGATCAAATAGATCATCTATGCGGGGCAATGGATACCTATTCTTGATCGTCATCTTATTAAGTTGGCGATAATCTATGCACAGTCTTAAGGTTCCATCTTTTTCATTAACAAAGTTGATAGGTGCTCCCCAAGGAGATACACTGGGTCTAGTATACTTCTTGTCAATAAGTTCCTTCAACTTTGATTTTAATTCATTTAACTCCAGTATGTTCATTCTGTACGGAGCTTTAGAGTTTGGTACTGCTCCTGGTATTAACTCTATGGTAAAATATAAATCTATTTTGGGTGGTAATTTTGGAATCTCCTCAGGAAATACATCCTTAAAATCCTTTAGGACAGGTATGTCCTCTAATTTCAGTTTGTCCTCTTTATCCATAAACTCATCATTTACCACGTTTACTGCAAACATTTGGCATCCTTTCCTAACTTCCCTCTTAACTTGCATGGCTGAAATCTGTCTAAGGGTTACCTTCCTTGGGATGCCTTTTATTTCTACTGTTCTCCCTTCGTCATTTAAGCATGTAAAACTTTTTCCATAACAATTCACGATGACATGATGGGATTCTAACCAGTCCATCGCAACTATAATATCATAAGAACCTAAAGGTAAAATATTCAACTTGATTTGTGTTTGTAAATGATTCATGGACAAGACACAGTTTTCCATAAAATCTGATACTTTTCTCTTTGTTCCAGTTGCTAGTCTAACTTTTACTAAACTTTTCAGTTTTCAATTTAAGACTTTCCACAATGTCTGGTGATATATAACTTAAGCTAGCACCTGGATCAATTAAAATAGTAACAGGATGATCATGTATCATACCTTCAATATCTACCATGGAGATTTGATGATCTGCTTGCTTGTTGTCGAGTGATGCATTGATTCTGGGCATTTCCCTTGCCACATCTCCCATCGTAGGTTCAGCCTGTATAGAGTTGATGTTGTTTGCTTTCCGCTTCCTCAAGGGACATTCTGATGCGTAATGAGGACCTTGGCATTCAAAACATTTGATAGGTGCCTTTGGCTCACTGGTCTTGGCATTATTAGGTGCATTTCTGGGTGCTGTAGAATTCTGCTGTGAATTGTTTCCTTGATAATTCCGATTCTGAAAATTTTTCCTTTGAAATCCAGAATTTCCACTGAATTTGAAAATTTTCTTTTTCTACTCAAAATTGTTGGGCTTATGATTTTTCTAGTTTGACATTCCTTCTCTTTTCCGATTTGTGTCATAACAGAAAACTGCCTTTCTCATAGCCTCTTCCAAGGTTTTAGGACTGTCGTACTCGATTCTGTCCTTAATATTGAAACATAAACAACTCAAGTACCTTTGAATTTTCGGTTTCTCTTCAATGAGGTATGGTACATATCTTAGTAAGTTGAGAAACTTACTATTCATTTCCTTCATGTTCATACCTCCCATCTTCAAATCGTAGAACTCTTTGGATTTTTCTTCATAGTACTATTCAGACAAGTACTTCTTCTTAAAATATCGTTTAAAAATACTCCAGCTTACATCTTTATCTTTGATGCCCTTTACTCTTTTGATGTCCTGCCACCAAATATCCGCTTTTCCGGTCAAGTTATATATAGCCATTTTTGCCTTTAAAGACTCTAAATAGTTATAAATCTGGAAGTATTTCTTCATACTGGACAGCCAAGCTTCAACTGTCTCTCCCTTCTCAGTTTCTCCATTGAAAGTTGGAGGTCTAATCTTTTTTAACTCCCCAGAAATATGCTCATATTGCTTTTGATTTTTCTTTCTGGGTTTGAAATCTCCTTCACTGCTATCACTGGTGTAGTTACGTTTCTTTCTGCGTGTTTCAATAGCATCTCCTGATGAGGTTGAACTGTCGTTCACCTTGCTGATTTTCATTTTCTTTTTTTTATCAGCATGAGGCAGATCCTCAACTTTGGAAATATCTTCATTATCTTTCTCTTGTTCCTCAGTTTGACTCTGTTCAAACAACACTTGGTTTAATTGCTCTTGTGCTTGCAGAATCCTTTCATTGTCTTGTTTCACTGATCTGATTTCTGCTTTTAAGTAATGAAAGGCACGTAACAGTTCTGTTGAACTTTTATTTAGTTCATCGTGACCTTCTACTACATAGTGTTGTCCCGAACTATGACTGTTTGGCTGAAATCTGTCATCTAATTGTTCAGCTGAGTTCTCCATACCTGTAACTGAAAATGATTTTTGTATAACATAATAATTAAAATTTCAAATTAGTACAATTTTCTACTGTATAATATTTTCTATTGCGTGTGTTTGGACCTCTTTCAGGCCTAGTGTTCAAATCTGAGCTCTGATACCACATGTAACATCCCAAAATTTTCATAAAATTTTAAAATTTTTAATAACAACATTAATTATGAAAATAATAATTGAGATTACGACAACATTAGTTGTACAGTTGTTAATACTAAACATACTTTACTTCTGTTTTAGCAGCAATAAGATAAAGACAGTTTTAACACATAATTAGTAAACATGATTATGATGACAATGAAATAAACAGATTGGGAATAAGATGCGACATTTTCTCTTTTGCAAAGATACTGACAGTTTGACTTTGCTGCATAAGGGTGTCCTACGAGGTACCCTGGAGCTTACTTAGCTGGAACGCTAAAGCTTATTGAATGTTCTATGTGCAGACGACAGGTAAGAAGTTTCATGGCTACGTGTAAAGTTCAAATTCAACATCGTAATTAAATAAAATGTTATAAATTCTGTTGCGACTCACCAAAAGTGTAAAGGTATGGATTTCATAGCTATAATTATTGTTTTAAGATGTTGTCTGACGACTCCACAATGTTTAGAACAGAATCCTCTATGTACGTCATCATGCTGAAAGTCTTGTGTTGTAATTCTTGTTGTTGTTATAGCCGGCTTCGTTGTCGTCTTAAGATAATAAATACTTGTAAAGCATTAGTGTCGTGATTATATTACTAAACGTCAAAAGTATTGTAATAAGAGTCAAAGTATGGAGTTTAAGACTAAAGCATGGTTTAATACAAACATTGGACTTGTTACCAAATCAAAGTGTAAACTCCTACATTAAAATGACCTTTGATAAAGGGATAAAAGAACTTATGGTTATTCTACTAACCATATAATTTTTGTAATAGACATCCTATATAGTAAATTATAAGGATAACTATTCTCACTATATATTTATATATGAAAGTTTGTAGTATTCAAATGTTATGAAAAAGCAATATTATAATTGTCCTATATAATGGTTCACAATATCGACATAACATGGAATTTGGTTTTAAGATATATGGTTTAGACTTAATCCTTGACATTTTAATTCAAGATTATAAAGTTAGCACTTATACCTACTATGCAAACAATACAATAACGTTATTGAATTTATGAATAACCATTGGAACTAAACGTGATCTCGATGGTAATGACATGATTCAATGTTGATAGGGTTCGAGTGCTGGTTCATTAATGTGATAAGAACGTTGAGATACCAGGAGATTGTCCTTCCATCCTACATTGAAGACTTGACGTGAAAACTCCCGGTGACAAGGATCAATGCCATTCCACATATGGTGATAGCGCTGTAATAGTGAAATTTGAGGCCACAGTGTAATGGTTGTAAGTGATATTCCTCCGAACTGGAATGTAACACGATCCAATGTGATCCATCGTGGAAAAAAAATGCATGTGAAGTGATAGTTCATTAAATGCAAGGGTTGTTCGACCCAATGCAACCTCGCTGGCACACCTGCGAATCATTGATTGTGATGAGTTTGGGCCCTTCGATTGAAACCCTAACAACTGTCGTTGATTTTGGTTTAAGAATTTGAAATGTTGTTCATTGTTTCTATTGTTGTTCGGTCTATATGGCCAACAGGCTGCTGAAATTTCGAGGGTTAGCAAAGTTACAGGAGGTCTCGACCTCGAGTCCTGTAGATAGGTTTGGAGTTGCAGGTTTTACTCCTTTGTAATGACGTTGTATTGAAATTCTGGTTCTTTGGTTCACGTATTCGTCGAGTTGATAGTTTTTAGAAATTTTTCGGTTTAGAAAGAGTGAAAGATACACCCAGGTGACAATGGCCTAAGGGTTTTCTTGTCTCGTCTACTAGCGTGGAAAGCCATCGTCTAAATGGTGAAAGTGGAATGCTTTGGTAGCTACAGCAAGGTAAAATTTTCTTTTACGAACAGTGTTTCCTTTAATATATTTCATCTTTTAGTTTGAAAGGGTGTCAGTCGTCTAAATCTAAGCCATCGTTTTTGTGAGTTGCAGGTTGAGAGGAAGGAAATCGAGCAAGGGTTTTGCAAAGTCGGCGAGCTTTCATTCTGGTAAGCTCCAGGTCTTCCAAACCCTCGTAGGTGCTCTGTGACTATGGTTGATGGTGTTTCAAAGGTTGTGTAGCTGGTCCTGCTGTGACTCATCGTGGTTGTTATTTGAAGAACTTCGAAGCACTGTTTAAAAATCAAGTGTTGTTTGTTGCTACGACTCTCGTTTGATTATGTAAAACCTTAATACTTATCTCCGTCAATCTGGGAGTTGTGAAAATCGTCTGTACAGTGGGTTCTATGGACTCATTTCAAATGTTGGGCTTGGCAAATAACCTTGTAAAATTTATGTTTTGGAAAACATGTAGTAACTCTCGTTTCTGAGCATATCCTCTTCGTTTTCTTGAAGTTGGAACTTTGTAATGGTATTAGCCATTTAGCCACGAACTATTTTGTTTAAGTTATAAGAATGATACAAGGAGTCGAGGCTCGTTTGACCTATGAATAAAACTCTGCTTCTCGAAAATGATAAACTATTGTTTGTATCCAGTGTTAAATGGTTTGGTTTCTAAGTAATTAGTTATATCTGTTGCACTTGTTTCAAAGATTACGAAACTGTAATATTTGTGGCAACGATAGAATAGGTGTTGTTTTTGTTGTATGAAGAAAGGTAATAGGCTATGCCCAGATTGACGACTCTTGTCGTTTGTAAGCAATGTATCAATCTGGAACTAATGAACAAGAAATATAGGTCGGGTCTATGTGAATCATTTGTAAGATGTGGGTTGCTATCGTAAATCTTTTGAGCATAGGGTTTATGTACTCTGTCGTAGTTGAACACTTTGTAAAAAATGTAAATCTGAAATGATTTGTCTTTTCGTTTGTATGATGGAAGAAGATCAGTTGTACCGTAGTTTGATTTTTGTTTGGAAATTGACACTTACAGTTTAGAAAAAGCTAAATAAAAAATAGAATGACTGATGAAAAGAAATGTTTCCATTATCTGATTGTTTTAAATAAATAAAGACAATGATTATAGCAGGAATGAAAACAATGTATGTATGTGGATGTGAAGACTGTGTAAGATGACTGAAATTTGTGACTTATGATCATAGCTAGCATTTCTAGTTATTACAACAATAATATTTATTTTCTAAGTATATTGTACAGAACTTTTAAATGTATTGATTTCCTATGTAAAAGATAGAGGTAATAAAACACAATGTAATTGTATAGTCAATAACTATATTTATTTTTCATGAAAACAATAGAGTCTCCTCTATACTGTAAATTAATTACTACTGTTAGTTATAGGGCAGAAAGTAAAACATAATTCAATCACTGCACTTGTCTATTCGAATCAATGGCATTTGCCTATCTTCTAATCTATTCTTAATTTGTGTATCTATACTAGAGTACGATGCACAAACAGCATGTGGAAAAATATAGATATTGGTTTGTCGATTCCAATTCATCATTAAACTTTAACATTCAGAATTTAAACAAATCTAGAATTAAATTCCTTTTCGAAACAGAAAACCAAAAAATACTAACTATACAGAAACATAATTACTAGCTGAGATTAAGTAGAAAATTTGTAGAACCTAGGTAAATCTGTAGGGCAACAAACAGCCCAAGAAGACTGTTCCACCCAACCAATTCCTGAAAACAGTCATGTACTGCCTTAGGACCCCCGAGCCTGTTCACTGAACCACCAGGAGGAAGAAACTCTAGGAATTAGGATCTCCACTTGCAGTAGCAGTAACTGTCGTATCTGCAAGTACTAGCAGTCTAATAAAACTACACCAGCATCTTTGGTTCTTCTCAGCAATATGCAGAATTATGATTGCACTCACAACTAGCCTCCCTATTCGAATCTCTCAGTGATCACCTGATGCACATGAGGAAAATATTCTGCAGAAATATTGATTAAGAGCTGCCTACTCAATTCGAATTTGTCGTTTATAGGCTGCCTAGGCCTTTTCAGATGTTACTGGGTCATTAAATGAGCTGCCTTCTCACTCCCTCCACCTGGGGGATAATGCCACATTTTTAGGGGTAGTTGTCCCATAACCAACAGCTAGTGGTGTGATGCAATTGCTGCCATCTGTCCCACACCTTCCAACAGCTTCCATTCCTCCTAGTGGGTCAGTGAACACTCATTTAACAGTCCCCTTGGGTGTTTGTCTCCTAATTAATTTATTTAAATAATAATATTCAGTAATTACATTCATCCTTGATCCAAACTAATCATAATTACAAAACTTTGTAATTAAATTTAACATAAAGTATTTTGCAAATAAAATAATAATTTTCAGAAATTTGGGTAGGTGACATGTTGGAACAGAATGATTTCTCAACAGCAGATCTCACAGACATCAATCCAGATATTCAGGAGCCTCTCTCTTGCGACATCATTGTGGGACGACGGGTACGCCTTACAAGGATGAACACAATTCCCTTGTTTCAGGTTGTCAAACCTGGCTAGATCCCATCTCAAGGAAAGTGGTACTCTGCTACTGAAGTGATCGACAAGTTCCCTCACCTTCGTGAGCAAACAATGGGGTCCATTGTTTCTTAAGGAAGGAGGTCTGATCCACATCGCAGTTGGCATTTGTTGTCGGATGCAAACTTCGACACATTCTTGACTAGTCTTCGCGGTTGATACAACTTCGACAAGTTTCGATGCAACAGGACTTCGACAACTTCAACACTTCGACATGACATACTGCGACATGTTTCGCACCTTCGACATGTTCAGTGACCTCACAGTTCGCGACATCGGCATACAACGTGGACATGCGACTAGTGACTATCGAACCTCGACAGACTCTCTTTCTATCTTCCAGTTGACTGTAACGGTTGAACAGTTGAACCGCTTTAACTTCTCCTTTGTAACTGAACGTCAGGCAGGAACCCAAGTGTCTCAGATTTCTATATAAGCATGTAAATTATTGTAACATACATCGGATCTTCAGCTGATCTTTATCTTGATCAATCTAGAGCAGTTCACATTCCTGCATATTGTCTGTGTGTATTTGTGTTATCTGTATTGCGTAATCCTGCTTTTGCTCATTATGTTTATTAAGCTTCCGCCATAATAGAGCCGACTCATTCAGTCGAATTGTTGTCCCCCTCGTGCTTACTGGACACGATACGGATCACCCACAAGCCTATAGGGTCTTATGGTTGCAAAAAGGGAACCATGTCAGTATTTCCCAATAACGTTTGATAAATTTTAAGATTTCCAATTATTATGATAGCGTAATGTGTGATGTGTGATGTAGTACCCAGGGATGCTTGTCATCTATTGCTAGGAAGATCCAGGCAATATGATAGGAATATCATTTATGATGGATATAAGAACATTATTTTGGTGAAGAAAGATGGAAAAAAACTAGGATGTTACTCTTCAAGGAGATTAGAAGTGATGAAGGTAGTACTAGTAATTGTTGTGGAAAAAGAATCATGTTGTGTTCAGCTGGAGAATTTCTAAGTGAATAAAGAAGAGTGAATTGTTTTTTTGCAGTCATACCAAAAGAACTTAGTAGAGAGGTACATAAAGAATATTCTCTCGTGGAAGTTGGAAAGATGATGATAGATTTCAGGAAAATTATCTTGGAGGAGATCCCAAAGGGATTACCGCTTGTGAGGAGTACATCCCATCGGAGTGATCTTATTCTAGGTTAGAGCTTGTAAAATAAGGAACCTAATAGGATGACACCTATGGAGAATGAATAGATGAACTGACAAGCTCAAGAACCATTGGAGAGAGGATTCATAAGGGAAAGTAAATTTGTGTTCAGTAACAGTTGTAATTGCACAAAAGAAAGGAGGAGAATGGAGGATGTGCACTAATTTAACAAGCATCAATAGAATTATAATTAACAACATATTTCCACTGCCAAGAAAGGATTATTTGTTGGATTGCTTGAGTGGAGTGAGTTACTTCACCAAGATAGATTTGAAGAGTAGGTATCACCATAAATGGATCCGAGAAGGGGATGAATGGAATACTAAGTTCAATACAAAGGAAAGATTATATGAGTGGCTTGACATGCCATTTGGGCTCACAAAGGCTCCCAGTACATTTATGAGGATGATGAATAAGATGTTGAAACCATATTTGGGTAAGTTTTTTTTTGTTTATATTGATGACATTTTGATTTTTAGCAAGACAAAAGAATAACATCTTGCGCATCTGAGATAGTTGTTACAATGGTTAAAGTGGTAAAAGTTGTTGATAAATTTGTAGAAATGTTCTTTTATGAAGTAAGAATTGGTATATTTGGGGTTTGTAATATCTCAGCAAGGATTGCTAATGGACCTTGACAAGGTGGAGGAAATTTTAGATTGGTCAGTACCTCAAAGTGTAACAAAGGTAAGAAGTTTTCATGATTTGGCTAATTTTTTACAGAAAACTATAAGGAATTTAAGTGGCATCTATGCACCATTCACAACTTGCATGAAGAAAGGAGAATTGGAATGTAGCTAGTTAAAGATCATTTGAGAAATTGAAGAATAAGGTAAAAGAGAGGCTAGTGTTGGCGTTGCATAACTCTGGAATTTTTTTTGAGGTAGATTGTGATGCTAGTGGAATGACCATAGGGGAAATGTCAAGTCAAGAAGGAAATCCAATTGCATTTTTCAATGAGAAGTTAAATGAGACTAAGCATTTGATTTATGACCAGGAGTTTTATGTAATTGTATAAGGTTTGAAGAAGTCAAGGCATTATTTGCTTCCTAAAGAATTTGTGGTTTACACAAATCATCAGGATCTAAGATATTTAAACAACCAGTCAGTATTAAATCAGAGACATATGAAGTGGGTAGAGTTTATGGAGAGTTATATTCTTGTATTTAAGCATAGATCGAGAAAGTCAAATAGAGTGGTTGATGCATTGGGAAGAAGAACTATATTGGTGTCTACTATGACAGTGGAGTTGATAGGTTTGGAGGAAATGAGGACTCTATATGAGGTAGGCCCTAATTTTGCTGAGGATTGGAAAATTAGCAAGGATCCATGGAATGGGGACATAAAACCTTTCCTAAAGTATTTTATCTAAGAAGGATTGCTTTTCAGGAATCATCAACTATGTATAACAAAGGGGTCAACCGGGAGAACTTGATTTGAGAGATGCATAATGGAGGATTGAGTGGGAATTTTTTATTTGACAAGACCAAGCCATTGGTTGAAGAATGGTATTATTGGGAAGAATTGGCTAAGGATTTGAGGACATGGGTAGCGCATTGCATAATTTTCTAACATGCGAAGGGAAGGATCCAAAAGAATGAATTGTACATTCCATTTCCCATACTAGAAGCGCCTTGGGAGCACATCAACATGGAATTTATGTTGGGGTTTCCAAGAGTGCAACAAGGTAATGATTATATCTTTGTTGTTGCTGATAGAATTTCAAAAATGGCACATTTTATTCACTGTAAGAAGACAAATGGTGCAACCAGCATAGCTATGTTATTTTTTAAAGAGGTGGCTAGACTGCATGGATTTCCCATGAGTATTACTTCTAAAAAAGATAGCAAATTTATGGGGCATTTCTAAAGGACATCATGGACAAAGTTGAATACCAAGTTGCAGTTTATTCTACATCTCATTTGTAGTTAGATGGCTAGATAGAGGTTCTAAATAGAAGCCTTAGAAACCTATATTTGATGTGTTTGTAGCATATAGAATAGGACAATGGGAGAACATCCTAGCACAAGTTGAGTTTTCATACAACAATTATGTGAACAGATCGACCGGGAAGAGTCCATTTCGGATTGTGAATGAAATATCACCCATGGGAGTTGTGGAATTGACACCATTGTCAGCAATAACACATGGAAGTGTAGATGCAGAGTCATTTCCAAACCACATGAATGAGTTCCATGATCAGGTCCGAAAGAAACTACATATGAGTAGTCAAATTTATAAGCAGAAGGACAACGTGAAGAGGAAGGTGGAATTATTTGAAGAAGGAGACTTGATGTTAGCGCACCTGAGGAACATACACTAAACTAAAGATGAAGAAGATTGGGCCTTATAATATTTTGAAGGAAATATCAGACAATGCTTATATGTTAGTTTCCCAAAGAACTAGATATTTTCCCATATTTAATGTTGCATACTTATATGAATATCATGAGGGGATTGTATAAGAAGATGGTGAGGTCATGAAATATTGGCGAGAGTAGATGCTAGAGTGGCATAAGGCCAAAGTTGAAGAAATATTGGATGAATGAACATTTAAGCACACTTGGATCCAGAAAACAAATGAATACTTTTTTTTTAACCATGGGAACAGCAACCTCCCAAGGTTATATCCAACAAAGGAATACTTAGTTCGATGGAAAGAAAAAATATTAAAGACACCACAATTGTAGCGGATTGGAACCCTTAACTGTTTAGTGAATAAGGGTTCACTTTTTCTTATTAGTCAGGGAGAACTCATGAGGAGCATCGTAACTGTCCATTGGAATTATCCAAATAAATTGAAACTGTTAGATCAGTTTGGGAGAATTCGCATAGAGGAACCAAACAGGTCAGTGTTGATGCATCGAAATTGGTGTTTCAGAGAGCCAAGAGAGGGAGAGACAATGTTGCATCGGTGAAACCATATCATATGTAGTTTTCTGGAGTTGCGTAAAAGAGTTATCGAGGAAAGAACTAATATCGCAGAACCGATAGTACATCGACGGACGTGTATCAAGGTAGAATATTGGAGTTACATGACAGGGGCAGGGACAAGTTACTTAATTTTAAATTTTTTATTTAAATATCCAATTTTATTTTTTTAAATTTAAATATCCATTGTCATGATTATGGTATTAATTAAAATATCTCAAAATTTTAATGTAACACATAGAAGTTTCAACTTCCCAAAGATGTAAAAGGTAAAAAATTATTCATTTAGAGACGTGTATATAAAAAAGTATATTACATTCTTGAGATATTTTTATAATATGAGAAAAGCATGGCTTAGACTTAGAATGGTGTTTCTCCTTCATGTAACGGTCATACGGTCATAACACATAGGACTTAGGACTTAGAAGATGTCTAAAAATTCGACAATTTAGGTTAAAAGGCTATTTTAAATCTTTAATTTGATGTTTTTTATTTTGCAAAATTAGAATTCTACTATGTTTTAATTTTGATGATAAAAATAGATTCACTATCCTCTGTTACTCTTATAACACTTAAAATTCCAAAATTTGATAGCAGATTTTGAAAAATTATGACTATTTTTTTTTCAAAATTATGCCAAAAGAATTCACCTATTTCAACCCAAGTAGTCAAATTTTTAAACTATGCCTTATTGGAGTGATTCCAAACACTACTTACTTTTAGTATTGAAAATATGACCAGCCTAGATCCAAATCCTAGGCTCTATCAAGCGCCTAGAGTGATCAAATCTCTCGAGGTGCAAACCTCTCATTGAATAGCTCCTTGAGTGCAATACCTGAGCCACCTAATCCTAAGCTCTAAAGTCTCTAATTTAAGTCTTATATTTACTTTTTACTTTATATTATTCTTTTTTGTTTATGGCCGACATAATAGTTATTACTTTTTACTTTGTATTATTATTTTTTGTTTACTTTGTACTATTTCGACAAACACTCTAAAGTCTCCTATTTACTTTTTACTTTGTATTAAAAGTAAAAAGTAAAGTCTCTAATTTAAGTCTCATCTTTACTTTTTACTTTGTATTATTATTTTTTGTTTATGGGCGACATAATATTTACCACCTAATCCTAAGCTCTAAAGTCTCTAGTTTAAGTCTCATATTTACTTTTTACTTTGTATTATTCTTTTTTATTTATGACCGACATAATATTTATTACTTTTTACTTTGTATTATTCTTTTTTTGTTTACTTTGTACGACTCACAAGATCTCCCCCATACTGGTGAAACTTTTAACATGTAATAAATACTAACTTTTAACATGTAATAACTATTTATATGTTTAATTAACATTTATGGATTGAATATATAATTCAAGATTAAAAGAAAATGAAATGATTATCTTTAAAATATATATGGATTAACTTGTAAGACTTAGTCTTATTAATATTCAAGAGAGTGATTCCAAACATACTTACCTTTAGTTTTGAAAATACGAAAATGGAAGCTCAAAATTTTAACATTTAATAAATATTTATATGTTTAATTAACATTTATGGATTGAATATATAATTCAAAGTTAAAGGAAATACAAAATGAATTTTTTTTGTTTTAAGTCAACTATATATTAAAATTCAGTAAAAGAGTTACAATATCCTAAAAATAACACCAAATTTCAACCTAGCACCCACCTTATAGCTATCAAACCTTCCTATGCAGCCCCCTTACAACAGTACCACTATTCCCACGACGTACCATTAATATTTCCCATCTCGTCACTCGAAATCTTTCTTGCCTTCATACAAATCTGTCTTAGGTACTCTTTCCTCGTTATGGGATTACTGCAGGAGCTCCTTTGCCACCCATTGCAATAAAAGGATATTTACTCCGCACGTGTTGACCTGTGCCGGCCACGTGCCCCTATTGACCCCACAACCCTTCCTTCAATCCCACTCACATCCGAGGAAAAGAAATACAAAATGATTATCTTTAAAAAAATATGTGGTTTTTTTAAAGCTTGGGGCTAGAGCTCATTTGATGACCTATCTGTATATGTTCAACAAAAGTGTTTCATCATTGAGCCTAGTACGAAGGAGATGTGTAAGCTCCATTTAGAGATGTCACGTTGCACTTTAATACAATAATAAAATATTACGTAAATTATTTTTGACAATATTATCCCTAACCTAAAATTAAATGTATTCTAATTTATAAGACTTGGAATGTTGCAATAACAACTATTACAACAAGTGAACTTAGATCATTTTGAAATTAATGTGACTATGTAATAGATATTATTTTACATATTATGAGTAAAATACAAAAATAAAGAGCAACCTAAGTGAAAGGTAAAAAGGTTTGCACTTGAAGAGATTTGATATCTTGATTTTGGTAAATAAAAAACTACAATTAAATCTATAAAGATTATCTTTTAAAAACTCAAATATTTTCAAATTTTATTTTTCAAAAACTTAAATATTTTCTGAACAAACAAATCAGTGACTTGATTCGGTCACACCATGGATTAAGATTAGCCACCTACAATGAATATTGTCCACATGCCCATTTTATGGTGACCTGAGAGTCGTCGAAGACCTGTAAAACATCAATGCCAAAGATGTTGACCACTTTAAAAGTGCAGCAAAGAGCTATGAGTTCATCTTTCATATTTGTCCCCTGCCTACAGTTTAATCTGAGATTGAAAGACTGAGCATCATTTATATATATGACAACACATGCTGCATATAAACCATCCTTTGAAGCACCATAAAAAAATGCAACTAGATTCTTTATCTGAAGCTGAAAAGAACACTCTCGTTGAGTCTTATGAGGGACCACTTCAACACAATTATCTTTTAGCAGCTTAAGAACTAGCATAATAGTTTTGTAAACATTTGGAACCATGTTTTAAAAAATGACTAGGTTACGGGTCTTCCAAATAGCCTAGGAAATCATAGCAGGCAACTATGGAAATTTTTTGCAATACCTGTTCCACTCCATGAAACATTTTTCAAAATGATCCACAAGCCAAATTACTTCAATTTTTAATTCCTGAAGGATCCTACTCCAAACACTTCTAGTAAAAGCACATTCCATAAAAAGATGAAAAATGGAGTCAAGTCCTACCTTACAGAGCAAACAAATACTCGGGCCAATCCATCCTCTGATTAATAGCTTATCCTACGTTTTAAGGAAATCTGTTAATGCCAGCCACATTAAGCATTTAAGTTTAAGGGGTAATCTCCATCTCGAAAGTTTCCTGTACCACCAATGTTCAGGATACACACACTTTGATTTGATAATAACATTATAGGACGATTTGGTAGTAATAATCCCCACTGAAGAATTACCCATCCAGAAGAGTATATCCTTACCATGTGAAAGTCGACATCTCGCAACACTAAGGATGTGAATATACATGTCCCACACCAGAGCATAATGGCCCAAAAAACCCAATTCGAATGCATTTAACCAGTAAGATTGTGGATCGTCCTGCCATTGAGATTTTTGATAGAGCACATACCTATTCCAATCTAAAGCAGATTGACCCACAAGGCCCAGATCCCTTGCATTACAACTGTATGACTCAGGTTCAGAATGCCTCTCTAATATGGCTTAATGAATGCATACCCCATAACTTGAGATTCTCAATTATGTCTAAAGGCAGAGAAAAGTTTTCATCCAATCCCAGGATTGGGTCTATCCCCACAGAGATAGAAGTGCCATCGCTGACCTTCCCAACCAGATCCTTTGCCAACCAATTATAATTTTTTAAGAAACCCCTCCATATATCCGACACTCCTCTTATCAATTTCCTTTTATGATCTCTGATCCAGTCATGAGTATTTCCTTTAATATATTTGACATTAAGAACCTTTGACCACAGCGTAGAACCAAACAGACCCCTCCAAAAAGTTTTAAGTCTCAATGCACAATTAAAGGAGGAGAGATTATTGATACCCCACCCACCACAGTCTTCAGGAACATATAGTCTCTCCCATCTAGTCATAATCAGACCCGCAAAATCGTTTGCGCCATTCCAAAGAAAATTAAACAAACTTCTTCTTAGCCTATTGATAATAGAACAAGGAACTCTAAAGAAACACATCCAATAAACGGGTATCCCATTCAGCACAACTTTGATCAAAGTCAATATACATCCAATAGAAAGGAGTCGAAATGACCACTGGTTAATTCTATTATTCACTTTGGTCAAAAGCCAATCCCAATCTTTCATCCTGTAAGCATTAGGCTTTAAGAAAAACCCTAGATATTTCAGACCATTCTCCAACAAACAGGAATTGTAAGGAAGAATAAATTTTAGCATCTGAAGCTTGTAATCCTCTGATCTCTGATGGTAGAAACTGGATTTTTTTGCACTTACCACCATTCCCGACACACTGCAAAAATCCATGATAATTTGTTTATAGTTCTTCCATTCCTCAATGGAATCCAATCCTGCCAACAAAACGTTGTCAACAAAAATATATGAGAAATAAAAACATCATTCCCCATCTTGATACCATTGATTAATCCATCAGATCTAGCTTTAATGATAGATCTACTTAGACCTTCAATGACAAGAAGGAATAAAAAAGGTGACAAAGGGAAACCCTGTCGAATGCCTATTGAACTTCTAAAAAAACTAGAAGGAACCCCATTAATAAGCACATAAAAACTTGTTGTAGTAACACAAGCCATAATCCAATTTAGGACCAAAGGAGGCACCCGTATTTAAATCAAAATCAGATGGAGATACAACCAGTCTACTCTATCATAAGCTTTCTCCAAATCCATTTTAAACAATAAAGCCTTCAGTTTCCTTTATTTAATGGAGTGAATTAGCTCCTGTGATATCCCCCCAACGTCAAGAATTTGACGATCATTCAAAAAACCAAACTGTTCCCTAGATATATGCTTTGACAGAGCTGGCTTGATCCAAACTGCAATGATCTTAGAAATGAGTTTATAGATCAATTTACATAAAGCAATTGGTCTGAAATATCCAAATGACAAAGGTTTATTACACTTCTAAATAAGAGTGATAAAAGTAGAATTTAGTGCACTAGAGATGTAGCCTTCTGTCCTTGAATATTTTACCATATTTAATATGTCCATCCCCATAATATCAAAGAAGTGAAAGACCAATTCGAATGTCCATCCATCGAGACCCAGGCTCTTTTCTTTTGCAAACTCCTTTAGTGTATCTTCTATTTCTCTCAAAGAAACTTGCTTACCCAGATCTGCAGCCTCTAGTTCATCAAAGAAAACTGGAAATTGCCTCACACTATCCAGCTGTGATCTTAAATCACAATGTCCCGAATCAGAAAAAATATTACAATTTTTTTTTTTGCAGCATCCTGTAGCTTCTCCAAACCAAAGATTTTATGTCCCTTCTCATCTTCTAGTTCCCAAATGGAGTTGTGATTTCTATGGCTAGAAGCAAAAGAGTGAAAGAATTTTTTGTTCTTATCTCCAAAGCTAATCCACAAGGCCCTGCTCTTCAAATGCCACTCCATTTCTTCCTGAAGGATCATCCTATCCTTCTTCAATTCTAAATCCTTCAGCAAGGAAAAGTCCCCATCGGACAGAGGCTTCTCCAGGATTTTAAGATGAATATTTTTAAGATTTTTCTCTAGCTCAACCATAGCTTGCTTATCCAACAGTTTTTGCCTTTTGATCCATGAAATGAACCTCCCTTTAAAATTCTTCAGTTTAAAAATTAATATCTCCATGGGGTTCAAAGAAACATCAAAAGCACATGAAGACCAAACGTGACGAATTATTTGGCAGAAATCCTCATTTTCAAGCCAAGAACTGTTAAATTTAAAAGAAAGTTTTGGCACCTGGCTAACCTCCTCCAACTGTAGAACAATCGGCCAATGGTCAGAAATTTTTGTCTCCCCAACCCAAATTCTGTAATGCACACAGTGCTTAAGAAGGGATGAATTGATGAGGAATTTGTCAAGCCTTTTTTGAATATTTTCCACCCCCTTTCATTCATTTGTCCAAGTAGGGACCAACTAAACTGGTTTTAAATCCACCAATGCCGAGGAACACATCCACTCAGTGAAGTAATCAACCAACGCATCATTTCTAGCCAATTGACCCCATATCTCCGATGAGGAAGTAATGAAATTAAAATCTCTTGCAATGATCATATTTTCAATGTTAAGAATCCCAGAGGACTTCAAAGAATCCCAAAAAGATACCCGATCAACATAAGGTCCATAACAATTTAAAATGGACAACTTCAAATTTAAACAATTACACCAACCCTCAAGAAGGATTCCCCAATTTCTACGGAAAGCATGAAAGTTGTAAACAAGGGGAGTCCAACCCACCAGTAAACCTCCAGACAGACCCAATGAGCAAGTAGTAGAGAACTCCCACCCCGATAGAATGGAAGAAAGTTTTAAAATTGCATAAGTATCATCACACATGGTTTCTTGAAGACATATAAAACTGGGGTTAGTAGACTGAAATAATTGGGACAAGTCCGTAACCCTAGGGACCAAAATAAACTTCATGAACCAATCTAATGCACGACCTCGCAAGGTCGTGGCCAACTTCCCTTTCTTAGCATTATCATCAGTGACCAGTTTCATGGTCCAAACGGCTTCACACAAAAACCAATACTGTTCTGGGTTGTATGTCACACTACCGTGGAACAACGGTAACTTAGCATCATCGCCTACCATCCTGGGCTTCCTTCCTCCTATCGTTGTGCTACTACTAATTAACTTCTGCGGTACTGACGAACTTGGCGGTGTTGAAGTAGTATTCCTTGCGGGTTGTGAATCAGTGAGCGGAGGTGTGGATACGCTTGTGCCGGGGTTTCATCCTGCCTCTATCCTGGGCGTAGCCTGGTTGTCCCTGTCAGGACTGTGAGGTCGCTTCGTCCCATGTGGCCTTCCTTCATGGTCTTGCAGTCCGATCGCAGCAGGACCTTCTCCTATCCTCTGCCTCTTTGCCTGTTGGAACCTTGCTCCTCCCCTCGTAAGGCCACTTTCTTCCTTGGCTTCAATCACAGTCTCCCCATGGTCTTCACCCATCTACCCCTTTACCATTCCTTCTACCAATCCCCAGCAGTTGCGATACCCACGGCCTCCACCCACCAAGCTGCTTACTGATCAAGGTGCATCTTCAATATATCTTTCTCGTAGATGAGCATCTTAATCAACAGTTGCAGTGACAGCAAAAACCTTCCCCTTGGTCCGTCAAAGAAATATATTTCAGCTTCACTATAGGATTTCTTCGTTTCAACCGCGAATTCAGTGATGTATCCCTCTAGGATGCTATCGAGCCAAACTTCGATAGCCCACGATTCCTTATTATCGACTTCCTGCAACTCCTGGATCAACTTCGAGGTCCAAGCCGTCGGCTCACCACCCTGGAAATGTCTCTTCTAGAAGGTCAGCTTCAACAACCACTCATACAGAATAACTGGGAATTCAGAGAAGAACCACTCGTGCGGACCGTCGTGAATATATCTTCCCAACCAGTGATCTACCGTTAGTTGTGTGTTCCGACTTTCCTTTTCAGCAAATTCCCGCAGTCTCTGATCAAACCAGCTCTGTATCTCCGGCTTTGTCGGGTGCCACAACATGGCCTCCTCTTACTCTGCACATGGTCCCGACAACGGAACCATTTGTTGACCAAGACCAACTCAACCTCAGTCGACAGGGGTTCGCCTCACTGTCAACGCATACCGAAGTCTCCCTGGGCACCGGCCTGGGTAGGTTTGAGCCCACCCAGCAACACCCACAGAGCGGATGAGGTCTCACCCGAGGTGTCCAAGAAGAGCAGACGGAACCATGTTTCCGCCGAGGGAGGAGGAGAGTTGTGGCTATGCAGACTATCTCTATTGCAGTACTTAAACAGAATTATAACATTTCAACTAACCGCAGCATTCGTATTCCATATGAAACAGATCATTTAATCGCATCATTTGTCATTTCAACAACAGTAAGTAGACATTACATTAAACAACAACTATATATCGCACCATTGCACAAAGATTGCACCAAAACATCCTTGTATTACTGTTGCGTTCAAAATACCAGAGGCAAAACATACATCTTCTCCACTTCTCGCTATCTTCTCATATTCATCCTTTTATATCTATCACTTACGACTCTCATCTATTTATAGGCTTTTGCCATTACAATATTTGTCCACTTACAACTAACTTCCTAACCGACACTATGGACAATTGACCCATTATCTAACTAACTTGGTCCAAATGACCCCAAAAACCTGCATACCACGGTACAACTGACTCACTATTACATAGTATGTGGTCCAAGTGACGCAAAACCAGCTAACTACGGTATTCTTTATCACAAAATACTCCTTTCGCGCCTTCCTCCAATGTGTCGCAACGTCAGCGGTACCGCGACACGTCCTCCTCAAACCGCCTGGAAACAGCTAGTGCTCTCCAGAAGAAGCGAGGACCGGGTATGATGACAGATGCAGAAGGAAATCTATTGGAACCGAGTCGAGCCCGCGAAGAAAGGGGCATCGACGACGATCTGTCACCGATGGATGAGGACTTGTGGATAGAGTGAGGTAGAGCTCTCCAAGTTCAGATACCCGAGGTACGAACACCCTCTTCCTCGTTGGAGTTAACTCAGAGTTTCCAAGTGCAAGACATAGTCGAAGAAGATCTAGGACTCCACACTGGGCAACCAGACATTTGGATTCGACGAAGTAATGAAGGTGATGAAGTCGACAGACTGTTGATTCATCGACCTGAAGAAGGAAACGGGGTGACTTTTCAACCCGAGTTCTCTGACAGAAGTTTTCACTTAGTCTATTTAGATCATGCAAAAGCACCCCCTCGCCATTACCAGCATTAAGCAAATCGTTGAGTACTTCGGGAAGTTCGAAAAGTAGCGAAGCTCAGATAGCACAGAATTTTGCCTGGATTTCACTTGGAGCAGTCAAAGAAAATAGAATTCCAAGACTCAGCGAAGAAGAAGAAGCTCCAGTTACTAGCGTTGAAAGCAAGGAACCCGCTCTTGAAAGCCAATTAAGTACAATACCTGTTGAGCAAGCACCCAATTCTATCACCGGTGGTAATCTGCGACACCTCCAGATAATTCTGCAGTCATAATAGCCGCAAACATGTCGCATACAACATCCCACCTTCCATTCTATGAAGGAGATGAATATCCAAGAAGACATTGGTTCGTCTGTGAATCAATTTGGATAGCCAACCAACTCACTAGTGAAGAACATCAGTTGGCCCAGTTTGTTGGTTCTCTGAGAAAGAGAGCACTTACATGGTACATGGGGTACATCGAAAAACACCGACTGCATTGAAAGCACAAATTAAACAACATTTCTTGTCTTTCTTTAAGACTTCGGATGAAAAATACTTGGCTGCTGAAAAATTGAAGACGACAATCCAGAGGTCGACACAGACTGTGAAGGAATATGGCAAGAGATTTAAATATATCTTGTGCTAGATTGACTACGAAATTGAAGAAAAACTTCTAATCAAATGGTTTGTGGATAGACTGATTATAAAAATTAAAGTGCACGTCCGCTCGCAAAGTGTCAATTCATATGAATATGCCTTGACAAAGGATTTGGAGATTGAAATGGATGACGAGTATCCCCTGGTCCCTGTCAATAGACATATTGAAGAGCGACTAGATAGCATGCACAGTCTATCTGAGATATCAGTTTGAAAGGCTCAGAAGTGTGGTGTACGAAATGCTCCACTATTGGACATCACAAAGTCTCTTGTCATAAGGAGGAGCGATGAGAAGATGTCAATTTTGTTCAATCAAGATGATTTTGCGATATATGCCAAGACTATGACTTACACAAGACTGAAAATTTCCCATATAATATGAAAAATAAACAAGCAAAGTGGTGTCAGATCTGTGAAGTCACCACGCATTCTATCATAGAATGTCATCTAAACTTGAAGAACAAATAGAACTATCATGCAGTGTACCAAACAAATTTTGTCGAGCAACAACATGATAAGAATGAGAGACACGACAGATATGATTGCAATGATAGAAATGGAAGAAATGATCATTATGACCGCAATGACAGAAATGACCAATACCCATGATATGTTGGACGAAGATATGATCAACGACATAATAGTTATAATAGATGCGGAGTATAATGAGGTCGAGGCCGAGGTCGAGGAATAACAATCTAGAATTCCGACCTCACTAACCTCGCCAATGTTTCACCTGTTTAGTGAATATCACCGCCATGCGGAATGTCTTTATAAAGATAGAACTCATCTAAAATTTTGTACCAAATGTGGAGTAGGCGATCACTTTTTAGAGGATTGTCCTACTTTGATTTAAAAAATCATGAATAAAAAGAATGTTAACGTCTTGTCTTGTGTACCGAAATGTGATGTGATTGGAACTAAAATTTTGCAAATTGTAACTAGACAAGGTACTTATGTTGGTCCAGATAAGCCTCAAATAAGAAAAGTAGTAAGTAAAGAGGATTATCCAGATCTTGTTAAGCAAAAATATTTGTATAAAAATGCATCCGACATATTCTCTGATTTGGCAGCACAGGAAGATGATGAATAAAGTTGACAAGAAGCAATTAACGAGTTGGTTAATTTAATTTCTAAAGATGAAGCTATGAGAAAAATGATTGACTTGTTGCATATAATCAAAAATAAATCGGTCGTGCAAAGACAAGCCAAAAAAAATTTCCGACTTAATCAAAAAGAAAAAAATGATTTCGACCCACTTGTCGACCTCGAGATACATGGATATCACATTCGAAAAGTTGTACTCGACTTTGGTTCTCAATTCAATATCATGACTCGTGATACTTGGGACCAATTAGGTCGACGAGCACTACAAGAATTAGGCATTTATCTAAATCTTGCAGATCAAGGACTCATTGAGCTGATTGGAGTCTGGAGAGAAGTGGAAACATCCATTAAGGGCATAAAGGCAAAAATTGATTTCGAAATCATAAATCCAAAGGATGGAGCAAGTTCCTTTCCAGCCCTCGTTGGCCAACCATCGGGCCGAAAGATGAAGGCTTTGATATCACTTGACAAAGGTCGCATCAAATTAAAAGAAAATGGTCAGAAGGTAATAGTACCAGTTTCCCCATCTTAGGGAAAACTGCATCGGTAGTCTTTTCTCGTATTGTCGTCAAAGCCTTCCAAGAGTACATCTTCAAAATGATGGTTGTTTATTTTGATGATTGGTTGATTTATTTTATGTTGAGATACCATTGTAAATAGCTACGGTTAATGCTCAAACGTTGTCGATAGATCCAATTGTCGTTGAACATAAAGAAGTGCATCTTTGTGACTCCTATCAGAATACTACTAGGCCATGTAGTTTGCAAAGAAGGCATCAAGGTCGACTATGCCAAAATAAAATTCATTCTCGACTTGAAGCCCCCAGTTAATCCTAAACAAGTGTGAATCCTGTTGGGTCATATGGGATACTACATAAATTTTATCAGACACTATTCCGACATGACATATCCTCTAGAATAATTGTTGAAATAAAATCAGGAGTACATGTGGACTCATGAGTGAAATACATCATTCGACATATTGAAGAGAAAAATTGTCGAAGCACCCATCCTACGTTTTCCAAACTAGTCGGTCAAGTTTCATGTCCATATTGATGCATGTGGAATAGCAGTTGGTGCGATCTTAACGGAAAATGGAGATGATGGTATGGACTACCCTAATGCTTTCAGCAGCAGAAATCTGAACAAAGAAGAGAGGAACTATTATATGAGAGAAAGAGAAGCATTGGGAATGGTATTTATACTGCAGAAATACCGACATTATTTATTGGCTAATCCTTTTGTATTTTACACAGACCATCAAGCTTTGAAGTATTTAGTCAATAAACCATTGCATCATGGGAGATTATGTCGTTGGATGTTACTATTCCAGGAGTTTGAATTTGAAGTAATAATTCGACCAGGAAAGGTGAATGTTGGACCATACCATTTGTTAATAATTGACACCGGAGAGGAGCCGACATATATAGAAGATGATATGCCCGACGCACATCTATTTAGAATTGAAGCTATCCCCTCGGAGCTTGTAGAGATCACACAATTCCTCGAGGACGGACAATCCTCGGAAGGAACACCAGAGAAGAAGAAGAAGGTTCTTGCAATGACAGTTGCACCTTATACTCTCATTAATGGATTCTTGTAGAAACTTGGCCTAGATGATGTATTATGTTGGTTTGCACTTGAACATGAGCGACAAAGCATACTTTCAGAAGCACACTATGGACTGGCAGGAGGACATTACCATGCTGATATAACAGTGAGAAAGATTCTGTAGGCTGGACTTTAGTGGCCGACAGCTCACAAATACTGTCGAGAGTTCGTAAACAAATGTGATAAATGTCAACGTATGGGTCGACCTCTGCCAAGCACAAAAATGCCCTTGATTCCAGTTAATCCAAGTCAAACATTCGAGATATGCGCAATTGACTTTATTGGACCTTTTCCAGTAATTGGCAAACGTACAGGTGCACGTTACATTATCACTGCAGTAGAATACATCACTAAATGGGTAGAAGCATAACCGATCAAGACATGTTCTAGCGAAGTAGCCGCTAAATTCATCTATGAGAATATCATTACACAGTTCGGATGCCCACTGACTTTAATCAGTGACCAAGGTACACATTTTGTCTGTAATACAATTGATGCACTAAAAAAATAATTTGCAACTGAGCATAAGATAAGCACAACATATCACCCATAATCAAACAACGTTGTTGAAGCATTCAATAAAACACTGACCAAAGGAGTGATGAAAATGTGCAATATGGAGAAAGATGACTAGGATGATAAAATTCCTGCTATTTTTATGGGCATACAGAATGACGTATAAGAGAACGACATGCTAAACACCTTTCACACTTGTCTATGGGAAAGAAGCAGTCGTCCCCTTGCATTTTTGACGACCAGCTCCAAGAATCGCAGAAGTATTACATATTGATGTCGAAGATGCACAAAAAGAGCGCTTTCTTCAACTTTCGATGCTCGACGAGACCTGAAAGATAGCAATCAAGCACCAGGTAATTCAGAAACAACAACAAAAAGCATGGCACAATCGAAACATAAAATGGAAAAATCTATCAGCTGGTGACTTAGCTTTGCTATATAATAGCCGTGTTAAGGGAAAGCCCAATAAATTGCACACAGAGTGGATGGCCCTTACATAGTTGAAACTATCAACCCCAACGGCCCAGTCCGACTGAAGACGTTACAAGGTAGTGCTTTCAAAAAGCTTGTTAATGGTGCCCGACTTAAGCGCTACAAGGCATGACACATTCAAAAAAAAAAAACGGTTGTAACCAACCTTGGAGAGATAAGTATTCAAATCAATTCATCCAAAATCAAGTTGTATCAGATGCATGATGACTAGGGACTGGACAAGCAATACTGGCGAAAGAAAAGATCAAAGTGAAAAGAGACCGATGTATGACCGCCGACATGAGAGGCGTCGATAAGACAGAATTAGACGACTAGATGAACGTGCTCATCGACATCACTAGATCAGTTCTGGTCGACATGATAGCACCAAAGAAACACACCGACGCCCCACTAAAGTAGAAGCAACAGATAAAAGTAGCTGGGATGGACGACCAGTAGGACAACAAATTCATAACGCAACCGTCGAAGCACTGACAACCTGTCACTCCAATTTAATTTCCTTGTCAAATCAGTCTTTAATGCAGCCATCTACCTCCCAGTCCCCCGTGACAAAATCTTTCACTATAAATTCGGAACTCAAGGATTCCTGGATATTGTTTTGTAGAGAGCTTGAGAACTAGAACTTAGAGCCACCATAAATTGATCTTGAACTAGAGAACCTTGAGTAGACCATGGAACCCAAGAAAAGTCAGGCAACAACTTGGTCCGCCACATCCAAAGTGTGAGAACTTGAGAAAGAATAATCACCCCTAGAAACCCGTTTGTAGTTGATCCGGAACGCTAAGGTTTTAGAGCCACATTGGAGAAGAACCAGGGGAGAAATTGTTAAGTGGGGGAAGGATTCCGATAGTCGATGGAGGGAGTCAGCTGATAAGCTACGGACTGCTACAATCCTCAATTACATGCACGCACCTTTGATCTAGCATTTTTACGGATTTAAGGATATCATAGAACAATTCATAGTTAGCAGGTATCACAACAGGAAGTTTTATTTTGACGTCCCTGTCGAAATAAACGGTGAAATTATTCACAAGATCATGAAATTATCTTGCAAAGGAGAAGATGTACGTATCCGACAAAGACCAGAACTGCTTAAGGAATTGACAGATCACCCAGCCGGTAAGAACTCCAGAGGTATAGTGGTAAGTACCATTAAGTTTGTCAATCTTAAGATAGCCGCTAGAATTATTTCGACTTCCCTTTCAAGTTCCGGTCAAGGATCAGATCTCAAACTCGACATGTTGGAGGTGGTGTTGAGCATGGCATCGTGATGCAAAGTGTATAAATGGGCTGATTATTTGGCCAACATAATAAAAAACATCTCCTTCAAGTGCCAAGAAGAGGGTGCGAGTATTCGATACCCATCCTTAATTATTTGGATCTCCATGTTGCACATTCGACTGACGGGAAATAAGAACTTTGCAGTAGAAAGGAATGTTTTGATGGAATAATTCCGTTGCTTTACACACGGAGGCAGTCGTCTGGGACCATCGACAGTTAGGATCTGGCTGGATGTTTGGTTCCGGGATCTTAAAACTAAGTCGACAAGATGGAATTTTCATCAGGTTGTCAGAAGAATTCTGCCTCGGTCATCGCGTATCCAACTGGCGCTCGATTACACATCGATATTACACTTGCAGGGTGCAGTTGGTGCGGCTAAAGCTCTCGACTATTACCCATTTGTCGATGAAATATTTACAAAGTTGAGCAGGCAGTCTAATACAAAATTGGTCATTCTGACCAAGGAACGCAAACTCGACACACCTATTGTCGAACCCTTAACAGATGCAGAAAATGACGAAGAATATGAAATCCGACTAGATACATGAGCAATTTCACATACCAGGATGAACCATTCAGCGAGAAAAATCCACTTGCAATCACTCTTATAGCACATCAAGATATTCCCTACATAACGGAGCAATCCGACGAGGGTACTCAGTCCGACAACCCTGAGTATACTCTCACTGAAGAAAATATTTGACGGATATCAGATGAGTTGTCCAAAGCACGAAAAAACAGGAATCCCAAACTACAAAGGAAAGGGAAAAGAAAGATGATTATCAGAGAGCCGACCGAGGAGTAGGAAGTTGAAATATATGCCTACGCTACGCAAATCCTGGAGGAAGCAACAAAGAAAAAGGTATTGGTTGAGGAGCAATTCAAGAAATTCGTGGAGGAAGAACAACCCCGGATCCAAAAACCCTTTCAAAAGAAATTCAAGCTAATAGTCGAGCCTCATGTCGACCTAACAAAAATTCCCCCTCCGCCATCTCAGACCTTTGTGACAGAGGACACAGATCTCCCGACACCCCTGGCATCCCTTCCACCCCCACCATCAGCATTACTTCCAATATCAAATATTGTGAAATGCCTTCCACTTCTGATGCAACAAAATATCCAAGATGACAATGATCTTAATCGATTCATTGCCAACCTCCCCTCCCTTTTTCCAAATTGGAGAGAGTTACTCACCAAGAAACCCATCCTTGCCGACACCAGTTTGCTGACTGAGTCTGCCCCTCCCAGTACTACCTCAACCGACTTACTATTCCCTCTAGAAAATGTCACACCACAAGTAGTAGGTATGCACATCTCTCACCTACAAAGAAACATCGACCCGAGTAGTCCAATTATTTCCCAACAAACTTCGTCATTTATTTCCTTCCTAGTTAACTCGTCGGTGGAGGACCCCCTACCTCCTCAACAACCTGTTGATCCACCAGAGAGTCAGTCATCCCTTGAAGACCTAGAAGAAATTGAAAATATGATTCCTGAAGTCATGTCACCTTTAGTCAGTTTGGGTCCACCTGGAAGCCCCATTTCTCCCCCCCCTACCCCAGTCGATGAAAACCCCTCAGCATCACCAGCCATGGAAGTTGTCAGTCATATGTCTCCCCCCTTCCCCTGTTGACAGAACCGTTACCAATTCAACAATACCACAAATTCAAGAACAAGCAACACCAGTTGAAGAAGCTGTAGCAGCAGAAACTGAGTCACTTATATTGGAACAAGTCATTGCAGCAACTGTCGAGGAAGTACATATAGCAAGCACAGAAGCTGAACCAGTTAGCCAAGTGCAAGAAGAACAAACAACCGCTAGAATACAAAAATATGCAGAACACCCACCTGAAGCAGTCGCGCCACATAAATAAATATTATAGCAGACCGAGGCTCTAAAAAAGGCACAAATTCAGAACAAGAAGCAGCGCAAAGAAAAACCTCGACAAGAAAAAGAGAAGCAACAACAACAACAATAGAAACACCTTGACTTCATTCTCCAAGAGAGTCGTCTATCGGTACATCTTGATCAGTTCGGGCCCATTTTGACATATAACCCACAGGAGGCCACACAAGTAGAGCTCGACCTACTTGCAGATGCAATCAATAGAGAACAAAGGCATAGATGACTAGAAGCAGAAGAACGTGTCCATAAACTCCAGGAGGATCAAGCAGTATTTTTGGCTAAGTGTCAATACTTAGCACAGCAAGCCGTCCTACTCCCACTGAGTTCCGACATGACCAGTACCCTCGACAAAGCATTTAAATTATTCGAATCTGTCGTGTCGACACTACATGATGAACTCAAAAAGGACCGACAAGAATAGGCTATAAAAACATCTTCCCTGTTATCAGCATAGTATGAAGCATTCATCTCAGCTCACAACCAGTTAGTCAAGTACAATGATCAAGCATCTATAGCCGCCGACATCCTCCGCAATTAGTATACCCACTATGGTGTTGTATTTAGATAAATGCAGGTGACGCTTAAGCTACTTAGTGATCTTCATCAACAACGATTGGTAGCCGACAACACGCTGACTCAAAAGATTGAATACCAAATCATCATGGAAAATAGAAAATGTGTGAAATTAGAAAAGAGGGAAGATCAGTGGATGACTTAGGCCCGACCCAGCCTCCTTAAAGTTCAACAACTCTGACCGTATCTTCAAATATTGCTTGCAGTTGCTGATGAAAAGATCAATCTGTTTGGTCCGGACTTAATGCATTTACAAAACAATTCGACGCAAGAGAAAATAGAAAATCTGTCGAGCCTCACCACACTCACTATTGATATTCAGAACACGCTACGCGCATGGGAATATTTCCAGCATCAGTTATCCATCTCGGCCGAAGCCTTTGTTGAGGTGTGCACCTAGCAGCAAATCACCCCCAGTTCCAGTCATGCATCATAGCACCAGTCATACATATTTTTTTACATCAATTTTGCATCTCCTCGTTTCTTCTGGATGAAGAAAACATTTTGAGGTGGGGGAGATGTTGGAGGAGCCTAAGTCAGCCTGTCGACTAGGATCCCCGACCGACCTATTGTAATACATGTCGACAGTTTTTTCGACCAGTCGGGTTGTGTTGGTCGGTTGTACCGACAAGACAGTTACATAACTGAATGTAAAAGCATATATATAGGCTGTTGAGCCGATGTACTGGGTTAAGCTAGATATGTTCCGTGTATTGTTCTGCAATACTACTGATTAAAAAAGGATTGTACTTCTCTCCATATCTTGTCTACTTGTATCTGTGTCTTGTGCATGCTTGTACAATTTTCCAATATACCATTTTCTTCCACAGAAAAATATGCACTTCACCCACCTCAGAGGTTAGGGGTCCCCTAGGTGACAAAACCCTACCATTCTGGTCATCACTAGGAATCAAATCTGTCCCTGCAACAGAATAAATCTCGATGGAACCTCCTAGTGGAGGGCCTCTATCCACACAACCAGTGCCAGAAGTGGTCGAATCACCCAATAAACCCACAGGTTGAAGAACCCCCCAAATTTAAAACCACCTCCCTAGTGGAAATGCATTTATCCAATGCTCTCTCTTCTTTCAAATAAAAGTTGAGTTCAACCACAAGATATTTTTATAAGGAGTAACGGAGTTTGGAGAGAGCTTACCTGATACACTCCGAGAAGAAGAGGAATCGTCCGAGCCAGAGACAGTTTGATCCAATCCTGCACTCAAACCTTGGTCACTCGGACGAAGAATTCTGGGACACTTTTCCATGACATGCCCTGTCAAACGACAATGAAAGCAGTGAAATGGAATCTTGAAAAAATCCAGTTTTTGACGAAGTACGCGCTTACCCCAAATGATTTCGACTTCTTCAGGAAGACCTTTAGACATATCAAACTCCACAAGAACTTTGGCAAGATGTATGTCAACCCCAAAGAGGGATTTCTTATCCACCCTTATGCATTTTCCCACTATATTAGAGAAACCCACAAAAATATTCTCTGTCCAAAGTTCTATTGGAAACCTGGGCATAAGCATCCAAAGTTGTCATTGTGATAAACGTTCCAGGCTAGGATCAAAGTTCATGTGTCATCTCTTCAGGTTAACTGCACCCTCCTTGAAAAACCAAACACCATCTAAAATTTGATTTAGGTTAAAATATTTAGGGAAAATGGAAAGGAGCCAATTTTTAACCATAAAATTAACTTTGAGCATAGTCCCCACAATTGGTGTCCATAAACAGCTAACCCAGTCATGTAACTCATTCCGACTACCTGTTGTATACTCCAATTTTCCAACTAAAGCTCTTCTGGCTATTATCTCTACACGATCCAAGTTGGTAGCAGTTGAAATAAGGTAAGTATCTAACCCTTCCCTGGATTTCACAGCCTTCACCCATCGCCTACGCCTAGCCTTCTCACTTGAAAACCTTCTCTCAAAACCCTTACAACCATTGTTCTGAGATGGCTCATGAACCCCCTCCAAAAGAAACCTTTTGTCCAACATGACTCGAGGGTGTAAGAACCGACACCCTTAAAAGTAATGAACTGGGGAAACCGACACCACCGGCTACCAATAAACCTTCATGTGCCACCGATAATGAGATGTGACAGCTACAAACAAAACAAAACGAAGCAAGAGCAAAACTCTCGGTATCGGTCCCAAGGTAGAATTAATACTGACACCCGTCCAGTCACCAAGCAAAGAGTGAACACAACAAAGTTGATACCCCATAAACCCAAGAAAACAGATCCACCACCCATAGTAAAGGAATCACAAGATTAGGGGATTGACTGAAAAAATAACACCAACAATAACCGAAATCAGTAGATACATCTAAAATTCCCACTTTGTTTACCCTTGGTTGGCACTCGACTAACCAATAAGTTATCATCTTGACTCCAAGCCATGTGATCTACCAAAATCCATCACTAGGGCAATAATTTTCAGTCGAAACGCCCCAAGTCTGAAAACCCTAACCCTGGAGAGCACCATCTTTCACATTTGGTCACCAACTTAATAGCAATTCACGAATGATAATTTGGGAGTTGAAATATTTAATTGTGATTAATAAATTTTAATTAATGTTATTTTTATAAGAAATATTTTTGTTGTATTGAAGATCAAGATTATATATATATATATATATATATATAAAACTAGTTTTTATGTTTGCATATCAGCTTAATAACAATTCATGAATAATAATTTAGGATCTAAAATATTTAATTGTGATTAATAAATTTTAATTAATGTTATATTTATAAGAAATAATTTTCTTATATTTAAGATCAAAATTATATCTATATCTATATATATATAATGGATATTCTTTATATTAAGATTGGAATTTTAATTATAAAATTGATTGAATTTAAAAAAAAAACAAACTATTAAATTACAATTATGGCAACTTACTTTAATTTTATTCCCTTTTAATGATATTTTTTTATATTATATATAAAAATTGGGAGTTTAAATTTTCTAATGTAAAATATTTTTATGTGCACCCTATTATAGCACATAAACAACAAATGTTTTCACAAAACAATTTTTTATTAGTTCAATTTTATATAATTTATAATTCAAACTTTGATTTAAAATATTTTGTTTTTAATATTTTTTTAAATATACTAATTTTTAATAAACATTTGAAAAGAATAAACAAACTTTTTTAATGTTGATAAAAAATACTCTATCCAAAATTATATCAATATAATAATAAAATATTTTCTATATTTCACATTATTAATTAATGATATGTAAATATTTCCTTATCATAATGGATTTATTAATATCTCATCATTTCTCATTGATAATAATTACAAAATGTATTCAAATACTTTATTAAAATGATATCTCTTAATTATTGATTTAAATGATTATATATATTTTAGTTTTTCATATCTTCCATGCTTTGAAATATCTTCCATGAAGAAAGCATGTGATAAATAGGACATCATGAATTCTTACCTAATTCAATATCTAATTAATTTATGTCTTGTGAAATTGTGTTTTATTTTCCAACTTGTCGAAATATAAAAACAAATACATAATTTTGAGCAATGAAGGTTGCTAACTCATGCTAAATAGCAATTGTTTCACTAGCTTTAAAAACATTGTCTAAGAATGTCTTTATCATTTTTTTGTATTTTTTTAAAAATAAGTTTTAAAAGGGTTCTCCTATATATAAATTAGTCAATTGTTATCAAAACAAATTTCACTACAAAGCTTTCCCATTTTTTTTACCTCTAAATTTGATTTAATTTTTTAATGAACCAAAAAACAAGAAGGCCTATATTGGATTCTAATAACACTTAAATCTTGCATACATGTAACATTTTGGCTAATCTTGCAAACATGCATATCGACATACAACATGTAACTCACTGAAGACATCCTCATCAGATCCAAAAGACAAATTGAGCCCTAGAATATCAAAATCAGTTAGTACAAAAAATTGTGTAGCTCAAAGCACTAGAAAGCAGCACTACTAGCATGATCCTCCTGTTCAGTTACCTGTGCATATCCATGCAAGATTTCCCTTAAAACCTGCATGACTGTCAAAACGACATGACCACTTAATTCCATGATGCATTGAAGACTCAAAACAACTCTCTTGGATCCAAAATTCAAATAAGGACTCTTTACATGTGTGGGAGCATTCAATATCACCCCTCATGTACTTGGAAAACTAGTTCAAAGGCAAGAGTGTTCACATTTGGATCTACTTGTTTCTTGCCCCCCATTTGTCCTATAAAAGGAAGACATGGGCATGCATTCTATAGGATAAAATCATAGAAAAGTTATGTTGTTGGAATTACATTGAGAGCTCCACTTTCAATCTACTTCCTACCTCAAGTTAGCATGCATAAGGCTCCATTGTTCCCTTCCTCTAAAAATAAAGTGTTTCTCCATTGTTCCATCCAAGTTATATTACAATTGTGTGGACAGAAAGGACCTCCCTAAGGGAGATTGTTTGCTTCCCTTGAAGATTGCACCTCCTAGGCGACACCATTGTATTGAGCCGAACCACTGGGCAATAAAAACTTGGTTTGACACACTCTTGTTCTATCTTGTTTTGTTTAGCACAGTTTACCCCCCTTTTATTTCATTTTATTTCTTGTTTTTTTCTAATCAAGAGTTCAATTGGCCATTTGGCGTTTTAGTTACTAACTCAAAATCACAATATTGGGTCCTTAATACAACCTTAAGGATGTCTCTCACCGTAGGAAGGTTGTCCACCCTTGTGGCATATTTTTTCCTGCAATATTTTCCCTCTTCTAGAAACTACATATAGTACCTTTTTCAAATTTGCATTTTAGGCCTAGCTTCCCTAACACAAAAAAGGGAGTGAAATAAGTTATGTGATCTTGGGATGTTATATCTATTAGTAAAAAAGGACTAAGGTGAGTTATGTGATCTTGGAAAGCAATATCTATTAGTTAAGGGATCTTGGGATGTTATATCTATTGAATCTAAAATGTGTTAAGGGAATTTATATCTAAGCATGTGTCAAACTTTGGGGTATGCACATTATTGTAGCATTTCTAACATTATTGTATAACAATCATGAACAAGATCATTTTTGTGGACAATCACTTCTTAATTTAATTTGAGAGGGGTTAAGTAATGTCTTGATGTACTAGATAAGAGTTTGAAGCATGTTTTTTTTTTCATTTTTTGTGCGTGCGTGTGTGTGTGTGTGTCCCATGGATTCATATTCTCTTATAACTCAACAATGGTACATAAAGAAATATGTTCAGGAAATTTTCTTGCTAACTTATGAATGCATAAGTTTATAAATTGTCACCAAAAAATTTCTCTTTTGAGTCAAAATTACTAGCGGAGTGTCAATTGTATAAATAAAGTTTATATTATAAAGAATATGCCTAGAATCCAGAAAGTGTTAAATCTCGAACCTTACCAACAACTTTGTTGTGCATTGCATTCACAATACATTGTATTATTTAAACATAGTTCATGCAAAATGGGAATTTTATGTGTGTTGTATTCTGAGTTGATGTTTTTCTTAAGATTTCCACAATCACCTTCCCTCTTTCCTAATTGTTGAAAGGGTACAAGCTCAATGGAAGAGTATTTTCCTTAGGAGGAGGTTAGCTATTGATTCAAATATACCCGAATATTATAGTTTAATTTTAAGAAAATAATATCCATGTTGAATTAGTTTAATACTAAATAATTGTATTTATACATTTTTTTATATAATGTATTTGTAGAGATCAAATTGATATCCTCTATGGAGAGACAAGAGGATTTTCACACTATATTGTCTTTAAATATAAATTTTATACTGTATTAATTTAATACACTAGATTAAAGGAAATATTTGAGAGAATGGACAAGTTTTTTATGTCTCAAATTGAGATTGAGACATGATAATGTATTTGTAGCTACAATAATTGCTACATTGTTAATAATATAATTGTAGGGGCAAAATTGTTACAAAAATTGATACAACAATATATACGTTGTTTTATTTATTGTATTTGCAGAGACAAAATTAATATTCTCTATGGAGAGACAAAATGATTTTCACTCTATATTGTCTCTAAATAGAAATTTTTATTGTCTTAATTTAACACACTAGTTTAAAGACAATATTTGAGACAATGCACAATTTTTTTTGTTGTCTCAAATTGAGACATGATAATGTCTCCAGAGAGATACAAATATTGCATAAGACACTCGCTTAAAGACAATATTTGAGACAATGCACAAGTTTCCTTTTGTCTCAAATTAGAAAACTTAATCATTGTTTGTCTCAAGTATTGTCTCAAAACCCCCCTCTATGTACTAGTGCCATCTTCATTGAAGTGGTTTTCATTAGAATAGGTTAAACAATGACACATTTGTTTCCATGGATGAGAATGCACCAATAGATGAAATCTATGAAAATATTCATGATGTACCTCTTATTGATAAGGAACAAAAAGTATTATACAAAGACTCAAAGACAAGTCTTCTCTTTTCTCTTTTGTTTTTGATCAACTTGAAGGTAATGAATTTTATTTCAAAGTAATGAATGATGTAGTTGTTAACGTATGCAGGATTTATATGTATACAAATTATAATTGTTTGTGATTTATTTGTGATTGTAATATATAGGCCCTTAATTTTGTTTTTATAGTATATTAATTTAATTTTTCTTGTATATTTTTAGGTGATATTCTTTTACCATTGTCAAATAGTTTAGCCTGCACATACAGAGGAATGTGTGTCATTATGAAGATATATGAATGGAGTATAACACAATTGATGCATGTCATAATGATCATATTATATATTATGGATAACATTCATCAAAAAGTGAATTCCCTAGATGTGGAATTAGAAGATATTGTATTGATCATGTTACAAATAAGGTGCCCCACAAATTTCTTCATCACATCTCAATAATTTCACATTTCCAATGATGTTCAAGTGCAAAAATGCCTTATCCCACTAAGTGAAATACTCAATAAATGTTAAAAAATTGAAAATGATATCTTTTCTTTATTGTAAAATGACTTATTCCTTAAGAGTAAATCAATAAAAGTAGCATACTAATCTCTTCAATCCCAAGTTTCTCAATAATTAAATAATGTCATTTAAAAATAAAGCCCAAAACAAAGGATTCTAGGTCACAAGGCAAGCAACTCATTGTAGATTTTAAATTCCTATAAATAATTGAAAACAAACAAGTTTCCTTCACATGACAAACATCTCAAAAAAATGGAAAAAAATAGGTTTCCTCTCTTGATGCATAAGATTATATCTTCTACTTGAGAGTGGGAGTTAAAAAGGTACTTGGAAAATTAACATAGTTGGCACGTTAATCTCATTGATGGTTGTCTTTTTCCATAATCAACAGATTCTCTACACCATCATAATGAATGGATTATAAAATTCATTAATCATAAAACATACGTTTAAGATCTAATTGAATTAATTTTTTAACCAGGAAAACATCTTCTAAGCAAGGCACCAAAACCATCAACATAACATTACATTTAAATAACAATAAAGTTAATAATCCCATCCCTCCGGCCTTATGCGGAGAAAATTGTGTCTTTATAACAAAAGTAATACTGGAAACATTTCCTATATTTTTTAGCATTGAAAATCCAATAACCTATTATAGACTAAAAGGAGGTGAAATTTCTAAATTGACAAGCCTAGATTGCAGCAATATTTCTACATAGCAAGTTATGATTATAACAAACATATATATATATATATATATTCTTCAAATCATAAAGTTTTATATAGTGTTTGGTCTCTCAACCGTTGGTTATCAACTTTTCATTCGAACAAGGTACAATAGGTAGAGCATATGGGTGCATTCGTCAAAGAATATGTTAGCAGAGATATCAGAGAATCATTTGATCATAACCCTTTTTATCTACCCCGCGCTGTACGCATTGATCGAAATATCTCCCTTCCTTGGACTAGTGAATAAAAAGAAAATACCACACAACTTTACAACCACGTTCTTGTCCATCCAGCTAGAGATTCTTTGAATTTGACCATGTTTGAGCTCACCTTCAATTTTCATGAATAACAAAACGATTGCATGAATGTAACTCAGCAAATGTGACTCCCTTTCTTCTGCCGCTTTTGTACGATCAAATATTTCAAATGCAACCACGAAGGATAGCATATCAAAAGGAGACATTGCCATGTATGTTGATTCGGGGAGCATAAACAATAGAAACAGAAAAATATTATTGCACAGAGAGCTACAACTCTAAACTAAAACACATTATATCCAGAAGCAAATGCTCTTCATCTATTAACCTCCTTCGGCCCTCAAACTGATTACATGCTGAGATGAATAAATAATACAATGTAGTTTCTCAGTTAGAGAAGTCAATCCTTCTCAAGAGGCTTCTATATGTCTAATCAATCTATTCTATTCTTACAAGCTACAGGCTGGTTTATTAAATTATCAGCTACTTAACTGTCAAACATTAACCTGATTTTATAAGTATACAGCAGGAGGAATTAATTGTTCCTACCAACACTCCCCCTTAATTTCGACCATAGCCATCTAAAACACTTACAAGATTTACAAGAAGACTTACAACCTAAATATTTGATTAACATGCTTCAACAATGCCGCCTCTATGGGATTACATTCAAAAATTCAGAAATTATGATACCGGCTAGTCTCAACCTCAACAAGGATTACAATTACACAAACACTTCAAAATTTGTTGCACGCTAGCACAAATTATCCTCTG
The DNA here is from genome assembly GCA_027924585.1 of Larix kaempferi. Lineage (NCBI taxonomy): Eukaryota > Viridiplantae > Streptophyta > Pinopsida > Pinales > Pinaceae > Larix > Larix kaempferi. The sequence goes on along the minus strand of BSBM01000632.1, from coordinate 24,154,884 downwards.
CACCTTGCATCAATTGATTTCTTTTTCCTTTTACTCCAAACTTTATATTGGCTGATTTTTCTGAAGCTCTTTATCTTCATTTTCACCTTTTTATGCATCCTCTGTATTTTCACAGTTTCTCTAGACTTGATGTACATGCCATCTTCTTCAATTTTTGCAACTTTAGAACTTCCATATGCTTCAGCATCAAATTTCTCAATCTTAATTCCAATACCTACATAATCACAGTCAAATAAACCATCAACAATAACATAATTTTATTTCATTTCAACATCAGTTTGAACTCTAGCATTTTTCCACAACATCATCATGAGCTGATAATAATTCCTCATTTCTTCAAGACTCCATTTCTCAAAATATTCATCCAAGAGTTCTTCATTGAGTTTTTCTTGCTCAAAAATATGCATATCCATTTCATGTTCAGCTGCAATATTTTATTCCACAACATAGTTAGGCTTTTCAAGCCAATTTTCAAAAAGGCTTATTTCATCATCAAGGTTTATTGGCACTGTGGCTGAGTGCTCTTCCTTTCTTTTTTCAATTTTTGTTATATAATTGTTTCTTTCACCACCTGCAAACTTAGAAGCATTTTTTATATTTTTAAATAAATCATTTTCATTTTGCTCTACTAGCTCTTCTTTTTCATCTACAACATTATGATTCTTCTCATTTTGCTCTACTTCAAGAGCATAATCTTCATCTTCTTCACACAATAATTGATTTGTTTTATCCTTTGATTTAGCATCGAGCCCATCATCAACAATGTCTTTGTTGCCTCTAAGTTGTACTTAGTTGGATTTCATGTGAACCTGTAAAGAATGAACAAGCGAGTTGTTTATAATTCAATATCAGAAGTCCATGAAGGCCATCTTGGCCATTTTTTATGTTTTTGTACTAAATTGCATGTTCATACCCCCTTGGGAGAGTTGTAATATTTATGGTGTAGCATGATGCCATTATGTAAAAGGATTGGAATTCTTAGGACTTAGTCATCAAACTAATCACCCTAGATTTTTTTATCCTTGTTAATTATGCAACGCTTTTTAGCGACGCATAATTTTTGAGTTTTTCACTCAAAATCCTCCGAAGATGGGGTGGTGAAAGTGATGATTATTCCTTAGGAGGGTTATTAAAGCCTATGGTATTGAATTTTCAAGACTTTAGTCTATGCATATTACCATGCTAGTCATAATCCCAAAGTTTCGTGAACATGCGCTAAGTGCCCCTAGGATTTTTTAATTTTTCAGTTTTTTAATAAAATCATCGATAAACTGTATTTTAATTGTAAAAATTCAAAAATTCATAAAAGTGGGTCTAGGGGGGGATTTGCCTTGGGGATGCTTGTTTTTGGAATTAGATCCCCCACTTAACCCCTAAACCCACTTTTGAGTGCCAAATTAGTGATTTTCATTTACTAATTTTGATTTTCTTTTAAAATTGATTTTTTAGGTCAAATAATTGGGAAATTTAGAAAAAATCCAATTCGTAAATCAAAGGGAGATTGTCCCTAAGATGCATGGAAAATTTTAAGGGTGATTCTTCCCCATAGGCGAAATTAAGGAGTTTAAAATTTTCAATAAACGAATTTTTTTATATAAAAGAGTTAATTATAGTTATTATTTATTAGCCCACTATTTATTTTAAAAAATTTATCCCAAAACTTTTTAGCCCAACCAAAAAGTTAATTATATAATTATTATTTATTAGCGCCCTATTTATTTTAAAACAATTATCCCAAAACTGTTTAGCCCAACCGTATTTGTGCGGAATAATAGGAAAAACAATTAAATTTTCCCTCCACCTCCCATTTGCCCTTGATTTACGGTTATGGAAGTTTCTAAAACCCCATTCACCCTTGATTTACGGTTAACGAAGTTTCTAAAGCCCCATTCGCCCTAATATTTGGTCATTAATAAGCGGATTGGATGTGTGCATTCTCCTTTATAAATCAAACAACAATCCTCACAGGTGGTGCGCCTAATTTATCCGATGTCTCCCCATAAATGGACAGCGATACGATCTGTATCCGTGCTTTACACCAGTATTAGGTTAGTCCAGTTCCTTCTTCATTTTATTGGTTTATGGCCAACCCGTCGTTCCATAGAGGAAAAGACATGATCGCGTACCAGTGAGATAGAGGAAAATCATTCTTAGGTACTGCCGAAATGGATGGAAAGGGACCTTTGGACCCACATCATACATGCCATGCTTCCTCCTGGTTTCAGAATGAAATCTCACACGCTCAACCATTCTCTCAATAACAAAGATGGATGATCATTTGAAAACATGAACACCGAGGTAGTGTTGAATCTAAATTTTCTCTCCAAAACAAGACCTGTAGGGAGGGATATCACAATTTAAGTATATGAAAGTTTATTTAATATAATTTAAGTATATGAAGTTTATTTTGTATTTTTATAAATAATTTTAATAAAATTTTATAAATATGTTTCATATTATAGATGTATTTTTATAAATAATTTTAATAAAATTTTATAAATATGTTTCATATTATAGATGTAAGATGTTTATAGTTTGTTTTATTAGTAATGAGATTTTATAAATGTATAAAAAGAAGAATAAATAAAGATAAACTAATAAATAAGTTAATCATAGATTTATTTTTGATGAGTGATAAGATTTTATGGATATATAAAAAGGAAGAATAAATAAAAATAAATTATGAAATAAGATGATTAGAGTTACATGGATCTTTTTTCCTTTTTAAAACTACTCAAAGTAGATCTTGGCAATTATTTTTCTAAAAAACAAGAAAATACTATTTTATGGATTTTTAGTAACACGTGCATTTTTTTATGGGCGTCACATATTTAAATAATTAACTTTTAGAAGTTAAGAAAGTGGTATTTCATATATTTCAGTGCCTTTCTCCTCATTTAAAAGGCTAACAATCTGAGATTTGGAATTTGATTTCATGTTTTGATGCTTTCAATATAAATTCCATTCCTAGATTGCAAAATGTTGCAGCTGATTTATTGGCTACTTCCGCTTCCAGATTAGTTCCTACAAATAATAAATGCTCTATTAAATTGATTTTCAGGCCATTTATTCCAGATAACATTACGAATCTCAGAGTATTTGATGATGATGATCAGATCATCAGCTTCTTGACAAATGAAGATGCCTTCCATGAAGCCATAATAGACGAAGAGAAGCATGACTCATACCTTCAAAGCAAGCACGTTGTTAAAGGAATTTTTATGCCTAAAGGAGTGAGGACCCTCGAAGCTTTGTTTGCTTTACGGAGCAAGTTCAAGAGACCAGTGAATGCTAAAACTCATAGCTCCTCTATGACACATGAATTGATTAATATGGGAAGAGAGGCAGAGCCAAAATATGTTAATCTCAGTAAGTGTTGCTCGCCGGGAGAAAGAGAAAATTTTATCAAACTTTTTAAGCAGTATAAGGATGTCTTCGCTTGGAATTACGACGAGCCGAAAACGTATGATACTCGTATCATTCACCATGTAATACCAATGAAAGAAGGTGTCAAACCTTTTCAGCAGCAGCTAAGCAGAATGCATCCGACTCTCGAGCCTCTAATTCAAAAGGAATTAAAGAAATTGCTAGATGCAAAGATCATTTTTAAAGTCAGACATTCTGAATGGGTTGCTAACTTAGTCCCCATACGAAAGAAGTCAGGGGAAATCAGACTGTGTGTGGATGTCCGGAATTTGAACAAAACTTCTGATAAAGACAATTATCCTGTACTCCCAATGGAGCAGATATTGCAGATGGTATTAGGATCAGAATTGTTCTTGCTACAACACCGACACATCCTGACAACTACTGATTATTTTACGAGATGGGATGAATCCATTCCGCTGCGTGTAGTCAACGAAGATGCAGTTATCAAATTCTTGGAAGAAAGCATCATAACCAGGTTTGGGGTTCCAATTTCCGTAGTCTTTGATAATGCAACTTATTTTTCGTCTTTTAAGATCAATGAATTTGTTTATGAGAAAGGGATCAAACTACACTATTCAACAAATTACTATCCCCAGGGAAATGGATCAGCTGAGTCGACTAATAAAAACCTCATCCGAATTCTTAAGAAAACTGTAATTGAAAATTTGAGAAGCTGGCACCTAGCCCTTCCAAATGCTCTATGGGAAGACAGGGTTATCCCCAAGAATTCCTTAGGTGCGTTCCCGTTTACCTTGGTTTACGATAAGGAATCCATCCTTCCCCCGAATGTATTACTCCCGTTCTTGCAGCTGTCCCAAGCCTCCCGAGGTTCCAATAGTCAAGTTCTTCAATCAAGAATCGATACCTTGCTAAAACTCGAAGAGTCATGACAAAAGGCCAAAGATCAATTCCATCATCATCGAGACATAGTCAAAAGATGGTTTGATAAGAAGAAATATGGAAAAGGAAGTTTCAAAGTAGGAGATTTAATTCTGAAGTGGGATCATCAACACGATGGTAAGGGAATGCATAAAAAATTTCAAAACTTATTGGTTGGCCCTTACCAAATTTATGAAAAGCTCGGCCCATCAACGTATAAGTTAAGAAGCCTTCAAGGAGAGGAAGTTAATCTTCCCCTCAACGGCCAAGCTTTGAAACTATATTTTGCTTAAGGTCTCTAAGAGAGCCTTTGTACATAAATAAAGGTTTTGTTCTTTTTCTTTTACTTTTGACTTTTGTCCCTTGTTTTCTGTTTGTTTCAGCCAAGTTGTCATCTTTTCAGAATTTTTGAGTTTTCCCTTTCCCCTTTCCTTTGTATATTTTTTTCCCGGTAGCCCTGCAATTGGGCCTTTCGTGAAGATAGATCTCTCAACAAATCTCACAACTCATGAAGCTAGAAATGTACCCTCAAAAGAAATTTTATCTATGCATTTTGGCTTTTGTTAATCGTTTTCCAGAATGAAGAGATCATGTTCTGTTGGTCGCATTAACCCCTGTTTAATAACTGAAATCTATGATTACCTTATCACTATCCTCGGGCTCCATCCACCCTCACATTTATAAGCGTCTCAAGAAGATCACTGTAGTTAGACCCACGGAAAGGAAGCACATCTCGAAGGCATAGGGTATTAAAATGAATCCATGCTGCAAATCTAAATCCAAAAGAGATTATAATCAAGAGTCTGTTTTCCAAAAAATATCGCCTCCATTAAAGCATGGCCGAGAACAATAAAGACTTTTAATTTAAGCAGCCACACCAAAATTCCCAACAGAGTTCTTCTCTGTCCATGAGCATGAGAAACCAAGAAAATATCTTTCTCACACAAAAGGACATCAATGGATTGAAGAACTCAGGAAAATGGCTAAGTCTTGAAGAAATTTTTCTGGGATACTCACACGACAAAAGTCGCTAATTAAAGAACATCCAAAAGGATGCAAGCACCATGGGAATGAGGAACAAGAGAATATTTTCTATGAGATGTTGTTACAATCATGTGGAGTCCGATGACAGTGGTCGTCTGAAAGATGAATCCTCTAAACATGAACCCCATATTTTGGCCCCTGGAGAGTTTTAAGGATGTCTTTATCGAAGCTCCCCTTTCCTGATGACCAACGGATAAAGTGATCACTTCCTTTGTGGAAATTCGAACACTTAAGCCAACTGTTGCACATAAGGTGAGCAGCTTTTAAAATTTACTATGGACGAGAGAGAGTTTTTCAGAGATTTGTGTTTGCCAACGATTCGCCAATTGTTGTTGCTGCAACATCCCCCCAATTTTTATTATTATTTGGGTCCCTCCTATTGTTTAAGGTTTCCTTTGTCTTTCTCAGAGCTTGCTTGTTCATCAAAGGCTGATTTTCCTTCCTTTCATCTTCCAAATATTTTTGTTTGATTTTTTGACTAAGGAAAAAAACTATCTTTAGCACTGAGTGTAGTTTTTAATGACAACTTTTGCGACAAAAGCGCAGGAATTATTTTTATTTTGGCCAACACCGACGCATGGATTATCTTTAAAATCACCAATGGATGGATTGTTTTTCTAAATCAAAGTTATCTCCAACCTTTGGCGCAAGTCTTAACCAGTTATCTCCCGCCTTCGGCGCAAGTTTCGATCATAAGACTGTCGTCTTCGGCGCAAATTATAAACCTAACTCTACCTCTTCGACGCAGGTTTTAATCATAACTCTGCCGCTTCACCAAATGTTCACTACAATTCAACCATTTTTAGGCGCGAGAACTTAACTATAATTCGACCATTGTTTTTTATCCTTTCTCGCACATGTCTTAAGTTTAAAACTGTATGCTTATGGTTCCCATCTTAGCCCTATTTTGGCCGCCTTTAGCACAACTGCCAACGTTATTTCGGATGCTTCGGTGCAGATTTTAACCTTTAGCGCACTTGAAAGCTTGTTCTGGCGCAAATCGTAATCCTATCTCGGTCGCCTTCGGCGCAATTACTAACAATATGTCGGGTGCTTTGGCGCAGGATTTATCTTTAAAAGGAACGCCGACACAAGGATCCTTTAAGTCTGTTTTCCACGACTCCATAGTGCCCTTTTCATCTGCACAAATGTTGCGTCTAAATCCTCCGTCGACGCGCAAAACTTATCCCTATAGCGCCCGCCATCCTAGCCATGCCTCATCCTTAGACGCAGCCCCGAGCTCAATTCTTGGCGCAGCCCATTAGCGCAAAAATTAACACTAAAACCTCCTTAGAGCTTGTTAAGAAAACCTTTCAGGCCTGCGGTAATAGCATTATTAATAGCTCCGCATTCATTTGTAAAGGTCAACAGCCATGAAATGATAGCTGCATCTATGAATTAGTCGATCAATTTTTTAAAATAGCTTTCATATTGTGAAAATGGCGTATTCTGGAAATTTTATAACTATTTTTACTAATGCTTGAAAGACATTTGGAAGCTAATTCTGTCACGTTTTCTGTAAGAAGCATTGTGTTTGAATAGTTTCTCTAAATGTCTTCTTATTTGTGCTCTCTGACTTGCCACAAGATTAGCATGCAAGAAGAAGCTGCTAGAATCAAGAAGGAAGAGAAACTGAAGGCCCAGAGAGAAGAAGAAGAAAGGATCGTCCAGGAACAGGTTACCAAACAATAAGAAGAAGAAGAAAGGAGGTTTTTGTTGGAAGAGGTAGACAGATTACCAGTAGAAGTTGAAGAGTCAACAAAAGTTATTGATACATCTGGTCCTTAGTTTGTTTTAAATGAAACAAATGGACAAGCACAACTGGAATTTATTTTTGGTTACGTATTTTGTAAAAAGGCAGCTCTATTATTAGTTTTGTCTTATTAGTCACTAGAAGACAAAACTTTGTTCCCTCCTAGGTTTAGGTTTAGGTTTTTGGGAAAATGAGAAGCATTGTAAAATCTATAAATAGGTGAACGGAGGAGAGAATAAGGAATTTTGACAGGCAAAGACAAAAGGACTGCGATATGTATGGGAACTATTTTCCAGATATAAGATACAAGAGTTGGTTTTTTATCTATTGAAACCCTGCACGACATTTGCTTGGGATCTGTGTAAAGGGATGTGGAACTATTTCAACTCTCTTACCACTGGTTTATTGTGAGATCATTCTAACTCATTGTGGATTACTCTATTGCTGTGAATGTTTCTCATATTCTGTGCATTATGCTGTGTACTATGAGTGGTGAAATCATTTTAATTCATTTGAGCTATCTTGAATGTATCTCCATTTCTGTTGTAATTCACATGTAAAATGGTTCAAATAGATATCTGCATGACCCTTATGTGTATCTACAACATGCTTATCATCCTCTTATTTTTGCTCCTCGCGAGGATAGAATAGATTTTCTTATCATAGTTTTAGATTAAGATTTGTTTCAGCTTTGCATTTAGATTAAATTAGTTTACAACACTTGCATCTAATACATAAATTTTAAAACACATAAACAATGGATCGGGCCGCAACTAGTGCAAAGATCAAGAATCTTTAAATCTTACGGTAGCCAGAACCGTTAACCATACAGATTCCCCACACCAAACAGTGAGTGATCTAATTGGGATTGCTTACCAGGGAGAATCCCTTGCTGATTGATGCTGCGATTTTCGGGGCATCAACAGAATCATACAAAAGTATGCTTATATAAGATCTTAACACAAGGTAGGAATCTAACTCGACATAGGAAAACATACCTGGATTATCATGTTTGCTAGTTATGTCTAGCATACACAAACAATGTCTTCTTTGTTCTCTTCAATGATTTAGATACCTTGTGCTAGTAACCTGCATATCTTCATAAGTTAAGCATTGTAGGACCAATCATACATACCTCGTAATTAGAGCTTCTATGTGATCAACGACTATGGATGAGTCTTTGTCTTCATGTCACCACGGTCATATATTCTTGATCTACAACTTGATTTGTCTTTCTTGATGTACCTTTCATGTTAGCGGACAACATCATCCTCATACAACACCACAGTGCATTAGTACAATCATAAGTGTCATAACCCTAATCAATGAATGTCTCCTATTATTCACTTGCATTCATACTTTTACTAAGGTGATTGAACAATCATGATTGTACTAACCTCAATAATATGAAGACAAACATATCATGAACTTAATCATGAAACAGATTTCAAAACATACCTGTATCTCCTCAAGTCATACCTGTCGAGATTGCTTGTAGTCTTCTCTATAAGCGTAAAACCCTAACCATCCAAGGTAGATCACTTGTAAACATCTTATATAGGTTCATGGTGCTAGGATGATAGAATATCAATGCCTTTTAAACCTCCTTCATTGCTACCCTATGAGTCTCCCACCTTGCTAGGGTTTCTTCTTACTTGGAAACCCTAATTTTTCAATCTCCTTCCTCCCACAACATTTTGATGGAGTATTAATATCTATGATGAATGGATTCCAAATCCATTTTAAAAGTTTCCAATGTTGCATCAAGTGTCTCGAACATTGTATCAAGTCATTCCATACCTAAAAACTGAAAACCCTAAATGAGAGCTTCTTCTTCCTCTTCTTTGATCTCCTCCGTTGAGCCATTTCAGATGTGTTGTATTGTTTCTGGTTTATCTCTGAAATTATGGATCTACAGGGTATGAAACTTCAGCCTGTGGTATCTCGACCTGTCATATTTCCAACCCCACAGGTTTGCGCTTTGTTCGATTCTCCATCAGCGATATATGCTCAGTTTCCCAACATGACCTGTTTAAGGGATGAAACAACATAGCGAACTTGTACGGAGTGCCACATGTCACGGTTTCAACTTCGACCTCTAAATATTGGTCCTGTGAAACTACAGGTCGTGCCCTAACTCGTACTTTTTACGGAATTCCATTTGGAGCTTCATATCCCGAGATATGACCTTTTTTCCTAGGTCACCTATTTAGGGATTCATTCTGGAAGAGGGAGAAACCCTAACTTGTACGGATCATATATCAGAAAGTACAGGAAACATGAGGCTGAAATTCAGACACAAGGTATAGGGAAATTTCATCTTCGGCCTATCCAATTTTCAGATCCTGAACCCTCGCCAAAATTGATTTATAGCTAATGTTCCACGATGACTAGGTTTTGCTATACAAAGCCCTAGATTTCAAATTGTCGCAAGTGAGACAAGTGTCGTAAATGCCATACATGCCTCCTTCGGGCTAGCTCTGATAGCATGTTAGTTTTTCATAATTTAATTCAATATGATCTAGGATCTTAACTGAGAGAATAAAATGCATGACAAATAAAAAACAAGAGATAAGAGACACAAAGCATTTCACCGAGGAAACCATAAAGGAGAAAACCCCACAAATTCCTCAGAGATAGAATGAGCAATAATACAAAACCCCAAAACAAAAATATGGTCTCCATCATCTTCCTCCTCCTCCACTTGTGCGAACTTGTCTCTCTCTCACTTGTACGAATGAGTGAGTGAGTGAATGATCAAATATAGAGGAGCACCCTCTCTATTTATACTTTACCTTTCACTTAGCCTTAACCGCAAATAGGTCGGACCCTAGGTGTAACTGACTGGGCCGAATTCTCTAGGAGAGTCTAATAACCCATTAATAACTTAACTCTAGGGTCTAATGCCCCGACATACATGGGAGGATTGACCTCAATGACTTTACATGACCCAAGTACAATAATGACTTCTCCGACCGGAGGAATAAACATCTCCATCAGAGGTAGAATAATAAAATACAAATACAATATACAAGTGAATACATTCCGAAGTTACAAATACATCAACATTATCAAGCTTTCCCAGGCCTCTTTAGCACTGGTTGCATCAGCAACAATGTGAGAAACACTATCTTCCATGGCTTGATAAATGAGGTATAATGCAAAGGTATCACTTGCCTCATCATAAGGTTCATTACATTCATTTTCAACACAATTCAATCTATTATATTATTATTCAACAAAATTTAATAACCCTTCTGCACGTAGCATAGTTTTCATTTTAATAGTCCAAAACTCATAATTCTTACCTGAGAAAACTAGAATTGGCAGAAAATCATTACAAACTTCTTCAATTTTCATCTCTACTCCAGCATACAAATTTGTGATGCAAGACTTGAATTTATTTTCCTTAGACAATTTGAGTCTTCTGCTCTTCCCCATCTTTGTCTTGGGTTCTGCTGAAAAAGCACCAAGCTTCTGCTCTTCTACTCTTCTGGTATCAATTTCTTTAAACATGGACAACAACCATCTTTATTCTACATGGCTAAACTCTTCCAATGCAGAAACACAGGGGCTTCCTTCTATAAATTGCCAATTTCAATTTCATTCAAGGTGATTTCTTCGAATCTGCTCAACCACTACACCATGGTAGCGTCAACCAGTGAGATCCACTTTTGTGGATTTTAACCATTCCACAAGTTTCTTCAAGTTACATCCTTCAAAAGTTTCATCCGCGGCCACTCAATCTATTGGAGGATTTTTATGCAACAGCATGTGGGAACCACAATGAGATTTGGCCCTATCCTACTACAGTTCGCCGGTTATCCTCTTACCCAAGTCACAGCGAGTCCTTAAAATACATGGGGGCACCCAACTTCTCAAACCACTGGAGTGTGTTCTCAATCGGTGGTTTGAGTCTCCATTTCAGAGATGGAATCTCCCATTAGCAAATTGCGACCTCCATAGATTCTCACAACTCTCCAGCTCTCTCACTGGTCAAGGACCCTTGACCCTTCAACATCGATTGTGCCTATCCACGAGAGAAAATCCATTCATGGGAGACGGTTGCTCAGTGGTTTCATTAATTATAATGAAGGATACATAATTTACTTCAACACCCAATGCCACCATTTAGTGGTATCCAATAGCACCAGTTCGCCCAATAACTCAACCGTAGGCAGAGCAAAGCTACAACACTTACACTCTTTGTTTTGGCACTATAGGCTAGGAGACTTGCAGAGATAGAATGAAGCTGAAATTTTATGTGCTCTGGAAGGAATATGGTGTACTCTCACAAAGGAAAAAGTGGGTAATGGATTCTCTGTAGACGCGGCAAAGGAAAGAGTGGGAACTGGTGAGGGTGAAGAGCAAGTCTGCTCTGATACCAATTGTAGGAGGGTGCAACGGACTGTGGGAAAAAGACCCAAAACAAATATACACACATCAAAATAACCCAGTAGAGAGGACACAGTGCGAGAGGGGAAAATTGCCTAGAACAGTCTGTGTATCTTACATTAACCAAGAACAAGATTTCTACATATGGAGAAGTGTCTCGAATGATCGAGGCATCTAGAAACATCTATGAATTGGATTTTTGGAGAAGCTAGAAGTTACATCGATATTTACACTGCCAACTACCAACCGGCATGGCGATCCATCTTGCATAAATTCATATCAGTCGGACACTTGCGGGATGATACGGGTGGTTTCCAAGACGATGATGTGGTTCTTGGAATTAATATCCAACAATGCTTAGGTGAATACATGTAGAGCATTTTCATGATTAGATGTTAGAACATAGGATTATTTATGAGTTATGGGAAGAAGAGCATGTCACATGCTCACGTTTTTATTTAGATCTCCTCACATTTATTCCACCACGCCATGAAGAAATCTATAAATGCAACTAATTTATGCATGTGATTTAAGTTCAAACTATCAATATCACAAGCAAGGATGGAATTTGACGGGCATATGTCCATCATGAGGCATTTTATTCGGTAAATTGTTTTAACAAGCCATATCAAAGAATGGGTAAACAATTTGCTAGGACATATTTTTGACAGTTAATTATTTGATAAGTGGCCTACAATAGGTGACATGTTATTATATATGCAATAATAAATATTGAAACTTTCCCATTTGAGTGAAACTTTTCCATTTGATTGAAGAGTAGGTGGGTGAGATTGCCTTCATTGAGGGTGGATTTTCTTTCATTCATTTTTTGTTCTTTCTTATATCGTCCTAGCATTGTTCCAATATGGTATCATGCCCTTCCTTTTAGTGCTTCTCCCTAGTCTGTGTGCTCTTCCTTCCAAGGATAAGTCATTTTTCAAATTCGAAAGTGAAACTCCAAGAGAGAGGTGGGTACCATTTTAGAAGAAGAAGTCAATTTTAAAATATGTTAGTGAAGGAATTAACCTAGCCACCCACCAAGCATCAATGATTTATTAGATATTGAATTTACCAAGCATCAACAATTTATCATAGTACCGAATCTACCAAGCACCACACATGGAATTTTAAACCCGTTTGTTTTTTGGTTATGGGCCTCAGAAGCTAGAAGAACCTACTGAATTTAGATACCCATTTCTATAGACAGTTTGAAAGTTCTCTCCTTTGGATTCCAAGGTCTTGGAGCTACTAATTTTGGTAATATGTTACTTTCAAATTTTTTATAAATTTGATAATAATCTAAAAACCAATTTTAATGAAACTATAATCTGTTTTTTCTTAAACATGAAACTGTTTTTGTTATTTTGATATTGAGTTGGGTTAACACTTGTGACTGGACAAAGTCATGGAAACAGAGTTTTGTTGTAGGAGGCTCCCAATCCCACTTTGTAAACTTCCAATACTTCCAAGTTACAATTTATAGAAGTTTGAATTTGAAAGTGGTTTCTTCTTATCCATTTATATCCAAGGGAAAGTGAATGGCCCAAAGAATAAAGTAGGAAACATGAACTCTTTGGTACAAATTTTGACCCTCCACAAAAACACATTGAGAATTAAATTGAATACCAAGGTTTTAAATTTGAATGGAAAAAATGGATCACACCACTGGCTCTATATTAGCAAAAATTTGTGCCCAAAAAATAGTTTTACCAAAATATTTGCATTGTGGATAATACATAGATAAATCCATTTCCATGAAATATTTGTTATAGCTTGGTATGTGCAAGTTCATGTGCAATAATAGTTGAGGAATCCAAAATAATCCATACCTTGGAAAAACAACCTTATTAAACTTCTTTTGACAAAGGAAAGGCAGAACATCATAGTACAATATCAATTTTGATGTGTTTTTTAATGAATTGCATCTAGAAAGGGCATATTAAATTTATCTCGCCTTTTAACTCAAGTCCTTTGGAATAAAATGCCACAATTTCAATTACACCATTGATGCAACAAGTTAACCTTGAAAATTTTGGTATGTTGCATTACATGTGGCCTAACATTAACCTCTAGAAGGGATTCTAGGTTCCACCTTTTGTTTGTTTCCTAACTTTATCACTTAAAGTACTTCAGATGCATAATGCTAACTAATGTTACTTTTGAGTTGCATGTGTCATTGTTAGTAGGTTTTTTTGGTTCCACGCTTCCACCATTGATTTTCAAAGAACGCGACCAACCAAAAACATGGGAAAATGGGTCGATTGTTATCTTTTAATTGGAAATTAAACTCCTTAATAAAAACATATTTTTTAATTGAAAATTAAATTTCACAATTTCAATTACACCATTGATGCAAAATGTTAACCTTGCAATTTTTTATATATTGCATTACGTGTGCCCTGACATTAACCTTCGAAAGGATTCTAGGTTCCATGCTTTATTTGTTTCTTAAGTTTATCACTTAATTTACTTTAGATGCATAATTTTGGCACGTTACTTTTGAGTTGTCTATGCCAGTCTTAGTAGGTTGTTTTTTCCCACCCTTGATTTTCAAAGCACATGATCAACGAAAACATGGGTAAATGAGTCTATTGTGATCTTTTAATTGAAAATTAAATTCCTTAATAAAAACATTATTATTAAAGGATATTTTTATTAATAAAACTTCATTGTTGAAGGGTTATTTTTTCACTAAAATGTTGTGTGATGGACAAGATAAAAGTTCAAAACGTCAAAAAAATTTAGTTAGAAGGACAGAGTTGAAATGAAATTCCAACCCTGATTGCAAGTATCCTTTTGGAGCTTACTCATTTTTAGCTGCATGTCTTGATGCATAGCTTGTCTTTGTCTTTTTATTTTCTCCTCTTGAATTGAGAATTCATCAATTATGAAATAAGATGATTAAGCTTTTCGGAGTTATCAAAATACTCCGTAATGTTATTGGTTTCAAATCCATTATGCAGTAAATTCCAAAATCACCATAAAATAATTATCAAATATCCGATAAAAAAGAAATGAATGCATGCCACTACGTATTTAATGTGTTGCAAAAGGACTGAAACACGTTGCCATGCAATATCAATTAGGTAACTTATCCCTATGAATTTTGTCACGCAAGATGAATTTTGATGGCTTAAATTTCTCTACCGTACACTTGATCTACATATTTGTTGTAGATATAGTTGTGTATATTTTCTATAGACCTAGGAAATATCCAATTAATATCGAATCTGAGCTCAAAGATCTTCTATCAATCAAATATGTTTCCCTAAATTTTTAGTGAATATTTATTTTTGAATGACATAGAATTGATTTAGATCTATCTTATCCAATAAATATTTGAAGGTTAAACTATTGAGGGCTGGAACAAATGCTAATTTTTATCTGAATGTGTTTGATTCTCTTCTCACCGACACTTGTTGTGATGCTACTTGCAAGAAATTCTCACCAGTGATGAAAATTAAAGTTTAAGGTCACTCTCCCTTTGATTTGATCTAATTTAGATCTGGTAGGTTCAATTGGTTGTTAAATCAAGGATCACAAGGCTATCACTATCTCAGAATCCATATTGATAAGTTTATTCTCTTTGAATAATTTATGTTGGAATTGAAAATGTTAAATCACAATGATCTCTATCAAGAAAACTACCATCGAATCTAAATCCATTTAACAGAAAGTGGGTCCCCAATTTTCAAATCTGAAGGATTGGATCAATTAGAATTTGCATTTTTTTGTCTTTAATTTTTGTTGAGGTTTTATATCTATCTTATCTTGCAGCGGATCTATAAATCAATCTATTATCGGATTAGTTTCACTCACCAATTTGGCTAGATAAATCGATTCGACTAGCATGAAGGACAACTATCATGAAAGTGGCAAGTAGAGTGAGAAATTAGTGGTTTTAACTAGATATTATGTTCGTTTTGTTGAGATGTTGTTCTTTTAAATGATTTTGAAGTTTACTTTATGTAGGGTTCAATAATCTCTATTAGACATCAGTGTGTGAATATTATCAACAATTTATTTTAATCCTTGAGTGTTAGGAGAGTCACTAATTGACATTTGTTCTAATCTACAACAATTCTGTATACAGAAAGTGTACTGCGCATCATTAAACTTACTCTCAACCAATCCATGGTTTCAAAATTACAAACCATATTTTAATACCGTCCCTTTAGAAACACTCTAAATAGCATGTCTAGGTGCAAGATAAATTGAAACTATATACCTCGACCTACTGCATGCTTATTCAACACTCCACAACCCGCATTCCAGCAGAGAAGGTTGGCCATAGGAAGGATTATTGTGGCATTTAGGACCTCAAAACGTGGTGGTGTTGACCATCTAAAACATGTGTCTCTACGCAAGGCGGTGAAAAATATGCTTTCAGTTTCCCCCATATTTATAGATCTTTTCATACTTTATTTTTGACATTACGACTTTGTTGGATTAAGAAATTAGATTAAGCATCAATTTCCTCCATTGTTGAGCTAACTAGCTGAGTTGTTCCATTTAGTAAATCCGTACATGAGAAAAATATGGGAAATTCGGTTTTGAAAAAATAGTCGGATCTCCCAAATGAAGAACTTTCTGAGGATACTTCACATTGGTAAGCTTATAGGGCATATTCTGCAAAAAACCCGTGTCTCGAATTTTCTATATTCATCTTCATTACTCCAGAAATCATGTCCAAAGATCACTGCTTTTCCTCTTGGCATGTTTTGATGGCTCCAAATTTGGGATGTAAATTATTCAGTTTGACTCCTCTAAATCCAAATCCACACCTGTATAATTCAAAAGAGAAATTAAAACATCATTCCAAAACTAATGAAATAAATCCAAATTAATAAAAATCCATTTGCAAACCAAAATATAATGAAACTAAATAACCAAATCCGAAATTGACTGTTCAGACATATTTTCAAGGTGGTTAAACTATTCAATTGAAAAAATACAATCTTCCCAAATCATTCCTCATCCTTCCAGCTTTCCAACGAGCTATCTCGGGCTTAATTTGGATTCATAAATCTCAATATATTTCCCCCGGAAGTTGAGGCTCAGCAACCGTTGATTTCACTGTTGGGTAAATCGTGGCCATTGATCTAACTATTAAATCCATTATCCCATACTAATTATTTTACAAAAGAATAAAACCAAAACAAAAATCCAAAATCAATATTCCCAAATTATCATAAATCAAATGTTGGGAAGAAACTTAAAATTTGAAAATATATTCAAACAAATCAAAATCCGAAAACAAAATCAAAACCAAAATTAAAAACTCTATGTAAAAATGAAATTACCAAAATTTATGGACCCAAAATTAAATTAAAACATAGCATAAGAAAAACTTAGGGTCCGAAAAATTGGGTTGCGGAATACGGAAATGAAAAAATGAAAAGTTGGAAAAGTGACTTCCGCAATCGCAATCTGCAATCCCTAAAATTGCGAAAATCGGAAATGAAAATTAAAAAATGACCATTTTATTTTACCTTCCGCAATCCGCATTCTGCATTGTGGGTTGCGAAAATGATTTTTTTTAAATGAGAAAAACGTTACCTTCCACAATCCGCAATTGCGGAAATGTGGAAATATTTTTAGAAATTATATAGTTTCCACAATCCGCAATAATTTTGCGGAATCAAATTTTATTAATTTATTAAATGATTATCGGACTTCCGCAATCGGCAATTGCGGATTACGGGTTGCGGAAACATTAAAAATTTAATCACCAAATTTAAAGCTTCCACAATTCAGATTGCGGATTGTGGAAACATTGAAATTTAACAATTAAAATCAAAGGATCCGCATTCCGCATTGCAGAGTGCGGATTGCGGAAATATTAAATTTCAACCAAAAAAATTAAAGCTTCCCCAATGCGCAAAGATGCATAAAAAATGATCTAGAAGCTTGAGAAAATGCAATTATTTTTTAAATATTGAACAGAATAATGAAATAGCAATGGATAAAGGATTAAAAAGAAAATCTAGAAATATTTACAAAATAAAATAAAATTCAATATTGAAAAATATAAACCTAGAATTAAAAACCAAAACAATTTACAAGTTAATTCTTAAGAAAATAAATGTTAGAAACAAGTTACGTATATAGGGAAAGAATCACTCCTATAATATAGGAGAGTTAATGAATTCCATAAACAGGTTTCTAACATAATCAATTTCCAATAATAGAATACCAAGAAAATAATAATAATAATTCTTTTTGCACAATAATAAATGAAAATCTTTTTAAAATGCAAAAGGGAAAATTAGAAATTATATTTTCAAGATCAAATTAGTTTACTGAGAAGGAAAAACTTATCCATGATCAAACTAACTTTACATTTGTGAATATTGAACTTTAATCCCACTAATTCCCAAATAATCATAAAACCAAAACTCATGGAAATTAGAGAAATTAGAACTCATATAAACTAAAACACGTGTGTTCTTTTCATTTTCATAACATCAAATTGTGTATAAATTTAATATATAGATTTATAATAAAATACACAAAGTAATTTAATGAAATCCAAAGCATCATCGTGAATAATTAAAAGATCTAAATAAGCTTAAATTAAACATTAAAAATGTTAAACTAATATAAGAAAACAAACCAAAAGACTAAGATTATTTACAATATTTAATGATGATGATGGTGATGACGACGACAACGATGATGATGAAGATGATGAAGATGATGACGATGATGATGACGTCGATGATGATGATGATGGTGATGACGACGACAATGATGACGATGATGATGAAGACGATGATGATGAAGATGACGATGATGATGACAACGTCGATGATGATGACAACATCAATGATGATGATGATGATGACAAGTTGATGATGATGACAATGTCAATGATGATGATGATGATGATGACAACGTCAATGATCATGATGACGATGACGATGACGGCGATGATGATGATGACGATGACGTAACATACTAAATAAAAAATGGCATAACTAAATAATTTAAACATAATACATTATGCAAAAAATGTGCTCACATACCTCCTAGATTCCAACATTGCTACAATGTCATTGATATTCTTCTTCATCTGACTCAACATATGTATCATCATCTAGTTTAGAATCGCTATCGTTTAAAGGATCGCTCATATCAACATCATCATCAACGTCGTTTTTGGTTGTATATTCATCATCAATATCATCAATGAATATGTCATTATCTACTACATCATTCGGATGATCAACTTCTTGATCGGATTCTAAATCTGACACATCTGCGTCGATGGTCAACTGCTCCTAATTTGTATCACCTTCTTCTTCGACAATGTCTTCTTCCTCTGCATTATACTTGACCAGTCTTCCTCTTGGATCATATCTAATAATGTATGACCAACCTACTTTACCTGGCACTTCTAAGTAAAAGACCTACTCACATTGACTTGTAAGAACATAAGGCTTTGTACCCGGTTCAAGTGCCCTTGTATTAACCATGGTAAATCCATTGGCATGCTCAATAACCGTTCTTTCAGGATCACGTTCATTCATTCGTAGCATGTACCATTTGACATCAAACAGAACTATTTTAAAGGAATTAAAGTCACACTCAATTATATCTTCCAAATAACCATAGTACCTATTTACATATACTTCTGGATACCTGTCACTTCTAGAGGAAACATTAGTGACTTGAAAAACTATAGTTGTCCCACAATCAAATGTTTTCTTCTTGTCATCGAAATTTTTGATGCGAAAATTACAACCATTGCACCACATAGCCTTGTGGTGTATCAACTGCATCATGCCCGAATTGGTAAATAAATATATAAGAAGAAATAAACGAAAGAAATACATTGATACAATGGGAAACAATGAAAAAAATGAGCAGGGTAAATCAACTTTCCTTTTTATCTTTTAAACCACATGCTAAATCAATTTCCCTTTGCGTAAGTTCATCGGGAGATTATTCTTGATAACGATGCACTGTTTTAATCATTTTACCAATCCATTCCCATGATAAGGTACCATAGAATTATGTACATTGTTCTATACATTCCTCCATCCATTCAAAATTGTTTGCAATTTATAAATGTAGTGCATCCCACACGCGACCAACTATATCAAAAAATAACAATTAAGAATTGTAAATTAGCTATCATTCAAGGCAATTAAGTTTACCTTAAAATACTTATGGAATAATAAAAATTACATGAGTATTATATATATTAAATTGAAAAATTAATTGTATAGTAAATTAAATCTACACCATTCAATTACCTTTCACTTTCCTTGTTCTACCTTTCCCCAACAAGACCTCCCCTTCAAATTTGTTGATGGAGTTGACATGCCAAATGCAAGGCAGATTGATATTTTTTGCTAAATTTGGAATATAATGACTATTGTACACCATGGATTGATATACCATATAGCCCTGCACCATAGAACCCTCAAGACATGCTCTTTGTCTAACAAAATCCTTCAATGACTTCAAATTCCTTTCCACCATCCACATTGACCTTGATTTTATAGGTCCATACAATTCAATCTCCTCAACTTGGTGTATAGATAGTGTTCTTATGCATTGAAAAATGCTGGAGGTAAATACTTATGCATTTCACACATTAGACGAGGAATTTATCTCTTCCAATACCTAATATATTTTTTATGGATTTCTTTAGATGAAATCCACCTACAAAATATGCAAGAAAATAACAGTGATCAACAAGATTGAGGCATATATAATAAAGTTCCAAGCTGTAAAACACAATATGTCAATAAGCTATGCAACAAAGAGAACAAACATTTTCATGCATATAAATTGTTACTTACCTCATGTGTTTACCAAGATCATATATAACTTGTTTTATGTTGTCGTCAAAGCTATCTGAGAGAGATAGAGGTAGAACGTATTGTAGCAAAAAGAAAATAATTATTTAATGTTTTCAAATAGGAGAGAACAATTACTAAAAAGGTGTACTAAATGGAAATTATATACGTAAATAATTACCTTAATGAATGTATGCCATGCATGAGTTTTAACAACGCCAAAATCACCTTGTTTGGTTAAGATATTTTGTATGTTCGACGAAAACCCCGTCGGAAACCTTATTTTATGAATGACCTCTTTTATAGCATTGATTTGTTGCTTTGGAAATAACTATGGAAGACTAATATTTCGGTCCCCATCTCCGGAATTGGAAATAATTAAACTTTGCAATGTGTGATTGGCTTCTGAAATGTCACTACAAATTTTTCCAATTTTATCTTTTTTCGGACCTTCCATCTAATATCCTCCATATTATTTATGTTACATTCTTCCCGATATGCATTTTATCGAATAAATGAGCTATTTGTAGGTTCTTGTAGTAAGGAAACCTACTGAATTGTATGGGATAACTCTTCATTCCTCGTGGAATCCCATTCATGCCTTAAATACATTCATTAAACATAAACGAAAACACATTAACAATAATTCATGACACCCATGGTAGAGAAAATTCAGTAAAAATATAAAAAACACAATATTACATGATTATATATGCTACAAATGCAATTTGCATACCTCAATGATTTATGTTATATTCCAACTTCCATAGGTGAGGTGTCATTCTTCATGGTTTCTTTACATTCTCTTCTTTACCATTGAATTTTTTTTTCTCGATAGTTCGATACCTATGGTTCTTAGGGAGGAAGTGTCTGTACTCATCAAACACCTCGTTTGCTAAACTTCTTGAACGACGAGATTTTATCCTAGGGCCACATACTAGACATGCAAATTTTCCCTTTGTTTGAAGACCTGCAAGATATATGTATTAATGTTATAGCATCAAAAGATTGTTAATTTTAAAAAATGCATGTTATTTACCTTAAAAACATATAATTTTAACGACATGCAATAGAAAGTTACATACCACAAAAATGTGTTAACTTGGGAGCATCATGAATTGTCCATGCAAGTATTCCATGGAACTGAAATTTTTTTTTCCCTATTAGTCTAGAGATGTCATACATAGTGATGCCAGCCCATAATTTCAATAGCTCATCGATAAGAGGCTCAATATAAACATTCATATCTTTAACTTGGTACTTACCTAATTGATCATTCAACATACAATATTTCTATTTAGTTATGTGTCCCAATATATAAAAGGTGTTCTCATGCAACAATTAAACAAAGAAATTAATGAAATAATATAATTACTTTCAAAAACATACCTAGAATAATCATTGCCAACATTGTGTGCTCTCTCTTTATCGTCATCCAAGGAGGTAGGTTATTTTTATGACGAAAACAAGCCACACTGAGTAAGTAGAACGAAGCTCACCAAATGGATTGAAACCATCAGCTGCCAATGAAATTCTAACATTACGAGGTTCATCTTTCAAAATTGGCCATTTTTCTTCAATGTTCTTCAATGCAGAACCATCTACATGCATTCGAGGAACACCATCTTCACTTCTATTCTTTGCATGGTAATCCATAAAATGTGTTATACTTTGGCACCTGAATATTCGTTGGAAACGTGGAATTATGGGAATATAACGAAGAACTTTGCGAGACACCTTTTTTGTTACTTGATCGGTTCGAAATCTACTAATTTCACATTGTGGGCATTTTTTTTCTGATGCATATTGTCCATAATATATAATATGATCATTAGGACATGCATCAATAGCTTGATACTCCATTCTAATTTCTTTCATAATCAAGAATACCTCTCGACATGTGCATGGTAAATTATTTGATGGTGGTAATAGAAATTCACCCAACAATCTGCAACATTGACAAAAAAAATGAAATGTAAACAATATATGTCATAAATATTGCATATCCCTAATTTACGAATTAATTAACACTAGAAATAGAGGAAAATAGTCAATTTTACATACCTTAGGAGCTATGTGAAACAAGTGTTTGATAAACCATTCAAAACCTTCAAGTTCACCAACAACAATATAGCAGATATAATATTGGTTGTTGAGCCTTCATAAAGAAGTTCTTGGGACTTCTCGAGTAGAGGAACATCATGAATATCATGGAGGTTGTCCTCATCCAATGGAGCAAATTTGTCTTGGAGAAATCTATTTATCTCATCTTCGCCATTTGTATCAATAACATCATCTTTGTCCATATGATAATTAAGAAATCGATCTTCAATATCATGATCTCCATGTTCCTCACCTTGTAAAGTAGTATTTCTACTATTATGTGGCAAATAGCTCTCTAGAGATCGACATTTAGGGGGCATTGTCTTTATATTTACAAACAATGCAATAACATTAGTGTATAATATACAACACATATATTTAAAATGATAAAAAAAATTGTGAATACATGATCAATACTATTACAAGAACTACATTATTTAATGAATAACTTCTTACCAAGAGATGATATTAATACCTCCCTTCAGCATGCCCCTTTTCCTTACAATTTTTTTCAGTTGTTGTTCTTAAAATTCTTCTCATTTGCAAACCCTTACAATCATTGCAAGGGAAATAACACTTTCCATCACCCTTCGCTTCCAATGCTTCCTTAAATTCAGCATACCTCTTATTATTTTCTTCCCAAGTATATTTATTTGACATTCTGATAGCCTATAAGAACAAAAAAAACTCAATCAATATATAAGTAAATTGAATAGAGTATATATATTAAAAGAGACAAAAAATTAAAGGACATGACATGGAAAGTGAAAAATCTAATTAGTAAATGTCCCTTCATATATATGGTATTTAAAAATATATCATGTATCTATCAAATTCTAAGCGACAAATATATATAAGCATTAGCATTGAGGAGAAAATGAATAGTCGACTCACTTAAAATTTTGCTCCACATGGGGACAACAAGTTCCTTGTGGGGTGTTTATAACTTTAGATCTGCATAGGTAAGGAAACCAAAAACCACATATACAACTATGATTCAAAAAACTGACGCCACAAGATATGTTGGATGGGGCTAATAGGGAATTATTCATCATATAAGCCAATAGTGAATTATATATCATATAAATTTTATATTTTTAGGTAGAGGTATATTATGACAACATGGATGGAAAAGAGAAAGGGGTTTGAGATTTGTGGAGGGGGGAGGCTAGTCAATGGAAAACATTAATAGTGAATATGAAAAATTAAATAAATAAATCTAATAGAAGACGATGATTGACTGGTTTGGTATTGGAACACATTGAGTGAATACATTGCTAGTATGGGTAACAAAGTCATGTTTCTTGATGGGGATACCAATGAATCTTAGTGGGAGAATCCATTCCAAAATTTTAGAAGTTTAGTAAGTCAAGGCTCTTTCTTTGATTATCTTTGAGTAGTAAAATTTTAACATGGGAAAACACATACATAGGTTGTGTATTCCGTGAAGGTAAACTTAGGTTGAGTATTCCATTCGTTCTTGATAACATTGTACCTCATCTTGTTATTAATGTATAAGGTGTATATCAAAATGGGTAGTGGGTGTTTGCATGTGTAGAGGATTACCTAAGTAATTCCCTTGGATTACTACATGTTGTTCCAATAAGAATTAACGTATGGTGGGTAATGGTTATTGATTCTACATAACATGAATTTAGATATTGCCTTAAAAAGGGGGCTAAGGAATTGTGTTAATGATGTTACAAATTATGAGTTTACATATTACTTCAATTCATGTGTTGGTATGTTAATAGATATGGGGTTTCCTTATAAAGTAATGAATTTTTATCTAAATCTCCAAGCGAGTTAGTATGTTGGGTTGTAAGTGCATTTGTGAAAGGAGTTGTTACATCATTTTTCCAAGTGGTAATACCCATAGGATATTGAGTTGTTAATTGGTTCCCTACATTGGTTTATAATTATTAATTGCAAGAAGGTCTACATTATGGTGCCAATATATATAATGTAGAAGAAATTGAGGGGCCAGTAATATTGTTCATATTCGGTATACTAGAGATTAAAAGGTTTCAACACATTGTAATGATATTGTCTGACGCAAGTCACCCTACGGGAATACTTTCTTGCTTAACAATAAACATGACACAAACCACAATGCTTACACAAACAAGGTGTAAAATAGGATGCCAGAAGTGGCTTTATATTACTTCTCTAAATTCGGTTACAATGCGTTATAACTGTAAAGAAATAACTAACTACAGTCGGGCTCAGCTGTTACAACTTAGAATTAATTGTGGTGTGTTCTGCCTGTGTTTCAACCTCACCCTCTCCTAGTCCAACTCTGAACGTTGAGCTATGGTTCGATCTCAACCCTCTTCTTCGGTCGGTGTGACTCTTCACAACTTCTCTCAGCTCTATTCTCTGATATCGTTGATCAAAGACTCTAGATCCTGATGATCCCCCCCTTCGTCTTCTACCCTGCTACTGCTATTCCCGAGACTGCTGCAATCCCCAAAACATGCGTCCTCCTGTTTGCTAATCCTCCCAAATCCTACAAAACTGCACTTTCAAATCCTAGCCGTGCTGCACAACCTATGTCCATGACGTCACCTGTCATTTCCTTCACCAACTTGCAATAACTGTATTAACTTCCTCAGCAACCCCGAATGGCTACCAGGTCCAGTCCCTTGACTATCTGTCCTTCCGACCCTACTACAGTAGTCGGTCACATCTCGACCTCCCTGTTGGCTTGTTTCTCATCTTTTGCAGTTCGTCAGTCCTCCCCTTCCTCCGCACTTGGCTCCGCCAAACCTGTCGTGTCGTGGTTCGACCAGTCATCGACTACCCGACGTCCTACTCCACTTGTCGTCTATTGACTAATTCCTATCGATTCTTGACCATTCTCAACGTCTGTTATGTTGCCGAGTCAGTTGCACCCCGACTGGTTCTGCTCGACTTGTTGACTTTGAAAAGTCAACCTGCTCTCCGCACCAGTGGTCATCGGCACTCCCGCTGGTAGGAGCCTTCCAGTCGATCAACTTCTACTGATCTACCTAGGCCCCGATGCTCCTGCATCAGACTCCCCAGGTGAAAAAGAATTCGACTACTCCGTCAGCCTCCTGAACTCCTCTTCAGAAATCCATGTCGCTTCCTGCAACTCATCATTTGTCTATCGCACCAAGTATTCCTTCATTCGCGATCTACAGGTACACCCCACTTCGCATTCTTTGATTACTTCTGTGATTTTCTCTTTATGTCGTTCTGGAATCTGCTCTTTTTAGTCGATGCTTATCACTTCTTTTCTTCTGCTGCTTGACCCTTTCTCAAATTTGTATAGGTCTGAGACGTTGAATGTTGCTGAAATGTTCAAGTATTCTGGAAATTCCAACACATAAGCATTGTCTAAAATCTTCTTCAGAATCCTTCATGGTACTATCTTTTTCAACTTCAGCTTGTTGTATGTTCCTATTAGAAATATTTCCTTCCGTAAGTATGCATACACTAATTCCCCTTTGTGGAATGACTGTAGTCTCTTTTTCCTGTCGGCCCTCAACTTATATGTCACGTTACTCTTCTCTATGCGCTTTCACACATTTTTATGAACTTTATGCATATGCTCTGCGAACGATTCTACATCCGCGCTCTTCCTGGTTTTTGTCGACAACTCGACCAAATCCACCACTCCGTGTGGGATTCTCCCTTGAACAATCTAGAATGGGCTCAATCCCGTCGATCGATTCACAGAATTGTTGTATGCAAACTTGGCCTGTTCTAACACACTTTCCGACTGCTTGGGTCTATCGGCAGCTAGACATCTCAGAAGGTTTCCCAAACTTCTGTTGACCACCTCGGTCTGTCCGTCCATCTGCGGATGATGGGCCGAAGTAAACTGCAACTTTGTGTCCAGTTTCTTCCATAGTGTTCTCCAGAAATGCCCCATGAATTTTGTATCCCGATCCAACGTGATACTCTTTGGAAACCCATGCAATCTGACTATCTCCTTGAAGAATAGTACAGCAATCCCTGTGGCATCACTCGTCTTCTTAATTGGTATGAAATGTGCCATCTTCCAAAATCTGTCGACTACAACAAATATTGAGTCGCTCCCCTTCTGATTCTTCAGTAATCCTAACACAAAATCCATGCTAAGATGCTCCCAAGGGTTTTCTAGTACCGAAAATGGTGTATACAACCTTGTGTTCTGACTCCTTCCCTTTCCCAACTGGAAAAATTGACATTGTCGAACCCACCTTCCGACATCTGTCGACATTCTTGGCCATAAATACTTCTCGTCAACCAGTGCTTTGGTCTTGTCGATGCCAAAGTGTCCTGCTAACTTGCCATTATAAAATTCTCAGATTAGGTTCTCTCTTACTGATCCCCTGGGAATACACAACTGACTTCCCCTGAACAGATAGCCTTCTTGGTTTAAGTAACTCAAATATGGAGTTCTGTTGATACTCCAAGGTTCACAACAAGCCTTCCATGCTTTCGCAAAATCCTCGTTAGTCTCATACTCCATCTTTATCGACTCTATCCCTGTGGCCTGAATTGTCGTCGTGCTCAATAGTGCAACTCTCCTGCTCAATGCGTCGGCAAATTTATTCGACTTGCACGACCTATGTCGCAACACAAATGTATATCTCTGAAGTAGCTCCACCCACTTCATGTGTCTCTGGTCCAATTTCGACTGAGTGTTCAAATACCTCAGTGCTTGGTGATCTGTGTATAACACAAATTCCTTGGGCAACAGATAATGCCTCCACTTCTTCATTGCTTGAATGATAGCATAAAATTCCTGGTCATAGACCGAATACTTCTGCTTCGCTCCATTCATATTTTCACTAAATAATGCAATTGGTCGACCCTCCTGGTTCAACACTACTCCAATTGTTGTTCCACTTACATCACAATAAACCTAGAAAACTTTGTCAAAGTCTGGGAGCGCTAACACTGGGCTCTCAGTGACCTTTTCCTTCAACTCGTCGAAATATTTCTGGGCTTCGTCTGTCCACTTGAACTCACCCTTTCTCATGCATTCTGTCAGTGGTGCACAAATTCGACTTAATCCCCGAATGAACTTCCTATAGAAACTAGCAAGTCCATGGAAACTTCTCACTCCAGTCATACTTGTCGGTTCCGTCCAATCCACTATTTCCTTCACCTTCTCCGGGTCCATCACCAACCCTTTACCTGAGATTACAAATCCCAAGTACACCAATTCCTTCTTCATGAAGAAACACTTTTGTAGATTTACCATCAGCTTCTCTTCCTACAATTTCTGCAATACTTGTCGAAGGTCTTCCAAGTGTTCTGCCTTGGTTCGACTGAAAATCAGAATGTCATCTAAATAGACTATGACAAACTTTCCCAGAAATGGTTTCAACACTTCATTCATCAATCTCATGAATGTGCTGGGTGCATTATCCAACCCAAATGGCATGACTAACCACTCGTATAACCCTTCTTTTGTTTTGAATGTTGTCTTCCATTCATCTCCTTCTCTAACCCTAATCTAGTGATATCCACTCTTCAGTTCTATTTTTGTGAAGTATGTCGCTCCACTTAGGAAATCCATCAAGTCATCCATCCTCAGCAATGGAAACCGATACTTGATCGTGATCCTGTTGATGGCTCTAGAGTCAGTACACATTCTCCATTCCCCACCCTTCTTCGATGTCAATAACGCTAGTACTGCACACGGGCTTAGACTTTCTCTGATTAACCCTCTGTCCAACAACTCTTAGTCCTGTCGGCTTAACTCCTGTCCTTTAATCGGACTCATCCTATATGGTGCTTTGTTTGGCAGACTTGATCCTGGAATCAAGTCGATCTGATGGGATATGCTCCTTGTCGGTGGTAATCCCGTTGATTTCTCCTCAGCCATTCTGTCCCTAAATTCTTCGAGCAACTCCTCGATCTCGACCAGAATGTTCTCCTCCCTAGTCGTTCCTTCAACATATGGTCCTTTCGGAATGATCACAAAACATCCCGACTACCTCTCCTCTTCTACGAAGAATTCCTTCGCGGTGCTCATCAACACTCGCTTTTCCCAAAGATTGTTCTCGCCATCCCTACCATCAGTTGGCTCTTCTCACCTCAGCTTAAGAGTCCTCTTCACGCCATTCTTCCACACTGTGACTGTGTTGGATCGACCATCGTAGATCATTTTCCAATCATATTGCCATGGCCTTCCTAACAATAGATGGCATGCATCCATGGGAACTACATCGCACAATACGTTGTCCTCTAATCCTTCAACTCTGAATTTGATTAGGCACTGTCTGGTCACCCTGACATGGTGTCCTTTCTGCAACCATAATATCTTGTAGGGGTGTGGGTGTTCTCGACACTTCAACCCGATCTTGTCGATGACTTCTGTTGACACAAGATTCTTTGTGCTTCCACCATCAACTATGGTTTTGCAACACCATTCCCCGATCCGCACTTTCATTCGAAAGATTTCCTTCTATTGTGTTGGTTCCATCGGGTCACATTGATCTTCCTGGATCAAGGCTCTCTGAACCGCCATATTCTGGTTCTTCTTCTTCTCACCTCCACTGCCATCGGATGTCGATTCTTCTCTCTCGTCAACTTGCTCATCTTTTCGACGTCTGGGTTTCGACTCCTCTACAACATGTAGGTTTTTTGGGCACTCATATGCCTTGTGTCCCATTCCTCGGCACTTGTAACAGATTATGGCTGGTCTGTTAGCTCCTTTCTTATCGGATAGACCAGTTCGACCATACGCACCTCGACCGCAGTTCTCACGACCATCACGTCGGTTTTCTTGCATCTTCCCTGTCGATGTTCCTTCTATGTGTCAGCTATCTTCGACACCTTCCCTCCTGTACCCATTACTTTGGCCTTTCGTGGAGACAGTTTTTGCACCCCGACCAGTCATCTTTCCCATGGTCGCTGTGGATTTCCTCGACAGTTTCTCTTCCACCTTCAGAGCTAACTGGTAGGATTCACTGACTGCTCTGAATATCGGCATGCTCAGCTCGTCTTGAATAGCATATTTCAAGTCGTTCACGTATCTAGCGGCAGCTTCTTCTCCTTCATTAGTTTGTCCTGACCGAATCAACAATCGGTAGAACTCCTCCATGTACTCTTTTACGTTCATTTCTTTCTATTGAAAGTTCTATAGCTTCCTGAACAAGGAAATCACATAGTCATTTGGCAAGAACTTTCCCTTCAACTTGGAAACCATTATGTCCCAAGACTTGATTTTCTCCTTGCCTTTCTTGAGTCTGTCAGCCTGTACATTGTCCCACCACAACGAGGCATGACCTTTCAACCTCAGACATGCAGTCTTTAACAAATTAGGGTCCTCGATCTGCTCTATGTCGAAGTATTTTTCCATCTCTCTAAACCAATAGATGAAGTATTCTGGGTCTAGGATTCCTAAGTACGTACGCACGTCTATCTTCACTTGACCTCTCATATCTGTCAGAATCTTGATGAGTCTTTCTTCTGGTTCTTCTGTTGTGGCTTCCCGAGCTTCCACTTCCTTGACTTCCTCGTCGCTGTGGTCTAACGCATCAAGAATATAACCATGCCTCTATCTTTCTTTGATCGCTGCGACTTCACTCATCAAAGTGTGCATCGTTCTGACGCATTCGTCAAACATCTCACGATCCACTGTGACGGCTGCTACACCACACGTCCTTCGTCCTCAGACATTAACGCCTCTGTGAGCCATTTTTCTAGCCTCCGTTGAAAAATATCACGCGTCCAACCACAACCGGACTTCTTTTCAATCTCTGATACCAACTGACGCAAGTCACCCTATGGGAATACTTTCTTGCTTAACAATACACATGACACAAACCACAATGCTTACACAAACAAGGTGTAAAACAGGATGCCAGAAGTGGATTTATATTACTTCTCTGAATTCGGTTACAATGCAGAATAAATGTAAAGAAATAACTAACTACAGTCGGCCTCAGTTGTTACAACTTAGAAGTAATTGTGGTGTGTTCTCCCTGTGTGTCGACCTCACCCTCTCCTAGTCCAACTCTGAACGCTGAGCTATGGTTCGATCTCAACCCTCTTCTTTGGACGGTGTGCCTCTTCACAACTTCTCTCGGCCCTATTCTCTGATATTGTTGATCAAAGACTCTATATCCTGATGATTCCCCCCTTCGTCTTCTACCCTGCTGCTGTTGTTCCCGAGACTGCTGTGATCCCTGAGACACGCATCGTCCTGTTCGTTGATCCTCCCAAATCCTGCGAACCTGCATTGTCAGCTTCTAGCCGTGCTGCACAGCCTCTATCCATGACGTCACCTGTCATGTCCTTCACCAACTTGCAATAACTGTATTAACTTCCTCAACAACCTCGAATGGATACCAGGTACAGTCCCTTGACTTTCTTTCCTTTCAACCCTACTACAGTAGTCGGTCACATCTCGACCTCCCTGTCGGCTTATTTCTCATATTCTGCAGTTCGCCAGTCCTCCCCTTCCTCTGCGCTTGGCTCCGCCAAACCTGTCGTGTCGTGGTTCGACCACTCGTCGACTACCCAACGTCCTACTCCACTTGTTGTCTATCGACTAATTCCTATCGATTCTCGACCCTTCTCAACGTCTACTGCGTTTCCCAGTCGGTCGCACCCTGACTACTTCTGCTCGACTTGTTGACTTCGACAAGTCAACCTGCTCTCTGCACCAGTGGTCATCGGCACTCCCACTAGTCGGCTCCTTCTAGTCGATCAACTTTGACTGATATGCCTAGGCCCCGATGCTCCTACATCATTGTCACATGGGATTATGAATATAGATGTAGACCCACCCAAGTAGACATAAATTAATTTTTTTATTTTGCGTCATCCCGGAAGGGTGTTACAATTATTAAGTGCATAACAATTTGATGTATTCATGGTATAGTGTTGATTCCATTTACAAAGGAATTGGATGGGAAACACACTAGTGAAAGACAAGCCCAGTCAAATGGAGAGATCTCGCTCTAGGATAAAATGGATTAATGGCCTCCCAAGGATTCCATATACTATGTTATTTTCTTTTAGAAACTTTGACTTTAGTATAAGTGGCTATCAAAGTTTGAAAGGATACACCTCTGTGGTCTCATTGGTTATCTATGAGGGGGCTATTTAAATCTAGTTAGATAGTGTTGAAATCTATGATGATGGTCGTATTGATTACAATGACGATGATTTTATTATCAAAATCATCATCATTATCATCATCACTGATGATGATGATGACGATGATGATGTTGGTGTTGTTTTTTATGATGATGATTACTGACGATGATGATGATGCTTATGATGATGATGATGTTCTTGATGATGATGATGATAATGATGAAAATGATTATCATGATGATGATCAGGATGGTGTTGATGGTGATGATGATGATTGTCATCAACACCGATGTCGTTAGCATCACCATCACTAACATCGTGTTCCATCACCATCACTAGACTAGATCAATTGTTAAAATGATTGTAGGAAAGGGATGGAAAATAAAATGTGATCGATGCATAAGTTATGTATCATAACATTCCAATTTCAGTACTAACATTGGAAATTATATTAATTCCATGGATTATGGGTGCAATATTTCTTGTGATTTGTTATCTATGTGACTTATCAACAATTGTAATTTTGTGTACAATGTTCTAAAGTAGGGCATGGTAAACATTCAAATCTATAGGCATGTTGAAGCCTCAAATGTCCATGTGTTGGAATGGTGTCCAAGGGAAAAAAAAGGGGATGAAAACCCAGCCAAAGGCTTCAGATAATCCTATGCAAGTATTACCCTATCCTTGAGTTGTTTGGTGTGGTTAACACCCACGGATACAAAGGCCTCCATTGGCACTTGTGAGTGTTTGATCCTAGAAAGGATCTGTATTCTTATAAGGAAAGACAAGAGTTTTACTATTTCTAAGTGTTATCTTAGTTTGGAAAGAATCTAAGCTAAGTTAAGTCTATTATAAAAGGGAGTGTTTTGTTTATGCACAGGATAACTTAATCTGAAAAATTACTAAATCCCTTCACCAATTTAACAGGCATGCAAAACTGGATCTTGACTCAGTAGCTCAAGATATAATCAGCTAAAGACATTTAACCAACAATAACTTAAGAATAAGTGCATACAAGCTACCTTGTAAATGGAATGTTAATTGAAAAATTAACATTGATTTACTGATTTCTGTGAATCATTTGCAGAAATAGATAAAATGTTTTAGATAAAGACATTCATTTAAAACATCTAACTACATAGATCATGAGCTGAGAGAAATATGAACTATACATGGATGCAAGTTACCAATTGCAAATGATAAATAGTACTTATAAATATGTTGAAGCAAAATCACAATCCATCAAAGACATTTGACAAATTATAACAAAAAAGGTAGCTGAAGAAAACTGACTGTGTATTAAGGCCTGTAAAACATTACATAGTCTGCAACAAAAGAGCATCTCCAGTCTCTTTTGGCAATTCTGGTTCTCAGTGTTAGTTTTCTTGAGGTCTACCACTTCGTTAGAGATATTCCGGAGTAATTTCTTCATGTCACTCATTTCGAAAGGGTCTTTATCTTGTGTAGTGGGTTTGGGGGAACATCAATTTTCTTACGTGAAGTGGAAGGTTGTTCTGTTGAAGTGTCTGGATTATCCTTCAAACAAAAAAATTTCCTTATCAACTTGAATGGCCTCAACAAAGGCCTCTTGCAAGTTGTTTTTGTGTGCCCGTTCAACCCACATAGCAATGGGTACTGGTAAACCTTTTACATAGTATGCAACCAAGAGCTCTTCCGCAAGGAGAAGAGTAATAGGGATTATATTTTTTAGATATGAAAATATATGGTTATAATCTTTTACTCTTTCTTTACCTCAGATTTTCATAGAGGAAAAATTAATTACCAAGTCTTCGGGTGTCTTATCATCTTCGAACTTCTGCATGAATGTTTTCTCAAAGTCATCCCATGAAGTGATAGATATGGCTTCTAAGGAAAAGTACCAAGTGGACGCTTTTCCTTGGAAAGTATTGGGGAATAACTTGCATACCACGTCTTCATGTATGAAATTCCTAAGTCTGATGGCCTGCATGAATGTCTTGATGTGATCAAGTGCAGGTGAATTCTCGTCGGGATCAAACTTCGGGAGCCATTTCTCAGGATTTTTTGGGAGTTTGTGTTGATCTTCGAGTATAAACACAACATACTGGTCAAGCCAGGGCATTTTTCCACCCTCTTCCATAGGTAAATATTCTGAGGATGAGCTGGAAGATGAGTAACTATCTGAGGATTCTTCTAACAAAGATGATGAAGATGAGGGAGGTGTAGGTGGTAGTCCACCTATCGCAACATGTGGCTAGTCTGGTTCTGTTTCCTCGAGTAATGTGTCAAGGGTGAATTATGTTGTTCGAGATTGTGGTCACCTAAATTTTGATTATATGAGGTACTAGCTTGCGGATCGGTATTCTGGTGATGAATTGATGCTAGTATCTGATTACGCTCTTCAGTGATCCTTCGTTGTAACCTAGAAACATTATGAGAAGAACCTTTGAGTAACTGTTCGAGTGTGAGGGGTCCCCTAGTGGGTGATAAGAAAACAATGATGGCCCTTTTGGTTTCCTGCTCTATCACAGGGGTGGAAGGAATGACGATTGGATCTTTCACTGGTTTTTATGCAGAAGTTGATGCCTGCCTGTGACTACATGTGACAAGTGGTATTCTTTTCTGAGGAGGTTTTTTGGTGTTTCGTTTAGGAATAATTTACTTGGGCCCTCCTTCTAGTGCCATTTTTTGAAGCCTCGAATGTGTCGGTGCTGGAATGGTGTCCAAGGAAAACAACAGGGGATGAAAACCCAGCCAAAGGCCTCAGATAATCCTATGCAAGTATTACCCTATCCTCAAGTTGTTTGGTGTGGTTAACGCCCATGGATACAAAGGCCTCCGTTGGAACTTGTGAGTGTTTGATCCTAGAAAGGATTTGTCTTCCTATAAGGAAAGACAAGAGTTTTACTAATTCTAAGTGTTAGCTTAGTTTGGAAAGAATCTTAGATAAGTTAAGTCTATTCTAAAAGGGAGTGTTTTGTTTATGCACAGGATAACTTAATTTGAAAAATTACTAAATCTCTTCACCAATTTAACAGACATGCAAAACTGGATCTTGACTCAGTAGCTCAAGATATAATCAACTAAAGACATTTAACCAACAATAACTTAAGAATTAAGTGCATACAAGATACCATGTAAATGGAATTTTAATTGACAAATTAACATTGATTTACTGATTTCTATGAATCATTTGCAGAAATAGATAAAATGTTTTAGATAAAGACATTCATTTAAAACATCTAACTACATAGATCATGAGCTGAGAGAAATCTGAACTATAGATGGATGCAAGTTACCAATTGCAAATGATAAACAGTACTTATAAATCAGTTGAATCAAAATCACAATCCATCAAAGACATTTGAAAAATTATAACAAAAGAGGTAGATGAAGAAAATTGACTGTGCAATAAGGCCTGCAAAACATTACATAGTCTGCAACAACAGAGCATCTCCAGTCTCTTTTGGCGATTCTGTCCCATCTCCCCTATGAGATCTCTACCCTTTAAATAAAATTACATAATAGTTACCAAGGATAAAATTCCCCATAGAACGGGGATTATCAAAACTAAATTATCCTAAAAAATGGCCAAGGATACACTGCCACTTGGTGCAAACAACTAACAATCCTTATACATTGGAACAATAGGCCAATTCACATCCCAATTGGGCATCATACAGTTTTTTAAAAAGATTACACCCCATGCTTTTTGGAGCATCCTGTCGCAAATCTTGGAAGATCCATACAAATCACGAGTTGTTGATGACAACTAAAAAGGGAACTGTGAAATCTTCCCTGGATTGATGATGGTCAGAAATATCTTCAAAGAATGAAAAATCAGCTATCCAATTTTCCTTAAGAGGAATTGCGGGAATCACAGGTGGCAAGTTGATGATTAAGTCCTGAACAATTGTAGTATCTTGATCGAAGCACTCTTTATCACTCTTCATTCGCTTCTTGAGAGGGAGTTGAACATGCGTAAATTTAATCTCACAGCCTTCCTCTTCACTATCTGTTTTGTCATCAGAAACATCAGTTTCAAATGGTGGAGAAACAGGTTCAGAGTACTCCACTGCCTGAGGCTCTTTATCATTACCAAGTTTGACTGAAATATTAAAATTCTTCTGCATTTTGTTTACAGCATGCAACTATTAGAAGAAAATATCAGAGAATTAATTAACAAAACCTTGCATGCAAAGACATTATAAACCAACAGATTGTTCATATTAATCTTTATAAGGAATAAAACAGCAGGATTTGATGTCGACTGAGCATAACTAACTGGCATGATTGCAACTTTATGGCCTACCGGTTGTGATTATCATCACTGCAAGTGAAATATCAGTCAACATGCATCAATCAGAGTTTGGCGTAAGATCAGATAAATTTCCATCATAACGCATGTGATTAATAGTCAAATATCAGAGTTTTAATCATTAAGCTATCATTGGGTTCAATAATTTCATGTATGATTAAGAAAAACACAGTTGAGAACCTGATTAACACGTGGAAATGAAAACCAGACATCAAAAATTCCAAATTTTAAATCATTCTACCGAATGCAATCAGGGCCGTCAGATCACCTTCAATCAACAGTCGAGATGCAAGATGCGGGATGCCAATTGCGAGCGTTTATTAACTTTAAATACATACAATCCTTCCACAACCCGCAATGTAGGTTGCGGGTTGCAGAGAGAACAACTTCAAAAGCAACTAAAAAATTCCATAATCCACAATCCGCAATTGCGGGTTGCGAGTTGCGGACATAAAACACAACGCGCAGAAAAAACCTTCCTGCAATCTGAAATTGCGGGTTGTGTAAAGTGCGTTTATTTGAAAAACCTTTCCGCATTCCGCAATTCGCATTTGCGGGTTGCGGATTGCAAAAAGAAAAAATTCATGTGCAAAGACAAAGCATCCGCAATCTGCATTGCGGATTGCGGGTTGCGGAAGATCGGGTGCCAAAACATTTTTTTTCAAAATTTTTATCTGTTCATCCACGAAAGTTTCGATTTTAACTTATTCGTGGCAATATTTCATGGAACTTTTGAGCCATATGTACTTGTGTT
Organism: Larix kaempferi; assembly: GCA_027924585.1. Taxonomy (NCBI): domain Eukaryota; kingdom Viridiplantae; phylum Streptophyta; class Pinopsida; order Pinales; family Pinaceae; genus Larix; species Larix kaempferi. The sequence continues at coordinate 24,118,351 of BSBM01000632.1, read as the reverse complement.
TGCTTTTGATTTGTTGCAATATTTATTGGTATCAAACTATATTTTCTCTATACTTCTTGACTATTCTCATATATATTTTCTTGCAAAAACCTTTCATAATCTTCCTATGTTAAATGGATCATATCACTCTCATCTTGCATCCATAGCATTTCTTCAGGTGGCTCTATGTATTCCTCATTTGGGGGTAAGTCTACTAAATGATTGTTGTTATTTTCTCTTACAGGAGGTTGTATGGGTGGATATTCATTTCTCCTTTCCCTATTTATTATATGATGGTTAAAAGGCCTTCTATATTGGTTTGGATTTATTTTCCCTCCACCCTAGTGGTTTTTGTTTGAATTATTTCTGTTTACCTCCAGTTCAGTGAGTTTGTTTGAAGACCTTTAAGCAATTTGTGCATCTCCTCCATATTTGCATCTTGTGTATCTCTGTCCTTCTCAAATGTGCCGATATCTTCTTTAGATTTTTTCTTATCTAGGTCATGCCTAGATATCAACTTTCATGAAGTTGTAATGTTTCCTTCCACATCCACTGCATCATTTTGCATATTTAGTAAAGTTGCAGATCTCGTCTCTCTAAGTATCATTGCAAATTCAAGCTCAAAAGCACATGCATAGGTGACCTTTGCAATTGCTTGTGAAGGTTTTATATATTGAGGGATCTTGTTATAGATATTAATAAATCTTTTGTTAAAATATCCAATAGTTTCTCCTTCTTTAGTGCATCAAAATTTGTAAGGTAATATAGATGATCTCTTTTCTCACCCCGCAGCCTCATGAATGTAGTCTCAAGGGAAGACCAAGAGTTGATGGAAGTTGTTGGAAGGGATCTAAACCATCTCCTAACTTATTCTTCTAAATTTTGGACAAAAAGCCTCATGAACACATCATCATGTTCAATGTAGAGGTTATCAATGAAATCTTGAAAAGTAGCCATATGCTTTTCAGTTGTGGTGGCCCTTTCTCCACCATACTTAGGTAATATTTTCCAATAATTTTTAGGTATATCATGAAGATTGTCAAGGATATTCAATAGGCCATATTTGGTAGCTACCCAAGGGTTTACAGGTGGAAGTGGTGGTGTTCCACCTCCTCTTCCTGTGTGGGCCATTAGATGTTGCAATATAGTGTTCCTAGCCTAAGTAATTATATGAGTTCTCTGAGGTCTTGATTCAGGATGTATAGGATGAAAGGAACTTGCAGGTGTAGATAAGGGAGAAATATGAGGATCAAACACATGATTAACTGGAGTTCAAGGGGTAGGATAAATATTCTCATGAATATTAGTATCTTCAGATGTTTCTTGATTTTGATATCCACAAGAAACTAATGGAGAATTTATATGTGGAATACCTTTCGCTTGAGTATTTTGATTCGCATAGAAATTCCTGCATGGATTTCTTAAATCTTGTAGGCTAAAAAATTCACTAGATGTCGGATTTTCTCTGGTGTGTCACTTTCTAGAAGCCAATTTTGTTAGATTATGGTAACTTCAAGATGTCCTCCATGATTCAGATGCCTTGCATGGAGGTACATTAGTTGTATAGGCATCAATATGGATTAGAGGGTGAGATGCACTCTACTTAGTGGCATGAGACCAGTGGTGGCTGCATGCAGACCTTCCAGAGTGTTTTAACCTTTGCATGCATGAGCTTTGCATGACCTGTCAGCGATCATTGGATGCATGCAAAAGTGAATTTTGCATGCATCAAGAATTAGGGTTTTGGTAAACCTAATTCATTGGTGAGATTATATATAGAGGTAGGGGGTCCCCAAATGAGGTTGCTCAGTTGCTTTATCAGAGAGTGATAGACCAAGAGTGAGGAGGGCGCACTTGTGCATGCAGGGCGACTTTCTAAGAGAGAGGAGTTGTTGCATGAGCTAGGGTCGTCAAATATGAGTTGGATCAGTGACCATTAGCTCCAGAGTCACTAGGCATCCAGTAGTGTGAGATGAGATAGCTCATCAGTGTGATTTCTGCTCAGTTTAGAGGAGGATGTGTTCACTTGGAGGAGGGAGCATTTCCCAAGGAGAGAGGAGCTCATTTAGAGCCTGATCGACCGATTCAAAGTCTAAGACTTACAGGATAGCCTTGCCTCAACATTTGAGAAGGTTAGGGACGAACAGAGCTCAGATCTGTTGAGATCCGGTCCAGTATGAGCATCGGACATCCAGAGGGGAGGGCGCACTTCTGCATGCAGTGGAGGGAACATTCTTCAGAGAGGGTAGATCATAGCAGTGTGATACAGAGAGATAGATCAATCAGAGGCACCTACAAAGATACTCAGATCCAGTTTACCAGTTAGGGATTACTCTTCCAGTGCATGCATCAAAGGATGCATGCAGATCTAGAGTCTGTCCGGTTCAGGGATTGAGTTACGATTGAAGTAATATTGTATTGTACTTGTCCATTTATATATATGCTCTGGGCTCGAGAGAGAATATAGCCCCACAGTTTGTTGTTTTTCCCCGGTTGGGGTTTCCAGGGTATATTTGGTGTTTATGTGTGATTGCATGTGTTTTAGTTTGGTAAAGAGATCTAGTTGTTGAGTTTATATTTACATGAGCATGTATTGATATCGAGACTCAAACTGCTTGAGATCTCAGGGTGATTCAGAGAGAGTAGTGATCTCTTAATCAAATATTTAAATGGTATCAGATCCATGGTAAGGGTCAAAGAGGAAAGTCACACAGAGATTAGTTATGATAGAGACTAGATCTACCAAATCTGAGCAGCATAGTTCAGATCTGAGTTTGTAGAGGTCAGATATATTAGATCTGCAGTATTGGAGACAGATCTGAGATAGATATTTCAGATCTAGCATGAGCAGAGTCCAGATTTGAGATAGATATTTCAAATCTGGCATGAGCAGAGCCCAGATCTATGACAGATATATCAGATCTGAAGTGTAGTGTTCAGATCTGTGAGAACAGAGATCATATTTGGGAGAGTGAACCCTAGATAGGAGAAAGAAGGGTTATCTTTTTCACCAAGGAATAGATTTACAGGTTGGTTCTGATTTAGAGATTTTGAATCAACAGTGTTATCATTTTTGCAGAGTTATGGCCACTAGATTGAGAGTGGAGTACATGTTGTTGGGAAAGCCTGTATGTGGGTGCAGGGGAGACCTTGGATACAGTTTTAGTATTAGTGACAGAGGGAGAGCATGATGCTTCTCTCAAGATGACATTAATGGAGGAGGAGCGCAGATCTGCATATCAGAGTGCAGCAAATGCAGCCAGAAACTCTTCCAGGTCAAAGGGAGTAGCTGCAGCAACATATGATGTGTTTGATCCAGGTGGATGCTTCTCTAGCAGTACCTTCCTCGCTAAGAGGGAGTGCTTCTATAGAGATGTGCATGAGATATGCATGTGCAAGAGATCTTGCATGATGCATGTGCATGCGATATGCATGTTGCATGTGCATGAGATATGCATGCACATGAAGACTAAGAGATGGTTGATTGAGGATGAGCAGTTAGTAGCAGCAGAGGAGATTGATGAGTTTACTTCTTGGTTTGAGAAGGAGTTCTGATTAGCCTCGGTTCAGTCAGGGAATGATAGTATCTTTCCAGAGGCTCAGGTTGATCAGAGTTGGAGAGTTGACTACATGCACAGCAGTCACATGACAGGGGTGCGGGATGCATTCCTTATACTAGAGCACACACACTTGCAGTTGGTTCGGGATGTGCAGGGGGTTGATCACTTGGTCACTGGAGTGGGGAGAGTGAGATTTTGGCTTGACCTTGGGGATCTCATGGAGGTATCAGGAGTGATATTTGTTCCAGGACTGAGAGGGAGTATCCTCTCAGTGGAAGCTTTGGTAGCTGTTGGCTACTCAGTAGTGTTCCAGCGGGATCATATATTCACCTATCCTAGAGGAGTAGACACAATATTTTTGGGTCACAGGATCGATGGTGAATACTTGGTTCGGGGACAGCCTACTATAGGCACATCAGGAGGTAGAGTACATCCTTTTCAGAGTCAGAGGGGGATGATGAGCGATATGCTCATAGCAGAGATGAGGCCACGAGGAGTGAGTCTGGTTACCATATGGGTGGGTGAGATGCTCACCATGATGAGGAGGATCGGGGGAGTGATTTTGGAGTTCATACGGATGAGCGAGATGCTCTTGATAATGATGAGTCTTAGGATATTGATCCCTTGGGCTCATATCAGATGGATGAGCATGCTGCTCATGCAGGCACCTGTCAGAGATTGAGCTGGTATGAGATGGTTGAGATGGACTTAGCTCAGGAGAGAGTTGAGTCAGCTCAGAGACAAAGGGAGTTGACTTACAGAGCTGAGTTAGCTCAGGGACATAGACAGATTACCTATAGGGCAGTGGATCCTCTTGACAGCAGTTTTTGGGACTGGTTACGGAAGTATAGATTCAGAGGGAGTCTAAGTCAGAGTGCAGTGATAGAGTTAGCGGTGGTTTACCAGGGGGTTTCTTCTAAAGCCACACTCATGGATATTGATCAGGGTTCTTCAAGTCAGAGGGTAGCAGTGAGAGGCAAGTCATCTAGATCAGTGTCAACAGCAGGGGACTTGTTGGATCCAGGCATCAGTGGTAGGACTTATCTCGTTAAGAGGGAGTGCTAGATTATGGTAACTTTGGTATGTCTTCCATGATTCATATGCCTTGCATGAAGGTACATTAGTTGTATTGGAATATGTTGGCAGGCAGTTTGGATGAGTCAGCTTCGCAGCATTGCGGATGCTGCGCAAGGTCGAAGATACCGTGAAGGGTGGAAAGAAGTGCGTAAGGCAATAGTACTTTATGTATTTTGGGTCATTTGGACCACATTACGTGTATTTTGGGTCATTTGGACCGTATTATGTGGGTTTAGGGTCATCTTTTTGTAGAGTTTGTTAGGAAGTAGTTAGACGGTTTCCTAAGTGGACCGCAAATGTCATTAGAGAAATTTTGAGGTCAAAAAATGGCCTCAAAACAAAGAAAATGTACTATAAAAAACAACCAATCACATTCTAGTAGATGACATCATCCCCCTTGGTTGAGGTGGCATTGCATGAGTTAAGAATGCTTATTTGTCAAATTTTCTATGGTGGATGAAAACACATAGTTAACCAAGCTAGTGGTGTAAGTACTTTTAAGTCATAAAGTAAAGTACTCATAATGATAGTCTTTTCATAAAATGATATTATTGTCATTTTCAAGTAAAGTACTCATAATGAATGTCTTTTCACACTTTCTCATAAAATAATATTATTGTCATTTTCAAGTGAAGTACTCTTAATTTATAAAGAAAGTCCTTTCACATTTTTTATAAAATAATATATTATCATTTTTATGTTTTTAATTTTAAATTATATATTCACTCCATTTTATTTAATAACATAATGTCAAACTAATAAATAATAATAATAGATTTAATAAATAATAATAATAATAATGCAATGTGGATTATAATAATATTATTAACATTTTACATGTAAATAAATTTTTAATTAAATTACATTATATTAAATTCATGAGAAAAGTACTAAATATAAAAAGTCAACATAAAAATAAAAAAATAGCTCTTAAAAATGTTTTTTATTATTTAATTTAATTTGCAAGTTCAAGACAAATAAATGCTAAAGAACAATAAATTTTTGGGAATTTACAATGAATCTTAGTCACATCAATGTAGACTTATTTTATTAATTTTATTTCTAGTGAATTTTGAAAAGTAACTCAACCATGGTTATTTATATTGTGCATAGAAAATAGTGTGGGAGGTGACTTGTCATATATACCTACCCTATAAAACCCCTAATTCATAATATTTTAATATATCTCATATTTTTGTAGTACATCTCTTAGGAGGCCATTTTTTGACCTCAAATTCTCTCTAATGAAAGGCGCAAGCTTATAAATAGACATAGAATTGTAAGTGTTGATATAGCGATTGGGAGATACATGAACTGATGAAGGATTATCTTGTTGGATCTGGGTTTTTGCGAAGATGAATATGATGCAATAGATTTTTAAGAAGAATCATTGTGTCTTTCTTGTTTCTATGTGGTAAATGCATTATGCGATATGAATCTATCAATGATGCGATGTTTCCTTGCTGCAATTAATGCTTTACTATTATATCTGTTGCGCATTAGTAGTTCTGCCAATGATAATATCTGTTGAATGATGTTGCAATTATGCTTGAGCTTAGATCTATTTCTGAATGTTGCAATAAGTTGATCAGTTGATGCACAAAATCCTCCTTCATTCAGCGGAAATGTGGTTCCGTCAGCTCTCCCTTGAACATCTCGGGTGAGACCTCATCTGCTCCATAGGTGTTGCTGTATAGGGTAAAACCTGTCTGGGCCGGTGCTCAGGGAGATTGCGGTGGTTTGGGTGACAAAGGTGCGAGGAACCCCTGTCAACTGGGTTTGTGTCAACAAATGGTTTCATTGTCGGGACCATAGCGCAAAGTGAAAGGAGGATATTTTGTGGCATCCGACGAGATCGGAGATTCAAGATTGGTTTGACCTAAAGATGTGAGAGTTTGTTAAAAAAGAAAATTAGAACCCTAGGTTGTCGACAGATTGGTGGTTGGAAAAGTACATACATGATGGTCCACACGAATATTTTTTCTGCAAATTCTCAATCATCCTGTATGAATGGTTAGCAAAATTGACCTATCAGAAGAGGAACTTCCAAGGTGGTGAGCCGATAGCTTGGACCCCAGAACTGATCCAGGAGCTGCAAGAATTCAACAACAAAGCATCATGGGATGTTTAGGTCTGGGTCGACAGTATAGTGGAAGGCTATATCACTAAGTTTGTGGTTGATATGATAAAGTCTTACAGTGAAGCAGAAAGGGAATTCTTCAATGGACTAAGAGGTAGGTTTCTGTTGTCGCTACAATTGTCCATTAATATGCTCATTTGTGAAAAGGGCATACTGAAGATGCACCTAAACCAGTAGAAACCTAGTGGGAGGAGGATATGGATACCGTGACAGCAGGGGGGGTGGTACATGGAATGATATGGGGTAGATGGGTGCAAGTTATGATGAGACTGTTAAGGAAGCCGAGGAAGAGAGTGGTCTTACAAGGGGAGGAGCAACATTTCGATAGGAAAAGATGAAAAGGATAGGAGAAGGTCCTACTGCGATCGAATTGCAAAGCCGCGAAGGAAGACCACACTGGATGAAGTGACCTCACAGTGTCGATAAGGACAGCCAGGCTACGCCCAGGATAGAGGCAGGACCAAACCCCAGCAGCAACATTCCCACACCTCCGCTCATTATCTCTCATCCAGGAAGAAATACAACTTTGACACCACTGTGTTCATCACGTCAACAGAACTTGATTGCTAGTAACTCAATGACTGTAGGAAGGAAGCCCAAGATGGCGGGCGAAGATGCAAAGTTTCCGTTGTTCCATGGAAATGGAACAGATAAACCCCAGCAATACTAGTTCTTATGTGAAGCAGTATGGACTATCAAAAAAATTACTGATGATGAGGCTAAGAAAGGACAATTGGCGACAACTCTTCAAGGTCATGCATTGAATTGGTTTATGAAGTTTGTTCAGGTTCCCGTAGGAACCCTAGAGAAGACGCTGGAAGAAGTCAGAAAAGGATTGATTGCAGTGTCCAGAAAAGCCATGTCTGAAGTGCACTATATTATAGAACTAAAAGAGATTAAGCAGTATCCTAATGAAACTGTGTGGGATTTTGATCAACAGTTCAAAACACTGATGGCAAGGGTTAGCTTTGACATGAGCGATGTCCACAAAGAATGGTTCATCGCGGCATTACTACCTCACATTCGACTACCGTTGATGCAACAAAATATTACAATGCCGAGTGAGGCTCTGGAGATTGCAATGCAGTTAGAAGCTTCTCCGATTGGTGAGAACGCGGCTGGCATGTCGTAGATTCAGACACAGTTGGCCAACTTGACAATACAGTTGCAAGACCTTAAGAAGGGGTAAGGAACATCGTGAAGAGGCTTGGTGTACACGATGTCGTGCAGGAGGGCATACTGAGGATAGATTCCCAGACTTTCGCAACTATCTGGTATCTGGAGCGTCGAACCCATTGAGTGGTGGAGGTATGCCATGGTGCCGCATCTGTTAGGTATATGGGCATCGGCATGAGGAGTGTCAATACATGAAAAATATGGTCACAAAACTGATGAATTTGTATTGTACATTCTGCAAGTCCATGGGACATGAAGATAAGGATTGCCGCCTGTATGGATTACTTCAGGAAAGAACGTACTATGCATTCTATGTGAAGGACAATCAGTGTGCTATACAACAACTGCAACCGCAGCCACATGTAGCCCAGTCGCTACCTCAACTGCAAATGCAATTTGTACAACAGCCACAACCACAACAGTTTATGCCACAATATACTCCGATGCAGATGGCTCCACAGCAACCACAGTACGTTCAGCAGCCAGAGTACTTTCATCCAGGACAAGGCATTCAGTTGCAACCAAATCCCATGCAGCAACAATTTCCTCAACCAAAATATTAGCAGCAAGGGGGATTCCGTGGAGGATTCCAGGGAGGACGCGGTGGAGGCTTTGGTCGCAGAGGGGGACGAGGTCGTGGACCTATCCAATGTTATAATTGCAGAGTGTTGGGACACTACCAAAGAGATTTCCCACAATTGCAGACACAATGTACATTTTGTTTTATTACTGATCATACTGTTGAAAACTGTCCACAGTTGATTGCGCAATGGAAGGAATGAAATATACCGCAGTTGCTGAATCAGAACCAGTTGCCAAATCAAAATCAACCACATAACCAGTTTCCAAATCAAAATCAGCCGCAGAACCAGAACCAGAGTCCAAAACAGAACAACAATCAGAATGTGAATAAACCTTCGAACCCGCCGCCGAACCAGAATCATAGACCAACTATTGTGACAATTTCAGCAGAGCCGAGGAAACAAGATGTTGTTGTTGCTATTATTACTTACGGAGGTGCAATGACAGGTGAAGATGGTTCGCATCCTCTGATCCAACTAGGAAGAAAAAGGTGCAGTTTGACATTGATGCCGAGTGTGACACATTCTTTCAAGCGCGTAATGCAATGGAAAAAGATCACGGTAAGTCAATTGTTTATGAAATGCCCTCATCTTTTCATTCAACTTCGTAAGCAAGACCGTCGCGTCAATATGGAACCTTATGGCGCTTCTTTTAAAGTTGCTTATCGCTGGCACACGATCCTGATGCACTGGATGAGATTGAGAGTTTGTTATATCGACTGACTAAGGGACGGAGGGAGTCTGTGGTAAACTCCTTACAGAGAAAGAAGACAGGAAAATAAATGCGCATGAATGTGTAGATTGGGGATTACGATGTCAATTCAGCTATTTTGGATCTAGGCTCCAATGTTAACATATTGACAAAGCAAGCATGGAAAAAGATGGGGAGTCCAACATTGAGCTATTCTCCTGTACAGCTGCGATTGTCCAATCAGGCCAAGGTGACACCAATTGGGAGAGTTCCCCGCATGGTTATGGATATTGAGGGGATGAAGACATATGCGTATTTTGATGTCATTGAGGTTTTCGAAGGTGGAAGCTCCTATACCGCGTTGTTGGGGATTGGATCGGCTAATGACAGCGTAGCAGTCATTAATTTTAAGAAGCGGATGATGACCTTTGAAAATCAGGATCTTCACGTCATCGCTCCATTGGATCCGGCTGAAGGGCGATGATATGTTGAACTTGTCAAGGATGAGGTAGTAAGAGGATGGGATCATGCATATAAAATTTTAGAAGACTATGTCCATCCGACTGCTGGTGGAGAACTTGGTTGGTGTAGCTCCATTTCTACGTCTTCCGATTCGGATGATGCTTTCGAGAATTGGCAGAATCGCCTACATGAGGTATCATTCTGGAAGTGTAGGTTGATCACACAGTCACTACGGTGTGTTGCGACTGAGACTATTGAGTTACCGGTGTATGAAGGACTTCCTGCATTGTCTGAATTTCTGGTCGCATTTGAAGCTAAGGTGTCAGAACCGCAGCGGTTGCTGGCATTGGAGGAGGCACTGAAAGCTACTCCAGCACGGTGGTGGGAAACCCATAAGAAGTCGATTACTTGTTGGTCGCAATGTCGAAGGTTGATGACGGTTTGCTTTGGAGACACAGAAACATACCACACCAGAAGGTATGATGGGAAGAATGACCCTGGCAGTCATATGATGGAATGTCAAACTCTGTGGGCTTCACGACCAAGGGATCAATGGGTCCATGCTTTTATCCATACTTTGGAGGAAATGTTGTGATCATGGTATGCTTCAGCTGAGTTGCAAGGGGAGATTACCACTTGGTTAGAGTTGACAGTTTGCTTTACTCATACCTTCAGCTTCGTGGATTCCAACCCAAATGTTCATAATGCTTTGCAGCTCATCCGTGATGTTGTTCTGAAGGTAGTTCCAGTGGCATATATTGTGGATGAGCATACGCACTGTCAGATGCAGTCACTAATGGAATGTTATAATATCACTGGCGGGCCAGAGGATGGTGATGACCCGAGGAACGTCAATATTCTATAATCAAAAGGAAGTCGCAATTTTGTAGCTCTCGTCGCGCCAACAGATCCGATCAGTCAGCTGCTAAAGCTCCGGAAGGTCAACATTGGGACATAAGAGAACCCAAAGTTTGCGAATGTTGGCGACTATTGGGATGAAGACATGATGGTGAAGGTCACCGACTTATTGCATGAGTTCCAATATCTGTTTGCTACGAAGATTTCGGAGATGAAGGGAATCTTGGGGGATCTAGGGGAGATGAATATTCCATTGAAACCTGATGCAAAACCAATTAGGCAGTGGCCATATCACCTAAATCCGCGAAATAAGGAACGGGTCAAAGTTGAACTTGATCGCATGCTGGATGCTGGAATCATTGAACCAATCGAAGAATCAGAATGGATCAGTCCCATGGTGGTGCAGGATAAGAAGATAGGTGAAGTACAAATCTGTGTCGACTTACGGAAGCTAAATGACGCATGCATGCATGATCCTTTTTTGACACCTTTCACTAATCATGTGCTGGAAGGAGTGGGCAGCCAAGAGATGTATTCTTTCATGGATGGTTTCTCTGGCTATCATCATATCAGGATTGCGAAAGAGGATCGCCATAAGACGACATTTGTGACTGAATGGGGTTTTTTTCAATACACGGTGATTCCATTTGGGCTGAAGAACGCACCTGCGATATTCTCTCGGTTTGTTGTTGCTTCTTTCATGGATTTTATTCAGAAGTTCTTGCAATTTTATATGGATGACTAGACGTTTTATGGGTTTATCACCGATCATCTGGCTAACCTGCGACTTATGTTGGAGCGCTGTCGGCAGCATCAGAAGAAGTGCATTTTCTATGCACCATTTGGGATATTGTTGGGTTACATTGTTTGCAAGCAGGGATTGTTGGTTGACCCAGTAAAGATTGCGCTCATTCCGAGCTTAACACCGCTTACCACTGTTAAGAAGTTGAGAGAAACGTTGGGGCACACAGGGTATTATCACAAGTTCATTCGGGGATATGCTGCGATCATGGCCCCTATAGAAAAGTTGCTCAAGAAGGATGCGGTGTTCTTATGGAGTCTTGAATGTCAAGTAAGTTTTGAGACACTGAAGGCTAAGATGGATTCAGCACCGATATTAGTATTTCCGGAATGGAGCAAGGAATTCCATGTGCACGTAGATGCATCATCGATTGTGCTGGGAGTGGTGCTCGCGAAACTAGGGGAAGGACATATGGATCACCCAATTGATATTTTGAGTTGGAAGTTGTCATCTGCAAAGAGAAATTATACCACTACAGAGAGGGAAGACTTGGCGATGGTATATGCGCTGCAGAAGTTTCGGCACTACCTATTGGGGGGTCACTTCAAGATGTTCACAGACCATTCTACTTTGAAGTACCTGGTCAATAAGCCTGTGTTGGGGGGGAAGATATGTCGTTGGTTACTTCTCTTTCAGGAGTTTGATTTTGAGGTGATTGTGAAGCCAGGCCGATTGAATGCGGGGCCAGATCATCTGTCAGATTGAGACAGGGGAGGAACCAACCAACATTGAAGATGGGTTTCCAGATGCACAACTATTTAGGGTTGAAGTAGTTGATGACTACTATGAAGAAAACATTCAGTTTCTGGCGATAGGAACCGCACCAGAGGGGTTCACCACAACTCAGAAGAAGAAACTAGTGGTTAGGGCTACAGATTTCCAATTGATTGCTGGACAGTTGTACAATATGGGATCAGACGAGATCTTGAAGCACTGTGTCCTGCCTCATGAGAAAGGGAAAATATTGTTAGAAGCACATGCAGGAGTGGTTGGTGGGCACTATGGCGGTCGTGCAACTACCAAGAAGGTGCTTCATGCAGGGCTTTGGTGGCCCACTCTTCACAATGATGCGACACGGACCTGTGATGTCTATCAAAGAACTGGAAAACCCTCCATGAGGGATGAGATGCCGCTAATACCTCAAGTGATGCTACAACCATTTGATAAATGGGCAGTGGATTTCATGGGCCCTATCAACCCACCTGGGAAAAGTACTGGTGCACGATACATAATCACAGCAACAGATTATTTGACAAGATGGGTGGAGGCTACACAAGTTGTAGATTGCACCGCTGCAACAACAATGCATTTCTTGTTTGACAATATTGTCACTCGGTTTGGCTGCCTGAAGATATTGATGAGTGATCAGGGGAGTCACTTCATTAATCGTACCGTCAGCGCATTGACAGCAGAGATTCAAATATAGCATAAGAAGACTACACCATATCATCTGCAGGAAAATAGAATGGTGGAAGCTTTCAACAAAGTATTGGAGAATGCACTGACCAAGGTTTGTAATGCGAACTGCGATGAATAGGATTTGAAGATTCGAGTAGTCTTATGGGCATATCGCATCACTTGTAAACGATTGATGGGACAGACACCCTTTAAATTGGTGTATGGACAAGAGGCATTTATGCCTATGGAGTACATTTTTCCGAGTCTACACATAGCGGTAGCAAGAGGCATGAATGATGAAGCGGCGTTGGCAAAGCGACTGGAGTAGCTGGTATAACTTGAGGAAGACTTCTTTATCGCTGGTTTTCACAAGCGCGTGCAAAAGGATCGAAAAAAAATTTGGCATGATCGCCATATAAAAAATAAACAATTTCAGCAAGGTGACTTAGTGTTGTTGTATGACAGCAAGTTCATGAAGCATCCAGTGAATCCCTACAAGACAGGCTCGGAGCAGCGCGATGCCTAAATGCATTCTGTCATAAAAATAAAAATAAATAAAAAAATAAAAAAGGGTACAGGATGCTAGGTGGCAGGATGGCACACCAGCAGGAACAGAATGCACAAGCAAGAGTGATTGTATCATAGTTTGGGGTTTGTGTCACGACAGCTACAGGGTCGCAACCCCATCAAATCAGCAATAAATGTAGGAAATTCAAGGCAGTTAATTAGTGGCGCTTGTTGAAATGATCGGCATTGATGGTGGATCCGCTCGTTGGATTGACAAGATCGACGACGGATTTGGGTAATTAAGGCATGATTTGGTCATGATGAGTGATTTGATTTGGTAATGATGATTAAGGAATCGATTTGGCACTATAAGAAGGGGTTGACCCTGGTCGAAAGGATCATTTTGCAAAGCAAGTATAGTTCAGTGTTGCATCATTGAGTTGAGTTTCCGAGTTAAGTGTAGTATATTTGCGGCCTTAGTGCGGCATTCTGAGTGAACTAGTGGTCAAAGTTTCAAGTGGGTAGAGTCACCAGCTCGACCAATGAGCATCAAAGAAGAAGTCACCAGCATGTCGTTTGGTTCATCGTGCATGATCAAGAAGCAGAGGGGGGGCCAACAGTGCGAGTCCCCAGAGAGAAAATGATAGCTAAGATCATCCACAACTGTTTTAGAGGAGCTCCCTCCATAGGTGGGACAGTCTAGCCACGGAATTGAAGATTCGGCCACTTGGGCAGGGATATATGTTGCATATATCCATGGGTATGTACCTCCATGTCGGCCTGGTGTGCCGACCCGAAATCCTACGAAGAACCAACGATATCAATTGAAGATGCCGGTGATACCGTCCGAAATGACATGCTCTGCAGATATTGTGTCGACCCTGATGCGCATGTGGTATGACGACCACAACATGTTGGCATAAAAGGAAATCACCATCGATCCCTATGTGTCGGGGATGCCACTTGGCGACAAACCGATTCCGCACTCTTAGGCGCATGGGCTGGACAAAGTGGGATTGCTCGGACTCATCAACATGCCACACTTTGGGCGATTGCCAGAGGTCATTGTGTGTGTGAAGCATTTGCTAGCCTGCTTCCATGGCAGAACATTGTGGCTGGACAAACCAGTTACAGTGACTGTTGATTTAATTGCTGAGATCATCGGGTTGCCGAAGGATGGACCGGACCCTTCACAATATTTTAGAGGGAAGGAGAATGATAAAAAGCGGGCAGCACAGTTGGTACAACATTATGGATTGGAACGCGATGGCCGCTCCTACCGTACTGAAAGTATCAATAATAGGGCAGTTTGCACCAGAGTGAGGATTCTATGTTGCAAAGTCGTATGGAAAAATCGACCCAACCAGTGCAATTCAGGGGTCATGGCATGTGTGGAGCAGTGCGCGGAAGGCGTTCAGATGAATTGGTCACTCTTCTTGTTGAACCAGTTAGTAGAGGATGCGACAGCTGTCCAGGATGGGAAGGGAGCATTCGCATACAGCTGGCTCTTGATCTTGATCGCACTTGTAGCGTGGAAAAAACCTGACACTTACCAAGGTATGGAAGTTGATGTCGTGAAGACCGTAAGGGTGCGTGCTATCAGAATTTGTGGTGGGTACAAGAACCCGAGTGCCTTAAGTACTACAATAGTTTTGGTTCTACTGGGAGACACTCCAGGCAACGACGATAAGAGTACATCGTTTATCCGAAGCAGGCCCAATTGATCTGCTACCCATATAGGACCAGCAGAGTCACCATGACTCAGATCAGGAATCAACGCAAATGCCCACAGATGATGAGACAGACCGTGACCTTGAGGAGGGCATAACGAAGGTTATCTATGAGTATGGTATGATCGGTGGGGCCTCCCTAGCGACAGAGGAATAGTTAGGACAACTTATAGTTGTTGTAACCAATGCAACAAATGTGGCAGCACGAGCAGTGATGACACAGGCGGAAGCAAGTTTCAAGGAGGTAAATGCTCGCCTTGATTCATTTGCTAATATTGTTTCGAAGAAGGCACCGGAGGAGGCACCTATGTAGGAAGTTGGCGCACTCAGCACTACGCCGTGGGTTTGGAACGTGCAAATTCCCCCGACTGCGGTTGCGACCGACGATGAGGCTCTCCATGATTCACTGCAGTAACTACATGGCTTGTCCCTCAACATCAGCGCACTATCTTCGCAGATGTTGGTGCAGATATAGGCGGTTTCCAGCCAGGAAATGGTAGACTAAGAGTAGGATGTTGGCGATCAAGTCTTGCGGTCGTAGGAAACCGAAGCAGCGGCTCGAAAAGAGGTGGAGGAGTTAAAGGTGAAGGTGTTAGATGCAAGAGAGGTGGTAGATGAATTGGAAGACAATCTAGAACAAATGATTGCTGAGAAAGCTCAGGCAATAGAGGAATTGAAGAAAGAGCAGGATCTATTAATAGTGGAGAAATCCAACCTATGGGATAGCAGTGTGTGGTTGGAGGCGGTAATCTCTGAAGCATGTCAACATGTACCGGAGCCTACCATGCAGTTGGATCTGGTTGAAAGAGCGCAGCAAGTTGGGGCTGTCATCGCCCAATTACAGCGTGACAATTCAGATTTAACAGCTCTAATAAACCATAGAACACCACAAGAGAAAGTAGATGAATGAAAATGCGCCATCGAGGAGTTGGAAACACAGATGGGCAAGCTGGAACAGGCAGCGACAAAGATCACTGCAGAGACTGTGCAGTTTTGGGGGCAGCATCGTTGAGGACGAGCAGTTAGAACAGCTGATCAAGATGCGACAAGAAGTTGAAGGTAAACTGGCAACACTGAAGGTGTCGATGAGAACACTGCCACCAATTGCTCAGGTCACCAAATCGGAAAAACTGAAAGAATTGCAGCAGTGTGTCACAAAGGAAGAAGAGCATTAGAAGAAGCACAACACACAACTAGAGGAGTTCCAAGAGGTTGGAGCACAGTTTTTGCAGAAGGCAAGTTCCGCACTATAGACGGTGCAAGAGGGTCGCCGGCAAGTTGCTGAGACGATGAGTGAGTATCCATCCACACAGGATGTGACAACGAGTCAAGTAGTGGTTGCGGGAGTGAAGGAGCAGGTCAAGGAGGTCAATCAATAGTACGAGGACTTCTAGATGAATACCACTGAGTACACCATGTCCAGTTGACGTGGCTCGAGGGCGAGCCACAAGATTGTGTTAGGGGCCTATTGGCAGGAGGTTTGGATGAGTCAGCTTCGCAGCATCACAGATGCTGCGCAAGGCCGAAGATACCACGAAGGGTGGAAAGCAGTGCGCAAGGTGATAGTAATTTATGTATTTTGGGTCATTTGAACTGCATCATGTGTATTTTGGGTCATTTGGACTGTATATGTGGGTTTTGGGTCATCTTTTTGTAGAGTTTGTTATGAAGTAGTTAGACGGTTGCCTAATTGGACCGCAAATGTAAAGGCGCAAGCCTATAAATAGACATAGATTTGTAAGTATTATACCGATTGGGAGATACATGAACTGATGAAGGATTATCTTGTTGGATCTGGGTTTTTGCGAAGATGAATATGATGCGACAGAGTTTTGAGCAGAATCATTGTGTCTTTCTTGTTTCTATGTGGTAAATGCATTATGCAATATGAATCTGTGAATGATGCGTTGTTTCCTTGCTGCAATTAATGCTTTACTGCTATATCTGTTGTGCATTAGTAGTTCTGTCAATGATAAGATCTGTTGAATGATGTTGCAATTATGCTTAATGCTTGAATTGAAAGCTTAGATCTATTTTTGAATGTCACAATAAGTTGATCAGTTGATGCACAAAATCCTCCTTCATTCGGTGGAAACATGGTTCCGTCAGCTCTCCCTTGAACATCTTGGGTGAGACCTCATCTGCTCTATAGGTGTTGCTAGACAGGGTAAAACTTGTCTGGGCCGGTGCTCAGGGAGATCGCGGTGGTTTGGGTGTCAATAGTGCGAGGAACCGCTGTCGACTAGGTTTGTGTCAACAACATCAGTATGGAGTAGAGGGTGAGATGCACTCTACTTAGTGGCATGAATCCAGTGTTGGATGCATGCGGACCTTCCAGAGTGTTTTGACCTTTGCATGCATGAGTTTTGCATGACATGTCAGTGATCATTGGATGCATGCAAAAGTGACTTTTGCATGCACCGAGAATTAGGGTTTGGGTAAATCTAATTCATCAGTGAGATTATATATAGAGGATTGGGGTCCCCGAATGAGGTTGCTCAGTTTCTTTATCAGAGAGTGATAGACCAGGAGTGAGGAGGGCACACTTGCGCATGCAGGGTGACTTTCTAAGAGAGAGAGGAGTTGTTGTAGGAGCTAGGGTGGTCAGATCTATGCTGGATCAGTGACCATTAGCTCTAGAGTCACTAGGCACCCAGTACTGTGAGCTGAGATAACTCATCAGTGTAATTTCTTCTCAGTTTAGAGGAGGATGTGTTCACTTGGAGGAGGGTGCATTTCCCAAGGAGAGAGGAGCTCATTCACAGCCTGATCAATCGATTCAGAGTGTGAGACTTCCAAGATAGCCTTTCCTCAGTATTCGAGGAATGTTAGGGACAATCAGAGCTCAGATCTGTATAGATCCGTTCTGGTACGAGCATCAGACATCCATAGGGGAGGGCGCACTTTTGCATGCAGTGGAGGGAAAAATTTTCAGAGGCGGTCTTCAAAGAGATCATATCAGAGCAGTGTGATACAAAGAGGCAGATCAGTCAGAGGCACCTACAAAGATACTCAGATCCAATTTACCAGTTGGGGATTACTCTTCCAGTGCATGCATCAGCTGATGCATGCATATCTAGAGTCTGTCTGGTTCAGGGATTGAGTTACCTTTCAGTTAATACTGTATTATACTTGTCCATTTATATATATGCTCCGGGCTCGAGAGAGAAGATAGCCCCATAATTTGTTGGTTTTCCCTGGTTGGGGTTTCCAGGGTATATTTGGTGTTTATGTGTGATTGCATGTGTTTCAGTTTGGTAAAGAGATCTAGGTGTTGAGTTTATATTTACATGAGCAGGTATTGATATCGAGGCTTAAACTTCTTGATATATCAGGGTGATCCAGAGAGAGTAGTGATATTTGAATCAAATATATACAAATTCCTCATCAATGGAGTCACCAGGTGAAACTTTAGCAAAATGTTTGATCCACGTTCACCAATCTAGTTTAAGAACTTCAATGTTGTCGTGCCTAGGGAAAATCAATTTCTAATTCTCTGCTCCCCAGCAATGATTCCATTTTTCATGTTTCCCCCTGAGATGTCCTAGGATGAACTTGGTACACATCGAGGCATGATGAGGCTCAAATTTTAAATATTTAGAGCTAAATCTATATGAATGAGATTGTGAATTTTGACTTTTCTGAGAAATACTTGTAGGTAAACAATTATGAACTATCTTAGATGCAGAAAATTATTTCAAAGGAATCTTATGAAATGTATTCAACATTGTAGGTATATATCGAGGTGAATTTTAGCATATGAAACAAATTAGAGATGTAAGAGGTGCCTTCAGGACAAATCTCTCGCACTCAATGGAAGCAAAACATACCGAACTTTTATGGAAAAGAATTCAGCAGTTTAATACCAAATGAAAATTGTTCTTGAGTTCTAATTTAATTCAAATGGAAACATGGACATACATTCATGACATGTAATAGAAGAAACCTTCAATTATTGCTAAATCACATGAATACATCATAAAATTGAAACTGAGGTCATACATGATGAGTTCTCAACATTCTACTATATATCCATATCACTAATACAAGTATATGAAAATATATTACTCAAGCTTGTATTTATATCTCAAGAAAGGTTTACAAATAGTACGGAATTAGATTTGGAAAAGTTGGAGGGAAACACAATTACAGAGGAAAAACATCTCTAATACATTCCAAAATCTTTATCTCAAAAATAGTTCTTACATATTAGACAATACAACCAACTCAACAATTCTAAAGAACCTCTAAAAAATGTCAACCTCGATTGTTGAACCTGAATGGTCTTTTTATAGCCTTAGAGGTTGTTACTTCTTTCTGTTACTCTCAATTGATTTTTAACTTCCTTTAATTTTGTCACTGTCAAATTTTCACTTTGATGTAACTTTCAACTGCTTTATTCTTACTTATTCTTACTTGGTTGCTTTCCTTTTTTATGAATTGGAGGGGGAATCGTTTGCCAACTTGTCTACCCAGTTGTTGCTACACTTTGCTGCCCAATTGGTCTGACAGCTTTTTTCCCTAGGAACTGATGCATAATTTGTACATTTGGTTGTCCTCCTAGTGGCATAAAGGATTGAGGACTTGGCTGCCCTGACAGCTGTCCCTATGCTTGTCCTGATGTTTGTCCTGATGTTTTCCCTTGGGGTGGAAAAATGGGTTTGTGATACTTAGATGTCGATTGTCATTCTTTTCCTATAGGATAGTGATGTGCTTTCAGTGCCTTTAATGATATTTCAACATTAGTATTTTTCTCATATGATATAGGATTCATCTTTCTTAGCATGTTCTTAAGAATGACCCAGATCGCAAACTCGGTTTTTAGCCTATCAACCACTTCATATCCACTTATTTCTCCTTGTACTACTTCATTCTTATTTTGCATCAACTTTTCCTTGTATTCTTCCTTCTTATACATTTCCCCATTACCGTCCCATGGATGTGGAAAACCTAATTTGATGGCATCATTGAAGATACCTTTGAAGGAAAACACTCCATCAATGAGGGAATCCTTTATTCTACTCCAAATTCTCTTCATCAATGTCTACATCATGATCATTTGATTTGATAACTTGATTAAGTGAGTTATGTTTGCAAGTTGCAGCTCTTCCAATTGTCTTTTTGTCATACTATTTAAGTAGTTAATTATTTGTGTTTTTTGATTTGGAATCACTCCATGATCCTTCTCTACTCTCTTTACTTCTTCGTGAACAATTTTAGCCATGTCAAATTCTTCTTGGATCACATCATAGAGATCCCAATTGTTTAGAAATTATTGTGTTATTTTGTCCCACAACACTTTACTGGTTCTTCTCAATAGCTCCTCTCCTTGTACATCCAATTGTAACTTGGTGACTTGGCTCTTTAAATCATCCCTCTCATTTTCCAAGTCATCAATCAAGTCATATTTCTAATTTGCTTCATTTTCCAAATCTACAATCCTATTGTCTCTCTGATTCAATTCATCTTCTAGATCCCTAATTCTTTTATCCCTGTTATATGTTTGTTGAGTGGGGATATCTTCTTCCATTTCATCCAATGCTTGTTCTACTAAGGCTTTCTTTTCAAACTCTTTTGGAGTCTACTCTGTCTCCCTTGTGGGATGAGTAATCTTCTGCAGATTGGGGGATGATGCTGGAGGGATAGGCTCAGTAGACAATGAGGTCTTCTACAGCTTTGAGGAAGAAGTTTGCATCTCTATGTCATTTATTCTTCTTTCATATTCCTCTGCTTTTTCATTGTACTTCCTCATGCTCTCATATATTTGCTCCTTTTATTCTTGCATCTTCATCATTTGAGGGGTTTGGACTAGTTGTGCCCTAGGTAGTTGCAATCGCTTTCTCAGATGTGCAGTTTCATTATCTTTCTTATGTAAGAGAGCTTTGGAATGGGCAACTTCAGTTGGATCCATTTCTAATGCTACAATTTTTCTTTCTAGGTCTTTAATGGTCACTTGCTTTGCTTTAACCAATACCCTTTATGCTTTCCACAACTATTCAAATTTCTGCATTACCATCCTTAGCCTCCTTTCAGTAGTAGCAGATTGCAATACATCTTTGCATATCATATCACTAGCTTGCCTATAAAATCTACTTTATCCAAATTACCAAATTTTTTTAACTCCACTTTGTATTCATTTGCTCTCCAATCACTAAATGTGGAAGGCATGGGGACTTTAAGTTTTAAGACTGTTATTATGAAAATATCATCTCTATGGTATGCCACAGTCATTAATATTTTCTCTAATGCTCCCACTTCTCCTACAATATCTTTGACCAAGTTTAGACTTATTCCTCTTATATTCACATATTTGGTTTTAAGGTTTGTTTTCATTGGTACTGGACCTGTAGAAGGTGAGGCCTACTGCATATGAGGCACTATGAATTCTATGGAGGTATAATGAGTGAAAGTGACTAGTGGCCAATCACTTCCAACTGGTGGTTTCTCCAACAAATCAACCGATAATTCTCTTGGGAGCTCAACACTCCCTTCTTTTTCTACCAATGTTTGTTCAAGCCCTTCTCCTTCTTTTGTTCTATCCTTTTTACTTTGGGGTCTATGATCAGCCCCATCAATATCCATATCTATTTGGATCTCTTCAACTCCTCTCTTCTTCCCTAGTTGTGCATATGTGAAATTATGCTCCTTTTCACTCTTTTGAACTGCTAGTACTTGCTCCCAAGTTTCCAAATTGGCAATTTTCTCCCACTCAGGCCTAGGGATATAATTATATGCAAAAAATTTATTTTCAATCCTCAGCTTGGAGATAATATGGTGAGGATCATAAGGTCCTTTCTCTGCCTTTTCCTAATTTAGCTACTTTAAAAACTCCTCCATATTCTATAAGACATCCTTCCCTTTTACCAGAAAGGGACCCAAATATTTTGGTAGTAAAAAGGTTCTTTAGTGTTTAAAATGTACAAAGTGCAGATGATCAGAGATAAACCTCTACCTAGTGTATTCCATTGCCAAAAACCTTTGTGTAAGGAAAGTTGGTAATTTGTATGGCTCCTCTTCAAAACAATATATCTTTAGTA
Source organism: Larix kaempferi (assembly GCA_027924585.1). Lineage (NCBI taxonomy): Eukaryota > Viridiplantae > Streptophyta > Pinopsida > Pinales > Pinaceae > Larix > Larix kaempferi. Next base: position 24,096,353 of record BSBM01000632.1, on the reverse strand, counting down.
TAGTATAATCCTCATAGAGGAACCAGTCTCCTACCCTCATATATGGACTTAATTGCAAGAGATTATTATTCTCTAGAAACATTGTGGATGGGGAGGCATCTTGCATCAAAGTGTATGTGATCGTAATGAGTTTGTTTGCAAACTCTTTGTAATTAGGGTTGCCAGGTTTTCTCAGGATCAAATCACTCCACTCATCAACAGGTAGTTGATTTCCAGCTTCATCTCCGAGTCATGTTCAAACTTTTATAATGTTCATAATTTTGGTAGAAAAACATTTATAAAAGGTAGGATCGATATCTGAATTGTTCCACAGGAAGGAGTTCTTCCAATTGGGTGTGGATAGCTTGAGATAGGTAGCTGCATAGGTCAAATTTTGGGGGCATAACTCTCATAGTAGGGGTTAGGAACCTGAGGAGACCTAAAATAGTGTCATCTATAGTTATGTCACTGTCATACCCTAATATAGTGCATATTAGGGCTATGGATTTCTTTGAATTCTCAGAGAAGTTCATTATTTCATAAGGAGAATGGGTGGTAGGGATTTGAAACCCCTCCTTCAAGTGTCAAGATAGAATGTGGTTTCATTCAAGTGGTTTTAGGCCCTGGTAAGATGTAGCTATATTTTCTTCATGGAAAACTTGCAGAGCTGGGAAATCAAGAAAACACAACATCTTTTCAATGGTATCCTCATTCATTATACACATTGTTTTGGAATAGTCTGAAGATAGGATGGTTCGTCTACTAGGTGAATAGTGGATTGAGCATGGGGTTATAAATTTTGGAAATTAAATAGTGTGAGGACACACAGCTCGAGCCAAATTGGTATCCCAGAGGTGACAGGGGTCTAGGCTAGCAGTGGATTGGGATTGGGATTCTCAAATAGTGATATTTAGGTCAGAAGAAATGACCATAGTATCAAATATGTTAGCATCATGGTGATAGATGTGTTCATCCATAGAGAATAGGGTTTTAGAAGCTTTATTTTGGACAAGGATACCATTATAGGTAAATTTGTGAGGTCTGGTGAGTAAGTACAGAGGTGGCAGAGTTACTGGAAGGTAAAAACCCCTTTACAGTTTATACCTAGGTAAAAGAAAGGAAGAAGGTTTAAGTACAGTAAATTACTTTTGGAGTACAAGTCTATTGTTGTGTTAATTCTTATGCGCATAGATGTTGTTAGTCTAGTTTGATGGGCGAAGGTTGCTCTCTTTTTCTTCTAGACGGTGACCAAGTAGCATAAGAATTTGAATTTTCTTCATTTAACAGTGGGACGACATTTGAATTTGGACAATTGGAAAAAACTCATTTGGTGCACCTGAATGATGTCATACGATGTGAGTGGGACCTACCTGACACGTGTCAGATCCTGGATGGTTGACATGGATGTCATCTTGTCTTTCTTTTCTTGTGTGGAGGCCTTACTTGTCACTTTGGTTTCTTGAGCGGAAACCACTCCAGTTTGCAAAGGCAGTAACGGTTTGGAGGCACAGTAGTTTTGAAGAAACCTCTAAGGAGCCATTATCAATAAGAATTGTCCACACATGCTTGGCGGTTTTGGGCCAATGGATCCTCAAGGAATTTTTAAAACATGTGCAACTTTTTGATCTGCTTTCATTATCGATCGTTGATCTACAAGGCCTGCCTTTGATCTACTCGATCGTTTTTCTTAAACACCGTTCCATCTCATCGATGCATTGGTACCCTTCATCGTTGATCTCTTGGATCTTCCCATGATCTGCTCAATCACTCTTTGGCTCCTGACCACCTTAGCACTGGGTCACCGCCCTTGGTCATATATCTCTTTTTGTTTTGGGTTTCGAGTCGCTTTCCCTTTATTCTATGGTTTTCAACCTGCATTACTTTTCTACCTCCTACTCTAAGCGCCCTTGTGAATTACGAAGCTTTACGTTAATATCTCGAGGGCTTAAGACAATTATTTTCCATTCTTTTAAAAGCTCGTCAAGGCTTATGAGTCCTGGATCATTTTGAGTGATAACAAAATCTATGGTAAAGAAGGAGATGGTCCAAAATATTGGTTTTGCAGTGATAGAAAAATAGTGATGCTACCAACACAGCCCCACATTAGTTATTTAAAATGTGTAAAATCGATGGTTTGAAACCCCTATTCTACAATTATGCTACCATCCCATAGCCATGGATCATCATATTATTGTTTCTAGTTTTGCAATCATAGGAGAAACTGTAAGCCCAAAGATCAATTCCAAAAAAATACAACAACAAGTAAGCCTTATTATTGGGCACTCAAATCTATGGAAAAATATCCAAGAGAGCACATGAAATAGGTTAAAAACAACCCTTAGTAAGATGTCCTTCTATGAATGCAATCACCATAAAACAATGCCAATACTTCATAAGTTAGGCATAATCTTCCACTACAAATTTTAATCATTGTAAAAAACACGGTAAGAAGAAACCTTAACTAATAGTGAAGAGAAAAAGGGAGGTTTTATGGAAATAATGGTAATCTTCACTTGTAGTTACTTGACATTATAGCTATGCGCGCTCATTATTAACTTCTTAATTACAATTATTTAATACACAACCTAGTCAACATTATTTATATTATTCTAGGTGGTTAAGGTTGGCTTAGGCATTTATATGGGCCCATAACCCCCTCATGGGAGAAATTTCCCCAACCTCTTAAGTTGTGGATAAATATACAGCTTGTGAGTCAATTGTATCATCATCTTTGATCTTTCGTGTGATTCTTTTGCTTATGGGCACCATATCTTGTGTTTCTCTTGTTCATTGGTTCATCTTCTCTTCTTTTTATGATGTGTTTATGCTTCATGGTGATTTAGGGTTTGTTGATGGTTCCATTTGATCCTTCACTCTCTCTCTATTTATTTTGATTTAAACATGGTGTCAAGGAAGGTGTAAGCCTCCTCTTCCTTATTCAGTTGTCCCTATTTGATGCTTAATGTTTCTCTCTCTTGTGTGCATGAGTGGTAGGGTTGATTTATCCTCCCACAAGGCACACATGTCAAAGATTATTTCTCTTAAAGAGCACTTACTTTCAAGATTGGTGCACCTACTATGTGGTTGTTCATTCCCTCACCTATGCACATTGTCATTAAGTTCCAACACACCATATTTAGAACTACCTGCTAGGGTTTATTCTTGATCTTGTTGGTATATTTTCCAACATTGTTATATCCAAAAGAAGACTATTTAGGAGAATATTTTAGGGTTGTTTTCCAGTTTTTTTTGGCTAGTGAAAGGCATTTATTAAGGTTATTTTATGTCCATCTTCTCCACTAATTGTAGAAAACTTGTCTATAGTTTTTTGGTATTCAATGAAATAGGGTTTTCAACATTTTTCAAGGACATTACAATCTGAAAACTAGGGTTTCCAAAATGCTTTTAGGGTTGTTTTAGGTTTGAAACTAGGTTTTCATTGGGAGATTAATATACACAGGCCACTTCGAGGGGGCAACCTCCTTTGAGCAAGCTCAATACAAATAACTTCATGGTTCCTTCATTGGCCTCAACACACACTTATATACTAAGTCTAGGTGCCAATAATATGGGTCAAAACCATGGGCCAATACAAACTATGGGTCAACAATTACGATGGGTGACTTACAAAGCATATGCGCCCAACAACAATAACACAAACTATGGATCAACAAATACTATAGGACGTCTTACAAAGCATATGCATCCAACAACAATATACTAACAAAGTAAAGACATGGGTTCCTAACATCCCCTCTCCCTTAGAAAAATCTTTGTCCTCAAAGCTTTAGATGTGGAAATTAATGTTGAATTTGAAGGAGTGGTGCCCATGTAGTATCCGTCGGTTGCATGTCAAGCCACTAAATGAATACCTCTATCATAGAGCGAGAGATAAGCGGATGCCCTTTGAGTTTCATGGAGGATTGCTTGGAAGGCTATAGACAAAGAAAAACCATATCAACTGCTTGAAAAATGCGCTCAGAATGGTGTTGATCAGCTTGTTGTTTCATTCGAATTCTATCCATGTGAAGAGTGTCTTGCAAAATGCGAAGAATTTGATCGCGGTTTCGAAGAACTGTGTCAATTTCCTGAATTGGTGCACTATTGAGGGTGTATGGAAGAAGAAATGGCGGTGCCTGACCATAGATGGCTTTATATGGAGTAATTTTAGATGCAGTAGGGTACCACCATTCAGCGAGAGGGAGCCGCTTCGCCCACTGATGTTGTTGTTCAGAGGTGAAGCAACGAAGATAAGTTTCCAAACATTTATTGGTAATGTAGCCTGCCCTCCAGATTTAGGGAGCCCTTCAATGAATTCTAGAGACATATCTGTCCAGATCCGTGGAAGGATGGGTACGGGTTTGAGCAATCCCGGTAGGAGCTGGAAGGTATCATATCCATCCACCATCTGTTGAACTGCCCTTTTCATTCCTTTACAAAAGAAGGTATGTTGTGCCTACTCATACGTTTGGAGGAACCCGAAGTGCCTGACCAATGGAGACGCATGGAGTTCAGAGAAGAAATAGTCCTGGTGAACAGATTGCAACCAATTCGAAACAAGCAGAGAAATAGCTGAAAGAGAAACCGGGGCATCAATTGTGCGAGAAGGAGCATATACCACCAAATTGTCTTGACCCTTCATGTAAGTCATCTCATTGGCATAACCCAGGAGTTGGAGAATCCATTTCAGTTGTGTGGGTGAGGAGACCCGTTGTTCCAGGAAATATTTCAGACTTTGGTGAGCAGTCATGATGCAGAAAGAATTCCCTAATAGGTATGGCTGCCATGTCTGTACTGCATGCAAAAGAGCCATCATTTCCTTCGTAGATGTAGAGGCGGCTAAATTCTTACCAGAAAGGTCTCGTGAAGGCGGCAATCCCACTGGTTCAACAAAGGCACCGGCATATCTATCCAAAATTGGTTGGAGATCCAAGGGAGTAGTGGAGACCGTTGATGGGTGCATTTGAATGGAATGGAGCTGAGCGATGACACCATGTGAATTATTCTTACGGAGTTTTTCTAGGCGATGTGAACTGATGATGCAGAGAGACCCTGGTTGTAAGCCTATAAATTTGTGTTTTTCCCATTGACTGAAAACTGCATCCAAAGTTTAGCAAAATCCCATAATATGGGGCCAAGTGTGCGTAACCATTGAACACCCAAAATCACATCACATCCGCCTAAGGCCAAGGAAAACATGTCAGAATGCAAGTTATAATATTCCATAGAGATACACACATTGTGACACTTCCCCTTGCAAGGCAAGGTACCCCCATTGGAAACCATGAATTCAAAGTTGGAGCAAGGATGGATAAAACAATCATCCTGTTTTGCGATCCGAGGGTCAATGAAGTTATGGTTGCTACCAGAATCGATGAGTATGGTAAGAGGAAGCTTCTTGAAGTAACCCTTGACCCGCATTGTTTGGGGGGTGATGATTCCAGCTAAAGCATGGAAATATATCTCTGGGTGGTCTTCCTGAGACGGAGAGTCAATATGTGGCTCCTGAATGTCGACCTGATCAGCCATTGTATCTGGAGCTTCTTCACCAATTTCAGAGGCAGGCAGAGAATCCACATCCAAGAGATAGAGCTTTTGTTGAACACATCTATGTCCCCGAGTGAATTTCTCATCACAATTATAACAAAGCCCTTTTTCTCTACGTGCTTGCATCTCTGTTTCAAACAAATGCTTGATAGGAGTTGGACAAGGAGCTGGTGGGATGGGAGGTCCTTGAGAACCCATATTTCAAAAGGGAACAAAAGTGGGTTTGGAGCGTTTTTGGGCTGCAATCTTGTCTTCTTCCAACTTAGCCAACCCCAGGGCTTCCATCATTGTGTTGGGATAGAACATTTTAACCTTTGAGCATATTTCATCCTTAAGACCACTAATAAAACAACTCCTGTAGAATTCATCAGACAATCCTTCAATGTGATTGGCTACTTTCTCAAATTATGTCTGATACTCTCTCACAGTGTCAATTTGGATAAGTTTAGTGAGGGCTCCTGTGAAGTCATCAAAAGCACCAGGACCAAATCGTTGCAAAAGGAGCTAGCAAAAATATGGCCATTTTGGCTCTTCATGAGCCTTGATGTACCAACGGTACCATTGAAGAGCTTTATGTTCCAAATGAAAGGATGTAAGTGGAACTTTGGTGACATCAAAAGTATTATGCATACTAAAATACTTTTCTGCACGATCCAGTCAGTCGGATCAATACCATTAAAGTGAGGAAAATCAAGCTTTGGACCACGAAAATTGTTGGAAGAAGAGAAACCATTGTCTGATGAAGAGTCGTACTGTCGTTTGTTGTTCATGGCTGAATGCTCAAGATGGAGGCCGAGAAATTTTTCATCCAAATCCTAGAGTTTGGTTTGGATGGCTACAAGTGCTTCCTCCATGGTTTTTTCTCTTGCACGGGTGACAACCATAACCAGGAGTTTTTATTTTTTTTGAATGGGTAGAAAAACACAAACAAAAGCTTATTTAGTAAAGGGAAATTTAGATTTGGAAAAAACTTTGATGGGTAATTTGGGTTTGACTAAGTTTTGGACACTTTCTAATGGACAGGGAAACAAAAAATGAGGATTTCAGAAGCAGGGTGAAAGAATGGGAAAATTTGTTAGAGAGGGACAAAGAAGCAGAAATAGGGAATGAACACAGTGGCAAAATTTGAAGGCGATTGGGTGAAAATAAAAGAGTTATGGAAAACCCTAAAAATAGACAAATGTGGGATTTCTAGCTTTGGTAAGTGAAATTTGGGATAGGGTCCTTAGGATTGACAGATGCAGAATGGGATGACAGGGGTGTCAGGGAAGTTTCAAGAGAAATAGAGTGAAAACAAGGGAGATATGGCGAAAAAATAGAATTATTATTATTATTATTATTATTATTATTCAGAATGGATCTGCTACGGCACATAAGGGATTGGAAATAGATGGATCTGCAACGACGCGGAAGGGATTGGAAATAGATGGATCTGAAACGGTGCGGAAGGGATCGGCAACAGATGGATCTGAAACATCGCAGAAGGGATTGGAAACAGACAGAAATGAAACGACGTGGAAGTGATTGAAAATAGATAGATTTGAAACAACGCGAAAGAAATTGGAAACAGATGGATCTGAAACGACGCGGAAGGGATCAGCAACAGACAGATCTGAAACGTAGCGGAAGTGATCAGCAATAGATAGATCTGAAATGACACAAAAGTGATTGGAAACAGTTCTCGACAGAGGAAATCTACGATTTATCAACTGCAAATAGATATGGACCCCGTATGGTCTGCTTGCTAACGGTTCGGGGGATTCACTCGGCCACCAATGCTGTCTGACGGATTGTGTATTGGGGCAATACCTCTCACTCCACGGCTCAGGTAAAACTGATAACCGCTTTGCCACAAATGACAGCTCTTGGTTTACCTCACGGGTGGGAACTAGTCAATCAGGTAGGGGTCGTTTCCCTTTTCGTTGGCAGGTCCTCTCAATGGTCCAGCTACTTTGGGGTTCCTGTGGTACTCCTCACAATGATTTTTAGGGCTTATTCTCAAGTACTTCCCATAGTTAAGCGGATAGGGATTATTTCCAGATCCGAACCTGCAACAAATGCGAAAACAAATTGGCAGAAATTTCACCCAATGAGCCCAAGAAAGTGCTATGATACCAGATGTGAGGAACTTGCAACAATTAATTAATGAAAATACACGAGATAGCGGTAATAACAGAACTTAGAATCACTTTATTGATCACATGCCACTTCGAGGAGGAAACCTCCTTTGAGAAAGCTCAATACAAATAACTTCACGGTGCCTTCATTGGCCTCAACACACACTTATATGCTAAGTCTAGGCGCCAATACTATGGGTCAAAACCATGGGCCTATACAAACGATGGGTCAACAATTACTATGGGAGACATACAAAGCATATGCGCCCAACAACAATAACACAAACTATGGATCAAAAAATACTATGGGACATCTTAAAAAGCATATGCGTCCAACAACAATAAACTAACAAAGTAAAGACATGGATTCCTAACATCACAGGCCAAGAACCTGCAACAATTAATTAATGAAAATACACGAGAGAGGAGAAATAACAGAACTCAGAATCGCTTTTATTGATCGCGGGCCACTTCGAGGGGTCAACCTTCTTTGAGAAAGCTCAATACAAATAACTTCACGGTACCTTCATTGGCCTCAACACACTTATATACTAAGTCTATGCCCAATAATATGGGTCAATACCATGGGACATATAAGACTACGGGACGACTTACAAAGTATATGCGTCCAATACTATGGGTCAATACCATGGGCTAATACAAAGTATGGATCAATAAATACTATGAGACGACTTACAAATCATATGCGTCCAACAACAATATACTAACAAAGTAAAGAGAAGGGTTGACATGGGTTCCTAAAATACCCTCTCCCTTAGAAAAAGATTTGTCCTCAAAGCTTTAGATGTGGAAATTGATGCAAAATCTGGAGTGGTTCCCTTGTAGCATCCTCGGGTCGCATTTCGTGCCACTGAATTAATGCCTCTGTGATAGAGTGAGAGAGAAGCTGGCGGATTTTGAGTTTAAGGGAGGATTTCTTGGAAGGATGTAGATGAAGAAGAACCATATCAGCTGCTGATCGGTGTGTTGTTTCAATCGAATTCTTTCCATGTGAAGATTGTCCTGCAGAATGAGAAGAATCTGATCGCAATTTCGAAGAACCGATTCAATTGCCTGAACTGGGAAAATGTTGAGGGTGTATGGAAGAAGAACTGGTGGTGCTTATCCATAGACTGCTTCATATGGTGTCATTTTAGATGTGGTATTGTACCACCAGATTTCATCCTTGAGACCACTGATAAAACAACTCCTGTAGAATTCATCAGATAATCCTTCTGTGTAATTGACCAGTTTCTCAAATTCTATCTGATACTCTCTCACTGTGCCAATTTGGTGAAGTTTACTGAGTGCTCCTGTGAAGTCATCAAAAGCACTAGGACCAAATCGTTGCAAAATGAGTTGGCAAAAATATGTCCAATTTGCCTCGTGATGAGATTTGATGTACCAATGGTACCATTGAAGGGCTTCCTGTTCCAAATGAAAGGATGCAAGTGGAACTTTCTGGACATCAAAAGTATTATGTAGACTGAAATATTGTTCTTCCCGTTATATCCATCCAGTCGAATCAGTACCATTGAAGCGAGGAAAATCAAGCTTCGGCCCACGAAAATTGCTGAAAGAAGAGAACCCAGTGGCTGCAAAAGATTCTAGCTGTCAGTTATTGTTCATGGCCGAATGTTGAAGATGGAGGCTGAGAAATTTTTCATCCAGATCCTGGAGTTTGGTTTGGATTGCTGCAAGTGCTTCCTCCATGGTTTTTGCTCCTATGTGGTTAACAACAATAACCAGGAGTTTTTTTCTTTTTTTTGAGTGGGTAGATAAACAAAAACATAAACTATTTTAGTAAAGGAAAATCTGGATTTGGGAAAAAATTTGATGGGTAATTTGGGTTTGACTAGGTTTTGGACACTTTCAAAGGGACAATGAAGCAGAAAAGGGGGATTTCAGAAGCAGGGTGAAAGAATGAGAAAATTTGGCAGAGAGGGACAAAGAAACAGAAATATGAAATGAACACTGTGGTAAAATTTGAAGGTGATTGGATGAAAATCGAAGAAGTTATGGCAAACCCTAAAAATAGACAAATGTGAAATTTATGGTGTTGGGAAGTGGAATTTGGGATAGGGTCCTCAGGAATGAAATATGCAGAATGGGATTGTAGGAGTGTCAGGGAAGTTCCAAGGGAAACAGAGTTAAAACAAGGGAGATATGGTGGAAAAACATAATTTTTTTTCTTTTCTTTAGAAATGGATCTACAACGGCGAGGAAGGGATTGGCAACAGATGGACTTGCAACAGTGCGGAAGTGATCGGAAACAGATGGATCTACAATGGTGCAGAATTAATCGGAAACAAATGGATCAGCAACGGCACGGAAGTTGCGAGCAACAGTTTTGGGTAGATGAAATCTGTGATTTATCAGCTGAAAATAGATATGGACCTCATGTATGCTCAACTTCCTAATAGTTCAGGGGATTCAATCGGCCACCAATGCTGTCTGACTCCTTGCATATTGGGGCAGTACCCCTCACTCCACGGCTCAGGTAAAATTGATAACCACTTTGCCACAAACGACAGCTCTTGGTTTGCCTCACGGGTGGTAACTAGTCAATCAGGTAGGGATCATTGCCCTTTTCGCTAGCAGGTCCTCTCAATGGGCCAGCTACTTTGGGGTTTTTGTGGTACTCCTCACAATGCATTTTAGGGATTATGCCCAAGTACTTCCCACAGTTAAGTAGATAGGGATCATTCCCAGATCCGAACCTGCAACAGATGCGAAAAAACAATTTGGTAGAAATTCCACCCAACGAGCCCAAGAAAGTGCTCTCATACCAGATGTGAAGAACCTACAACAATTAATTAATGAAAATACACGAGATAGAATAAATAACAGAACTCGGAATTGCTTTTATTTATCGCAGGACACTTCGAGGGGGAAACCTCCTTTGAGCAAGCTCAATACAAATAACTTCACGGTACCTTCATTGGCCTCAACACACACTTATATACTAAGTCTATGCCCAATACTATGGATCAATACCATGGGACATATAATACTACGGGACGACTTACAAACCATATTCGTCCAATACTATGGGTCAACACCATGGGCTAATACAAACTATGGATCAACAAATACTACAAGTCGACTTACAAAGCATATGCGTCCAACAACAATATACTAACAAAGTAAAGAGAAGGGTTGACATGGGTTTCTAACACATTGAAGCCATTGGAACACCTAATGAGTCAAATGACCCATACTGTGGTCATTTGAAGAGACTTAGAGATGGCAAGCATGATAATGGAAAATGGACAAAAGACATTGACAAGCTTGAATGACATGACATGGCAAAGAGGACAAATGACCCATTATGTGGTCATTTTTGTTTTGATGGGATCATGAAACCCCTGGAGATGGTCATGAAGCCCACATACTTGGTTGCTCTTGATATCTTTGCACATAAACTAAATAGAGGTATCTTGATAATATTATTATAGCCTTTGTTCATGTGATCCTTAAAATTCGTTTGATGTCCTTGTTGTGGTAATATGGCCATTAAAATATAATTGGAGGTGGAACTAAACTGAAGGTTTAATGAATTAAAAAATAACTTGAGGTTGGCTCCTTTATATTAAATGTAAATAAGTTCAAAATGAAGTCGGCTCCAAAATTTAAATATGTGACAGGTTGGCCTCATAAAAAGTGCATCAAACCCATATAAATAAAGAGAAAACTCGCCTTAGTAAAGTGGATTTTGTGGGAGATAATTTGAGCTCTAATTTTCGTGGGTGTAGAAGATTACAGTGGTCTGATTTTCGGACCCCCTTCTGAGGCAAAATTCACTGGTGCAGAAGACCGGTTTTTTACAGTGGCAACAGCAAATTTGAAGTTAATTTTTTTTTATGGTTTATTTTCTCTAAATTCGGGGGTATGGACTGAGGTAGCCCCAGTACATAAGAAGAACAACAGTGAGTTTTTGGAGCAGCAGAACCTATAGGAAAATGTTAAAACAACCCAAGTGATTTCTTTATATTACTCTCATCTTTGAAATTTCGGATATCTCTGTGACAATTCGAGCTAACTGAGAAAATTACTGGTAAGGTGTTTTTGGGTTTGATTTTGGTCTACAGTAAGCTTTAAATGCTTGATCCTTTTGAAGATTTGTAGCAGTTCCCTCTTGCAATAATAATGAGTCTTTTTTTATCTAATCACTTGCTATACAAGACATCTGGAAGCAATCAAGTATTCTATAACAGATAACTTAGGTAGCTACAGAAGAGAATGTGTATGTGACAAATTGAGTACTGTAAGATGAAGTGATGAAGTACTTGCTCAATACACTCTGTGAAAGGTTCAGATGATGTGTTCAGTAACAAGACACAGTGATGCTGACCTATGATGACATGTAGATCTTGTTACAGATTGATGTGACAGTGTGACCAGCCAGTGACTTGGAATGACCAATGAACATTAGAGCAGAAGATGATGATCTCCGTCTCCTTGAGTTAATGACAGTGATGTGACAACCTTTGACAACCCTTATCATGAAGACAATGTTGATGACAGTGGTTTCCATGTTTACACAGTGAGATGCTTGACAGCTTGAGTATGACAGTGATCATGTGGTAGTTATATCCTCGGTAGAAGACATGACAAAAGACAAGTGAGATGTGACAGGACAGAGATCAATATGTTATTGTAAGATGGGTCTTGAGAACACCTTTCTTAGTAGGATCGAAGAAAAACTAGGCATAGTCCTAGATAAGGAGTTGGTGCTCTTTTATTTCAGTTGGTGTTGAATTGCCTCACAGTTGTAGCCGTTGAACCAAATACAAAAGATTACAATTATATCTTGTGTCTCTTGTGTTGATATATTTTATTTGATAAATGACATGTGATTGGTAGATAGTTCATTGATGAATATGATTTTGATGTGAATGTGAAATGATGATATAAGAGTTGGTGATTTAAGAAGTAAAATTTGATTAAGTGTAGGCTCACTGATTCACCCCACCCCGCCCTCTCAGTGAGTCAGTGTGTCTAACATATGTTCCTAGTATTTGTTCAACATTATTTGAAATCATTTTAATATTACAAGGGTTGGTACCTTTATATTGGATGTTGTAATCAGTGATACAAGGCCTGCTCCTTAACTTCTAGAGACAATTCATAGTGATTCTAACAAACTTATGGCCACTTGTTTATGAAAGAAGGCCCCTCCCAGCACCTTTCATGCAACTTCCACTTACAATTTTGTAGTATCAATCCCACTCTATCTTCTTCATGACTCTAGAGATGATTCTCAACTTCCTTTAGTGAATCATTTTTTTGTTGCTTTGGATCTTGGTTTTCCACATTATGATATTTGTATGTATGAGACATAGTATATCCAATGCATTTCAATGGTTGTTTCTTTGTATTTCTACCAAAGGCCATCTTTTCTTGCTTATGGAACCATGGTGGTATTGGTACAATGGTGGTTGGGGGAGGTTCTATCTTTAAATGGCCCAAATTTAGCATTATGGGGGGAAATTTCAATCTAATGCTTTCTCTTCATGGCTACATATCCATATTTGAGGAGGATGCCATGCCTAGGGCCAACACTATGTCAATATGGGTATTCATGCACCCTCTCACTTCTATTTGGCGACGATCGATCATGCTTTTGATTTGGATATCCACACACCAACTCTCACTTGCATTTGAGTTGGCTATTCATAAACCCACTATCTTTTATATTTTGGCCACAACCATTCTTTGTGAGGATTTGGGTATTTATAAACTCACTCTCATCTTATATTCAAGCTTTCTTCTCAACGATCCTCTCTCGAATGTACCTGTATTGGATCTTCCTTCTCTCTTTTCAACTAGCGCAGCTTTTATTAGAGTTGGATAATCCTATATCGTCTTCCTTACAACATGTTCCTTCTAACACCTCTTAAGATGGGCATGTTAGTGGCAATATTCTTCTAGTAGATGTGTAGTATGTTTGCATGCGTTTTCTTGCCCTCCTCCATCATATGAGTAGCTTAGTGGCAATATTTTCCAACATATAAACAATGTGATGGAAACACTCTTTAAGTGGATTATTGGGTCCCTTTTGTGTTTAGTTGGGTCATCGCAAAACTCTCTTCTTCCAACTATAACTAACTCTTCATTGAGTTGGGTATGCCTAGCCACTTTTGTACCTACTACCACTTGTATTTATGTTTATTTACAACACTTTTTATCAAATGGATAGATTGTGATCATAAACAATTCTATGTTGATGGTTGAGTATTTTAGTTTGGTCATCACAAACCCATCTCTTATTACAGCTATGATTGGCATAAATCCTTCTACATTTGTATTTAGTTAAGTCATCACAAATCCATTGTCTTATTACAACTATGTGTTGATGTATATGTAACTTCATAATGTATTTCACACATATGTATATTGTATTCCTATAGAGATGTTATTATTCCTCTATACGGAAGTGTTGTCATTTATATTGTAAGTGTCGTAACTTATACTTGATGGGTTATTAGACCACCTTGTTGGGGTCAGCCCTGTATAAGTCATGTGGGTCAAAGGGTTATTAGACCACCCTATTGGGGGTCAGCCATGTGGGTTATTAGACCACCCTAGTGGGGGTCGGCCCAGTCAGAATTATGTTAAGTGGTTAAGTTGAGGCCGACCTAGTTGAGTAAAGGTCAAGTCAATTTAGTGTATAAATAGAGAGTGTGTCTCTCTCATTTTACACATTCTATTCTCTCACTCACACTTTGGAGAGTGGCGCACTTGTGGAGGAGGAGGCTCTGCTTCTAGGAGAAGACTTTCTCTTGTATTCTAGTTGTATCATTGCTCTATCTATCTCTGAGGAAGTTATTGGGGTTTTTCACCTTTATGGTTTTCCCCAAGTAAACTCTGTGTCTCTTGTGTGCTTGCATTATTGTGTCCATGATTGATTTGTTGTAGATTTGTTGTACATGTTGTTCTCTCAGTTAAGATCCTAGATCAGATTGAATTAAATTCTGAAAATTTAACATGGTATCAGAGCTAGCTTGAAAGAAGGCATGATATGGCATGTATGACACTTGTTGCACTTACGATGTTAGGGCTTGATATAGCAAACACCAGTCATCGTGGCACTTTCGCTATAAATCCATTTTGGAGACGTTTTCGGATCTGAAACTTTTACATGTCGAATATTAGATCCCCATGTACCTTCTGTCCAAAGGACAACCTCTAATTCATTGTACTTTGTGATTTATGATTTGTACAATATAGGGTTTCTACCTCTTCCAGATCTGAGTCAAAATTAGGTGACCTTGGGAAAAAGGTCATAACCTGGGCTAGGAAGCTCCAAATGAAATTTCATAAAAAGTGAAAGGTAGTAAACAGACTGTAATATTTTAGGAAAAATATTCAAAGGCCGAAGTGGAACCAGTGACACGTGGCACGCTATACAAGTTCGCTCTCTTGTATATCCCATAAATAGGTCACATAGCGACACTTGGCATAACTCTCTCTCAGAGAATCCAATTAAGGTCAAACCTGTCGGGATGGAAAGATAACAGGTCAGGCTATCTCAAGAAAAAATTTTAGACCCTTTGGATTGAAAAGTTCGGAGTTACACCAGAAACAATAAGGTACATATTTCTGTCAAAACAGAATTACTTTTTAGCACCTTCATTCATGGCTTCCAGAATTTAGGGCTTCGAAGAAAGTTGGAATTTCTCTAATCGAAGACCACGGCTGGATGCTACTCATCAAAATCGAAATTTAGAGACCAATATCAGATTTTTTGGTTGGGCAGAAGGCCGGACTTGATCAAACCCTAGTTCGGGACTTTGATCGGAAAGATGGAAAATTAGGGCTTCTGAAAACTTGGAATTTTGGAAATCTGTGACCATGGCTGGAAGCTTCTCAGGAAAATCGAAGCTTAGAGATTTGAATCAAATATTTTGGTTGGGTGAAGCTCCGGGAAACTCAAACCCTAATTCAGGGTCCTCCCTAGTGAATCCAGAAATCTAAAAGGCAATTTCGAGGGGTGAAACTTTGCAGTTTTCAAATTTTGAATATACCAACTTGATCAACTCATAAAGGCGCATATTTCTATCCTTTCGGAAGTTTTAAATTCAAAGTTTGAATTTTTGGGGTTTCCTTGACAAACCCTAATCCAACTCTAGGTCTAGTTCTTGCAAATCAAGTGGATTGGGTTAATCCTAGAAGAAGATGGATTGGTCACCTGCATAAGTGAAGAAGTTTCTGTCTCAGAGGGAGATGAGGCTAAGGCCTTCCATAAGAAGATTACAAGCAATCTTGACAAGTATGGCTTACAGGTATGTTTCATGGTTAATTTTATCATATGTTTGTCTTCAGATCATTACAGTACAATCTTGATTAATTACTAGACTTGTCGTATCACCTTAATAGAAGATATTCATTGATTAAGGTTTTGACACTTATGAATGTACTAATGAATTGTGATGTTGTATGAGGTTTATGTTTTTCGCTAACATAAAAGGTACACCAAGAAAGACAATTCATGTTCTACTTCAAGAAAATATGATCATGGTGACATCAAGACAAAGATTCATCCATTGTCATGGATCACATAGAAGATCTACTTTCGAGGTATGTATAACTTGGTCCTACAATGGTTAACCTATGAGACATGCAGGTTACTAGCACAAGTCACTGAAGAGAACCAAAAGACATTATGCAGGTATGTTATACATAACTAGCTAGCATGCTAATCCAGGTATGTTTTTCCTATATCAAGCTAGAATCCTAACTTGTGTTAGGACCTTATACTGTTGTGTTGTTGATAATGATTATTCATGAAGTCATAGGTTTGTATAGTCATGGTTGTATGCATATTATGTTTCTTACCATAATTGATGATATGACTAACCAGAAGAATCATGAAGTTATAGGTTTGAGTAATCATGGGTTTATGCATTGATGATTTAACTAATCAGAAGAGTCCTATGATCAAATAAGAATATGCATGAGTAAAAGAAGACTTCCCTGAAACCTTGAATACTAATGTTTATTATCTGTGAATGATCATGACTATACATGTTTAAGATTATTGTGTTTTGATAGTATTAATATTATACTAATAAATGTGTGATTATGTATGAGACCTCAAGGATAACACAATGATGATACTAATAAGCATGCATAGTGATTAAGGATGGATGTAAGTTCAAGCACAGGTAATCCAAGAAGCAAAGATCAAAAGGGAGCACACTCCAGTTGTTCCTGCAAGAAAGCAAAGGAGCGCACTTCAGTAGTTTCTGCAAGGATGCAGATATTCAGAGGGAGTCGACCACTTCTCACAATCCACATCAGAATGGAGTTGCAAAGATTCAGAGGGAGTCCACCCAGCAACCAAGAAAAGATCAGTATTTGAATTGTCATTTCTAACATAATGTTATTCAATGATGTATATGCTTATGTTCCTAGAATTAGGTTGTGTATTATGCATATTAGAATAGTTGCATTGATGAACAGTATACTACTAATATACATGGGTAAGTGGCCTATGGCACTGTACAACATTCCATTGCTACTTATCTAGAATGAAACCTCTTTGCTGACATGCTAGGAGTTGTGCACACTCTTAACAATGTTCTGGTAGAGATTGGAAGGCATCTAGAAAGTTACGGAATATGGATAAATGTTGTATTGAAGCATTGGCTAAGATAATTGCATGACTGTATGACATATTTATTTATGTGTAAGAATTTGTTCTGAAAACTATGAGATGTTTTCTAATCATGCAATTTAACTTGTTGTGTAGGAAAGATCATATACCATCACCTACAAAACAAGGACTACAACATTTGTTCAGCAACAAAGTTATCTATTGAAAATATTGAAGATATTGAAGTTCACAGGATCTGGGAAGAATGCCATGATCGAGGAGTACTAGTCGATCACAAAGATGTTTGGGATGCAGTCCCAAGACCTGAAGGGGAGTCTGTAGTGACTTACAAGAGAAGCTACAATATCAAGCATGCTGCAGGTGGTAGCATAGAGACTTTTGCTCCTGTAGCCAGATACACTTCCATTAGATCAGTACTTGCTCCGGCTGCAGTGATGATAGGGAAGATACACCATATGGATTTCAAAACAGCTTTCTTGAATGGTGTAGTTGAAGAAGAAGTGTACATGGAGCAGCCCCTTGGTTCTGAGACACATGACAGGGAGTCATATATGTGCAGAACTTGGTATGGTAGGATAGACAGCTTTCTATCCAGTTTGGGATTTACCAATCGTAAAGCGGATTCCAACCTTCACTACAAGGTTGAGGAAGGCAATCCAGTGATACTACTATGTGGATGACCTATTTGTAACAGGTGAGGATAGATTGATTGCCGACACGCAAAGGAAGCTTGCTGCCAAATTCGATATGAAGAACTTGGAGATGATGCACTATTTGTTTTTGGCATGGAGGTGTGACAGAGTACAGATGGAATCTCCCTTGGACAAGGGAAGTATGTAGTAGAGATCCTGAAGAGGTTCAGGATGATGGATTGTAAGGCCATGGCCACACCTATGGAATTGAATCTGAAGCTTCTTTGTGATGCTTCATCTAAGAGGGTTGATGTCCCTATGTATCGTTAGATGATTGGGTCCTTGATGTACCTGACGAACACGAGACTAGATATTTGCTTTGCGGTGAACACATTGAGCCAGTTCCTAAAGGATCTGAGGAGTGTTCACCTGGTTGTTGTAAAGCATGTTCTGAGGTACCTGAAGGGTACAGTGGATTATAGGCTCAATTATGAAGCAAATCAAAAGTTTAACCTGCAGGGTTATGTTGATTCAGATTGGTCTGGCAGTGCTTCAGATAGGAAGAGCACATCTGGATGCTGCTTCAGTATGGGATCAGGTGTGATCTCTTGGTTTAGCAGGAAGCAGTCCTGCGTAGCACTGAGTACAGCTAAGGCAGAGTATGTTGGAGCTTGTTCAGCTAGTTGTGAGGTAGTATGGTTACGAAATCTATTTTCTGAGTGATTTGATCTCCCGTTGTATGCTACTGGTATCTTTTGTGATAACCAAAGTTGTGTGAAGTTGTCCAAGAACCCTGTGTTTCATGACAGATCGAAGCACATAGAGATCAAATATCACTATATCAGGGATATGGTGCAGAGAGGAGCTGTGAAGCTCCTGTATGTTTCGACGGATGAGCAGATTGCAGATGTACTGACGAAGCCACTAGCCAAAGTGAAGTTCGAATACTTCAGGGAGAGGCTTGGTGTTCTTCAGATCGACGACACTTCAAGGAAGAAGTGATGGATGCATTTGCTGAAGCCACTCCAAGCATGTTGGAAGGAGGATCCTTCACATGGTTGTGGATGTAAGCGCTGGATGATGAGCATTGGGATGATGTTCTAGTTTTTGTTGGATATGATCAGTTGGATCATTTATATGTATATGTATGTACGCATCATGTTGGATGCTAGATATGATCAGTTGGATCATTTATATGTATATGTATGTACGCATCATGTTAGATGCTAGATATGATCAGTTGGATCATTTATATGTATATGTATGTACATATCATGTTGGATGCTGGATATGATTGGTTGGATCATTTGTATGTATTTTGTATATGCATCATGTTGGATGCTTGGACCATGTATCTGTATATGTATCAGGTGGATACATTGTATGATCAGGTAGATCATGTATGTTGATATATATCATGTATGATCAGATAGATCATGTATGTTGATGGATACATTGTGTGGATCATGTATCTATGTATCAGGTGGATACACTGTGTATGGTGATATGTATCAGGTAGATACTTGGTATGCATCAGGTGGATGCATTGTATGATCAGGATGATCATGGATGACGAGCTTCAGGATGTTGCTCCAGATGATATGCAGCAGGATGTTGCAGTGATGATGATTAGGATGATCATGTGTACATCAGGATGATGTATGGTGAGTATCAGGTTGATACTCTATGGCCATGGATCAAGTTGTGCAGATGAGCATATAATTTGGCCCTGGGATATTTGCAGATAGTCTTTCGAGGTTTTTCCTATGGCATGTAATCTGGCCCTGGGATACCTGGCAAATGCTCTTTCGAGGTTTTGCTCTGGGAGGACATATAATTTGTCCCTGGGAGATCTGCAGATAGTCATTCGAGGTTTTGCCTATGGCATATAATCTGGTCCTGGGATATCTAGTAGATGCTCTTTCAAGGTTTTGTCCTATGGCATATAATATGTCCCTGGGAGATCCGATAGGTTGGGCTGTGTGCCTGTAATAAGTCCTGGGATGCTCTTGCGAGGTTTTTCCATTACCACATATAATCTGTCCCTGGGAGATCCCATAGGTAGAGCTGTGTGCTCGTAACAGCGTGGGATGCTCTTGCAAGGTTTTGTGGTGACCACATATAATCTGTCCTTGGGAGATCCTATAGGTAGAGCTGTGTGCTCGTAACATCCTGGGACACTCTTGCAAGGTTTTGTGGTGAGGTCACATATAATATGGACCTGGGAGATCCTATAGGTAGAGCCGTGTGCTCGTAACATCCTAGGATGCTCTTTCGAGGTTTTGTGATGCACGTAATAAGTCCTGAGGTTTCCACAGTATGGCCAGTGATGACGAAGACCTGCAGGTGGTGGGCCTACATCCAGTATGAAAAAGGACTGGCTCTGTAGAACTTCCTATGACGAGTAGATTCAGAGATTGATTGATATAGCAACAGCAGTGACGATGATGATGACTCGATGACGATTATCCAGTGACGATGATCCAGAGAAGAAGACTTGTGCTAGAAGACCTATGTCGAGAAATACCTTCCTAGTTAAGAGGGAGTGTTGATGTATATGTAACTTCGGAATGTATTTCACATATATGTATATTGTATTCCTATATAGATGTTATTATTCCTCTATACGGAAGTGTCGTCATTTATATTGTAAGTGTTGTAACTTATACTTGATGGGTTATTAGACCACCTTGTTGGGGTTGGCCCTGTATAAGTCATGTGGGTCAAAGGGTTATTAGACCACCCTATTGGGGGTTGGCCATGTGGGTCAAAGGGTTATTAGACCACCCTAGTGGGGGTCGGCCCGGTCAGCATTATGTTAAGTGGTTAAGTTGAGGCCGACCTAGTTGAGTAAAGGTCAAGTCAAGTTAGTTTATAAATAGAGAGTGTGTCTCTCTCATTTTACACATTCTATTCTCTCACTCACACTTGGGAGAGTGGCGCACTTGTGGAGGAGGAGGCTCTACTGCTAGGAGAAGACTATCTCTTGTATTCTAGTTGTATCATTGCTCTATCTATCTCTGAGAAAGTTATTGGGGTTTTTCACCTTTATGGTTTTCCCCAAGTAAACTCTGTGTCTCTTGTGTGCTTGCATTATTGTGTCCATGATTGATATGTTGTAGATTTGTTGTACATGTTGTTCTCTCAGTTAAGATCCTAGATCAGATTGAAGTAAATTCTGAAAATTTAACACTATGATTCTCATAAACCCTCCTACATTTGTATTTAGTTGGGCTATGAAAAACCCAAAAACCCACTCTCTTATTACAACTATGATTGTCTCTCTCATGAGTTGAGTACACACTACTACTTTTATACCCTATCATCTTTCTCCATTTCCCCACACTCAAACTTGGGGGGCTAGGGGGGTGTGGGTTTTGAAATGAGGTTAATATTCACGTACAGTTACTTGACATTATGGCTAAGCACCCTCATTATTGTACTTTTAGTTTATGGTTTAATAGTCAACCTAATCAACATTACTCCATATTATGCTAGGTGGCTAAAGTCGACATAGGAATTTATGGGGGGCCATAAAACCCTCTTGGGGATAGGCACCCAACCTATATTGTGTGTATAAATACACAAATTATGAGTTATTTGTGTCATCATCTTTGATCATCGATATGATTGTTTTTCCTGAGGGCACCATATATTATTTTTCTCTTACTCCCAATCTAATACTATATTTTGATCCATAAAAGAGAGGAAAATCAAATGGAATTGTCAAGAAATTTAAACCCTACAATAAATGGAGAAAATAAAAGTATTAAGGAAACACACTCCTTAGAAAGAAAAGGTGACATAGGACATGTGCACTAGAGAGACAAATATGCAATAACAACTAAGATAACTCCAAAACAACAATGATAGAGAGACAATCACCGAGCATAAGAGAGAAATTAACCCACAAACAATAGAGAATGCTAAAGATGTACATGCCCTTAGGAAAAATCATTTTATTAAAGAGAATGACACTTTGGCTAAAGAATTATCAAGATAGATCACAAGATGATATTACAAATGACTATTGAGTGTGTATTTATACACAACACAAGGGGTAGAGTACCCTCTCCAAAAGGGTTTATGGGCCCACTTAACAAGTTGACTAGGTTGACTTTAACCAAAACCTAGAATTATAACAAAAGATAATAATTTGGCCTTAGCCACATACATTAATGATTAACATGGGTCCATCATAGCCACATGTAAGGATTACACCATTCTCAACAACATTTAGTTATATAATTGTTTCGATTTTCATTATTGTTCAACTTATTTCTTTTTAATGATATTTGTTAATAGCAATATATAATGTTTAACAAAACCATGTGTGTATGACATCCATAAGATCTTTAGTATAAAATATATTTTTGTTATCTACAATTTGAATTAGTGATCATTTAAGCTTTAGCCTTTTTATCAAAATGATACATAGCATTCAAGTCTCTCTTGAATGATATCATCCCAAATTTCTTATTGATATTTTTTACTAGCATTTTGTTTTTGGTTTACACTTGAAAGATCCCTCTGGATTTAAAAGTCTCAGTAAGGGCATGGTAAGGAGATCACTAAGGAGATCACTATAGTGAAGTGTTGAGGCCTCGGGGGTGCTGGGTAATTACAAGGTGTTGGAATGGGTTCAAGCATCCCAACAGAGGGTGAAAACCCAGACTGAAAGGCTTCCAAAAGAGCCTACGCAAGGGCAGTTCTATCCCCAGCTTGTTTGGTATGGAATTCTCCCATGGATATTCGGCCTCCTTTGGCACTCTATGAGTAGATGGGTATGATCGATTGATCAAAAGTTCAATACGGAAAACAGAAGCTTAAAACTAAGTCCGTTCTAACTTAAACTATTAAGAAAAACATATAATCTGAGTTAGACCTATTCTAAAGAGAAGCTTGTATTGGTGCAAATCGATCTTGATGCGAGAGGAACAAGCATGTTTGCCTACTTCAACAGAAATGTAAAAGGTGCATTTACTTGTTTACTTAAATCATAATCGATTAATGAAAACCAAAGAGAACAATTCAAGTAATTAAGCCTGTTCAAGACCAATCTGTAATCACTGCGTTAATTGAAAAATTAACATTGATTGAATTGAATGCGAATCATTTGCAGAAATAGATAAAGAAAACATTTAATTGACAGAAATTCAATAAAAAATTTTCATGCATAGACCAGTTACAATGAGAAATATGTGTCACAGATCTGCACATGTAATTATATCCAGCAAAAGATCACACACTGTAGATGATAAATCAAAACAAGAAATCAGAACTGTCAAAGAAGCTTGAACAATACATAAGAGATGATATGAAGGTCACTTTACTATATTAATAGGAGTCTTGCAAAAAACAAGAAGCTCTGCTTAAACAGAGTTTCTCCCATCATCTCTTACTGATTCCCCATCTCAAAATTATCCACCCCCCTAACCAAAGAGTTATCCCTCCTTAAATAAGAACTACAGGAGGGGATAAAATGGAGATCCACAAAAATAGGGATTACAAAATCAAAGATAAGCTAGTGTCCCAGGACATCTTGCCATTTTCCCCAAATCTCTAACAACTCATCTATCATAGGATAATTTTTTGACTCGAGTCCCAACTGAGAATTGCATTCAAATGTCTCCATCTCATTCTTTTCCAGCTTATGCCATATGCGGATAAAGACTTGGATCTTACGTTCCAGGGAAATTGGATTCCTAATCAACTGTTCCACATCATCAATTTTGACTTCTTCTAGAAGCTGAATTTGCTGCTAAATTTCATCACACTTACGCTCAACTTCCTCAATATTCAATTTAGGTGGGCATGCATCTTCAATGAGCTCCACGACAGGAAATTCGAGAGCCAACATAACATTATCTACTGCATACCATCGCTTGCTACAGATTGCTTGGGCCTTTTTAAGAATATCCTCAACTGACTCATTCAGTTCCATCCATGTTTTCAATGCACCTCTAATCTTCTTAAATTGAAAACTACTAAGCATGGTAAAACCTGCTGGAACGTTTGTGATGTACTTTTTCCATTCAACAAAGTTATCATATGCCTTGGAAGCCTCCATCCTTTTATCTTCCTGCTTTTCATGAGCACTGAGCATCTTGCCAAAGTGATGTGAGTTCCTCTAATTTTATCCAATGTGCTAAACAGTTTTTCCAGGTATTCATGATACTCTTTATTGACTTGAGAAGCTAAGTCTTTGAACTCCTGAGGTGTCATCTTAAAGAAAGTAGAGGAGGCTGCACTTGCAGTTGCATCCTCACAATGTTTTTGCAATAAAGCAATTTGTTGAACATTGGCAGAATTCTCAGCTTGTAACCTTCGAAATTCAACCTGCAAAGATTGATTCTTGCGCTCCTCATCTCTTATTTTATCCTCCCATATCTTCTTGAGATCATCAACATAATTTTGATGTTCCTCTTTAGCCTTTGTCAGTTCTTCTTGAAGCTTGTCCACTTCTTCCCTCTTCTAATCAATTTCTCTATTGAGAACTTGTATTGAATTAAGGTTTGCTCCTACAAATGATCCTAGGGTTGTATCTATTTCAATTGCCCCTATCTGAGGGTTACTGGATTGTTGAGCCCATACTATCTAGTTAGGAATAGACACTTCTAAGCCATCCTGATCAAGGCCTCTCTTCTTACCCCTCTTAACCACTACCTTGTTATCCTTGTTGTAGAAGTAATGTCCAAGAGGGACTATTTCATCATCCTCCCATTCAGTTATTACTTCAGAAGTGACTGAAATAACATTTTCTGTTGAAACCAGTGAAGGAGTCTAAGTAGCCATAGCATTAGGCATAGGCATGGTAATTTGAGGAGTGATCAAGGGGTTAGAGACATCCTGAGGAATCGAAGAAGGAATGGTAAGGGAAGGAATTGAAGTGACAGCTTTAGAAAAGAGGACTTGTTCACCATTGGCAGCTGATGGCAATGAGGAGGGAGTTGTGGGTGTATTACTCTCAACAGGAAATGATGAAATAGACATGGGTAATTGCAGGAGGACAGTCGAAGACTGGGCTTCTGCAAGCATAGAGGAAGGAATAGAAAAAGAAACTGGGTTACTAGAAAAAAGGGGTGGCCCTATGAGTCAGAGTATGAAATAGCTGTGAAATAGAGAAAGGTGGCATTTCCCCTGCAGGAAAAATAGAAAGGTCTTGGATAGATGGTAAAAAAAGTGATGAAGCAGTGACCTTAGGGGTAGTAGAGGTAAATTCCAGAACTGGTTGATCAAGATCAGAATGATCCATTTCAATACGGCCCAACAGGTCCGTAAGTGCCTGTGAATTTCCTATCACTTCCTCAGTGACTTCTTCTATAGCTTTGTCAGTTACTTCTTCAAGTACTTCTTTAGTCACTTGAACTGTAGCCTCTGGTTCATCTTCAACATCATTGTCAATGAGATCAATAGTGGGAACTTCAGATGTGGAAACCTGAAATTTCTGTCTCTTAGGAGGATTATCCTCAATCATTGTCAAGTCATCAACCACCTGCGAAGCTGCAGTAGTCACTTGAATATTCATAGCAACCTTGGGCGATTGAGCTTCTCTGGCACCCAATACTGAAGTCAATTTTGCCAAATGTTGTTGGGAATTCTAAGATATCTGCAACAAGGCTTTAACCTACTCAATGGTCTTAACTTGTGGAGGTTCCTCCATGGGATTTTTACCTTTGTCTTCATCTGTATAAGTAAGCATTAAGGGAGCATTGGCCTACTAAATTTGCTTTTGTTCTTTGTTCCTTATAACCTGTTCAGTTAGACTCAACTCCAAATTTCTTTGCCCATAAACCTGAGATTTTTATTCTTTCTGAAATGCCATAATCTGTTGCTGCTCATCAATGCTCTTGGCTTTTGCTAATACTTCAGGGAAGGTGTTCACCCCTTGATAGATGGATTCGTCTAGAAGATCTTCATGAACGTAGTCCATTTTCTTGTGATACTGCTTGAAGTGTGCATCCAAGAATTTATTGGGATCGTGCTTTTGTTTGGGTGCTTTTCCCAACTACAAAGGGGCCAACTGATCACCCAGTACTGCAACCCATGTTGAGGTAGGAATAACTAGTGGGCCAAGATTTAGAGAGAAATTAGGCCAGCCTTTCTTCTTAGGGCCAGTGAGTTTCTTGTAAACTCCATCAATGACAGTCTGATAGGAAACTTCTTGGATGACCAACCTGTCAGGTACAATTCGGGGAAAAAGGTGAATAGTGTCACTTCCCCAAACTCTGATATATGCAAAAGACTCATAAACATACCAGTCCCCAATGGTGTTGATGAAGGTTCTGGCATCTGCTGAGAAGGCAGTAGCTTCCTGGTGAAACAATTTAAAATAAATTGTACCCATGAAGTGGTCACAAATTTCATAAATCAAGGGTATATAATTGCTTTCCCATAATGCATAATGGTATATATGAACCGGTGGGGCTTCAAGGGGCCAATTCCATCCCAAATTAGGATATTGAAAGTTAGCGCAGAAGACATCAAGGATGTAGGTTGATAGATAAAAATGTGTCTTCTTTGAGGCAAGTGCCTTTTGATAATTTTGAATTTGCGTCTTAATTTCTGAGGATAGGATGGATGCCCAGGGAAAGGATTCACCTGTTGTTAACACATGATGAGCTATGGGAGCCCATTCATCCTTGAAAACTAAACAATTGGGGGGACCAAAAAGCCTGCAAAGCATGGCTGCGAGCAAAGAGTAAGGTTCCTTGAACCAAATAATAGGATAGAGATCATCCATCTTGGGAACGAAACTATTAGGTTTTACCATCCAAGATTTCATCATCTTGTCAAAATTATATCTAGTCTTGGAGGATTGGATAAAGTCAGAACTTATGGTTTGTATGGCTGGCTTGAGGGAAAAATCTCTGATAAAAACCTCCGGGCGAAAGGTGGTCAATTGCAAACCTGCGCAATCATTAAACGACTGGTCTTTGGTATTGGCATTCTCAACTATCCATTTTATTGGGTCTGTATAAGGTAAGACAACCGAGCGAGCAGCAATGGCATGGATTTAGGAAGCCCTTATTTTTTCATAGGCTGGCCAGTCTTGTTTGATGTCTGAAAGGTCATTGTTGTCAAAGATTGAATAAATTTTAGCCCAGTTCATTTGATAATCCTCAGTTACCCTCTCACTGGTGTCTGATAAAATGCCGAAATTGGGATCCTTGGTCAGTGAATCCTTATATAGTGCCTTGGACCGGGTAGTTCAAGACATTCTAATAAAAGTTTTGGGAAATTCTGATAAATAGACAAACGAAAATCAAAATTGACCCATGAACGGTAAAAGTGTGAAAAGAAGATGCAAAATTCACGACAAACCAACCTGATTTCAGCTGAAAACCGTGCAGGTGACCCTGGTAACAAATCAACAGTAAAATCCACATAGGAGCGTAAAAATCGACAGTAAAAATGATAACAAAAAATCAAAAAAATAGTTTATTTAAGGTTTTTTCGACAGGATAGGATCTAGACAGTAGATCCAGGAGGAAACGAAAGGTCGAGATTACTCCTGCGGGATGCGGGATTCGGGGCCAAGCTTCAGGACCTCGTTTATTCAATGTTCCCGAAATCTGCAATCTGAAAATGCGGGTTGTGGGTGTCGGGTTCTCAAAACTTTATCAAATAAGCAAACTCGTTTCTGAAATCCGCAATCCAAAAATGCGGGTTGTGGGTTTCGGGAACGAACACAATTATTAAAATTGACTAACCTTTTCCGCACCCCGCATCCCGCAATTTGCGGGTTGCGATTTCGGAAACACGCCACGCAATTTATTAGCACAACGAATTCTCGAAAACCGAAATCCGAAAAATTCAGGTTTCGGGTTTCGGGACCGAGGTTTCACGAAAAACTCAGACAGTCTTCCCGCAACCCACAATTTCGGGTTGCGGGTTTTGGGTTGACGAAATGCCAAAAGGAAAACAAATGATCCCCGCCGTCTATATTTGTGGGATTTTGGAATTTCGAGATTCGCAGTGAAAGGTGATTTAAAACCAAAATTTGAGGTTTTCTGCAAATTAAGAAAACAACCAGAAACTTAGAAATTCTCAAGAAAATTAATAATAACAACTAAGCAAGCCAACAAAGGGTACAATGTAATAGCAAACCAAAATTTAGGAACTTACCCAATTTCCTTTATATTTACATGAATGGGGTTCCCGTGATCAAGACGAATCATGGGATTTGTTGTGGCCACAACATGAAGCCATTAGTTATACTTAGTCTAGTTGTACCTTAAAACTTCATTTTATTAACATATATGTGTGATTTTATACCTTCTCCCTGGTTTTATTTATTTTTTTAAGCTACCTTAATTAGCCTACATACTTTAATGGCTATGTATTAACTTCAAGCATATGTCTAACGTCTATTGCAACATTAATATATATTAGTCATTGCATTGAATATTCATGTATTATCCCTCCCACTATGCCTTCTATTTCTTCGTTCTATTTCTTCGTCTTGTTTTCAAGAATGAGTTTGTCATATAACAACCTTTATTGAAAACTTCTGTGAACCAATTTTCAATTCAAATAGAGACGAAAAAATCATATGTTGGCAATGGCATCGTATGACTTTTCCCATTCAACATTCAAGACGTGTCTTATTGTTTCTTAATATTTTATCCAAAATTGCTTTCTGAAAAAAAAATTATAGGAGTTATCGTTTCTAGTAAAAGCAAATCGTTGCTCATGAACCCTAGACTCTGGATGTATCATAATTGACATTAAATGAATATACAAACCCTACAATGCCTAAGATAGTTATAAAGGTCTGAGGTCGAAGTGGTGGACCAATATCACATACTAACATAAATGAACCTGAAAGCTCCTCCTCTGTAGGCTCTAGATGTACCCCAATCTGATGCTAATGGAACTTCATGTTTACCATTTAAAAATTAAAAGCTTGTGGTCTTTTCCTGAGCTTGCTAAAATGTGATGGACCCATTGCAAGGAAATCAGTCCAGTGATGGTTCCCCACATTTATGGATGGCACCTCCAATAAACTTGTTAGCATAAACTAGTGCAACTAACCTAAAGGGATTCTAAATTAACACCTACAGTTATAGTGAGATGATGGTAGCCATTAATACAGTGCAGGTATCTTACGTCAATTTACAGGTTGCCATTCAGCTATAGGGAGCGCAAAAATTTTATGCCAATATTTCGAAATTTTAGCACAAGGAAGAAGGACGGATTTACCCATCCAGGCACTGACGGCTCACTTCAAACTTTACGCTTGGCATCGTACTAACAGCATCACCATGCTCCATTTTCAAACATGTCTACTTTACAGGTTTTGGTGATCGTAAGCTTGGGAAAATAACACAGGCTCTCTTTAAATCTTCATTTCATAATTAAAGTTGGACAATAATTCAAGTGATCTACGTTGGAAGTTTAACAAGTCTAATAACAAATTTGAGCCTTTTTCTACAAAATGTAATTCGACGATTATGTGCTGCTTCGTATTATGCCACAAAAATGGAAAACCGTGTATATTTTCCATGGTCATGTTATAGTCAATGTAGGGGTTTGAAGTGGAGTTCTGTCACTGTTTGTAGCACAGGCTGGTGCAATGCATGCTAATGTCGTGGAAACATAAAAAATGGTCGAATATGCATGCAGACTTGCTTCCAGAAATCCATCTTTGCTTCAGCATAGGCCAGCATACAACAATGATCAAAGGAGAAGTTGAGGAGATTGAGTTACCGAAGAAAGTGGATATTCAACTATCAGATTGCATGGGAACATTATTAATCAAAAAAAATGTTAGAACTTAGAATCACATGTAATTGGGAAGACGGGTTTCTTGGTCCTGCCGACCAAATGTTTCTTTCCATGGGTACAATACACATGGCTCGAATTGTGATGAATACTTATATGTCGTAATTGAAAACGAGGCTTTCTTTTGGTAAAAATAGAATCACTATGTTGTTAAGTCTACTCCATTATATGAATCTGCTTTCAATGCTATTTCTCCCAGCCTTTTGTGGCGAATCTGCTTTCAATGCTATTTCTCCCATCCTTTTGTGGCGAATCTGCTTTCAATACTATTTCTCCCAGCCTCTTGTGGCTCCTCCTGTCTCTCACACAATTCACTTCACAAAGGTCAAGAAAGACAAGATGTATGAAATTTTTAAGTATCCTGGAACTTAATTGCATCTGGCGAATATAGTTCATGGCCTAACATATTTGTTTGATGTTTTATTTGATGGAAGTGATGTGCATCGATGGCTGCACCTCGAGCTCCAACTGTACACTAGTATCAACTCTGGTGTGTCTTGTCTCGACCTGTTTATGTAATGACTGGGTAGGCATGTTGGCTCCATCATGGTTTCTCACAATGCACAGAGCTATATTATGTATCTCACCATGTCAGCAAAAAGGTGGAGTGCTTATTCCAATCAGTATTGCAAACTTCTTCTGAGGAAACCATATTATAGGATGTCTCAACCTCAAGTTTATACATGGGCTCAATTCAATCAACTCAACTCGCTATGAAAGACAAGACATTCCAGTTATCAAAGTAGCCCAGATTCCAGTGTTAACATAGGGATAGAAATAGAAATTTATTTTAAAAAACTCAGTTTCAAAGTTGACTCCTGAAAAAATAGAAGAACGCCCAAGAATTCAGTCTTGAATTCCTGCTGCAATTACTCTGAAATCAATAAGCAATAGTGATGAAGTAACCAAAAGACAAGATAGGATGTCAATCCTACAATCAGTCTTTTCTTATAAACAACAAAAATAGATCACCAGATCAATGCTTGGAAAAGAGTAGATAATGTGAAGTTGAAACCACCCAAGCATTGTTAAAATATTAACCAGGAAAATGATTGGAGAGAAATGCATACAAAGGATTGCATGCATGCATGCAAAAGTGAGTTTTGCATGCAGTATTTTTAGGGTTTTGGTAAACCTAACTTGATGATGAGATGTTATAAGGAAAATAGGAGGTGACTGTTGTCTTCATCGGAGTGATCAGTGATCTGAGATAGATCAAGAGAGAGAAGGACAACTTCACATGTGAAGGAGGGCGCATTATTCAAGGAGGGAGAAGCTCGTACCGCATCCAATAGAGCAGTTGAGTGTTTGTAACTTGCAGAGTATCTTCGTCTCAGAGATTGAGGAAGATCAGTGACGATCAGAGCTCAGATTTGCTGAGATCTGATTCGGTACGAGTCTTTCATTGCTGGAGGAAGGGCGCGCTTGTGCATGCAGAAGGAGGACGTTTACAGTCACCAGGCAGTCTTCAGAGCGAGCAGAGCAGATATGAGGATAGATATAGATAGATCAGGAAAAGGTGGATACAGGGACATTCAGATCCAGTTTTCCATTTAGGGCTTATCTCTTCCGTGCATGCATCAGCTGGATGCATGCAAATCTTGAGTTGGCCAGAAAAGATTACTGAGGTAACCCTGTATTGTTCTTGTCTCTTTTCCTATATGCTATGGGCTCAAGAATGAAGATAGCCCCATAGTTTGTTGGTTTCTCTCGAAAGGGTTTCAGGGTACATTTGGTGTTTATGTATGATTGCATGTATATTGTTCAGTTGGTAAATGCAGATCTAGTTGTTTGAGTTCATGTTAATATTGTAATGATATCGAGACTCATCCCACTTGAGATCTCAGGGCGATCCAGAGGGAATAGTGATCTCTGGATCAAATATTTACAAGCATAAACAAGATATTTTAGAAAACTCGAGCTCCATGCTTGGAGATATTGTAGTCTGCAGGACTGCAGATATTCATCTGGCACCCAAACTCACAGTGCTATTGTTGAGTGACAAAGAAATGATGAGCTAAAAGCTATATAAACAAAAAAAACACCGTATTCAGAAACAACATCAGGAAGAGTTTCTAATACCCATTAAGCCTTGCACTATCCACATGGATGTCTTATCATCTAAGGGACAACAGAATTCCTTGAACAAGATTGCTAGGATATGCAGCAGGAAAGAAAAGCTTCATAGCTTCAGTTGACAATTTGGCAGTACCAGGAAAATATTGGATAGTTAGTGAAACTTCTCTTACAAAACACCTTGAATGCTCTATGTGTCGTAGCTAAGTTGGATCCAATTCTTGAAGAGATACAAAAATTGGGCTTTTATGACTTGAAGACCAACAAAAGATTGCTGCTGAAAAATGATGGCAGTGTGAAGAGAGGTTAATGAGAGAAATTTTGAGGTTTCAAAAGGTAACTTAGAATGTATGCCAAAACTTGGGGAAGAGAAGAAGATCTTATGAAAGCATGTATGTTTTTTTAGCTTGTATTTGATCATCAATAGACAAGTGGAGGACTTCGATGCTAGTAGAGTGACATTCAATCGAATAACCTCATGAGGTCTCGAAGGCTTGAAGGAGTTGTTACATAAAGGTTGCATCTACTCATGCTCACAAGTTACATCCCCCAAACAAACCTGAAAATGGTTTTTAATGGACTTGGCCCTTAAGACGCTCAAAGGGGTAGGTCAACGTGACCTTTGAAGAGTTTAATGGTAAGGAGTTTTATCATTGGGTCAGTTTTTTAACCCTTAGGAACAGTTCAAACCAGTCTTGGAAAGCCTATTGTTAGGTGCCCATTTGGGTATATGAATGATTGGCATTTGAAAAGCCAATCCACACAAGAAGAATAACCAAAAAGACAGGAAGAGATAGGTATTAAGCACAAATTTCTCATTATCAAATGTACAATATATACATTGAGATGTCCCTTCAATTCGTCTTCCAAGGTGACTCTTGGACTCCCTTAGACTTATGTTCTTCCTTCCACATGAATGGTGCACAATAATCCTAACCCCGAGGATTATGTTCCCAACAATTCCTCCCTTAATCCAAAGAGTGTATATGAGTCCAAGAAAAGAGAGTTGAATAACTGGAAGTGGACAGCTACCACCTGCTAAACATTTCCATCTTGACAATCTGAATTGCCAAGCAAGTTAGCAAAAGCTAACATCTCCTGCTAAATACAAGTGCTCTCTAAAAAGGTGGCTTTGGCTGACCACCAACCAAAGGGCCTAGCAAAAGCTAAAATCTTCTACTATGTGAGTGGTTTAAGGTTGACCACAAACTCTCGAACTTGGCACAAGGCTCAAAGGTTTTGTCTAGAACTTGGCATGAAGGATCAGAGGTTCTTTGGAAAATGGTGGTTTGGGGACCACCATATGATGTCTAGCAGAAGTTGAAGTCTTCTGCTAAATGTGTGATTTTAGGCTGACCACAAACTCTGGAGCTCAGTCGAACATGGTGGTTCAAGATTGCTTGTTCCAGCTCACTTGTTCTTGCTCTCTTGTTTCTGACGGTCTTCATTTCCCCCCTGTCAGGAACAATGTGAGGAGAAGAAAGTCTCATGGTGTCAAAACGAGACACAAAACACATGAGTGCTCTCGGACATGGTTCTCTTATGTCTTCATGCTACATTTTTGAATCTAGCATCTGAAACTCACTATGGCTCAAGCTTGATTGATCTAGCTTTACTTGAAGAAGTTCATTGTTGCTTGTTGTCAGAATGACAAGGCTTCGAAACTTGAAGCCTGACATCATGTTCCCCTTGTCAGGTACAAGATAAGAAGCAGTACAATATTGGGCTGCAAGTTTCACTCTTGCAGGTTTCTTCAGCTTCATACACCGATCTGAAGAATGGTTACGCTTCCCGCAATGCTAACAAGGATGAAGATCAAAACATTGATCTTTTATATGGCCAACTCGATCACATTGTTGGGATCTGGAACTTTGAATATGGTGTACATCTTTTGACATCATTTCATTGTTTCCTGGTAGTTGATAGGAATCATCTTCAAAGAGAGGGTTATTCTGAACAAACACCAGTTTAGAATGTTGATTACTATCATGTACATTGTCCTCTTTGGCTTTCAAATCCTACAAATAATTGATGACAGTTTGGAGAGTATTTTTTATGCTTATGACTGAGTCGTCTACAGCTATAAGTACTAGAGTGTTCAACAACTCTAATGTTTCTTCAGTTTGAGAGATTGTGAGGACTATGTAGGGCCTCCTTGTGTAGGAAGGTCCAAGTACAAATGACTCAATCAAATTGAAGGCTTCTTGCAACTCCATACTTTACCAATAAGACTCAGTAGATTCAAACTCAAAAGGTGAGGGGTGTCGGTCTTAGTTGAAAATGCACCCATATACAATACAATTAAACTTTTCTTCAATTTTGATATTGTATAAAAACACACATGCAAGTACCAAAAACATGCACTAGAACTTACAAACAAACAACAGTTTGCAAGTTACACTTATAAATGTTGAATTGTTGAATCTGCTATACCTGAGTTCTTCTGTGATGACAATCTGCTTCTGCAACTTCTTCTTTTGGAGCAGTTGTAGCAACAGTTACAAACTTGCTTGGATCCTTCAAGTGGGCTCACCAAACCAGTCCCGAATCTTCTCCAGCTACAACTTATCTTCACAATGCCTGCAAGTTAACAGTTTTTGGGAGAACAAAAAGAGGTGCAGGTCTATGTCTCTGCCACCTTTCACAACACGTATATTTTCTGGAACTCTCTAAGACTGCATAAGAGATTCAATACAATCAACTTTAAAAGTAGTTCTCTCTATGATAAATACTATTTCAAAACTTATCAGAAATACTATTACTCCATCTCTTCAAGCATACAAGCCACAAAATACTATGCTTACAATAGCAACACTTCAAAATAAATTTACAAGTCATTCTTTAATGCAGTAGCTTCAAATACGATAGTGGCAGCACCAAGGGAGAGCAGTCTCCAAATTTGGGAGGTAATCCACGCAGCTCTTCAAAGAAATGCAAATCCAGGCCAACAGCACCACGATAGTCTTCAAACAATAATCACACTAGTCTATAACCCTTCAATGTAGCAAAGAAGAGAAGTCACATCTCCATTCTAAACACCATATGAAATTAGGGTTTCAGTTTTGCTAGTCACTTTGGGTAGCCAAGGAATGGCACATTTCTTCAATGCAGCTCTTCCACAAAAAATGCAAACAATCTCTACGCAGTAATAGAGAGATCCCAACGCAGCTCTTCAAAAGACGTGAGGCTCATCGCACCAGTAGATAGCTGAAAACAATTTGGATAGCCCACGATAGAGAGCACATACCCCATTGCTCCACGGATCTTTACACGGTACTTTGCACCTCGGAAGATGGAGTTTGAATTCACTATACGATAGTCTTCACTTTGAGAAATGCAAAAGCAACATCGCCACCTATCGATATGAGTTGATATGCGTGTCATCGTTTGGCAACTGGGAGCTCTCGACCTCAGCAAAACAATTATCTTGCTTATATCAAAATCGACATCTACATAACTTGGGAAGACATAGGAAACAACATTATACCATTCATAACAACGGCTGCATTGGGTGCTTGAGCCAAAGCATGCTCTAGTGCCACCTTCCATTCACACTAATCTTCTAAAGGTTTTTTCCGTAAGTGTGAAGGCACGCCCATCACGACGATCTAGGAATAGCTTTTTATCTGCTCGAACAACCACACTCAGGTCCAGCAATAAAAGAAAGCTCAATGTCAAGGTCCCCAATTTCTTAAAGATACTCTTCGATATACTCCTCCATTCTTCAATATTTGGTCGAATGGTAAGAGTCATCTTTGTAATCAGTGAGGAGAGCACTCTGCACCATGCATTGCTAGGGATGTGACCACACATCAAATGTAGAGCTCTTTCTCGTTTATTTAACAACTGGACCTCAATACCAAGTTACGTGATACGAAGAGGATTCACACTTCACGTAGTCTCCAAAATAGCATGATGGCCATGATAGTCGATAGTCTCCAGGAAGACAAAAACGTACAGCTTCAATGTTCATGCTACCATTATATCCTTTCAACACGGAGAACTCACTCCCACTGTGGTCGCCAATATTGTCCTTCACACAGCTCGTAGGATATCTGTACGCAACTTCCACACTGCTCGCTCCAGGAACACAAGAAGGAGGAGCATTTGTTTGGATAGGAAGCCACAAGGGAGAGGGATGGTTGCTCCAGATCCACGTTCAATATTAGGATTGAGGCGATGGTGCACCAGTATTAGGGTTGAGCGTGAATGGAGAGTAGAGGGAATGTAGACAGATAACACAACACTATCGAGAGGGAGATGATAGGTCACAGATGTAGCTTTGTTGAGAGGAGGTCGTGGCTCCAAAATGAAAGCACGCACCAATGGTCACATCTCTTTATCAATGGAGGAGAGGTCGCATCACATCTAGCAGAAATAGATCGTAGCTCTTGAGATTTTTAGTAGAATGAAGTGTTGTTCACTCACGGTTTCACCATAGATATTGTAGAGCGTATGACATAATTACCGCAATTTGCATCCCAAGAGAGAATTAGGATTTCTCTTTTCTTTTGGAACAGCCACACGCATTATGTTTTCTAAAATCCTTCAAAAAAAGACCTACACCGTGCAAAAGAACCAAAATAGATTAGGGTTCACGTTGTGCAACAGCTCCAAGTTCATTGCTCAAGTCGTAGACTTCAATTATGGCATGTGCACCGGTAACGCAAAACTCCACGCAGAGGTCTGTAGAAGCCAAAAATTAGGATAACGTTTAAATGCCAAGTTTGCAGACTGCCAGGGAGCAGAAAGCAGGTCTGAAGGAGCACAGAATTCAGAGCACAGGCCAGAAGCTCAAAAGATCTCTAATACCATTGTTAGGTGCCCATTTGGGCATATGAATGATTGGCAATTGCAAAGCCAATCCACACAAGTAGAATAACTAAAAAGACAGGAAGAGATAGCCATTAAGCACAAATTTCTCATTATCAAATGTACAATATATATTGAGATGTCCCTTCGATTCGTCTTCCAAGGTGACTCCTGTACTCCCCTAGACTTATGGTCTTCCTTGCACATGAATGGTGCACAATAATACTAACACCAAGGATTATGTTCCCAACACCTATCAATACAAGCCTCTAATATGCATTTCAGAGGACATTTTTTATTATCTAGAGCTCGAGGGAGGTTCTGCTGAAATACTCACTCACTTCCAGCGGAATTGGCATTAAACTTGTTCTCATATGGCTGTTAGTTTTGTGAGTGATTTCTAATTTGATAAGTTAGTACTTGCTTCCTTGGCTTGCTGTCATATTGGATGTCAGTTTGTTATCTGTTAGTTTTTCCACTTTTAATCAATATTATCTAGGATCTTAACTGAAAGAATAACATGCACAGCATAACACAATAGACACAAAGATTTTCCTCGGGGAAACCATAAAGGAGAAAACCCCACAACTTCCTCGGAGATAGAATCCTCACCAATACAATATCACAAAAGTAAAACCCCAAAACAAAGATGGTCTTCTGCAGCTCCTCTCTCTTTCTCCTATGCGAAATTGTCCTCTCTCTCTCACTAATGAAAACTTGTGTGAGTGAGTGTGTGTTCAAATGAGAGAGCTAAGCTCTCTATTTATACTTTACTTTCACTTGACCTTTTTCACTTGCTAGGTCGGCCCCAGCTAAAACTGACCAGGCCGACTTCTCTAGGGGACTCAATAACCCTAATCTAACCGACTCTAGGGGAATCTATTGCCTTGAATTACAATGGACGATTTACCTCAATGACTTTACATGACCAAATGTAATAATGACATCTCCGACCGAAGGAATAAACATCTTCGTCGAAGGTACAAATAAAATACAAGTGAATATCTTCCAAAGTTACAATTACATTAACATTATGTTGGTTGTGTTGTTTATCATTCATATAAGCATTTCCATAACAAATTAATGGTCTATGTTTTGGTTTCTTGCTGATTTAAGTATACATGTGTTAATCAATCAGATATGCAAGAAAACATAGTTTAGGCTACATTTCTGTGATGATTATAATTGCTCAATTTGGAGTAGGTTAGGTAGGTGATATGATGGCTAGATTTATCCAACAATCATTCCCTTGAGGTTGTTATTTCATTTTATTCCTTCAAACAATTTCTTTTACTATCACAATATTAAAAATCTCACTGTTTTAGTTAGCACCTCACAATCTTGATGTCTCTACTTCTAAGAAGTTAAGCTCCTCACAACATCAAGCAAAGACCCGGTTAGGCTCCTTGGTTG
This sequence comes from Larix kaempferi, assembly GCA_027924585.1. NCBI lineage: Eukaryota > Viridiplantae > Streptophyta > Pinopsida > Pinales > Pinaceae > Larix > Larix kaempferi. The sequence continues at coordinate 24,058,368 of BSBM01000632.1, read as the reverse complement.
CTAACTACATCAGTTGAAAAGGACTTTCTGGCTTAACTACATCAGTATTTAGTATTTACTTTCATTTTGAGCAAACTTTACCTCGATTTGCATGAAACATCATGCAGGTGGACAAAAGTAATTGCAAAGTTGCTTAGAGAAAGATGATCATACAAAAACAAGCCTTCTTTTGATATATCGTAACCCTTTGTTATTAAAATAAATAGATGTCAAGTTCCCCGACCTCCCTGATGACCTTCAGAGGACATGGGAGACCCTTAACTCTCTTTTTTTCTTCAAATTTCTTCCAATTCCACACACAGCCGCAATGGGCTCGAATTCACAACCCGTAACCTCCATTCCACAACCTACAACCTCCATTCCGCAACCCGCAGTCGGGATTTGGAAGTCAAGTTTCCCAATCCACCTCCCCAATGAATTGGCGCTCCAGACTTCCGCAATCCACAATGCGGAAGTCGGATGCCGGAATCCAATCCATCGGCTTCAAATTTTCCCGTCCGCACTCTGCAGTTCTTCAATCCCACTTGTGAAACTCAGGATTCAGAATCCATAAGGCGCTCTCCTGGAGATTTTCCTCCTCTGTAATTCCGCAATCCGCAACCCACGTTGCGGATGTCGGAATTGTGGAATCCATATTTCGTAGCCCCTGGGAAACTTACCTCCCGCAATCCGCAATTCCACAACCCGCATTGCGGATGCGGAATGCGAATGGCCATCGCGCCAACCGCTATGGAAATCCTTTTCCGATTCTCGCAATCTCGCAATCCACTTTGCGGGTGCGGAAAGATGGAATTCCACGCGTCACCAACGGTCATTCCCAACCTCCGCAATCCGTGATCCACATTGCGGATGCAGAAAGGTCCTTGCGGATGCGGAAGGATCAGGACCACAGACCCCTGCTCCAACAAGCTTCCAGGGCAAACTTCTGAGGGTCATAACTCCCTCATCCTTGGTCCAAATGGGACAAGGTCGATACCATTGGAAATATCTATCCAATGGTGCAATCCCCACCCCATCTGAGCACTCCAACCATGCCAATTTCCCAATTGAAACTCTGTCCATAACCACACTTAAGTGCCTTTATCCTTCTGCAAGTGACTCTGACTCCTTCCTACCATGTCTTCTCCCTTCACCTGACCCACAGAGGGGTTCTAAAACACATCAAGGATTATCCCCTTCCTTCCCCAAGACCAGCTGAATTCAAGCCATTCTTATGAAGGGTGAATACAATGCATAATAAACACATATAATGAACTAAGCTTAGTTAACATATCAACAACCTACAGGGGTTAGCCATGCATATCATTCATGTAAACACTGAAGTATTCAACCATGCATTCAGCCTCATATTCAGGCTTATACCTAGCTTCCTAAGGGGTACATTCATGAAGTCATCCATTCATTAACCTAGAGAATAACTAACACAACATAACAATAGATATAACACATGAACTACTCATCATTTAACACACAGAAGAACTTATCTTTGGAACTGAAGCTGCGCCAAGCAACTGGCCAAGTGAGGACAACTTTCCACTCAACCTTAGGTCACTGTCCAGCCTATACTCTTTTAGCTGAGAGACCACCCCGAGCTGGGTTGTGTATCCACTAAGGAGGGCTAATGGGATCTCTCATAGTCAAGATCTCATCCCAATGCTAAGACAACCTACAATTGGGTTTATCAAGCAATCCAGGGAACAGGGAGGATGTTGCTAAGCTAGTGAGCTCAACCACAGAGCTGCAGGAATCTCAGATCACCTAGGAAGCATGGCACCCACATTACCTACCTCACCCAACACAAGGAAGGCCCTCTTCTCTACTGTACAGTCCCTCAAGGTCCCTTCCCTGCAGTGCTATTCAGGGTGGGCATAGAAAGGTCCAACTGTTGTTCTTCATGAGATTTCAGCGTTCACTAGATTTATCAAGCAGATCCAACCCTAATTTGACCTTCTTCACTGTTATACAAGTTAATTCTTCACAGGGTCGCGGCCTAAGCTCTGCTCTACAAATTCGGTCTTCTGCAATCGATTAAGGGTTCTTACGGGATATCTAGGTCGTTCAAGCTCTGCAATTCATCCCACGACTACATTGCAAGAAACGCCTAGGACCCCCCGTACCAGCCACGTTTCAGCAAGAAAAAGCTGAAACACGTATCAAATGTGCTTGAAACGCATTTCATACCATACAGCGGCGTTCCACGTGCGAGAAACGTGTGTTGTACGGTCTGAAACACATTTTAGGCGCGTATCACCCTTTGTATAGCGCGTTTCAAAAACAAAAAAAAAACCCATACAGGCCCCAAAAAAACCAAATCACTTAATCAAGGTTAAAATCACTTAAGTTAGGTTTGAAACGGTCAATTAGGGTTAGGTTAGCTTCTAGAACATTGTAGAAGTATTTTTTTATAAATTAAAGAGTTCACTTCATTTTCTCTCCACACCGTACCGTTTTGGCTCTTGAGTAACTAGTGGCTACTTCAGGAAGGCGACGAGAAGGTGAGCACTACTGCACGTTGTGATCAATGTTTGTCATTTGATGAAGGATCTTAGATTCTTAACAATACGCTAGCCGCTACAACCAGTTCAAGTTTTATACATTTTAACTTTTATTTGTTTTTGTGGTGTTTCATTTTGCAGGTAGTGTGGGTCAATCAATTTGCTATTACAACTACAGCCATCAAATTTTTCTGTTTAGCGGTGTTTTGGGGCAGCAACAATCACATCTTGGTGTCTTGTGGTGAGCATGAAGCATTTTTTAAGATATTTGGTGAAGTTTCAATTGGTTTATGCTTCCTTGAATGAAGTTGAATCCTTCATAATTTTTTTAATGCTCATCACTAATTAATTTTCTCTTTTTTTTAGAGAAGTAATGGTTGCCGATCAAGAAGCTACTATTACTTTTCCTCCACTTCCTAAGCCCAACAAGAGGGCTGACTATTACCCTTTATGGAGGCATGTTAAAAGAATTGCAAGAATTCCGGGTGGTGGTTCATGGGAATGGCACTGCACTCTCTGCAATGGCTTGTATAAGGGCTCTTACCCAAGAGTGAGGGCACATTTTTTGCATGAAACAGGAAAAGGGGTTGATACTTGCACAAAAACAAGTGACCTAGGGGAAAGAAGGAAGTTTGAGAATGAACAGCAAGAGCCTGATAGGGTTAAAAGAAGACATGATGAGCGTAATAATGCCACTTGTCAAGCTCCATCATCCATGGAGCCAACGGTTGTGCAAGAAGCAAGGAAGAGGAAGGCGGATCAAACAAAGGGGAAAGCATAAAAAATCAATAGCAGTTCTTCTCCTTCAATTCAAGAGAGTAGGATAGCTAAAATGGTGAATGTTCAAGGAAGGGAAGAAGCTAAAATAAGAGTGGCTAGAGCCATTTATGCTTGTGGTATCCCCTTCAATATGGTTCGGCCTCCTTATTGGCAAGACATGGTCAGCGAAATCAACACTGCTCCAAAAGGGTTCAAGGGGGCCAACTATGAAAAAGTACAAACTAATCTCCTAAAAAAGTAGAAGGAGCTTTTGGAGGATGTTTTATCACCTATAAGGCGCTCTCCCGAAGATTTTCCTCCTCAGTAATTCCGCAATCCGCAACCCGCGTTGCGGATGTCAAAATTGCGGAATCCATATTCTGTAGCCCCTAGGAAACTTACCTCCTGCAATCCGCAATTCCACAACCCGCATTGCGGATGCGGAATGCAGATGGCCATCGCTCCAACCCCTGTGGAAATCCTTTTCCGATTCTCGCAATCCCGCAATCCGATTTGCAGGTGCGGAAAGCCGGAATTCGACACGCCACCAATGGTCATTCCCAGCCTCCGCAATCCGTGATCCACATTACGGATGCGGAAAGGTCCTTGCGAATGCGGAAGGATCATGACCATAGACCCCTGCTCCAACAAGCTTCCAGGGCAAACTTCTGAGGGTCATAACTCCCTCATCCTTGGTCCAAATGGGACAAGGTCAATACCGTTGGAAAACTCTATCCAATGGTGCAATCCCCACCCCATCTGAGCACTCCAACCATGCCAATTTCCCAATTGAAACTATGTCCATAACCATACTTAAGTGCCTTTATCCTTCTGCAAGTGACTCTGACTCCTTCCTACCATGTCTTCTCCCTTAACCTGACCCATAGAGGGGTTCTAAAACACATCAAGGATTATCCCCTTCCTTCCCCAAGACCAGCTGAATTCAAGCCATTCTTATGAAGGGTGAATACAATGCATAATAAACACATATACTAAACTAAGCTTAGTTAACATATCAACAACCTGCAAGGGTTAGCCATGCATATCATTCATGTAAACACTGAAGTATTCAACCATGCATTCAGCCTCATATTCAGGATTATACCTAGCTTTCTAAGGGGTACATTCATGAAGTCATCCATTCATTAACCTAGAGCATAACTAGCACAACATAACAATAGATATAGCACATGAATTACTCATCATTTAACACACAGAAGCACTTATCTTTGGAACTGAAGCTGCCCCAAGAAACTGGCCAAGTGAGGACAACTTTCCACCCAACCTTAGGTCTCTGTCCAGCCTATACAGTTTCAGTTGAGAGACCACCCCCGAGCTGGGCTGTGTATCCACTAAGGAGGGCTAATGGGCTCTCTCACAGTCAAGGTCTTATCCCAATGCTAAGACAACCTACATTTGGGTTTATCAAGCAATCCAGGGAACAAGGAGGATGTTGCTAAGCTAGTGAGCTCAACCACAGAGCTGCAGGCATCTCAGATCACTTAGGAAGCATGGCACCCACATTACCTACCTCACCCAACACAAGGAAGGCCCTCTTCTCTGTTGTACAATCCCTCAAGGCCCCTTCCCTCCAATGCTATTTTGGGTGGGCATAGAAAGGTCCAACTGTTGTTCTTCATGAGATTTCAGCATTCACTAGGTTTATCAAGCAGATCCAACCCTAATTTGACCTTCTTCATTGTTATACAAGTTAATTCTTCACAGGGTCATGGCCTAATCTCTGCTCTACAAATTTGGTCTTCTACAATCGATCTAAGGGTTCTTACGGGTTATCTAGGCCGTTCAAACTCTGCAATTCATCCCATGACTATGTTGTAGGAAACACCTAGGACCCCCCATACCAGCCACGTTTCAGCAAGGAAATGCTAAAACGCGTATCAAACGTTGTTGGGCCCAAGTTGGGGCAAAGTTTTGGTAACACTTTTGATAAGCAGGAAAAGCTGAGTTAAGCGCAGCTCAGAAAAAGATATAATTTTATCTAAGTGTTGAGGGTGTTGGAAAGTTGAGCACAGCATCCAAGTTTTGACCATGCTGCGAAGTTGTGTGTAGCATCCGAATTTTGGCAGGATCACGAAGACCAGCGTTGCGAGGAAGTAGTGTTGCGAAGCAGTCAGGCCACGTGGAGCCAGCAAAGCGGAGTGCTGGACGAGGATCAGGTGCAGGTACCGGATGGACCAGTAGTGGTCTAATTTTGGAAAGATACTCCAGGAGTGTCGAGCAGCGGGCACAAGCAATTCAGGAAGGAAGCCAATACACGAGTTTGTTAATAAAAGGACAGCTCAGGGAAAGCGATGGCTTGGAAAGCCTAGTGGGTGAGACCATTAGAGATGAACGGTCCAGTGAAAGTGACCTGTTGGCATACGTGCAACAGGAAGGCCTATAGCGACAGAATGAAGACATGGAGAACCGCCATGATGAAGCAGACGCTACCAGATGCCAGCAAGCCGGTTTAGGGAAACCGACACAGTTTTGTAAACGCTAAGGGTTTTGGGTTTAGGTCTTCGGCACTGTAAAGACATGACCTTCGGGCATGGTCTATTTAAGAAGACAATTTTGTATGGGATGGGGTTTTTTTTGTTGTTTTGTTCTAGGTTCTGAGGTTCTCTCAGTGTCATGGAATAGTTTAATAGTTGTATTGTAAAATCTCTTTTGAGTCGAGAAGATTGTAAAGGCTCTACAGCTGTGTGCACAGAGACCTATCTGAGACGAAGGAGAGTCTACAGCTGAGTGCACAGACTAAGAATGGTTGTCCTCATCCCCTTTAAAGATATATATTACCAACCGTTCTTGTGGACGTAGCTTCCCATCTGAGGGAGTGAACCATGTTAAATATTGTGTTGTGCGACTGTGTTTTATGAATGAATGCTTATCTGTGTTTTCTATAAATGAATGTCTAGATGTTTCCTTGCATGTTGTTATGAGAGAACTGTTGTATGCATTTTCCATCAGAAGAGGTATGGAGATGATATGTTAAGTTCTGCATGAATAGATGAATGGTGAACATTTAGCTTGTGTTTGAGAACAGTGAATCAGTTAATTGGTTAAGTGTTAAGAGATCACTTAAGTACTTCCTTATGCACAATAGAACAAGGTATAACAATTAGATTGTATCAATAGAATATGCTCAAATCGTAGCCATACCAAGTGGATGAACGAATAGTAGATGGATAATCGGCTGAGTAGTTGAACGAGTGGATGAGTGATATTCATTTCAGCACCTTAAACGTTTTCGTGTACTCCAAGTATAAAGTTAAACCGGATTGTTTGTAGTCTCAGTAGAAGTCCCGCAGTAGAAGAACATAGTGGTGTGAACTGCGGCATCGCCCATTTCTACACAATCCCGCCTCGCAATGCATACCCCCTGTTGCGTTGCGCGGTACGTCTATCCAAGAAACTCGTCACTTACTATGGAAACCTGATTCCGCAATAGCCCATAGATACACCTCGGGTGAGACCTAAACCTGCTCACAGGTTGTTGCCGAAAGGGCTGGTGCGAAGGGGTTTTGTTGGTCAAAGGGAAACCGCGAAGAACCTGGGTCTTATAGAAAACCTCTGGGTTAGTTATAGCCAAAAAATGGTTCCGTTGTCGCGCTAGAATCCGTGATGAGTTGCAATCGTGATGTGTGATGAAGAATACCAGTTCCGGAAGGCTCTGACAACTAGCATCCTGAAAAGACAGAAATCCAAGCTTGGTGGGACAAGACCATAAGAGACTCTTCAAGGCAAGAGAATAGACATCCGCATATATGTGACACACAGTGGTCAGATAGATATCTATGGAAAGATATTCACGAGATTTTCTAGGCATCATTTCCTAACGAGCTGCATGGGTGGATCTCACGGCTCGCAGAAAAGAAAACTTGTTTTCAAGGAGGAGTTCCTACAGAGTGGACTCCCGAGCTCACAGCGCAGCTCAAAGCGATCGATAGCCCATTGTCACGCGCAGTTGACTTCTGGGTCGATCATATCATAGAAGGCTTCATAACAGAATTTGCTGTAGATACACTCAAATCCTACAGCCAAGCAGAAGCATACTTTTTCGAAGGATTCCAAGGTTAGTTGTTGAACAATCTCGGTCTATACATTAAGATGTTGTTAGCTGAGAAAGGTGTTTTAAGAATGCAGTAATATTATCAGGTATGTCATGGTAAACAGTATATATAGTGATTCTGACGAAGATACCCATAATCTTAGAAGTGGCAAGAAATATAAAATTAATTAGAATCTTGGAGGCACTGCGCTCCATATAGACACTGAGATCCCTTCTGACCTTAACAACGAAGCCGCACCACCATTCACCCCTCAGAATCCGTCGGTTGCCGAAACTACACCACCCTTGCATCAGATCCCTCTTGTTACACAGCCCACCCCACAGCATAGTCCAATGTCCCCATTTTGTTTTGCTGCGCAGAGCCCCTCATAGCAGCCGTGCGCTAATCCGGGCGCCCCACCACCTAATATAACAATGGCAAACATTGATATGAAGCTTCCAATATTCAAAGGAACTGGCCTAGAAGACCCTGGTCAACATTGGTTTCTTTGTGAAGCCGTATGGAGTGTAAGACAAATCCAGGATGATGCCATGAAGAGAGCACAACTCATCACCACTTTCAAGGACAGAGCTTTACATTGGTTCATGAAGCACTCTAACACACAGCCGAGAACCCTCGCAGAAATTAAAGCTGCGCTTGTGGCAGAGTTTAAGAAACCCAAATCTGAATCTCAGTGTATAACCGAGTTGAAAGAAATAAAGCAGAAACCGACTGAAATGGTTTGGGAGTTTGATCAGAAGTTCAAAACCCTGTTGGACCAAGTAAGCTTTGTTATAGCTCTGGAACAGCACAAGGAATGGTTTATTGCTGCGCTGCTGCCACATATTAGATTACCATTGATGCAGCAGAAGGTTACGTTGTAGGTAGAGGCCTTGGAAATCGCAATGAAGCTAGAGGCTTCGCCAATTGGTGAGACTAGTTCTGGGATGTCTCAGATCCAGAACCAGCTGACCACCCTGACACTAGAACTGCAAAGCATGAAGAATGGAAAAGAACAAAGGTATGAACCTAGACATGATGTCTGGTGTACAAGTTGAAAAGGAGAAGGCCATAACCGAGAGCATTGCCCTGTGTTCCGCGACTATATTAATAGTGGTGTGCCCAACCCAATAAATCAGAATCAGGCCCCATGGTGTGAAATTTGTAGAACCACAGGACACAGACCTGAGGACTTCTATCTCATACAGAAGTATGTGAAAACACCTAAAAATGTATACTGCACTTTATGTAAATCAGTTGGACATGATGAATCCAACTGCCGCACATATGAGCTAATGAATGAGAGAAAACGAGATATGGAATCAATGAGAGGCGTTGGCTTGTACCGCGTACAAGAAGATAACCAACCAAAACAGGAGAATGCACAATATGACCAAGGAGGATACAGAGGTCGTGGTGCTAGATACCGCGGCAGAGGAAGAAATGCTGGCTCGGCGCAGGGAAGAGGCCGCAGCCAGGTTATTTTCTATAATTGTGGCCAGCCAGTTCATGTATCTATAGATTGTGTTAACCCATGCACTACATGCAATTATTGTAAATCATTCGAGCATGTTATTGAAGATTGGCCAGTGCTAGAGGTGGAAATGCAGAAAAGAAGACGGACGGACGCACCAAACACGAACGTCCATTGGATCGCAGTGGAGAGGCAGACTAGTAGACCCGAGCATCAATGTGGTCACGCGCAGTGGTGCTAAGATAGGCCGCGATAGGGGAGCAGAAGCGCCCACGTCAGCTGAGGCTCACACAAAGCATATCCCTCTTGAGACAATATGGATAAGGAAAGCTCCGGGAAAAATACCCGCTCTCGACCTACGAAAGAACAAGGAATTCGTTATCGACACGCAAGATACCTTCAGAGAACCGACAACAGAATCACAGCGGATCCCGTTGCGCAGTGAAGCACCACATGTTGAAGACATGCCAGCGGCTTATGATAAAACAAGTACCACAACAGATGTCATCACTTCTGTTGCGTGGTTCCTATGAAGCTGCATGAAGTTATTAAAAAGTTAAAATGCAATAGTAGAGCTACAGAAGCTCATAAACCAGTATGAACCACAAATGGGAACATAGATTTCTGATAGCGCAGTACATCACATAAGGAAGCCTAAAAGAACGGGCCGAGAAATGAGGCTTACCGCATAGATAGGAGACTTTGAAATGGATGAAGTCATCCTTGATCTGGGATCTGAAGTGAATGTATTGACTAAGCAGACATGGCAGCAGATGGGTCGACCAAAGTTGTCATGGTCACCTATCTAGTTGAGAATGGCTAACCAAGAGAAAGTCATACCTTTTGGCCGGTTAGCTGATGTGATAGTCGACATTGATGGAGTCCAAAGTCATGCAGACTTTGAAGTTATCGAGATTGTGGATGATAGTCAACCTTTTTCCTGCGCTACTAGGAATTGACTGGGCTATTGATAACTTGGCTATCATAAATCTGAAGACAAAGAAGATGATATTTGAAGGAAAGCATATTAGGGTCATCGCACCATTGGGTCCTGCAGATGGTGACAGATACAGCGATCCGATTCAGGAGGAATCCAAGGCTCAAGACTTGGACAGACTATACCAGCTCATAGCAAACCAGGAAGATTAAATTAATCCTACTGCAGATGGTAAACTCAGTTGGAGATGTGACAGCTCTTGTGTCTCTGATTCGGAGGCAAGACTGGAAAATTGGAAAATCTAGATGCATGAAGTATCAGCAAGAAGGTGCGCGCAGGTTAGGAAATCACTGCGATGGATCGGGAAAGAGGTAAGTCCTATTCCTACATATGATGGTTTTGCTAATGTTTACAATTTCATCCAGGAATATACTGCATCCATTACAGATGAGCACAAATTACCAGCATTGGATATGGCACTGCGCGACACACCCGCCAGATGGTGGAATGCGCACAAGCAGACATTGACCACTTGGGATCAATGCAGAATTAAGATGCAGATCCGATTTGCTGGAAGGGTTACCTTACCCTTTGAAACGTTTAATGGACAGACAGATCCTAGTCAACACATTGAAGTCTGTTCATAGGCATGGGCGGAAAGGCCACACACAGAATGGGTGCATCTATTTTTACATACGCTGGATGATGACATTCCAAAGAATTGGTACCTAGATCTGGAGTTGCGCAGAGAAACCACTGATTGGGACATGTTGACTGCGAACTTCCAGAAGGACTTCAGCTTTGATGATGAGAACCCATTGATCCATGATGCTTTACAGATAATTAAGGAATGCATATTCAGGGAAGACTATCCTCACAGAAATATGACATTGGAGGAATTATTTGGGGTAGATCGCGTTCCTGCGCACCTACAGTTAGAATGGAAGGAACACGAAGAACACCCCATCAAGTGTTACAACCTAGCTGAAGAGATCGATGATAGAAATGAAGACGATGAGGACGACCCACGCAACATAGCCATACCAGAATCGTAGGGCACGCGGGACGTAGAAGGACCTCTGCTAGAAATCCCAAATATGAGTGGGCCAGTAAAGACGTAGAAGGTGAATATTAGCACAAGCGAAGAACCGAAGTTCGCAGCAATAGGAGACTATTGGGACGATCAGACTGTTGCAGAGATCGCAGACACCTTGCATGAATATCAGGAACTGTTTCCAACTAAATTCACAGAAATGAAAGGCATTTTGGGAGACCTATGGGTCATGAAAATACCTTTGAATCCAAGTGCAAATCCTGTGAAGCGGAGACCGTACAGACTAAATCCGCGCTACAAAGAAAGAGTACGCGCAGAGTTGGATAAGATGCTTGAAGCAGGAATCATTGAACCTGTCGAGGAATCAGAGTGGATTAGTCCCATGTTCGTTCAAGACAAGAAAGCGAAGGGTGAGATCAAGATTTGTGTGGATCTCAGAAAACTGAATGATGCTTCCATGCACGACCCATTCCCTACTCCTTTCATGGACGAAGTGCTTGATAATGTTGGAGGGAATGAGGCCTATTCTTTTACTGATGGTTTTTCGGGGTATCATCAGATAAGGATTGATCCCGCAGATAGGCATAAGATGACTTTTGCTACAGAATGGGGGTCGTTCTAGTACACAATAATGCCCTTTGGCCTGAAGAACACACCTTCCATATTTTCTAGAGTGGTCGTCGCAACATTCAAAGATTTCATGCATAAGTTTCTTGAAGCCTATTTTGATGATTGGACTGTGTTTGGTCTATTGAAGAACCATTGTGTGAACCTCAGAATTATGCTTGAGAAGTGTCGACAACATCAGAGCTCTTTAAATCTAAAGAAGTGTATTTTTTGTGTTCCTTATGGGATTTTACTTGGGCACATTGTTTGTAAGCAAGGATTGATAGTGGATCCTGCGAAGATCGCAATAATTGTGAACTTGCCAACACTAAATTCAGTCAAGATGTTGCGCTCTACCTTAGGCCATATTGGATACTACGGGAAATTTATAAAGGGTTGCGTGCAGATAACCACAACAATGGAAAAGCTGCTAAAGAAAGACGCACCGTTCATTTGGAACGCGGAGTGCGAACAGGGTTTAGATACACTAAAAGAAAAGATGGTGACTGCGCCGATTCTAGTCTTTCCAGACTGGGAAAAGCCATTCCATGTACATGTTGATGCATCATGCATTGCCCTGGGAATTGTATTAGCGCAGCCAGGAGAAGGAGGTATTGACCATCCGATCGCATTCTCGAGCAGAAAGCTCTCAACGGCAGAAAATAACTATAGTACTACCGAGAGGGAAGGCCTTGCAATGGTATATGCCCTACGGAAATTCAGACATTACTTGAATGGTGCACACTTCCAATGTTAGGGGGACGCATATGCAGATGGTTACTGTTGTTCCAGGAATATGACTTTCAGATTATTGTTAAGCCAGGTAGACTGAACTTGGGACCTGATCATCTGTCAAGGATTGAGTCAGGAGAAGAGCCGACAAACATTGAAGACAATCTACCTGATGCACAGCTATTCGCTATACAGGTTGCCGATGATTATTATAAGGATATCATTAATTTTTTGACAACAGGGTTGGCACCGCAGGAATTATCTATCCAGCAGAAGAAGCAGCTAGTGGTACACGCCGCAAACTTCACTATAATTGCAGGTCAGTTATACAAACTCGGGCTGGATGAATTCATACGCAGATGCGTACTAGATCATGAGAAACCATTTATTCTAGCAGACGCGCATTCAAGGATCGCGGGAGGTCACTATGCAGGAAGGGATACCTCGCAGAAGATATTGCGCGTAGGGCTATGGTGGCCCACGATCCACAAAGATTCCAAAGAACACTATAGGAACTATGATGTCTATCAAAGGACAGGGAAACCTTCACGAAGAGATGAGATGCCATTGAACCCACACTTGACCTTGCATGCATTTGAAAAATGGGCAATTGATTTTGTGGGCCCTATCAACCCACCAGGGAAAAGAACTGGTGCGAGGTACATCATTACTACTACTGACTACCTCACCATATGGGAAGAAGCAAAGACAGTAAAAGACTGCAGCACTAGTACTGCTGCGCGGTTCATTTTTTAAGAAATATTGTCAAGATTTGGTTGTCCGAAGATTTTGATGAGTGACTAAGGCACTCATTTTTTAAACAAGACCATTTTGGCACTTACAGAGGAATTCCACATTCGTCATCAGTGCATTACTCCATATCATCCACATGCGAATGGAACTATTGAGGCTTTCAATAAAATACTAGAGAATGCGCTGACTAAGGTCTGCAATGTAAATAGAGATGATTGGGACCTGTGTGTCTCCTCTGTGCTATGGGCATACAGGACTACATGCAATAAATTGACAGGACATACACCTTTTCAGTTGGGTTATGGGCAGGAAGCTATAATGCCAATGGAATATATTGTCCCTAGTTTAAGGATCATTGCGTTCACAGGGATGGAAGACCGCGCAGCATTAGAAGAAAGGTTGCGACACCTAATTAGGTTGGAGGAAGATCGCTTCATTGTCGGCTTCCACCAGCAAGTTCAGAAAGACCGTGAGAAAGCTTGGCATGATCACCATATAAAGAACAAGTGCTTTCAGGTAGGTGACCTAGTCCTCCTGTATGATAGAAAATTCATGAAGTTCCCTAGTAAATTTAAGATGCATTGGCTTGGTCCATATATTGTGATACATGTTACTAACACTGGTGTAGTCCAGTTAGCCAATTTAGCTGGCGATACCCTACCAAATTTGATAAATGGAATCAGACTAAAGTTGTATCACAATAGCCTTGCTTTGCAAAATCCTAAATAATAAGCAGAGGAAGAGAGTTCCAAGTGTCAGGTATAGTTGAAATTAGACACTGGAAATGTAAAGGAGCCTGTACATGTATGATAAGTAGAACAATGTGTGTACCGCGCAGCACTACTGAAGCTGCAAGGAAGGAAAAAAAAAAAGAGAAGAAGTAAGAAACGAAAAAGGGAGCCGCATAGTTCAAACACTGACACTGCGAAGTAACTGCACAGGATCGCAGATGGCTTTCCGCATAGCTCGGCGCAGCGCTCAGAAAAATAGCCGTTACACTACTTTTGAGAAAAATAGCCGTTAGGTGACCGTTGCAAGCACTCGCTCGAGAATTTAACGAAAATATAGTCGTTCTGAACACGCTGACGATGGAAGGGACCAAAGGATTCGTTCAAATTGGCCAACGGACATCACATTAAATGCTCATCTAGCCATTGGAAGGCGCGGGGGGGGGACTCAACTACACCTATAAATAACGCCGCATCAGGTCTCGCAAGCATTACCAGACACTTAGAATTTTCATGCGTTGGCTCTTGTATTAGCAATCCTTATCCATATTCCTGAAATAGTTTCCTACTCTCGCTAGTGAATGTCCAAATCACCAAACAGAGAAGAAGAGATTACACTTCAAGAAGAAATATGAATCTTTCAGCACGGGGGGATTGCAGAGTTAATGAAAACCCCTGCCAAGAAGTTTGTACTCGAACCCGGTCAAGCGTCTAGAAGGTCACCTCAAAATAATACAGCCATGCAAGACAAAGGGAAAGCCACAGCTGGACCACGAAGCAAGATTCCAAAGATAGGCCAGATGACGCAAAGATCGTCGGTCTTTCAAAAGGAACCCTTAAAGTTGACACCGGAGTACATATCACCTTGGGTGCTGGATGCCCCTGTGTTTAATCTGGTCAAGAGTGCTCATTATGAAATCCCCTTGTCGCCCATTTCGAAGCACGTAGAGGTTTCCAAGAACCTACTAAGAAAGATCTCGGAGTGTAAATGGGAAGACTATGACCTCCTGGGGGTGCAGAAGGAAGAGCCCCATGATCCCAAGTACCCACACTTCCATCCTGACCAGTACATGTGCTGGAAGAAAGATGCTAAGGGCATATTTAAATTGGTTGCCGAAAGCTGGTTGACGCGGGTAGTAGAGTCCGGATTGTTGAACCTGCTCTGACTACCTCATTTTGATCATTCACCAGAAGTGAATGCGGTGGTTCGCATGCTAATGGCGCGAATCCACCAGGGATATCTGTGGCTCGACAGAAATGTCGATGTAAACATTGACTTAATCCACTGCATAACAGGATTAAGTAAGCGCAGCAAGGATCCCAGGCAGTTCTTCCAAGGGAAGAGTAAAGAAAAAGAAGTTGTCGCGAAAATGAAGCAGAGCCATGCATTGGTGAAGGGGAAAAGAGGGTTTCCCTCAGAAGAAATTGAATATAGAGCGATAAGATTTGTCACACACTTGCTCGTAGGAAAAATCATAAGAACAGCCATGCCTCCAGAGGTGCCTGCGGGCGTAATACTACTCGGTGCCGCAACGGCTGAAGGCGCCCAATTCAATTGGTGTCAGTATCTTCTTAATGAGTTCTTGGACGAACTCAATGATACCCAGGAGAATGGCGGACAGTTCCACTTTACATGGTTGATCATCCTCATCGCCTTTTCTGGATGGAAGGAGCCAAAGGACTATGTCGCACTACAACAAAATAGCCCTTTAGGGGCAGTTTTGGCTTGCGGGGGTCTTGGTAAAACCCCCCCTAAAAGTTTTTTCAGACCTTTGGAGGTGGTCTTTTAAAACCGCCCCTAAAAGCCATGGAAATTGGACTTTTGGGCGCGGTTTTTTTAAATCCGTCCCCAAAAGTCCTGAAATTTGACTTTTGGGGGCGGTTTTTGGAAAAGCCCCCCTAAAAGCCCAATTCTCATAACTTTTGGGGGTGATTTGTCAAAACTCCCCCTAAAAGTCACAAGAATTGAACTTTTAGAGGCGGTTTTTTTTGGAACCCCCCTTAAAAGTCATGAGAATTGAACTTTTGGAGGCAGTTGTTTGAAACCCCCCCCTAAAATCCCAATTCTCATAACTTTTTGGGGCGGTTTGTCAAAACCCCCCCTAAAATTCATGAGAATTGAACTTTGGGAGGTGATTTGTTTGGAACCCCCCTTAAAAGTCATTATAATTGAACTTTTGGAGGCAGTTGTTTAAAAACCCCCCCTAAAAGCCCAATTCTCATAACGTTTGGGGGTGGTTTGTCAAAACCCCCCCTAAAAGTAATGAGAATTGAACTTTGGGGGCGGTTTGTTTGGAACCCCCCTTAAAAGTCATGAGAATTGAACTTTTGGAGGCATTTGTTTGAAAATCCCCCCTAAAAGCCCAATTCTCATAACTTGTGGGGGCAGTTTGTCAAAACCCCCACTAAAAGTCACGAGAATTGAACTTTTGGAGGCGGTGAGCTTGAGTGACCTCATACCATCATGTACCAACCAATATCCTTCCCTCATTATGCCAAATCATCACACCAATGCATGGGGTAATGTCAGCATAACTCACCATAAGTCACATAACCCCAAGGCCTAAAGAAGATTGTTGGGTTAAACGCTTCACCCACACGCCATGAAATACTATTAAAACATCAATCTACATTCAAATTTCCTGATATTTTGGAAGGTCACTACCACAATCTAGCCAAGGAAACCATAACTACAGGAAACTATTTTTGGTTTGATCAAAGGCCATGTAGTGATCCTTCAACCTTAATGTCAAAGGCTTTGAATTAAGAAACTAATGTCCTATTACCGAGCTTGAAGTTTGATTCCCTGTTTAAGAACCTAAGGTCAAAGTTCACTGTGGTAGTGTTTTAGGTGTGTTGGTGCATGAGTCAAAGGGTAGTGGGTTAGGGTTCGAGGGCGAATGGCTTAACATGGTAATGCGTACAATTTAGTAATGAATTATGCATTGAGAGATTTGTGGGTTAAATGTAGGGCACTAGTGGCGTATTCAGTTAGTGGTTAAATGGTTTAGGTTTCGGGGGGTACTAGTGGGTAAGTAGTTTATGAGTTAACATGTTAGTTTGCGAGGGGTTATATGTTAGGGTTAGGGTATAAGGTTAGCGGTTGAATCTTTCAAGGTGCATGAATTCATTATATGGGTTGGGTGTGCTAGGTCCATGAGTCATTTGCGTGCGTTGGTTGTGTTAGGAGTGTTTAGCCGTTGGTGGTAGTAAGTAAGTAATTGATGATTGAAGAAATTGTTATCCACGAAAAAAAAGCATAAACTTAACACCAAACTAATGACATTAAGGCTCATGAACCATGGACCACTACATATGGAATCTTTTTCCAACATTATGCGATATCCATCTTTTTCCCTACTAAGAACATTATTAAGAAACTAGAAAAAAAAAACTCCAACTCTCAACCATATCTGCAACAAAAATTTAATATTTTGTTTAGAAGAACTTGAATATTCCCTAAAAAACTAAGTATTAAACTTACCTTCCTCTTCATCATGATTGATTGCAACTCACCTAAACACCACCACCAACTACTTATAGATATAAGCCCCTTCACCAAATATTAAGATAAAGTAAACTCCAAGAAAAATATCGAGAGCCATTTTTCTTACAATACCCAAATCTAATGTGTTAACTAACCCATTATTCTATTTTCACTAACCATATATATTCCACCAAAATCCCTCACAATCCTGCCACACATGATTATATCTTAACAAAGGCTATGCGTTTTATTTCAAACATCAACAAGCCAATTTTCCCTCCATTTTTATAACTGCTTATGTGCTCTGCTACCATGGACTGAAAACAAAAAAAACATAGAGAATGCATTCATACATCCATGTCCTCTGCTTCAGACAGAGTATCTCTTGTTAACATATTCCCCTAGATGGGTTTTGGAGAGGGCTTGTTAATATATTCCCCTGGATGGGTTCTTGGTTGTCTTGGAAAATTGGCAACTGGAAATAAATATTTTCTTTAGCTTGTGTACTAAGGATGCAGATTCTATAACTCATCTCTTTGTACAATGTGAATTCTCAAAGCAAGTTTGGTTGGAAGTGAGGTTGAGTCTACATATTTATGAGGTTTGGGAATCTTCTTCTTTTGATATAAGTATGGAAACATGGATAAAAAATGCCCCTCTTTTTAAAGAAGTGTCTATGATTTTTCATTGGAGGGATTTGGAGAACTAGGAATGCAACTATTTTTTTAAAATAGTTGCTCTATTTTCCACTATACTAAAACCCCCCATAAAATAAGTACATAGAAATCTCATCGTCACACAACTCACCTTGAGAATTTGCACCTATTCATCCATCTTTGTTGTTGAGGCTTTAATGACATTGAATGTGCAAATGGTGAGCCTAACTTAAGCAACATAACAACAACTTTTCAAATAGAGCCATTAAACAAAAACATCATTGCCTTAACAATAATTTCGCCGAAAGATGTGCACGCAAACCATTAGTTCAAAACCCTTGATACCCCTCTTCAGGGATCCTCAACATTTTTTATGCAAGGAGTGTAGCCATAGAAGCCTATACCACAAATCCACCTCCTCGTCAACCATGGTTGCTTGTTTGATCTTCATTGTAAGGATTATCACTAAAGACAATATTTCCATTACAAAGGAAATACAAAGACAATTACACATATGAGACATGTTCAATAAGCATAACTTTTGAAAAGATGACCCACATGACATGGCATCAAATTTTTTGACAATGTTAGCAAGGAAGTGAGGGAGGATGATATCATCAACTCAAGGACCTGCAACCCATAACCAATATCATCAACTCGAGGTTGAAGTCATCCTAAGTGGCATTTAAGACCTAATAATTTGCTCTAGGCCTTGTGGCCTTTTACTATAGTGCGATATCAAACGTCCTAGAGCTATGGCTTTATTGTGAAGTTATGGGCTTGTATGCAAAATAACTTGTTCACATAGGATTCATAACAACATTTAATGTTCAAAAAGAGCCTCTCCAACAATCCAAATATTCATTTGGAAGACAATGCATGCCACTGATCCTACACTGGTATCTAAAGTGCTCATGACTAGGCATCTTGTGCTTTGAAGGTAGAGCATGTAAGGGGGGACACCTATTTTGATCCTTCAGAACCTCCTTTAATATGTTAATAATTTAGCATGGTATCAATTATGTGTTTTGTAGTTATTACCTTGGTTGGATAATTATTGGATTTTCTAATGGAAATCATTGTAAATACCCAAATCCTAGTTGTTTAAATTTTCATTATTGTTTCCTTGTTTCTATTTTTTTCTTGAAATACATATCCTGCAGAAAGCCATTAGACACTTCCCCTCATTCTGAGGATGGTACTTAGGGTAAACTAGATTTCAAAGAAGTTTCAGGCTTTACAAAAAATGCTCATTTAAGAGATCAACATGTCACTTGTGGGAATTGAACCTAGGTGGGGAGAATAACATTCCTTCACTCAAACCACTCGGGCTAGGCCCAATTGATTGTTTCCTTGTTTATATTTATATAACTTTTCAATGCTCAATTTTTCATGGTGATTCCTTAGCAAAAATTACTACATCTAGATTGACCAATTTTGTAATAAGGTACACCTACTTTAATACTGCCAAAGTAGAGAGCCCATTTTCATAAGATGTTTTTCATGTGTCTGGAATTGTAGTTATGAACTTTCCATTTATATAAAAAGGTTCTAATTGGTAGGAGCTTCCCATATATAGAAAAATTAATGATTGGTAGGAACTTTAAAATTAGATAAATTTCCCTAAATATACAAATGTACCCTATCCCCTAGTATGATTCAAGTGTGGCGTTTAGCCCCTAGGAGAAGCTAAGTGCAAGAAAAATTAAATTTTCCCTTACTTAGACATGTACACCAACACTTTCTCCATAGTTTCTATCTTAGCTACTAAATCTTCTAGTAATTCACAAGTTTCTTTAAAACCTAAGGCCTCACTAGGTCTCCCCTTGTTCATATTTCTAGATTTCATTACTTCTTTCATGGGATCCTATTTTTTCTCAACATTCCTTTGAACCTCAAGCCAATATTCTCTTACAACTCCTTTTGAACCTTCTTAGGGCCACTTATGCTCCTAAAAATCCCTATGGGCACTTATTCTTTCCACTTATGGATTTCTAGATCTATCTTCTTCTCCAACCCTCCAATTTGTAAGTGGCCTAAGTGGAGGAAACAAATTGATGTTTAAGCAATGTTACTTAGTGTTGATAACATGCAACAAACGTCGACAGCTTGGTGTTAACAATCAAAATGCCTCTAATGAGTGCAACCTTGCAATGTGCCAATTTGAAACATTATTGAAATGTTGGAATTTTCCCTCCAATATCACTCCATTCCATGCTTTTCATGGTTTTTGACTGATGAATAAGCTTGATTCGAACAAAGACTGATCATAGGCCCACTGAGAAGGGGAGGAGAACGTGAGGAGGAAGACTAATTATCGGTCTACTGAGCAGGGGAGGAGAACGCGAGGAGGAAGACTGATCATAGGCCCACTGAGCATGGGAGGAGAAAGCGAGGAGGAACATTGATCATCGGCTCACTGAATAGGGAGAGGAGTAGAAACTATTAGGGAGGAATGGAGAGGAGTAGAAGAGAACGCAGAGGAGAGACATATAATGGCATGGACATAGGTTGCAAGGGAAAAGGTAGTTAAGAGTCAATGGCAATAACATAACCAAATTAAGTGTGGTTTGAGTTTGAAAGCGTGTTCCTGTTCTGGGTGGAGTTGATTTGGGTGAAGTTTGAAAGCATGTTCCCTAAGCCCATTGCAAAAGCTTCATGCCTTTATTGTGCATGATCTCCAACAGTATTGTAGGCAGCCGAAGGAAATTCGGTGGGAAACATCATCATCAACCTCTTGTCAAACTTACTGTCAGTGAGAGGTAAGCTAAAACAAACCCAATTTCTGAGTTTTCTTATTTGAAGCTCACAACAGGATTCGTTGTATACTTAAATTTTTGGCTCTGCATATATTGAAATTGAGCATTTGAAACGCTAGTTACCCGAAGTATTCCCATGGCCGACCGAGAATACCAAAACACCAAGGCCCAAGATGATGAAAACAATGTAGAATCCATAGCATATTGGTGTTATCAGTGCAATAAAGAGGTTTCCTTGGAACCCCACGAAGAAGAATCTCAGATGGTCTGTAGCAAGTGCCGACATGTATTTTTGGAAGCCATGGCCACTGCTTAGAGAGCTCAGCATGACCGTTTGAATAACAATGGCCGATCTAGGCACCCGAGACATGCTAGGGTTGAAAGGATCGCTGACAACTCCTATCATCAGCAAGTTCTTAGGGTTTCGAGGTTATTTACACAAGCCGCCCAAGCTAACCCTCGGAGAGATGAACCCCTAGGGGAAGCGGGGAACCAAGATGGGACTAAGAATGAGGATCGGATGAGTGTTGGTGGCAGGTCACATGGTGATGATGAGTCAGATTCAAGGCACCCACATGCCGATTCAAGTGATAATCAACCAGATTCTATTAATCATCAATCGACGAATGAGCATGATCAGTCGAGTTGAGACCACCCACAAGCTGTCGGTGCACCGGAGACTGGCGGCAATGTTTTGATTAATGCCAATGAGTTTCTGGATGATGAGGAAGAGGATGTGGATGGTGACAATGTTCTGAACATTGAATTGGATACGTGGGATTCGTTTGAGGATGATGATGAGGAGGAGGAGGACAAAGAGGAAGAGGAGAATGATGCATGGGAAGGGGTGGATGAAGGCGATGCCAGAGAAGACCAATGTGATCATCGTGGTAATGTCTGATCTGAATTCTGAAGAAAAAACTGGGGCAAGCAATGATACCGAAGAGAGGAGACCGACTCCAAGAAGAAGGGATGTTCTTTGACTGTGAATAAGGGATTGGGACTCAGAGTCTGTGGGTGTGGTGCTTAAGACATCAAGGGGGATCTTGGATTGGCATGAGCTTCTAGTAGGTTAATTATTTTAGTATTTATATTATAATCTTTACAAATGTTACAAATAAATGTGGCTAACATTAAATATAAGTTTAGCTATGCAATCAAATCTTAAAATTACTTGTGATTAGTTAAGATTTTGTATTTTTGACACTTTGACATCAACAAATAATATTAGTATAAATAAACTCCAACCATTTTTCATTTAAAATTTTCAACAATATTTTTTAGTACAAAAGAAAACAATTTTTGTAGTGCCAAAAACAAATAAATACTTATGGAATTTGTTTTAATAAACCATATAATATAGACATTGCATAATTTTAATAAAACATAGAATATAGGCTTACAATCATTCTAAAATGCGAAACTATAGACTAGGTGGAGGCGCTTTGGTTCTTTTTATTTGGACAGACTGAACAATGCAACTACCATTTGCGCGGTAAACTGGTTGAGGGGCAGTAGAGGTAAACTATGGTTTGGAGGAGATCGATGCTTTCTCACCACCAAAAGAGATAATGGTAGCAACTGATTCACCATTATCCATTCTTCTCCATCCAGGGATACTATCGTTTTCTCCCAATTCGATTCAAACAAAACACTTCTCCGTGGTTGACAAGGGCAAAATCACCGACATGTATGATAGCTCGAAGGACTGCAAGGGCTTAGAATTGAAGGAATTTTTTATGAATTTTGTTTTTAGCACCACACAAATGGTGACCATATAAGAGACCACTAGCAAATATGTCACAGATTAGGGAAGCCCCATTAAATCAAATTCCCACAAAGAGAATTCGTAGGGCTTGAAGATTCAGAAGCCCTGTAAGCTAATAGGCCCTGAGAGAGCTTAGGAAAGACACAGAAGTGGAGGGTCACGTGGATGCATACAGGGAGGCCGAAGGGTGAGAACTGAGAGACTTCTAGCGAAGGAGGAATGGAAGTGGAAACCCCCTTGGTCTCTACACATATTGAAGATATAGACAACTATGAGGATGCCATGACAGACGAAGAGAAGAAACAGGTATTTTATTATGATCATTATTAGGGCATTGGAACCTCTTATTTTTATGTTATCTTTATCATTTACCCATTGGATTCTAAAAGTATTGAACTTTAAACATTAAATTCTATTGTTCAATTGATTGGGATCTCTATTGTTAGGTTTACTAATTCGATAATATTTATATATGTTTGGAGTAATGCCTCATTGTTTTTTCCTGTAAACTCAGTGCTTTAGATAAACCAACTCTGTAACTATTGTGTTATGGCCTTGGAGGAAATTGTTTTTATTATCTTTGTATGGAAGCATTCAAAGATAGACCCATAAAGGAATAAACTTAGGTTGAGGGTCCAAGGGACTAAATCCAGGAAATGTATGTCCATATATGCCATCAAAGGCCAGTTTGAACATATCACTTATTCACTTGTATAGTTGTAAGTGTATAAATTACGATGATTGAAAAAATTTAAGTGGTTGGTGGCGGATTGTCCAAGCCATTGAAGAATGTGTGTGTCTAAATAAATAGATTATGTTTGTGTCCATCTCAAAAACAAAGTTAAAAGTAGTTGAATTAGGTTACAAATGAAATGCCATTTTTGGATCCAATGTTTATGTGCAATAATTTCACAACAGTTCTTCTCAGATTCATTGTTATGTGCTTTCCAAAGCTTCATATTCGGGTCTGTATCTAGGATGAAACTTTGTTCTTAAGCCTTACCTCTGTTAGGTTAGCTCCCTTCCAAGTCATTAGATAAATATTGGCAATTTCCAAGAGTCCTTGTACCACCCAATAAAGTTGGAATAGTACAAAGAAGATCAACATGCCCTACTGAACAAGGATGCAAAGCACAAATCAATAAATGGGAGAAAATTTCACTCCCTCTTCAAGATGGATTTGTTGGAACATTTTTTGGGTGGGGAGGTGATTTGTAGAGTGCCCTGGATCACTGGAACATCTTTAAATGAAATGCAAATGGATAAGTTGTGATGGTTAAAATTTGTAGATCTGCCATGACACAGTGAGAACATGGCTTCCTAGTAAGAATGGATGAGTTATGCTTTAGCCCTGAGCTTTGCATCTCATTTTTTAAAAAATAACATCAGATGTGGCAACACCCATTTTTTTGTCTTGTTTTTCCATGAACAAGAAAGCACAGAACATGAATAAAACTTATTGGTTGATAATAAATATACAAGAGACTTAATGGAACATAATTACGTAGGTCGCCTCAAGTGACAATATAAACTATTTGTTGGGTCTTTGAATGTACCTCTGCAACAGTGATACAAATAGTGTTTATCACTATTCCCACTTAGTAATTTAAGCTGAATTAACACTCACAAAATATAAAAACGGGTGGTACGTAATGATAGTCGATAATTGATAATCTTGACAACCTGTTGTGTTAAAATCAATGATCCAAGCCATTTACCTTGAGTTAGATATGTTAGAAACCTTGAATTCTAACAAGATCTTTTCTATAGATATCACCTAAAATTTTTACCATGGAGTCAAGGGGTCTTTAAGGTTTGTTGTCCTAGCAAAGCCTTATAACATCATCTTCGGTTTTATCCTTTTCTCATTGTTCCTTAATTCGCTTTCCAACTATTTGGGAGGATTAATTGATTGATTGGAACCATTATAAAGCACTTAACCTCATCAAATATAAGTTGGTTTGAGAGGTTTCACTCTATTTTTTAATATTCAAACTCTGTACGATTACTATGAGCCTAGATGTTTATTCGGTCTTGAAAGCCATCTAACTAACTTCACTAGATAATGCAATCTATCGAGAAAATTCAATAGTGGTCATGACTTTTGGGAAATTAGATTATGAACTTTGTAATTTGGCATCATTCCACATTAAAACTATTTGGATTACTCTTTGTTGTTTTTTCTTTTTGTGATCTATCGTTGTTGATGCATATCCTCTTAAAGTTTGTTTAGGTTTTGGCTCAAAAAATCATTTTGCAATGCCTTTATAATCATGACCAAACAAATAAGGAAAATAGTGTTTTTTAATCAGCTAGTTAAACCATGTTGAACATGGATAGAAATGGTAAGAAACCTAAATTACTTCTGATTTAATACAAATAATTTTTAGACAAGATAATGTGAGGTATTTTTCGTAATGTCCAAGAAATGACCACAAAAGTTGTTCAATGGGATTGTTGACTACAATAGCATTTATTGGACATGGGAGCACAAAAATGGCTCCTATATGATGCAAAATATAGAATATAAAGTATGACCTAAACTAAAACTTGAAGTTTGAACCCTAAGAGTGGAGAGTGAAATTGGAAGAAAATGTATGAGGAGAGTAAATCCAAAACCCTGAATACAAATAATGTAAGCATATTGGGGTTCATTAGGGTTAGCTCCCCTAACATTCGAGGCTGAATAGAGAAAAATCTAGTCTGAATAGAGGGCTTCCTAGAGGAGGATCTGGAAGAAGAGCTAGATCACACAATATGTTATTGCCTAGATAAGGTAGCAGACCATGGAGACTTCCAAGGACCTATCTGACTTTTATTGTGGGATCTATAATGACACTTATGATGGGGTCTCTAGGGAGAAGGAATGAACCCTCATCCACTCACTAATCTGGGATCAAAAGACGTGTTTCTATCATCTTTTTGCTTGGTACCCTCGATGGATGGGAGCATTGTAAAACAGGAAGTAATTGTATAGGTGGAGATTGGTTGAGGGGGTAGTTGGAGGATTCAAGAAAAAAAATTGAGCGCATCCCTCATGTATTAGGTCATGCATCTTTGGTTGGGATACGTGGAGGGCATTGTGGTCCATCTCCTCTAGAACAAACGATTATTCGTAAACAACCAAGGCCCTTGTCTAATATTTTTCTAGATCGACTTTGTCTTTAAAGTGTATATTGAAGAACTCCTTTCCTTTTAACTCAAAGTGATCTTCGTGATGAACAAAATATTTCCAATGTATTACACCATCAAATTTTCCTTTCTAAGCTCTTACATGGAGATTGACACATATACCCTGCATTTCTTGGACTGAAATTTTTTACTACGATTGAACCAAGGTTGCGGGGAAGCGTCCTTCCCCCCTTCGCCCTCGCTCCGGAAGCTTGCTCCTGGCCAGAGCGCTGCGGGAGCTAACATAGAGCGCGCTCCCTATTTCACTCTCGGGCCAGAGCAAAATGTAGAGCGTGCTCTAAGGGGAGAAAAAAATGCTCCCGAAATTGCTCCCGCTGTAGGTTCACGCCTACAAAGAGGAAATCCGAGGAAGAGGGATGGGGTCCACGGGTGGGATTTTGGAGGGAAGAAGTAGGGCTTTGGGGGATAAATCCCTCTTCTCCATATTCATTTTCACTTTCATTTGCTTTATAAGAGAATGGAAGAGAAAAGAAGAGAAGAGGAGAGAAGAGGAGAAGAGAAGAGGAGAGGAGAAGAGAAGAGGAGAAGGCTGCCATCCTTGGAGGTTGAAGAAGGTTGAACTTGTCACTACCATTGGAGAGCCAAAGAGGTAGGGTCTAAAACCTTCCTTGTTGATTTCTTTTGTGTTTGAAAATAAAAAACTGAGCAAATTCAAAAGGTTTACTAATTGAATTGTCAACATTTTTGTTATTTTCATAGGTACATTTTAATTGTTTAGACACTGTTAATACTTCACCAAAATGAAAATATTCCTGACTATATTTTATATTCATATTATAAAGAATAAGATGCATCAAAGCGAAAGAAAAAAAAATTCAGGAGAGCAAAGCTCCTTCAAAGTTGGTCCACTTTTCAACAGGAAGAACAGCAAAAAGGCTTACACACACATAGGCCTCAAAAGAATGCCATCCAAATATTTGAATTCTTTTTTGGTTTGAGCACTATGGAAGTGTCTCATTTTGCTAACAGTAAATCTCATTTACTATATTTTTGTAAATGAATAAAAGTTCATCTTCTTTAATAATTACTTGAATTTGTTTGGAATTAGCATGTTGTATCCAAAGCAGATGCCGCACTTACAAAAAATTTACTAGAACTCCAGGCAAGGTATAAAAAACCAGGATAAATTGATGGTTTTAAACTAACCAATTATTGTGGTAAGAATTTCAAAGCAGCATCACAGGAATAACCAAACATACCATGATATCCAGTACAAGCAAAATTATTGCTGAAAGCCATAAACTGCACATAAAATCAAGTTCAATGACATAAATATACACTGTTAATACATTTGAAACTTTAAGAGAACCAATAAAAGGTTAAATTTTCAAAAACAGAAGCCATGTTCATAGAGAATATTGACAGGAAAGATAACAACCTGCAAGTAATGATAAGGCAAACGATAAACACAGACCCTATTTCAACAATACGTCAACACTTTTCATCAATAAAACCTCATTAGATAAAAAATTCAATGCTTATACTAATAATCTGACAAATATTTAAATAAACAATACTAAGAGATCATTTAGAATCTCAGGTCAACCAGAGCAAGATTGCTTTATGATGGACATTTACAAACTTCTAGATAATTTAAGCCTTGGCTATAGAAAAGAAACATGTATGAAAATTCAGTTCAAGCAGTTGGGATTAACTTAAAAGGTGCTACTTTAAATCTAAGTATTTCTTTGATTTTTTATGGCATGTTTTAACTTGTTTATGGTTGAATTGTATATCATAGAACGTTTTCGTTCTTCCATAGTTGTGGATGATCTGGGGGAATATTCATCGCAATCAAACCCCAATAAGGACCCATGATCATAAAAATCCCAGAGTAAATAAAAAAGTATATCAGAGGATGAAAGGCCATCCAGAGAACCATGTAATAAGAGTATGAAATGGCACTAAAGAAAGAAAGCATTTTGTAGGAGCTTGGCCAATTTACCAAAAGAATTCCAGTGTAAAACCAATGTATCCCTTGATTATAACTAAAGATTTTTAATGTTGTGTACATACTGCTTTCCTATATTGGGCATTTCCCTTATTTAGTTTTAGCTGTCATGCCAAAAGCTGGGCCCTTCTAGGCCCACACTTGGCTGACTAGGCACAGAAACAGACCCATTTAAGGACTTGTATGGTGCCTAGCAGGCCATGTAATAGCTGGACATCTTGAATTCTGTCAAGGAGCATCTGGACACTCCTGGATAGACCAGGAACATTCAGATGTTTTGCTTCTTGTCAACAGGTGGAAATGTTCCAAGCAAGTTTGCAAACTTGGCTGGGAAAAATGGTCAGGAACATTCCCAATGCTATTCCCATCCAAACGAGGATATTTCATACCTGTCCCAAAACTCTCTGGAGTGCAAGAACCCCAGGTATAGGATCCCCAAGGATGGAAAGGGGTTCCTGTGCAACACACACACATAAGATAAAAAATTTAATGTCCACACTTGACCAAAAAGGTAGGTCAATGGGACTCAAAAGTACATCAGTAGTGATGTATAGTGGGACTACAAACATGACTCATAAAAGCTAAAAGCGTAAGGAAATAAGCTACATAATAGAAATGATAAAAGTAAATGTAAATGACTCCATCCATCAATACAATGTAAGAGTGGCCTACTCCATAGTCAGTGTCACCACACTTATCTCCTCTCACTTTAGGTTGGCTCTTCTCCACCTCAAGGTGAAGTGTTCCCTAGGGTTAAGGTTTAGTAGGGAAAGGCAATGTGGAGCAAGGTGATTCCAAAAAGCTTTCCCTAACAAAGGATTATAGTATAGAGATATACAATTGAAAGATGGGAGGATGAGGGAGCCTAGTTCAAAGGACCAGTGCCAATCCAATCTGGGGAAAATGGAGTCAATAGGTCGCTAACTTAGAGGGCCTTGCTTTAAAGATCATCAAGGTTTATTAGGGAAAGGCAATGAGGAGCAAGGTGATTCCAAAAAGCTTGCCCTAGAAAAGGATTATAGTAGAGAGGTATACAATAGAATGATGGGAGGATGAGGGAGCCCACTTCAAAGGACTAGTGCCAATCCAACCTGGGGAAAATGGATTCAATAGGTCGCTAACTTAGAGGGCCTTGCTTTAAAGATCATCCAGGAAACGAGAGATCTTTAGGAAACAGTAGCCTCGATGGATGTATTGTAGGGTTAAACTTGCAATCGCAAGGGGAAGTCCCAATCCATCCTTTACTTCCTTCTTGAGTGAAACCCTACACTAGAAGGTGTTAGAATTGCACCATCCAAAAGAAAGACATTATAAAGAGAAACCTCCCTCTATGCAAGAACTTCAATTGGATGCAACATAAAACCCTACCCAAGATCCAATCCAATTTGACAATCATGCCCCTAAAATGGCTCAAGAGAAGTAACATGGACAATGCTAGCAAATATGACCTCCAATAGATAAGCATGGTAGCAAGAGAGATGCCACACATTAACAAGAGAAACCCTTAGGAAAAATTTGCTCCAAAGAAATATATATCAATAAAGCTCCAAAGATCCAACCATGAGTTCGAATGAGGAAGTGGCTCTCTTTGTATAGGAGTAGTTCAAACTTCCTTTACAATAAAATATTCATTATTTTCTTAGATCTAGCCTAGGGTGGGGCAAAATAATACAAAAATCCCACTTACTTCTAACAAACTCCTAACAAAGCAATAAAATAAAGTGTTCAAAGCCACATGTACACTACATAATATAAAGTAAGCCATGCCAAGTGATGATGCCATGTGGCCTCCAAAGGCCACTTTCAAAGTAGATGATCCAATAAGCAATGCCCGCATAGAAGTTGAACCAATCACATCAACTCCACAAGATAACCACCCCACTCCAAGGGCTTCTTCAAAGAGTATGTCCTAAAGGAATGTCCACAAGATGATCTGCAAAGCCTTCAAGCAAAAGAGGAACCTCCAAGATGCACGGAATGAAGATCAACTCATATGAACACATCCAACTTCAGCCTCCAAACACAAAAACATCTTCCATAAGGTGACAAACCAAATCCTTGAAGGTGGAATTGACTTCATGGAATAAGTCCAAAGCAATATATGCCCAATGAGGCAAGGGACGGCCTCTCCATTAGGGCATAAGGACATGTATAAATGTTGGGCGTCAACTCCTTAAGTGGCATAGAATACAATCAGACATCTCCAATATGGATTCCCCTTTAGATACCTTCTGATCTGCTCAAAAGAAACACCAAAAAATCAAAAAGGTCTCCACAAAACAATGTGTTAAACCTCTTCTATCAAATCAATGAGCTAGACACTACTCCACTCTAATGATGAAATGCAGCCTGTTGAGGATGCTGTAGGTTGGTTGCTGCTACAGGGCTCATACACAATAATCTACTACTAGATCTGATCATTAAGGTGGATACAAACTCCAGTGGGATGGATTCTCAAGGAATGCATTAGGTCTGTCCCCTACAAATGCATATGAAAGGCATGTGCCCTTCATTTTTAAGGTTGAACTCTCCTTTTCACATCAAAATGGTTTCTTTCAAATGTATTCAACAGGATGGAAGTTATCCAAATGCAGGAAGAAGTGAGGAATAGTCCTCAAAACTGTGCTGAGAGCATGACTTTATCTGGATGTGAGCCTTCATATGGAAGTCTTCAACACGCCGTTTTCATAAAATTAAATTCAACCCAAAGGGCCCTAGAATTACTTTTTAGGGTCTGAAATTAACCCAGATATGGTTTTCACTCATCTTTTGTTTCCAAAACATGCCCATAATTCATAATACTGCTATCAATTGCTGATTGGGAAGACAGAATAGTCCTCAATTGTGCTCAGAATGCAGGTTTGATGCTGTAAGAGTGCCCAGGTCTGGAATTAAAACTGATTTAAAGGCATTTATTGTTGCTTCTTACATAGAGGCTTCCCAGATTGAAGGTCTTGGGGCTGCAAGTGTTGATCTAGGGCACACAATGCACCCAGAGTTGATGAAATGAACTCAGTGTTGCTAGATAAATGTCCAAACATAAGGCTTTGGGGTTGTGTCTTGTCCAAAATCAACGACTAAGGTCATTTGTTGTTGGTTTCATGACTAGAACCACCTCAAAACTTCCCAGACTTCATGGATTAGGGATGCTGCATAGTTTATGGTACACAGGGATGAATGCTACCCATCTACTGCTGATACAATCTTCATGAATAATCATTTTCTTATCACATCGTAATAGCATCAAAGAATGACCCATCAAGACCTCACCATGAACATGTCACCCCATCAAGAGTGTGATCAAAATCACACATGGACACCCATACAAAATGGGGGGTAACGCAACCCACAAAGGGTGAAGATACTAATGTAACTAAGGTGACAAACCAAATCCTTGAAGGTGGAATTGACTTCATGGAATAAGTCCAAAGCAATATATGCCCAATGAGGAAAGGGACAGCCTCTCCATTAGGGAATAAGGACATGTATAAATGTTGGGCATCAACTCCTTAAGTGGCATAGAATACCAATCATACATCTCCAATATGGATTCCCCTTTAGATACCTTCTTATCTGCTCAAAAGAAACACCAAAAATTCAAAAAGGTCTCCACAAAACATTGTGTTAAACCTCTTCTATCAAATCAATGAGCTAGACACTACTCCACTCTAATGATGAAATGTGGCCTGTTGAGGATGTTGTAGGTCGGTTGCTGCTACAAGGCTCATACATAATAATCTACTACTAGATCTGATCATTAAGGTGGTTGCAAACTCCAGTGGGATGGCTTCTCAAGGAATGCATTAGGTCTGTCCCCTACAAATGCATATGAAAGGCATGTGCCCTTCATTTTTAAGGTTGAACTCTCCTTTTCACATCAAAATGGTTTCTTTCAAATGTATTCAACAGGATGGAAGTTATCGAAATGCAGGAAGAAGTGAGGAATAGTCCTCAAAACTGTGCTGAGAGCATGACTTTATCTGGATGTGAGCCTTCATATGGCAGTCTTCAACACGCCGTTTTCATAAAATTAAATTCAACCAAAAGTGCCCTAGAATTACTTTTTAGGGTCTGAAATTAACCCAGATATGGTTTTCACTCATCTTTTGTTGCCAAAACATGCCCAAAATTCATAATACTGTTGTCAATTGTTGATTGGGAAGATAGAATAGTCCTCAATTGTGCTCAGAATGCAGGTTTGATGCTGTAAGAGTGCCCAGGGATGGAATTAAAAATGATTTAAAGGCATTTATTGCTACTTCTTACACAAAGGCTTCCTAGATTGAAGGTCTTGGGGCTGCAAGTGCTGATCTAGGGCACACAATGCACCCAGAGTTTATGAAATGAACTCAGTGTTGCTAGATAAATGTCCAAACATAAGGCTTTGGGGTTGTGTCTTGTCCAAAATCAACGACTAAGGTCATTTGTTGCTGGTTTCATGCCTAGAACCACCTCAAAACTGCCCAGACTTCATGGATCAGGGATGCTGCGTAGTTTATGGTACATAAGGCTGAATGCTACCCATCTACTGCTGATACAAGCTTTATGAATATTCATTTTCTCATCACATCGTAATAGCATCAAAGAATGACCCAGCCAAACCTCACCATGAACATGTCACCCCATCAAGAGTGTGATAAAAATCACACATGGACACCCATACAAAATGGGGGGTAACACAACCCACAAAGGGTGAAGATACTAATGTAACAAAAAAACATGCCATCAAATCATGAAATAGTAGATAGAGACCCCAATAAAATAAACAATTTTAATAAATCAAAAGTTCATTGATCAAGTGTTGGTTGAAGTTGCTCCAATATAAGATCTGCAGTCTGAGAATCTGAAGGAGACCTTTGTGAAGAACTCAGTATTGAAGAAGACCATGTAGAAAACCTAGTGCGTAGAACTAAAGAAGCTCTCATGGAGATCATTGATTTTTGATCTTGTTGAAGACCTTATTGCATAACTGAGTGTAGAAATTATTGCAGACCTTATTGAAGGATTGATTGAGAGCTCAAGGCAGAGTTGGGAACAGAGAATCAAGAGAAGAATTGAAGGTTGAAACTGTACAGAGATTCATTTAAATGGGTTGCATATGTGAAGCTTTCTAACTTAGTTCCAATTGTGATGTTTGAGAAACCCATTTTGAATACTAGGTTTGTTGATTTATTGAATGTGACTTCTCATTTAAAAAAAGAAACATTGCTAGAAGAATGAAGATATGAACCTGTCTATAATAAGGTTGTTTTTGCAGGTGGTCTCCATGTGGTTTTTAAGGTCCTGGTTCATGAAAGAAATCTCAATGACCAGGAGGCAGCAACAAAGTTAGAATTTTTGGGTAAGATAACTTTACAAATAATTTAATGGAAATGAGGGAAACACACTTCCTTCTTTAGCCAAAAAAAAATCAAACTTGAGGACTTAAATGAATATGGGGTTTCTCTTCTTGGTTTGTTGGAATCTTTAGGCTAAAAAACCTTTTGTGTAAACATTTAGTACATGAACCCTTAAATTGCCAATATTTTTTGAAAATTATGCTTCTCTCTCACTATGTGGTAGAATAATGACAAAGCTAACTAGGAAGCAAAATCATTTCGAATAATGAACTTGTTGAAGGTGAACTTATATTAGTTGAATCAAAGGAGTGTATGATCCCCACATATGTCTATGCCATATTGATTGGGATATATACTTAGTGATGCATATGTTTAGCTCTTCCATGAAATGTCCAATGGAAACATATCCACTGATGTTGTCACCTACAGTGCACTTATTAATGGCTTATGTAAGGAAGGCAAGTTGGATGAGGCGAGGAAGCTTTTCTATGAAATGTCCAACAGAGACATATGCCCTAATGTTGTCACATACAAAGCGCGTATTGATGGTTTATGTAAGGTAAGTTGGACAAGGAAAGAAAGCTCTTCTATGAAATGTCCAACAGAAACACATGCCCTAATGTTGTCACCTACAATGTGCTTATTGATTTAATATTATGTATGAAATCAGTAATATTCAAGCACCTAAAGCTAATTTCCAAACTTCCTCTACAACCCAGAAAACCATAGCTGTGTGTGTATCGGGGTGAGATCTATAATAAGGTTGCTTGATACCATTATCTCCCATCCAAGTGTTGCTTATTATATTTCAGACTATAGCTACAGGGAATGAAGAAATGCCATGGTAGAGTTGAACTTTACTGTATCTGTAGTCAATGCGACTACTTGCTTAAGCTGCCGCTACCTTGTGTGTGGGTTGTTTGTTGGATTGTCTCGTGGATGGCACCTTACGAGCCCTGCCCCTCTTATCTATGGATGCTTAGTTAAGGAATCATATGGTTCAAGTTAAGGAATCGTATGGTTCATTACACCCTCCTTGAGTCCTCAAATAGATTGATGTTTACTTTCAATATTGTTGTCCTTGCATTTTCATCTCTTTATGTACATCCTTTAGGGCCATTGTTAAAGTTCCTCAAACTTCTGTGCTAACTTTGTAAGATGAATTTGACAAGCAATATGCTTCATCAAAACTTGGAGTTCTTCCTCTAAGCAATATTTACTAGGACGATGATTGTGATCTATTATTTTGAAAATAGAGGAAACGGGTAGCTAACATGCGTTATATTTTCATCATGGTGCAATGTATTTGATGGCGATGTAGTTGTACGGTTATTGTCTCAAAGCAAAGTTATTTCGGTCAAAGATGCTTCTTTTCGGACCATTCCTCTTGCTTGATGTGGAAAATTTCTTAATGCATAGTTTGGTGACCCCTTGACATATTGGATTATGGTGCAAGCCCTTGAAAAAGATTGACGTGTCAAGCCTAAGTTTGAAAAATATTGACGTGGCAATCATATCATGTTAAAGTTGTTTGTGGTACCTTTTGAATGTGGCAATCTTAAAAGTGGATACACCTTGAACATGGTCAAATGTTGGACATGGGACATCATCAAGCATCCTTTTGGTTGAGTGAAAGGATCATTATGTCGATCAAGCCCCCTATTGTATGGATTTCTCTTCAAGCAAGTGATTTCATTTTTTAAAGTGATGGAGTTCTGAGTTCTCAGAAAAAAGGGAGAGAGGAGTACCCTCCGTAGGTCCAACCATAGATTTGGCCATAACTACAGGTAACCACAAGAGCTAAATTTGACTGAGTTTAGAGTTGATTATTTAAATGAGTTTGGAGTTGATTATTTGATTGAGGTTGACTCAGTCAAAGAGCAGATTGCATAGAATTTTGAGAACTAAGTTTGACTGTGTCTAAGAGCTAAATTTGACTTAGTTTAGAGTTGATTATTTGACTAAGTTTGACTATGTTCGAAGAGAAGATTTGACTGAGTCTTTACAACATAATTTGGTCTTGGTTTGACTGAGTTAAGAGCATATTGGTTTGACTGAAGTTGACCAACTTCAAAGATCCGAACAAGATACTCTGTTTCCATCTTCACCTCTCAATAACATCTATAACATTGACAAGTTACGTTTGCCAAAATTGGTTTTAGTGCTGAATTTATACCCATACATTCAAAAGGTCCACTGTTGCATGCTGATATGTGCCCAGAATTCATGTTTTGGGGCTGTTATTGTGCCCAGAATGCTCTTTTGGCCTCCTTTCATGGAAAAAATGCCTGAAACTGCTCATTCCATTCTCAGAATTACTCATATTATTCCCATAACTACTTCACAATGATTTTTGGTAGGCTTGGGATTCCATGGCCTCATTCTCTGCATAATCTAAACATTATTCCTCAGGGTCCATGTCTATATTATGACCAAAATTTTAGGATAGACTAAACAATCTCTAGAAAACACCTTGTTGATTCAATATGCTTTTGTTATCTTTAGCCAAACTTTTGGAATGAAACTTAGGGGGGCATCAAACTTTAAAACATGTTCACCAAACTAATGTTGGTTCGCATTAGATGATCTGTTTAATTGGCAATAGTAAACTAAATGGGATGTGGAAAGGAATGATAACCATGCTGAGTTGAATTTGTATAAGTTTGTTTTTGCTTTTGCTAATTGCAGTATTGTTATCTGGCAGGAAAATTTGCAACAATGGCTAACAGACGAGAAAGGACGTGATCAATTTGTTATTCGTGCTAATACTGACACTGAAGTTTATTGGAATGATCCTAGACAACTCAAACCAAAACTAGTCTACCGTCGTGGAGTAAGTTCATCATGGCACATTGATGCATGATATGTTCTATGCAATACACTTCTTTATGAGTGTGTGATTACTGATGATACCACCAGTATTTTTCCTAACTGCTAAAGGTGCTGAAGTCAAAGATCTTTTCTATTGCAGTACTGAACTGAAAGCTTTGTCCAGTGGTCACCCCTTGGAACATATCTATCAACACTAGTGCACAGGCAGGGAGCAGCTATTTGGGGGGGGGGTACAACCTTTAACCGTCTGATGCAATTCGCACATCCATAGGTTTGTGTTTTTCCAAAAGCTACTTGTGAGTATTGAACATAGTATTTGTGAATTACTCCTCTGCTATTACATATTTAAGACTATATTAAAAGAACTGTAGTAGGTACAAAATTAGAAAATTAATTGACTTCTGTATTTTATACAGGTAAAATTGATAGATTTCTCTCCTGGTGAAAAATTCTTGGTTACTTACAGCAGCCACGAACCAAGTAATCCTCTAGACACATAGGTACTTGTTGAGCTATTGCATTATTTAAAATATGTTCTATTTTTATTAATTAGCAATTAAGTATGGGGAGCATATTCCAAAACACTAACAGGCTTTGGCAAAAGATCGTGCCACTGACTAACAAATTTTAGAGGTTGAAAAACTCAGCTTGTTGAAAAACTTAGTGAGGTTGGAAAGTAAGAGTTCTACTTATACTTGTCAAAAGCTATAAAACAAAATTTTGTAATGGCTTTTTTGGCTTTTTGGCTTATTGAGTTTTATATAGTGGCCCACTAATTTTTTTTGGGTTCACAAGTCAAAACTACCAGGCTGTGAATGACTCCGTGAGTACTTGTAAATCAAAGTTCGACTCTTGATTATTCCTGAGTAAAAAATGCTTCTGTGAATCGGACTTGCTGGAAGCATGTGTGACTAGCCATTGCATCAACTTGCCTGTATTAGGTCCTGAGATGTAATTGACTTGTGAGTTTGATTTAAATCCTTGAGTTCTGTAACATTGTCTTAAACAGTAATCATGTAAGTTGCATAGAGATTGATGCCAGAAAAATGGCAGAGACCAACCTACAGAGATATTTCTCCCTACAAAACGCTGAAAGCCATGTAGGGGAGAGGCAAGGTCTTGACTCTCCAAATCATGTGTAGACAGGCATATAGCCAACATACTATCTGTTATGCTAATGTATTTACAAGGAAGTTGCCTATCAATTACATCGACACCCAAATGTCTTCCTTTTTCACCAAATGACATCTCAGTATTTAATAACACAGCTTCCTATCGTTGTTTATTGCTAACCCACTCCATCATGTTATAGACTGTAGTTGCCTCATGTAATTTGAAATTGCAGATATGTTTCAATAAATCATAATTAGTGGAAGAACTTGGTCCCTTGGTGGACCTACCCATACACTACAAAGGGTCATCAATTTATTCAAACTTCAACTTTACTGTTGATCAAATGCCTACAGGCTAAAGTAAATAAGAAGCAGAACAAAAATTAGAAGTAGAATTAAGTAGTAACTAAGCAGTCTGTGTAAACCCAATTAAATGTTTACTGTACTCAATAGATTTATCTATTATTCACATTCTTATACTCAGTTTTCAGTCCCTAGTAGCCCCTACAATCCCATGCTTACAAAAACAAGGTTTGAATGAAAATTAGCACAGCTTAGAAGAGCATTATTACATCAGACCTAAAGCTGGCATTAAGGATCAGACATCATGCCATCTACACAATACTTGAATTTTAAAAGGATTTAAAATTTTAAATCCTTTTACAAGGCATGTCAACACTGCCCTTGAAATTAGTAGTCACAACTTAAGTATCAACCACAGTTGCTACTTTGTCAAATTCCTTCCAATGAAAGCCATGGGCCGAGATGACACAAATGAACCTCCAACTTGAGTTTAAGAAAAACAAATCTAACATGGCATGTCTGATTCAATACACTTTATTTAGAGAAGTGTGTGGGTGTGAGAGAAATTTTTTTGAAATTGCCATACATATTCACAATGGTTTGTCATTATAAGTTTATTCTATGACAAAATGGTGTGAGAAGACAGAAAGATGGAATAAAGAGGGATTATAGAAATCACCAACAAAGAACATGGAAGATACAAAGCATCCGAGGACCTAAGGGAAGAAGAAGAACAAGTTCCATTGGAACAAGATGAAGCAAAAGGAATTAACATTTTTTAATGAAACCTATATGGGTGAAATGTCATAGACGTTATGCATAATCCTTTATGGTACAATTTATCTTTACTTTATGCAAACCAAAGTAGTTACTATGGGTGAGTTCTCTTTGTTTTTTGTTACAGCATGGTAGCTTTTAGCACTTATATTACATTCTTGACTAACTTGGAATTCTCCAATTCTGAAAGGGTTCTAGCTCAATGGAAGAGCGCTTGCCTTACAAGCAGGAGGTTGGTGGTTCGATTCCTCCATGCCCTATTGATATTGCAATATTGGTATTTTTAATAAAATATATTTTATTATGATTTATTATGGCTATAGAGGGGGTTTCAAACCGTCTTTGTATGTTGCAAAGAGGGGGGTTCTAAACCGCCTTCATGTGTCACTACGAGGGGGGTTCTAAGCCACCTTCATAAGTCACTACGAGGGGGGTTTGAAATTTCCCTTGTATGTTACAACGAAGGGGGTTTAAAACCACCCTTGTAGGTACCTACGGAGGGGGTTTTAAACCGCTCCTATAGGCATCTACTAGGGGGGTTACAAACCACCCCTATATGCATCTACGAGGGGGGTTCCAAACCGTCCCTATAGGCCTCTACGAGGGGGGTTTCAAACTGCCTCTATAGGCCTCTACGAGGGGGTTTCAAAACCGCCCCTATAATCCTCTACGAGGGGGGTTCTAAACTTCCCCTATAGGCCTCTACAAGGGGGGTTCCAAACCGCCCCTATAGGACTATATGAGGGGGGTTCACAACCGCCCCTATAGGCCTCTACAAGGGGGGTTTGAAACCGCCCCTATAGTCCTCTATGAGGGGGGTTCCAAACCGCCCCTGTAGTTTTGTATGAGGGGGCTTATGAGGGGGGTTCACAACCGCCCTCGTAGGTCTCTATGAAGGGGGTTCAAAACCACCCCCGTAGGTATCTATGAATGGGTCTATGAGGGGGGTTTAAAACCGCCTCCGTAGACCTCTATGAGGGGGGGTCACAAACCGCCCCCAAAATTCACTTTTGGGGGCGGTTCCGATCTCGTCAAAAACTGCCCTTAAAGGGAAAAACTTTTAACATCGGTGCCTTTAGGGGCGATTTTGCCAAAACCGCCCCCAAAGCCAAACCCCCCCCCCCCCCCGTAGGTCACTTTTGGGGGCGGAAGACAACCCCCCCTAAAGGCCAAAAATGTAGTAGTGTCGGTGTAATCATAGAAACAAACGATCCAAGAGGATTCCACTATGCCAACCTTTGGGAAAATATCAACGCAGATCGACAGCACGCGACAGCTGAAGTTTTATATCAGTATTACGCTCAGCTGCGCTATGTGATCACCCATACATCCCGCATTTCAAAGCATGTAACGTTGAAGTATATACGTGTTATTGATTTTATGGCGGATATGCGATGTATCTTTATTTCACCCAAAGCGAGAATGAAGAAGCCAGAATGGTACGCGGGTAACTATCATATGTATGAGGAGGACATTGACATCCTCATGAAGGACTAGCCGGCCGACTTCTGGGTTGAAGTCATGGATGTGGAAACTGACTCAGACGAAGATGAACCCATCCCGTTATCATGCCCTATTGTCGAAGAAAAAGGAAAGAGGAAGGAACCTGAAACCCCGCAGAAGCCAAAGGCGCGAAACAAAATGAAAGCAACAAAGAGTCAATATGAGATAGTGCTGAACGAAGAAGACTTCGACATAATTGTGGAAAAGGTCTCAGAGCAGATGGGGGAGATAATGACAGAAAAAGATAAGAACGACAAGGTCATCCAGGATGACCTACAAAAGACTATGCTCGCACTGCAAGGTATTATGAAGAAAATGGACAATGTCCAAAAGAGCCTAACCTTGCCGCGCGAAGCAGGAGCTGAAGGGAGGTCGGTAGGAACCTCGCAGCAAACACCGCCGCAGCTAGTAATAATGTTTCCTTCTAAGACCAGGGTTGTTCATCTGGACCCATTGACCATAGCGTTACCAATGGAAGAATAGATCGTCCTGGACACAAAGGGTGTCGAGCGGGTAGAGCTCGACTTGGACAAAATCACTTTGCCAGGATTACAATTTTTGCACATGCAGATAGTGGAGGAGATGCATGAACGAACAGTAGATTCCATGAAGTCACAAGCGGAGCTGCACGCAGCAAACAGACAGCTCGAGGACTCTCGGTCATGCGCAGAAATGCAGCTACGTGATGAACAGGACCACCGGCAACAATTGGAGACTACCATACCTTCTGTTGCGTAAGATATTGAAGATCTAGAACTCCAGGATGATCTTGCGGACACAGTTCTGAGGATCAGACAAAAGGTGAGATCTTTGAAGATGGAGATGTAGGATAAGGACATCCTCTATGAGGTTGATCTTGCCACCTTGAAGGAAAAACTGAATACATAGACGCCATTAACTGAGCAGCAGTTAAGAGAGCAAGCAGTGAGTGTCGCCGCGTAGAGCATAACAAGTGAGATGGCTAAGTGCCAAGATCTCTTGGAGAAGGTTTCAAAGGAATTCACTACCCTTGAAGAGGATCAAGGGCTACTGCAGGTGAAGACCGCGATAAAAGAAAAGCAGACCGCACTAGAAAAGTTGGACGCAGAGCTCAAGGCTCTGCCACCCAGGGAGAGGCTGCCAAGATATAAGGAGATATCAGGCTTGAAGAAGGAAGTCCAGGCATTAAGAGAAAAAGAGACTGAGATGGATAATCAGTCATAGAAACTCCTGGAAGATGCCACAGCAGTGTCGCAGCGGATAGAAGACAAGCTGAAGGAACTGTGCGACAACCAGGAGCAGGTACAAGGACAAATTGGAGAAGAGATAACTCCAGCACTGCTTGAGACAGTAAAACAAGTTGAACAAGATACTAGAGAAGCAGTGGAACAGTTGTTCGGCACCTATAATGAGTTCGCGGCCAAATTAGCTCCACCGGTCGCGGAGCAAAGTCAGACGGCCGAAGCAGGAAGTGGCTCAGGGACGAGCCACATGTAAGTGTTAGGGGCATGTTGGGCCCAAGTTGGGGCAAATTTTTGGTAACACTTTTGATAAGCAGGAAAAGCTGAGTTAAGCGCAGCTCAGAAAAAGATATAATTTTGTCTAAGTGTTGAGGGTGCTGCGAAGTTGAGCGCAGCATCCAAGTTTTGACCATGCTACGAAGTTGTGCAAAGCATCCGAATTTTGGTAGTACCGCAAAGACCAACGCTGCAAGGAAGCAGTGTTGCGAAGCAGTCAGGCCACGTGGAGCCATCAAAGCGAAGTGCTGGACGAGGATCAGGTGCAGGTACCCGGATGGACCAGTAGTGGTCTAATTTTGGAAAGATACTCCAGGAGTGTCGAGCGGCGGGCACAAGCAATTCAGGAAGGCGGCTAATACACGAGTTTGTTAAGAAAAGGACAACTCAAGGAAAGCGATGGCTTGGTAGGCCTAGTGGGAGAGACCGTTAGAGATGAACGGTCCAGTGAAAGTGACATGTTGGCATGCGTGCGACAGGAAGGCCGATAGCGACAGAATGAAGACGTGGAGAACCGCCATGATGAAGCAGACACTACCAGATGCCAGCAAGCCGGTTCTGGGTTGTTGTTGTTGTTTTGTTATGGGTTCTGAGGTTCTCTCAGTGTTGTGGAATAGTTGAATAGTTGTATTGTAAAATCTCTTTTGAGTCGAGAAGATTGTAAAGGCTCTGCAGCTATGTGCGCAGAGACCTATCTGAGAGGAATGAGATTCTGCAGCTGAGTGCGCAGACTAAGAACGGTTGTCCCCATCCCCTTTAAAGATATATATTACCAACCGTTCTTGTGGACGTAGCTTCCCATCCAAGGGAGTGAACCACGTTAAATATTTTGTTGTGCGACTGTGTTTTATGAATGAATGCTTATCTTTGTTTTCTATAAATGAATGTCTAGATGTTTCCTTGCATGTTGTTATGAGAGAACTGTTGTATGCATTTGCCATCAGAAGAGGTATGGAGATGATATGTTAAGTTCTACATGAATAGATGAATGGTGAACATTTATCTTGTGTTTGAGAATAGTGAATCGGTTAATTGGTTAAGTGTTAAGAGATCACTTAAGTACTTCCTTATGCACAATAGAACAAGGTATAACAATTAGATTGTATCAATAGAATATGTTCAAATAGTAACCATACCAAGTGGATGAACGAATAGTAGATGGACAATCGGCTGAGTAGTTGAACGAGTGGATGAGTGATATTCAGTTCAACACCTTAAACGTTTTCGTGTGCTCCAAGTATAAAGTTAAACTGGATTGTTCGCAGTCTCAATAGAAGTCCCGTAGTAGAAGAACTTAGTGGTGCGAACTGCGGCGTCGCCCATCGCTGCGCAATCCCACCTCGCAGTGCATACCCCCTGTTGCGCTGCGCAGTACATCTGTCCAAGCAACTTGTCACTTACTGTGGAAACCTGATTCCGCAGTACCCCATAGATACACCTCAGGTGAGACCTCAACCTACTCACAGGTTGTTGCTGAAAGGGCTGGTGCGAAGGGTTTTTGTTAGTCAAAGGGAAACCACGAAGAACCTGGGTCTTATAGAAAACCTCTCGGTCATTTATAGCCAACAAACGTGCTTGAAACACGTTTCAGACCGTACAACGGTGTTCCACGTGCGGG
This sequence comes from Larix kaempferi, assembly GCA_027924585.1. Classification (NCBI taxonomy): domain Eukaryota; kingdom Viridiplantae; phylum Streptophyta; class Pinopsida; order Pinales; family Pinaceae; genus Larix; species Larix kaempferi. The sequence continues at coordinate 24,015,985 of BSBM01000632.1, read as the reverse complement.
AAACGCGTGTTGTATGGTCTGAAACACGTTTCGGGCGCGTATCACCCTTTGTACAGCATGTTTCAAAAACAAAAAAAACCCATACAGGCCCCAAAAAAAACCAAATCACTTATTCAGGGTTAAAATCACTTAAGTTAGGTTTGAAACAGTCGATTAGGGTTAGGTTAGCTTCTAGAACATTGTAGAAGTAATTTTTTTTTATAAATTAAAGAGTTCACTTCATTTTCTCTCCACACCGTACCGTTTTGGCTCTTAAGCAACTGGCGGCTACTTCAGGAAGGCATCGAGAAGGTGAGCATTGCTACACGTTGTGATCATTGTTTGTCATTTGATAAAGGATCTTAGATTCTTAACAATCCGCTAGCCGCTACAGCCAGTTCAATTTTTATACATTTTAACTTTTAATTTTTTTTGCTGTGTTTCATTTTGCAGGTAGTGTGGGTCAATCGATTTGCTATTACAGCTACAGCCATCAAATTTTTTTGTTTAGTGGCGTTTTGGGGCAGTAGCAATCACGTCTTGGTGTCTTATGGTGAGCATGAAGCATTTTTTAAGAGATTTGGTGAAGTTTCAATTGGTTTATGCTTCCTTCAATGAAGTTGAATCCTTCATAAAAATTTTAATGCTCATTACTAATTAATTTTCTCTTTTTTTTGGAGAAGTAATGGTTGCCAATCAAGAAGCTACTAGTACTTTTCCTCCAATTTCTAAGCCCAACAAGAGGGCTGACTATTACCCTTTATGGAGGCATGTTAAAAAAATTGCAAGAATTTCGGGTGGTGGTTCATGAGAATGGCGCTGCACTGTCTGCAATGGCTTGTATAAGGGATCTTACCCAATAGTGAGGGCACATTTTTTGTATGAAACAAGAAAAGGGGTTGATAGTTACATGAAAACAAGTGACCTAGGGGAAAGGAGGAAGTTTGAAAATGAACAAAAAGAGGTTGATAGGGTTAAAATAAGACATGATGAGCTTAATAATGCCACTTGTCAAGCTCCATCATCCATGGAGCCAAGGGTTGTGCAAGAAGAAAGGAAGAGGAAGGCAGCTCAAACAAAGGGGCAAGCATCAAAAATAAATAGCAGTTCTTCTCCTTCAATTCAAGAGAGCAGGATAGCTAAAATGGTGAATGTTCAAGGAAGGGAAGAAGCTAAAACAAGAGTGGCTAGAGCCATTTATGCTTGCGGTATCCCCTTCAATATATGGTTCGGTCTCCTTATTGGAAAGACATGGTCAGGGTAATTAACACTGCTCCAAAAGGGTTCAAAGGGCCCAACTATGAAAATGTACGAACTAATCTCCTAAAAAAGGAGAAGGAGCTTTTGGAGGATGTTTTATCACCTATTCGTGCTTCATGGGGTAGTTCTGGTGTTACCATTGTCTCTGATGGATGGACAGATACTAGGTGGAGACCACTAATAAATATTATTGCCACTTCACCAAAAGGAGCAATGTTCCTAAAGGCTGAAGACTGTTCAGGGGAGGTAAAGGATGCCCCTTTCATTGTTGGTGTTATAATGAAATCTATTGAGCAAATAGGGCCTAGTAAGGTGGTGTAAGTTATCACGGATAATGCGCCAGTATGAAAAGTTGCAGGTCTAATTGTTGAGAGAAATTATGATCACATTTTTTGGACACCATGCATTGTCCATGATCTAAATCTGATCTTAGAAGAAATGGACAACAAATTTCTATGGATAAAGGAGCTAAATGGGAAAGCAAGGGAGATAATTAAATTCATCACCAACCACCACCAGTCTCAAGCAATATTTCGAGAATTCTCCAGATTGGAGTTGTTGAAGGTTGTTAAGACACGATTTTCCTCCAACTTCATCATGTTGCGTCGCTTCATTGAGGTTAAGGAATCATTAGTTTCTATGGTGGTGAGTCAACTTTGGGCTGAGTGGAGGCAGGTAGATTCAGAGCGGGGAATTATGGTGCACAGATTGTGCCTTGATGAGGAGTTGTGGAGCAAGATAGATTTCTTGCTCAATTTCACAGGCCCCGCATTTGAGCTTCTCCGTAGTGCTTACACAAACCAACCTTTCTTGGGAGAGGTATATGATGGAATGTACACCATGGTTAAGAAAACTATGGAAATCATTTCACAAGAGAGTCCTCAGCTAGTATTTGTTGATGCTCAGTTTGTTGATTTAGTGCAGAAAATCATGCTTGAGAGGTGGAACAACTTCAACACTCCACTTCACACTTTAGCACATGCCTTGAACCCACAATTCTATGATGAGGACCTCATTGTTGCCAACAATGGGAAGAGGAAGGAACCACATAAGGATAGAGAGGTGTCCAATGGAGTGAAAAAATATCTTATGAGAATGTTTCCAGCGAATATACATAGGGAGGTGAAGGAAGAGTTTGCTAGTTTTGCTGTAGGATTGGATGATTATTCAGACATGTTATCATTGGATGAAAGAAGCACCATGAATCCAGTTAGGTGGTGGATTTTTCATGGAGGAAATGGTGTACATTTGCAGACCCTTTCCAATCGTATTCTTTCACAAGTGGCAAGCTCTTCATCGGCAAAAAGGAATTGGAGCACCTATGGTTTTATTCATTATGTGAAGCGCAATAGGTTGGGTTCACAAAAGGCCGAGGATCTTGTCTATGTGCACTCCAACCTTCGCCTTGCATCATGTAGAGGTCCAAAATATAGCTCTGGGCCTTTCAAAGATTGGGATGTGGAACCAGAAACTGTTGACTTGGACATTTCTCTTGTTGCACTGAATATTGTTGATGAACCTAGAAGTGGAGTTGGAGTTTCTTCCTCTAATCAACAGTCCACTGTTGAGCGTGCATCTTGTTCCATTTTTTAGGAAGACTATGATGATCAGGATGATTACTATTAGTATTAGTCTTTGACTCTTTCAGTCTTAAATTTTTGCCAACTTTTCTCATGTTTTAGTTATGTGTTGATTGTTCACATTTTGATATATGTAGCACTGTAGCCTCATATATAAAGGTTGATTTTGGATATTCCTATCTGCCATTTGGCAACCTGCATTATATAATAGAGATGGAGTGATGGACTTATTTGTGAAATGTGATGAGTAAAAATGTGATTTATCACTTCTAGTTGTCATTTATGTTTCACATTTAATTTTTTAATGTCCTTCCTAATTTTAAAATTTAAAATTTAAATTATATATATATATATATATCATGTTTCCTCGTTTCCTAAATTTTGGGGGCTCACGTTTCCAATGCATTTCCGTATTGAATACACATTTCCGTTTCCCCATATCATGCAACTTAGTCCCACGAACATATCTATGGTTATCCCCAACCGGTTTCATTCTTACACAAGGTTTTCTTTACACATTCGGCTCACACAAAAATCGTGATTTTCTCTTGTTTCTTCATGGTTGAGCTTTGCGTGTGTGTGAATGACTTGGATTATTGTTCAACAATGGGTTAGCGACCATGATGATCGAATTCCCAGGTGTGGAGTGGATTAAGGAACAAGCAAAACACAGGTCCATACCCTACCATACGGATTCGCAGGTTGCCCCATACTCCATCGAATTCATGGGTCTGGTTTTCTCAACCACCCTCTTACAGTTGCATTAATGTCAGCAGTGTTATCAGACTCGCTGAGTCTAGCGATTCTACACGATTCTGCTGCGAAACAAGTACTCGACAAAGACTCGGCAAGCAAACTCGCCACTCGCTAGACTCGGCCAAACTTGCCAGAGACTCACTAAACTCACCAGAGACTCACCAAACTCACCAGATACTCGCCATTCTTAAAGTAAAGGGATAGAAAATGAAAGATAAGGAGAATTCCACTTAGAAAATGAAAGATAACGAGAATGCCACTTTTACTTAAATTTTTAACATTACCATTAATTGTTTCAGGATGTTTGAGAGTGGTTCCAACCTCATGAGACTTCATATGCAAAAAGTAGAATTTTAGATCCCATTCAAAATTCAACAGACTTAACAGTATTAAGGGTTTTCATGATTGCAACGTTTCCATTGGATTCTATCATGTATGACGGTAGAAGATTGGCATTTAATCAAGCACATCAACCCCTCTATGTACCTCGATGTTGGTGGTGGTAATTGTTTAACTCCTTTGTCATGACCTGTACCTTCACTCAAGCAAAATTACTTATTAGGCACTCGAAGTTTTTTCTACCCTTTTTAAGGCTTGGATTAGGAGGTTTCATCAAAATTGTAGGGTGTCAACTAATGTCCTTGGACGGTCAACTTTGAGACTCGAGATAGAGGCAAGGGCTAGAGCCTAGAAGTGGGGGGAACATGGTGCTATTGACGAATAAGATGCTAATATAGACAATGGTTTTGATGATATGTAGTTATTTGTTGTAGCATGAAGTTTTGAAGTTTTCTGGACTCTAGAGGCGATTTAGAGCCTCTTTGTCTATGTATTTTGGGATAAATATGGATTGCACTCTATGCAATTTTAGTTACATGCACCCATAATTTCTATATAAATCTCCCGGGGATGATTTGAGTTGGATTGATTAGGAGACTAAGGATCCCTCTAGTCTATCCATTTTTTGAAATGGAAACACCCAATACACCTACATAACAAGTGTGTCTTTGGTCTAGCGATGTTGCCACTAGCTCCTCTAGGCCCTATTCTAGGCATTCTACTTCTCGTAGTCATGTATGAGACTTGAGATTGAGCTTGAATACATTGTCGATTTTGATTTTCTACCTAGGTTTTGAGTTATGTAGTTGAACTTGGTACTATATGTTAATTCGTTAAAGGAATCGTCTTTCGGTTCACTATTTTGCATATAAATATGGAGCGTCAAATCTTGTATTATCATATTTTATGAGATGATACAATGAATTTCTACATAGAATGTAGTTTTATAACTTATATGGATTAAAATATTAGTAGTATATTATTTTGTGCACAAAATTTACTATATTTTGAGTTTTTTTCTATTTGACGAGTATTTGCCGAGTCTTATCTGAGTCTTATCCAAGTCGCCGAGTCGGTCGAGTCCCAAGTTAGCCGAGTCTTGCCGAGTCTGAGTCTAACAACATTGAATGTCAACATGGGGAGTCAAATGGGTTCACAATTGAACATGTGGCAGCAAGGGTACCAATCCCATAACCCCCTCACCTCTCCCTAATGGATACACATGACCCCTTCTCATTGGTTGCCTCCTTAGCCAACTTCTTGGGCATTTCATTGCAATAATTAATAATTACATCATTTACAAATCTGCATGGCTTAACAGCCCATGGGTAATCAAACAGTCAAATACTTTCCTATGCAAATAAAACCTGAACATCCACTAGTGGGGCCTTGGCCTTGAGCTCCACACTAGGGAAAACACACACATAGCATGTATAAAATATTTACATTGAATCCAGTAAACCATAAGGGTCAAAATAGGGGTATTACAGCAGACAGTGGCTTTTTCCCTCTATCAAAGATTTTTTCCCACTATAAATGTTGTGTTCATCTTGGAATGTTATATTGATTACTGCCTAGTGGTTTTTAATCACATAATACATGAATAATTTAACAATTAATGAGGTTCTTTACTGTATGTTGTGATGAATGATGTTTGGTCTTAATTTGTTCATTATGTAAGGAACCTATAATGTTCGGATAGTTACTTTAATAGTTAATTCTTATGTTGTTCAGATTATTACAATAACAATTGAGGCAGTCTTAAGAGAGTTGCGGAGGACACTTGTCTACATCCATCTAAATGGCTATCATGCCTAGTTAGATTTAGATTCGAGTAGTCCATGAACTGATAGTGTTTAATGCATAGTGGTGATATAATGTTGAATTCTACTTGAAAGTAAATATGACTAATGTCTTGAGATTTGAAGGTCATTTGTGAATTAGTCACATAAACAACAATCTAGATTAAAATTTGACTTTTCATGTATCATAGTTTATATTTCATTTCATTTGCTTAATCACTACAGGTATATACCCTTCCAAATTGGTGTAACAAAAAATAATGGATAAAAAATAAATTAAAACTTGTAAATTAAGGCCCAGCAGTCTGATTCGCCAAGTCTGAGAGGGAATCCAATGCAGCAAAGTATTCCTACTGTCTTCCTTGCAGCGAAATCAGAGATGCATAAGGTTTTTTTCCCTGTCCTAAAGGCCCAAAATATGCCCTCCTTAACTCCAATATATTATGATCTTGTACTCTATTTTCCTCTGTTAGTTTCTAGACAGGCACATGACCTCCTCAATATCTTGGTCACAGTCGTCTAAGCATTTCCTTAACCCCTTCATTTCACCTTGCAGAAAACAACAATGGCAGCAATGGTACATGATGTCTCTATCCCTAGAATTCTCAAGGTATACCAACCAACCAATTCTTGTCTTCTTCCCCTCGAAGCTCACAAGTACTAAAATTCTCTCCCATGCTGAATAAGAATGGACATGTACCTCATTATCGATAAGGCTCATTTCCTTCTCCAATTATTAAACCCAACATGACAGGTATTAACCACTAGTAAAGCTTGGAAATATCACACAAGAGAATCAACTAGACAAATATGCAGGAGGTGATGTCCTTTGTCATTGCATCTTTAGAAAATTTATGCTCCTGTCCTCTGCATGGAGACAAGGTGACAAATTGCTAAGGAAGGCCCACCCCATTCAATGCTAACAAGTGAAGTCTCGAGGCTTGGGGTGACATGGTGGCATCAAAACCATCATTAAAATAGAGGGGGGGGTGCTCTCGATCCCCTACCATCCTTTTGTGGAAATCTCGAAAATCCATGTTGAGATAAATTCGGAAATTTCAGCTCATTTACTTAAGGTTTCCTGAATCTATATCATGAGAACTTTTGACCTAAAGACTAAATCTGAAATATAAATTATAGCATGATATATTTCAAATACATAAGGTAGCCCAAGAAAAAAAACAACAAAAACATGTGCTTCAAGGGAACTAGATTTCTAGCCCTAAGGGTACAATTCCCAACATATAACAGATTTGAAAATAACTTATATACATCAGATCGGTTACAGCCACAAATCTTCCCACTTAGCATCTGTTTACTTATCTAATCACTCAACAAAATCTACTCATTGTTATGATAAATCAGCATACATAACTAGCACTAGAAAGTATGAAATCACAATGACAACATAAGCTGAAAAGCAGATCTGCAAGTGCCAGTACACAAAGTTTGGACAACAAATTATACTACATATATACAACAACTGAAGTTATAAATACATAGTAAAAACTTATCACAAGCATATAAGATGTTCTTCAAGCTTATCACAAGCTAGGACTCTCCAATGCATTCAAAGTTTCAAATTTAGATAGGGCATCCACCATCAACAACAAACTCTAACCAGCAAATATGGCCTAGCAAGGCATCATCAACAGCACATAAGTACATACCAACAGCTTATCAAAAGATGGTACAGGATGACCTTCAAGCTTATCACAAACTATGACTCTCCAATGCATCCAAACCCTAGCTAGGGTATCCACCATCAATAGCCAACCCTAACCAGCAAATATGACCTAGCAAGGCATCACACCAAGCTATTCCTAGCCACTCCAAAGGCTCAACGATGAGCTAACATTAACACCAACAATTCCACCCTTGCTTTTTCTCCAAGATTGACTCACACAAGCTCTCCAAGTAAAGCGCCCCAAGTCTCTTCCAAGGTTGCTTGCCACAAACCCTAGGTCCTTCTCACACAAGGACATCAAACATAGCATTTAAGTCTTCTCTAGGTTTTTCCTCTCACAAACCCTAGCACCTTTCTTAATTCATCCTCTCACAAACACAAGTAAAAAGACTCTAGACAAGTTCATTCTCAAGATATAATGATCTAATGAAATTTTGCTACTATGTTCCTACAAATAAATACTCTCTCCTCCTCTTATATAAAATAGGTGAGAGAGGCCAACAATAAAAGTGGTGGGATAAGTCCACAAGCAACCTAGTATAATCCTCACGATATTGTCTCCAGGTGAAGTGTTCTCTCTCCAAAGTGTACACATGTCAAAAGATAACTCCTCAAGTGGTGCACTCTCCAAGCCTGAGCTCCAATTATCAAGGCTCCTAGATCTCCAATAAAATCATCCAATGCTACATCACTCCTTAACATATGTGTCTTGGGTCCACAGTCAATCTCAAACAATGCACCCTCAACCCAAGCATGTTTAAGTCAAGCATTCATCCTCCCAAAGCATTCCAAGTGGTCCCAATGCTCCCCAAGACAAGTGCCCTCCATCCTAGTTCCCAACACTCCTCTAAGGTAGATCCACCACCCATGCAAGCCACTATCTTCCTAGCGTGCGCACCATGTAGAAGATATCAATGCCACATAAGATAACCACCTCTTCAAGAAGTGCACCACATCTAGTACCAAGTCGAAGGTCAAGCAACCACCTATAGAAAGTTTCCCAAATGTCATCAACTAAAAAGTCATACAACTAAGGGGCTAGGGTTTCACCATGCACCCCACATCACATGAAAGCACCCTTGGCATGGTCTAAACACTTTCGGAACAACCCAAAATCTAACACCTTCATCACAAATACACCTTCAGGTAGGCATGTGCCTTTGTTATCCATGTGGTATGTCACTTTATTGATTTTGTGCTTGACATGGAGGAAAGAGACCACTCTATATTGTTTGGACATAGAAGTCACCCTTTGTGTGATCTTTGCCACTCTTGGTTCTTTGAGGGGTTTTCCTGAGAGTAGCAACCAAATGATGAGGGTTGAGTCTCCTATTATGAAATATCGGTCATGTCATGTTCGAGTAACACATTGATTCCTTGGAGTCTCACTAATCCCTAGTCCCCAAGCTATCTCTAACACCTAGTTTCCATCAATATATGTGTTCCACGTTCTACGCTCCTCCCTCTGACACATCACATTCCAAAAACTTGTGCAACATGGATTGGAACTCTAGACATGTAGATGGAAAAAATTCAAACATGTGTCTTAGGGTTTCAAAGAGACGAGGGTGGAATAGATATCAATGCCCATCAAGCTCATACCAATAATCATGGTGAAACCAGAATGAATATTTTGATGGTACTCAGCAAAAATCATGGAATCCCACAAGTGCATTAAGAAATAACAAGATGGGAAAAATGAATATTTTGGGCCAAGCTCTGGAGATTAACTATGCAAGTAACAAAAGTGGGAAGAGGAATATTATTCCCGATAATACGAATCACTCAAAGTTAACCTAGGGCTTTTATTTTTTATTTGTCTTGAACAAATTTACAATGAAGTTCTTCCAAGAGGGTTGAGTTTATCTTTTCTTGATATTTTACTTTTTAGCATCATGGCCAATTCTTTTGAAAATCAAACTTTTAAAGGTAGGACCTATTGTTTATCCAATGCAACCTTGTATTGTCTTAGATTTGTTTTTGAAGTCTCTCTCCACCTAGAGATGCCTCATTGTTTTTTCTAGATTTGTGCACCTCATCTAATTCATTAGTCATTCTTTAGTTTTGAGAGTTCAAACCATGTCATGTTTCTTCTTCCCTTTAGTTATTGTTAGGCCTAGAGGAATAACTCCAAATATGAGTAACTTGCACTAAACAAGAATCACTAATTTATATAGGATGTGGTGACTTTTGGTCTTCTAGTTCCAAAGGTCATTGTTCAATTTCTAAAATATTTACAAATTACAAGTGAAACCTACAAATTAGGTTTCCAACATTCCCCCCTAATCCAAAGGGGTGTTCGTGAGTCCAAGCATATTTCTAAACTTTTGAAGAGTTTCTCTTCCAAGCGCTTTGGTGAAGATGTTTACAATTTGTTCATTTGTGGAACAATGTCTCAAATGAATTGTCTTGGCATCTACATGATATTGAATCATATCGTACTTTGTGTTGATGTGCTTTGTTCGATCATGGAATCTAGGATCCTTGGCTAACTTGATTGCAAAAGTATTATCAATCAGTAGAGGAGTGGAATTCACATGTTTCTCTTGCAAATCTTGAAGTGTTTTCCTAAGCCACACAATCTCCTTTGTTGCTTCCACCGTAACCACATATTTTGTCTTTGTTGTGAAATCTGTTGGAATCTATGTTGCACGAGTTTCCGGAACGCGGGAACGTTGGGAAATCAGGTACAAGTGTCCGATACGGCTGGAAGTTTCCCCTAAATTTGCAGGAAACGGCGGGCTAGGAGCGCCAATAATATATGTTAAAAAAATATTAAAAAATCATATAATTAAAAAAAATTAAACTTCTATTGTATGATCTAAATCTTCTATTTAAGGATAGTCATTAGGAATGATCTAAAATAAAATTTGTAAAATTAAATTAATAATTTTAATTTACCAATGTTAGTATTGATGTAAAAAAATTTAAAAAATTAATTGTAATAATTACATGTAATTGATAAAAAAAATTAAAATGAAAATTATAAATAATAAATTAATTAATAATTTCAAAAATAAGCTACTTTCAAAACTTTTAACTAATTTAATAACTTATAATTTAAATACAATATGTGATTGATAAAAAAAATTAAAATTATAACTAATAAATAAATTTCAAAAAATTAAATAAACAAACTTAAAATTTCAATATTCAAAACTAATTAGTAATTTAATATTAATAACTTAAAATTTATAAATTAAAAATTTAATAAATTGAAATTAAAAAATAAATATTAAAACTTTAAAATATATAATTTTTAAAACAATAAAATTTAAAATCATAAATATTAATAATAATAATAAACAATAACATTTAATAATTAATAATTAAAACAATTTATAATTTAAAAAAAAAACATTTAACAAAAAAATTTAAAACTTTATAAAATACTATTATAATTTTTAAAATCTTACCTTGCAACCTTCAGGCCTGCTGAGCCACCAACATCGTCAAGCAGAACACTGTCGTCGTTACCTGACTATTAATTTTTCGATAATTTCATTCCATTATCATAAGAATCTCTAAGAGAATAACATGTACAACATATCTCTACAGCATATAAATCATAGACACAAGCAATCACACAAGAGACATAGAGTTTCACTGGGGAAAACCAAGAAGGTGAAAAACCCCGCAACTTCCTCAGAGATAAGGTAAGCCACAAACCAAGATCACAATGATCAAACCCAATAAGATGTCTTTGGCCGATGCTCCTCTTCCTCCACTAGTGCGCCACTTTCTCTCTTAGCTATGTGAGCTTGAGAAGTGAGTGAATGATCTAAATGAGAGACACAACCTCTCTATTTATACACTGACTTGACTTGCCAATAATCCACTGGGGACGACTTGCTAATCAAGCCTAATAACCCAACCACATGTGCTAACCAGGGCCGACCCCACACTGGTGGTCTAATAACCCATCAATACAAATGACGACACTTGTCGATGCACATGACAACACTTACAAATACAAATGACGACACTTCCATTCAGAGGAATAATACATCTCTGTGGGATATACAATAAAGTACAAATGTAATACATCGAAGAATATCTTCCGAAGTTATAAATACATAAAGACTCCCTCTTAACTAGGAAGGTATTCTTTCGTCACAGATCATCAATACATATTAGCGCAAGTCTTCAATTCTGGAGTTGGATCATCATCACTGGATCACGGAGCATCATCATCATCATGGCTGTTGTACTCGACATCTCGATCATTGGACTATCTCTGAAATCTGTACGTCATAGGAAGTTCTACAGAGCCAACCCTTTTTCATGCTGGATGTAGGCCCACCACTTGTAGGTCTTCATCATCACTGCCATACTGTGGAATCCTCAGGACTTATTACGTGAGTCAACAAAACCTTGAAAGAGCATCCCAAGACTGATTACGAGCACACAGCTCAACCTATCGGATATCCTAGGATATTTTACATGCCACTGCACAACCTGTCCACGGCCACAGAGTATCATCCTGATACTCATGATCATACTGATCATAACATTGTTCACGAAGCACAACCCAGATGCACATCACACAGCACTTACATTCACCGGCATGGGAAGACACACTTCAACCATCCGTGAAAGGCTCAGCACTTATATCTACGCCATGGGAAGACACACTTCAACCATACGAGAATGGCACAACACTTATATCGCAACCATAGGAGAACACATCTACAACCATGCTTGAATGGCCCGGCACTTATATCACAGCCATGGGAGAACACATCTACAACCATGCTCGAATGGCCCCAACACTTATATCGCAGCCATGGGAGAACACATCTACAACCATGCTCGAATGGTCCCAACCCTTACATCTACACCATGGGAGAACACATCTACCACAATGTGAGAATGGCTCCGGCAATTACATCACGACCATGGGATAACACATCTTCCACCATGTCGGAAAATCCCAGCAATTACATCGCGACCATGGGAGAACACATCTACAACCATGTCCAAAAATCTCATGTGCATCTGTGTCTTCGGAACTCATCACACATAATCCAACTGTTTATGTAATGTATCCACCTGATACATATCATCTCATGTGATCATCCTGATCATCATCATAGCATCGTCCTGATGCATATCATCCAGAGTATCATCCTGATACTCATCACACATGATCATCCTGATCATCGTCACTGCATTGTCCTGATGCATGTCATCTGGAGCAACATCCTGAAGCTCGTCATCCATGATCATCCTGATCATACAATGCATCCACCTAATGCATACCAAGTATCTACCTGATACATATCATCATACATGATCCACCTGATTATATAATGTATCTACCTGATACATACACAAATACATGATCCACCTAATCATATAATGTATCCACCTGATACATACACAAATACATGATCCACCTGATCATACAGAGCAGTAACTAGAGAATCATCTTGATGCTCATCACACAGCACTCACAGCCATGGGAAGGATCCTCCTCTCACCATGCTTGGAATGGCTCCTGCAAATGTGTCCCATCACTTCTTCCTCGAAGTATCTTCAATCTGAAGAACACGAAGCCTCCCTCTAAAGTACTCAAACTTCACTCTGGCTACTAGTTTCATCAACACATCTACAACCTGCTCATCCGTCGCAACATACAGGAGCTTCACTGCTCCTCTCTGCACTATATCCCTAATATAGTAATATTTGATCTCAATGTGCTTCGATCTGTCATGGAACATTGGGTTCTCAGACAGCTTCACACAACTATGGTTGTCACAATAGATACCAGTAGCATCCAATGGGGGATCAAATAACTCAGACAGTAGCTTCCTCGGCCATACTGCCTCACAACTAGCTGAACAAGCTGCAACATACTCTACTTCGGCTGTATTCAGTGCTACACAGGACTGCTTCCTGCTGAACCAAGAGATCACACCTGATCCCATACTGAAGTAGCACCCCGAAGTGCTCTTACTATCTGCAGCACTGCCTGCCCAATCTGAATCAACATAACCCTCTAGGTTAAACTTTTGATTCACATCATACTTGAGCCCATAATCAACCGTACCCTTCAGGTACCTCAGAATATGATTTACAGCAACCATGTGAACACTTCTCAGATCCGTCAAGAACTAGCTCAATGTGTTCATAGCAAAGCAAATATCTGGTCTTGTGTTCGTTAGGTACATCAAGGACCCAATCATCTGACGATACACCGTGACATCAATCGGCTCTGATGAAGCATCACACAGAAGCTTCAAGTTCGATGCCATAGGTGTGGCCATGGCCTTGCAGTCCATCATCCCGAACCTCTTCATGATCTATACTACATACTTCCCTTCTCCAAGGAAGATCCCATCTGCACTCTTCCACACCTCCATGCCTAGAAAACAGTGCATCATCCCCAAGTCCTTCATCTTGAACTCGACTGCAAGCTTCCTCTTGGTGTTGGAAATCAACCCATCCTCTCCTGTAACAAACAGGTCATCCACATATAGGAGTAGTATCACAGGATTGCCTTCCTCAACCTTGTAGTAGAGGTTGGAATCTGCTTTACTCTAGGTAAAGCCCAAACTGGATAGAAAACTGTCCATCCTACCATACCAAGTCCCAGGAGCTTGCTTTAATCCATACAAGTCTTTCTTCAATCTGCACACATATGACTCCCTGTCATGTGTCTCAAAACTGAGTGGCTGCTCCACATACACTTCCTCTTCGACTACACCATTCAAGAAAGTTGTCTTGACATTCATCTGGTGTATCTTCCATTTCATCACTACAGCCAGAGCAAGCACTTTTCTGATGGAAGTTTATCTGGCTACAGGAGCAAAAGTTTCTTCATAATCTATCCCCTCTTTCTGGGAGAAGCCACGAGCTATAAACCTTTCCTTGTATTTCTCTCTACTACCATCTGCAACATGCTTGATCTTATAGATCCATTTGGAAGTCACCACTGACTTCCCTTTAGGTCTTGGGACCACATCCCAAAAATCATTCTTCATGATCGATTGGTATTCCTCGACCATGGAATCCTTCCATTCTTTCTTTTCCGCTGCCTCTTCATAACTGGAAGGTTCTTTGTTCATAATGTCACAGAGCAAGGTCACATAGCTAGTGTGTTACCTTGTCCTTTTCCTTTCTTTGTGTTCCTCTTCTGGAATACCATATCTTTCTGCATCTTGGATGAGCTCTATAGCCCATGCAAGTTTCCTCTTGTGATATTTCTTCTCACGGGATGGATCTATAGGTTCTTTTGGATCTTCAATTTCATGGGTTGCTTCTAGAATTGATTCATTCATAGTGCTATCTTGAAATCTGGTTTCCTTTGGTTCTTCATGGTCATCAATGAGTGTCTTCCTTGATTTGATGTATGCTAAGTCTTCATCAAATGTTACATCCCTGCTGATGTCAATCTTCTTGAACCCTGGAAAGTATATTCTGTAAGCCTTCGAGCTTTCACTATAACCCACAAAGATACCCTTTTTTCTTGAAGGATCTAGCTTAGTCATCTTTTCCTTTGGAATATGTGTATATATTGGACAACCAAATATTCTGAGATGGCTGACTTCAGGTTTCTTACCAGAGAAGACCTCTTCTGGTGTCTTGTTGTCCAATATATTGTGAGGTGTTATGTTCTGCACATATACAGCTATCCTAGGTGCTTCTTCCCATAGATGCATAGGAAGATCTTGGTCATGAAGCATTGCCCGTGCTACTTCCATGATAGTTCTATTCTTCCTTTCTGCAACTCCATTTTGTTGTGGATTGTAAGGAGCATTCAAATCCCTCTTAATCCCTGAATCACTGCATAGCTTCTTAAAATCACCTGAAGTGAATTCTTTGCCATTGTCAGATCTGAATGTCTTGATATTCTTGTCAGTTTGATTTTCCATCAAGGCTTTAAATTCCTTGAACTTATCAAACACTTCATCTTTGTTCTTCAAGAAGTAAACCCAATTCTTCATAGAGAAATCATCAATGAAAGAGACATAGTATACATACCCACTCAGAGAACTTGATGACATTGGACCACATACATCGGAGTGGATAATATCCAAGATTCCTTTTGCTTTGCTTTCACTGCTTGGAAATGCCTTCTTTGTATTCTTACCTTGTGCACATCCTTTGCAAACACCTTCATTCTTTGGCTGGATTTCAGGAAGATCTTCTACATCTTTGCTTGCAATTGGTAGTGCTCTATAGTGCATGTGTGCAAGCCTTCTATGCCAAAGTTCACTTGGCTCCATGGACTCATGTACCATGGCATGTTTAGGTTGTCCTTTCAATTTGTACAATCCTCCCTCTTGCTCTCCAATCACTACTGCATCATCTATGGTCTTACACTTTGGCCACATGAATACTTGGCCATCCACAAATGCAACTCTAATTCCTTTTGCATCCAAGCATGATATGGAGAAAAGATTCTTCTTGAGTCCAGGTACATATAGAACATCTTTCATTTTCAAAACTTCCCAGAGTCTAGCATGTAGGAGGCTTCACCACCTCCTTTGATAGGATATTGATAGTCATCCCCAAGTTTCACCTTATGGGGTAACTCATGTTCAGATAAATTTGCAAAATATTCTTTAAACCCAATCATGTGTTTAAAAGCCCCACTATCCATAAGCCAAACATTACATCCATGAGAGATAGTACCTATGAGTGCAAAGATTAGAACATATTCATCTTCACTAGATGAGTCATCACTTTCTGCTCTAGCCTTCTTCTTGGGAGGTTCATCATCCTCAGCAGCATGAGCATGATATTTTCTTTTATTTCCCTTCTTCTTCTTCTTGAAGTTGTTGTTGTTGTCCTTCTTATTCTTTGGACAATCTGAGGCAAAGTGTCCCTTCTCATTGCATGTAAAACATCTTAGATGTTTCCTATTTTTATAGTGGTGAGAAGGTTTCTTGGGATGAGAATGCTCCGTCTTGAACTTTCCATTCTTGGTGTGTACTGTGAGAGTTTGATCTTCATTTCCCATCTTTTCTTCTCGAGCCACAAGCCTAGCCTCTTCTTGAGAACACTCCTCCCATAGTCTACTGAAGGCAACCAATTTTATTCTTGCACAGATTCCTTGGATGAAGGAGTCCCATGACCTAGGTAGGCCATTCAAGGTAGTCATTACAATTTCACCATTCTCCACTACTTCATCCACAGCTTCAAGTTGTTCCTTGATTTGAGAGACTTTAGAAAAGTAGGATTGAATGGTCTCTCCATTCTGAAGCTTCACCCCTTTCAATTGGTTCCACAAAGTCATCTTCCGATTTATGTTCTTTTCTTCAAACAACTTGGTCAAGGAGTCAAACATCTCCTTAGGTGTCTTTAGGGAAGACACATGGGGTATGAGATGGTCCTTTATAGAATCAGTAATGATTCTCTTAGCCTTGACCAGGTTCTTCTTGTGTAAGGTCTTAGCCTCTTCTTCTTCTGGAACTGGAACCTCTTCCTTTGTGTAGTTGTCCAACTCATTCTCTTCTAGGATTAACCCAATCTTATACTTCCATGCTCGGAAGTTATCATCCCCTTCAAGCTTATCCTCAATCTTGGTGTGGTGAGATATATTAAAGAGTACTTCAAATGGAAATAGAAAAGATTTAGGTCTTAGCACTTGATTTGCTGAAAACTGGATCTGGAGCTGGATTAGGGTTTGTCAGAGAAACCCTAAAAATTAAAAATGTGAATTTCAATATTCTGACAGGATAGAAAGATGCGCCTTGATGAGTTGATCAGCCTGGTATACTCAGAAATTGAAAACTGCAAAGTTTCACCCTTCAGAAATGCTTTTCAATCTCCCGGATTCACTATGGAGGACCCTGAATTAGGGTTTGAGTTTCCCGGAGCTTCACCCAACCAAAAAGTTCGATCCAAAGCTCTAAACTTCAATTTTTCCAAAGAGCTTTCATCTATGTCCTCAAATTTCATAAATTCCTAGTTTTGTGGAAACCCTAATTTTTAGGGTCAAAACTAAAAATGCTCAGAATTAAATTATGTCTCGACAGAAAGATGCACCCTTCCAAGGAGATTCAATATAGCCTTCTTCCTTTGATGATCTGTGAAGAGAAACCCAAATATTAAGAAGTCCTAGCTTCCACAGCTGCACAGTGCCTTCTTCTTAAGTCAACTCTGATACCATGTTGATTTTTCGATAATTTCATTCCATTTTCATAAGGATCTCTAAGAGAATAACATTTACAACATATCAATCATAGACACAAAAGAAATCACACAAGAGACATAGAGTTTCACCGGGGAAAACCAAGAAGGTGAAAAACCCTGCAACTTCCTCAGAGATAAGATAAGCCACAAACCAAGATCACAATGATCAAACCCAATAAGATGTCTCTAGCCGATGCTCCTCCTCCTCCACTAGTGCGCCACTTTCTCTCTTAGCTATGCGAGCTTGAGAAGTGAGTGAATGATCTAAATGAGAGACACAACCTCTCTATTTATACACTGACTTGGCCTGCCAATAATCCACTGGGGCCGACTTGCTAATCAAGCCAATAACCCAACCACATGTGCTAACCAGGGCCGAACCCACACTAGTGGTCTAATAACCCATCAATACAAATGGCGGCACTGTTAGGATATTCCTATACTCCATCCTAGTCCCACCAGTATTTTGATCATTTACATTTTCAGTCATGCATGCACTTTTAGGGTTTGCATGCATCATTTAGGGTTTGTATGCATTTGCATGCATTCCATTCATCAGTCCCAGCACCTATCCCTCAGTTAGCTAGCCCCCGAAGCTTCCTTCCACTCAGTTTCAGCCCTCTTAGCATGTCTAGCGCCCTCCTTTCACCTACTGCATGAGAAGGGCACCTTTCTCACCTACCAGTCCAGTTTACTTCAGTTAGCCACCAGTCTTTCCTTGATTTGAGGCCAGACTGACTCCTCACTGTTGTCATCACTCCGATTGACCTCCGATGATACATGACTACCTGTTCTGACTTCAATTAGCTCCTCATGCGCGCTCCACTGAGCCTCCTTCATTCAATTAGTGTCTCCATGTTCCAGTTACATTCAGTTACACCTACCACACTCAGTTAGACTCAGTTTGACTGACAATTGACAGTTACTTGTGCATTGATGACTCCACCGATGATGAGATAGACTACTAGTTGTGCTCCAATGACACTCCAGTGATCTTTTGATCATTCCATGAAGGCTAATTTGAATTGCCACCTTGGCATTCGAATCCTCATGCATTGCACTATTTATTTGTCCATATTGTGATTAATTAATTAATGTGTGTGAAGTATTTTTGCTTCTATCCGAGTTCTACTGTATTATTATTCTATTGCTCATTATACTGCATTGACCACTCTTCTTCTATTTTCTTGCTTAATCAATTACTTTCTTGTGAGGTATACATCATCTCTTAGATCTGTTGTGAGGATTTTCACATGGTATCAGAGCATGTTGAGAGTATTGTTTATCTCCATTCCTGAGAATTTTTTGGAGGTTATTATCAAGATTTCGAGTGCAACAGTTTCTGCATTTTTGCAGCAGTAGCAGTTGCAGATATTCTCTATTGTTTTTGCAGGTCTTCTACAGCTTCAATGAATTCATAAGAAATCCCTCTTCTTTCTCCATTCAACTATGATGAATGGAAACCAAAAATGATAGCATATTTGAAGAGCCATGATCTCTTTGATTGTTATTTTGAAAGAGACTTCGAATCCTCTGAAGAGAATATTGACTAATTGAATAAAGGTGACATGGCCTTTGGAAGAATGATGTCTGCTTTTCCTAAACACATGTTATACCAAATCATTGATGATGTTGAAACTCCAAAAGAGCTATGGGCCCATCTAGATGAAAGATTCGGCAAACAGAATGAAGGATTTGGTCCAAACCCCTTCAAGAGCAAGCAAAGTGATGCATTCGCCCTCCTTGATGATCTCATTGATCATGAACCAGTATCAAACACATCTCATATTGAAGTTGTCCACAAAGAACTTGCAGATTCTACACTCATGCTCCAAATTTCTTCTCTTTCTGTGCCAACCCACACTCTAGATATTGCAGAAGTTCCTAAATCCTCTCTTGCACCAGAGTCTGTTGGTTTGCATCATGATCACATGATTATTTTGGAGGTAAAATCAGTTGTTGGAGGTAATGCATTCGCTCTCCTCAAGCAATCACCTCTTATTTACTACTATATGATCATTATTCCATGCTTTCAGAAGGTTATTGAAGAATATGGCCATTGCCATTTGCTTGGGATAATTTCTCATGCACATCATGGTTTTGATCTCACCCCTGCTGGTTCAAAGGAGATCTCAAGAAACCATGGCCATCCGCTTGGGATAATTTCTCATGCATCTACTGGTTTTGATCTCACCTCTTATGGTTCAAAGGAGATCTCAAGAAACCATGATTCAAGCCTTGGATCTGATTTGGATTCCAAGCAATCACCTCTCATTTACTACTGTAAGATTATTCTTTCATGTTCTCAGAAGTTTATTGAAGATAATGGCCATTGCCATTCGCTTGAGAAAATTTCTCATGCACTTACTGGTTTAGATCTCACCTCAAATGGTTCAAAGGAGATCTTAAGCAACCATGATTCAAGTCTTGGATCTGATTTGGATTCCAAACAATCTTTATTATTTGATGGTTCTTTTTGGAATAATCTCACCCATGATGGTTCGAAGGAGAAGACAAAATACTATCTGCACATTCATAGATTTGATCCTACCTCAGCTGATTCAAATCACAGGTTCAAGGATCATCCTCATACTTTTGGATTTGTTCTCATCACATTTGATCTGAAGAGCAAGTACAAGAACATGCTTTTGGAGCATGATCCACTTCTTCCCAAGAAGAAGATACCTCCAGACATATGACCAAGCATCACACTTGCTTGAGTTTGGAGCATTTATTTTTTGTGTGTGCCTTACAATCTATTTTGAGGGGGGGGGTATTTTTCCCATGAAATTTTCCCCACTTCCTTGGGTTATTGACTGTTATTATTCATTGTATTGGGTGACCTTTGGTCTTAGTTACCAGGGCCCAGGATGGATTAAGGGGGGGTGTTAGGATATTCCTATACTCCATCCTAGTCCCACCAGTATTTTGATCATTTACATTTTCAGTCATGCATGCACTTTTAGGGTTTGCATGCATCATTTAGGGTTTTCATGCATTCCAGTCATCAGTCCCAGCACCTATCCCTCAGTTAGATAGCCCCTGGAACTTCCTTCCACTTATTTTCATCCCTCCTAGCCTGTCATGCGCCCTCCTTTCACCTACTGCATGAGCAGGGCGCCTTTCTCACCTACCAGTCCAGTTTGCTTCAGTTAGCCACCAGTCTTTCCTTGATTTGAGGCCAAACTGACTCCTCACTGTTGTTATCACTTCTATTGACCTCCAATGAGACATGACTACCTGTTCTGACTCCAGTCATCTCCTCATGCGCCCTCCACTGAGCCTCCTTCATTCAGTTAGTGTCTCCATGTTCCAGTTACATTCAGTTACACCTACCACACTCAGTTAGACTCAGTTTGACTGACAGTTGACAGTTACTTTTGCATTGATGACTCCACCGATGATGAGATAGACTACTAGTTGTGCTCCGATGACACTCCAGTGATCATTTGATCACTCCATGAAGGATAATTCGAATTGCCACCTTGGCATTCGAATCCTCATGCAATGTACTATTTATTTGTCCATATTGTGATTAATTAATTAGTGTGTGGGAAGTATTTTTGCTTCTGTTGATGTATATGTAACTTCGGAATGTATTTCATATATGTATGTTGTATGTACTCCTATAGATATGGTATTATTACTCTATACGGAAGTGTCGTCATTTATATTGTAAATGTCGTAACTTATACTTGATGGGTTATTAGACCACCTTGTTGGGGTCGGCCCTGTATAAGTCATGTGGGTCAAAGGGTTATTAAACCACCTTATTGGGGATCGTCCATGTGGGTCGAAGGGTTATTAGACCACCCTGCTGGGGGTCGGCCCAGTCAGCATTATGTTATGTGGTTAAGTTCGAGCCTACATGATTTATGTAAAAGGCAAGTCAAGTCAAGTATAAATAGAGTGCGGGAGGCACTCTATTTGATCACTCACTTCTCACTCATGCACTCAAGGAGGAGTGGCACACTTATGGAGGAGGAGGATATGCTGCTAGGATATGTCTATCTCTTATGTTTGGGTTGTATCATTGCTCTATCTATCTCTGAGGAAGTTATTGGGGTTTTTCACCTTTATGGTTTTCCCCAAGTAAATCTTTGTGTCTCTTGTGTGCTTGCATTATTGTCTCCATGATTGATATGTTGTAGATATGTTATACATGTTGTTCTCTCAGTTAAGATCCTAGATCAGATTGAAGTAAATTCTGAAAATTTAACAACTTCTATCTGAGTTCTACTGTATTATTATTATGTTGCTCATTATACTGCATTGACCACTCTTCTTCTATTTTCTTGCTTAATCAATTACTTTCTTGTGAGGTATACATCATCTCTTAGATCTGCTGTGAGGATTTTCA
This sequence comes from Larix kaempferi, assembly GCA_027924585.1. Taxonomy (NCBI): domain Eukaryota; kingdom Viridiplantae; phylum Streptophyta; class Pinopsida; order Pinales; family Pinaceae; genus Larix; species Larix kaempferi. The sequence goes on along the minus strand of BSBM01000632.1, from coordinate 23,994,079 downwards.
CAGACACTTGTCGATGCACATGATGACACTTAAAAATACAAATGATGACACTTCCGATCAAAGGAATAATACATCTCTGTGGGATATACAATAAAGTACAAATGTAATACATAGAACAATATATTCTAAAGTTACAAATACATCAACATTGACCAGCAGGAAGCCGCAGTCGAGTCGCCAACACCATCACCGTTACCAGATCGGCAGGAAGCCGCAGTCAAGCCGCCAACACCGTTGTCGTCACCCAATATCTGCAAATGCCACCAATGAAGCCGCGCCACCAACAGCTCGACTCTACCTCTGTGCAGCTTGGTCGAACAAGCTCTGCCTCTACGTGATCAAGCTCTGTGAACCAGTTCGGCCTCGGGGTGTGAACTCGCAACTCACAACTCGAAGGGCCTCAAGATGTCAAGAGCTCGCAGCCTCTACACAACTATCGGCGAGGGGGGCAAAGGAAGGGAAAACTCAACACTGCGAATAGTAACACTCTCAAAGTCTCAAACACGGTTAACGTCGGGCCATGTGTTAGTTCCCACGTGTTAGAATCCAATTTGTAACACAGTGAACACCCACGATTTAGCTCCCACAAATCGTGATTAACAATTTGGCGGGAGAGATTACAAATTGGCAGGAGAAATTAACGTCGGGCTACATCTTTGGTCAACGAGAAACGTGTGGGAGTTCCGAGGAACATGTGGTAGCAGTTGTAAGCTCCCAACTGGCGGAATGCCAAAAAACAGGTTCCCACGTTCACGAATTTTTAAGCTGGACGTTCTCGGAAAGTTCCAAAGCTCCCTGAACTGTTCCGGCTGATTTTGGAACATTTCGTTCCCATTCCTAAGCTCGCTAGAACGTGGGAACTTCTGGAACGAGTTCCCTGAACTCCGGGAGTGGTTCCCGTGCAACAAAAGCTCGAATAGACTATTTGTGTGATTTCCAAGAGATAGTTGTTGACCCAAGACTCATGAGGTAGCCTGAAGTATATAGTATATACTCCATTCTGTTTGTTGCCATCAACGTTTGAATCAAAATATCCAAATTAATTTGAATTCATCCACCTTAGAATATTCAAGTACAAAATCTTGAGTCCCCTTGAAGTATTTTAAAACACTTTTTGCAACAAACCAATTTCCTTCACAAGGGTTTTGCATGAACCTAGAAATGATCCCAACAGCAAATGAAATATTTGGTCTGGTGGTGGTAAGGCAGATAAGACTCCCCACAAGTTGCTTGTACTTCGTTGCATCCTCAAATTCATTCCCTTCTTTTGATGTAAGCTTCAAGTTCTATTCCATTGGACTAGAGAGAGGATTACACTCAATCATGCCAAACTTGTTCAACAATTCTCCAATGTACTTATTCTAGGAGATGAATATGTACTATGGTTCTAAGTTACTTCAATTCCCTAGTAGTGAAGATGTCCCAAATTTGTCATCTCGAAGCCTTTCTTCAATTCTTTATTTATGGATGCAATGTAGCTTTCATTATTCCCTATCATCAACATATCATCTACATACACCACAAGATATACAACATATCTTCCAATTTTCTTTAAAAAGATGCTCAGTTAGCGTTGTATACCATGCGTGAGGTGCTTGTTCTAGGCCATACAATGACTTGATGAGTTTGCATACTGTTACCACACAACTTGTAGTTGCCCCTAATGGTATCCCATCCGGGATGGTAGAGGAGATGGACAACTAAAGAGGTGACCCAAGAGATGCCACGGTTACCAATGCAAGCTGGGAGTCACGACAACCGAGGCACTCTTCGCTTTAGATCTAGATAGGATAAGATCAAGGAGGAGACCCTATAGCTAATTGACAAAAGACTAGCCAAAACAACGGTTCCTAGGGAAATGTGAAAGTTGAGTTACGAAAACCAATGCAAGCTTAGGTGGACCCCAAGGGTTTAAGTATGTGGCTGAAGAGGCTTAAGGAGTGACAAGTGTTTCAACCAATGTATGATTTGGGTCACCTAGGGGGAATAAAATGATATATATAGTACCATGAAATGCACAAGTGGGACCCACTTCCTTAAAATCGGGAAAATGGTCCAAGATGGGTCCACTTGGTCAAAATTAATGGGAGATGGTACTATAGGGGCTCTATGACATGGATCTATGGATTGACCAAGAATTGAGAGCACCCATGTGCGGGATCTATGAAAAGACACAATCCCCAAGGAGTGCGAATTTCCCCAAGGAAGACTAGTGCCTTAGATCAAGGGCCAAATGGAGTCAAATGTCCACCAAAACGTATATCGGGGTACTCAAGGTGCAATACAAGGTGGGTTTTGAAAATCAAAGGCATTCAATGGCTAGATCTCAGTAGATCTGAGATTCAAAATGCATCACCAAGTGACCCAAGTGGGGCACAACCCTCAAAATGAGGAATGGGGCCCACATGGTGAAAATCAACAAGGTGAAGCACTAGGGGTAGGTTATCAAGGTATATCTATGCAAATAAAGTGGGATCTCACCTACCCATGTGTTGGAACTAGCTTAACTCACCTACCCAAGGAGGGCGACCTCACTCAAGGAAGGTTAAGTGCTTTGGGGGAGGGGTCAGATGAAGTCCAAATGCCACCAAACTATAGATCCGAATTTCCATGGATACTATAGAGGTGGGTTCCTTTTATTATACCCAAAGCCAAGCTATATCTTAGCAGATCTAAGAAAAACAAAAATGAGGGTTTTGATTTTAAGGGTTTGATGACCAATGAAGAAGAATGGATGGATCTAGGTACATACCTTGTAGAACTTACCTCAATTGCTTGTGGTCACTTTGCAAATTGATAGCATTCCCCTATGTGTATATTCAAGAGTGAGATACAAGTGCTCCAAGCCAAAACGTCCTCCTCCAATGAATCCAAATTCTCCTCCTCCTACAAGACAAGATCAAGTGAAACAAGCCAAGTAAGAAAAATATGAAAATGATGGAAAGATGTAATAGAAAGCATCAACTATGTCACAAAGATACAATAATGATACTCCCTATGACCAAGATCAACCCAAGAGATAATATGTGGATCCCTCCAACAATAACCCTCTTCAAGTCGTCCTCCTCTCCTCCAATTCGGCCTCCCTGCAAGAAAACAACGTGTAGCCCCAAGATCCACAATGATACATAGAAGAGATACTGTATATTCAAAGTGCAAAAGAATCCACAATATGAGAGAATTTTGCTCCACAAAGAAGTATTCTATTCCAATATTTAAGAGCTCCAAAGGTGAGCTATACAATAGGGGGTCTCCTCCTTATATAGGATAATAAAGACCAAAACCCTAGATGTCAAAACCACTTTACAAAACATGAAGATGTGTGGTTGAGATTAAAAGATCTCATAATCAAATCAATGGCTAAGATGAGCCTAACAATATATCACATGGATCACTCAACATAAAGGTGACGTCATAACTAGGAGAGGCTAAGTGAGGGTGATGTCATCCTCTAGAGGGGGAAAAAGTACATGGGCCCACCTCATATAACATGGACATGACTCATAAAGCTCATGGTGGGCCTAGGAGACATAAATCCTTCCTAGCTCATCCCCATGGCACAATAATATAAAATAATATGTCCAAAAAATACAAATGATCAAAATATGTCCTCAAAATATGTGAGAGACATGTAATAAAAGGCCTCCTGTGGCCTCTGTGGACCACAATGACTGATGAAAATTGGCTGGAAGATGGGGGGGGGTTCACCCTGGAATACCTATGTGAATACCAAGTGCCAAAACCTTGCCTCAATTTCCCAAATCGAATTCCTCACTGACCCTTTTATTCCATTTTTAACCTGCCTCGATAACTGTGAAGCTACTGAAACTGCCTCCTAGGGCACCTACGTTGTCAAACTGAGCCCACCTAGCTCTCCAGAAGGGGGGTAGAATGGTAACATCAAGTTTCTGGACCACCCCCTTCTTATACAGCGCCCTAGGTGAACTGGCCTCTCATGGCCCCTGCTGGTCAGGCTGGGAAATCAGCCCCAAATCTGGTCAACAAGTGGAAAATTGAATCTATCACTGTCAGAAGTGCCCGGAAATGAATGATAAGTGTCTCATTGGATCCAAAAGACCCAAATATACTAAGCATGTGTACTCATACACCATGGGTTGCCCTAATGGGCAACCTGTAGGGTCCACCATATATGGACAGTGCATAATCTGATGATCTGAAGTAATAATAAAACCTGCTAAACTGCATCAATCACCATCTGAATCATATGTCCATCATATAGTATCATCATCAAGAGTATGTGGAGCCATCAATCATCACAGATCCCAAGAAATGACCATAGTCAAACTGGGTTTGACTAGGTCAATATACAACGAACGATAAATCATATCAATAGACTAAGACATGTTCCTCTAATCATACTCACAGCTTAAATTACAGCATAAATATCATTTAGTGGCATTAATCATGTTTGCATATTCCATTGTTATTTATAATTACTTGCACAATAGCTTAAATGACAAACTCACCCATTGGACATAATCTAACTGCTAGCTAAGGATGAAGGCTAGGAACAAGGCTGGGAAAAGGGGTGACTTGTCTAAACTCAACTCAAAGACACTTTGGACTGGGAGAAGGGGGAAGCTACACTCTGTGCTGGACAAATAACATGGGGAAGGGTTGTGCCTTACAAATGGGTAAGTTGTTTAGAGAGTGTTTATTCAACTTAGGCATCATGTCTTCATCAAGTTTATCCGAGTTCATTAGGATCATTCAATTTCATTTCTTGGCCTTTTTGGCCTACATAACCCTTCGGATCTCAGGTGCCCTAAAAAGCACAACTAATTGCAGCTTGCATCCACGACATGTTTATATATATATAAGGTCAGCAATCATTTAGATATAGAGTTTAAGAACCATTTCTTTTTTTACCTTTCTTATACTCTTCGAGGAGTATTTTTAGCAGTTCATCGCTCTTGCCCTTTACTTACGTGTGTTCAGAAACACATTCTAGAGTTTATAGTTTCCATGGGAGAATTTACACAAATTTCCATAAGTAGTACATGAGCTTTCAGTTTTATCCAACAACATCTCAAGTGACTAGGGGGACTTCATTTCAGTGCCAAACATCGAGACAACCGACCAGAATGATTTAGGACTACAATCCAACTTACCAAAGGCAATTTCTGTCACCAACTCAGAGCCGAGACACTAAACAAACATGAATGCGATCCAAACACGGAGGTAGTAAAAAGGGAAGTCCTCAGTATCAAAATTCAAGCAAGAAAAGTCAAGGGTAAAATCCAAGTAAGGAAGGTCATGGATGAATGGAGACAAATGAAGGTGGTGCCTAAGCTAGAAGACAAGTAATGTCAGGAAAGACCATATCTATGCAAGGTAGTAAACCAGTGAGCTTTGTCAAGAAACCGAAATGTGCAAGTAATAAGTCCATTTTATAAATTGTAACATCATAAAGATAGTTCATTTTAAGTTTATAAAGTTTGCCACATCGTGAATCATACACCAAGATAATGCTGTGAACATGACTAAAGCAACAAGATAATAATCCATAATCAATGATCAGAAATCCATAGGTCACATCACATCATCATAATAATCATCATTAATCATCTGAAACACTGTTGCAATAACATCTCTAGGCATTGAACTGAAACTGTGTGGAATAAAGGGTCACATCGGTCATCACATCTGAACTCTCAAGGCTCTTGGCACAAGGTCTAACATAAGTCTGATAAAATACACTGCTCTGATCATGAGTGATCTCATAATATAAACTCATCATAACCAAGCTCTGAATAATCCAAGCTCTGAAATGTGCAGATATATGCTAAGCAAGAATAGTAGCCCTGCTACTATGGTGTGATAACACATACCTTATGTTCTTGTCCCTTCACAACAAAACCTTATGGCTGAGACATGATGACGTTCTCTTTCAAGTCTCCATTCAAGAAAGAAGCCTTTATCAAAGTTTTAAAAATCGGGATCAAACTTGGAATCGGTGGAGGGTCAACTTGGAATCAAAATCAAAATCGGTAATGAATCGATCATAAATTGGCTGATTTGAATTTAATGACTCAATTTACTAAAAAATACATAAAATAATAAAATTTAAAAAAAAACCAACATTTTCAAGATTTTAATCCATGATTCCAAATTCACAAGAATTGCCAAGACAAATAAGCAACAAAGCTAACGTTGTAGAGAATAAATCATTGTTCTTTGCTACAAAATTAATATTATATAAATTCAAATAGTGGTTGACATGCATATCACTACCACGAAACATCTTTGTTGCAACAAGTGAAACAAGGTATACCCAATATACCTATCACCTAAAACCACGTAGAAAAAATACTAAGCCCATTCTTTTGTAGTGGTTGGTAGCTACACTATGGGTATACATCGTTTTATTGAGATTAATCTAAACCCACCTCACTATTTTAACTCGTACTCATGATGAAGGCATCATGCAAATAACTATCGATCATTCGGATTAACCATTGCAACAAGTCTACCAAGAAATCAAGAATCGACCTTGGAAATATCCACCACGAAGAAGATTGTGGCGACAAGTAGAACTAGCCATTGTAGTAACCTCCACTTATATTAAACTGTCGGGTATTAACAACAGGAGATGCAAGGGTTAAGGAAAATTAGAAAATACGACTACACTCCAAAATTATTATGATTTTTAACCTCAACAGGTCCCTCGAAAAACTCGGTCGATTTTTGTTGTAGATCGGTCGATCCAACCGGTTTGGTTCCGAATCAGCCAGTTCAGTACCAAACCGATTGACTGAACCGATCTACAGATCGATTTGACTCGATTGACCATCAAATCGGTAAATCGTTCAAAACCAAAACCAATTTAGCCGATTTTTAAAACTATGGCCTTTACATCCATTTGATGAATTCCCACCCATTCTGTGCATCCAAGACTATAGAGTGCAGATGGTAGCCCATTTTGTTGTAGGGGAGAAAGTCTCCTCATAGTCAATGCCTTCTTTTTGTGCAAAACCTTTTCCTACAAGCCTCACCTTATGCTTGTCAAGTGAGCCATCTAATTTTTACTTGTTCTTGTAACCCGACTTGAAACCACTTGGTTTGGTTCCAAATGGAGAGTCCAACTTCCACATCCCATTCTTGATGAGAGCATCATATTCATTCTGCATGGCTTCTTTCCACTCATCATGAGCCACAACTTCTTCAAAGGAAATTGGTTCAAGGCTAGTAGATAAATTCAATTCACAATCATACAAAATATATATATCTTCTACATCACCTAAATTTGAATATGCATCTCCTCCATCTACTTGCCTTGTTAAACTTATGGTTCCTATCTTTTCGACTTCATCGAGATGAACACTTTCAAGTGTCTTCGTGACCCACTTTGGAACTTTTCGTGAGGGTCCAGTTTGTTCCGCTGCTAGTGCTTCATTCTCTTCAAGATTCAGTCTTTCAATCCTTTCAATCACACATCCAATTAAACCTCATGTTCTAGTGAAGTGGCAGGAACTTCTTCATGAAGGTTTCATGGTGCTAAAAAAGGGGATTCCAAATATTGATCCAAGATAGGGATCCCCCTTGCAGATGTGAAATCTCATTGTCAAATTCATGAAATTTCTATACATGGGTAAAATTTTCCAGATGATCAAGTTGCCTCTCAATAGACTTGTCATTTTTATCCTTTCAAGAAAAATGGAATCTCTGGAAAGTAAACTTTTTGTTTACCTCATTGTAAAGACGATATGCCTTGGTGGTGTTTGAGTGCCCCAAGAAGATGCACTTTCTCCTTGCACTTGAGATGCCTCACTGAAGGAATGCAGCCATACCACATTTCAAATGGGGTCTTGTTTTCAAGAGCATGAGTTGGACTTTGTGACACCCCAATTTAATTAAGTATATTTAGCTAAACAAAAGCATGATTGATTATGTATTAATAAAATCAAGTAATAAGTTATTAATGAAAAAAAAAAAATGGAAAAAGAGAATGCATTATGATTAAAATTAAGATTTATTTAGAGTGGTTTAATTAACCTAAATATAATTAAGTGCGTGGGTGACCACTTGCCACCCATGCAAAATTCAACCATTTAAGCTAGAATAAACAATTTATGAATAAAAGAGGGGACTGGGAACAAATTGAGGGGAGAATCTAGAATATGATTTTCTTTTGTTGATGGTTGTATGTTGGTTTTTCCATGATTGGCAGGAAGGGTCTGGGGTTGTTAGGTTGAATTTCTCTTTGATCTAGTTGTTGGTGGGGGTAGTTTTTTATAGTAGCTTTTTTGTATGATTGATTTTGAGTTGTAAGAAGAGGAGGGGTCTAGAGGTTTGAGTAGTGTTGGTTGAGATTTTTTTTGGCCAACATAGACTTAACTGTTGGGGGCTCCAGGGCCTCAGTAGTAGATGAGGAATTAGGTTGGGAGCAGAGTAGTCCCCCTAACATTGTTGCAGTTTCAAAGAGGAGTCGGTTGCAGTATGAGGTTGTTGAGGCTAATCTGGTTGTTGAAGGAGAACTGGAGGCTTCAAACCGATCTACCCAAAGGTAAGTTAAATCCTTTCTTATTAATTAATGAATAATTTATGTTTATTATTGATAAAGAAATGAAAAATTAATTTCCAAGTGTACTTTTTGTAATTTGGATTATTAGAGTGTTTAGCTTGTTTAGTCCAAAGACCCCTTACATAATTTTGTTTCTAAAATAAACTACACATAAAACATCACCACAAAACATCAATTTCACATTCTTGAAAAATAGCATCGAGGGTACCATATTCAAGAGTGTCACGTTCATCCTTTCTGCTACACCATTCTGCTAAGGATAATATGGAACAATTGTTTGATGCATAACCGAATGTTGACAAAGATCGTTTTCAAAATCATCAAACACATATTCTTTTCCGTTATTAGTACAAAGAGTGCCAATGTGAGATTGTGCTTTATTTTCAATCCATACATGAAATTTTTTTAATGTTTCATATGCCTCAAAATTTTTCTTTTAGTAAATAGACCCAACACATCATGGTGTAATCATCAATAAAAGTCATGAGATATTTACTATCATTTGCAGAAGCAATAGGCATGGGGCCACACAAGTCAGAGTGTATCGACTCTAGTTTTCTACATGCTCTAGAATTTGACTCATTGAAAGGTTGCTTACTATGTCTACCAAGAATGCAAGCACCACATTGTTTCAACTTCTTTCAAATGGTGGGAAAACCAAAAGCACCATTCTTTTTCAACATTTTGATATTGTTATAATTAATGTGTCCATATCTAGCATGCCACATGAGACTAGATGGAAATATACCTTCTTTATGCTTAGAGAAGCAAGCATCATTCCAAGCTATTGCAGATGTTCCTTTCAGCTTCAATAGTTTCTCATCTTCATATCTGGTCATGATGACTTGGTTGTCAGAGGATCTACTTATCTCAACTTGTCCATCAAATATGTGGATGGAATGGCCTTGTTGTTGAATCTGCACAAGAGACAACAAGTTTCTCTACAACTCTGGAAGATAGAGAACATTATGCAATAGAAAGTTAGGGAATCTAGGCAATTTGAGCATGATAGTGCCAATTCCCTTTGTTTGATGCTGGACTTATCTGCAAAATATACAACATCTACATTGTCATTCAATTACTCAAAAAAATATTTTCTAAAGGTCATGTGGCAAGCTACACCAGTTTCAAGCAACCAAATATCTCTCCAAGATGCAAATAAAGTGTTAAAAAAACACTCATTTATTCCAACATTACAATGTGCAACAATAAAGTGAGTAGATTCAGAAGCTTTACCTTTATCTTCTTTCTCCTAGTTATGCTTCTCTTTAATAGTATCCCATGGAGCCCAACAACATTCTCATCATGTCCATTCTTGCCCCAACGACCATAGTGAAGATCAAGTCTCTTGTTGTGAATGTTTCTACCCCCCTACCTCTGAAATTCTTTCTTCCTCATCCTCTCTTACTGCTTTCTCCTTTAGAAGAATCACTTGATTGATCCTTCCCTTTCTAGGAAAGGTGCAAAGTCTCTCTAGTGGGCTGAATTGTCTTCTTTCCAAAGGTTTTCTCTCTTTTTGCAATCTTCTCAACCAGCATGTCAAAAGTGAGCTCTTTCAAGTTACCACTATCTTGAAGCGATTCAAGATAGTGTGAATATGTGGGGTAGAGGAACTAGATGAAGGCGATGAGATCAAGGCCTATCTTCACACCAATAAGATCAATGCCATGCATGATTGCTCTAATATCATATGATGAAGTCATGGAATCATTGTCCTTCATATGAAGAGCCTCAACAGTAACTAAATTAACTCCAATTTTGAATGTGAGCCATACAAATCCTTTAACGTTTTCAAAGCATCATAAGACGTTTTGGCAAATGAGATATGCCGACTCACCTCTTCAATAGTTGTAGCAATAATCAATGCATATACCTTCTTGTCTCCACTCTTCCATATGGTAAGATATTTGTCTGTTGTAGGTTGTTTAGGTGCAGTATGTGTAGCACCATCCACTGTGTCAACAATCTGTCTTTCACAAATGTCATTCCATAGGTCATTGAAGATGGTGGTATGCTTGATCTTCCTCAACCATTCTGAATAGTGGTCTTTGCTAGCAAGCACTGCTCCAACAATGGAAACCAAAGAATGCATCTTTTACAATACAAGACTTTGCAATGAAAAACACAATCTCTGCAATAGCAACTGTGATACAATTTAAACAATACAAAATGCAAGTGTAAGTCTTTGCAAATGGATTACAATACAATGCTTTTTATGTGATACAACCACTACAATAATAATATTGATAATCTATAAAATATAGACTTCTGCGAAATATAATTTTTTTACAATCCTTGCAATACAATACTTGGCACCATATGCCAGTGTACTCTCAGATTTGGAGGGTCCAAGTTACTCATTCACAGTTGCAAATAATTATAATATCATCTCCACACCTCAAAATAGTACGTAGTACAAAGACAATGTGTCGAGGTCATATTGTTCAAGGAGAGAGGATTAATATCTAATGTACGACTTCATAAGATCGTGAATATAATATTTCACGTATTCATGCAAGAAATTTTACTTCAATCATGAAGACGTACATTTTGAGTTGTATACCATGTGCATATCTACGAACATCACATCCAAGCCAAAACAAGGATATAGACCCATGACTCCTTTATCACATGGAGTTATGATGCAAAACGATCAAATTTCCCATGTTGTAATTCACACTACATCTTAGGACATTATACCCACTTTCTCTATGTTACAAATATCAAAGAGAATTCGATGAAAATATACGAGAAGGTTATATCACTGTAAGTAAAACGTTGTTCTCTGACGAAATGGAAGAAGGTTATATCACTGTAATTAAAACGTTGTTCTCTGACGAAATGGAAGAAGGTTATACCACTGTAAATAAGGCGCAAACAGACAAGCAATAGTACACTTCCTCCACACAAAAAAATTACAGGCACCACAAGGGGCGCCTTTGTTCACACTGTCCTCCCTTGATCTCTCGTTTCCCCTTCTTACAGTATGCTCCTCTCCTCCAATCTCCACCCACGCGCTCAAGTTCCACACAGTCGAACTCACAACAAAAACACAAAGGTAAATAATGTTGGAGGTGAGTACAGTCGGAGGTATGAGGAGTCTCGCCCAAGCACAAGTCAAACGATGGATTAGGGTTTTGAAACAAGCACCTTGAGAGGGAATATGGATGCCATTGCAATTGCTAAAGCTTAAATCAATTGGAAAGACACCATCGATGCTCACATTTTGAAGCAGGAGGAGGAAAACAGGAGATAGATACCACTAGAAATACCAATGCATGGGATATAATTGACAGAGCGACACGTACAAGGATATACTAGACTAGCACGCACTGGGATATGATAGACTAACACACAATGTAATGTGAGAAAGAAAAAAATTGCAGAGATACTATTGCACATAGGGATATGAAACCACTAAAACTAGTACCTAGAATTGACGCACACAGAGGTATGGCAGGCAGACGAGGAGGAATGGTCTCTTCCAACGCCAACTGAGCTATCACGCACAGAGGTGTGAATTAGGGTTGGGAGAATAAAATATGTTTCATTGATACGTCAAACTATGAAGAACAATTTCAAGCTGTGGAGAGCAGTATCAGGCTGAGATGGAGGCAGCGTCAGGAAGCAAACTAAAGCTATGAGAAAAACCTCAATTTGATACCATGTAAAGCTTGGAGGAATAACTCCAAGGATGAATAATTTGCATTGAATAGGAATCACTGCTTTATACAGGATGTGGTAACCTTTCGCCTTCTTGTTCCAAAGGTGATTGTCCAATTTCTAAAGTATCTACAAATTACAACTGAAACCTGCGGATTAGGTTTTGAACCCTAATAATTTGTACTTTTCTTAGGTTGCTTGAGCCTTCTCATGGGTAAAAAGAGGGCAAAACCTATTTGGGATCTGATTTGGCCAAGGACAAGAAAGGAAAAAGTGTAAGGTTGGATCCTTTCATCTTCAAAAGAGTGGCAATGAACTTTGAAGGATGGAGATGGGAGGAACAAGCCAAGAAGCAAATGGTAGACAATTATATTCCCCTTGCCTTGGTAGAGATGTCAAGGAATCTTCCAAATTAGAGCAAAGGGAGTGCCAAAATAAGAGAAAAGGAGAATCCCCAATGTACCTCTTATGAATCCACTCCCATGAACCCTAAAGACACATATGTGGGACAAGTCATTACAAGGCTACATTGGACTTTGATTTTCATATTCAAGATGTTCTTATTGACTAGTGGTATACTTGGCTCAAAAATTCTAATCAAGACCAACAAAATCATATAATGAATTTAACAAAGGAAATGTTGGGGAATTGAGCTTAAGAAAAGGACAAAAAGGAAGAGATGGAATAAAGACTATGTAAGGTTGGACAAGAAAGGAAAAAGTGTAAGGTTGGATCCTTTCATCTTCAAAGGAGTGGCAATGAGCTCCTATGAAGGATGAAGATGGGAGGAACAAGCCAAGAAGCAAATAGTAGACAATTATATTCTATGTTGCACGAGGACCCATCCCCCCCAAAATTTCACCCGTTCCCTGCATTTCCGCGTTCTGGGGACTTTGGAACTCCTCATAAACATCCCTAATTCATCGGGGACTCCATCGGGGACTTGGGAACTTCTCAGACGTACCCTAACTGTACCCATCCAAATCAGGGGCTTTTCATAAATGTCCCCAAAGTCCCTAGACCAATCGGGGACTCCTGGTTGTCCCTCGACCTTCACATTCAAAATAAAAAAATTAAACAAAAAAATAAAAAAAATGAATTAAAATTTAAAAACTAAAAACCTAACCTTACCCTCCCACTATTCCTCGAACCCGCGGCCCCCTCCTATTCTATTTTCTCACCATACACTTGGCGGATTGCTCCAACACTCCCCTACGTGTAGTCTGCACAAATCCCCATCTGCACAGCTTCCCATGTAGTCTGTGTGTAGTCTACACCGCTCCTTGTCAGCTCCCATGTGGTCGCAGTACTCGACACCTCAAGGATGCAGCCCCCTTTCAGCCACGGGCCTACAGCAATAGTGTACAGCCCCCTCTAAGCCACAACCCACTGCCATTGCATAACTATGAACTGTAATCATCACAGGAATTTAAAATTTTAATTTTTTGATTGCATTTTAAAATTTTAAAAAAAAATTAGGTATAAATAATAAATCTTAGCAAAGGCCACATCTGATTTTTCTTTTTGTGTAAAAATCTCAAACAGAGTTTGAGACTGATTTTTTTGTTTAAAAATTTAAATTTTAAAACATAATTTTTGTTTTCATTTTCACTGTTTAAACTTTATCTCAATGTTTATCTCATGAACTGTGGTCACTAAAGGCTGCAAACATGTTCTGATTTTTATTTCAATGTTTTTAATTTTATATATATATATATATATATATATATGTCGTCCCCAACCTGTCGTCCTCTGAAAAATTGGGGGTGCGCTCTAGCTGTCTCGGAAACTCATCCCCACGTCCCCTACGCCCTGAGTTTCCGATACAGCTAGAGCGCACCCCCAATTTTTCAGGGGATGGCAAGTTGGGGACGGCAATTATATATATCGGAAACTCATCCCTGCGTCCCCCCCTCCCAGACACTAGTGCAACATAGATTATATTCCTCTTGCCCTAGTAGAGATGTAAAGAAATCTTCCAAATTAGAGCATAAGGAGTGCCTAAATAAGAGAAAAGGAGAATCCCCAACGTATCCCTTGTGAATCCACTACCATGAACCCTAAAGACACATATGTGGGACAAGTCATTACAATGCTACATTGGACATTGATTTTCATATTCAAGATGTTCTTCATGGCCAGTAGTATAGCTGGCTCAAAATTCTAATCAAGGCAAACAGAAGCATATAACAAATATAGCAAAGGAAATGTTGGGGTATGGATATTAAGACAAGGACAAGAGGAAGAGATGGAATAAAGGTTATGTAACTTGAGGAATTTCATCATGCAAGTATCCAAGCAAGATGAGAAAAACAAGGAAGCCACCCAACAAATCATCCAGATGATGAATGGCAAGACTTGAAAAGGGGACGAAAAAGGCAATGAGTTTGAAGGAAGAAAGTCAAAATAGAGTACAAGCATTGCAACTATAAAACTAATTGAGATAGGAGAATGAACAAAAACGACAAAGGTGACAATTCAGGGAAAATTTGCAACAGTTTATAGAAATTTTCTTATGTTGTCAAAAATTTTAGCATAGGACACAAGATGATAGCATTCAACACAATTAAATGGTATCAATCTGAGCTCTAGAAAGAAAATCAGCACAATTAGAAGGGGGGTATTTGTGTGGGTGTCAATTTGACATTTAGAAAGCAAATCAGCCCCACCAGGGGGGGCAATTTTTTTTGTGTGCGGCATATCTCTTTATCCTAATGTGGCAAGCTTTCCCTTCCCCAATCTAGGAGAATATCAATAAGGTAGACAACTTACAACATTAAGATAAGGTCCTTCAAAGAGTCTGTGAGAGGGGAGTTATCTGTTCCACTAAAGTCGCCTAGGACTTGCACCTAACCCTGACCACTTTCACAAGAACATGCATATAACAAGCACAAGTGTCATTGGAAATATTTGAACTTTGGTGAAGGAATTAGAAACACCTCGCTTTCACCAACCTCTCAAGCCATCATTGACTAAAGGGAATAAATTTTGATATAGGATGGAAATATATAGTGGATAAATTCAAACAATATTGTTGCAACGATGGCCAGTATATCATGTATAAAATGTTGAAAGCCATTTCCAAACCACAAAAGTAGGATTGGTTATGGCTACTGCAACTCTGTAAAACAAACTTTGTGTTTGTAATAAGTAACTCATTTTAATCATAGTAGCATAATTCGAGTACGAATACAGATACGAATATGAATTGATATGGAAAAAATACGTATTGAAAAAATCTAGTATGAATAAAATACGAAAGTAGACTATGTTACCAGCTAAGTTGTACTTAGTTGGACTTTTAAGTGAGCGGGAAAAGTTGAACATGTTACATATTCATTATCAGTGATCTAAAGTCCATCAGGCCTTTTTCAGGGCCCCTTTTTTTATTTTTTCCTTCACATGTCCATGCCCTGGGGAGTTTGTAATAAAGTGTGCTAGCATGGTATTTTTATGTAAAGGACTTGGCTTCCTAGGACTTCTCTATCAAGTCAAGTATTCCAAGGAGTTTTTTCACTTATTAATTATGTTTTGCATTTTAGCAGGACATCATGTTTGAGTTTTTCTCCTGGCTCCTCCAAAGCTGGAATGCTCGGTGTGGTGGATAGGCCTTATGGGGTTATTAAATTCCATGGGTCAATGTATATGAACCTGCTAGACACTAATTTTGAGTCGTATGGACATGTGCTAGGTCCCCCTAGGTTTTTTTTAAGTTCCGAGAAAAAATATGTTTTCCGTAAAATTAAGCTATTTTTAATGGTTTAACTAAAAAAAATAAAAATGTGATAAAAGTGTGGTCTAGGGGTCTTTTTTACCATGGGGGTGCTCATTTTCAAGATCAGAGCGCCCACTTTACCCCAAAACCCACTTTCCTAAGTAGTCTTTTACTTTATTTTTCATAGTTTTCACTTTTCCCCAAAAAAGTCAAAAAAGTGAGAAAAATGCCAAAAAGGTGAAAAAATGAGAAAATCCAATTCCAAATTAATGGGATTTGGAAAAGGATAAGGTCAGATTTGATTGAGGGATTTATGGGCTGAATTTTGGCATGATTTGGACAGCTAAAATGAAGGAGTCTCTTCCCCACAAAAGGGGGGCACATTTCCTCAAAAGAGGGGCGCATTTCCTAAAGAGGGGGGCTCATAAATTAAGGAGTGTGCAGCTGATTTTTGGGCAGCCAAATAATAGGGATGCATACCATAATTTTGGGAATCAATCCCTCCAACAAGGGAATGCGCCCTCCTCTCTCATTTTTCCTATTTAACCAAGACTCTCTCCTCATTGTTCTCTAGTTGGAGTTTGAGATTGAGAGCTTGCCATTGTAATCGTTATTTCTGTTTATGAGAATAAAGAGACTTTGGAGGTCAAACTTGGTGTAGTCCTTTGATGAGTGGATGTATGTCATGATCTTCATTGAGGTAACATGTATTTGAGTTTTTTGTTTTCTCTTGCATCTAAATCTAGCTTATTGTAAGGATCGGTATCGATTCATAAGAAAGGTTAGGCAATAGTTCTATTGTTCTAATATTTTATATATGCATGTGTAGAGATCTGATCTTGATGTTTCATTTGTTTATGAGCATTATTAATTCGATTTCTTATATGTTATTGCTAAATTTGATCTTTTGTTTTCAAGTTGATGTGATTTGCAGGTCATCTCAAGTGGATTAGTGGAGGATCTTGTTTGCTTCCTTCATTCATCTAACATTTCTTTTGCAGACTTAGTCCCTCGATTCTCTACCGGAAGGCTCCAAAGCCTCTTCTCAAGAACACATAAAAATATTTTTAAAAAAACTCTAGTCTCTTTCTTATCTCCCTCTCTCTCTTTCATATACTCTTTTATGTTTTGGTTACTATATGCAATCAAATAATAGATCTATACTTTTATGATTCAATCATAAGTAGATATATTGTTTAGTTTCATTTAGATCTAGTTGTCTTATAAGTTTTATCATGAGTTCCTAGATCTATTCACTAGTTTGCATAAAAAAAGTCATTTTTTATCATAAAATCACAAGGCTTGAGTAGGAAGCTAGTTTTTTGGATTAAAGTTTTTCTTGCAAGTTTAAAAAGTGCATCTTATTGGCTGCCCCAAAAGCAAGCCAAGATCCCAAGGAAAGCTTGCTTTCCTTGGTTATTTTCTGTTAGTTTAACATAGGTTAACTTAGTCATTTTTTCAGTAATTTTTTGTAGTGACCCAAACTCACTTTCTAAGTGTTTTTGGGTACTTTTTACGAATATTTGTTCGCTTTTTTGCAGCATTTTGTGAACAGATAAGAAAAGACTCTGCCCAATTTTTGGTAGATTGAGCCATCCGGAGCACCCAAGAACCATACCTCTTCATCGGGAAACTTTTTCTATCAATTTGTGTAAGCCCTTGAGTCAATTTTGAATGACTGGGGCACTTCTATTGGCATTGTAAAAGAAAAATTAAACGAGAGAAAGTGGGCTACCCAGTGCCCACACCCCATCCCCCCAGGGGGGGAAACTGTGTCGACTCAATTTTCGTGGTTTGCAATTTTTTTAGTTTAGATTTTCCTTTTCCGCATTAATAAAATCAAACTAAGATTAAAATTAACCTTGTTGGTCCATTCCATTGGCGGGCCACAAGTTCACTCAGGACCTAATTTTTATCATTTTTTTACAATTTTCATTTTCTCAGTTTTAATCAATCCCCCTTGCTTTCTCGAAGTACGGAGTTCAAGATAAGGGCTTGCCCAAGTACTGGCCAAAAAAGAGACTCTTGGGGGTTTAATAAAAAAGAAAAAACATTGTTCAAAATTCATAAAATTAACAAGGCTTCGTCCCCGTATGCTCTAGATCATTGCAGCTTGACTGAACATATTGATCATACCAGAAAGGAACTTAGTGACTAGTAATTAGTCTAACTTTTCCTAAATAACATCCCATTTACGAAAATCTGGCGTAATCGCTTATTGATACTATGTGGGGAAATTCCTCAAAGGAAGCGGGAACCACTGGGTAGTGACCTCAGGATACCGTTAGACTGCACCCTCGTTTGGTGTAGTGTTGAACACCTCCCAGAGACTTCGATCCAGCCCACATTTCCAAGTGAGGAGCCACCTGTGTCAAATTCCGAACATATTTCCAGTACCTCACGATATATTGGAAACCCCCCATCCCTAATAAACAACTCATTACCACAAAATAATAAAATTTACCAAGAACACTTGCAAAACATTGTCATTTTATTTCAAGCATTTCCACTGCACTTATTTGACTCCATTATCAGCACTGGTCCTGTTGATGATTATTTTATGATGTTGATATTTCAATGATGATGATGATGTTGGATAATGAATGATATCATGTTTTATATTGCATTTTTCTTGTAATCAAACTTCTAACTCCTGGATTTTTTAGTCTTTGTAGATTAAACACCTTAGATTTTAAATTTTTTAGGATCCACCCCCCTTGGCTTCGCTAGGAGTAAACCTAGATGAAGGAGTCAAGTTTCAAGTGATAGCACTTGACTCTGGATTTCCCCCAAGGCCACACCAAGTGGCTTGAATATTTTTGCCGCATTTTCCTAGGTGTGCATCCAAGAGGCAACAGACTGCTTATATGTAATACTTTTAATCAAATATTCACAAATATACCATAAATGTATATAGGTATATATATAATAAAATTAAACATATATTTAAGAAACAAAAATATAAAATCTCAACAACCTCGGATATGGGAGTGTGAGACAAAAACTAGTTATTAATAATTATTTTAATAAGAAACTATGAAATTGAATGGTATTTTTGTTTTATAGTGTTTAAATAATTAAAGTTTAGCTTTTTTAAAATTGATTTTCAAAATTTAATTGTCCACTAGTAAGAATATGTATCTGTATTACACCTACACCGAAGATTCAACTAATTTGAATTTGTTTCGAACTTCCATAAAGGAAATACCAATACGGTCGAATTATGCTACTATGATTTTAATTACCGAAGTCAAACACACCAGTATCACTATTGATGTGAATGAAGTTGTACACATATGATTGCCCCTAAAATGCTTAATGGAGTAAATGGAATCAATGCACTTCAGTTACCGGCTATGCTAGTTTGGGGTAGAATTCAAAACATCACGTGTTCCATTCAAGGTATCAGAAAGAAACATCAACAAATTAAGCATGAAGATTTCCACAGTTAGTCATAATTGTAATAAGCATTTTAGAAATAAATTGTATTTAACATTTTAAGTGGACACTCCACCCATCTTGAGGGAGTCCAAGTAAAGCTTTTGTGATTCCATGATGATGGGTTGAGTGTCCACTCAAAACATTGGAACGTTCCTAAACTCCAACATAATTTATTTCCAAAATACTTACCACAAGCATTAACAAGTTACACATAATGTATTAAAATCAACATTGTAATGAAATCAATGATGCCGATATAACAAGGTTGTAGAAATAACAAGGCAGA
Source organism: Larix kaempferi (assembly GCA_027924585.1). Lineage (NCBI taxonomy): Eukaryota > Viridiplantae > Streptophyta > Pinopsida > Pinales > Pinaceae > Larix > Larix kaempferi. The sequence continues at coordinate 23,974,429 of BSBM01000632.1, read as the reverse complement.
TGCTTTTATAACAAACATAGAATGTTTGGTGAAAGTTCTGAACTAAAATTAGGATTCTGAAAACAGGTGAAAATTTTACACAGAAAACAGAGCATCTACAAAGTATAAGCAAAAACTATCAAAACTTTGTATTCATAATCTATTCACTTGATACAACAATACGAGTTAAAGAAAAGAGGAAAAAAAGTTCTAATCAGACTCAAACTCAAACTACCCTAGATTTATGCTATCATCAACAACAAGACTACTCTAACAGAACGTATACATGTGCGTTGTATCCATCTGATGTGTTGTCTAGTTATAAAAATGAAAAGGCCTAAATGCTAACTAAAAACCCCTAAATATTCGGCTATTCTTTCTGTACGTATGACACTCCCACTTAGCCAAATATTTTCAATCAAGTTGTACATTGAATCCTTCTTTGCAAAACTCAAACTTGATCCTTGGTAATGCTTTTGTCAATGCATCCACCACCATTAATTCATACAATGTTCTTTTCAATTTTTTCATGGATGAAATGGTATTGTATCCCTATATGATGTTTAACCTTCGCATAATACTTCGAGTGATTGGTCATGGCTATGCATTTTTGGCTGTCACACTTTAATACTGTTGGTTGAGCCTGAGTAACCTCAATGCCCTGCAGTAATCTTCTCAACCAAATCAATTCTTTTGTTGCTTGACTTGATGCCATATATTTTGTGTTAAGATTTAATAAGATTTAATATGCTAAGATAGATAACATCAGTATTACATTCCATTTCACAACAATAGCATATACAGGATCACTGAAAGAACAACAAGCACAGCATAAACACAAGAGACACAATTTATCCTGGGAAACCCTCATGGGGTAGAAAACCCAGCAAAGCTTCCTCAATATAGATGACCAGCAAATACAAATATGTAATCCCCAAACATGAGCTCCTTCTCCTCCATAGAAGATCTCTCTCTCTCCTATGCGCCAATCACAAGTGAGTGAATGTGTGTTAAATGAGGAACACACCTCCTATATTTATACACAACTCTGACTTGACTTTTACACTAACTAGGTCGGCCCCAACTTAACGACTTAACATAATGATGACTGGGTCGACCCCCACTAGGGTGGTCTAATAACCCTTTAACCCACATGACTCATACAGGGCCAACCCCACTAGGGAAGTCTAATAACCCAAGTTACCACATTCTCCACGGAGGAATAAAACATCTCCGGATATACAATAGGGTCTCCACGGAGGAATGAAACATCTCCGGAATAATAAAGTACAATTATAATATTCTTAGAAGTTACAATATCTCAACACTCCCCCTTAACGAGAAGGATATTATAACATCTGCAGGAGCAAGGAGTCATCAACTACATGATACATGATACATCTATAAATCATTGGAAGCTTTCTTCATACATCATCAGTAACTCAAACAGTTATTGGAACATCTTTAAGATCTTCAATACTGGAACATCAACATCTTCAGTACTGAGTCTTCATCTTCTGCAGCACTCAAACAGCTAAAGTAACATCATCATCTGGATCTCTCGATCAACATCATCAACATCTGGATCCTCTCGATCATTAGCATCAACATCTGGATCTCCCGATCAATAGCATCAACATCTGGATCCTCTCGATCAACAACATCAACATCTGGATTCTCTCGATCAACAGCATCATCTGGATCTCTAGATCAACAGCCTCATCGTCTAGATCTCTCTATCAATAGCATCATCTGGATGTCTAGATCAACAGCCTCATCGTCTGGATCTCTCTATCAACAGCATCATCTAGATATCTATATCAACAGCACCATAGCAGCATACCCTGCAACACACATGATCTATTTACGGGATGATCAATCCTTATCCATTTAAGACACCATATCATGTCTAGGGACGATGTAGTCCACTCGTCAACTTAGACAAAGTATAAGGACCACTTCTCGAATACATTTGTCTCCGGATCTTTTCAAGGACCGAGGTCCAAGGATGATACAATCCCTTCTCGTCCACTAGGGACCACTTCTCGAAGACATCTATCTACGGATCTGTTCAGGGACTGAAGCCTAGGGATGATACAATCCCTTCTCGTCCACTAGGGACCACTTCTCAAAGACATATGTCTATGGATCTATTCAGGGACTAAAGTCCAGGGATAATACAATCCTCTCGTCCACTAGGGACCACTTCTCGGAGACATCTGTCTACGGATCTATTTAGGGACCGAAGTCCAGGGATGATACAATACTCTCATCCACTAGGGACCACTTCTCGGAGACATCTGTCTACGGATCTATTCAAGGACTGAAGTCCAGGGATGATACAATCCTATCGTCCACTAGGGACCACTTCTCGGAGATATCTGTCTACGGATCTATTTAGGGACTGAAGTCCAGGGATTATACAATCCTCTCGTCCACTAGGGACCACTTTTCGGAGACATCTGTCTATGGATCTATTCAGGGACTGAAGTCCAGGGATGATACAATCCTCTCGTCCACTAGGGACCTCTTATCTGATACATCTGTCTACGCATCAATTCAGGGACTGAAGTCCAGGGATGATACAATCCTCTCGTCCACTAGGGACCACTTTCTCGGAGACATATGTTTATGGATCAATTCAGGGATCGAATTCTGGGGATGATACAATCCCCTCTCGTCAACTTAGACCAAGTCTTAGGACCACTTATCAACCTTATCGTTGATATCATTGACCTCATCATCAGGACAGGTAACCTCATCATCGACCTCATTTTCGGAACAGGTGACCTCATCATCGATACATGTATCCTCATCATCGATACAAGTATCCACATCATCGATACATGTATCCATATCAATACAAGTATCCTCATTATCGACCTTACCGTCGATATAGGAAATCTCATCATCGATACAAGTATCCACATCGATACCAGTATCCAAATATCATCATCGACCATATCACTCCCCCTTTCGAGGAGGGTCCTTTTGAACTACACCAATCTTGTCTCAGAAATACTCAAACTTTACTCAAGACCGAGGTTTGGTCAATACATCGTAAACTTGTTCGTCAGTGCCCACATACTCTAGCTTTATAGCTCCTTTCTGCACCATATCCCGTATATAGAAATATCGGATCTCTATGTGCTTTGACTTATCATGGAACACTGGATTCTCTTTCATCTTGATACAAATATGGTTTTCACACAGGATCACAGTGGAGTCCATCTCTAAGTCAAACAATCCTGATAACTTCCGAAGCCATATCGCTTCACAACTAGTAGTTATATATTCCGCTTCAGCTGTACTGAGAGCCACACTAGATTGCTTCTTGCTAAGCCATGAGATCATGGCAGATCCCAGACAATAACATCTGCCCGATGTGATCTTCATGTCTGATACACTTCCTTCCTAATCAGCATCTGTGTAGCCATACAATATGAAGTCATGATCTCCAAGATAACATAGACCAAAGTCTATCGTACCCTTTAGGTACCTCATCACATGCTTTGCAACTATTAGGTGAACATGCCTAGGTTCCACTAGATACTGACTCAAGGTGTTCACAGCAAAGCATATATCTAGCCTAGTATTCGTCAGATACATCAATGACCCAATAATCTGTCTGTACATAGTTACATCCACTAACTCTGATGAGTCATCAGCTAACAAATTCAAGTTGGAATCCATGGTCATGGCTTTACATTCCAACATATCAAATCTTCTCAAGATTTCCTCAGCATACTTTCTCTGGTTGAGAAAGATTCCTTCTGGGCCTTGCCATACTTCCAAACCTAGGAAGTAATGCATCAATCCGAGATTTTTCATCTCAAATTATGTAGCTAGCTTCTTCTTGCTTTTCATGATCTATTTCTCATTCCCTGTCAGAAAGAGATCATCCACATACAGTAATAGTATGACAAGTTCATCATCCATAACCTTAAGGTAAAGGTTAGGATCAACTTTTCTTTTGGTAAATCCCAAGCTTTCCAAGAAGCTATCAATTCTCCCTCTGTGACTGAACATCATTCACAATCTGCATGGAGTGATCTTCTGCATCTCTATCTGTGCCATCTCTCGTCAGATGGGTCTATTGATATGAGCCTCAAGATCATTCTAACTTTGTGGTGAGTTCCTTCTTGCATCCATCTAAGAGAAGAATGCCATCTGTATATAGACACCATCTTCAACCTTGTAGCAAAGGTTGAAATCCGCATCACCCATGGTGATCATTAAGCTCATCAAATGACTATCGATCCTGGGTACCCGTACAGAACTTTCTTCAATTGAATCCTGGGAGTTTTCTTGATTCATACTTCTTCTTCAATTACACCATTAAGAGAATGGTCTTATCTAGCCACTTGGAGCAAACATCTCGTCATGATCCTCTTCCTCTTTCTAAGAGAATCTTCTAGCCATGAGCCTTCTATAGTGTGTTTGATTTGTAAGTCTTCTTGTTGAACATCCATCACTTGTTCGGTGTTCATCATTCTTCATGATCTTTCCTGCAAATCAAAGTTAATTACATTATTATTAATACTTCATAATCATCAAATCATGTTGACATGATAACCTATTATGCATACAGATATGATTCACATAGTTATGCAACTATCTTGACCAATACTTTGGCACAACACTTTTCCATATATTGTATGCATACAGTGGCTATCCAAATGCCTTCCATCTCTACCAGAACATACTATCAAGAGCGTGCACAACTCTCAGCATGTCAACAAAGAGGTTTCATTCTAGACAAGCAACAATGGAATGTATGTCCAACTTACCCATCATATGCATATTAGTAGTATATTGTTCAATGTTATACTATGCATGATATATTCTAGGAATACAAATATGCATACAACTATCACGAGCAATATCATTGACTATAAGAATTAATTCAAATAATAACTCAAATACTTATCTTTTATGTTTGTGTGGTTGCCTCCCGCTTGATCTTTATGGTAGCATCATGATTATAAGTCTTTGAACTTCTATCCATCCTGGACCACTATGCATGCTCAAGTGTGCACTATTGTCATCCTTGTGATCTCATACATAATCATACATTCATTAGTATAGTCTCAATACTATCAAAACATTATGATTCTAAATAATATTAAGTATGTATGGTCATGATCATTTCATACATAGGTATACTTACCTAAGATCCTAACAAAGTAGGATTCTAACTTGATATAGGAAAACATACCTGGATTATCAATCTTGGTTATGTCTTAACATACCCAAACAATATCTTCTTTGTTCTCTTCAATGATTTAGAGACCTTGTGCTAGAACCTGCATATCTCATAAGTTAACCATAGTAGAACAAAGTCATACATACCTCGTAAGTAGAGCTTCTATGTGATCAAATATTATGGATAAGTCTTTGTCTTCATGTCATCATGGTCATAGAATTTGATTTGTCTATCTTGATGTACCTGTATCTTGTTAGCAGACAACATCGTCCTCATACAACACCACAGGTGCATTAGTACAATAATAACTGTCATAACCCTAATCAATGAATGTCTTCTATCACTCACATGCATTCATTATCAAACAATCATAATTGTACTAACCTCAATAACATGAAGACAAACATATTATGAACTTAATCAAGAATCAGATTTCAAGTCATACCTGGCGAGTAGTCTTCTCTATAGGGGTAAAACCCTAACCATGCAAGGTAGATCACTTGTAAAACATCTTGTATATGTTCATGGTGCTAGGATTATGGAATATCAGTGCCATTTAAACCTTCTTCATCGCTGCCCTATGAGTCTCCCAACTTTGCTTGGGTTTCTTCTTGCTTGGAAACCCTAATCTTCAATATCCTTCCTCCCACAACATTTTGATGGAGGATCAATGTATATGATGAATGGATTCCAAATCCATTATAAAAGCTTCCAATGTTGTATTAGGTGTCTCCAACATTGTATCAGGTCATTCTAGACCTAAAAACTAAAAACCCTAAGTGAGAGCTTCTTCCTCCTCTTCTTAGATTTCCTCCGATGAGCCATTTCAGATGTGTCGTATTGTTTCTGGTGTATCTCTGCAATTTCGGATCGGCAGGGTCTAAAACTTCGTCCTGTGTTAGCCTGACCTGTCATATTTCCAACCCCACAAGTATTAGCTTTAATGGATTCTCTGAGATAGAGTTATGCCAAGTGTCGCAACATGACCTAGTTATGGGATGAAACAACATAGCAAACTTGTACAGAGTGCCACGTGTCACTGTTTCAACTTTGGCCTCTGAAAAGCGGACTCGTGAAACTACAGTTCGTTCCCTACTTGTCAAGCTTTACGAAATTTCATTTGGATATTCCTATCCCGATATATGACCTTTTTCCCTAGGTCACCTGTTTAGGACTGCATTCTGGAAGAGGCAGAAACCCTAACTTTTACTGATCATATATCACAAAGTAAAATGAATCGGAGGCTGTCCTTCGGACACAAGGTACACGTGGATGTTATCTTCGTCCTATAGAAGTTTCAGATCCTGAACCTTTTCTAGAATGGATTTATAGCGAAAGTGCCACGATGACTGGTTTTTGCTATATAAAACTCCTACTTTCAAATTGTCACAAGTGAAGCAAGTGTCGTAAGTGCCATACATTGCCTTCCTTTAGGCTAGCTCTAATACCATGTTAAGATTCAACATGCTAAGATAGATAACATCAGTATTATATTCCATTTCACAACAATAGCATATACAGGATCACTGAAAGAACAACAAGCACAGCATAAACACAAGAGACATAATTTATCCCGGGAAACCCTCATGGGGTAGAAAACCCAGCAAAGCTTCCTCAATATAGATGACCAACAAATACAAATATGTAATCCCCAAACATGAGCTCCTTCTCCTCCATAGCAGATCTCTCTCTCTCCTATGCACCAATCACAAGTGAGTGAATGTGTGTTAAATGAGGAACACACCTCCTCTATTTATACACAACTCCGACTTGACTTTTACACTAACTAGGTCAGCCCCAACTTAACCACTTAACATAATGTTGACTGGGCCGACCCCCACTAGGGTTGTCTAATAATTGTTTAACCCACATGACTCATATAGGGCCGACCCCACTAGGGAAGTCTAATAACCCAAGTTATCACATTCTCAATTTCTCCATGGAGGAATAAAACATCTCCGGATATACAATAGGGTCTCCACGGAGGAATGAAACATCTCTAGAATAATAAAGTACAAGTATAATATTCTTAGAAGTTACAATATCTCAACATTTTGCTTCCGCACTAGAGAGAGAAACAGTTGGTTGTTTCTTGCTTGTCCATAAAACTGCACCTCTACTAAGGGTAAAACAGAATCCTGTAGTTGATGTTTTTGCTATCAATGTCCCCTACCCAATCCGCGTCACAATAACCTATATAAGCTTCAAAGATGTTTTTGAACTCCCATTGAATGTAATTCCATGCTTCACTGTACCTTGAAGGTATCTGAAAATTCTCTTAACTGTCACCCAATGATGTGGTCCAGGATTGTTGGAAAATTGGCTTGCAATGCTTACAGCATATGCAATATCAGGTTTACTAGAAACCATTTCCTACATTAGGTTCCCAACAGCATTCTGATCTGGAATAGTACTAATATAATTTTCTTCTTCTTTTGTTTTGGGACACATTTCCAGTGAAATTTTCTTACCTACTTCCACTGGAGTACTAATTGGTTTTCAATTTTCCATTCCAAATTTCTTAAGAATGTACCTCTCTTGATTAAGATGAATTTGTCTCTTCTCCCTATCTCTTAAGATTTGAATGCCCAAGCAATAATGAATCTCACCATAGCTGGTCATTTCAAATTCTGCATCTAATTGAGTTTTAAACAAGTCTAACATCTTAATATCATTACTCATAATGATCGTATCATCAACATATAAAGCTAAGATGATCACCGACTCACCAATATGCTTAATGTAGACATTCAAATCAGCATTTCAGCTCATGTACCCTTCATTTTGGAGAAACCCATCAATATGTTCATACCATGCTCTTGAGGACTGTCTCAGTCCATACAATGTCCTATGTAGTTTGCAGACCAACTGCTCATTTCTTTCTTGTATGTAACCTTCTGGTTGTTCCATATAAATTTCCTCTTTTAAAAATCCATTTACAAATGTTGTTTTATATCTAGCTGATGTACATGAAGATTTAAGGCTGTTGCAATTGTTAATAGAACTCTAATGGATGTTATCTTGACACAGGTGAGAAAGAGTCATGATAATCCAAACCTGCAATTTGGGTGTAAGCTTTCACCACCAAACGAACCTTGTAGCGGTCTATTGATATATCTGATTTATACTTTTGTTTAAATAACCATTTACACCCAACTACTCTTCTTCCAAGTGGAAGACTCATGAGTTCCCAAGTCTGATTTTTTATGAGTGATTTATATTCAGTATCCATTGCTTGCTTCCAATCTGTTGTATGAGTACTTTCAAATGCTTCTTGAATGTTAGTTTTGATAGCTCGGAGGTACTTCTGTACCATGTTCCTAGGTGTAGGAGTCTGAGCACCCCCTACATATGTATCTCATTTAAGTGACATAAGGTACTTTATGATATGTTTTTGTAAAGTGACTTTACGATAGTGACTTTATAAAGTTAAAGTGAGTTGTAATTTATAAAGTTAAAGTGTACTTTATTTATTTTAGGGTTAAGTGACTTTTAGAGAGAAAAGGTGATTTTAATATAGTTGATGACTTAAGTGATTTAAGTGAACTTGAGATTAAATCATAGCCATCGATCTTGAGGGCCAAGATTCGATCTTCACCGTAGAAGACAAAGAGTCAAGGAAGTTACCCTAAAATGGATATAAAAGAAGTTTTTGTGAGACTCGTTTATACACATTCCAAGAGAGAGTTTTGGGGAGAAGTGTGAGAGGCATGAAGAGAATATTGAGCTGAGAAAGAGAGTGAATGGGCAGCTGAGCAAGGGGGTGCATTTTTCTAAGGAAGAGGAGTGGGCATGCATCCCAAGGAGTGGGCATGCATCCCTTGATAGCGATTGCAGTAAATTTAAGTGTTGTTCCGCACTATTTGAGTGTGCAAGCTGTACTATACAGAGTAGTGGGTCATACCGCTGAGATAGAGTGGGCCATATAGCTGGAAGAGGGCACAGAAAACGAGGCAACTTGTGGGAACAATTTTCGAGGTGATTTCTGTTGTGTATTTTCAATACTTTTATGCTTAGTTTCCAAGGTGTGATTTTTTGTTAGAGAGACTGTACTGAACAAGCCATATTGTTGAAATCTGAACACAAATCTCAAGACAAGAATTTTGGATCTGTGTTTTGTGTATGGTGTTTGACACATTTCCCAAGGAAGCTGAAGGTATAGTGACTGAGTATAGTGTTAGACCCCAAGTGATTCTAAGAGGGGGGGGTAAATCAGTATCATGCACTTTTTATTCTTTCAAACATTTGTGATACCATGTAATCATACACTAACATATATATCATGTACCATAAGCAATATCCAATACAAAGAACATTGTGCAAAGAATGTGTAGAGAAATCTTATATAAAAATCTTCTTATTGCAAACAATGTTGGGAGACACCAATATCCAATACAAGTTTGAGCACCAACTCACTGATTTTGCTGACCAATAAGACAGGAACACCAATCCCTTGCAAGCACCAAATTATCGTTTTTACAGGCACCAACTTGTGAGGACACCAATCCTCTTATGAGCACCAACTTGCGCGGTCAAGTACCAACCTGAGCTGCCAGGAACGAACCTATAGAAGACACCAATATTTTGTCCTTGCCCCGTCCAACCACCCAGATATAGATTTGTTGTTGTTGTGTACCTTGATCACAAACCACTCTGCGCTTCCTGAACTATTTCCGCTATTCTGCGCTACTTGCTGAACAAACTATACTTCACCTTTCCAACTCTTTCTGTGCAATTATTTCTTGTGTCCTTCTGTTCAAATGCTCCTTATTCAAATGCTCCTCGTGCTCTTCTTAAATGCTCCTCATATTGTTGCATGACTGCACCTTGTCCTATAACCTCGCGCACTTCCTCAAGTCATACTACCATTGATTCCCCTGAGCATTTCATTTGTTCCCCAAAGCTTGCAATTTCTCATAATACTGCATCTTTTGCGCACCCAAGCTTATCTCAACACACATCAATCTTTTTCTTATTTATACCGGTCTTACTCAAATGATATGTCCACGATTTGGGGTTTCTCTAAGTCGATAACATTCCTTCTTCCTTTCTTCTCAGTCAAGCTTACCACCCCTCTTATTCTTTCGTCGGCACGCACTTTTGTATATTTATTGAATTCGCGGTAATTCTGCCACTTGTCCTTATCTTGCGATGACTTGGTGGGTCTTACACACAAGGGTTCCATGACTTGGTGGGACTTGCGCACTAGAGTGCCACAACTTAGTGGGATTTGCGCACATACAACTTTATTCTGTATATTTCTTCAAACTAGTTTCTAAACTTCAATGCCATCACCAAGTTCAGCGATCTCTTTGACGTTTGGTGGGACTTGCTGAGACTTGCGCGCATATTTTCTATTACTTCTTCAACTAGCACTAAGACTTAACTGCCATCACCAATTTGAACTATCTCTTTGACATTAATGACAACACCAAGCTCAACAAACTCCCCCTTTGGCATTGATGTCAACACTAGGTAAAGCTGAGTTCCCTCCAAGTGCTAGCTCTTTATTAAAGTCTTGTGTTGCGCGATCTTGTTTGCAGATTTACTTGCTACTTTCTCCCCCTTAGACATCAATGGAAAAGGAATATTCAATTGTCTACAAACGTGTATGCTCCCCCTGTGCAATTGCAAGCTCTCCCCCTGAATTTATGCTTTTGTTCATGTCTTCTATTGCTCCTATATGCTAGGTACTTCTGCTTTGCCAAACCTCCATACTAAACTCATCTAAATTCCTATGTCGTCGCATTGTTTCAGATGCCCCCCTTAAGTTGTATTAATATCACTACGTTGTACTGGATTCCTATGTCATCGCACTGTTCTCCATCTACTATGATTTTCCACTGACATATCCAAGGTTTGTAATGAATTGACGTGATTGACAAATCTATCGATTCGTGCAACATCTCAAATGACGCAAGCTTGCGTACTTCTGCCTTTAAGAGGATAGAAAGGTCATCATCAAATCCTTCATACAGAGCAATCAATTCAGTCTCCCTTTTTGTCCTTTAAGATTTCCCGCAAGCATGCGAATAAGCCATTTATGATGAATACATGTCCACGTTTTTTACCAAATTTAGTAGATGCATTTGAAGTCCATCGAAATCATCCAACTATTGTCCCTGGTGACCAATTATCATGTAAGCATCAGTTCTGTTGTCCAACCATTCTTCAAACTGATAACCAATCACCAATCCTTGTACTGTCAAGATGTTTGGGCAACTGCAACATGTTGAATATTCTGCAAGCAGTCTTTCCGTGATTTTCCAAGCGCAAAGGACGAAATTCATCAAGCTCAAGAACGACCTGGAGAAATGGGCATCAAATCTCAAAGAGGTTGATGTCAAGGAGTGGTACACGCAAGTGCGGGTGAATCAGAAACATGAAGAGGATATTTCAATTCTAAAAAGTCGTGTTGGTCAATTGGAGACACAGCAACAATCTATTATAGATCTTTTGAAACATGCTCGAATCATTCCAAACGTTTCGGGCTTGGAGGAGCAGACGAACCAGCCTGACACAGAGCTATGCTTGTCATCACAGAAACTCGATGAGTGAATTTTGCACAAATGCCTCCTTTTAAGATGTACAATTTTGTAATTTGAGAATCAAATTTTGTAGACTATAGATGTGGATATCCCTATTGACATGGAACATCTTGATGTAATGTTTTAGCTTCTACAACAAAGGTCCTTTTCACTGACTTTTAAATATATGTATCTCTTATTCTTATAACAGCAGCTCTTTGAATACAAATTTTGGCTATTAGAGGAACACAAATGTACTTTGTCAGACTTCCTTGTATATACAATTCGTGTTCTGAAGGTGGTTTATTAGAGGAACGCAAATGTACTTTGTCAGACTTCCTTGTATATACAATTCGTGTTCTGAAGGTGGTTTAATTTGTTGTCTCATTGAAGATGATGCAACCTTATAGTCCAAATTAGTTATTTGTTTTTAAAATAATGACTTGAATGTCCATCAATGTTGATATGTAGCTTCTAGATTCATCATTAGTTAGTTATGTTCTTTGCAAATTCTTCTACGACTTCTTCCATCTTGACCCTCTGAATAATTGCTTCCATTATTGGAGGAAGAAGCTTCCCTGCATACTCTCAATGCTCTGCTTCCTTTTTGCTGTGAGAATTATCCCTGCCATCCTCCTTGTTGCCCTTGCGCTAATCATATTGGAGCTCGTCCTCGGTCTATGGCTAGGGTTTGAATTGAGCCTTGAATTTTGTCAAACAATGTTTCCTCTTCTTGTCCTGTCTTTTCCACTTTTTCAATCATTAGTACTTCCCTTGTATTTTCTTGCATCCTGTCGTGGTTCTTTTCTGTGCGCATCTCCCTCTGCGGCATATTATCTCCTTTCTCCCTTTGTAAGTCTATAGTATATACACTCTCCTTCATCTTCTGTCACATGTGTAGAACATTCATTATCACTATGCTAGTGATCCTTATGCAAGCCCAGATTGCATTTTTCTTGGCATTGTTCTTTGGTCCTGTTACCAGTTGAACTAGCAGGGCTAGCCTTTGATGACAAATATGAGGGAAAGTGACCACTGTCACCCAATAAATTCCCTAACTTCTACGGAGAGTTGGGACCTCCAAGGGGAAGATCCCTTACGTGGCCTGCAGAACAGCTTAACAGAGGAATAGCTATGTCTTCTATGACAAAAATGTGAATGACTAGTGCCTTGTGAATGAAGAAGACGTGCTTAATATACCCAATAAATGTGTGGGTAGAGACAATCAATGACAAGTTAGGCATGCAAAGTTCAACATATAGATCATTTTTCAACTATCAATGCCAATAACAAGTTAATGTGAAAGAACTATGATGGATTAATATTCAACCATCCAACGTGGATTTTCCAAGCCAATACAAGTATGAATGATTGCTAAATTAATGTAATGACCACCAATAGATGAGTGTGACTATGATAGCATAGATCTACATAAACATGTCTCAATAATCACAACATAGATTACACATTGACCACTTTCATTATAGCATAAAACACTCATTCAACTCTGTATGGAAGAGGAATCAGATTGTAAACAAAATCAGAAATCTAGCAGTTGTATGATAGTGAACTAATGCATCATTTGTGTAAGGTTTATGCTTTCAAAGTACAGCAAGCCACTTCCTCTTTATGTATTAGAATCTGTGATGACAGTCAAGAGATGTAAGTTTCAGATTTGCATGTAGAGATGTGCAGCGTTGTAGAACAGTAGTAAAGTCATCACTGTGTATAAGACAATCAGAAGCAAAATTATTAACAATATCACCTCTCTCTTGAATAACTTCACTCTTTAATCTATCATGCAATTGATTTAAAAGATAATATATTGTATGTACTACTGATTTCAGACCTTCTTCATGTCAATTTTCAGACTTTTAGTTACACAGTAATAGACCAGAAATGGCACACAATCCAATTACTAACCCTTTGCTTGTCACTTTTTATGTTGGTGTTGCAGTAGTGTTTATGGATAGCCAAATTGCACAAGTCTGCAATATTTTACAGACCTAAGTATTTGATGAAAGGGGACTGAAATGAGGTGACCGAGGGTTGAAGGAAAAGGAAAGGGACAAGGGAAATAAAGAAGAGAAGGAAGGAAGAGAAGAGAAGAGAGGGAGGCCGCAAGGGCAAAGGAAAATCTGCAGTTAGGGTTTTAAAAAAAAAACGGATTAGGTCAATATTTTTTAGGATTTTCTTTGATAAACATGCTAATATAAACATACGAATGAAACTAACTCAACCAAATAACATGAAAAATAATCTAACATTTGAAAAATGCACAAACTAGGGTTTAGAAAAAAAATAGAAAGTAGGGCAACTTTGTGTTTAAGAGGATTCTATCCCAACCCTAGGGCATCAAGGAAAGAGGCTTCCCCTCTTGAAATGGTACTTGGCAAGTTTGGAAACTAGTGCCTAGCTTAACAACCTCAAAGGTTGGTTAAAGGAGACCTAGTTGTAGCAAAACTTGAAGACCTAAAGCTCAAGCCTAAGAAGGACTCCTTTGGGGGAGGTCCTAGCAATGCTATGGTCACTAAAATCAGAAAATGAACTAGTTGAGACAAAATGCAGCATTAATGGCTACCATTCAATCCTAAACAAGCATCATTCTCCAACAATTAACAAAGAGACATCAAAAAGGAACATAGATACCTCCTTGTGCATGTGTTAAACCAACAACTCTAGCGTCACCTTATAAAGAAGCATGAACAAAAGATACTCCAAGAAAATTGCTCCAAACCACAAGTAGAATCCTTCCTCAAGAGAGGTGCATCAATCAAAGAGCCCTAATGAGGGCAAAAATCAACATAAAATGTTTTATCCCATAAGTTGTGTTAAAATGAAGTGAGGAGAAGTGTATTTATACTTTCTCACACTCACTTTACAAAAATAAAAAATTATCCAGGCCGACATGCCTTTTAAAATGTCAATTTGAAATTATAAAATGTCAACTTAAAATTAAAACAAAAATAATATAAAATAGTCAAATATGTGGGTAATTTGGAGTATTTTCTCCAAAATTTACCCACGCGTGTCTAAAATAGATAGAAATAAGCATATCAGTCTGTTCTAAAGGCCAGACTGCAGAGGGGGGGATTGTCATTGTTAACACCCAAAAAGTGCTCACTAGCTCATTTACCACATTATATGGCTCATTTGTCCATTTTCCTACCATATTTCCATTAAAATCCCGAAAAATCCCATTAAAAAGCCTCCAAAAGGCCTAAAATGCCTCCAAAAGGCCACAAAACCTTCAAAATAGCCTAAAAAAGGCTAAAAAAAAACCCCCTTTTCCTCCAAAAATAGCAAAAATCCCCTAAAAAGGGAATAAAAATATAAAATAATGAGGAAAAGGAGGAAAAAAACCTATACAACTGCCCAAAACCATGTGTTTCCTAAAACCATGGGTCAGCACTCCACCACCAAAAAACTATAAATAGGTGATGGAGATCCCTTATTCCATATCCACAATCACAAGCACCCTTACTCTGCCAAAATCTCTCTCGAAACCCTAGTTCACCTTTGAACTATTTTCACCTTGAGAGCCACCTTTGGCCCATCCCCAACATTGGAGAAGGAGAAGGAGCATTCAGAAGCTTGGAGCATCCTCTTGGACACTGCAAAGGGCTTCACCAACCTTGACACTCAAGGTAACATCAATACAAAGACATTCTTTCATTTTGGTGTTTATGCTTCATGCTTGTATTAGAAATAATTTAATGTTTTATTTATTGCATAATTAGTTTAATATTCTGAACTGCTACTAAGGAGTCCATTCTCCTTAGTAGGTGCTCATTGGCACAAGCTAGGGGTAAAACCCTAGCTACAGTTTTGGCGACTCCCCTAGTTTTCGAATTTCTGGTTTCCGTTTTTAAATTTTTTCTTTCGGCTGTCCCTTTCGGCCGCTGCATACCGCGTCTTTTTCCTCTGCAGTCGCGTCCCGACCGCGCCTTTCAGGCCTTTACCCGCGATCCGACCGTGGCTCTCAGACTGCTTCCGACGCTCCGCCGGCGGATTCAAGTCTGTTACCTGCGATCCGACCGTGGCTAATCAGCCTGTTTGCCGCGATCTGACTGCGCCTGTCGGCCTTTTTCCTGCGTCGCGACTGCGGCTTTCTGCCTCTTTCGCGCATCCCGACTGCGCCTGTTAGCCCTTTTGCCACGACCCGACTGTGTCTTTTTCCATTTTTCCTGCGTCCCGACTGCCACTGTTGGCCCGATAGCCGCGACCCGACTGTGCCTTTTCCCCTGTTTCCTGCGTCCCGACTGCCTCTGTTGGCCCGATAGCCGCGACCTGACCGCCGCTGTTTCCCTTAAACCCGCGATCGGCCTGTTCTGATCCGCCACAGACCCGCGGTCTGATTTCTGCTCTTTTCCTGTTTTGAGCCCAGCCCCTCTTGCTGCAATATTTTCTGCATTTGAACAGCCCTCTGTCCCACCTGCAGCCCACTTCCTTACAGCCTTTCTGCAACATAATTTCTGTTCCTTTTACAGAATCTTTTTAAAATTTCAATATTTTTATTTCAGAAAATTTTGCAAGTTAAAAGAATCAATTTCAGCATTATTGATAGATTGGAAGTTGCCCTCCCTTATGGCACTTCTATTTTTGGGTTCAACACCTCACGAGCACACACTCTGTCACATAAAATCAAGTGAGCCTTAAAAAGTACCTAACTAAACCAACATTCTAACCCCACTTGGGGAACACAAAAGAATCATTGTAGTTAGGTAGGATCAGGGGGATAGGCTTCCAATAACACCCCTTGGTTATTTCACTTGAGACATAGTTGTTGTCCAAATAGGGAACCAAAATCCCCTAGTACTTTTTGGCACGGTCACGACCAGTTTATCAGAGGGCCTCTCCCTTAGGAGGGTTGAAGTCGGGAGACTGGTTCCGGAGGCCTGAGTGGAATACCGCACTCCATTCAGTAACCGAAGGGCTACCTTTCGCGGTTCGCGGGATATCCCTGTATAGGGGTATTGCGGTCAACGAACTAAACGGCAGATTCACCTTTCTAGACGTGTCATGAACGGGGTATCTTAGTTGCCATTCTTCTAGGATTGTCTACCCGGTATCCCTCCCGGTAGGGGGATATCATAGCCACTTGGCTTTCCTACTCATATTGTCTGACTTGGATTTCATCACCTTGCAGAGGATATGTTTAGTTAAGTCAGAATACTTTTAGTTAGGTGTTTGCATGCTCCTTTACCTCCCTTTGGTCTAGTGAGTCCACCATTTTTCTTTTTTAGGAAACCTGCTGCTTGTTGGTATTCTGACCATCTTTGTTGTTACTCCACCTATTGTAGCACAGCTGTTGCAGTGGGTGTTTTGAGTTGGTTGTTGGCCTGAGTGCCTTGCTTTTTAGCTCTCCTTCTGCACACTCGGTTGCATTAGGATTTTTTGAGCTGTTTTCATACTCACCTCAACCCACAGAGACTTAGACACCATCTGTCACCATTGAGTCCCCGAGACATTCTCGGTGCCTCAGGGGCGAGCCCCCACAGCACGGTTCTCTCGACACCACTCGTCATAGATTCCGATCATTGTCCGTTGATACCACTCATCACAGATCTAGAGCCTTGTCACTTGACTCCACCCGTCAGCGACGTAGGTCTCCGTCACCAGATAGTGACGCACCTTACTTTACCTCTGATTCTGACGAAGAGTCTGAGAACCCTATTTATACTGCCCCTACTAGCCCCATGGCTGGTACGACTTCCACTCCATTTGTCATAGGGACCATTGGTGGCACATCCACCACTACACCAGTTACTACACCTGTTTTTGGTATGCCCTCCATGGGGCAACCATCTACCGTTCCCCTCACGGTACCTATTCCCACAGCGGGAATACCTATCCCCACTACATCAGTGGCTCACACTACCCATGGTGGTGCTGGACCATCCTCCACTACCTCAGTTCCCCCACTTGGGGGCACCACCCTAAATCTTGTCCCTCCACTTGGGGGCACTGGCCCCAACTTGGTCCACAGCACTACTGTGTCACAGCCTTCTTCCAGTTTGCCATTCATGGCTAGCCTCAACCTACCTGACTTGGCCAGATTGACCAACGATCCTATTCGACACGACCCTATGTGGCCTCATATGCCTACCAAACTACCCTCTGACATCCCTAAATTCGAGGGTAAGGCCGGTGAGGACCCACAGAACCACATCATGTCTTTCCACCTATGGTGTTCCTCTAACTCCATTGTGGACGACTCTGTTCGCCTCCGTCTCTTACAGCGCACCTTCACTGGCTCTGCAGCCAAGTGGTATATTGAGCAGCCTCATGGGACCCACGCCATCTTTTCTTCCCTGGCCTCGAACTTCCTGCAGTTCTTCCAGTTGCCAGTCCGCTATGACGCGGGCGTTGAGATCCTTCTATCTTGTAGACAAAACACGGCTACCCATATCACGGACCACATCCATGAGTGGCGTAGACGCCGTAGCTTATGCAAGATTAAACTAGATGACCGTATCTTCCTCGATTGGTTCCTCAAGTCCCTGCTTCCTGTCATCGCTAAGGATGTAGCTTCAGAAAGACCCCAGTCTGAAGAAGAGGCCATCCTTAAGGCACAGCAGTTCGACCTCATTTACGCCCAGTCGGGTTACCTTTATACCATTATACCTGACGCCCCTCGCGGCGAGTCCTCCCATCATGATGCGCGGGGGGCATCCCACGCTGCAGATGGTATCATTGGCCGTGTTTCTTCGCATCCCCAACCATTTTCTATAGCACGTCCTACCCCTGGCCCCGACCTGTCGAGGGCTACCTCCCAGTCTGGAGCAACCAACTCATATGCTCCCATGACACATCACCATTCCCATGGACCTTCATGTCCATCTCAGTGCTTCGGGTATGCGACTCCTGCTTATGCTCCTCCAGCCGCCCCTCAGCCTTACTACCATCAGCAGGCTGCCCCCGCTCCTGCGCCTCCACAAGCCCAACCCGCTTATTATCTGCCCCAGGCAGCCCCTGCGGCACATCCACAACCTGCTCCGCAGTCCTATCAGCAACCCCCTCCAGTTGCTGCACCTGCTCAGCCTCAACCTACATATCATCCTCCGCAGCCTGCTCCTGCACCTGCGCAACCTCAAAATCCACCTGCTGCCCAAGGGCAAGTTTACGCCCAACATAACCCGCAGCAAAACCAGAATAACCAACGTAATCAGGGCCAACAGAACCGCGGCAAGGGCCGTAATCGGGGAAACAACCAACCTGCAGACCAAGCTGGTCAACCGGCTAATCCCCCTGACAATAACAATGCGGCCCCCGCTAATCAAAACCCTGATCGCCCGCCCAAGCAGGCCAAAAACCCCAATCTGCGAACAAACCACCCTTGTTCTATTTGCGGAGTCTATGGACATTACACCCATGCTTGCCCACACTTGGAGCGAGCTCGGCAGCTTTGGGTTGACGAGGCCCATCGCCAAGGGCATGCGGCTCCCCAAGCACCGCCCAACCCCCCCCAACCTCAGCAACCCCCTTTGGTGCTGCAAAACCCATTACCAACCCAAGGCGTAGTGAACACTCAGCCGTTGGCTCCCCATCAAGCCAATGCGGCCCAACAACAACAGATCACCTACGCTGCTCCTGATCAACCCATGTTCGACTCAGGTACCCACCACTTACTGATGATGTCATCTGCTGACGTCAACCTACAGACCCGTCGGAACCAATATGGCTCCACCTCTGAAGCCACTCCCACGGATAAACCTACTAACGCTCATCCCACCGATCAGGCGTTACGTATACCTCCGCCTCCCATAGACGGCGCTGCGAAAGCACCTCGTTTCCCACTTCGCCGAATCAACAATAACCCTAACGCGCGCGCTGCGTCAAACTACAACATCGTAGATGACCTAGCCCAATCTCCCGCAGCCATGTCTGCGTTGGAAGTCTTGAAAAACTGCCCTTCCCAGCGCAAGACTTTACTTTCCGCCATCGGGGGGATTGACCCAACTGATTCGCATTTGATGGCATTTGATTTAGACCAGTCTGAACCACGCCTACCTTCCAGCTTAGCCTTCCAAGTTACAGTCTCCGTTAGGAATCTTGTTATCCATCGGTGCATCATCGATGAGGGTGCTTCCACATGCGTTATGTCTACATTTGTATGGCAGAAGCTAGGATCCCCTCCTCTCCAGCAGTCCCCCACTGCGTTACGTGCCTACGACGGTCGTTCGGCCCAGCCCCAAGGCCTTCTACCCAACGTTCCAGTCCAGTTAGGTGGTAAAACAGTTCTTATTGACATAGAGGTAATCAATGCCCAATTGGATTACAACCTTCTACTTGGCCGCAGCTACATGTATGCCATGCGGGCAGTTGCCTCTTCTGTCTTTCGCACCATGATGTTCCCCCACGAAGGACGCGTGGTTAAGATTGACCAGCTCACCTACTATGATCCCAGTGCTCCGGCGGCACCGGAAAACATTCTCCCCATGGTTGAACAACCTGTTTCTAGTGCCACCACCTCGTTTGTTTCCTCTACGGGGCCTGGAGTCTACTCAGACGCGCCGATGATCTCCACCTTTCAATCCATTCCTCCGCCATCATCTACGCCCGAAATGTCTGACTTATGTACCTTGTCCCATGACATCCTACCACCTAACAATCAACCATCCTTGTTGCCTAAACCACCATTGGTACCTAGTCACATTGGTGTTACACCGATCCATACGATCCCCTTCCTAGTTCCTCCAGCAGGAGTAGTAAGCGCCCCGGTCATGGCTACCCTTAGCCTCCCTGGGTTAACCTTGGGATTTCCTGTATGGTACCTTTCGCCTCCCGTTCGCCCGCCGACACCTGATGTCGTCCTCCAGCCGGTGCAACCCATGGCTACTACCACTCAGCCACCTCCCGGTGTCTCTACCCCTTCGTCCTCCACGACACCTCCTCCTACTCCCAAACCCACTGGGGGCAGAGGTCCACAACCTTACACTGCTGTCCCACCTCCCAAGACAGTCAAGAACCCTCCAGTGTTTCGTGCTCCTCCCAAATGCTCGCTGTGTGACGAGTTGGGCCATGCGACCCACCAATGCCCACAGTTACCCGCATTGCAGAAGCACATGCAAATGCTCGATGATGACCCCAACATCCCAACTGTCGAACTAAACCCCACTCCTAAGCCTAAAGATAAGTCCCTACGTACCAACCACTCCTGCGCCATATGCGGTATTTACGGGCATTATTCACATCATTGTCCCGATCTCCCGGATTACAGAGCAGCTCTTTATGAGATGAACAATCTGGACCTTGAGACGGCACCACCTACCATTGAGGAGATCTACCCCCCGGTCTCTCCCCCTTCTGAAGAGGTTAATATCATCTACATGGTCTCTTCAACCAACACTTCCACTACCCCCTCGTCAACCGATTTGACGACGCAGACTTTCCGTACTGATGAGGAGATTCTTGAGGCCCTAACTGCCCCGGATTATCCTTGGGATGATATGCACCACCGTTCCTATTTCATCCCAGAAGCGTCTTCCTCTAGCACCGCTACCCAATACGCGGTCGAATCCAAAGACTTCCTCCCCACCAAGGTTGACTGGTTCAAGGACCCTATTCCTGCTCCTGATGCCTTCGAGGAGGGCAACATGGCCAACATCTCACCTGTCATCCAAGTTGATATTGCTGCTCCCGGTCGTGCCCCTGAACTCATTACTTTAGGAACATTCTGCAGTAAACAAGAGATTGAGGACTACACGCACCTTTTCAAAGAATTCCGTAATGTCTTTGCCTGGTCCTATACCGAAATGCCCGGTCTTGACCCCGCTATCATAGAGCACCACCTTGACACCTCTGAGTCAAGGAGCATAATAGATTCCCTTGACCCTGGGATAGGGGGCATGATCAATCATTTTGAACCTTCCCCATCACATCTATCTCAGCACATCGATGAACCCATTGTTCAAACCAACACATATGTGATCCATAATCACAAACCCCATGCACATAGCATGGGGGCAAGTCATTAACCCTGCTCACCTTTTCACATGCGTGATCTCAACCATTTTTGCGATCACATGTCACTTGTAGATTTGATTTGATTTGATACCCCTAGTATTCTGCCCCCGCGGGCCATCATGATACACCTAGTATTATGACCTCCATTTTTCGCACCATTTGCACTGCCGAATTCATATTTCCGTGCCCGTGATGATGCTTGAGATCATTTCTCGCTCTCACCATGACCAATATCAACATTGTGTCCAGACACCACTCGTCGCCTCGGTTTGCATGCCACTTCGGCTGCTCTCCGTTTTTCATATATTTTATATCATCGGATTCATTTTTCCGAGCTGGTGATGATGCTTGAGATCATTTCTCGCTCTCACCTTCAGTTTTTCCGGGCATTTTTTCAAAATGCCCCCGTCACCTCGGTTTGCGTGCCACATTGGCCGTCACCCGTTTTTGACATCCTTTATATCACCGGATTCATTTTTCCGAGCTCGTGATGATGCTTGAGATCATTTCTCGCTCTCACTTGGTACAATTTCAACATTGTGTCCCAACACCTTGCTGCCTCGGTTTGCGCGCCACATCGGCCGCCATCGGATTGTTCCACATTTTTTACATGAGCCATTCACTCCTGTCATACTGCAAATGTTTCGTTATTTTGCCACCATTTCATCTACCCCGCAAGGAGGTCCATCAGTGTTCCCACCTACCCTCGTTCTTGGTCATCATTACTAAACCTTGATTGAACACTTCCTCCTTGCCTGGCCATTCCTTTTGTTCGGTATAATTTTATCCCTTTTTCGGGCCGGACAAGTCCTTTACGAAAAAGGCACTTAGGGAGTTTCCGTTAAGCTCTTTTCTGACTCCTAAAAGAATGAAAAGATCGCCGAGCAATCTTGCTTCCTTTCATGCTCGTTAAAGTACCTGAAAGGGCGTCTATCTGGTATAAGTTTAACCCTTTTCCGGACCTGGTAGACTAATTACGAAAAAGGAATACTCTAGTCACACCGGCTAGAAGAGTTCTTCATTGCATCCTTTTATGCTTCTTTGGGCCTTGGAGACTAAATCTACGAAAAAGAAACCCCCTGGAGTCTTCTTACTTTCTTTCAGACTCTCTAAAATTGAAAGCAACCACGAGCATGCACTGTCCTGGGCTCGTAAAATCCACACGACAGTACCATTCCACTACCTCAGAGTCTTCTTATTTGCTTTCAGACTCCTTAAAATTGAAAGCAACCACGAGCACGAACTGTCCTGGGCTCGTAAAATCCACACGACAGTACCATTTTACACACACTTCTTCTAGTTCCTTAACCCATGAAGAAGTACCCTCCCGTGCCTCCTGGCACTTTGATCTATCATCTCGGCAGCACCCCCAATCAGGTCGCCTTTGTTCAGAGTATTCTGCAGTCTCCTGCCATTGTACCACAGCTTGAGTCTCCCTCAGCCCAGTAACCTTCCCAGATCCAATACAGCTATGATCCATCTCCCCTTAGCCAGTTTCATATGCTGCCAGATCATTCCAATTATCATACTCTGAACAAAGGAAGTTTGAGTCCACCCGCTCTACTTGCCCAGTTGTCCCCCCACAGTTTATCAGTCCTGCCATCAGCACTATCACATTTCGGTCTTGTACCTCGCGCTCCTGTCAAGGAAACATCATTGCCTTGATAGTTGCAGGTCTCCCTCTGTCGACGACAGCTCCTCTATTCCATAGGATAGGCCCAGAGGTCCCTACGCCTTGGACTTATCACCATCTGTGGTAGGTGCCTACGAATCATTCCGAGAGGAGACATCATTGCCTCTCCGAGTGGTTGTTCCTCACATGCTCGACTTCAGCACCTTGATCGCATCGTTGAGGATCGCGTAGGATTATATTCCATCAGTTTTTTGTCGAAGACCCCGGATTTCCCCCGACTCTAGCACATTGGTGAGTCACTTCGGAATGCCCAGTTGTATGTTCCCGTGGATGTCCGGGCTGCGTTGGCGTTTGTATTCGGAAGCCATCCAGTTTCATGCTTCCTTGAGTACCCAGTTTCAGTTCCAGATCAGTTCCAGTTCAGTGTACCATGGAGAGTATGACCCCAGTCACTATGATCCAGCAGCTCATCAGTTCCTTTGGTACCACACTCAGTAGCACTGTTGATTGTTCCGGTGCACCAGTTCTGCAGTTCACACATGATCCGTTCAGCAGTATGTCCCAGATTTGTGTCCCCTCTGGACTCTTATGATGTACACAGTGGTGATGTATCTTACAGGTCCCCCTTTTTGGGCCTTACAGTTATGGTTATGTATCTTGATACGAGCATGGGTATGCCCGCCTCGTCCATATATTGAGATTATTCCTCAGTCAGTATTTGAGGTCATGTATATTTCAGGTCCCCATTTTTTGGACCCCATCGTTGTTATTATGTTATATCCTGATACGAGCATGGGAATGCCCGCCTCGTCCATATGATCAGATGATTCCTCATCCTTTATTGAGGTTATGTACTTTTTTTTCTTGCAGTTGTTCGGGATCGTTGTTCCGGGATCCAGTTTGTTTCTTCTCTTCTCTCCACATCCCAAGAAAACCATTCATGACTTATGATGTCCATCGGCCATACGATGAGCTCCTGCCCTCGCACATCAGGGGGCAATCTGTTAACACCCAAAAAGTGCTCACTAGCTCATTTACCACATTATATGGCTCATTTGTCCATTTTCCTACCATATTTCCATTAAAATCCCGAAAAATCCCATTAAAAAGCCTCCAAAAGGCCTAAAATGCCTCCAAAAGGCCACAAAACCTTCAAAATAGCCTAAAAAAGGCTAAAAAAAAACCCCCTTTTCCTCCAAAAATAGCAAAAATCCCCTAAAAAGGGAATAAAAATATAAAATAATGAGGAAAAGGAACGCAAATGTATATACAATTCGTGTTCAGACTTCCTTGTATATACAATTCGTGTTCTGAAGGTGGTTTATTAGAGGAACGCAAATGTACTTTGTCAGACTTCCTTGTATATACAATTCGTGTTCTGAAGGTGGTTTAATTTGTTGTCTCATTGAAGATGATGCAACCTTATAGTCCAAATTAGTTATTTGTTTTTAAAATAATGACTTGAATGTCCATCAATGTTGATATGTAGCTTCTAGATTCATCATTAGTTAGTTATGTTCTTTGCAAATTCTTCTACGACTTCTTCCATCTTGACCCTCTGAATAATTGCTTCCATTAGTGGAGGAAGAAGCTTCCCTGCATACTCTCAATGCTCTGCTTCCTTTTTGCTGTGAGAATTATCCCTGCCATCCTCCTTGTTGCCCTTGCGCTAATCATATTGGAGCTCGTCCTCGGTCTATGGCTAGGGTTTGAATTGAGCCTTGAATTTTGTCAAACAATGTTTCCTCTTCTTGTCCTGTCTTTTCCACTTTTTCAATCATTAGTACTTCCCTTGTATTTTCTTGCATCCTGTCGTGGTTCTTTTCTGTGCGCATCTCCCTCTGCGGCATATTATCTCCTTTCTCCCTTTGTAAGTCTATAGTATATACACTCTCCTTCATCTTCTGTCACATGTGTAGAACATTCATTATCACTATGCTAGTGATCCTTATGCAAGCCCAGATTGCATTTTTCTTGGCATTGTTCTTTGGTCCTGTTACCAGTTGAACTAGCAGGGCTAGCCTTTGATGACAAATATGAGGGAAAGTGACCACTGTCACCCAATAAATTCCCTAACTTCTACGGAGAGTTGGGACCTCCAAGGGGAAGATCCCTTACGTGGCCTGCAGAACAGCTTAACAGAGGAATAGCTATGTCTTCTATGACAAAAATGTGAATGACTAGTGCCTTGTGAATGAAGAAGACGTGCTTAATATACCCAATAAATGTGTGGGTAGAGACAATCAATGACAAGTTAGGCATGCAAAGTTCAACATATAGATCATTTTTCAACTATCAATGCCAATAACAAGTTAATGTGAAAGAACTATGATGGATTAATATTCAACCATCCAACGTGGATTTTCCAAGCCAATACAAGTATGAATGATTGCTAAATTAATGTAATGACCACCAATAGATGAGTGTGACTATGATAGCATAGATCTACATAAACATGTCTCAATAATCACAACATAGATTACACATTGACCACTTTCATTATAGCATAAAACACTCATTCAACTCTGTATGGAAGAGGAATCAGATTGTAAACAAAATCAGAAATCTAGCAGTTGTATGATAGTGAACTAATGCATCATTTGTGTAAGGTTTATGCTTTCAAAGTACAGCAAGCCACTTCCTCTTTATGTATTAGAATCTGTGATGACAGTCAAGAGATGTAAGTTTCAGATTTGCATGTAGAGATGTGCAGCGTTGTAGAACAGTAGTAAAGTCATCACTGTGTATAAGACAATCAGAAGCAAAATTATTAACAATATCACCTCTCTCTTGAATAACTTCACTCTTTAATCTATCATGCAATTGATTTAAAAGATAATATATTGTATGTACTACTGATTTCAGACCTTCTTCATGTCAATTTTCAGACTTTTAGTTACACAGTAATAGACCAGAAATGGCACACAATCCAATTACTAACCCTTTGCTTGTCACTTTTTATGTTGGTGTTGCAGTAGTGTTTATGGATAGCCAAATTGCACAAGTCTGCAATATTTTACAGACCTAAGTATTTGATGAAAGGGGACTGAAATGAGGTGACCGAGGGTTGAAGGAAAAGGAAAGGGACAAGGGAAATAAAGAAGAGAAGGAAGGAAGAGAAGAGAAGAGAGGGAGGCCGCAAGGGCAAAGGAAAATCTGCAGTTAGGGTTTTAAAAAAAAACGGATTAGGTCAATATTTTTTAGGATTTTCTTTGATAAACATGCTAATATAAACATACGAATGAAACTAACTCAACCAAATAACATGAAAAATAATCTAACATTTGAAAAATGCACAAACTAGGGTTTAGAAAAAAAATAGAAAGTAGGGCAACTTTGTGTTTAAGAGGATTCTATCCCAACCCTAGGGCATCAAGGAAAGAGGCTTCCCCTCTTGAAATGGTACTTGGCAAGTTTGGAAACTAGTGCCTAGCTTAACAACCTCAAAGGTTGGTTAAAGGAGACCTAGTTGTAGCAAAACTTGAAGACCTAAAGCTCAAGCCTAAGAAGGACTCCTTTGGGGGAGGTCCTAGCAATGCTATGGTCACTAAAATCAGAAAATGAACTAGTTGAGACAAAATGCAGCATTAATGGCTACCATTCAATCCTAAACAAGCATCATTCTCCAACAATTAACAAAGAGACATCAAAAAGGAACATAGATACCTCCTTGTGCATGTGTTAAACCAACAACTCTAGCGTCACCTTATAAAGAAGCATGAACAAAAGATACTCCAAGAAAATTGCTCCAAACCACAAGTAGAATCCTTCCTCAAGAGAGGTGCATCAATCAAAGAGCCCTAATGAGGGCAAAAATCAACATAAAATGTTTTATCCCATAAGTTGTGTTAAAATGAAGTGAGGAGAAGTGTATTTATACTTTCTCACACTCACTTTACAAAAATAAAAAATTATCCAGGCCGACATGCCTTTTAAAATGTCAATTTGAAATTATAAAATGTCAACTTAAAATTAAAACAAAAATAATATAAAATAGTCAAATATGTGGGTAATTTGGAGTATTTTCTCCAAAATTTACCCACGCGTGTCTAAAATAGATAGAAATAAGCATATCAGTCTGTTCTAAAGGCCAGACTGCAGAGGGGGGGATCGTCATGCCCCATCTAACCCCAACAGTAGTGAAAATCCCTCAACGCCCCCCTAATCAAGTACTGCAGTCTGGCCTGGAGGATGATGTCATCATCAAGAGGAGCCCAAGGAAAGAGGGCGTTGGTGAACTGGAGGACCAGGAGGGTGTGGGAGGTGAACTGGAGGAGAAACATATTCCTCAATGCTGAAAGATCTGTCACCGGAATGATAAATCAAGGTTAGGGTCTGCAGCAACCGTATCCGGTTGGCTCGTTAATAGTCGAATCCGACTCTCATATTGAATGATAAATAGAATAATATATTAGATGATAGGATAAAAGATGATATGTTACAATGATGGCCCTGCCTTAAATATGGCTCGAGCATTTGATGTTGAGGAGACGCCTCATTTCATAACCAAACTTTAGTTAACCTAATTATTATCTTATTTTATGTTCGTAGCATTGCCACTCTCTTAGAAAGGCTTTGTCCTCAAAGCCTTATAATATTTCTGCATCATTTTATGTGGTGTCGTAGATGACGAAACATGTCGATACGAATTGCTAAGAGTTGAACATAACTTCTAGTATGTCGACGAATTAATCCATCCCAAATTGATTTGTTGTGGACTGATGGGATTCCCTACTGATCTGTCGTCAGGAGATTTGATCACATTAGTACCATTATCTTTCGACATTTCCCACTTTTTCGAATATCGGTTTTTATGGTTGGGGTGTCGATAGGGAACTTTCACGATGTCATTTTTGTTTACGAATGTCGTCTTTTGAGCATTGATCTGAGTTGGAAGTTGTATTTTTGTCTCTTCAGGATTTAAGTTTTTGTTCTGTATCTTTTCCAACTTGTTTTCTAACTGCATGTTATCATTTTGAAACTTCTTAATCAATTCGACTTGCGATCTTCTGTCATCTTCAGACGTCTTAAGTTGTTCCTTAAGATCTTCATTATGACTTCTGATACAACTATTTTCTTCCTGCTTGTATAAAAGTTTCCCTTGAATGTCGTCCATAGATTGTTCTATCTTCCGGCTATTTTTCAACTTCTTAATTTTTGTGACTAGTATCTTGTTATGATTTCTTAGTCTGAAAATTTCTTCAGCATTGTTGGATAATGCTTTATTACTCTTCGCGATCTCTGACTTATGTGTCTTTTTTAGAGTCGTCATTTTGTTGTTGAAGAACTTTTATCTGTTGTCGACATTGGCCGACCTCTAATTCTTGACTTTCTAATTTATGTCGTATCTGCGTTAGTTCTTCATCTTTGTCGCTAACGATTTTGTTCAAGCGTATTATTTCTGCTTCGTAATTATTTATTTCCTTCTTTATATCTTGATTTCTTAACCTCTGATTGAATTCATTTTCGGCTTTTAATTTATCAATTTGCGCATACAATTTTTCTATACGCCTTTCCTGGTCAGAGATTTTTATTTCATTACACCTTTCTTGTAATTCAATTCTTATTTCTGAACTGTTATTTATGTCGCGCAGTTATTCATTGTCTTTTCGATAACGTTTTAGCGTGGCTTCTAATTCCTCTATTTGTAATCGCAAACCAGATTCCATGATCTTTGATTTCTTCGACGCTAGATGGTTGTCTAGACTATAGATGGTCTTCGATTTTGTTTTCCTTCGAATACTTCTTCAACGCTAATTGGTCTTCTTATTAGGTTTAAAAACCTTTTTTTTCTTTTCCAAAAATAATTATTATTTCAATAAAATAATAATTATATATATATATATATATATATTTTTTAATAATTATTATTAATTAATTAATTAATAATATTATTATTAATAATGTTTTTATAAACTATATATATAGTTTTTTTTTTCAAAAATCAAAATATCTAAACAAATATAATAATATTATTATATTGTTTAATATATTTTTTTGTTGTTGTTAATGGTCAAGCCGAGAAATAGGATGTTAATAATGAAAATTTGAAATATAATAACAATATGAATTATTTTAAATTAATATTGTTATTATAGTTTTTGAATTGAGGTAGGTTAGGCTTTTGAAGAGGGATGGTGATGGCTATGACGGCAGTGGTGTGTAGGAGCTGAGCGGAAGGCTGTGGGAAGGGGAGATGTGGTGGCGTCGGCAAGGGGGGTAGCAGTGCAGGGAAGAGTGCAGGTGCGCAGATGGGGAAGGTCGACGGCGTGAGAAGGAAGCAGGGAGTAGCTCGTGGGGGACGGCGTGAGGGAGAAGGAGGTGGTGGCCGGGGAAGGAGAGGTTTGTAGGCAAGCGGCGGTGGAAGCGATGGATGTGAGGTGGAAAGGAGGGGCGGGAGGATAGAGGAAGGGGGGTGGCGGCTGTGGTAGAAGGGACACGATAGAGGGGCAGGAGGATAGAGGAGGGGGAGTGGCGGGAAGGTGTGGTGGTGGCGGACAGGGGCGGACGGGGGAGGAAGGAAATGAGGATAAGGGGGGAGCAACCGCGAGAAAGGCGAGAGGATAAGGAGCAGGCATGGAGTGTGTGGGGACTACGCGAAGAGGGAGATTGCAGCAGCAAGAGGGGGAAGTGCTGGAGAGGAAGGGAGAATGGGATGTGGAGAGGAGCGTGCCGAGAGGAGGGCTGGTTGCAAGGGGGATCGCTAAGGTTTGGACTGGTTGCAGAATTAACGAGGGGTGAGTGTAGTGATTGGAGTGGGAGAGCAAGCAAACGGACGTGGAAGGGGGCGGTGTGTAGGTGGACGTGAAGGCATGTCGTGGGTGGAAAGTAGGAGGTGATTAGAGTGTGGATGGAATATGCGGAGGGCGCTAGAATGTGCATCGTGGAGGGTCACGAAGGAAGTCACGAGAAGCAAGGAGGTGAGGACGGTAGGCAAAGGGAAGCGCGAGGGAAGTGACAGTGAAAAGGGGGCCGTGAGGTGGAGTGCTAAGAAGAAGTGATTTTCAGAAATTCTGAATTGAATGGCCAGAGGCCAAATTGGATCAAAAATCCAGTTAATCAAAGAAGCTCTGAGTGATGGCCAAGGGCCGGAAGCAAGCTATTCCCAAGAAGGGGCTCTGATACCAAATGCATCAACTGTATCCGGTTGGCTCGTTAATAGTCGAATCCAACTCTCATATTGAATGATAAATAGAATAATATATTAGATGATAGGATAAAAGATGATATGATACAATGATGGCCCTGCCTTAAATATGGCTCGAGCATTTGATGTTGAGGAGACGCCTCATTTCATAACCTAACTTTAGTTAACCTAATTATTAATTATTTAATTATTATCTTATTTTATGTTTGTAGCAGGGTCATGTGACCCAGTGATCCACCCCTGGAAGCCCCGGACACCAACCTCAAGGCTTCAAGCCCTTTCATGAGGCAGTCAACAAAGCCACTAAGCCATAGTACTTCCAAAGGAGAAACCAGAGGGTCTAGCCATAACCCCTACTCAAAAAAGCTGGCCAAACACCCCTCCTGGTCAGAAAATGACCCCCTCTCCCTGGGGGACCTCTACAAGTGCGCTAGTATTGGTACCACATAACAAGCCATTTTCTGCCAAACCTTTGTATGGTCTTTCTTGTAGAGGGAACTTCCGGTTTCATCCTGGTGTGCAGTTACTGGCCTATTTTTACAGTCTCGATCTTTATGCCCATAGTTGCGACATTGATAGCACTCAATGTCCATTTCCAAAAGGATAAAGGGATTGATAGCTTCATTAGACTTCCTGTTTACATTGTCAGCTCTGAATTTCTTGACGGGACTTCCATTTCTCTAGAAATTATTGTTTGCAAGTGCTTTGCAATTTGCAGCCTTATGACCAAAATTATTGCAAAAATAATAATGCCCCAAAAAGATAGTTTGGTACCTAGTAGTGAGAGGTCTTCTAAATTGTACAGCTCCTTTGTTTTGATAGGCAGAATGTTGGTCATTCCTTTTGTTGTCTTTCTCTTTGATAGGACTCTTAAGCATATCTACAAAGCTCCTTGTACCTGCTTCATGGTTAGGTATAATTGAATCCTTATCATTGTTGTCTTGTTGATATCCCAATCCAGACCTGTCTGAATTTGATCTTTGATTGTTGATGATTTCATCAAACACTTTAGAGCTTCTGCCAAACTTTTGTTGATAGCCTAAGTGAATACTTACCTTTTGTAGTTCCTTCTTTAAGGAGATATTTTCCTTCTCCATTTCCTCACACGTTATTTCTTTCTCTTTCAACTTTCTTGCTAGGTCTTCTTCTATTATGCTGACCTTTTCTACCTAGTCTTCATACTTTCAGTAGTTGGTCCTTTAAATACTTATTCTTCTTTCTAGAGTTTTTCAAATCTTCTAAAACACTTATAAGTTCTTCTTCATAGTCTACCTCAACACTTACTTCGTCTTCTGAGTTCTCATTTTCACATTCTTCTTCGATTTCCATAAAAAACACTTCTCTTTCATCATCACAACTGTCATCTTCATCTGCTAAGTTGTTGTCCTCTTTGGAGTATAGACTTTTCCTTTGTCTGCCAAACCTTTTATAATTTTCAAGTCTACTCCCTTTGGATATCTTCTTCTTTTCTTCATGATCATAATCCTCCTCCTCATCACTATGTCTATTCTCTTTGTAAGGACATTTAGAAGCAAAATGACCTATTTTACCACATTCAAAACATTTGAAAGGAAGCTTA
Source organism: Larix kaempferi (assembly GCA_027924585.1). Taxonomy (NCBI): domain Eukaryota; kingdom Viridiplantae; phylum Streptophyta; class Pinopsida; order Pinales; family Pinaceae; genus Larix; species Larix kaempferi. The sequence continues at coordinate 23,942,389 of BSBM01000632.1, read as the reverse complement.
CCTTTGTATTTTCCACAACCCTTCAAAAGTTTCTTCACAAAGTTTGCTTCTTCAACATCAGATTCGTCAGAATAATTCTTACTAAAATCTTGCTTTCTTCCTCTTGTCTTCTTGGAGACCTTCAATGTTGCTTCCCTTCTTGAAGGATTCTCCTTTTCAGTTCTCATTTCATAGGCAGTGAGAATTCCATGGAGTTAATCCATTGTTACCTTGTCAAGATTCTTTTCTATCTTACAAGACTGATACTTTAGGATTAAATCTCATAGGTAGAGATCTCAGCACCTTCTATACAATTACTTCTTCAGGAACTTCCCCAAGACCCCTGAGAGTATTGACTATTCCATCTACACGCAGGAATTAGTTTGCAATGTTCTCATCTTCCTTCATCTTTAGGCTCTCAAACTATCCTCTGTAAGTTTGCATCTTTGTCTTTTTCACAGTGTCATCTCCTTTATAAATGCTCTAAAGCTTGTCCCATATTGATTTTGTTGAGCTACACTGCATGATATTTTTTATTTTTTGAGTCTGTTAGGACACTTAGTATTGCATTTTTGGCTTTTGCATTGCATTCATACAGATTTTTATCAGTAGCATCAGTTGGAGGAGTATCTGGAACTTTATAACCATTTACAACTGCCATCCAAATATCAGTTCCAAGTGAGTGTATGAAGACTTCCATTCTTATACTCCATAAGCATAATTGGATCCATCAAAACGTGGTGCTTGGTTTGTTGTGAGACCTTCCTATCTGTCCATATCTGCGCAGAAATCTAGATTGCACAATGATCTTCCTTTCAGTGGTTAGATTGTTTCTGAAGGAACCTGCTCTGATACCAATTGTTAAACCCCAAGTGATACTGAGAGGGGAGGGTGAATCAGTATCATGCACTTTTTATTCTTTCAAACATTTGTTAAACCATGTAATCATACATTAAGATATATATCATGTGTCATAAGCAATATCCAATACAAAGAACACTGCAGAAAGAATGTGTAGAGAAATCTTATATAACAATCTCCTTATTACAAACAATGTTGGGAGACACCAATCTCCAATACAAGTGTGAGCACCAACTCATTGATTTTGCTAACCTCAATTAGACAGGAACACCAATCCCTTGCAAGCACCAACTTGTTTTTACAGGCACCAACCTGTGAGGACACCAATCCTCTTATGAGCACCAACTCATATAAGCAAGTACCAACTTGCGCAGTCAAGCACCAACCTGAGCTGCAAAGCACCAACCTGTAGAAGACACCAATCTTTTGTCCTTGCCCCGTCCAGCCACCCAAATATAGATTTGTTGTTGTTGTGTACTTTGATCACAAACCATTCTATGCTTCCTAAACTGTTTCCTCTATTCTGCTCAACCTACTGAACAAACTATACTTCGCCTTTCCAACTCTTTCTACGCAATCATTACTTGTGTCCTTTTGTTCAAATGCTCCTCGTGCTCTTCTCAAATGCTCCTCATATTCCTGTGCAACTACACCTTGTATTTCACCTTGTCATGTAACCTCGCGCACTTCCTCAAGTCATACTGCCATTAATTCCCCTAAGCATTTCATATGTTCCCTGAAGCTTGCAATTTCATAATACTACATCTTGTGCGCACCCAAGCTTATCTCAACACACATCAATCTTTTTTCTTATTTATACCGGTCTTACTCAAATGATATGTCCACAAGTTGGGGTTTCTCTAAGTCGGTAACATTCATTTTTCCTTTCTTCTCAGTCAAGCTTACCACCCCTCTTATTCTTTCGTTGGCGCACACTTTTGTATATTTACTGACTTCGTGGTAATTCAACCACTTGTCCTTATCTTGCACTGACTTGGTGGGACTTGCGCACAAGGGTTCTGTTATCACCAAACTTGTAGGTGGCCCTAGAGATGAATCTAAGATGGATGGCAGAAGGGATGGGTAACCAAAGAGGTGCAACCAAGATGGCCTCGACTCCCAAAGGATGGTTGTCACGCCAATCGAGGCAATCTTCACTCTATGTTATCTAGCCCAAGAAAACAAAGGGGGAGACCCAGATCTACTCCCGACAGGAAAGATCAAACCAAAACACCAGATCAAGTCAAGTATAGTTGAAATACGTAAGGTGTATGGTGAACCCTAGATCTATGGAAGAAGTCACGGGATGAATAATAGTTTCGATCAAGGGGTTTAAACAGTGTAGCTTTGGTCCATTATGGGTGGAAGAGTGACTTATGATGTTTGAAATAAGAACCAGGATTTGGGTACTAGTCAATTATGAGAGAATCCACTGGCTTGGGAACTGTGTCCAATGCAGGGTAGTTAAGGACTAAATTGGGGCTAACCAGTACCAGAGATGAGCTTGATTGAATGATATGACAATGTCAAGGGGTTCAAGCAACCAAAACAAGGATCAAACCACAAGCTAACCCAACAATCCAAGAAAGTCGAATGGGCTTGGAGAAAGATTAGTGCCTTGGGAAATGGGCCAAATGGAGTCAGATGTCCACCAAATTACAGATCTGGAATGTTGAGGTATTGAGGTAGGTGGATCTAAAAGATTAAGGTTATCCAATGGCTGGATCACGGTAGATCTGAGATTGAAGTATGCCACAAAGTGATCCAAGTGGGGCACAACCCTCAAAATGAGGAATGGGGCCCACAAGATCAAAATCACTGAAGTGACACGCTAGGGGTAGGTTATTGAATGTGTAGATCACAGATCAAGTGGAATCTCACCTACCCAGGTGCTAGATCCTAGCAAACTCACCCCTCCCAGGAAGTGCGACCTCGCTTGGAGAAGCTTCTTTCCCTTGGGAAGTGGGTCAAATGAAGGCCAATCATCACCAAACTATAGATCTGAATTGTCGTGGATGCTATAGAGGTGGGTTTTAAATTTTATACCCAAAAGCCAAGTGGATCAAGCTAGATTTGAAAAATTGTAAAATGAGGGTTTTGAAATAGTAAGGGTTTGAAGCATTTAGACAAATGGATAGATCATGGAAAGAGAAATTACCTTGAGATCATACTTGAGTGATGAGATGAGATGCCTTGTTGTTGAGGAAGACTCTCGCAAAGATCAAATGAGAAATTGTTGAATTTGCTTGCCAAAATGATGCCCTAGCCCACAAGTGCGACCTCCTCTACCTGTCAAACCAAGGAAAGCGATTCAATCAGTGAGAGCAAGTATGAAGGAAATACAAGTAAAATGCAATGATAACATGAAATAGAAGGTCCTAGGACAGTAATACTCCATGTCACCAACGAAGAGATCCAAAGAAGAAGTAGGGAGGGTCCTCCCCTACCAATACGTCCTCCTCAAACCAAATTGGCCTCCACCTATAGATGCAAAAATGTGGTACAAAAATATAGCAAGACAAAATCTCCAAGAACCCAGTGCAAAGGAAGAATCAACGAACGAACTCCAAAAGCATTCACCACAACAAAACAGATAGATGCAATAGTATTTTTCTATTCCAATAATCCAGAGCCAAAAGTCCCATTTACAATGAGAAGCTCTCTCCTTTAAATAGGAGGGAGAGAGTCCACAATCTAACCACTTTTTAAATGAGTGGCTAAGATTAAAAGATCAAACTGTATAATCAATGGTTGAGATGAGCTCAACAATACAATACATGGATCAATAATAAAATATAACAATAAGTGGACAAACTCACCCTAGAAGAGGGGATCCCACCAAATCATGATGACAAAATAATAGATCTAGCTTATGGTGGGTCCAAGGGGTAATTCTAGACACCCTTGGTCAATCCCCATAGCACAATATCAATAAAATAATCATCAAAGTACCAAATCATGCCTCTATGGACAAATCGTGAGCCTTGGGAGGCTCCAAAAATCATCAGAAAGTGCCATAAGTGATGGATGTGGATCCCAATGAAGTTGAAACTGCTGGAGAATGTGTGGAAGACATCCCACTCATCATCATTGATCATCCCATGCCATAAAATTGCCTTAGTAGCCCAAATCAAATTCATTTTTAGCCATTTTTACCATTTCTAAACTGCCTCGGGAAACGTGAAACTGCCCAAACTGCCTCCTAGAGTGCCTGCGCTATCAAGGTGAGCTCATCAATGAGTCTGGGAGGGGGGTAATATGGTAATAACAAGTGGCTGGACCACCCCCTCCATGCACAGCGCCCTAGGTGAACCAAGTAAATCTCATCACTGCTCTGGCAGGGCCTCCGACAGACCAAAACTGCACTAGGATAGCCAACTGAGGCTCAATCATCACTGTTACTGCCTAGAACTGAAAACAGACTGTCTCATTGGACTCAAAAGGTCCAAATCCATCTAAAATATGTACTCATACACCATATAAACCTCTACATTGTCCAAAATAAATACTCATCATATCCAACAGACCAAATAATAATAATCTGTAAAAGTGTTGAAAAGCACAAATCATCATCATAAGCCTGAAACCACTGCATAAGCCCACCATGGTGACCTGTACCAGACCATATATCATCTATCTGTAATATCTGAGGTCTGCCACCTCATGTCCTGTGGTTGACTTTTGGTCAAACTGAGGTTTGACCAAGTCAACATGACCAAAATATGACTCAAACTGTCATCAAGCTGCTGCAAGGTGTCCAAGGTTAAACCATGCTTTACAAGCCATTCAATTAGCAATTATAACAAGAAGTAATCATTACTGGTGATCTAAATCCAAATATAATAAGTCATAATTATTATTTATTACTCAGACAAGACTTTCAAGGTCATACTCACTTCATAGTTGTGATCAATTTGCTAGTGAAGGGTGAAGGCTAAGAAATAAGTGGCTAGGTCAAATGATGACTTACTGACTTAACATTGTGACACTTTGGAAATGGGAAAGGGAACACACCATAGCATATAGTGGACAAGCAACAACACAGGGAATGGCGGTGTCTCACAAATGGATAAGTTGTTCAAAGAGTGTTTATTCACCTTTACAGATGCGCACAATCCATAATACAAATGAGGCCAACAATCTTTTTGATATAGAGTTTAAGTTCCATTGCTTTTTGGGCCTAGAGTTTCCATAGCCTTTGATCTATGTGTGTTTATAAATACATTGCATAGATTTACATTTCATGAGTCTTCTTGCTACAGGTGTGTTTTTAAGGCACTTGTTTACCTGAGCACTTCTAGGTGTGTCATAGACAACTTGTTTATCTAGGTATTTTACATTTCACAAAAGATATAACATTTGATATTTCATAGCCGTTTTCATTTGGCTTTGTCTTTCATTCATGTGTGTTGAGAAACACATTGCATGAATGGGCTTTTCATACAAGATATAACATTTCATTTCCATACTTTGCATTAATGGCAACACTAAAAGTTTCAGATCTAGCCAACATCTTTAATGACTAGGGGGACTTCTCAAGGAAATCCAACTCATCAAAGGTAAATTTTGTCACCAACTCAGAGCCAAGACACAAATAAACAGGGAAGCTTATCCAATATAGAGGCCACAGTGGGGGAAGGTCCTCCATGCCACTAGTCAAGTAGTAAGTCAAGGTAATGAACAAACTGGGTAAGTCATGGATGGATGAAGACAATGAATAATGAAACCGACACTAGCAAGCCAAAGTGTGGCGGGAATGATCACCTCTATTCTCCCTAGGGAGGGTAAAATCAATGAGTATAAGCCAAGAACTTCTAAGTCTGAGTAGGAACAAATATGATATATATGTATAAGTACAACCAGGTCCACATATCTATATGATTGCCAGATCATGATACTAAATGCTAAGGCATGCTATGAAAATGGAAATAAAAGCAATATAACCACAACACCATAATATACCTACTGAGTCATATACCTGAAAGATCATCATCTGTCCTCTGAAACTGCTGCTGTAACTCTGGGCACTACTGACTGCTCTGTATAAATGGCTAAATAGCTACATCGGTCATCTCTCTGAGTGTCCTGAGACTCAGTCATGGCATGGGGAATAAAACTGTTGTCCAAAATCTGATAGTGATCCATAGTAGATGCTCATCTCAGCATCTCAAATGCAAGGGAACTGGCTGAATAGTGTACTGGAATCAAAAAAATAATGTATGGTAGCCCGACTACTATATATGTGATAACAGGTTGCATGACTTGGTAGGGCTTGCGCACTAGAGTGCCATGACTTGGTGGGATTTGCACACATACAACTTTATTCTGTATATTTCTTCGAACTGGCTTCTAAACTTCAATGCCATCACCAAGTTCAACAATCTCTTTGAGGTTTCGTGGGAGTTGTTGAGACTTGCACACATATTTTCTATACGCTTCTTCAAACTGGCATTAAGACTTCAATGCCATCACCAAGTTCAACTATCTCTTTGACATCAATGACAACACCAAGCTCAACATATAGTACTGTACATTTAGAAATACTTTCTGTTATTGTACACTTAGAAATATTTTCTCAAAGCTCAATAAAATTAATCTTGATTGGTTTTCCCCTTAGGGGGTTTTTCCAGGGTCTTAGACCAAATTTCCTATGTCTAAATGAATATTACAGTTTGCTGTTAATTTCATTTTCCGCTGCAAATGTTGGCTTAGTTACTATATTTCAGCTTACAGTGCTTTGGGAAACGTGCATGCGATATGCATTTATGTTTATGACTGTAAAAGATTGAAATCTGAGAAATGCTAAGTGTTTGACAAAATTTGTCACTGAGTTAAGTGGACAGATTTCGATATTTTTGACATTGAATAGTGAGTGGTTCATCAATTTCTATATGAAGTGCATATGACTCTAATGCTTTTTGAGTGGGCTTTCGAGGTCTTGTTTATCTACGAAGTTGTTTCCCTCCTTGTACATTTCCTGTGTGTTGTATGGCTACAAGCCGTATTGATCTTGCTGGAGTAGAATCCTCATGCTTGGATTGTTCTTCAGATCAGAGATCATAAAGTTTTATTTCTGATTCCTTGACATTTTCTGTCTCTATTGATTTGTGCAGAACTGAATTTTCATAAAAAATGATGTCTCTTCTTTACTAGAATCTCATGTGTTATAGGATCATAAACTCCGTATTCCTTTGATTCCAAGCTATATCCTACCATTATACATTTCTTACTCTTATCATCTAGCTTCCTTTGTTCTTCATCTGATATGTGTGCATATGCTAAGCAGCCAAAATTTCTCAAACCATTAACATTTGGCTTGCTTCCATGCCATGCTTCATAAGGTGTCTTTTTATGCAATGTAGTAGTTGGCAGCCTGTTTTGTATATATGCTGCAGTAGAAACTGCTTTAGCCCAAAAGACATTAGATAATCTACTACTCTTAAGCATGCATCTGGCACTTCAACAATAATCTTATTCCTTCTTTCTGCAACATCATTCTGTTGTGGTGAATAGGGGACAGTGTACTCAAGTTTGATGCCTTCCTTTGAACAGAAACTTTTAAAAGCATTTGAGGTATATTCACCCCCATTATCACATCTAAGCCATTTCAAAGGTTTTCCCGACTGCTTCTCACCAAAAAAGGTAATAAAATACCTTGCCCCTTTGTGTGTCACTGTTTGCAGTGGACCGCAAATATTAAATGTATGAGCTCCATTTGCTCATTAGCTCTTGTTGCTCGTTTCTTTGAAAGGGGGAATCTATGCTGCTAGCCTAAACAACAGCCTTTGCACACTCCCAACTCAACTGGCAGATTTAAATTCAAGCCTTCCCCAAGCTGTTTTTTTTTTAATACTTCAAGTAAATGTGTATTTGCATGTCCAAATTTGCAATGCCAGAGCACTGAATCTGAATTTTCATTATCTGTTGTTATCAACACCTCCTCAAGTACTGTTGTACATAACTTGTATAAATTGCCACCTCTAATTCCCTTAGCAACAGTCACTCCTTCCACATCCTTTAGGACACATGTCTTGCTATCAAATTGTGCAGTTATTCATGTTGATGTTTGTAGCTCGGAAAGGTACTTCTACATAGGTTAAGTGTCTAACATGCAAGAGTCATCCACATTACCTCTCTAGGTACTTGCTTGAAGAGCAAGTGACTTTTGTATCTCTTTCCTAAGTCTAACTTAAGAAAAGCACATTAATTAACTTAATGTTGGCTAATGACTAAAAGTGAACTTAAGATTAAGTCACAGCCATTGATCTTAAGTGAGGCTTGAGATATAATCTCAGCCATCAATCACTTTGAAGATCTAGGATTAGGGTTTTGGTCATTGAGATGTTATAAAAGGAAGCCTAAGGGGAGAAGACAATATACACACAGAATGAGAGAGTGAGATCTCATTGAGTGGGTGGACAAGGACTTCCATCCAAGTGTGCAGGGGCAAGGGTCGAGGAAGAGAGCAAAGGGGCAGAAAAGGAAGTAGTAGCCAAGTGTGATAGGCTAGGCTACTTATTGTTTTGTATATTCCTCAAGTGGGTCATTATCACAGAACGGGAGCCTAGGATTTTATCTAATAAAATCAACAAGGTACTAGTTTTCCTTTTGGGGTTTTTCCAAGGGTAATTTACCCAAAAATCTCATGTGCAATGTGTTTGGTTTCTGTATTTATGCTCCCGCTGTAATGTTTAGTTAATGTCTCAGCTGTGCTTTCATTTAATAAAGTAATTTTATTTGGAAGTAATTGTCGGGTGTTGGGTTAAAGAAATTAACAATTCCACCATCTGTAATCTTATTCATTGATAAAAGGCTTTTTACTAGAGCACGAACATACCATATATCTTGGATTTGCTTATGTGGGCCATTCCAGCATCTTTAATGAGATATTTCCAATTTCCATCATCTCACACTTGTTATCATCTCCAAGATTGACAGTGCTTGCTTTGGGTACTATTTTATATGATGTAAACCAACCTCTCTCAGGTATCATATGCTGAGTCACTCCTGAATATAAATACCAGCACTTCGAAACATTAGAATTTGGGGATGTGGTGACCGAAAACAATTGTTCTTGGTCATTGCTTGAAGTCATATAAGCTTCAGTTGACTTCATCTTATTTACCTCTTCTACTCATGCTAACCATTGTATGCATTGTTTCTTAAAATGTTTAGGAGCTCCACAAAAAAATAGTTACCCTTCTTTCTCTCCTCCTTTGTGTCTTTTCCATTCTTTAATAAATTGGACTTGGAGGGATGAAATTTGTTGTCACTTTTCTTCTTTTTTTTACCTTTATTCTATGTTGCAGGAAGCGCCCCCCCTTGTCCCCACGACATTTCACAACAAAAACATGGAAACGCGTTTCCTTACGGACAGGTGCATTTTCCAAGATGGAAACGCATTTCGTCCATACGAAAATGTGTTTCCAATACAGATCGCGTTGGTACGACTGCGTTTTCCCAAAAAAACACTCACGTGTGCTTTAAAAATTTGTTTTTATAGGGTATTCACTAACCCCCGAAACCCTAATTCCCAAACCGGAATTAGATTACAATGGGTCGCAAACCATTGGCCCCCAAACCCCCTTCATTTGGGGTTCAGCCCCCAAACCCCCGTCGGAAGGGGGCTAGTCATTCAGAGAATATAACACATACCCAACACTATCGAAGTTCCTTGCTTGTTTTTTTGTGTGTTTTCTCGGGGTTTATGCTTCTAATATCTATATTATTTATTGCAGATTCATTTTTTTTGCCATTTTGGATATTACTAGCATTATGCAGTCATTTATGAGTAAAATGCGATGCTACATGTATGATTTTAGATCTATGATTCAGATTTATGTTTCACATTCATTTTTTAAATGTCCTTGCTCATTTATTAATTTAGTGTATGTGTGTGTGTGTATCTTGTTTCCCCGTTTCTAAAATTTTGGGGGGTCACGTTTCCAACGCATCCCCGTTTCATGCAACTTAGCCTTTATTTCCTGTTCAAAACATTGCTGTGGCATTCTCATCATTCAAGCCCGCATCCTTTCTTCTAATTTCTTCTTGAAGTAATCTTGCTATTACCGTAGGCAAATCCAAATTACCTTGAGTGCTCAATGCTATCACCAAATCTAGAATACGATTCTGGCAAACTCCAAAGGAGCATCATAACAGCATCTTCTTCTCCAATCTTTGACCCACAAACTGCCAAATGATTTTTGAGAGACTTAAACTGATTTGTGAAGTCTGATATTTTCTGTGTTTCCTGCATTTTTAACTGAACAAATCTTCTTCGAAGATATAATCTTGTACTGACATCATTTGATTCAGACAACTTGATTAACTGATCCCAAGCATCTTTTGTTGTTTTTGCCTCACTTACATGCAAAAGAACATTGTCACTTAAACTTAAAAGTATACAGGAACAAACCCTACCTTCCTTTGCCTCCCACTTACTGATCAAATCTGCATCCTGGTTAGGCTTAGTCTCAGTCCCTTCAACTATATTGAGCAAGTCCTTATTCAACAACATCTTCATCCTGAGTTTGCAGAGATTAAATCCAATGCCATCAAATCGTTCTAGTATCCTCTGAGGATCTCCTGCAACAAGTGCGGCCATCTCTCTATCTTCAACTTTCTGATGTTTCTCTCTGCAGCTTCAAACTCCAACCTTCACGAATCTTAACAGCACTTTAAAAATACTGTCCAACCTGCTCTAATACCATGAAACTAAAAACATGATTCTGAAAACAGGTGAAAAATTTACACAGAAAAGAGAGCATCTGTAGAGTATAAGCAAAAACTATCTCAGAACTTTTTATTCATCATCTATTCACTTAATAGTTAATACAGCAATACGAGTTAAAGAGAAGAGGGAAACATAGTTCTAATCAAACTCAAACTCAAACTACCCTAGATTTACTCTATCGTCAACAACAAGACTACTCTAACAACACGTATACATGTGCACTATATTCATCTGATGTGCTGTCTAGTTAATAAAATGGAAAGCCCTAAATATTCGGCTACTCTTTCTGTGCATATGACATTTTGGCTGATTAGCATATGCACACATACCAGATGAAGAACGAAGGAAGCTAGATGATAAGAGTAAGAAATGTATAATGGTTGGATATAGCCTGGAATCAAAGGGATATTGAATTATTGATCCTATAACACATGAGATTCTAGGAAGAAGAGACATCATTTTTTATGAAAATTCAGTTCTGCACAAATCAACAGAGACAGAAAAGGTTAAGGAATCGGGATAAAAGTTTTATGATCTCGGATCCAAAGAAGAATCCGAGCATTAGGATTATACTCCAACAATATCAATACAGCCTGCAGCCATACAAAACAAAGAAAATGTACAAGGAGGGCAGAAACTTTTTACATCAACAAGACCTTGAAAGCCCACTCAAAAAGCATTAGAGTCATATGCACTTCATGTAGAAATTGATGAACCACTCAGTGTTCAAGAAGCACTTGAAAGTACTCATGCAGCAGATTGGAAGCAAGCAATGGATGCTGAATATGAATCACTTATAAAAAATCAGACTTGGAAACTCACAAGTCTTCCACCCGGAAGAAGAGTACAAAAGTATAAATCAGATGGATCGATAGACCGCTACAAGGCTCATTTGGTGGCGAAAGGTTACACCCAAATTGCAGGTTTGGATTATCATGACACTTTCTCACCTGTAGTCAAGATAACATCCATTAGAGTTCTATTAGCAATTGCAGCAGCCTTAAATCTTCATGTACATCAGCTAGATATAAGAACAACATTTTTAAATGGTTTTTTTAAAAAAGAAATTTATATGGAACAACCAGATGGCTACATACAAGAAGGGAAGGAGCAGTTGGTCTGCAAACTACCTAAGACATTGTATGGACTGAAACAGTCCTCAAGAGCATGGTATGAACATATTGATGGGTTTCTCCAAAATGAAGGATACATGAGTTGCAATGCTGATTCAAATGTCTACATCAAGCATATTGGTGAGTCGGTGATCATCTTAGCTTTATATATTGATGACACCATCATTATGAAAACTGTTCCATATCAGAACGCTGTCATGAGCCTAATGTATGCAATGGTTTCTAGCAGACCTGATATTGCATACATTATAAGCATTGTGAGCAAATTTTCCAGCAATCCTGGATCACAGCATTGGGTGGCAGTTAAGAGCGTTTTCGGATACCTTCAAGGTACAGTGAAGCGTGTAATTACATTCAGTGGGAGTTCAGAAACATCTTTGAAGCTTACAGCTTATTGTGACATGGATTGGGCAGGGGAGATTGATAGCAAAAGATCAACTACAGGATTATGTTTTATCCTTAGTAGAGGTGCAGTTTCATGGACAAACAAGAAACAACCAACCGTTTCTCTCTCCAGTGCGGAAGCAAAATATACAGCAGCATGTCAAGCAGCAAAAGAATTGATTTGGATGGGAAGTGTTACCACCTGAGTTGCACTCAGTTGGACTTTCAAGTGAGCGTGTCAAGGATGAACATGTTACATGTTCTTTTTCAACTATACTGAAGTCCATCAGGCCATAATTGGGCCCTTTTGTAAACTTTTTGCGTGTCCATGACTCCATACCCCCATGGGAAATTGTAATAAGTTGGTCTAAGCGTGGTCTTTTTGTAATAGACTTGGCTTGCCTTAGGTTTATCTGTCAGGGGGATACTCTAGAGTGTTTTTTCCTTAGGAATTATGCGTTGCACTTCAGCGACGTATAATTCTTGAGTTTTTCACTCACACCTCCAAAGCTAGAGTATTCACCTTGGTGGTCAAACCTTGCGAGGTTATTAAAGCCTAAGTGACTATGTATTTTTTCATGCTAGCCATCAATAATGAGTCTTATGGACACGTCTAGCCATCAATAATGAGTCTTATGGACACGTACTAGGTCCCCTAGGAGTTTGAGTCAATTCCGAGAAAAATAATTTTTCCGCAAACTTAGGCCATTTTTTAATGTTTTAATTGGAAAATTTCAAATTGTGATAAAAGTGTGAACTGGAGGCGAAATTTGGCGCAGGGATGCTCGTTTTCACACTCAAAGCGTCCTCTTTAGCCTAGGACCCAATCTTCCTATGTTTCGGGCGATTAAATTATCCCATGGAGCATTTTTTCTTATCGGGCCTACAAAATGGCATTTTAATGCTAATGGTGCAACAAATTGCACCAATCAAAAAAATATATTTAAAAAAAAAGTATTTAACATGTGCCAAATGAGTTGGCATCATGTCACATATGGTGGGCGGCTTAATTTAAAGATTAAAGCATATGGATAAAGGCCAAACATATGGTGAGCAAGTATATCTAAGTTAGAGAGTGCCCCTCTTCACGTGAGCTTCCTTTCCATAAGGCGTTGTGTGATTGGAGGGTGATACAACCAAGGTGAGGGGGCTTACTCATTGAGATGTGGCACATCTTCATGGGATTGAGATCCAATCAAGGATCAATCAAATCCCATCATATCTATCAAAAGGGAGGGTGCATATCTCTAGCTTGGACGAATGATATGAGATGGCAGGCCACAGTTTTTAGTGATGATACCAAGGTAGGGAGCGCCTACCTCATTGAGAGGTGGCGCATCCCCATTCACTTGAGTACTAATCAATCCATACATCAAGCATTCGAACTTATGGTTAACTCATCCATCAAACTAATGTGCCCTCCCTTGATCCATACGCATCTCCTTACTCTTGTTCTCTATATAATGAGAGACCTTCTCCATTGTAAAAAGATTGAAAGGTGGAACCTCTGCTCGTATTGAATGTAATATTTTTATTCTGAGTTCAATAAAGAAATCTTTGGAGGCTAGTCTGGTGATTGTCTTTGGTGTCAGATCTTCATGCTTGGTATTTATGAGGTAAATTGTATCATTGTTTCATACTAGTTATTGTCGTGATTGTATGTCTTTCAAAGGGAAGTTATCTTCTTAAAGATTTGTGAGTAATACTCTATAGTTTGCTTACTCTTGTCAATAATAATAGGATGCTTAAAGTAGTGTGATTTCTTGTTTGAATCCGTTGCTTTATATGCTTTCTCTTCATTATTTACACATATGCTCTTATCCCCTTTGCTAGTGTTGCAACTGTTTTGCAGATTGCCTCCCAGTAGATCCAAACAAAGCAATAGATCTCACCAGTGCATCAGGAAGCTGACTCCATTGCCCTTTTTCAAACACTCAACCCCCATGGGTTCCAACTTCTAGATCCAATTTCTTCTTCTATCCTTGGTTACTGGGTTACTTGTTTCAAATTTATATTTATCAAGCAAAACTAAAGTAGATATAATTCATTTTACTAGATCTTACTTATTTTCAAAGCATAAAATCTCAAATCTAGATCTAGTTAAAAAATTTCCTTTATAAAGCTCATTTTTATCATAAAAATCTAAAGATCTTGTTAGGATAACTTTTTAGTGGATTAAAGTTTTTATTTGACTAATATAAGAGTCTTTTATTTGCTGCCCTAAAGAGGCAAGCAAAGATCCCAAGAAATCAACTTTCTAGTTCGATTTCTTGGTTCATTTTGATTAATTTCTCTTACTAGTTCACTTAGAAAATTTTGTTGCAAATTTGTAGTACTGTCCAAAACATTCCTAAAGTGTTTTTGGCCACTTTTGATAAAACTAAGCTCGCTGGTTTTTTTTTGCATGCTTAGCAGGTTTGAACATTTAAATCATAAAAAAATTGGATTTGGAGGCTTCCGTGACCATCCAGAGAGCTTATTCGACCATCCTTTTGTTTCTACAATTTATGTAAACTCTCTGGATACCTATTGATAAAGGACCAGCAGTATCTATTCATTGAGGTTGATATAACACAAAAATAAAAAGAGCACAGCAGACTATTCCAGTGCCTACCCCCATCCCCCTAGAGGGGATTCGCATTTTTTCATTTTTTTATTTTTTCTTAAAAATTTTATGTTAGATTAGTTCCTTCAAGTTAGTAGTAATTAAATCATATCACAAAGCACACACAAACGTCCTTGAAGAACTTAAACAAAATTTCGTTTATTTATCTTATTTTGTGCATGCATCTACATTTGTTCCAAACGAACCTAATAAATTGTGCGCTTGCTTTCATGAAGTACTGCACCATTTTTGGTGTGTAGAAAAAAGATTCTTGGGCTTTAGTCTAGTCTAAATAACTCACCTCACATTTTTAAATAAAATCAACCAAGACTTGAAACCTGAAGTATGCTCTTGACCGCTGCAGCTTAGTCTGAACAGTTAGCTCAATCAGAAAAAGGTGTAGAATGACTAGTTTTAAAGGGCAATCCTACTAAGTCTCATTTCTAAGGATTCGGGAGGTCGCGTGAGGTTTACTACAAAGTCAGCAGGTTGCCGTAAGAAGGTTCATCCTCGCTTGGTTGGACACTTGGTACAACTGTCACAATGCCCATTCCAAGGGAGTAAGTCTAAGTTGGGCCAAACCAAGAATAAACCCATACCCATGATACTCCTTAATAAATTAAAATTTACAAGAAGCCTTTGCAATACTTTCACGACACAACACAGCAAGCAATCATATTCTCGGCACTGGTCTTTACTTTACAAATGTTTTAAATTTCAATCATGAAATGTCGTGAATGTATCTATATCATGTGTTGTGTTATCTAATTAAATTTTAATTCCAAATCTTGCTTAGTTGTAATATTTTTTCCATATCCATCATTTAACTCCTAGAATAGCCTTTTTACTTATTTTTATAGTTAAAGGCCTTAGATTATTTTCATAGGGACTACCCCCCTTGACTTCGCTAGGAGTAGCCTAGATGGAGGAGTCGAGTAATCAGGTGACAGCACTTAACTCTGAGTTGCCCCCAAGGACACACCAAGTGGCTTGAAGGTTTCCTGTCGCATTCCCCCCAGGTGTGTATTACGCGGCAACAGGAAGATTATTGCAGGACATTGAGGTTACTCAGGCTCAACCAACAGTATTAAAGTGTGACAGCCAAAGTTCCATAGCCATGACAAAGCATTCAAAATATCACGGGAAGGTTAAACATATAGGGATACAATACAATTTCATCTGTGAACAAATTGAAAAGAACACTGTCACTTAAACATAAGAGTATACAGGAACGAGACCTACCTTCCTTTGCCTCCTACTTACTGATCAAATCTGCATCCTGGGTAGGCTTAGTGTCAGTCCCTTCTACTATATTAAGCAAGTCCTTATTCAGCAACAGCATCTTCATCCTGAGTTTCTACAGATTAAATCCAATGCCATCTCTGGGGATCTCCTGCAACAAGTGTGGCCATCTCTCCGTCTTAAACTTTCTGACGCTTCTCTCTGCAGCTTCAAACTCCAGCCTTCACGAATCTTAACAGCACTTTAACAATGAACGAGCCCTACCTTCCTTTGCCTCCTACTTACTGATCAAATCTGCATCCTGGCTAGGCTTAGTCTCAGTCCCTTCTACTATATTAAGCAAGTCCTTATTCAGCAACAGCATCTTCATCCTGAGTTTCTACAGATTAAATCCAATGCCATCTCTGGGGATCTCCTGCAACAAGTGTGGCCATCTCTTTGTCTTAAACTTTATGACGCTTCTCTCTGCAGCTTCAAACTCCAGCTTTCACGAATCTTGACAGCACTTTAACAATACCGTCCACTCAAAACATTGGAACGTTCCTAAACTCCAACATAATTTATTTCCAAAATACTTATTACAAGCATTAACAAGTTACACATAACATATTAAAATAAACATTGTAACTGAAACCAATGATGCCGATATAACAAGGCTGTAGAAATAACAAGGCAGATGCTTTTATAACAAACATAGAATGTTTGGTGAAATTCGGTCATTATTTGAATCCCCAATGAATGATGGCTTAATCTGAGACAATTTTTAACAGCCTCTCAATGCCATATAATTAAAAATGGTCAAGTGCTAAATTTGTATCTCTTTTAACTTTTTAATACAATTGGCAAACCATAAACTGAGATTACAATCCCTGCATTTGTATCTCTTTTAACTTTTTAATACATCTGGCAAACCATACACTGAAATTGCAATCCCTGCATTTGTATCTCTCTTAACTTTTTAATACATCTAGCAAACCATACACTGAAATTACAATCCCTGCAACTGCATCTATTCAAATTTGTGCTCACTTGCATTTGAAACTAAAAACAGGTTTTCAATTAAAGTCAAAGAACAGAAACCGCAACTTCCAGATAGAATCTCACATCTAACTAAGAGAGTAATAAATTTTAACAAAAGACTAATAAAGTTTAAAATATTGAACGCAGTGATGTGAAAGGCAATGGCATGCATACTACACTTCAAGTGACCTTCGTGCCAGGGCTGGGTTCGAAGGCCATAACGCTCAGAGCTGTCACATAGCCTTTCTCAACATCAAAAGAACAACGAGGAAGCCAACTCCATTTCTTTTCACTTACACTGTAAACAACCACCTCCATCTCCTGCACATGTCCAGGGAATATAAAGCAGGCATAATCCCCCACTCCTATGCAATAGTTAAATGGCCAGTCCATAAGGGAGTGGATCCTGTTAACACCCTCACATAGGGATGGTGGCATTCTGGCAATCTCTTTCCACCCTGATGCTGAAGAGGATGACGAAGAGGAGAAATTCACGCTCTCCAACTCCCATATATTCATCTCCTGCAAAAGCTCCTCCCCTTCTTCTTCTTTGATTATGCCGACTGTAACTAGAACCCGCGACCTGCAAGCAAGCAGGTAAGGCCTCGTGCTCCTCTTATTAGCCATGTCTGGCAGAGGTACAAAATCGGAAACCCCATCTCTCAGACTGAAACCCAAAACGCCCAACGCCCCATTAAAGATTGTCAAATAGTAAAACGAATTGTTGCAGAAAACCATCTTTATCCTCGTCCCCATCTCCATCGACCCCCTTATCCCCGCTACCTGGACTCCCTGCGGCAGATGTCCTGCAATCCTCCATGACTTGTCAGTGGAATCGTAGATTTCCACTATGTGGGCACTCTGATGAGGAGACCAGCCCACAGCCACCACTTTGTATGTCTGGCGATTGTGGGCGTCCCCTTCCATGATGCCTGTGCCTTTAATCGAATGCATTGATCGAATGGATACCATGGGAGGGAGTTTTAAGAACGTTTTTGTGAGAGGATTGCAGACAAGAACACGAGTCATCAAGAAAAGGCCTGCTGCGGATCCAAGGCAATGAATATATTTTTGATATTTTTGCAGGAAGGAAAGGGACATGCGGGAGGGTTTCTCCCACGTCCGTGTGTAGAAGCAGTAAACCCAACAATTAGGCATTTTGCAGTAGACATTTTGTACCAGCAACCATGGATTCTTGTTGTGAGGTGCCTCCGCCCATTTAGTTGTTATGAATTTAGCTGATGAGAGGAGGGCATTCCATTCCTGGCATACACTGCGAAATCTACACAGAGATTCCACAGGCAACCGTGCCAGTATCTCTTCTCTCAGAGATTCGGGTAATTCACAATACCCTGACCTCAACGACTTCACTTGCAGCTCCGCCATTTTACAATAGCCACAGGAAAGACACAGATTTGTCCACGGTCGGGTTTTTGCAAAAGTAGGTAAATGCGTCGCGTGTTAAACGCTGCCATATCATATTTTTTTGTGTATGCGGGAATATTTTTGGATTTATTTTGCATTGGAATTGTGAAATTGCAAGTGCAATCTGGTTGTGAGGAACTAGGGGAGGGATCTCTGTTGTTGGACTCCCCGCCTGGCTTCGTTGTTGGACACCCTACTTGGCTCCCCCACGCCACATGGCCAACTCTAATTGTGCCGTTTGTTGGCTGACAAGGCAGCACCACCTGTTTAGTAGGTGGGCGGAAAGGTCTTACCCTCCGTGTCTTTCTGTTCGGGCCCGGAGTGTGGGCGTTGTGTTGCCCCGGCTGTTGAGCAGCCCAACCTTCGCTGTTTTTTTCCCTTCGCTCGTCTATGTTCACCTGGTGCTCGGCTCTGTTCACCTGGCGCTCGGCTCTGGTGATATCCTGCACACGTTTGTTGGTGGTCCGTCCTGGTTGTTGCTTCGGACATGGTGGCATTTCACTCAATGGTGCGCTTCGTTATGTTCAGATGTGGTGGCGACTTGGAGTATCCCTATTTCAGTGGTGGAGATGTCGGGTTTCGCCTCCCGTGGTTTCGGTGGTGGCAATGGTGGCTTTCTGTCCCTGGTCCAGTAACTGCGGCGGCTTCGTTCGGTGACTTCGCTCCTGGTCCAGTAGCTGCGGTGACTCCGCTCGGCGGCTTCGCTCCTGGTCCGGTAGCTGTGGTGACTTCGTTACGTTGATGCGTTCGGTTTCTTCGTCTTGTGGCTCGCTAGTAGGTTTCCTACCAGCCATCCCTGCAAACGTGTTTTTCAACACTCCCAATCTGCTGGGGATTCTGTGGACCTTTTGTTCTGCATTTCAAGGTTTAACATTGTGTTATTTTGTTGTTGTTGTTGGAAAATTTAGTTTAATAAGGAAAATTTAGTTTGTTGTTTGTTTAATATGGAAAATTAAGTTTGTTGTTGGTTTTTGTTGCAATCCCTACATTCGGGTTCGGGTTTATGGATTTAGTTTGTCGTTGGTTTATGTTACAATCCTGCAGTATGGTTAGGGTTTATGAATTATGTTTGTTGTTGGTTTACGTTGCAATCCCTGTCGTAGGGTTAGGGTTTATGAATTATGTTTGTTGTTGATTTACGTTGCAATCCCTGCCGCAGGGTTAGGGTTTATGAATTATGTTTGTTGTTGGTTTACGTTGCAATCCATGTCGCAGGGTTAGGGTTTATGAATTATGTTTGTTGTTGGTTTACGTTGCAATCCCTGCCGCAGGGTTAGGGTTTATGAATTATGTTTGTTGTTGGCTCACGTTGCAATCCCTGCCGCAGGGTTAGTGTTTATGAATTATATTTGTTGGTGTTTTATTTTGCAATCCCTGTAGCAAGGCTAGGGTTTATGAATTATGTTTGTTGTTGGCTTACGTTGCAATCCCTGCCGCAAGGTTAGTGTTTATGAATTATGTTTGTTGTTGTTTTACTTTGCAATCCCTGCAGCAAGGTTAGGGTTTATGAATTTAGTTTGTTGTTGTTTTACTTTGCAATCCCTGTAGCAGGGTTAGGGTTTATGAATTTAGTTTGTTGTTGGTTTTTGTTGCATGGCTTGTAGTAGGGTTCGGGTTTATGAATTTAGTTTGTTGTTGGTTTTTGTTGCAATCCCTGCAGTAGGGTTTGGGTGAATGAATTTAATTCATTGTTGGTTGTTGTTGCATGGCCTGCAGTAGGGTTGGTGTATGAATTTGGTTTTTTTTGCATGGGAGGGATGTATATTCTTGGAACTGCATGGGCCTAATGTTAATAGTTAATAGTTAAAACTGCATCATACAGCAGTGACTTCTTCCATTGTCTCATCTTATTGGGAGATACCAATAATTCAGTTTTTTATATCAGCAACTGTGCCAAAGCAATGGAGATATCAGTCAAGCACTGAGATTGGCTTTTACTTTAATTTACAATTGGCATATGATGCAGTTTTACAAGTATATGGGCTTAAATTTACAAGTATATGTTGCAGTTTTTACTTCTAACTATTAACATCAAGTGCACTTTACTTGCATTATGGGCCAATTTATGGTGTGAAATTATTTTGAAGGCCATTTACTTTCTTTTGCACTTATTTCATATGCAAAATCTACTGTGATGGGTGCTGTCAGTTTTTCCTGCTGATTTGGTTGTTGGTATTTTGTTCAATTTGTTGATGGATAGACCATAGCATATCGATTACTATTGTCTGTTGCTCTAGTCTTCAATAGGATATCGATTTTGTTCTTGGTTCCTTATAAAGTATCATGTCTTCTTTGTATATTACAGAGAAGGGCTGCAGACTGTAATGTGATATTTGATATTTATTTTGGTTGAAGGGTTGCAAACTATAATTCATAGGCAAACTGAACTGCACCTATATTTAGGCCTTTTATGTTGATTAGTATGATACTCATTCATTAAAGATTCATTAAGGATCTAGACCTGACCCTACTGCAGGGATTGCAACATAAACCAACAACAAACTAAATTCATAAACCATGAAAAACACACACTATATCTGATTTAGGCCTTTTATGTTGATTAGTATAATACTCATTGCTCTTAAGGCTTATGGTCCATGTTTAAGGATCTAGACCATGGCACATACATCATAGAAGAAAGGAAACATAGGGATCTCAAGAGTTGTACATTAAAAAAAACACACTTAAAGATTCATTAAGAATCTAGACCTAACCCTACTGCAGGGATTGCAACATAAACCAACAACAAACTAAATTCATAAACCCTTAAAAACACACACTATACCTGATTTAGGCCTTTTATGTTAATTAGTATGATACTCATTGCTCTTAAGGCTTACAATCCATGTTTAAGGATCTAGACCATGCCACATACATCATAGAAGGAAGGAAACATAGGGGTCTCAAGAGTTGTATTATAAAAAAAAAAAAACTTAAAGATTCATTAAGGATCTAGACCTAACCCTGCTGCAGGGATTGCAACGTAAACCAATAACAAACATAATTCATAAACCCCTTAAAAGTAAATGAAATGTTTAATCATGGAACATTACAGCGTGCTCTGGAAATGATGAAATTGTATATTAAACCCCTGATTACAATGCTGCAAACATTAGGAAACGCTATGACTTGGGATTGCATCCAAAATGGTCTAGGACTGTATCCAAAATGGCCATGTTACAGACATTTGAGCCAGTGATTACAAAAAATCCACATTGCAATATGGCCACAACAAAAATAATGGCAACCCATATGACACCCCTATGCAGGATGTCCTCCAAGATCTTCACTGCCCAATGTTGTTGAGTTTCCTGCTTGAGCCAAGTTGGTTGGCCTACCTAACAATGGTTGGTTAGGTTATGGCTGATTGCCTCCATATGATATCCAATTTGCTTCTTGAATCCATGGAGGAATTGAGTAGCCACAGTGCACACTTGTGCTACTAACCCCTGCAGTAGGTTGAGCCCCCCTATAATCATACACATGATTGACACCTGCAATGGTAGGAGGGAATAAAGTGGGCATGCGCACTTGTTGATAGCGGGGGACTTGGATGTTTACGAGGTCTTGGAAACATGGAATATTATCTGCAATATGTTCCAATGTGTTTGGCATCATCCTACTTCTCTCCACCATGTTTATATCACTAGCAACCCTTTCTGCCAGCCCTTATTCTTTTCGAAGCAATTGATGAGCCTTTCTCAACTCCTTTTCATGCCTTGCCATCTGCTTTTGATGAGCCGTTTCTTGTCTTTCTTTCTCTCTTTCAGCCCTTTCCTATGCTCGAAGTTTTGTTGCAGCAATCCTTGCAACCTTCTTTTCTTTAGCTAAGTCTTTCGTCTTATGTTTTAAATCCTGGATTTCAAGTTTCCTATGCTCAGACTCAACCAATAGTTTTATATAGTCTTATGAGGTGAGTAACTGTGAACTTCGGCATAGACGGAGATTGTCTATTGTTGCTTGCCTTCTTTTTGTTGACACTCTCTCTACTGGTAGCTATAGGAACCGGCCAAGCAACTGGCCCTTCGTTGACACTTGCTGCTCCTTGCTTGACACTTGCCTTTCAATATTTGGGTCAATGTTCTCCTGCTCTATCTGAACCATATTGTCCTCTTCAGCTAGAACCTCATTGTGGACAGTATCTTCTTCCAGATTTCCATTGTCCACAAAATAATGAACAATTTCATCGTCCAATTCTCTTGGGTATGAAGGCATGTTCATACTTTCTTCACTGGTCCTTGAGACATTATTTTTGTTCAAATTCACCATGGCTTCTGCCAGACATGATGGTGGGGTAACCTGGCTTGGCAAAGACAATTCTACATTGTTGCTTCCTAGAGCATGATCAACGTTTTCATTGACATTCTCATTGACAGTTGCAAGACCACATGTGGAATTTGCAGTTGTTTTAGTTGGTATAACGACCTCCATGTTACTGTAAAATTATTCATTGTTATATTGTGTTTCACACACCTGTTCATCATCATCACCACAGTAGGGTCCTCCTTGAGATAGGCACTACTACATTTTTAGCCTTTAGGGGGGATTGTCTTCCACCCCCAAAAGTGACCTACGAGGGGGGTTTTGGCTTTGGGGGCGGTTTTGGCAAAACCACCCCTAAAGGCACCGATATTAAAAGTTTTGCCCTTTAAGGACGGTTTTTGACGAGATTGGAACTGCCCCCAAAAGTGACTTTTGGGGGCGGTTTGTGACCCCCCTCGTAGAGGTCTACGGAGGCGGTTTTGAACCCCCCTCGTAGACCCCTTCATAGAGACCTACGGGGGCGGTTTTGAACCCCCTTCATAGAGACCTACGAGCGCGGTTGTGAACCCCCCTCATACAAACCTATAGGGGTGGTTTGGAACCCCCCTCGTAGAGGACTATAGGAGCGGTTTCAAACCCCCCTCGTAGAGGCCTATAGGGGCGGTTGTGAACCCCCCTCATATAGTCCTATAGGGGCGGTTTGGAACCCCCCTTGTAGAGGCCTATAGGGGCAGTTTAGAACCCCCCTCGTAGAGGCTTATAGGGGCGGTTTTGAAACCCCCTCGTAGAGGCCTATAGAGGCAGTTTGAAACCCCCCTCGTAGAGGGCTATAGGGATGGTTTGGAACCCCCCTCGTAGATGCATATAGGGGCGGTTTGTAACCCCCCTCGTAGATGCCTATAGGGGCGGTTTAAAACCCCCTCCATAGGTACCTACAAGGGTGGTTTTAAACCCCCCTCGTTGTAACATACAAGGGCAATTTCGAACCCCCCTAGTAGTGACATATGAAGGTGGCTTAGAACCCCCCTCGTAGTGACATATGAAGGCGGTTTAGAACCCCCCTGTTTGCAACATACAAAGATGGTTTGAAACCCCCTCTATAGCCATAATAAATCATAATAAAATATATTTTATTAAAAATACCAATATTGCAATATCAATAGGGCATGGAGGAATCGAACCACCAACCTCCTGCTTGTAAGGCAGGCGCTCTTCCATTGAGCTAGAACCCTTTCAGAATTGGAGAATTCCAAGTTAGTCAAGAATGTAATATAAGTGCTAAAAATTACCATGCTGTAACAAAAAACAAAGAGAACTCACCCATAATAACTACTTTGGTTTGCATAAAGTAAAGATAAATTGTACCATAAAGGATTATGCATAACGTCTATGACATTTCACCCATATTAGGTTTCATTAAAAAATGTTAATTCCTTTTGCTTCATCTTGTTCCAATGGAACTTGTTCTTCTTCTTCCCTTAGGTCCTCGGATGCATTGTTCTTGATATCTGCCATGTTCTTTGTTGGTGATTTCTATAATCCCTCTTTATTCCATCTTTCTGTCTTCTCACAACATTTTGTCATAGACTAAACTTATAATGACAAACCATTGTCAATATGTATGGCAATTTCAAAAAAAATTCTCACACCCACACTCTTCTCTAAATAAAGTGTACTGAATCAGACATGCCATGTTAGATTTGTTTTTCTTAAACTCAAGTTGGAGGTTCATTTGTGTCATCTCAGCCCATGGCTTTCATTGGAAGGAATTTGACAAAATGGCAACTGTGGTTGATACTTAAGTTGTGACTACTATTTTCAAGGGCAGTGTTGACATACCTTGTAAAAGGATTTAAAATTTTAAATCCTTTTAAAATTCAAGTATTGTGTAGATGGCATGATGTCTGAGCCTTAATGCCAGCTTTAGGTATGATGTAATAATGCTCTTCTAAGTTGTGCTAATTTTCATTCAAACCTTGTTTTTGTAAGCATGGGATTGTAGGGGCTACTAGGGACTGAAAACTGAGTATAAGAATGTGAATAATAGATAAATCTATTGGAGTATAGTAAACATTTAATTGGGTTTACACAGACTGCTTAGTTACTACTTAATTCTACTTCTAATTTTTGTTCTGCTTCTTATTTACTTTAGCCTTTAGGCATTTGATCAGCAGTGAAGTTGAAGTTTGAATAAATTGATGACCCTTTGTAGTGTATGGGTAGGTCCACCAAGGGACCAAGTTCTTCCACTGATTATGATTTATTGAAACATATCTGCAATTTCAAATTACATGAGGCAACTACAGTCTATAACATGATGGAGTGGGTTAGCAATAAACAACGATAGGAAGCTGTGTTATTAAATACTGAGATGTCATTTGGTGAAAAAGGAAGACATTTGGGTGTCGATGTAATTGATAGGCAACTTCCTTATAAATACATTAGCATAACAGATAGTATGTTGGCCATATGCCTGTCTACACATGATTTGGAGAGTCAAGACCTTGCCTCTCCCCTACATGGCTTTCAGCGTTTTGTAGGGAGAAATATCTCTGTAGGTTGGTGTCTGCCGTTTTTCTGGCATCAATCTCTATGCAACTTACAGGATTACTGTTTAAGACAATGTTACAGAACTCAAGGATTTAAATCAAACTCACAAGTCAATTACATCTCAGGACCTAATGCAGGCAAGTTGATGCACTGGCTAGTCACACATGCTTCCAGCAAGTCTGATTCACAGAAGCATTTTTTACTCGGGAATAATCAAGAGTCGAACTCTGATTTACAAGTACTCACGGAGTCATTCACAGCCTGGTGGTTTTGACTTGTGAACCCAAAAAAACTCAATGGGCCACTATATAAAACTCAATAAGCCAAAAAGCCAAAAAAGCCATTACAAAATTTTGTTTTATAGCTTTTGACAAGTATAAGTAGAACTCTTACTTTCCAACCTCACTAAGTTTTTCAACAAGCTGAGTTTTTCAACCTCTGAAATTTGTTAGTCAGTGGCACGATCTTTTGCCAAAGCCTGTTAGTGTTTTGGAATATGCTCCCCATACTTAATTGCTAATTAATAAAAATAGAACATATTTTAAATAATGCAATAGCTCAACAAGTACCTGTGTGTCTAGAGGATTACTTGGTTCGTGGCTGCTGTAAGTAACCAAGAATTTTTCACCAAGAGAGAAATCTATCAATTTTACCTGTATAAAATACAGAAGTCAATTAATTTTCTAATTTTGTACTTACTATAATTCTTTTAATATAGTCTTAAATATGTAATAGCAGAGGAGTAATTCACAAATACTATGTTCAATACCCACAAGTAGCTTTTGGAAAAACACAAACCCGTGGACGTGCAAATTGCATCAGACGGTTAAAGGTTGTACCACCCCCCCAAATAGCTGCTCCCTGCCTGTGCACTAGTGTTTCCAGATATGTTCCAAGGGGTGACCACTGGACAAAGCTTTCAGTTCA
Source organism: Larix kaempferi (assembly GCA_027924585.1). Taxonomy (NCBI): domain Eukaryota; kingdom Viridiplantae; phylum Streptophyta; class Pinopsida; order Pinales; family Pinaceae; genus Larix; species Larix kaempferi. Next base: position 23,916,267 of record BSBM01000632.1, on the reverse strand, counting down.
GTACTGCAAAAGAAAAGATCTTTGACTTCAGCACCTTTAGCAGTTAGGAAAAATACTAGTGGTATCATCAGTAATCACACACTCATAAAGAAGTGTATTGCATAGAACATATCATGCATCAATGTGCCATGATGAACTTACTCCACGACGGTAGACTAGTTCTGGTTTGAGTTGTCTAGGATCATTCCAATAAACTTCAGTGTCAGTATTAGCACGAATAACAAATTGATCACGTCCTTTCTCGTCTGTTAGCCATTGTTGCAAATTTCCCTGCCAGATAACAATACTGTAATTAGCAAAAGCAAAAACAAACTTATACAAATTCAACTCAGCATGGTTAGTTTGTTAAAGTAATGATGATTATTGAAGGCTTTGCTATCATATATTCCTTTCCTTTGGCCAAATTTATCATTCCTTTCCATATCCCATTTAGTTTACTATTGCCAATTAAACAGATCATCTAATGCGAACCAACATTAGTTTGGTGAACATGTTTTAAAGTTTGATGCCCCCCTAAGTTTCATTCCAAAAGTTTGGCTAAAGATAACGAAAACATATTGAATCAACAAGGTGTTTTCTAGAGATTGTTTAGTCTATCCTAAAATTTTGGTCATAATATAGACATGGACCCCGAGTAATAATGTTTAGATTATGGAGAGAATGAGGCCATGGAATCCCAAGCCTACCAAAAATCATTGTGAAGTAGTTATGGGAATAATATGAGTAATTCTGAGAATGGAATGAGCAGTTTCAGGCATTTTTTCCATGAAAGGAGGCCAAAAGAGCATTCTGGGCACAATAACATCCCCAAAACATGAATTCTGGGAACATATCAGCATGCAACAGTGGACCTTTTGAATTTATGGGTATAACTTCAGCACTAAAACCAATTTTGGCAAACGTAACTTGTCAATGTTATAGATGTTATTGAGAGGTGAAGATGGAAACATAGTATCTTGTTCGGATCTTTGAAGTTGGTCAACTTCAGTCAAACCAATATGCTCTTAAATCAGTCAAACCAAGACCAAATTATGTTGTATAGACTCAGTCAAATCTTCTCTTCGAACATAGTCAAACTTAGTCAAATAATCAACTCTAAACTAAGTCAAATTCAGCTCTTAGACACAGTCAAACTTAGTTCTCAAAATTCTGTCCAATCTGCTCTTTGACTGAGTCAACCTCAGTCAAATAATCAGCTCCAAACTCATTTAAAAAATCAGCTCTAAACTCAGTCAAATTTAGCTCTTGTGGATACCTGCAGTTATGGCCAAATCTGTGGTTGGAACTACAGAGGGTACTCCTCTCTCCCTTTTTTCTGAGAACTCAGAACTCCATCACTTTAAAAAATGAAATCACTTGCTTGAAGAGAAATTCATACAATAGGGGGCTTGACCGACATAATGATCCTTTCACTCAACCAAAAGGATGCTTGATGATGTCCCATGTCCAACATTTGACCACGTTCAAGGTGTATCCACTTTTAAGATTGCCACATTCAAAAGGTACCACAAACAACTTTAACATGATATGATTGCCACGTCAATATTTTTCAAACTTAGGCTTGCCACGTCAATCTTTTTCAAGGGCTTGCACCATAATCCAATATGTCAAGGGGTCACCAAACTATGCATTAAGAACTTTTCCACATCAAGCAAGAGGAATGGTACGAAAAGAAGCATCTTTGACTGAAATAACTTTGCTTTGAGACAATAACCGTACAACTACATCGCCATCAAATACATTGCACCATGATGAAAATATAACGCATGTTAGCTACCCGTTGCCTCTATTTTCAAAATAATAGATCACAATCATTGTCCTAGTAAAGATTGCTTAGAGGAAGAAATCCAAGTTTTGATGAAGCATATTGCTTGTCAAATTCATCTTACAAAGTTAGCACAAAAGTTTGAGGAACTTTAACAATGGCCCTAAAGGATGTACATAAAGAGATGAAAATGCAAGGACAGCAACATTGAAAGTAAACATCAATCTATTTGAGGACTCAAGGAGGGTGTAATGAACCATACGATTCCTTAACTAGAACCATACGATTCCTTAACTAAGCATCCATAGATAAGAGGGGCAGGGCTCATAAGGTGTCATCCACGAGACAATCCAACAAACAGCCCACACACAAGGTAGCGGCAGCTTAAGCAAGTAGTCGCATTGACTACAGAGACAGTAAAGTTCAACTCTACCATGGCCTTTCTTCATTCCCTATAGCTGTAGTCTGAAATATAATAAGCAGCACTTGGAAGGGAGCTAATGGTATCAAGCAACCTTATTATAGAGCTCACCCCAATACACACACAGCTATGGTTTTCTGGGTTGTAGAGGAAGTCTGGAAATTAGCTTTAGGTGCTTGAATATTACTGATTTCATACAGAATATTAAATCAATAAGCACATTGTAGGTGACAACATCAGGGCATGTGTTTCTGTTGGACATTTCATAGAAGAGCTTTCTTTCCTTGTCCAACTTACCTTACATAAACCATCAATACGCGCTTTGTATGTGACAACATTAGGGCATATGTCTCTGTTGGACATTTCATAGAAAAGCTTCCTCGCCTCATCCAACTTGCCTTCCTTACATAAGCCATTAATAAGTGCACTGTAGGTGACAACATCAGTGGATATGTTTCCATTGGACATTTCATGGAAGAGCTAAACATATGCATCACTAAGTGTATATCCCAACCAAGATGGCATAGACATATGTGGGGATCATACACTCCCTTTGATTCAACTAATATAAGTTCACCTTCAACAAGTTCATTATTCTACATGATTTTGCTTCCTAGTTAGCTTTGTCATTATTCTACCACATAGCGAGAGAGAAGCATAATTTTCAAAAAATCTTGGCAATTTAAGGGTTCATGTACTAAATGTTTACGCAAAAGGTTTTTTAGCCTAAAGATTCCAACAAACCAAGAAGAGAAACACCATATTCATTTAAGTCCTCAAGTTTGATTCTTTTTTTTGGCTAAAGAAGGAAGTGTGTTTCCCTCGTTTCCATTAAATTATTTGTAAAGTTATCTTACCCAAAAATTCTAACTTTGTTGCTGCCTCCTGGTCATTGAGATTTCTTTCATGAACCAGGACCTTAACAACCACATGGAGACCACCTGCAAAAACAACCTTATTATAGACAGGTCCATATCTTCATTCTTCTAGCAATGTTTCTTTTTTGAAATGAGAAGTCACATTCAATAAATCAACAAACCAAGTATTCAAAATGGGTTTCTCAAACATCACAATTGGAACTAAGTTAGAAAGCTTCACATATGCAACCCATTTAAATGAATCTCTGTACAGTCTCAACCTTCAATTCTTCTCTTAATTCTCTGTTCCCAACTCTGCCTTGAGCTCTCAATCAATCCTTCAATAAGGTCTGCAATAATTTCTACACTCAGTTATGCAATAAGGTCTTCAACAAGATCAACAATCAATGATCCCCATGAGAGCTTATTTAGTTCATTGCACTAGGTTTTCTACATGGTCTTCTTCAATACTGAGTTTTTCACAAAGGTCTCCTTCAGATTCTCAGACTGCAGATCTTATATTGGAGCAACTTCAACCAACACTTGATCACTGAACTTTTGATTTATTAAAATTGTTTATTTTATTGGGGTCTCTATCGACTATTTCATGATTTGATGGCATGTTTTTTTGTTACATTAGTATCTTCACCCTTTGTGGGTTGTGTTACCCCCCATTTTGTATGGGTGTCCATGTGTGATTTTGATCACACTCTTGATGGGGTGACATGTTCATGGTGAGGTCTTGCTGGGTCATTCTTTGATGCTATTACGATGTGATGAGAAAATGAATATTCATGAAGCTTGTATTAGTAGTAGATGGGTAGCATTCAGCCCTGTGTACCATAAACTACGTAGCATCCCTAATCCATGAAGTCTAGGCAATTTTGAGCTGGTTCTAGGCATGAAACCAACAACAAATGACCTTAGTCGTTGATTTTGGACAAGACACAGCCCCAAAGCCTTATGTTTGGACATTTATCTAGCAACACGGAGTTCATTTCATCAACTCTGGGTGCATTGTGTGCCCTAGATCAGCACTTGTAGCCCCAAGATCTTCAATCTGGGAAGCCTCTGTGTAAGAAGCAGCAATAAATGCCTTTAAATCATTTTTAATTCCAGACCTGGGCACTCTTACAGCATCAAACCTGCATTCTGAGCACAATTGAGGACTATTCTGTCTTCCCAATCAGCAATTGACAACAGTATTATGAAATCTAGGCATGTTTTGGCAACAAAAGATGAGTGAAAACCATATCTGGGTTAATTTTAGACCCTAAAAAGTAATTCTAGGGCACTTTTGGTTGAATTTAATTTTATGAAAACGACATGTTGAAGACTGCCATATGAAGGCTCACATCCATATAAAGTCATGCTCTCAGCATAGTTTTGAGGACTATTCCTCACTTCTTCCTACATTTGGATAACTTCCATCCTGTTGAATACATTTGAAAGAAACCATTTTGATGTGAAAAGGAGAGTTCAACCTTAAAAATGAAGGGCACATGCCTTTCATATGCATTTGTAGGGGACAGACCTAATGCATTCCTTGAGAAGCCATCCCACTGGAGTTTGCAGCCACCTTAATGATCAGATCTACTAGTAGATTATTGTGTATGAGCTCTGTAGCAGCAACCGACCTACAACATCCTCAACAGGCCGCATTTCATCATTAGAGTGGAGTAGTGTCTAGCTCATTGATTTGATAGAAGAGGTTTAACACATTGTTTTGTGGAGACCTTTTTGAATTTTTGGTGTTTCTTTTGAGCAGATCAGAAGGTATCTAAAGGGGAATCCATATTGGAGATGTCTGATTGGTATTCTATGCCACTTAAGGAGTTGACGCCCAGCATTTATACATGTCCTTATGCCCTAATGGAGAGGCCGTCCCTTGCCTCATTGGGCATATATTGCTTTGGACTTATTCCATGAAGTCAATTCCACCTTCAAGGATTTGGTTTGTCACCTTATGGAAGACGTTTTTGTGTTTGGAGGCTGAAGTTGGATGTGTTCATATGAGTTGATATTCATTCCTTGCATCTTGGAGGCTCCTCTTTTGCTTGAAGGCTTTACAAATCATCTTGTGGACATTCCTTTAGGACATACTCTTTGAAGAAGCCCTTGGAGTGGGGTAGTTATCCTGTGGAGTTGATGTGATTGGTTCAACTTCTATGCGGGCATTGCTTATTGGATCATCTACTTTGAAAGTGGCCTTTGGAGGCCACATGGCATCATCACCTGGCATGGATCCCTTTATCTTATGTAGTGTACATGTGGCTTTGACCACTTTATTTTATTGCTTTGTTAGGAGTTTGTTAGAAGTAAGTGGGATTTTTGTATTATTTTACCCCACCCTAGGCTAGATCTAAGGAAATAATGAATATTTTATTATAAAGGAAGTTTGAGCTACTCCTATATAAAGAGAGCCACTTCCTCATTCGAACTCATGGTTGGATCTTTGGAGCTTTATTGATATATCTTTCTTTCGAGCAAATTTTTCCTAAGGGTTTCTCTTGTTAATGTGTGGCATCTCTCTTGCTACTATGCTTATCTATTGGAGGTCATATTTGCTAGCATTGTCCATGTTACTTCTCTTGAGCCATTTTAGGGGCATTATTGTCAAATTGGATTGGATCTTGGGTAGGGTTTTATGTTGCATCCAATTGAAGTTCTTGCATAGAGGGAGGTTTCTCTTTATAATGTCTTTCTTTTGGATGGTGCAATTCTAACACCTTCTAGTGTAGGGTTTCACTCAAGAAGGAAGTAAAGGATGGATTGGGCCTTCCCCTTGCGATTGCAAGTTTAACCCTACAATACATCCATCGAGGCTACGGTTGCCTAAAGATCTCTCGTTTCCTGGATGATATTTAAAGCAAGGCCCTCTAAGTTAGCGAACTATTGACTCCATTTGCCCCAGGTTGGATTGGCACTGGTCCTTTGAAGTGGGATCCCTCATCCTCCCATCATTCTATTGTATACCTCTCTACTATAATCCTTTGCTAGGGAAAGATTTTTGGAATCACCTTGCTCCGCATTGCCTTGCCCTAATAAACCTTGATGATCTTTAAAGCAAGGCCCTCTAAGTTAGCGACCTATTGACTCCATTTGCCCTAGATTGGATTGGCACTGGTCCTTTGAACTGGGCTCCCTCATCCTCCCATCATTCTATTGTATATCTCTATACTATAATCCTTTGTTAGGGCAAGCTTTTTGGAATCACCTTGCTCCGCATTGCCTTGCCCTAGTAAACCTTAACCCTAGGGAACACTCCCCCCTGAGGTGGAGAAGAGCCAACCTAAACTGAGAGGAGATAGGTGTGGTGACACTGACTGTGGAGTAGGCCACTCTTACATTGTATTGATGGATGGAGTCATTTACATTTACTTTTATCATTTCTATTATGTATCTTATTTCCTTATGCTTTTAGCTTTTATGAGTCATGTTTGTAGTCCCATTATACATCACTACTGATGTACTTTTGAGTCCCATTGACCTACCTTTTTGGTCAAGTGTGGACATTAAATTTTTTATCTTATGTGTGTGTGTTGCATAGGAACCCCTTCCCATCCTTGGGGATCCTGTACCTGGGGTTCCTGTACTCCAGAGAGTTTTGGGACAGGTATGAAATATCCTCGTTTGGCTGGGAATAGCATTGGGAATGTTCCTGACCATTTTTCCCAGCCAAGTTTGCAAACTTTCTTGGAACATTTCCACATGTTGACAGGAAGCAGAACATCTGAATGTTCCTGGTCTGTCCAGGAGTGTCCAGATTCTCCTTGACAGACTTCAAGATGTCCAGTTGTTACATGGCCTGCTAGGCACCATACAGGTCCTTAAATGGGTCTGTTTTTGTGCCTAGTCAGCCAAGTGTGGGCTTAGAAGGGCCCAACTTTTGGCATGACAGCTAAAACTAAATATGGGAAATGCCCAATATAGGCAAGTAGTATGTACACAACATTAAAAATCTTTAGTTATAATCAAGGGATACATTGGTTTTACACTGGAATTCTTTTGGTAAATTGGCCAAGCTCCTACAAAAGGCATTCTTTCTTTAGTGCCATTTCATACTCTTATTACATGGTTCTCTGGATGGCCTTTCATCCTCTGATCTCCTTTTTTATTTACTCTGGGATTTTTATGATCATGGGTCCTTATTGGGGTTTGATTGTGATGAATATTCCCCCAGATCATCCACAACTATAGAAGAACGAAAACATTCTATGATATACAATTCAACCATTAACAAGTTAAAACATGCCATAAAAAATCAAAGAAATACTTAGATTTAAAGTAACACCTTTTAAGTTAATCCCAACTGCTTGAACTGAATTTTCATACATGTTTCTTTTCTATAGCCAAGGCTTAAATTATCTAGAAGTTTGTAAATGTCCATCATAAAGCAGTCTTGTTCTGGTTGATTTGAGATTCTAAATGATCTCTTAGTATTGTTTATTTAAATATTTGCCAGATTATTAGTATAAGCATTGATTTTTTTATCTAATGAGGTTTTATTGATGAAAAGTGTTGACGTATTGTTGAAACAGGGGCTGTGTTTATCATTTGCCTTATCATTAATTGCAGGTTGTTATCTTGCCTGTCAATATTCTCTATGAACATGGCTTCTGTTTTTGAAAATTTAACCTTTTTTTGGTTCTCTTAAAGTTTCAAATGTATTAACAGTGTATATTTATGTCATTGAACTTGATTTTATGTGCAGTTTATGGCTTTCAGCAATAATTTTGCTTGTACTGGAAATGATTGTACTGGATATCATGGTATGTTTGGTTATTCATGTGATGCTGCTTTGAAATTCTTACCACAATAATTGGTTAGTTTAAAACCATCAATTTATCCTGGTTTTTTTATACCTTTCCTGGAGTTCTAGTAAATTTTTTGTAAGTGCGGCATCTGCTTTGGATACAACATGCAAATTCCAAACAACTTCAAGTAATTATTAAAGAAGATGAACTTTTATTCATTTACAAAAATATAGTAAATGAGATTTACTATTAGCAAAATGAGACACTTCCATAGTGCTCAAACCAAAAAAGAATTCAAAGATTTGGATGGCATTCTTTTGAGGCCTATGTGTGTGTAAGCCTTTTTGCTGTTCTTCCTGTTGAAAAGTGGACCAACTTTGAAGGAGCTTTGCTCTCCTGAAATATTTTTTTTCGCTTTGATGCATCTTATTCTTTATAATATGAATATCAAATATAGTCGGGAAGATTTTCATTTTGGTGAAGTATTAACAGTGTCTAAACAATTAAAATGTACCTATGAAAATAACAAAAATGTTGACAATTCAATTAGTAAACCTTTTCAATTTGCTCAGTTTTTTATTTTCAAACACAAAAGAAATCAACAAGGAAGGTTTTAGACCCTACCTCTTTGGCTCTCCAATGGTAGTGACAAGTTCAACCTTCTTCAACCTCTAAGGATGGCATCTTTCTGCTCTCCTCTCCTCTTCTCCTCTTCTCTCCTCTTCTCTTCTTTTCTCTTCCATTCTCTTCTCAAGCAAATGAAAGTGAAAATGAATATGGAGAAGAGGGCTTTATCCCCCAAAGCCCTACTCCTTCCCTCCAAAATCCCACCCGTGGACCCAATCCCTCTTCCTCGGATTTCCTCTTTGCGGGCGTGAACCTACAACGGGAGCAATTTCGGGAGCTACGCGGAGCTAAGGAGAGATCGTTTTTTTTTAAGTGGTAGAGCATTTTGTAGAGCGACCGGGAGGGATGAGGGACCTATCGGGAGCGATAGCTCCCGATAGCTCCCTCATCGCTCCCGGACAGAGCTAGGGAGCATTTTTTGCTCCCCTCAGAGCGCGCTCTACATTTTGCTCTGGCCCGGGAGCGAAACAGGGAGCGCGCTTTGCGTTAGCTCCCGCGGCGCTCTGGCCAGGAGCGAGCTTCCGGAATGGGGGCGGGGGGGGGGGAAGAACGCTTCCCCACAACCTTGGTTCAATCGTAGTAAAAATTTTTAGTCCAAGAAATGCAGGGTATATGTGTCAATCTCCATGTAAGAGCTCAGAAAGGAAAATTTGATGGTGTAATACATTGGAAATATTTTGTTCATCATGAAGATCACTTTGAGTTAAAAGGAAAGGAGTTCTTCAATATACACTTTAAAGACAAAGTCAATCTAGAAAAATATTAGACAAGGGCCTTGGTTGTTTACGAATAATGGTTTGTTCTAGAGGAGATGGACCACAATGCCCTCCACGAATCCCAACCAAAGATGCATGACCTAATACATGAGGGATGCACTCAATTTTTTTTCTTGAATCCTCCAACTACCCCCTCATCCAATCTCCACCTATACAATTACTTCCTGTTTTACAATGCTCCCATCCATCGAGGGGACCAAGCAAAAAGCTGATAGCAACATGTCTTTTGATCCCAGATTAGTGAGTGCATGAGGGTTCATGCCTTCTCCCTAGAGACCCCATCATAAGTGTCGTTATAGATCCCACAATAGAAGTCAGATAGGTCCTTGGAAGTATCCATGGTCTGCTACCTTATCTAGGCAATAACATATTGTGTGATCTAGCTCTTCTTCTAGATCCTCCTCCAGGAAGCCCTCTATTCAGACTAGTTTTTTCTCTATTCAGCCTCAAATGTTAGGGGAGCTAACCCTAATGAACCCCAATATGCTTACATTATTTGTATTCAGGGTTTTGGATTTACTCTCCTCATACAATTTCTTCCAATTTCACTCTCCACTCTTAGGGTTCAAACTTCAAGTTTTAGTTTAGGTCGGTACTTTATATTCTATATTTTGCATCATACAGGAGCCATTTTTGTGCTCCCATGTCCAATCAATGCTATTGTAGTCAGCAATCCCATTGAACAACTTTTGTGGTCATTTCTTGGACATTACAAAAATTACCTCACATTATCTTGTCTAAAAATGATTTGTATTAAATCAGAAGTAATTTAGGTTTCTTACCATTTCTATCCATGTTCAACATGGTTTAACTAGCTGATTAAAAAACACTATTTCCTTATTTGTTTGGTCATGATTATAAAGGCATTGCAAAATGATTTTTTGAGCCAAAACCTAAACAAACTTTAAGAGGATATGCATCAACAAGGATAGATCACACAAAGAAAAATCAACAAAGAGTAATCCAAATAGTTTTAATGTGGAATGATGCCAAATTACAAAGTTCATAATCTAATTTCCCAAAAGTCATGACCACTATTGACTTTTCTCGATAGATTGCATTATCTAGTGAAGTTAGTTAGATGGCTTTCAAGACCGAATAAACATCTAGGCTCACAGTAATCGTACAAAGTTTGAAGATTCAAAAATAGAGTGAAACCTCTCAAACCAACTTATATTTGATGAGGTGAAGTGCTTTATAATGGTTCCAATCGATCAATTAATCCTCCCAAATAGTTGGAAATCGAATTAAGGAACAATGAGAAAAGGATAAAGCCGAAGATGACATTATAAGGCTTTGCTAGGACAACAAATGAATAAGCAACAAACCTTAAAGACCCCTTGACTCCATGTTAAAAATTTTAGGTGATATCTATAGCAAAGCTCTTGTCAAAATTCAAGGTTTCTAGCATATCTAACTCAAGGTAAATGGTTTGGATCATTGATTTTAACACAACAGGTTGTCAAGATTATCAATGATCGACTATCATTACGTACCACCCATTTTTATATTTTGTGAGTGTTAATTCAGCTTAAATTACTAAGTGGGAATAGTGATAAACACTATTTGTATCACTGTTGCAGAGGTACATTCACAAACCCAACAAATAGTTTATATTGTCACTTGTGGCGACCTACGTATTATGTTCCATTAAGTCTCTTGTATATTTATTCTCAACCAATAAGTTTTATTCATGTTTTGTGCTTTCTTGTTCATGGAACAACAAAACAGAAAAATGGGTGTTGCCACATCTGATGTTATTTTTAAAAAAATGAGATGGCAAAGCTCAGGGCTAAAGCATAACTCATCCATTCTTACTAGGAAGCCATGTTCTCACTGTGTCATGGCAGATCTACAAATTTTAATCATCACAACTTATCCATTTGCATTTCATTTAAAGATGTTCCAGTGATCCAGGGCACTCTACAAATCACCTCCCCACCCAAAAAATGTTCCAACAAATCCATCTTGAAGAGGGAGTGAAATTTTCTCCCATTTATTGATTTGTGCTTTGCATCCTTGTTCAGTAGGGCATGTTGATCTTCTCTGTACTATTCCAACTTTATTGGGTGGTACAAGGACTCTTGGAAATTGCCAATATTTATCTAATGACTTGGAAGGGAGCTAACCTAACAGAGGTAAGGCTTAAGAACAAAGTTTCATCCTAGATACAAACCCGAATATGAAGCTTTGGAAAGCACATAACAATGAATCTGAGAGGAACTGTTGTGAAATTATTGCACATAAACATTGGCTCCAAAAATGGCATTGCATTTGTAACCTAATTCAACTATTTTTAACTTTGTTTTTGAGATGGACACAAACATAATCTATTTATTTAGACACACACATTCTTCAATGGCTTGGACAATCCGCCACCAACCACTTAAAATTTTTCAATCATCGTAATTTATACACTTACAACTGTACAAGTGAATAAGTGATATGTTCAAACTGGCCTTTGATGGCATATATGGACATACATTTCCTGGATTTAGTCCCTTGGACCCTCAACCTAAGTTTATTCCTTTATGGGTCTATCTTTGAATGCTTCCATACAAAGATAACAAAAACAATTTCCTCCAAGGCCATAACACAATAGTTACAGAGTTGGTTTATCTAAAGCACTGAGTTTACAGGAAAAAACAATGAGGCATTACTCCAAACATATATAAATATTATCGAATTGGTAAACCTAACAACAGAGATCCCAATCAATTGAACAATAGAATTTAAAGTTTAAAGTTCAATACTTTTAGAATCCAACGGGTAAATGATAAAGATAACATAAAAATAAGAGGTTCCAATGCCCTGATAATGATCATAATAAAATACATGTTTCTTCTCTTCCTCTGTCATGCCATCCTTATAGTTGTATATATCTTCGATATGTGTAGAGACCAAGGGGGTTTCCACTCCCATTCCTCATTCGCTGGAAGTCTCTCAGTTCTCACCCTTCGACCTCCCTGTACGCATCCACGTGACCCTCCACTTCTGTGTCTTTCCTAAGCTCTCTCAGGGCCCATTAGCTTACAGGGCTTTTGCATCTTCAAGCCCTATGAATTATCTTTGTGGGCATTCGATTTAATGGGGCTTCCCTAATCTGTGACATATTCGCTAGTGGTCTCTTATATGGTCACCATTTGTGTGGTGCTAAAAACAAAATTCATAGAAAAATCCTTCAATTCTAAGCCCTTACAGTGCTTCGAGCTATCATACATGTCGGTGATTTTTCCCTTGTCGACCACGGAGAAGTGTTTTGTTTGAATCGAATTGGGAGAAAACGATAGTATCCCTGGATGGAGAAGAATGGATAATGGTGAATCAGTTGCTACCATTATCTCTTTTGGTGGTGAGAAAGCATCGATCTCCTCCAAACCGTAGTTTACCTCTACTGCCCCTCAACCAGTTTACCGTGCAAATGGTAGTTGCATTGTTCAGTCTGTCCAAATGGAAAGAACCAAAGCGCCTCCACCTAGTCTATAGTTTTGCATTTTAGAATGATTGTAAGCCTATATTTTGTTTTATTAAAATTATGCAATGTCTATATTATATGGTTTATTGAAACAAATTCCATAAGTATTTATTTGTTTTTGGCACTACAAAAATTGTTTTCTTTTGTACTAAAAAATATTGTTGAAAATTTTAAATGAAAAATGGTTGGAGTTTATTTATACTAATATTATTTGTTGATGTCAAAGTGTCAAAAATACAAACTCTTAACTAATCACAAGTAATTTTAAGATTTTATTGCATAGCTAAACTTATATTTAATGTTAGCCACATTTATTTGTAACATTTGTAAAGATTATAATAGAAATACTAAAATAATTAACCTACTAGAAGCTCATGCCAATCCAAGCTCCCCCTTGATGTCTTAAGCACCACACCCACAGACTGTGAGTTCCAATCCCTTATTCACAGTCAAAGAACATCCCTTCTTCTTGGAGTCGGTCTCCTCTCTCTGGTATCATTGCTTGCCCCAGAATTCAGATCAGACATTACCACCATGATCACCTTGGTCTTCTCTGGCATCGCCTTCATCCACCCCTTCCCATGCATCATTCTCCTCTTCCTCTTTGTCCTCCTCCTCATCATCATCATCCTCAAACGAATCCCACGCATCCAATTCAATGTTCAGAACATTGTCACCATCCACATCCTCTTCCTCATCATCCAGAAACTCATTGGCATCAATCAAAACATTGCCGCCAGTCTCCAGTGCACCAATAGCTTGTGGGTGGTCTCAACTCGACTGATCATGCTCATTCGTCGATTGCTGATTACCGGAATCTGGTTGATTATCACCTGAATCGGCATGTGGGTGCCTTGAATCTGACTCATCATCACCATGTGACCTGTCACCAGCACTCATCCGATCCTCATTCTCAGTCCCATCTTGACTCCCCGCTTCCCCTAGGGGTTCATCTCTCCGAGGGTTAGCTTGGGATGCTTGTGTAAATAACCTCGAAACCCTAAGAACCTCCTGATGATAGGAGTTGTCAGCGATCCTTTCAACCCTTGCATGTCTCGGGCGCCTAGATCGGCCATTGTTATTCAACCGGTCATGCTGAGCTCTCTAAGCAGTGGCCATGGATTCCAAAAATACATGTCGGCACTCGCTGCAAACCATCTGAGATTCTTCTTCGTGGGGTTCCAAGGAAACCTCTTTATTGCACTGATAACACCAATATGCTACGGATTCTACATTGTTTTCATCATCTTGGGGCTTGGTGTTTTGGTATTCTCTGTCGGCCATGGGAATACTTCGGGTAACTAGCGTTTCAAATGCTCAATTTCAATATATGCAGAGCCAAAAATTTAAGTATACAACGAATCCTTTTGTGAGCTTCAAATAAGAAAACTCAGAAATTGGGTTTGTTTTAGCTTACCTCTCACGGATAGTAAGTTTGACAAGAGGTTGATGATGATGTTGCCCACCAAATTTCCTTTGGCTGCCTACAATACCGCTGGAGATCATGCACAATAAAGGCATGAAGCTTTTGCAATGGGTTTAGGGAACACGCTTTCAAACTTCACCCAAATCAACTCCACCCAGAACAGGAACATGCTTTCAAACTCAAACCACACTTAATTTGGTTATGTTATTGCCATTGACTCTTAACTAACTTTTCCCTTGCAACCTATGTCCATGCCATTATATGTCTCTCCTTTACGTTCTCTTCTACTCCTCTCCATTCCTCCCTAATATTTTCTACTCCTCCCCCTATTCAGTGGGCCGATGATCAGTCTTCCTCCTCGCATTCTCCTCCCATGCTCAGTGGGCCTATGATCAGTCTTCCTCCTCGCGTTCTCCTCCCCTGCTCAGTGGGCCGATAATTAGTCTTCCTCCTCGCGTTCTCCTCCCCTGCTCAGTGGGCCTATGATCAGTCTTTGTTCGAATAAATCTTATTCATCAGTCAAAAACCATGAAAAGCATGGAATGGAGTGATATTGGAGGGAAAATTCCAACATTTCAATAATGTTTCAAATTGGCACATTGCAAGGTTGCACTCATTAGAGGCATTTTGATTGTTAACACCAAGCTATCGACGTTTGTGCCATGTTATCGATGCTAAGTAACATTGCTTAAACATCAATTTGTTTCCTCCACTTAGGCCACTTACAAATTGGAGGGTTGGAGAAGAAGATAGATCTAAAAATCCATAAGTGGAAAGAATAAGTGCCCATAGGGATTTTTAGGAGCATAAGAGGCCCTAAGAAGGTTCAAAAGGAGTTGTAAGAGAATATTGGCTTGAGGTTCAAAGGAATGTCGAGAAAAAATAGGATCCCATGAAAGAAGTAATGAAATCTAGAAATATGAACAAGGGGAGACCTAGTGAGGCCTTAGGTTTTAAAGAAACTTGTGAATTACTAGAAGATTTAGTAGCTAAGATAGAAACTATGGAGAAAGTGTTGGTGTACATGTCTACATAAGGGAAAATTTAATTTTTCTTGCACTTAGCTTCTCCTAGAGGCTAAACGCCACACTTGAATCCTACTAGGGGATAGGGTACATTTGTATATTTAGGGAAAGTTATCTAATTTTAAAGTTCCTACCAATCATTAATTTTTCTATATATGGGAAGTTCCTACCAATTAGAACCTTTTTATATAAATGGAAAGTTCATAACTACAATTCCAAACCTTATAACTACAATTCCAGACACACGAAAAACATCTTATGAAAATGGGCTCTCTAGTTAGGGCAGTATTAAAGTAGGTGTACCTTATTACAAAATTGGTCAATCTAGATGTAGTAATTTTTGATAAGGAATCACCATGAAAAATTGAGCATTGAAAAGTTATATAAATATAAACAAGGAAACAATCAATTGGGCCTAGCCCGAGTGGTTTGAGTGAAGGAATGTTATTCTCCCCACCTAGGTTCAATTCCCACAAGTGACATGTTGATCTCTTAAATGAGCATTTTTTGTAAAGCCTGAAACTTCTTTGAAATCTGGTTTACCCTGAGTACCATCCTCAGAATGAGGGGAAGTGTCTAATGGCTTTCTGCAGGATATGTATTTCAAGAAAAAAATAGAAACAAGGAAACAATAATGAAAATTTAAACAACTAGGATTTGGGTATTTACAATGATTGCCATTAGAAAATCCAATAATTATCCAACCAAGGTAATAACTACAAAACACATACTTGATAACATGCTAAATTATTAACATATTAAAGGAGGTTCTTAAGGATCAAAATAGGTGTCCCCCCTTACATGCTCTACCTTCAAAGCACAAGATGCCTAGTCATGAGCACTTTAAATACCAGTGTAGGATCAGTGGCATGCTGTATCTTCCAAATGAATATTTGGATTGTTGGAGAGGCTCTTTTTGAACATTAAATGTTGTTATGAATCCTATGTGAACAAGTTATTTTGCATACAAGCCCATAACTTCACAATAAAGCCATAGCTCTAGGACGTTTGATCTCGCACTATAGTAAAAGGACACAAGGCCTAGAGCAAATTATTAGGTCTTAAATGCCACTTAGGGTGACTTCAACCTCGAGTTGATGATATTGGTTATGGGTTGCAAGTCCTCGAGTTGATGATATCATCCTCCCTCACTTCCTTGCTAACATTGTCAAAAAATTTGATGCCATGTCATGTGGGTCATCTTTTCAAAAGTTATGCTTATTGAACATGTCTCATATGTGTAATTGTGTTTGTATTTCCTTTGTAATGGAAATATTGTCTTCAGTGATAATCCTTACAATGAAGATCAAACAAGCAACCATGGTTGACAAGGAGGTGGATTTGTGGCATAGGATTCTATGGCTACACTCCTTGCATAACAAATGTTGAGGATCCCTGAAGAGGGGTATCAAGGGTTTTGAACTAATGGTTTGCGTGCACATCTTTCGGCGAAATTATTATTAAGGCAATGATGTTTTTGTTTAATGGCTCTATTTGAAAAGTTGTTGTTATGTTGCTTAAGTTAGGCTCACCATTTGCACATTCAATGTCATTAAAGCCTCAACAACAAAGATGGATGAATAGGTGCAAATTCTCAAGGTGAGTTGTGTGACGATGAGATTTCTATGTACTTATTTTATGGGGGGTTTTAGTATAGTGGAAAATAGAGTAACTATTTTAAAAAAATAGTTGCATTCCTAGTTCTCCAAATCCCTCCAATGAAAAATCATAGACACTTATTTAAAAAGAGGGGCATTTTTTATCCATGTTTCCATACTTATATCAAAAGAAGAAGATTCCCAAACCTCATATATATGTAGACTCAACCTCACTTCCAGCCAAACTTGCTTTGAGAATTCACATTGTACAAAGAGATGAGTTATAGACTCTGCATCCTTAGTACACAAGCTAAAGAAAATATTTATTTCCAATTGCCAATTTTCCAAGACAACCAAGAACCCATCCAGGGGAATATATTAACAAGCCCTCTCTAGAACCCATCTAGGGGAATATATTAACAAGAGATACTTTGTTTGAAGCAGAGGACATGGATGTATGAATGCATTCTCTATGTTTGTTTTGTTTTCAATCCATGGTAGCAGAGCACATAAGCAGTTATAAAAATGGAGGGAAAATTGGCTTGTTGATGTTTGAAATAAAACGCATAGCCTTTGTCAAGATATAATCATGTGTGGCAGGATTGTGAGGGATTTTGGTGGAATATATATGGTTAGTGAAAATGGAATAATGGGTTAGTTAACACATTAGATTTGGGTATTGTAAGAAAAATGGCTCTCGGTATTTTTCTTGGAGTTTACTTTATCTTAATATTTGGTGAAGGGGCTTATATCTATAAGTAGTTGGTGGTGGTGTTTAGGTGAGTTGCAATCAATCATGATGAAGATGAATATGAAGATGAAGGTAAGTTTAATACTTAGTTTTTTAGGGAATATTCAAGTTCTTCTAAACAAAATATTAAATTTTTGTTGCATATATGGTTGAGAGTTGGAGTTTTTTTTTCTAGTTTCTTAACAATGTTCTTAGTAGGGCAAAAGATGGATATCGCATAATGTTGGAAAAAGATTCCATATGTAGTGGTCCATGGTTCATGAGCCTTAATATCATTAGTTTGGTGTTAAGTTTATGTTTTTTTTTCATGGATAACAATTTCTTCAATCATCAATTACTTACTTACTACCACCAACGGCTAAACACTCCTAACACAACCAACGCACACAAATGACTCATGGACCTAGCACACCCAACCCATATAATGAATTCATGCACCTTGAAAGATTCAACCTCTAACCCTAACATCTAACCCCTGGAAAACTAACATGTTAACTCATAAACTACTTACCCACTAGTACCCCCGAAACCTAAACCATTTAACCACTAACTGAATACCCCACTAGTGCCCTACATTTAACCCACAAATCCCTCAATGCATAATTCATTGCTAAATTGTACGCATTACCATGTTAAGCCATTCGCCCTCGAACCCTAACCCACTACCCTTTGACTCATGCACCAACACACCTAAAACACTACCACAATGAACTTTGACCTTAGGTTCTTAAACAAGGATTCAAACTTCAAGCTCGGTAATAGGACATTAGTTTCTCAATACAAAGCCTTTGACATTAAGGTTGAAGGATCACTACATGGCCTTTTATCAAACCAAAAATAGTTTCCTGTAGTTATGGTTTCCTTAGCTAGATTATGGCAGTGACCTTCCAAAATATTAGGAAATTTGAATGTAGATTGATGTTTTAATAATATTTCATGGTGTGTGGGTGAAGCATTTAACCCAACAATCTTCTTTAGGCCTTGGGGTTATGTGACTTATGGTGAGTTATGCTGACATTACCCCATGCATTGGTGTGATGATTTGGCACAATGAGGGAAGGATATTGGTTGGTACATGATGGTATGAGGTCACTCGAGCTCACCGCCTCCAAAAGTTCAATTCTTGTGACTTTTAGTGGGGGTTTTGACAAACCACCCCCACAAGTTATGAGAATTTGGCTTTTAGGGGTCTTTTCAAACAACTGCCTCCAAAAGTTCAATTCTCATGACTTTTAAGGGGGGTTCCAAACAAACCGCCCGCAAAGTTCAATTCTCATGACTTTTAGGGGGGTTTTGACAAACCACCCCCAAAAGTTATGAGAATTGGGCTTTTAGGGGGGGTTTTCAAACAACCGCCTCCAAAAGTTCAATTCTAATGACTTTTAAGGGGGGGTTCCAAACAAATCGCCTCCCAAAGTTCAATTCTCATGAATTTTAAGGGGGGTTTTGACAAATCGCCCCCAAAAGTTATGAGAATTGGGCTTTTAGGGGGGGGTTTCAAACAACCGCCTCCAAAAGTTCAATTCTTGTGACTTTTAGGGGGGGTTTTGACAAACCGCCCCCAAAAGTTATGAGAATTGGGCTTTTAGGGGGGGTTTTCCAAAAACCGCCCCCAAAAGTCAAATTTCAGGACTTTTGGGGGCAGATTTAAAAAAAACCGCCCCCCAAAAGTCCAATTTCCATGGCTTTTAGGGGCGGTTTTAAAAGACTGCCTCCAAAGGTCTAAAATTTGTTTTAGGGGGGGTTTTACCAAGACCCCCGCAAGCCAAAATCGCCCCTAAAGGGCTATTTTGTTGTAGTGAGGGATATGATATTATCGGCAGCAACAACGTCTTCCTCTACTTCCACATCTTCTTGGCCATCACCATGTGCTTGGACATCCCCTTCTTCCTGACCATCGTGTTGAAATGCCTGGCTGCAACTAGTATCATGCATGAGAGCCTCAAAATTCAGTGGCCATATCCCAGTCCTCTTAAACCAAACCTTGATATTTGATGGTGTGAGAGCCCTTTTAAAGGCTTTACTTGCAAGCTCGTCTAGCTCAAACCTTTTTACCTCCACCCCTGGATTCTTTTCCATCCACGAAGCTCACTTACCCCTGAAATAGTTCTTGAAAGGCCCGAACACACTGACATCTAGGGTTTGCAATCTGTGAGTGGTATGAGCAGGTAGTGTTAACAATGCGGCTTCCATGTCCATCTAAAACCAACAAGTGTCTGTTTACAGGTGAGACACCGCCCGGTATAGATGTAGCAAAGTGAGTAAGCCAATTCAGAAAGAGTTCTTTAGTCATCCAAGCATGGGGATGTGCAGCCATGCATGCACCTGGTTCACAATTTTGTATATAGTTTTTGAGTTGAGTTTTACCTTTAAATAGATAAAATCTAGGGATTGAAGCACCAATTGCATTGACACGGCATAGAATAGTAATCCACTCCCTACTCCTTGGAAAAATCTTAGGCACATTATGACTCCCTCTCTTGGAAATTACACTCATGCCACAGTTCCATATATGGTATGGAGCATAACCATGTTTCTCGTATGCACTAGAAAGGGTGGCATAGAACTTAGTTAGAATTGCAGGGCGTAGATTTAGAGCCCTGTCTCTATCCAGGCCCTCAGCTGTATGCAACACAAGGTCTGAATGCCTTTTTTTAAACCCAAACCACCATGAATTTCCAGGAAACCCATCTTTGAAGGGGTTTGGCCTCCCTTGACATATTTGAGCTACTGTGGATTTTAGCTGTATCAGCTCTAGCCCATGTCCCATTTGAGCCATCTTCTTACACCACTAAACCACCTTGGCCTCCTCCTCTTCACTCATAACTGTAACAGGCCCTCTGTTCTTTGTATGTGTGAGCACATTTATCCAGTAATGCACTGATTAGGTAGCAACTCCATGTTTTTTAGCAGCAGCACGAATGGAATATCCATTGAACTCTATATCATCAATGGCAGCTAACATGTCTTCTTTTGTCCAGCCTCTTATTGCACTGATTTTTGTGGTTGAACTTGCTCCTGGAATTGTTGTTGATGGTGGCTCTATGGTTGATGGTGGGACAACAGTGTCCTCTACCACCACATGGTCATTCTCAACAACATTGTTGGCATTTGAATGATCAACCCTCTCCTCGTCTGTTGAGGTGCAACGTAACTGGGCACCCCTGATCAGTCAACGACTTGTTCTCCTTGCAATGTTGACTCTTGCCATGCCTGGAACAACTTGCACATTTACAGGGGAAGCTGATTATGTAGAAGAAAACTGGAAGTTTCCTATAACATAAATGGAAATAACATTACAGGTTTTGATTATATAGAAGGAAACTAAAAGCTTTTTATAACAGAAATATAAATAACATCAATGGAAATAACAGAAACACTGAATCTGATTATGTAGTTACCTGATTATATTGTGCACACACTCTCTGATGGTATGTCTCCACTGTGCACACACTCTGCAGTTCGAATTTCTGAAATGCCACTACAGTAAGGGTTTTGGTTCTTTTATAGTTGTTTGATGTTGGATTGGATTGGTAAGAAGGGTGCACATGGATTGCAATCCCTCAAAAATTAATGTGTGTTGTGGATTGATTTAGATGTGATCCAATGGCTGAGAGCTTGTCATGGTTGATCCGTGTGCCTTAATCTATTTCATGATCCTTGTGATTTCATATGTTTACTAGAAGCATTTAATGGGTAGGTGTCATTTATTCATTACAGTGGGTTGGGATGTTGAACAACCACATAGTTATTGTTACATAGAAATCTTCCACCCTGTGAGCATCATCATTCATTGGCCTGTAGGATCCATTTCAGTGACTCAGATCCATTTTCATCCTTTAGTGATACCAGTTTACCCTATTTTTGTTCCTACCCGCATGTTGCATCACTATAGCATGCGTACCCGCGAGTTGCATCCCTATAGCCCGCGGGTATCAAGTAAAATGGTAAAAACCACTATTTTATTACTTTTTACTCCCAAAAAGCGGTCATTGGGTGACCTTTGGCTCTCCATCTGCCCAAGTAATGTCTCAATGAGTCCTTTCACCTACCTTTGAGAGGACTATATATTGAGCACATATGGTGTATGGATGGGAGGAAGAAGATAATAGTAAAGGCACTCTAGTGGATTTTTGCCCTATCTTGAGTCTGCACTCATTGATCCTTGTAGTTGTGAACCAGTTATGTTCACCTTCCAAACTCCTTGCTAGTTTGAGTTTGTCTTTCATGGAGGATTGAAGTGGTGGAGGCACAAGTGGATTGATCTAGATCTTGGTTCAGATTGGTTGCTGGCAAGAGGTCGTATCACTTTGTACTTCTTCTTATTCATTAATAGAAATATTCATATTCTCGTCCATTCATGGTGTGAATGTCATTTGTTATACATTGGGTTACATTTGCTTATGATATTATGGACCATTGTTATTGATAATGTTAATGTCATTTATATATCACATGTACTTGTTAGATATTGGTTGTCAAGACTAATTTGTAGATTACAAGTGCTTGGATGTGTGTGGATTGAAAGCTCCAACGGGGATCTACATCAAACGTTGGATCGAGGTTGGTTACATTTCTCCATTTTTTTAACATTGTCATTTATAATAGCATTGTTTTGAGAATTGAGTAGATTTCTGGTAGTCATCTGTCTGTTGTGGTATTCCCAAGCCATAGTGAGTTTTATCCAATACAGAAATGGCGACTCCGTTGGGGAAAACATCCATGTTTGGGAAAATTTTCGAGCATTAGTCTATAATTAGAGTTGCTGTTTATCGAAGCTTTGTGTCACTGATTGGCAGTTAAGATGCACTGTAGAAAACTTGCTTTTTCTGAGCCTCTGGACTCTTTATTTGACCATTTGCTTTTCCTCACCCACGGGTTGGCTTAGTTCTGCCCGCGTATACCCGCCTCTGTTTACACTACTGGTCGTGGGTACCCGTAGGTATTCCTTTGACAGTAGCGTGTAACTCCGGCTTTTGTTGGTTTATGGATATTGGTTGTTGCTGGGTGAGTTTGGTTGCTTCCTGAGTCTTTGTTGGCCTCTTTCTTGACTGTTTCATGCCTTGGTTGTGACCAGATCTCTTCGTTTCTCTTGGTTGAGCCTTCTTGGTTTTTTACCAATCTTTGGTTCTAGCCTCTTGGTTTCTTCCTTTTGAGCTCTTTCTTTTGGTTGAGTCTTGCTGTTTAGGATCTACTGGGTTGTCTTAGTGATCTTCTCGGCACTTCAGTGACTGAATAGTAGGATTTTGCTTGCATTTTTTCATTCCATATATATTGAAAAAATACAAAAATATTCATTTAGTTTTTTGCATTTTCCTTTCTGTTTATAAGAGAAAATACAAAAATATTTTATTTCAGTGTACTGCATTTTGCATTGAGTGCTTGTTGCCTTCATTTTAGGTTCTGCTTGTGCATTGAAAAGATAAAAGTTTGCATATTTATTTCAGAATTGTTGGTTGATTTTGCATATTAGTGACATTGTTTTATTGGATAGATGAGTCTAGGATTGGACGATGTTGCATATTATTGAGTCTACACATCACTAGTTTCACAACCATATCCCTTGAGTAATCACAGCCACTAAAATTAACGCTTAATCATAAAATTGATTAGGCTTATTTTATTTATAGGGTACACCAACTAGCATAGGTTTAGAGTCTTGGAATAGATCATTGTGAGTTAACAATCCAAGACTACTGAACGAAACATTAGGTGTCTGACCAGGGAGTGGAGGAATCCATGGTATAGATCGGTGTTCTCAGGAAAGCTCTACTCAATCCAGAGTTAAGCACGAGGTCACGGGAGGTTGGTTGAGGAGATATCCCTCTGATACCGGCTGAACGTGGGAGATATATCCAGGATTTGTTCATATCTGGGGGTACCGGAGGTTCGTCCTCTTGTGCTTTGGGCTTAGCTACCCTGCCCATACGACGGGTCCCACCTGCGACTGTCCCCCTGAGCATTGGTTATATTGTGATAAACATAGTTTCCTTACCTAGGTACCGCACAGGGTACTTGCAGTGGTTATGCTGTTTGTGTCCTAAGTCAGATAGGGATTGGACAGCACAGTTGTGTTCGTGCAGTGGACTTGACCCCGTCGACACAGTGAAGCCTGGGTGTCTCTATAACTGATTCTGTTACCTCCGGCTATAGTTTGGGAGTCTCAAGCCTCTCCTAGGCAAGACATACCGGCTCTAGTGTCGGGAGCTCATTTAGCCACTCTGTTTGTCTGCTCTTGGCTGTAGTTTCTCTAGGTGTGTGCTTTTGATTTACTGTTTTTGATCGATAGTTGGCCTTTAGGAGACGCTGTGTCTCTCTCCGGAGAGAACGTGGCGCGGAGCCCTACTCTCCGTCGGTCCCGTCGTTTGGCTGGTTTAAAGCCACTCGAGGTTACACGTCGTATTGCTAGAGGATGCCGGAGGGCTCCCTTTGAGTCTTCGGATTCTTACGAGACTTACGTTGAGGACTACATGGCTGTACATCCCGATATTGGGCAAGACCTTTCTACTCCTTCGGGTAGAGTTGAACATACTTCCAATCTCCAGAATCCTCGTGAGGATTGGGGAGGTGATCCACTTGAGACTCAACCTGGTTCTATTTGGTCTAATCCACTTGACCGGGATCCATTTGATCCTTCGAATCTGGATAATTATCTTTACAGGATGCCCGACTTACCCAAGGAGGAAGAACAGGACAAGCCTTTCGTTCCTTTGTTTCCATGCGATTTTAGATATAGGAGGCCTGAGACTCATGATGATTCCGGCCCTATGGTCAACCCCACCGCACTCTCTTTTGGTATGCCTAGTCACAATATTGTCGAACCTTCCACTATGGTTGGTACTCATGTTGGCACTAGTCAAAGTGTTAGCCATACTATACCCACTGGGGGCACTACCCTAGCTAGGGGCACTGCATTGTCCACCCACTCACATAGTATGGGGACTGGTCAGATTCCTAACCATGCTAATGTTGGAACGCAACCACCTCCTAGGAATACCCAACCTAGTCGGAATGCTGTCCGAAACATGACTCGCCATCCACCACCTAATACACATGTCGCTACTTGTCAACCCAGGACTGCTTTTGCACATGATACCGTTCCTCCCAACCACGGGGGTGGACACATACCGCATAATTTTGCGTCCACTGCCGCTGCTAGTAATAGTAATGTAGGGGGTGGGAATATTTCCTATCCACATGGACATCATGCCACCAACCCTGCTACTGGTCACACCCATATTGGGCCTGGGAATACTTCTCATGCTTATGGTCATCACACGACTGCTCAAGCTAATCCTAATATTGGGGGTGGGAACATATAATACCATTACGGTCAATACAACACGGTTCCCACTATGAATAGTACATACATGCCCCATACCCATGGTGGAAACCCTTACTACAACACAGTCGGTGCTGGCCACCAGTATCACCCACCACCCCAATATGGTGCTCAAAACGCACATATACCTGCTTACTCTCAAATGGGTCAGGCAAGGGGAGGTTATCCATCTTATGGCGATGGGCAAGCTTACGGGCCGTCAGGTCCTCATTATCAGCAGTTTAACCCTCATGGTCAAGATTTTGGTCCATCTTACAACACAGTTCCGTTTAACCAACCTTTTATGCGGGCTTATAATCAAGCTTTCCAGCCACAGCTCCCGTCCCTTACACGCTTGAATCTCCCGGATCTTTCGAAGCTCACGAATGATCCAGTGTGTCATGACCCTACTTGGCCCCCGGTCCCTACCAAGCTCCCTTCGGACATTCCAAAGTTTGAAGGGAAAGGTGGTGAGGACCCGGGAGATCATGTCACGACATTTCACCTTTGGTGCTCCTCCGACTCTTTGAATCATGATTCCATTCGATTACGACTATTTCAATGCACCCTCACGGGGGCAGCCGCGAAGTGGTATGTGGAGTTGCCCGGAAACACCTATAGGGGATTCAACGAGATTGCTTTGGTTTTCTTAGACCATTTCCAGTTGCCGGTTCGTTATGATACTGGTACTGAGTTGTTGTCCACCTTCCGTCAAAATAAGGCCACACATATTTCTGACCACATTCAAGAGTGGCGTCGACGGAAGAGATTAGTGAAAGCCAACATTCCTCCAGAGTTCCTGTTGGAATGGTTCCTTAAGTATTTACTCCCATACATTGCTAAGGATGTTTCGATGTCCGGCATTGTGATTGAGGAACAAGCTATCTTGAAAGTCCGGCAGTTAGATCTACTTTATTCTTAGTCTGGAATTTTGTATGACATTATTCTTGACGCACTGAGAACAAGACATGAGCCCACGTCAGTTCTTGGACCACATGCCGATGGCATCGTGGGGTCCGCATGCACTCGCCCTGTAGACTTGGTAGCTAATCAAATTCAAAATTTGTTGCTAAACCAGTCTGCTCCCGGACAGGTTCACACCTTGTCCACTTCCACTCCATCGTCTGATGTACACAATGTGCAATCAACGAAACCGTCGGGTAACCAGTAGCCTGGTGGTAAGAAAAAGGGGAGAAATAATCGTAGGGGTGGAAACAATGGAAGTAACAACAATAGCAATCGTAATACTCCTCGTAAAGAGAATGCCAACCCTCCTCGGGAAGGCGGTAATGCTGGCGAGGATCGTAAACCTAGGCGTAAGGTGAAATTCCCTTGCAAGCTTTGTGGGGAGGATCATATTACTCACTTATGTCCTCGTATTGAAGAAGCATTGAAGCATTTGGCACAGAGCCCAGCTGTGCTGAAGGATCCCCTACCTCATCACCAGAACATGGCTTCGCATGCTCCCACCACTGGTTATGGTACTAATGAAACGACAACGTCTTCTTCCAATACTAGTGGTTATGGATGTGTGAATATGGTTCAGTCATAGGTTTGTGTTGCTACTCGTCAACGTGATTATGGTGCACCACAAACGAATTTGGGGAATGAGCCTCCCCCTCCTCCTGATAATTCCTTGCATATCGAGAAGCCTTCTATTATGCTGTGGATACCGAAAGGTGTTCTCAAGTGCTCCACGCATAATCCTAATGCTCGAGTCACCCAGAACTACTCCATCGTAGAAGATTTGGGCCAAACTCCATGTGCCATGTCGGCTCTTGAAGTTTTTCAAGCTTGTCCTTCTCAGAAGCATGCCGTTTTGAGTGTGTTAGGAGTTCAGGATGGGGGAAGTCCTATTGTTATCAAGTTCGATACTA
Source organism: Larix kaempferi (assembly GCA_027924585.1). Taxonomy (NCBI): domain Eukaryota; kingdom Viridiplantae; phylum Streptophyta; class Pinopsida; order Pinales; family Pinaceae; genus Larix; species Larix kaempferi. The sequence goes on along the minus strand of BSBM01000632.1, from coordinate 23,889,591 downwards.
CTAATGTCCAACCTCGCTTGCCTCACCATGTGGCTTTTCAAATCCAGGTGGTTTGCCTTAAGAGCTTCGTCAAACGTACTATGGTTGATGAAGGTGCTTCCGCGTCAGTAATGTCGTTAACTTGTTGGAAAGATCTTGGCTCTCCTCCTCTACTCGCGTCTAGAACTACACTCACTACATTCGACGGTAGATCTTTTACGCCACATGGAATTATCCCTTCCCTTGTTGTCTCCTTGGGAGGTAAGTCTGTGCCTATTGAAGTCGAAGTGGTTGATGCGCCCATCGACTACAACCTTTTACTGGGTTGGAACTGGATGTACGCTATGAAGGCTGTCGCGTCTACTGTATTTCGAGTTATTTGCTTTCCCCATGAAGGAAATATTGTGACGATCGATCAGCTGGATTATGTTGGCACTCCTTCCATAGCATCCACGGGATTAGTAGTCCCGCAAGTTTCTGATTCTCATTCGGCAACTGGGAACATAGGTGTTGGAATGTACCCCTTGTTGATGGGAACTTTTAACCATTCTGCACCTGTGAATTTTATTGGAACCATTTCCGACAGTGTGCCTCCTCCTTCGAATAGTATGCCATTCCGGAATTCCTATTGTGGTGATCCATGGATTTTTCCATCCGCGGATTCTATGTCTGGAGACATTGCACACGTCGAGATGTCTATGCCTTTATCTGTAGCGGAGCTCACTTATGATCACATCCAACAAACCATTGCAGATCCAGATCTCTCTTCTTCCCAGACAGTTGAAGAAGATCCTGTTACACTGCCAGTTTGGGCAACCAACTCATCTTGCTCTCACGATTGCCTCGATGATACTTTGCCATTGGATGAAGCTATCCTCGAATCCATGTGTGGTAGTGATAGGCCTTGGGAAGATATGCACCATCGATCTTATTTCCTTCCCAACCTTGAGCTCATTGAGCAGGAGGAGTTTAGGATGACTCTAGCTGAGATGGTTGGTCACCCTGTGACTCTTTTGCAGTCGCATGATGTTTTCTTGGAGGGGAATATGGCCAATATTTCCCCAACCACTTCGATCAACATCTCCTGCACTATCGGAAAGATTGAGAATGTTTACGTTGGTGCTGATTGCACTCCTGAGGAGATTGCTATTTACACTGATGTGTTTACTGAACTCCGGGAAGCTTTCACCTGGTCATATGAGGAGATGCCAGGAATAGACCCCCGCATTGTTGAACACGAGATTAAAACGTATCCTGATGCTAAACCGGTTCGACAGCGCTTACGTGCTGTGAACCCTAGGAAGGCAGCCACTATTAAGGCAGAGGTGGAGAAACTGCTCAAAGCTGGTTTCATCTACCCCGTTCCCCTTACCGAATGGGTGTCAAACCCCGTTCCTGTGGATAAGAAGCAGGGAACGATCCGTGTATGCACTGATTTCAGAGATTTGAATCGTGCATGTCCGAAAGACAACTTCCCCACTCCATTCATTGATCAAATATTGGATGCTTGTGCGGGAAGTGAGATTTTTTCATTCATGGACGGATTCTCAGGTTATAATCAGATTCAAATCAAACCCGCAGACCAACATAAAATGACATTTATTTGTCCATGGGGAACTTTTGCGTACCGGAAAATTCCCTTCGGCCTCAAGAACGCCGGAGCCACTTTTTAGCGAGCCATGACCTATGCCTTTCACGATCTTAAGAAGATTATGGAAGTTTTCTTGGATGATCTTGCTGGCCATTCTCGCAAGAGAGTGGACCACCCCAAGCACCTCCGTATGATTCTCTAACGATGTATCCACTACAAAATTCGATTGAATCCGAACAAATGCATCTTCGCTATTAGGACTAGTCGCCTTCTAGGATTCATAGTTTCGAAAGAGGGTATTAGAGTTGATCCTCTCAAAGTTGAGGCAATACTTCAGTTGCCTCCTCCGCGTAATCTGTTTCAACTTCAGAGCCTCCAAGGGAGAGCTACTTTTCTGCGTCGATTTATTGCTAACTATGCCAGTATTACTAAAGGTTTTGCATGCCTATTGAAGAAAGACACACCTTTTATCTGGGATGAGCGAGCCCAACAGTATTTCGATGCCATTAAGAAAGCTTTGGTATCGGCCCCTGTGCTTAGTCCACCGGACTTTACACGAGATTTCATTCTTTATGTGGCCATGTCTCAAGAGACTATTGGCATGGTCTTGGTTCAGATAGATGATGCGCTTTTCGAGCATGTTATCTATTATCTTATTCGAAATTTAGTAGACGCTGAACTAAGGTACACCCATGTAGAAAAGTTGGCACTTGCGACTGTTCACGCAGTCCAGCAGTTACAGCATTACATTTTGCTTTGAACAACCACTGTTGTATCTCATATCAATCCGTTTTAGTTCGTGCTATCACGACGCCTTATCGGGGGTAAGTATAATAAATGGATTGTGATCCTTCAGGAATTTGATCTCGAGTTTGCTTCTGCAAAATCGATGAAATCATTGGTGTTCGCTGAGCTTATGTCAGACCTTCCATGGCTTGATGAGGATGTCATTCATGAAGATTCCTTTGTGGATGAACATTTATTTCTTATCTCGACCAAGGACCCTTGGTATGGGGATGTCATTAGATATCTCCAAACTTTGAAGTTTCCTCCGCATTATTCACGAGACGAGCGATGGCGTGTGAGACATCATGCTAAAGATTATACTATCGTCGGTGACACTTTGTATCGCCGAGGAAAGGATTCCATTCTCCGTCATTGCTTGAATCATGAAGAAGCGGAACGGGTACTTAATGATTGCCATGCGGGGGCGTGTGGCGGTCACTTATCAGGGCTTGCTACAGCCCAGCGTATTATGCGAGCGGGTTATTTTTGGCCTACTTTCTTTAAAGATTGTATTAACGCTGTGAAGAGATGTCACCCTTGCTAGGTGTTTTCTCAGAACATACACTCGCATCCAGCGCCCCACCATCCGGTCGTCACTGTCGGTCCCTTCACTAAGTGGGGGGTAGATTTCATGGATTGCAAACCAGCTTCGGCTGGGGGGCATCATCATATTATTGTGGCCGTGGATTATTTTTCCAAATGGGATGAGGCCATGCCTACCGTTAAAGCCGATGGTGCTACTGCAGCCCATTTCGTGTTCAACCAGATTATCACTCGATTCAGTATCCCGAAAGAGATTGTCACTGACAATGGCAGTCACTTTCAAAATAAGATGATGGAGGATTTGTCTCTCAAGCTTGGGTTTCGTCAGGAACACTCGTCTTCCTACTATCCTCAAGCGAATGGTCAGGTTGAAGCATTAAATAAGTCTTTGAAGACCATTCTCCAACGTACCATCCAAGAAAGCAAGACCAATTGGCATATCATGTTATATCCTGCTTTGTGGGCATATCGAACCACAGTTAAGACTGCCATCGGGTTCTCACCATTCCAGTTAGTTCATGGTGTGGAGTCACTTTTACTGATTGAATGTGAGATCCCTTCGCTCAAGCTAGCCATAGAGCTCCTCCCTGATACGACAGAGATTGAGCAACGTTTAGTACACCTTGAGCAACTTGACGAACACCGTCGAGATGCCGCTGTGGCCATTGATGTTAACAAGCGTCGTGTCAAGGTTCAATATGATAGGTCTGTCCATCCCTAGCAATATGCTGAAGGTGACTTGGTACTCTTGTATGACCAAGCTAAAGAACCTCTGGGGGCAGGCAAGTTCAATCCCATGTGGCATGGTCCTTACATTGTGAGGCGTGTCCTTGAAAAAGGAGCTTATGAGTTAGAAGATTACGAGGGAGTTGTCTTGAAGGAGCCTAGAAATGGGCTCTACCTCAAGCGGTATTACGCTTGAACCTTTGGTTCGGGCCGATACTTTTGTACACTATTGTATAGTTTTTCTGTACATAGTCTAGGTTTCCTTTTTGGTTGTCGGGTCTGCTGATGAGACTCTGTTTGATTGACAAATGTCAGTGGGATGTCCTACGTTCTTAGGTTTCTAGGATGGTGCTAGCCGACATACGCAGCAGCTTGCTTCTGCTGCCTGGGTTATCTTTTCACTTGACCATCTAGTTGTGTCCTCAGGAGGTGCTTGTATCGGTCCTACATCTAACAATGTGGCTGAGTATAGTGCCATTGTTGAGCTACTTCGGGATGCCATTTCACATGGTATCCAGTCTTTAGAAGTCCGCCTGGATTCACAACTAGTTGTGTCTCAGCTGAATGGGCAGTACCGTGTACGAGACCCTACATTACTACGGATATTCCTTAAGGTACGACTCTTGGAGAGACATTTTGTTTCCATTACATATATTCACATTCCGAGAAGTCATAATTATATATCTGATGCATACGCTAACTATGTATTAGATTGGCATTTGTCACATTCATCATGAAGCACATAAATACAAAGACATTCATACATTTGCACCATACACACATATAGTAGAACCGAGAACCAAAGTTGTATATATATATAAATATGTCCAAAAATGGTAGTGTCATACAAGACTGGAGCCCGTAGCCCTCAAAAATATTCATATCGATACAAAAAATGATGAGACCCTGGGATATCTATTCCCTCCGAGGAGGTCTAGCTGCCACCTCGACGAGATGTGTCTCATAGTAGTACTGTGCTGCGTTGGCCATCCGCTGTAGCAACCGCACCCACTCCCCGGGAACACCCACTACCTGGCGCTGCATGGCCTCAGGTAGTCAAGCCACCTCTATCAGTGGAACTCGAGCAAACATCCGTGATACGTTGCACCGCAACATCTGGAGTGTGTGCCCTACTGAGGCATCTACCGCCACCTCATCTCTACCCCGACGACCATGTCTCGGGAAGCCCTCGGGTCTCACTGGGCCTTTGTCTGCGAGCAAACAGTCACCCATTAGCACATGACATTACCACCAAAAATATTTTTTGCATTTCAACTATAATAAAAAAATCCTTAAAAAATTAAAAAACACAAAACCAAAAGAGTACTCACCGATGTCTCCAAAAGCTGCGCCTAGTGGGAGCGGCATGTCACGGTCCTGTCTGAAGTCTATCCCCGCATAGGGATAGTCCTCTATAGCGATCACCTGCCGTTTCCACCAGCGGAAGAACTCCTCAGTATATGGTGACGCCAAACGACCACCACCCTGTCGTGTCAGTATCTCAGCCCACCGGGTCAGGGCTGGATCTCGGAGACTGTGAGGAGAGACATCCACCCTCGGGCTATGTCCCAGAACTCTCTCAAAGAATAAAATGCAGAGGATGCTACCATACCCAAATTTTTTGGCCTTCCCCTATTTGCATTCCGTCAGTTGTGTCTTCATAGACACCAGCAGAGTAGTACACCAGTCAAATATAGTAGGCTGCAAGCATTGTGATGCGTAGAACATCACCGGTCTGGATGCTTGATGTAGTGCTTTGGATCCCGTGATCCGCACCAGAGTTGCCACAATGATCTTTGTACTCAGATCCGTTATGAGGTTGACTGGAACTTGACATCCCACTGGTCGTGTGTTGGTGGGACAATACCATACTATGTAGTCTTGCATAGTGATCCCACCACCCACGGTCCGTGACCGAAGACTAGCCACTTCCCCTCTACGGGACAAACCGATAATGAAGTAGATATCCTCCACTTCCAGTGTCAGTGTTTTCCCATTGAGGCTAAAGTGTTGAGCATCCACATCCCAGTAGTTGATCAAATGACGGAGTAGTAGGTTTTGGGCCCTTAAGCCCCCAGGACTCCAGTATTTATATAAGCCACATGCTTGCAAATCGTTGCGCATGGCCTCATCTACCTAGTCATGCTCTCTCTCCCTCCACTCTAGAACCATCCTGGAGTGCAAAGCAAGAAATTTTTAGTCAATATCATGTTTAAAAACTTCTTCACGGCGGTACCCACGGGCTAGATTGTAGACAGTTGCGGGTAGACATGTGCAGTCAGTTTTTTGACTGTGCATTTGATGCCCTTCCCGCGACCCGCACACTTACAGCCCGCGGGTAGCGCCGAAGCCATTTAGGGCTTGGCCAAACAAAAAATCCCACCGACCAAAATTGAAATAAAAGCACTTAAATGAAAGGTATGGCAGTGACCACTAACCTGCTCCGGACGGTTCACTGAAAGGTTTCTCGTAGCTCCCACGATCGGCGCTTGAAGTTTCAGGTGCAAACTTACCACTTGAATCCAAAATGGTGAATAGTGCAAATGAATTGAAAATTATTAAATTTTATTACTATTTATAATTTTCTGGACCCACTTTTATATAGTTTTTCCATTTTGGGTCGTTATGAACTAATATCGTGTCATGGAGTAGTGTTTTTTCAACAGATTTCTTCGGCGAGAGTTGTTTTGATCCATTTCACACCTACGACAGGTACGTTTCACACCTGGCATATAGGTTAGATGCCATTTTCACATGCATTATGCATTTGACCTTTGACCACTTTTCATAAACCCTAGGTGCGACCCTGCTTTGTGACTGACACGGAACCTTCACACTATTATAGAAGTGTCGTCATGTGGCGGTAGGGCTTTCCCGAACATGGGTACCCTAGTTAGAACCCCATTATGCTTTTGGTGCCCATGCCATTGTTTGTCCTCAGGATTGGGAGTCCTTTGTAGTCCTTTATGACATTGCGATGAAGACTCATACTCTACTTTGTCTTATGTTGGCCATCTCCCTTAAGGACTCCCCTCAGTTATATCATGTTGTGATTGCATTGCATCATCCTGCTTGCCGCTTGAGCCTTGTGCCGGCTCACGCTTACTCAATTGTTAGCCTGGTGCCTGAGAACTTTCCCTGTTGAGCCCTGCAGAGCTTATATATTTTCCCTTCACAATTTGATGACCCTTTGACCCTGAGGGAACATACCCCCGAGTGTCCACATCTTGCACGCACTTCCTTGCATTGAGCATAGGTATGTTCCACTGCTTGGGACTAGTCTGCTAGCTATTTGACACTCGTTCCCTCACTTGTTGTACTATAAGCAATTTTATTCTTTTTCAAGCTTTTCCCAAATATGAAAAAGACAAAAAAAATCAAATATTCGAAAAAGCCGGACGGGATTATGGTCACTATTTCTTGTTGGCAGCTGTTGTGTCGCCTTTGAACAGAGCATTCATTCCACTCCGTACATTATGAGTCGGGACTATAGTTGGGCCTTAGGAGTTGTACTTGTTTCTCAGTTTTCTCCATCGATTGGTTAAGCTTCTAGTCATTATGGAGCCCTCTGTAATGCCTCATGCATTGCACAGTTTATGTCAAGTCTATGCTTCTTGAGTCTATCCATATGCTCATGCTCTTGTTCAAAGGAAGTCCTGAAACCAGTGTCGGCCACTCCTCAGATATCTTGACTATTGCATGTTGGCCATCCTTATTGAGTCAGTCCGTTTCACCTGAGATCTTCCAAATCTTTCAGCATTGCTGGTACTTGGTGCTGGTTGATGGGGGATGCCTTAATGCCCTCCTTCCAGCGAGTCTCATTCCGTTGACTTCAACTCATTTATTTCGGGACTTGAGGCTTAGAGTTCGGTTGAGTACCTTGAGGCTTGCAGTCATTAGTGGCAGGTTCTCTCGCCATCGACAGTTTTGGGAATACATCAATGTCCCCTGATCGATGGATTCATCCTAGTGTTTGAATTCAACCCATTTATTCACACTCTGATGATTGTGCTCTGTGCCTTGATGCCCATTTTCATTATTGGTGGGTCATCTCGCGTCTGTTAATGGTATACATAAATGACTGGTAATCAGACGATGTCTCATCAGGTTCGACCCCAACTCCTTTATTCACTTGATGAGACTTGCACCGTCGAAGACTTGTGTAGAAGACCCCAGGCGATTGTGGCATTCAGTATGCTACATATGACTTTGAATTTACATCTGAGATATCACCTCTCAGATTTCAGCAGTTTGTACCTCCAGTTTTGCACCAGTTGTCTTCTTTTCAGCAGAATACCATATCTTACTGTAGAGGGATCATGGCTATGATCACTTGTGACATATATTTACTTATGTACTGCCTATTCATGGCCATTGTATCAGACTGTTGTACTATACCGACATGTATTCAGAGATACTATTGTACTATGACGAGTGAGCCGTTCTTTCCACTTGTGTCTCCATCATTCCACTTCTGAGTTTTATAATGTATTTCGGCCATCGTAGCACATTTCAGTCTCTGACCTCACACATTAGGGGGCATCTGTTACACAGAAATCTTCCACCCTGTGAGCATCAGCATTCTTTGGCCTGTAGGATCCATTTCAGTGACTCAGATCCATTTTCATCCTTCAGTGATACAAGTTTACCCTATTTTTGTTCCTACCCGCATGTTGCATCACTATAGCATGCGTACCCGCGAGTTGCATCCCTATAGCCCGTGGGTATCAAGTAAAATGGTAAAAACCACTATTTTATTACTTTTTACTCCCAAAAAGCGGTCATTGGGTGACCTTTGGCTCTCCATCTGCCCAAGTAACGTCTCAATGAGTCCTTTCACCTACCTTTTAGAGGACTATATATTGAGCACATATGGCTTATGGACGGGAAGAAGAAGAGAATAGTAAAGGCACTCTAGTGGATTTTTGCCCTATCTTGAGTCTGCACTCATTGATCCTTGTAGTTGTGAACCAATTATGTTCACCTTCCAAACTCCTTGCTAGTTTGAGTTTGCCTTTCATGGAGGATTGAAGTGGTGGAGGCACAAGTGGATTGATCTAGATCTTGGTTCAGATTGGTTGCCGGCAAGAGGTCGTATCACTTTGTACTTCTTCTTGTTCATTAATAGAAATACTCATATTCTCGTCCATTCATGGTGTGAATGTCATTTGTTATACATTGGGTTACATTTGCTTATGATATTATGGACCATTGTTATTGATAATGTTAATGTCATTTATATATCACATGTACTTGTTAGATATTGGTTGTCAAGACTAATTTGCAGATTACAAGTGCTTGGATGTGCACGGATTGAAAGCTCCAACGGGGATCTACATCAAACGTTGGATCGAGGTTGGTTACATTTCTCCATTGTTTTAACATTGTCATTTATAATAGCAGTTTTGAGAATTGAGTAGATTTCTGGTAGTCATCTATCTGTTGTGGTATTCCCAAGACATAGTGAGTTTTCTCCAATACAGTTATGGCTAACACTCTTCTGGTAGTTGCTTGGACAGGTTTTAATGAATGGTTGAACAGGTTTTAATGAATGTTGGGATATTTAGGCTCCAATAGATATTCGTGGGTCCTCATTTGATAGGTACCTTGCAGTTGGTGTGAAATACAAGCTGGGTTAAATAGTTGTCAATGTACTTTTGGATCCCTGAGCAGATTTGTATGTACTTGGGACAAGATGTTTTGCACTCTTTTGCACTCTAGGACTATTTATGGACACCTGTTGGCCCAGTCAGTTAATGGGCAATTTTTGGACATAATTTAAATATTTACTGCACTTAATATGGAATATTTATGTTTAATTTATGGGTGTTTTTTATGTCAATATGTGGTGGCTGTGTGGGACCAATACTATGACAACTACTGGTCCCTGTTCAAGAATAGACAACCCTCCCCTATACGTAACCAAATCATCCAAAATGCAATTTGAATGATGGATTCTAAAGTGAACATTTTTAACAAAAAAAATAGATAGTTCATAAAATAAAATTGCTCGAGCTCTCCTTGTGTTGATTGTATGAAAATTTGAAGGCTTTATTTTGAAGAATACTAAATACTTTCATTTTGAAGAAGACTAAATGTGATTGTGTTATATTAAATAATTATATATGCAATTTTAACCATCCAAAATAATTTTTTCAAAATTTAAAAAGAAAATTGATTTATAAATAAAAAAACTATTTCATGATATTTGTACTACTTTTATTTCTATTCTTTATAGTTCAAAAGAATATACACAATATTATAACTAAATTTTTCTCTAATGGTAATAATATATTTTTAAGTTCACAACCTTTCCACACACCAAATTGGTGTATGAGACCTCCTTGTTTTGGGGACAGTGAACCTCCTCCATCCAACAATGTGATACTAAAGTCTAGGAAGGTTCAAATCCTCAATGAGACATTTGGCCCATTGTGATAAGACTAGAAGGGTGCATGCCCCCTTGAGTGGGAACTCGTGCTTGGTGTATCTTCGAACGTCTCAGCCCTTGCTAAGTCATAAGTTTCCAGTTAGGTGCTAGCTAATGGATTGTTGGCACTAACCTATGGTTGATAGTGCCAACCAATCAGATTTGAACCTAAGTATCACCCAAGTAATCCCAACTAGTTACCAATTTCCATATATCTAAAAAAAATATTTGCTCTCGTTGTCATTGTCTTGATTATATGAAAACTTTAAGGCTTCATTTTGAATGAGACTGAATGTTTTACATACTGCAATGAGATTGTGTTATCTTAACATATGATATATGCAATTACATCAATCCAAAATAATTCTTTCCAAATTTTAAACAAAAAATATTGGTTTTCGTTATTCTAAACAAAAAGGACAATTTCATAGTGTTTTTAAACTATTACTTTCATTTCTATTCTTCGTTGTTCATAAAAATAATTACAAGTTTATGATGAAATTTATCTAATAGTAATAATCTATTTTTAAGGTCACAACCTAGTTAGGCACCAAATTGGTGTATGAGACCCCCTTGTTTGTGGGATAATGGACCTCTTCCATAGAACAATGTGATTGTTAAAGTCTATGAAGGTTCAAATCCCGATTGAGACATTTGGCTCGTTGTGGTAAGGTTGGAAGGGTAGGTGCCCCTTCAGTGGGAACTTGTCCTCGGTGTATATATGGACATATTAGCCCTTGTTAAGTCATAAGTTTCATACTAGGTGCTAGCTTATGGGTTGTTAGAACTAACCTATGGTTTATAGTGGAAACCAATCAGACTTTAACATAAGTCTCACCCAGGTAATCCCAACTAGTTACCAATTTCCATAGATCTAACAAAAAAATCTACAAAGGTGTACATAAGTTGTCCCCCTCCAAATTTGAACCTATGATGTCCTAGGAGGAAACATGTGTTTTTAATTACTAATCCCACTCAAGTTGTACTCAAACGTGCCCTCATAAAACATCATAATATCAACAATGTTATACAAAAAGGGTTTTATCCATATATTGACAGTATGGTGTGTACCTACAACATTGAACATCTCCATTACCAAAACAAAAGAAGAAATTGGATTAACTAGGTTTGGCTTTACTTATGCTTTACTATGGAGTCTGATACACACAAAGATTTAAAGGAGAATTCCATTCCAGAATTAAAGGAACTGTAATGTTAGAATTTCTCTTGATGGTTTTAAAGAACTAAATGAAAATTTTAAAGAACTAAACGAAAGTTCAAAATAAAGTCAATGAGGTAAAAGAAAGGTGCATATAGGCAAAGACTTATGGTATAGGGAAGAGGAATTACATATTAATTGGGGCCTTATTGAAAAAGATACCCGATGAAGGAATTTACACTCTTAGAGAAGTTGCCTCCACAAGTCCACTTAAATGTTTGGTCTCAGGGATCGTTGACTGTAGTAGAACTAAATTTACAGGATAATTTGGTTGAGGAATGGACACATCATGTAAATCCACTCAACCATAGTTATTTTAAATTCACTGGAAAGGAAGACAAATTAAAATGGTCAAAGAATAGTGGGCCTAGGGAATAAACTGTCAAACTTGATTATGCAAGTAGAGTCAAGGAAGATGTGGCACCTGAAAGACTATGGTGATGAAAAGCGATATGGAAACTAATATGTCATTTAAAAACTAAAATCCCTTTGTGGCTAGCATTAGCCAATGGACTACTTACTTGGGATAATGGACATAAGATGAATTGGTCGAGGCCTAATAGATGCACTCTATGTAAGATCAGTGAAGAATCGGTACACCATTAGTTTACTACTTGCAATTATACACAGACTATTTAGCAGGAGATCTCGCGAGCTTATGTGAGTAGAGTCAAATGGAATAAGATGTCCTTGGCTGACTTCCTACTTGATTGTCTTTCTCAAAAGGCAGCTGCAGCTATAGAGCTCTCCCCAATCTTTTCATTTGTGGAATTTGGTGGGCCAAAAATCAAATTGCTTTTCAAGATCTAGTTTTCACTCCTGCATAGGAAGCACATAGGATAAGACTGGTCATGGATAACAATAAAAATAGCCCAACGAAGAAATCATCAAGATGTTTAATAATGCCTTGTATCGATCAAGAGAAACCATGGGGTTTCTTTAACGGTGCTAGTCGAGATGATACAATATGTTGTGGATATGGAATTGTCATTTTCATTAATAACAACCATTATTCCCATATATTGTATGGAACGAGGTAAGGCACAAACAACTGGGCCGAAATTTATGTAGTGTGGATTTTGTTTAAAGTAGCGATGGACCCAGGGTTGATGCGTATTAAAGCATTTGGAGACTCCAAAATTATGATGGACTGAGCAAATCACAGGTGCAACATCGTATACTCAATCAAATGAAAGAGGTAACTGACACTTCTGAAGTTATTACTTTTACACATATCGTTCACGAGTTTAATACACAAGTTGATGCATTGTCTAAAGAGACTTTGGCTATGAAGGAAGGTACTCTTAAAATATAGGAGTAAAGAGGATGCAATCTCTTATAAGAATTTGAGTCATATTTGTATTAAAATTTTCCATTATGTTGTCCTGGTCAACATTGCTCTGCTAATATAGACAATATGTAATTTTAAGGAAGAATGATACAACTCACAAGATAAATTGTTTTTGTTTTTTTGGTTCAAGGATATCAATGTAATAAGTAGATATAGGTTCTTTGCTAAGATATGAAGGGAAAGGATGCACATGGAACAGTCCTTTACTCAGTCCTCACCAAACAGTCCAATGTATATTTGATTTCTCACTCACAAATATCAATATAAGAAATTTTTTCTTTGGGAAAAAAATCAATGAGGTAGAAAGAAAATGATGAGAGGAGATGGTTTGTCGTTAAAAATCATAAATGTGATTTACTAATATGTTAAGAAGACTAATTATTCATTAAGTAAATATTATTCGATTTTTTTTGGATGTAGGGAATTAGTAACTTGTTGGGATTACTTGGGTGAGAACTAGGTTCAAATTTGGTTAGCTATCATTGTAAACTCGAGGCTAGTGTCAATAGTTAGTAAGTCGACACCTGACAAGAAACTTATGATTTAGAAAAGGCCAAGATGTTGCAAAGCACACCTAAGGGAACCTTTATCCCAGGGGGCATATACCCTTCTAGCATTATCACAACAGGCTAATGTCTCACTAGGAATTTGAACATGGGTAGAGAAAGTGCAAATCTTACCTCTCACTATTCGAACTATTTACCCTCGACTATTATATTTTTTTGTTATCGCCAAATGTCTCATGCGGAAGGTGTTGTTAACTTTATTGGACTTTATCAACAACGTTAATACACATTATACTTGATGAAACATCAAATAGCTTGTATAAAAGATGAAATGCTTTATGATTCAATGTTTAACAATTTATAGATAAAAAATAAGAAGTAATAATTGAATATTTATACTCTTTGAAGTGGTATAAAAATATGTCATTCACATAGGAGTTGGATCCATTAGTGAAGAATGATGGGTTTTTTTTACTAGTGACCAAGGTTCAATTTCCATGAGGGTGTCTGACCCCTAAGGTTTCCATGGGGGCACCTAAAGGTAGCGGTCAAACATATGATTCTTGCATTGCATTCCCCATGCAAACATAAGTGCATCAATTCCCACTCTCTTGTCATCCTTAAGAACGAATACCGATTGTAACGATTATGGCCACAATGTTTAAGCCCAAATGGGTTGGATCCATTAGTGAAGAATGAGGAGGTTTTCGTTGATGATCAAGGTTCAATTCCCATGAGGGAATCCAACCCCTGATTTTTCCATGGGGTTACCCATAGGTACTAGTAGAACATATGAGGCTTGCATTGCACTCCCTATGCTCACATAAGTGGATAAAATCCCACCCCGTTGTCATCCTTAATACTAAACATTAAGTGTTACAACTATGGCCAAAATTTGATGTGGTGGCAAGTGCAAGGGGGGTCATCCTCAATCCTAGAGGAATTATGGAATTAATTTATGCATGGGGTCTTGGAACTGTGACCAACAATCAAGTTGAGGTTTATGCATTGCAACAAGGATTCCATAGTATTTATTCAACCAAGGTGCAATCTATAATAGTAATTGGGGACTTGAAAATAATAATAAAGCTCATGAACAAGCATCACATCTCGATGGTAAACTCTCTAGCTTGGATAATATTTTGAATAAAAAGCAAAGCCTCCCATTTCAAAGACATTGAGTTTTATCACATTCTGTGAGGCCTAAATGGAGAAGCAAACACAAAACCTGACCTTGTAGCACAAATGAAAGAAGGGTAATGCAAAAAAATAGGGAAGATGGTTATATCCCAATCCCCCAAGGTTTATGCTATGAAAACCATTTAATATGCAAGCCATGTTGTTGGCTACATAGTATCTCAAACAAGGTGGAGTTAGTAGGCATCAAGAGTTCATTTAAAGGTCAAGACAGACATGGGATGGAAACACAAATGCCACTCCTTCCAATGTCCCATTGATTTAAATGCTACGGGCATTGCTTCATGGGAGAAGGTGAGATAATGGGAGCCCCTTTGCATATACATACCTGCTTGAAATGGGGGACATCACAAATGTCGATGCCAGTCAATTCATTAGGTTCAATCACTTTGAGAGACGTCCTATTAGAAGTGGATGGTTGAGTTTCATGCATAGTCTCTACTTTCAATAGAAAGGGTCGTTGTTTGAAGGACACCACTTGAGGCTCTCTGTATTTTTGTGTTCTATTAGAATTGGATCTCTATCTTTTGGTGTATTGTTGCACCTTTAATCTGGTTTATGCCTTCATTGGAAAGGGTGGCTTGTTGAAGGCCATCCAAAAAATATCATAGGTCACATAGTCCTTGGGGAAACCTAGATAGGTTTAAGGATTTGGTTTTGTCCCAATATTTCATTGTCCTAGGTTTCCCACTCTCTAGCGTAAATGATAACAATGTTAGACAATCCATATTTTGGTTGAAATTAGCAATATCTCCATATCTCAAGTTAGCAAATCTCCGTGGGAAGTATACTTCTAAAAGCAACTGGGGAAGGAATTCATTGTTTACACCATTGTTTAATATTGAATAATCATGGGCATTCTAGAGAACAATGGACTACTCGGGATGTCATAGAAAGTGTCAAAGGAATATTTATGATATATAAAGGATTCTTTGGAGGTAAATTTTTTTATGTAAATGAGAGTAGAACCTCAATCAATTCATCCAATTGGGTGTAACCCAAGTGGTTGTGGGATGGAGTGTTATCCTCCCCACCTAGGTTCTATTATTGTAAGTGACATGTGGAGCTCATAATGAGAATCTTGTTGTAATTGCTTGTTGACTTAGCCTTATGCCTTGAAGAATCTAGGGTTTACCCTGGGTACCATCCTTGAAATGAGGGGAAGTTCTTAGGGCATTGCCCCATGTTTTTCGTTCTAGAAAAAAAAACTCAATCATTTCCCTCTCTAATACAATCCAAAACAATGAGTATATTTCTAGTTCACAAAATTATGGGATCATGGATATTGTGATGCAACAAGGAAGACAATTTCAAGCTTTAGAGGCAGAGTGTTTGATGTTGAAATCCATCATTGACAACATCAACAAAGGTACACTTTCAACAACTTCAAACCATCAACAATCCTTAGGTTCTACTCCAAAAAATACTGATGAAGACGAAGCAATCTCCCAATTATTTGAAGACATGGAGTTAGAGAACATGAAATGCATGAGGCTATTAAGAGCCGGGAGAAGCTCACAACCAACACTTCTTTTAATGAATTTATGTAATGCTTTGTAAAACAATTTTTGTGTTAGGCATATTTTATCAGTTTTATACTTTTAGTAGTTTTAAGGATTCATTGAAGAAATCCAATAATCCATTTTTATAGTTTTTTGTGTATTGGAAGAATTGGTGACCATGCCCAAGAAAATTCCCATATTTTCATTACTTTGGTGTGCAGTTCGTTTGCATTTTTTTCAATACAAACTTCTATATGTTACTATGAAAAAAAAATATATGGAATTGATTAAAAAACGAGACAATCAGTACCTTCTTTCTAGACTATTGTGGGGATTACTTCACTATTTCAATTTTTGAAAGAGGCTTCATAAGCCACAGTCCCATCGGTGATAATGGATTTGTAGGTGGAGAAGATTCATTGTTGTCGCTTCTTTGATGGTTCCTACCAAGGTGTTGATCGGATTTGTGGTATAGGGGGTATTATGTATTATTATAATGGTCACTTCACTTCATTCCATGCCAATTGTGCCAAGGGAACTAACAATTTGGTTGAGTTCTTGGCACTTCAGACTTTGCTTAAACTAGCCTGGGACAAGGATGTTCGTGATCTACAAGTTTATGAGGATTCATTATTGGTGCTTAATTGGATGCAAGGATCAAGTCAATTAAACAATAATTGTCTTTAGGTGATTACAACTCATCTCAAGGAGATAGTCGATGCCTGTAACACCTTTTGGATTTGCCACATCTTTAGAGAATTAAATCAAGTGGCGGATGGGTTGTTGAAGGAGGGTCTATGATTGCCTCCATGCACTATTTTGTTTGTCACTACACGTGGGGCCACTATCTAGGAGCACAGGGCCACTATGAATTTTCATTGATGATAATTTTTCTTTTGATGTGGTTGGGAGATAGGTTTATGTCCGACGAACTTGGTACCTTTGTTTTTATAATTTATGTAATAGCTTTGCGATCAATTCTGAAATTCTATGGTATAGACCAATAACAACTTATAAAACTCTAGTAGTGTATTAAGCAGTGCAGTGAAGTTGGATATTTTTGAACCAGGAACAAATTATCTATTATGTATTCATACCTAGGGCACTTGAGGACTATGTTTTTATTCCGTTTGGACAATAAAAATGTGAGATTTTTCTTGGAAAAAAAAGGAATTCAATCAAAAATCTTGAGAGAGATTTACCTTAGCCACTAGTTAGTGATCTAAGGTTCCATTCAATCAAACATTAGATATTCTAAAATCAATTTTAATATTTAATTCGAGACACTCAATTTTAATTATTTCCATTTTGAATTTTAAAAAAATAATCCAAGATGTAAAATGTGAATCACATTATTGAGGTTGAGGATGAGTAACTTCCTAAAATGTATTTATATAGTTATTATATTATGTTGATGATGTTCTCGAATGAGAAAAACATGATTTAGAACATGTGTAATGCTTAAAAATGGTTTGAAACATGTTAATGTCTAAAATGGTATTTCAAATTCAGTCAAACCATGATTAATGAAAATGATTTTTCTTAAGTTGTTCACAAAAATTTGAATAGGTCTAAATATTTCATCTTATAACTCATCCCAATTGAATTTTAGATAAAGAAAATAAATGTTGAACAAATGATGGAAAATTGCCCCCAAGTGTCAGTGTAGCAAGCAAATGAGTCTCTTAGTTCGGAATGAGTGCTTAGTGGCAAGAAGAAACACCGTTCTCAACAAAAGGAAGACATAAGCATGAACCAAACACTAATACATTTTAGGCCTTTCAGGGAAGTTGCTTTCTGTCACTAAAGGTGGGAATTAGAGGCAATTTTGAAAAAAACACCCCCAAAAGCATCGATGTTAAAGTTTAGGTCTTTAGGGGTGGTTTTAGAAAAAATTAAACCGCCTTCAAAAGTCACTTTTTGGGGCAGTTCATAACTTCCTCCAAAAGTTTCTTTATAGGCCATTGTGAACCATTGTTTCTTCGTTCATTTTTAAAGAATATCGAAAAAGGTGGAAGAATAGAAGACCAAAGAAGGAAGAGCAGAAAGAAAGCATAAGTTCCAGAAAAGAGGTAATGACCACAACAAGTTTGGACCAGTTTTGGACCTGATCCGCAAGTATAAAAGGAAGCGAAGGGTAAGAGGAAAAGGGGGAGAGAGGTTGGAGCATGAAAGCATATGAGCATCATAAGACCAGATCTAGTTAAGGATATAAACAACCATATCCGCAATAGAAGACATGTAATTGGGTTTTGTTTGTTTTGTTGCATATGCTGTGACAAGTAATCCCGTGATGACTGTAAGGCCTCAAAGCCATGATGTAATATGTTGTAATGAAGAATTATCTACTATAATGAGAAAATTTTATAATGAAGAGTATTGTTGGGCGCCTCAAATTTTATGTGTTATGTCTATCTCAGATGTGATTATTTATGTTTACTGTCATGCTGTGCTTATATGAATATTTTATTTGAATAAGTAATGTTGCAATATACTTGGGTGAATGGTGTTGCGATGGATGTTATTGTGAGATAAATGGTTTCCATATAGTTAACCCCACCCTATTTTATGTGGTCTTGGTTGTGCTTCGAGTGAGACCTTCCCCCTTAGGGGGATTGAAAATGCAAGCACACTAGACTACAGTGGTGCCCTTTTGTTGGCCCATGCAAAATAAATTTGGTCTCAATTTTGCGCCAACAAATGGTTTTGTTGTCGGGAGATGGTTCTTAACAGGACTCTGTTAACTGTATGGATGACTTTGTGATGACGAGTCATATCCAGTTATGGTGGGATAAAAGCTTTACAATTTCACAACCCAAGAGGCTGAACTGCGAGGGTGGGAAGTATCCAAGTTTTGACAATATCTTTTCTATGGAAGTCCACCAGTAGATCAATACGAATTTTTGTGGGTTGAACTTCCAGTAACCTTAACAGAGTGGTTAAAACGACTTGCGGAAGCACCTGAGTACTGCAACAGACAGAGAAAGACTATTGTTATAACCAAATTTGGCACTTCTCCGTCTGTGACAACACTTGCATGCTGATGCTCTTATGATGACACTTCATCTAGTTATTGTTGGTCACACAAAAGGACACTATGGATGGAAGACCCATATTTGGGGGCTCAGTAAGGTGGCCTTAACTTATTCATTGATTATCCAATAGTTAGGGAGCTTCTAACCAGATTTGGAGACCAAAACACCCCCTGGAAAGACCAAAAAATTGCAGTGTATATCTAAAACTTGCATTTGCATTCTAAATCATATCTTTAGAACTTGCATTGGAAAGAAATTGAAAGTGAAAAGTGCATGATTGTGGCATTTGAATGATTCATATTTCTGTTAAAGTTCATTTTATCTTTAGTTGCACTCGTTTTACTTCTTTTGAAAAAAATTGGAAGTACATTTAAGCAAGCAATCAGTATGAGATAGGATCCTAGGTTTTCTTCTAGTTAGAAACACACCTAATAGATAAGATAGGATTTTGGAGGTAGGGAGTTGAGATTTAACTCCTCCAAGGTCACTTAAAACTTGTCAAACATAGGTGTCTTTCATAAGGGGGAAATCCAACACCATAATGGTGTGACTGGGAAGCTCCTATAACACAGGAGTCAAGCACGAGGTCGTGTGAGGTTAAGTTGCGGAGAGATCACTCCAATACTTAATTGAGCTTCAACCAGGGATTTTGCATGTATGGGTACTTCAACAGTACAGAGTGTTGTTGTAGAGTTTCGAGCTTAGTTACCCTATCCATATGCACGAGCCCAACCTATGACTATTCCCCCAAATGTTTTATGTGGATTGGTATCCATAGAATCTTTTCTTTAGGGTCATACACATGTTCTAGCAGAGGATTTTTTGTGACCATCTTGGGTGGACCTAGTGACTGGAGCATTAGTACCCTTGGAGGATGTTTTACAGATCCATCTGGAAAAACACTTGCACCAAGAAGGGGAACACGCCCAACCTTGGTAACTACTCTTTGATCTTCATCTGAAAGCACCTATTTAGCTTACAAACTCATAATAGAAGGAAACCCCAAATAGATTCAAGACTAGGTGCTCAAACTACAGAGTTTGGACACAACACCCTGCTTACCCAAAGCTTCCCAAACACAACCCATCTGAATTGAATTTCCCCAAACACACTGTATTTGGTACCTAACTCATCTAAACTAAATAATATGATCAACAGACTGATTTGTGGAATCACTTAAGGAATATATACAACGCAGAACTATAAATTGTTTTCCATTGACACGTGAGGGTTATAACAGTAAAATCCAACTAGAAACTGATAGAAATGCAAACTGAGACTTTATTAAAAACATAGGGTCATTCACAGCATGTCCATGGCCGCTTCTTGCAACTACAAATACAAATAAGTTGATACAAATGATTTACAAATAGATCCAGAGAATTACAAAAGGATAAGCAATTCATGCTCCAATGGAAGATTTCTGGCTTGCAAAACTTTGTCTCTCTGGTGGTTTTGAATTTTATCTTCAAATCTACTCCATATCGGGTTCCATCCACCTGATACAGTCATTATGCAACCCTCCTCATTCCAACACACACCAACTAAAACTAGCTCTTAGAAATGCACAACAGAAGAACACTACTGCTACTGAAACTCGAACAGAACATGCAAAATATGTTATTTACTGCTATTAAAATCCATGAAAAGGACTGAATATCCCTTTCCGCATCACCAGATGAAATGATATTCCAATCCCTCAACTATTTTACTAATCTGTAAGGGGAACATCACCCAGGAAAGCAAGGGGAACATCTCCCAAGCTGAGAAAAGTGTAGATATATTCAACAAAAACAAAAAGCACAAAGCTCTTCAACTCACATTTGGAAGCTCCTAGGATCACCAGAATTGGTCCCCTCATCTATTTATTTTTGCACTTATGATGGTAGACCTTCAAAACCACATGGCTTGTACCAAAATGCCCCCATTGAACTAGGGGGTAATATGGTACTTTTGGATATCAAAGTAGTCACTGCTCAATTCGACTACAACATCCTCTTGGGAAATCGCTATATGTACACCATGAAGGCATTTTCTTCAATGGTATTTCGCACCATGATGTTCCCCCAAAATAGGAAAATTGTCACCCTCGACCAACTTACATACTACGAACCTCAATGTAACTCAAACCCTGAGAACATCCTACCCACTATGGGATTAGACAATTACTCGAAATATCAAGATGTGGGACCAAGCATTGACAAAGATTCCATATTGTTGGGGGCATACTTTGGACCCCCACCAGTTATCCCATCATCTGTGGATGGTCTTATGTGCACTATCTTCATCTCTGAAGATAAGGCATAAGCCCCCTCTCCACCAATATCTAATCATAAACTAGTCATCGTGTTGAAGAAGCCATACCTCCATCAGTGCCTCCTACAATTCAAATCCCATTCTTTTTACCCCCCATGAGAGTAAAAGGAACCTCGATAATGGCTCAGATTTCATTACTTGGGATTACTTTGGGAATACTAGTGTGGTACCTAACACCACCATATTCATAAATGGTACCAAATTCATTCTAGTTTCACCTGAAGGCATACCATCTGTAACACCCCCGGGACCGATCTCAATTGTGGCAACATAATCACCAGTCACAAACAAACCAAACACAGGGGGAATTAAGCAACCAAAGATGAAATCCTTGATAGTGCCAACTAATCCCCCTGCCCCAAGAATCAAGCAACCATTTTCTCTTTGTTGTAAATCAGGGCATGTAATGAATGTTTTCCCAACAATACCGGAGGTTAGGAACCTGCTAAATACACCCATAAGTGTTACTCACACAACCAATTCATTAGCAGGGGGCATAATAGCTACCCATTCAGTAGCTAGCTCAAAACCAAATATCAAATCATTGTGCACTAATCATGCATGCACAATTTGTTCGCAGTTTGGTCACTACATGCATGATTGTTTCAAACTCCCCTAATTCTATATTAGGCTAGCAACCATTCGTATCACACATACCATCATGATTACACCACAACAAATCTCCCAGGATACTACCTCTATCAACTTCATCACTACATTAGATATGAAGGAGGAACAACATGAAGGTTGTTTGCCGTGTGGGCATAATACTCACATGATATCGGCCAGCATGAGCGTGGTTCCACCTAACCGAATTTTTTAGCCACCGAACCCTGCACATACACTCATTCGATCATGTACTACATGTACATGTCAATCGTGTCAGTTGTTAACACGCTACTCATTCCAATTTCCCATCTTGTGTGCAGAGCAAATAGTGTGCCTAAAACAAATGCAATTACATGGCATCCCTACTCCTCCTTTGGAAAACTCACCATATTTGCTTCTAGAGGATTTATTATCCCCAACATACGATACAACTAACCATGTTGATATCTTGTATATATGGTCATCGCCCATCCTATCTACTAATGACATCATGTCATCCATACCATCATAATAAGCACTCGATACAATGCCAATGCACACCTTTGTTGTGGTAGATGACATGGACCTCTCTTGCATGAACAAAACCTCATAAAGTGTTGTTTCCTTGAGAAACCGTACTCTACCCCCTGGACCAACTAGTGCAAGAAACTCCCTCAACTCCCTCTTTCACTCAGACGAGGAAATCCTAGAAGCCATGAACACCCTCGGGGTTTTATGGAATAATCTACATCATAGATCTACTTTCTTACCTCAGAAGGTGGACACAAACACCCTAGTGGCGCAACAATGCACCATTGAAACCAAGTATTTTATCCCTCCTGACTGAAACCATATTCCTACTCCAAAATATTTCGAAGAAGGGAATATGGCCGATATTTCATCCACTGTCAAGGTGGATATTTCTATCACCCCTGATGTAGTAGAAAACATCTTTCTTGGAGCCTTCTATTATTATCAAGAGGTAATCGCTAACAAAGCAATGTTCCAAGAATTCAAAGATATTTTCTCTCGCTCATATGCAGAAATTCCAGGTCTCGACCCTATCATCATCGAACACCATATCAATACATGGCCTAATGTATCACCGGTATGTCAAAAACAATGGTCTATTCATCCTTCCAAGAAATCGAAAAAATCCATCAGATGGGACTCATTTATCCCTTAACTTACACATCGTGGGTATGAAATCTCATTCTCGTACACAATAAATAGGGGACTAATGTATGCATCGATTTCAGGGACCTCAATCAAGCTTGTCCCAAAGACAACTACCCCGCACCATTCATCGACCAAGTATTCGACGCTTTGTTGGTCATGAAATTCTATCCTTCCTAGATGGATTTTATGGATACAACCAAATATCGATGTACTAGTAGGATCAATATAAAAAAAATTTCACAATGCCATGGGGCACCTTGGCCTACTTTGTCATGTCGTTCGAACAGAAGAATATTGGAGCCACTTTTCAATAGGCGATGTACTACATCTTTAATGTCATAGCTCACATCATCTTCGCATACCTCGGTGATCTCACCGCTAAGTATTAAAAGCATGCCAACCACCTTGTCGATTTATGGACTATCTTCCTAAGATATCGTAAGTACAACATACAGCTAAACCCCCTCAAATGTGTGTTTTTCATCACCACAATATGTTTACTAGGTTTCATTGTCTTTCGTATGGGGATCATTGTTGATCCCTCAAAATTCCAAGCCAGCCATGAACTCCCCCCTCCGAAAACACATAGGAAGTTCCAAAGCATTCAATTCAAATCCAACTTCTTTCATTGTTTCCTTTTGGATTACGCTACACAAGCACATGGATTTCTACTGTTACACCTAAAATCTACCCATCATCATGATTTAGTGTATACATCCCTGAAGTCACCTGGACCAAGTACTCATTTGGGAGGATTTGTACTCAGTTTGTACAACCTTTTGAGAGGTCGTCGCAGGTTGCACACTAGCAACATGCGACGTCGTAGGTTGCTCCATAGCAAGGTGCGACGAGGTCTGTTAATGGGCAAAAATAGCCATTTCGAGATCTTTCTCGAAGCTTTCCCATTTGGGGGCTTATCCCTGATCTCTTGGAGAGCTGGTACTCGACCCCTAACTCATTGGGAAGATCCCCTATCTCTCTCCTACCATCTCTCATCCTATCCTATCCATAACCTCATCCACTTAGTCCTATATAAACGAGGCTCACTCCCATAAAAGGGAGGAAGACTATGGTATCTACATGCTGGTGAAATCTCTCTTAGACACCTTCACTCACCTCTTGGAGAATTCATGCTTCCTTGGAAGGGCTTGGCAATTGGCTTGTGTGGAGAAGGGCTGCTACGTTAAGTCATTGGTTGTAGTTCTATATCTCTATCATGTACTCCTCTATTTGCAGTAATACAAATGCTTTCCACCATCGTTATTATGTGTAATGATGTTGTGTTGTTTACCTGCTTAACTGTTTACATAGATCTCTTATTGTATAGATGCTCTTTACTCGTTTCTATTTTCTGTGTCTTAACAGGTCTTGTAGCTTGGATCTGACGACCGTGGGACGTGGAGCAACATTCAGGAGAAAGGATAGCGAAATCAAAGAGGTAAGACATCTAGCACTTGATCCTTAAGTAGATCTAGGAAACGTGTTTGTAGTCTGTTCTATTTTTTCTAGACTTGCATTGAGCTAGGGAGATCCAGCTCGCCTCCGGTCGAGTGGATTGTCCGGTAACAAATCTGGCGACCATACTAGGGAGTTTTCTTGTTTAGTGATCGCTAATCTGAGTCATTTTCAATTGATTACTTGTCACAAGCCGTGTTGTCATTTCTTTTGCCATTTTCCTTCTTAGGATTGATTCCATTGTCAGATCTTCACGTTGAAGATCCTGATCTTCTTCCTTTGAGTTTATGCAACTCAGTTTCAAACCTGTTGGTGGTTCATTATTGAGAGATCTGATTCATTTTTGAATCTAGAACTCGCCTGTCGTACCTGGGCAGTGAAAACAGAGCAACACTGTATTTTTCTGAGTCTTTGACTGTTGCTTGCTCGTCGCGGTCTGTGCATTAGTAAACTACGACATCGTCGCATCTCTCATGCGGGTAAACTGCGACGTCGCACTGTCTGCAAATCCAGAGTGCACCGATCTATCGAGACTTAGCATACAGGCATCCATCCTATTGTTTGACAGTCTGAGCCTTGTTTTGATGTATGAACTCCCTCTGTGCTGCAATATTCAGCCAGAGATCCCATTTTGATTTGTGTGTTGAGAGTTTGGTTTATTTGGATTGAATTTGGGTTCCGCTTTGGACAAGTTTGAAGTCGGTAGTGGCGGATACTTTTGTCTCCCCCACCTTCATCCATTCGCTCTTGCATTACCTTCCTTCCATCCCTGATCTGATCATTGCATTGGATCACCTTCCAGACCTCATCTATTTTTGTTTTGAGCTTTGCTTGCTTAGTTTGCTTGCTGTTGCTTGATTTTCAGTTAAGTGTGTCTTTTTGCTTGGTTGAGTGCTTCTCTTTTCTTGAGTTTTCTGAATGTATGAGTGCCGCAAGTAGCATTTTCTTTTCAGTCATTTAGATCTGAAAGCAAAGTTGTTTTCAAGTTTATTGCTTTGATACATCCATTGAAAAATTAAAAGTTCTTCTCTCCCGTTATTTCTCAGGAAAGTTATTGAAGAAAGATCATTGTGCATTGGAATGTTTTGGAAAAGATGAATGGAAATATGATTGATTGTGTTTTTCTTGAATTATGAATTATTCATCTTCTTGAAAAGCTCTAGTACATTTCGTTTTTTTTCAAAAGTTGTTTCCATGCTAGGGAAAGATAGGTGCATTTTTTATTTTTTTTGCCTTTAGATCATTGAAAAGAGAAAGTGAAAAGCTTGCATTTCCATTTCAGAATCCTCTCATTTCATTACTTAGTGTTGTTTTTATTTGAAAAAGAAAAGAAAAGAAAAATTAATTTGATTTGGCTAGTAGTGTTGTGTACGTTTGCGTGTTTCATTGAAAAAGAAAAGAGTACTTTCATTGTCAAATTTGTTTGCATTGGGAGTTGTGTTGCATTGAGTTTGTTTTGGCAATACCATTGGAAAAAGCTTTCTCCTTACCATAGGTAGAATTCATCGAAAGAAAAGAATATTTCATGCATGTAGCTAGGGCTTGCATTTTGTTTCCGATTATGTACTCACCTCATGCATTCACCTAACTGTCCAAGATAAAATTAATGGTAGAAATAGGTAAAATTTTTAGTAACTTGTGTGTAAGTTAGAGACATGTTCCGGCGTCGTTAAGCGTGGCAGTTGTTGTTACTTGCCAGCACTGTAGTCTGGGGGTATTGTAGTCTTCCATGTACATTGGTATATCGAGCTCCTTCATGTACCCACCAAGAACCATAATCCGTACTTGGTGTATATCGAAGGGTGTATCACGTACTCGACACATATATTGGAAGGTCTCGTGCCAACGATTGTGCATTAGACAACACCACTACGGATTTGAGCTCCCACGTACCTTGCGTATATTGGGAGACACCATTAGGATTCCTGAAACCAACCGAGTTAACCATTTGGCCGTCTTGGCAAAGCAATTGTTGGCTTGGTTTTGCAACCAAGCTTAGTGCTATGGGCACCTGCTAACTAGTAGCAGCAGTTTCAATATGAAGCAAAAACAATAAACTAAATCTAAACTAAAACTAAACTAGCATGTGCATTTTTGAATTAAAAAACAAGAACAAGAAATATAGAAAATAAATTTGTATTGAAAATGGGGGCAAGCAAGTGCTTGCAATAACAATACCTCCAAGTGATGAAGATAGTTGAGAATCTCCAAGGGTGAGCAGCTCCAAACTCCAAAGGGTCCTTTCTCCAAGGTTGCTACAATGGCCAAAAACTCAAGGGAGATTTTGGCAGCATGAGGATAGGAAGATGGATGGATGTGAAATGAGGAGCCCCTACCACCTTTTTATAGGTTTTGGTGGTGGGGAATACCATTATGGTTTTGTGGAAACCAATGGTATTGACCAACATGGTTTAGGTACTTTTCCCTCCTTTTTCCTTTTTTGAATAAAATTAATATTTTTATTCCCTTTTTAATATTTTTGGGAATTTTAGACCCTTTTTGAGGGTTTTTTATGCTTTTTTAGAAAAAATAATCTTTTTGAGTGGGAAAAGGGGTGTACTAAGGTCTTTTGGTGACCTTTTGTTGGCTTTAGAGACTCAGATGGTGGAAAAGTGGACAAATGGGTCATGTGAATAAGGAAATGAGCTAGTGAGCACTTTTTAGGTGTTAACAGATTGCCCCCTGATGTGTGAGGGCAGGAGCTCATCGTATGGCCGATAGACATCATAGTTCTTTTGTCTTTTTTCTGGGGTTTTGGGGAGGAGAAGAGACCGATTGGAGATTGGATCCGCGACCCTTGGAAGCTGCAAAAATTAAACAATATTACATGGCCTCAATATGAATGAGGAATAATCCTGATAATGGACGAGGCGGGCATACCCATGCTCGTATCAAGACATATATAAACAATTAGTCCCAAGAAGGGGGACCTGAGAAAATACATAAAAAATCTACTGGTACATCATAATGGTCCAGAGGGGACATCATTTTGGGATGTACTCATGATCATATCATGACTGATCTCAATAACTGATACACTGGAATAAAGAATCAATTGTTCTGAAAAAGGTCTCAGAAGGGTTGATGAACTGCTGAAACTGAAGGTGTCCAACATCTGTAAGGACTCAATGACTGAGAGTCATCTCTGAGAAGTACATGTACATGTAACTGTATACTCGAGGGAGTATAAAACTGGGGTACATCTGAATACTGTCGCCATGCGCAACCCGGATATCCATAGGAAAAGTATAACTGGTTGTATCCATAGGTAGACTCTCAAATGTGGAGGAGTCAGATGGTATCCGGGGTCTTCGACTAATAACTGAACGGACCGATGCCCTGTGCGAGTCTCAACAATGCGATCAAGGTGTTGAAGTCGAGCATGTGAGAAACAACCATTTGGAGAAGCACTAAGGACTCTTCTCGAAATGATTCGTAGGCACTCATCATAAATGGTGATGAGTCCAAGACATATGGACCTCTAGGTCTATCCTCTGGAATAAATTTGGTTGTCGTCGACAGAGGGAGACCAGCAACTAACAAGGAAATGATGTTTCCTTGATAGGAGCGCGAGGTGTAGAACTGAAGTGTGGTAGTACTGATGGTAGGACTGACATACTTGTGGGGATGGGAAGTAACTGGGGTCATATAGTGGGTAGACTCAAACTTCCTTTGTTCAGAGCATGATGACATGGTTGACCTGGCAGCGTAGGGAACTGACTTGTAGGTGTGGGGATCATAGCTTTTAAGGAATGAAGGGTATGTATTGACTCTGGGGGGGTCAAGCTGATGGGTGCTGTCGAGGGATTCTCAGGGTGACATATTGCAGAATACTCTGAACAAAGGCGACCATAATGGGGAAGCTGCCCTATGAGTAGACGTGATATGTTGTGGCACCGAGAAGCACCATTGGGTCCTTCTTCGTAGTTTTAATGAGCTCCAAGAAGGGATAAAAGTGTGCTCTGAAATGGTACTATCCTGTGGATTTGTGAGCCTAGGACTGTTCGTGCTCATTGGTGCTTTCATTTTTAAGGAGTCTGAAAACGATAAGAAGACTCTGCAGTGGTTATGACTACTGTCCTGTTGGTTTTACGAGCCCAGGATGGTGATTGCTCATGGTCGCTTTCATTTTTAGAGAGTCTGAAAGTGGTAAGTGGACTCCATTGGTGTTCTTTTTCGTGAGTTAGTCTCCAAGGCCTGAAAAAGCATAAAATGATGCAAATGGAGAACTCTTCTAGTCGATGTGACTAGAGTATTCCTTTTTCGTAATTAGTCTACAAGGTCTGGAAAAGGGGTAAACTTATACCAGGTAGATGCCCTTTCAGATACGTTTAGCGAGCATGAAAGGAAGCAAGGTTGCTCGGCGATCTTTTCATTGTTTTAGGAGTCAGAAAAGAGCTTAACAGAAACTCCCTAAGTGCCTTTTTCGTAAAAGGGATTGCTCGGCCCGAAAAAGGGATAAAATTATACCGAACAAAAAGGGGATTGATGAGAGCGAGAAAAGGTCTCAAGCATCATCATGAGTGCGGAAAAATGAATCCGGTGACATAAAGATTGTCAAAACGGGGCAACGGCCAATGTGGCATGTAAACCGAGGTGATGGGTGACATTAAAAAATGCCTGAAAAATTTAGAGGTGAGAGCGAGAAATGATCTCAAGCATCATCACGAGCGCGGAAAATTGAATCCGGCGATATAAGGTTCGTCAAAAAATGGACGACGACCATTGTGGCACGCAAACCGAGGCGACGAGGGGGCATGAAAAAAATGCCCGAAAAATCTAGGCGTGAGAGCGAGAAATGATCTCAAGCATCATCACGAGCATGGAAAACTGAATCCGGCGATATAAGGCTCGCTAAAAATGGACGACGGCCGATGTGGCACGCAAACCGAGGCGACGAGGGGGCATGGAAAAATGCCCTAAAAATCTGGGTGTGAGAGCGAGAAAATATCTCAAGCATCATCACGAGCGCGGAAAACTGAATCCGGTGATATAAGGCTCGCTAAAAACTGACGACGGCCGATGTGGCATGCAAACCGAGGCGACGAGGGGGCATGGAAAAATGCCCTAAAAATCTGGGCGTGAGAGCAAGAAAAGATCTCAAGCATCATCACGAGCGCGGAAAACTGAATCCGGCGATATAAGACTCGTCAAAAATGGATGACGACCGATGTGGCACGCAAACCGAGGCAACGAGGGCATGAAAAAATGGTCAAAAAATGGACCTGGTGAAAACAGGAAAAGGAAAGAACTGTCATGAAGTTCTCGCTGCTCTGATTCCAATGGTACCAACGGTTTGAGAAACGGACGTCGTATGACACTGGAATGGTTAAAGCAAATAACTAGGTTAAAAAATTGCTACAAATAAAGGTGAGCCCACCAAGCGAATGATGCAGTGGTGGGGGGAAATGATGACCCGCGGGGGGAAATACTATGTGTATAAAATCAACTCAAATATACAAGTGACACGTGACCTCAAAAATGGTTGAGATCACGAAGATGAAAAAGTGAGCAGGGTTAATGACCTGCCCCCATGCTATGTGCATGGGGTTTGTGATTGTGGATCACATATGTGTTGGTTTGAATGATGGGCTCATTGAGGTGTTGAGATAGAGATGATGGGGAAGGTTCAAAATGATTGATCATGCCCCCTATCCCAGGGTCGAGGTAATCTATTATGCCCCCTAACTCAGAGGTGTCAATGTGGTGCAGATGTTGTCTCAGAGAGAGATCAATAGGGCATTGAGCAACTGCTGGCGGGGTGTTATACCATGAGGCTGTGGGTTGTGGTAGCCTACTGAAGTGATGATATGATGATGGGGGATTTCCTTTGTGGGGTGGATGCCCCCAGTATCTCCGACGAGGATCACGATGATGATGAGTAGGCAAGGTTTTGGGCCTGCCCCCATGTTGTGGACATGTGGTTTCCTGGTCGGTTTGAAAGGGTTGAACCTGTGTGTCAAAGGGATCAATGGAAGGGGCCGACCGGACAGAGGGGTATCCAGTGGAAATCGTGTAAATGGTGTTAATTTATTCCAAGGAGGAAGATGGTGGGGGATGAATTTCCTCAATGAGAAGAGGGGATATCTCTAGGTCGACATTATTCAACTCGTACAGTGCTGCTCTGTAATCTGGGAGATCAGGGCAGTGATGTGAATAATGGCCGTAGATTCCGCATATTGCACAAGGATGGTTTGTGCGTAATGATTTATCACGAGGTTTGGGGTTTGAGTCGATTTTGACAACCGGGATGTTGGGGTCGTCGTCAAGTATTTGCATGTGTTCCTGTAATGCAGGTAACTGTGGACACTGATGGGTTGGATGGCCTAACTCATCACACAACGAGCATTTAGGAGGAGCACTAAACACGGGGGGAGGTTTAACTGCCTTGGGTGGGGGTACCGCAGTGTATGGTTGGGGGCCTCTGCCCCCAATGGGCCTGATGAGAGGAGGGGGATTTGTAGCTGACGAAGGGGTAGTGATACCGGGAGGTGGTTGGGTAGAAGTGACAATGGGTTGCACCGGTTGTAGGATGACATTTGGTGTCGGCGGGGGAACGGGAGGCGAAATATACCACACGGGTAATCCCAATGTTAACCCGGGGAGACTGAGGGTAGCCATAACCGGAGCACTTACTACACCCGAGGGAGGGAATAGAAAGGGGATTGTGTGGATGGGTGTAACACCAATGTGACTAGGGACCAATGGAGGTTTAGGTAACAAGGACGGTTGATTGTTGGGTGTTTGTGTATTGTGGGACAGGGTACATAGGTCAGATACTTTGGGCGCGGGTGACGGGGGTGGAATGGATTGGAATGTTGAGGTCATCGGCGTGTCTGAGTAAAATCTGGGTCCCACAGAGGAAACAAATGAGGTAGTTGCACCACAAATAGGTTGTTCAACCATGGGGAGAAGATTTTTAGGTGCAGTGGGGGCGGATTGGTTTTGACGCGTTTGGAGATTCATGTCGGATGATGACATCATAAGGAGATGATGACTACATGAATCCATCGGTTGGTTTGTGTGTGCAGCATATGTGATTTGCTGTTGTGGTGCTGTGGTTCCTTGAGGAGGATCCAACGGACGAGTGTTTTCCATTCCTTGTGTGGGAAAAGGATTCTGCAGAACCATGGGTTGTGGTTGAGGAGGTGGCGCTGGTTGTGCCGCGTGCCCTTGGCGTTGGGCGTCATCAGACCATAGTTGGCGTGCTCGCCCCAAATGGGGGCAAGTGTGTGTATAGTGGCCGTATATCCCGCATATGGAACATGGGTGGTTTGTTCGTAAATTGGGGTTCTTACCCTGTTTCAGTGGTCGATCAGGGTTTTGGTTGGTGGGGGTAGCGTTGTTGTTGTTTGGAGGATAAGTCTGAGCGATCGGAGGTTGTGGTGCAGCAAGGACTACCTGTGGTGGGAAATAAGCCGTTGGGGCTTGTGAGTGAACAGGAGCATGTGTGGCCTGCTGATGGTAATAGATTGGTTGTGGCGGGAACTGAATCGGGTTCTGGGTGGCAGGTTGGTTATAGTATGCGGGAGGTGCATATGCCAATAGCGCTTGCCCATAGCAATGTTGTGGACAAGAGGGTCCATGAGTGTGATGAGTCTGATTCGTTGGAGCGTAGGAAGTTGTCGCTCCAGAATTAGATGTAGCCCTAGAGAGGTCGGGGGCATTTATGGTGCTCACCATGCTAAAAGGTTTAATTTGCGGTGTGACTTGGCCAATAATACCATTAGCGGCATGTGATGCCCCCGGCGTGTCACCGTGTGAAGAATCGCCTCGTGGGGCGTCTGGTATGATGGTGTAGAGATAGCCTGATTGGGCATAAATTAGGTTGAATTCCCGAGTTTTTAGGATAGATTCTTCCTCGGAATGGGGTCGTTCGGATGCCACATCCTTGGCAATGAGAGGGAGGAGGGATTTTAGAAACCAATCTAAGAAGATACGGTCGTCTAACTTGATTTTGTAGAGGCTTCAGCGTCGACGCCACTCATGAATGTGGTCAGTGATGTGGGTGGCCGTGTTCTGTTTGCAAGACAGTCGGATCTCGACTCCCGCATCATAGCGGACAGGTAACTGAAAGAACTGCAGGAAGGTCGAGGCAAGGGAGGTAAAGGTGGCATGGGCCCCATGGGGCTGCTCGATATACCACTTAGCTGCAGAGCCAGTGAAGGTGTGCTGTAACAGACGGAGGCGGACAGAGTCGTCCACTATGGAGTTGGAGGAAAACCATAGATGGAAGGACATAATATGGTTCTGGGGGTCCTCACCTGCCTTGCCCTCAAAATTAGGGATGTCGGAGGGGAGTTTGGTGGGCATGTGAGGCCACGCAGGGTCGTGTCTGATAGGATCATTGGTTAACCTGGCTAAGTATGGTAAGTTCAGACTCGCCATGTATGGTAAGCTAGTAGATGAATGTGGCGTAGTGACTGGGACATGACTAGTCATGGTGTTATGATGTGGGGGTCCAGTAGCGCCTAATGGTATGCTAGGTATTGAAGGTATGTGTCCTCCAATAGCTGTGGTCTGGTAAGGGCCAGCGTTTCCTAGTGCAACATGGGTTACACCGGGGTTAGGAATAGTAGTGGTGATTCCTGGAATTTGGGATGTGGTAATCAGAGGGGGTGTGACCCCTATGTTGGGCATACCCATAATAGGAGGTGGTCCTGTGTTGGGCATTCCTAAAAATGGAGTGTCCCCCATATTAGGCATACCCAGGGGGGTGGTTGTTGCCATGGATGGCACCGCAGTAGAAGGGTCTGTGGATGTATCACCTATGGTGCTGGTAAAAAGTGGGTCGAATTGTGTCCCAGCCATGAGGTTGGTTGGTAATAACTCGGTAGGGTTTTCGGATTCTTCCTCAGAATTAGATGTGAAGTGAGGCGTGTCAGAATCGGATGACTGTCTGTTTGACCGACGATGTGTCAAGTCAAGGGATAAGGCTCGGCGTCAGTGACGTGGCAAGTAGACTGAACTCTGGGAGTTCACCCTGAAGACGACGAGAGCGTCTAAAATTCTCAATGGTGAGAAATAAGTTTTTTGTGAAAAAATTGTTTAGTGTAAGGTAGTAATGTATAAAAAACTCAAAACCCTAATGCAACCAAGGGTGCAAGAAGGGGAGTGAAAATGAAGTCTCTCAGGCCAAAAAATCAACCTCAAAAAGCACTTATTATAGCAGCTGTGCTATAATAAGTGGAGGGATGCAAAAAATGGTCAGAGTACCAACATGCAAACAACTTCTAGAAAAAATAGGTGCTACTAGACCAAAGGTGGATTGTATCCTGCAAACACCTAACTAAAAGTATTGTGAACCAACAAACGATATTCTCTACAAGGTGATGAAATCCAAGTCAGAAAATATTGAGTGTTGAGTCAACGGCTAGATATCCCCCTACCGGGAGGGACACCGGGTAATCAATCCTAAAGAATGGCAACTAGGATACTCCGTTCATGACACGTCCATAAAAGGTAAATCTGCCGTTTGGTCCTTTTACCGCAATACCCCCATACAGGGATATCCTGAGAACTGCGAATGGTAGCCTTCGGTTACTGAATGGATTTCGGTATTCCACTCAGACTTCCGGAACCATCCTCGCGACTTCAACCCTCCTAGGGGAGAGGCCTTCCGATAAATTGGTTATGACCGTGCCAATAAATACTAGGATATTTTGGTTCCCTAATGGACAAAAACTATGTCTCAGATGTAATAACTGAGGGGTGTTATTGGAACACCTATCCCCTCAATACTACCTAGCTACAAAGTTCTTTTAATGTTCCGCAAGTGGGGTTAAAAGTGGGTTGAAGTTAGGGTAAGTTTTAAGGCTCAATTTAAATTATGTGTTTGAGTGGGTGCACGTGTGATATTTTAAACTGAAATTGAAAAAGTAAATGCTAAGTATTCAAAAAACAAAGGATTTCTTGAAATAGAAAAGCAAATAATATGACTTTTTCAATAAATGGAAATTAAATGCTTTGCAAAGACTATTCAAAAAACAAATGATCTTTTGAAATAGGAAAGCAAATAATATAACTTCTTCAATAAATGGAAATTAAATGCTTTGCAAAAAAAACAAAGGATCTTTTGAAATAGGAAAGCAAATAATATGACTTCTTTAAGAAATAAATGGATTTCTGTTTCAAAAAATGCTATGGGCAAAATATCAAAGAAGTAAACAACAAAAATTTTAATCTAGATAAAATGCAAATAAATCCTTCTTTCAATTTTTGAAAATTTTTAAAAAGACTTTTTCAAAGGTGCATTCTAAATAGTAAAATTTTCCTATGGTTGTAAATAATGCTGGAATTTTAGTGCTGTAAAATGTGCTATGTGGGCAGAAAATACAGTAAAAAATTAATTTTTTAAACGGATCGGCCGAATGGAAAAAATTGGCATCGCGGGTTTTGACAGAACAGCCGCGATGGACCGCGCGGGTTTCTGTCGCACAGTCGCGATGGGCAGCGCGGATTTCGGCCGCGAAGCCGCGATGGACCGCGCGGGATTTCGTCACACAGTCGCGATGTGCAGCGCGGAAAATGTCCGCGAAGCCGCGATGTGCAGCGCGTTAATTGGCCGCGAAGCCACGGCAAACCGCACGGAAAAGGGCCGCACAGCCGCGATGAGCTGCACACCTGTTGGGCAAAAAGCCGCGAGGCGAAAGCCGTACGCGGACGCCGAAAAACGAACCCAAAAATTGAGAATTTCGGGCTGTTAATGGCAATAAAATGGGCCAAGATCTAGAACAACAATGGATCTGCTGTCTAGAGTGGCAGATCTATGAATTAAACTACCTAATACTATCAAAAACTAAGATCTAAAGCAAAAGTGAGATCTAAAGATTCGAAAGCAGCGGAGTCGCCAAAAAATGTTGGCTTGGTTTTGCAACCAAGCTTAGTGCTATGGGCACCTGCTAACTAGTAGCAGCAGTTTCAATATTAAGCAAAAACAATAAACTAAATCTAAACTAAAACTAAACTAGCATGTTCATTTTGAATTAAAAAACAAGAACAAGAAATATAGAAAATAAATTTGTATTGAAAATGGGGGCAAGCAAGTGCTTGCAATAACAATACCTCCAAGTGATGAAGATAGTTGAGAAGCTCCAAGGGTGAGCAGCTCCAAACTCCAAAGGGTCCTTTCTCCAAGGTTGCTACAATGGCCAAAAACTCAAGGGAGATTTTGGCAGCATGAGGATAGGAAGATGGATGGATGTGAAATGAAGAGCCCCTACCACCTTTTTATAGGTTTTGGTGGTGGGGAATACCATTATGGTTTTGTGGAAACCAATGGTATTGACCAACATGGTTTAGGTACTTTTCCCTCCTTTTTCCTTTTTTGAATAAAATTAATATTTTTATTCCCTTTTTAATATTTTTGGGAATTTTAGACCCTTTTTGAGGGTTTTTTATGCTTTTTTAGGAAAAATAATCTTTTTGAGTGGGAAAAGGGGTGTACTAAGGTCTTTTGGTGACCTTTTGTTGGCTTTAGAGGCTCAGATGGTGGAAAAGTGGACAAATGGGTCATGTGAATAAGGAAATGAGCTAGTGAGCACTTTTTAGGTGTTAACAGCAATACACCAAGAACAACACTCGGGGAGATTAGCACGCACGTCCTGTCCAGGTAGTCGGGTATGCAGGCAAGGGTACGGTCCCAATCCTCCTTGTCACGTCATATTGTTGGACCCTGCAGTATATTGCAGTTTGCAATGCCTTGATAATCCTGTGAGGTTCCAGACTTTTGAATCCACTCTGTCACATAAGTTTGCTTGTTTCCTTAGTTTGAGTAGGTTTCTTGGACTACTTTTCCTTTAGTATACCTTTAGGAGAAACGCTGTTTCGGCCTTTTTTGGCTGATTTTTCCTAATACTCTGGCGGATTTTCCCTGGAGAAGGTCCCGTAGGATCTTGAACTTGCCACCTGAATTTCCCCTTAATCCGGAGGTTATTTCGAGGGTAAGAATGGATCAGCGTAGCGCGGTCGTAGTTACTAAAGTAGGGAACCCCACCTTGAATGTTGGAGGGATTTTGTTTCCACAAACTCCTCCAGATTCACCTGCCTCCAATCCCACGCGAGATGAAGAAGCTCACACTCCCACTTCTCAAAACCTTCCTCCCGCCATCCCGGGAGAACCTGGATCGTTGGAATGGATAAACCAACCCCAGACGACCCTACAGCAGCTGTTGGTCCTTCAACAACTTATTGGACATCTTATACAGACCATCCAATGGCTCATTTTGCCATTTCATCCCCACCTAACTGGACTACTCCAGAGTTCACTAGGCCTTACTATAGGCCTGACCTTGCTGAGACTTTCGGCCCCATCCATGAACGTTTGGAACATTTACGTGTTAAAGGAGATGAGCTTCGAAGACAAAGTCTCGAGCGACACTCTGAAGAGTTCCACAATCGTCATTTCCAAATAAGACTTGACGATAGAAACATCCCAGTTCATTTGATATCTTTCAGATCACCTGAAGCACCCCACCACGTGACCACTAATGAGACTGGTCAACCCTCGCAGGAATCCAGTCCTACACCTCAAGTGAACCAATCGGTGGA
Source organism: Larix kaempferi (assembly GCA_027924585.1). Classification (NCBI taxonomy): domain Eukaryota; kingdom Viridiplantae; phylum Streptophyta; class Pinopsida; order Pinales; family Pinaceae; genus Larix; species Larix kaempferi. The sequence goes on along the minus strand of BSBM01000632.1, from coordinate 23,852,639 downwards.
AGGACAACGGTCCAACACACCTGTCACTACCACGGTTACTTTACCAGTTCCTCCCCCACCTCAAAATTCGAGGGAGGGTACTCCATTCCTACGGATTATCTTCTTGGTAATGTTATTACCATAGTAGCTAGTCAACAACCCATGTTGGTTCAACCTTTGAATAGTGGTCAGCCTATTGTGGCTGGGGGGAAACCCCTGTTTCCTAACTAGAACGACAGTGGAGTCCCCAACGAACCTTCCGTTGGACCTACCCAACCCGCTAGACCGCCCACCACGGGATTATCTCATGTTGGAGGGTCGTCAAATGTAACCCAACCCTCATGGATTCAAGCATATCCAGGTTCCATTAACCCTGCACCGGGCCAATCTAATCCCGGAAATGCACCATACGGGATACCTTATCCCGAGAATCCATACACTCTATGGGGACAACAACCTATGTTGCAACACGGACCCCAACCGACTATCCCTCAAGTACCGCCACCCCCGATCGATCCACCCCCACCTCCTATTGGAGGCAGCGGGCCCCCGCCTAACATTGGTGGAGGCCCACCTTATTTTACCTACAACCCCCCTCACCCCTCTGGTGGTGGCGGGAATGGTCCCCCACCTCCTCCAGGCGGAGGCAACGGCGAACCACCTTATCATGGTGGTGGAGGACACTTCCCTTCGGGTGGAGGCGGTGGTCCACCACCCCCTCCAGGTGGAGGCGGTGCAAGGACTAATTACTATGGTGGTGGTGGTGGTGGTGGAAACCGTCATCCTTCCGGCAATGGGAGCCCTCACCCATCTGGCGGTGAAAGTGGTTCACCACCCCCTCTAGGCGGAGGCGGTGGTGGGCCACCTTATTATGGTTATGGACCCCCACCTCCTCCCGGTGGTGGCGGCGGCCCTCCACCCCCTACCGGAGGTGGAGGTGGACCCCTACCCTATTGGAATGGACCACGTTATGGTGGCGGACCTCCTTACGGTCCGGGCGGCACACCCCCCTATGGTCAGTTTTATCTGGGTACACCTTACGGTCAGTTTAGTCCTTACACGCCATATCCATATTATCAATACGCGCAACCTAATCCACAGCTGCCCTTTTTGGCTACTTTGGACCTACCTGACCTCTCTCATTTAACCAATGATCCTATCTACCATTAATCTAACTGGCCACCGATTCCGGTGAAACTTCCGATTGATATCCCCAAGTTTGACAGCAAGCCGGGTGAAGACCCCAAGAACCACGTGATGACATACCATTTATGGTGTTCATCTAATTCCTTAATGGATGATTCAATTCGTCTTAGATTGTTCCAAAGGACTCTCACCGGTTCGACTGCCAAGTGGTACATTGAGTTGCCACCACACTGTTTTCTCGACTTTGGCTCTCTTGCTATGAACTTTTTGACACATTTCCAGCTGCCTATACGGTATGAGACTGGTACTGAGCTTTTAACCTCGCTCCATCAGAATACCGCCACTCACATTTCGGATCATATCCACGAGTGGCGAAGGAGACGACGTCTCATTAAAGCTCCCATTCCAGATCAGCTCCTAGCAGACTGGTTTACTAAATCGCTTCTTCCCACCATAGCAAAAGATGTTGCCATGTGAGGTGCTGTCACTGAAGAACAACCCATCGCGAGTGCTCATCTGTTAGACCTGGTCTATACCCAGTCTGGCACTCTGTTCAATATTTTTCTTGACGCACCTCGAGACATTAACGATCCCATGAAACCACATAAGGGACCCCAAGCTAATGGGATCATAGGTTCCCTTACCACCCAGCCTAATGTTAGCACTGTTGGATCATCCAACCCAACTTTGGCTGGCCACAACACCGCCAAGTCCACTACTCTTGCTGTAACTGAAGAGGTGAATTCTTTTCAATAAGATTCGTCTCATAAGTTTAATGGAAAAAAGAAGAACAAGGGGAAACCCAAAAAGTCTTCTTCCCAGCAGGAAACGAAGAGCACTCCTGAAGATACTAAGCAGAAAAGGAAACTGAAGTATCCTTGTCTACTGTGTGGAGAAGACCATTTCTCCAAAGAGTGTCCCCATAGAGACGAAGTGCAAAAGTTTCTTAGGGGAAAACCAGTAGATGATTGCTCAAACCCCCCCATCCCAGGGGGAACCATCCAATACTGCGCATGTTCTCATGTTGCGTAACGAGGCGATCAATTTAACTACCCGCTCGCGATCTTATGAACAGGTCCCTTCGAAGGAACCCACCGGAAGTAATACTGAAAAAGCTTCCGACTCTTTACCTGATGTCACTGTACCATTGACCTCTCTCACCATAGAGAGACCCTCTTTAGATTCGATATTGCGTCCGCCCAAGAGTACGATTCGAAAAGCTGTTTTCAATCCTAATGCTCGTGCGGCACAGAATTACAATATCGTAGAGGACTTGCCACAAGCTCCTTGTGCCATGTCCACCCTGGAAGTTTTGCAGAATTGTCCCAATCAACGCAGAACTCTCCTTGCAGCTATTGGTGTAGTTGACCCGGATTCCTCGAACACCATCATGTTTCGTCTTGAAAACTTTAAGCCGAGGCTCTCACACCAGCTCGCATTCCAAGTTACTGCGAACCTTGCTGGGAAGATTGTCCATCGTACTCTTTTAGACGAAGGAGGCTCCACTTCTATCATGTCCATTGCTTGTTGTAGAGCCATTGGCTCCCCTGAATTGAATCGTTCTCCTACCACATTGAAAGCATTCGACGGGCGTGGCTTTCAACCTCATGGGCTCTTACAAGCTCTTGCAGTTGAGTTGGACGGAACGACCGTAACCATTAACGTGGAAGTGGTCTCGGTCCCGTTAGATTATAATCTCTTTCTTGGTCGCAATTGGTTTTATACCATGCCGGCGGTAGCCTCTTCAGTATTCTGCACAGTACAATTCCCCCACCAAGGACGAATTGTTACTATCGACCAGTTAGATTTTTGTACATCGGACTCCACTACTCATCCTGGTGACCATGTTCCTTCCATTAGACAGATGTCAAAACAATATGAGAGTGTATGGGTTGGCCTATTGAAAGATTCATCTCTCATGGGAATTTTTCCAGCCGCAGACCCCCCTAATCATGTTGCCATGGTGAACATGATCTCCACTGAGATTTTATCTCACTCAAACGATGCTTGGCTTGTACCCGATGAAGCCACAACACACCTGTTTGGAGATATGATGCCTCTTTCACCCGCTGAACGTATTTATGAGGCTATCCAATCAGCTTCGGAGGACCATTTAATTATGGCCTCCCCATCTTGTTCTCTACGTCGGACGTCCTCTCTACCTGATCTCTTACTTTGAACTTTTCATTCAGACGAGTCCATCATGGAAGTAATGAATGTTGACGACAGTCCGTGGGATGATCTCCATCATAGGTCATCTTTTCTTCCTCCTTTGGAATACATAGAGAAAAAAATACATACCCTCTTTTCACCAGATATCTACCCATCCCCTCAGTCCCCCATCCTTACATGTCTTACGGACATGGAGGGAAACTTGGCCAACATTGAGCCAACCACCCCGGTAGACATCTCGGTGAAACCTAGTATAGTGGAACACATTTGCATAGGCCAGAAGTGTTCCCCTGAAGAAATCGCTATTAGCAAGGCCTTGTTCAAGCAATTTCGAGATGTGTTTGTTTGGTCCTATGAGGAGATGCCTGGGATAGACCCCGCAATTATTTCTCACGAAATAAAAACCTATCCTGACATCAAACTTGTACGTCAAAAGTTGCAACCGGTATAGCCCCAGAAGACTGCAGCAATAAAGGCAGAAATTGAAAAGCTTTTAAAGGCTAGTTTTATTTATCCTGTCCCATTAACGGATTGGGTCTCAAAAGTCGTTCCTGTGAACAAAAAGCAGGGCACCATTCACGTCTGTGTTGATTATCGGGACCTAAATTAGGCTTGTCCAAAAGACAACTACCCGACCCCCTTCATCGACCAGATCATTGAAAACTGTGCTGGAAGCGTCATCTTCTCATTCATGGATGGCTTTTCTGGTTACAACCAAATTGAGATCAACCCAGCTGACCAACATAAGACGACTTTCATCTGCCCATGGGGTACATTCGCTTATCGCAAGCTCCCATTTGGCCTTAAAAATGTTGGCGCCACATTTCAGCGGGCTATGTCGTACGCCTTCCACGATATTAAGGAATTTGTGGAACCCTACTTGGATGATCTCCCTGCTCATTCAAAGCAGCGCGAGTTCCACATTGATCATCTGAGGGCCATTTTCCTTAGATGCAGATGGTACAATATCCGTCTGAATCCTCACAAGTGTATCTTTTGCGTTGAGTCCGGACGCCTCTTAGGATTTATCGTTTCGAAGGATGGGATCCGCATTGATCCATTAAAGGTGGAGGCATCATCAACCTACCACCCCCAACTGATGTTACGGAACTTCACAGTCTCCAAGGGAAGGCGACTTACTTAAGACGTTTTGTGTGCAATTTCGCGGAGAAAACTCAGGGCTATATGAGACTGCTTAAGGACTTCCCATTCATTTGGGATGATCAAGCTCAAAAATCCTTCGACAGTATCAAACATGCCATCACGCATGCCTTTGTGATCCAACCACCTAATTATTATCGAGATTACATCTTATATCTCGCTGCTTCTGCTACCACTATCGCCATGGTTTTGGTACAGGAGGATCAAAACGCTCAGGAACATGTGATATACTGTGCAAGTAAGGGTCTAGATGACGCTGAAACTAGATACTCACATGTCAAAAAACTTGCTTTCGCGGCATCATTTCCGTCCAAAAGTTCCATCACTACATTTTGCTCTGCACCACCACTATCATTGCCGACTCGAACCCCATGTACCACGTACTGACACGTCAGGTGCTTGGGGGCAAGTATTCACGCTGGATTGTGATACTGCAAGAATTCGATCTTCTTTTCGAGAAAGCTAAGTCTAAGAAGTCTTTGGTGTTTGTTGAGCTCATTTGCGACCTTCCCCGTCCTGATGGGGAAGTTGAGCACAATGACTCATTTCCGGATGAATCATTGTTTCTCATCAGTACGACTAACCCCTGGTATGGAGATATTCTGTTGTATCTTCAAACCCAATGCTTCGATCCTCAACTTTCTCGCGACGATCGTCGTAAGATTCATCACCATGCAAAGTATTATTTAATCATCAATGATACTTTGTATCGTCATGGCATCGATTCAATCCTTCGACGTTGTCTCACTCATGATGAGGCTCAACGCATTCTGAATGCCTGTCACACTGGGGCATGTGGCGGTCATCTCTCTGGGATGGCTACAGCCCAGAAGATTTTGCGCGCAGGATATTACTGGCCTACTATCTTCAAAGATTGTATTGAGGCCGTTAAAAAATGTCCTCCTTGCCAACACTTCCACACAAAGAAGCACACTCATCCTGCCCCACTACATCCGGTTATTGCCGTTGGCCCATTTGCAAAATGGGGCATCGATTTTATGCATTTTAAGCCTACCTCGGCTGGGGGGCATAGTTACATCATCGTAGCTGTGGATTACTTGACAAAGTGGGCCGAGGCTATGCCTATATACCAAAATGATGGCAAAACCGCCGCACTCTTCATGTTTAATCATGTGATAGCATGGTTTGGAGTTCCGCAGGCCATAGTTACCGATCATGGTTCTCACTTTCAGAACCATATGGTTGATGAATTGAGTGACAGGTTAGGTTTTCACCATGAAAACTCAACACCCTACTACCCGCAATCCAATGGACAGGTCGAGGCAAATAACAAGGTCTTGAAAACTATGGTCTAGAGGATGGTAGGGACACAAAAGTCCAACTAGCATAATATGCTCTTTTCAGCATTATGGGCCTACCGAACTACCGTTAAAACTACCACATGCTTCACTCCCTTCCAATTGGTATATGGATTGGAGGCTGTTCTGCCGATAGAGTGCGAAATCCCGTCTTTACAGCTCGTGGTCGAACTTCTTCCTAACACTACTGCTGAGGAAGAACATCTCTTACACCTATCCCAACTTGACGAGTCTCGCCGTGATGCTGCTCTTGCTAATGAAGCACATAAGAAACGCATCAAGGCCCAATACGATAAGTCAGTTGAACCTCGTATCTTTAACGAGGGTGATTTGGTCCTCACTTATGACCAGAAGCACGATAAACTAGGAGCAGGGAAGTTCGAGTCCATGTGGCATGGACCCTACATTATAAAACATGTGTTGGAAAAAGGTGCCTACGAGCTTGAATATTATGACGAAATCTCTTTACGTGAACCCCGCAATGGGATTTACCTGAAGAGATACTACGCTTGATCTCTCATGCATAGACTTGCTTGTATATACTGTACATGGCGTGTTTTTGTGTTTTTTGTGTGGTGTGACGCATTTCTCTTTCGAGTGTCTTTTGATCTTGTTTCCTCTTCTCATACCATGTTCTGTCTGCGTGTGCAGATGGCAATGTGCTATGGATTCGCGGACGGCGCCAGCCGGCATACCCTTCACCTTGCTTCAACATCCTAGGTACTATATTCCCCAACATGTGAGCTCATTATCTTAGGAGGAAGTTTCCTAGTGTTTGCAACCAACAATATCGCAGAATATCATGCAGTAATCAGAACCCTAGCTAATGCCATTTCCTTGGGTATGAACCACGTTGTCATCCACATGGATTCTCAATTAGTGGTTTCCCATCTGAATCGGATATACGCCATCCGTGATCCCATCTTACTCCATCTCTTCAGACAAGTACGTCTCCTGGAAAGGTCATTTGAATCTGTTCAATACCTTCACATTCCACGAGAGTTAAACACAGTTGTTGACTCGATGGCCAATTTCGTTCTGGATTGGTACATTGCACACACATAACATCCATAATATGTAAAATCATTCACAACATGTAATATAATGTACGGATGCAAACATATGAACAAGATCACATCACTAATCATTTGAAGAACACATAATGTATAAACCGCCGATAATGTATATATATATAAATCGCTCAAAAGTAGCGCTGGTACAAAATCTGAAGCATGATGGCTTTCAGTAAGTCTCTACAAAAATATGAAGCATCATAGCTTTCAGTAAGTACAAAAATCTGAGGCCTCTAAGCTCTCAGTACAAGTCTAAAAGTGCAATCAAGCTGGACACCTGACCCGTACACCACCCCTGCCTCTAACAGCTCTCTGACGCTAGGTGAGAAAGCAGTATACAGTACAAGCCACCTTGCAGAGTAAGGAGTTGAAGCGCACGGACGCTGCCACTCCAAATCTCTGCATGGGCCTCAGTAGGTCGTTGATGACTGGCTCTGGTACCTCCATAGTCAGCCCGGATAGGTTTCGGTACACCTCCTCCATCTCGTCGGCGGCAGGATGGGAAAATGCAGGAACCACTGCCTCTCCACCTCTGTCTCTCCTCGCCAAAAGAGAGAGACCTACTGGTTGCACGGGACCCACATCTGCACACACATATAATGTACTTGTCAGCAATACATCAAAAAAAAATATAATTCACAAAACTAAAAAGTACAAGGGTTTTGTTCTTACTGATATCACCCCATGCTGCACCCTCTGGCAGCACTAAGTCAGGATCCTCCCGAAAGTCTGTGCCACCGTATGGGAAGTCCCCAACCATAAGTAACTGGCCTTCCAGCCAGCTAAAGAACTCAGGACCAAAATTGATGATGGGACCCCACCATGGTGGGTCATCACCTCTGTCCAACTGAGCATGTGTGGATCTCTCAAATCCCTGTCATCCAGTACCACCTGTGGGCACAGGAGAGGAACCCGCTCCAAGAGGAATGACACTATGATTGATCCGTATCCAAACTGCTTGAGCTCCCCACGTCGACACTTGGTCAACTGAGCTCGGATGTTGGCGAGGAGACCCTCGCACCAGTTGAAGACCATGGGAGACATACAGTCTTCCGCATACAACATCTGAGTCTGAGTAGCCTTATGTGGAGCTTGGCTACCCGCCACCCTGGTAATAGTGAGTAGTATGGTCCTCAGTGGACGACGCACCACATCTCTGATGAGTATCTTCCCGCTAGAAGGACGAGAAGAAGCTATGCAGTGCTGTGCCACCATGTCCTCCACTGTACGATCACTCGCTCGTGTCCCAGTGAGTTGTATAGCGTCCCCTCTTCAGGACAAACCGGTCAAAAAGTAGATATCCTCAATGTCAATTGTGAGGATATGCTCACCTATAACAGAGTATTGTTGGGATGCATCCCAACTCTAGAGCATGTGTGACAAGAACGGGATCTGGGCTCTCATCCCCCGTATCTCGAAGAATTTGAGCAACCCACAGTTTCGCAAAGCAGCCACACATTGTGGATCATTTGCGGCTTTCTCATCTTCCACTTCATGTTCTCTTTCTCGCCACTCTAATACCATCTTTGCTTGCTGGGAACCTGCCAAAAGGGGCATTTAAAACATGTTAGGTCCTTTCCCAACTTGCACAAACTCATTTTTTGGAATATTTTTGATGTTTGAGTTGTGGGTTTCTGCCATCGCACCTCACCTTCAGGTACAGGGCAATGTCATCACAGGTCCCATTTTCGAGGCTTGTGATGACTCAGACTTGTCGCAAGTCCCGAAAGGGCCACTTGCGACGAGCCGAGGGCGTAATGGCCCCTCCCCAAATCATCAAAAAACTCAAAAAATGAACAAAAATGCAAAAAGTAAACCACTGGAAAGTTGCAAGACAAGATTTAGGCCTACCTGGTCCGGACAGCTGGTGAAATGGTGGATCGTAGCTCCCGGAATCGGCAAAGGAAGTTTTGGCTCCAAATTGGTACTTCTCCACCCAAATTGGCAATTTGAACAATGTTTCTATTTTTGGCCCATATTTCTATTTATAGAATAGAATGGAATATTCCTTTTCAAATATTTTGATGCTTTTGGGCCATTTACTATAGTTTTGACTGTTTGTCATTATATTTGGGGCTATTTGACACTTTCTCTAGTATACAGGAGTCGTAAAGTGGTCTTTTGTAGCATTTCTCGCCTTACCAATAGTAATTACAGGTATGAACACTCCTTTGAACGTTTTGTCATTATTGTTTTTGGTTAAGTCGTAATTATTACATGAGGATGAGTTTACTCTTTGTTTGTTCTCGTACTCATCAAATCATGAGAACAAGTACCAAGTTATGATTTATCACTTTTTCGGGCTCGTTAAACTTCCACGGAAAAGGACACCCCCCGAAGTCCATAGTTAAGCTCTTTTCAGACTCCCTAAAATTGAAAAGATTGCCAAGCGTACTTGTCGCGTTCACGCTTGTTAAAGTATTTGAATGGTCGTCTTCCTGGTGATAGTTTACCCCTTTTCGGACCAGGGGGCACTAATTACGAAAAAGGAATACTCCAGTCAATCATGACTAGAAGAGTCCTCTCCCGTGTTGTTTTACCCTTTTTCGGGTGATGAGGCTAACTTTACGAAAAAGGACCATAGGATTCTTCTTTAGTTCTTTTCAGACTCTCTAAATATGAAATGACGACCGAGTTTTCCTTCTATGGACTCGTTAAATTTTCACATTGAAGGGCCCGTCATGGGACGAACTCCTCCTATCCCAGGTTCGGAAAATATTTGGGATTGGACTCATCTATGAGATGAGCTATACCGAGCATCTGGTTACCCTCATCAAGCTCGTTAAAAAACACATGAGGCACTCATCATTCATGATGGGGAAAAACGAAAGTGTTTGTGTTACATACCTTAGTGGCAGTATATAGTCGTTCTTGAACATGGCACTCGTATGCATTTGCATACCGATACTTGGGTCATATGTTTGTCTATGAGTCCCCGCTTACTTTCTGAGTCCTGTTACTCCTCTGAGTCATTCAGAGAAAGCTTCCACTATCAGTTGCATTAGAAGTTTGCGTTATTCTCATGTCAATACTGCCAAGTCATGCCATTCCCATATTCAAGAACACATTCATCACTCATCATTTTCAGTCAGTACACACGTCGTCATGCCGTTGTTACTTTGAGTCAGTCTCACATGTTATTGTACCATCCGATCCACTCTACACATCTTTTTTCGTGTTTCATGTCGATTGATGGGGGATTCATTATGGCCCTCCTTCGGAGGATTCATCCTTGTCGACTTCAACTCATCATCCAAGGATTGAATCTAGAAACCAGTCAAGTACCTTGGTCCTACATGCCTCAATGGCAGGTCACCTCGTTTTCATCATGAGTTTACATCATTGACTCTTGATTGAGAGATTTCATCTTACGTTTGACGTCAACTCATTCATTCACGCTCGATGATATGTACTGTGATACCTTGGGAATCATTGACATTAGTGGTGATCTCCCTCGCACTTGTTAATGGTTTACATCAATGACTGGTAATCAAGTGGTTTCTACCATGTTCGACGTCAAGACATTTGTAATCACATGGATAGATTCGTATCATTGCGGGTTCAGCTTGAAGACCATAGGGAGTCATGTTTTACCTAGGTTGCGATGGAGTTTGTATTGAGTCATATTACACGGATCCACTTTTGTATTGGTCGTGGCTGTGTTATCATCTCATCATGGATCTACGCTTGTGTCTAGTAGCCATGATTGTGTTCAGTCGGTCATTACTCCCATGGATCTGCAATGTATTGGTCGGCAGCCATATTGTACTACATATGAGATTGTCAGTTCAGAGTCAGTTGTACTGCAACAACATCCTTCATCCAACAAGTCTTTTGCCATTTTTTCTATCAAATCACTTCACCTGTACATCCTTAATAGCTTCATGCTTTGGGGGGCATTCTGTTACACCTAAAATCTACCCATCATCATGATTTAGTGTATACATCCCTAAAGTCACCTGGACCAAGTACTCATTTGGGAGGATTTGTACTCAGTTTGTACAACCTTTTGAGAGGTCGTCGCAGGTTGCACACTAGCAACATGTGACGTCGCAGGTTGCTCCATAGCAAGGTGCAACGAGGTCTGTTAATGGGAAAAAATAGCCATTTCGAGATCTTTCTCGAAGCTTGCCCATTTGGGGGCTTATCCCTGACCTCTTGGAGAGTTGGTACTTGACCCCTAACTCATTGGGAAGATCCCCTATCTCTCTCCTACCATCTCTCATCCTATCCTATCCATAACCTCATCCACTTAGTCCTATATAAACGAGGCTCACTCCCATACCAAAGGGAGGAAGACTATGGTATCTACATCCTGGTGAAATCTCTCTTAGACACCTTCACGCACCTCTTGGAGAATTCGTGCTTCCTTGGAAGGGCTTGGCAATTGGCTTGTGTGGAGAAGGGCTGCTACGTTAAGTCATTGGTTGTAGTTCTATATCTCTATCATGTACTCCTCTATTTGCAGTAATACAAATGCTTTCCACCAATATCGTTCTTATGTGTAATGATGTTGTGTTGTTTACCTGCTTAACTATTTACATAGATCTCTTATTGTATAGATGCTCTTTACTCGTTTCTCTTTTCTGTGTCTTAACAGGTCTTGCAGCTTGGATCTGACGACCATGGGACGTGGAGCAACATTCGGGATAAAGGATAGCGAAATCAAAGAGGTAAGACATCTAGCACTTGATCCTTAAGTAGATCTAGGAAACGTGTTTGTAGTCTATTCTATTTGTTCTAGACTCGCATTGAGCTAGGGAGATCCGACTCGCCTTCGGTCGAGTGGATTGTCCGGTAGCACTACGTCTTCTCAAGAAAGATGTCACATTTTGGTTGGATAACCAAGCACAAAAATATTTTGAGGCATTAAAAATAGGTTTGAAACCAGCTCCCGTTATCTCCCCACTAGACTTAAAAAGGGATTTCATCCTTTATGTTTCAACGTCGCCATGGTTTGTAGCTAGCATATTAATTCAAAATGTTGAAGATCACAACAAGCATGTCATTTATTACATCAACAAGACATTGGAAGGACCACCCCTCAATACAACCATGACAATAAATTAGCATTGGTTGCGATCCTTTCAGTACATAAATTGCGACATTACATTTTTCTTCACAAAATAATGATGGTTTCAGACTTTAACCCCATGAAGTAAATACTAAGTCAATGACTTATCAATGGTAAGTTTACTTGATGGATCGTAATCCTACAGGAATTCAATCTAGAGTTCACCACACCCAAGAGAAAAAAATATTTGGCCCTTGTCGAGTTCTTAATTGATCTCCCAATCATAGTAGGGCCTCCTCTCAATGATCGATTTCTAGATGAACACCTCTACATCTTATACAACGAATATCCATGATACAGAGATGTCCTCACATACCTCCACACACATAAATTTTCCTCTCACCTTTCACATGATGATCATTGTCGTATTTGTCACCAAGCCCCTCGTTATATCCTCCTAGGAGACATTCTCTATCGATGTGGTACTAACACTATCCTACGAAGATGTATATCTCATGAAAAGGATGAGTAGGTATTCAATGATTGGCATAGCAGAGCATGCGGTGGTACTCAAACCTTTTTATGCAAAACTAGGGCACCACATGTTCCTATGCCACCCAGTCATCACAACTGGCCCATTTTACAAGTGGTGAATTGACATCATGGAGTGTTGTCTTTCCTCATCCCAAGGTCACAAGTATATTGTCATCGCCATGATTACTTTTTTCCAAACGGGACGAGCCGATGGCCATTTTTAACTGCACTGGCACCACAACAACTAGGTTTTTCTTCAGCCACGTCATCTCACAATTTGGCTCACCCAACCAGTTGATCTCTAAAAACGGAACCCATTTTGGGAATGATACTTTTGAAGAGTTGTCACTCTTATTTGGGTTTAAACGTGAGTTTTAAACCTCTTACTATCTATAATCCAATGGACAGGTTGAGGTCATCAATAAAGTCCTCAAAACCATGCTCCAACAGACAATAAGCAAAAACAAAACCAATTGGAATCATATGATATTCTCAATGCTATGGGAATACAAAACGTCTGTTAAAAATACTATGAGATTCACTTCATTCCACCTAATTCAATAAGTTGAAGAAGTTTTACCCATCAGGTGCCAAATCCCTACACTACAATCAATAGTGGATCTTTTACTAAATAAGCTGGCCCAAGAACATTGATTGTTCACTCTGGAACACCTCGACGAGGAGTGTCGTGATTCATTAATACAAAATGAAGCCATGAAAATTTTCAACAAATCCCATTATATTATCATGTCCTTCCTTGTACCTTTAGAAAGGATGATCTTGTCCTCATCTTTGACGCCATAAAAGAAAAGAAACTAGGACCTAACAAGTCTGTTCCCATGTAGAAAGGACCCGACATAGTCAAATAATTCTTACCCAAAGGAGCATATGTATTTAGTGACCCCGAAGGAGCCATTTTAAACAACCCCATCAATGGGTTGTATATGAAGAAATTCTTCCCATAAGTCGAAATACTTGGAGCACAGCACAGACATGCAAACATTCTACCATAGATAAGTTGCACCGATTGCCTTCATTAACGGTTTCCACAAAACCACCACACCAGGGTGTCACCTCCCTTCAACCCTTGCATTGTCCCTTTCAATAAACAATATGTAGAAATCATAATTGCATGGTCAGAAGTTAAAATATGATTCTAGCTTACATGGGATATATATTACCAAATTGTTGTTTTCCATGTGTTACAGTCCAAATCATTCGCAACATTCTTTCTAGGATATACCATAGTGAGGGGGTCTTTTGTTATTGTAAAAGACCAAGTATGGGATTGGTTATGTCAAAGTGTTGGTCTAGTGGGGATCAAGAGCCATGGTATGATCATGGCAGGTCCTCTTGGTTTTCATTCCAAGAAGTGTTGGCTTAGCGGCATTGCTCACTTGTTGGGCTATTTGAGCCCTAGGTTGGTGTTCAATGCTTCTTGGAATGGGTCCATTAAGACACATGTCTTACAGTATCCTAGAGAAACTTATTTTTTGCTATGCATGAGGTGATTGTGCATGTAAGGGTTGTCATACTCGGTTTATCACACCTCATTCATTCCCACTTGAACCTTGTACTTCATTGTATGACCCCTCATCTTGGTACATATGTGCTCACATCACCATGATGTCATCCTCATCCAAAAATCTTTGTGTTTCTAAATGGGAGAATGTTGAGGGATCTTCTACATTATTGGGGTTAGCTGGGGCATAAATTCCTCCTTTGTCTTGTCACTTCACTCAGTTGAAGTCATTTGCATCATTTTTATCATTATTTTTAGTCTTTTGTGGCTTAGTCCCCAGTTTGTGGGTGACAAGCCCTAGTTTTAAGTAATTTTTACTTTTTAGTAAGGTAGGCTTTAAAACTTCAAAAAGTGAAGGAAGCCTTATAGAAATAAGGATTCTAACTTTAATTTGTAAACGTGGACAAGGGTTCTAAAATATTTTTTTTTTCTTTTTATCTTGGTCTATTGGAGCTATTGAATGATGCACACCTCTCTCTTTGCATTTTGATGAATGGTGAATGGTGAATTTTCTAGGGTTTATGCTATCTTTTATCCAAATGGACATCGGTGGCCACCCACCTAGTCCAATGGCTCAAAGGCAAAAATTTCCAACTTGGCATTTTTTTATGGTTTTTCAAGTCCTAATCTTCCGGGGCCATTTTGAGGCCCTAAACAACATCTTTTTTCCATGGCAACACCCAATCGGTTGACAACAAAGAGTCCTTCTCGGCCAGATATTTCCAATAGGATACCAAGCACTCCAAATAAAGATTGTATCCAAATGTTGCGCCCCTGGGAAGTTGATGTATCAACTAAGCACATTGGGGCCCACATAGCTTTTGGCATTTCATCTCCTGGGGTTAGGGTCTTTTATGCTTACGGTTTTCTCGCTTATGCTTTATGTTAAAAAGGACTTTATGGCCTCATTGTAACTCAATTTTGAAAGATGAGTGTAGCCGACACATCTCTTTTCAAATATAAGCTACCACCATCTAGAGTTAGTTTGTATTGCTTTACAATTTATAGTGTTTTTCCAGTCCATTTATTAATAGAATTTGGGTTTTACTGCACTACTGTGTTTTTTGCAAAATATTCATGTGTATTTATGTTTTATATCACTTCCTTCATTTTTTTCTCCAAATAGTCCAAATCGGTGGCATCAAGGCAATATGCTCTTGTTTTTTCTTAATGCATATCTCCAATGAGATATGAATATCGAGAGTTGGGTCTTGTCTTAGTTGAGCTTGGGGAAAATCACCCTTGTCGGCCCAGGCAAACTCACATGGAATGAGAATAAAAGAGAGATGATGAATCGGGAGATTCTATTAAGTTGTTACTCAAGGAATGCCTTACGCAACTGAGGAACAAGATAATGGATAATTTCGCCTAGATACTTCGACGAATGTCGGCGTTGGGGGATGCATCTTCCACAAGTACCCATTTTGGAGGTGCAACTCCCTTCAAGGTACAAGTTAACTTTGACATTCCCTTATTTCAAGGTCAGATAGATGCATATGCTTTGGATAAATGGTTAAATTTGTTAGAGGCTTACTTCTCTATTCAAAAATTTCCAACAACGAAAAGATCACCTTCACGCTCCTTTAGTCCCTCCCCCATATCAAAGATTGGTGCGACAGTTACCGTGAGAGGCATGTGAGAGATGAGTCTAAAATATACAGGTAAGAACCCACTTGGGCGACTTTTGTTGATGTTGTCAAGGAGGAATTCTAACCTGTCAGAAACTATGATGACCAGTACACTAGATGGACGACTTTGCGCTAGGAGAGAGACCAGGCGGTGCAAGAGTTCACCATTATATTCCATACCTTGCGCACAAAGCTAGGTATTAGAGACTCGGAACGACACTTTCTCCTAAATTACTGCAATGGCCTGCACAAGCACATTCAGACATAGATGGATTTCCTAGAAATCTACTCACCGGGAACTACTTATTGATACATTGTCAAGATTGAGCAAAAGTTTAAGTAAAAGAATAAACAAGAGTTTGGGTTTGCAAATCAACAACAACAAAAGCCTAGCAAAGGAGGCCCTAACTCACAAAACAAAGGATAGATAAAGGATGGCCAAAATCATGACAACCATCCCAAGCTGCAGGAAAATAAGGGTAACAAGAAATCAAAGAAGGACATGGGAAAATGGTGTGAGTTCCACAAAAGCCCCTGGCACAACATTGATAAATGGTGCTCAAAACAATCATTATTGGTTGAGGCAAAAATCCCCAATATGTACTTTGGCTTAGAATTTGATTCAAAACAAGAAATGGGAAAGTTGATCATTGATGCAAAACCTGATGCCACCATCGCAACCACAAAGATCCGTCCAGAAGAGTTGGAGGAGCCAAAGGAAGGGGAGCGCCTCTTCCATTCACAATTGTGGGTGAAAGAGAATTTGCTACATTTCATTGTTGAAAATGGTATCCAAAAGAAACTCATCTTAGTCGAGGCCATAAAAATATTGAAGTTGTTGATGATGCCACACCCCCAACCATATACCATCGATTGGTTGATCCAAGGACAAGACATACGCATCAGTCAATATTGTCGCTTATCCTATGGCATCAAGCCCTTCAAATATGAGGTACTATGTGATGTTGCCCCACTTGAAGTTTGTGATGTTCTTTTAGGAAAACCATATATGTGGAAAAACGATGTTTTTTATGTGTCTAGGCCATGTAGTGTCATCATTACTTTGGAGATTGGATTTCATAGGATACCCGAGGCAGTCCTGACTACTGCAGTTTCTTTGTTCTCCACAAAGCAATGTCAGAAATTGATCTGTCAGAATGGGAAATTTGTCCTCTTCATGGTTCGATTAGAAGGTGTACGAAATTTCACTACAATCGCCACACCCTCAGCACAAGGTCTCTCTAAACAGAAAGAGCACGTTGACAAGATTGTAGAAGGGTACAAGGACATCTTCACTTCCCCTATGATTCGAATTCTAGGGGGGGTACAAATTCAGATGTATTCATCATAAAAGAATTAAATGGAGAGGCCACCCTCTCCCATCCATGGTTTTGGATCCTTCCAAGCGATTATAGAATCTCACAGTTTAGAATACACCCATCCATGGTATTTGGTATCACATGGTTTTGGCCCATGGTATGGCCCCAAGGCACATTGTAATAATGGTATATAAGGTCTTTATGCCTTCTCAATAAAGTATTGAATTATTTCTAGCATCCTACATTGGGACTTATTATTGTGTGTAATTTTTGTGAGATTTATCTTGGTTAATCCATTTAATTTATTGTTTTGAGAGGTGAGGCTCTCTGAGCCTCACCTCCGATCTTACTTATTGATCATATGATAACAATTTTGTAGGATTAATATCCTCCCCTCTCGGCATTCAAGCCTTCCGGTTCTCAGCTCCCAAGATCTAGATCAATGGTATCCGAGCGGGTACGCTCTCCATCGGGACAAGAGTTTGAAGCATGTAGGTTCAAAGATTTGCAGCAATCACCAACCTCCTTTTGGTACTATCAGAATCCAATTGTCGGGCCATACACTGTAAGCATAATAGTTGGTCCACATGCACTATAGGGATTTCTCTACCCTCAGATATGCATTCGCCATTACAAGGAGAACCATACATGGATCCAATACATCCATTGGTATGCGACATTTTTCAGCAATTTTGCAGTGTGTCCATGTTGCCAACGGAGGTTCCACAACCTCTACATCAACCCATGTTGCTCTACCAACCCTTGGCATCTCTTGACTCAACACTCTCACATTCATCAAACTTTGAAAAAGTTCCACGGACTCCACATGATTCTTTAGAGGCTCTACCATATCTCATCAGAAAGGTATTTTCGTTAGCTCAAATGGGTATTTGGCGGAATTTCATTTCGTTGTCTGGTTTATAATTATGAGATATCCTCATTTGAAGAAGCACATATATGTAACCAGCATGGCCGCACCCTTCAAATTCGGCCTGGATTTTCTCATTGCTCAGGAAACATCAGAAGGAGTTACACATATGGCTAGAGATATCTCTTCAAGCTATGAAATGGGTATTTCATGGAATCTCATTTTTCTTTCTGGTTTGAGAGATATGATCGATTTAATCTCAGCATGTATTTGACCCATGATGACCGCACATATGATCAACTTCAAAAAGGTCTTTCTCGATCCTCAGACATCCCCAGAAGAAGTTCCACATATGGATGGAAAGGTTTCTTTGATATATAAAATGGGTCTTCAACGTAATTCAATTTCATTACCTGCATCAAAAGCTATGAATGGATTTGCAGCAAGACATCAACTGCACCAAAGATCATGAATTTTTCAATTTTTGGACTTTTATTAAATCCTATTTTAATCATGGCTATGGGTTAACCACACAAAACCCAAGGTTATGGGTAAGCCACAAAAAACCCATGGTTATGGGGCAACCACAAAAAACCCACAGTTATGTATTGTAATCGCAATTATGGGTCAACCACACAAAATCCACGGTTATGGGTTAACCACAAAAAACCCATGGTTATGGGTCAACCACACAAAACCCACGGTTATGGGTTAACCACACAAAACTCTTCTCTTCATTGGAATCAAGCTTGTCATTGCCACCATGGTTATGGGTCAACCTCGCAAAACCCATGGTTATGGGTCAACCACGCAAAACCCATGGTTATGGGTCAACCACACAAAACCCTTCTTTTCATTGGCAATTGTCACATTATAATCATGGGTCTCTTCTTAGCATGGGTGAAATGATGGGGACCATCATTTTCTAAGGGTGGAGGAATGATCCAAATTTTAGGGGGCATATGGTATAAATTCGGATGTATTCATCATAAAAGCATTAAATGGAGAGGCCACCCTATCCCATCCATGGTTTTGGATTCTTCCAAGCGATTCTAGAATATCATAGTTTAGAATACACCCATCCATGGTATTTGGTAGAACATGGTTTTTCCCATGGTATGGCCCCAAGGCACATTGTAATAATGTTATATAAATGCTTTATTCCTTCTCAATAAAGTATTGAATGATTTCTAGCATCCTACATTGGGACTTATTATTGTGTGTAATTTTTGTGAGATTTGTCTTGGTTAATCCATTTAATTTATTGTTTTGAGAGGTGACGCTCAGAGAGCCTCAGCACTGATCTTGCTTATTGATCATATGATAACAATTTTGCAGGATTAATCTCCTCCTCTCTTGGCATTCAATCCTTCTGGTTCTCAGCTCCCAAGATCTGGATCACCCTATGGGGGTGCCTCTGCACTTCCAAGTATAAAATTCAATCGAATTAATGCCAGGTGCTCCTTTACCCAATGGCCCAATATATAAGTGCTCTCTTATGGATAATGAGGAACTAAAACACCCAATTCATGAGATCATCCAAAAGGGCCACATTCGACCAAGCTCCTCACCTTGTGGGAGTCCAATTGTGTTAGTGTAGAACAAGGATGGGACATGGCAACTCTGTATCGATTAAAGAGCCCTAAACAAAATCATTGTCAAGACTCGATACCTAAACCAATGGATTGGAAATCTTCTTAATCAAATTAAGGGTACCAAGTTCTTTTGCAAGATTTATCTTAAGTCAGGTTACAACCTCGACAGAGCTCCACAGATTCTTCAAACTTTCCAACTTCTACTGTAAGTTCATGTTGGGTTTCTCTCATATCACTTGGTACTTTTTCCAAGTGACCAAGGGTGGAGCTAAATCCAAATTCACCTGGTGGGGGTCGCAACAGAAAGCATTCAAAGATCTGAAACACCACCTCTGCTTAATGTCAGTCCTCACTCTGCCAGACCTGCAACAACCATTCAAGATTGAGAAAGATGCCTCCGATTATGTTATTGATGTAGTCCTCATTCAACAGGGACATCCGATGGCCTATCACAGCGAGACACTCTCAGATATTGTCCGCATATATCCCACCTATGACAAGGAGCTGTCCTCCATTGTGTAGGCATGTCGAGTGTCGAAGCATTACATTGTCAGAAAGGAAACGATCATCCACATGGATCATAGGCCCATGCAATTCATGCATACATAGAGAATGTTATTGAATGACTGTAGACATGACAAGGAATGTTACTGAATGACCATAGACATAGGGAATGTTACCTGCAACAATTTCATTTGAAATTTAAGTACAAAAAGCATAGTACGAACCATGTTTCAAACTGCCTTAGCCGACCCTCGGGCGTGGCACTAACTATGGTCCTCAACTCCTGTGGTCACAAGACCACTGGGTGTCCCCAGTTATATAGCATTGACCTTGACTTCGCTGCTACATATCAAACATTGGGTGTAGGTAAACAAGTTCCAGACTTTCACCTCTAGGATGCACTTTTGTGCTATCTGATGCATCTTTGTGTTCCATCAAGCGAGAGTGTAAAGCTAATTTGGGAGGCACACTACAGTCGGGTGGAAAGATACTTCAGCATAGAGAAGAAAATAGTAGTGCTTCAAAAGTATTTCTACTAGAAAAAACTCTGATAAGATGTCGGCAGGTATATCAGATCGTGCAATGCCTATGACATCACTAAACTTTCCATTAAGAAGCAAGAGCTATAGACTCCTCTGGCTACCCCATAGAAGCGTTGGGAGTCAGTCTCAATGGCTTACATGTCAAGTTTTCTCTCCACCAAGTGTGGTCACGAATTTGTTTTTTGGTTTTCGATCAGTTCTCCAAGATGGCCATCCTAGAACCATGTATGAAGAGTATCACAGCCGAAGCCACTGCTAAGATCTTCTGTGAGCATGTTTGGGTTCATTCCAGGTAGCTACGGACCATTTTTTTAGATTGGGATAGTAGGATCCTCAGCACCTTCTGGTCCTCATTGTGGTCTCTCATGGACACCAAGCTGACCAAATTAACTGTCTTCCACCCCCAAATGGATAGGCAGAAAGAAGTGGTCAATAAGATGATTGTGCATATCCAACGCATGTACAACTCCAAAAATCCACGCACATGGGATGAGATCCTTCCATATGTCAACATAGTTACAATAGAGCCCTCCACAACTCTATTGGCCATAGCTAATTTCATGTGTGCTTGGGGTTCTAGCCATTGACCCCCATTGATGTAGCTATACCTTTTGCATCTACACAAGATGAGTCATCCCCTGCTTAGGCTAAGGCAGATAAAGCAACCAAATTCATTGAATGGATCCGACACATCCAACAACATGTTCATGATATCATGTAGAAATACAATGCCAAGTACAAACAACGACGTGACCAATATCGAGTTCCACACAAGTTTCAAGTTGGGGATAAATTGTGGTTGCATTTGTAGAAGGAGCGCCTCATAGGTCCCCATAGAAATATCAGACCACTCTAATATGGTCCATACACCATCATGAAGGTTGTGGGTGAGAATGATTTTGAATTAAATATTCTCGCTTTCCTTGGCTTGCACCTAGTATTTAATGTGGAATTGCTTCAACCATATTTTCCACCTCTCTTGGACAACTCAGAGATGACTGATAATTTGGCCCCTACATAAATCAATATAGGCTACCTTGAACAAGATACAATGGATTGGATCATGGACACACACATGAAGGTCACCTGCCAACATAACATTCAACTTTATCGTGTCGTCAAAGCATGACATCTTCTTCACCAAGGCAAGTGGCTCACCAGGAGTCAAATTCAGTAGATGTTTCCCCATTTGATTAGGTATCTTAATGCAATGGAGACCATTGATTCTTAAGGGGGTAGTACTAATCTATATGGACATTGGTGGCCTCCCACCTAGTCCACTGATTCAAAGGCACAATTTTCCATCTTAGCATTGTTTTTACGGTTTTTTAGGTCCTAATATTCTTGGGCCATTTTGAGGCCCTAAATGACGTTTTTTTTCCATGACAGTGCCCAAATGATTGCCGATGACATTTTCTAGGATGAAAACACAAAGTCCTTCCCGTCCAGACCTTTCCAACGAGATGCTAAGCTCCCCAAACAAATACTATATGCAAAATTTGCACCCCACGAGAAGTTGACATATCAACTAACCACATCAAGGCCCACATACCTTTTGGCGTTTCATCTCTCGGGGTTAGGGTTTTTTATGTTTTGGGTTTTCTCATTTATGATTTATGTTAAAAGGCCTTTCTGGACTCATTGTAACTTAGTCCTGGCGAATGAGCATAGCCAACACTTTTAGAGATGAGCTACCACAATCTAAATCTAGTTTGTATTGCTTTACAGTTTATAGTGTTTTTCCAGTCCATTCAATCATGGAATTTGGGTTTTACTGTACTATTATGTTTTTTGCAAAATATTCATGTGTATTTATCTTTTATATCACTACCTTCATTTCATTCTCCAAATAATCCATATCAATGGTATCAGAGCAATCTTCTCTTGTTGTTTCTTAGTGCATGTCCCCAATGAGATCTGAATATCAAGAATTGGGCATCGAATTAGTTGAGCTTGGGGAAAAACACCCTTGTACACCCAAGTAGACTTACATGGTAGGAGAAGAAAATAAAAATGATGGAGCAGTAGATCCTATTAAATTGTTACTTGAGGGAGCCCGCCCTCGTGCGATAAAGGAACGAGATGATGGATAATTTTAGCCAGGTCTTTCGACGAATACCGACATAGGTGGATGTACCTTCAACGAGCAGTCGTTATAGAGGTGCGCCTCCCTTCGAGGTATAAGTTAACTTTGACACTTCATTATTTGAAGGCCAGATAGACGCAGATGCTTTGGAGAAATGGTTAAATTTGTTAGAGGGTTACTTCTCTGTTCAAAAAAAGTTCGACAGTGAAAAGACCACCTTCGTGCTCCTTAAGTCCCTCCCCCATCTCAAATATTGGTGGGATGGTTACTGTGAGAGGCATGCGAGAGATGAATATGAGCTATATAGGACAAAACCCACTTGGGTATATTTTTTTGATGTCGTTAAGGAGCAATTCTACCTAGTTGGAAACTATGATGACCAATACACTAGATAGACGACTTTGCGCTAGGAGAGAAACTAGATAGTGTTGGAGTTCACCAATATATTCCATACCTTGCACCAAAGATGGGTATTAGAGACCCCAAATGGCACTTGGTCCTAAAGTACCGCAGTGGCCTACATAGGTACATTCAGACAGAGATGGATTTCATATACATTTCCTCACTGGGAACTACTTATTGGTACGTTGTCAAGATTGATAAAAAGTTTAAGCAAAATAATAAGCGGGAGTTTGGGGTTGAAAATCAACAACAACAAAATCCTGGAAAAGGCAACCCTAAATCACAAAACAAAGGATGGAAAAAATTGTGACAACCAGCTGAAGCTTTAGGTAAAGAAGGGTAATGGGAAATCTAAAAATAACATCGGCAAGTGGTGTGAGTTCCACAAAATCCCCTAGCACAACACTGTTGAATGCTGCACAAAACAATAATTATTGGCTGAGATGAAAACAATTAAGGAGAGCTTTGGCTTGGACTTTGATTTAGAGCAAGAAAGGGGAAAGCAGATCATTAATGCGGAACCTAGTGCCACCATCACAACCACAAAGGTCTGACTAGAAGAGTCAGAGGAGCTAGAGGAAGGGGAGCACCTCTTCCATTCACAACTGTGGGTGAAGGGGAATCCACTACATTTAATTGTTGATAGTAGTAGCTAGAAAAAACTCCTATTAGTTAAGGTCATCAAAATATTGAAGCTATCGATAACGCCACACCCCCAACCATACATCATTGGTTGATTGAGCTAGGGACAAGACATACACGTAAGTTAACAGTGCCGCTTATCCTACGGCATCAAGCCCTTCAAATATGAGGTATCGTATGATGTTGCCCCACTTGAAGTTTGTGATATTCTTTATGTACAACCCTATATGTGGAAACACCATGATTTTTATGAGTCCATGCCCCGTAGTGTCATCGCTACTTTGGAGGACCAACTCTACAGGATACCCGAGGTAGTCCCGACTACTGGAATTCCTTTGATCTTTGCGAAGCAATGTCGAAAGGTCATCTCTCAGACCGGAAAATTTGTCCTCTTCATGGTTCGGTTAGAAGGTGGATGTAAGGTCACTACAATCGCAACAGCCTTAGCACAAGGTATCTCTAAACAACATAAGTAGGTCGACAAGATTGTAGATGGGTACAAGATATCTTCGCTTCCCCTACGGTAGTGCCTCTGCACTTCCAATTCAAACATCCAATCGACTGGATACTAGGTGCTCCTTTACCCAATGACCCAATATACAGGTGTTCTCTTTTAGAGAATGAGGAAATAAAATTCCAAATTCATGAGCTCATCCAAAAGGGACACATTCGACCAAGATCCTCACCTTGCGGGAGTCCAATTTTGTTGGTGCAAAAAACACTTGGGACATGGCGACTCTAAATTGATTACAGAGACCTAAACAATATCACTGTCAAGAATCGATACTCGATTGCCCAAATTGACAAACTTCTTGATCAACTTAAGGGTGCCAAGTTCTTTAGCAAGATTGATCTTAAGTCAGGTTACCACCGGGTTCCAATTGAACAAACAAATGTATGGAAGACAAACTTTAAGTCTAAATAAGGCCTCTTTGAATGGTTGGTCATGCCTTTTGGCTTGACTAACACTATAGCGACATTCAAGAGGAAGATGGATGATATCTTGCAGCCGTTCACAAACTCCTTTGTGGTCATATATCTGGATGACATCCTCATTTATAGCAAAACATGTGAAGAACATCTGCAGCACATTCAACAGGTCCTCAGTACCCTATAGCAAAACATGTTATATGCCAACCTAGAGAAATGCTCATTTGGAGAGTAGAGAATTCAGTATTTGGGATACATCATGGATGAACATGAGGTGCATGTGGACCCATCCAATATCTAATTCATTTGCGATTGGCCAGCCCTGACAACCTTAAAAGAGATTGGAATCTTCTTGGGCCTTTCCAACTTCTACTGTAGGTTCGTGTTGGGGTTCTCTCATATTGCTTGGCCCTTAAGCCAAGTGACAAAGGGTGAAGCTAAAGCCAAATTCACCTTGTTAGGGTCACAACAGAAAGCATTCGAGGATTTGAAACACCTCCTCTGCTGAGCACCAATCCTCACTATGCCATACCTGCAACAATCTTTTGAGATTGAGACATATGCCTTAGATTATGCTATCGGTTCAGTCCTCACTCAGCAAGGACATCCGGTGGCCTATCAAAATGAGACATTGTCTGATATTGTTCATATATATCCCACCTATGACAAGGAGATGTACTCCATTATGTAAGCATGCTGACAATAGATGCATTACATTCTCAGAAAGGAAGTGATCATCCACATTGATCACAGGCCCCTGCAATTCATGTAGTCACATGGAAAGTTATAGAATGACCGCCATGAAAAATGGATGTACCTACACCAATTTCATTTGAACATTAAGTACAAGAAGGGTAGGTTGCATACTGCCTTGGTAGAACCCCGATCGTGACACTAACTATGGTCTTCAACTTCTGTGGGGATGAGACCTCTGGGTGGCCCTAATTATACAACAGTGACCCTGACTTCACTATTACATATCAGACACTGGGTGTGGGTAAACAAGTTCCATACTTTCACCTCCAGGGTTCAATTTTGCGCTATCTAGGGAATCTTTGTGCTCCATTAAGCAAGTGTGCAAAGTTAATTTAGGAGGCACACTACAGTCAGGTGGTCGGACACTTCGGTGTGGAGAAGACGGTAATAGTACTTCAGATGTATTTATACTGGCCAAAACTCAAGCAGGACATCGAAAGGTATATCCCATCGCGCACTGCCTATGACATCACTTAACCTGCCATCAAGAAGGTATGTACACTCCTCTGCCTACCCCAAACAAGCCTTGGTAGTTAGTCTCAATGGATTACATGTCATGTTTTCACTCCACCAAGCATGGTCATGACCGTGTTTTTGTGGTTGTTGATTGATTATCTTGTAAGATGGCCATCCTAGCACCATGTATGAAGAGTATCATAGCCGAAGCCACTGCTAAGCTCTTCTTTGAGCGTGTTTGGGTTCATTTCAGGGTTCCATAGACCATTGTTTCACATCAAGATAATAGTTTCCTCGGCATATTTTGGTCCTCCTTATCGTCTCTCATGGACACCAAGCTAACAAAATCAACTACCTTTCACCCCCAAATGGATGAGCATACAGAAGTGGTCAACAGGATGATTGTGCATATCTTGTGTAGGTGCAACTCCAAACATCTACGCACATGAGATGAGCTCCTTCCATATGTTCAAAATAGTTACAACAGAGCCCTCCACATCTCTATTGACCACAACCCCTTTCAGGTGTGCTTGGGGTTCCAACCATTGGCCTCGATTGATGTAGCTACACATTTCATCTACACAGGATGAGTCCTACCATGCTTAGGACAAGGCAGATAAAGCAACCAAATTCATTGAATGGATCTAGCACATCCAACAAAAAGTTCATGACATCATATAGAAATCCAATGCCAAGTAAAAACAACAACGTGACCAACATCGGGTTCCACACAAGTTTCAAGTTGGGGATAAGGTGTGGTTTCATTTGCAGAAGGAGTGGCTCACAAGCCCCCACATAAAGCTTAGGCCACTCCAATATGGGACTTACAACATCACAAAGTCCATGGGTGAGAATGTTGTTGAATTAAATATCCCCCCTTTCCTTGGCTTGCACGCATTATTTAATGTGCAATTGTTTAGACCTTTGTTTTCCACCTCTCTTGGACACCTCAGAGGTGGCTGAGCATTTGGTCCCTATAGAAATAAATCCAAACTACCTTGAACAAGCTACAGTGGATCAGATAATGGACACATAGATGAAGAGCATCCACCAACATAACATTCAACTCTATCGGGTCGCCAAAGCATGGTTGAGATTCTTCACCAAGGCAAGTGGCTTACCAGGAGTCAAATTCAACAAAAATTTCACCATCTGATGAGGGATATTGATGCAATGGATACCATTTCTTCCTAACAAGGGAGGACTGATCCAGATGGACATCAATGCTCATCCACCTAGTTCACTGGCTTGAAGGTACAAATTTCCAGCTTGGTAGTTGTTTTTACAGGTTTTCATGTCCTAATCTTCTGGGGATGTTGAGGCCCTAAACAACGTTTTTTTGCCATGGTAGTGCCTAGGCGAATTCCAAATGCAATGCTTAGGATGAAAACACGAATTCCTTCTCGTCCAGGCCTTTCCAACGGGATATTGACCCCCCTCAAATAGAGATCGTATGGAAAAGTTGTGCCCCTAGGAAGTTGACATATCAACTAACCATATTGAGGCCCACATACCTTTTGGTGTTTCATCTCCTAGGGTTAAGGTTTTTTATGTTTAGGGTTTTCTCATTTATGCTCCGTGTTAAAAATTCCTTTCTAGCCTCATTGTAACTCATTTCTAACAGATAAGCATAGCCAACACATCTATTTTCAAATATAAGCTACCACCATCTAGAGCTAGTTTGTATTGCTTTATAGTTTCACCATCTAGAGCTGGTTTGTATTTCTTTACAGTTTATAGTGTTTTTCCAGTCCATTCATAATATAATTTGGGTTTTACTGTACTACTGTGTTTTTTGCAAATTTTTCATGTGTATTTCTATTTTATATCACTGCGTTCATTTCATTCTCCAAATAATCCAGATCAGTGGTATCCGAGCAATCTTCTCTTGTTGTTTCTTAGTGCATGTCCCCAACGAGATATGAATATTGAGAGTTGGGTCTCGAATTAGTTGAGCTTGGGGAAAACCACTCTCATCAACCCAAGAAGCCTCAAATGGTGGGAGAAGAAAAGAGAGATGACGGAGTAGGAGATCCTATTAATTTGTTGCTCAAGGAAGCCTTCGCGCGACAAAGGAACGAGATGATGGATAATTTCGCCTAGATCCTTCAACGGAAGTTGGCGGCAATGGATGCACCTTCAATGAGAATCCAATTTGGAGGTACGACTCAATTCAAGGTACAAGTTAACTTTGACATTCCATTATTTGAAGGCAAGATATATGCATATGCTTTGGAGAAATGGTTAAATTTGTTAGAGGGTTACTTCTCTATTCAAAAAATTTCTAAAAACAAAAAGATCACCTTTGTGCTCCTTAAGTCCCTCCCCCATATGAAAGATTGGTGGGACGGTTACTACAAGAGGCATGCCAGAGATGAGTCTGAACTATACAGGACAGAGCCCACTTGGGTGGTGTTGATGACGATTTTTGTCACCAACAATACTTAGCCGACAAAGAGTTGTCAGGCTCTCCTACATATAAAAAGTTCCTGCCATAACACACAATGTTTATCAAGTTATCGCCTCCAATTGTTGAGTCCAAAAACTAGCCTATGTATTTAGCTAGCTTTAGATTGTCTGGGGTTTCCATCATTAGGGAGTTTTTTGGAGACTGCAATGAAATGATTTAGCTCATGATGCATAAGTTGATGGTTTTGTATGCAACAATTGATGATTTTGTACACAAAAGTTGCAGGTAGAGGTTCGCTAAAATACACACCCATAGTGTGTTAACTACTACATCTTACCAAAGGATATACAACATTGACCACTATGTATATGAAAGCATGTTAAATTCCCTCTTATGACTTGCTAATATCATGCATCTTGTGCGCTTATATTTTGCATTAAGTCATGTTTTAAAATACATTTGGGATATGGTCATGCATGGGCCGTTTTACTGCTAAACAAAAGTTGTAATGGAAGTGAATTCTTGGTATCTCAACAACCTTATATTCTGAAGGTCAAACATGGCCATTGGTAGTGAAAAGGAAATTGAAGTTTCAAAACAAGGACACCTAAAAGGAAGTCTTTATTTGAGATAATTGCACTCTGTAAGTCAATAAGGCCACAAGAAGATGTGAATTATGCACCAAATGAGCAAGGCAATGATAGTGAACATCACATGTATAATGAAAGTGATGATGACATGTCATGTGACATTGAAAGGGCAATATTGAAGCCCCTTAGTGTAAAATGAAATGGTAAAGGATGTCTTTATTCGAGATAATTGCACTTTGTAAGTCAATAAGGCCACAAGAAGATGTGAATTATGCACCAAATGAGCATGGCAATGATAGTGAACATCACATGCATAATGAAAGTGATGATGACATGTCATGTGACATCCTTAGTGTAAAATGAAATGGTAAAATGGAGTGTATGGGATGTTGTGTCAATTTTCCAACAATTTGTGTAGGTAACTACACAAAGGTTTCAAAAGGAGAATTTTTCCTAATCATCCAAGACATATACCAAGAGATCCATTGTTTGAAGGTTTTCATTTTTGTACTCCATGTTGTTATTGCTCACAAAATATCACACGCCCAACCACAGAGTTTAAACATTTGTGTGCTTGTTGTATATCGGATCGTTTCTGATGTAAATCTGGTGTGATAAAGATCATGCCTGCTTTGGTGTAATATTGTTCAAATTTATATTTTTCTCATTTGTAAAATTTGTAAAGGTTTCATAGAGTATTTTAATGGTTTGAAGATCATCCAAGTTTGATGAAGATGAAAAAATAAAATGAAAATGATCATGTGGTCAAGTATTTCAGCATGTAACATTTATATCAAGTTCATCTACTAAAAAGTGCACATGTAACTGTTGATCTACATGCCATAGAAGAAGAAGATCAAAGTCTTTCCTTCCCATCACAAATCAATCGTGATAAGTTTTTGAGGATGGTAGGTGCAGTTCATACAAGTGGACTTAACCAAAGTATAGGATCTTGTGTTTGCATACTAGAGCCATCTACCCATAACGAAGAAGAACGGATGGCATTGCATATTGAGCGACGACAAGAAAACCCTTATGTGAACTTTAAAGGACTACTCTAGAAGACCTTGAATCTTTGCTCTCGGTGGAGGTCAAAATAGTATCAAGGAAACTGAAAACCAAGAAATGGAAATACAATGAAGAAGAATGCCTGGAAATGGGTAAAAGATAGATACTTGGAAACTAGTAACGAGACCTGGAATCATTAATTTCTCATCTTTAAATTTTGGTTTATCATTAATTTATTTTCATTATCATCTTTCGGTTTATTTTTGTACATTAACCTTTACATATACAAGTTATTTAGTTTTCCATTACATTCTTTATGTTTGTTTACAATATTTTCTAATCATATATATATATATGTTATCATTTTATTGAATAATGGTTTTTATTTCTTTTATTGTTTTCCTATTTATTATTATAAGTGTATATAAGTAAACAATTTAAAAAAAACACGTTCAAGAAGATTTCAAATAAAATATATAAGCATGAAACATAATATTGCATTTTTTTAGTTTTATTTCAATTTCATTTCATTTTTTTTATTGATTTAATGTAAATAATTTAAATAGTTATTTGTTTTAGGATTAGATAATACATTTACACATCATTTTAATTATTTATTATTTTATTATTATTTCTTTATATAAATAAAACAAACTTAAAACTAATCTGTGTAAATATTTGTATAAGGGTTATGTGTTTAAAAAATTTGTTTCTTTAATATTTGCATTTAAGAGTAAACACCTTTAACTTAGTTTGATTTATGTTATCTTTTTTTTTTATGTTTAGGATTTATGTTTGCAATTTTATTTTTATTTTGTAATATAAAATAAAGAAAATAAAAATTATAAAAAAATTAAATAACATAAAGAATAAATTAAACAAATAAGTATTTTAGGAATAATGATCAATTTGATTAAATAATTCATATTTGTTTCTCGTTCATACTTTTAGTTCAAGATAAATGCTTTCATTCCTTTCAATTGTTGTCTTTTCTTAAGTGGCTTAAAACTCAGAGTGATCATTTCCGCTTTTTTTATATATAAGTAAGGATTTGATATTACTTCAAAAAATGTTACATGGCCAACATTACAGTTCCATATGTCTAGGATAACAACTTCATTTGCAGGTCCAATCCTACTGACCACTAATACTCTACTAATGAACATTCTATCCATGTCTCCCATTACAAAACCTTCTCACTACTTTGAGGAAATATTTTAACATCAAAACAACCAAAAATTCTACCTATCACAAACTCCTATCATACCAGAGCCTTTATTAGCCTATCATATGACCCATTATCATTCTACTATAAACATATCTAAGATAGAGACTCAGGTATTCATCATGAGACTTGGGAAATCACCGCACCACAAACCAACACAAGGCGATCAAGATGTGGAAAGGCCTCCCCAGAATCGGTAGGTGCCTTAGCAGGTTGGGCCGCCCCAAAAATAGTAGAGCCTATGCTGTCCCGCTGTCCTAAACAAAGTAGGAACTGAATCCCAAGATTGCTTACAGCTTACAGTCTAAATTATGCTCCCTCCACACGTGGACTGGTTCATCGTCCCCTTCCTCTGTATCCTTTCTCTCCACCAGGATGTGGTCCATTATGCCCTTCATCACCCAGTATATTGCAATTATCTTATCATATGTTGCCAGCTTGCCCTGAGTCGACCCCACGTCCTGCACCCACGCTGCCAAGTTGTCGAATTCCTCCTCGGGTTTCTGTGATGCACCTGCAACAATTAATTAATAAAAATATGCGAAATAGCAGAAATGACAGAACTCAGAATCACTTTTTATATTGATCACATGCCACTTCGAGGGGGCAACCTCCTATGAGCAAGCTCAATACAAATAAATTCACGGTCCTTCATAGGTCTCAACACACACTTATATACTAAGTCTAGGCGCCAATACTATGGGTCAAAACCATGGGCCACTACAAACTATGGATCAACAATACTACGGGCGACTTACAAAGCATATGCGCCAACAACAATAACATAAAGTATTGATCAACAAATACTACGGGACGACTTACAAAGCATATGCGTCCAACAACAATATACTAACAAAGTAAAGACATGGGTTCCTAACATCCCCTCCCCCTTAAAAAAAGCTTTGTCCTCAAAGCTTTAGATGTGGAAATTGTTGTTGAATTTGAAGGAGTGGTTCCCATGTAGCATCCTCTGGTTGCATGCCGTGCCACTGAATTAAGACCTCTGTGATAGAGTGAGAGCGAAGCTGACGAGTGCACCGATTGAGGATGGCCTCCGGCTCCAAAAGGATGGATCCTTCATTATCCAGTTCAGGTAAAATCGTTTGTCCACTGATGTTGGTTCCAAGAACTTTCTTTAGACAAGAGACATGAAAGACTAGATGAATGCGGGAAGAAGGAGGAAGTTCCAATTTATAAGCAACGGACCCAATCTTCTGAAGAATCCGATATGGCCCATAGAACTTTGGAGCGAGATTATGACGCCCTTTGAGTTTCAGGGAAGACTGCTTGTACGGATGGAGACAAAGAAAAACCATATCGCCGACTTGAAAAGTGCGCTCAGAACTGTGCTGATCAGCTTGTTGCTTCATGCGATTTCTTGCCATGTGAAGATTGTCCCGTAAAATGCGAAGAATTTGATCATGGTTTCGAAGGACCGTGTCAACTTCCTGAACTGGTGAACTGGTGGGGGTGTATGGAAGAATAACTGGAGGTGCCTGACCATAGACTGCTTCATATGGGGTCATTTTAGAGGCAGTGTGGTAGGAGCTATTGTACCACCATTCAGCGAGAGGGAGCCACTTTGCCCACTGATGTTGTTGTTTAGAGGTGAAGCAACGAAGATAAGTTTCCAAGCATTTATTGATAATTTCAGTCTGACCATCTGTTTGTGGGTGATACCCTGAACTCATCTTCAGTTTGGTGCCAGTGTGGCGAAATAGTTCAGTCCAAAAATGACTGGTGAAAGTCGCATCACGATCCGAGACAATGGAAGAAGGGATGCCATGAAGACGAAAGATCTGGTCCAAGAAAATTTGAGCGACTGAAGAGGCTGTATAAGGATGGCTGAGAGCACAAAAATGACTGTATTTGGAGAGGCGATCAACCACAACAAGAATCACTGTCTTCCCGCCAGATTTAGGGAGCCCTTCAATGAAATCCATAGAAATATCTATCCAAATCCATGTAGGTATGGGCAAGGGTTCGAGAAATCCTGGAAGGAGTGTTGTTTCACCCTTATTGCGCTGGCAGGTATCACATTCGGCCACCATCCGTTGAATTGTCCTTTTCATGCCTTGCCAAAAGAAGTTACGCCGTGCCCATTCATACGTTTTGAGGAACCCAGAGTGCCCTGCCGATGGAGAAGCATGGAGTTCATAGAAGACAACCAGTTGAAGATCTGTGCTCTGGGGAAGCACCAGATGACCCTTGTATCTCAGAGAAGCACCATCCCAAGAGTAATGTGGTACAGCAGAAGGGTTGTTGGTCAAGCGTTGGATAATTTGAGATAAGGAAGAGTCATTGACATAACCTTGTTGAACAGATTGCAACCAATTTGGAACATGCATAGAAATAGCTGAAAGAGAACCTTGGGCATCAAATGTACGAGAAAGAGCATCTGCCACAATATTGTCTTTACCCTTCTTGTAAGTGATCTCATAGTCATAACCCATGAGTTTTCTAACCTATTTCTGTTGTGTCGGGGAGGAGACACGCTGTTCCAAGAAATATTTCAGACTTTGGTGATCAGTCTTGATGCATAAATGATTCCCTAATAGGTATGGGCGCCACTTCTATACTGCATGCAAAATAGCCATCATTTCCTTCTCATAGGTAGAGGTAGCTAAATTCTTACCTGAAAGGGCTTTGCTGGTGAATGCAATGGGGTGTTCATCTTGAAGGAGAACAACACCAAGTCCATTGCTGCAAGCATCACTCTCAATAGTGAAGGGCTTGGAAAAATTGGCCATAGCTAGAACAAGTGTAGTACACATAGCTTGTTTTAGTTTGTCAAATGCACACTGAGCAACATGTGTCCATGTAAAAGCATCCTTTTTCAATAGAGCAGTTAATGGAGCTGCAATCTTCCCATGATCCTTGACAAACTTGCGGCAGTAGCCAGTCAACCCAAAAAAATCACGAAGGCTCTTGAATGTCTAAGGATGCGGCCAATTGTTCATGGCATCGATTTTGGCAGGATCCACGCGAACCCCTTGTGCTGAGATAATGTGCTCGAGATACTCAACTTCCTTCTATCCAAAAACACATTTAGACTGCTTGGCATGGACATGATGGTCAGAGAAAAGTTGCATGACAAGATCCAGATGCTGGAGATGTTCATCCCATGTTTTAATGTAGATGAGGATATCATCAAAGAATACCATAATGAATTTCCGCAAGTAGGGTCGAAATATTTTATTCATTAATTCCTGGAATGTGGAAGGAGCATTAGTGAGGCCAAAGGGCATGACCAAAAACTCATAATGGCCATCATGTGTGCGGAAAGCTGTTTTAAGGATATCATCCTCATGAACTCGAATTTGATGATACCCAGAACGAAGATCCAACTTGGAGAAAAAGTGAACCCCATGAAGCTCATCAAGAATCTCATCAACAACAAGAATTGGAAACTTATCCTTGATGGTGAGGTGATTAAGTGCTCGGAAGTCAATGCAGAGGCGCCATGACCCATCTTTTTTGCGGACAAGAATAACTGGAGAAGAAACAGAACTATTGCTTGGGCGAATAATACCTTGCTTTAATAAGTCCCGAACGAGCATTTCAATCTATGTTTTTTGGTGAAATGGGTAGCGATAGGGCCTGGTGTTGGGAGGAACGCTGCCAGGAAGGAGCTGAATACGATGGTCTTCTGGCCTAGAAGGTGGCAATCCCACTGGTTCAGCAAAAACACCTGTATATCGATCCAGAATTTGTTGTAGATCTAAAGGAGTAGTGGAGACCGCTGAAGGTTGCATCTGAATGGAATGGAGCTAAGTGATGACACCATGTGAATTCTTCTTAAGGAGTTTTTCCATGCGATGTGAGCTGATGATGCTAAGAGAACTTGGTTGTAATCCTGTCAAGGTGTGTTTTTGACCATTGAGGGAAAACTGCATCCAAAGTTCAGCAAAATCCCATAAGATAGGGCCAAGTGTGCATAGCCATTGAGCGCCCAAAACCACATCACATCCGCCTAAGGTCAAGGAAAACATGTCAGAGCGCAAGGTATAATCTCCCATATAGATACGCACATTTCGACACTTCCCTTTGCAAGGTAAGGTGCCCCCATTGGCAGCCATGACTTCAAAGTTGGAGCAAGGATGGATAAAACAATCAGCTTGTTTGGCGATTCGGGGGTCAATGAATTTATGAGTGCTACCAGAATCAACGAGTATTGTAAGAGGAAGCTTCTTGAAGTAACCCTTGACCTGCATTGTTTGGGGGGTGGTGATTCTAGCTAAAGCATGGAGAGATATCTTTGGTTGGTCATCCTGAGACGGAGGGTCAATAGGCGGTTCTTGAATGTTGACCGGAGCATCCAGTGTTTCTAGATCTTCGTCACCAATTTCAGAGGCAAGCGGAGAATCCACATCCAAGAGATAGAGCTTTTGCTGAACACATCTATGTCCTCGAGTGAATTTCTCATCACAATTATAGCAAAGCCCCTTTTCTCTGCTTGCTTGCATCTCTGTTTCAGACAAACGCTTGATAGGAGTTGGTCGAGGAACCTGCGGTATAGGTGGTCATTGAGAACCTGTAATGTCCCTTGTTAGGAATTTTATTAAAATGGCAATTTTCCACTTTTTTCCCTAGTTCGACCTTTGACTAGTTTTGATCTCTAGGTCCCAAATTTGCCCCAAATGATCCCAAATCTTCTGAGAAGGTATATTAATGATATTATAACATAAATATGTGTTTCAAGGATTCCTTTGGACCTTTAAAATACTTTTGCAAATCCTCTTTCAATTCTGATCAATGTAGGTAACTTTACTAGTGATTTCCCTTTGACTAGTATTGGTCTCTAGGTCTCAAATTGACTCCAAATGCCTTCAAATATTCAAGGAAGGTGTATGAATGATATTATAACTTGAATATGATGTTTATGGATGAAATATGGCCACCAAAAGACCTCTGCAAACTCTCTTAAGATTCTGGACCAATTATGCAATTTTACTAGTAATTTGGGGTTCAAATCCCCATGGGGTAAGTACTGAAAATGGCTTCCCAAATGCCTCCAAACCCACTCAAATTTATGAACAGAGGTATGTAAGGTGTTAAGTATGTTATTAAAGTCTCATATGCACCATTAATGGATTATTTCAACTATTCTCACCCTTTCCCATTCAACTGCAAAAATCCCCAATTCGACCCTTGGGGAAATGGCACTATTTCACCTCCCAATACAACTAAACTGAGTAAAAATGCTTCAAATGCTCAAGTAAAGTATATGAAACTTGTAGAGGACATCCATGGAAGTATATTTATCACAAATATATCAGAGAATCATCCATTCATTCGAAATCATCATCAATACATTGGCTCACAACAAGGTAGTGGGGAAATGGCATTGTTCTTCCATTAAAAATGAGATTTATACATTTATACTTGGAATTTCGACCTGAAACTTTTTGGAGATGAAGAACAGAGTATTTAATTCATATTAAAAAATAAATGGGGCATTAAAAGCTTCCCAAAAGAGTACAATAGCTCACCAAAAATGCCCTCCCTCAAGGATCAAGAATATGCCATCAAAACTGGAAATGGTTGAAGGAGTGAGCTGCAATAGAAGAAACCATGAGCTTCCCTATAGCTTACACCTGAAAATAAAGACTCCATTAAAGCTCCAAATGAAAGGTCTGAATGGCCTTTCCAATTACCAACTTGGATGGGAATCTTTCACCCTCGAAATTGGCTAAGGCAAGAAACTAGTCATCCACTAGCTCTCCCTCTACACAAATGCAATTGCAAATTCTACAAATGATCAAAAGCTGGTTTCATTCTTTGTTATTGAAATTTATAAACTTCTAATGTCCTCCATGGGTCGAATTCCTTCCAAGAGACTCATGCCAACTCATGTTGGGAAGAGATTCCAAAGAACGCCACTTGTACAACAATTCCTAGTCTCCCACTTCCACCAAATCACATGTGGAAGCATCTTA
Organism: Larix kaempferi; assembly: GCA_027924585.1. Taxonomy (NCBI): domain Eukaryota; kingdom Viridiplantae; phylum Streptophyta; class Pinopsida; order Pinales; family Pinaceae; genus Larix; species Larix kaempferi. Next base: position 23,815,819 of record BSBM01000632.1, on the reverse strand, counting down.
GCTGCCCTAACACCCTTGAGCGCCCTCTTGGAGTCTATTTTTATCCCTGACATGTCATATATGTCATATTTCATCCTTCAGGTCTGATTTGTGTCATAGGTGTCATAGCATCTTCATTATTGTTGTCATAGAGCTAGGGAATCTAGCCCAAGTGTCTTACTAGCTCCAAATTGCCTCTTCCTCTTCCATGGGAGTTACTCTTCCTCTATATTTCGACCTTGGATGAGTCATGCAATGAATAATACCTTTTGGACTCCCCCAAGTATGTTTCCATTCACCTTGAATTCGAATTGGTGAGAGAATGATGCCAAATGTAGTGGGGAAATCTAGCCATATGTGGGTCCCACTTCCTCCATGTGTCTTCATGATGGAATGCCACTTTGATTTTCACTTGTATATATTTATTTACCTCCTTTATTAAATATTTATTCCATTCTAATGTTCAAACATCATTTATTATCCCCATTATTCCAAATCCCAAAGCTTCCACCCCAAACCTAGGAAACTAGTAATTTTCCTCCTTGGCAATTATTTGACCTTTAGCATCAATTTGACAAACTCTAATGAATAGAGCCAATGTGATTAGGCTGTTCGGATATCCACATCATCTTTTTCAGGATCTTTCATGCAATTAGGGTTTGCGTGCAGAATCTAGGGTTTGCATGCACCTGCATGCACTTGCATGCATCCCAGTCACCAGTTTGATGCCTCCAGCACCTTATCCACTTCATTCTAGCACCCGGGAGCCACCTACCACAGAGTTTTAGCCCTCCTAGGCTGAAAGGCGCCCACTTCTCACCTACTGCCAGAGAAGGGCGCACTTGTTCACCTACCACTGCAGTTCCACTTCAGTTACATTCAGTTAGCTCCGATTCTCCCTGATTTGAGGCTAGTTTCACTCCCGACTGACTGTTTCACTTCCGTTGGACCTCCAGATTGACTAGATGACTTGTTCTGACTTCAGTTAGCCTCCCATGCACCCCCACTGAGCCTCCTGATCCTTAATCAGTGCTACACACTTCAGTTACACTTATTACACTCAGTTAGACTCAGATTGACACCTGGATGACTGGTTGTTGTGCATTGATGAGCACCACCGATTGATTGATGAGGACTCCTAGTTGGAGTCAAGCTACTCCATTCAGTGATTCGAATGACCTCCTTAGGCAATTCGAATTGCTCAGTCATTGTGACAGTTTGTATTGTAATTCATTCACCCTTATTGGGATATTGAGCACTGCTGCATGTTTTGCATAGTTTTGCACCATATTTTCTATGTTCATCTGTTGTGATTGATTTACTTGTTCATTAGATATGCTGTGACTAATTTTACATGGTATCAGAGCCATTGTAGGGACAAGATCTCCTTTCTACAGGTGTTTTCACAAGAAGATTTGACTGAATTGCTAAAAATTGCAAAAAGTTTGGCATGAGATATCTCAAGGGCATTCGCTCCTGTGCATGCAAAGCTTGAAAATTATTCCAATACCACTCCAGAAGCTTGAGTTACCACATAATTCCTAGATATGATACATTGGACCCATTCAACATTGCTTGAAATCCAATCCCAGGTGTGATGCAACTCTCAAAGGGTGGATTGTTCGACCTTACGGTTCTTGGTTTTATGTGATTTGCAGGTTTATTGTCTCCATCAATTGCACTCGCTCAATTTTTCATGCAAGCTTCCCTACAGCAATTGCATTCGCTATAGTCTGCATGCAAGCTTCCTCTTCATCAGTTGACTCGCTCCTAGCAATGGAATACTCTTCTTCAAAGCCTATCCTCACCCCATTCAATTATTTTGATTGGAAAGATGATATGGAGATCATATTACGTTCAAAAGGTTACTATCGAGTCACTATTGGTCTTGAATTGGAGCCAAGCAATCTATCAGATAGAACCAAACACTACAACAAGCTTGATGAAGCTTATGGTCTTCTTTGTCTCTCCATCTCCAAAGATCTTCACTTCCATCTCAGCGGATTGAAGACTCCAAAAGCCATATGGGAGCAACTTGAAACACTATTCGGCAAGCAGGATGAGCTTAGGGCTTTTCAATTAGAGAATGAATTGATTGGCCTTAATCCTGAGAATTTCGAGACCATCAATGAATTCTTCACAAAATTCAAGAACTTGAACTTGCAATTGAAGAACAGTGGTGTTATCAAAGAGGATAAACAGTTGATCCTCTCCATTCTAAGCAAGCTTGGGAAAGATTATTCGGTATTTGTCTCTACTTTCAATTCCGGTCGGCTAACTACCCCGAATTGGAAGATGCCTACCTTGAATGCCTTCATTGAGTCCGTTACAAAAGAGCATGACAAGTTGATTCAAATGGGGTCCATAAGCTCCAAATATTCAGCCCTATTTGTTCAAGGACCCAAGATCTCGAATGGTAAAGGAAAGCAAAAGAAGGAGAAGCCCAAATTCGAGCCTCACAAGCAAAAAGACAAAGGCAAGCAAACGGATGCACCATCCGGTTCGAAATCCAAGCAAAAGGGCAAAGAAGGTAACCAAAAATCTAAATGTACTTATTGTAACCGTGGCTTTCATCCCGAAAGTTCATGTATGAATAAGACTATAGATCAAATGGCCCTCCTTTTGGAAAAGAACAACATAACCCTTCCTGACGGTGCAAGGAAGAAGGATAGGAATGATGATCATGAAAGAGGACAAGCACTCATGGCAACGGTTTCGAAGCCCACTACTCTCTTGATAGATTCGGGTGCATCAAATCATATGGCTGCAAATATTGATTCCTTTTCCTCATTCGATCCAAACAGCTCCATCCCCATCCATTTGGGAGATGACTCAAAAATTTCTTCAAAGGGCAAAGGTACGATTCATGTAGAACATGGAAGCTTTCAGAATGTTCTCTATGTGCCTTCCTTAGCTTCGAATCTCCTTTCTGTGTATCAAATGACACATACTGGTGAACCAAAGCAAGTCACATTCAGCCCTAATACAGTTGAAATTTCTGATATCAAAAGTGGAAGACTAGTTGCGGTTGGAAAGGCAAACCACACTGCAAAATGCTATGAGTTTTCGCACTTTATTCCGCTTGCAAAGCCCACTGCTCTTCGCACACCTGGTAATGAGGTTAGTAGGCTTTGGCATGAAAGATTTGGACATCTAAATTATAAGTATTTTCTGCTGCTATCAAATAAATCCATGGTAGATGGGCTTCCACAACTCCGTTCCTCGAAGGGAATATGCACCGGTTGCATTATTGGGAAGCACCCCGAGCACAGATTCGAACGCGGCAAGGCTAGCAGAGCCTCTACTATTTTGGGATTGATCCATTCTGATATTAGTGGTCCGCTGTCCCATATGTCATTAAATGGTTCAAGGTATGTTTTGACATTTATTGACGATTTTTCCCGCTTTACATGGGTATTCTTTCTCAAAAACAAGTCAGAAGTGCTTGGAAAATTCAAGGATTTTAAGGCTTCTGTTGAGACCACCACTGAGAGCAAGATCAAAGCTCTTAGATATGATAATGGTGGGGAATATATCAAGTCTGAGTTGCTGCAACTTTGTTCCCAAAGCGGAATTAAGATCCAACATACAGTTCCCTACACACCCCAGCAGAACGGTGTAGCGGAAAGGAAAAACCGGTCACTGAAAGAGATGGCTACATGCATGATTGAATCGAAAGGTTTGGATGAAAATATTTGGGCTGAAGCAATCAATGTTGCTGCATATATACAGAACCGTGTTCCATATTCATCCGTGAAAGGTATGACTCCTTTCAAAGCATTCTTTGGTCACAAACCGGATGTGTCAAATTTGAGAGTTTTTGGCTCTACTGCATGGGCTAGAATTCCTTCTGAGAAGAGACGAGCTTTGGATCCACAAAGTATCGAGTGCATATTGATAGGATATGGGGAAGAATCAAAAGCATATAAACTCATGGATATCATATCTAAAAAGATATTCATAGAGCCCAGTGTGCAGTTTGAAGAACCGCTTCAAGAATTGCAACTAGTCGAGGAAAAGACTGCCGATTCACCGCCTTCACCAGAAGAAGATCTGAGCAGCGATAATGAAGGTATGAGTTCTGATATTTCTGATATTGTAGAAGCATATGATGATCATGACATATCAGGTTCGGAATCCGATCATTATGATCCTCCTCAGTTACCAAAGTGGGCCCAAAACACTCTACATTCTGCTGGTTCGAATCTTGGAAATCCTGCTGATCCGAGACGAACAAGAGGAGACTTTCAAAGAGCAGGTATGGCTCTTTCTATTGCTTATCCATTTCTTCCTGAGATTTTTTATTTGATGGCTGGTTCATATCCTACATCATACTATTCAGCCCATCGAGATCCGAGATGGAAAAGTGCCATGGACGAAGAGTACAGTTCTCTTCAAAAGAACAATACATGGGAGCTAGTTTCTCTTCCACCTGGAAGAAAATTAGTGAAGTGTAAATGGGTCTACCGTACTAAAGTTGCTGCTGATGGCACTATCAGCAAATATAAAGAAAGGTTGGTGGCAAAAGGTTTTTCCCAAGTCCAAGGAGTGGACTACACTGAGACCTTTGCACCGGTTGCAAAGATGGATTCCATCCGCCTTGTTTTAGCTATTGCCGCATCCAAGCACTGGGAAGTGCACCACATGGATGTGAAGAGTGCATTTTTACATGGAGAACTTGCTGAAGAGGTCTATATGCAGCAGCCAGAGGGTTATACATCAGATCCATCATTGGTTTGTAGATTGAAGAAATCTTTGTACGGGTTAAAACAGGCCCCAAGAGCTTGGTACGCAAAGATGGACTCCTTCCTTCTTTCTCAGAATTTCCAAAGATGCGAATCTGATCCGAATGTGTATCTTCAGCGAGTTAAAGGTAATTTGTTGGTTATTTTACTTTATGTTGATGATCTGCTTATTACTGGTAGCACACTTACTTCAATAAACAAGCTATAATCTGCCTTAAATCTAGCTTTTGACATGAGCGATTTGGGCTTGCTGAGTCATTTTTTGGGCTTGGAGATAGCTCAAAATTTTGATGGGATCACTATATCTCAGCAAAAATATGCTTCCGAACTGTTATTGAAGTTTAATATGGCTGAATGTAAGGCAGCCCCATTCCCATTCCTCTCAGGAATCAGTCTTGAGGAGGGAGATTCCAGACCGCTTGCAGATTGCAGTATGTATCGACAGTTGATTGGTTCACTACTTTATTTGACACACTCACGGTCTGATATCTCATATGCCGTAAGTGCCGTGTCAAGATATATGCAGCAGACACATGAGCTTCATTGGCGGGAAGCCAAGTGGATCTTGCAGTATGTGCAAGGTACGAGACAGTTTGGCATACATTATGCTGCAGATTCTGAGCTAGATTTCATTGGTTTTACTGATTCAGATTGGGCAGGTGATAACATTGATCGGAAGTCCACTTCCGGTTATGTTTTCATGATTGGTCATGGTGCTATTTGTTGGTCCAGCAAAAAGCAAGCAGCCATTTCACTTTCTTCAGCAGAGGCAGAGTATCGAGGGGCAGTCAATGCCTGCATTCAGGCAGTTTGGTTGCAGGGTATTCTTTCCGAGTTTGGTTTTGGTGGCACTACTTCGACTGTCCTATTTTGTGACAATCAAAGTGCTATCAAGATCTCCACAGATCCAGTTCAGCGGCAGAGGACCAAACACATTGAGATTCATATGCATTACATTCGACAGTTGGTGCATGACCGCACCATCATTCTGCAATATTGCCCTACTGATGAGCAAATTGCAGACATCTTCACCAAGAGCTTCACTGAGAAGAAGTTCTCTTACCTCCGTTCACTATTGGGGGTGAGTTCCATCATGGTGGAGACAAATTGATTCATTATTATGCTTTAGCTTGAGGGGGGGCTTTCTTCCCACTGGGTTTTCCCTCTTTCCTCACTTAGTTTATTTTCAGCATTTTTTGGATTATTGTATTGGGGTGACCTTTGGTCTTAGTTACCAGGGCCCCACATTATTTTTGTTGGCACATCATAGTCTAGCTTGAGGGGGGGTGTTCGGATATCCACATCATCTTTTTCAGGATCTTGCATGCAATTAGGGTTTGCATGCAGAATCTAGGGTTTGCATGCACCTGCATGCACTTGCATGCATCCCAGTCACCAGTTTGATGCCTCCAGCACCTTATCCACTTCATTCTAGCACCCGGGAGCCACCTACCACAGAGTTTTAGCCCTCCTAGGCTGAAAGGCGCCCACTTCTCACCTACTGCCAGAGAAGGGCGCACTTGTTCACCTACCACTGCAGTTCCACTTCAGTTACATTCAGTTAGCTCCGATTCTCCCTGATTTGAGGCTAGTTTCACTCCCGACTGACTGTTTCACTTCCGTTGGACCTCCAGATTGACTAGATGACTTGTTCTGACTTCAGTTAGCCTCCCATGTGCCCCCACTGAGCCTCCTGATCCTTAATCAGTGCTACACACTTCAGTTACACTTATTACACTCAGTTAGACTCAGATTGACACCTGGATGAATGGTTGTTGTGCATTGATGAGCACCACCGATTGATTGATGAGGACTCCTAGTTGGAGTCAAGCTACTCCATTCAGTGATTTGAATGAAATCCTTAGGCAATTCGAATTGCTCAGTCATTGTGACAGTTTGTATTGTAATTCATTCACCCTTATTGGGATATTGAGCACTGCTGCATGTTTTGCATAGTTTTGCACCATATTTTCTATGTTCATCTGTTGTGATTGATTTACTTGTTCATTAGATCTGCTGTGACTAATTTTACATAGGCCATTGTGACCCAATACCAAATTTGGGACATGACAAATCCTCCCTTCCCAAAATTGCTTGTCCTCAAGCAATTTTAAACATGGGTGTTGAAGAACCTGCTTTCTGTATAATTCTTTGAAGTTGCCATTGAATTGCCCAACCTTGAGTCTTTGAGTTTCCATGAAGATTTTAGAGAGGAACCACCATGCTTGCTGCTGCACTACTCTGATAAAAATCACTTTATTAAGTGGGGAAATCCATCTCCCATACTGCTTGTTTCCCCAAAAAATTTGAAACCAATGAGATAAAAATTATTCCAGGGTCTCATTGCTTGTATTGCACCCCAACAATGAAGAGTGCTCTCCAACCCATACCATAAGATAAGATGATTCCTGGATCCCATTTTCTTGTATGCATTCTTCCAAACATCATGAGTACAAAATATATATCATCAAAGTACATAACTACATAATGAAAATGTACATCAAGGAGGTGCTTCATCAAAGAATCATGAAAGTGCTTGTACCTCCAAGCAAGTAGACCACGATTTTCCAAGTGCATACAAGCTTCAAGTGACCAATCAAATATGCTCCAATGACATAGGTGAGGATCCCATGTCCTATAATGCTGCTCCAAAAGGATGTGATATGCATCAAAATATTCAACCATGTATTCTTTCATCCAAGAAGTGAATGAAGAATCTCCACTAAAATCTGAACCAAATAATGAGCAGAAAAAACAAGGAGACTTCAAATGACTCAAAGAAGTCTCACCCATACATCCATGAATGTGAGAATCATAAAGATGTAACAAAGTATGTGGCTTCCAACAAAAATGTTCTCCCATCATAAATCTATTCACCCAAGTGTTGGATGAAGTTCCTCTAACATCAAATGAACCCAGTGTTGAGCAAGAAAAACCATGAGTCTTCTAGTGACTCAAATCCATATCATAGGTGCATCCATGTAGATGTGAATCATCATAAAGTGACAAATTATGTTGCTGCAAATGTGAATAAGAATGTGCTCCAACCATGTCATCATAAAAGGTAAATCTAGGAGTTCCATACTCCTCATGTGGCACCATAAAAAAGAACCCTTTCACCCATACTTCATTGAGACTAATACTGCAAAACATGGAATTGTAGGATGTAGGAGAATGAACTAACTCACCCAAATGATCAAAAAGTGCAGAAGTTTCATCATGGGAAGGATCCATGTGGGTAGTATCATGCAGCTCCTTCAAAAGTGGGAAACCTTTGTCATAGATTGGTTTCAATGTAGAGGAATCATGCTCTTCTTTAAAAATTGTATAAGCTTCATCAAGAGACAATTCAAGTTCCTCTTCCACCACATCAAGTGTTTGGATCTCTTCAAGTTCATCTTCAAACAAATTAAGCACATTCAAATTTACACATTTCTCATGATCCACCATGTCATGAGAATCCTCCAAACAATCTACCATTTGACAATCTGAAACATAGGAGGAAAAACAAGTATCTTGCAACTTTTCAAGAAGTTGCTCATTTTGAATTGTGAGCTTATAATTATCCTCATTATTCTTCAAGTATGCATCATGTAACAATTCATTAAGCTCAAACAAATGGTTTCTATCAAAAAGCAAAGACATGAAATTACCTTTGATGTGGCACATTGCTCTTTGAATCTTCTCCATGTCTTCAAGGAACGATGTTTCCTCCAATGAAGTAGCTCTCCAACAAGAATTTGACACCAATGCTTGAGTGTCATGGAGAATGCTGAGGGACTCTTGGATCTTCTTTTCATTCATCTTTAAGGACCCTTCAAGAAAATGAGGCTCTTGCAAATGAATCTCCTCATCTTCTTCATTTTTTCTTGGACCAACTTCATGAAGCTCAAGTGGTGATGGGGAAGTTGATCTTGGTTCTTCTTCAACTGCTACAAGGTTTTCATTATCATGCTTAATGAAAATTTGTCTTGTAGCAACACTTTCAAAAGTGATCTCTATGTCACCAACATAGAGGTGTGAGCACCCATCAGTAGGTACTCCTTCATAGTTTAAGCATCCATCAGTAGATGCTCTTTGGTTCATGTCTAAGCTAGAAGGTGTCTCGAAATGGTCTTCCATATTTTCAATAGAATCTTCTTCATGCTCTTGTGATGTCTCTTCCTTTTGCTCTTTAAAGCAAGATGATGCATTTTTCCCCTTGTCTTCCTTAGGATCAGTATATTTGGAATCTCCTCTTGAATAAATCTCAAACGCTCTCCTCAAGGAGGACATCATTTCATGCACACATATATGATACTCGCTCCAAGGGTTTTTACAAGAAGGGCATAAACCTTTCTTCACTAACTCCACATCTTCATTTTTGGGCATATTTTCAAAAACATGTTCAGCATAGTACTCAAAAGACATGGCATTTTTTGTATTTTTGCTCGAAGCAAGATATTCTTGATATTTTTGATATTGTTGGGGCAAGGTTTTATATTTTTCTCTCCATCTTTGGAACTCGCTCATAGAATTATCCTTGGTTGGTGTGACACACTCATATTCATCAGATCTAAAGTCATAAGAATAATCTTCATTTCTCTTGAAATTGTAATAAGTGTTGCATGATGGCACCTCTTCCTCATACCATTCACATTCTGCTTCATATTGCTCATAAGCATCTGCATATTCCTCATAAGAATTGTACTCATATGATTCATCATAATAGTAAGACATGGCTGCCAATTATTATTGAATGTATGTACCTAATACACAGGTGCAAGGACCATGCTCTGATACCACTGTAATGTCCCTTGTTAGGAATTTTATTAAAATGGCAATTTTTCACTTTTTTCCCTAGTTCGACCTTTGACTAGTTTTGATCTCTAGGTCCCAAATTTGCCCCAAATGATCCCAAATCTTCTGAGAAGGTATATTAATGATATTAGAACATAAATATGTGTTTCAAGGATGCCTTTGGACCTTTAAAATACTACTGCAAATCCTCTTTCAATTCTGATCAATGTAGGTAACTTTACTAGTGATTTCCCTTTGACTAGTATTGGTCTCTAGGTCTCAAATTGACTCCAAATGCCTTCAAATATTCAAGGAAGGTGTATGAATGATATTATAACTTGAATATGATGTTTATGGATGAAATATGGCCACCAAAAGACCTCTGCAAACTCTCTTAAGATTCTGGACCAATTATGCAATTTTACTAGTAATTTGGGGTTCAAATCCCCATGGGGTAAGTACTGAAAATGGCTTCCCAAATGCCTCCAAACACACTCAAATTTATGAAAAGAGGTATGTAAGGTGTTAATTATGTTATTAAAGTCTCATATGCACCATTAATGGATTATTTCAACTGTTCTCACCCTTTCCCATTCAACTGCAAAAATCCCCAATTCGACCCTTGGGGAAATGGAACTATTTCACCTCCCAATACAACTAAACTGAGTAAAAATGCTTCAAATGCTCAAGTAAAGTATATGAAAATTGTAGAGGACATCCATGGCAGTATATTTATCACAAATATATCAGAGAATCATCCATTCATTCGAAATCATCATCAATACATTGGCTCACAACAAGGTAGTGGGGAAATGGCATTGTTCTTCCATTAAAAATGAGATTTATACATTTCTACTTGGAATTTCGACCTGAAAATTTTTGGAGATGAATAAAAGAGTATTTAATTCATATTACAAAAGAAATGGGGCATTAAAAGCTTCCCAAAAGAGTACAATAGCTCACCAAAAACGCCCTCCCTCAAGGATCAAGAATATGCCATCAAAATTGGAAATGGTTGAAGGAGTGAGCTGCAATGGAAGAAACCATGAGCTGCCCTATAGCTTACACCTGCAAATAAAGACTCCATTAAAGCTCCAAATGAAAGGTCTGAATGGCCTTTCCAATTACCAACTTGGATGGGAATCTTTCACCCTCGAAATTGGCTAAGGCAAGAAACTAGTCATCCACTAGCTCTCCCTCTACACAAATGCAATTGCAAATTCTACAAATGATCAAAAGCTGGTTTCATTCTTTGTTATTGACATTTATAAACTTCTAACGTCCTCCATGGGTCAAATTCCTTCCAAGAGACTCATGCCAACTCATGTTGGGAAGAGATTCCAAAGAACGCCACTTGTACAACAATTCCTAGTCTCCCACTTCCACCAAATCACATGTGGAAGCATCTTAGCTGCCCTAACACCCTTGAGCGCCCTCTTGGAGTCTATTTTTAGCCCTGACATGTCATATATGTCATATGTCATCCTTCAGGTCTGATTTGTGTCATAGGTGTCATAGCATCTTCATTATTGTTGTCATAGAGCTAGGGAATCTAGCCCAAGTGTCTCACTAGCTCCAAATTGCCTCTTCCTCTTCCATGGGAGTTACTCTTCCTCTATATTTCGACCTTGGATGAGTCATGCAATGAATAATACCTTTTGGACTCCCCCAAGTATGTTACCATTCACCTTGAATTCGAATTGGTGAGAGAATGATGCCAAATGTAGTGGGGAAATCTAGCCATATGTGGGTCCCACTTCCTCCATGTGTCTTCATGATGGAATGCCACTTTGATTTTCACTTGTATATATTTATTTACCTCCTTTATTAAATATTTATTCCATTCTAATGTTCAAACATCATTTATTATCCCCATTATTCCAAATCCCAAAGCTTCCACCCCAAACCTAGGAAACTAGTAATTTTCCTCCTTGGCAATTATTTGACCTTTAGCATCAATTTGACAAACTCTAATGAATAGAGCCAATGTGATTAGGCTGTTCGGATATCCACATCATCTTTTTCAGGATCTTTCATGCAATTAGGGTTTGCGTGCAGAATCTAGGGTTTGCATGCACCTGCATGCACTTGCATGCATCCCAGTCACCAGTTTGATGCCTCCAGCACCTTATCCACTTCATTCTAGCACCCGGGAGCCACCTACCACAGAGTTTTAGCCCTCCTAGGCTGAAAGGCGCCCACTTCTCACCTACTGCCAGAGAAGGGCGCACTTGTTCACCTACCACTGCAGTTCCACTTCAGTTACATTCAGTTAGCTCCGATTCTCCCTGATTTGAGGCTAGTTTCACTCCCGACTGACTGTTTCACTTCCGTTGGACCTCCAGATTGACTAGATGACTTGTTCTGACTTCAGTTAGCCTCCCATGCACCCCCACTGAGCCTCCTGATCCTTAATCAGTGCTACACACTTCAGTTACACTTATTACACTCAGTTAGACTCAGATTGACACCTGGATGACTGGTTGTTGTGCATTGATGAGCACCACCGATTGATTGATGAGGACTCCTAGTTGGAGTCAAGCTACTCCATTCAGTGATTCGAATGACCTCCTTAGGCAATTCGAATTGCTCAGTCATTGTGACAGTTTGTATTGTAATTCATTCACCCTTATTGGGATATTGAGCACTGCTGCATGTTTTGCATAGTTTTGCACCATATTTTCTATGTTCATCTGTTGTGATTGATTTACTTGTTCATTAGATATGCTGTGACTAATTTTACATGGTATCAGAGCCATTGCAGGGACAAGATCTCCTTTCTACAGGTGTTTTCACAAGAAGATTTGACTGAATTGCTAAAAATTGCAAAAAGTTTGGCATGAGATATCTCAAGGGCATTCGCTCCTGTGCATGCAAAGCTTGAAAATTATTCCAATACCACTCCAGAAGCTTGAGTTACCACATAATTCCTAGATATGATACATTGGACCCATTCAACATTGCTTGAAATCCAATCCCAGGTGTGATGCAACTCTCAAAGGGTGGATTGTTCGACCTTACGGTTCTTGGTTTTATGTGATTTGCAGGTTTATTGTCTCCATCAATTGCACTCGCTCAATTTTTCATGCAAGCTTCCCTACAGCAATTGCATTCGCTATAGTCTGCATGCAAGCTTCCTCTTCATCAGTTGACTCGCTCCTAGCAATGGAATACTCTTCTTCAAAGCCTATCCTCACCCCATTCAATTATTTTGATTGGAAAGATGATATGGAGATCATATTACGTTCAAAAGGTTACTATCGAGTCACTATTGGTCTTGAATTGGAGCCAAGCAATCTATCAGATAGAACCAAACACTACAACAAGCTTGATGAAGCTTATGGTCTTCTTTGTCTCTCCATCTCCAAAGATCTTCACTTCCATATCAGCGGATTGAAGACTCCAAAAGCCATATGGGAGCAACTTGAAACACTATTCGGCAAGCAGGATGAGCTTAGGGCTTTTCAATTAGAGAATGAATTGATTGGCCTTAATCCTGAGAATTTCGAGACCATCAATGAATTCTTCACAAAATTCAAGAACTTGAACTTGCAATTGAAGAACAGTGGTGTTATCAAAGAGGATAAACAGTTGATCCTCTCCATTCTAAGCAAGCTTGGGAAAGATTATTCGGTATTTGTCTCTACTTTCAATTCCGGTCGGCTAACTACCCCGAATTGGAAGATGCCTACCTTGAATGCCTTCATTGAGTCCGTTACAAAAGAGCATGACAAGTTGATTCAAATGGGGTCCATAAGCTCCAAATATTCAGCCCTATTTGTTCAAGGACCCAAGATCTCGAATGGTAAAGGAAAGCAAAAGAAGGAGAAGCCCAAATTCGAGCCTCACAAGCAAAAAGACAAAGGCAAGCAAACGGATGCACCATCCGGTTCGAAATCCAAGCAAAAGGGCAAAGAAGGTAACCAAAAATCTAAATGTACTTATTGTAACCGTGGCTTTCATCCCGAAAGTTCATGTATGAATAAGACTATAGATCAAATGGCCCTCCTTTTGGAAAAGAACAACATAACCCTTCCTGACGGTGCAAGGAAGAAGGATAGGAATGATGATCATGAAAGAGGACAAGCACTCATGGCAACGGTTTCGAAGCCCACTACTCTCTTGATAGATTCGGGTGCATCAAATCATATGGCTGCAAATATTGATTCCTTTTCCTCATTCGATCCAAACAGCTCCATCCCCATCCATTTGGGAGATGACTCAAAAATTTCTTCAAAGGGCAAAGGTACGATTCATGTAGAACATGGAAGCTTTCAGAATGTTCTCTATGTGCCTTCCTTAGCTTCGAATCTCCTTTCTGTGTATCAAATGACACATACTGGTGAACCAAAGCAAGTCACATTCAGCCCTAATACAGTTGAAATTTCTGATATCAAAAGTGGAAGACTAGTTGCGGTTGGAAAGGCAAACCACACTGCAAAATGCTATGAGTTTTCGCACTTTATTCCGCTTGCAAAGCCCACTGCTCTTCGCACACCTGGTAATGAGGTTAGTAGGCTTTGGCATGAAAGATTTGGACATCTAAATTATAAGTATTTGCTGCTGCTATCAAATAAATCCATGGTAGATGGGCTTCCACAACTCCGTTCCTCGAAGGGAATATGCACCGGTTGCATTATTGGGAAGCACCTCGAGCACAGATTCGAACGCGGCAAGGCTAGCAGAGCCTCTACTATTTTGGGATTGATCCATTCTGATATCAGTGGTCCGCTGTCCCATATGTCATTAAATGGTTCAAGGTATGTTTTGACATTTATTGACGATTTTTCCCGCTTTACATGGGTATTCTTTCTCAAAAACAAGTCAGAAGTGCTTGGAAAATTCAAGGATTTTAAGGCTTCTGTTGAGACCACCACTGAGAGCAAGATCAAAGCTCTTAGATCTGATAATGGTGGGGAATATATCAAGTCTGAGTTGCTGCAACTTTGTTCCCAAAGCGGAATTAAGATCCAACATACAGTTCCCTACACACCCCAGCAGAACGGTGTAGCGGAAAGGAAAAATCGGTCACTGAAAGAGATGGCTACATGCATGATTGAATCGAAAGGTTTGGCTGAAAATATTTGGGCTGAAGCAATCAATGTTGCTGCATATATACAGAACCGTGTTTCATATTCATCCGTGAAAGGTATGACTCCTTTCAAAGCATTCTTTGGTCACAAACCGGATGTGTCAAATTTGAGAGTTTTTGGCTCTACTGCATGGGCTAGAATTCCTTCTGAGAAGAGACGAGCTTTGGATCCACAAAGTATCGAGTGCATATTGATAGGATATGGGGAAGAATCAAAAGAATATAAACTCATGGATATCATATCTAAAAAGATATTCATAGAGCCCAGTGTGCAGTTTGAAGAACCGCTTCAAGAATTGCAACTAGTCGAGGAAAAGACTGCCGATTCACCGCCTTCACCAGAAGAAGATCTGAGCAGCGATAATGAAGGTATGAGTTCTGATATTTCTGATATTGTAGAAGCATATGATGATCATGACATATCCGGTTCGGAATCCGATCATTATGATCCTCCTCAGTTACCAAAGTGGGCCCAAAACACTCTACATTCTGCTGGTTCGAATCTTGGAAATCCTGCTGATCCGAGACGAACAAGAGGAGACTTTCAAAGAGCAGGTATGGCTCTTTCTATTGCTTATCCATTTCTTCCTGAGATTTGTTATTTGATGGCTGGTTCATATCCTACATCATACTATTCAGCCCATCGAGATCCGAGATGGAAAAGTGCCATGGACGAAGAGTACAGTTCTCTTCAAAAGAACAATACATGGGAGCTAGTTTCTCTTCCACCTGGAAGAAAATTAGTGAAGTGTAAATGGGTCTACCGTACTAAAGTTGCTGCTGATGGCACTATCAGCAAATATAAAGAAAGGTTGGTGGCAAAAGGTTTTTCCCAAGTCCAAGGAGTGGACTACACTGAGACCTTTGCACCGGTTGCAAAGATGGATTCCATCCGCCTTGTTTTAGCTATTGCCGCATCCAAGCACTGGGAAGTGCACCACATGGATGTGAAGAGTGCATTTTTACATGGAGACCTTGCTGAAGAGGTCTATATGCAGCAGCCAGAGGGTTATACATCAGATCCATCATTGGTTTGTAGATTGAAGAAATCTTTGTACGGGTTAAAACAGGCCCCAAGAGCTTGGTACGCAAAGATGGACTCCTTCCTTCTTTCTCAGAATTTCCAAAGATGCGAATCTGATCCGAATGTGTATCTTCAGCGAGTTAAAGGTAATTTGTTGGTTATTTTACTTTATGTTGATGATCTGCTTATTACTGGTAGCACACTTACTTCAATAAACAAGCTATAATCTGCCTTAAATCTAGCTTTTGACATGAGCGATTTGGGCTTGCTGAGTCATTTTTTGGGCTTGGAGATAGCTCAAAATTTTGATGGGATCACTATATCTCAGCAAAAATATGCTTCCGAACTGTTATTGAAGTTTAATATGGCTGAATATAAGGCAGCCCCATTCCCATTCCTCTCAGGAATCAGTCTTGAGGAGGGAGATTCCAGACCGCTTGCAGATTGCAGTATGTATCGACAGTTGATTGGTTCACTACTTTATTTGACACACTCACGGTCTGATATCTCATATGCCGTAAGTGCCGTGTCAAGATATATGCAGCAGCCACATGAGCTTCATTGGCGGGAAGCCAAGTGGATCTTGCAGTATGTGCAAGGTACGAGACAGTTTGGCATACATTATGCTGCAGATTCTGAGCTAGATTTCATTGGTTTTACTGATTCAGATTGGGCAGGTGATAGCATTGATCGGAAGTCCACTTCCGGTTATGTTTTCATGATTGGTCATGGTGCTATTTGTTGGTCCAGCAAAAAGCAAGCAGCCATTTCACTTTCTTCAGCAGAGGCAGAGTATCGAGGGGCAGTCAATGCCTGCATTCAGGCAGTTTGGTTGCAGGGTATTCTTTCCGAGTTTGGTTTTGGTGGCACTACTTCGACTGTCCTATTTTGTGACAATCAAAGTGCTATCAAGATCTCCACAGATCCAGTTCAGCGGCAGAGGACCAAACACATTGAGATTCATATGCATTACATTCGACAGTTGGTGCATGACCGCACCATCATTCTGCAATATTGCCCTACTGATGAGCAAATTGCAGACATCTTCACCAAGAGCTTCACTGAGAAGAAGTTCTCTTACCTCCGTTCACTATTGGGGGTGAGTTCCATCATGGTGGAGACAGATTGATTCATTATTATGCTTTAGCTTGAGGGGGGGCTTTCTTCCCACTGGGTTTTCCCTCTTTCCTCACTTAGTTTATTTTCAGCATTTTTTGGATTATTGTATTGGGGTGACCTTTGGTCTTAGTTACCAGGGCCCCACATTATTTTTGTTGGCACATCATAGTCTAGCTTGAGGGGGGGTGTTCGGATATCCACATCATCTTTTTCAGGATCTTGCATGCAATTAGGGTTTGCATGCAGAATCTAGGGTTTGCATGCACCTGCATGCACTTGCATGCATCCCAGTCACCAGTTTGATGCCTCCAGCACCTTATCCACTTCATTCTAGCACCCGGGAGCCACCTACCACAGAGTTTTAGCCCTCCTAGGCTGAAAGGCGCCCACTTCTCACCTACTGCCAGAGAAGGGCGCACTTGTTCACCTACCACTGCAGTTCCACTTCAGTTACATTCAGTTAGCTCCGATTCTCCCTGATTTGAGGCTAGTTTCACTCCCGACTGACTGTTTCACTTCCGTTGGACCTCCAGATTGACTAGATGACTTGTTCTGACTTCAGTTAGCCTCCCATGTGCCCCCACTGAGCCTCCTGATCCTTAATCAGTGCTACACACTTCAGTTACACTTATTACACTCAGTTAGACTCAGATTGACACCTGGATGAATGGTTGTTGTGCATTGATGAGCACCACCGATTGATTGATGAGGACTCCTAGTTGGAGTCAAGCTACTCCATTCAGTGATTTGAATGAACTCCTTAGGCAATTCGAATTGCTCAGTCATTGTGACAGTTTGTATTGTAATTCATTCACCCTTATTGGGATATTGAGCACTGCTGCATGTTTTGCATAGTTTTGCACCATATTTTCTATGTTC
Organism: Larix kaempferi; assembly: GCA_027924585.1. Classification (NCBI taxonomy): domain Eukaryota; kingdom Viridiplantae; phylum Streptophyta; class Pinopsida; order Pinales; family Pinaceae; genus Larix; species Larix kaempferi. The sequence goes on along the minus strand of BSBM01000632.1, from coordinate 23,798,202 downwards.
ATCTGTTGTGATTGATTTACTTGTTCATTAGATCTGCTGTGACTAATTTTACATAGGCCATTGTGACCCAATACCAAATTTGGGACATGACAAATCCTCCCTTCCCAAAATTGCTTGTCCTCAAGCAATTTTAAACATGGGTGTTGAAGAACCTGCTTTCTGTATAATTCTTTGAAGTTGCCATTGAATTGCCCAACCTTGAGTCTTTGAGTTTCCATGAAGATTTTAGAGAGGAACCACCATGCTTGCTGCTGCACTACTCTGATAAAAATCACTTTATTAAGTGGGGAAATCCATCTCCCATACTGCTTGTTTCCCCAAAAAATTTGAAACCAATGAGATAAAAATTATTCCAGGGTCTCATTGCTTGTATTGCACCCCAACAATGAAGAGTGCTCTCCAACCCATACCATAAGATAAGATGATTCCTGGATCCCATTTTCTTGTATGCATTCTTCCAAACATCATGAGTACAAAATATATATCATCAAAGTACATAACTACATAATGAAAATGTACATCAAGGAGGTGCTTCATCAAAGAATCATGAAAGTGCTTGTACCTCCAAGCAAGTAGACCACGATTTTCCAAGTGCATACAAGCTTCAAGTGACCAATCAAATATGCTCCAATGACATAGGTGAGGATCCCATGTCCTATAATGCTGCTCCAAAAGGATGTGATATGCATCAAAATATTCAACCATGTATTCTTTCATCCAAGAAGTGAATGAAGAATCTCCACTAAAATCTGAACCAAATAATGAGCAGAAAAAACAAGGAGACTTCAAATGACTCAAAGAAGTCTCACCCATACATCCATGAATGTGAGAATCATAAAGATGTAACAAAGTATGTGGCTTCCAACAAAAATGTTCTCCCATCATAAATCTATTCACCCAAGTGTTGGATGAAGTTCCTCTAACATCAAATGAACCCAGTGTTGAGCAAGAAAAACCATGAGTCTTCTAGTGACTCAAATCCATATCATAGGTGCATCCATGTAGATGTGAATCATCATAAAGTGACAAATTATGTTGCTGCAAATGTGAATAAGAATGTGCTCCAACCATGTCATCATAAAAGGTAAATCTAGGAGTTCCATACTCCTCATGTGGCACCATAAAAAAGAACCCTTTCACCCATACTTCATTGAGACTAATACTGCAAAACATGGAATTGTAGGATGTAGGAGAATGAACTAACTCACCCAAATGATCAAAAAGTGCAGAAGTTTCATCATGGGAAGGATCCATGTGGGTAGTATCATGCAGCTCCTTCAAAAGTGGGAAACCTTTGTCATAGATTGGTTTCAATGTAGAGGAATCATGCTCTTCTTTAAAAATTGTATAAGCTTCATCAAGAGACAATTCAAGTTCCTCTTCCACCACATCAAGTGTTTGGATCTCTTCAAGTTCATCTTCAAACAAATTAAGCACATTCAAATTTATACATTTCTCATGATCCACCATGTCATGAGAATCCTCCAAACAATCTACCATTTGACAATCTGAAACATAGGAGGAAAAACAAGTATCTTGCAACTTTTCAAGAAGTTGCTCATTTTGAATTGTGAGCTTATAATTATCCTCATTATTCTTCAAGTATGCATCATGTAACAATTCATTAAGCTCAAACAAATGGTTTCTATCAAAAAGCAAAGACATGAAATTACCTTTGATGTGGCACATTGCTCTTTGAATCTTCTCCATGTCTTCAAGGAACGATGTTTCCTCCAATGAAGTAGCTCTCCAACAAGAATTTGACACCAATGCTTGAGTGTCATGGAGAATGCTGAGGGACTCTTGGATCTTCTTTTCATTCATCTTTAAGGACCCTTCAAGAAAATGAGGCTCTTGCAAATGAACCTCCTCATCTTCTTCATTTTTTCTTGGACCAACTTCATGAAGCTCAAGTGGTGATGGGGAAGTTGATCTTGGTTCTTCTTCAACTGCTACAAGGTTTTCATTATCATGCTTAATGAAAATTTGTCTTGTAGCAACACTTTCAAAAGTGATCTCTATGTCACCAACATAGAGGTGTGAGCACCCATCAGTAGGTACTCCTTCATAGTTTAAGCATCCATCAGTAGATGCTCTTTGGTTCATGTCTAAGCTAGAAGGTGTCTCGAAATGGTCTTCCATATTTTCAATAGAATCTTCTTCATGCTCTTGTGATGTCTCTTCCTTTTGCTCTTTAAAGCAAGATGATGCATTTTTCCCCTTGTCTTCCTTAGGATCAGTATATTTGGAATCTCCTCTTGAATAAATCTCAAACGCTCTCCTCAAGGAGGACATCATTTCATGCACACATATATGATACTCGCTCCAAGGGTTTTTACAAGAAGGGCATAAACCTTTCTTCACTAACTCCACATCTTCATTTTTGGGCATATTTTCAAAAACATGTTCAGCATAGTACTCAAAAGACATGGCATTTTTTGTATTTTTGCTCGAAGCAAGATATTCTTGATATTTTTGATATTGTTGGGGCAAGGTTTTATATTTTTCTCTCCATCTTTGGAACTCGCTCATAGAATTATCCTTGGTTGGTGTGACACACTCATATTCATCAGATCTAAAGTCATAAGAATAATCTTCATTTCTCTTGAAATTGTAATAAGTGTTGCATGATGGCACCTCTTCCTCATACCATTCACATTCTGCTTCATATTGCTCATAAGCATCTGCATATTCCTCATAAGAATTGTACTCATATGATTCATCATAATAGTAAGACATGGCTGCCAATTATTCTTGAATGTATGTACCTAATACACAGGTGCAAGGACCATGCTCTGATACCACTGTAATGTCCCTTGTTAGGAATTTTATTAAAATGGCAATTTTTCACTTTTTTCCCTAGTTCGACCTTTGACTAGTTTTGATCTCTAGGTCCCAAATTTGCCCCAAATGATCCCAAATCTTCTGAGAAGGTATATTAATGATATTAGAACATAAATATGTGTTTCAAGGATGCCTTTGGACCTTTAAAATACTACTGCAAATCCTCTTTCAATTCTGATCAATGTAGGTAACTTTACTAGTGATTTCCCTTTGACTAGTATTGGTCTCTAGGTCTCAAATTGACTCCAAATGCCTTCAAATATTCAAGGAAGGTGTATGAATGATATTATAACTTGAATATGATGTTTATGGATGAAATATGGCCACAAAAAGACCTCTGCAAACTCTCTTAAGATTCTGGACCAATTATGCAATTTTACTAGTAATTTGGGGTTCAAATCCCCATGGGGTAAGTACTGAAAATGGCTTCCCAAATGCCTCCAAACACACTCAAATTTATGAAAAGAGGTATGTAAGGTGTTAATTATGTTATTAAAGTCTCATATGCACCATTAATGGATTATTTCAACTGTTCTCACCCTTTCCCATTCAACTGCAAAAATCCCCAATTCGACCCTTGGGGAAATGGAACTATTTCACCTCCCAATACAACTAAACTGAGTAAAAATGCTTCAAATGCTCAAGTAAAGTATATGAAAATTGTAGAGGACATCCATGGCAGTATATTTATCACAAATATATCAGAGAATCATCCATTCATTCGAAATCATCATCAATACATTGGCTCACAACAAGGTAGTGGGGAAATGGCATTGTTCTTCCATTAAAAATGAGATTTATACATTTCTACTTGGAATTTCGACCTGAAAATTTTTGGAGATGAATAAAAGAGTATTTAATTCATATTACAAAAGAAATGGGGCATTAAAAGCTTCCCAAAAGAGTACAATAGCTCACCAAAAACGCCCTCCCTCAAGGATCAAGAATATGCCATCAAAATTGGAAATGGTTGAAGGAGTGAGCTGCAATGGAAGAAACCATGAGCTGCCCTGTAGCTTACACCTGCAAATAAAGACTCCATTAAAGCTCCAAATGAAAGGTCTGAATGGCCTTTCCAATTACCAACTTGGATGGGAATCTTTCACCCTCGAAATTGGCTAAGGCAAGAAACTAGTCATCCACTAGCTCTCCCTCTACACAAATGCAATTGCAAATTCTACAAATGATCAAAAGCTGGTTTCATTCTTTGTTATTGACATTTATAAACTTCTAACGTCCTCCATGGGTCAAATTCCTTCCAAGAGACTCATGCCAACTCATGTTGGGAAGAGATTCCAAAGAACGCCACTTGTACAACAATTCCTAGTCTCCCACTTCCACCAAATCACATGTGGAAGCATCTTAGCTGCCCTAACACCCTTGAGCGCCCTCTTGGAGTCTATTTTTAGCCCTGACATGTCATATATGTCATATGTCATCCTTCAGGTCTGATTTGTGTCATAGGTGTCATAGCATCTTCATTATTGTTGTCATAGAGCTAGGGAATCTAGCCCAAGTGTCTCACTAGCTCCAAATTGCCTCTTCCTCTTCCATGGGAGTTACTCTTCCTCTATATTTCGACCTTGGATGAGTCATGCAATGAATAATACCTTTTGGACTCCCCCAAGTATGTTACCATTCACCTTGAATTCGAATTGGTGAGAGAATGATGCCAAATGTAGTGGGGAAATCTAGCCATATGTGGGTCCCACTTCCTCCATGTGTCTTCATGATGGAATGCCACTTTGATTTTCACTTGTATATATTTATTTACCTCCTTTATTAAATATTTATTCCATTCTAATGTTCAAACATCATTTATTATCCCCATTATTCCAAATCCCAAAGCTTCCACCCCAAACCTAGGAAACTAGTAATTTTCCTCCTTGGCAATTATTTGACCTTTAGCATCAATTTTACAAACTCTAATGAATAGAGCCAATATGATTAGGCCATTGTGACCCAATACCAAATTTGGGACATGACAGAACCCATATTTCAGAAGGGAACAAAAGTGGGCTTGGAGTGTTGTTGGGATTCAATCTTGTCTTCTTCCAACTTAGCCAACCCTAGGGATTCCATCATTGTGTTGGGAAAGAACATTTTGACCTCAGAGCGGATGCCATCCTTTAGACCACTGATAAAACAACTTTGGTAAAAGTCATCAGACAATCCTTCGGTGTGGCTGGCTATATTCTCAAATTCGGTTTGATACTCTCTCACAGTGCCAATTTGGCGAAGTTTAGTGAGGGCTCCTGTGAAGTCATCAAAAGCACTAGGACCAAATCGTTGCAAAAGGAGCTGGCAAAAGTCTGGCCATTTGGGCTCTGGATGAGCCTTGATGTACCAACGGTACCACTGAAGAGCGTCCTATTCCAAATGAAAGGATGCCAGCGGAACTTTGTTGACATCAAAAGTATTATGCAGACTGAAATACTGTTCTGCATGATAGATCCATCCAGTTGGATCGGTACCATTGAAGTGAGGAAAATCAAGCTTCGGACCACGGAAATTGCTGGAAGAAGAGAACCCATTGTCTGATGAAGACCCAGATTGCCGTTTGTTGTTCATAGCTGAATGTTCAAGATGGAGGCCGATAAATTTTGCATCAAGATCCTGGAGTTTGGCTTCGATGGATGCAAGTGCATCCATGGTTTTTGCTTCTGCATGGGTGACAACCATGACCAGGAGTTTTTTTGTTTGTTTTTGTTTTTATTTTTTATTTTTTATTTTTTATTTTTTTTTTGGTTGACTGGGTAGGAAAACAAAAACAGAAACTACTTCAGTAAAGGAAAATCTGGACTTGGGAAAAAATCTGAAGGGTAATTGGGGTTTGACTAGGTTTTGGACACTGTTGGATAGACAGGGAAGCAAAAATGAGGATTTCAGAAGTGGGGTGAAAGAATGGGAAAATTTGGTAGAGGGGCACAAAGAAGCAGAATTCAGAAAGGAACTCTGTGGTAAAATTTGAAGGTGATTGGGTGAAATCTGAGGAAGTTATGGCAAACCCTAAAAATAGACAAATGTGGAATTTCAGGATTTGGGAAGGGGAATTGGGGATAGGGTCCTCAGGAATGAAATATGCAGAATGGGATGATAGGGGTTCCCCGAAAATTTCAAGGAAAACAGAGTGAAAACAAGGGAGATATGGAGAAAAAACTCTTTTTTTTTTATAGAATGGAGTGGCTACGGCTCGGAAGGGATCTAAAACAACGCTGAATGGATTGAAAATGGCTGGATCTGGAACGGCTTGCAAAATGGATTTGAACGACTGGATCTAAAACGGTGCAGCAACGATCGACAACAGTTCAGCTGAAAATAGATATGGACCCCGGGTATGTGCGGCTTCCTAACAGTTCAAGGGTTTCACTCGGCCACCAATGCTGTCCGACGGCTTGCGTATTGGGGCAGTACCCCTCACTCCACGGCTCAGGGAAAACTGATAACTGCTTTGCCACAAACGACAGCTCTTGGTTTACCTCACGGGTGGGAACTAGTCAATCAGGTAGGGGTCATTGCCCTTTTCGCTGGCAGGTCCTCTCAATGGGCCAGCTACTTCGGGATTCCCGTGGTACTCCTCACAATAAGTTTTAGGGATTATTCCCAAGTACTTACCATAGTTAAACGGATAGGGATTATTCCCAAATCCGAACCTGCAACAAATGCGAAAAATGTTTTGGCAGAAATTTCACCCAGCGAGCCCAAGAAAGTGCTCTGATACCAGATGTGATGCACCTACAACAATTAATTAATAAAAATATGTGAAATAGCAGAAATGACAGAACTCATAATCACTTTTATATTGATCACAGGCCACTTCGAGGGGGAAACCTCCTATGAGCAAGCTCAATACAAATAAATTCACAGTCCTTCATAGGTCTCAACACACACTTATATACTAAGTCTAGGCACCAATACTATGGGTCAAAACCATGGGCCACTACAAACTATGGATCAACAATACTACGGGAGACTTATAAAGCATATGCGCCAACAACAATAACATAAACTATTGATCAACAAATACTACGGGACGACTTACAAAGCATATGCGTCCAACAACAATATACTAACAAAGTAAAGACATGGGTTCCTAACATTCCCTCCCCCTTAAAAAAAGCTTTGTCCTCAAAGCTTTAGATGTGGAAATTGTGGTTGAATTTGAAGGAGTGGTTTCCATGTAGCATCCTCTGGTTGCATGCCGTGCCACTGAATTAAGACCTCTGTGATAGAGCGAGAGCAAAGCTGATGAGTGCGCTGATTGAGGATGGCCTCTGGCTCCAAAAGGATGGATCTTTCATTATTCAGTTCAGGTAAAATCATTTGTCCACTGATGTTGGTTCCAAGAACTTTCTTCAGACAAGAGACATGAAAGACTGGATGAATGCGGGAAGAAGGAGGAAGTTCCAATTTATAAGCAAGAGACCCAATCTTCTGAAGAATCCGATATGGCCCATAGAACTTTGGAGCAAGCTTATGACGCCCTTTGAGTTTCATGGAAGACTGCTTGTACGGCTGGAGACAAAGAAAAACCATATCGCCGACTTGAAAAGTGCGCTCAGAAAAACCATAGCTCCACATCTTCTTAGGCCTTTCCAACTTCTACCATAGGTTCGTATTGGGGTTCTCTCATATCGCTTGGACCTTAAGCTAAGTGGCTAAGGGTAGAGCTAAAGCCAAATTTACCTAGTCGGGGTCACAACTGAAAGCATTCGAGGATTTGAAACATCGCCTCTGCTGAGTGCTAGTCCTCGCTCTACCAGACCTGCAACAACCATTTGATATTGAGATAGATGCCTCAAATTATAGTATCGGTGCAATCCTCACTCAACACAAACATCAGTGGCCTATCACAGTGACACATTATCTGATATTGTTCACAGATATCCCACCTATGAAAAAGAGATGTACTCCATTGTGTAGGTATGCTGACAGTGGAAGCATTACTTTCTCAGAAAGGAAACGATCATCCACACTGATCACAGGCCCCTCCAATTCATGCAAACATAGGGAAAGTTACAGAATGACTGCCATAAATAATTGTCCATGTACCTACAACAATTTCATTTGAACATTAAGTACAAGAAGGGTGGCATGAACTATGTTGCAGACTGCCTTAGCCGACCCCTGTTCATGGCACTAATCGTGGTCCTCAACTCCTATGGGAACGAGACCTCCGTGTAGCCCCAATTATTCAGTAGTGACCTTGACTTTGCTGCTACATATTAGACACTAGGCACAAGTAAACAAGTTCCAGACTTTCACCTTCATGATGCACTTTTGTGCTATATGGGGCATCTTTGTGTTCTATAAAGCGAGTGTGCAAAGCTAATTTGGGAGGCACACTACAATTGGGTGGCCAGACACTTCAACATGGAGAAGACAGTAGCAGTGCTTCAGAATTATTTATACTAGCCAAAACTTTGGCAGGACATTGGCAGGTATATCCAATCGTGCACTGCTCGTGCCATCACTAAACCTACCATCAAGAATCAAGGGATGTACACTCCTCTCCCCACCCCAGACAAGCCTTGGAATTTAGTCTCAATGGATTACATGTCAGGTTCTGCCTCCACCAAGCATGGTCATGACTATGTTTTCGTGGTTGTCGATCGGTTCTCTAATATGGCCATCCTAGCACCATGTACGAAGAGTATCATAGCTGAAGCCACTACTAAGATCTTATTTGATCATTTTTGGGTTCATTTCGGGCTTCCACAAACCATTGTTTCATATCAGGACAACAGGTTCCTCAACACCTCACTATTCCTCCTAATGGTATCTCATGGGAACCAAGCTGACCAAATCAATTGCCTCCCACCCCCAAATGGATAGGCAGGCAGAAGTGGCCAACAAGATGATTGTGCATATCATGTGCATGTACAAATCCAAACATACATGCCCATAGGATGAGATCCTTCCATATGTTTTGTTGGGTGTGGAGCCAGATCTTCCAGTCTCATAGATGATATTGTCTTAGCTGTGTACCCCAGCTTTATATGATATGCAAAAGGACTGTACACTCGTTCCCCAACAGTTTACGGGCCCATGGTTTTGGGTAACCCGTGGTATTTTCCCATTGTATTTCCCCTTTATAAGAAAGACATTGTAATATGGCTAGGGTTGATGTATTAGGTATTATGCATTGTAAAGATCTCTGAGATCGTAAAGAGAGACTGTGAAACAGTGAAGAGGAAGTGCAGCGAATGTGTTGTAGGTTGTATCCCTTCATTTGCTAGATGGTATAATAATAAGGACTGACAATTTCAATGTGGATGTAGCCCATCTTGGGTGAACCACAATATATTCGTGTCTCTCTTGTAATATGTGTGTGTGTTTATATTTGCATCTTGTTTATTGTTATTTCTCTGCGATCCTGTTTTTCTAACAATTTGTATCAGAGCCAAAGGTCTATTTGGAAGATAAACCCACAGGAAACTATGGTTTCTAGTTCGAGTGGGAGCAATGGCGGAAGAAGGAAAGTTTAAGTTCGAGAAATTTAATGGTCAAAACTACCAGTTATGGAAGATGCAAATGGAGGACTATCTGTACTAGAAGGGTCTATTCCTACCATTGGGAGGAAGAGCAAAGCAGCCAACGACTATGAATGACGAAGAATGGGAGGTTCTTGACAGAAAGGCACTGGGAACAATATGGTTGTCCCAGGCTTTGTCGGTGGCTTTCAATATCTCAAAAGAAAATACAATGAAGGGTTTGATGCACGCATTATGTAAGCTGTATGAAAAACCCTTGGCCTCCAACAAGGTATTTCTAATGAAGTGTTTATTTAATATGAAGATGTCTGAAGGTGGATCTATTGCTGATCATTTAAATGAATTTAATACAGTTACAAATCAACTAAGTTCTGTAAGTGTGAACTTTGATGATGAGGTTAGGGCTCTTCTAATCTTGTGTTCATTGCCAGAAAGATGGAATGGCTTGGTCATGGCTGTAAATAACTCTATCTCTGGTTCAAACACCTTGATATTTGATGATGTTGTTAGTGTTATTCTTAGCGAGGAAATGCAAAGGAAAAGCACACGTGAGACATTAGGTAATGCGTTGACCATGGAGAGCAAGGGAAGAAAAAGGGAGAAAGGAAAGAGCCAAGGTAATCGTGGCAAGTCTAAAATGGGCAGATCCAAGTCCAGACTGGGAAAGATAGAGTGCTAGAACTGTGAAAAGAAAGGACATCTAAAGAAAGACTGCAGATCTCTAAAGAAGAAAGGAGATGGACAACATGAAACTACCCAGGAAGCAAATGTAGTAGGTGATGTGTTACAAGATGCTTTGATTCTTGCATTAGATAATACTAGTGATTATTGGGTAGTAGATTCAGGGGCTTCATGTCATGCTACACCCCATAGAAAATATTTTCATGATTATGTTCCAGGTGATTTTGGACATGTTTTATTGGGTGATGATGGGTCATGTAAAATTGTTGGAATGGGTAAGGTATGGATAAAATTTAAGAATGGAACTGATTGGCTGCTGAAAGATGTAAGGCATATTCCTTCTATGAAAAGAAATCTGATCTCAACAGGGCAGTTGGGAGATGGAGACTGTCTATCTATGTTTGGAGAAATGTGGTGGAATATCACTAAAGGATCAATGGTGATAAAAAAAAGAGACACGGTAGGTACGTTGTATTTATGTCCTGATAATACTGACCATTCTATCTCTTTAGCTTCCACAGGAACATATATAGCATTGTGGCATCATAGGCTTGGCCACATGAGTGAGAAGGGGATGCAGATTCTCCACTCAAGGAAGTTGCTACCAGATTTGAAGTAGGTAAGTTTGAAATTCTGTGAGAACTGTGTTTATGGAAAACAAAAGAGAGTCAGATTTCTCAGGGTTGGAAAACATAAGAAGAATGAAAAGCTAGAGCTTGTGCATACATATGTATGGGGATTGACTCAGGTACAATCTCTTGGTGTCTCTCATTATTATGTTACATTTATTGATGATGCAACTAGAAAAACTTGGGTTTATTGCATTAGACATAAATCTGATGTGTTTGTTACTTTTAAGAAGTGGAAAGCTTTGGTTGAGAATAAGACAAGAAAAAGGTAGAAGTGTCTCAGATTTGATAATGGAGGTGAGTACTGCGGCAAGGAGTTTGATAGTTACTATTCATACCATGGGATTCGTAGAGAGAAGACAGTCCTAGGAACACCACAACAAATTGGTGTGTCAGAAAGGATGAATAGAACGATCATGGAGCGTGCAAGGTGTATGAGATTGCATGCAGGGTTGCCCTTACAGTTTTGGGTAGATGTTGTAAATACTATTGTTTATTTAATAAACAGAGGGCCTTCAAGTGCTTTGGATGGTGGTATTGCAGAGGAGGCATGGAAAAGTAAAAGGTAAGCTACTCATTTATGAGAACGTTTGGTTGTGAAGCATTTTCCCATATTGATAAAGAAAATATAACAAAGCTTGAAGCTAAATCCAAGAAATGTACCTTTATTGGATATGGGGTTGATGATTTTGGTTATCGCTTATGAGATTATGAAAATAAAAAAATCATTAGGAGTAGAGATGTGATATTCAATGAAAAGGTCATGTATAAAGATCAATTGTAGGGAAAGAAACAAGAAAAGGAAAACAAAAAGTACACAGTACTTGATGAAATTGAAGAAAATGAAGTTCCAAAGGTGCATAAAAATCAAGAACAACAGCAAGTACCTGAAACTCCTACAAGTGTAAGAAGATCTACCAGGTTAAGTAGAATCCCTAAACGATACTCTCCTTCAATGTATTATTTATTGATGACTGATGCTGGTGAACCAGAATGTTATGAAGAAGCAATGCAGGTGGAAACTAGAAAGAAGTGGGAGCAAGGCATGAATGAGGAGATGGACTCATTGGTAGGAAACCAGACTTGGGATTTGGTTCAGTTGCCTGCTGGCAAAAGAGCATTGCAGAACAAATGTATTTATAGGTTGAAGGAAGAAGGAGGTAAGAAGTGGTACAAGGTCAAACTTGTTGTAAAGGGGTTTGCACAGAAGAGAGGTATAGATTTTGATGAAATATTTTCTCCTGTTGTTAAGATGACTTTAATTAGGACTATCTTAAGCCTAGTGGTGGTAGAAGATTTGCATATTGAATAGTTATATGTAAAAACAACCTTTCTCCATGGGGATTTGGAGGAAGAGATATATATGCAGCAGCCACAAGGGTATGAGGTCAAAGGGAAAGAAAATTTGGTATGCAGGTTGAAGAAGAGCTTGTATGGCTTGAAGCAAGCTCTAAGGAAGTGGTATTTAAAATTTGACAGGTTTATGACAAAACAAGGTCATAGTAGATGTCATTCTAACCACTGTGTTTATTTCAAGAGGCTAGATAAAGGAAGTTATATTATCTTGTTATTGTATGTGGATGACATGTTTGTTGCAGGGTCTAACATGCAGGAAATAAATGTGCTCAAAAGGAAGTTAGCAAATTCATTTGTGATGAAGGATTTGGGTGCTGCAAAGCAAATCCTTGGTATGAGAATAACAAGAGACAGGAAAAATTTCAATTGACATTGTCTTAGGGTGAGTACATACAAAAGGTGTTGGATAGGTTCAGAATGTAGAATGCAAAACCAGTTAGTACACCTTTGGCCAGCCATTTCAATCTAAGTAAGGAAATGTGTCCCAAGACACATGAAGAGACAGATTATATGTCCAAGATTCCTTATTCATCAGCAGTTGGCAGCTTGATGTATGACATGGTGTGCACAAGACCAGATATTGCACATGTAGTGGGAGTTGTGAGTAGATATATGAACGACACAGGTAAAGAAAATTGGAAGGCATTACAATGGATTCTCAGGTATTTGAGAGGTACTTTCACTCAGGCATTATGTTTTAGAGGTTCATACACTGTTCTACAAGGATATGTTGATGAAGATATGGCAGGTGATAAGGATAACAGGAGGAGCACCACAAGGTATGTGTTTACTGTCGGTGGAACAACAGTAAGTTGGATTTCGAAACTACAAAAGGTTGTTGCACTTTCAACAATAGAAGAAGAGTATGTTGTTGTTACAGAGGCTAGTAAAGAGATGATTTGGTGGCAGAGGTTTATAGAGGAATTGGGTAAGAAGTAGAAGGATAGCAGGTTGTATAGTGACAACCAGAGTGCCATTCATCTTGCAAAGAACTCAACATTCCATTCTAGGAATAAACATATACAACTCAAGTACCATTTCATACGCTATGTTCTGGAAGATGAATTGTTGAAGCTGGAAAAGATACATATTAACCAGAATCCTGCAGACATGTTCACAAAGGTAGTGACCAGAGAGAAACTGAGTTCTTGCTCAGTTTCAGTTGGCCTTCTAGCTTGAAGGTGAAGATGAGAAATTTGCCAAGTCCAAGATCCAGCAAGTACAACAACGGTGGAGTTGTTGTGATCAGTGTCCAAGTGGGAGATTGTTGGTTGTGGAGCCAGATCTTCCAGTCTCATAGATGATATTGTCTCAGCTGTGTACCCCAGCTTTATATGATATGCAAAAGGACTGTACACTCATTACCCAACCTTGGGGTTCGGGGGCGAAGCCCCCGAGAAATTTTTTTGGGATGTTTGTTTTCACCAACAGTTTACGGGCCCATGGTTTTGGGTAACCCATGGTATTTTCCCATTGTATTTCCCCTTTATAAGAAATATATTGTAATAAATCTAGGGTTGATGTATTAGGTATTATGCATTGTAAAGATCTCTGAGATCGTGAAGAGAGACTGTGAGACAGTGAAGAGGAAGTGCAATGTATGTGATGTAGGTTGTGTCCCTTCATTTGCTGGATGGTATAATAATAAGGACTGGCAATTTTAGTGTGGGTGTAGCCCATCTTGGGTGAACCACGATATATTGGTGTCTCTCTTGTAATATGTGTGTGTGTTTATATTTGCATCTTGTTTATTTTTATTGCTTTGCGATCCTTTTTTTCTAACATGTTTAGCATAATTACAACAAAGCCCTCCATAGCTCTATTGGCCAAAACCCCTTTCAAGTGTGCTTGGGGTTCTAGCGATTAGCCCCCATTGATGTAGTTATACCCATTGCATCTACACAGGATGAGTCCTCCCATGCTTAGGCCAAGGAAAATAAAGAAACCAAATTCATTGAACAGATCCAACACATCCAACAATACGTTCATGATATCATGCAAAAATCCAATGCTAAGTACAAACAACAACATGACCAACATCAAGTTCCACAAATGTTTCAAGTTGGGGATAAGGTCTGGTTGCATTTGCAGAAGTATCACCTCACAGGTCCCCAAAACAAGCTCAGGCTACTCCAATATGATCCTTACACCATCACGAAGGTCATGGGTGAGAATGATTTTGAATTAAATATTCTACTTTCCTTATCTTGCACCCAATATTTAATGTAAAATTGCTTCGTTCTCCAAATAATCCAAATCAATCTTGTAAGGATGATCCTAAGAATGGTTGTAATAACTTGTGGTTAAGGAAGGACCTAAAAAATATCTATTGCTCTCTTTCTTGGTTGATGTTGGTAAGATCTCTCCATTTTCTTGTTTGACATTGCTTTTTCACCTTGGGCAAGGCATCTTGTCAACTTTGTTTGAGGAGACCTTCATCTTGAAGGAGCTCTCTACTGTGGACCTTGGAGTTCATCTTTTGCCGTAATTAGGGTTTTTGGATTCTTTGACCTAGTATCAAGTTACTAGTCTCTTTCTCTAGTTGGTAAATCTTGAATGGCCAAATTGAGTAGGGGATGTTGACCTCGATCTCTAATTGCCCTGGGGTTGAAAATATTAAGGTCATAACCCCTTCTCTTTTACTCCTTTTTATCAAGTTTCTCTTGTACATTTATTACAAAAATATAAAAGAAATATATAATATTGGGAAAACCCTAAAAATTAGAAAAAAATATATCTCAAAAAATACTTGCAATTTGGAAATTTTGTATGGATAGAAAAATGTGCCCTAGTTGAATTAATGGTAGATCTCTGAGGGAATTTTCATCATGTGGTTGGATTGTGTTGTTTTGGGTGACCTGTGCATGCCAGGGTTTGGTTTTTGTAGATCTGTTATTGTAGGTGTTGCAGGTACATTTATCATTTTAGGCGAGTTTGAAGGGCCAAAAAGTGAGTTTTTGGGCCTATATTGACCCCTGGGGGGTTGGAAGTTCATTGGGAAATGTGTTGAGAGGGACCACACTCTATTTGAGGGGTGTTACAAATCTCATATGAGATGTAATATCCTATTTTCAGAATTTTTTGAGGCCTTTTCTTCCCCCTATTGCTAATCCCCCTTACCCTACTACTCATGGTACACTTAATAAGGCAATGTTTCTATTGTTTCGATCGATTTTTATCAAGTTTTATGAGATTTGTACGTTGTTGCAATCCTATAATAGTAGTATAAATTTGATATATTTCTTGGGATATGTGATAAATCTTTTTATCTCCTCCCTCTCTTTTAGTGATTATTATTCTTCAATGTTTTGACTCCATAAGGCACTGATCTATGTTGAGAGGTTTCTTGGGAAACGTGTTTGTATTATCTAGGGAATTGCCATTTTCTAGGGACTCCCCCTTGGTCTCAAGAGTTGACCTAAATCGTTCAAGAATCTAGGATGAGTTACCATTGTGCACTAGCTTATCACATTCTTGCCACTCTTTGCACCGTTATCCGTAACTTTATCATGGGTGTTATTTTGAGCAATAACACCATGCAATGACTATCAATATGGATTATTACATTGGATTCATTTATGGCGTGAGTGATTGGTCAAATAACCTAGAATCGACCGCTTGGGCCATATACACCCCAACACATGCCCTATACCACACATGGATCATGCCTTGAGTAAGCTACTAATAACCAAGTGGAATATGATGTAGTCATTGAATTATTGGATGATGTCATCCACATTGGCATACGACATCTACACGTCCATCTAGATTCCCAACTCCTCATTACATAGTTTAACAATGTTTTTTGTGTACAAATTCCATGCCCTTTCACAAGTTCCTGCAAGTGCGCCTCCTAAATCCCTGCAAGTGTACCTCCTAACTCGATAGTTTGAAACCATCACGTTCATCCATATCCCTAGGATTCCTAATGAATTCATGGATCGCATTGCTAATGAGGTCCTAGATTGGCACTTATTACATTGACAGTCTATCTGATCAATCAAAACAAAATAAACATATGTGTTTTCACCATACAAGTTATGTCATTTATACGTCAACATATAATCACATATATACATCATTACATCCATCATCACACATACAAGAACATACATCATAATGTATACATCAAACCAATATATAGAAAGCCAAGAATGCCACAAAATGGTGTGTGAGTGTGTGTGTGTGTACATCATGGGCCTCATAGGCCATACATACAAAAAATGTGTTGTATGTGGGTACATAAAAAATTGCCTCCCATAGGATATGTCAAAACATATACAAAACAAGGATCCTTGGCCCATGGAGTGGACTCAATTCGAGAAACCCACAATTACTGAAATAACCCACAAAATATTGAATAATTGGTATATTAAGATGATGATTCTACAAACTATGTTTGGCCATTCTATAGGCCTTTTAACACCTCTTCGTTGAAGGGACATGTCGTTTAAGTAAATAATAATAATAATAATAATATTTTTAATGTATTTATTTATTATTTTATATTCGTAACATTGCCTCCCACTTAAGGGAAGCTTTTTTCTCAAAGTAGAATTTGTTGATGTTGCCTTTTTCTCTGGATTTGTGTTGAACATTGATTTGATCTATGTGATATGGACTGATTCCTTTATCTTGACGTGAGACTAGCCCCCTTTCGTGTTGTGATTCCATCTATTGATAGTCATTGCATATTGATTTTGAGCAGTAACACAAACAGTAAGTAACAGACTAACATGCTGCTGATAGACATGTAGAAGAAGTAAGGAAATGCCATACGGTGTCATTGCAAATACAAAACTTAAACCTAAAACCCAAATGTTATGCCTTGCCACTAAAGGAAGTAGATATGATATTAGGCACCGACTGGTTAATGTCATTAGGAACTTACTCTACCAACCTACAAAATTAATACATGGAATTTAAATGGAAGGGAAGTAAGTACTGACTGTGTTACCGCTCAAAATATTGTTGAAGTAAGTATTGGTGGAGGAAGTGCATGGAAGGAATGGGAGGAGGTGAAGGAGATAGGATTTGGGGAGGGATGTGAAAGAGGGATGAGCAGGGAAATGGGAGTGGAGGAGTGCGCAGTGGAGGAGGAAGGCCCGGTAACGAGTAAGACGCGGTAAGCAGGAAGGCGCGATAAGGAGGAAGAATTGGAGAGGGGATACGGGGTGAATAAGTGTGGGAGTGTTATGACTTGGGAGGGTGCGCAAGTGGGTGAATTGAAGTGTGGGAGAGGAAAGTGTGCATGTAGACTGTAGAGGAGAAGAGGAGTAAGGAGGTGGAGCCGAACGCAGCTATGATACCACTTGGAGTGGGATCAATTCGAGAAACACACAATTACTGAAATAACCCACAAAATATTGAATAATTGATACATTAAGATGATGATTGTGTAAACTATGCTTGGCCATTATATGGATTTTAACACCTCTTCATTGAAGGGGTATGTATTTTATGTAAATAATAATAATCACAATAATCATAATTATTATTATTATTAATGTATTTATTTATTATTTTATATTCGTAAAAACCCATACAAAAATGGAGACCATGAGCTCTGCTAACTCATGGGGCGCCACTTGGTAGTGGTGTAGGATGCCCCATGATAAACAAGGGGGGCACAAATTGTGAAGGCAATGCCACTAGCATTGGTATTGGTCTTGGCCCTGGTGTTGGTCTCGATCCTGTTGGCGGTGGTACTATCCCACCTTGTTCCCCTCTAGCCATATTCCCGACCATTGCAATTTGATGCATCAACTGACACCAAATTGATCCAAATGAAGCAAAAAGACATAAAATCTACTCCATGTACTCCTCACCAATGTTAACTAACTTCCACTCGTCAATGCCTCCAACCAAGATGGTCAATCATTGCTTAATATCTGCCAAATTGACATTCGTAATTGTTCCTGCTAAACCAACACCACTTTCCATTCCCAGTTCCCCTAATCCATCAGGTCCCTCATACCTTCATTGACATCGCCTTGATAAGTTCATGGACGAGGAGGCACATCGAATTCCATGGGCACCCAACTAGCTATACAGGTTCAACATCTACATCAAACATGACCAAGAGTCAACACTCGATATATATATACATAACTGTAAAGACATGCATGTGCATGTAAAAAATCTTATCAATTATTTTTGCATTATCTGTTAAAATATGTGTTGGAATTGATGTCAATATGCGAGCAAAATTTTAATTAATTAATTAATTAAAAATCATTAATAAATAGAGATTTAAATTAGAAGTTAATAAACAAAGATTTGGAAAGGCACGAATTGGAAAGACACAGAATGGAGAGGTGCGACCTTAAATATAAGAGGTATTTAAATGAAGTTTTTGAATTAGAAGAAAGTGTCTCTACAATGAAAATCATAGTAGCATAAAGAAAGGGAGATACCAGCAGCATAAAGAAAGGGAGAGATCAGCAGTTTGAAGCATTTCCAGAATTGATGAATCAAGTAAAAAATCAAGAAGTTATAAATATCAGGGAAGCTGGGTAGTGCTAGTGGCAGGTCGAAGCCTGACAAGGAGGTTGTAGCCTCCTTCTAGTAGCACCTGGAAAACAGGGGTGTTGTAGCATCCTTATCTGTTGGCACAGATAGAAAACTGGGATGTTGAAGCATCCTTTCTGTTGCAGTAGAAAAATAATTTTGTAGAAATAATTTTATTAATAAGTTTGATTTTGTGGTTTTCTCTTTGAGGTTTCCACGATAAAATTCTCTGTCCTTGCTTGTTTGATTCATAGTATACATTGTTTAAATACTAATTGTTTTAATTAAAGGAAAAAGAAGGCAATACTGATTCACCCCCCCTCTCAGTATTGCTGGATAAACCAACAATTGGTATTAGAGCAAGGTTCCTTCACTACAGTTTAATCAATGGAAGGAAGATCCTATTAAAACACTATGGATCAACTAGAAGGTTTAGCTGCTAATAGACCTCCATTATTCACAGGAGAAAATTATGCATACTGGAGTGTAAGAATGAGATGCAATCCAATGTCTCTTGGATGCAAAGTTTGGAATGTTGTTGAAAAGGGTTATAAAATACCAGCCAATCCACCAACAGATAAAGATGAACAAGATAAGTATGAAGCCAATGCAAAAGCATTGAATGCAATTTTGAATGGAATGTCAAATTATGTGTTTGTCAAAGTCATGCAATGTAAGACAACCAAAGATGCTTGGGACAAATTAAAAAATGCATATGAAGGAGCTACCAAAGTAAAAAAATCCAAACTCCATACATACAAAGGACAATTCGAAAATTTAAAAATGAAAGAAGAGGAAAACATTGCAGATTACCTTTTAAGAGTAGATGAAATTGTCAATGCAATCAGAGGCCTGGGAGGAGAAATACAGGAGAAAGTTGTTGAAAAGGTACTAAGAACACTACCAATGAGGTATGACTCCAAAGTGTCTACTGTAGAAGATTGAGATGATCTTGAATTTTTAACAGTGGATGATTTACATGGAATCTTCACTTCCTATGAGATGAGAACATAACATAATAAACCATCAACAAAAGAGGCAGCATTCAAAGCCACGAAAGAGTCAAAGAAATCTGAAACATTACCCAAAAACCACTCTGAGAACTCAGATGATGAAGAAGCTCTTTTCATCAGGAAATTTGAGAAAGGTACTGGTAAGTACGAAAGAAAGATACCTTTGAAATGCTTTAACTATGGAAGAATTGGGCACTTTACATCGAAATGTTCCTATCCCAAACAAGATGATAGTGATGATAGAGAAACCTCTAAGAAATTCAAGAAGAACACTGCAACAAACAAAAATAAGTTTAATGGGAAGAAGAAGATCTTTTACACTATGAAAGATAGTGAAGATGAAGAAGAAGAAGATGAGGAAACATAAATTCTATTCATGGGAATAGAAACTCAAGCTCCATATGATGAATCATATATGGAAGGAGAGGTGGAACTAAAGGACAAACTCATAAGTGCTTTTGAAGAATTGAGAAAAAGTAAAAGGAAGATTAAATGTTTAAGAACACAACTAGCTGATCATGAAGAGGAACAAAAGACAAGCAATGATGAGTCAATTCAAATCATTGTAGATCTGAAGATCCAGCTCCAAGAGGCTAAGAAGATTGAAGAGAACTTAGAATTGCAGCTCAAAGAAAGAATGAAAGAATCTGAAAGACTTGAAGCAGAAATTATTCAGCTTAAAAATAAACTTTATGAGAAATCTATTAAAACAAAATTTGAGAAGATCTCGAAGACTCTATATGACATCCTAAGTGCCCAAAGACCATCAAGTGACAAAATTGGGTTAGGATATAACAAAAAGAGTTATGTTGTTTCACTTATGAGTCCAACCAAAACAAGGGATAGTCATAAATCTAATCCTCACTCACATGAAATAAATATGGTGCCTAGAAGATCAATGACAAGCAGGTATCAACAGATATTTTTGGGTCACTGCTACTCATGTAATAATTTTGGACATAAAGCCCTGAATTGCAAAGCATATGGAATGGTTCATTTTCATAAGAAGAATACATCTAACAATTATCCAAAAGAAAGAAAAGGAACCATAACTCCTTTGCACCTCTACAAAGCTATGATATAGAATGTTAACAATGCAATAACCATGGACATATAGCTAGAGAATGCAAATTAATGACTCCTATAGAAAGGAATACTGCAAACAGGTTTCAAGACAAAGAGCAGAGAAAGGTCTAGAAGAAAAAAGAAATAGTAGAGAGGACATAATCCATGATACCTCTATGTGCAACAGAAAAGAAAAATATATGGCATGTTGATAGTGGTTGTTCAAAACACATGACAAGAGATCCACACAAGTTCATAATCCTAAAAAGAGATCAAAAGGGAAAAGATACTTTTGGAGACAATATGTCCTCTAAGATAATTGGAAAAGGTACAATTTCTATCAGAAATAAAATCAGAGCTAAAAATGTGTTGCTAGTAGAAGACTTAAAGCCTAATCTTCTCAGTGTGAGTCAAACATGTGATCAAGGCCACATCTGCATATTTGATTCCGAGAAATGTGAAATCAGGAAAAAAACTTAGGAAAACTTATTGGGACTGCTGTAAGGAATTCAAGTAATGTATACATCCTAGAAAATGAAGAGCAATGCCACATGAGTCTGATTCATGAAAGCTGGCCATGGAAAAGAAGGATGGGACACTTGAATTTTGAAAATCTTCTAAAGGTGAGTAAGAAGGAAGTTGTAAGAGGCTTGCCAAAGATTGTGAAGCCTCAAAATTCAGTTTGTAAACATTGTCAACATGGGAAACAAACTAAATCCAGTTTCATAATCAAGGAATATACATCCTCACAGTCATTGAAAATAGTTCACATTGATCTTTGTGGACCAACAAGAACTAAAATCTTGCAAGGAGAATCATTTTTCATGTTGTCCGTTGATGATTATACAAGGATGACTTGGGTGACATTCCTCAAAGAAAAATCAGAAGCTTTTGAGAAGTTTAAAATTTTTAAAGCAATCGTTGAGAATGAGACAAATATGAAAATCAAATGTTTAAGGTCAAATAATGGAGGAGATTTTACCTCAAACGAATTCAATGATTTTTGTGAAACCCATGGAATTAAAAGACAATTTTTAGCTCCAAGGACTCCTTAGAAAAATGGCGTCGTGGAAAGAAAAAATAGGACAGTTCAAGAAGCAGCCAGAATTATGCTTAATGAAGCAAAAATTTTAGATGCATATTGGAGAGATGCAGTATATACAGCTGTCTATGTACTTAATAGAGGATAACTCAGAGTAAATCATGACAAGAATCCTTATGGGATATTGTATTGAAGACCTGCCTCTATCAAATATTTCAGAGTGTTTGGTAGTAAGTGATACATAAAGAGGAATGAGGATGATCTTAGTAAGTTTGACTCCAGAACCGATAAAGGAATATTTCTAGGATATTCATCCACCAAGAAAGCATATAGATGTTACAATCAAAGACTACACAAGATCATAAAGAGTGCAGATGTAAGAATAGATGACATGAATCCAAGAAGTATTAGAACTCAAGATGATGAGATAACAAATAATGATAAGGACGAAGAAGACTCACAAAGGAAAGAGGATTCACAAGATGAAGAAGAAATTGAGCCGGAAGAAAAGGAAGATGAGGTATCTCACGAAAATAACAAAGAAGATTCTCCAAGACTTGATACAATAGCACCATCAACACTATTTCAAAGAGATCATCCTGAAAGTCAAGTTATTGGTGACATAAGTACTGGAGTTCAAATAAGAATAAGGTTAATATATGATCAAGAACAAGCACTACATTCGCTAGTAGAGCCTAAAACATTTGTAGAAGCTGGCAAAAGTGATGATTGGATCAAAGCTATGAATGAGGAGCTGGACCAAATAGAGAAGAACTAAACCTGGGAAATTGTACCAAGACCTAAAGACAAGAATGTGATTGGGACCAAGTGGATTTTCAAGAACAAGTTAAATGAAGATGGTAAAGCAATAAGAAACAAGGCCAGACTAGTATGCAAGGGATATGCTCAAGTGGAAGGTATTGACTTTGAAGAAACATTTTCTCATATAGAAAGACTTGAACCAATCAGGATGTTCTTAGCTTTTGCATGTTACAAAAATTTCAAAGTATATCAAATGGATGTTAAATCTGCATTTATGAATGGAAATATTGAAGAAGAAGTCTATATTGAACAACCTGAAAGTTTTCTCTTATCAGAAAACAAAGATTATGTTTTCAAATTAAAAAGGGCACTCTATGGTCTCAAACAAGCTCCAAGAGTATGGTTTTCAAGACTTGACAACTACTTGAAACAACAAGGATACAGAAGAGGGTCCACTGATAGTAATCTCTACATAAAATTTTAAAATGAGAATATGATCATTGTTGTTGTCAATGTAGATGATATCATATTTGAAAGTGATCTACAAGTCCTAAGTGTAAACTTTGCTTCAGATATGAAGAAAGAATTTGAAATGTCTCTGTTGGGAGAACTAACATCCTTCTTAGGATTACAAGTCACTCAATCAGACAAAGGGATTGTCATTTCTCAAACCAAGTATATTAAAGAGATGCTAAGAAAATTTAAGATGGAAGATTCCAAGCCTGTTAGTACCCCCATGATCATTGGTTGTAAGTTAAGAAAGGATGATGAATCTTTGGAAGTGGATCATGTTATGTATAGATCTATGATAGGTAGTCTGCTATATGTGACAGCTACAAGACCAGATGTGATGCAAGCTGCAGGATTGGTTGCTAGATTCCAATCAACCCCCAAAGAAACACATGTAACAACAGTAAAAAGAATTCTCAAATATTTGAAAGGTACTATGGAGTATGGTTTATGGTACCCAAAAGGTCAAGACTTCACTTTAAAAGCCTTCACTGATGCATATTGGGCAGGAAGTGTTGATGACCAAAAGAGTACCAGTGGAGCAACATTCTACTTGGGATAGTGTTTGGTATCATGGCTAAGCAAGAAACAACCCTCCATTGCACTATCTACAGAAAAAGCTGAATATATTGTTGTTGCATTATGTTGTACTCAAGTCATTTGTATGAAGAAGACATTGGAAGACATACTTGTGAAGTATGAGCATCCCATAGTGATAAATTGTGACAATACCAGTGCCATAAACATATCAAAAAATCCTGTCATGCACTCTAAGACTAAGCACATTCCAATAAAATATCACTTTCTAAGAGATCAAGTGTCACAAAAGGTTTTCAAAATGGAATATATTGATACAAAGAAACAAATAGCTGATATCTTCACTAAGCCATTACCCAAAGAATCCTTTGAATATCTTAGACAAAAATTGGGAGTAATCTCCTTACAGTAGATAAAAAGAAGAAAATACCTTGTCAGGGGGAGACATTTTGACAGGGGGAGCTGTCAAAAGGGGGCCCTTGTCATTGTTGTCAAAGGGGGAGACTAGCTTTGGTGTTTCCATCAATGCCAAAGGGGGAGAATGTTAAAATATGTGTTGGCATTGATGTCAATATGCCCACAAAGTTTTAATTAATTAATTAATTAAAAATCAATAATAAACCGAGATTTAAATTAGAAGTTAATAAACAAAGATTTGGAAAGGCACGAATTAGAAAGACACAGAATGGATAGGTGCGACCTAAAATATAAGAGGTATTTAAATGAAGTTTTTGAATTAGAAGAAAGTGTCTCTACAATGCAGATTGTAGCAGCATAAAGAAAGGGCGAGACCAACAACATAAAGAAAGTGAGAGATCAACAGGATGAAGCATTTCCAGAATTGATGAATCAAGTAGAAAATCAAGAAGTTATAAATATCAGGGAAGTTGGGTGGTGCTAGTGACAGGTCAAATCCTGTCAAGGAGCTTTTAGTTGTCATGTACTCACCTATCTATCCAATTCGTGGAAGGGAACATGATGGCAAATCCTGGGGATTTTACATAAACTCAGCCCATACATTAGATTTTAAAGCAAAGAAATACATGTGTGCAGATGTAAGTCAATTAAACATGCACAACGGAATGAAAACCTCATCCACACATATTACATGATGCCATTCAATTTAACACAACCAACAAATTATTACATTTGCAGAAGTAATTACATAAGAAAATACTCATATTGATGTAATGCTATCCCAAAAACTAGCTATGTCACTGCAACATTCCTCCCAACCGTAGGTCTCTGCCCAGCCTGTATTATTTCAACACTAAGAGACCACCCTCGAGTTGGGCATGATATCTACAAGGAACTTGGGACTCTCAACCCTGCACGGCCAAAGCAATGGATACCCATCTCAACCCCAACATTCTTTTACACACAGTAGCTCAAAACTGGAATGGATACACAATTCAACCATGGATTCACAGAATAGGGTCTATGGGTTTTCCCCAAAACGTGGGCACACCAAAAATGGATTTTGGGAAGAGGGAATCAACCCCAGGGAAGAAAACCGATTTCTCCCACAGATGTATGGGCATTCAGTGGTCCAAAATGGCCTCAATTAAACCCCAAATCATTTCCCCTCTATTCCCCACTGTTAGCCACAACAAAAATGCCCTTCCCAGCTAGGAAAACGAAGGTAAGCACAAGAAATTCATGAAGGAAAATGCCCAGGAAGCTCTAAACTCGTGAGAGAGAAAACTGATGGTTGAATAATGGCTTGGGGGCAATTTCGTGGCCCTTTACTTTCCCAAGAAGCCAAACACAAATCTCTAGGAAGGGTGGCTTGCCCATACTCGAATTTGGACAGCCATACCTCTCCATTCCCCAAGGCATTAACTACCTCAACCAATTCTTGGGAGATATGAATGATTGGGCACAAAAGTCAACATGGGTAGTTGAGGGTTCATGGGTTCTCTCATTGACACTTGGATTGAATTGATTGGCTCAAGGGTTTGAATATCCTCCTCCCAATTCCTTGTAATATCATGCCCCCATCTCTTGTTGCATTGCATAGCTAGTTGTGGGCATTTATATTAAAATGCATATTTACAATTCCCATGGTTCTCTAGCACATGGGTAGCATAATTTCAAATACTTGCCTCTTAAAGGTCGAACGTTCACTAGTGGGGCCTTGGCCTTGAGCTCCACGCTAGGAATCATACATAATATGCATACATTATTTACAATATAGCTCAAAATATTATAAGGGTCAAAATGGGGGATGTGAAATTAGCCTCCTTCTAGTAGCAGCTAGAAAATAGGGGTGTTGCAACATCCTTATCTGTTGTTGCATATAGAAAACTGGGATGTTGAAGCATCCTTTCTGTTGCAGCAGAAAAATAATTTCCTAGAAATAATTTTATTAATAAGTTTGATTTTGTGGTTTTCTCTTTGAGGTTTCCACGATAAAATTCTCTGTCCTTGCTTGTTTGATTCATAGTATACATTGTTTAAATACTAATTGTTTTAATTAAAGGAAAAAGAAGGAAATATTGATTCACCCCCCTCTCAATATTGCTGGATAAACCAACATTATCAACATTCCTGTCATGATCATTATTATGCTTGGGTATTTTGCATCATGTGTGTAGGATTATTTTCTAGAATCAGTTCCTCCACCACTCAAAATGGTGCACGGGCCCTGACTCATAGGTATATCATCTCAACCCTACACATAGGTAGTGTATCCCCTTTGCTTACATTACATCTATCTATTATTCTCGTTGATATCCATAAGGCCCTGTTTCCTGGTAATGACTCGCCATCAATGTCATTTCCAAGAAGGGCATGATCCCTCATGGGTGTGTGCATCATTACAACCCCACTCATACTTTGGCACCCATGATGTCGAACCACCAAGACCGAGGAATCTGATAACTCACAATGTTTTCCAAAATCAAACCACAGGTCATCACCTTGCATTCTTCCAAATACACCCACCAAATTCCTCGGTGCATGTTACAACTATGGTTCACAAATAACCTCTCATTTTCTTCATGAGCAATACACCTTTGACCACAACAATGTCATTATGCCATTCCCACAGGAATGTTCTGCATGTAATTTCATTGGACACCCCTCTTCTCATTTGTATAAAACCACCACATCATTCTTTTCACATGAAATGGTTCCCTGAACCACCCAAAACTATGGGAACCCCATACTCATTATTCTTTTTGTATTAACTAGTTCACCAACCCACTCAAAACCATGGTAACCCCATCACATGATTCATTTTTGGCAACACCCCTAGTCACCCTTGATCGATGTACTTGTATTCATACAACCCCAACACTTCTAGTCTTGTTATTTAGATACCCTACCCCATCAGTGGTACATCTATGATAACACCTTCATATGCAGTTTGTTCCCCTCTATTACGCCCTACATCATCTGATGAAAAATGATATCATTAGCCACTCATCCAGTTTACATCGATCGAGTGAATTCATGAGCCCACGCTTATCAACCAGTCTTGTGTCAACTTTGTCAATATCCCAGTCGATTACAAAATGATCTTGGTTCTTCTGATATGACCCTCGTCTTATCACTTACTTCAGTTCTCATCAACATCACATCACCTCATTATGAGAGATGTACTAGTTATGATTGTACCTTGGGGTCCCTTCTCATCAAAATAAAGGGTCACCTTGAATTGCGTATGGAGAATCATCAATGCTCCCTAACCCAGTGGTCTCCTCTATGCTTGACATCAACAAGTTCATCGCATCAGGAGGAGTCGTACGTTCTAATGGTAGTGGTGTTCACATTTATGATTAGATCATTCACTGTTTGGAATAGGGAATCCGTATGGTTAACGATCCGACTACCGTAGATGTCTTCCAAATAAAATTTATCGGTTGCGGCCCGACCCACCGTTTATATTTTATATTTTATTATGCGTATGCAAGTGCCCTAACTTTAATGATCAATGACCTATAATTGATAGGTAGAATCCTCACAAGTGATGTGCGGGTTCTTACCTCTCGTCTTATCACTTCTAGCTTATCAATAAATTAACATTATCCTAATTTAACTAATCTATCCTTGGAAGGAGCGAGTTTTGCAAAGAAGAGTAATATATTAGAATGCTCGTACAAATTCAACATATAACCATTGAAATAAAGCACTTACAATCACAATAGAAATAATACACAAAGATAGCTTTGATGAAATTGGATTCCATTTATTACTCTTTACTACATAAACATTTGCATAAACTACTAAAATCGTTCATACCATTAGAATAATCCAACAAAGTAAGAAATATCTCACGGCATAAAGATGAATGCAGGAAGAAATAATTCTGATCCTTGATTCATGACATTTCATGCAAACTCCATGTAAGCTTTTACCCAGCAAAACAGTTCCTTCTCATTAGCAGAAAAATAATTTTCATACAAAATGTTACTAGCTTATATTACACCATAAAAAAGCCCTCAATCCTTTCTCTTCTCTACTATTTATCTTTACAATAAAATTGTCTTTACATGACTAATCGTTTCATCTCCCCTTAAACTCTTGGATTGCTGAATTTTTTCCTTTTGCACTTGCTCAGCCAAAAATAGATAATTAAATACAAATTACATTATTCTATTGGAGGGTTTTATAAACTTGAAATATAACTATCCCAAAGATCAGTTTCATAAAATATTACATTACATTGTTGAGGCTCCAATAATTTCAAAGCAACCTCACGAGTAGACAACTCTTTCCCTACATTTATTAACCCTTTAGCTGTTTCTTTGTGACTTTCTTCCATAAAATATGCATTCACAATTGCTTGTCCTATATGTTGTTGAAGATCTTCTGTTTTAAGCACGTCCAGTCCCTTGATGTATTCCAGATCCTCACTCAAGTTGTTCTTCAACTCTGCTAAATGTTGATCTTTGGGTGGTAAATCGTACATGTCTTCAGCAATTTCGATGTGGCAATTTTCGTGCGCTTGGAAGATATTTTGATAGATTCCCTCACATTTTGAAATGGTCTTTGGTACTTCACTTTGTACCTTTCTAGCGGCCTTTCTACAACTTTCCAGAAGAGTTATATCTAGTTTCAATTCAGTGACTGTCTTATTTGGCAAGTGATCAGGGAAATCTTGATTTTTTCCTTTCCATCCAATCAACTTCTTCACCTTGTTAAATGTATCTATCAACTTCTGTTTTGCAAAGGCAGCGTTTGCATAAATTTATTTCATTATATCTACCATTTTTCTTAATTTATAAAATTCCTCTGTCACTAAATCTTGCAAGTGATAAATTTGTTCTTGCACCTTACTGGCATGTTCATAAAAAGGTGTCATATCTTGTTTTTGATTCTGAGCAATTTTGATCTGCTCCATCAAGGATTCCTTTTCTGTTCATCCATTCATTAACCTAGGATTGTAAATATCCTTTTTCAATCATCAGGGATTCCACCTGCTGATTTAATTTAGTTTCCTTTTCCTCCAACTCATTGATTCAAGAATGGACATCATCTCATTCTCCTTCCATAATTACTAGTTGCACATTTAAAGAATCTGTTTCATCCTCAAGTTCTTGATAATCCAGCAGTAGTTTTTCCTTCTCGGACTCCATAGTATCCCACTTTCTCTTCATTTCAATCCCTTTGCTCCGAGATTGCACCAAATTATCTTTTCGTTTCAACATTTTTATTTTACTATGTTCCAAATCATTCATCAACTTGTCCACATTATCTGCATTGGCTTGGGAAACCATAATATTCACTGAGGCAGTGAGTTTAGGGTATTTGTTGGTGCCTTCTACCAGGGTATTCTCTTGTATGGTTAAAATATCCGTCAGCATACCCAACTTTAACCTCTTTTCTGTTCTTCTTAGAACCGTCTTCCTCTTAGGATCAAAGATGATAGTGTCCAACTTTGCTACAAAATGTTGTTTAGAAGGGGTGAATGGTGTGATCCCAAGCTCAACAAATGGGAGATCCCCCCCTGTAAGTGGTACTTCCAAATCAGCAGGTGGATCTACGTCCATGTCTTGTAAATTTTGATATTCTCCTTGAATCTTCTTGTCTTCCACGAATTTCTTGATCCTTTCTTCTTCTTCCTTTTTCTTCTCTAACTCAGCTGCTTTCTCAGCTACTTCTTGTTCTTCATTTCTTTGATTTTATAGCTCGATTGCTTTCTATGCTGCCGTTTCCTCCTCTTTCTGCTTTCTTTCTTCCTCTTGTTTCCTTCTTTCTTCTTCGGCTGCTAAAGCCTCTTTTTTGGCTTTCTGTTGATCTGCTTCTTTTGCAGTTTCTTTCACTTGACTAGAACTTGTTCCTTCTTTCCTTCCAAACCTTTTATTCAAGTCTGCCATGTTGTTTGCTCTTCTTTTAGGAAGTGATCTATGTATTCAAAATTAATCTTGCACGAAGCGTAATGCTGAGCCGTCTTCTGCAACTTGTCATTCCTAATAAAAATATTTTCCCCAAAATGATATGCCTCTAAGTCTTTCATGAAAATATATGCTCCTTTTACCTTGGTAAATTTGTATGCTCCAATGGTGAAGGTAAGCGGGGGATAAGAATCTTTTTTATTTTCATTCAAAAAATGTCCAACCCCGTTAATGAAGACTTTCCTTACAACTTCTTTATGTACTACGTAATCCGTGACATATCTTGGCATCAGGGAAGGACTTTTAGTTCCCCCATACATCTAAGTATAGGTTCCTTCTGGGGTGAAGTAGTAATCTCCATATTCACTAATTGCCGCCAATGCATTGTCTGACAGGAAATTTGGTTCTTCAATAGATATCAACTTATACAAAGGAATTATGAACTCCTCACATAAAAGCTTGCATACTTGTGAGCCCACATAATCTGGTAGGCAATGTAGAGCGAGGTCTCATCCGGGACCCAATAACATCCCAACTTATGGAATGGGTTTCTTATCAAAATGCAATCAATCAAATAGGAAGACATGAAAAATTCTATTTTTTTTTCTGTGTCATGCCTCCTTGGGCTGCGGACACTGCTGCTACCATACTTTCCGAAATAATGTCCACCCAATTAAAAACAATACCTTGAGAAGCAACATGGTACATAATTGGAACCCGACTAAGCTTATATATATTTGAATTTTCTCTTCCAAATATCCTGCTCAACATCATTTCTATAATTCTAAAAGGGGTTTTTTAATTTTGCGAATCATGTTCCCCGCTTTCTCTTTTCCTTAGTTGTTTGCTTGGTATAAGCATCTTCTTGGCATACACTAAATGGTCTATGTTGACACCTTTTATCCAATCATCTGCCATCAATATTTTGGGGGCAGGTGAATTGTAGGCCGTGCTTATGTGAGCGGGTTGAAATGAAGCAAATCCTTTCCCATTTGCTCCTGCCATGATCTTAGATTTGAAATCTATGTGAGGTAATATCTATCATATCACCTTCGAACAAGGGAATAACTCTAGGTGAGTTGCAGCCTTATGAAGACTTGATTTCTTTATGTTTTGATAGACCATCATTTCTTCAATGGAAGCCTTGGGCACATTCTAGTCTTAGATAAGGTGATATGATTCCCCCCGTTTGTACTCGGGGACTATTCCAGTTATTTCTTTGGTATCTTCAAATAAGGTTTCCTGTACATTTACTGAATCATGTGATCAAAAAAATGTTAGTGTATAAGTAACATTGTTATTTTTTGTGAAGAACCTGCAATAATTAATTAATGAAAGCACAGGAGATAACAGAAATAACAGAACTCGGAATCACTTTTATATTGATTGCAGGCCAATTCGAGGGTGCAACCTCCTTTGAACAAGCTCAATACAAATAACTTCACGGTGCCTTCATAGGCCTCTGTTAGAAAAAAACAGGATCGTAGAGCAATAACAATAAACAGAAATGCAAATATAATCACACACACATTACAAGAGAGACACAGATATATCATGGTTCACACAACTTGGGCTACGTCCACACTGAAGTTGCCAGTCCTTATTATTATTCCATCCATCAAAATGAAGGGATACAACCTGCAGCACAACCGCTGCACTTCCTCTTCACTGTCTCACAGTCTCTCTTTTTGATCTCAGAGATCTTTACAATGCATAAAACCTAATACATCAACCCTAGCCGTTTTACAATGTCTTTCTCTTATAAGGGAAATATAATGGGAAAATACCACGGGTTACCCAAAACAATGGGCCCGAAAACAGCTAGCAAAAACAACCCCCAAAAATTTTCCTCGGGGGCTATGCCCCTAAACCCCCATTTTCTCGGGGGCGTTTCCCCCAAACCCCCTTTCTCAGTGGCGCTGCCCCCGAACCCCGATGGGGGCCCGTTGGCCCCCGCGCCCCCCAGCCGGGGGAGTGGAACCACTCCCCCGGACCCCCTACGGATCGTGCCGGGATCATAACCAAACTTGGCGTATAGACACGGCTGAATAATAATATCTCTGAATCTAGAGATCAGGCTCCATAACCAACAGCCTCAACACACACTTATATACTAAGTCTAGGCGCCAATACTATGGGTCAAAACCATGGGCCAATACAAACTATGGGTCAACAATACTATACTCACAAAGCATATGCACCAAACAACAATAACAAAACTATGGATCAACAAATACTATGGGACGACTTACAAAGCATATGCGTCCAACAACAATATACGAACAAAGTAAATAGAAGGGTTGACATGGGTTCCTAACATCCCCTCCCCCTTAGAAAAAGCTTTGTCCTCAAAGCTTTAGATATGGAAATTGATGCAGAATTGGATGGAGTGGTTCCCCTGTAGCATCTTTAGGTTGCATTCCGGGCCACTAATGCCTTTTGAGTTTCAAGAGGATTTCTTGGAATGATGAAGAAGAACCATATCAGTTGTGTGAAAAGTGCGCTCTAAATGGTGCTGAGCGGCTTGTTGTTTTAGTCGAATTCTTGCCATGTGAAGATTGTCCTGCAAAATGAGAAGAATTGGATCGTGGTTTCGAAGAACCGAGTCAATTGCCTAAATTGGGGAGCTGCTGAGGGTGTATGGAAGAAGAACTGGCGGTGCCTGTCCATAGACTACTTCATATGGTGTCCTTGTGGACGTGGTATTATACCACTGGAGTGCATCTAGGAAATCCATAGAAATAGTTGTCCAAATTTGTGTAGGGATGGGAAAGGGTTCGAGCAGTCTCGAAAGGAGTGTCATTTCACCCTTGTTGACCTGGAAAGTATCACAGTAAACCACCATCTGTTAAATTGGAATTTTCAGTCCCTGCCAAAAGAAGTTACATTGTTCCCGGTCATACTTTTGGAGGAACCCATAGTGCCCTGCTGATGAAGAAGCATGGAGATCATAGAAGAGATAGCCCTATTGAACACATTGCAACCAGTTTGGAACAAGCAGAGAAATAGCTGTAAGAGAAACTGGGTCATCAAATGTGCGAGAAGGAGCATCTGCTACCATATTGTCCTTACCCTTCTTGTAAGTGATCGCATAGTCATAACCCATGAGGTGGATAACCCATTTCAGGTGTGCTGGGGAGGAGACCCGTTGTTCTAGAAAATTTTTTAGACTCTGGAGATCAGTCTTGATGCAAAAATAATTCCCTAATAGGGATGGCTTCCACATCAGTACTGCATGCAAAATAGCCATCATTTCCTGCTGAGATGTAGATGCGGCTAAATGCTTACCGGAAAGGTCTCTTGAAGGAGGAAATCCCACTGGTGCAACAAAGACACCTGCATATCTATCCCAGGAAGTAGTGGAGACCATTGATGGGTGCATCTGAATGGAATGAAGTTGAGCGATGACACCATGTGAATTCTTCTTAAGGATCTTTTGCAAGCGATGTGAACTGATGATGCGGAGAGACCTTGGTTGTAAGCTTGTAAATTTGTGTTGTGTCCCATTTACTGAAAATTGCATCCAAAGTTCAGCAAAATCCCATAAGATGGGGCCAAGTGTGCGTAACCAATGAACCCCCAAAACCACATCACATCTGCCTAAGGACAAGGAAAACATGTCAGAGCGCAGGTTATAATCTTCCAGAGAGATACGCACATTGTGACACTTTCCCTTGCAAGGTAAGGTGCCTCCATTGGTGACCATGACTTCAAAGTTGGAGTAAGGATGGACAAAACAATCAGCCTGTTTGGTGATCCGGGGGTCAATGAAGTTATGAGTGCTACCAGAATCAATGAGTATTGTAAGAGGAAGCTTCTTGAAATAACCCTTGACCCACATTGTTTGGGGGGTGTTGACACCGGATAAAGCATGGAGAGATATCTCTGGTTGTTCATCCTAAGATAGGGGGTCAATAGGAGGCTCCTAAATGTCTACCTGAGCATCCATTGCATCTGGATCTTCTTCACCAATTTTAGAGGTAGGCGGAGAATCCATATCCAAGAGATAGAGCTTTTGTTGAACATCTATGTCCCCGAGTGAATTTCTCATCACAATTATAACAAATCCCTTTTTCTCTGCGTGCCTGCATCTTTGTTTTAGACAAATGCTTGATAGGAGTTGGTCGAGTTGCTGGTGGAATGGGAGGTCATTGAGAACCCATATTTTGGAAGGGAACAAAAGTGGGTTTGGAGCACTATTGGGCTGCAATCTTGTCTTCTGCCAACTTAGTTAACCATAGGACTTCCATCATTGTGTTGGGACAGAACATTTTAACCTCTGACCAGATTTCATCCTTAAGACCACTGATAAAACAACTGCTGTAGAATTCATCAGACAAGCCTTCTGTGTGATTGGCTAGTGCCACTTTGATGGAGTTTAGTGAGTGCTCCGGTGAAGTCATCAAAAGCACTAGGACCAAATCGTTGCAAAAGGAGTTGGCAAAAATCTGTCCATTTTGGCTCGTCATGAGCCTTGATGTACCAACGGTACCATCAAAGGGCTTCCTGTTCCAAATGAAATGATGCAAGTGGAACTTTTTGGACATCAAAAGTATTATGCAGACTGAAATACTATTCTGCACGATAGACCCATCCAGTCGGATCAATACCATTGAAGCCAAGAAATTCAAGCTTCGGACCACAGAAACTACTGGAAGAAGAGAACCCAGTGGCTACAAAATATTCTTGATGTCAGTTATTGTTCATGGCTGAATGCTGAAGATGGAGGCTGAGAAATTTTTCATCCAAATCTTGGAGTTTGGTTTGGATGGCTGCAAGTGCTTCCTCCATGGTTTTGCTCCTGCGCGGGTGACAACCATAACTAGGAGTTTTTTTCTGGGAATGGATAGAAAAACATAAACAAAAGCTTATTTAGTAAAGGGAAATTTGGATTTGGGAAAAACTCGGAGGGGTAATTGGGGTTTGACTAGGTTTTGGACACTTTCTGATGGATAGGGAAGCAAAAAATGGGGATTTTAGAAGCAGGGTGAAAGAATGAGAAAATTTGGTAGAGAGGGACAAAGAAGCTGAATTAAGAAAGGAACTCGGTGGAAAAATTTGAAGGCAATTGGGTGGAATATGAAGAAGTTATGGCAAACCCTAAAAATAAACAAATGTAGGATTTCGGGCTTTGGGAAGTGGAATTTGGGATAGGGTCCTCAAGAATGAAATATGTTGAATGGTATTGTAGGGGTGTCAGTGAATTTTAAGGGAAAACGGAGTGAAAACAAGGGAGATAAACAATTTTTATTATTTATTTATTTATTATTATTATTATTTTTTTTCATGAATGGATCTGCAACAACGCGGAAGATATTTGAAACAGATAGATCTGCAACGACGCGGAAGTGATCAGAAACAAAGGGATCTGAAACGGAGTCGACTGGATCGAAAATTGCTGGATCTAAAATAGATCTGAAACGGCTGGATCTGGAACGACTTTCAGAATGGATCTGAAATGATGCGGCAACAGTTCATCTGAAAATAGATATGGACCCTAGGTATGTGCGGCTTCCTAACAGTTCAAGGGTTTCACTCGGCCACCAATGCTGTCTGATGGCTTGCGTATTGGGGCAGTACCCCTCACTCCACGGCTCAGGTAAAACTGATAACCACTTTGCCACAAACGACAGCTCTTGGTTTACCTCAAGGGTGGGAACTAGTCAATCAGGTAGGGGTCGTTGCCCTTTTCACTGGTAGGACCTCTTAATGGGCCAGCTACTTTGGGGTTCCTGTGGTACTCCTCACAATGAGTTTTAGGGATTATGCCAAAGTACTTCCCACAATTAAGCGGATAGATATTATTCCCAGATCTGAAGCTGCAACAAAAGCAAAAAAAAGTTTGGCAGAAATTTCACCCAGCAAGCCCAAGAAAGTGCTCTAATACCAGATGTGAAGAACCTGCAATAATTAATTAATGAAAACATAGGAGATAGCAGAAATAACAGAACTCAAAATCAGTTTTATATTGATCGTAGGCCACTTCGAGGGGCAACCTACTTTGAGCAAGCTCAATACAAATAACTTCACGGTGCCTTCATAAGCCTCAACACACACTTATATACTAAGTCTAGGCGCCAATACTATGGGTCAAAACCATGGGCCAATACAAACTATGGATCAACAATACTATGGGCGACTTACAAAGCATATGCGCCAAACAACAATAACACAACTATGGATCAACAAATACTACGGGATGACTTACAAAGCATATGCGTCGAACAACAATATACTAACAAAGTAAATAGAAGGGTTGACATGGGTTCCTAACATTTTTCCAACAGTTCATCAATAGAAACAAAACTCAAGCATGATGGTATTGAGCGCATAATATCACTCTAACAAAACCAACTCAAGCAACAAATTGCAAATGTAATAACCTATCCAATATGCATTGTTTGTAAGGAAATATAAGACAGGTTTACAAATTTTATTTAACTAATGACCATATTAAACTTATGTTCGAGCTAAACAACACTTCTTATGGTGATATTTTTCACACCAAGCTTCAAATTATATCATTCTTAGGGTTCAAGATAGAGAGTTTTTGTTTGGAAAATTGTTGAGAGACTTATTCTCCAGGGTTTATGCGGTATTTTTCCCCAAACGATACCGATTTAAGACCCGAGGAGTCTAGGGTTAATGTGGCGTGTATAAATAAATAATTGCATTATGCCATGGTTTTGATTAGCATTAAAAAAACAAACTCTATGCAAAAACAACCCATGCCTTTCTTGTAAAAGTATGCATTTGAAAGAACTGGAAGAAAATATATGTAAAAAAATATGAAAACCCCAATCCGTTGTTCAAACGCCCAGTTCCACAAGTTGAGTACATTCCTAGGCTCGAAGGCATTTCTAAACCCTACAAGCATTTGAAGGTGAGACATGACCTAGGGTTCATAATATGCACAATGAGAAACCTACACATGTTTTGGGTCCACACCCCCTTATTTACTCAGAAGCATTAACCATTTTTGGGGCTTAAAAGCACAAAGAATAGGGTGCTAACATAACCGATAAACTCGTTTTCTACTGACCTTAAAATTTAAAAAAAAATGGCATTCCTTCATAAACAAGTGTGACAACAACAATGGATACAAGAAAACCTACCTAGTTGTGCGATGACTTTGTCAATGAACTGGCATCCGGAAGTTTGCAATAGGAAAAATCCAGGTGTCTGGAAAATATTCGCTCTAACTCTCGACCAAATGACGTTTGCAAATCTATGACATAAACAATTAAACGCCCTTACTTATATATCAACTGGATAACCCTAGTAATAAATGTGCATTTACCTTTTTATGGCGTACAAACAGAGTTTAAGATTTATGTTTAAAAAATAAACTCTCTCGGTGGACCAAAAAGGTTTATTTCAATAATTTTCGGAGCAAAGAGCATTTAGCGCTGGGTTAATTTCAGATCAAAAAACATTTTGTGTTGGGTGTGTTTCAGATAAAACGAAGTTTGACGCTAGGCTAATTTTGAAAGCAAAAGATTTCCAATCATCGTCTTCTTTTCAGAACAGGCCTTCTATCGGTGGAGAAACATAAATTCGAGCGACATATTTGACCAAATGTCGGCGCAAAATACCATTTTACACCGACCGTTTTGGAGTTAAATCGTGTTTTGTTCCGAGGGTTTCAACATGAAATCCAATTCTGCTCCGATTAAAAAAACTTGTCTTTTTTCCGAATGTTTCGGGGCGAAATCCAATTCTACTCCGATCGCATAAAAATTTGTTTTATTTCAACTGTTTCGGCGAAGAATCAATATTTTTTCTGAAACAGAAAACTTGAAAAAAACTATTCTGAGTTCAAGATTTTTCGAAAAACTAAAAAGTGTTTGAAAGCAAAAAAAGAAGATAAAAAACCAAGAAATCCTTAGTAAATCAAAATTAAACGGAGGGGCCTCAACATTTTATGCAAATTTTGGAGATGAAGTTGCAGCTGCAACACCTTGCAACCCTTATATCATAGATCAAAATTCCTTTTGCTTTTTGTCTGCATTTTTACTGCTTTAGAATACTAC
Source organism: Larix kaempferi (assembly GCA_027924585.1). NCBI lineage: Eukaryota > Viridiplantae > Streptophyta > Pinopsida > Pinales > Pinaceae > Larix > Larix kaempferi. The sequence continues at coordinate 23,760,385 of BSBM01000632.1, read as the reverse complement.
TAGGCATCATTAGAAGTTTCTTTGTAGTTCCACATATTGTGCAAGACCCTTAGAAGTTTGTATGAATCCCTGGGTTGATGATTAAAGGGAAGGTTTAGATACAACACCCTTGCTGGCGTCTTATCTCAACAAGATACAGTATTGTTGTTGATTTATTGAGCCTGTTAGGGAGCAGTTATAACTAAAGGGAGGTTGCCAAAACCACTCAAACTACCCCAAAATTCAAAATTTTATTATTTTTTTGAGCATTTAGGCCAATTACACTAGTGGGACAAATGAAACATGTGTGTTTGAGGAAAAAATCTATTTTAACAGCTCTTTAGGAGTGCATTTGTCTCCAAACTTAGCCACCAAGTTCCTCATTTATAGGAAATCACTAAATAAGTTAGGGCCATAACACCAAGCACCAAATTAGGGCTCTTCCATCCATAATGTCCTTTTATGTGAGCAACAATATCATCATGAAAGTGTTTCCATGAAAGTGTCATCATGAGAGCAATGTCATGAAAGTGTCGTCACGGACATAGAAGTTTTGATTTGGGCTATAACAATATGAAAAGTGTTACTTTCATGAAGGGAGACTATTTCTGCAAATGTCAACTGCTACATCAAAAACTAATAACATTATTGCAAGGAAATATTTATACATCATTTAACATGCATTATAGAGAGGGATTCTCATGATATATTTGTAACTCATGTTGAACTTTCATCAAATATTGGCTACCTTTCCTTGATTAAGAACATGTACTTGTGATCCCTAAAGGTGTGCAGGTGATAATCCATAGTATAGTGGGCATAATTAAGGATTGATCTTGGAATAGGATGATACCAGCTTACTGTAAATTTTCCAACATGAGTGGAAGGATGGTGTTGGAAACAATTAGAGTGTGTTGTGTTGCAATTAATGGCATTCTAGCCCAACATATAGATTGGATATAATAAGGGATCTTATCAAGCAAGAATGTTAGAAAGAGAATTTTTGCCTAGCTTTGTTGGTTGGTGAATTGAGTTTGAATTGTTCCAAACGGTGGGAAAATTTTCAAATTCTCCATGCATATGCAGGATACATCTCCGACACAAGTTTCAGTAGGTAAATTAAAGCTTACTTGATAATTTAAATTTTTAGCAGTTTAATTTTTCCAATTAGGCCATAATTTCCCATTTTTTGAAAGAACAATTAAAAACTTGGGCGGTGTGTTTTAGTCATTTGGCTCACACCATAATTCTATGCACTTTGTAGTTAGTTACAGTGACCACCACCGGTAGGGCGAGCCAAACGGTTTGAGCACACCGCAAAGCCGGTGTGCTACACTTCGTAGCACATGAGTTCATAACATAAAATTAATTTTTAAAACTAAAAACTAATAATCGGTGTGGTCATTACATATAAGTGCACTGAAAATATGGTGTGCTTACGTGTATAGAATGGACCAGTAAATACACTAAATTTTTTGAAAAACCAACATTAACGTTGTGTCTATTCAACGTCAGCACGCCAGTATTCGATGCTATGGAATCCACTAGGAGCACTACACTTTAGTGCATTGACATGTTATAGGCACACCATTGAAACAATACTTTGTAAAATGAAATATATGGCGGTACATGTAATTAACTTGGGCGCATCAGTTACGATGCATTTTCTTGTTCATGAAACACTGTTTCATACACATTTAAAATTTACTAGAATTAATAAATCATAATTAAACGGTGCTACTAGCGCAAGTTAGCTCAACGATTCTCGGTGCTTGAGTGTGTGGTAGGCACATCGATAAAACAAATTTGATAACGCGAGTAGCGAACCCATGGTGGTGCAGTAAAAACTAAATTGCACCGTCCACGGTGCGTTATAATTATAAAAGCGCACCGGTTGTCAATATTTTGCAAAAATACAAATTTTTATTTTAATACATACAATTCTCATATAATTTTTTTATATTTATTTTGATGAGACTAGCTAATTCATGTTATATGTGAAACCGAGACGTGAGTGTTGCGAGGTGAGGCAGCAGCAAGAAGCTCAAGTTGACCGGTACAACTTTTGGTGAGAGTGGGAGGCTAGGGAGAGGGATAGAGATTTATACCCCTATCCCATTACTACATATACAATACATCTCTTGAGAATTGTCATCCTCCTCAGTTTCTGTGAGGAGGCCACATCACTCAAGGGGAACACTACGTTCATCACCCAGTTGATCGCACGTTGGGATCATCATAGGCATGTGTTTCAAATTGGTCCCGATCAATAGTTCCGACCTACTGAGGAGGACATATATTTTATCGTAGGGATCTCTAGGAGAGATGAGGGCTTTCCTCAATTCCCTAACATCCTAGTTGGATCTATAGCATCGTCTTAGCTAGTATATGTTCAGAGATATGTTGATCCCAACATTATTGATCCTTCTCAGTTTTAGGTCAGCAGTGTGCATATCTCCATTGATGGTTTTGGTATAGAGGATGTTAGGTGCCTCTCTTTGTTGCTAATGACTATCACGCATATCACCAGTGATGGGAAGTGTATTATCTACCCTCTATTCTATTATGTTGACTATTTAGTGTAGGCACCTAGATGTGTTAGGTGGTCTGCTATTTTTTTACGATGGTTTTGTTATGCTCTTAGTCGATGTCGTGCGTGTATTGGTGGGAGGGCTAACTTCCCTTTTAATTTAGAGTTGTTTTATTTATTTTTTGAGATATTTCTAGTCACCAAGCCATCTTTTGACCGGAAACCTCCTAGGTTGATGATAGATGTAGGTATGCACATGTGGAAGAAGATGATGCCCAAGAGGGGGCAACTTGACTTTCCGATGAGGATCACTGCAGATGTGATTGATATGATAGGCAGCGAGGACCCGCCTAGATTAGACATGGTTTCATATCCATATGTCAGCTTGGATTGGAGAGGGTGTCCCAACATCATATTCACTCAGGACGAGCCAGCAGATGATAGAGTTAAATTTAGCATTATGTTTGAATTAATCTAGTTGCATTTTATTCCTTTTAAATTTAATGCAAAAGAAAAGTATTTTAGATTGTTATATTAAATTCATGTTTATTGAAATTGTTTAATTATTATTGTGTACTATATATTTTACATATGTTGGGACATTTGATGGCGATGTGTCACCTCCTCCCATTCAGGATGAGGAGGATATGGTTTTGGATTCAAGTGATTAGCCCGAGGCACCCCATTTAGCCAGATCTATCCTTTGACGCGGGCCAGATGAGAGTTCTCGATAGGACGTCACATACAAGCTGTCTACGATGTTGGCAGATCAACGAGTTTGGCATGTATGGGTGAGGTACATTATGAGGGACCCTCACCACATAGAGTTGTGGAGGATGCTTCCTTGTGATATGGGGAGCTTGGTGCAACACATTTTTTATGCTTGCGATATTTTAGATGGTATCCATGATAGTAGTTAATTGTAAGATGAGGGCGGAGATCCTTCATCGGATATTCAACCTCCTTCTCCACCATATTCTTCAACTGGTGGCACAACCTCCACATCCACTGCACCTCATCCTCAACCTCCACCTCCTCCCCCTCCACCTTCAATGTCTCATCCACCTCCTCCTCCTCCACCTTCGACGTCTCATCCACCTCCTCCACCTCCTTCATCATACAGTTCTCTACTCCTAGTCAACCTTCCTCCCGATCCTACATCATCATCTCCTCTACTCCTACTCGACCAACCCTTCAATCCTACCCATCGACTCGAAATTCCACCAATTCCTAATTCACTCATTTCTATTTTAGAGACGCTCAAAGAGGGTTGTACACTTCAACTTGATGGACATATCCCTCTTGCTCTCGGATAACTTTTTCTTTCTAGAAGAGGTGTTGATATTTCCTTTGGCTCTATTGGTGGAGGTGATAATGCATCTATCTCTGGTCAACGAGATATTGATGATGCATTTATCTTTGGTCGGAGAGATACTGATGATGCATCTGCTGGTGGAGGTGGATCAGATATATCATAGTAGTTATTGGACTGGAGATATATTATATTTGACATATTGTATCATGACTTTGATGTTATATATGTTTGTATCTATATATATACTACATTTTTCATGTTTATGTTGATGTTTATTTATATGTTGACGGTGATGTGTTTTATGTTTGTTAGATGGTGAAAATGATTGTGATCGATGATGGCATGTTTATGTTTATGTGGTGAAAATTATGATCATGAAACATTTATGTTTACATGTATTATTAGTTATGTGTGTTAGATGATGTTTAAATCTGTTAGATGTATATGTTACCTAAATATGTGGCGTAATCTTTATGATGGTATGTTCATGCTTATTTTTGTTTTTATGTTAATGATGTTATGTTTATGTTTATGTCGTGAAAATCATGATGATGCAGGTACTTTTTTGTTAAAAAGTATGGTTGTGATTATGTTAGTAGGATTATGTTTATGATGGTATGATCATGATGTTTATGTTTGTTAGATGTTGAAAATGACGATGATAAGCAAACCAAGTAATATAGTTACAAAATTTTAAAGCAAAACAAGTAATACCCTTCTTAAGGTCCGATAGACCAAAGTTGGTCTCAGTGGATGTTAAACATCATCATCGTCATTAATTAAAGACAAATGGTTTCAAAAAAATATCATACCAATATTGCTATTGGAATAATAAAATATAAACTATTTTCATGTTTAAAATTAAGTTTTTTTAAGAAAAAAACATAACTGATAGATAGATAGGTAGGTAGATAGATAGATAGATAAGAGCTTACATTTCTATCTAAACAAGCTTCCACATGCTTATGATATTAAAAAATAGACAATGGTGTTTCATAGATTCTTTCTAGATATTTTTATCAATTTTATAATGTTTAAAAACAAATTAATATTTAAAATCAAAATTAAATAATCAAAATTTAAAATGTTGTATTTTTTTTATTTAAAATATAGCTTATATTAAAATCTACAATTAAATTATAATTATAAAATTAAATATTTTTTAAAATTTATTTATTTGTAAATCTACAAATTTAATATTCTTTAATTTCAATGTTCATAATTAACTTTATAAAGTAGATAATATAATTTCATAAATCCAATATTCAATAAAAAACTATCATCAGAATTAATTAAAAAAAAAAAAATTAAAATCAAAACTAATTATGGAAAAAATCATTTATAATATACAAATTTAATATTATTTAATTCTAATATAATTCACATAGTTAATTCTAATATAATTCACAGAGTTAACTTTATAAAAAAGATAATGAAATTTCATAAATTCAATATTCAATCATTTTTAACCATAAAATACAAACTAAAAATTAATTATAGAAAAAAATTTAATCAAATTTAAATTTAAAATATTATTTTTCTATTTTAAAAATATAACGTGTATTAAAATACACAATCAATTTATTTACTTATAATAATAAAAAATAATTAATCCAAATTTATTTATATTTTAATTTCAATATTTACATTTTAAATTAAACAAGAAAACCTTTTATTTATATTTAAGTATATTAAACTTCAATAGTTATATTTTTAACAAAATAAGAAAAAAATGTATTCATTTATAAATATAGAAATTCAATATTATTCCAATACTTACATTCTTTGACATTTGGGCTAGACATAAACAATACATTGTTACAAATGCCAAATGTTTCATATCTATTTTAGATTTTAACTTTAAAAATTGTATAACAATTTCATTAAAGCATTTCCAAATAGCAGGTATAGGCAATAGGCAGCATTGATGCTAAACATGCTATTTTTTTTTACAATAACTCACTTTACAATGATAAATATCAAAGCTCTAATAAGAAGAAATACAAATACTTAATTAAAACAAGATAGATAGAAACAAAGTTTCAAGTCCCTGCCTTAAGTGGGAGCCTACCTACTTTTCCTATCGCACACAACTTTGGTACATGGGATTGACAATGGTAATTTTTTGTGTAATCATAGGATTGCAAATGCATCTACACAGAGACTCGACATTATAGCCTCATCCGCCTAAATTGTCGGTGCATCCAATAGTACATCCATGGCTTTCTGCATGGCAGTGTCATGGAAAACTACGTAGTGTTCTCGTGTCTAATGCATAGTGTTTCCCATGTATAGATATGCATGAAGTATCATAATGGCCTAAAAAAGAGGCCAAATAAGGCCTCCAATCTCTTTATTGGCCAACAAACAAAATGCCTACAAAAACTTAGGATATATCGCTTTGGAAAATGTGCCATACCGAGTTAGAGTTAGGGTTTTTTTCCCTTTGCTGGCATGGTCAACTGTTGAAGTGTGCAATGCATGCTAAGTATGGAAACAATGGTATCTTTGGAGTGATTTATTTCTGCCCTCTCCATTAGGCATTAATTTTCTAATTTCGCCTGATAAAATTATGCCGGATAAAATTTTATTGAATGAAAAGTATATAGATAAGACTTATTACAAAGACTTATGAAGGTCTGAATGTAACTTTTCTAATTTCACCTGATAAAATTAAGCCAGATAAAGTTTTATTGACAGAAAAGTATATAGATAAGACTTATTACAAAGACTTATGAAGGTCTGATGTAGCAGCTTGGCTCAACAACATGTTTGTCACATTAAATATCCCGGATGAGCTTTTAGAAGAGGATTTGAGAGCATGCATGGGTAATGGGAACATTCTTTGCCAAGTCACAATGCTTCTTGAAATCTCATAATTTTCTTTTTACACGCCTCTATTCCATGCATAACGAGACAATTCACAACAATATGGACAATGGTTGTGAAAGTTGTCCCATGTTAACAGAAAATCCATAACAACTTAATCTTTGCAATAAACAACTCCATAACAACTTAATCTTTGCAATAAACAACTCCATAACAACTTAATCTTTGCAATAAACAACTTAATCTTAATTGTTGCAATAAACAACTCCATAACAGCTTAATCTTTGCAATAAACAACTTAATCTTAATTGTCAGTTGTATATCCCTTGCTCAAGGAATATTATATTCACATATATAACACTTATATTATACAAGGATATTAAAATGATATCAAATAATATAATATATGATGGTCCTAATATTATACAAAAGAGCTTTTGGGTAAGTGATATTATAATTATAAAGGGGAGAAGTACAATAAAACATATTGTATGTTCATTGACTTGGGTAAGGTCCTTTGATCCTCATTCATTATAAAGACCATTGAAGATATCTAAGTGCCCCATTTTTCATGATTTCTAGAGAAGAGCCCACAAATATAGAAACAACTAAAGAAAAACCTCAAATTGGCCCAAGATAGGACTCCCAACATAACCAACCCCAAAGTGAAGGGGAATTTGACATAGACTCATTGGGGTTTTTGAAATTAAAGTCTTATACGAAAATATTTAAAGGGAAAAGAGTTGAGAAGCTTAGGCCCAAACACCATGGGACTTATAAAATACCAAGAGTGGAACAATTTGCATATACTTTGAAGCTACCAATAACCCAAGCACGTAATAGCTTTCATGCATTGTTCTTGAATACCCAATGACCTCAAACGACCTCAAATTAATCAAGTCCATGTTATTCTGATTCTGAAACAAAATTTGACCACTCAAGAGAAGAAATAGAGGAATGGATTACTGACATAGTACCCCATTTGGTTTAAGGATTTTCAACTCTTGGAAGATGTTATTTAGAAAGGCCCATAAATACCCCAACATCCAACACTCAGATTGGTTTGGGCTCAAAGCAATTCAAGGAGGGGAACAATGCCAAAATTATCTAAAGATCATGATGTACTCCTAGCTCAAAAGAAATGCGAGCATTCATGTCGAAACAAAGAAAATGAATTGGAAATCTAGTTTAGAGTAAAAAAGGGATAGCATAGAATCCAGGAGGATTCACATGGAAACCACGATAAGGTAAATATTAACCAATAAATTTTATCTTGTATAAATAATTTTTCCACAGACAAAAAATAAATGGGCAAAAATGTAATGAAAGACTGAAATTGACCTTTCAACCCTATAATAAGCATGTTGTTGGAAATATTTTGTTGCATGTAATTTGCAAGAGACATAATCCTCGATCAAGTGTAGAGTCCATACTGCTCTTGGAGAGTTCTTTTCTTGAGTTGGTATCGACAACTTCTCAGTAAAAAAATTCAATCAAAGCTTCATAGTATGTGAAATTATCGATATACAAGGTAGAATTTAGTTTTGATTGATATATATATCTTTAATAATAAACATTGCATGCAAAAAAATGTGAGAGAATGCAACAAGTGTAAAGTGATAGGAAATCTTGTGGCATTGAAAATCGTTTCTCAAAATCAATGTTAATGTAAATTATAATTGTTAACTTATTTCATTTCCTTGAAAACCGCTTCAATCTTAAGTTATCACTTATGGATTTATTTGACATACTTGAGTTATGTTATACAAGGATGTTATTCATTGGAATGTGTGTTACACCTAAAATCTTCCCATCATGAGATTCAGTTTATACATCCCTGGAGACACCTTAATTAAGTGATTACCCTAAAAGGATTTGTACCCACTTGTACTAGGTTTTGAGAGGTCATCGCAGGTTGCACTCATGCAACATGCGACATCGCAGCTTGCTTTATTGCAGGGTGCGCCGATGTCAGTTAATGGACAAAAATAGCCCTTCGAGTCCTTTCTCGAAGCTTGCTGACTTGGGATCCTATCCCTAACCTCTTGGAAGAGCTGGCATTCGATTCCTATCATCTTGGAAGGATCCCTTAAGCTTCTCCTATCATATCTCAACCTATCCTATCCATACCCTATCCACTTAGTCCTATTTAAATGATGCTCACTCCCATCCTAAAGGGAGGAAGTCTATGGTACTCTTATGCTGGTGAAACTAAGCCCAATAGATCTGACACTCTAGCTTGGGGAACATCTACTTCTCTCTAGTAGCTTTGGCATGGCTTGTCGGAAGGAGCTTGTAGTGTTAAGGCAGTGGTTGTAATCCTCTTTTCTATTGTACTTCTCCATTCTTAAATACAGTTAATATAATTGCTTTCCATAAATGTTGTCTCTTTGATGATGTTTAGATTTTTCCTCCTTAACTGTTAACTTAGATATGTCATATGATATATATGCTTTCACTTTTCATGGTCTATTATATGTTCAACAGGGTCTAGTTACTCGCGATCTGGCAGCGCTAGAGCTTTGGATCAACGAAGGAGAAAGGGATCTACAAATTAGAGGTAAACAATCTACTCTTGCATTTGTACTTATATATGATCTAGGAAAGTATTTTATGTTCTGTCTTATTTGTTCTAGACTTACGTTAAGCTAGGGAGATCATGCCTTGAGTCCGCTCTCGGTAGATTGTCCGTCAAACAAATCTAGCGACCATACTGGGGAACACCCATCTTGTGTTAATAATTGTCAATCTGAGAGTCATTTTTAGTTGATTGCTTGACACAAGCCTTTTATTTGTCACTTGCATCTTGAGTTAGTTTCACTATCAGAGCTTCACATTGAAGACTCTGATCTACTTCCTCTGAGTTCATATCACTCATTTCCAAACCATTTCATAGTTCATTGCTTGGAGTTTTGATCCATTTTAGAACTTAGAACTCACCTGTCGCACCTGGTTAGTGAAAACAGAGTGACACCATGTCTTTTTTGATCTATGTTCTTTTCCTATTAGTCACTCGTCCCAGTCCTTCCATTGGTATATTGTGACATCGTCGCATTTCTCGTGTTAGTGAACTGCGACGTCACACTGTGTACACGCACAGAGTGTGCCGATTATTCGAATTTGGCATGCAGGAACCCATCCCCCATTTGTTTATCTGAGTTTTGGTTTGCTGTATGAACTCTCTCTGTGTTGCAAGATCCAGCTAGAGGTCCCACCTTTGATTTGTGTGTTGAGTGTTTGGCTTAGTTTGGATTGATTTTGGGTTCCGCTTCGGACAAGTCTGAGAACCAGTAGTGGTGGACACTCTTGTCTCCTCCACCTTCATCTGCTCACCCTTGCATTCCCTTCTCTCCATTTGATTGATCTGGTTATTGTATTAGATCAGCTTCTAGACCTCATTTGCATTATTGTTGGAGCTTTGATTGCTACTATCTGATTTTGAGTCTTTTGTGTCTTTCAGCCTGACTGAGTGCTCATCTTTTCTTGAGTTTTCTGAATGTACTGAGTGCTGCAAGTAGTGTTTTCTTTCAGTCATTTACATCTGAAAGCATAGTTGTTATCAAATTATTGTTTTGATGCATCCATTGAAAAGTTAAAAGTGCTTCTTTCCCATCACTTCTCAAGCATTGTTGAAGAAAATTGTTTGTGCATTGGAATGTTTTGCTCATGCATTTGTTGGGAAAATCGAATGAATGTGTGATCACTTGCATTTTTCTTGGATTATGAATCACTCATCTTCTTGAAAGACTCAAAGGATGTTTCAGTTTTTGCAAAATTAGTTCCATGCTAAGGAAAGATAGATGCATTTTTAATTTCTATTGCTTTTAAGTCATTGAAAGTGAAATTGAAAAGTTTGCATACTCCATCTTAGAATCCTCTCTTTTCATTACTTAGTGTCATTTTGCTTTGAAAAGGAAAAGAAAAGGAAAAAATGTTGTGATTTGGATTAGTAGTGTTGTGATTTTTGCATTTCGCACAAAAAGAAAAGAATGTTTCAATATCATTTTTCGTAGATTTGGGATTGTGTTACATTGCATTGCTTTGGTCAAATTGTTGGAAAGAAAAAGAAGATTTCTCCTTCCCATAGGTAGCATTCATCGAAAGAAAAGCATACTTTTTGCATGTAGCCAGGGCTTGCATTATGTTTTTGATTATGTACTGACCTCATGCATTCACCTAACCGTCTTGATAAAATTAACAGTAGAACTAGGGTAAAATATTTAGAAACTTGTGTGTAATTCAGAGACGTGTTTCGGTGTCGTTAAGCGTGGCAACTGTCGTTATTTTCCAACACTGTATCCTGGGGGTATTGTAGTATTCCACATACTTATCGATATATCGAGCTCCTTCACGTACCCACCAAGTACCATAATCCGTACTTGGCATATATCGAAGGGTGTATCAAAGGGTATATCACATACTCGGTAGTATATCGGAAGGTATCTTGCCGAATGGTTGTGCATTAGACAACACCACTATGGATTTGAGCTCCCATGTACCTTGCGTATATCAGGAGACACCACAAGGATTCCTGAAACCAACTAAGTTAACCATTTGGCCATCTTGGCAAAGCAATACACCGAGAAAAACACTCGGGGATATTATCATGCATGTACTGTCCAGGTAATCGGGTATGCAGGAAAGGGTACGGTCCCAATCCTCCTTGTTGCATCATATTGTTGGACCCTGCAGTATATAGCGGTTTGCAATGCCTTGATAATCCCGTGAGGTTCTATACTTTTGAATCCACTCTTATAACATAAGTTTGCTTGTTGCCTTAGTTTGTGTAGCGTTTTGTCTGGTCTGCTTTCTTTTAGCTTGCCTTAGGAGAAACTCTTGTTTTAGTCACTCTGGCTGACTTTCCTTGGAGAAGGTCCTGTAGAATTCAAAACTTGCCACCCCGAATATCCCCTTAATTAGGAGGTTATTTCGAGGGTAAGGATGGATCCACACCAGGGTTGGGTCACATGAAGTGGAAAACCCCACTTTGAATGTTGGAGGAATTTTGTTTCCACATACTCCTCTAGATTCACCTACCTCTCATCCCCCACAGGATGAAGAGGCACAACTCCCCACTTCACAAGACCTGCCTCCTATTGCTTTGGGAGAGCCTGGGTCATTGGAATGGATAAACAAACCCCAGGACAACCCCATAGTCATTGCTGGCCCATCAGCAACCTGTTGGACATCTTCTACCCGTCACCCAGTGGCCCATTTTTAGATTAAACCCTCTCCCAGTCAGACTACTCCAAATGATCCTTTAGCCTATCACCGCGACCAATTGGCTCACTTTCATTCAATGGCTAAGAAGTTCTGAAGATCAAGTCTCCAACGAAGGGTCGAAGACCCATAGTTACCCCCTTATCAGCCAATCCCAGGTTGTTCTTTATCTTTCGAGTCACTGGAATCATCCATGCAACACATGACCACTTCTGAAACTGGTCAACTTGCACATGCATCTCCTGGACAAAATACCGGTTCAGTGCTCCCTATTGCCCAACCTGTTGAACAACAATAGTCCAACACACCTGTAACCACCATAGTTGCGTTACCTATTCCTACACCTCAAAATTCGAGGGGAGGATACTCTCTACCCCCTACCTTTTTTACAAGTAACGTTCACCCTATGGTGGATAACCAACAACCGACGTTGGGTCAACCTTTACCTAGTGATCACCAAGTTGTTGCTGGGGGGAAACCCCTGTCTCTTAACCATAATACTACAGTTGGAGTCCCTATTGGACCTACCATTGACAATTCTCTACCTATTGGACCTTCTACGACGGGACTATCCCATGCTGGAGGACCATCCAATGTAATCCAACCTCCATCAAGTCAAGCATATCTAGGTTATCCTAACCCCACACCGGGTCAAATTAACCCTGGAAACGCACTTTACGGGGTACCATACACCGGTAATCATTACACTCTTTGGGGACAACACAATGTTTTACAACATGGACCCCCACTCACAGTCCCTCAAATCCCCCTACCTCCCATTGGTCCACCCCCACCTCCCAATGAAGGCGGCGACCCCCACATAACCCCAGAGGAGGTGGATCTCTACCTTCTGGCGGAGGGCCCCTCATTTTGGTCATCATGGCCCACCCCCCCTGGTGGAGGTGGTAGAGGACCACCACCACCACCTCCTGGCGATGGTGGTGGCGGAGGACCATCTTATCCTGGTGGTGGTGGTGGCGGTCCACCACCCCACCATGGTGGAGGTAGCAGAGGAAACCCTTACCCATCTGGTAGCGATGGCAGTGGACCACCACCTCCTCCCAGTGGAGGCGGTGGAGGTCCATCCTATTCTGGTAGCGGTGGTGGACCACCCCCGCTCCCTGGCGGAGGCGGTGGAGGCCCACCTTACCCTGGCGGTGGTGGTGGACCACCCCCTTTTGGCGGTGGCTCGCCCCCTCCCGGTGGTGGAGGAGGACCCCCACCTTATGGCCATGGACCACCTTATTATGGTAACGGACCACCCCACTACGGTGGCGGACCTCCTTCTAGTCTGGGTAGCACATACCCCTACGGATAGTTTCCTCCTGGTACACCTTAGGGTCATACTGGTCCTTACATGCCTTATCTGTATTATCAGTACACACAGCCTAATCCGCAGCTACCCTTTTTGGCTACTTTGGACCTACCTTACCTCCCTCGTTTAACCAACAACCCAATTTACCATGGAAATAACTGGCCATCTATTCCGGTGGAACTTCCGTTTGATATCTACAAATTTGATGGCAAGTCGGGTGAAGATCCTAAAAACCACATGATGACATGCCATTTATGGTGTTCATCCAACTCCTTAATAGACGACTCGATTGATCTTAGATTATTTCAAAGGACTCTCACCGGTTCGAATGCCAAGTGGTACATCGAGTTGCCACCCCACTCTTTTCCTGATTTTGGTTCTCTTGCCATGAACATCTTGACTCATTTCTAGCTACCTATACGGTATGAAACTGGCACTGATCTTTTAACCTCGCTCCGTCAGAATACTGCCACTCATATTTTGGATCACATCCATAAGTGGCGAAGGATACGTTGTCTCATTAAAGCTCCTATTCCAGATCAACTCCTAGCAGATTGGTTCACGAAGTCTCTCATCCCTACCATAGCACGAGATGTTGCCATGAGAGGTGTTGTCACTGAAGAACAGGCCATCGCTAGTGCCCATGTGCTAGACTTAGTTTATACTCAATCCGACACATTGTTTGACATTCTTCCCGACGCACCTCGTGACGCTAATGACCCTGCAAAACCACCCAAGGGACCCCAAGCCGATGGCATCATTGGAGCCCTTCACACCCAGCCTTCTCATCAACCTGTTGGTTCTATGAACCTCCAAGGTTCGTCCCCATCACCAACGTGGGATGGTCTCAACAACACCAAATCATCCACTCCTACTGCTACTGAAGAGGTGAATTCTGTTTCATCAGCTTCACCTCAAAAGAAGGACGGTAAGAAGAAGAACAAAGGGAAACCTAAGAAATCTTCCGCCCAACAGGAACAAAAGAGCACCTCTGATGATACGAAACAGAAAAGGAAGTCAAATTTTCCTTGTCTACTGTGTGGTGATGATCATTTTTCCAAGGAATTCCCCTATAGAGATGAAGTTCAAAAGTTTCTTAAGGGAAAATCCACACCCGCAGTTCTCAATGACCCCTTCCTTGCTCAAAATTAGCAGTGGATTGCTCACACTTCTTCTTCCCAAGAAGAAGCATCCAACACCGCACATGTTCTCATGGTACGTGATGAGACTGTCAACTTGACCACTCGTTCTCGTTCATATGACACCGTTCCAGCCAAAGAACCTGGTGGAAGTAATACTGAAAAAGCTTCCACCTCGATACCGGATGTCACTATACCGGCTATGCCTCTCACCATTGAGAAGCCGTCTTTTGAGTCAGTGTTGCATCTACCCAAGAGCACGATTAGAAAATTGGTTTTTAATCCTAATGATCAAGCTGCCCAAAACTACAATATTGTAGAGGACCCAGTTGACCCAAAACTACTCTCCTCGCTGCTATCGGTGCAGTTGACCCAGATCTATCGAACACCATCATGTTCCGGTTGGAATACTTCAAACTGAGGCCCTCCCATCAATTGGAATTCCAAGTTGCCACAAATATTGCTGGGAAGATTATCCATCATACCCTCTTAGACGAAGGAGCCTCTACGCCAGTCATGTCGATCGCATGTTGGAGAGCCATAGGTTCTCCCGAGTTGAATTGTTCTCCTACTACTTTGAGAGCCTTTGACGGCCGTGGCTTTCAACCTCATGGGTTGTTAAAAGCTTTACCGATAGAGCTGGGGGGAAAGACCGTAACCCTTAACGTGGAAGTGGTCGCTACCCCGTTAGATTATAACATTCTGCTTGGTCGTAATTGGTTTTATTCCATGCATGTGGTTGCGTCATATATCCTCCACATAGTACAATTCCCTCATCAAGGGCGAATTGTCACAGTCGACCAACTGGATTTCTGCACTCCTGACGCCACTTCTCACCTAGGCGATAACGTTCCTTCCATTAGACAGTCTTCGCAAAAATATGAGAGTGTGGGGGTTGGCCTCCTTAAGGATTCATCCCTTATGGGAATTTTTCCTATCTTGGATCCCCCAAATCATGTCGCTATGATCAACATGATCTCTTCGCAGTTATCCTCCATCTCCACCTCTACTGATTCATGGCTTCTACCTGATGAAGCCACCATGCACCTAATTGGAGACTGCATGCCTCTGTCACCCACTGAACTTACGTACGAGGCTATCCAGTCGACCCCGGAGGATCACTTATCTGTGACCTCCACCCCTAGTTCTCTGCAACGGACCTCCTTCCACCCCTTTCTACGGATTTTTCATTCCAACGAGTCCATCATGGAAATCATGAGCGTGGATGATCCTCCGTGGGAAGACCTGCATCATCGTTCGTCTTCCCTTCCCATTTTAGCTACTATAGAGAACAATATTCGCACCATTTCTACACTGGATGTTCTTTCTGGATATCCATCTTTGCTACTCATGTGTCAAACCAATTCTGAAGGAAACTTAGCCAACATGGAGCCTACTACTTTGATCGACATCTCGGTTAAACTTGGTGTAGTGGAACACATTCAGTTAGGCTAGAAGTGTTCCCCTGAAAAAATCATCTTCGCTACGACCTTGTTCAAGCGATTTCAAGATGTATTCACTTGGACTTACAAGGAGATGCCTGGGATAGACCCCTCCATTGTTTTGCATGAGATCAAAACCTATCCCAACATCAAGCCTGTTCGCCAAAAGTTGCGACTGGTACACCCCCAGAAGACTGCGGCAATCAAGGCAGAGATTGAAAAGCTCTTGAAGGCTGGTTTCATTTACCCTGTCCCATTGATAGAATGGGTCTCAAATTTCATCCCTGTGAACAAAAAGTAGGGCACCATCAATGTCTGCGTCGATTATCAGGATCTTAACAAAGCTCATCCCAAGGACAACTACCCGACTCCCTTCATCGACCAGATCATTGACAATTGTGCTGGAAGTGTCATCTTCTCATTTATGGATGGTTTTTCTGGTTACAACCAAATCGAGATCCATCCGGTCGATCAACACAAGACGGCTTTCATCTGCCCTTGGGGGACATTTTCATACCGCAAACTCCCTTTTGGCCTTAAAAATGTTGGCGCCACATTCCAGCGGGCCATGTCGTACGCTTTCCACGATGTGAAGGACTTTGTGGAACCTTACTTGGATGATCTCCTTGCCCATTCAAAGCAGTGTGAGTTCCACTTTGATCATCTGAGGGCCGTTTTCCTCAGATGCAGGTGGTATAACATCCGCCTAAATCATCACAAAATTATTTTTTGTGTCGAGTCCGGACGCCTCCTCATCTTTATTGTCTCCAAAGATGGGATCCGCATTGATCCCTCGAAGGTGGAATCCATCGTCGCTCTTCCACCTCCAACTAATATCACAGAACTTCAAACCTTGCAAGGTAGAGCATTTTACTTACGGCGCTTCGTTTGTAACTTCACGCAAAAGATGCAAGGATACATGAGGTTAATGAAAAAGGACGTCCCGTTCATTTGGGATGACCAAGCTCAACAATCTTTTGATAGTTTGAAGCATGCCATCACGCATGCCCCTGTGATCCAACCACCAAATTACTATCAATATTACATCCTATATCTCGCTGCTTTCGATACCACTATCGCCATGGTTTTGGTTTAGGAAGACCAGAACGCCCAGTAACATGTGATCTATTATCCCAGTAAAGGTCTCATTGATGCCGAAACTCGCTATTCACATGTTGAGAAGCTTGCCCTCGTAGTAGTCATTGTTGTGCAGAAGTTTCGACATTATATTCTGCTCCACACCACCACCATCATTGCCGGTTCGAACCCCATGTACCACGTTTTGACACGTCAAGTGCTTGGGGGCAAGTATTCACGCTGGATTGTGATACTGCAAGAATTCGATCTTCTTTTTGAAAAAGCTAAGCCTAAAAAGTCTTTGGTGTTTACTGATCTTATTTGTGACCTCCCCCGTACCGATGTAGAATCTGAGCCCAATGACTCCTTTCCAGACGAGCCATTGTTTCTTATCAGTACATTTGACCCATGGTATGGAGATATCACATTGTATCTTCAAACCCAACGTTTCAACCCCGATCTGTCTCATGACGATCGTTGTCGCATATGCTGCCACGCAAAGTATTACCTAATCATTAGTGACACTTTGTACTGTCGTGGTGTTGATTCAATTCTTCGACGTTGTCTAACTCACGATGAGGCTGAAGTAGTTCTAAATGACTATCACCCTGGGGCGTGTGGTGGTCACCTCTCTGGGATGGCTACATCCCAGAATATTTTGCACCCAGGATATTATTGGACTACCATTTTTAAAGATTGTATTGAGGCTGTGAAGAGATGTCCTCCATGTCAACACTTCCATACAATGAAGCACACCCATCCCGCCCCATTACACTCGATTATTGCCATGGGCCCCTTTGCAAAATTGACATCGATTTTATGCCTTGTAAGCCTACCTCGGCCGAGGGGCATAGTTACATCATTGTAGTTGTGGATTACTTCACAAAATGGGACGAGGCAATGCCTACATACCAAAACGGCGGCAAAACTGCCACACTCTTCATGTTCAATCATGTGATAGCACATTTTGGAGTTCCTCAGGTGATAGTTACAGATCATGGTTCTCACTTTCAGAACCATATGGTTGATGAACTGAGCGATAGATTGGGTTTTCACCATGAAAACTCAACACCCTACTACCCGCAATCTAATGGACAGGTCGAGGCCATTAACAAGGTCTTGAAAACTATGGTCCAAAGGATGGTAGGTACGCATAAGTCCAACTAGCATAATATGCTCTTTTCAGCATTATGGGCCTACAGAACTTCCATTAAAACTGCTACAGGTTTTACTCCTTTCCAATTGGTGTATGGATTGGAAACTGTCCTTCCTATAGAGTCCGAAATTCCATCTCTACAACTCGCTATCGAACTTCTTCCCAGCGCTACTATCGAGGAAGAATGTTTCCTATAATTAGCAAAAATTGACGAGTCCCGCCAAGATGTCACTCTTGCTAATGAAGCACACAAGAAACACATCAAAGCTCAGTATGACAAGTCGGTACAACCTCGTATCTTTAACGAGGGTGACTTGGTCCTCACATACGACCAGAAACATGACAAGCTGGGGGCAGGAAAGTTCTAGTCCATGTGGCATGGACCTTGCATTGTCAAACATGTTTTGGAAAAGGGAGCTTACGAGCTTGAAGACTATGACGAAATATCTTCAGGTGAACCTCGTAATGGGATTTACATGAAGAGGTAATATGCCTGATCCTGTCAGGCATAGAATTTTTGTATATACTGTACATGGTGTGTGTGTGTTTTTGTGTGGTTTGACGCCTTTAATTTTTGTGTGTCTCTCGATCTTGTTTCTGCTTCTTATACCATGTCCTGTCTGCATGTGTAGATGGTCACATGCTACGGATTTGCGGACGATGCTAGTCGGCATACCCGTAACCTTGCCACGACAGCCTGGGTACTGTATTCCCCAACAGGCGAGCTTATCAGCTCAGGAGGAAGTTGTCTTGGATTTTCAACCAACAATGCCGCAGAGTACCAGGCGGTAATTGGAACCTTAACCGATGCTACCTCCTTGGGTATGGACCACATTGTTGTCCATATGGATTCTCAATTAGTGGTCTCCCATCTTAACCGGATCTATGCTATCTGTGATCCCACCCTACTCCGTCTCTTTAGGCGGTTACGTCTCCTGGAAAGGTCATTTGAATCCATTCAATACTTGCACATTCCATAAGAGTTAAACATAGTTGCTGACTCGATGGGCAACTTCATTTTAGATTGGTACATCGCACACACATAGTACTCACAATATGTAAAAGAATTCACGACATGTAAATAGTGCACTGTATAAAAAGCATAGCATATGAAAAAGATCACATCATTCATCATTTCTAAAAACACATAATGTATAAATCACCGGGAATGTCTGTATATATATATATCATCAAAAGTAGTGCTAGTACACAAATCTGAAGCATGATGGCTTTTAGTAAGTCTCTACAAAAATCTGAAGCCTCGCAACTTTCAGTAGTACAAAATATGAGGCATCTAAGCTCTCAATACAAGTATAGTAGTGTCATCAGGCCTGACGCCCGGCTCGTACACTGCGAGGGGGGACAACTCTCTGTCGCTGAGACTGGAAGCACTCTACTATCCTCACTACCTTGCAGAGTAAGGCATTCAAGTGTACTGACGCTCCAACTGCAAACCTCTGCATAGGTCTCGGTAGGTCATCTACTGCTGGCTTAGGAAAATCCACTGTCAGCTGTGACAAGTTCTGTACACATCTTCCATCTCCATGATGGCATCATGAGCACTTAGGGGCACAACTGCTTCCCTGCCTGTATCTCTCCTCGTCGGGCCGTATGGGACCCACATATGCACACACATGTCACATACTTGTTAGTGCTACGCCAAAAAAATCATAAAGATACAGAACTTAAAAAATACAAGGGTTTTGTTCTTATCGATATCTCCCCATGCTGCACCCTTAGGCGGCACTAAGTCAGGATACTCTCTGAAATCCATACCATTGTATGGGTAGTCCTCAACCATGAGCAACTGACCTTCTATCCAGTTGAAGAACTCGAGACCAAAGTTGATGATAGGGCCCCCACCATGACGGGCCATCACCTTTGCCCATCGGAGCATGTGTGGATCCCTAGGATCCTTGTCATCCAGTAGTATCTATGGGTGCAAGAGAGGGATCTGCTCCAAGAGGAATGATATAACAATCGATACGTACCCTAATTGCTTGAGCTCTCCCTGTCGACACTTGGTCAGTTGAGCTCAGATGTTGACAAGGGGACCCTCACACCAGTTGAAGATTGTAGGGGACATACACTCCTTTGCATAGAACATCTGAGTCCGAGTGGCCATGTGTGGGGATTGGCTCCTCGCCACTCTAGTGATAGTAAACAGTATGGCACATAGTGTGGGGCTTACAACATCTCTAATGGGGATCTTCCCACTAGAATATTGAGCATGATCAGTACAATGCCGCGTCACCATGTCATCAACAGTATGATCACTAGCTCATGATCCGGTGAGAACTATAGGTTCCCCTCTCCGGGATAGGCCAGTAAGGAAATAGATATCCTCAATGTCTATAGTGAGGATGTGCTCACCGATCACAAAGTGTTGCTGGGCCACATCCCAGCACTGGAGCATGTGTGTCAATAGCGGGATTTGGGCCCTCATGCCCTGAATCTCAAAGAACTTGAGCAAACCACAGTTTCTCAAAGCATTCACGCATTGTGGATCTTCAGCAGCTCGTATGTCTTGCACCTTGTATTCTCTTTCCCGCCACTCTAATACCATCTTTGCTTGCTATCAACCTGCCAAAGTGGGCATTTAAACACTATTAGACTTCACTTCAATCACTGGAAGTCCACCATTTGAGTTTAATTTGATGGTTGGGTTGAGCGTTTCCGCCGTCGCACTATGTTATTATACACAGTGTGATGATGTCACACTTCACATTTTCAGGATTTGTGCCGAGTAGGTCTCGTCGCAGTTCCCGAAAGGGAAAACTGCGACGAGTCGAGGGCACAATAGCCCTCCACAAATCCATAAAAAAACCCAAAAAATGGACCTAAAATCAAAATGTAATCCACTACAATTTTGCAGGATGAAGTTTAGGCTTACCTGCTCTAGACGGTGGGTGAAATGGCACCTCGTAGCTCTCAAAATCGACGAGTGAAATCTTGGCTCCAAATTGGCACTTCTTCTCCCAAATTGGCAAATGAAACAATGGTGACTATATTTGTCCCATTTTTCTATTTATAAATAGAATAGAATATTCTTTTTCAAACATTTGATACCTGGAAGTCATTTTCTATAGTTTTGATCATTTTGTAATTGCGTTTGGAATATCAATTGGCCATTTGACCTAGTTTCCAAGTGTACAGGAGTTGTTGAGTAGTCTTTTGGGCCGTTTCTCGCGTTACAACGGTCATCTCTGGTATGAACTCTCCCTTGGATGTTTTGTCATTATTTTGCAACCGTTAGATTGTAATTATTTTATGATGATGAGCTTACTCTTCGTTTGTTCTCATGCTCTCGAAACTATGAGAATAAGTACTGAGTTATGATTTATCACCTTTTCGGGCTTGTTAAACTCCTACGGAAAAGGATACCCCTCAGAGACTACCTTTAAGCTCTTTTCAGGCTCTCAAAAAATAAAAATATTGCCAAGTGAACTTATCGCGTTCACGCTTGTTAAAGTAGTTGAATGGTCATCTTCCTGGTGATAGTTTACCCCTTTTTTGGACCAGGGGGCACTACTTACGAAAAAGGTATACTCCAGTCAATCATGACTGGAAGAGTCCTCTCCCGCGTTGTTTTACCCTTTTTTAGGCGATGAGGATAACTTTATGGAAAATGACCTTTTCAGACTCTCTAAACATGAAATGACAATCGAGTTTACCTTCTATGGACTCGTTAAATTCTTACATTGAAGGTCCCGCCATGGGATGAACCCCTCCTATCCTAGGTTCGAAAAATACTTGGGATTGGACTCATCTATGAGATGAGCTATACCGAGCATCTGGTTACCCTCATCAAGCTCGTAAAAAGCACATGAGGCACTCATCATTCATGATGGGGAAAAAGAAAATCTTTTATGCTACACCCTTTGTTTGTGGCAGTACATAGTCACTCTTGAACATGGCACTCGTTTGCATTTGCATTCAGTACTTGGGTAATCTGTTTGTCTTTGAGTCTTGTCAATTCCATGAGTCGCATCGCTCATTTGGATCAGCCAAATAAAGCTTCCACCATCAGTTGCATTTGGGGTTGGTATCATTATCTTCATGTCAATACCGCCAAGTCATGCCATGCCCATGTTCAAGAGGTGTTTTCATCACTCATCATCTGCAGTCATGTAATACCCCAATTTTGACCCTTGTGAAATATTGGCTTTTAATGTAAATATTGTATACATGCATTGTCTGTTTCCTTAGCATGGAGCTCAAGGCCAAGGCCCCGCTAGTGTATGTTCGGATTTTATTAAAACAAGCAAGTATTTGATATTTTGATACCCATGTGCTATTAAGCCATGGAATGTTGTAAATTGATGTAAATATTAATATTGCAATAAAATACCAAAACTGGCTATGGAAGCAACCAATGAGAAGGGGCCATGTGTATCCACTAGGGAGTGGTGAGGGGGTTGTTGGGATGAACCATACGCTACCAAATGTCATTGTGAGTGTTAGAACAGTAACCACACTTAGTACCATAATCCATAAATTTTTAATTGCCCATGTGCTTAATTAAACCATGTTTTGGATTAAGTGACTATAGTTGGTCAAAAACCCACTTTGAGAGTGTTCACACCCACTTCCAAGCAAACCAGTTCACCCAGCCTCCAGTTTTTTCCACAAGTGTGCCCTCATTTATTGCTGGTGCGCCCTCTCTCCTTGTTTTGAGGAATTTTAGTTGACCAAGGGCGCTAGGGTGGATTTTTGCCCTTTTTTGGCTAGATTTGGAGCATTTAATGCTCCCTTGGGCCCCCAAACCTCCTCTACTTGCTCACCCACGCCTGCCTTGAGCTCATTATTGATCCAGCATGCTTCAGCCACCTCCACACCAGAATTCGTGGCTGTTTGGGGTGATTGGGATTGAGTTGGACCCACCTAGGGGGGATTGAGGCCAATTTGGCATTGATGACTTGTACACTCAGCTTGAGCCACCTAATGCTCTCGATTTTCTCATGGATGTAATAAAAACCTGTTACTAACATTTTCACATGTTAGACAGTCAGTTAATCAAAGATTTGAGCATACATTGTGTGTAAATTTATCATCTTTTTCAAGTTTTTCCACTGTTTTTGCAAATTAATTCGATTTTGTGAGGTTCTCCATAGCTCCTCAATCTTCTGTGATCAAAATACTCACATGGTATCAGAGCCATCGTGGAGTTAGTGAGTTGCAGGCCAACATTGAGCGTTGAACTGCATTCTAGAGAGGATTTCCAGACAAAAATTGAGTGTTTTTTGCAGGTGTTTCAGTAGTTTTCTCACCATTAACGCAGCAGTCATGGAAGCAAACCAAATGTTGCTCACACCCTTCAATTTTTTCGATTGGAAGGCTGAGATGGTCATCAAGCTAAGATATAAGGGTCTCTATAGAGTGACCATGGGCACAGAAGTGGAGCCAAATTCTGCTGTGGAGAAAGCAAAGTACTACAATCGACTTGATGAAGCTTATGGATTGCTATGCCTGAGCATTTCAAGGGAACTCTTGTTTCATACAGACAGTTTGACAACTCCCAATGAAGTATGGGTGAAGCTAGAATCACTCTTTGGGAAAACTGATGAACTGAGAGGCCACCAGCTTGAAAACGAGCTCATTAGCTTGAGCCAAGCGCATTTTGAAACCATCCAGGATTTCTTACGAAATTCAAGTCACTGGTGCTTCAACTGCAACAATGTGGAATTGTTAAGAAGGAGGAACAACTGATTCTGTCCATCCTTTCGAAGCTAGGCCCAGAGTTTTCAGTATTTGTTAGCACATTTCACTCAGCCAAAATGACCCTTCGAAATTGGCAAATGCCATCACTAGCTACCTTCATGGAGTGTCTCACTCAGGAGCAGGATAAACTAGTTCAGATGGGCACCATAAAATCAAAGGACCAAGCATTGGCAATGGGTGTTTCAAATGCAAGCAAAGGAAAGAAGAAAGCCAAGAATTCGAAGCAGCAAGAGAAGAGGAAGTTTGACAAGACCAAGTCTGCAGATGGGGGTTCGAATCTGTCAAAGGAGAAGGACAAGAAGGGAAAGGAAAATACCAAATGCACCTATTGTCATAGGGGATGGCATCCAGAGAGCTCATGTATGAAGAAAACCATTGACTCAATGGCGCAGCTGCTGGAGAAGAACAACATCCCAGTCCCTGAGGGCGCAAGGAAGAAGGAGAGCACCTCAAACCCTGACAATAAGGAGAAGTGTCATGCTTTGGTAGCAGGTACTTCGAATCCCTCATCCTTTATCATTGATTCAGGAGCTTCCAGACATATGGTTTCATCCAGAGAGCTCTTCTCCTCTATGCATTCGAATGGTGGCCCAACAGTTCGAATGGGAGATGATTCAGAAATCCAGACCAAGGGGATTGGTAGGATTGACATGGAGCATGGCTATTTCAGTGATGTGCTCTATGTACCTTCATTGGCTGCAAATTTGCTATCAGTCTATCAAATGACCCATACAGGAGAAGCCAAGAGAGTGACATTTACTCCAGATTTGGTAGAAATCTCAGAAATCTCCTCAAATCAAGTTGTGGCTGTAGGGTATGCAGATCATGATGAGAGAATGTACAAATTCTCAAATTTCATTCCAAATTCTAGTGACCATGCTCTTGTCTCTCATGACAACGAGACCTCCAAGTTGTGGCATGAAAGATTTGGCCACATGAACTACAAATATCTCCAGCAATTGCACAAGGACGAGATGGTGGAAGGGCTTCCAGAAATCAGATCATCAAATGGTGCATGCATTGGGTGTGTAGTTGGAAAGCATCCTGAGCGCAGCTATGAGAAGGGAATGGAAAGGAGAGCCACTCAACCACTTGGATTGGTACATTTAGACCTCATTGGTCCTCTTCCCACTCCATCATATGGTGGATCAAGGTATGTACTTACATTCATAGATGACTACTCTCGATTCTGCTGGGTTTACTTCCTTAAATTGAAGTCAGAAGTGTTTGAGAAACTGAAGATTTGGAAAGCCCTAGTGGAGAACCATAGTGGTCATAAGATAAAGATCCTTAGGACTGATAATGGAAAGGAATATGTGAATAATAACATTCAGCACCTTTGTGAGGAATGTGGCATCCAAATGCAACATTCAATCCCCTACACACCTCAGCAAAATGGTGTGGCAGAGAGGAAAAATAGATCTCTCAAGGAGATGGCTACTTGCATGATTGAAGCTAGGGATCTAAGCCCTAAGCTATGGGCTGAAGCCATCAATTGTGCTGCTCATATTCAGAACAGAGCCTTTCACAAATCAGTCAAAGGAAAAACCCCCTATGAGGCATGGTTTGGCCAAAAACCAAATGTGTCAAATTTCAGGATTTTTGGGTCTAGAGCATGGGCTCAAATTCCATCAGAAAAAAGGAAGGCTTTGGAGCCACAGAGCAGGGAATGTATCATGGTTGGATATGGTGAGGACACAAAGGGATACAAGCTCTTTGACACATCCACACTTAAAACTTTCATTGAGAGAAGTGTGCAATTTGAAGAAGAACCAATTCCAGATTTTGAGCTTGCACCGGGGGAAAGCTCCTCTCCTCCACACCTTAATGAGATTAGTGATGATTCCACCTCTGATTTTTCTGATATTGCTGAAGATGACATGGCTGAAGATGACATTTCTGTACATGAGTCACCATCAAGGCCCAAGTGGGCTGAAAAAATCATACAAGATGCAGGTGAATTGGCAGGCAATCCCCAAGAGCCTAGGAAGACTAGATCCCAAACAATCAATGCTTCCTTTGCAAATGAGAATGAGCTTGCTGATCACTGTTATATGATGATTGGATCTGATCCAACATCATATCAGGAAGCTCATCATGATCCAAGGTGGAGAGCAGCAATGCAAGAAGAATTCCAGTCTCTTCAAGAGAACAAAACATAGGATTTGGTGCCTCTTCCTCCCAAGAGGAAACTTGTGCAATGTAAGTGGATTTTTCGAACCAAACCTGTTGCTGATGGTTCTGATCTGAAGTATAAGGATAGGTTAGTGGCTAAGGGCTACTCACAAATCCATGGTGTGGATTATACAGAGACCTTTGCACCGGTTGCAAAGATGGACTCAATTAGACTAGCTCTAGACATGGCAGCTAGTAAAGGTTGGGAAGTTCACCACATGGATGTCAAAAGTGCATTATTGCATGGTGAGCTACAGGAAGAGATATATATGCAGCAGCCTGAAGGATTCCAAGAGGATCCCACACTTGTATGCAGGTTGAAGAAGTCACTCTATGGACTCAAGCAAGCCCCCAGGGCTTGGTATGCCAAAATGGATGCTTTTTTGCTCTCAATTGGTTTCTGTCGATGCAAGTCTGATCCAAATGTTTATTTGCAGCATTGTGATGATAATTTGCAGGTCATTGTACTGTATGTTGATGATCTCTTAATTACAGGGAGCTGCACCAAACAAATTGGCTCAATTAAAGCTTCTTTGCACAGTGAATTTGCCATGAGCGACCTAGGATTGCTAAGGCAATTTTTGGGTTTGGAAATTGAGCAATCTGAGAGAGGTATATTGCTGAGTCAACCCAAGTATGCTTCAGACCTGTTATTCAAGTTTAAAATGGCTGAATGTAAGGCAGCCAAGTGCCCATTCCTTTCAGGCATAAAACTAGGTGAATTTGAAGACTCTTCGGTGGTGGATTGCACTCTCTATAGGCAGCTAGTTGGAAGTTTGCTGTACCTTACACATACAAGACCTGATTTGTCTTATGCTGTAAGTGCTATAGCAAGGTATATGCAGCAGCCACATGAGATCCATTGGAAGGAAGCCAAAAGGATCCTTCATTATGTCCAAGGAACAAAGAACTTTGGGGTACACTATGCAACTGGTTCTTCACTTCAACTAGCTGGATTTTCTGATTCCGATTGGGCGGGAGATCCCATCGATAGAAAGTCCACTTCAGGTTTTGTGTTTATGTTTGCTGAAGGTCCTATTTGCTGGTCAAGCAAGAAACAGCACACAATTTCTCTTTCATCAGCAGAGGCCGAGTACAGGGCAACAGTGAACGCAGCCACACAGTGTGTTTGGTTGCAAGGCATTCTTCGGGAGTTTGGTGTTGCTATTGATTCTCCAACCAATATTTGGGTGGATAATCAAAGTGCCATCAAGATATCTACTAATCCAGTACAGAGGCAAAGAACAAAGCACATTGAGATCCACATGCATTACATTCGGGGCTTGGTGCATGACAGGGTGATTTCACTGCAGTATTGCCCATCCACCGAGCAAACTGCTGATATTTTCACCAAGTGCTTCACTGAGAAGACCTTCACTCACTTGAGATATTTGCTTGGAGTGAGTGATGGATGGTGATTGCTGCAATTTAATTGTAGGTTCAGCCTCATGTCCATTTTTGAGGGAATTTTTTATCCCATGAGGTTTTACTTCTTTCCTCGGTTCATATGGACAAATAAAATTTCTGTTGTATTGAGGTGACTTGAGCCTTTGTTGCCAAGGCCTCCCACTTATCTTTCATGAGATGTACAAAGTTATGGTTAAGGGGGGGTGTTAGAACAGTAACCACACTTAGTACCATAATCCATAAATTTTTAATTGCCCATGTGCTTAATTAAACCATGTTTTGGATTAAGTGACTATAGTTGGTCAAAAACCCACTTTGAGAGTGTTCACACCCACTTCCAAGCAAACCAGTTCACCCAGCCTCCAGTTTTGTCCACAAGTGCGCCCTCATTTATTGCTGGTGTGCCCTCTCTCCTTGTTTTGGGGAATTTTAGTTGACCAAGGGCGCTAGGGTGGATTTTTGCCCTTTTTTGGCTAGATTTGGAGCATTTAATGCTCCCTTGGGCCCCCAAACCTCCTCTACTTGCTCACCCACGCCTGCCTTGAGCTCATTATTGATCCAGCATGCTTCAGCCACCTCCACACCAGAATTCGTGGCTGTTTGGGGTGATTGGGATTGAGTTGGACCCACCTAGGGGGGATTGAGGCCAATTTGGCATTGATGACTTGTACACTCAGCTTGAGCCACCTAATGCTCTCGATTTTCTCATGGATGTAATAAAAACCTGTTACTAACATTTTCACATGTTAGACAGTCAGTTAATCAAAGATTTGAGCATACATTGTGTGTAAATTTATCATCTTTTTCAAGTTTTTCCACTGTTTTTGCAAATTAATTCAATTTTGTGAGGTTCTCCATAGCTCCTCGATCTTCTGTGATCAAAATACTCATAGTGAGAACCCATTTGACTTTCCTTGATGACATTTATTTCTGTTGTAAGGAAGTAGTTGAGGATTTCAGTCCATGGCTTCAATGGAGCATGGGCAGCCCAGAAATTTGTATTTGCAGGTATGGGATCTGTTTTCTTGTACGAAAAGCCACTCTACCTCATGGGAGTTGCTTCTTCCTCATCCCCATTTGAGTGTGGAAGTTACCAGCATCATTTTCCATCCAAAAACGAATTGCAAGCAGTGAGAAAAACCAGAAATCGCAACTTTGAAAGATCCACGTTTTGAAGAGCCAAAAACGCCCAGATTTGGTATTGGATAGTAAAATCCAATGGGGATTCCATAGATATGAACCTTGGGGTGAATTTGAGAGTAGTAGATACCCCAAAATCCATTGAGAAACCCAGTTTCTATAGCCCAGAAAACCAGTGACAGGAATGAGTTATTTGATGATAGAGTTTTGAGAAATCCAAGTATGAATGACAGAGCAGAGGTTGGGTTTGCTTGATAAACCCAGTGAAGGATAGAATCTCAAAGAATTAATAGCTGGACCTTTCTATGCCCATCCTTAAGAGCAGTGGAGGGAAGGGACGCCTGAGGGACTATGCAACAGAGACGGGGACCTTCCTTGTGTTGGGTGTGGTAGGTATTGTGGGTTCCTTGACTGTTTGAATTAACTTGAGATGCCTGTAGCTCTGTGGTTGAGCTCACTGGCTTAGCATTTCCCTCCTCTATCTTCTTGTATTCCTGATAAACCCAACTGTGTGTTGGCTTAGCATAGCTGTTGAGTGAAACCATGGCTGTGAATGAGCCCAGCTAGTTCCTCCTTAGTGGATACACAACCCAGCTCGGGGGTGATCTCTCAGCTGAAAGAATACAAGCTGGATAGAGATCTATGGTTGGGTGGAACGTTGCTCTTACATAGCCAGTTGCTGGACAACTTCATCTCAAAGATAAGTGCTCTTTGTGATGTAAATTATATGCATTATGTGTTTTGCATTGTGTTAATTTAGGATGTTAATTATTCATGTAAATGAAATTGATATAACATCTGTGAATGGCATGAGAATGGGATTGGTTCCATGTGTGAATGATTCATCATTTGCCTGGGTTAAATATGTTGATGCATTCCATTCTAGCTGTGTGTTAATATGTTTAATTTCGCTGTGTAATTTAATTGTGCATCTTATTTTAAATGGAAAAATTTTATCATTATGGCTTTGGGGACGAATTAGACACCCCATGTTACAGCCATA
Source organism: Larix kaempferi (assembly GCA_027924585.1). Classification (NCBI taxonomy): domain Eukaryota; kingdom Viridiplantae; phylum Streptophyta; class Pinopsida; order Pinales; family Pinaceae; genus Larix; species Larix kaempferi. Next base: position 23,730,937 of record BSBM01000632.1, on the reverse strand, counting down.
TTCCCTCCCTTGCATTAGATAGATGGAAGGGGACGTGACAAGTCAGTATGCCTTCAATCATGTCGGTTTCCTCTGAGTCAGTCTTGCATGTTACTGTACCATCCGATTTTCTCTACACATCTTTTGTCATGTTTTGTGTCGATTGATGGGGGATTCATCACGGCCCTCCTTCGACGAGTCCATCCTCGTTGACTTCAAATCAATCATCCGAGGTTTGAACTTAGAAACCAACCAAGTACCTTGGCCTTACATGCCTCAATGGCAGGTTACCTTGCTTTCAACATGAGTCCACATCATTGATTCTTAATTGAAAGATTTCATCTTGCGTTCAACTTCAACTCACTTATTCACGCTTGGTGATATGTACTGTGATACCTTGGGGATTATTGACATTAATGATGATTTCCCTCACACTTGTTAACGGTATACATCAATGACCGGTAATCAAGTGGATTCTACCATGTTTGACGTCAAGACATTTGTAATCACATGGTTAGATTCATATCATTGCAGGATCAACTTGAAGACCCTGGGGCATCATGTTTTACCCAGGTTGCGACAGAGTTTGTATTGAGTCATATTACACGGATCCACATTTGTATTGGTCATGGTTGTGTTATCATCTCATCATGGATCTACGCTTGTGTCTAGTAGCCATGATTGTGTTCAGTTGGTCATTACTACCATGGATCTGCATTGTATTGGTCGGAAGCCATGTTGTGAGTCATTTGAGACTGTATACTCAGAGTCAGTTGTATTGTAGAAGAGTCCTTCGTCAGACAAGTCTATTTCCATTCCTTCTATCAAAGCATTTCACCTGTCCATCTTTTAACAACTTCATGCTTTGGGGGGCATTCTATTACACCTAAAATCTTCCCATCATGAGATTTAGTGTATACATCCCTGGAGGCACCTTGATTAAGTGATTACCCTGGAAGGATTTGTACCCATTTGTACTAGGTTTTGAGAGGTCGTCACAAGTTGCACTCATGCAACATGCGACATCGCAGCTTGCTCTATTGCAGGGTGCGCCAATGTCAGTTAATGGACAAAAATAGCCCTTCGAGTCCTCTCGAAGCTTGCTGACTTGGGACCCTATCCCTAACCTCTTGGAAGAGCTAGAATTTGATTCCTATCATCTTGGAAGAATCCCTCAAGCTTCTCCTATCATATCTCAACCTATCCTATCCATACCCTATCCACTTAGTCCTATTTAAATGAAGCTCACTCCCATCCTAAAGGGAGGAAGTCTATGGTACTCTTATGCTGGTGAAACTAAGCCAAATAGATCTGACACTCTAGCTTGGGGAACATCTACTTCTCTCTAGGAGCTCTGGCATGGCTTGTCAGAAGGAGCTTGCAGTGTTAAAGCAGTGGTTGTAATCCTCTTTTCTATTGTACTTCTCCATTCTTAAATACAGTTAATATAATTGCTTTACATAAATGTTGTCTTTTTGATGATGTTTAGAGTTTTCCTCCTTAACTATTAACTTAGATATGTCATATGAGATATATGCTTTCACTTTTCGTGGTCTATTATATGTTCAATAGGGTCTAGTTACTCGTGATCTGGCAGCACTGGAGCATTGGATCAACGAAGGAGAAAGGGATCTACAAATTTGAGGTAAATAATCTACTCTTGCATTTGTACTTCTATATGATCTAGGAAAGTATTTTATGTTATGTCTTATTTGTTCTAGACTTACGTTAAGCTAGAGAGATCACGCCTTGAGTCCGCTCTCGGTAGATTGTCCGTCAAACAATGTGCAACAAGCTTCGTGTTTTCCCTCAATAAACAAGTGGAAGCAAATTGAAATGATATCAAATAATATAATATCTGATGCTTGTAATATATCCAAAGAGCTTCGTAGTATGTGAAATTATCGATATACCAGGTAGAAATTAGCTATGATTGATATATATATCTTTAATAATAAAGACTACAAGCAAAAAAAAGTGAGCAAATGTAACAAGTGTAAAGTGACAAACAATCATGTGGCATTGAAAATCGTTTATCAGACTCAATGTTAATGTAAATTATAATTTTTAACTTATTTGATTTCCTTGAAAATCGCTTCAATGATAATGGATTCATTTAAGTGACGCCCTTTGAATTTAATGTTTTCCTTACTGACATGTATTATGTGAGACTTGAATCCCAGAACAGGAATGGATGGAAATTTGTGGTTGCAAGGTACACTTTAACTATTTTACGTTGCAAATTATGTATTGCAACTATCATAAAATTTGAAAATTTTAACATTTGAAGAACTTATATTTTAGAAACATAGTACAAAAAAAAAAATTAGTTCCAATATATTGAAGAAACTTTCATCTCTGTAGAAGAGAAATATTTGAAATTGAAGCTTCAACGGTCATTCTGTAAGACCTCACATCATAACAACAGCTTTAGAGAGGATATTTTGACAATTCACGACAAATTTCACTGAGATTATTATGAGGGAAATATAAGAAGCTTACACTGCTAAAATTAGTCTCGTCTGTGCCACATTGGTGCCCCCTATGCCACGATAATTCTGAATCTTTAGATCATATTTTCCTTGATTGTCAGTTTGCAAAAACTATCTGGAACCATATGCTCCTTGATCTCAACATCACCATGCCTACGTTCACTACTACCACCTGCCTCCTCAAAGACTGGAAATCCACCTACCCCTCACCCCTTTCGAAAAAGAAACTCTGGTTCCAAATCTGGGTTACCATCCCTGAGTTTACTTGTTGGAAAATTTGAATTTCCAGAAACAAAGAAATCTTCCAGGACTTCGTTCTCACTCCCCTACAAGTCACTGGAAAAGCCAAAGGCCTTATTTTAGAGTGCTCAAAATTGTCCAACCACTTTTCAGACTCAAACCTCACTACTATTGAACTGAATTGGATTGGAATTCCTCCCTCTAATCCCATAAAATGAATAATCCCCCGTATCCAAAACCCCCACCCTTGGAAAATCAGACTTTCCAACTCCGAATTTGAATATTAAAGAAACAAGAAGAACATTGACAGTCTGCACTTTGATGGTGCCTCCCAAAAAAATCTTGGAGCAGCAGGAGTAGGGGGGGTCTTGCTTTTCACTGGAGGAATGCAGAGAACCAGATATAGATGGGGAATAGGAACTTGCTCCAACAACCTAGCAGAAGCATTAGCACTTCTAAAAGGATGCCAAATTGCCAAAAAGCACTAGATTGGGAAACTACAAGTGTTTGGAGACTCTCTTGTAATTATCAAGGCTTTCAATATACACACTAACTACAACAATGTAGCAATTGAAAGAATCATTCATCGGATTCAACAAATCATGAGTACACTTTATCATTTTAGGGCTTATCATATCACGAGAAGATTAAACCACGAAGCTGACATCGAGGAAAAATCTAGAACAAGTTTTACACCCAGGAAAATTGAGTGATCAGGTGGGGAAATAGAATACCACCACATTCCCTGACCATGACAATTTTCTACTGGCCTCAAGCATGCCACTGAATGTTGATCACTGGAAAAATCTCAAGATTGAACCTCATATTCTCGCATCTTGATACAAGAAACCGAATCTTTGCTTCAACCATTCTGAATTGGCACCATAAATTGACTCATAGCACAACAAGGATTCTGCCAACAAGTGGGAAATCCGCAGAAGCAATACCATCGCACAGGATTCAATGACATTGGAAATGCCCTGCAATTGGTAAGAAATGCCTTGCAATTGGAAATGCATCGATTATTCATTACAACCCTTTAGAATATTAAGGTGTTGGAACTGGATGATCTTTCAACAACAAAATTCAACATGACAACCACCATTGGAAGCAACAAGTTCTCTTACCTCCGTTTCCTGGATGCCCGCATGGCCTTTTTTCCCTTTGATTTTATTTTCTCAAACAAGTTGCAGCCAACAGAACATTCAGAAGAATATCACTTTTTTGGTTCTTGATAGTGATGTTATCCACGGCTTGATTTTAATCCTTGCAACATATTGATATTGGAATCATGACTATTGTAACTTGTCGATTTGGCTTTGAGCCATGACCTATTATTTTATTTATCTAATACAATTACCCATTTTTGTTATAAAAAAAAATTGTTGAGACAACAACTATTATTTGTTCATCTAAACAATGTAGACTGCAAAAGTTTGTGTGGTCGAGGTGTCCTTTGCCCATCTTTGATGCCATTAACGATGCATATAAAATATAAAATATGCATTCCAATACTTCGATAGGGAATTAAGGATTCATTTATTTTATTTTTTATTATCTCAATTATTTAATGTGAAATTATCTTGAAAATTACTCTAAAATTCAATTTATAGCATGTTTGAAAACCATCTCTTGAAGATGTTAAGAAGTTGTGTTAATTTTGTCATAACATTGCATATTTGTCTTCAAAATTGTCAATTATTTTACCATTCAATTAAAAATATTCAAAAATGGTCTCATGATTAATTCCATTTTACAATTCAAAATTGTAAATAGAAACCTAGTTGGACAATGACTTATGCACTAGGTTTGCATATAGTTAGATATAAATGTGAGTTCTAATGGCTCTAAGAGTGAGAAAACCTCGCTTTAGTCCTGTTGTTACCTCGTCATTCCCAAATAAAACAAGAGAGAAAACCAAAACAATAGATTGCCTAGATGAATGAAAATGGATGTCTACAAAGTCCTTTGTAATCTATGAGGTATATGCACATTTCAAATCGAGGTTGAAGGTCTATAAAATTGGTTTAATGAATTGTTCGTTGAGGGCCATGTTGGGGTTGTGAAAGAAATAGAAAATTTGAATGCAACCATTGCAAATGTGCATTCTATAGTTAAGAAAGTAGTTGTTGAAATTGATTGTGGCAAAAAGAAAGTGGAAGATATCAGAATTTCCTTACACGAATTAAAGTAGAGTGTGGAATTGGTTGGCCAAGGGTTGGCTCCTCTGACAAAATAGGTGAGTGACTTGTTCCAGGTTGTTTTCAATGGAAGGAAAACATTGCTCGATAGTCTTATTGTCTGAGATAACCAATAATGAATGAATGAATGATTAAAGTCGAGTAGGATCCAATTTTTTTGTTTTTCATCTTTGGATTGCTGGCCAAAACTCCATTCTATACATGGATTAAATCTGGTCTAGTAGACACTTTGTAATTGTATCATTGCATCCACATGATTTTAATATTTTGTTTTTACAGAAAGTATAAGGCAGATGATTAGAAAGCATAAGGTAGATGATTAGAAATAGAAAGGGAATATTGTTTGGTTTGTCAGAATATTGTGCAAAATTATTCCAGTTTCTTCTCTCAATTTTTTTTTTGGATGTGGCTGTAAAGACCTAGACTACACAAATAATGGAGATATTCGTGTTAATAGCCTATGCCAATCATATGTCTCAGTCGACTTTCAAATGAAGGATTCATTCAAAGGAGGCCTATCAATGGATCCTCAAATACATTTGAACATTTTGTTTTCAATATTAGCCAAATGGGGGATCGAATATATCTCAAGTTGTTAAAAAAAATGAAATTTTTATACAATAGATTTCTTTGCAGAACTTGAACCCAGAAATCAGCCCATAAAATTCCCAAATCTGGAGACTAGCACCATAAATGATCTGTACATAAAACACAAAAGAAAAACAAAGATATCCTAACAGCTCAGGCAATGACGAAATTTAAGCAAGAAAAAAAAAATAGGAATGTCTTCAAAATGCCATAGTTTAGCTGGTAATGCATGGCCTACTTGGTTTCCATTAAATGAGATTGGAGAATATGATAAAAGAGAGTTGGATCACATTCCCAAGACCCTTTTAAACCAAGGTCAAATGATAGAATAACCCATCAACAATGAAACTTGAAATACATATAGATATGAATATGCATATTCCAAATATAGGATTTAAAAATATATATTGTTTTTTATTTTTTTATTTATTATATCATATAAATTTTAAAGGATATACATATTTTATTAATCTTGCCATAAGTTTTTTTCTGCCTCAACGATATATACGTGTCTAATTATCTAAAATATAAATTATAAGTGTCTAAGTATAATATGATCATTAAATTGACCCTTTTATTGAAATGAGAGCAGATGAAATTACAACAAACAATAAATGTGATTAACATCAATGATAATTCGTACTTTATTTCACTAATTATGATCCAATTGCAACAATACAATAAATTAAATGATGAAACCCACACTGCAATTATGAACTAAATGGAAAGCTACAAATATCATCTCTAACTATGGCGAATGACATACAATCATTCCATACAACCACAAATTAGTTCATAAATATAAACCATATTTCGAATCATATAGGTTGTTAACCAACTAGAATTGTTTAAAAATTGCATCCAACAATCAACTTTCCATTTCCACCACCATAGCATGAAATTAAAATAAACAATATAATTAGACAATCAAATATAATATTAACAAAATGATATCTTCGTACTCTAATTTTCTAATTCCGATCCAATTGTAGCAATACAATAAATTAAATGATAAAACCCACACTGCAACTATGAACTAAATAAAAAGCTACAAATATCATCTCTAACTATGGAGAATGACCTACAATCATTCCATACAATCACAAATTAGTTCATAGAAATAAACCATATTTTGCATCATATTGGTTGTTAACCAACTGGAATTGTTTAAACATTGCATCCAACAAACAACTTTCCATTTCCACCACCATAACATGAAAAATAAACAATATAATTAGACAAACAAAGATAATAGTAACAAAATGATATCTCAATTTGCAAATGATGAAATAAAACATATACATATCACTCTTTGTTTCCATCACCCTCATTATCTTCCTCCTTTGGCATGATAACATTGTTTTTTTTCTGAAAAAAACATGTTTAGATCAAGGGTCGTGTCTTAATATAAACCACCAATCTCTATCCAACACATCTGGGTAAAAGAACACTTGGTTGCAGTTTTTTGGGGAAAACATAAGGTTCCTTATTTTCATCCCACGGATTTCTAGAATTGATACATATCAACCCACTATCACAATCTTCCTTTACATTATTCTTGTCAAATGTGTCCCACCACCTGCACCTAAAAATAACACATTGGAAAGATGAGAAATCCACTTGAATGATCTCTTTTATCTTTATGACATAACCCAACTTCCTTTCTATCAGGTTTTGATCTCGGTGGATAGCACGACTAGATTGGTCGAGCTCGACTTCCACTCCACAGTCTTGTGTTACACGCCCATCATTAGCATCCTCGGTGTGAAAATGATGTCCATAATCCCACGTAGATGGGAACGAATGCACTTGTGACAAAATTTAACAAATGATGGTGTCATATGTGTAATAACCCAAGAATTAATATATTAAATATAGATGTTATAATTCAAAGTTGCATTATAAACGTGGAAATATACATAAATATTTTATTACCGAGTTGTTGCACCCAATCCCAATGTTTAATGCATCCTCCTCTTCAAGAGGGTAATGATCGGATGCACCATGTTTCTCTATGACTTGGTCTACAACCTAGCTGTTGGGATAGATCATTGGCATATTTTCTTTTAAATGATATGGAAAAGGCATGCTCCTATCGTGCAACCGCATGCATTCTTTTATGTCAACAACCCATTTCCTCCTCTTCTCTTCATACAATGCAACCCACAGTTGTGTTTCCTCCACGTTGTAAAGAATGAAAGTATCGATTGCATCAATTTATGAATTCGTTGTTGTATTCATGGAAACGAAAACCACATTCAGTATGTATGGGATCAAATATAGATTTTGAAGTTTGATGTGAATAGTTACTATGTGGAAATTTGAAGATCGAAAGATCAGTGACTTACTCTTTAACATGCACCTTTTTCTGTTCGTCCCCACTACCTCCCCTTCTCTTTTTTCCTCATCATGTTCATCATACCAAATCACTACACCTAGTGTGTGGTCGATTTGCTTGATGTACTCATTAGCATAATAGAACGACTTGTATACTATGTACCCCTCTGCCATAGACCCCTCGGGTTTTTCCCTTTGTCGAACAAATCCCTTCACTTTTTTCATGAACCTCTCTAATAAGAACATCTAGCGACACGATACCACCTCAACTAATTCAACCTCATCAACTAGGTGAATTAGAAGATGAACTTGCAAGTCCATGAAACTCGACGGCAGTTTCTTCTCAAACATATAAACAATCTCATATATCTCTTCACACCACCATGGAATGTTAGCGATGTAAATCTCCTTTGATGTGACCCACTCTACAAATGGTGATAGTTTAGATATGGCATGCCATAGGTCATCGGTAAATTCATGGTTCACACACCCACACAAGGTTGAGATGGTCATGATATTTCAAACCCGACAACTTTGCGTTTGCAGTGAAGCAGCGTCGTAGAGTAAAACCATAAAAAGAAGGTTCCTTGACACCCAAAATAACTTCCATTTCCAAATTAAGATCATATTTCTTCAAAATCAATGGGAAATCGCCTTTTTCAAATGAAAAAGAGGGGCCGGTCTCTCCTCTATCTTCTTGTCTTGGCCAATGCTTCTTTTTAGTATTTGAAGAAATAAGATCTTTCCTGAATTTCATCTTGTCACTTTTTTTGGATGATATGAGACACCACAAAGAACATGAAACTTTTTAAAATATATGCATGGGATCTGGTAAGTGGGAAATATTAAGATGCTCCCAATATGGGATCTCATAAAATATCGAATTCCTTTTCATCCCTTTGGTCATTTTCTCAACATAGGTGCTGAAGAATTCAGGATCATCGATCACAAGTTGCACATTTGAATCGAACGTATCTGTGTATTCCTTCTTCTCTATCTGATATGCCCTAATCCAGTCAGTCGATGTCATTATTTTGGGCCTTTGGGTTCTCTCTCGTTTAAAATTGAAAGCATATTTTGCTCTTCTATAAGAGTGGTTTTCTAGGAGGAATACCCTACAGAAGTCGTACACTGACTTTTGTAAGTCTTTGGACCACCTAACCTTCATATAAGGTCCACAAAATTTACATCCATAATAACCTTTTGTTACAAGACCTACAATGTTATAGTAAAGAGAGCACGTTAGTGTTGAAGATGAAGATAGTCGCATCAAACTAAATATGTCAATAACTATTGATTTGAATATACAAACAAATAAAACAACATATTTACTTGAGAAAACTCCTAACCCTGGATATTCATGTGTGGTGTATGCACATACGCCATACAGTGTAAAACTCCTATGTGATGTGATGGGTTTTGACGCATCATATACGTATATTCCTTCCCATAATTCCTTTAATTCATTGATCAATGGTTGTAGGTAAATGTTATCGGACAATATACCGAAAGCGGACTTAAGGCGTGATCTCCCTAGTTCAACGTGAATCTAGAACAAGTGGGATAGAATATGAAACTGCTTTCCTAGATCTAGTTAAAGATCGAGTGATTAGATGCATTACCTTTAGCTTGTAGATCTTTTCTCCTTGATGTTGTTTCAAGCTCCATGGTCTTCAGATCTCAGCTGCAAAACCTATCAAGACATACAGAACAATACAACTAGTAAAACGCATCTAAATAGTAACAAATCTAAGTAAACGGTTAAGCAAGTAAACTACACAAACATTATTAACACAACAACATTTGGTGGAAAGAGTTTATATTACTATATTAAAGAAGGGAAGTACAAAGAGTGAGATGATTGCAACCAAATCTTAACGTCGCAATCCTCCTCCAACAAGCCAATGCCAAAGCCTCCAAAGGAAGTATAGGTCTCCCAAGAGATGAGTAGAGATCTCGTAAGCTAATTTCACCAGCATGCAAGTACTATAGACTTCCTCCTTTTGGAATGGGAATGAGCTTCATATATATATGACTAAGAGGATAGGGCAGGTTGAGATATAGTGGGAGAGGACTAAGGGATCCTACCAAAGGGCTAGGTAACCGAATGCCAACTCCCCTATAGGCTAGGGATAGAGGTCCACATCACACACCTTCGAGAAAGGCCTTGAAGATGCCCTTTTATCAATTTAACTGACATCGTCGTAGGCTGCATAAGGGTGACCTGCGACATCGCATGTTGCACAAGGGTAACCTACGACGACCTTACTAAACCCTATGGAAATAGGTTAGTGTCTCTTCCAATTTGATGTCTTAGTCATGGGGTCTTCAAGGAGGTTTACACTGAGTCGTAAGGTGGCAAGATTTAGGTGTAACAGAATGCCCCCCAAAGCATGAAGCTGTTGGAACTTGATAGGTGAATTGATTTGACAGAAGGATTGGCAAGGACTTGTCAGATGGAGGATGTCGCTGCAGTACAACTAACTCTGAGAACACAATCTCGTATGAATCACAACATGGTTGTCAACCAATACATTGCAAATCCATGGTAGTAATGACTCACTGAACACAATCATGGCTACTAGACACAAGAGTATATCCATGATGAGATGATAACATAGTCACGACCAATACAAAAGTGGATCCATGTAATATAACTCAAAACAATATCCATCAGAACTTGGGTAAAATATGACTCCCCGGGGTCTTCAAGCCGAACCCGCAATGATACGAATCTATCCATGTGATTACAAATGTCTTGACGTCGAACATGGTAGAAACCACTTGATTACCGGTCATTGATATATACCATTAAAAAGTGCGAGGGAAATCACTAGTAAGGTCAATGATTCCCAAGGTATCATAATACATATCATCAAGCGTGAATAAATGAGTTGAAGTTGAATGCTGGATGAAATCTTTCAATCAAGAGTCAATGATGCAAACTCATGCCGAAAGCAAGGTAACCTTCCATTGAGGCATTCAGGACCAAGGTACTTGGTTGGTTTCTAGATTCAATCCTCGGATGATGTGTTGAGGTCGACAATAATGAATCCGTCGAAGGAGGGTCGTGATGAATCCCCCATCAACGACATGAAACTTGACAAAAAATGTTTGGAGTAGATCGGATGGTACAGTAACATGCAAGACTGACTCAAAGTAGATTGACATGGCGGAGGGTGTACTGACTGCAAATGATGAGCGGTGAATGTATTCTTGAACATGGGCATGGCATGACTTGGCAGTATTGACATGACGAGAATGATGCCAACTCCTAATGGAACTGATGATGGAAGTATTCTTTGGATGACCCAAAGGAGTAATATGACTCAAGAAGTAGGAAAAAATTGAGGACAAATGGATGATCCAAGTACTGTATGCAAATGCAAATGAGTGCCATGTTCAAGAAGGACTAATTACTGCCATTGGTTAAGGTGTAATATAAAAAAATTCATTTTTCCCCATCATGAATGATGAGTGCCTCATGTGTTTTTGATGAGCTTGATGAGGGTAACCAGATGCTTGGTATAGCTCATATCATAGATGAGTCCAATCCCAAATATTTTCTGAACCTGGGAAAGGATGGGTTCGTCCCATGGCGGGCCCTTCAATGTTGAATTTTAACGAGTCCATAGAAGGTATAATTGGCATCATTTCATGTTTAGAGAGTCTGAAAAGAACTAAAGAAGACTCCAAAGGTCCTTTTACGTAAGGTTAGCCTCTTCGCTCGAAAAAGGGTAAAACAACGCGAGAGAGGACTCTTCCTATCATGATTGGCTGGAGTATTCCTTTTTCGTAAGTAGTGCCCCCTGGTCTGAAAAAGGGGTAAACTATCACCAAGGAGATGATCAAGTTCGCTTGGCAATCTTTTTGTATTTAGGGAGCCTGAAAAGATATTAAAGAGAGACTATGGGGGGGGGTCCTTTTACATAGGAGTTTAATGAGCCCAAAAAAGTGATATACTATAACTCGGTGACTTATTCTCATCGTTTTACGAGCATGAGAAAAAACAAAGAGTAAGCTTGGTGTCATTAGTAATTAAATTTAATGAGCAAAATAATGACAAAAATACGCTCAAAGAAGTTATTCATACCTGATAATACTTACGAGATGATCATCACAATGAAAAATGGCATTAATTAGGCTCTCAAGTTCTCTTGCAACTCAAAGACTGGGTCAAAAACAGTTAACTAAGCGTTTAAATGCAGTAAATAATCTAAATTGTAGTAAAAAACCCACTAGAGCATCAAATTATAAAAGGAATATTCCATTTTTTGTTATAAAATGGGTGAAATAGTGAAAATAAATTACAATTTTTTTTACCAAGTTTGGAGAGTGTGGAGAGCCATTTGGAGCCAAATTTCAAGTGTTGATTCTGGGAGTTACGGTCCACCATTTCGCGAGCCGTCAGAAGCAGGTCGGCCTAAACTCATCTTTGCAACTTTTCAGTGGATTGGTTTCATGTTTTTTGCTTACAATTTAGGTTTTTGAGTTGTTTTAGTTGGGGGAAATGTGCCCACGGGTCGGCACAAGCCCTCCTTACAGGAACTGCGACAACCATGCACCGTTGCAAATCCTGTAAGGGTCATTTGCAATGATGTCACACTATCCGCAAGGATGGCCTGCGACGGGGAAAACGTCCATCTACAACTCATAACCCAACCCAAAAGAAAAATTTTAATGCATGGGGTGAGTTCTAATGTTGCTTATTTGTCCTTCTTAACAGGTTCACGGTGATAAACATGGTCATAGAGTAGAGAGAACAAGAACATGAGTTGGATGATGCTCAGTTTTTAAATGACCCTCAATGCATTTCCACATTGAGGAACTGTGGACTTCTCAAATACTTTCGAGTGTCGGGCATGAGGGCCCAAATTCCACTACTGACACACATGATCCGATGTTGGGATCCGGCGCAACAGCACTTCGAGATCGGGGTGCATACGTTGAGTATAGATGTCAAGGACATCTACTTTCTAAAAGGATTGTCCCAAAGGGGAGAACCTGTATCTCTTACGAGGTCACGAGGAGGTGACCGGACCATGGATGACATGATTAATCAGTACTGCACTGGAGGCACTGCAACTACTAGTGGGAAGATTCCCATTAAAGAGATTCGAGACCGTCCTTTGCGTGTCATGCTCTTCACCCTAGTGAGGATGGAGGGGAGTCAACATGCTCACCTTGCAAGCAAGTCCCAGTTGATATATATGGAGGAGTGCATGGATCCTAGGGTATTCAACTGGTGCGAGGGAATCCTTACCAACCTCCAGAGTCAGCTTACCAAATGTCGGCACGGGGCGCTGAAACAATTTGGATATGGGTCCATGGTGATCTCTTTTCTACTGGAGCAGGTACCTCATCTGCGTCCACAAGTGGAATTGGATGACCAGGATTCTAGGGATCCACATATGATTCGATGGGAAAAGGTGATGTCCCATCATGGTGGTGGGGGTCCCATCATAGGTTATGGCACCGGGTTCTTCACTTGGCTACAGGGGCATCTCCTCATGATTGAGGATTACCCTTGCAACGAGACAAACTTCAGAGGTGATTTCAACCTAGTGCTTCCCGAGGGAGCACAATGGGGTGACATAGGTAAGAATAAAAACTTTTGTGTTTTTCATTTTATATATTTTATGATTTTTTTTGGAGTAGTGTTGATAACTTGGTCTTGTGTGCAGATGTGGGTCCATTGCAACCAGTTGGGGTCTCTCTCATTGCGAGGAGAGGAGAGGTGCCGATTGTGGATCTCGCGGTGCGAGAGGCCATTGTTAACACCCAAAAAGTGTTCACTACCTCATCTACCACATTATATGGCTCATTTGTCCATTTTCCTACCATATTTCCCTTAAAATCCCAAAAAATCCCACTAAAAAGCCTCCAAAAGGCCCAAAATGCCTCTAAAAGGCCACAAAACCCTCAAAATAGCCTAAAAAAGGCTAAAAAACCCCTTTTTCCTCCAAAAATATCCAAAATTCCTCTAAAATAGCAAAAATCCCCTAAAAAGGGAATAAAAAATATAAAATAATGAGGAAAAGGAGGAAAAAACCCTATACAGCTGCCCTAAACCATATGGTTCCCAAAACCATGGGTCAGCACTCCACCACCAAAAAACTATAAATAGGTGATGGAGATACCTTATTTCATATCCACAATCAAGTATACCCTTACTCTGCCAAAATCTCTCTCGAAACCCTAGTTCACCATTGAACTACTTTCACCTTGAGAGCCCCTTTTGGCCCATTCCCACCATTGGAGAAAGAGAAGGAGCACATTGGAGCTTGGAGCAACCCTCTTGGACATTGCAAGGAGCTTCACCAACCTTCACATTGAAGGTGATATTAATACAAAACCATTGTTTACAAATTGTTGTTTATTTTTCATGCACATGTTTTAGAGTAGTTTCTATTTTTGTTTTAGCTTAATTATTTCCATTTACTGAACTGCTAGTAAGGAGTCCATTCTCCTTAGTAGGCGCTCATTCACACAAGCTAGGGGTAAAACCCTAGCTACAGCCATTGAGGAGGTGGAGGAAGTTTATGAGAACCTCCAGAGGCTGACCCTGGATATCCCAGAGTCAGGTGTTCGTGATCTACCTCAGGGCTACTAGAAGTACACCATAGGGTGTCTACCCGTTTCGGCACGCTACTAGCTAAAGTGGCAAGGGTCATGGTCTTCTTTCATGGGTAGCAGCCAGGAGCTTAGAGGCCTAGGGACGAGCGACCTAGACTTAGGCTCATGTTCTACTCATGTATACTAAAAGCTTGTGAGCTTCAGATTTTGTAGAGACTCACTGAAAGCTAGTATGCTTCAGATTTTGTATCAGCACTACCATTTTGACTTATATATACATACAGACATTTTTGGCGGCTTTATACATTACGTGTTCTATGGATGATTAATGTGATCTTGTTTATATGTTTGCTTATACAATGGATGATTTACATGTTGTATGCTTTTATATTTTATGAATATGTTATGTGTGTGCAATGTACCAATCTATAATGAAGTTGGCCATCGAGTCGGAAACTATGTTCATGTCTCATGGAATGTGTAGGTACTGAATAGATTCAAAGGACCTTTCCAGAAGATGGACTTGTCTGAAGAGACGGAGTAGCGTAGGTCTGCCGATAGCGTAGATCCGGTTAATATGAGAGACCAATAGTTGCGAATCCAAATAGATAACAGCATGGTCCATACCCAAGGAAAGAGCGTCGGTTAGGGTTCCAATGACTACCTGATATTATGTGGCATTATTGATCATGTATCCTAAACAACTTCCTCCTAAGATGATGAGCTGGCCTGTGGGAGAATAAAGTACCTAGGCTGCCGAAGCAAGGTTACGGGTATGTCAGCTGGCGTCGTCCGTGAATCCATAGCAAGTTGCCATCTGCACATGCAGACAGAACATGGTATAAGAAACGAAACAAGACCTAGACACACTAAAACAAAAGCGTCACACCACACAAAACACACATGCCATGTACAGTATATACAATATGTCTATGCGTGAAAGACTCAAGCATAGTACTTCTTCAGGTAGAGCCCGTTGCGGGGCTCACCCAAAGATATCCCATTGTAGTCCTCTAGTTCATAGGATCCTTTCTCCAGAACATGTTTCACTATATACCGTCTGTGCCACATGGACTCGAACTTACCTGCCCCCAACTTATTGTGCCTTTGGTCGCATGTGAGGACCGAATCACCTTCATTAAAGATGCGGGGTTCGATCAACCAATCGTATTGTGCCTTGATGTGCTTCTTGTGTGCCTCGTTGGCAAGAGAAGCATTGCGGCGGGTCTCGTCAAGCTTTGCGAGGTAAAGGAATCATTCTTCCTCAGTAGTGGTGTTCGAAAGAAGTTCGACTGCAAGTTTGAGTGATGGAATCTTGCACTCTATTGGTAGGACTGCCTCCAATCCGTAAACTAACTGGAACGGTGTAAATCCGATGACAGTCGTAACGGAAGTCTGATATGCCCATAGTGTGGAAAAGATCATGTTGTGCCAGTTGGACTTTTGGTTACCCACCATGCGTTGAATCACGATTTTCAAGACCTTGTTAATGGCCTCTACTTTTCCATTGGACTACGGGTAGTAAGGTGTTGAGTTTTCATGATGAAAACCCAATCTGGTGCTCAACTCATTGACCATATGGTTCTGAAAGTGAGATCCATGGTCGGTGACTATGGCTTGGGGGACTCCGAACCGTGAGATAACATGATTAAACATGAAGAGTGCGGTGGTTTTGTCGTCGTCAGTGTACGTAGGCATAGCCTCGGCCCACTTTGTAAAGTAATCCATGGCTACTATGACGTAACCATGCCCCCCAGCCAAGGTAGGCTTACAATGCATGAAGCCAATGCCCCATTTTGCAAAGGGGAAAACGGCAATAACCGGGTGTAATGGGGCTGGATGGGTGTGCTTTTTCATTTGAAAATGCTGGCATGGGGGACATTTTTTAACAACCTCAATACAGTCTTTGAAGATGGACGGCCAGTAATATCCCAAGCGCAGTATCTTCTAGGCTGCAGCCATCCTAGAGAGATGACCACCACAAGCCCTAGAGTGATAGTCATTTAAGACGTGTTTATCCTCCTCATGCGTCAAACAACGTCAAAGAATGGAATCGATGCCGCGACGATACAGGGTATCATTAACGATCAAGTAATACTTGGCATAGTGGCGTATACGACGATGGTCATCACGAGACAGTTGGGGGTTGAAACGTTGGGTCTGGAGATATAAGGTAATATCCACATACCACGACTTAGACATGTTGATAAGGAACAATGATTCGTCCAGAATAGAATCATTGGTCTCAAATCCTAAGTCAACACGGGGAAGATCGTAGATGATCTCGGTGAAAACCAAAGACTTCTTAGACTTAGCTTTCTCGAAGAGGAGGTCGAACTCCTGAAGTATCACGATCCAGCATGAATACTTTTCCCCAAGTACTTGACATGTCAAGACGTGGTACATGGGGTTCAAGTCGGCAATGATGGTGGTGGTGCGGAGTAGGATGTAGTGACAGAACGTTTTGTTGAAATATTGTAACTTCTAAGAATATTATATTTGTACTTTATTATTCCGGAGATGTTTCATTCCTCCGTGAAGACCTTATTTTATATCTGGAGAGTGTGAGAGAGAATAGAATGATGAAATAGAGTGCCTCCCGCACTCTATTTATACTTGAATTGACTTGCCTAATAACCTTTACTAGGTCGGCCTTAACTTAACCACATAACATAATGCTGACTGGGCCAACACCCAATAGGGTGGTCTAATAACCCTTTGACCCACATGGCCGACCCCCAATAGGGTGGTCTAATAACCCTTCGACCCACATGACTTATATAGGGCCGACCCCAACAAGGTGGTCTAATAACCCATCAAGTATAAGTTACGACACTTACAACATAAATGACAACACTTCCGTATAGAGGAATAATAACATCTCTATAGGAATACAAACACTTCCGTATAGAGGAATAATATCATCTCTATAGGATTACAATATACATATATGAAATACATTCCGAAGTTACATATACATCAACACTCCCTCTTAACTAGGAAGGTATTTCTTGACACAGGTCTTCTAGCACAAGTCATCTTCTCTGGATCATCGTCACTGGATAATCGTCATCGAGTCATCGTCATTGTCACTGCTGCTGCTATCTCAATCAATCTCTGAATCTACTCGTCATAGGAAGTTCTACAGAGCTAGTCCTTTTTCATATTGGATGTAGGCCCACCACCTATAGGTCTTCATCATCGATGGCCATACTATGGATCCCAGGACTGATTACGTGCGTCAACAAAACCTAGCGCATACTATAGGTTCTTTTACATGTTGACCTTCACAAAACCTACTCAGAGCATCCCAGGATGTTACGAGCACACAGCTCTACCTGTCTGGATCTCGATAGAGCATCCCAGGATGTTACGAGCACACTGCTCTACCTGTCCAGATTTTAAAGGATCTTTTCTATGTGAACTTTCGCAAAACCTACTCAAAGCATCCTAGCGCATACTATAGGATCTCGATAGAGCAACCTAGGATGTTACGAGCACACTGCTCTACCTGTCCAATTTTTAAAGGATCTTTTCTATGTGAAACTGTAGCAAAACCTACTCAAAGCATCCTAACGCAGACTATACGATCTCGATAGAGCAACCCAGGATGTTACGAGCACACTACTCTACCTGTCTAGTTTTTAAAGGATCTTTTCTATGCTACCTTTTGCAAAACCTCGAAAGAGCATCCTAGCGCAGACTATAGGATCTCCCAGGATATTTTCTATGCTACCTGTACAACCTGTCCATGACCACAGAGTATCAAACCGATACTCACCATACATCGTCTTGATGTACATCATCACATGATCAACCTGATCATCATCATAGCATCAACCTGATGCGTATCTTCTAGAGTGACATCATTAAGCTCGTCATTTGTGATCATCCCCATCATCATAGCATCAGCCTGATGCATATCATTTGGAGCAACATCCTGAAGCTCGTCATCTATGATCACCCCAATCATCATAGCATCAACCTGATGCATATCATCTGTGATCACCCTGATTAAACAATATATCCATCTGATGCATACACGGTATCTACCTGATACATATCATACATGATCCACTTGATCATACAATGCATCCATCTAATATACATAAGTACATGATCATACTGATCATACAAGTATCCACCTGATACATACATAAGTACATGATCACACTGATCATACAAGTATCCACCTGATACATATACAAATACATGATCTACTTGATCATATCCAGCATCAACATGATGCGTACATACATACATATAAATGATCCAACTGATCATATAGAGCAGAAACTAAAACATCATCCTAATGCTCATTATCCAGCGCTTACATCCATAGCAATGTGAAGGGTCCTCCTTCCACCATGCTTGGAATGGCTTCAGCAAATGTGTCCATCACTTCTTCCTCGAAGTGTCTTCGACCTAAAGAACGCCAAGCCTCTCTCTAAAGTACTCGAACTTCACTCTGGATAGTGGCTTCGTCAGCACATCTGCAATCTACTCATCTATCGCAATGTATAGGATCTTCACTACTCCTCTCTGCACCATATCCCTGATATAGTGATATTTTATCTCAATGTGTTTCGACTTGTCGTGGAACACCGGGATCTTAGACAGCTTCACACAACTCTAGTTGTCATAAAAGATACCAATAGCCTCCAGCGGGAGATCAAATAACTCAGATAATAGCTTCCAGAGCCATACTACCTCACAACTAGCCGAACATGCTGCAACATACTCAGCCTTGGCTGTACTCAGTGCTACGCAAGACTGCTTCTTGCTAAACCAAGAGATCACACCTGATCCCATACTGAAGCAGCACCCAGATGTGCTCTTCCTATCTGTAGCACTACCTGCCCAATCCGAATCAACATAACCTTGTAGCTTAAAATTTTGATTCGCATCATACTTGAGCCCATAATAAACTATACCCTTCAGGTACCTTAGAATATGCTTTGCAGCAACTAGGTGAACACTCCTCGGAGCCGTCAGGAACTTCCTTAATGTGTTCACCGCAAAGCAAATATCTGGTCTTGTGTTCATCAGGTACATCAAGGACCCAATCATCTGACGATACATAGTGATATCAACCGGCTTAGATGAAGCATCACACAGAAGCTTTAGGCTTGATTCCATAGGTGTGGCCATGGCCTTGTAGTCCATCATCTTGAACCTCTTCAGGATCTCTACTGCATACTTCCCTTATCCAAGGAAGATTCCATCTGCACTCTGCCACACCTCCTTACCTATAAAATAGTGCATCATCCACAAGTTCTTCATCTCGAACTCGGTAGCAAGATTCCGTTGCGTGTCAGCAATCAATCTATCTTCACCTGTAATAAATAGGTCATCCATATGCAAAAGTAGTATCACCGGATTTCCTTCCTTGACATTGTAGTAAAGGTTGGAATCCGCTTTACTCTTGGTAAAGCCCAAACTGGATAGAAAGCTGCCTATCCTAAGTTCTGCACATATATGACTCCCTGTCACGTGTCTCAGAACCAAGTGGCTGCTCCACATACACTTCTTCTTCAACTACACCATTCAAGAAAGCTGTCTTGAAATCCATCTGGTGTATCTTCCCTTTCATCACTACAGCCAGAGCAAGTACTGATCTAATGGAAGTGTATCTGGATACAGCAGCAAAAGTCTCTATCTTGCAGCATGCTTGATCTTGTAGATCCTCTTGGAAGTCACTACAGACTCCCCTTCAGGTCTTGGGATTGCATCTCAAACATCTTCATGATCGACTGGTACTCCTCGATCATAGCATTCTTCCTAGATCCTGGGAACTTCAATATCTTCAATGTTTTCAATAGATAACTTTGTTGCTAAACAAATGTTGTAGTCCTTCTTTTGTAGGTGATGGTATATGATCTTTCCTACACAACAAGTTAAATTGCATGATTAGAAAACATCTCATAGTTTTCAGAACAAATTCTTACACATAAAGAAATATGTCATACACTCATGCAATTATCTTAGCCAATGCTTCAATACAACATTTATCCATATCCCGTAACTTTCTATATGCCTTCCATTCTGTACCAGAACATTGTTAAAAGTGTGCACAACTCCCAACATGTCAGCAAAGAGGTTTCATTCTAGATAAGTAGCAATGGAATGTTGTACAGTGCCATAGGCCACTTGCCCATGTATATTAGTAGTATACTGTTCATCAATGCAACTATTCTAATATGCATAATACACAACCTAATTCTAGGAACATGAGTATATACATAATTGAACAGTATTATTTAAACAATAAAATATGCAAGGAATGATAATTCACATACTTATCTTTGTTTGTTTGTTGGGTTGACTCCCTCTCAGTCTTTGCTTCTTTTCTGGAACTCCATTCTGATGTGGATTGTGAGAAGTGGTGACCTCCCTCTGAATATCTGCATCCTTGCAGAAACTACTGAAGTGTGCTCCTTCTTGATCTTTGCTTCCTTGCAGGAACAACTGGAGTGTGCTCCCTCTTGATCTTTGCTTCCTTGCAGGAACAACTGGAGTGTGCTCCCTCTTGATCTTTGCTTCCTTGCAGGAACAACTGGAGTGTGCTCCCTCTTGATCTTTGCTTCCTTGCAGGAACAACTGGAGTGTGCTCCCTCTTGATCTTTGCTTCCTGGATTACCCGTCCTTGAACTTATATCCATCACTATGCATGCTTATTAGTATCATCATTGTGTTATCCTCGAGGTCTCATACATAATCACACACACAATAATCTTAAACATGTATAGTCATGATCATTTCAAATACAGATAATAAACATTAGTATTCAAGGTTTCAGGGAAGTCTTCTTTTATTCATGCTTATTCTTATTTGATCATAGGTTAGTTAAATCATCAATCAAGATAAGAGACATAAAATGCATAAACCCTTGATTACTTACATTTCTAACTTTATGAATAAACATAACCAATCATACCAAGTATACTTATATAATGGATCCTAACACAAGGTAGGATTCTAACTTGATATAGGAAAGAAAAAACATACCTGGATTGGTATGTTAGGTAGTTATGTCTAACATACCCACATGATGTCTTCTTGTTCTCTTCAATGACTTGTGCTAGTAACCGCATATCTCATAGGTTAATCATTATAGAACCCAATTATACATACCTCGTAAGTAGATCTTCTAAGTGATCCATGACAATAAATGAATCTTTGTCTTCATGTCATCATGATCATATGTTCTTGAACTAGAACATGATTTGTCTTTCTTGGTGTACCTTTCATGTTAGCGGACAACATAAACCTCATACAATACCATAATGCATTAGTACAATCATAAGTGTCAACACCCTAGTCAATGAATATCTTCTATCATGCATTCATAATTTTATTAAGGTGATACGACAAGTCTAAATTTACTCAAGATTGTACTAACCATAATAACATGAAGACAAACATACCATAAACTTAATCATGAACAAATCTTGAAACATACCTGGATAAGTCATACATGTCGAGATTGCTTGTAATCTTCTTATGTAAGGCCTTAGCCTCATCTCCCTCTAAAAAAGGAACTTCTTCACTTATGCAGGTGACCAATCCATTCTCTTCTAGGATTAACCCAATCCACTTGATTTGCAGGAACTGGATCTAGAGCTAGATTAGGGTTTGTCAGAGAAACCCTAAAAATTCAAACTTTGAATTTCAAACTTCTGAAAGGATAGAAATATGCACCTTGATGAGCTGATCAAGCTGGTATACTTAGAATTTAAAAACTGCAAAGTTTCACCCCTCAAATTTGCCTTTGAAACTTCCGGATTCACTGGACATGACCCCGAACTAGGGTTTGATAAAGCCCACCCTTATTCCCAATCAAAAGGTTCAATCCAAAGCTCAAAGCTTCTAGATTTCTGAGGAGCTTCCAGCCGTGGTCACAGACTTAAAAAATTCCCATTTTTGCAGAAGCCCTAATTTTTGACTTTTCCGATCAAAGTCCCGAACTAGGGTCTGATCAAGCCCGACATTCTACCCAACCAAAAATTCTGATCTTGGTCTCTAAATTTTGATTTTGATGAGTATCATTTAGCTGTAGTATCCGATTACAAAAATTCCAACTTTCTCCGAAACCCTAAATTTGGGAATCCATGAATGAAGGTGCTCAAAAATAATTCTGGTTTGATAGAAATATGTACCTGATTGTTTCTGGTGTAACTCTGAAGGTTTCGATCCACAGGGTATGAAACATTTTCTTGTGATAACCCGACCTGTCATCTTTCCAACCCCATAGGTTTGACCTCCAATGGATTCTCTAAGAGAGAGTTGTTCCAAGTGTCGCAATGTGTCACTGGTTCCATTTCGGCCTCTGAAATAGTTACCTGAGAAAGTAAATTCCGTGCACTAACTGTCACATTTTATGAAATTTCATTTGGAGTTTCCTAGACCAAGTTATGACATTTTTTCCAAGGTCACTTGTTTATGACTGAGATCTGGAAGAGGCAGAAACCCTATATTGTATAGATCATAAATCACAAAGTACAACGAATTAGAGGTTTTCCTTTGGACACAAGGTACATGGGGATCTTAGCTTCGCCCTATACGATTTTTAGACCCTGAAACCTTGCCGAAATGTATTTATAGAGAAAGTGCTATGATGACTGGTTTTTTCTATATCAAGCCCTAGCATCGCAAGTGCAACAAATGTCATACATGCCATACCATGCCTTCTTTCAGGCTAGCTCTGATACCATGTTAATTTTTCAGAATTTACTTCAATCTGATCTAGGATCTTTACTGAGAGAACAACATGTACAACATATCTACAGTATATCAATCATGGACACAATAATGCAAGCACACAAGAGACACAAAGTTTACTTGGGGAAAACCATAAAGGTGAAAAACCCCAATAACTTCTTCAAAGATAGATAGAGCAATGATACAACCCAAGCATAAGAGATAGACATCTCCTAGAAGCAACTTCTCCTCCTCCACAAGTGCGCCACTCTCCCGAGAGTGTGAGAGAGAATAGAATGATGAAATAGAGTGCCTCCCACACTCTATTTATACTTGACTTGAATTGCCTAATAACCTTTACTAGGTCGGCCTTAACTTAACCACATAACATAATGTTGACTGGGCCGACACCCACTAGGGTGGTCTAATAACCCTTTGAACCACATGGCTGACCCCCAATAGGGTGGTCTAATAACCCTTCGACCCACATGACTTATACAAGGCCGACCCCAACAAGGTGGTCTATTAACCCATCAAGTATAAGTTAAGACACTTACAATATAAATGACGACACTTCCGTATAGAGGAATAATAACCTCTCTATAGGAATACAAACACTTCCGTATAGAGGAATAATACCATCTCTATAGGATTACAATATACATATATGAAATACATTCCGAAGTTACATATACATCAACATTGATGATGTGGATACTATCATGATGAGGATACTATATCGTTGATGTGGATACTGTATTGATGAGGCTATTGTATTGATGATGTGGATACTGTATTGATGAGGATATTGTATTGATGATGTGGATACTGTATTGATGTGGATACTTGTATCAATGATGAGGTTACCTGTTTCGACAATGAGGTCGATAATGAGGTTGCTGGTTATGACAATGAGGTCGATGCATGGTCCTTAGAATTTGTATAAGTGGACGAGGAGGGATTGTATCATCCCTGGACTTAGGTCCCTGAACAGATCCATAGACTCTTGTCTTCGAGAAAGATGTTGGTAAATTATGTAATGTGCACTCTTGGACTACTTAGCATAGCAGTAGGTGATCATTCACAAAACCTGTAATGATGTAATGTTCGCTCCTGGATTAGCAGGTGATCATTCACAGGTTGTAAATCCTAGATCTGATCTAAGTTAGACCCTTGTTGAAATAGTACTGGCTCTGTGGTTGACTAGAATGATGTAATGTTCGCTCCTAGACTGCTCAATGTAGCAGCAGGTGATCATTCGCAGGTCCTGTAATGATGCAATGTTCACTCCTGGACTGCTCAGTGCAACAGCAGGTAATCATTCATAGGCGATAAAATCCTAGATTTAATCTAAGTCACATCCAGTATGAAAAAGGACTAGCACTATGGTCGGGATTGCATCATCCCTGAATGCTTGGTTCAAAATGTACGTGATGGGGATTGCATCATCTCGGAACCACTAGTTCAAAATGTATGTGATGGGGATTGCATCATCTTGGAACCACTAGTTCAAAATGTACATGGTGGGGATTGCATCATCCCCAGACTTTGGTCATTTAATTGATCTGTAGACCTATGTCTCCGAGAAGTGGTCCCTAGTGGATGAGAGAGGATTACATCATCCCGGACTTCGGTCCCTGAATTGATCTGTAGACACATGTCTTCGAGAAGTGGTCCCTAGTGGACGAGAGGGGATTGCATCATCCCCAGATTTAGGTCCCTGAATTGATCCGTAGACATATGTCTCCGAGAAGTGGTTCCTAGTGTACGAGAGGGGATTGCATCATCCTCAAACTTCGGTCCCTGAATTGATCCATAGACATATGTCTCCGAGAAGTGGTCCCTAGTGGACGAGAGGGGATTACATCATGCTCGGACTTCGGTCCCTGAATTGATCCGTAGACATATGTCTTCGAAAAAGAGGTCCTTAGACTTTGTCTAAGCTGACGAGTGGACTGCATTGTCCCTAGACATGTTATGGTGTCTTAAATGGATCATGTGTATTGCAGGGTATGCTGCTATGATACTGTTGATCGTGATGGTCTAGATGACAATGCTACTGATCGTGATGGTCTAGATGACAATGCTGTTGATCGTGATAGTCTAGATGATGATGCTGATGATCGTGATGGTTTAGATGACGATGTTGTTGATTGTGATGATCTAGATGACGATGATGTTGATCGTGATGATATAGATGATGATGTTGTTGATCATGATGGTCTAGATGACAATGCTAATGTTCATATGATGACGATGATGATGATCGTGTGATGATGATGTTGATGATCGTATGATGGCGATGCAGATGATCGTATGATGACGATGCTGATGATCGTGTGATGACGATGCTGATGATTGTGTGATGACGATTTTGTTGATTGAGAGGATCCAGATGTTGATGTTGCTATAGCTGTTCAAGTGCTGTAGAAGATGAAGATTCAGTACTGAAGATGTTGATGTTCCAGTATTGAAGATGTTCCAGTAACTGCTTGAGTTATCGATGATGTATAAAGAAAGCTTCCAATGATTTATAGATGTATCATGTATCATGTAGTTGATGACTCCTTGCTCTTGCAGATGTTGTTATAATACCCTTCTCATTAAGGGGGAGTGTTGAAATATTGTAACTTCTAAGAATATTATATTTGTACTTTATTATTCCGGAGATGTTTCATTCCTCTGTGAAGACCTTATTGTATATCCGGAGATGTTTATTCCTCCGTCAGAATGTGGTAACTTGGGTTATTAGACTTCCCTAGTGGGGTCGGCCCAGAGTCAGTTGTAATGGGGTGTTTAACCCAATGGTTAAAGTTGGGGTCGACCTAGTTAGTGTAAAAGTCAAGTCAGAGTTTTGTATAAATAGAGGAGGTGTGTTCCTCATTTAACACACATTCAATCACTTGTGATTAGCGCATAAGTGAGAGAGAGATCTTCTACTGAGGAGAAGGAGCTCATGGTTGTGGATTACATCTTTGTATTTGATGGTCATCTATATTGAGGAAGCTTTGCTGGGTTTTCTACCCCATGAGGGTTTCCTAGGATAAATTTGTGTCTCTTGTGTTTATGCTGTGCTTGTTGTTCTTTCAGTGATCCTATATATGCTATTATTGTGAAATGGAATGTAATGCTGATATTTTCTATCTTAGCATATTAAATCTTAACACTTTTGGACGGCAATGACTTCCGCGAGAGCGAGCTTCTGGACATGTGAATAACGGGTTTCATAGTCAATAAGACCCTTACTTAGGTAGTAGATTACATGCTCCTGGGCATTGTTTTCCTCCTGTACCAAGACCATGGTGATTGTGGTAGTAGAAGCAGCAAGATAAAGGATATAATCCTTGTAGTAATTGGGCGGTTGGAGTACAGGGGCATGCATGATGGCATGTTTCAGACTATCGAAGGATTGTTGTGCTTGATCGTCCCAAATGAACGGGACATCCTTCTTGAGTAGTCTCATATAACCCTGTGTATTTTGCGTGAAATTACAGACAAAACATCGTAAGTAAGTTGCCTTCCCTTGCAAACTTTGAAGTTCCGTAATGTTAGTGGGAGGTGGGAGAGCGATGATGGCTTCTACCTTCAAGGGATCATTGCGTACCTATCTTTCAAGTAAATGAAACGAGGAGGCATCCAAACTCGACACAAAAAATAGACTTGTGAGGGTTTAGATGGATGTTATACCATCTGCATCTGAGGAATACCGCCGCCAGATGATTAAAGTGGAAGTCAAGTTGTCGCAAATGAGCGGGGGGATTGTCGAGATAAGGTTCCACAAAGTCCTTCACATCATGAAAAGAATACGACATGGCCCATTGGAATGTGGCACCAACATTTTTAATACCAAAAGGGAGCTTGCAATAAGAAAATGTGCCCCAAGAGAAGATGAAAGCTGTCTTGTGTTGATCAGCTGGGTGGATCTCAATTTGGTTGTAACTGAAAAATCCATTCACGAACGAGAAGATGACACTTTCGGCACAATTGTCTATGATTTGGTCGATAAAGGGAGTGGGATAGTTGTCCTTAGGACAAGCTTTATTCAAATCCTAATAATTGACACAGACATGAATGGTGCCCTACTTCTTAGCTACAGGGACGACATTTGAGACCCATTCTGTTAATGGAAGAGGGTAAATGAAACCGGCCTTCAAAAGGTTTTCAATCTCTGCCTTAATCACCACATTTTTCCTAGGGTGTACCGGTCAGAGCTTTTGCTGAACTAGTTTAGCATCAAGATAGGTTTGAATCTCGTCCGAGACAATAACAAGGTCTATCCCAGGCATTTCCTCGTAGGTCCAAGAAAACACGTCTCGAAATTGCTTGAACAAGGCCGTAAAAGTAGTAATCTCTTCAGGGGAACACTTCTGGCCTAAACGAATGTGTTCCACTATACCAGGAGTAACCGATATGTCTACCGAAATGGTAGGTTCGATGTTGGCCAAATTGCCTTCCGTGTCCATATGACATGTGAGTATCAGGGACTAGGGGCAAGGGTAGACATCCATCTTGAAAATAGTGTTGATTTGGTTCTCCACAATATCCAATGGGGGGAGGAAAGACGATCGATGATGGAGGTCTTCCCATGGAGGGTCATCCCCACTCATAATCTCCATAATGGACTCGTCGGAATGAAAAGTCTGGAGCAGAGGCTTGGGTAAGGACGACGTCTGCTCTAGAGAACAGGATGTAGAGGCTACATCCAAGTGGTCCTATGGTGCTGACTGGATAGCCTCATAAGTGAGTTCAGCGGGTGAAAGATGCATGGTATCTCCAATTAGGCGCATAGTGGCTTCGTCGGGTACAAGCCATGGATCGCTGGAGTTGGGAAAAGAGGATATCATTTTCACCATGGCAACATGGTTAGGGGAATCCAAGGTTGGAAAGACACCCATAAGAGATGAATATTTTATGAGGCCTACCCCCATGCTCTCATATGGTTGCAAAGATTTCCCGAGTAATGGGACATTATTGCTTGGATGAGTAGCGATGTCTGGTGTACAGAAGTCCAGTTGGTCGACAGTGACAATTCGTCCTTGATGGGGGAATTGCACAATGCCGAAGACAGATGATACTGCTATGAACATAAAATAAGATAATAATTAAATAATTAATAATTAGGTTAACCTAATTTAGGTTATGAAATGAGGCGTCTCCTCAACATCAAATGCCCGAGCCATATTTAAGGCAGGGCCATCATTGTAACATATCATCTTTATTCTATCATCAATCAAATATATTATTCTTATATATTATTCAATATGAGAGTCGGATTCGACTATTAACTTAGTGAACGGATACGTTCACTGCATTTGGTATCAGAGCGGATTCGTTCCTGCACTCTGAGCTCGGACTCGGCTCATCAACTCCTCCAGCGAGCTCGGATTCGGCTCATCAACTCCTCCAGCAAGATCGGATTTGGCTCCTCATTCCACCATTCCACTCACTCCTGTAATTCTTCTTATCTCCATGAAATTCTCACCTCACCACTTTCCCTGCAGAGCCTCTCCCACTGCACACATCCACATTTCATATGCGCGTCCTCTCCCGCGCAGTCGCCACCCAACCTTCCATCTAGCCCCCATCCATTCCTTTTCCTGCTACCTCTGTGCCCTCCAGCTTGCCTCTTCCACGCTGCCTTTCTGAAAACACGCCCCTCCATGTCCAGCCTCCACTCCCGCTCCATCGCGTCCCCTACTTCCCGTCGGTGCAAGCTCAACCGTCGACCTACCCCCATCCTCCTCCACACCTGCTCTGCTCGCGCCATCCCTCCCTATAACATTTCACCATCGCCCCTACTCGCCCTGCTCTCCCAACTCCCTGCTCCCACGGATCACCCTTCTACTACCAACAACCTCCACGCTCCACCTGCTCCTGCCTGGTCCACACTCCACGACCTCTCCTCGCGCCCTCCTCTTCTGCACCGCCCAGGATGCCTCCTCTCCTTGCTCCTTCATGTCCTCCCTCCTCTATGCCCCTTCCTCCCAATAGCACCACTACACCACCCAACTCACCACCCTTCGACCCCTCATGCCCTCCAATGACCATAAACCCTAATTCGAATTAGGTCAAAACAAAAGTTTTAATATAATAATAAATTATTATTATTATTATTATAGTTCTGACCTTATAAGAAAATAAAAATATATAATATAATAATATTAATTTCAATTATTATTATTATATTTTTATTTTTTACCATTAATCTTGATAAATTAACCATAGTTATTATTATTAAAAAATATATATAATAATAATATTATACTATACCATCTCAAAACAAAACAAAAATATTATTAATATTATTATTAAATTTTAATAATAATTATTGTTAAAAAAAATCAATTCTTTTGAAATAAGAATTGTTTGGAGAAACAAAGCAAATTCAAGCCAAAGAAGGCTCGTCAAGAAGATCATTCCACTGTTGAAGAAGACAAAAACCATGGAAGACGATTTGCGAGAAAAATTAGAAGCCACTTTAAAACGTTATCGAAAAGACAATGAAGAATTGCGCGACATAAATAACAGTTCAGAAATAAGAATTGAATTACAAGAAATGTACAATTAAATAAAAATCTCTGACCAGGAAAGGCGTATAGAAAAATTGTATGCGCAAATTGATGAATTAAGAGCCGAAAATAAATTCAATCAGAGGTTAGGAAATCAAGATATAAAGAAGGAAATAAATAATTATGAAGCAGAAATAATACGCTTCAACAAAATCGTTAGCGACAAAGATGAACTAATGCAGTTACGACATCAATTAGAAATTCAAGAATCAGAGGTTAGCCAGTGTTGACAACAGATAAAAGTTCTTCAACAACAAAGTGACGACTCTAAAAAGACACATAAGTCAGAGATCGCGAAGAGTAATAAAGCATTATCCAACAATGCTGAAGAAATTTTTAGACTAAGAAGTCATAACAAGATACTAGTCACAAAAATTAAGAAGTTGAAAAATAGCCGGAATATGGAACAATCTATGGATGACATTGAAGGGAAAATTCTAGACAAGAAGGAAGAAAATAGTTGTATCAGAATTCATAATGGATATCTTAAGGAACAACTTAAGACATCTGAAGATGACATAAAATTGCAAATCGAATTGATTAAGAAGTTTCAAAATGATAACAGGCCTTTAGAAAACAAGTTGGAAAAGATACAGAACAAAAACTTAAATCCTCAAGAGACAAAAATACAACTTCCAACTCAGATCAATGCTCTAAAGGAGACATTCATAAACAAAAATGATATCGTGAAAGTCCCCTATCGACACCCCAACCATAAAAACAGATATTTAAAAAAGTGGGAAATGTCGAAAGATAATGGTACTAATGTGATCAAATCTCCTGACAACACATCAGTAGGGAATCCCATCAGTCCACAACAAATCAATTTGGGATGGATTGCTCCGTCGACATATCAGAAGTTATCTTCGACTCTTAGCAATTCGTATCAACATGTTTTGTCATCTACGACACCACATAAAATGATGCAGAAACATTATAAGGCTTTGATGACAAAGCCTTTCTAAGAGAGTGGCAACGCTACGAACATAAAATAAGATAATGATTAAATAATTAATAATTAGGTTAACTAAAGTTAGGTTATGAAATGAGGCATCTCCTCAACATCAAATGCCCGAGCCATATTTAAGGCAGGGCCATCATTGTAACATATCATCTTTTATATCATCAATCAAATATATTATTCTTATCTATTATTCAATATGAGAGTCGGATTCGACTATTAACTTAGTGAACGGATACGTTCACTGCATTTGGTATCAGACATAGCTTCTGATCTGGCGGGTAGCCGTCATCTCAGAGTATCTCTGAAACCGAAGACCTTGTCCCACCTAAGATTTTAGCCATTCAATCCATTTACGTGAAGAAGTTGAAAAACAAAAAGCAAAAAAAAATATCATGTGAAGGAAAAGACACGGACGGCCTGCTCCATTTCCACACTCTCCACGCTTTGAGTCTCGTTGCACCTCCCTCATCTGAATCTACGAACTCCACAGTGCCTTATCCCTGTGCTAACTCCCATACACCATTGCCCACCTCTTTCACGACCGTGATCCCCAAGCACCTACACATTCTCCCATCGCATTCCCTCACTCCCCTAAACCCTATCACCCTCAACAACTCCACCTTCCCACGCCTGCATACGTGCGCGCCCTATTGGCCCTCCCTTCACTCCCCCCTATTTACTCGCTCCACACCGTGACCCTCCTTCACACCCTTGCTCTTCCCATCTACCTCCACATGTAATTCGTCCCCTCCAACGCCTCTCCTTACGCGCTCTCCCTCTACCCCTTCCATACTCCACTTCCACCTGCGCCCACCACCTCCTGCACCCTCTCCGCCCACACCACCTGCTCCCACTGCTCCTCCTCCCTCGGCATCCAGCTCAGCCACCCCATATGTGGCTCATCCCCTATGCCACGCCTGCGCTTCCACCTACTCCTTCCTCCTACTCGCCACCCCTCCCACTCCTGCTTGTGTTCATCTAGTCCACACCATCACACTGCAAGTTCCAGCACGCGACAACTTCCAGCACGCCACCCCATTCCCTCCTTCAAACCCTAATTCAAATCCAAAAAATATACAAATTTTAATTAAACAAAAATTATTATAAATTAAATATTATTATATAATATTTAATATTATTACCATTTTGTTTTATTAAAATTTCTATTATCAAAAGTTTACAATAAAACTAAAATTCTATAATTATAATAATAATCATATTATTATTATATAATATATATTTTTATTTCATTCACCCTTATTAAGTAGTTGTAAATTATTACAATTATAGAAAGGCTCAAAAGAAAGAAAGAAAAAGCCGCCCCCCCCCCAAAAAAAAAAAATTGAAAAAAAAAATAGTGAAAGAAGTCACAACAAAAAAAAATATTATTATTATTATTTTATTAAAATAATAATTATTTTTGAAAAAAAAAAAAGAGAGATAAGAAGTATTAAAGAAGACAAAATCGAGAAAAAGACAAAGAAGACAAATTGAAGAAAAAAGACAAGAAGTGAAGATCTAGCAGAGACTATCCATCGTTGGATAAGTCAAGTCAGAGGAAGACGACCAAGTTTAAGAAAGACTCATCAAAGAAATCAAAGAAGATCATCCCACCGTCAAAGAAATCAGAAACCATGGAAGCCGATTTGCGAGAAAAATTAGAAGCCACGTTAAAACGTTATCGAAAAGACAATGAATAATTGCGCGACATAA
This sequence comes from Larix kaempferi, assembly GCA_027924585.1. Lineage (NCBI taxonomy): Eukaryota > Viridiplantae > Streptophyta > Pinopsida > Pinales > Pinaceae > Larix > Larix kaempferi. The sequence continues at coordinate 23,698,578 of BSBM01000632.1, read as the reverse complement.
ATAACAGTTCAGAAATAAGAATTGAATTACAAGAAAGGTACAATGAAATAAAAATCTCTGACCAGGAAAGATGTATAGAAAAATTGTATGCACAAATTGATGAATTAAAAGCCGAAAATAAATTCAATCAGAGGTTAGGAAATCAAGATATAAAGAAGGAAATAAATAATTACGAAGCAGAAATAATACACTTGAACAAAATCGTTAGCGACAACGATGAAGAACTAATGCAGTTACGACATAAATTAGAAAGTCAAGAATCAGAGGTCGGCTAGTGTCGACAACAGATAAAAGTTCTTCATCAACAAAATGACGACTCTTAAAAGACACATAAGTCAGAGATCGTGAAGAGTAATAAAGCATTAGCTAACAATGCTGAAGAAATTTTTAGACTAAGAAATCATAACAAGATACTAGTCACAAAATTAAGAAGTTGAAAAATAGCCGAAAGATAGAACAATCTATGGACGACATTGAAGGGAAACTTCTAGACAAGCAGGAAGAAAATAGTTGTATTAGAAGTCATAATGAAGATCTTAAGGAACAACTTAAGACATCTGAAGATGACAGAAAATCACAAATCGAATTGATTAAGAAGTTTCAAAATGATAATAGGCAGTTAGAAAACAAGTTGGAAAAGATACAGAACAAAAACTTAAATCCTCAAGAGACGAAAATACAACTTCCAACTCAGATCAATGCTCTAAAGGCAACATTCGTAAATGAAAAATGACATCATGAAAGTTCCCTATCGACACCCCAACCATAAAAACCGATATTTGAAAAAGTGGGAAATGTCGAAAGATAATGGTATTAATGTGATCAAATCTCCCGACGACACATCAGTAGGGAATCCCATCAGTCCACAACAAATCAATTTGGGATGGATTGATCTGTCGACATATCAGAAGTTATGTTCAACTCTTAGCAATTCGTATCGACATGTTTCATCATCTACGACACCACATAAAATGATGCAGAAACATTATAAGGCTTTGAGGACAAATCCTTTCTAAGAGAGTGGCAATGCTACAAACATAAAATAAGATAATAATTAAATAATTAATAATTAGGTTAACTAAAGTTAGGTTATGAAATGAGGCATCTCCTCAACATCAAATGCCCGAGCCATATTTAAGGCAGGGCCATAATTGTAACATATCATCTTTTATATCATCAATCAAATATATTATTGTTATCTATTATTCAATATGAGAGTCGGATTCGACTATTAACTTAGTGAACGGATACGTTCACTGCAGATACGATCGAATTCATGGAATAAAACCAATTACGACCAAGTAAAAGATTATAATTTAAAGGAGCATCAACCACTTCCATGTTAATGGTTGCGGTCTTACCCCCCAACTCGACTTCCAAGGCTTGTAATAGCCCATGAGGTTGGAAACCACGACCGTCGAATGCTTTCAAGGTGGTGGGAGAATGGTTTAACTTGGGAAAACCAATGGCTCTCCGACACAAAATTGACATGACCGAGGTAGAGGCTCCTTCATCCAATATGGTATGATGGATTGTCTTCCCAGCAATGTTTGTAGTAACTTGAAATGCCAACTGGTGGGAAAGCCTCGGTTTGAAGTACTCAAGACGGAACATGATGGTATTAGAAGAATCTGGATCAACCACACCAATTGTTGATGTATTTGTAACTTCGGAAGATATTCACTTGTATATTGTATTTATTACATTTGTACTTTATTGTATCCCCAATGGATATGTATTATTCCTCCGGTTGGAAGTGTCGTCATTTGTATTTGCAAGTGTCACAAGTTATATTGTAAGTGTCGTAATTTATATTTGATGGGTTATTAGACCACCTTAGAGGGGTCGGCCCAGTATGGGTTAAAGGGTTATTAGACTACCCTAGTGGGGTCATCCCAGTGACAAGTGGTAATGGGTTATTAGACTCTCCTAAGGGACGTCATCCCAGTTAGAGTAAAAGGCAAGTCAAAGTAAATCATAAATAAAGAGTGTGACTCTCCCATTCTATTCATTCACTCACTCACTCAATTCACATTAGTGAGAGAGAGGAGGAGTGTGCACAAGTGGAGGAGGAGCAGTTGCTAGGATACTATCTCTTTTTTTGGGGTTTAATCTTTGTGATCTTTGTATTGGTGCTCATTCTATCTCTAAGGAAGTTGTGGGGTTTTTCACCTTCGTGGTTTTCCTCGGTGAAATGCTTTGTGTCTCTTGTCTCTTGTGTTTGATATGATGTACATGTTGTGCTCTCAGTTAAAATACTAGATCATATTGAATTAAATGATGAAAAACTAACTTGGTGTCAAAGCTAGCTTGAAGGAAGGCATTGTATGGCATTTATGACACTTGATGTACTTGCGACAAATTGGAAGCTGGGGCTTGGTATAGTAAAAACTAGTCATCGTGGCACTTTCGCCATAAATCTGTTTTGGTGAAGGTTCAAGATCTGAAACTTTTACAGGAAGAAGATGAAATGTTCATGTAGCTTGTGTCTAAATATCAGCCTCCGATTCGTTGTTCTTTGTGAGATATGATTCGTACAAGTTAGGGTTTCTGCCTCTTCCAGAATGCAACCCTAAACAGGTGACCTAGGCACAAAGGTCATATCTCGGGATAGGAAGCTCCAAATGGAATTTTGTAAAATGTGGCAGTTACGGAACGAAATTTAGCTTCACTGGTATGGGCTTCAGAGGGCGAATTTGAAACAGTGACACGTGGAACTCCGTACAAGTTCGCTATGTTGTTTCATCCCAAAAACAGGTCATGTTGCGACACTTATCATATCTCTCTCACGGAGAATCCATTGGAGCTCATATCTATGGGGTTGAAAAGATGACAGGTCAGTATACCACAGATCGAAGTTTTAGACCCTGAGGATCTGAAATTTCAGAGATACATTAGAAACAATATGACATATATTTCTTTTCAAACAGAATTGGATTCTGAGCACTTTATTTTTTGGTTTGCCACTGCTGCAGGAAATTAGGGTTTCTACAAAAGTTGTAATTTTTGGAATATGAGACCACGGCTAGATGATCCTCATCAAAATCAAAATTTAGAGACCAAGATTGAAGTTTTTGGTTGGGTAGAACCGCGAGCTCTATCAAACCCTAGTTTAGGATTTTGACTAGAAAACCAGAAGCTGCAGATCCGAAACTCGCAGGTCAATTTTGGAGGGTCAATTTTTGAATTTTTCAAAATCTGAGCACACCATCTTGCTTGCCTCAGTCAAATACATCTCCCTATCCAGACAAAAGTTTGAAATTCCAAGTTTGTATTTTTAGGGTTTCTCTGCCAAACCCTAGCGAGCTCTAGATCCAATTTCAGCAAATCAAAGTGGATTGGGTTAATCCTAGAAGAGAATGATTTGGACACCTACATAAGTGAAGAAGTTCCAGTTCCAAAGGGAGATGAGGCTAAGGCCTTACAAAATAAGACTACAAGCAATCCTGACAGGTATGACTTGAGGAGATACAAGTATGTGTCGAAATTTGTTTCTTTTATCTGATGATTAAGTTCATGATATGTTTGTCTTCATATTATTGAGGTTAGTACAATCTTGATTAATTTTAGACTTGTCTTATCACCTTAGTAAAAGTATGAATGCATGTGAATGATAGAAAACATTCATTGATTAGGATTATGACACTTATGATTGTACTAATGCACCGTGGTGTTGTATGAGGATGATGTTGTCTGCTAACATGAAAGGTCCATCAAATCAAGTTCTAGATTGAGAACATATGACCATGGTGACATGAAGACAAAGACTCATCCATAGCCATTGATCACATAGAAGCTCTACTTACGAGGTATGTATAATTTGGTTCTACAATGCTTAACTTATGAGATATGCAGGTTACTAGCACAAGGTCTTTAAATCATTGAAGAGAACAAAGAAGACATTGTTTGGGTATGTTAGACATAACTTGCAAACATGATAATCGAGGTATGTTTTTCCTATATCGAGTTAGCCTACTTTGTGTTAGGATCTTAGATAAGTATAATTTTGTATGATTGATAACGATTATTCATGAAGTTATAGGTTTGAATAATCATGGGTTTATGCATATTATGCTTCTTACTTTGATTAATGATATAACAAACCAGAAGAGTCCTATAGTCAAATAAGAATATGCATGAGTAAAAGAAGTACTCCGTGAAACCTTAAATACTAACGCTTGTGATAAATTACCTGTGCATGAAATGATCATGACCATACATATTTAGAATCATAATGTTTTGATAGTATTGAGATTATACTAATGCATGTATGATTATGTATGAGATCTTGAGGATGACACAATGATGACACTAGTGCACACTTAAGCATGCATAGTGGTCCAGGATGGATACTAAGTTCAAAGACAGATAATCCAGGAAGAAAAGATCAAGAGGGAGCACACTCCAGTAGTTTCTGCAAGGAATCAAAGATCAAGAGGGAGTCCACCGAACAACCAAACAAAGATAAGTATTTGAATTGATATTTCATGTATATATGATTACTTAAATGAAGTTGTTAAGTCATGTACATACTTATGTTCCTAGATTTAAGATGTATATGATGCATTTTAGAAAAGTTGCATTAATGAACAAGATACTACTAATATGCAAGTAATGGGTAAGTGGCCTATGCTACTCTACAACATTCCATTGCTACTTATCTAGAATGAAACCTCTTTGCTGACATGTTGGAGTAGTGCACACTCTTAACAATGTTCTGGTAGAGATGGAAGGCATCTAGAAAGTTACTATATGAATACGGGATATGGATGAATGTTGTATTGAAGCATTGGCTAAGATAATTGCATCACTATATGACATATGTCCTTTTGTGTAAGATTTTGTTCTGAAAACTCTGAGAAGTTTCTAATCATGCAATTGAATTTGACTTGTAGGAAAGATCGTGTACAATCACCTACAAAAGAAGGACAATGACATTTGTTCCGAAGAACAAGCGACGAAGTTCAAGAAAAATAACTATTGAATATATTGAAGAATCTAAAGTTCCCAGGATCTGGGATGCAGCAATGGAAGGATGCCATGATCGAGGAGTACAAGTCAATCATGAAGAATGATGTCTGGTATGTGGTCCCGAGACCAAATGGGAAGTCTGTTGTGACTTCCAAGTGGATCTACAAGATCAAGCATGGTGTAGATGGTAGCATAGAGAAATACAAGGCAAGTTTTGTGGCTCGTGGCTTCTCCCAGAAAGAAGGGATATATTATGAAGAAACTTTTTCACTTGTAGCTAGATACACTTCCATTAGAACAGTACTTGCTCTAGTGAAAGATACAACAGATGGATGTCAAGACAACTTTCTTGAATGGTTTAGTCGAAGAGGAAGTGTATGTGGAGAAGCCACACGGTTTTGAGACAAATGACAGGGAGTCATATGTGTGAAAGTTAAAGAAAGCCTTGTATGGCTTGAAACAAGCACCCAGGACATGGTATGGCATGATAGACAACTTCCTATCCAATTTTGGATTTACCAAGAGTAAAGCGGATTCCAACCTTTACTACAAGGTTTAGGAAGGAAATCCAGTGATACTCCTACTATATGTGGATGACCTGTTTGTGACAGGTGAGGATAGGTTGATTGCCGACACGAAGATGAAGCTTGCTGTCGAGTTCGAGATGAAGGACTTGGGTATGATGCATTACTTTCTAGGCATGGAGGTGTGGAAAAGAGCAGATGGAATCTTCCTTGGACAAGGGAATTATGTAGTAGAGATCCTGAAGCGGTTTAGGATGATGGATTGCAAGGCCATGGCTACACCTATGGTATCGAACTTAAATTTATTGTGTGATGCTTCATCAGAGTCGGTTGATGCCATGATGTATCGTCAGATGATTGGGTCCTTGATGTACCTGACAAACACGAGACCAGATATTTGCTTTGCTGTGAACACCTTGAGCCAGTTCCTAACAGATCCTAGACATGTTCACCTTATTATTGTAAAGCATATTCTGAGGTACCTGAAGGGTATGGTTCATTATGGGCTCAAGTATAATGCGAATCAAAAGTTTAACCTGGAGGATTATGTTGATTCAGATTGGGCAGGCAGTGCTGCAGATAGGAAGATCACTTCAGGGTGTTGCTTCAGTATAGGATCATGTGTGATCTCTTGGTTTAGCAGGAAGCAATCCTTGGTAGCACTGAGTACAGCCGAAGCAGAGTATGTCGCAGCTTGTTCGGCTAGTTGTGAGGCAGTATGGCTAAGGAAGCTACTATCTGATTTATTTGATCTCCAGTTGGATGCTACTTATATCTATTGTGACAACCAGAGTTGTGTGAAGTTTGTAGAGAACCCGATGTTCCATGACAAGTCGAAGCACATCGAGATCAAATATAACTATATTAGGGATATGGTACAGAGAGGAGCAGTGAAGCTCCAATATGTTGCAACAGATGAGCAGATTGTAGATGTGTTCACCAAACCACTAGCCAGAGTGAAGTTCGAGTACTTCAGAGAAGGGCTTGGTGTTGTTCATATAAAAGATACTTCGAGGAGGAAGTGATGGGACACATTTGCAGGAGCCATTCCAAGCATGGTGGTAGGAAGATCCTTCCCATGGATTTGGATGTAAGTGTTGTGTGATGAGCATCAGGACGATGCTCTAGATGATGCTATGTATGATGATGATCAGGACGATCATGTGTGATGAGCATTAGGATATGATGCTCCAGATGATATGCATTAGGATGATGCTATGAAGATTATCAGGATGATCATGTGATGATGATGTGCATTAGGATGATGCACTATATGATGATCAGTATGATCATGAGCATCAAGATGATGCTTTGTACGAGGATGATCAAGTTGATCATGAGTATCAGGGTGATACTTCGAGGTCGTGGATATGTGAAAGGTTTTGCAGTAGCATGTAATAGATCCCTGGGAGATCTGATAGGTTGAGCAGTAAGCTTGTAATCAGTCCTAGGATGCTCTTTCGAGGTTTTGCGAGGGAGGCATGTAATCAGTCCTGGATATCTGATAGGTTGTGCTAGGCATGTAAAAGTCCTGGGATACTCTTTAGAGATCTTGTCGATCGTGCTAGGAACATAAACGTTCCTGGGATGCTCTTTTAAGGTTTTTCCTGTTCACATGTAATTAGTCCTGGAGATTCGATAGGTTGTGCTAGGCACGTAAAAGTCCAAGGATGCTCTTTAGATATCTTTTCGGTTGTGCTAGGAACATAAATGTTCTTGGGATGCTCTTTAAAGGTTTTGTGAAGGATGCATGTAATCAGTCCTAGGAGATCTTGTCAGTTGTGCTAAGGCACATAAAGGATCCTGGGATTCTCTTGTCAGGTTTTGCAGAGATTGCATGTAATTAGTCCCAAGAGATCTTTCTGGTCGTGCTTAGGCACATAAATGATCCTGGGATTCTCTTTTTAGGTTTTGCAGAGGCACATAATCAGTCCTGAGATTCCACCTCTATCAGGCCGCTCGCAGAGATGATGAAGACCTACAAGAGGAGGCCTACATCCAACATGAAAAAGGGATGGCTCTGTAGAAATTCCTATGATGAGAAGAATTGAGAGATAGCACCAGTGATCGAGATGACAAGTATAGTAGAAGTGATAATGATGCTCTGTGATCCAGTGACGATGATCCAGCTCCAGTATTGAAGACTTGTGCCTATATGTATTGATGACTTGTGTCAAGAGAATACCTTCCTAGTTAAGAGGGAGCATTGATGTATTTATAACTTCGGAAGATATTCACTTGTATATTGTATGTATTACATTTGTATTTTATTGTATCCCCAACGGAGATGTATTATTCCTCCAATTGGAAGTGTCGTCATTTGTATTTGCAAGTGTCGCAAGTTATATTGTAAGTGTCATAACTTATATTTGATGTGTTATTAGACCACCTTAGAGGGGTCGACCCAGTATCGATTAAAGGGTTATTAGACCAGCCTAGTGGGGTTGGCCCAGTGACAAGTGGTAATGGGTTATTAGACTCTCTTAAGGGACGTCGGCCCAGTTAGAGTAAAAGGCAAGTCAAAATAAAAAATAAATAGAGAGTGTGACTCTCTCATTCTATTCATTCACTCACTCACTCACTCACTTCGCATTAGTGAGGGAGAGGAGGAGTGCACACAAGTGGAGGAGGAAGAGCTGCTAGGAGACTATCTCTTGTTTTGGGGTTTGATCTTTGTGATCTTTGTATTGGTGCTCATTCTATCTTTGAGGAAGTTGCGGGTTTTTTCACCTTCTTGGTTTTCCCTGGTGAAATGATTTGTATCTCTTGTCTCTTGTGTTTGATATGTTGTACATGTTGCTCTCTCAGTTAAGATCCTAGATCATATTGAGTTAAATGATGAAAACCTAACACCAATGGCAACGAGAAGAGTCTTGCACTGGTTGGGAATGTTCTGCAAGACTTCTAGCATCGACATAGCATAAGGAGCTTGTGCTAGGTCCTCTACAATATTGTAGTTTTGAGCTACCTAAGCATTGGGATTGAAAAAGGATTTTCGAATCGTGCTCTTGGGTGGATGCAACACTAACTCTAAAGAAGGCTTCTCAATGGTGATAGAAGCGTGTGGTATGGTGACTTCGGGAATAGAAGTGGAAGCTTTTAAGTATTACTTCCAACGGGTTCCTTCTGAGGGACTGAGTCGTACGATCGTGAATGTGTGTTCAAGTTAACTGTCTCACTACGCATCATGAGAACATGCGTGGTGGAGGATGCCTCTCTGTGGGAAGGAGAGGTTTGGGTGATCAGCTGTTGGTTTTGAGTGGGGAAGGGATCATTGAGAACTGCGGTAGTAGAGTTTCCCTTGATCAGCTGTTGGTTTTGAGTGGGGAAGGGATCGTTGAGAACTGCGGTAGTAGAGTTTCCCTTGAGAAACTTCTGCACTTCATCTCTATGAGGAAATTCCTTGGAGAAATGGTCACCACCGCATAGTAAACAAGGATACTCCAACTTCCTCTTCTGTTTGGTGTCTTCAGGGGTGGGATTGGGCTCCTATTGATTGGAATATTTCTTAGGTTTGCCCTTGTTTTTCTTCTTACCACCGGATTTTTGAGATGAATCTGATTGAACAAAATTCACCTCTTCGGTGGAGGGAGGAGTGGTGGACTTGGTGGAGCTGTTTCCAGCCTATGGTGGTGATGAGGAAGAACCCCGGGGGTCCGTCGATCCACCATTTTGAGTAGAAGGTTGGGAGGTAAGGGAACCAATGATGCCATTGGCCTGAAGTCCCTTAAGTGGTTTCGCAAGGTCATACATAGGGCGAGGTGCATTAGGAACAATTTCATACAGCGTGCCGGATTGAGCATAGACCAAGTCTAAGTAATGGGAAAGAGAAATAGCGTGTTATTCAGTGATGGCCCCTCCCATGGCCACGTCTCGAGCTACGACAGGTAAGAGAGACTTTGTGAATGAGTCAGCTAGGATTTGGTTCGGAATATGAGCCTTAATAAGACGTCACCGCCTCTGCCACTTATGAAAATGATTTGAGATATGAGTGGCAGTGTTTTGATGGAGCGAGGTCAGTAGGTTCGTATGAGTCTCATAGCGAATGGGAAACTAGAAATGAGTCAAAAATGACATAGAAAGAGAGAGGAAATCTGGAAAAGAGTTGGGCGGTAATTCAATATACCACTTGGAAGCTGGGCTGATGAGAGTCCGTTGAAATAGCCTAAGATGGATCGAGTCGTCCATCAAGGAGTTGGATGAACACCATAAGTGGTATTTCATCACATGATTTTTTGGATCCTCACCAGGTTTTCCATCAAATTTGGGAATATCTGATGGTAGTTTCACCGGAATCGGTGGCCAATTGTATCCATGGAAGATGGGGTCATTGGTCAGACGAGACAGGTTGAGTAGGTCCAACATAGCCAGAAAAGGTAGTTGTCTATTCAGCTGCGGGTACTGATAGTACTGATATGGCATGTATGGACCAGTGGGACCTTGCATCGACTGGTTGTAGGGTGTTCCCAAAGGAAACTGGTTGTAAGGGGGTGTGCCGCCCAAACCATATGTAGGTCTTCCACCATAATAAGGTGGTCCGTTACCATAAGGTGGGAATCTGCCACCACTGTCGGGAGGGGGTGGGACTCCTCAAAATGGTGTGGGTCCGCTGCTGCCATGAGGATAGGATGAACCTCCACTGCCTTCGCCTGGAGGAGGTGGTGGTCCACCGCTACCTCCAAATGGAGGGGGTCCTCCACTGCCACTAGGATAATGTGGAACTCCACCGCCTCCGTTGAGAGGAGGTGGTGCTCCATCACCACTGCTGGAAGGGTGTGGGCCTCCTCCACCACCTCCACTGAGATAATATGGTCCTCCACCAATGCCACCAGGATGGGCTGGTTCTCCACCACCGGGGTGTGGCCCTCCGCCTCCACCTAAAGGGGGAGGGCCTCCATCTCCACCTCCAGGAGGGCGTGGGCCATGGTTTCCAGAATGAGATGGTCCTCCACCAGAAGGTAGAGGTCCGCCTCCTCCAGAATTTTGTGGGGAGTCACTGCCTCCAGAAGGAGGTGGAGGGAGACCAAACAGGGGTGGTGGTACTTGAGGGATGGTAGGTGGGGGTCCATGTTGTAAAAAATTTTGATGCCCCCATAGAGTGTATGGATTTTCGGGATAAGGTATCCCATAGAGTGCATTTCCGGGATTGAATTGTCCTGACACAGGGTTAAGATAAACTAGATACGCTTGACTCCATGGTGGTTGGATTGACTGGGATGGTCCCCAAACATGGGATAATCCCGTGGTGGAAGGTCCGGCGGGTAAGGAAGCTCCAATGGAAGGACCGATGGGAACTCCTCCTCCAGTATTATGGGTAAGAGATGGGGTTTTCCCCCCGGAAACAACGTGCTAACCACTAATCAAAGGTTGACCCAACATAGGTTGTTGATTATCTACTGCGGGATTAACATTACTCGTAAGGAAGGTAGGGGTAAAGAGTATCCTCCTCGTGAGTTCTAGGGTGGGGAGGAGTGGGTAACGTTTTCGCAGTAATAAGAGGGGTATTGGACTATTTTCCTTCAACAGGTTGAGTCATTTGAGGTGTAGAACCAGTCTTCTGTCTAAGGGGTGTATTTGCAGGAAGTGAAGTTTGAACAGGTTCATAAGTGGTCGTGTTGTGGATGGATGGTTTCGGTGATTCATAAGATAAAGTGCGAATCGGGATCTGTCGATATGTGGGTATCTCCGTTACTTCAACCCTTTGTGAAAAAATTTGTCTTCAAAGGTGGTCTCCCTTGGAACGTAATTGATCCAAGCAATCACAAAGGGGTCTGAAAAGCTCGTCGAGAGTGGGCCAACCTGATGTCGTGGCAAAATGAGCCACTTGTTGACCGAGAGAAGTTTCCCAAAAGGGTGCAGCTGAACCAAATGCAGTTGATACAAGGTCATCCTTAGGGTGATTTAACCATTCCTCCGATCCATGCTCTCCCGGTAAAATAGGAGGTATGTCTTGTGAAGTGGAAGTTTCCACCTCTTCACCCTGTGAGGGGTTAGAGGTGGGTGAATCTGGAGGGAACATATGTGCTCTAATATTCAAAGTAGGTTTTTCTACTTCAGGTGACATGACCGTGACATGTGGGTCCATTCTTACCTTCGAAATTACCTCATGATTAAGGGGATATTCACGTGGTAAGTTCAAAATACTACGAGAACTTCTCCAAGGAAAGTCAGCCAGAGTGAATGAAACAGAGTTTCTCCTAAGAGTATTCTAAACAAAAGAAAATCAATCCAGAAAAATATACACAAACTAATGCCGCAAGCAAACTTATGTGATAGGTGTGGATTCAAAAGTCTAGAAACTCATGGGATTGTCAAGTCTTTGCAACTCGTGATATACTCTAGGGTCCAACAGTTATACTCGGCCCAATTTTTAGAGCACTAACCAGGGAGGATTAGGATCGTACCCCTGACCATATAACCTGACTACCTGATAGTACATGCGTAGTAGCTCCCCGAGTGTTGTTCTCGGTGTATTTCTCTACCAAGACGGCCAAATGGATAGCTCGGTTGGTTTCAAAAATCCTTAGAGTGTCTCCCAATATACACAAGGTACGTGGGAGCTCAAATCCATGTTGGTGCTGTCTAATGCACAACTGTATGGCACGAGACCTTCCTATATACTACCGAGTATGTGAAACACCTTTCGATATATGCCAAGAACGTGAAGTGTCTTTCGATATACCCTAACGTACGTGAAAGAGTCTTTGATATACTGGTTGGTACATGAAAGAGATTCGATATAGCGATTGGTACATGGAAGACTATAATACCCATGGGATGTAGTGCAGGAAAATAATGACAGCTAGCATGTTTTAAGATGCCGAAACACGTGTCTAACTTAACACACAAGTTACTAAAAATTTTACCCTAGTTCTACTGTTAATTTTATCTGGATAGTTAGGTGAATGCATGAAGTGAGTACATAAACGTAAGCATAATGCAAGCCCTAACTACATGAAAAAACATGCACTTTTTCTTTTGGTGAAATCTATGTATGGGAGGGAGAAAATATTTTCAAGTGGTTTTACCAAAACAAACAAAGCTTCAACAAATCTCAACTCTACCAAATTTGACAATGAAATTACTCTTTTCATTTTTCCAAGAAAAACATGCAAATCAACAAGCATCAAAACCAAATCTAAGCATTTTTTTTTTGTCTTTTCGAATAAAAAATGAAACTAAGTGATGAAAAGAGAGAATTTCTTCTAGAGCACACTAACTTTTTCAAATTTCACTATGATGGCTTAAAATCATAAAAAAATAAAAATGCATACAATTTTTCAAGCATGGAATCACTTTTGCAAAAACTGATCTCACTTGAATTTTTCAAGAAAATGAATGGCTCATGATTCCCGAAAAGCACAAATGATTAATTTTTGTTTCAAACTTTCCAAAATACTAATGAATGATAAATTGCAATGCATGAACCAATTTCTACAAAATTTTTCAAATGCACTTGAAAACGGTAAAAATGAAGCACTTTTAATTTTCCAATGATATGCCAAGATTACAACTTGATAACAATAATGTTTTTAAGCATGAATGGCTGAAAAGAGAGATTATTTGCAGCACTTGGAAATTCTCAAGAAAATGACAAGCAATCATATGGACTGAAAACACTCAAGACACTCAACAAACAATGGGATTCAAACAAAGCTAAACAACATGTGCAAGGAGGTCTGGGATCTGATCCAATGGAAGGACCAGATGAGGTGAGGAGAGGAGGGAATGCAAGGTCAAGTAGATGAAGGTGAGGGAGACCAAGTGACTACCACTACAGAATCTCAAACTCATCCAAAATGGAACCCAAAACCACTCTGAAACAAACCAACCAAAACCAAACACTAGCAACGCAACATCAAAAAGGTCTCTGACTAGAAGATACAGTGCAGCGGAGGTCTGTAAGACAAACCAAACTCAAAGGTTGGAGAGGAGAGAACCCAAGCACAAGGATAGACTGCTTGTCACAGTCTCTAGTTAGCCTCAGAGCACCCGTCGCAGGCAGGAAATAGGTGAACTATGCCGATGGCGTAGGATGCCACACTGAGAGGAGCGACAACGTCACAGTTTGCAAGGCAGCAGACTGTGCCTGACAGGGGAACATCTCTCTGGCTATATTAACCAGGTGCGATGGGTGAGATCCCTATGCAAGGATGAATAGATCTCCAAATATGATCAACCAAAAGGCTTGACAATCAAACATACAGACCCAACGGAAGTCAACAGACTCTTCAAGGAGAAGATTTGGTGGTGAAATGGCTAAGGAGGAAAATGAAATGGCTCACAAAGAAATAAGAGAAAATGACTTTCAAATTGAAAACTTAAAAGAATGCATTGTTTCATCCCTAGTATGGTCACCAAACTTGTTACCGGACAATCTACCGAAAGCGGACTTAAGCTGTGATCTCCCTAGTTCAACTTGAATCTAGAACGAGTGGGACAGAATATGAAATTGCTTTCCTAGATCTAGTTAAATATTGAGTGATTAGATGTCTTACCTTTAGCTTGTAGATCCTTTCTCCTTAATGTTGTTTCAAGCTCCATGGTCTTCAGATCTCAACTGCAAAACCTGTCAAGACATATAGAACAATACAAGCAGTAAAACGCATCTAAATAGTAACAGATCTAAGTAAACTACAAAAACATTATTAACACAACAAAATTTGGTGGAAAAAGTTTATATTACTGTATTAAAGAAGGGAAGTACAAAGAGTGAGATGATTACAACCAAAGATTAATGTCGCAATCCTCCTCCACCAAGCCAATGCCAAAGACTCCAAAGGAAGTATAGGTCTCCCAAGAGATGAGTAGAGATCTCCTAAGCTAATTTCACTAGCATGCAAGTACTATAGACTTCCTCCCTTTGGAATGGGAATGAGATTTATATATATAGGACTAAGAGGATAGGGTAGGTTGAGATATAGTGGGATAGGACTAAGGAATCCTCCCAAAGGTATGGGGAACCAAATTCCAGCTCCCCTATAGGCTAGGGATGGAGATCCACATCACACACCTTTGATAAAGGCATCGAAGATGTCCTTTTATCCATTTAACTGACATCATCGCAGGATGCATAAGGGTGACCTGTGACGTCGCATGTTGCACAAGGGTAACCTGCGATGACCTTACTAAACCTTATGGAAATAGGTTAGTATCTCTTCCAATTTGATGTCTTAGTCATGGGGCTTCAGGGAGGTTTACACTGAGTCTTAAGGTGGCAAGATTTAGGTGTAGTAGTAAACATCCATATTCTTCACTTTTATTTTCCCAAGGACTATAAGAGCCAACATAAGATGTTCATTCTTGAAGAAAAACCACAGGGGGTATTGTTATTGATCAGTACTACATGCCAAATAGTATAGATGTTGTTTGGTTAAGAATATGGGTTGACGCCATCAATGGCTATGCTCAATCAGAGGCTACGTACTTAATCCTTGAATTTATCGAGCCATGTATCCTCTATATGCTTCATGACTATTGAATCTGTTGGGATTCACATAACTCCTTCATCGCTTCGATTCGATGCATGCCATCTCTGCAACATAGCTAATTCTTTGCAACGAAGAGCCTTTGAATCCTTGGGATTATAGGCATGTGCCTCAATATCCTATGAGGAGTACCATGTTTTGTAGCCATATTATTTGATTCTTTGTATATGTCATGCCCACATTTTGGACATATATCTTTGTCTGCATATACGTCTCTATATAGAATACAATCATTGGGGCACACATGATATGATATGTACTCTACACCCAACATTTGCTTTGCCTTTGTGCAGTTGTCGGGAAAGAAATTATCGTTCAGAAGTACCTTATCTTTGAATAACCTACAGTTAATGGGAAATACAAATTTATAATGTCATTTAACATTCATGAAATCGACAATTTTCAATGATGACTGTGTCACAAGATTCCTCAAAATATAATGTAGTTGATGGTCAATTACCTCAACATTGTCAAGAAACATGTGTCTGACAAGACATACTTTGCTTTCAAGTTGTACAGTAACATTGTTGTCCCCAACTGTGTAGACTTTGACCAACCAATTTCTAATAGAGGTGTAGTGGAATCCAATTTAAGGCTTCCAAAGAAGGCTTTAGTAATATGAGTGTCATACCCTATCTCATTGTCCTGGAATGTATGGAACAACATTGCATCCATGGAGCTCCTTTGTTGTAATAACTCATCCATACCAACCTTTACTTCATTTACTCCATTTCCAACATGTGAATAACTACTATTACTATAGGCTTCTTGATTGGGGAGGATGGACGTAGTGGAGATTGAATAGGTGCTTGATTCAACCATGCTTGGTATGCTTCCTCTCCAAGTTGTGCTCTTTTATCATCCTTCTCTCGATTTGACATTGTACTGGGGTGCAACAGAAGAAGGTAGGCAGGTTGCTCATAATTATAATATTGATTTCAAAAATATTGAACGTTACATCAATGATGTTAGTAAGCACAATGAAATTGGTTTGATCTATCAATATAGAAAAGAATTATTATAGAAGCAAGAGAATCACTTCCAATATAAAATGTTAAGATGCAGACAATTTATAAAGCAAACATTTATATTGAGCGATAAATTAACATCAATTCCACATTAAATATGAAAATTTAAAATTGAGCAACACATTTTCAAATTGAATTTATAAACTAAATTAACAATTTATAAAATATAATTTCAAACTGAGCAATGCATTAACATGAATCCATTGAAAATTAACAAATATAATTAATCAATTTTTTTGTTTCTTATGCCCCAAGGGAACGTCTAAAGGTAATCCCAATGCAAGGCGTCTCTGACGAGCGGTTGGTGGTCTACGGAAGTTGTAGTTTATTAACAACTCGTCACTAGGAGACAAACTACATATTGCACGTACAAAAGCAAATCTAGATTCTTTCCTTTTCATAAAGAACTCCTTATCATTGAAGTGTTCCTCAAATGAACAATTTGGAGAAAATAAAGAGCACCTAGAACTATTTATGAACCCTGCAATGTCCCCATTAGTGCATGGACGACCATCTATATACAGGTTCTTCCTATTAAATTTTCCATAAACATAACAATTCAGGCACATACTATACATGAAAATGTTATGCTTGTATTTAACAATATTAAAGTAATCAGACTGACAATAGATAGGACCACAAAATGGAATAAGTTATACTGATTGTTTGGGAGGAACGAGTACATGTGAAAGGATAAAAAACTGTTGGGTTACAACCTCATTTTTTAAATTTCTTGTACTGACCCGGGTTCTGCACAGTTCTGGTCGAACAAAACCCTTCTTCATAGGCCCTTTCGGCAACATCCTGCGAATAGACTGAGGTCTCACCCGAGGTGAAGTTTATGGGGGGTTATAGAATTAGGTTTCTGCAACCAGGTTATGTGCGGTTAACAGACTGGGGGATTTCTTGAAGTCTCACCCACTTCGCTGCTATTACTTATACTATAGCGCACACTAGGACTCCGTGCTTCGGAACAACCACTTAAACAATAGGACAATGCAACTCCAGACTGCATTGCTTCTTAACAATCACACACCTTACAGAATTTGCTGACTTAGTGCTATTAGGCATTCAACATATGGGACTTGTGCACTACGCAAACTCATACAATATGGTGAACTACAATGCAACCGCGCACTTTCGATGCTGCGCTTTCAGGGAATCGCACTTAACACAGACTTCATTGGATTAGTGTTACCCAAACAATTCATGCATTCATCATATTCAGAATTACTTGCACATTTAACATTCAAGCATACATGTTCGACACTTAACATATTATTCTCATCACTCATCCATGTGGAAAATACATATAAAAGCGAAGATGCATATACTGCAAGCATAAAATCAACCATAAACAAAAGAAAACATATAGATTCAACCACACAACATGGTATTTACGTGGTTCACCCCCCAGATGGGAGCTACATCCAAGGGAACTGTTGATTATATTAATGGGAAGGGTTCAACAGTTCCAGTCTGCGCACTTAGCTGCAGACTCTTCTCTATACAATAGGTCTCTGCGCATGCAGCTGCAGAGCCTCTTTCTCTTCTCCAGTGGGTCTCTACGCACACAGCTGCAAAGCCTCTTTACAATAGTCTCTCAACAGAGATCAACCAAACAACTTAGAGAACACTAGAGATTACAAAAATCAACCCCTCCCTTACAAAAGTTTCCCCTTATATAGACTGTGCTCTTAGGTCACGTCTTTACAATGCATATGGGAAATAAACCCTAAGGTTACCAAAACTGGTGTAGTTACCCCGCCAACCCAGCCTGTCGCAGTCGATAGCTACTCCACTCACCTCTGGCCACCTTGTTGGGACACTTGTGGCTCTGATGCCCTTCTGACAGCCGCAATCCTCATGAAACGGTTTTAACTACATAGTGGATTGTCGCTTTCTACCCCTCTGGCCTTCCTATCGTTGTTGACCCACCGTTTTGCCTCTAATTGTTTTCTGCCACTCTAACCGACAGGTCACTTTCATTTGCTTCCATGCTACTCCTTACCCAACTCCCGAGAATCATGGAGTTACTTACCCGAAACAGGTCGCTTTCATCTACTTGACCTTACTTGTATTATTTTCCCAGAATTACCTACTGCACTGGCGCTACGCATCAGAAAAACTGCGCCATGCTTAGACTTCGCACTCCCCACTACGTCATTTCCAAAATTGTGCCACTTGAATTTCGCAATCCGAACTGCGCATTTCAGAACTTTTCTTCATAAAAATTGTGCCAACTTGGGCCATGCCCAACAGGACCCTAACACTTACTTGTGGATCGTCTCAGATCCACTTGGCTCTTGCTCCTCGTCCTCTAGAGGGATCACTTTCGCAGTGAATACCTAAAGAGTTGCACTCATCTTCGCAACTCCTTCCTTTGTTTTTTGCTCAAATTCCTTAATAGTCTCCAACATCTCCTCAGAGACATCTTCCTTAGCATACTCCCAGACTATTTTATCCATGGTGTGGAGTTCCTGCAGTTTTTCCTCGATTGCATCGGTGAGGGAGAGCACCTCTTCTTGCACTGGTTGTAGTCTCGCCGATGTCTCAGTCTCCTTATCCCTCAAAACTTTCAATTCTTTTGTCAAGTCCTTGACTTGCACAAAATTTTGTATTTTCTCTCTTGGCATCAAGGTCCTCATGGCCGCATTAACAGTGTCCAACTTTACCTGGCGTTGATGCAACTCATCCTGAATATGTTATAGGGAAGGATCCTCCTGTAGCATAGCCCATACTTTGGTAGCCTCTTCCAGCAAATCTTGACATTTTTCTATTTCGACAGAGATAGTCTCTGTTGAAGCTTTTAGTGCTGCGACTCTTCCTTCTCCCATATCTGGTGGTGTATTAGGCGGCTGCTGGGTTGCTAGGTTATCAACCTCTTCCTTGTGGGAGATCTCCATGTCCGCCAGCTTTGCTTTCAGATTTCCTACCACCTTTCCAATCTCTACGATTGTATCTTCTAACTGTGGCTACGCTGTGCATTCAAGTATCTGTGCATAGACCGTAGCAATTGTCTCTTCCAGCCTTCTTCTCTTTTCCTACGCCTTGGTTAGTTTTGTGGTCTTCTGTGCGCATTCTTCTGCTAGTTATTTGTATCTCTCCTCTAGGTGTACATTCTAGTTGTAAGAGACGATGTCTCTATATCTTATCTCCTCGACAACCTGCAGGTGCAGATCGTGTAACCCCTCCATGGGTAGCATACCAACATTGATATCTAAGTGCTCTAGTCGCTTGGCTTCTTCGACTAGCGCATCATTTGGGAAGATGACGCTCAACGGTTGCATTCTGAACAAGTGCCGCTTTGTTTTTAAGGCAGGTTGCCTTCTTTTTCTTTCACTAGATTCTCCCAAATTCCCTTTAGAGTTGGAGTCTCAACCCAAGTCCTTGTGGAATTTCTCTATCTACGCAACCATGCTCGTTAGCTTTGTGATGTTTTCATTTAACTGTGCCTTTGTTTCTTTGTTCTTGTTATCTTTCAGTGTGAGCACTTCTTGTAGGTGTTTGGTGACTTGCAGCGTGATGCAATCGTAATCTTCGTCATGCAACTGCCCTTTTGGGTTGGTTGTGTTTGCCTTACTTTTCTTCCTTAGCCCTTTGTCTGGTACCGAATCTTCAGGATCCTTTCGCTTTTCACCTTTTGGCACTTCAGTAGTGTCTTTCTTTGTTTCCTCCTCAATGATCTAAACCTTAATGGTGTTTTCATCTGATGTAGAATGGATTTAGAGTGGCGCATCTACCTTCCACTCTGGTGGCCAGTCTTCTATGGCTTGCTCGATCCTTTTCACATCCAACTGGTAATCCATAGGGAACCACAATGGGTTCTACTTTTCGGCCTTTGGATGAATGTAAATAGAGTGCAAAACAACCTTAAATAACATCTTCTGAAGAAAAATTGTTGTCGTATCTTTTGAAATGCGCGGAGTGTGCAGTATTACTTCGCATAGCTGGCCAAAGTAAGTGTGGAACTACTCATTATTTACACGTTGTCATTCCTGCTGCATGTTTTCCCACATATTGTCATACTTTGCAGCTCTACAACCTCCCGTTATGATTGGAATATTGTGTTGATATAGTGGCTCCTTCCAGCCTATAAAAGCAATTAATATCATCAGCCATGTGTAGTGGAATGCACTTCCTGTCTCCTGGGTTTCATGGACATCCTCCAAAAATTCATTCAACAGATAACTAGCCCAGTTGTATGGGTGTCCATCTTTGGCCTTCGCAGTGAGAAGAAATGTTGCGGTTGGCACTTCCGTCGGTCTACATTTTCGCAAAATCTTGCCTGGGAGTAGCTGGACGGTGAACTTTGTGGCCTTGTCTTCAATTCCATTTGTGACGAAGCCTCGTTTCCCCTTTACTATTTTATATTCTTCTTTCATTTTCTTTGTGAGCTCCTTATCTTTTGTTTTTCGCACTAACTCTATTGCAACATCATCGCCTCTCTTATTGAGATGAGTGATGTTGTAAATGAGGTCAACATTAATATCGATTTTGTAGTGAAAACATAGGAATCCCTGGTGCGTGCACAATATCAAAGTGCGCACCACTGCGGTACATTCGGGACTTCACTCAAAGTGGGGTATACGCAGGAGATGCAGTAAGCCTGAGGGTGCCAACTGCTTATCCCAGTCCTGTGAAACAATGATAGGGTTTCCTAATTTTGCATCCTCCCTTAAGCACATGTACTGATCAGCTTGAAATTGGTGTTAGTTATGGAGCCAGATCTTCTAGTCTCATAGATGATATTGTATCAGCCATGTTTGTACCCCAGTTTTATATGATATGTAGGTGGACTGTACACTCATCCCAACAGGGGGGTGTGGGGGGGCATCGCCCCCCCACGGGATTCCAGGGGGGACCATCCCCCCTGGCTGGGGGGTCCGGGGGCAGCGCCCCTGTAGAAAATTTTTGGCGCTGTTTTCGCCAGCTGTTTTGCGGGCCCATGGTTTTGGGTATCCCGTGGTATTTTCCCATTGTATTTCCCTTATAAAATAAAGACATTGTAATATGGCTAGAGAAGATGATGTATTAGGTTTTATGCATTGTAAAGATCTCTGAGATTAGGAGAGAGATTGTGAAACAGAGAAGAGGAAGTGCAGCGGTTGTGCTACAGGTTGTATCCCTTCACCTTGCTGGACGGTAATAATAATAAGGACTGGAAAATTCAGTGTGGACGTATCCCAAGTTGGGTGAACCACGATATATATGTGTCTCTCTTGTAATGTGTATGTGTGATTATATTTGCATTTCTGTTTATTGTTATTGCTCTGCGATCCTGTTTTTCTAACAATTGGGGATATTTTGGGTTTTTCGGGTCTTTTTCTTCTAGGATATTATGTTCTGCGAACTTGCATCCTTCCACTTTGCCGAGTAAATTCCCTTGGATTTCCACATCATCAGAAATCGGTGGTACCGGAATGTCATACTGCACATTCTTAAACAAGGTAACTGCTGATGCGTCGAGACTCCTTGGTGGGATATATTCATTTGTTAGGTAAATGGGGTTGTCGCCTAGTGGTAATGGCAACCCAGGCTTCGGATTTCCTGGTACCTTTGGCTTCTCGGGTTCCATAAGGGGTCCCTTATCCTTTCGTTGCATATTGGTTGTGTTGCAGGGTGAGCTTCTTGACGCGGAACCTCTCTCTGAAATAGATTTCTTAACGGGTGTTTTCATCAACCTCACAACCCTAGAGCGTTTAAATTCCTTCACAACTTGCTCGAATGTAGACTGCTCATACATTCACTTGGAATTCGGTCTGTATGCTCTTGATATTGCTTGGCACTCGCTATTAAAAACTCAAACTGTTCTTTGCGGAGAAAATTGAAAACTTGCGGTAAAACCCGCGAGACTGGTCTTAGCGGTATTTATAGACGTAGTTAGGCTTGAACTACGCCCACAAACGGCTAGATGAACATTAAATGTCATGACCATTGGCCAAATCCACCGAGGATCTTGGTCCTTTCCTTCATTGAATGCATCAGAACGGACAAATTTGCATTAAATGTGCAAGCGGGCATCGATAAAAACACTGTATAATGGCTAGTTTTCTGACCGACATTTAAACGACTAGTTTCTTCGAACTGCACTCATGTCTCGGACAAAATACTTTTGCGCGGTTCCTCTATGAACTTGTGCTCCTTAATTTTTAACTTCGCAACTGCGCGTTCTACTCGTGCTTCGTATCGCAGATTTCGCTGTACACTTCACATATGCGCTTCCAACGCGCACTTCGCATCAAACTTCCTTCGTGCACTGTGCAGTTCATATTTCATGGAACTTCGTATTTCACCAAAATTGTGTGTAGGCTCTTTATTCTGTAATTCTTAGTGTCCAAATTCAACTGCACTTGACACTTAGAATGTTCTTTTATTTTGATCACTGAAGGCTTAACGAAGTAGGACTATCCCTCTAGGGTTTTAGTCTACTTCCATTAATAAGACCTGCTATGTTTTCTCTTGCTAATGTGGCTAGCTGAATTGTGCCACTGTTAGTAACATGCATAACAATAGATGGCCCTAGCCAGTGCATTTTAATTTTTCCAGTAAACTTCATGAATTTACTATCATAGAGGAGGACAAGGTCTCCTACCTGAAAGAATTTGTGCTTGATGTGGCAATCATGCCATTCTTTTTCTCTGTCTTTTTGCACTTGCTGGTGAAAGCCTACAATGAAGCGATCTTCCTCCAGTCCCACCAAGTGTAGTATCCTTTCTTCCATTGTCTCTTCATCTACCATGCCTATGAATGCCAAAATTCTCAAACTTGGTACTATGTATTCCATTGGCATCACAACTTCATGTCCATATGTTAACCTAAAAGTTGTATGGCCTGTCAACCTCTTGCAAGTTGTTCTATATGCCCATAACACAGCTAGTATTCGCAAATCCAAATCATCCTTGTTTGTGTTGCATACCTTGGTCGGTACATTTTCCATTACCTTGTTAAATTCTTCAACAATGCCATTAGCTTGTGGATGATATGGTGTGATTTTCTGAGGGTAAATGTGGAAATCTCTAGTCAGGGCTTCAATAGTTCTATTCAAGAAGTGTGTTCCCTGATCACTCATTAAGATCTTTAGACATCCAACCCTTGTGATGATATTTTCAAAAATGAACTGTGTGGCGGTAACTACGCTACATTCCTTCACTGGTTTCACTTCTGCCCATCTGGTTAGATAATATGTAGCTGTAATAATATATCTTGAACCAGATCGCTTTCCTAGTGGGTTGATAGGTCCCATGAAATCAATATCCCAATTATCAAAGGCTTGCAATGTCAATTGTGGTTTCAATGGCATCTCATCTCTGCGAGATGGCTTTCCTATTCTCTAGAAAACATCACAACTTTGACAATGCTCCTTTGAATCCTTATGGAGTGTAGGCCACCATAGTCCTGCTCTTAAGATTTTCTACAGAGTATCTCTTCCTGCGTAGTGGCCTCCTGACACCCCTGAATGTGTTTCAGCTATTATCAATGCTTTCTCATGGTCTAGAACACATCTATGCAAAACTTCATCTAGTCCTAGCGTGTATAATTGTCCTGCAATTATGGTGAAGTCTACTGCTTTTACTACCAGTTGCTTTTTCTGCTGCGTAGTAAACTTTGTAGGTACAAAACCTGTAGTCAAGAATTCTATAATGTCCTTATAATAGTCATCTGCTATCTGAATAGAAAATAATTGCGCATCTGGTAGACTGTCTTCCAGGTTCGTAGGTTCTTCACCTGACTCAATTCTAGAAAGATGGTCAGGTCATGAGTTGAGCCTTATTGGCTTAACAACGATTTCAAAATCATACTCTTGAAAGAGTAACAACCATCTACATATTCTTCCCCCTAACATTGGCTTATTGACTAGGTATTTCAAAGCTGAATGGTCAGCAAACATACAGAAGTTCCCACCTAGAAAATAGTGCCTGAACTTCTGCAATGCGTACACCATAGCTAGACCTTCTCTTTCTGTCGTAGTGTAATTCTATTCTGCTGAAGACAACTTCCTGCTTGAGAATGCAATAGGATGGTCAATACCTCCCTCACCTAGCTGTGCTAGCACAACACCAAGTGCAATGGATGAAGCATCTACATGTACATGGAGTTGTTTGATCCAATCGGGAAAAACTAAGATAGGCGCAGTTACCATCCTTTGTTTAAGTGTGTCCAGTCCTTTCTGACAGTCTTCAGTCCATATGAACTTTGCTTCTTTCTTCAATAATTTTTCCATAGGCATAGTTATCTGCACATATCCTTTAATGAACTTCCTGTAATAGCCTGTATACCCCAATGTAGTGCATAGTTGTTTTACTAAATTTGGTGCTGGAAAGTTCACAATAACTGTGATTTTAGTTGGATCGACCATCATCCCCTGTTTACAGACAATGTGTCCCAATAGAATTCCATAGGGAACATAGAAGATGCTCTTCTTTAGGTTCAGGGAGATCTGATTTTGTCTACACTTTGATAACATTAGTCTTAAGCTGGCGCATTGGTTCTTGAGTAACCCAAATACAGTCCAATCATCAAAATATACTTCTAGAAATTTATGGATGAAATCCTTGAATGCAGCAACAACTACTCTTGAAAAAATGGCAGGCGCGTTCTTCAGACCAAAGGGCATAACTGTGTACTGAAATGAGCTCCATTATGTGGAAAAAGTGGTCTTGTGCCTGTCTGCTGTGTCAATTCTGATCTGATGGTATCCAGAAAATCTATTAGTAAAAGAGTATGTCGCATTCCCTCCAACATTTTCTAATACTTCATCTGTGAACGGAGTAGGAAATGGGTCATGTAGCGATGCATCATTTAACTTTTTGAGATCTACGCAAATCCTGATTTCGCCTTTAGTTTTCTTCTCTTGGATAACCATGGGACTTATCCATTCTAACTCTTCTACCGGTTCAATGATTCCTGCATCAAGCATCTTATCAAGCTATGCTTTTACCCTTTCTTTGTATCTTAGATTGTATCGATAAGGTCTTTGCTTAATGGGATTCACATCTGGATTGAGAGGTATTTTTATAACCCCTAAGTCACCCAAAATGCCTTTCATTTCAGAAACTTCGTAGGAAATAAGTCTTCGTATTCGCGAAGTAGATCGGCTATCTGCACAACTGTCTCCTCATCCCAATAATCTCCTATAGAAGCGAACTTTGGTTATTCAGTGGTTCCAATGTTCACTTTTCGAGTTTCTACAGTCTCACTTAGATCTGGAATTTCCAATGGAGGTCCTTCAATTTGGCACTTTCCTTTTGACTCAGGTATATTTACATTGCACGGGTCGTCATCATCGCTTTCCTCTTCTTCTTCATCTAAAGCAAAGTTATAACATTCAAGGGCATTTTCTATCTGTCTTGCTCATTCTGGTTGGTGATACATAGGTTCTGGTGTGTCATTGAATACCTTCTTTTTAATGACCTGTAATTCCTCATTTATACTTGTACATTCATCTTCGAAGCTAAAATTTGCTTGGAAGTTCTTAATCATAACATACCATTCTGTCGTTCCTCTACACAGTTTTGTCTGTGTACCAATTCTTCAGAAACTGCTCTAATGTGTGTACAAACAGATGAACCCATTCTGTCTGCGGTCTATGTGTCCATGTTTTCTTGCATTTATCTATGTGATCTCTTGGATCAGTTTGTCCATTGAATGTTACTTGTACTAGCTCAGTTTCTTCCAGAAATATGATCTCCATCATATACTTGCATTCTTCCCATGTAGTCATATTCTGCTTGTGTGCGGCCCACCATCTAGCAGGTGTAGCATGCAGTGTTGTATCCAGTGTTGCTATCTTATGTTCATCTGAAACTGATATAATATATTCTTGAAAAAATGTATGGATGTTAGTCAAGCCATCATAAGTAGGGATTGGGCTTACCTCTGTTCCAATCCAACGCAGTGATCTCGTGATCTGCGCACATCTTCTTGCAAACACTTCATGCATTCTGCTTTTCTAATTCTCCAGTCCTGCATCTGAATCTGATATGCAAGAACTGTCACAACGCCAACTCAATGTTCCTGTAACAAATATAATTAAAGTATAATTAAATAAATAAGATTAACTAAAGACATGACTTTTCATGTCAAATATCCAAACCTTATTTAAAGGTGGACCATTATTATAACCTATCATCTTTTATCAAATATATTATCTATTTTACTCCATATTGATGGCTTATCTAATATGCCAGGTTCATTGGTGAAGTTATTTGTGTGAAGCGAATAATAAATCGCTCCATTTGGTATCAATGCCCGCCTTTCTTGGCCTCCATTTTCGGCTTTTAGCCATCTGGTTGAGTTTCTCAACAATATTGGTCTTTAACCAAGAAGTCAGGCCCTTGGTCCCTCGTCCACCTCCTTCCACCATATTTCCCATCCACTCCTCCCCACCTACGTGTTCTCATCTATCCCCTACCTCCCCATCGCAAATCACCCTCTTGACCCTCGCTCCTCTTCCACTTTGCCTCCACCGGTTCCACGCCCACTTTCACCTGCCTGCTCCATCCTCCTACAGCTCTAGCTGCACCTTCCACCACATCCAAGCTCCAGCCACCACCTCCATCGCCTTCCAGCACCCACCTCTCCACGCTCTTCCTTGTCCCATCTGCTACCTCTGCTCCTCTGCCACATTGTCTCCCTGCCTCGCTCCCTTCCTTCTCCACCTCCGCACGCTCTCAAACCACACCCCAATCCCCTTACACTTGATCTCCCTTCCCTCCTCCACTGCACTGCCGTCGCCACCACTATCTCTCATCAGTTTCCTTCCCGCACATCCTCCCTCCTCCATCGTGCCTGCCTCCACCGCGCGACTCCCTTGTTTCCCTCCCCACTTCCCCTCACCCTCTCTTGCGCACTACTTACTCCCCTTCCCACACTAATCGCGGCTAGCTACTACTCCACCCATTTATCCACCCGCCATTTCTCTGTTGCGTCCCATATCTCTCACCTGCTCGCCCTCTCCTCTTGTTGCGCCTACCTTCGTCTTCACTCATTGCTCCACTCTCATCCTTCACGCCATCCATTCTAGCTTCTCCCTACCTTCCATCGATCCACCATTTCCTCCATCTCCATTAAACCCTATTCAAATTCAAAATAAAATATTATAATATATATTTATTAAAAATAATAAATATTATTATAATAGTTTAAAACATTACATTCCCCATTAAATTCCCTATTAATAGTATTATTTATCCATAATAATACATATTATTATTTCAAAAACCTAAATCTCCTTATTTTCACAAAAAAAAATTATTATTATCATTGGCCATAATAATAAAATTATTTAATGATTGTAAAAAAAATAAAAAATTACAATTATTAATTAGAGAAAAATATTACACCGCGTGACCATTTATTTATTATCCAAGGAAGAAATACAAAGGAAATCCAAAGACAAGGAAGACTAGTCAAAGAGTTCAAGACCTTCTATCATCAAAAAGTCGAAGACAATTTATCGTCAGAAAAATCAAAATCAAAGGAAGAAAAACTTGAAAAAGAGTCGAAGACCATGGAAGCTGTTTTGCGACTACATATAGAGAAAATAGAAGCTAAGTTAAAGCGCTATTAGAAGGACAATGAAGATTTACACGACAAGGATACAAAAATTGAAGCAGTAATTGTAATGCATAAGCTACGAGAAAAGTTCGATGAGCAAAAAAATTTCGACCAAAAAAGTCATATAGAAAAATTGTATGTGCAAATTATGAATTAAGAGCCGAAAATAAACTTAATCATAGGCTAGAAGATAAAGGTATAAAGAATGAAATAAGTAAATACGAAGCAGAAATAAAACACTTGAACAAGATCCTTAATGCCAAGGATGAAGATCTGAAGAAGATACGGCTTAAATTAAGAGATCAAGAATCAAAGGTTGAGCAATGTCGACAACAGATACAAGATCTTCAAACACAAAACAATGACTCTAAAAAGGCACACAAATCGGAGATCGCAAAGAATAATAAAGCATTATCCAACAATGCTGAAGAAATTTTCACATTAAGAAATGATAAGACACTAATCACAAAAATCAAGAAGTTGAAAAATAGTCGAAAGGTAGATCAATCTACGGAAGACATTGAAGGAAAACTTCTAGACACACAAGAAGAAAATAGTTGCATCAGAAGTCATAATGAAGATCTTAAGGAACAACTTAAGAAGTCTGAAGATGACAGAAAATTGCAAGTAGAAGTGATTAAGAAGTTTCAAAATGATAACATGCAGTTGGAAAGCAAGTTGGAAAAGATACAGAACGAAACCTTAAAGCCTCAAGAGACGAAAATACAACTTCCAGTTCAGAGCAACGAAGCAAAAGAATAGACAATCAGATCTCCTTATCGTCACCAAAATTCTAAACGTCATTTTGACCAACGACAGGGTCAAAATGAACATACACAGAGGAATCACGATGTCAAACAAGCAAGAACATCGAATCAATACACTAAGCATCAAACAAAAAGTTACGTCCCACAACGCGATCAAATAGCTCCAATAAAAATAGATCTCGAATGGACCGCATTAGAGATGATGCGACAGTTCTCCCTTGGAATTCGTAATTCGTATCGCCTCGTTTCATCAAAAGTCGCAAAGACTAAAGATCAAGAAATAACATTACAAGCAAAAAAATCAGACGTAATCATTGTCATCAAATAAGCTTTGAGGAAAAAGCTTCCCTTAAGGGGAAGGCAATGTAACGAATATAATTAAAGTATAATTAAATAAGTAAAATTAACTAAAGACATGACTTTTCATGTCAAATGAAA
Source organism: Larix kaempferi (assembly GCA_027924585.1). NCBI lineage: Eukaryota > Viridiplantae > Streptophyta > Pinopsida > Pinales > Pinaceae > Larix > Larix kaempferi. Next base: position 23,669,803 of record BSBM01000632.1, on the reverse strand, counting down.
AGGCATGACTCTTCATGTCAAATGTCCAAGCCTTATTTAAAGGTGGACCATTATTGTAACCTATCATCATCTTTTATCAAATATATTATCTATTTTACTCCATATTGATGGCTTAACGAATATACCAGGTTCATTGGTGAAGTTATTTGTGTGAAGCGAATAATTAATCGCTCCAGCGCCCTCCCCTTGCACCTTTCCTCCACGCCTATTGCTCCCTCTCTTTCATGCCCCCCCCATTCTTCTCCCTTCCAATCTGCGCCATCCCCCAATCCACATCCCCTCCATATCCCGTGCCCAGCACTGACCCACGCCATTTGCGCCCCCCATTCCACTCCTTCGCTCTTCACATTACGCCCCTCCTCCTCTACCTGACACCATTCGCTGTAACCGCGGCCTCTATGACCACTCCTCCCCATTCAAACTCCACGCCAAGCCATCCCTACTCCACCTACACACTCCCCCTTTCGCTTGCTCGCCCCGCTAACCCTCGGCCCTCCTTCCTCCCCGTTGCTCCACGCCAGCATCCACATACTCTGTCGCAGCTCCTGCGTCCACCACCCTCGGTTACCCTCCCTTTCAGCTCCTTGCCTCCTCCTCCGTTCACCTCCACCTTGCCAGTGCTGCTCCCACTGCTACCATTTTTTACGCTGAAACCCTACACACACAAAAGCAAAAACAAATTTTTAATAAAAACAAAAACAAAAATATATTACTATTATTATATAGAATATTATTATTTGATTAAAATTTTACCAACTTTATAATAATAATACATATTATTATTATTATTAATCCATTTGTTCGGCTAAATGATTATTGTTTATAACAATAATTATAAATATTTAATAATTGTGTTAATTACAATTATTAGTTATAACAAAGGTATAAAAAGAAGAAGAAAAAATAAAAAAAATAAAGGGTCAAAAGAAGAAAATTTATGAAAGAATCACCTTAAAGGTTATTACATCTTTTTGCCCTCCTATTGTCAAATAAAGAAGATAAGAAGTCAAGACTATAAAGAAGACAAATTATCATCAAAAAAATCAAAATCAAAAGAAGACCGATTATCGATACAAAAGTAGTCAAAGCAAGACAAACTTGAAAAAGAGTCGAAGACCATGGAAGCGGTTTTGCGACTACATATAGAGAAAATAGAAGCTAAGTTAAAGTGCTATCAGAAGGACAATGAAGATTTACACGACAGGAATACAAAATTTGAAGCAGTAATTGCAATACATAAGCTACGAGAAAAGTTCGATGAACAAAAAATCTCTGACCAAAAAAATCATATAGAAAAATTGTATGTGCAAATTGATGAATTAAGAGCCGAAAATAAAATTAATCAGAGGCTAGAAAATCAAGATATAAAGAATGAAATAATTAAATACAAAGTAGAAATAAAATGCTTGAACAAGATCCTTAATGAAAAGGATGAAGATCTGAAGAAGATACAGCTTAAATTAGGAGATCAAGAATCAAATGTTGAGCAATGTCGACAACAGATACAAGATCTTCAAACACAAAATGACAACTCTAAAAAGCAACACAAATCAGAGATTGCAAAGAACAATAAATCATTATCCAACAATGCTGAAGAAATTTTTAGACTAAGAAGTCATAGCAATATACTAGTCACAAAAATTAAGAAGTTGAAAAATAGCCGAAAGATAGAACAATCTACGGAATACATTGAAGGGAAACTTCTAGACAAGCAGGAAGAAAATAGTTGCATCAGAAGTCATAACGAGGATCTTAAGGAACAACTTAAGAAGTTTGAAGATGACAGAAAATCACAAGTAGAAGTGATTAAGAAGTTTCAAAATGATAACAAGATCTCCTTATTGTCACGAAGCAAAAGAACAAACAACAAGATATCCTTATCATCACCCAAATTATAAACGTCATTTTGACCAACGACAGGGTCAAAATGAGCATACACAGAGGAATTACGATGTCAAACAAGCAAGAACATCGAATCAATACACTAAGCATCAAACAAAAAGTTACATCCCACAAAGCGATCAAATAGATCTGATAAAAATAGATCTCGGATGGACCACATCAAAGACGATGCGACAGTTCTCCCTTGGAATTCGTAATTCGTATTGCCTTGTTTCATCAAAAGTCGCAAAGACTAAAGATCAAGAAATAACATTACAAGCAAAAAAATCAGATGTAATCATTGTCGTCAAATAATCTTTGAGGACAAAGCTTCCCTTAAGGGGAAGGCAATGTAACAAATATAATTAAAGTATAATTAAATAAATAAGATTAACTAAAGACATGACTTTTCATGTCAAATGAAAAGGCATGACTCTTCATGTCAAATGTCCAAGCCTTATTTAAAGGTGGACCATTATTGTAACCTATCAACTTTTATCAAATATTTATCTATTTTACTCCATATTGATGGCTTATCGAATATACCGGGTTCATTGGTTATTTGTGTGAAGCAAATAATAAATTGCTCTAGGCGCGAGGGAGGTTGGCGCGAGTGGGACAACAAGTTGTGCAGGTAGGGAGGTCGGTGGAAGTGGGATAAGGGAGATTGCGTGGAGTTCAAAGGTGTGCGTGGGAGTAATACGGAGGTGGGAGGATATGGGGAGCGGGTGGAGTGTGGCGCAGGAGGCAGTGGAGCGTGGGGGAGAAATGAAGATGGGGGAGAAATGGGGTGGGGAGGAGATTTTGTGGAGGTCTCGGGCAATGATGGGGGCGTGGATCTGTCGTGGGACTGAGTGCCAGGGGGTCAGAACTGTAATGTAATGGTGGACGTCACTAATGTGTGAGTGGAGGAAGGAAAAAGGCCTGACTTCTTGGTCAAGGACCAATAAATGTAGAAAAGTTCTACTTGAATGGATAAAAGCCTGAATCGGATTCCCAAGGAAGAGGCTCTGATACCAAATGGAGCGATTAATTATTTGCTTCACACAAATAACTTCACCAATGAACCCGGTATATTCGATAAGCCATCAATATGGAGTAAAATAGATAATATATTTGATAAAAGATGATGATAGGTTACAATAATGGTCCACCTTTAAATAAGGCTTGGACATTTGACATGAAGAGTCATGCCTTTTCATTTGACATGAAAAGTCATGTCTTTAGTTAATTTTGTTTATTTAATTATACTTTAATTATATTCATTAAAGTTCCATCATCAATTAGATTGAAATAGTCTACCTTGTTTGCAGTCATCTTGTAGATACGATCCAGATCTTGAGCTCTACATTCTTCTCTTATTGGCTTAGTGTATCTAGGTCCCTGTGAAGGATCCAAGGGTACAATGACCCTGATATTTTCCCCTTCACATATCATCTGCTTCTTCTTCAAGTTGATGATTGCGAGGTTATCTATGGCCCAATCTATCGCCGATAGTGCGGGATAAGGTTGGCTATCATCTACGATCTCAATGACTTAAAAGTCTGCTCTACTTCGCACTCCATCAATGTCAACAAGGATATTTTCTAATCTCCCAAAGGGTATAAGCTTTTGCTGGTTGGATAATATCAACTTTATTGGTGACCATGATAACTTCGGCGTGCCCATTTGTTCCCATGTCTGCTTTGTCAAGACATTAACTTCTGAGCCTAAGTTGAGGATGATCTCATCCATTTGAAAATATTCGATCTGCGCATTCAGTCTCATCTCTTTTCCAGTTATTTTATGGCTCTTGATATGATGAACCACTATGTGTGCTTCATTTACTATATTGTGTTGCTCGTAATTACTCAATGGGCTATGAAATTCTGCTAAGGCATTGTCATGCTTCAACAGCTTCATGCAGCTCTTCAATAACTGTACAACATGACTCATTGCGTCTGTTGCAGTACGTGTGTGATCATACGAAGTTGGCATATCCTTCACAGGCGAAGTCTCACTTCGTAACTTGGTTCATGGAGTGACAGGTTCTGGCTTTTTGAAGGTTTCCCTCGCTTCCATGAAGACTTATTTTTCTTTGTTCAACTCGAAAGCAGGTGTTTTTCCAATTTCTTTCCTTATCCAAGTCCCTTCAATAAAATTCTGCTTAGCCTGATGATTCTCAGAAGTCGAAGCTTCGGTTCTTTCATATGCTCATGGCATGGCTCCACTTCACGTCACAGCATGAATGTTACAATATGTATTCCTTTTCTTAGTTGCGATCATCTGTATATTCTGGTTTTGTGCTTCTTGTCTTCTCTCTTGCATTTTTGTTTACAAAACAGGGCATGCCTCAATGACATGATCAAAAGACTTATAATATTTACAGGTAGTGCAGGAATTCCTGCAATCTCTGGATAGATGTCCAGGCTTAGCGCGGTTATAACATACTATCTGACCTCTTCCTCTTCCTTGTCCAATGTTTCTTCCTCTGCCTCTGAATCCACCACGTCCTCTGTATGTGCCTTGATGATACTGTGCATTATCATTGTTATGCGGTGTTTCCTCTTGTACTCAGTAGAAATCATGTTTTCTTTCTATCATGAGTTCATAAGCTTTGTAGTCGGTATCATCATGGCCAACTAATTTACAGAATGTGCAATATACGTTCTTAGGTGTTTGCACATACTTTTGAATTAAATAGCAATATTTTGGGCGATGTCCTCTACATCGAAAAATCTCACACCATGGTCCTTATTGCTGATTTAGTGGGTTTGGAGCTCCACTATTGATGTAATATTTAAATACGGGATAGTGTTCTTTGGAGTGACCTTCTCTCTTACACTTTGTACACCAAACCTCTTCTCGGATTTCTTTTCCTTTCTTCATATCTTGCAATTGTAAGGTCAAATTTGCTAGTTGGGTCTGTATTTGAATCATACCTGCACTAGTCTCCCCTATAGGCGAAGCCTCTAGTTTCATCACAATCTCTAGGGCCTCTGTCTGTGAAGCAACCTTCTATTGCATCAACGGTAATCTAAAGTGTGGAAACAACATGGCTATGAACCATTCCTTGTGTTGTTGTGGTGTTATGTCAAAGATTACTTGATCTAACAACGCTTTGAACAGTCGGTTTCTGTTTAATTTCTTTAAGCTCTGTGATTTACTGCGACTTTGACTTGGGGTTTTTTTAATTCTCTTAGGAGCGCAGTGCTAACATCCACTAGAGTCCTATTTTGTCCAACATAATACTTCATAAACCATGTCATGTCTCTATCCCTGAATGTGGTAACTATCCATGCTTGTCTATACCATCATCATCAACTTGTTTAACATTCCACACGGCTTCACAGAGAAACCAATGTTGCTCAGCAGTTTCTAGACCCATTACTTTGAATATTGGAAGCTTGAAGTCGTCTGTCATTCTTCTTCTAGGAGGCGCAACGTTCTGTGATTTGTTAGGTATATTACTACTCAGAATGTTCTGAGTACTTGCTCCTGCGGTGTTATTTCTACTGTTGTTATGTGGGTTAGCAGTATTTCTATCGTCAACTGGAGGGTTCTGTGGATTGATGGGCTGATAGGTAGTTACTCGAGGTTCTATTTGACTATTAGTCTCAACTTGTAACTTAGTTTCTATAGAGATGCGAAGTTCCAGTTCATTAGGCCTATTTTTTGTACTAGATGTGTATCTATTACCACTTTGTAATGTGTGAATGTTTTCCTCGGTATCACTGTCTCTATTACCGAACATTACAGACTCAAAAACTTCTAGGGATCTTATTGCATTCTTAAGACACCTTTCTCTGCTAACAACATTTTAATGTATAGACTGAGATTGTTTAGGTACTTACCTTCGAATCTGTTAAGTCATGAACTTGTTTCTTTCAAGTTTACATATTTTGATTGTCATTTTTATTTTAAGTTTGCTCATTTGCTTCCTTTAGGAAATTTTTTGATTTTAAAGTAAATTTTCTTTTAAAATTTTTGCCTTTAGATTTCTTATTATTTTTCTTTTAGGATTTGAAGGGATCAGTAGGACTTACATTAATTAAGGATGTCACAAATATATTCAAAGAGTGTGGTTTATCATTTAAATGGGAAAAAATGGTTAAATTAGGGCCCAAATTGAATGCAAATCATTCTTGTAGCGCAATCAAGAAAAATTAATACAGTAGCGCTACAAGAATATCGCGCCAGCCGAAATCACCGTTTTTTTAAATTGAATTTTCGCATGGTTTCATTGCTAAGTGACTAATCGCATGATTGAAGCGTGTTGATACGTGTTGCTCCAGTAATCATCATGAAAGAAGGTGCGTTTGTATCGTGGAAGAGATCGTGGTGATCATCAGCTGGAACAGTGCATATCATGACAGGAGGAGGTGTAAGCCGAATTTGATGTGAAAGGAGTTATTTCACATATGCATCACGAAAATGGAGAATAGGTGGAGAGAGGACATGTGCCTGAAAGCCGGAAGTTGCAGTTACAGAGAAATTAGGGCTTGCTCGTTCTGCTAGCTGGTAGCGAATTGAAGACCTGAAGACACTTGTACAGTTAAATTGAACAATCAGGTACCTTAAAAAATTGATTTAAACATCTACAACAAAACAGGAATAGGGTATTCTACGTTAAACCGATAGTGGCTGCTAAATTGGGGTTTTTCTCAGTAAAACTTGTTTTCTTAAAATTCATTAAGAAAAACATAAATGTAGGCTCTAAACAAAGCTCCTGTCAAAGATAGATCAGTTTAAGAGTTCTTTGAGACGCTGTGACAAGTGGAAATTTGAAAATTAGCAATATATTAAACCACTACTTTTTCAAAATCTGAAAGCAGCTGTTAGGTCATCAATAGAACTCCAAAAGTACACAGACTTCAGTTATTGAAAGCATATGGGTAAAAGTGGCAAAACAAATAGGACTGAGCCCACTGAGCTAAAATGGATTGACAAATTTCCAGATTGTGCAAAGCTTTTTCAAAATGCTGGTTGGTTGGTTTTCTTCAAGAAAATCGATGGCTATAACACTGAGGTTTCTTATAAATTTTCCCAAAGCTATAATCAGGACATGATAGTATTTGATACTTTAAAGTTTAAATTGACTGTGGAGTTAGTTGCTGAAGCTACAGGAGTCAGGAATGAAGGTGAAATGTGGTTCAAAAAATTGCCTTTCACTTTTGATGATCAAAGGTACCTTTTACTTGGTAGTACTCCAGACTGGCGCAAAGGGGTATTAATCCAAGAGGTCAGGGATGAATGGGTGCAGCCCATTAAAATTCTACAAAGCTATATTACTTGTGAAGGCAGATATGCTTATGTTTTCAAATACCATTTTAGATTTCTACAGCATTTGGTTGGTGAATCCAAAATGAACCTTCCTTTCTTCTTATTCAAAAGTCTGCAAAAGATGTCAAGCAGAATTAAGGGGCATCATGATCATACTACACAATCCATCTTCCATCATGGTCTGATCAAGCTTATTATCAGTACTGTTCTACAACGAGAAGGGAAGACATGGGAACATTTCTTGTTTTGGTCTGGTTTTTAGACCAAGCAAAAAGAGCAGCAAACCAAAAAACGTGTAGACAAAGGGCAATCTCTAGTCAGAAAATTAGGTCAGGAGAGCAAGTCTGAAGACAAAAAAGAGATTAAACTTGAAGAAGCACCAGAACCTTTGAAGGGTAACAATGAACCTCAAAAGGTTGTAGCTGACAGCAAAAGTAAATATTCATTGTTTTCACAAAAAGAAGATCAGCCTGAGAAAGACATGGCGCCAACAGAAACTCTCAATGAAGAGAAAATTGTTGTCATAGAAAAGGTTTCTATAGAGAAAGAAGACATTCAGGTCCAACAAAGGAGCCCCATCACTATCTTATCTGAGGATGAGGGATACTTATTAGAGGAGGATGAATTCACTCTCAAAACTGAAGCTGGGATGGACACATACATAGAAAAGTATAGTCAAGAGGATAAAACAAAGAGGTCAAAGAAAAAGAAAACCAAAATCGAAGCTATAGAGCTAGCCACAGTTAAACATCAAGGAAAAACTTTGAAGATGATGAAAGAACTTGCTTCAGAATGGAGACCAAAAACTAGATCTAAAAACAAGTTAAGGCTGAATATGAAAAAGCTGCTAAACCCTAGAATGAAGACAGAAGAGATAAGTGTACTTGATGATGAATCTTCAGATGAAGAACTCAAGATTAAGAAAGAAGCAGTTATAAACAGTCCAGTTTCTCATCATACAAAAGGGGAAAAGTCATTGAGGTCGGCAGAAGACTCCAGTCTCACTCAAACCAAACTATCTACTGTGTTTTTGGAATTAAGAGATGAAATAATAGAAGAACAACAAAAGAAGGAAATTGAAGTTTCTTATTCTGAGAATCAACACTTGATAGATGAAACTACACCTATTGAAGCAACAAGTCAGGAAAACCCTATTGTTCATGGTGTGTCTTCAGAGCTGTTACAGGAAGATGAAGATATTTTCAGAAGGTTGAATGTCCCTTGGTTGCCCAGTGAAATGCAAAATACCACAACAGGGAAGGCTTTTCACAGACATGGAAAACCTGCAAAGAACCATCAAACAATACAATCATCAAATGGAATGCATGCAGGAGACTAATGATGCTCTAGTCCTAGCAAATAGAAGGCTAAGAGAAGATTTACAGGAAGTGAATGAGAATTATCAAGAGTTAATAACAGTTTCTAAAGAATCCTTGAAGAGAAAGAGAAGCACAGATGTGCATTATGCAGAGTTGAAGCAGACTGTCAGAGACTTGCAGCAGAATAATGAAAAAATTACAAGGAAGTTAGCAGATACAGAAGCTGAAGAAAAGAGAGCCAGGAAGAAAGCCTAAATCTTGGATGGAATAGCCTTACTTGTTGAAGCTGCCAAAGACCTTTGAGTTGGTAGTTAGTCAGTTACTTGTGGATCTTTTAATAGATACTTTAGATAGTTAGTTTTTAGTTATGCTTTTAAAGAAATACTTTATTTCACTTTATCTCATCGATGAGTGGGTTGAGGGCAGTTAGGGTTTAGACCCTAACTAATTTTGTAAAAAAAATAGTATTTAGAGAGAGAAAAAGGACAGAAACGGGGTTCGATTTTTGGGAGAACTTCAGGAGGTCTGCAAGACTTGTTGATGAGCTAAGTACATGACTCTTATATGTATTTTTTGACAAAATTATGAAATATATGATCCTTTTCACCCTTCAGTTTGTGTGTTGGATTCATTGTTTAACTTGTTAAGTTGCTTAACTGATAAATTCATTGCTGGTCTATGTATGTATGCTGGTAATGCTTATATTTTATGAATGAACTTCAATATTATGCTCTGTTGGATTTTGGTAAATATATTATGCATCTTTGTCTTCTTTTACTGATGATTCAGTTCCTATTTTGCTCATGAATGTATGCCCTGTTTGTTCCCAAACTTTATAACCAGAAAACCTATCAAAAAAACTTAAAACCTACTTTTGCTTTATTGTATTTTTGAGATTGTGTTGGCTTGTTTCTTTATGGCCTGGAAACAATTTCTGGCACAAACATCTTGGCGCCGTTGCCGGGGAACGAAGTTGAAGACATATTTTTCCCTGGGATACTTATCATTTCACTGGTTTTAGGAGGTGGCCTTAAACCAGCATATCTTTAAGGCTACTTTTCACCAATTTTGACATAGTGGCTACTAGAGGAGTTGGAACCAGGAACAGACCTACTTCACCATTGCAGTTGGGTGTGACAGACCCTGAACGGATATTAAAGACAACAAGGAAAGTTAGAAGGTCTCAATCTTTACCAGCCCTGTGTGACCCTGATCATTTGGGTGTTTCATCACATTCATCTTTGTTAGGAAAAGAAGGAGAAAACTTACCTTGGTTAAGGCCTATTATCCCTAATAGCAGTTTCCAAGTTTTTATTAATCCTCAATCCTTCAAGAAAGCCAAAACTGTTTCTCCTGGTAAGATACCTATTTTTCAACTGAAACTAGGTAAAAAACCTTTTCAACCAAGTTCCAGTCAAATTTCTTCATCATCAAAGCTAGTTACTCCAAAGATGGCAGCCCAAAATCAGCCCATAGACATGATGGACCAAATGGTTGCAGCCAGATATGCACCATTGGTTTTGCCTCAGCCTTTAAATGCACTGCCTGGAGGTGACTATCAGAAATATCTTCCTAGGTTTAATGGACAGGGAGAAACCACAACTGAAGAACATTGGGAAGCTTTCCTTAGTTATGCTGATAACCAAAACTTTGAGGCTAAAGATGTATGGATGAGAATGTTTGTGCAGAGCCTTGATGGAGATGTAAGAAAATGGTTCAGAGAGTTTCCTGCTAATTCCATCACTATCATTGAAGAACTTCGTGATCTTTTCATGAGACAATGGGGTGACACTAAAGACCATACATATTACATAACTGAATTTGGAGCTCTCATTAGGAAAAATGATGAGACTGTTGCATACTTTTCAAAGAGGTTTAACAAGATGTACAGTAGAATTCCTGCAGAAATAAAGCCTACAGAAACATCAGCTAAACTTACTTATGCAAATGCCTTTGATCATGAGTTTTCTTTATTGTTGAGAGAGAGAAGACCTATCTCTTTACTGAATATGCAGGATGCTGCATTGGAGGTAGAATCTAATATCTTAGCTTCTAATAGATTAAAGAAGGAAACAGCTCAGCAGCTCTATGACAGGAAAGGAAAAAAGGAAGCAGCCCCAGGAGGTCCTGCTTCTCATTCTACAGAGGGGAAAATTGATGAAATGGCTAAGTTGGTAAAGATTCTGACTGCAAAATTGAACAAATTGGAGCTTGATAAAAATTCTAGCAAGCCTGCTCCGGAAGGTGAACGAAATCCAAATAATCATAATCAGTTCATAAGGCAATTTGTTCCTCGCTTCATACCTAGAGAACGAAAGAATAATGATATCCAGCGAGAAAGGAGAGAAAATGAGGACCAAAGGGTGCCACCACCTCTTCAAAATAATATGGTTGATGAAGAAGAAGTTGATGATGAATTGATCTTTCAAGAGAATGATCAATATGTGAATCATTTTGGAGAGGGATTGTCTGAAGGTTTTTTCACTGAGGAAGAATTTCTAAATGCAGAATACTATGATGCTGACATGTTTGAAACCAAGGATTATTTAGGTTTGGAAAAAACTACTGTAACTGCTGTTGTCCATCAAAATGAACTCAAAAAGACTATAAATCTGATATCAGGTCCAAAACAGGTGGTACAACCCCCAAAAAAGAAAGCAATTGTCCCTGCTAAGCAACCATTTGAACCTGTAACAGAGAAGAAGCAAGATTCAGAAAAACACAGAGATTGAAGAGGTAAATAAAACTGTTCATAATTTCAGTTTGGAGAATGAATTAGGAAAGTTAAATATTCTTGTACCTTTAACTGAATTGATAAAAAATCCTTCATATAAATAATCAGTCCTTAAATGCTTAATCCAACAAGCAATCAGCCTATTTTCGACACAGTTAATCTACAAGAGGAGAATCCTAAGATTTTCATTGGATCAACCTTGGCTGAGAAGGCTGAGAATGAAGCAGGAGCTTCACCACCATTCTATATCACTCTGACTATCCATGAACATATGATTCACAATTGTTTGTTAGATTCAGGATCATCCCACAATTTGATGCCAAAGGCTGTTATGGAAGCTTTGGGGCTGAATATTACCAAACCTTATCATGACCTGTATGCTTTTGATTCCCAAGCTGTGAAGTGTTTAGGAGTAATAAAAGATATGGTTGTCATCCTGGCTCAGTTGCCCATGAAAAGTGTAATAATGGATGTTGTGGTAGCTGACATTACACCAAAGTTTGGCTTACTTCTCTCTAGGTCTTGGGCAAAGAAGGTTGGAGGAACCTTACAAATGGATCTCTCATATGCTACCATTCCTGTGTTTGGTGGAGAAAACAGAAGGTTGTACAGAGAGCTTCAGTTTGCTTATATAGTGACAGATGACAAGAATCCCAAAAATCATCCACTATATGTTGTTGACAAAGATCTAGGAACTTGCATGTTACATTTCAGTGATGAAAACAATACTGCTGGTTTGTTACAGGTGGAAAAGAGCAACCAGTAAAACACAACAGAGAAGAAAAAGATGAACTATGGCAATTATATTTTGATGGATCTTCTTGTAAAGAGGGTGCTGGAGCTGGAGTTTTTCTAATATCTCCTGGAGGTGAAACAGTAAAGCTGATGTATAAGCTTGAGTTCATTACTACAAATAACACCGCTGAATATGAAGCTTTGCTGTTAGGATTAAAAGCTGCCAAAGATTTGGGTATTCAGCAGATTTCTGCATATGGCGACTCCGAATTAGTTGTTCAGCAAGTGAAGAACAAATATCAAGTGAAGCAGGGTTTGTTGAAAGTCTACCGTAATGAGGTATGGGATATGATTGAAAATTATTTTGTAGCTTTTAACATTACTCATATTCCAAGAGATGATAATCAGACTGCAGATTCATTAGCATTAGCTGCTACACACTTCAGAATCCCCAAAACTACCCAGTTAAGGTATCCGATAGATGTGAGGTACAGACCATGTGTACCTGATAATGTAAAGCAATGGAGAGTTTTCGAAGATGACATGGAAATTAAAAGATTTCTTGAGCTTACTCATGAGTTTTCAAATTCCATGATTGATCAAGAGGAAGATGAAGGGGATGAACAGTTAGATGAGATTGCTGAAGATGAGATAGCAGGACATAAAATTATTGAGTTAAAGAGAAACTTCATCCCAAAAGGCTTGGTACCTCTAGAAAGAATATTTACAAAAGATGATACTCTGTCAAAGCCTGTTGTTCAATCTTCAGAAGAAAATGTGATGGACTGCAATATTGGTTCAGCAGAACATCCTAGAATGGTCAAAATTTCTAAATCCTTGACAGCTGAACAAAGAAATAGATATATTAAATTGTTAAAAGAGAATGTGGATGTTTTTGCTTGGTGTTATCAGGAATTGAGGACTTATGACACAAGAATTATACAACATAAAGTCCCTCTAAAGCCAAATGTCAAACCTTTTCATTAGAAATTAAGGAGGATTAATCCAGCCTTGTTTCCTGTTATTGAAAAAGAAATAAAGAAGCTATTGGATGCCAAGATTATAGTACCCCTCAGGTATTCTTCATGGGTTGCAAATCTTGTACCTGTTAGGAAAAAGAATGGGGAAATCAGGTTATGTGTTGACTTCATAAATCTGAACAGATCTTCATTAAAAGACAATTATCCTTTGCCTAAAATTGAACAAGTATTGCAGCAAGTAGTTGGGGCACAGAGGATCTCTATGGTGGATGGTTTCTCAGGGTACAATCAGATTGCTATGCATCCTGATGATAAAGAGAAAACAACATTTACAACTCCGTGGGGAACCTTCATGTATGATAAGATGCCTTTTGGATTGATGAATGCTGGAGCTACCTTCCAGAGAGCCATGGATATTGCTTTTGTTGGAGAAAAGGATAAGTTTGTAGTAATGTACTTAGATGATATTACTTTTTTCTCACAGTCAGATGATGAGCATTTGAAACATTTGAAGCAAACTTTCCTGAAGTGCAGAAAATTTGGCTTATCCTTGAATCCTAAGAAATCACACTTTGTTGTACAAGAAGGTAAATTGCTTGGTCATTTAGTGTCTGCTGATGGTATAAGGATTGATCCCGAAAGGGTAAAGGCTATATTGAAAATAAGTTTGCCAAGGAGTAAAAAAGATGTCCAATCTTTCATTGGTAAAATCAACTTTTTACGTTGGTTTATACCAAATTTTGCTAAGACTATCAAACAGATCACAGTCATGCTGAAAAAAGATCAAGAAGTTAAGTGGACCACTGAGGCAAAGAATGCATTTGAGAAAATTAAGGTGGCTCTTACTGAAGCTCCTGTATTAGTAAGCCCTGATTTTACAAAAGAATTCCTTACATTCTCATTTGCATCAGAGGATACAATTGCAGTTGTTTTACTACAGAAGAATAAGGAAGGATTGGAGCAGCCTATTGCGTTTTTCAGCAAAACTCTCAGAGATTCTGAACTAAAATACAGTATTTTAGAAAAGCAGGCCTATGCTCTGGTAAAGGCTTTAAAATTTTTTAGAATCTATGTGTTGCATTCTAAAGTTATTTCATTTGTACCTAATGTTGCGGTAAAAGAGGTGTTAACGCAGCCTGATAGTGAAGGGAAAAGAGGCAGGTGGATTGCTAAAATCATGGAATATGGGGTAGAGATCAGACCTACCAAACTTGTCAAGGGACAAGGTTTAGCCAAGCTGCTGGCTGAATCAAATTGTCAGGCTCTGGGATTGTATGTTATCACTGAAGAAATAGCTCGGGATGAAGATCAAGCATTATTGGAAAAAAAGAAGATCATGGATTATTATTCAGCATCTACATGGTATGCAGACATAGTCTATTTTCTATTGTTTTTACAATGTCCTGAGCATTTAGATAGGAAGGCTGCCAGATCTTTAAAACTAAAAACTACTAAGTATTGACTAGTGGAAGAGCAGTTGTTCTGGAAGGACCCAGGTGGTATTCTACTCAGATGTTTAGATAAACTTGAAATTGAAAGAGTAATTTCTGAATCTCATGAGGGTTTTTGTGGAGGGCATAAGTATTGGAAGACAACAGCATACAAAATTTTAAGAGCTAGATATTATTGGCCTTCCTTGTTTGCAGATGTTTATCAGCAGATAAGAGCCTGTATCCCTTGTCATAAGTTTGCTGGCAAACAAAAGTTGATGTCGTTACCCCTGAAACCTATTGCAGTAAGTGCTCCTTTTCAGCAATGAGGTCTAGATTTTATTGGAGAAATAAATCCAACCTCTCTAGGGAAACACCATTGGATTCTGACTGCAACAGACTTTTTTACTAAATGGGTGGAAGCTATCCCTACTAGGAATGCTATAGACAAAGTTATCATGGAATTTATTGAAGATAATATTCTTAGTAGATTTGGTTGCCCTCAGAAATTAGTAACAGACAATGCAAAGGCTTTCAAGTCTAAGGCAATGGAAGCCTTTTGTGAAAAGAATGGCATCCTACTGAAGCATTCAACTCCTTATTATCCTCAGGGTAATGGTTTGGCTGAATCCTCTAATAAAAACATCATTCAGAGTATCAAAAAGTTGCTCAAGCATAACAAGAGATCATGGGATTCAATGCTGAAATATGCATTGTGGGCAGATAGGATAACAGTTAAACAAGCAATTGGAACTTCTCCCTACCAGCTAGTTTATGGTACAGATGCAGTTTTTCTTGTTCAATTGGGAATCCTAGTGATGAAGTTTCTTCAGAATTCTCAGGAAAAGCCGAATGATATACAGAGAAGGATTTATGAGATGATAGAGTTACAACAGAACAGAGAAAAGGTGGATGAAAAGGCACAGTTGTATAGATCAAAGATCAAAAGCAGATTTGACAGGAACATCAAAGAAAACACTTTCTTAGTTGGTGATATGGTTCTAAGTTGGGATGCAAGGAAAGAACAAAAAGGTAAACATGGTAAGTTTGATAACCTCTGGTTTGGCCCTTTCCTAGTGTCTAAAGTTTTGGAGAATAATAGTTTTATCCTACAGTCTTTGGAAGGTGAGGAGTTGTCCAGTCTAGTTAATGGACGATTCCTCAAGCATTTTTATAGTCTGTAAGGAGATTTTTACTTTTCATTGTACATACCGGTGTGAGTGAAGCATAATAAAGACTCCATAGCCCAATGGAAATTTGCAGACAAGTAGGTAGCAGATATAAGGAACTGGTCTACAGGTTCTTGAAGCCTCACAGGGAGGACTTCATCCCGTAGCTGGAGCCAAATGTTAAGTCATGAACTTGTTTCTTTCAATTTTACATATTTTGATTGTCATTTTTATTTTAAGTTTGCTCATTTGCTTCCTTTAGAAATTTTTTTGATTTTAAAGTGAATTTTCTTTTAAAATTTTTGCCTTTAGATTTCTTATTATTTTTCTTTTAGGATTTGAAGGGATCAATAGGACTTATATTAATTAAGGATGTCACAAATATATTCAAAGAGTGTGGTTTATCATTTAAATGGAAAAAAATGGTTAAATTAGGGCCCAAATTGAATGCAAATCATTCTTGTAGCGTAATCAAGAAAAATTAATACAGTAGCGCTACAAGAATATCGCGCCAGCCGAAATCACCGTTTTTTAAACTGAATTTTCGTATGGTTTCATTGCTAAGTGACTAATCACATGATTGAAGGGTGTTGATACGTGTTGCTCCAGTAATCATCATGAAAGCAGGTGCGGCTGTATCATGGAAGAGATCGTGGTGATCATCAACTGGAACAGTGCATATCATGACAGGAGGAGGTGTAAGCCGAATTTGATGTGAAAGGATTTATTTCACATATGCATCACGAAACTGGAGAATAGGTGGAGAGAGGACATGTGCCTGAAAGCTGGAAGTTGCAGTTATAGAGAAATTAGGGCTTGCTCATTCTGCCAGCTGGTAGCAAATTGAAGACCTGAAGACAGTTGTACAGTTAAATTGAACAATCAGGTACCTTAAAAAATTGATTTAAACATCTACAACAAAACGAGAATAGGGTATTCTGCGTTAAACCGACAGTGGCTGCTAAATTGGGGTTTTTCTCAGTAAAGCTTGTTTTCTTAAAATTCATTAAGGAAAACATAAATGTAGGCTTTAAACAAAGCTCCTTTCAAAGATAGATCAGTTTAAGAGTTCTTTGAGACGTTGTGACAAGTGTAAATTTGAAAATTAGCAATACATTAAACCACTACTTTTTCAAAATCTGAAAGCAGCTGTTAGGTCATCAATAGAACTCCAAAAGTACACAGACTTCAGTTATTGAAAGCAGATGGGTAAAAGTGGCAAAACAAATAGGACTGAGCCCACTGAGCTAAAATGGATTGACAAATTTCTAGATTGTGCAAAGCTTTTTCAAAATGCTGGTTGGTTGGTTTTCTTCAAGAAAATTGATGGCTATAACACTGAGGTTTCTTATAAATTTTCCCAAAGCTATAATCAGGACATGATAGTATTTGATACTTTAAAGTTTAAATTGACTATGGAGTTAGTTGCTGAAGCTACAGGAATCAAGAATGAAGGTGAAATGTGGTTCAAAAAATTGCCTTTCACTTTTGATGATCAAAGGTACCTTTTACCTGGTATTACTCCAGACTGGTGCAAAGGGGTATTAATCCAGGAGGTCAGGGATGAATGGGTGCATCCCATTAAAATTCTACAAAGCTATATTACTTGTGAAGGTAGATATGCTTATGTTTTCAAATACCATTTTAGATTTCTACAGCATTTGGTTGGTGAATCCAAAATGAATCTTCCTTTCTTCTTATTCAAAAGTCTGCAAAAGATGTCAAGCAGAATTAAGAGGCATCATGATCACACTACACAATCCATCTTCCATCATGGTCTGATCAAGATTATTATCAGTATTGTTCTACAACGATAAGGGAAGACATGGGAGCATTTCTTGTTTTGGTCTGGTTTTCAGACCAAGCAAAAAGAGCACCAAACCAAAAAATGTGTAGACAAAGGGCAATCTCTAGTCAGAAAATTAGGTCAGGAGAGCAACTCTGAAGACAAGAAAGAGATTAAACTTGAAGAAGCACCAGAACCTTTGAAGGGTAACAATGAACCTCAAAAGTTTGTAGCTGGCAGCAAAAGTAAATATTCATTGTTTTCACAAAAAGAAGATCAGCCTGAGAAACACATGGCGCCAACAGAAACTCTCAGTGAAGAGAAAATTGTTGTCACAGAAAAGGTTGCTATAGAGAAAGAAGACATTCAGGTCCAACAAAGGAGCCCCATCACTGTCTTATCTGAGGATTAGGGATATTTTTTAGAGTAGGATGAATTCACTCTCAAAATTGAAGCTGGGATGGACACATACATAGAAAAGTATAGTCAAGAGGATAAAACAAAGAGGTCAAAGAAAAAGAAAACCAAAATCGAAGCTATAGAGCTAGCCACAGTTAAACATCAAGGAAAAACTTTGAAGATGGTGAAAGAACTTGCTTCAGAATGGAGACCAAAAACCAGATCTAAAAACAAGTTAAGGCTGAATATGAAAAAGCTTCTAAACCCTAGAATGAAGACAGAAGAGATAAGTGTACTTGATGATGAATCTTCAGATGAAGAACTCAAGATTAAGAAAGAAGCAGTTATAAACAGTCCGGTTTCTCATCATACAAAAGGAAAAAAGTCATTGAGGTCAGCAGAAGACTCTAGTCTCACTCAAACCAAACTATCTGCTGTCTTTCTGGAATTAAGAGATGAAATAATAGAAGAACAACAGAAGAAGGAAATTGAAGTTTCTTATTCTGAGAATCAACACTTGATAGATGAAACTACACCTATTGAAGCAACGAGTCAGGAAAACCCTATTGTTCATGGTGTGTCTTCAGAGCTATTACAGGAAGATGAAGATATTTTCAGAAGGTTGAATGTCCCTTGGTTGCCCAGTGAAATGCAAAATACCACAACAGGGAAGGCTTTTCACTCAGACATGGAAAACCTGCAAAGAACCATCAAACAATACAAGCATCAAATGGAATGCATGCAGGAGACGAATGATGCTCTAGTCCTAGCAAATAGAAGGCTAAGAGAAGATTTACAGGAAGTGAATGAGAATTATCAAGAGTTAATAACAGTTTCTAAAGAATCCTTGAAGAGAAAGAGAAGTACAGATGTGCATTATGCAGAGTTGAAGCAGACTGTCAGAGACTTGTAGCAGAAGAATGAAAAACTTACAAGGAAGTTAGCAGATACAGAAGCTGAAGAAAATAGAGCCAGGAAGAAAGCCCAAATCTCGGATGGAATAGCCTTACTTGTCGAAGCTGCCAAAGACCTTTGAGTTGGTAGTTAGTCAGTTACTTGTGGATCTTTTAATAGATACTTTAGATAGTTAGTTTTTAGTTATGCTTTTAAAGAAATACTTTATTTCACTTTATCTCATCGATGAGTGGGTTGAGGGAAGTTAGGGTTTAGACCCTAACTAATTTTGTAAAAAAAATAGTATTTAGAGAGAGAAAAAGGACAGAAACGGGGTTCGATTTTTGGGAGAACTTCAAGAGGTCTGCAAGACTTGTTGATGAGCTAAGTACATGACTCTTATATGTATTTTTTGACAGAATTATGAATTATATGATCCTTTTCACCCTTCAGTTTGTGTGTTGGATTCATTGTTTAACTTGTTAAGTTGCTTAACTATTAAATTCATTGCTGGTCTATGTATGTATGCTGGTAATGCTTATCTTTTATGAATGAACTTCAATATTATGCTCTATTGGATTTTGGTAAATATACTATGCATCTTTGTCTTCTTTTACTGATGATTCAGTTCCTATTTTGCTCATGAATGTATGCCCTATTTGTTCCCAAACTTTATAACCAGAAAACCTATCAAAAAATCTTAAAACCTACTTTTGTTTTATTGTATTTTTGAGATTGTGTTGGCTTGTTTCTTTGTGGCCTGGAAACAATTTCTGGCACAAACAGAATCCTTTGAAGAACTGTGCCCCTGCTGCGCTATAAGACTTCAAAGTGTCCACAGCAAATTCTGTAACGTATCCTTCTAGTATTCTATCGAACCATAAGTTTATTGCTCTTGAGATTGGGATATCCATTGCTTTAAGTCTCTGAATCATTTATGGAGTCCACGTCGTAGGTTCTCCTCCCTGATAATAATTTTTCT
Organism: Larix kaempferi; assembly: GCA_027924585.1. Taxonomy (NCBI): domain Eukaryota; kingdom Viridiplantae; phylum Streptophyta; class Pinopsida; order Pinales; family Pinaceae; genus Larix; species Larix kaempferi. The sequence goes on along the minus strand of BSBM01000632.1, from coordinate 23,650,232 downwards.
GTTATGCTAGTCTTGACAACCACTCATATAGGTCATTGCTGAAGGATGCGAAGAAAATTTCTTAAATGTCCACCCACATGTATCTTTGCAACCATTCTTCGTCAGAGAAACGCGAATGTTTGTTCTCCTTCCTTGCAAACTTCTTTTTTGTATTATCCACCCAGTTCTGAATTTTTGTTCTCTCGAGATTCCAATATTAAGAACACATCACTAGTTCAAGCACGACAACGGAACCATTTGTTGGGTTACAACCTCATTGTTTAAATTTCTTGTATCGACCCGGGTTCTATGCAATTCTGGTCCAACAAAACCCTTCTTCATCGGCCCTTTCAGCAACAACCTGCGAACAAACTGAGGTCTCACTTGAGGCAAAGTTTATGGGGGTTATAGAATCAGGTTTCTGCAACTAGGTGATGCACGGTTAACAGACTGGGGGATTGCATGAAATCTCACCCAATTCGCGGCTATTACTTATACTATAGCGCACACTGGAACTGCACGCTTCAGAACAACCACTTAAATAATAGGACAACGCAACTCCAGACTGCACTACTTCTTAACAATCACACACCTTACAGGATTTGTTGACTTAGTGCTATTAGGCATTCAACATATGGGACTTGTGCACTATGGAAACTCATACAATATGGTGAAATACAATGCAACCACGCACTTCCGGTGCTGCGCTTTTAGGGAATCGCACTTAACACAGACTTTGCTTACTTAGTGTTACCCAAACAACTCATGCATTCATCATATTCAAAATTAATTGCACATTTAACATTCAAGCATATATGTTCGACAGTTAACATATTATTCTCATCACTCATCCATGTGGAAAATAAATATAAAAGCGAAGATTCATATAATGCAAGCATAAACTCAATCATAAACAAAAGCAAACATACATATTCAATCACACAACACGGTATTTACGTGGTTCACCCCCCGGATGGGTGCTACGTCTATGGGAATTGTTGATTATGTTAATGGGAAGGGTTTAACAGTTCCAGTCTGCGTCCTCAACTACAGACTCTTCTCTCTACAATAGGTCTATGTGCACGCAATTGCAGAGCCTCTTTCTCTTATTCAGTGGGTCTCTGTGCACACAGTTGTAGAGCCTCTTTACAATAGTCTCTTAACAAAGATCAACCAAACAACTTAGAGAACAATAGAGATTACAAAAATCAACCCTTCCCTTACAAAAGTTGCCCCTTATATAGATTGTTCCCTTAGGTCACGTCTTTACAATGCATATGGGCCAAAAACCCTAAGGTTACCAAAAATGGTGCAGTTACCCCGCCATCCTGTACTGTCGTAGTCGACAGCTGCTCTTATCGCCTCCGGTCTCCTTGCAGGGCCACTCATGGCTCTGACAGTCGCAGTCCTCATGAAACGGTTCTAACTGCATAGTGGCTTGTCGCTTTCCGCCCCTGTGGCCTTCTTGTCATTGTTGACCCACCATTTTTTCTCTAATGGTTTTCTACCACTCTAACTGGCAGGTCGCTTTCATCAACTTCCACGTTGCTCCTTACCCAACTCCCAGGAATCATAGAGTTACTTACCCAAAATAGGTCGCTTTCATCTGCTCGACCTTACTTATATTAATTGCCCAAAATTACCTGTTGCATTGGCGCTACCCATCAAAAAAACTGCGCCATTTCCAAAATTGTGCCACCTGAGCTTCGTAATCCGAACTACGCATTTCGAAACTTTGCTTCATCAAAATTGTGCCAACTTGGGCCATGCCCAACAACAACCCAAGATTTGAAACATCTATATTAGACTTGGTAATCATAAAATGATTACCACAAAATGAGAATTCAGTTCCAACATCAGGCATAGGTAGAGAGGCCATTCAAGCGCCATATAAAGCGTGGTTGTAAGAAGTTTGATATTTACTTTGAAAATACCATAGGAAGGGAAAAACCATCACTACCCTCAAACAATTGGATAGATCTCGGTGTGTACTTGGACAATTTTTCTCTCAACTCATGCAACTTTTTGGATCTTCTAGTAGAGATGGGTTGGGTGGAATTCATATCATACTTTGGATCACTAGAAATTTTAGTTGACTAAACGTAAGAAGAGGGGTTCGTCAATTTAGGCTAAGACATAGTTGTTTTAGCTTCCAACTTTTTCAAAAATGAGCATAGGGAAGTGTTCATATGTGTATTTTCTATATCACCTATTGGATTTTTTACTACAGTAGGGGGTATTAGAAGATTGACATTGGGTAATCTATCATTGGTGTAATGGGTGAGTGTGACACGCCAAGGGTTCTCCTTCAACCCTTGACTTTCTGAACAACTACAAACTACTGGGTGTCATAAAAGAGTTCTAACTCACGACAAATTACCTTCGATGAACCAGGATGGCAGCTTGAAGATGGCATGTTACAATTGGTGGGGTTAAGTGGTTGGCCATTTTCATCCATGAACTGCTTGCGGTATCTTGCTCCTGATAAGACCTTATGACGTTTTGAAACTAGCGAAATGTCTTGTGCATCTAAACTCGAACCTAAATCATGATCCCGCAATATAGAATAAATCGATATTCAGATTCACATGGATAAGTAACATAAATTCAAATAAGTATTCAAAATATAAATAAAACCTACACTTATTGGGATGGAAAGGGAGAACCCATCGAACTTTGAACAAGATGGAATGAGCTGGAATTTGAAGAATTGGCCATTTGATACTACAAACTTTTCTTCCTGCATTTGTGCCAAATCAACAATCATTATATGTCTCTACAATCCTGAGATATTTTCAAGAACTATATCACAATCCAACTTCCAATATAGTTTGGAAACCATTTTGTAAGAATAAGGTGAGTTTAAGCAACATATATATACTATGGAATATTGCAATTGGTGTGATTAAATACTAAAAGAACATTTGGGATAAATATATAATTTTAAGTGGACACATAGAACCATAGAATTTTCAAATTAAACCGATGTGTTTATTCATACATAAACGCACTGGTGCAAGTCTCACATATACTATGATAATCTACAAGGATCTAGCAACTATAACAAACTCACAATCTAACTCTCAAGATTATTTGCAAAGAAGAAGAAGTATGCATTCAATAATCACTCACAAACATAGAATAATGGACAATGTCAATATCATACAATGAATAATGAATGTAGAGAATGTGTTACAATAATCATTGATGAGGCATCATATAGGATTCGAATTATCCAAGTAGGGCATTTGAATCTGAGCTCAAAGTATAGCATGAATAACTATGGAGATATCATCCAGTCGGTAGTATCAGTCACAACTGGTAAGAGTCAGTCAAGTGTGACCAACTGAGTCTAATAGAACCATATAGCCATAAATCATGGAATGGAGACTCCAAGGTGGGTGCATGAGGCTGTTTTACTCAAAGTCTAGCTTGTACAACAATGGAGACATCATCCAGTTAATAGTATCAGTCATAAATGGTTATAGTCAGTCAAGCGTGTTAAACTGAGTCTAACAGAACCATCTAGGCATAAATCAAGGAATGGACTACTCAATCAATGCACTAACTGTATGATAACTCCCAGTGGGTGAGATAAGGCGCCCTAACTGAGTGATAACTGGTGGTAGGTGAGCAATGGCACCCAAACTGGCTGTGGTAGGTGGGAAAGGTGCACTTGCCATGCAGAGAAGTCAAGGAGGGCGCATTAGGTAGGTAGGAGGCCAAATGGGGGATCTAGACAGGCTCTTGAGAGCTAGAAGCATGCAGATTTGCATGCAGTCATGCAAAATATAAAATGATGGTGTGAATATTCCAAAACCCCCCCAAAAGCTATACTATGAGGTAATAACTGAAATCTTAAAAAGAGGGCCTTGGTGACTAAGACAAAATGTCACCCCGTACAATCAATCTAAATAAACTAAGTGAGAAAAGAGGGAAAACCTAGTGGGAAGAAAGCCCTCCCTCAAAATAGACTGAAGGATGCAAAAAATAACATATCATCTCTCACCCCTGAAGGAGGTAAGTGTCCTTCTTTTCAAAAGAAGGGTTGATCGATCTGAAATGGATCAGTAATGTGAGACGAATGAAACCTTCCATTCTGAAAATATGATCTAGTTCTTCTATGATCATGTGGATCATCAACCAAACCACCAGCAGATTGGAGTGTAGTGGCTGCCCCTCGAGAAAGAGGAGGAATATTAGGTGAGAGATCTTCAGGTTCTTGTGGATTTGGATCTCCCATTTCCTCATATTCATCATTAGTTTCTAGACCTTCAGGTTCTTGTGGATCTGGATCTAGCATTCCATCATCGTCTCCATCTTCAAATTCTGAATCATGTGAAGAAGTATCTACAACTAGATCATCATCACATCCAAACTCTGAATCTGAAATCTCATGAGGAGAAGCAAGTAGAACTAGCTCATCATCACACACAAACTCTGAATATGAAATCTCATGTGAAGAAACATGTGAAGCTGATGTCTCATACTCCAAATCTAAACTATCATGTGATGGGGATTCGCTCTCTTGAAACTCATCATCACTCTCGAACTATGAATCTGAAAGCTCATGTGAAGAAGCAAGGGAAACTGCACGGAAACTGGCTCATCATCACTTCTAAACTCTGAATATGATGAAGTGGGAACATCATGAAACTACTTCTGAAGCTGCATGTGGATCTTTGATATCTCCCTTGAGCCATCATAGGTGATATTTTTAACAAAATAACTAGAATCTGATGATGGATCTTAAACAAGATCACTAGTGGATGTAGTAGCGATGGCCCTTTTGGCCATAGGAGTTGAACCAATAGGTGCTATATCTTCAGGTTCTTGTGGATTTGGATCTAGCATTCACACTTCTTCAAGATTGCTCATTTTCTCAATTTTCTTAGATAGATCCTTTCCTTTCAAGTAATCTTTGCAGGTGCCATGAGCAATCTTGCTATTTGGAAGACCTTCAACCACATCTTGAGCTAGCTTGTAGTTGAGATGAGATAGTCTACTCTCTTCATGAGTATGAGAGGGAAGAGAAGACTCCTTTGAGAGAGGTAAGAAGTGTGAAAACTCATAGAGTTTTGTCTCATGATTTGCAACTCCTTTTGCAATGTTTTCCCCTGAAACCATGTGTTGTAGCTCAACTTCATTTGGAGAAAAGATCACTCCTTTGGGCTCTCCAATATGAGTCATTTGATACAATGAAAGAACATTAGCTGCAAGAGAAGGAACATAAAGCACATAAGAAAAATAACCATGGTCAAGATAGATTCTTCCAATCCCCCGAGAGGAGACTTCTGAATCATTACCCAATCTGATGGAAGGGCTAACTGAGCTGTAGAAACTGGAGAATAGATCTTTGGAGGAAGACATGTGTCTTGATGCTCATGAATCTATGATGAAGGAAGAATATGTTGATGCTCTTTCCATGAGGGCATGACATCTTTCTTTGTCTTCGGATCTAGAAGGTTCAATATCAGGATCTTTCTTCCTTGTACATGCAGGTACAGGAAGATTGTTCTTCTCAAGTAACTGAACTATCAAATCTATAGTCTTCTTCATGCAAGTACTCTCAGGATGGAATCCTCTATGACAATATGTGCACTTGGATCTTTCCTTCTGAGAATGCTTGGTCTTCCTTGATTTCGAAGTCCTATCTGACTAATATGGACTATCTTTAGGCTTTGTATCATTCGATCTCTTATTAGAAATCTTTTGCTTCTCTTTACCATTCTCCCTTTTGGCCTCAGTAGTTGTAATGGCCAAATCCAACTTGGGTTTGATCATTCCCATAGAGATTAACTTCTCTTCCTCTTGAGTAAGAGATTGGATGAAGTCATCAAGTGAGGGAAACTTTCATTTTGGAATGTACATCTTAGTTGATTGGAAAGTAGAGACAAAAACTGAGTAGTTTTCCCCCAAATTTGAGAGAATGGCAAGAATAAGCTGCTTATCTTCTTTCACTATCTCATATATTTTCAACTGTGATATCAAGCTTTTGAACTTGCTAAGGAAGGAATTGATAGATTTGAAACTGTCAGGACTCAAACATATGAGCTCATTCTCCAATTTGTGTCCTTTCATATCATCTTTCTGTCCAAAAAGAGATTCGAGCTTGTCCCAAACCTCTTTAGGAGATGTAATATCGATGACATGGAAGTGAAGATCTTCAAAAATTGAGAGAATGAGGAGATCAACTGCTTCATCAAGCCTGTCCAAGTACTTGGACTTTTCAACTGCATTGAGAGGTTCTACCATCATTCCATTGAGTATTCAAGTGAAGCTCTTGGATCTCATGAAGAGAGCCATCTTGGATTTTCACTCAACATAGTTTGAAGATGTGAGCTTTAGATCCATCTGAAACAGAGAAAGTCGAATAGTTGAAGAAGATTCCGAATGGGTGAATAAACCTACAAAACAAGAGAATTTTTGCTGATGGAGAATGCTACACTTCGACTGAACACTACCTTAAGGACACTTGGGACATAGACTAAGTCCTTCACACCTGGTTAGACCTCACTGGATTTCTCCAATGAATTCAAGTAATAGCACCAGGATTTGCTGTGGAAACTCAGAGGCTTCTGGTGCACAAGTGAAAGATAGTTGCTCAAAGAAATGTTGCAACTGCTGCAATTTGAATAGGTGCTGACTGCTCTAATACCATGTGATAATCTGAAGGGATCTAGAAACTGTAACAAAATCACAATCTAACTCTCAAGATTATTTACAAAGAAGAAGAAGTATGCATTCAATAATCACTCACAAACACAGAATAATGGACAATTTCAATATCATACAATGAATAATGAATGTAGAGAATGTGTTACAATAATCAATGATGAGGCATCATGTAGGATTCGAATTAGCCAAGTAGGGCATTTGAATCTCAACTCAAATTCTAGCATGAATAAATATGGAGATATCATCCAGTCGGTAGTATCAGTCACAACTAGTAAGAGTCAGTCAAGTGTGACCAACTGAGTCTAATAGAACCTTCTAGCCATAAATATCAGTCATAAATGGTAATAGTCAGTCTAGCTTGGATAACAATGGATAACAATGGAGACATCATCCAGTCAATAATATCAGTCATAAATGGTAATAGTCAGTCAAGTGTGTCTAACTGAGTCTAACAGAACCATCCACTACAACAAAATAGCCCTTTAAGGGCGGTTTTGTCTTGCGGGGATCTTGGAAAACCCCCCCCTAAAAGTTTTTTCATACATTTGGAGGCGGTCTTCTAAAACTGCCCCTAAAAGTCATGGAAATTGGACTTTTGGGGGCTGTTTTTTTAAAACCGCCCCCAAAAGTCCTGAAATTTGACGTTTGGGGGTAGTTTTGGGAAACCCCCCCCTAAAAGCCCAATTCTCATAACTTTTGGGGGCGGTTTGTCAAAACCCCCCCTAAAAGTCATGAGAATTGAACTTTTGGAGACGGTTTTTTTTGGAACCCCCCTTAGAAGTCTTGAAATTTGACTTTTGGGGGCGTTTTTGGGAAAACCCCCCCTAAAAGCCCAATTCTCATAACTTTTGGGGGCAGTTTGTCAAAACCCCCTCTAAAAGTCATGAGAATTGAACTTTTGGAGGCGATTTTTTTGGAACCCCCCTTAAAAGTGTTGATGTATATGTAACATCGGAATGTATTTCATATATATTGTATGTACTCCTATAGAGATGGTATTATTCCTCTATAAGGAAGTGTCGTCATTTATATTGTAAGTGTCGTAACTTATACTTGATGGGTTATTAGACCACCTTGTTGGGGTCGGCCCTGTATAAGTCATGTGGGTCAAAGGGTTATTAGACCACCCTATTGGGGGTCGGCCCACTCATCATTATGTTATGTGGTTAAGTTCAATCCTACATGAGTTAGGTAAAAAGGCAAGTCAAGTCAAGTATAAATAGAGTGCACGAGGCACTCTATTTGCTCACTCACTTCTCATACATGCACTCAAAGAGGAGTGGCGCACTTATGGAGGAGGAGGATCTGCTGCTAAGTTGTGTCTATCTCTCATGGTTGGTTGTATCATTGCTCTATCTATCTCTGAGGAAGTTATTGGGGTTTTTCACCTTTATGGTTTTCCCCAAGTAAATCTTTGTGTCTCTTGTGTGCTTGCATTATTGTCTCCATGATTGATACGCTGTAGATATGCTATACATGTTGTTCTCTCAGTTAAGATCCTAGATCAGATTGAAGTAAATTCTGAAAATTTAACATGGTATCAGAGCTAGCCTGAAAGAAGGCATGATATGGCATGTATGACACTTGTTGCACTTACGATGCTAGGGCTTGATATAACAAAAACCAGTCATCGTAGAACTTTCGCTATAAATATGTTTTGGCGAAGTTTTCAGATCTGAAATTGTTACAGGACAAAGATTAAATCTCCAGGTACCTTGTGTCCAAAGGAAAACCTCTAATTCGTTGTACTTTGTGATTTATGATCTGTACAATATAGGGTTTCTGCCTCTTCCAAATCTGAGTCAAAATCAGGTGACCTTGGGAAAAAGGTCATAACCTGGGCTAGGAAGCTCCAAATGAAATTTTGTAAAAATTGACAGGTAGTACACAGTCTGTAATATCTCATAAAACTTTTTCAGAGGCCGAAGTTGAACCAGTGACACGTGGCACTCCGTACAAGTTCGCTCTCCTGTATTATCCCATAAACAGGTCATGTTGCGACACTTGGAATAACTCTCTCTCAGAGAGTCCAATTGAGGTCAGACCTATCAGGATGGAAAGATAACAGGCCGAGCTATCTCAGGAAAGTTTTTCAGAGGACGAAGTTCAAATAGTGACACGTGGCACACCGTACAAGTTCGCTCTTCTGTTTTATCCTAAAACAGGCCACGTTGCGACATTTGACATAACTCTCTCTCAGAGAATACAATTGAGGTCAGACCTGTCAGGATGGAAAGATAACAGGTCAGGCTATCTTAGAAAACTTTTTCAGACCCTATGGATCGAAAAGTTTGGAGGTACACCAGAAACAATCAGGTACATATTTCTGTCAAAACAGAATTATTTTTGAGTACCTTCATTCATGGCTTCCGGAATTTAGGGCTTTGGAGAAAGTTGGAATTTTTGTAATCGGAGACCACGGCTGAATGCTACTCATCAAAATAGAAATTTAGAGACCAAGATCAGAATTTTTGGTTGGGAAAAAGGTCGGGTTTGATCAAACCCTAGTTCGGGACTTTGATCAGAAAAGTGGAAAATTAGGGCTTCTGTAAAAATGGGAATTTTTGCAATCTGTGACCACGGCTGGAAGCTCCTCAGAAAAATAGAAGCTTAGAGCTTTGGATCAAACCTTTTGATGGGGAAAAAGAGTGGGCTTCATCAAACCCCAGTTCAGGGTCACGTCCAGTGAATCCGGAAGTTTCAAAGGCAAAATTGAGGAGTAAAACTTTGCAGTTTTCAAATTCTGAATATACCAGTTTGATCAGCTCATCAAGGCGCATATTTCTATCCTTTCAAAAGTTTGAAATTCAAAGTTTGAATTTTTGGGGTTTCTCTGACAAACCCATATCCAGCTCCAGGTCCAGTTCTTGCAAATCAAGTGGATTGGGTTAATCCGAGAAGAAGATGGATTGATCATCTGCATGAGTGAAGAAGTTCCTGTTTCAGAGGGAGATGAGGCTAAAGCCTTACATAAGAAGTTTACAAGCGATCTCGATAGGTATGACTCATCGAGGTATGTTTTGAGATTTGTTCATGATTAAGTTTATGGTGTGTTTGTCTTCATGTTATTACGGTTAGTACAATCTTGATTTTAGATTTGTCGTATCACCTTAACAAAATTATGAATACATGATAGAAGATATTCATTGGTTAGGGTGTTGACACTTATGATTGTACTAATGCATTATGGTGTTTTATGAGGTTTATGTTGTCTACTAACATGAAAGGTACACCAAGAAAGACAAATCATGTTCCAGTTCAAGAACATATGATCATGATGACATGAGGATAAAGACTCATCCATTGTCATGGATCTCATAGAAGATCCATTTACGAGGTATGTATAACTTGGTTTTATAATGGCTAACCTATGAGATATACAGGTTACTAGCACAAGTCATTGAAGAAGAACAAGAAGACATCATGTGAGTATGTTAGACATAACTAACTAGCATGCTAATCCAGGTATGTTTTTCCTATATCAAGCTAGAATCCTACCTTGGGTTAGGATCTTATATTGTTGTTGATAATGATTATTCATGAAGCCATAGGTTTGAATAATCATGGTTGTATGCATATTATGTTTCTTACCATAATTGATGATATGACTAACCAGAAGAATCATGAAGGTATAGGTTTGAATAATCACAGGTTTTATGCATATTATATCTCTTATCTTAATTGATGATTCAACTAACCCGAAGAGTCATAGGTTTGAGTAATTGTAGGTTTATACATGTTATGCTTCTTATGATTTGACTAACCATAAGAATCCTACATAAACCTTGAATGATAATGCTTATTATTTCTGTTTGAAATGATCATGACTATACATGCTTGAGATTATTGTGTTTTAATAGTATACTAATGAATGTATGATTTTATATGAGATCACAAGGATAACTCAATCACGATACTAATAAGCATGCATAGGGACCAAGGATGAATATGAGTTGAATAACAGTTAATCCAGTAAGCAAAGACCATGAGGGAGTACACTCCAGTGGTTTATGAAAGGATGCAGATATTCAGAGGGAGTTGACCATCTCTCTACATTCCACAACAGAAAGTTGTAGAAGAAGCTACTGCAGATTAGGACTCCAGCAGGTCCTGCAAGAAAGCGAAGACTCAGAGGGAGTCCACCCAACGAACAAACAAACATAAGTATTTTAATTATCATTTCTTGCATATTTGTTTGTTTAAATAAAATTGTTCAATGATGTATATGCTCATGTTCCTAGACTTAGGATATGTATTGTGCATATTAGAATAGTTGCATTAATGAACAGTATACTACTAATTTACATGGGTAAGTGGCCTATGGCACTGTACAACATTCCATTGCTACTTATCTAGAATGAAACCTCTTTTGGGAGTTGTGCACACTCTTAACAATGTTCTGGTAGAGATTGGAAGGCATCTAGAAAGTTATGGGATATGGATAAATGTTGTATTAAAGCATTGGCTAAGATAATTGCATGACTGTATGACATATTTCTTTATGTGTAAGAATTTGTTCTGAAAATTATGAGATGTTTCTAATCATGCAATTTAACCTGTTTTGTAGGAAAGACCGCATATCTTCACCTACAAAAGGACTACAACATTTGTTCCAGCAACAAAGATATTTATTAAAGATACTGAAGTTCCCAGGATCTGGGATGAATAAATGGAATGCCATGATCCATCAATCATGAAGAATGATGTTTGGGATGTAGTCCCAAGACGTGAAGGGAAGTTTGTTATGACTTCCAAATGGAACTATCAGATCAAGCACGTTGCAGATGGCAGCATTAAGAAATATAAAAGTGATGAAATAGAAGATGCACCAGATGGATTTCAAGATAGCATGGTGCAGTCATATATGTGTGCAGAGCTTGGTATGGTAGGATAGACAGCTTTCTATCCAGTTTGGGCTTTACCAAGAGTAAAGCGGATTCCAACCTTTACTACAAGGTTGAGGAAGGCAATCCAGTGATACTACTTTTGTATGCGGATAACCTGTTTGTTACAGATGAAGATAGATTGATTGCCGACATGCAGCGGAAGCTTACTACCAAGTTCGAGATGAAGAACTTGGGGATGATGCACTATTTATTTTTTGGCATGGAGGTGTGGCAGAGTGATGGAATCTTCCTTGGACAAGGGAAGTATGCAGTCGAGATTCTGAAGAGGCTCGGGATGATGGAATGCAAAGCTATGGCCACACCTATGGCATCGAACCTGAAGCGTCATTGTGATGCTTCATCTGAGCCGATTTATATCACTATGTATCGTCAGATGATTGGGTCCTTGATGTACCTAATGAACACGAGACCAGACATTTGCTTTGCTGTGAACACATTGAGCCAGTTCCTGATGGATCCGAGGAGTGTTCACCTGGTTGCTGTAAAGCATGTTCTGAGGTGCCTGAAGGGTACAGTGGATTATGGGCTCAGGTATGAGGGAATCAAAAGCTTAACCTGCAGGGTTATGTTGATTCAGATTGGGCTGGCAGTGCTGCAGATAGGAAGAGCACATCTGGGTGTTGCTTCAGTATGGGATCAGGTGTGATCTCTTGGTTCAGCAGGAAGCAGTCCTACGTAGCACTGAGTATAGCTGAGGCAGAGTATGTTGCAGCCTGTTCAGCTGGTTATGAGGCAGTATGACTACGGAAGCTACTGTCTAAGCTATTTGATCTCCCGTTGGAGGCTACTGGTATCTTATGTGATAACCAGAGTTGTGTAAAGATGTCCGAGAACCCAGTGTTTCATGACAGGTCGAAACACATAGAGATCAAATATCACTATATCAGAGATATGGTGCAGAGAGGAGCTGTGAATCTCCTGTATGTTGCGACAGACAAGCAGATTGCAGATGTGCTGACGAAGCCACTAGCCAGGGTGAAGTTCGAGTACTTCAGAGAGAGGCTTGGCATTCTTCAGATTGAGGACACTTCAAGGAAGAAGTGATGGACACATTTGCTGAAGCCATTCCAAGCATGTTGGAAGGAGGATCCTTCACATGGCTGTGGATGTAAGCGCTGGATGATGAGCATTAGGATGATGTTCTGGTTTCTGCTTGGATATGATCAGTTGGATCATTTTTATGTATGTATATACGCATCATGTTGGATGCTGGATATGATCAGTTGGATCATTTTTTATGTATGTATGTACACATCATGTTGGATGCTAGATATGATCAATTGGATCATTTATGTATGTATGCATCATGTTGGATGCTGGATATGATCAGTAAGATCATGTGTATGTATTTTGTATATGCATCATGTTAGATGCTTGGACCATGTATCTGTATATGTATTAGGTGGATACATTGTATGATCGGGTGGATCATGTATGGTGATATGTATCATGTATCAGATGGATACATTGTATGATCAGGAGGATCATGTATGATGATATGTATCAGGTAGATACTTGGTATGCATCAGGTAGATGCACTGATGATCAGGTGGATCATGCAGCAGGATGTTGCAGTGATGATCAAGATGATCATGGATGATGAGCTTCAGGATGTTGCTCCAGATGACATGTAGTAGGACGTTGCAGTGATGATGATCAGGATGATCATGAGTACATCAGGATGATGTATGGTGAGTATCAGGTTGATACTCTATGGCCGTGGATCAGGTTGTGCAGATGAGCATGTCTGGGAGATCCTATAGGTCGGAGTTGTGTACCCGTAACAACCTGGGATGCTCTTTCAAGACATTGCTCTGGGAGAACATGTAATTTGTGCCCTGGGAGATCTTTCAAGTCGGATTTGTGTACCCGTAACATCCTGGGATGCTCTTGCGAGGTTTTGTCCTATGGCATGTAATTTGGGCCCTGGGAGATTTCAGGTCGGAGTTGTGTACCCGTAACATCCTAAGATGCTCTTTCGAGCTTTTTCCATGACCACATGTAATTTGTGCCCTGGGAGATTTCAGGTCAGATTTGTGTACCTGTAACATCCTGAGATGCTCTTGCTAGGTTTTGTGGTGACCACATGTAATTTGTGCCCTAGGAGATCCTTCAGGTTGGAATTGTGTACCCGTAACATCCTGGGATGCTCTTTCGAGGTTTTGTGGTGGGGTCACATGTAATAGCGCCCTGGGAGATCCTACAGGTTGGAGTTGTGTACCCGTAACATCCTGGGATGCTCTTTTGAGGTTTTGTGATGCACGTAATAAGTCCTGAGGATTCCACAGTATGGCCAGTGATGATGAAGACCTACAGGTGGTGGGACTACATCCAGTATGAAAAAGGACTGGCTCTGTAGAACTTCCTATGACGAGTAGATTCAGAGATTGATTGAGATAGCAGCAGCAGTGACGATGATGATGACTCGATGACGATTATCCAGTGATGATGATCGAGAGAAGATGACTTGTGCTAGAAGAACTGTGCTGAGAAATACCTTCCTAGTTAAGAGGGAGTGTTGATGTATATGTAACTTCGGAATGTATTTCATATATGTTGTATGTACTCCTATAGAGATGGTAGTATTCCTCTATAAGGAAGTGTCGTCATTTATATTGTAAGTGTCGTAACTTATACTTGATGGGTTATTAGACCACCTTGTTGGGGTCGGCCCTGTATAAGTCATGTGGGTCAAAGGGTTATTAGACCACCCTATTGGGGGTCGGCCATGTGGGTCAAAGGGTTATTAGACCACCCTATTGGGGGTCGGCCCACTCAGCATTATGTTATGTGGTTAAGTTCGAGCCTACATGAGTTAGGTAAAAAGGCAAGTCAAGTCAAGCATAAATAGAGTGCGGGAGGCACTCTATTTGCTCACTCACTTCTCATACATGCACTCAAGGAGGAGTGGCGCACTTATGGAGGAGGAGGATCTGCTGCTAGGTTGTGTCTATCTCTCATGGTTGGTTGTATCATTGCTCTATCTATCTCTGAGGAAGTTATTGGGGTTTTTCACCTTTATGGTTTTCCCCAAGTAAATCTTTGTGTCTCTTGTGTGCTTGCATTATTGTCTCCATGATTGATATGTTGTAGATATGTTGTACATGTTGTTCTCTCAATTAAGATCCTAGATCAGATTGAAGTAAATTCTGAAAATTTAACAAAAAGTTATGAGAATTGAACTTTTGGAGGCGGTTTTCTTGGAACCCCCCCTTAAAGCCCAATTCTCATAACTTTTGGGGGCGGTTTGTCAAAACCCCCCTAAAAGTCATGAGAATTGAACTTTGGGAGGCGGTTTTTTTGTAACCCCCCTTAAAAATCATGATTGAATTGAACTCTTGAGTGATGATTAAGGCCTTCAGACATCACATAATCTCTAAATAGTGAATCTAATTTAAACTACAAGTGGGATATGTTGGTAATTTTAAGATCTGTAACACCAAAAATGAAAATTTTCTTGTCAATTTCAACATGCTAGTAATTTTCATTCTGCCATTACCCTTTCTTCTCATTTTTTCCCCTTTTTGTGAAGGGTGACTCAAGTGGATTCCAATGGACAACAATGGCAACAAGAGAGCATAACATAACACACACATGCCCATATCCAAGGCCTAGAATATATTTTAAACTAATGAGTTGAGTGAATTCAAGATGCAATTACAATAATTATTAGACAAAGCATTCATATGACAAAGTGCATCACCTTGGATAGAACACATATTGTTAGTCAATAACAAGGATGGAACCTTTTGGATGTGCATTGGTTATTCAATGTTAAATAAGGTGACAATTAATTAAGAACAAGTACCTCCTACCCAAATTGATGATCCTCTTTATTAACTTAGATGGGAAAAGGTTTTTTCAAAGTTGGAGTCAAGTTTTGGGTATCATCATATGAGAGAAAAGACTCGTGGTCTACATTATTTAAGATGTGCCACCACCTGTCGTCTTGTTGTAGACACATTCCGCCTTGCTGTAGACCCATGTTAGTGCATACTGGTACTGACTCAATTAACTGCATGAAGAATGAGCTCTCCACCATCATCATCGGTGCCTATGATCGGAGACGATCAAGGAAGAACTTTAGGTTAAACATGCCCGATAATGGCATGGTTTCGAACTTTACATGTATTGTTCTTGAGGAGTTGTTGTTAACACGAAGCTTTGGACCCAGTCTAATAAAATACGAGGAGACATAATTTTAAAGTTAACCAAAATTTAAATACATTGGTTAGGGTCGATGCTATATATTCAACTTCATCAGTTTCGTTTCATCAGTTGCCATGTGTGCCTTAAAATAGTGAGTGGAGGTGTCTTTCACCAAAATCCCGATTCCACTTTGATCCTTATTTGTTGCGCCATCGAAGAATCCCATGGGTGAATTACCAAATAAAATTGGTCGATTTATCAAAAATTTTACTTTGTCCGCACTTAGATCTATGATGAATTATGTTGATGCTTTAATAATCCTTCTCCCAACCTCCTCTAGGTTCTGTCTGTAGCCTTAAAAAAGAGTGGCCTTCATTAAAATCCATAAGCCCCATGTGACGATAGAGGGAATTGATTTTACCTTGGGATTTGTTAAATACCAGAGCTTTAAATTTTCTTAAAGGGGCTGCAGATGCCAATTATTTTTGACTTGAAGAATGTTACAAATCAAAGTCCAAAGCTCTGAGTAATGCTGCAATCTATTGCAAGATGTTGTATGGTCTCCTCATTGCTCAAACATAATGGATAGGCTGAAGGTCCAATTCCACCCCTTTCTCTGTAAATCTCCCCTGTTAAGACTTTATTTCGTAAGCATAACCACATAAATAGAATTGATTTTGGAGGATCTTTGATTTTCCATATCACTGCATACCACCACTTCAAATCATCATTCTCATAAAGATATATAAATGCATTATAGGCCTCTTTTACTATCTGCATAATCCCTTATATTTTGTTCCAAGTCCAAGACAACCTATCTAGTTCTGTAGACAGAGTGATCCCATTTTGGTAAATTCCCTGTATGTATGTGTTCCATTCACTAGCTAGAGTACTTGTGAGTCTGAGATCTTATGCAGAGAGCCAAATACTGGAACCTGTCAATTTGGATATATTTGTCTTATGTATATATGCAATATAATAAAGGCTCTAGTTGTGTAGGTGTGGTAGTAGTTCTTCTGATAGTATAAAGCCAGATCCTCCACCTAGAAAAGGATCCAAGCCTAAAAGAACTCTCATACCTGTACCAACCTTCCAAGCAATCCACCGCTTAACCACAAGTAGTGTAGTCAATATATTTTTCCAGATAATGGAGGCTATTGGGAAAGCAAAGTGTTTCTTCCTCAGCCATGATACAACATCAACTCCTTTCAAATATTTCCTTCTCATAGTGACACTCCAAATATCATCATGAAAAAGTGCCCTCCACGGTGATTTGGCAGCTAGGGCCTTGTTAAAGAGATTGAGATCTCTTATTCCCCAACCTCCCTTATTTTTTGGCTTTGCTATCAGACTCCATCTTTCTAAATTGTAACCCCCCTGAAAGTCCAACTGGTTGTCACAACACAGTTCCATGCATGTCAGACAAACTTTTAGAAAACAATCTTTAGCTCTAACATGATCCAGCATAGTCTCTTGAAGAAACACAACATTAGGTTTAACTGTAGACAAAATATCCTTGAGGGCTAGCATCTTGGACTAGGCACCCACAATCCCCCTAATTTTAAGAGAGATTAAGACTAGAATTAAGGAACCCTCATATCAGGGTTCAATGCTCTAAGTTTCCCAGGAGGAGAAGGAACAGAAACAGGGTAATTTGAAGAAACCATTATGGGGTATGTTGCCAACCCTCCCTCAACAACCCCATGTCTTTTTTCCTGTTAGTGGAATTGTTTTTAGGCTTCTTCCTGATGGTGACATTTTCAATATCCATAAGGCCAAATACATCTACAAAGGATTTATAGGTCTGAAGAAGCGCCTTATTAATAAGAACTTCTTTGTATGAGGGTTCCGAGGGTTTGGTAAACAAATTTGTATCCAATGGAGGGGGAGAAGCCAAGGTGCATTCACTATGTAAATGAGGGGTAGTGTGAGGTCCCTCAAGAGAGGTCTTAGTCAAAATAGGGCTTTTGGGATTTGTAACAACCAACAGTTCTGTCAATGAGGGGGAAATCAAAGGAGGGTTTTATGAGATGACAAGGTTCAAATGAGAAGTAAAGGGATGGGAATTGTTAAAATTTTCCAAGAAAATTTCCCAGAAACCCCCAAAAATATCAACCAGCCACTCCTCATTACTACTTAGCAAAAGAATGTCTTATTCAGTTGAAGAATTACTAAAGAAATTCGGAAAGAAAATATTTAACTTAGCAATGAAAGATTCAGTATAGGGGAATTGACTGGGCACCTCCCTCTGTGTTAAATTTTCAGAATTTACTTCAATCTGATCTAGGATTTCAACTGAGAGAACAACATGTACAGTATATCTACAGCATATTAATCATGGACACAATAATTCAAGCACACAAGAGACACAGAGTTTACTTGGGGAAAACCATAAAGGTGAAAAACCCCAATAACTTCCTCAGAGATAAATAGAGCAATGATACAACCAAAATACAAGAGATAGTCTTCTCCTAGCAGTAGAGCCTCCTCCTCCACAAGTGTGCCACTCTCCAAAGTGTGAGTGACTGAATAGAAAATGATGAAATAGAGATCTCCCGATCTCTATTTATACCAGACTTGACTTGCCTAATAACCTTTACTAGGTCAGCCTTAACTTAACCTCATAACACAATGCTGATTGGGCCGACACCCAATAGGGTGGTCTAATAACCCTTTGACCCACATGGCCGACCCCCACTAGGGTGGTCTAATAAACCTTCAACCCACATGACTTATACAGGGCCGACCCCAACAAGGTGGTCTAATAACCCATCAAGTATAAGTTACGACACTTACAATATAAATGACGACACTTCCATATAGAGGAATAATAACATCTCTATAGGAATACAACCACTTCCGTATAGAAGAATAATAACATCTCTATAGGAATACAATATACATATATGTGAAATACATTCTGAAGTTACATATACATCAACACTCTGAGCATTCTGAATCGACCTCCCATTTAAGTATTATTCTCCCGCTTCTGAAACCAACTCCAGCGATTGAGCCTCTCCAACCACTAAAGGACAATTTGTTTTTATATCGCCAGTGTATCTTCATACATGACACCGAAAGGGTTCTCTCCAATACTCTATGGTTTGAATGAAGGACCCCAAATTTCCTTTGAATGATTGTAATAGTCCCAATAATGAAAGAAATTACATTGAAGAGATACTTCCTTCTTTTCAAGAAGAGGGGAAACAAGAAGAACATGGTATGCGCATTAATTATGAGATTTTAACTTTGTGATAACTTTAAAATCTTCTATTAATCATTTCTTAACACCTTTACAATTCCTTCTTCTATAGATGATGTTCACGAACAATCATGCCAAGAAGATATTAACATAGAAGGGGATGATCCCTCTACACATGCATCGGTTGAGATGGTCAAGAAGAAGTGTAGAGGACCAGTGCAGACATCAATAACTTGGAGGCTCCGCTTGAAATTGAAATTAATGAAAGGAACCAATCAGTTGGTCCAAACTCTGTGAAGCTATTGTCATTACTAGGTGTACTTGCTAGGTAGATGGTTCCAATCACATATTTTGATTAGTGAAAGGTTCCAATTCCACTAAAGGATGACTTGTGGAACATCATCAATGTGAGTATTAGAACTTTGTATATTTGTTCTCTACATTTGTATTTTTGCATGATTTCAATGTTTATTTTCAAACAATAGATGCCATATAGTAATTCACTTCTTATATGTTGCAGTCCAACTTCATAATCCCTATATGGAAGGGATAAGCCTCCATGAGGGTCTCCTTCGAGAGACTTATCGAAACTTCTCTTTTTTCTCTTCGTATAGGCACCGATGCACCCTATAGACTAGAAACATGCGTCGGTGACACGCTTTGTAGTGGATCAAGGTAAGTCGATAAGGAAAAGATGTGCTTTACTATAAGGCAAGGTGCGCCAGGCTCTCCAAACAGGGTTTTTATAGGGAAAAAACCTCATGACTCATCTTCTAAGGATTTTGGTCAAGTACTTCAAGTATTTAGGCAAGGATCAAGTGTACTTGGTTCGTAATCATGATGAGTACAAAATTTATGTGTAACAATGAATGAAATATAACTTCATCTCTCGAATACATAGAGTTAAAACCCAAAAACGTTACTATAAAACGTAATTACGAAGAAACCAAGGTGCCTTCACATTGTAACACCATTGGACTTATCACATTTATCCTAATAGATTTTAACTTGTTCAAGCCTCTACCTAAAGTGTCTAGTCCCTTTTGATCCACTACACATGCATTAAAACCCTCTATAGGGTTGTTAAAGGTGACCTCATACTCCACTCCTGACCCACAACCTAAGTTTTTTTACAATGGCACCAAAGGTCTTCCACACCACCCCTTGTGTTGCTTGACAACATGCACACTAGGTATTCGGTATTCGGAGATGAGATGAAGATTTGATCCTCTATCAAAGAGTCCTTTATATAATCCACAAGTAGAAATTTTTCCTCCATCCTCTCATTCATTCGAACAATTAGGCAGGCCAACCTCCGAAATGGTATTCATACTTTTTTTCTATATTTTGCATAAATTTTGTATTATTGACCCCTTTTGCTTACTAATTTTCTATGCTTCAGAGCCTATACTCAACTTCTTTGTTCAACAAGTCTTATTTCTTACCCTCTAGTAATTTTAAAGCCTGGATTTCCTCACATGAAAATACTCCATTAATATTTTGCTAAAAACTATTACGAATTTTAACCTCAGCCTCCTTTAGATCCCTTTGATTGTCTTGAGCCTTCTTTTTTGTCCAATCAATTTCCATTGTTTTCACCTACCTCATATTATCAACAAATTGTTTCATCGTTGTATCCCCTTAGGTTACATCATATTTCTTCTAGTTTCAACTAATTAGCTACCTAAATCTTTCTCATTAAACTAGTCATGGTTAAATTTGAATGGGGTTGGGGCTTCTTGTCCGCATTCTCATTTTGAAACAAGATAAGTAGGTGATTATAAGACCCACCATAACCAACCCAATATTTCAATTTTGCAGCCTCTTCCACAACATTTTTTGCCACCATAAATATATATAGCCTTTTGAAAATCCCAATAATGACCCTTATAGAATTTCTCCATGTTGGAACTAACTGAACAGGTTCAACATATACCAACTTTAACTCCTCAAACATATGAGAGAAAAAATATGCTAAGAGGTTTGGTCTAGCCACTTCCCTCCATATTTCCCTCAAATTTAGGATTATATTTAAATTCCCTAAACAATAATTTTCTCCCTTGCTAGGGAACCTTAATCCCTTCACATCTCCCATAAGACATTCCTATCTCCATAAAAAATTAACAATATTGAAAACTTTATCTAAATATTTAGCTTTAAACTCAAGAGAGGATCAATAGTTGGGTTCCACCCTAAAACTCTTTGAAATGCCCTCAACATCAATTGAACAAAAATTCCATCCCTTCAATTTTTTCAAGAGAATTTTGACAGCTTTTTTTCCCAAACACATGGCTTCTTGAAGGAAAACTATGTCTAGTTTGTAAACTAAAAATAATATCTTTAGGACTTGTTGTTTGAGGGTACCCTTGACCCCCTTTACATTAAGTGAGAGTACAATAATTAAGGACATTTATTTTGGGTCTTCTTGGCTCTAAGGACCCCACTTATAGTCATTTGCTTTCCCTCCTTGAATTATTTTGAGGATTTTGACTTTGTTATGGCCATATGCGATTTTCTTCCCATCCTCGATGACTATATTGTATCCAAGGCTAGTCCTCCCTTAAGGACTCTTTTTCCTCTAGGAATTATGATTTCCTAGTTTTCAATGAATGGTTAGATTTGTGCAAATTTTTGGGACTTTAAAACTTGGTTGACTTCACCATTAGAGTTTTCAGGGCACAGTCTTGAATTCTTGATTCCCCTAAAAAGGAAGCTTATCAAAGGAGCCTTTGAGAGAGAAAAATGATATATGGGTTATTGGTTAAAATCCCTCTTCTGCATTGGTGTTTTCATGCCTAAAAAATTTGAATAGCATTGTTAAAACCTACTTTCTTAGATAAAATTGGAGCAAGGGCGAGCTTAACTTATAGGATTGATGAGTGGTTCTTCAATTTTTCCACTTATGAGCCATTCAAAGTCGCGATGGCTGACTAAATTTCTCTAGATATTTTAGTTGCTTCAACATTGATGTCTCCCCCTCTATTTGGAATTGTTACTTCCACTTTTGAAACTATTTTCTTCTGTCTCCATAACTTTCAAGCCATGATCATTTTTACCTCGAATCTCAGCATTCTCTTATGGGGATTTGTAGGTTATGTACAGGAACTGGGTGTTCCCCGAAGGACTCTGTATCAATAGTTCGAAGTTCTGCACAAAATTCTAATGCTAATGGAACTACGTCTGGCCCATGTGGGTCTAGATCTTTCCCAGTTTTGGGTTCACAAACTGAGTGTTCCCAAGATGGGTTGCCCCGTCAGTCAGCTTGGGCTTCGGGAAGTCTAAATTTCTCAGTTGGAGGGCATAACATTGATGTGCCCACGGAAGGAAACTCGACAAGCGGTGCACCATCCACAACACTAGGAAGCCAAGAAAGAGAATCCATGGAATTTCAGGAGAACCCTCATCGTGTGTGAGAAAGAAAATGGATATCAGGCGGTGCAATTCAAGGTGTAGAGGTATGTTCAGGAAAATCACTAGAAGAGGCATCTGGGTCTGTAAGCTTAAATCCCTCTCATCTCAGTAACCAATAGAAACAAAGGGTTGGAACCAGAGAATCCATGGAAGTCCAGGAGAACCCTCATGGTGCGCGAGAAAGCAAAGGGATAGCAGGTGGTGCAATTCAAGGTGTAGAGGTATGTTCGGGAAAATCCTTAGAAGAGCCATCTGGGTTTGTAAGCTTAAATCCCTCTCATCTCAGTAACCAACAGAAACATAGGGTTGACGGTTCCAACCCAATGATGATGAATAAGGGTTTACAGACTAGTTCATATTATCAGGGTTGCGGAGGGAACAAAGAAGAAAGTTTTGATATAAGAAGAGGAGGCAGAGGAGGAAGCAGGGGAGGCTATGGATATCAAAGAGGAGAAAATGATAGGAGATCAGGGAACGAATCGGAGGGTGGAATAGAAGCAGAGGAGGAAGAGGAGGTAGAGGAGGATATGGCTCTCAAAGAGGAGAAAGTGACTGCATTGTTGCTCTGGGTCAATTGCTGTAAGGACTTTTCTTTCTTAAATAAACCTTTTTTTTCTTGGTTCATGTTTAATATCTACGTTTTGTGCTTTTTTGGTCTTTTGTTTTGAATTCAACAACAAATATTATTTAGACAAGCTTCCCAATTTTGGGATGTCAGATTCAGATTTTGCAAGGTATGACTATATCTTTTGTGTCCACAAGATATGGGGGAGGTTGACACTTGAGGAACATTTAGTAAACAAGTATCATAAACAATTTTGGTACAAACTTGCATAATTGGTGTGAAGTGTTCCCAAGTGTTGATGTTGTCCTTGGCCTTTTGTTTGGTATTTTTGATGCCACAAAGATCAACAGTAATGGCATCTTTATAAGAAGTGGGTGATTGCAAAAACTGAGTAATGGTGTGTTTGGTCTTCAAAAGCAGAAGTTCGTTGTCATTCATGAGTTTCTCAGGGTCTTCAATTGGCTGAGCAAGAACATGGCCTTCATAGATCCCTTCCTTTTCCTATATAAGATGTTCCTTAAGTTGTGTGATGAATATCCAAGGTCTGTTGAAGCAATTCCTTGTGTCCATTGGTCTTTTTAAAAAAATTGTCAAAGTATTCTGCATAGATTTTTTTTCAATTTTAGCCGTCCTTAATCTATGTACGACAATTTTCTTAACAAGTACTAGAACAAGGGTAACATTTTCTGCAATAATTCTCTGCTGTTGGAAAAATGGAGTGAAATGATTGAGATACTCAGGCTCCTCTTTTAGATTATGTTCTACATTACTGACTGGAAAAGATTGTTGACAAAGAATTGTCATTGTTGATCAAAGAGTCCACAATAATAGAAAGTTGTATGATAGGGTTGAGGCACTTGTATGATAGTTGTATGATAGGATTGAGGCACTTGTATGATAGTTGTATGATAGGATTGAGGCTATGCCTATTCTTGAGCTGTAAGTTGATTTGTTTTGTGTGTTATGTTTTCCATATGTAGTTGCCTTCTGCATTTATGGTGTTTGGTTGAAGCACATATTCTCCATCTGGAATGGTTGATGGGATCAATGTATATGAACTGTAAACAATTTGACTTGACTCAAGTAGAATGGCATGGCTTGGGAAACTAATTGCATGAGTTGACTAAGGGTTGAAAATAGTGTTTGACATGATTTCTTTGAAATGTTGAAGCTCCTGTCAAAGAGTTTGTGAGTTCCCAACATTGGTCTTGACTAACCCAGACTTAGGTCAACTAACCAGTTTGTGGAGCCAAAGGGTATTACCATGAAGTTTGAACACTTGAGAGCAACATTTTGACAGCTTCATCCCTTTTTCCACGAAGTGCATGAATTTTTGTTGTGCTTAAGATTTTAGATATTCATGTCTTCACTAAATTAACAACTTCATCACTCCAGTGCTATTTTTCATCTTCTGTGCTTGCCTATCTAAGATTTCATCATATAGAGTCAATTAATTGACTTCACCTATTTTAACTCTTAATGATGCCGATTTGTTTATGGAGGTTCATGTAGCCATATGTTATGTCATGCAATATTGATGTTCTTATGTGATTTTCTTGGCACATTAAAAAAATTATACTATTTTCATGCACTGAAATTGAAAGGGGGATCTTGTTGTCATTATCAAACATAACTCCTTTGTTTCCACAGTCAGACACTATCGCTACCCTCATGTTTTTCTATATCGAACTTCATTCCCTCAATCAATAGACTTTCTTTGACTTGACTAAACCATGTGAAGACTTGGGTTACCTATAACTAGTTTCATTGTGAAATTTTTGGCTTATCTGTTCCATGGGAATACTGTCTTCTTCAAGGGAGACGTCTTTAGACCAAGCCATGTCATACTGCAAAAATGAAATGAAAACATAGCTCTAGTCTGATGAGATCATAAAGGAGCATCTTGGTTGAATGTGCATTCTGATCAAGATAAATGACTTATGTTTACCACTAAGTTGAGTGGCATCCTAATGCTCTAGACTCATGCTAAAGAGCATCTGCTGTCATCTTCATTAGAATTATTGAAATAATTGCTCCTTTTTGTTTTCTTCTTTCTCTGCTTGTTTGGCTGTGCATATTGCTCTTGTTAGTGCTAGTTTGTTCCCTTCTGTACAAAATATTCCTTCTTAAGCATCCAATCCAAATTTTCCATGGGTTGGTTGTCATGTTTTTCATATCAACCTTTGGATTGCTATAATAAGGGCACCATGATGCTTTATTGTTGTACATAGGTATGTTGAAGATTTGTGCACCTGTAGCAAATGTATGCTTTGTCCAAATTCTCTTCATATCAAACTTTTAACCTTGACTCAAACTTATCTTAAGGAAATCTCCCTTGTGTTGGAGAAGAACAAACCTAAAGTGAAAGGGAAGAGCTGTTGAGGTGACAATAAGAAGCTTTCGTGAGTTACACAAAACTATCAACTTGGTGCTTGGGACTTTATACTTTTATGGGTTCTAGATTTCGTTGTAAAAGTATCAAAATCAAATAATTCATCCTTGAGTGTGGATTGTACCCATTGATTCCCCAAAATGGTGCATCCCTTGTAGGAAGAACTATCCTTAAGGTAAGAATGTTTAGTATCTCCTCCATTCAATGAATTATTCTTTCCCTCACTCTGAAAATAACTTGTGGCATCTTGGACATAACCATGTATTCTATTAAAAAAAACATTTTTCCCCTGTAGTACAGGTGTGTGTTCATTGTTGAGGTTTCATTTAAGATGACAATACCTTTCATAAGAAGTATATGGAGATAGTGTTAACAATGAAACAAAATGGAATTGATTATAATCAAACAAATAAAGCTGAATTTCCAAAGTAAAATTGATTATATATTACAGAATGCAACAGTAGCACATGCATGCACGCACGTAAATATATCTTAACAAGCCATAAGGTTTAAGGCCACTTAGCATGACTCTGATACATAGGCTCCAATACCATGGGAAGGTGCACAAGTGCAGTCAAAAGCATCATCTCTTGGAATTATCCATGTGTAATAATTTTGAAGTCTCAAATATTCTTGATTATTTTGTTTTTAAAGCTTATTTCTCATATATGTCTATTGTCTCTATTGGATGGCAGATGATGCAGCCCATGGACTTAACAGTGAACTCAAAGAGATTCCACAAGTGGAGCAATGGACACTTCCTCTAATCCTGAAGAAGGTATTACTATATGCAATTGTAGTTTATTTTTGAAGAGTGAAGCCTTTTTGTCTAGGTAATTTTATTGAATTATGTCTTCATTAGTATTACCGTGAGACATTTTTTTTTTAAGAGAATGATATTTCTATTGATTCAAAAATTTACCCACATTTAACATTAAAAATATCCCAACTCTGGTAGAGATGGGGACGGATCACACCCTGGATAATATTTGGGGACACCATCATAATTAATATCTTAAACCACCAATCTACTGCAAACATTTTCATGTGAGGGGTCACTTGATCTTCAGAGTTGGAAACATCTCCTACAACATTTGGTTTCAAAAAGTGAAAACATCACCTAATTCCTAATATGGAATTTCCTATATGCTTAAATCAATAGCAACGTTCCTGCTCAGGAATTTATTCATATTATTAACCTTCCAAATCTTTTTGCCAGTAATTTGTATGTGTTCAACCTGCATGGTATTTTTTCAGGCTAGTGTACATACTTACACTATTACATTATACAGAGCTATTATTATACATACATACTATACATACTTACTTATTATTACATTATACATACTTACACTCTGGTTGACATAAATACACAAAAACATTCTTACCTAAGTATGTAGGTCTGAATGTGTCTATAAGGTTTTGCATGTATATCTAGCCTTGGGTCCATTAATCTACACAAATGTTTGTCAACAAATGTCTTCTTTACTTGGACTTGAGATAGGAAAGCATATATAAGAAATATTATTTCAAGGTAATCCAGTCATTGTCAAACAAGCACTGCCTTTAATAATGTAATGCACTCCACCATAGTGTTTTGGATAGCCTTCTCTATTTCTTAGGTTCACCCGCTCCTTTGCTTCTTCCCCCATCATTTTTTGCCAATTTCTCTTACAAACCTACCAATGCCTGAAATCTTTTTTATATTCCACAGTTATTAGATAAATATTTTTGTGGGCTCAAGATTCTTCAAGATCATGCCAATACTGACAGAATTTATGGCCTAACTCTAGGGTCTTGTACCAATCCTGAGCAGATTTAGAAACATCAGTAGGGGTCCCATCGATGCCCTCTTGGTGTAGCTACTTCATGTTCAAATTGGGCCTTTGTTGGCCTGGAAGTTACACTATAGAGTTGGTTCAACAACCCCGCTTTCTCAGTTTACAATTCTACTCCACAAATTTGCAGGAAGCAAACAGACCAGGGTATAAAACAGACCAGCAGGACCAAAGAAAACAAATGATTTATTAAATGGTATCCATCATTAGTTAGACCCAACAAAAATTTTCCCTAACACAATTAATGTAGGTAGGTGGTGGGGGATGGATAGTCATTGACATAACCTTCCAACATGATGGATAATTCCAATCATTCAATTTTAAAGGCCGCGCTCATTCCATCTTGGCCTTGATTCATCGGAGCAGTTGATTGATTATTAACCATTGACCAAGGTTCCAACCTTCTTGTGCTCTACCCTGCATGAATGGCATATCAAAAAAAGGGAATATGTTGGGTGGAAGTCCTTGGTGAATTGGTGGAACAAATGCCCTCAAACATGGTGATTAATTCAAAGGAATTTTTTGTTATGTGGCTCAACCTCCTACCTTAGGATTTGTTTCTTGAAGAAAATTCCTAAAAAGAAAAATAGGTGGTGCTCGCTAAAAATAAAAAGCTAAGCATTCAGAATTTCCTCATTAATGCCATCAGATTTTGCCATAAAATGCCCATTCTAGACTTTCTTTCTATAATTGTATTCTCTAAGGTGGCCCAAGTAATACACAAAAATTTTCGTTCTCTCATCTTCTTGAACTATAAACAATTCAGCTTCTTGAGGGTTATTTACTACCTCAGTTTTTCTACTTGGTTTTCTTATCCAACTCATTCTACAGTTTTGTGGATTACTTTGGTAACCCGAGACTTTGACCAACTTTAAAATATTTTTCACTTATTGTTTCTATTTTAATAATAATTTTAACTTAAAACACTTGACATGAAAGATAATTTAAAATTTTAATTAATTCTTCCTAACTTTCAAATGCTTGCTATCAATTTCTCTTGACAATGGGGATTTCACACTGTTTTCAGCACTATTTGCACTGTTGGATTCATTTTCTCGGGCTCTTCCCCATAGTAGGATATGTTTCTAGTGTACAAGTACTTCACTTAGGAGCCATTTTTTCCACCATTTTCATACCACTACTATGGGCATTCACGAACCCTATTTTATGAGTCATTTGCATAGTAAGATTGATTTTATCGATCACTTTTTTGTTGTGGTCTCAGCTTCATGTGTGCAAGTGTTTCATTTTGGAGCCCTTTTCTCCATTCATTTCAACCAAGGCCCATCGCTACTCAGTTTGTTTCATCATCAGCATCATCTCTATTTCATGGAAAAAGTGCTTGTAACCCTTTTTTGGAGCATATGCACTTAGTCACCCATGTCTACACATAATCGATTTGGTTTATTGCATATCACCTATCCTAGTTGACTCCATCGATGTGATTGTTGAGATTTATTTGGTGATATTTCAATTCCCGTGCTGAGTGAATATGTGGCAAGAAACATTGTGAATCAGTCATCCCTGTGCACCTTTCCACTACCAAACAAGCCTATCTCTAAAACTAGGCTGAATTGGAGGGTTAAAAGACAATTCTAGGCATGAACAACCCGATGAAAAGTGATTAACAGCCACCAACAACAGGTTTGGAGGAATGTTGGGTTGAATTTGAGGGTTGAAATGGCATTAAGAAACAATTTTGGGCATGGATATGGACACGAAGAGCAGACCTGGGCATTCCAACAGCCTCAATCCTTCATTTTGGGTACAAACAGGGGTTGTTTTAATCTCCCAATCAGTAGCTTATAGCAGTATTATGAATTCTGGGTGCTTTCTCTCCACAAAAATGGTGTAAATAGAACTAAAAAGCAGATCTGAGTTAATTTCAAACCCAAAAAACCAAGTCTGGGTGCGATTTAAGTCATTCTAGGCAGCTTTATGAGCTCTTTTCATGATGAAATCTCATCTCTTCCAAGTTGAAGTAATTCTGGGCACATATTTAACCCCAAACAGTGGTCCTTTTTGAAGTTCTGGGCATCTTCAGCATTTTGAAACCTCGAAACCTATTTAAGTGGAAGCCCCAAATAGAATCAAACAAATTTATTGAAAAAAATCACAAAACACAAGGTAATGCACACAATCATTACGGGCAATGGCAGTGCTTGCTGATCCCTATGAATTAAAGTCTTTCACATGTACTATAATCCAACTTTGCTTGAGAAAAAGTTTCATAATGAGAAGTGTTACCCCATATCTTGCAGGGGTGACTAGGAGATTTTTCACTTGTGATTTCCAAATCATGAGTGCTTGATGACAGATTGCTAGAGTTATGCTTCACGGATTATTCTCTAGATGATTTTCTTGATGAATCTTATTGTGTAGTAGCTAGCGACATGAGATCTCTCCATGACGTTTAGATTCTTTTATGCCCTCATATTGGATATTGGCATGCTTGCTCATCCTCTGTCTAACACTTGTACATTCATTGAAAGGGAACCCATCAACTTAAGGCATCCCAAAATTGTGAGTTTTCATTGGAGCGCTTGGTCTATTGGTGTGGTTTGATGGTATTTGGAGACTCTTCCATGAGAGTTCCCTAGTTCCTAGGCCTTTGATTAGCTTCTTGGTATGATTATCCATCATTTATTCAGGAGTGCTCTAGCCCAAGAGGAATTTTTCATGATTGGGGAGACTTTGTTGCTGATTTTTAGAGTGCCCTCTCATATGTGGTTTGGTATGGAATCTTGAAGACATGTTGTGGTTTTCCATGGATTACATGCTTGAGGTCATTGATCCTATAGTGCAAGCATAGTAAGGATAAGGCTATCGTTCTAAACTACTATCCTTATGATGAGCTTTGAGCCATGGAACCAACCTACTATGCTTTTGATGCACTTGGGGCCATTTATCCTAAATTAAGATTTAATAATTGTGAAGAGGGTGCTTACAAGCAAAGCGCCTCAGTTAAATGATAAATAATTTTTTAGTTTAGAATCTTGGACAAGCTTAGGGCCGTATTGAGCCTAAAGTAAGTGATAACCTTACTCAAAGTGGAATCACTGTATAGCTCTTAGTATGGGTTGTATAGATGAGCAACCTTTAACCTTGATCAGGGCTATGGAGGAAATAAATCAAAATTTGTTGGTACAGAAACTAGTTGGGGTTAGATGCAATCCTTGATTGATTGTACTTGCACAATAACTTTGACCATTGCATTTATGGTTATTGGATGGTAAATATATCAAATGATTTTGGCCATCAAGACAACTTATTATTCTTATGATGCACTTGTGGACATTGAGTCTAAAGCGAGATTAACAATTGCAAAGAAAGCACTTACAATCAAAGTTATCCTCCTAACTCAAGTGATATGTATTTTTTAGTTTTTTCTCTTAGGCAAGTTTAGGGCCATTGAGCCTAGATCAAGAGGACAACCTTAGTCTATTTGAACTTGCTATATAGCTCAAAGTAGTGACTAGATGTATGAGCAACCTCAAACCTTGATCAAAGCCAGGGGAAAAGAAATCAATGGTTGTATGTACACACACTAGTGGGGGTTGGATACAATCCTTGATTGAACATACTCACACAATAACTTCAACCATTGTGCCTATGGCTATTGGATGGTAAATATATCAAATGATTTTGGCTAGAGTCAAAAACTTGCTCATTATTTTGGCAGGATTGGTGCCATTGAGTTGAGAGCATGGGAATTTTGATTCAGGGCATTATGCACAACTAACCCATACTTTGCTTACACTTGGTCCATCGACCTTATAGCAAGATCATGCGCAATATGAGACATAGTTGTTCATCTGATTGGTTTGGTCAATTATTCACCATTTTTATGAGGAACAATAGAGCTATGTTGCCTGAAAGCAGTGCTGGTTATGATACTTTTAAGACTGATTCCATCATTTGAAACAAGGGTTAGATGGTTGACTCACTCATCATTTCAAATGTATACCACATTGGTAATTTTTAAGAACAATTTGCTTATGAGTCAATTAGTCCTTTCTTAGGAATTAGCTGTTGAAAGTACCAATATATATGGTGTAGTATGGTCAAGGAACACGCATTCCCAGAATCCATTTTATTGGGATGGGTAAGATCGGGTTCACTAAATGTAGACAATGGAACAGGTGTTTGTAAATTAGGGACAACAACCTTCTATGGTTGCTAAGAGACCTTGATAAATGGTTGAGGCATTAGGAGAAGTGCTCCAATAGTCCTCTTCAGAGTGGAACATCAAATCTCAGTCCCATATAGTCTTTCCCTGATCATAACTAGTTTTGGTGCCATAATTATTTCTTTGCTAACAAACTTAGATATCTGTTTATTCTAGGCATTTTGTTGAATATTGTGAATATCTCTTCCTTATAGAAGGTACCTTGTGTGAAAATCAATAAACAAAATCTCTAAGATGCTTTACTCATCTTTGGTGATATAGAAGCATTATGCATTTGTTGAGTCTAGAGGTGTTGATGAAGCTAGCCATGCAAAAGATTTCTTTCAAGGAAGGCTCTTTAATGAGCCTATGATACAAGTTTTATATTCAAATATTAAGATTGGGTTTGTGGATGATCCGCAAGATAATCTACTTCTTTTTTACATCGAGGCATTATGCATTTGTTGAGTCTAGAAGTGTTGATGAAGCTAGCCATGCAAAATATGTCTTTCAAGGATGTCTTTCAAGGAAGGCTCTTTAATGAGCCTATTATACAAGTTTTATATTCAAATATTAAGATTGGGTTTGTGTATGATCCGCAAGATAATCCACTCTGACTTCATTTTGAGAATCACTTCCATGTGATACTCCAAATACAAGTGGATTTTCGTTTGGTTCAATTGAAAAGTTTGGGTCTGTGGGCATGATCATATGGTAACCATTTCGCAGTGGGTTTTTTGACATATGGCACCCTATACCCATATCTAATTTTGCTAGAACTCTGAGTTTGCTAGGATAGGGACAGCATTATGGAGGTAGAGGAATGTTGTTGCTAGCAAGGCACACTTGTTAAAGGTGGAACTCTTATTTGTAATTAGAAGGTAAAATAATTGAAACTAAATTTCTAGAGGTAGTGATTCCCTTTACAGGAAGAATCCTAGATATGTTCACCAAACAATTCTGAGTGATGGAGCAATGTTGTTTTTAGTGCCTCAGCATTTTCCAAGTGTGTTTTGAAGGCTCATTGCACCAAGTGTTTGCAGTTGGCATGCAATGTTATGTAGTAGAGTTCATCACATACAAAAGTTTCACGTGATATCTAATAGAGATTTGCGGAGTTGTTGTTCTAGACTGCATGTTTCACATCACCAACCTTACAAATAGAATACTTGACAATGTAGCTCCAAATGGTTCCATGGCAAGGCTCCCCCCTTGTACAATGCAACCAGACTTGCATGATTATTTCTCTCCATGATTGTGAACGTTAGGAGAGTTGAGCTCACTCACTCTTGTGCTCCACTTGAGAATCAAGTTCATATAGCCTTGGCAACACCCTGAAGGACATCATCTGCCAGTGCTATGATCAATTCATAGTGATTAATGGCTTTGATGAGAAGATTGTTTCTTGCTCTTCATACTTGTCCTCAGCGGACAACTTTGGTACTTCTTGACATCATCTCTTTTGATAAGATTTGAGTGTCTTTTGCTTTTGGTACTTTACCTTATTTGCATCATCTTTTCATCTTTTTGTGTACCCACACATTTCTCCTTATGCTTCTTGATTGGCTTGGCTAGATTTATTTGCTAGTTAGCTGGTTATTTAGTTGTTAGTTATGAGCTTTGTTCTTTTGATTTTACTATTGATCTAGTAGTTGCTTTCCCATTCTTTCCTTGTAACCTAGTTTTTAGATGTACTTTTTAGTCCCATTGGCCTTCATTAGTGCGCATTCGTTGGACATCAATAAAATTATCTGATCTGATCTTATCTTAGGCTTTGTACTTGAATGGAGGCCCACTGTAGCACAAGCCCTTCTACAATTGTGGTTTTACTGTCGAACCTTGGCTTCTTGAACCATCAATGCCATCTGGACACATCTAGAATTGTAATAAGGCTATCCTAGAAAATATTAAAGTGAGAGCAGAGCAAGGTAGGTTGAAGAATGTCAAAGTAGCAAGGAGGAATATTGTCCATAATTGCTAGAATTAGAATCAGACAGGGACTAGTGGGCATCAAAATCATGAACCATACTGAAACAGGGTTGGGACCTATTAACAATTAGTATTAAAAATGATGGACCAAAAAAATGAAAATTATTCAAATTTTGATTTAAAAGAACCATGATGTGTTTCAATGCAAATCAAGGACATTAAATGCCAAATATTTAAAGTTTTCTTATGTATATAACATGTATGTTTGAAACAACAAAATTACATCGAGATAGAGTTTTTGACTCTTAGAGATGCATACAATTGAAATTTTGAAAGAAAAGACATAAACATTGAGTCACACTCCTATAAAAGGCAAAAGAAAATCTAATCTAAGATGTGAAATCTAATGGCTAGAGAAGGATATGTGCTATTGGAAGATCTGGAGTGATGTATGTATTATGTACTACTTAGGGCTAGATTCGAAAAACCATGAAACCACCCATTAACATATTTCATGCTTTAACATGGAATGAGAGAAAAAAGAATGTATGCACTAGTCTGATCTTACACTTTGGAAAATTTCATGCAAAAGCAACCAAGCATGCTCGCTTTTTTTGAACTTCTCTGCAATAAATAAGAGGCATAAAAATTTTCAGCTCCATCCAAGATTGTTGTGTGATGATCAGTTGAAAACATGAAATAAAATCCTCAATATTTCAGTTGAGACACAATCCTGTGGATATCTTTCTTGTCTTGTAAAAATTTTAATGACTTCCCATTCATCTGATTGATAGCATTCAATAGCAATATCATAGTTGTCAAAACTGGTCGAATCAGTACTGAAATCATTTAGTTTGAACTAGTCTATTGTAACTGGTTGGAATCAGTGTTTCAAAATGCTTTGGACTGGTTCCTGAACCAGTTTGTTTAGACTCTAGAGTCTCGAAATATGAACAGGATGTACAGAATTAGTCAAAATCAGTTGGTTCTGTACACGAGCGCAAGTCTCCCAAAAAATGTAAGAAAAGGAAAAAGTGCATAACCCCTTCTAAACCATAATCATACCCTCTTTATAGATGCTCCTATCACCTCTTGCCAACCCCTATTTGCCTCGCACCTTTTTCACTGAGCATTTATGAGTTTATGGAAACTTTGGAGCTGTAGCAGAGAGTCGAGACTACAGAGGTGCTGATTCAGAGTGCTTCTTCAGAAGATTTGGATCTGTTATTGTGTCGGAGCATTGATTTGAAGTGCTTCTTGGGCATTAGATATAGGTGATCCAAACTCGGATGATTATGAGAATGCTATGTTGTGACTCTGTGTTTTGATTATGTTGTGAATATTTGGTAATATGTTGTTATGTTTCATTTTGTGGTTGATATTATCTGTTACAGTTTGTTGATGACAAATGTTATATGTCGAAACTTGAAGGTGGATGTTGTTGTTGATGATTGATCATTTGATGACAATGTTATAAGTTATAATTGATAGATGATTGGTGTTATGTGTACTA
Source organism: Larix kaempferi (assembly GCA_027924585.1). Taxonomy (NCBI): domain Eukaryota; kingdom Viridiplantae; phylum Streptophyta; class Pinopsida; order Pinales; family Pinaceae; genus Larix; species Larix kaempferi. The sequence goes on along the minus strand of BSBM01000632.1, from coordinate 23,615,498 downwards.
AATGGTTGATGCTTCATATGTTTTCATGTTTCCTGCAGCCAGCTAATTTGACATTCTGCATGTTTTTTGAATATATATGCTGATATGAATTAAAGTAGATTAAAATATGTATTATATAAAAATATGGTCCTGGAACTCTCCACTACTGGAATCATTTTTAAAATTGTGCTTCCTGCTTTTGCTCCCTTACACCTCCACTAGATTCTTTATCAAAAGTGTTTTTTACACCTTATCCTTAGCAGTAGCCTCTATTAGCACCTTCATCATAGTTTCCTTATACATCCTATTCTCAGCAGCCTCAACCAACATCTTCATCACATGTGCTTTCTTTAACATATTCTTAGCAGCCAAGACCTGTGATTAATGAGAATCTACCTTCCCAAACTGTCAATGTGCCTACTATTGCTGGTGTTTGGGGTTTGAGAATGCCCCCATCGTCATCCTTTATGGTACAATTTATCTTTACTTTATGCAAACCAAAGTAGTTATTATGGGTGAGTTCTCTTTGTTTTTTGTTGTAGTATGGTAGCTTTTAGCACTTATATTACATTCTTGACTAACTTGGAATTCCCCAATTTTGAAAGGGTTCTAGCTCAATGGAAGAGCGCCTACCTTACAAGTAGGAGGTTGGTGGTTCGATTCCTCCATGCCCTATTGATATTGCAATATTGGTATTTTTAATAAAATATATTTTATTATGATTTATGATGGCTATATAGGGGGTTTCAAACTGTCTTTGTATGTTGTTACGAGGGGGGTTCTAAACCGCCTTCATATGTCACTACGAGGGGGGTTCCAAACTGCCCCTATAGCAATCTACGAGGGGGGTTCCAAACCATCCCTATAGGGTTCTACGAGGGGGGTTTCAAACTGCCTCTATAGGCCTCTACGAGGGGGGTTCAAAACCACCCCTATAAGCCTCTACGAGGGGGGTTTCAAACTGCCTCTATAGGCCTCTACGAGGGGGGTTCAAAACCGCCCCTATAAGCCTCTACAAGGGGGGTTCTAAACTTCCCCTATAGGCCTCTATAAGGGGGGTTCCAAACCGCCCCTATAGGACTATACGAGGGGGGTTCCAAACCGCCCCTGTAGGTTTGTATGACGGGGCTTGTGAGGGGGGTTCATAACTTCCCTCATAGGTCTCTATGAAGGGGGTTCAAAACCGCCCTCGTAGGTCTCTATGAAGGGGTCTACGAGGGGGGTTTAAAACCGCTTCCGTAGACCTCTACAAGGGGGGTCACAAACCGCCCCCAAAAGTCACTTTTGGGGGCGGTTCCAATCTTGTCAAAGGGAAAAACTTTTAACATCGGTGCCTTTAGGGGCATTTTTTCCAAAACCACCCCCAAATCCAAACCCCCCCCCCCTTGTAGGTAACTTTTGGGGGCGGAAGACAACCCCCCCTAAAGGAAAAAAATGTAGTAGTGATCTAGGCATAAATCAAGGAATGGAGGCTCCAAGGAGGGCACATGAGGCTGCCAAATAGTCAAGTGGAACTCCAGAACTAGCTAACTAGAAGCTACAAGTAGTAAACATGAGCAATCAGTGGAAGAACTACTCAATCAATGCACTAACTGAATGATAACTCCCGGTAGGTGAGATAAGGCACCCTAACTGAGTGATAATTGGTGGTAGGTGAGCAATGGCGCCCAAACTGGCTGTGGTAGGTGGGAAAGGTGCACTTTCCATGCAGAGAATTCAAGGAGGGCACATTAGGTAGGTAGGAGGCCAAATGGGGGTTGTAGATAGGCTCTGGAGAGCTAGAAGCAAGCTCTAGGTGCTGGGAGACCACCATGATGATGACTGGATGCATGCAAAGCATGCAAATTTGCATGCAGGCATGCAAAATATAAAATGATGGTGTGAATATTCCAACATATACAAACCTCACCGGTGCTCGAGAACTATAAACGCACCGCCAAAGAACATCTGCAAAAGCCCCCCCAGTGGAAAATATCCGCTACATTTGGTAGCGGATATTTCTACATGCATTTTTACAACATAATTCATTCTAGTACACTTCCTACACATAAGCACACCAGTGTGTCCAAACTTTACACGCGTCGTTACACGAGTTTTTAAAATGGTGTTCGGACGGTGCATTTGACTTATGTATGCACCGATGCAACTTGACAGTTCATGCTCACAGAAAATGGTGAAAATCAAAACTTAAAAAAACGCACAAACTCTTTTTGCCCTAAATTAAAAAAAGGGTGACAATTTTAAGTTCAAAAAGTAATTCTAAATAGTGTTTAAAAGCAAAAAACATAAACATTAATTCAGTCTTTTGCCGAAATTTTCAGGGGAGAGTTTTGGAAGAGAGACTTACGTGGAAGGAGTTTGGAGCAACTGGAAGGAGTTCTGAGGATCGAAATTTGTTAGGTATGGTGAATAAAAAAAACCCTGCAAGTATGTAAATACTATTGTTGATCTTAATATCTTATTTAGAGTTTAACTATATTTAGAAAAAAAAACTTGATACTTACCTTCAATGTTGCAACCCTTATTTTCTCATTGCTTCTTTTCGTTTTATGTGGCTGCAAAATTTTACATTAGGATTTAAATCCCTCTATTGTTATACAAAATTACGATTTTACCTTTTAGGGATTTTGGATTTACTTAGCTTGTGATTATATATAGAAAGCGTAGGGTGATATGGGGCCACTTTCTTGGTCGAATCTGTAAGCATGTGGGCCCTGTTAAGGTTATTTTCTAATTTTTTTATTTTTATTAAAAAACACATGCATCAATATTGGTGTGTTTGTATTACATGAACGCACCAGTGTGGCCATATACATAACATATCGGATATGACCTGTGTCATGTCATTTTTATTTTTTATAAAAACACAAAAGTCGATTTTTTTATCTCGGTTATTTATTCGTGGTGCGTCGTATTTACGTCAACGCACTGGTGCGTTGTTGTTTCAAACGCACTGGGGCATTTAAGTTATTCAAGCGCACCAATATCATAATTATTCTTTTTTTAATATTATTTTTTTGGACATAGTTTGAAGCTTTGTAATTTGTTTGTATAATATATTGATAGCTTCTATATTTAATGGTACATGTTGTTTATTGATAGAAAATACATGCTACGAGTTCAATGAAAAACAACTTTAATCAACATGATGGGAGCACATTCATAATTACGAAGAAGGCAAGTGTTTTTAAATTAATTTATGTATTTAAATTAATTTGATTGAGTTATTTGTAAATTTAACTAATATTTATTGGTTAATGTGTGACATGTAGAGCCAGAAAATGAGGAAACTCGATAATATTCCTACCAAACTAAGTCCAGGAGAGCGTAAAACGTTGATGGAAAAGTTGCAGAGGGATGAATCGGGTGAATAAAAAATAAGTCAATATGAATTATTTATTCAAATTTGAGTAATAACCTACTTAAGAATATTCATCAATATGTTTCAAATAATGTAATTCACTTATGTTGAATGTTATGCAGGGACTGACAACAACAGAATTCAATGTCATCATAAGAAAACAAAATATGGAAGATGCAAATGATAATCAAGAAATTGCTTTTGTGGTTTTCTCTCATTTGGGTTTCCACGTTCCATCTAGTGAGATCTAATGTGTATGATCTATGATGATGTGTTGTGTTTACTGTTATATGTTGCATATAACTGAATTGTCAATGAACTATGTGTATGAATGGTATATGAATGAATATATGTCACAATTAACTAAATGTTAGATGTAAGTAACTCTGCGAAGTGTTAAATGAAGTTATATGTTGATGTTAAGAATGATGGGTTTTTGTCACACCGCTTCGCTACTGTGGAAACTTGGTTCCTGCAACTCCCATAGATATTTCGGGTGAGACCTTATCTACTTCGTAGGTGTTGCCGAAAGGGGTTAGACCCTTTTGGGCTGGTATCGTGGGGTTTTTGTTGGTGTTTAATGGTGTGAACCCTGCTCAAAGTAGAAGTGTGCCAACAAATGGTTTTGTTGTCAGGAAGAGAACTTGCGTCGAAAGGGTATGTGGCATATGTGACATCCTATTAAGCCCAAGATCTAGTATTGGGTAGATCAGAAGTTGAGGGAATTCACCAAAGAACAGAACAAGCATACCTGATTGGATGACGAAATGTGGTTAGGTGAGTACATTTTCTCGGATCTTCACGAAGTTATTTTTGGTGAATTTCCTATTATATTGCATGAATGGTTGGCAATGTTAACTGAGCAGAAGACAAACTTTCAAGAAGGTGAGCCTACAGTCTAGACACGTGAGCTAATTCGAATTCTCAGGGGTGTTGATAATAAAATATCGTGTTCCATTGATTTCTAGGTCGATAGTATATTGGAAGGATATATTAATGAATTTATTGTTGACAACGTAAAATCCTATAGCACTTTTGAAAGGGATTTTTTCCAAGGACCACGAGGTAAGTACTTAAAATATTTGAAGTTGTCAATTAAGATGCTACTCTGTGAAAAGGGGATTATGAGAAAGGAGTCCAATGAGTAAACCACTAGTGCGCAGTGGTTTGGGATGCTAGTGGTGAATGATTGTTAGGATATTCCTATACTCCATCCTAGTCCTACCAGCATTTTGATTATTTGCATTTTTAGTCTTGCATGCATTTCTTCATGCAGCATGCATTCTGCATGCATGCATGCAATTCCATGCATCCTAGTCATCAGTCCAGCACCTAGCCCTAAGTTAGCCAGCCCCCAGGAGCTTCTCACTGATCAGTTTTATCCCTCCTAGAGCTTAATGCACCCTTCTTCCTTGATTTTAGGAAGCCACTTGTCCTCTCTCACCTACCACTCAGTTGCACTTCAGTTAGTTCAGTTATCTTAAGTTCTTTCCTTGATTTAAGGCTAGACTGACTCTCAACTGACTGTATCACTCCGATGGACCTCCGATGAGACTAGACTGCCCATTCTTACTCTAGTTAGATCTTCATGCGGCCTCCACTGAGCCTCCTTCATTCAGTTAGTGCCAGTTACACCTACCACACTCAATTAGACTTAGTTTGACTGATGGTTGACAGTTACTTGAGCATTGATGACTCCACTAATGATGAGATAGACTTCTAGTTGTGCTCCGATGACACTCCAGTGATCTTTTGATCTCTCCATGAAGGCTAATTCGAATTGCCACCTTGGCATTCGAATCCTCATGCATTGTACTATTTATTTGTCCATATTGTGATTAATGAATTAGTGTGTGTGAAGTTATTTTGTTTCTATCCGAGTTCTACTGTATTATTATTCTGTTGCTCATTTTACTGCATTATTCACTCTTAATCTTATTCCTAAATTCTTTCATTGTGAGGTTTACAATAGATCTTAGATCTCCTGTGAGTATTTTCACATGGTATCAGAGCATGTTGAGAGTATTGTTTATCTCCATTCCTGATATTTTTTTGCAGGTTATTATCAAGATTTTGAGTGCAGCAGTTTCTGCATTTTTGCAGCAGTAGCAGTTGCATATATTTCTATTATTTTTTGCAGGTCTTTTACAACTTCCATGTATTCAGAAGAAATCCCTCCTCTTTCTCCATTCAACTATGATCTTCTTTCTCCTTTCAACTATGATGAATGGAAACCGAAAATGATAGCATATTTGAAGATAATTGATCTCTTTGATCATTGTTGTGAAAGAGAGTTCGAATCCTTTAAAGAAGAGATTAACTGGTTAAATAAAGGTGACAGGGTCTATGCAACAATGATGTTTGCTTTTCCTGAATACATGATATACCAATACATTGATGTTGAATCTCCAAAAGAGCTATGGGCCCACCTGGATGAAAGTTTTGGCAGACATAATGAAGGGATTCATCCAAACCCCTTCGGGAGCAAGCAAAGTGATGCATTCACCCTCATTGATGATCTCATTGATCATGAATCAGTATCAAACATATCTCATTTTGAAGTTGTCCACAAAGAAGAAGAACTTGCAGATTCTACACCCATGCTCCAAATTTCTTCTATTTCGAATTATGTGCCAGCTCACACTCTACAAATTGCAAAAGGTCCTAAATCCTCTCTTGCACTAGAGTCTGTTGGTTTGCATCCTGATCACATGAATGTTTCAGAGGTAAAATCAGCCATTGGAGGTAATGCATTCACTCTCCTTGATCACTCACCTCTTATGTACTACTATATGATCATTATTTCATGCTTTCAGAAGGTTATTGAATACCATGGTTTTGATCTCACCCCTGCTGGTTCAAAGGAGATCTCAAGAAACCATTGCCATTCGCTTGGGATAATTTCTCATGAACATCATGGTTTTGATCTCACCCCTACTGGTTCAAAGGAGATCTCAAGAAACCATTGCCATTCGCTTGGGATAATTTCTCATGCATTTACTGGTTTTGATCTCACCTCTAATGGTTCAAAGGAGATCTCAAGAAACCATGATTCAAGTCTTGGAGCTGATTTGGATTCCAAGCAATCATTATTATTTGATGGTTCCTTTTGGCATAATCTCACCCATGATGGTTCGAAGGAGAAGACAAAATACTATCTGCACATTCATAGATTTGATCCTACCTCAGCTGATTCGAATCACAGGTTCAAGTATCATCCTCATACTTTTGGATTTGTTCTCATCACATTCGATCTAAAGATTTAGTACAAGCACATGTTTTTTTGAGAATGAACCACTTCTTCCCAAGAAGAAGATACCTCCAGACATATGACCAAGCATCACACCTGCTTGAGTTTGGAGCATTTATTTTTGTGTGCCTTACAGTCTATTTTGAGGGGGGGTATTTTTCCCATGAGGTTTTCCCCATTTCCTCTGTTTATTGATTGTTATTATTCATTGTATTGGGTGACCTTTGGTCTCAATTACTAGGGCCCAAGATGGATTAAGGGGGGGTGTTAGGATATTCCTATACTCCATCCTAGTCCTACCAGCATTTTGATTATTTTCATTTTTAGTCTTGCATGCATGCATCCCAGTCATCAATCCAACACCTAGCCCTCAGTTAGCCAGCCCTCAAGAGCTTCTCACTAATCATTTTTATCCCTCCTAGATCTGAATGCGCCCTTCTTCCTTGATTTTAGGAAGCCACTCGTCCTCTCTCACCTACCACTTAGTTGCACTTCAGTTAGTTCAGTTATCTTCAGTTCGTTCCTTGATTTAAGGCTAGACTGACTCTCAAATGACTGTATCACTCTGTTGGACCTCCAATGAGACTAGACTGCCCATTCTGACTCCAGTTAGATCCTCATGTGCCCTCCACTGAGCCTCCTTCATTCAGTTAGTGCCAGTTACACCTACCACACTCAACTAGACTCATTTTGACTGATGGTTAACAGTTACTTGAGCATTGATGACTCCATTGATGATGAGATAGACTTCTAGTTGTGCTCCGATGACACTACAGTGATCTTTTGATCTCTCCATGAAGGCTAATTCGAATTTCCACCTTGGCATTCGAATCCTCATGCATTGTACTATTTATTTGTCCATATTGTGATTAATGAATTAGTGTGTGTGAAGTTATTTTGCTTCTATCCGAGTTCTACTGTATTATTATTTTGTTGCTCATTTTACTGCATTATTCACTCTTAATCTTATTCCTAAATTCTTTCATTGTGATGTTTACAATAGCTCTTAGATCTGCTGTGAGGATTTTCACAATGATCTGAGATTATGTTGTGAGGAGTGAGCTGATATGAAAATACAAGGAGATAGTGAAGGAAAAGAAGAGTGTGGTCTACTACGGAGTGGAAGAATATTTCGGTCGAGTAAGAGGAAGAGAACTATGAGAAAAGGAAAGGGTTGCAATGTGACTGAAATACAGGACTAGGAACCAGTACCACAGCTTGAAGATGAATATTTTGATAGAGAAAAAACTAAAGAAGAAGAAGATCAACCTGCTTCTGAGGACGATCCTGCTGAACAAGATCATACCAAACACTGCTGCATACATGCGACCCCACTTGCATCTCTAGAAACTGTGGTAAGATATATTAGCCCGTCGCAGTTGGTTCAAGCAAGTAATAGTAATAGTAGTTAGAATAGTACTTCAAAAAATAATCCTTCTAGAAGTGTCGGTCCTGTAATACAAATTTAGCCAATCCCTGTAAGGAACAGAGTGGTTGGGGTTGATATGAAACTACCAATCTCTAATGGAAAGGGGTTAGAGTACCCAGAGAAGCATTGACTCTTATGTGATGCAGTTTGGACTGCTAAGCAAGTGCAAGATGATAATGTCAAATTGGCGTTGCTGATTACGACCTTTGAGGGTCAAGCTTTGGATTGGTTTATGAAATTATCCAAAGTATATATTGGACAACCAACAAATACTTTGGCAGAGGTTAGAGATGGTTTAAAAAGTGAATTTAAGAAGACAAAATCTAAGTCACAATGTATTATTGAACTCAAAGAGATCAGCAATCGACAAATGAGTATGTTTGGGACTTCAACCAGAGATTCAAGACATTGATGACCCATTTAAGTTTTCATATGATCGATGTTCAACATAAGGAGTGGTTTATAGCCGCCTTACTACCTCATATCAGAGTTCCCTTGATGTAGCAAAAGATTGTGTCGCAGACAGAGGCCCTTGAGTTGGTTATGAAGCAGTAAGCATCACCTGTTGGAGATACTGGAGCTGGTATGGCTCAAATCTAGACGTAGCTGATGAACCCATCAATTCAAATCCAAGATATTAAGAAAGGAAAGGACAAAAGAGAAAATGTTTGGTGTACAACATGTGAGGAGGAGGGCCACTCAAAATATCAGTGCACGACTTTCAACAATTATATTGTTGTTGGAGCTCCTAATCCGTTGAACCCTAGGACTGGAATATGGCATAGAATATATCAAACTAGAGGGCATATACCAAAAGAATGTTACTTATTATAGAAAATTGTGAGTACCCCACAAAACGTATTTTGCATATTCTTTCGATTAGCTGGCCATGATGAGAAGGACCGATGAGCACATCAACTGCTCACAGAAAGAACTGTGGATACCTATCGGATGAAAGGTGAGGAACAAGGAGAAGGAAGTAGTACGCAGTTTAATCAACCAAGAGGTGGTTTTTGAGGATGAGGACGAGGAGGATTTGGTCAAGGAAGAGGCCAGTTAATATGTTATAATTGCGGTACACCAAGAAATTTTTCCAAGGATTATCCAAATCCATGTTTGACATGTACATACTTGCACTAGTTTCTCCTATAGGCGAAGCCTCTAGTTTCATTGCAATCTATAGGGCCTCTGTCTACGAAGCAACCTTCTGTTGCATCAACAGTAATCTAATGTGTGGAAACAACACGGCTATGAAGCATTCCTGGTGTTGTTGTGGTGCTATGTCAAAGCTTACTTGATCTAACAACGCTTTGAACTTTTGATCAAATTACCATAGTGACTCAGTTGGTTTCTGTTTAATTTATTTAAGCTCTGTGATACACTGCGACTCTGACTTGGGTTTTTTAAATTCTTTAAGGAGCACAGTTCTAGTATCCACTAGATTCCTATTATGTCCAACATAATACTTCATAAACCATGTCAAGTCTCTATCCATGAATGTGGTAACTAACTGTGCTTGTCTTAGAGCATCATCATGGACTTGTTTAACATTCCACATGGCTTCACAGAGAAACCAGTGTTGCTCAGGGTCTTCTAGACCCGTTCCTTTGAATATCGGAAGCTTGATGTCGTATGTCATTCTTCTTCTAGGAGGCGCAGTGTTCTGTGATGTGTTAGGTATACTACTGCTCAGAATGTTCTAAGTACTTGCTCCTGCGGTGTTATTACTATTGTTGTTCTATGGGTTAGCAATATTGTTATCATCAACTGGAGGGTTCTGTGGAGTGATGGGCTGATAGGTAGTTACTCGAGGCTCTGTTTGACTATCAGTATCAACTTGTAACTCAGTTTCTATAGAGATGCGAAGTTCATGTTCATTAGGCCTCTTTTCTGTACTAGACTTGTATCTATTACGACTTCGTAATGTGTGAATGTTTTCCTCGGTATCACTGTCTCTATTACCGAACATTATAGACTCAAAAACTTCTAGGGATCTTATTGCATTCTTAAGACACCTTTCTCTGCTAACAACATTTTAATGTATAGATTGATATTGTTCAGGTACTTACCTCTGAATCCTTTGAAGAACTCTGCATCTGTTGCACTATAAGACTTCAAAGCGTCCACAACAAATTCTATAATGTATCCTTCTAGTATTTATCGAACCAAAAGTTTACTGCTCTTGAGATTGGGCTATCCACTGCTTTAAGTCTCTGAATCAGTTCTGGAGTCCACACCGCAGGTTCTCCTCCCTGATAATAATTTTTCTATTCTGCTAGTCTTGACAACCACTCATATAGGTCATTGCTGAAGGATGCAAAGAAAATTTCGTAAATGTCCTCCCATAGGTATCTCTACAACCATTCTTCATCAGAGAAATGTGAATGTTTGTTATCCTTCCTTGCAAACTCATTTTTTGTATCATCCACCCAGTTCTGTATTTTTGCTTTCTCGAGATTCCAATATTCAGAACACATCACCAGTTCAAGCGCAGAAACGGAACCATTTGTTGGGTTACAACCTCGTTGTTTAACTTGCTTGTACTAACCCGGGGTCTGCGCATTTCTGGTCCAACAAAACCTTTCTTCATCGACTCTTTTGGCAACTGCCTGTGAATAGACTAAGGTCTCACCCGAGACAAAGTTTATGGGGGGTTACAGAATCAGGGTTCTGCAACCAGGTGATGCGCAGTTAACAAACTGGAGGATTGCGCGAAGTCTCACCCACTTCGTGGCTATTACTTATACTATAGCGCACACTGGGACTGTGCACTTCAGAACATCCACTTCAACAATACGACAACGCAACTCTAGACTGCGCTACTTCTTAACAATCACACACAATACAGGATTTGTTGACTTGGTTCTATTAGGCATTCAACATATGGGACTTGTGCACTATGTAAACTCATACAATATGGTGAACTACAAAGCAACCGCGCACTTCCAATGTTGCGCTTTCAGGGTATTGCACTTAACACAAACTTTGCTGACTTAGTGTTACCCAAACAACTCATGCATTCATCATATTCAAAATTACTTACACATTTAACATTCAAGCATATATGTTCGATAGTTAACATATTATTATCATCACTCATCCATGTGGAAAATACATATAAAAGCGAAGATGCACATACAGATTCAATCACACAACACGGTATTTACGTGGTTCACCCCCCGGATGGGAGCTACATCCACAAGAATTGTTGATTATATTAATGGGAAGGGTTCAACAGTTCTAGTCTGCGCACTCAGCTACAGACTCTTCTCCTTACAATAGGTCTATGTGCACACAATTGCAGAGCCTAATTCTCTTATTCAGTGGATCTCTGTGCACACAACTACAGTGCCTCTTTACAATAGTCTCTCAACAGAGATCAACCAAACAACTTAGAGAACAGTAGAGATTACAAAAATCAACCCTTCCCTTACAAAAGTTTCCCCTTATATAGACTGATCCCTTAGGTCACGTCTTTACAATGCATATGGGTAAAAAACCCTAAGGTTACCAAAATTGGTGCGGTTACCCCGCCAACCCGACCTGTCGTAGTCGACAGCTGCTCCACTCTCCTCTGGTCGCCTTGCTAGGCCACTCGTGGCTCTGACACCTGCAGTCCTCATGAAACGGTTCTAACTGATAGTGGCTTGTCGCTTTCCTCCCCTCTGGCCTTCTTGTCGTTGTCGACCCACCATTTTTTCTCTAACAGTTTTCTGCCACTCTCACCGACAGGTCTCTTTCATCTGCTTCCACGCTGCTCCTTACCCAAATCCCAGGAATCATGGAGTTACTTACCCAAAACAGATCGCTTTCATCTGCTCGACCTTACTTATATTCTTTGCCCAAAATTACCTGTTGCGCTGGCGCTATGCATCAGCAAAACTGCGCCATGCTTAGACTTGGCATTTCGCACTACACCATTGCCAAAACTATGCCACCTGAACTTCGCAATCTGAATTGCGCATTTTGAAACTTTGCTTCATCAAAATTGTGCCAACTTGGGCCATGCGCAACAACAACCCAAGATTTGAAACATCTATATTAGACTTGGTAATCATAAAATGATACCACAAAATAAGAATTCAGTTCCAACATGAGGCATAGGTAGAGAGGCCATCCAAGCACCATATAAAGCGCAGTTGTAAGAAGTTTGATATTTACTTTGAAAATCCCATAGGAAGGGAAAAACCATCACCACCCTCAAACAATTGGATGGACCTCGGTGTGTACTTGGACAAATTTTCTCTCAACTCATGCAACTTTTTGGATCTTCTAGTAGAGATGGGTTAGGCGAAATTCATATCATACTTTGGATCACTAGAAATTTCAGTTGACTAAACATCAGAAGAGGAGTTCGTCAATTTAGGCTGAGACATAGTTGTTTTTGCTTCCAACTTTTTCAAAAATGAGCATAGGGAAGTGTTCATATGTGTCTTTTCTATATCACCTATTGGATTTTTTACTATAGTAGGGGGTATTAGAAGATCGACATTGGGTAATCTATCATTGGTGTAATGGGTGAGTGTGACACGTCGAGGTTTCTCCTTCAACCCTTGACATTTTGAACAACCACAAACTACTGGGTGTCATAACAGAGTTCTAACTCACGATGAATTACCTTCGATGAACTAGGATGGCAGCTTGAAGATGGTATGTTACAATTGGTGGGGTTAATTGGCTGCCCATTTTCATCCATGAACTGCTTGCGGTATCTTGCTCCTGATAAAACCTTATGACGTTTTGAAACTGGCGAAATGTCTTGTGCATCTAAACTCAAACCTAAATCATGATCCTGCAATATAGAATAAATCAATATTCAGATTCACATGGATAAGTAACATAAATTCAAATAAGTAGTCAAAATATAAATAAAACCTAAACTTATTGGGGATGGAAAGGGAGAACCCATCAAACTTTGAACAAGATGGAATGAGCTGGAATTTAAAGAATTGGCCATTTAATAGTACAAACTTTTCTTCCTGCATTTATGCCAAAGCAACAATCATTATATGTCTCTACAATCCTAAGATATTTTCAAGAACTATATCACAATCTAACTTCCAATATAGTTTGGAAACCATTTTGTAAGAATAAAGTGAGTTTAAGCATCATATATATACTATGGAATATTGTAATTGGTGTGGTTAAATACTAAAAGAACATTTGGGATGAATATATAATTTTAAGTGGACACATAAAACCGTAGAATTTTCAAATTAAACCAGTGTGTTTATTCATACATAAACGCACTGGTGCAAGTCTCACATGTACAAACCTCACAGGTGTGCAACAATTATAAACACACCGCCAAAGAACATCTGCAAAATCCCCCCCAATGGAAAATATCCACTACATTTGGTAGCAGATATTTCTACATGCATTTTTACAACATAATTCATTCTAGTACATTTCCTACACATAAGCACACCAGTGTGTCCAAACTTTACACGCGTCGTTACACGAGTTTTTAAAATGGTGTTCGGACGGTGCATTTGACGTATGTATGCACCGATGCAACTTGACAGTTCATGCGCATAGAAAATACTGAAAATCAAAACTTAAAAAAAATGCACAAACTCTTTTTTCCCTAAATTAAAAAAAGGGTGGCAATTTTAAGTTCAAAAAGTAATTATAAATAGTGTTTAAAAGCAAGAAACATAAAAATTAATTCATTCTTTTGCCGAAATTTTCAAGGGATAGTTTTGGAAGAGAGACTTATGTGGAAGGAGTTTGGAGCAAGTGGAAGGAGTTCTGAGGGTCGAAATTTGTTAGGTATGGTGAATGAAAAAAAACCCTGCATAATAGAAATTTCAAGTATGTAAATACTATTGTTGATCTTAATATCTTTTTTAGAGTTTAACTATATTTAGAAAAAAAAATTGATACTTACCTTTAATGTTGCAACCCTTATTTTCTCACTACTTTTTGTTTTATGTGGCTGCAAAATTTTACATTAGGATTTAAATCCCTCTATTGTTATACAGAATTACGATTTCACCTTTTAGGGATTTTGGATTTACTTAGCTTGTGATTATATATAGAAAGCGTAGGGTGATATGGGGCCACTTTCTTGGTCGAATCTGTAACCATGTGGGCCCTGTTAAGTTTTTTTCTAATTTTTCTAATTTTATTAAAAAACGCATGCATCAATATTGGTGTGTTTGTATTACATGAACGCACCAGTGTGGCCATATACATAACGCACCATATATGACATGTGTTGTGTCATTTTTATTTTTTATAAAAACGCAAAAGTCGATTTTTGTATCTCGGTTATTTATTCGTGGTGCGTCGTATTTACGTTAACACATAGGTGCGTTGTTGTTTCAAACGCACTAGGGCGTTTAAGTTATTCAAGTGCACCAATATCAAAATTATTCTTTTTTTAATATATTTTTTTTGGACATATTTTGAAGCTCTGTAATTTGTTTGTATAATATATTGATAGCTTCTATATTTAATGGTACATGTTGTTTATTGATAGAAAATACATGCTACGAGTTCAATGAACAACAACTTTAATCAACATGATGGGAGCACATTCAGAATTACGAAGAAGGCGAGTGCTTTTAAATTATTTTATGTATTTAAATTAATTTGATTGAGTTATTTGTAAAGTTAACTAATATGTATTGGTTAATGTGTGACATGTAGAGCCAAAAAATGAGGAAACTTGATAATATTCCTACCAAACTAAGTCCAGAAGAGTGTAAAACGTTGATGGAAAATTTGCAGAGGGATGAATCAGGTGAATAAAAAATAAGTCAATATGAATTATTTATTCAAATTTGAATAATAACCTACTTAAGAATATTCACTAATATGTTTCAAATAATGTAATTCACTTATGTTGAGTGTTATGCAGGGACTGACAACAACAGAATTCAATTTCATCATAAGAAAACAAAATATGGAAGATGCAAATGATGATCAATTGGTCCTTAGCTCATATGGAGTGGTGTTGGAAGTTAATGGAAGGGGCAAATAATTTTATAATACTATGAGGGATTTAGTGGAAATATCATACCGACGTACTTGTCACTTACAATATAGAAACCAATCAAATGATTCGAAGAATCAGGTCATATGTAAACTACAAGAGGCATTCTCAGAGCAATGGTCAATGAGACCTATCAGGCTAGAAATAGAAAAAGCACACAACAACAAAAAAGTAATATTCCTAAACATGCTTATGTAGAAAATGTATCTACAACTATTACAAAGCATCATTCATTCAATAATTTTATTTTTTCTATATTTATTTTTCATATCAACATAAAAAATAGTTTAATGTCATTTAACATTTTCAATAAGAATATGAGAATCCCAAAGAATGAATAAGGTGATATGTCAAATGTGCTAGTAGGGATGTCCAAAAAAGTGTACAAGGAGATGGTCAAGGAAATGGACATAATTGCATCGCAGGAGGAGCCATCTCTGTTAGGATATCTCATCTTTCAGTTATGTACTTTGCATGCATGCATTGCATGCACCCGCATGTTTACTAGTCACCAGTTTGATGCCTCTAGCACCGAGTCCCTAGTATTCCAACACTCGGGAGCTACTTTCCTCTCTGATTTAGCCCTCCTAGTCGGGGAGGCACCCAGTTCTCACCTTCCACTGCAGAAGGGTGCCTTTTCTCACCTACCAGTCCAGTTCACTTCAGTTATCACTCCGATTGACCTCCGATTGACCCATAACTGATGTTATCACTCCGATTGACCTCTGATGAGACTTGACTACCTATTCTGAGTGCAGTTAACTCCTCATGCGCCCTCCACTGAGTCTCCATCCCTACATTAGTGCCACTTACCATCAGTTACACTTATTACACTCAGTTAGACTCATTTGACACCTGTTTGACAGTGACTTGTGCATTGATGACCACCACTGATTGATGATGAGGACTCCTAGTTGGATCCAAGCTATGCCATGCAGTATATTCGAATGATCTCCTTGTCTAATTCAAATTGCTCACTCATTGTGACAGTATTGTATTGTAATTCTACTATTCTGAGTTATAGAGCACTTATGCCTCTCTCTTGCACAGTTTTTACTCCAATTTGTTTTACATCATTGTGATTGATTTACTTGTTCAATAGATCTACTGTGACTAATTTTACATGGTATCAAAGCCATTGCAGGGACAAGATCTCTCTCCTACAGGTGTTCTACATGAAGATTTGAGTGAATTTGCTCAAAATTACTGAAGTTTTGGCATGAAAGATCTCATGTGCATGCAAAGCATAAAAATACACTCCAATCCACTCCGGAAGCTTGATTTTTCCACATAATTCCTGGATTTGATACATTGGATCCATTCAAGCTTGCTTGATCTCCAATCCTAGGTGTGATGCAACTCTAAAAGGGTGGATTGTTCGACCTTACTATTCTTGTTTTGATTGTGATTTGCAGGATAATCTTCTCAATCAAGTGCATTCGCTACCTTGTGATTTGCAGGTTCTCCTTCGTTAATTGCACTCATTTTCAGTGATGGATTCCACTTATTCAAAGCCTATACTAACTCCTTTCAATTGTTTTGATTGGAAAGATGGCATGGAGATAATATTTCACTCAAGAGGGTTCTATAGAGTCACCATGGGCCTCGAATTGGAGCCAAACACTCTCATTGAAAAATCAAAATACTTCAATCAGCTTGATGAAGCTTATGGTCTTCTTTGCCTCTCCATCTCCAAGGATATTCATTTCCATCTCAGTGGATTGAAATCTCCAAAATCAATATGGGAGCAACTTGACAAACTTTTTGGCAAGTAGGACGAGCTTAGAGCCTTTCAATTGGAAAATGAATTGATTTCTCTTAGTCCTAAGAATTTCGAGACCATCAATGAGTTTTTCACAAGATCCAAGCACTTGGCATTGCAGTTGAAGAATAATGGAGTTGTGAAATAGGGTAATCAATTGATCCTCTCCATTCTTACAAATCTTGGGAAAGATTACTCGGTATTTGTCTCTACTTTCAATTCCGGTCAACTAACTACCCCGAATTGGAAGATGCCTACCTTGAATGCCTTCATTGAATATGTTACCAAAGAGCATGACAAGTTGATTCAAATTGGGTCCATAAGCTCCAAAGATTCAGCCATATTTTTTCAAGGATCCAAGAATTCTAATGGCAAAGGAAAGCAAAAGAAAGAGAAGCCCAAATTCGAACCTAACAAGCAAAGAGAGAAAGGCAAGCAATCGGATGCACCATCCTGTTCAAGGAACAAGCAAAAGGGTAAAGAGGGTAAAGAAAAATCTAAGTGTTCATATTGAAACCATGGCTTTCATCTTGAAAGTCCATGCATGAAGAAAACAATAGATCAAATGGCCCTCCTTTTGGAAAAGAATGTGTTCTCGGCGGTGCATGGAAGAAGGATAGAAATGATGATCATGAAAGAGGTCAAGCACTCATGGAAACTATTTCAAAACCCACCACTCTACTGATAGATTTCGGTGCCTCGAATCATATGGCTGCAAATATTGACTCTTTTTATTCATTTGATCCAAACAGCTCCATCCCCATCCATTTGGGAGATGACTCGAAATTTTCTTCAAAGGGTAAAGGTACCATCCATGTAGAGCATGGAAGCTTCTAGAATGTTCTCTATGTGCCTTCCTTGGCTTCAAATCAACTTTCTGTGTATCAAATGACACACACCGGTGAACCAAAGCAAGTGACATTCATCCCTAACAAATTTTAAATTTATGATATTGAAAGTGGAAAACTTATTGCAGTCAGAAAGGCAAACCACGCTGCAAAATACTATGAGTTTTCACACTTTGTGTCGCTTGGAAAGCTGACTGCTCTCCTCACTCATGGAAATGAGGTTGGTAGTATTTGGCATGAAATGTTTGGACACCTTAATTACAAGTATTTTCTGATGTTACAACAAAAATCCATGGTTGATGGTCTTCCGCAACTCTGTTCCTCGAAGGGAATTTTCCCCGGTTGCATTGTTGGGAAGCACCCTGAGCACAAGTTCGACCACGGAAAAGCCAGCAAAGCTTCTACTATTTTGGGCCTCATACATTCTGATATCAGTGGTCCGCTATCAAATATGTCCATGAATGGTTCAAGGTATGTTTTGACATTCATCAATAACTTCTCCCGCTTTACTTGGGTATTTTTTCTCAAAAACAAGTCAGAAGTGCTTGGAAAATTCAAGGATTTTAAGGCTTCTGTTGAGACCGCCACTGAAAGAAAGATCAAAGCTATTAGATATGATAATGGCAGAGAATATATCAAGAATCAGTTGCTGCAACTTTGTGCCGAAAGCAGAATTCAGATCCAACATACAATTCCCTACACACCCCAGTAGAATGGTGTAGCGGAAAGGAAGAATCGGTCACTGAAAGAGATGGCTACCTGTATGCTTGAGTCAAAAGGTTTGGCTGCAAATATTTGGGATGAATCCATTAATGTTGCTGCATATATTCAGAACTAAGTTCCACATTCATCAGTGAAAGGTAAAACTCCTTTCAAAGCATTCACTGGTCACAAACTGGATGTGTCCAATTTGAGGGTTTTTGGCTCCACTGCATGGGCTAGAATTCCTTATGAAAAGAGAAAAGCTTTGGATCCACAAAGTACTGAATGCATCCTAATAGGATATGGATAAGAATCAAAATCATATAAACTCATGAATATTAGATCCAAAAAGATATTCATAGAGCGAAGTGTGAAGTTTGAAGAACCACTGCCAGATCTGAAACTAGTCGAGGAAAACACTGTCGATCTGCACCCTCCACAAGAAGAAGATTGAAGTGAATATGAAGAAAGAATTGGATCTGATATCTCTGATATTTTATCATAATTTGATGTCCATGACATATCAAGTTCAGAATCTGACCATAATGATCCTCCTCAGTTACCAAAGTGGGCCAAAAACACTCTACAATCTGCTGCTCCAAATATTGGAAATCCTGCTGATCGAAGGAGAACAAGAGCAGACTTTCAAATAGCAGGTATGGCTCTTTCATATTCTGATCCATTATTATCTGAGAAATTTTATTTGATGATTGGTTCATATCCCAAATCATACTACCATTCCCACCGAGATCCACGATGGAAAACCACCATGGATGAAGAGTACAGTTCTCTTCAAAAGAACAATACATGGGAGCTAGTTTCTCTTCCACCTGGAAGAAAATTAGTTCAATGCAAGTGGATCTACCGCACGAAGGTTGCTGTTGATGGTTCTATCAGCAAATACAAATATAGGCTAGTGGCAAAAGGTTTCTCCCAAGTCCAAGGAGTGGACTACACTGAGACTTTTGCACTGGTTGCAAAGATGGATTCCATCCACCTAGTTTTGGCCATTTCCGCATCTAAGCACTGGGAAGTGCACCATATGGATGTGAAGACTGCTTTTCTACATGGAGACATTGATGAAGAAGTATATATGAAGCAGACAGAAGGATGCATATCAGATCCATCATTAGTTTGCAGGTTGAAGAAATCTTTGTATAGATTGAAACAGGCCCCAAGAGCTTGGTACGCAAAGATGGACTCCTTCCTTCTTTCTCAAAATTTCAAAAGATGCAAATCTGATACGAATGTGTACCTACATCAAGTTAAAGGTAATTTTTTTATTGTTTTTTTATATGTTGATGATCTTCTCATTACTGGTAGCACTCTCCTTACAATTAACAAGCTGAAAACCGCTCTAAATCTAGCTTTTGATATGAGCGATTTGGGCTTGCTTAAGCAATTTTTGGACTTGGAGATAGCTCAAAATTTTGATGGGATAACATTATATCAGAAAAATTATGCTAAATACCTGATATTAAATTTTAATATGGCATAATGTAAGGATACTCCGTTTCCATTCCTCTCGGGAATCAGTCTTGAAGAGGGAAATTCTATACCGCTTGCAGATTGCAGTATATATCGACAGTTGATTGGTTCACTACTCTACTTGACACACTCAAGGCCTGATATATCTTATGTCGTGAGTGCTATATCAAGGTAAGGTATATGCAGCAGCCACATGCAGGTAAGGTGAGTGCTATATCAAGGTATATGCAGCAGCCACATGAGCTTCATTGGCGGGCAGCCAAGCGGATCTTGTAATATGTGCAAGGTATGAGACATTTTGGCATACATTATGCTACAGATTCTGAGCTAGATTTCATTGGTTTTACTAATTCAGATTGGGTAGGTGATAGCATAGATCGGAATTCCACTTCCAAATATGTTTTCATGATTGTACATGGTCCTATTTACTGTTCAAGCAAAAAGCAGGCAACCATTGCACTTTCTTCAGCAGAGGCAGAGTATCGAGGGGCGGTCAATGCCTGCATTCAGGCAGTTTGGTTGCAGGGTATTCTTTCCGAGTTTGATTTTGGTAGCACTAATTTGACTGTCCTATTTTGTGATAATCAAAGTGCTATTAAGATCTCCACCGATCCAGTTCAATGACAGAGGACCAAACACATTGAGATTCATATGCAATACATTTGAGAGTCGGTGCATGATCGCACTATCATTCTGCAATATTTCCCTACTGATGAGCAAGTTGCAGACATCTTCACCAAGAGTTTCATTGAGAAGAAGTTCTCTTACCTCCATTCATTGTTGGGGGTGAGTTCCATCATGGTGGAGACATATTAGATCCATTTTATGTTTAGCTTGAGGGGGGGCTTTCTTCCCACTGGGGGTTTCCTCTTTCCTCACTTAGCTTATTTTCAACATTTTTTGGATTATTGTATTGGGGTGACCTTTGGTCTCAGTAACTAGGGCCCTACATTTTATTTTTTACATCATAGTATAGCTTGAGGGGGGGTTTTAGGATATCTCATCATTCAGTTATGTACTTTGCATGCATGCATGCATTCTGCATGCATTGCATGCACCCGCATGCTTCCTAGTCACCAGTTTGATGCCTCCAACACCTAGTCCCTAGTCTTCCAACACTCGGGAGCTACTTTCCACTCCGATTTAGCCCTCCTAGTCAGGGAGGTGCCTAGTTCTCATGTTCCACTGCAGAAGGGCGCCTTTTCTCACCTACCAATCCAGTTCACTTTAGTTATCACTCTGATTGACCTCCGATTGACCCATAACTGATGTTATCACTCCGATTGACCTCCGATGAGACTTGACTACCTATTCTGAGTGCAGTCAACTCCTCATGCGCCCTCCATTGAACCTCCATCCCTACATTAGTGCCACTTACCATTAGTTACACTTATTACACTCAGTTAGACTCAGTTAGACTCATTTGACACCTATTTGACAGTGACTTGTGCATTGATGACCACCATTGATTGATGATGAGGACTCCTAGTTGGAGCCAAGCTATGCCATGCAGTATATTCAAAGAACCTCCTTGGCTAATTCGAATTGCTCACTCATGTGACAGTATTGTATTGTAATTCTACTATTCTGAGTTATAGAGCACTAATGCATCTCGCTTGCACAGTTTTTACTCCAATTTGTTTTACATCACTGTGATTGATTTACTTGTTCAATAGATCTGCTGTGACTAATTTTATAATCTCAATAGCAATGTGCTTCAAATGTATACAATCTGCAATGGTTTTTAAGTTTATGTTATACACCTCATTAATTAATTAAACATTAAATATTATTTTTCAATTTTTAATTTGTTGCAGAAAAGAAAATAAAATGGAACCCAGTTAGCACACAAGACGGGACGACAAGGAAAAAAGGGGTTGATAGAAAATTTGTGAGTATTTGTTATTTCGTTGTAAGAAATAAAGATTTCGTAGTAGTTGTGATTTGTATATTTAGTTTTTTGTTTTCATTGGAAATCCTTGCATGTCTTCAAACAGGTGTTAACATACAAAGAGGAGTCATCAGAAGAATTGGTTGACATTGGGTTAAGCAAGGGTTGTGAGTATATGTTGGTGTATCAAAAATTACTTGTGGATTTTGTAAGTCTCTATGTTGTTTTACTTCTCTCATTTTATAATTAATAAAAAAACAAAATTATTTTATGATTTGTGATGGGGCATAATACTTGCAAAAAACAAAGTATGGAGTGGAGCCAACAGAAGACTTGTCGATAGAAGGCATGAGATTTGGTTTTGAAAGAATGTGTATCATTTATGAGTCAATTATTTCTATGGTATGTCATTTTTCAATTTACATTCATGTATACTATCTATTTATTTTTCATTATTCCCGTTGGTAATGTAGATACACTCAGTACAGTTTATTTTAGTGTTTGTAGATGGAAGCTGAAGAAGAGGAAAACAATCGAGACAATCAACAAAACATTCGGCCAAATAACCCAATTGATGCAAGTGGCTCTACCATCGATAACAATTCCAACAAAGAATGATGCTTCATATTTAATTTTGATCTTAATACAAGTTGTTGTAGCTTGTTGTATATTTTGAAATAATTGTCTGTGAAAATCAGACATTTTGTATAATAATGTACTGGACATAGTGTCTTAATTAAAAAACAAGTTACCAATAAGTGTAACAATAATTACATGCATGTTGACATTTTGATTATTGTTGTCTCTATGTTGTTGTATTTTGTATGACAAAGGCACTCTTATTGATATATAATCAAATAAAAGTTTTTATTCTATTGCATTCTTCAATATTATTGTCGAATGTTACATGTGAAGTGGTACAT
Source organism: Larix kaempferi (assembly GCA_027924585.1). Taxonomy (NCBI): domain Eukaryota; kingdom Viridiplantae; phylum Streptophyta; class Pinopsida; order Pinales; family Pinaceae; genus Larix; species Larix kaempferi. The sequence goes on along the minus strand of BSBM01000632.1, from coordinate 23,592,865 downwards.
TGGTAATTAAATGTATAGATGATTAAATATTACACTAGATTCTTGCATCTATGATATAAAAAAATAATTCAAACAAATAATTCCAATAATTAAAATTGAAATGAATTTTACTATAAGCAAATATTTCAATTTCAGATGAATAATGAAATAAAAAAATTATATATATATATATATGACTGAAATATCAGTATCCATTCTTCAAAGAATCATATGTGGTGCTTTTACTAATATATGTTGAACCGAGACTCCTATATTAACGTTAAGCACCGATGTGTTTTATTCTTTGAATTGCATCGGTTCATGTAGATGGCTTATGCAAACCGAGAATGATCAAAGCTTATGGCCACCAATTTTTTAGTTTTTAAGCCTAATGATGTGTTAGATGTGTTAAACTGCACTGGACCATGTTGATAGTTTGTAAGCACTAGTGTGTTTGAATATTAAATGAACAAGTGCGCCATGATAACTGTACAGTACCAACAAAATTTAAACTACTAAAAAAATGTACAGTGCATATGATGTAAAATATCGCATCGGTGCATTTATGATGTAAACACGCACTGCTGCATATATTCTATACGCAAGCACTAGTGCGGTGCTGAAATTTGATTCTTTCAGGTGCTTGTTCTAGATGAGTGCACTGGTGCATCGTTTCTAATCCTACAACATCGGTGCATCCTAGTAGGAAATGCACTCGGGCATGTAATTTTAGTTATGTGCACCGATGAACAAACATTCGCTAAAACCTTTGGCCGCCAAGTATTTTTTAGTTATAAACGGTATCCATTATTACCTCTGTAAAAACATCCGCTACCATTGGCGGAGGTTGTAGAGGAGGTTTTTTTGACAATTTTTGTCAATCTTGTAAGACTAAAAAGCTCCACTATGACCTCTGATACATGATCTTTTCCTTGTAGTGCAAGTTGTGTGCACCCTATAAATATGTAAAGGGTTGGGAATCTTAGGACTGTTAGTAAATTTGTAAGCTAGTCGATGTCATATTTTTGGAGAACTATGTTTTGATGTCACAAAGAGTCACATGATCTACAGGCTGTGTGAACAGTTCTATTGTAAGAGAAAGAAAAATATGTAAGTCATTGCAGACATCAAGTGCTTATTTTTTACTACGACTCATGAATAAAGAAATTGCTTCTGTGGTTTTCTCTCATTTGGGTTTCCACGTTCCATCTGGTGAGATCAAATGTGTATGATCTATGATGATGTGTTGTGTTTACTGTTATATGTTGCATATAACTAAATTACAATGAACTATGTGTAAGAATGGTATATGAATGAATATTTGTCACAATTAACTAAATGTTAGATGTAAGTAACTCTGCGAAGTGTTAAATGAAGTTATATGTTGATGTTAAGAATGATGGGTTTTTGCCACACCCCTTCACTACTGTAGAAACTTGGTTCCTGCAGCTCCCATAGATATTTCGGGTGAGACCTCATCTACTTCGCAAGTGTTGCCGAAAGGGGGTATACCCTTTCAAGCCGGTATCGTGGGGTTTTTGTTGGTGTTTAATGGTGTGAACCCTAGTCAAAGTAGAAGTGTGCCAACAAATGGTTCTGTTGTCGGGACGAGGACTTGCGTCGAAAGGGTATGTGGAATCCTACTAAGCCCGAGATCTAGTATTGGGTAGATCAGAAGTTGAGGGAGTTCACCAAAGAACAGAACAAGCATCCCCGATTGGATGAAGAAACTTGGTTAGGTGAGTACATTTTCTTGGATCTTCATGAAGTTATTTTTGGTGAATTTCCTATTATATTGCATGAATGGTTGGCAAGATTAACTGAGCAGAAGACGAACTTTCAAGAAGGTGATCCTATAGTCTAGACACATGAGCTAATTCGAATTCTCAAGGGTGTTGATAATAAAATATTGTGTGCCATTGATTTCTGGGTCGATAGTAAATTGGAAGGATATATTACTGAATTTATTGTTGACAATGTAAAATCCTATAGCACTACTGGAAGGAATTTTTTCCAAGGACCACGAGGTAAGTTCTTAAAATATTTGAAGTTGTCAATTAAGATGCTCCTCGGTGAAAAAGGGATTATGAAAATGGATTCCAATGAGTAAACCACTAGTGCATGGTGGTTTGGGATGTTAGTGGTGAACGATCTGAGAGTATGTTGTGAGGAGTGAGCTGATATGAAAATACAAGGAGATAGTGAAGGAAAAGAAGAGTGTGGTCTAACACGGAGTGAAAGAATATTTCGGTCAAGTAAGAGGAAGAGAACTACGACAAAAGGAAAGGGTTGAAATGTGACTGAAAGACGGGACTACGAACCGGTACCACAACTTGAAGATGAATATTTTGATAGAGAAGAAACTAAAGAAGAAGAAGATCAACCTGCTTCTGAGGACGATCCTCCTGAACAAAATCATACCAAACACTGCGACATACCTGCGACCCCACTTGCATTTTTAGAAACTAAGGTAAGAAATACTAGCCCGTCACAGTTGGTTCAAGCAAGTAATAGTAATAGTAGTTAGAAAAGTACTTCAAAAAATAAGCCTACTGGAAGTGTTGGTCTTGTAATACAAATTTAGCCAATCCCTGTAAGGAACAAAGTGGTTGGGGATGATATGAAACTACCAATGTTTAATGGAAATGGGTCAAAGTACCCAGAGCAACATTGACTCTTATGTGTTGCAGTTTGGACTATTAAGCAAGTGCAAGATGATAATGCCAAATTGGCACAGCTGATTACGACCTTTCAGGGTTACGCTTTGGATTGGTTTATGAAATTCTCCAAAGTATCTATTGGACAACCAGCAAATACTTTGGCAGAGGTTAGATATGGTTTAAAAAGTGAATTTAAGAAGACAAAATCTGAGTCACAATGTATTACTGAACTCAACGAGATCAAGCAATCGACAAATGAGTATGTTTGGGACTTTGACCAGAGATTTAAGACATTGATGACTCGTGTAAGTTTTCACATGATCAATGTTCAACATAAGGAGTGGTTTATAGCTTCCGTACTACCTCATATCAGAGTTCCCTTGATGTAGCAAAATATTGTGTCGCAGACGGAGGCCCTTGAGTTGGTTATGAAGCATGAAGCATCACCCGTTGGAGATACTGGAGCTGGTATGGCTCAAATCCAGACGCAGCTGATGAACCTATCAATTCAAATCCAAGATATTAAGAAAGGAAAGGACAAAAGAGAAAATGTTTGGTGTACAATATGTGAGGAGGAGGGCCACTCAAAATATTAGTGCACGACTTTCCACAATTATATTTTTTTGGAGATCCTAATCCATTGAACCCTAGGACTAAAATATGGTGTAGAATATGTCAAACTAGAGGGCATAGACCAAAATAATGTTACTTATTACAGAAAATTGTGAGTACCCCACAAAAATTGTTTTGCAAATTCTTTCGATCAACCGACCATGATGAGAAGGATTGACGAGCACATCAACTGCTCACAGAAAGAACTGCGGATACCTATCGGATGAAAGGTGAGGAACAAGGAGAAGGAAGTAGTACGCAATTTAATCAACCAAGAGGTGGGTTTTGAAGATGAGGACGAGGAGGATTTGGTCGAGGAAGAGGCCAGTTAATATGTTATAATTGTAGTACACCGGGACATTTTTCCAGGGATTATCCAAATCCATGTTTGACATGTACATACTGTCGATCACTAGACCATACCATTGAATATTTCCCACATCTCATAGCAAAGTGGAAACCTAAGGAAAATAAGAATCAAAATCAAAACAAGAATCAGAATGTCCAGAAGATATCAACTGAACCTCGACAAGAACAACCAATTGTCGTTGTTGTGACAAGAAGAGGAGTTGCGACATGGGCAAATAGAGAAATATGTAAGGATCCACATGGTCCTAGAATCATACCCACAGTACAACAAACAGTACCATCTGATGTTAAGAAATAAAATCAAACTTTTGTGGATGCAAGGAAGTAGTTCACTACGATACAAAGGGGACCTTTGACATTCTCTGCTCTAATATTTGATGAAGTCCCTGTATATGATATGTCATTCTACTTCGACTGATCATCTAGAAAGGGAAGCTTAGGTAAGGTAAGTACACAAGAACCTTTTAAAGAGTTGCTTAGAATTAGTAGAGGATGAAACTACTTTAAAAGAATTGTAGAATTTAGTTGATGAACCAAAAAGAGACACGTCTCAAGAAAAAGTTTTAAATAAGTTGCAAAAGAGGACAAGAATTGGAAGAGAGATGTGACTTAAGGCACGGGTCAGGTACTTTGACATGGATTTCATTATTTTGGATCTAGGGTCAAATGCCAATGTCATAACTAAACAGACATGGTAAGCGATGGGAAATCCTAAGTTGGTATGGTTGTCACGTCCCCTTCCATCAATCCAGTGTCAGGAAGGAAACATGACCAACATACCGGGATTATAGGCAATCTCATCTCCATACATTACTAAGAAATTCATGGCTAAATAAAAACTTTTGTGTGCAAATACATACTCAATATAAACACAGCGGAATTAAATCATATTTGCACACACACAAATAGAATGCATCAACATATATATCACAGGTATATGATGGATTAGCATGCAGAGAATTCAATATCAATCTTATATTATGCACAAGCTTCATATCACCATATTAAGATATTAAGATATTCATTTCATCTCATTAACATGAACAATTAACATTCAGAATTAACACATTGTAGAACACATAATGCATATAAATTAAACCACAAAGAATACTTCTCTTGAAGATGAAGCTATCCAAACAACTGGCTATGTGAGAGAAACATTCCACCCAACCATAGACCTTTGTCCAAAATATATTCTTTCAGCTGAGAGATCACCCTCAAGCTGGGTTGTGTATCCACTAAGGAGGAACTAGTTGGGCTCACTCACAGTCATGATTTCACTCAACAACTATGCTAATCCAACACATAGTTAGGTTTATTAAGCATACAAAAGATAGAGGAGGGAAATGCTAAGCCAGTGAGCTCTTCCACAGAGCTACAGGCATCTCAAGATAATTCAATAGTCAAGGCACCCACAATACCTACCACACCCAACACAAGGAAGATCCCCTTCTCTACTACATAGTCCCTTAGGCGTCCCTTCCCTCCAGTTCTCTTCAGGGTGGGCATAGAAAGGTCCAACTGCTAATTCCTTGAGATTCTAGCATTTACTGGGTTTATCAAGCAAACCCAACCTATGCTCAGTCATTCACACTTGGATTTCTCACAATTATGTCATCCCATAACTCAATCCTGTCACTTGATTTCTGGGCTGTAAAAACTGGGTTTTCCAATGGATTTCAGGGTATCTACTAATCTCAAATTCACCCCAAGGTTTATATCTATGGATCCCCCATTGAATTTTACTATCAATATCAAATTATGGGTGTTTATGGCACTTCAAAACATGAGTTTTTGCAAAGTTACGATTTCTGGTTTTTCCCACTGCTGGGAATTAGTAATGGATTAAAACTGATGCTGGGTTGTTCAACAATGGAATGGGAATGAGGAATTACCCATTCCCATGAGGTAGAATGACTTGTGGTACAAGAAAAAAAAGCCCATACTCTTCCATACGAATTTCTGGGCTGCCCATGCTCCGTTGAAGCCATGGACTGAATTCTCCAACAACTTCCTTACAATAGAATTAAATGTCAGCAAGGTAAATCAAATGGGTTTTCAAGATGACATTTGGAAGCATATGGTTCATCCTCACAACCCCCTCACCACTCCCTAATGGAATACACATGGCCCCTTCTCATCCGTTGCTTCCATAGCCAGTTTTGGTATTTTATTGAAATATTTAATATTTACATCCATTTACAATATTCCATGGCTTAATAGCACATGGGTAACAAAATATCAAATGCTTGTCCATTCTAAATAAAATCCGAGCATACACTAGCGGGGCCTTCGCCTTGAGCTCCACGCTAGGGAAACATACATCGCATGTACACAATATTTACATTAAAAGCCAATATTTCATAAGGGTCAAAATTGGGGTATTACAATGGTCACATGTCTAGTTGTGATTAGCTAATCACCAGAAATTAATACCATTTGGCAGAATGGTGGGCGTCCTTGTTAACATTGATGGTCTGTGAAGCTATGCTGACTTTGAAGTTATTGAAATTGTAGATGAAACCAATCCATATCTGACATTGTTTGGTATTGAATGGGCAATTGAGAATCAAACAATTATAAATCTCAAGAAAAATGATGATGACATTCAAAGTTGGGGATATGAGAGTTGTTGCACCATTAGATCCCATGGAAGGCTCCAAGTATGTTGAACCTGTTTGCGAGGAATATACTACTACAGACTTAGACAATATCTATAAGGTCACTTCCATAATGGATTACTATGTTAATCCAACTGCGGATGGTACATTGAGATGGCGAAGTCTTAGCTCCTTCTCTTCATATTCGGGGAAGCATTGGAGAATTGGCAGAACCAATTACATGAAGTATCTATAAGAAGATGTGCCCGTGTTACCAGCTCACCGTGTTGGGTTGGTAAAAAGGTATGTGATCTTCCTACTTATGAGGGGATACCTAATTTAAATGTTTTTATTTCTGATTTTAAAGTAAAGGTACATGAACAACAAAGAATATTAGCTTTATATGTAGCACTAAAATCTACCTCATCAAGGTGGTGGTCTACTCATAAGTCGAAGATACAGAGTTGGTTGCAATGTAAAAAGCTGCTTGAAGTCTTGTTTGGAAAAGGTATTTATTATAAGCAAGAAAAGTATAATGGCTTAACTAATCCAGTAGACCATCTTGCATTATGTACAAGAGAATGGGTCCACATGTTCATCCACACTTTGGATACCATCCCACAAAGCTGGTATACATCGCTGAAACTTTGACAAGGTACAAAAAATTGGGAAAATATGGTTCTCAATTTCAAAAAGATGTTCAGTTGTGAAGATGAAAATCCATCAATAGATGAAGCTCTGCAAATAATCAAGGCTGAGATTTATGAAGAAATACCAGTGAAGCTGTCCAACTTGTTGCAGTGGGCTGCGACACTTGAGAAAGCAATGGAATGTTATAATATATCAGTTGACCCATATCATGACCCAAGGGATGTGAATATCCTAGAAATATAGAGAAGTCAAAAGCTGGAGGGCCCAAAGATCAAGTATGATAAATTCTTGCATCCACTTAAAAAAAAGAAGGTAAATATTGGGTCAAGTGAGAATCCTAAGTTTGCTAATATTGGTGATTACTGGGATGAGGATACAATAGGGAAACTTACTGACCTAATACATGAATATCAAGATTTTTTCCCCGCAATTTTTTATGAGATGAAGCATATTGTTGGTGAACTAAGAGAAATAAAAATCCCCTTAAAACCTGATGCAAATTTAGTTAAGTAGCGACCGTACAGATTGAATCCCAAATATAAGGAAAAGGTGAGAGCGGAGCTTGATAGAATGATTGATGTAAGAATCATTGAACCTACCGAAGAGTTTGAATGGATTAGCTCGATGGTTGTGCAAGATAAGAAGACAGATGAAGTATGAATTTGTGTAGATTTAAGAAAGTTGAATGATGCTTGCTTGCATGATCCATTTCCAACAACTTTTATAGACAAAGTACTAGAGAGTGTGGGAGGGAAGGAAGATTATTCATTCACAGACAGATTTTTGAGGTATCATCAAATTAAGATTGCTAAGGAGGATCAACACAAGACCACATTTTCCACTGAATGGGGTTAGTATCAGTACATAGCGATGCCTTTTGGTCTTAATAATGCACCAACTATCTTTTCTATAGTTATGGTTGCAGCTTTCAAAGAATTCATCCATAAATTCCTATAGGTATATTTTGACAATTGGATAATTTACAGATTGCTGAAGAATTATTGAAAATTTGAGATTGATGCTGGAACGTTGTAGAGAATATTAGATATCTTTCAATTTGAAGAAATGCATTTTCTGTGCACCATTTGGCATATTTCTTGGTCATGTAGTCTGCAAACAGGGTCTGCTGGTAGATCCTGCAAAGATTGTCATTATTGTTGACTTACCACCACCAACATCAGTGCAACAATTAAGAACAACTTTGGGACATACGGGATACTACAAGAAGTTTATTAAAGGATAGGCATATATTATAGCGCCAATGGAGAAGTTATTAAAGAAGGATTTTAAATTTTAGTGGAATGAAGAATGCCAACAAAGCCTCGACACATTGAAAGAAAATATGGTGACTGCACCTATTGTGGTGTTCCTTGACTGGAAAAAAGAATTTTATGTTCATGTTGATGCATCATCCATTGCATTGGGTGTAGTTTTGGCTCAACCAGGAGAGGGGTCTATTGATCATCCCATCACATTTGCTAGTAGGAAGTTATCTACTGCAGAGAAAAATTACACTACGACAGAACGGGAAGGGTAAGCTATGGTCTATTCTCTGTAGAAGTTCATGCACTACTTATTAGGGGGTCACTTTAAGATGTTTACTGATCATTCTTCTTTAAAGTACTTAGTTAACAAGCCAGTGTTGGGGGGGGGATTTGCAGATGGCTCTTATTATTTCAGGAGTATGACTTTGAGATCATAGTCAAACCATGAATATTAAATGCAAGACCTGACCATTTTTCAAGGTTGGAAATAGGGGAAGAACCAGCTAATTTGGATGACAACCTCCCAGATGCTTAGTTGTTCTTGGTCAATATGGTAGATGAATATTTTGAAGAATATGTAACTTTTTTAGCCACAAGATTGACACATGTTGGTTTGTTTGTTAACCAAAAGAAACACTTGGTTGTAAAAGTAACAGATTACCAATTGATTGCAGGCCAGTTATATAAATTGGGACCAGATGAAGTATTGAGGCATGTTGGCACACCAGCAACTCCCTTTGATTTTGTGAAAAATCAAAGGGTCTCCATGTAAATTTTGTAAATATTTAGCTTTTGGTTTTCTTTTATTTTTATTATTTGTAAGTGATTTCATGGTTTTCATTCCTTGATCTTTCACTCTTCATGCTGCTTGTTCTTTGGGCTTGGTTTTCGTCTCATGATGTTTTGGTGATTTGATTCTCTTGGCTTTCTGATTTCTCAATCATGCTTGAATATCCTAATTTTATCCTATTTAAGTTGATCTCATGCTTTGGTTGACTTGATTGGATCAAATTCATATTTCGACAAATTGATTTTTGGTTCATAATGCATAATTGTTACATCTTTTAAAAACATGTCAATGAGTCTCATTTTGGAGGAAAACATTGTTTCTCACAAGACATAATTGACTTTGCTCTATAACAAACGAATCTATTCTTTATTAAGATGAAGTATTTATGACTTATTTCATGTGGAAAATACTAAATTTTATTGTTTTATTTTTCCCTTTTCAAAAGCCATATAAACTTTCTCTTAACATAATATTGTGTTTATTAAAATCTAATTTCATTTAAAAACACACTATTAATATTGAAAATTCTAATATACAACTTGGTTTATATATAGTCAAACCAATAATGATTTGAATACCATTATGCAAAAATTTATATAACGGGTTCTGTGACTAATGCATGAAGTGACTTCATTTAATTATTTTATATTTATTTTAAAGTCATTTAAATAATTAAATCAATTTTATAAATTCCACCCAAAGGTATGCTTCAACCCTAAAGTTAATTAAGTAACTTTTAAAGGATTATTTTTAATGGTTACTTTTAAACCTTTTATTTTACCCCTTTAAAAGCTTATCACCAAGTTTGAAGATTGTGCTTTATTAATGGTTAATCATATGGCTGCAAGTAAAGGATGGAACGTAACATATATATATATGGATTTTTATAACGATTTGAGGATGTGATTATACAACTTCTTATTATTTATGAATGGCATAACTTATGATGCATCATGTTATATTCGTGGTTATGAATATTATGGTAAACAATTCATTTTTCATTCTATTTCGTTTACATATATATTCTAATCACCATGTTTTGTTGTGCAGGAATAAAACAGAAAATCAAGAGTATTGTTACGTATAAAGCATATAAAGATTACAAATGAGGAGACATCAATTATCTCGTGGAGATAATGCGAGGTCAGATAGCCTATAAAAGACGGAGGAATTCCACTATCAATGGGGGGAGAACTCTCGGCAGTATGGAGGAATTTCTTCCTGCGAAACTTTGTATTTTCTATGTAAACGATTTCTTCTGAACATAGATTGAGATGCGGTCTTCCAGCAGTTTTTTCTATTGGCCAGTTATCTTTGTAATGATTTACAGAGTTATAGTTGAAAGCCATAGATTTTCCAGTGATAGTTTACATGAGCCAATTGTAATTAGCTGTGTTCTGTAAGATTTGTTGTAAGATTTGTTATACTCTGTGCACAATTAATTACAATTCAAATTTGATTATCTGAATTCATTTTTGCATATAGATTTTCATTTTTGGCTATTTGGAATTATTACATTTCTGATTACATAAACAATTTACTTAAAGATTAATGATAAATTATTTTTATTGTTTCTTTTTTGAGGAAATTGATGTGTTTATTGAACTACTATTTACTTCAATTTTGTTTAAGCAAATTAGTATACAACTATTAATAAATGCAATCAGAATTATTTCCAATTTGCTTACGGGATAGGATAGAAAATCATTTAGATAGAATTTTGATTAGATTTCTTTTCAATAACTGTAACTTCAGGTTCCTAGCAGCTTTTAAATCTCTTTGTAGTTTAGCAGTTGTTATATTGTTTGTTGTAGCTATTTAAAAATTGCATCTTAGATTAGTTTTGAATTTCATATTAGTTAGAATACATTTCAATTGTATTTTAATAATTCATATCATCAGTTCATGAGACTCTCCTTTCGAGAGAAAACCCAAAAGGCAGCGGGGCCTTTGTTCCCGCGAGAGTTAGCTATTTCAAACACACCGGAAGCTGCTGTAAGCGACTTGTGTGGGCTTTCTCTCTGTATTGGCCTCGGGACATAAAATCCAGCCAACAAGGCACTATGTTATGAAGCATGAGTGACCATGGTTTTGGCCAAAGCTCATGAAGGGGTCACAGGAGGCCACTACATAGGAAAAACCACCACTTAGAAAATATTGCGAGCATGACTTTGGTGGCCTACATTCCATAAACACGTTAAGGGATATTGTTGCACCTGTGATATTTGTCAAAGAACAGGGAAACCATCTAGAAGGGATGATATGTTGTTAGTACCATAGGTTACTTTACAGGATTTTGAGAAATGGGATATTGACTTTGTAGGACCAATTAACCCCCCTGCAAAGAGATTTGGAGCACGATATATTATTACTGCGACATACTAATTGACAAGGTGGGATGAAGCTGAACTAGCGAAGGACTATAGTGCTACAACTACTATGAAGTTATTGTTTCCAAATGTAGTCACCATATTCAACAGTACATGAGTTTTTCTATGTGATCAAGGATCTCTCTTTGTTAATAATATTATTGAGGCACTTACCCATGAGTTTCAAATTCATCACCTGAAAAGTACTGCATATCACCCTCAAGTGAATGGGACTATCGAAGCATTGAATAAGCTACTGGAACATGCTTTGACGAAGGTCTGCAACGTGAATCATGATGATTAAGATTTAAGGATCCATGTAGTTTTATGGGCGTATAGGACAATGTATAAGAAGTTAATGGGTGAGACACCATTCAAACTGGTGTATGGTAAGGAAGTTGTTATGTTAATGGAATACATTGTGCCAAGTTTAAGAGTTGTTGAATTCATGGGAATGTCAGACACCGGTGCTGTCGAAGAATGGTTGTCGCAGCTACTTCAGTTGGAGGAACATAGGTTCATAGTAGGTTTTAAACAACAAGTCCAAAAAGATCAGGAAAAGGCTTGTCACGATCTGAACATCACAAGGAAGTTGTTTCAAAGAGGGGATCCAATTTTCTTTTATGAAAGTAAGTTTCTCAAGCATCCAGGTAAGCTTAAAACACATTGGTTAGGTCCATATGTCATTAACTTTAGTATATAAGCATGTGTTGTACAATTGCATAATTTGCATGGAGAAATTATCAAGGGTTTGGTAAATGGAAGCCGGCTGAAACCTTATAAGGACATGTGTGCCTTCTTGCAGTAAAGAAATATGTACAAATGCTTATATATATGAAACAAAAAAAATTAGGAAACCCCAAGTTATTTTAGTTTCGAAGCCAAGTTTATGTTGAAGTCATAATTTTAAGAAACCCCAAGTTCTTTTAGTGTCGAAGTCATAGTTCAGAATTTTTTCGAAGTGTAGCTTGTCATAGTATCATTTGTTGAAGTGAGTTAAGTCGAAGTTTAACTTGTTGAAGTTTATGTAGTTGTAGTGGGCAATTGTACATAAGTCGTATCTCCGTCAAAGTCGGGTTTGTGTCGTAGTTTCCCACCGGCTCAATAAATGCTATATTAATTACGCAAAAAGTTGGCAGCTTTAGTGGAGCATCTTGCATTAAATGGTCAATCATTACCAGGATTTGGTCTGATCTACTCGATTTCTTGGGAAATAGCACTAACAGGACGGATTGAAGGACAAAGTTAAAATCCAGAAGGAATTGGAGGGACACTCTATTGTTTCATGAGCGATTGAGTGCATTGAAAGAAGTTGATAGCAGAGAGCCAAGAACCTTACATTGTTGCAGAAGTTTGAATCCCACTCTGAACCAATGGAGGCAGTTATGTTTGACGTAAGTGTTGAGCAAGTATTAGTTCCAAAAAAAATTTCCTGCGTGGTTGCTCCAATCGTTGAAGAGCAGCCATAAATTATATCAACTCGTGTTCCAACAGAACCGTCGAAGAAGAAGAGATCAGTTGCGAGGTAGGAAGCCCCTTAGACAAGTTCGAAGTGAAGAAATGATCAAGAGGCATCTAGGTCTGGATTTGTCTCAGGGTTTTTGATGTCGTCATATGTACCATCAAGAAATCCATCTGCAAGGCTAGTGAATATTGGAAGGCATGTGAAGTACTATGTTATGCTTCATTCCATTCGGAAGGGCATTATCATCAAAGGAGATATGATGGGAAAGATCGCCAAGCTATAATATGTAGACCCTGACTTGAATAAATTTCTAAAATTCATGCCAAGCAACTATATGGAACCAATGTCGAAACCTATAACAAAGAGAACTTTTCTAGAGATCATGCCATGGCCCCTTGGGTTGCGTCGGTCATGTATTTTGTTGCTGCTTGATATATCACACTTTGGGCGGAGATCGGAAGTTAATGTATGTGTAAAACAGTTAATTTTATGTGTGCACAAAGGGTTTTTGTGGCTTGACAAGAAGATCTCCCTAGACTCGAACCTGATAGCGTAGATCACTGGGCTACTGAAGGTTGGGATTGACCCTGCCAATTTTTTTGTTGGAAAAGAAAAGGATAGGGAATTGCTGAACCAAATGAAAACAAAGTACAACTTAATGAAGGATAAGAAGGGCTATGAAATAGCCTCAATCGATGACCAAGAAGTGTGTTTCATAGCAAAGGCATTGGCGAGTAAGTTTCTAAGGAAGTGTCAGTCGAATCAGGTCCCTACGATGGTAATTTTGGTTACGGAGCAGTGTGTCCAGGGGGTGAAGACGAATTGGGCCACCTTCCTACTCGATGAATTTATGAGTGATTACCAAGACGTGTTAGATGACTATAAGCAATTTCACTATTCCTGGTAACATGCAGCTGTTTAGAGGGGTAACATATCAGCTTGAAAGAATCCGACAAGCTATCGAGGGACTTAGTCTAGCTCTTCCTCAAACGGGAGCTTCACAGTGGGATGAACTAAGGATGAGGTGATTCCACAGGAATCCACTACGATGGGAAAGGCAGTCCAGTTGCTGCCAAAAGCATTAAGTTTGGGGATCTGGGTTTACAGGAACAAGCTCATGAGTTGAGCTATGTTGATTTGCAGTTATCAGTATTGCCTATGTTTATGTTGCAAAATCTTCATCAGCATGTGGTTTTGGAGATCAAGGTATGAGAGGAGAAGACATATGATGATATGATTAAGTATCGGATACAACATATTGCGCTACAAGAACACTATGAGAAGTTGTAGAAGGAACAGGGAAAAGTTGAACAAGATAAAGAGCAGCTGCAGAATGTTGTCACAGTAGCTTGCCGCATAGTACTGGAGGCTGAGATAGTTGATGATATGGCTCCCGAAGAGAAAATGCATAGGCTGGACGAAGTCCTTTCGAAGTTCCGTGATAGGATTGGAGAGTTAGAGGCAAAGCTGGTACCAAGTACTCTGTCAGAGGTAATAGTGCAGCGAACTGAGGAGGTGTTTGGCGTAGTCAGAACCATGAAGGACCGTGAAAGGGAATGTGGTGCATTATTCAAAGAGGCCACACAAGCTTGGGCCACATTATTATATGATGCGGAGTTACAGAGCATTATCACTAGGCTGGAGGAAACACAAATCAAGATGGAAGAATTGAAGAATCAGTTGAAGATTCTATCACCTGTTGAGAAAATTATCAATGTTTCTGAGAATAAGAAGCTCCAGCAGGAAATTAACCATATAAGATTCAAGTAGTAGAGAACGATATAACTGGTTGAAGATCTGCTGGGTGAAGCCAAGCAATTTTTGCAAGTTATCAGTGCTGCAAGCAGCAAAGTGCAAGAAGCAACTGAATGGGGTGAACATCAAACTAATGTTCACCTCATAGGGGAGATGGTACAAGAAGTATGCTAGCATTGGGATGAAGTCCCGCAAACTATCGAAGACTTGAAGAGGAAGTTTGCATAATTCTAGGTGAAGTCCAAGACCCCGATGGAACAATCTTGAAGTGGCTCGAGATGACCCACATGTGAGTGTTGGGGGCCTATTGGGCCATGTAAATTTTTAAGGTAAAGTTTTGCGAAGTCTTTATGTGAATCAGTCCAAGGAAAAGTGCTCCGACAGGGAGCAGTCAAATTCGACGAAGTGACTGAGAATCCAGGAAACTGGGTATTTTGACATTGTCAAGGGCAAAGTTAAGTAAGTTAGTTAGAAATTTTTGTCCACTTACATTAATGAGTAGAGAAGTTTGTTAGTGGAGTAGTGGGAGCGGGGAAAGTTGTGTGCACCCTATAGATATGTAAAGGGTTGGGAATTTTTTGTTTGTTAGTAAATTAGCGAGCTAGTTGATGTCATATTTTTGGAGAACTCTATTTTGATGTCACGAAGAGTCGCATGATCTGTAGGCTATGTGCACATTTCTATTGTAAGAGAAAGACAAATATACAATTCATTGCAAACATGAAGTGCTTATTTTTTATTGCGACTCATAAATAAAGAAAGTGCTTCCATGGTTTTCTCTTATTTGGGTTTCCACGTTACATTTGGTGTCTAATGTGTATGATATGTGATGATGTGTTGTGTTTACTGTTATATGTTGCATATTACTAAATGATCAATGAACTATGTGTATGAATGGTATATGAATGAATATCTGTCACAATTAACTAAATGTTAGATGTAAGTAACTCTACGAAGTGTTAAATGAAGCTATCCGTCGATGTTAAGAATGTTGGGTTTTTGTCACACCCCTTCGCTACTACATAAACTTGGTTCTTGTAGCTCCCATAGATACTTTGGGTGAAACCTCATCTGGTTCACTAGTGTTTCCAAAAGGGGTTAAACCCTTTCGGGCCAATATCGTGGGGTTTTTGTTGGTGTTTAATGGTGTGAACCTTGGTCAAAGTTGAAGTGCGCCAACAATGGCCATGCTCATTATATAAGAGTTGAGAATATCTGGCTATCACACATATATTTTATTTGAATATCAAAGAGACGCGATTGAATGCATGAGCAAGTACAAGTGCATAAATTGTTATATGGATGAATTGCAACCACAACTAATTATGATGGAATATGAAATATAATTAGAATATGGCTAATTTTCTTATGTAGATGAACTAAACCACACAAGTAGGAATGAGGGCCAAGCTTAAAATCGCTATCACTTCAACAATCATGAACTTGTATTGTAACAATGAATCACCCTAATATATATATATATATATATATGAAAAATTAGCTCACGGTTAATTATAATTTAACTCTT
This sequence comes from Larix kaempferi, assembly GCA_027924585.1. Taxonomy (NCBI): domain Eukaryota; kingdom Viridiplantae; phylum Streptophyta; class Pinopsida; order Pinales; family Pinaceae; genus Larix; species Larix kaempferi. The sequence goes on along the minus strand of BSBM01000632.1, from coordinate 23,576,822 downwards.
ATTAGGAAAATCTCCAAGAGGCATGTCTTCCTATGGATTATGATAATTCCAAGCAATAATTATAGTTGTTAATTCTCATCAACAAAACCTCCAAGTATGCATCTTGCTCTTACTTCTGTTATGTTTGGTCATTGGGATACCTATACACAGTTCAATTTTTTAGGTTTTATTTATTTATCCAATAGAGTAATTGTTTTTCTCTAAGCCCCTGTGTAGGCAAATATGACTCATGGTTCTCAATCCTTACAATGACCCACCATTTTTCTCGTGCAAATCAAGAGTATTCCTATGTTGCATCAGGGACAATGTGGAGTGTACCAAAAACCATTGCACAGTTATTTTTTGGCTTATTGGAGGGTTGAGCTTCGAATTGCTAGCACTTCGACGATCTTAATTGTCTAGTGTTGACACAAACCCAGTCGACATGGGTTCCTCACTCAGTCAACATCCAAACCACCGTAATCTCCCTGAGCACCGGCCCAGACAAGTTTTACCCTTTCCAGCAACACATGCAGAGCAGATGAAGTCTCACCCGAGATGTTCAAGGGAGAGATGACGGAACCATGTTTCCGTCGAATGAAGAAGGACTTTTGTGCATCCGCTTAATCAACTTATCGCAGAATTCACAAATAGATCTAACATTCAACTTATTCATTTAGGCAGAAGCGCATCATAATTCAACAAATCTCATTGTCAACTAAAAACCCATTAATATGCAACAGATCTAGCAGTTAAAGCATTATTTGAAATATGGAAACATTGCATCATTCACGTATTCATATCACACATCACATTCATAACAGGAAAACAGAAAAGAACACAAAGATTTTGCTCAAAACCCCATCATACCATATTAATCTTTGCAACATACTCAAATACAACAATATAGTTCTTCCGTCGCATACCCAGATCAACAGACAAAAACAGGCAAAACTCTCTCTTATCATCCGTGCTCAACTATCTCTTCAATTCATCGATATCTAACACTTACAATGCTATGTCTATTTATAGGCTTCCGCCTTTACATTCATTGTCCACTTAGTCGACCGCTTAACTACTTTCTAACAAACTTTACAAAAAGGATGACCCAAAACCCACATAATGCAGTCCAAATGACCCAAAACCCACATAATGCGGTCCAAATGACCCAAAACTACATAAGCTATTATCGACTTGCGCATTATTTTCCTTCTTGTGTGGCATTGCAGTGTCCGTGATGCCGCGCAATAGACTCATCAACCCACATGCCAACAAGACCCCAACACAATCTTGTGGCTCACCCTCGAGCCACGTCAGCTGGACATGGTGTACTCATTAATCTTCATCCTGAAGTCCTCGTACTGTTGATCGATCTCTCTGACTTGCTCTTTAGCAACTGTAGCTATCTCCTGACTCTCTGTGAAGTCCTACACTGAAGGGTGCTCAACCAGCTTCTCAACAACTTTCCACTAACCTTCATGTACTGCCTGCAACGCAGAAACTGCCTTGAGGGAAAACTGTGCGCCAATCTCTTGGAATTCTTCAAACTACGCACTGCACTTTTGCTAATGCTCCTGGGCCTTTGAGACCTGCCACTGTAACTCCTTCAGCTCCATCGATTTGGTGACCTGAAAAACTGGGGCCAGCGTTCTCATGGACATCTTCAGTGTGGCCAGCTGCCCTTCTGCCTCCTGTCGTAGCTTGGTCAGCTATTCTAATTACTCGTCCTGGACAATGCTGCCCCAAAACTATGTAGTCTCTGTAGTGATTTTTGTCGCTGCTTGCTCCAGCTCTCCCAACTGGGTTTCCAACTCCTCCATGGCATGTTTCATGTCAGCTACTTGCTCCTGCGGTGTGCCTGGTTGTAGTAAAGTTGTTAAGTCCACATTGTCGCACTGCCACTAGGCGATGACAGCCCCCAGTCACTGCGCTTGCTAGACCAGATCCAACTGCGCTGTGGGCTCCGGTACATACTGACATGCTTCAGAAACTGCCTCCTCCAACCGCACAATGCTATCCCAAATGTTGGATTTCTCCACCGTCAAGTGACCCTACTCCTTCTTCAACTCCTCAATTGCTCGAGCCTTCTCAGCAATCAGTTGCTCTAGCTTGTCCTCCAATTCGTCTACCACCTCCCTTGCTACTACTTTCTTCATCGTTAACTCATCTACTTCTTTGTGAGTCGATGCCTCGTTCTCCTACGATTGCAAGAGTTGACCGTTGACATCGTGTCCCCTTTCGGCCAGCTCCTGAATGGAAACCCCTACATTTGTACCAACGTCTGCGAGGGAAGCACGTTGATGTCGATCGACAAACCTTGTAACTGTTGCAATGAGGCTTGGAGCACCTCATTATCGGTCGCAATCACAGTCAGGGGAATTTGCACATTCCGAACCCACGGCTTAGTGTCGATTGCACCAACTGCCTGCACGGTTGCTACCTCTGGTGCCTTCTTCAACACAATATTAAATAAGGAATCAAGGTGAGATTTTACCTCATTGAAACCTGTCGTCATTGCATTATTTGACGTATTCGTTGCATTTGTTAAGGCCACAACAAGTCCTCCCAACTATGCTTCCATCGCTAGGGTTGCACCACTAATCATGCCTTACTCATAGCGTGCCTTCGTTCTTCCCTCCTCAAGCTTGCGCTCTTTGTCAGTAGGTTTCTGCAACGACTCTTGATTTGAATCCTGGTTATGCTGCCGGTCCATCTCTGGTGCATCCAGCGATAGCCCTGTCGATTCTTCTTTCAGACTAACTGGTTCTCGCCATTCTACAGGCCAGTCGTCAATGATCGCATCCAGCTCTTCATTGGACAATTTGTATGGGTTCTACAACCACTTCTTCCTCATATCACACTGCGCTTACACATGAATTCTATGTGGGCCAATCGCAAATCGGGCAATCCCTTTATATTTCACGAGGGCGGCCTGAGACAACCGTGGAACATGCTCAACTACTGCCTGCAGTGCTTCCCCATAGAGATAGAATTGGGTTGTGCAATCCTTAATTCGCTCAAGTTCCTGCACCCACCAAAGGTTCTAGTAGCGTGCTCCTTTGCAAACTTGTACCGCATCTACGTCCATCCCTTGATAGTCGTCGGGATCCATCCAAGTGACAAGCACGACTAAAATCAACAACCAACTATATGCAAAGGCCCTCTTACCCACCTAGACCACCACCGCATCCTCCGTCAACTGGTTCAGCAAGAAGAGTGACCAGTTCATCTGCACCCCTTCTGCACACAGCTCTGCGCATGCAATGACCCCTGAATTGCCTTGGTTGGGTCAATTGTTCCTGACTATTTTAGTAGCCAGGATCTATGCCTCGATGCGAACCGTTGGATCATTGATGCTGGTAATGTTGATGTATTTGTAACTTCGGAATGTATTTCATATATGTATATTGTATTCCTATAGAGATGTTATTATTCCTCTATATGGAAGTGTTTGTATTCCTATAGAGATGTTATTATTCCTCTATACGAAAGTGTCGTCATTTATATTGTAAATGTCGTAACTTATACTTGATGGGTTATTAGACCACCTTGTTGGGGTCGGCCTTGTATCATGTGGGTTAAAGGGTTATTAGACCACCCTATTGGGGGTCGGCCCTATCAGCATTATGTTATGTAGTTAAGTTAAGGCCGACCTAGTAAAGGTTATTAGGCAAGTCAAGTCAAGTATAAATAGAGTGTGGGAGGCATCTATTTGATAATTCACTTTCTCACTCATAATCTCATTGGAGGGTGGCGCACTTGTGGAGGAGGAGAAGATGCTGCTAGGAGAAGACTATCTCTTATGCTTGGGTTGTATCATTTCTCTATCTATGGTTTTCCCCAGTGAAACTCTGTGTGTCTATTGTCTCTTGTGTGCTTGCATTATTATGTCCATGATCGATATGATGTAGATATGTTGTACATGTTGTTCTCTTAGTTAAGATCCTAGATCAGATTGAAGTAAATTCTAAAAAACTAACATGGTATCAGAGTTAGCCTGAAAGAAGGCATGGTATGGCATTTATGACACTTGTTGCACTTGCGAAGCTAGGGCTTGATATAGCAAAAACTAATCATCGTAGCACTTTCTCTATAAATCCATTTTGGAGAAGTTTCAGGATCTGAAACTTTTACAGGTTGAAGATAAGATCCCAATGTACCTTTTATCTGAAGCACAACTTCTAATTCGTTGTACTTTGTGTTTTATGATCTGTACAATCTAGGGTTTTTGCCTCTTCCATATCTCAGTCATAAACAGGTGACCTAGGATAAAAGGTCACAACTTGGGCTAGGAAGATCCAAATGAAATTTCGTCAAAATTTACAGGTAGGGCACGGACTGTAGTTTCTCAGGTGAGGTTTTCATAGGCCGAAATGGAACCAGTGACACGTGGCACTCCGTACAAGTTTGCTCTCTTGTTTTATCCCATAAACAGGTCACATTGCGACACTTGGCATAACGCTCTCTTAGAGAATCCAATTGAGGTCAAACCTGTGGGGTTGGAAATACAATAGGTTAGGAAACCACAGGAATAATTTTCAGGCCCTGTGGATCTGAAATTTCGGAGTTACACTAGAAAAAATCAGGTGCATATTTCTGTCAAAACAGAATTGGATTTTGAGCACCTTCATTCATGGCTCCGGGAATTTAGGGTTTCGGAGAATGTTGGAATTTTTTGTATTGGAGACCACAGCTAGATGATCCTCATCAAAATCGAAATTTAGAGACCAAGATTGAATTTTTTGGTTGGGCAGAAGGTCGGGCTTGATCAAACCCTAGTTCGGGATTTTGATCGGAAAGGTGGAAAATTAAGGCTTCTGCAAAAGTTGGAATTTCTTAAGTCTATGACCACGACTGGAAGCTCCTCAGAAAAATCAAAGTTTAGAGCTTTGGATCGAACCTTTTGGTTGGGAAGAAGGGTGGGCTTTATCAAACCCTAGTTCAGGATCCTGTCTAGAAGATCTAGAAGTTTCAAAGACAATTTTGAGGGGTGAAACTTTGCAGTTTTCAAATTCTGAGTATACCAGCTTGATCAGCTCATCAAGGCGCATCTTTCTATCCTTTCAGAAGTTTGAATTTTTAGGGTTTCTCTGACAAACCCTAATCCAGCTCCAGATCCAGTTTCTGCAAATCAAGTGGACTAGGTTAATCCTAGAAGAGAATGGCTTGGTCACCTGCATAAGTGAAGAAGTTCCTGTTTCAGAGGGAGATGAGGCTAAGGCCTTACATAAGAAGATTACAAGCAATCTCGACATGTATGACTTATCCAGGTACGTTTCGAGATCTGTTCATGATTAATTTTATGGTATGTTTGTCTTCATTAAGGTTAGTACAATCTTGATTAACTTTAGACTTGTCGTATCACCTTAATAAAAATTATGAATGCAGATATTCATTGATTAGGGTTTTGACACTTATGATTGTACTAATGCTTTGTGTTGTTGTATGAGGTTGATGTTGTCCACTAACATGAAAGGTACATCAAGAAAGGAAAATCATGTTCTAATTCAAGAACATATGACCATGGTGACATGAAGACAAAGATTCATCCATTGTCATGGATCACATAGAATCTCTACTTACAAGGTATGTATACTTTGATTCTACAATGCTTAACCTATGAGATATGTAGGTTACTAGCACAAGGAATTGAAGAGAACAAGAAGACATTGCTAGACATAACTGCAAATATGATAACCAGGTATGTTTTTCCTATATCAAGTTAGAATCCTACCTTGTGTTAGGATCTTATACTGTTGTATGGTTGATAATGATTGTTCATGAAGTTAGAAATATAAGTAATCAAGGGTTTATGCATATTATGTCTCTTACATTGATTGATGATATGACTAACCAGAAAATTCTTTTGGTCAAATAAAGAATATGCATGAGTAAAAGAAGTATTCCCTAAAACCTTGGATACTAATGTTTATTATCTGTGTTTGAAATGATCATGACTATACATGTTTAAGATTATTGTGTCTTGATAGTATTGACATTATACTAATGAATGTATGTATGAGATATCGAGGATAACACAATGATGATACTAGTAAGTATGCATAAGTGATCGAGGATGGATATAAGTTCAAGCACAGGTAATCCAAGAAGCAAAGATCAAGAGGGAGCACACTCTAGTAGTTCCTGCAAGGAATCAAATATTGAAAGGAAGTCCACCCTACAAACCAAACAAAGATAAGTATTTGAATTGTCATTTCTTGCATATTTGTTTGTTTAAATAATATTGTTCAATGATGTATATGCTTATGTTCCTAGACTCAGGGTGTGTATTATGCATATTAGAATAATTTCATTAATGAACAGTATACTACTAATATGCATGTGATGGGTAAGTGGCCTATGGCACTGTACAACATTCCATTGCTACTTATCTAGAATGAAACCTCTTTCCTGACATGTTGGGAGTAGTGCAAACTCTTAACAATGTTCTGGTAGAGATTGGAAGGCATCTAGAAAGTTACGAGATATGCATAAATGTTGTATTGAAGTATTGGCTAAAATAATTGCATGACTGTATGACATATTTCTTTATGTGTAAGAATTTGTTCTAAAAAGTATGAGAAGTTTCTAATCATGCAATTTAACTTGTCTTGTAGGAAAGATCGTATACCATCACCTACAAAAGAAGGACTACAAAATTTGTTCCAGCAACAAAGTTATCTATTAAAGATATTGAATATATTGAAGTTCCCAAGATCTGGGAAGAATGCCATGATCCGTCGATCATGAAGAATGATGTTTGGGATGTGGTCCCAGGACCTGAAGGGAAGTCTGTTGTGACTTCCAAGTGGATCTATAAGATCAAGCATGCTGCAGAAGGAAGCATGGAGAAATACAAAGCAAGTGATGAAATGGAAGATACACCAGATGGATGTCAAGACAGCTTTCTTGCTTGGTGTTCTTCAGATTGATGACACTTCGACGAAGAAGTGATGGACACATTTGTAGGAGCCATTCCAAGCATGGCGAGAGGAGGATACTTCCCATGGCTGTGGATGTAAGCGTTGTGTGATGAGCATCAAGACGATGCTCCAGTTACTGCTTTGTATATGCATCAGTTGGATGCTTGGTATGACCAGTTGGATCATGTATATGTATATGCATCATGTTGGATGTTGGATATGATCGGTTGGATCATGTATTTGTATATGCATCATGTTGGATGCTTGATATGATCAGTTGGATCATGTATTTGTATATGTATCAGGTGGATACATTGTATGATCAGGTGGATCATGTACTTGTATATGTATCAGGTGGATACATTGTATGATTAGGTAGATCATGTATGATGATATGTATCAGGTGGATACATTGTATGATTAGGTAGATCATGTATGATGATATGTATCAGGTGGATACATTGTATGATCAAGTAGATCATGTATGATGATATGTATCAGGTGGATACATTGTATGATCAGGTAGATCATGTATGATGATATGTATCAGGTGGATACATTGTATGATCAGGTAGATCATGTATGATGATATGTATCAGGTAGATACTGTGTATGCATCAGGTGGATGCATTGTATGATCAGGATGATCATGGATAATGAGCTTCAGGATGTTGCTCCAGATGATATGCATCAGGATGATGTTGTGATGATGATCAGGATGATCCTGTGATGATGTATCATCAGATGATTGGATCCCTGATGTACCTGACGAATACGAGACCAGTTATTTGCTTTGCGGTGAACACCTTGAGCAAGTATTGGACAGATCCGAGACATGTTCACCTGATAGCTGCAAAGCATATTCTAAGGTACCTGAAGGTTACAGTTGACTATGGGATCAAGTATGAGGTGAATCAAAAGTTTAACTTGGAGGGTTATGTTGATTGGGATTGGGCAGGCAGTGCCATTGATCAGAAGAGCACTTCGGGGTGCTGCTTCAGTATGGGATCCGGTATGATCTCTTGGTTTAGCAAGAAGTAGTCCTGTGTGGCACTGAGTACAGCCAAAGCAGAGTATGTTGCATCTTGTTCGGCTAGTTGTGAGACAGTATGGCTTAAGAAGCTACTGTATGATTTGTTTTGATCTCCAATTGAGTGCTACTTGTATATATTGCGACAACCAGAGTTGTGTGAGAACCCGGTGTTCCATGACAAGTCGAAGCAAATTGAGATCAAGTTCCACTATATCAGGGATATGGTGCAGAGAGGAGCAGGAAGCTCCTGTATGTTACGATGGACGAGCAGATAGCTGATGTGTTGACCAAGCCACTAGCCACAGTATGGCCAATGAGGATGAAGAACTACAGGTGGTGGGCCTACATCCAGTATGAAAAAGGACTGGCTCTGTAGAACTTCCTATGACGAGTAGATCAGATAGTGATTGAGATAGTAGCAGCATTGATGATGTCGATGATCCAGTGACGATGATCCAGAGAAGAAGACTTGTGCTAGAAGACCTGTGTCGAGAAATACCTTCCTAGTTAAGAGGGAGTGTTGATGTATTTGTAACTTCGGAATGTATTTCATATATGTATATTGTATTCCTATAGAGATGTTATTATTCCTCTATACGGAAGTGTTTGTATTCCTATAGAGATGTTATTATTCCTCTATACGGAAGTGTCGTCATTTATATTGTAAGTGTCGTAACTTATACTTGATGGGTTATTAGATCACCTTGATGGGGTCGGCCCTGTATAAGTCATGTGGGTTAAAGGGTTATTAGACCACCCTATTGGGGGTTGGCCCTGTCAGCATTATGTTATGTGGTTAAGTTAAGGCCGACCTAGTAAAGGTTATTAGGCAAGTCAAGTCAAGTATAAATAGAGTGCGGGAGGCACTCTATTTGATCATTCACTTTCTCACTCATACTCTCATTAGAGAGTGGCACACTTGTGGAGGAGGAGAAGCTGCTGCTAGGAGAAGACTATCAGGTCGACCGTGATGTCGAAAATCAGGTCGACCATGATAGTGACTGGTCTATCCAACCACAAAATTCCGCCATGAAAGCAGGCCAAAAGCTTCTTAAAGCAGGCATTTGCCTCTGTCAACCGCTAGCAGTGCGGCATGTTAATCAAGCCCAACAATCTGGCTTTTTCCAATCCCCTCGCCCAATCATGTGGAATCGGTGGTGTCGGGCCGACTTCTCCGGCTGCTCTCGACAGAAAAGGTTCTATCATAACATCTGGTAGTGCCAACAAATCGTGGTCATCGTATTTCATGTGCATCAAAGCAGGCACAATATCCGCTCTACATACCATTCATAGCGGGAGCACCGGCATCCTGACGTGGTATCTCTGGTTCTTGGTCAACTTTCAGAGTGGCACACCAGGTCGACATGGAGGTATATACCCAAGGCTATCCACAGTGGACACCCCTTCTCAAGCTGTGAATTTCATGACGCCCAAGCTCGACGAACTCGCGTCAGGGACCTCTTCCACCACTTGTGCAGATGAGTGGGTCTTCCTCTTCTCCGGTGGAGGGGAGCTCTGCTGCCCCCCCCTTCGCTTCTTTGGGATCACCGATGACCCGACCAGCATACTGGCGACTTTCTCCTCAATAGTGAAAGGGATGAAAGGTGACTCTACTTCCCTCGAAATCTCAACTGTATTCGGTTCACCCGGCATTCCGCACTCAACCCCTACACAGCTGAATTATTGCTCACCCACGCGCTCAACACAGTGCAACTCGGCTCTACAACTCTACTCATTCCTACACAATTCAACTCAACACTGTGTGGCTCTACTCACTCTTTGCAAAATAATGGCTTCCGACCATCCGCGACCCATTCTTATAGCGCCAAATCGATCCCTTTGTCATTATGACCAAATCACTCCGATGATCATGACCAAATCATGCACTAATTAGCCAAATCCACCGCCAATCGAATGGTCGGATCTGTAATAATATGCGTCCCTTCACCGAGCGTCGGTAATTAACTGCATTTAACTGTCTGCATTTATTGCTGATTTGACTACATCGCGACCCTGCAATTGTCACGGCATGGCTCCCTAACCGCGTTATCATCGTTCCAACTTGCACATTCTTTTCCTGCTAGTGTGCCATCCTACCACCTAGCATCCTACATCTTTTTTTTCCTCGCAATGCGGTTAAGCATTGTGTGACTCTGAGCCCGTCCTGTAGGGCTTCAACCTGCTACCATTCACCAACTTTGGCAGCATTGCTCCATCTAACTGCTTCACTTGTACTGCGCCTCCAGAAGTAATGCAACTGATGCGATATGGACCAAGCCAATGCATCTGTAATTTACCTTGATGCTTCATAAACTTAATGTCATATAACAACACCAAGTCACCGTGCTGAAATTGTTTGTTCTTAATATGTCGATCGTGCCAAGCTTTTTGTCGAACCTTCTCCACACGCTGGTGAAAACCTGTGATAAAGCGGTCTTCCTCAAGCTGTACCAGCTGCACCAATCATTCGTCTAACACTGCTACATCATGCATGCCTATCGTTGCCACTATGCACAGACTCGGAACAATGTACTCCATAAGCATAACCGCCTCTTTCCCATACACCAATTTGAACGGTGTCTGCCCCATCAATCTTTAACAAGTGGTGCGATATGCCCACAAGACTGCTAGAATATTCAAATCCCAGTCATCACCGGTCACATTGCAAACCTTTGTAAGCACATGCTCCAACACTTTGTTGAATGCCTCCACTGTGCCATTTTCCTGCGGATGGTACGGGGTACTCTTCTTATGTTGTATCTGAATCTTTGTTGTCAATGCGCTGACTGTGCGATTAATGAAGTGACTCCCCTTATCACTCATCAATACCTTCGGGCATCCAAACCGAGTAACAATGTTGTCAAACCAAAAGCGCGTTGTTGTCGCAGTGGTGTAGTCTACAACTGGTGCGGTCTCCGCCCACCTTGTCAAATAATTTGTCGCTGTGATAATGTACCATGCACCAGTGTGCTTCCCAGGTGGGTTGATAGGTCCCACAAAATCCACATCCCATTTATCAAATGGTTGTAATGTCACTTGAGGTATTAGCGGCATCTCGTCCCTCCTTGAGGGTTTTCCAGTCCATTGACAAATGTCGCAGGTGCGCGCATAATCCGTCGCATCATTATGTAGAGTGGGCTACCAAAGCACTGTGCGAAGCACCTTCCTAGCAGTAGCTTAACCTCCATAGTGTCCACTCGCCACTCCTGCATGTGCCTCGGACAATATCTTCCCTTTCTCATGAGGCAGGACACGGCGCCTCAAGATCTCATTCGGTCCCAGTTTATAGAGTTGTCCGATGATCAACTAAAAAATATACGGCCTTCACCACCAACTGCTTCTTCTGACCTATGTTGAATTCCTCTGGTGTGGTTCTTGTCTCCAAGAACTGAATTATTTCTTCATAGTAGTCATCATTCACCTCGACTTTGAATAGTTGCGCTCTAGAAACCCATCCTCAATGTTTGTGGGATCCTCACCTGTCTCGATTCGTGATAAATGATCTGGCCCCGCATTCAAGTGACCTAGCTTCACAATCACCTCAAAATCAAACTCCTGAAAGAGAAGTAGCCAGCAGCATATCTTCCCCCCCAACACAAGTTTATTGACCAAGTATTTCAAAGCAGAATGGTATATTAACATTTCTAAATGCCCCCCCAACAGGTAATGCCTAAACTTCTGTAGCGCATACACCATTGCCATACCTTCCCTCTTTGTAGTCGTATAATTTCTTTCCGCAGATCACAGCTTCCAACTCGCAAAAGAAATTGGGTGATCAAGATCGCCTTCCCCTGGTTGTGCAAGCACTACTCCCAGCGCAATTGAGGATGCATCCACATGGACATGGAATTCCTTGCTCCAGTCCAGGAAGACCAGTATCGGTGCTGAAGCCATATTAGCCTTCAATGTCTCAAAACTGACTTGAGATTTTGTACTCCATAGAAATACCGCATCCTTCTTCAACAACTTTTCCATAGGAGCTGTAATTGCGGCGTACCCACGGATAAACTTGCGATAGTACCCTGTGTGCCCCAACATCGCTCTCAGCTGCTTTACATTTGTAGGCGGTGTCAAGCTCAAAATCAGCGCAATCTTCATTGGGTCAACCAACAATCCTTGCTTGCAGACAATGTGACCCAACAACATCCCAAAAGGTGGGCAGAAAATACATTTTTTCAAGTTAACCGATTTTTTACGCTTCCTACAGCACTCCAACATCAGTCATAGGTTTTCCAGATGGTCACTGATCAATCCATAAACTGTCCAGTCATCCATATAGACTTGCAAAAAATTATGAATAAAATCTTTGAATGCAGCGACAACAACATGGGAGAATATTGCAGGTGCATTCTTTAGGACAAAGGGCATCACGGTGTACTGGAAACAGCCCCATTCAATCACAAATGTTGTCTTGTGGTGATCCTCTTTGGCGATTCTGATCTGGTGATAGCCATAGAAACCATCCGTGAAAGAATACATTTCTTTACCGCCCACCCCTTCCAGTACCTCATCAGTGAATGGCATCATAAATGGATCATGCATACATGCGTCATTCAAATTTATCAAGTCGACACAAATCTGAGGCTCACCTGTCATATTGTCTTGCACCACCATAGGACTAATCCATTCTGATTCTTTGACTGGGTCAATGATGCCAGCATCCAGCATTCTGTCAAGTTCAATTTTGACCTGTTCCTTATGTCGCAGATTCAGTCGATATGGTTGATGCCTGATTGGTTTCACATCTGGCTTCAGTGGAATCTTCATCTCCCCTAGATCCCCCAGTATTCCCTTCATTTCAGAAAACTTTGTGGGGAACAAATCTTAGAACTCATGCAACAGGTCTGTGACCTTTGCCATCATTTCGTCGTCCCAATAGTCCCCAACATTCACAAACTTTGGGTTCTCATCCGTCCCAATGTTGATCTTCCTAATATTCAATGGTTGAGTTACCGGATCGATCGGTGCATCAGGTGCTACGACATCTCGACTCCCTTCTATTTCCAGAATATTGATATTCCATGGATCATACCCATCCTCTGGTCCTCCAGTAATGTTATAACATTCCATCATCGACTGCATCTGATATTGCGTATGCGGATCCACCGATTTCCTGGAACCACCTTCAGAATAACATCGCGGATTAGTTGCAGGGCATTATGAACATCTGGATTGGCATCCGCGAAACTGAAGGTATGAGTAAAGCAAACCGTCAACTCTAACCAAGTGGTAATTTCCCCTCGCAAATCAGCTGAGGCATACCAAGATCGCAGCATTTCATCCAAGGTATGAATAAAGGCATGGACCCATTCGTCCTTTGGTCGCGAGACCCACAAAGTCTGACATTCAATCATATGACTGCCAGGGTCATTCCGCCCACCATACTTGCCAGTGTGGTAAAATTTTATGTCGCCAAAGTGAACTGCCATCAGTCTTCGACACTGCGGCCACCCAGTAATCAACTTTTTATGGGCCTCCCATGCACGTGCTGGAGCAGCCTTTAGCGCTTCATCTAATGCCATCAATCATTGTGGTATGAATAAAGGCATGGACCCATTCATCCTTTGGTCGCGAGACCCACAAAGTCTGACATTCAATCATATGACTGCCAGGGTCATTCCGCCCATCATACTTGCCAGTGTGGTAAAATTTTATGTCGCCGAAGTGAACTGCCATCAGTCTTCGACACTGCGGCCACCCAGTAATCAAGTTTTTATGGGCCTCCCACGCACGTGCTAGAGCAGCCTTTAGCACTTCATCTAATGCCATCAATCATTGTGGTTCTGACACATTGTCTTCAAAGGCTACTAGAAATTCAGACAACCTGGGCAGTCCTTCGTATGCTGGCAATGCAACAGTCTTAGTCGCGACACGACACAAGGACTACGTGATCAACCCACACTTGTGAAATGACACCTCATGCAAGCGATTATGCCAGTTCTCCAAGGCATCATCAGAGTCAAAAGACATAAAACTAGAGCTGCGCCAACCAAGTTCACCGTCGGCAGTCGGATGGATATAGTCTTCTGAAATATTATACGCATGATCCCATCCTCTTACAAATTCATCCTTCACCGGTTCAACATACCTGCGCCCTTCAGTCGGATCCAATGGAGCTATAAATCTAAGGTCTTAATTTTCAAAATTCATCACCCTTTTCTTGAAATTAATGACTGCCATACTGTCATTGGCCCATCCAATCCCCAACAACACGGGATAGGAACTTCCCCCATAGACAATTTCGATAACATCAAAATCAGCATAGGTTTTCATTCCCTCAATATCCACAACAAGGCGTGGAACTCTCCCAATTGGCGTAACCTTGGCCTGATTAGTCAGTCGCAGCTGCACAAGAGACCAGCTCAGCGTTGGGATCCCCATTTTCTGCCGTGCCTGCTTCGTTAGAATATTGACATCTGAGCCTAGATCCAAAATGACTGAATCAACATCATAGTCCCTAATATGGATGTTCATAGCGCATCTCTTTTCATGTCTTCTTCCCTGCAGAGAGTTCACAGCGGACTATTTCCGTCCCTTCGTCAGTCGATGTAACAGACTCTCGATCTCGGCAAGAGCATCAAGATTGCGTGCCAACGATTAACAACTTTCAAAGAAGTTCTATAAAGTACCATACTGTAGCAATGGTCCTGCTTCCAAAGTTGAGTCAAAAGTAGGAGACATGTCATAAATAATTGTCTTACCAAGATTTCGTCCCATCGCATTACATGCTTCAAAGAATGTATCTTACTCGGCATTAATATCAAACTGCACCTTCTTCGTTCCAGCCAATCGGATGAGGGGATGTGCACCATCTTCTCCTGTCGTCGCACCTCCACGAGTGATAACAGCAATAGAAGCATCTTGCATCCTCGGTTCTGTTGAACTTGTCACGATAGTTGATCCCTGATTCTAGTTCAGCGGTGGGTTCGCAGGTTGATTCACGTTCTAATTTGTATTCTGATTAGGTCGTTGATTTTGGTTCTGCGGCTGATTCTAATTCGACACCTGATTCTACAACTGATTATGATTCTGCAACTGCTGAACATTTCCTTCCTGCCATCTCGCGATCAACTATGGACAGTTCTCAACAGTGTGATCGCCACCAAACCAATATGTACACTATGTTTGCAACTACGGGCAATCTCTCTGGTAGTGTCCTAATACTCCACAATTATAACACTGTACGGGTCCTCGACCTCATCCGCCTCCTCAACCAAAGCCTCCACCTCATCCTCCGTGGAATCCTCCCTGTTGCTGATATTGCGGTTGATTAAATTGTTGTTGCATAGGGTTCGGTTGTAGCTGAACACACTGCCCTGGCTGAACATATAGCGTTGTTTGAATGTACCATGGCTGCTGTGGAGCCATCTGCATTGGATTATATTATGGTTGTGGCACAAACTATTGTTGGGGTTGCGGCTGTGGTACAAATTCCATCTGCAGCTGAGGTGGCGGCTGGCCCACCTGTGGCTGCAGCTGCGGTTGTTGTACTACACGTTAGTCATCTTCCTTTACGGAGTATGAGTCGTACGTTCTTTCCTAAAATAGGCCATAGGTGCAACAGTACAAATTCATCAGCTTCATGACCATCTTCTGCATGTATTGACACTCCTCATGTCGATGTCCGTAGACTTGAAAAATGTGGCACCATGGCATTCCTCCGCTACTCAATGGGTTTGGCGCCCTAATACTAGATAATTGTAGAAATCTGGGCAGTTATCCCTGGTGTGTCCTTCTACACGACATCGAGTACACCAAAACTCCTCGCAGGGCTCTTTACCCTTCTTGAGGTCTTGCAACTGAATTGTCAGGTTGTCCAATTGTGTTTGAATCTGAGACATGTTGGTTGCATTCTCACCAACCGGTGAAGCTTCTAACCGCATCGCAATCTCCAGAGCCTCGCTCAGTGTCGCAATGTTTTGCTGCATCAACGAGAGTCGAATATGAGGTAGAAACGCCACAATGGACCATTCCTTATGTTAAACGTTGCTCATCTCAAAGATGACTCTTGCCATTAGCATTTTAAATCTTTGGTCAAAATCCCAGACAGTTTCATTCGGATACTACTTGATCTCCTTTAGTTTTGTGATGTATTGCGCTTCGGACTTGGGTTTTCGGAACTCTGCAATTAATCCTTTTCTAACTTCATCTAATGTCTTTTCTAGAATTCCTGCAGGAACTTGTACAAATTTCATAAACTAGTTCAGTGCACGACCCCGAAGAGTCATCGCCAATTGACCTTTCTTGACATCATCATCCGTGATCTGTTTAATAGTCCACACAGCTTCGCATAAAAACCAGTATTGCTCTGGGTTGTCAGTTCCATTTCCATGGAACAGGGGTAACTTCGCATCTTCGCTCGCCATCGTGGGTTTACTTCCTACAATAGTTGATCCACTAGTAATCAAATGTTGTTGACACGATGAAAACTGCGGTGTCAAAATCGTATTACTTCCTGGTTGTGGAGTAGTGAGCGGAGGTGTGGGTACGCTACTGTTGGGGGTTGGTCCTGCCTCTATCATGGGCATAGACTGGTCGTCCTTGTTGGCATTGTGAGGTCGCTTAGTCCCGTGTGTTCTTCCTTCGCGGTTTTGCATTTCGATCGTAGCAGGACCTTCTCCTGTCCTCTGCCTCTTTTCTTGTCGAAACCTTGCTCCTCCCCTCGTAAGACCACTCTCTTCCTCAGCTTCCTTCACAATATCGTCACAACTTGCACCCATCTACCCCATATCATTCCCTTCGCCTCCCCCCCTGTCGTCGTGGTATCCACAGCCTCCGCCCACCAAGGTTCTTTTACTCTAGGTTCATCTTCAGTATGCCCTTTTCACAGATGAGCATCTTAATGGACAACTGCAGCGACAATAGGAACCTACCTCTTGGTCCGTTGAAAAATTCCCTTTCAGCTTTGCTATAGGATTTCGTTGTGTCGACTGCAAAATTGGTGATATAACCCTCCAATATGCTGTCGAGCCAGACTTCAACAGCCCACGATGCTCTATTGTCTACCTCCTACAACTCCTGGATCAATTCTGGGGTCCAAGATGTTGGCTCACCGCCTTGAAAATTTACCTTGCGGAAGGTCAATTGCGCCAACCATTCATACAAGATGATCGAGATGTCACAAAAAAAATATTCGTGCAGACCGTCGTGTATGTAATTTTCCAACCACCAATCTGTCATCAATCCAGGGTTCTGATTTTCTTTCTCAGCGAATTCTCGCAACTTTTGATCGAACCAATCTTGAATCTCCAGTCTTGTCGGATGCCACAACATGTCCTTTCTTCAATTCGCGCTATGGTCCCAACAACGGAACCAT
Source organism: Larix kaempferi (assembly GCA_027924585.1). Taxonomy (NCBI): domain Eukaryota; kingdom Viridiplantae; phylum Streptophyta; class Pinopsida; order Pinales; family Pinaceae; genus Larix; species Larix kaempferi. The sequence continues at coordinate 23,559,571 of BSBM01000632.1, read as the reverse complement.
TTGTTGACACAAACCCATTCGAGAGGGGTTCCTCACTCTGTCGACATCCAACCCACCGCGATCTCCCTGAGCACCGGCCCAGACAGGTTTTACCCCGTCCAGCAACACCTGTGAAGCATATGAAGTCTTACCCGAGATGTTCAAGCGAGAGCTGACGGAACCATGTTTTCGTCAAATGAAGAAGGACTTTTGTGCATCTGCGTAATCAACATATCGTAGTATTCACAAACAGATCTAACATTTCAACTTATGCATTTAGGCAGAAGCGCATCATAATTTAATAGATCTCATTGTCAACTAAAAACCCATTAATATGCAACATATCTAGCAGTTAAAGCATTATTTGAAATATGGAAACATTGCATCATTCACATATTCATATCGCACATCACATTCATAATAGGAAAACATAAAAGAACACAGAGATTCTGCTCAAAACCCCATCATATCATATTAATCATTACAAAATAGTCAGATATAGCAATATAGTTCTTCCATCGCATATCCAAATCAACAGACAAAAACAGGAAAAACTCTCTCTTGTCATCTGTGCTCAATTGTCTCTTCAATTCATCGATATCTAACACTTACAATGCTATGTCTATTTATAGGTTTCCTCCTTTACATTCATTGTCCACTTATCTGACTGCCTAACTTCTTTCTAACAGAATTTACAAAAAGGATGACCCAAAACCCACATAATGCGGTCCAAATGACCCAAAACCCACATAATGCAGTCCAAATGACCCAAAACTACATAAGCTATTATCGACTTGCGCGCTATTTTCCTTCTTGCACGGCATCATAGTGTCCACGATGTCGCACAGCTGACTCATCAACCCGCCTGCCAACAGGGTCCACAATGCTGCGCAGCTGACTCATCAACCCACCTGCCAACAGGGTCCACAATGCCACGCAACTAACTCATCAACCCGCCTGCTAACACTAGTCATGGAGAGCGATAGCCAAATAATGTGAGGTATGGTGCCCCTTTATATATAATAGAGGTAATAAACAATAATTGTTTTGAAATATGAAAAATAAAAATAATATAGTTAGTATTAACATAAAATTTCATCTTATGTGATCTTTAAATGCGAGGGAATGAGAGATGACAAGCACAAATTAGTGTCAAGCTTCAAATCGATATTACTTCAAGGATATTTGTCCAGTTCTAGTGAGTGATATTATTTGGTATGGTTATTCAAGAGTACCTCTTTCTATAAACAAACCACACTATATCACTGACTTGCTTCTTGTTGAATGCAGTATTCACTTGTTGCTAGTTTGTCAGTCGATGGAGATTGTTGACAAATTACACTAAAATAAATGCACATATTGCTTCCATTAAATGCATGGAAATATCACTTCAACATGTATAAAGAAGGCATTGCAAAGGAGAATTTGACAAACAACATTAGTAATTTTAGGGACATGCACATATTATAACAAAAGTTGTAAAGGAGGTGGTGTCTAAGACAATGTAAAAAATAATGTACGAACACCATTTAAAGCATTAAACCCAAGCATGCAGATAAGGAAAATCTAAGTTTAGAACAACTCGGTATATAGAGAACTTTGGATGTGGGTGATAACTGCTAGTTTCCTGGGCATGTGGCGACTGAAATGACCATGTGACATGAGTCTAGCGATCATGCAAAGAGGTGGGACGTTAATGTGATGGGAAAGGGGCATTATAAGACAGTTGGGTTTCCACAGTTGCTCTACGAAGGGAGTTATGAGCAGAAGGGAGAAGGTCCATATGCGAATGAAGGAAAAAGGTTGGGCATGGGGAATGTCGGATATGGGATACATTTGATCACCTCTATGTACGAGCTTATGTAGTGAAGTGTGTATGCGTTATGCAGTCATCTTTGATATTAATGGATCACATGCGAGGAAAGTTTATATGGGCTGGAATGAGAAGTTCCTTCACCTTAGATGTTGGTGGGATACCATTGATAAGGAAGAAGAAAGCTTGAACCCATGGAGCTTAGTATGTGAGTGGTTGGTGTTGATGGTTGTGAATGAGGAGGGGAAATGGAGTGCATCTGATTGTCCAAAGAGAGCGAATAGGGAGCAACTCCGTGTTGTTCATGCAACATGGTTGTTGGGTATGCGTGGGCTGACCTGGGTTCGATGCTTATATTGTAGACCAACAAAATACCCCTTTCATTGGCCCTTTCGGCATCAACCTGCGAACATTATAAAGTCTCACCTGAAGCGAATATGGGGGGTTACAGAATCAGGTTTCTATAACCGTGGCGATGCGGAGATGTGGAATATGACCTCGCAATGTTTTCCCTTCTCAACATATACTTAACATGACAATATTAATATGTGACTTTTCACTTCGCAGTTATGAACAACCTACAGACAACGTTGAATCATTGTTGTCTTTACTCGTATAACTAGGCATTCATCATACTTAGCATTACTTCATGACGTTCATGCACTTGTGTTCTGCTTACTTAACATATGATTTCCACTAACATACATATGAAAGCAAATACATAAACATATCATATCATGAACACAAAACACATCACAAATTCATAAACATAACACACAGATTTACTTGGTTCACCCCCCATATGGGAACTACGTCCATGGGAATTATTCTTATATTAATTAGAAGGGGTAACAGTTCCAGTTTGTGCACTCATCTACAAACTCTTCTCTACAATAGATCTCTGCGCACTCACCTGTATTTTCTCTCTCTCTTATATCTCTTCTCTCTTAGTCTAGATCTAACCCTTACAATATTACAAAATACCAACCAACTTAATTCTTGTTGGGTATGTTATATCTCTTCACATGGTCGCTGCGTGTACAACACGATCCCTACGGCACTAGTGATTCGCCTGCGCCGGGCGCGTCCGGAGGGGGGGTAGCCCGACAGGGCCCACCCCCTTCGTTTCGGACCGTTAGGTTCCGAAACGACACGGAGGGGGCCGTTAGGCCCCCGGAGTCCGCGCGGAGCGCAAAATTTTTTGGGTTGCTTTTTGCTTTTTCGCGATTTTCGACCCATTGTACTCTAATCTAATTCCGGTAAAAGGAATTAGGGTTGTAACCTAATTCGGGTAAACGAATTAGGGTTTTAGATGCTGCAGAATACCATTTATTGTATTGTACATGTAAAATAAACATATAATGAAAAAGGAGCTATGCGGCTCTAAGTTTGGCTGGTTTTTTCCCGGTTAAGGGTTTCCAGGTGAAAATCTCTGTGTAATGTGTGTGCCATTGTGTATTTTCTGTTAATGCTTAAGAATCATATGAGTTTGTACTTCACTGTTAAGGTTTAAAACTTACATTTGGTATCAGATCATTTTTGGGTTCAGAGGGACGCCTTTGTTTCCAAGGGTTTGGCTCGATCTTGGATTTGTGATAAACCTGGTTTCAGTGGGAGCTTTGCAGCGGTGATTTATTTTTCTTTAAAGAATGGCGAGCAGTTCTAGATTCGAGATTGAGAAATTTAATGGTCAGAGCTTTGAGCTATGGAAGCTCAAGATGGAAGATCTTCTGGTAGATAGAGAACAATGGATCGCAGTAGATCCAGGTACCATGCCCTCTGGAGCGGTAAAAGAAGAATGGGAAAAGCTGGAAAGAAAAGCAAGGAGCACCATTCGTCTTTGCCTCGCAGATTCGGTATTGGTGAACGTAGCTGGAGAAGACAGTGCAAAGAAGCTATGGGACAAACTGGGAAATCTGTATCAGTCAAAGTCCCTGGTAAATAAGTTATTTCTGCGAAAGAAATTGTACCTTCTGAGGATGACTGATGGAGACTCTGTATCAGAGCATCTAAACGCCTTCAATACTCTGGTAAGTCAGTTGACATCTGTTGGTATTACACTTGATGATGATGAAAAGTGTATTAGTCTGTTGTGCTCTTTGCCAGATTCATGGGATAATCTGGTCATTGCTATTGGGAGTAATGCAACCACGCTAAACTTCGATGATGTGGTTGCATCCCTACTATCGGAGGAAATGAGGCGGAGATCCATAGATAGTTCAGCCAAGGATGCCTTATTTGTCAGAGGTCGCCCTGGAGACAGATCTAAAAATAAGTCTTCAGGTGGTAGATCTAAATCTAGAGGGAGATCTAAATCTCCAGGACCTTCTGTAAGAAAATGCTGGAAGTGCGGAAAAGCTGGGCATTACAAGAAGGATTGTAAATCGAAAATTACTGATAAAAGTAGAGGACCTAATGACGCTCCATCCGCAGATGGGAAAGAATCTACAGAGGAAGGAGGAGATGTGTATCTGGCATCTTCAAGTACACATGCAGAGCATGATTCGTGGTTGATTGACTCAGGTGCGTCTTATCATATGACTCCTCACAGGGAGTGGTTTTCTGAATACGAAAAGTATGATGGAGGAGATGTATTTCTGGGAGACAACTCGGTAGCGAAAATCATAGGTCGAGGAAAGGTCAAGCTACTGCTCAAAGATGGAAGGGTTAAAACTCTTCCCGGGGTTCTGCACATTCCAAAGTTGGCTAGAAACCTTATATCTGTAAGTAAAATGGATGATGCAGGTGTGAAAACTCTATTTGAAAAGAACACATGCAAGATGGTTCGAGAGTCATTGGTGCTGATGAGGGGAGTTCGGATTGGAACTCTATACAAGTTGTTGGGAAGCACCTTCAAAAATGGATGTAACAGCACTATTGTTTCTGAGGGTAAAAATGAAGGAGACAGAGTCCTTACTGTCTCTAGTGAGAAGACATCACTATGGCATCGAAGGCTGGGACATATTGGAGAAAAGGGTCTTCGACTATTACAAGGTAAAAGTATGGCTGAAGGCATGTCTGATTTCACATTAGATTTTGATTTCTGTGAACATTGCTTATATGGTAAACAGAATCGAGTAAGATTCTCCTCTGGTGTTGTAAGAGCTAAAGGAATCTTAGAGTTAATACACAGTGATGTTTTTGGACCTATGCCTGTTCCATCACTTGGTAAATCTGTGTATTATGTTTCATTTATAGATGATTTCTCAAGGAAAACTTGGATTTATTTCCTGCGTAAGAAATCTGAGGTTTTTAATAGATTCAAAGAATTTAAGGCTCTTGTAGAGAATCAAACTGAGAAGAAAATAAAAGTACTCAGAACAGATAACGGCGGAGAATTCTGTGAAAGTGAATTTGAGGAGTTCTGTAAAACGTGTGGAATAGCAAGGCAGAAGACTACTCCATACACACCTCAACAAAATGGGGTTGCAGAAAGGATGAACAGGACATTGATGGAAAAGGCAAGGAGTATGCTCAGTGGTGCAGGGCTAGCACAACAATTCTGGGCAGAAGCTGTTGACACTGCGTGTTACCTAGTGAATAGGACACCCACATCAGCGTTGGTTGACAAGACACCTCATGAGGTTTGGACTGGTAAGAAACCCTCTCTCTCTCTTCTTAGAGTGTTTGGGTGTGATGCTTTTGTACATGTTCCAAAGGAGAAAAGGAGCAAGTTGGATAATAAAGCAGAAAAATGTATCTTCATTGGTTACAAGGATGGAGTGAAAGGTTACAAGCTGTGGAACCCAGTAAAAAGGAAAACAGTTTACAGTCGAGATGTGATCTTCAAAGAAGTTGAAAGCACTTCCAAGATTGAGGATGTACCAAAGGAAAAGGATTCAGAGAAGCTACACTTTGATATCAAGGATGAAAGAGGTGACTCTTTTGATGAACCAGATTCGTCTGAATCAGATGAGGAGGCAGAATCGTCTGAATCAGATGAAGAGGCGGATCCACAGACTCCGGTATTGAGGAGATCTGACCGAGAAAGAAGGCAAGTTGAAAGGTACAGTCCCCCTGATTTTCGTTCTAATTTTGTGTTATCTATTACTGATGATGATCCTAGAACTGCTAAAGAGGCAATGGATTCAGAAGATAGTAAACTATGGAAGAAGGCCATGATAGAAGAAATGGATGCCTTGGACAAAAATGAGGCATGGGATCTGGTTGAGTTGCCAGAAGGAAGAAAGCCTATTGGAAGCAAATGGGTATTCAAGAAGAAGTTAAATGCAGCAGGTAAAGTGGAGAAGTACAAGGCTCGACTAGTTGCGAAAGGTTACTCCCAAATTGAGGGCATCGATTTTGGTGAGATTTTTTCACCTGTTGCAAAATTGACTTCCATTAGATTTCTTTTATCTATTTCTGCTGCTTTTGATCTTGAAGTAGAACAGATGGATGTAAAGACGGCTTTCCTACATGGAAATCTTAATGAAGAGATCTATATGAAGCAACCAGAATGGTTTGTGGTGAAAGGAAGAAAGGAGCTTGTCTGTAAGCTGAAAAAGTCTCTCTACGGTTTGAAACAATCTCCCAGAATGTGGTATCAAAAATTTCATACTTATATACTGGGACTTGGTTTCTCAAGAAGCAAAGCTGATCACTGTGTTTATTTTAAGCTAATTGGTGATCATTTTATTTATGTAATATTGTATGTTGATGATATGTTGCTAATTGGAAACAACAAAGAAATCATCAAGGATGTCAAGAATCAGCTGTCATCTGAATTTGACATGAAAGATCTTGGTGCTGCAAATTTCATTTTGGGCATGGAAATAAAAAGAGATCGTGAAAACAGGAAACTCTGGTTAAATCAGAGGAAATATGTTGAAACGATATTGAAGAGATTTAATATGCAGGAAAGCAAACCAGTGAAGGTGCCCATTCCTGTAGGTGTAAGGTTATCTGCAGAACAGTGTCCCACTACACAAGAAGAGGTAGAGGACATGTCTCATGTTCCCTATGCTAGTGCAGTTGGCAGTCTGATGTATGCCATGGTCTGTACTAGACCAGATATAGCCCATGCAGTGGGAGTTTTGAGTAGATACATGTCAAAACCAGGTAAGGAACATTGGACTGCAGTAAAAAGGGTCTTCAGGTATTTGCGTGGCACTACAGATTCTGCAATCTGCTACCAAGGAAGACCCGGTCTAAACAGAGAGATAAATATACAAGGATTTGCTGATGCTGACTGGGCTGGAGATCTTCATCACAGAAGATCTACAAGTGGCTACGTTTTTAATCTATTTGGAGGAGCAATCAGTTGGATGAGTAGAAGACAAGCTGTAGTTGCACTCTCAACTACAGAAGCTGAATACATGGCAGCTACCCATGCAAGTAAGGAAGCTGTATGGTTGCAAAGATTGTGTTCAGGTATTGGTTTTGTTCAGGATGCAGTAAAGATTGGCTGTGATAGCTCAAGTGCAATATTTCTAGCAAAGAACCCTGCTTATCACTCAAGGACAAAGCACATTGATGTGCAGTACCATTTCGTCAGAGACATGGTTGAACAAAACAAAGTGTTGCTGGAGAAGGTTGACACTTTGGTAAATGTTGCAGACTCTTTGACAAAGTCTGTGAGTACTCAGAAGTTCTCTTGGTGTAAAGAGAACATGGGCATTGTTGCCCTGAATTGTTGAAGTCATAAATTTCTCCTGTATGTGAAGAGAACAACAAGTGGGAGAATGTTGGGTATGTTATATCTCTTCACATGGTCGCTGCGTGTACAACACGATCCCTACGGCACTAGTGATTCGCCTGCGCCGGGCGCGTCCGGAGGGGGGGTAGCCCGACAGGGCCCACCCCCTTCGTTTCGGACTGTTAGGTTCCGAAACGACACGGAGGGGGCCGTTAGGCCCCCGGAGTCCGCGCGGAGCGCAAAATTTTTTGGGTTGCTTTTTGCTTTTTCGCGATTTTCGACCCATTGTACTCTAATCTAATTCCGGTAAAAGGAATTAGGGTTGTAACCTAATTCGGGTAAACGAATTAGGGTTTTAGATGCTGCAGAATACCATTTATTGTATTGTACATGTAAAATAAACATATAATGAAAAAGGAGCTATGCGGCTCTAAGTTTGGCTGGTTTTTTCCCGGTTAAGGGTTTCCAGGTGAAAATCTCTGTGTAATGTGTGTGCCATTGTGTATTTTCTGTTAATGCTTAAGAATCATATGAGTTTGTACTTCACTGTTAAGGTTTAAAACTTACAATTCTAACCCTTCCTTATACAAAATTTCCCTTTATATAGATGTGCCTAAAGGTCACATATCACAATAACTATGGGCCAACCCCTATAGTACCCTTAAACCCAAAATGGTGTGGTTCTCCTGTGGCCCACGCTTTTCCTTAACTCCGTTGTAACTATGTTGTCCTTTTGTGTCACTTCTTCTGAATTGAACGCTTCTTCTGACAGTGGAGTTCTATAATTAAAAACAACAACCAGTGGAGTTCTAACCATGTGGCTCTGACTCTACAATGGTGCGTCCTTTGCACCATTCCGCTTATTTACTTCTGCTCCTACAACTGTCAGTTCGTCGCTTGAATCTTAACTAATTCAACTATCTCTGGTTGTCCTTAGTACTTTTCCTTTACTAAGGGGGCAGGTCCTTTCTTGCCACTTTACTGCGCTCCATATCCTCCTCCCAGGAATTGTGGAATTGCTTCTTCCAAAAACTGGTCAACATTATGCCTCGTCTAACTGTACTTTCACCATCAAAACTTCCTGTACTTGGGCTGTGCCCAACAGACCCCTAACACTTACATGTGGATCGCCTCCGATCCACTTTCAATAGGCTTCTTTGACTGTGCATCACTCGGGATGTTCATCTTCGTAGCAAATTCCTAAAAAGTTACACTCAACTTCGCAACTGCTTCTTTAGTCTCTTGCTTGTATTCCTTGATCGTTTCGAGCATCATCGCCCATATGGGTTCTTTCATTTGATCCGTCACTGTACTCTCTGTCGTGCGGAGTTCTTGCAATTTCTCCTCGATTTCTTCAGAGAGTGCCAATGATTCTTCTTGCATATGTTGTAACTTCAACGAAGTTTCAGCTTCCTTCACCCTTAGTGCCTTTAGTTCCTTCCGATGCTATTTCGTCTCTGCGAACTTCTGAATCCTTTTCCTTGGTGGAAAATCCTTCATGGCCGTGTTCATAGAATCAAGGTCCTTCTTCCCCTTCTGAACTTCATCCTGAATTTTCTGTAGTTCGGGATCCTCTTGCAATATAGCCCAACCCTTGGTTACTTCTTCTAGTAGATCTTGACACCTCATAACTTCTACGGAGATGTTCTCAATTGATGTCTTTAGTTCTTCGGCTCTTGCTAATTCTACCTCTAGCAGAGTGCCAGCTTGTTGTCAAGATTTTAAATCAACAATCTTTTCCTTGTACCCAATCTCCATATCTACCATTTTCGCTTTGATATTATCCATGGTAGCACCAATCTTAAGGATGGTGGCTTCTACTTCTGGCTCCTCTTCACAGTCTGGGATCCTCGCACATAATTCTACTACGTTTTTCTTCAACTTTTCCTACTTTCCGTGAGCATTTGCTAGATTCTTGGTCTTAGTGTGCATTCAGTCTTTAGTTCCTTATAACTATCTTCCAGCTTCAGATGCTAGTTATTTGAAATCATATCTTTGTCTTTAAGTTCCTCCACAACTTGCAAATGCAGATTATGTAGTCCTTCCATGGGTATCATTCCAACATTGATATCCATATGTGCAAGTTGCTTCACACCTTCAGTTAGTTCATTTGATGGAAATATCACATTCATTGTCTCAATGCAAACTAATATGGGTCTCATTGTCAAAGAAGGCGCTTTTATTTTCCTTCTGTTGGACTCTTCTGGCCTGCCATCAGAGTCTAATTCCCTTACTAAGACTGTCTAGACTTTTTCTACTCTTGCTACCATGCTCTTCAATTCTGTGATGCTCTCTATCATGCTCTCTTGGAGTTCCTCTTGCTTGCTATCTTTAACGACGAGCATCTCTTCAAGGTGTGCATGGACTCAAGCTGCGATGCAGTCGTAGTTGTCTTCATGCAAGTGCGCATCAAGCGGAATTTTACTTGCTTTTCTATTCTTTCTTTGCGAACTCTCCAACACAGGTGTGTCAGGATTCTTCCTTTTCTCACCTGCTGGAAAATCAATGGTTTGTTGTTGTTCTTGTTGTTGACCTTGCTCTTCCTCTTGGTCCTAAGTGTCACATTTATTTTCACTTTCCTCTGATGTAGTGACCAATGTATCCGACGCATCAATATTCCACTCGGGCAACCAATCTTCAATGATAAGATCTATCTTCTACGCGTCCATCTAGTATTTCCCCTCATACCATTCTGGATTCGTTGGTTCTCTTGGTTGAATGAAAATAAAGTGCAAGCCTGCCTTGAATCTCATCTTACAAATATATGTTGTTGTTATCTCCGTCGAAATACACGAAGTGCGCTTGATGACTTCGTATAAATGCTCATAATATGTGTACAACTGTATATTATTTACCTTTTGTCCATCTAGCTTTGAATTGGCCCACATGTTCACGCATTTGGGTCCTCAACAATCTCCAATGAACACCAGTACATTTTTTTGATACTTAGGTTCTTTCCAGCCTACAAATGCGATCAAGACTAACATCTAGCTACAATGAAATTGATAGCCATTGTCTTACGCATCTGCCACATCATCTAAGAACTCGTTCAGAAGGTAACTTGCCCAATTATACTGGAGTCCATCCTTAGCCTTTGCAGCTAAGGAGATTGCAGCGGCCGACACCTTGGTCGGTCTGCATTTTCTTAATACCTTTCCTACAAGGAGTTGAACAGTAAACCACGTGGTGACATCCTTGATCTGATTTGTTTGATATCCAAGGGTTCCTTTTATTAAGCCGAATTCATTCTTCATTCTTCTCGCGAGCTCTTTGTCTTTGTCCTTCCTACAAACTCTATTGCAGGGTCGGCGCCTCTTTTGCTCAGGTGTGTAATCCTATAGATGAGGTCTATGTTGATATCAATCTTGAGGTCCAACCATATGTAGCCTTGGTGCCTACATGAGAGAAATGTTCGCACAACCGCTATGAGCTCTGGGATTCTATCAAAATGTGGAATTCGTAGCAAAATCAACAATCTTGATCGCTGCAATGATGCAATCCAGTCTTGCGCTTGAATTGTCGATTGCTTCATGGCTTCATCGTATTTTCTACACATATACTGATCCGGTTGGAATTGAGGATACTTCATTGTGTGTAGCAAGTCATAATCTGTGAACTTGCATTCTGTAATTTTTCCAAGCAAATCCTCTTTCTCACGCACGTGACTCAACATGGGTGGAAACATAATCACGTATTGCGAATTTTTCTTGAGTGTCACCACTAGAGCATCATCTCTTCTCATAGGGATGTCCTTAGGTACCAGTAGAATCGGCCTCTCGCGAGGTGGCTCTAGTGGATATGCCTTTGGAATATCTGTGGTCTTCGGCTTTTCTTGCTCAATGGCCTTCTGCTTCAGCTCTAGTATGTTTCGCGGTGAAGCATTAGATGTTCCACCTCTTTCTGAGACTGTCTTCTTCACTGGTGTCCCCATGATTCCTTCTAAACCAGAGAGTAAAAATTATTTTAATATCCCTTCTAAGCTCTCTTGCTCATACATACAGTGTTGAATTACTCTTGCTTTTAACTGGTAAATGCTTAGAAGTTACGCACGGTAAAATTTTACAAGTCATGGTAAAACTCGGTAACTATGCGGTCCTTACTATTTATAGGCACAACTTCACCAAGCCGCACCCAAAAACACCTAAATTAACATTTAATTCCCTGTCCGTTGGACAAATATTGCAGAGATCCTGGTCCTTTTTCTTCATTAAATGTGTCTTTAACGGACAATTATGCCTTAAAAGCAGAAAAAGGCGATTCCCAAAAATACTGTATAACGGCTAGTTTCCGAACAAAATTGTAATGGCTAGTTTCCTCTAGCTTTGTTGACGGTTAAGTGAATGGCGTGGCTAACTTCGCATTTACCTTCTTTCTTATTGAACCTCGCAGCGCTACTCCCTTTTCTTTTACTTCAACTTCGCAAGCTTGACTTACTATGTGTGCTTCGCAGCACATATTCATATATTGTCCAACTGCGCATTTTATCAAAACTGTCATGTGCATACTCTGCCCTCTATTTTAGAGTCCAATTTCAACTGCACTTGACACTTAAAACATTATTGCATTATTTAACTTCTGGTTACAGGAGTAGGGCCATCCCTGTAAGGATGTAGTCTACTCCCATTGACAAAACCTTGTAAATTCTCTCCAAGTAATGTTGCTAGCTGGATTGTTCCTCCATTAGTGACATGTTTGACAATGTATGGCCCTAACCACTGCATTTAAAATTTTATAGGTAACTTCATAAATTTTCTATCATATAGGAGGACAAGGTCTCCTACCTGGAAGAATTTATGTTTGATGTGTCTATCATGCCATACCTTTTCTCTATCTTTCTGGACTTGTTGATGGAAACCTGCAATGAAGTGGTCTTCCTCCAATCCAATCAACTGTAATAGTATTTCATCCATTGTTTCATTATCAGCCATATCTGTGAATGTTGCAATTCTCAAGCTTGGTACTATGTATTCCATGGGCATGACAACTTCCTGTCGATATGCTAATCTGAAAGTTGTATGTCCTGTCAACTTTTTACAAGTTGTTCTATATGCCCATAATACTACTGGAATTCTAGGATCCCAATCATCCCTATTTGTATTGCATACCTTGTGACGAGCTATGCATATCACCCTTTTTGTTCCTTTATTATACCTTGTCTATGACTCCTTTTTGGCATAATCTTGTATTACCACTAGCTCTCTTGCTTACATCTTGCACATTTTGGATTTGGTAAGGATTGATCTTGTCCTCTTTCATATTTGTCGATTGCTTATGATTGGATAGAGTTATGTTGCCATTATTTCCTACTAAAGAAGTGGTGTTTCAGGTTCCGTATCAGTTTACCTACAGGTTGCATAATGAAGGATTATGAAAGATGGAGGATATGCATTTCAGTCTTGAGCTATTACACAAAGGTATCAAGTTGATGTATTTCTTTACATCATTTCGGTTACTTACCCAACGTTCAGATGATGATGCAGTTGATCCAAGGATTGGAGATTTTGTACTTAATTTAGTACCTTGGGTCTATGATGACTCATAGTTGACTACTCCGATATCTTTGGGATCATCTCCACTTTCCACGATGTAGGCTCCTGAAATATCTCTTTGAAGATCTGTAGATAGGCCTTAATTGGAAACCTGTTGTAACTATATGATCTCTCATATTTCTCTCATAGGTGTTGATCAATTTATTGTGATTGAGTGGTTGTTCAGCTCCTGTTGCTAGAGGCAGGGCCCCCTTCTGTAACAAGTGTTGTTATAAGTAGGATTTCTTTCCTTTATGCATGAGTGTTCAGGTTAATAGATTAAATATCGATGCAGTGTTGTTTGGTTTAATTGTTTGATATTCAGAATTGGTGTGTTGAGTGTAGTTGAGTGTGAATTCTTTAATGAGTGACACGATCAGCTTGCATAGTTATTTTTATTATCAATTACAGAGGAACATATGAATGGTGAATGTGTAATTGGAATCATTTCTGCAGTGAATGGATGCATTAAGTTATTATTGGAATTTTGTTGTTAAAGCGTAAGGGTAGAGGTAGATTGTAGAATTTAATTAGTCTGTTCATTTCGGATATGGTTTATCGAATTGTTCCCTAGGAATTTCTTAGTTTATTAAATTAAATTTAGAAATCAATTGCTTTTTGTAGTATGACAGAGTGTTGTTAATTGTTGATTACTTTCCATAGCATAGCAGAACGTTATATCATAGCAGAACATTTCTTGAAGCTGATAGTTAAGTGCTTGGATTTGATTTTAAGATCCTTTCTGTAATTGGCTATTTCTTAGGAGTCTATTCACCAAAATATTGCATCCTAATTTCAATTCAGTAATTCCTCGATTTCCTTTGTGCTAAGATCATCCAAGTTGCAGTGTCTGGCATATATTTTTCTTGGTATCTCATAAGCCTTCGTGGCCCTGGGTTGATAATTTATGAACAACTTTCTATTTCGATTTAATTAAAAAGGAATAAAGAGCTCGTCATTTTGGCATTGTTGCCGGGGAGCTGCCATGGACATTGTAGTTTCGATTGATTATCTTTGGTTCTAGTTACGATTTCTCTCTTTTTCTTTGAGTGGATTGTGTGTGACATATATATTTTTTTTTCTGGAAACTAGTCTGGTGTGATTTCAGAGGAGGGATGAGTAAGACACACAGACAAATTCATTAGAATATTGCCTGCCGCAAGTCCCTGTGATCCTGGAACATGCAAAGTATTCATGCGTAGAGTAAGAGATAGTACAGGTAGACTTGTATACGCATATGATACCCCCCCAGGTACTAACTGTGTAGGAAGCGCAATAAGAGGAGGATGTGTTCAAGGTAGGTCACCTTCTATCAGCAGTTCTAAGCAAGATACCAAAAGGCCTGATCATTCTACCATGCATATCGATGGGGTTGTCTTACCAATGCATGCTGATGAGAATCTGTTAGTAACATAATTCATTAAAAGAAAAGAGTTTGTTCAAAAAGAAGGGTTTCCTGAGCAACTCAGTGTTAACAATCAAGGAGGTGAGGAACAATTATTTGTTGAATCTCTGTTGTCAGCCGGATCAACTACATTTGAAGATTTTATAGTAAATATGGATGGCGACGGAGAACATATTCCCCGTGGGGAGGATACAAATCGAGGAAATACAAATGGAGAATCAAGTACTGGAACGGTCACTTTCGAATTTCCAATCCGAAATTCTGGATCTACACTTACAAACCAGATGAAGAACATTCCACATTTGGCATTGCCCAATTTTCATGGTATGGCAAGTGAAGACCCAGAAATGTTCCTATTCGAATTCGATGTCCTCTGCAGGAGCTATGATTATGTTACAGATCATCAGAAGCTCAAACTTTTTCCATCCACATTAAAAAGCCAGGCTCTGAGGTGGTTCAAGGGGTTGGGAGGGGACAGTATAACAACTTGGGATCAAATGAAGAAGGTCTTCCTGGATAAATATCAAGAATATTGCAAGGACAAGGATCGGAAGGAAGCAATTTTTAAAATGACCCGGCAGGAGGATGAGAACCTAGAAGACTATGTGGAGAGATTCCAATATAATTTGCAAAGATCGAGACAGAATGGTTAAATGATGATACAATGAAAATTCTACTCCTACGTGGGATTAGAGATGATTGCATTGATATGCTAAATTTAATGGGTGCAGGGGATGTATCTGTACTAAAATATGTGGAAATATGCGACCTCTGCAGAAGGTATTCGAGGAATGCCTCCAGATCGGGAAGAGGAATTAGGGACACAGTAAGTAGGACCACCAAGACCTCAAGAGAAGGAGTTTCAAGGGTGGAGATTGGAAACCTCTTGGAGGATTTCAAGACCGACATACTCAGTTCCCTGAGCTCGCAATTAGATGCACTTCAAGCAAAGAAAAGGCAAGAGGAGGAAGATCGAACTTTGGCTGTCTTTTGTCCTAAATGCAGAAAGAGACACCCTCTCAAAAACTACCCATTAGACAGAATGGAAATCTGCCTTTTATGCGATCTGGAGCACCCTACGAAAGAATGCCCTTCGCTGCCAGGACTCAAGGCTATCTATGAAGAAGTAGGGACGGATACAGAACCAGTTTGTTTTATATCTCAAAAACATCCATGGCAACCCCGACCTTCAGTTACAGTACTAGATCCCATGCAATCATTTAATCCTTATTGGAATAATGCTCAATCACATCAATCACAAGTTCCATAAGCTCTACAAGTCCAACAAAACTCTCAGCCTTGGTATCCACCTTTGCCTCAACAAACTTGGGCACCTTCCTATCCCCAAAATAACCCTTGGCAATCAAACTGGAGGAATTCAAATTTTGGGAATCAACAACAATTGCAGCACCTAGCCCCTCAATTACAGAATCCTCAATTCCCGTTTGCACCAGTACAACCATTAATGCAACCTCTTTTACAACCTCAGTTAACCTTGTCGTTGAACAATCCACCTCCAAAACCACTTCTTCCTGCACAACCTGTTCCTAACCCTAATAATAAGGTTGGACAACCCATAATGGCTGATGAAATACCTAATTATCCATCCTATTCGATCTCTATGGTGGACTACCACAACATTCAATTACGCTCTAGCAGACAAATTAATAAAATTACCTCTCCTGTAATTACAGAGGAGTAAGAGGAAGAGACACCAGAAATCTTACCGGTCTAGTCCGAAGAGATACCAGTACGATCCGAAGATAATTTCCCACCCATCCCACCTAGGAAGCCACCCCAACCAGAGCAAAAACAACCTCCACCATATCCTGAGCGCTTAACCATGGATAAATTTATGCCTCAATCAGAATTTGATCTCCTTGGAGAACTACGAAATGTCTACGTAAAAATTCCACTATTCCAAGCTATCAAAGACATTCCCATTTATTCCAAAGCCTTCAAGAGAGTTATGTTTGAAAAAACCAAGCAGAAAGAGAAAAGACCCTCCAACAGTCCATGTGATAGGGGATTTGGCTGAAGTAATGATGGGTAACACTCTTACTGCTAAGTACTCTGACCCTGGTAGTCCCGTTGTCAGAGTGCAAATCAATGGAATTTTTCTCTCTAATACACTGATAGATCTGGGAGAAGCTATTAATGTCATGACTAAACAAACAATGGACAGATTGGGTATTACAAACCTCCGGCAAACTTCTACTATTTTACAATTGGTTGATCAATCTCCTGTAAAACCAAAGGGCATTATAGAAGATCTTGTTATTTCAGTCGATTCATGGGAATACCCAGTGGATTTTATGGCGAAATCAAACTTGGGAGGCTATCCTCTAATTTTGGGGCAACCATGGTTGGCCACAGCGGATGCTTATATTGGCTTCCGGTCAGGAAACATGTGCATATCTCATGGTAATGCAGTTAAGGAACTCACTTTGTATCCTCCAGCAAAGCCAATAATACAACCAGAACTCACTTCGTGGCCAGATGAAGAAGAAACTGAGCAAGCAGATGAAACCCTACAACTGTACATGATTGAACAATCGCTGGCAGCAAAACAATTAACTTAGGATGATCTGCTCAGTCAATTCATTTCTTCTAGTCCTTCGGGAGATTTCGTGGAGTTGTTTCATTCAGTTTGCGCTACCCAACAAATTGACATCATTCCAAGTTCATCGACAGCATCTAATAGTACCGCTATGCCCAATGGTGAGTCTGCAATTACAGAAGTGGAAATTGAAATTGGCAAGCTCCTGAAGATTAGCTCTACCTTGTCGAAACAAGAAATAGATCAACTTACGTCGGTATTAAGGAAACATAAGTCTGCATATGCCTGGGATTATAGTAATATGAAAGGTCTGCAACCTGACCTATGCACACACCATATATATACTAAGGATGATTCCAGACCCATCAGGAAACCCCAACGCAGGATGAGTCTGGCACTCAGAGAGGTGGTCAAAGAAGAACTTCAGAAGTTGTTGTCTGCAAATTTTATTTATCCCATTTTTTATAGCAAGTGGGTGTCTCCACTGGTCATAGTTCCTAAGAAGAATGGGAAGTGGCATATTTGTGTTGATTACAGGGAATTAAACAAAGCTACACATAAGGACCATTTTCCATTACCCTTCATCGATCAAGTGTTGGACACACTAGTAGGAAAGAAGTATTTCTCTTTTTTGGATGGCTTCAGTGGGTATAACTAGATCAGGATAGCACCGGAAGATCAAGATAAAATGACATTCACATGCCCATGGGGTACCTTCACATACCCCGTGTTACCTTTCGGATTATGCAACGCCCCTGCCACATTTCAGCAGGTTGTTCTCAGTATCTTTTCTGATCTTGTCCATGACACTATGGAAATTTTTATGGATGATTTTACATCCCATGGTGAAGACTTTACATCAGCTTTGAATAATCTGGACAAAGTACTTACACGATGCAAGGAAGTGAACCTTTGTCTTAGCAGTGAGAAATGCAGAATGATGCTTACTCAAGGTGTTGTTCTGGGTCATCTCATATCTCCCGATGGCATCAAAGTAGACCTAGAAAAAATCCAAGTGATCAGTAATTTATCAGTTCCATGCACACAAAAAGAGGTACGTAGTTTTATTGGATATGCAGGTTATTATAGAATATTTGTTCAAAAAATTTTGAAGGTTGCTAGTCCCTTATTTCTGCTTATGTCAAAAAATAAACAATTTGAATGGACGAATGATTGTCAACTAGCCTAGGAAACTTTAAAACAAAAAGTCTCTACAGCACCTATCCTAAGTGGACCAAATTGGTCCTTGCCTTTCCTAATTTCTACAGATGCCTCTAATACCACCATAGAAGGAGTCCTAGGCCAGCAAGAAGATCAGAAACCCTATGCCATATATTTTATTAGTAAAAATCTGACTGCTACCAAACTTAATTATACAGTGACCGAAAAGGAATTCCTGGCTGTCATTTATGCCATTAACAAATTCCGCCATTACATTACAAGGTACCCTATGATTGTCCACACTGACCACTCTCCTATCAAATACCTCATGAATAAACCCATCACAAATGGCAGAGTCACTAGGTGGCTGCTGTTGCTACAGGAATTTGACATTTCAATAATGGACAGGCCTGGTAAAACTAATGTGGTTGTTGATTTTCTTTTAAGAATAACTATTGATGAAGAATCTCAATCGGTGGATGATGCTTTCCTAGATGAACACTTGTTTGCTATTTTTACTAATGTTCCTTGGTTTGCAGATGTAGGAAATTATTTGGTCGCAGAAAGACTTTCGGGGCATATGACATCAAAAGAAAAGAAAAGGATTGTGCAACGTAGTAGCAGATTTTCATGGATTGATGGCTATTTGTTTTATACAAGACCAGACTTGGTGATCCGTCGATGTGTTCGTGAAGATGAAATCTATCTAATTCTGAGAACTTGTCATGATGGTCCATGTGGAGGACACTTTGTCGATAAACGAACAGCCCACAAGATTCTACAATTGGGGTATTATTGGCCCACAATATTTAAAGATGCCCGAGAATATGTCTAGAGTTGTGATAGTTGCCAAAAGGTGGGGCAACCACTATAGTCCGATGAAATGCCACTTCAAACTCAGCTTGTGGTGGAACCATTTGAGAAGGGGGCATTAGATTTTGTTGGCCCTATCAAACCTCCATCCAGGCAGAATTC
The DNA here is from genome assembly GCA_027924585.1 of Larix kaempferi. Lineage (NCBI taxonomy): Eukaryota > Viridiplantae > Streptophyta > Pinopsida > Pinales > Pinaceae > Larix > Larix kaempferi. Next base: position 23,540,515 of record BSBM01000632.1, on the reverse strand, counting down.
ATACATTTTAGTATGCACAGATTATGTAACTAAATGGGTAGAGGCGAAAGCACTTCCGAGGGCAACAAAGCAGGTAGTCTCAAACTTTCTATATGCAGATATTTTCACAAGGTTTGGAGTTCCACGAGAGATTGTTACTGATGGAGGCTCCCAATTCACATCTAAACTTATCAAAGCTCTCACAACAAAATACCACATTAAGCACAGGGTAACTTCACCTTATCACCCTCAGGCCAACGGGCAAGTGGAAGGCACAAACAGAATTCTAGAATTTGTGCTCACAAAGACTGTTCAACTTCATCAAAGAGATTGGGCTGATAGGCTACCTGAAGCCTTATGGGCCTATAGAATAGCATGGAGAAGTACAACAGGTTTGAGTCCTTATCAATTAGTTTATGGCAAGCAAGTCACCCTGCCAATAGAAGTTGAGATTAAAACATTAAGAACTGCATTTCAATTAGGCATGGATTTATCACAGGCCCAACATACTCGCCTGCAGCAGCTTAATGAGCTTGATTAATTGCGACTAGCGGCCATAGAACGTACAACCTTTGTGCAACAACTACGAACCAAGTGGCATGATAAATTCATCAAAACTAAGTATTTTCAAGAGGGTGACTGGGCTCTTCTCTACGACTCCAGATTCAAAAAGTTCAAAGGTAAACTTCACACTCGCTGGCTGGGACCATATGAGATTGAAACAATTTTTTATAATGGCACAGTACGACTCAGAACCATTGATGGTGAGGGAACGCTTCTTATGGCCAATGGTCACCAACTAAGGCCATACAAGAAGCCATTGTCCAAAGAGGCATTCATCCGCAATATTGTTTCCTGCTGGTGTACCAATGATTTTGAGATTGCCATCTCAACCTCTGAAGAAGAATAAAAAAATTAAAAATAAAAAATGATGAAAAATGAAAAATGGATTGTGAAAATCCTCCTGGGACGCAACCCTTAAAAAAAAAAAATTGGACTGTGAAAATTCTACTTGGATGCAGCCTAAAAAAGCAAGAAAAGAAATTTCATTTGTGATACTAATAAGTCTATCTGTTGATTCGTTGAAGGGACATTCTATCATAATCCCCCTTCTTATTTTTTTTCATCCATCCCATCCTTCCCTTGATATCACTCACCGATGGATGGCCCTGCTCTTTTGGATAACTATTTTTTAGATGGTTTTACACAGTTTTTTCACCATGTCATCACAGAACCCCTTTCCGTTTCATCACAGAACATGTTCCGCTTCATTACAGAACCCCTTTCCATTTCATTACGGAACATGTTCCTCTCCATTACAGAACCCCTTTCCGCTTCATTACAGAACCCCTTTCCACTTCATTACAAAACCCTTTTCTGTTTCATTACGGAACATGTTCCTCTCCATTACAGAACCCCTTTCCGCTTCATTACAAAACCCCTTTCCATTTCATTACAGAACATGTTTCGCTCCACTACAGAACCTCTTTCCGCTCCATTACAGAACATGTCCCGCTGCATTACAAAACATGTTCTGCCCCACTACCGCAACCTTTTCCGCTCCATTATCGAAACTCTTTCCACTCCATTATCGAATCCCTTCCTGCTCCATTACAGAACCTTTCCCATTTTCCCATAACTTTCTGCAACACCACAGAATCATTTCACATAAGGTACCTGCCCCTTTTTCGACGTCTCTAGCACTTTAACGGTCACATTCTCGGTCACCTCACACCCACATGGCGGCATCTTTCTTACCTATATGAGCCCATCATCATCATTTGACGTCGTCGGCATATAAAAAGATCACTCAGCATTGATCCGCAACATCACGGATCCCGTTCAGCAGCTAATCGAGTCATATCAAATTCCATTTGACAGGACTCGATACCGGAACATCATCACAATCTGTTGGGAGAATGATCGTAGTTCCTTACAACCATCACCATAAGAAGTGGAGAACCTTCTACTCTTCTTCTCTTCATCGCAACTAGCCAGCAATTGAACTACACGCATATCTTCTGAGGTAAGGCAGGTACGTAACCATCCTTCATTCACCTTTGATAAGTACAAAAGGACAGATCATGGTTTATCATGCCAATTAGTGCCACACAGGGTCGTGTGCCAAGTTGGTTGGGGGGGGAGGAATTGGTTTGCCTCTAAAATTCTGTCAAACCAACTATTGTCAGATAATTCCACCACCTACGAGCTCTCAGCCAGATCAGTATTGATAACCCACCTTCGTATAACCCAAATCCATCTGTTCTTCGAGAAACCAACAAGAGCTTGAAGTAATGTAAGAATTTGGGGAGAAATAAGGAACAAAACACAATGAAGGGGGCAATCCGTAGTGAACCTGAAAACACAGATATGGTCTATGGAAACAAAGAGGTAAAAACAGTTTTTCAACAGGCAGGATGGCTGGAGTATTTCGACAAAATGAAGAAGGGAGATGCCGTGATCGCAATGGAGTTTGCGCGTACCTATGATGGTGAAGTTGCAAAAGTTTGAGGATTGAAAATTCCAGTAGATGAGCTAACAATTGCAATGGTTTCTGGATTACCACAGATAGGTGAAAAATGGTTCGAAAGACGTGTGTCAATAAAGCCTCTCATCGACACATTTTTGAAATCTGGTGAACTGTTGCAAGGAACAGAAAAGGGGACAAAACGAGCTTCATTACCAATTCCATGGGGCGAGGTGGCACACTGCGTAATCAAATTTATCACATGTGAAGGTCGGTTCAGTCTGATTTTTGCTTATCATTTTAAAATTCGGAATCATTTAAGGCACTAGAAATACATCAACATGTCGTATTTTATGTGGAGATCCTTAGAATTAATGAGCAAAATGGTTAAGATCAGTAACAATCTAGATACAAGTCTGGCATATCATGGGTTGATTAGATTATTGGTGGAGGATGCCCTACAGAAACAGAACCAGACATGGGAATCATTCGTGGGCATACCCTCGAGCACTGGGGAGGTTAAAAAGAAGAAAAGGAAAACATTGGAAATTAACCTGGAAATCCAAAAGGAAAAACCAATTCATGCGGTTCCAATGAGAAGCCTTTCTAGCTGAAACCCCAACTTGTTCGATATAAGGACCCCATACCCGGACAAGATCAAGGGCTCGAGGGAAGTGACAAGACCAAAAAGAACTGCTTGGCCAGAACAAGGAATTAGAGGAAGAAAAGGAAGGATTCATCATGTCAGAAAGCACCAGTAAAAACCAAGAGAATCAATTTGGATTGCAGAATGTAGAGGAACAACAGAAGAAAGAAAAACGATGGACGACTTTGTTCAAAGGGATGCAGGGTAGCAGGATAAGGAGATTTCGGTATTTCCTATTATGCAAGTACCGTAGGGCATATGGTAAGTTGAAGAAAGATTACTGGGACTTGACAAATTCTTATAAGAAGAAAACAGAAGAAGTGGTGGTCCTGTAAGGGCAAATTCATAGGATGGAGAGATATAAGATGGATACCCTATTGGAGGCTGTGGCATTGGAAGGCGAACGAAGGGAAGACTGCAGGGAGACATTCGTTGATGGAGGAATAGAGGACAGCATACAAGTAAAAAGTATGGAACTTGAAGAGGGTTTTGAAGTAGAAGGACCAGAGGGTCAAGAGTTGCATGAAGAGAACCCTTCAGATGAAGTCCAAATCAAATACCTAGAAGAAAGGATAGCTTAGCTACAAGAGACAACAGGAGACCTGGAAGGACAATTAAAATTGGCCAGCAATCAGAGAAAAGGGAAAGAACAGGAGATAATTACAGAACAGCTGCAAAGACAAGATTATGCCATGGCTATGAGAAGGCTTGGTCAAGAAGTGGAGAAATTGAAATTTGAAAAAGAATATATGAACTACCTGGCTCATTCCATGAGAAATATAAGACCCCCTTCAAATTTGTATTCTGTGTTTTTAAAGGAACAGCTTATATCTTCACACTCTCACTAGTAACTATGGGACATAATCATCATATTGAGACAATAGATCAGTTTGTTGCTGCCTTTTCCAGGAGCAATGACGGAGAATAGTATTTTCTGTGTGAATTATACATGCATAACCTGGTCATGATAGATTATGAAGATTGGGACCCAAACCCTCATGTAGGAGAATTACAACTGAGAGCGTTTATGTCTTTTATGATAAATCATTTGAGATGGAACAATGCTGCCACTGTTGTAGAAAACATTGAATGGGAAGATGCCCTTTGGGTGAGAGGTTCCCCCTCAGTCAAAAAGTTATTCATGGCCAGAAACCAGGTTATGTAGGATCAGTCATTTGTTACTCTCTTGGAGACTGCTCAATCTAAAGTTGTTCATGAATGTAGGAGTTGGATTCCCTTTCATAGGTTGGAGGTGATGCTTTGTCTACGAAGGAGGGTTAATGCTCTGAGCTTGGACTTGAAAAGAAATGACCCCTTCTCTGTTAGGATGTTTGAGTGAGCCCTAGACAAAATAAAAGTCTACTTTGACTGGCTGAGTACACAGAGAGCCAACTGGATTGGACTCTGATTTCACTTCCCTATACTTTGGTGCCCTGTGGTGGATGGAGAAGACAGTGAATTTTTCAAGATTGTTGGTGAATAGAAAGGTTTTTATAGTATAACAGAAGGCGGCCACTCTTCCTATAAGTGGAGTGATGAGTGCCTAAGCAGCTCTCCAAGCACCCCTATTAGTGGGTCATAATCTTAATTTGCATAGGGACATGCAAACCCTTTGGTTGGGGGGAGATGACGAGCTGTGCATATGACCCTTTTTGTTCCTTTATTCTACCTTGTCTATGACTCCTTTTTGGCATAATCATGTATTACCACTAGCTCTCTTGCTTACATCTTGCACATTTTGGCTTTGGTAAGGATTGATATTGTCCTCTTTGATATTTGTCGATTGCTTATGATTGGATAGAGTTATGTTGCCATTATTTCCTACTAAAGAAGTGGTGTTTCAGGTTCTGTATCAGTTTACCTACAGGTTGCATAATGAAGGGTTATGAAAGCTGGAGGATATGCATTTCAGTCTTGAGCTATTACACAAAGTATCAAGTTGATGTATTTCTTTACATCATTTTGGTTACTTACCCAGCGTTCAGATGATGATGCAGTCGATCTAAGGATTGGAGATTTTGTACTTAATTCAGTACCTTGGGTCTATGATGACTCATAGTTGACTACTCCTATATCTATGGGATTGTCTCCACTTTCCACGATGCAGGCTCCTGAAATATCTCTTTGAATATCTGTAGATAGGCCTTAATTGGAAACCTGTTGTAACTATACAATCTCTCATATTTCTCTCATAGGCGTTGATGTATAAAAGACATTGGGACTCTTTAGAAGGGTTAGCCACAAATTGCATAAGATCTATTGAACACTGTATCAGGATTTTATATAAAGGATTTTTGGTTTATCTGATTCGAATGTGTTGATCAATTTCATGTGATTGAGTGGTTGTTCAGCTCCTGTTGCCGGAGGCAGGGCTCCCTTCTGTAACAAGTGTTGTTATAAGTATGCTTTATTTCCTTTATGCATGAGTGTTCATGTTAATAGATTAAATATTGATGTAGTGTTGTTTGATATTCAAAACTGGTGTGTTGAGTGTGAATTCTTTAATGAGTGGCACGATCAGCTTGCATAGTTATTTTTATTATCAATTACAGAGGAACATATGAATGGTGAATGTGGAATTGGAATCATTTCTATAGTGAATGGATGCATTAAGTTATTATTGGAATTTTGTTGTTAAAGCATAAGGGTAGAGGTAGATTGTAGAATTTAATTAGTCTGTTCATTTCGGCTATGGTTTATTGAATTATTCCCTAGGAATTTCTTAGTTTATTAAATTAAATTTAGAAATCAATTGCTTTCTGTAGTATGACAGAGTGTTGTTAATTGTTGATTACTTTCCGTAGCATAGCAGAATGTTATATCATAGCATAACATTTCTTGAAGCTGATAGTTGAGTGCTTGGATTTGATTTTAAGATCCTTTCTGTAATTGGATATTTCTTAGGAGTCTATTCACCAAAAGATTGCATCCTAATTTCAATTCAGTAATTCCTCAATTTCCCCTGTGCTAAGATCATCCAAGTTGCAGTGTCTGGCATATATTTTGCTTGGTATCTCATAATCCGTCGTGGCCCTGGGTTGATAATTTATGAATAGCTTTCTATTTTGATTTAATTAAAAAGGAATAAAGAGCTCGTCACCTTGGTCAATGCATTCTCCAATACTTTATTAAAGGCTTCTATAGTGCCATTAGCTTGTGGATGATATGGTGTGCTCTTCTGATGGAATATCTGAAATTCCTCTGTTAAGGCTTCAATAGTTATGTTCAGGAAATGGGTTCCCTGATCACTCATAAAAAAATTTGGACATCCAAACCTTGTTAAGATGTTCTCAAAAATGAACTGTGAGATAGTAACTGCGCTACAGTCCTTCATTGTTTTTTCCTTTTCCCATCTGGTTAGATAATCTATAGCTATAATGATAGATCTCGAACCAGTTCTCTTCCCTGGTGGGTTAATAGGTCCCACAAAGTCAATAGCCCATTTTTCAAATTCTTGCAAAGTCAATTTTGGCATCAATGGCATCTCATCTCTCCAAAATGGCTTCCATGTTCTTTGGCATGCATCGCAATTCCGACAGTGTTCTTTCGAATCTTTGTGTATGGTAGGCCACCATGGTCCTACTCTCAAAATTTTATGCGCAGTCACTCTTCTTGCGTAGTGTCCTCCAGATACTCCTGAATGTGCTTCAACAAGTATGATAGGTTTCTCATGTTCTAGTACACATCTTTGCAATACTTCATCTAGTCCCAGTTTGTATAATTGTCCTGCAATGAGGGTAAAATTAGTTGCTTTTACCACTAATTGTTTCTTCTACTGCGTAGTAAATTTTGTAGGTGCTAACCCTGTGGTTATGAATTCTACAATATCCTTGAAGTAGTCATCTTCTATATGGATAGAAAAAAACTATGCATCTGGTAGATTATCCTCCAAATTATTAGGTTCTTCTCATGACTCGATTCTTGAAAGATGGTCAGGTCCTGCGTTTAATCTTCATGGTTTCACTATGATTTCAAAAATCATATTCCTAAAACATTAACAACCATATGCATATTCTTCCCCCTATGATTGGTTTATTGAACAAGTATTTCAAAGCTGAATGGTAAGTGAACATACAAAAATGCAAACCTAGCAAATAGTGTCTAAATTTCTGCAATGCATACACTATAGCTAAGCCTTCCCTTTCTGTTGTTGTATAATTATTTTATGCTGAAGATAGCTTTCTACTTTAAAATGCAATGGGATGATTGATGCCTCCCTCACCTGGTTGTGCTAGTACAATGCCAACTGCTATAGATGAAGCATCTACGTGTACATGAAATGGATTATTCCAGTCATGAAAGACGAGAATAAGCACTGTAACCATTTTCTCTTTCAGTGTGTCCAATCCTTTTTGGAAATCTTCAGTCTAATTGTACTTCGCTTATTTCTTCAGTAGTTTCTCCATAGACGCAGTTATCTGCACATATCCTTTAATGAATTTTATGTAGTATCATGTGTGTCCCAATGTAGTGCGTAACTACTTAACTGAATTAGGTGCTGGAAGATTCACTATGATTGCTATCTTCGCTTGATCTGTTAGGAATTATGATCCAAAATGTAATAAATAGAAGTTTAGTTTAAGAAATGTAAAAGGGCATCTACACACTCACGTGATTATGTGAGGTGTCTCTTAGTTAGTTTTGGTAACGGTAAATTAGTTGTTACTCTTTGGATATTTAAATCCATCGAGTTTTCCATGTGAGGTAATCTTTTGGGATTTAGCCCTCACATCTCTGTGATGTAATTATTTTCCTTCTTCATTAATAAAATTATGTGTCTGAGGACACTTTGTCAAAGTGGTATCAGAGCACGCGGTTGAAGCTTGGTCTGGTTGGAACCTGGTTGAAAGGTGCTAAAGGTTGTTTGAAGAAGGTGACTTTCAAGGTTTTGGAATAGCAAAATTTTAACCGTAAGTTAATGCTTCCTATTCTTTTGGGCTAAAAAGAATCTCTGCAGAAATTTTTTTTTATAGACTCAGTTTTTTTTACTTGGAGAGAGTAAAATATTATTATTTTTTTTAAGGCAAGGTTATTTAAAAATTTTGTGGAAGAGAATTTTTACAAAAAGGAAGATATGTATATTATTTAAAATAAAAAAATCATTCTGATTGTGCTCACTCACTGAGAGAGATAGCATAGCCGGTGTTGGGATAGAGATGTCTGGATTAGCATAGAAGAAGAGAGAAAACCAGCGTTAAAGAGAGAAAACCAGCAGGCAATGAAAAAAGAAAACCAGCAGGCATTGAAGAGAGAAAACCAGAGTTAAAGAGAGAAAACCAGTAGGCATTGAAAAGAGAAAACCAGCAGGCATTGAAGAGAGAAAACCAGCGTTGAAGAGAGCAAACCAGCAGCCATTGAAGAGAAAAAAAAAAGCAATGTTGATAATTAGAGCCGAAGGTGAAGCGGTTGGTCGGAGAGGGAGCAGAGCCATAATGTCATCGTAGATCAGAGCCGGTATGTGGAGAAACCCGTGGAGGTTTCCTGTGCGTGAGAAGAGGTGTAACATAGAGCCACCATTTTGGAGAGTCGTTGTAGAGCCATTTTGGAGAAGAGCCAGCCACCTGTGCGTTGAAAGACTCAAAGGAGGTCTTCCCTGTGCAGGAGAGGTGAAGCCCGTGGAGTCTGTCACCTTCGAAGAGGGAGTCCGGTGACCTGAAGAAGGAACTCGAGCGCCGTCGTAGAAGAGTTCACAATCTTGTATAAGTTCACAATCTTGTATAATTTTTTCACTTTTCATTTAATTCAATATTTATGTAATATTTTGAAAAGTGAATAAGTTGTTTTGGAGAGATAAGGTATTTTATTATTCATTTTTATTTTTGGAGATTTTTTATATTAAGAAGAAAAAGGTGGAGAAATAAACTTAAAAAAAAAAAAAAAAAGTTATTTTTGAAGTTGATGGGACTGGATCTTGTGACCTCCCACTCAACAATATTGTATCTCTCCAATTCACCTATAAAGATTTGTTATTTTTTGGAGTGATAAGGTGTAATTTTTTTATTGGGCATTGGAGTAATAAGGAGCATTGTTGGTGTCATAAGGAGTACTTGTATTTTCACTCAAGGTTTGATTAGAGCAAAGTGAAGCTCTATCAAATTCTTTTCTTGAGGCTATAAGTGGGTCAAGGCCAAGCCCCTATAGCTTTCTTTTGCATGGTGTGTGGTGTTTCTTGCAACATTTCTTTCATGGTGACTCTTGTTGATGAGTAATTTTCTTTTCATGTTGGTGGTGATATTTTTGCATAAAATCTTCCATTGGTGATATAAGGTGATTGTTTACTTATTCTGGTGACATAAGGTGCTTTCTTTTTTTAATTCTTGGAGCTATAAGTTTTGCATAATACACATCTTCTGGAGTTACAAGGTGTTTATTATTTTTACAATGTCTAAAGTTATAAGTCTTTTTAATGAATCTGACAAGTTGGAAGGATCGAAAAATTATAAAGTTTGGAGTCGTCATATTCAAAGCACTCTTATTTACAATGAATTGTGGAAGGGTGTCTGTAATGCTCAGCCTACCAAACCGACTAATCCTGATCAGCTTGCAAAGTGGGAACTAAAAGATGAAAAGGCCTTAGCATTGATTCACAGTACTGTTTCTGATGATATTTATGTGCATATTGAAAATAGTTCTGCTACGTGGTCAGCTTGGAAGACATTGAAAGATTTATTTGATTCTCAGAGTCAAGCTAAGAAAATTGATCTTCAATTGAAGTTGTTTCAACAAAAATTGTCTTCAGGAGGTGATGTCATGGAGTACATTTCTAGATTAAAAAATATCAAACAAGAAATTTCAAGAGTTGGTTTTGGTAAAATTGAAGACAGCATGATGGTGACCATTTTGATCGCAGGATTGCCTGAGACATATAAGCATTTTTTGGAAACTTTACAAATTACAAATAAATTGGATAAAATTTCTTTTGATGAACTAAGTGAATTACTTGCCACACATGAAAAAAAATTTGGTAAAACAAAGCAAGCAGGAGAAGATGTTTTGGTTGCAAGTACTAGCAAACAGTCTCCAGGTAATCATCAAAAAGGCAATGATCAGAAAGTTTTTCAAAATTCAAATAGAGGTTGTAGTCAGGGTTTTGGAAGAGGAAGAGGCCGCGGAAGAGGAAGAGGAAGAAATCAAGGAAGAGGTTCTAAAGAATCTGAAAGTACACAGTCACAGTTTTCTGGAAGAGGAAGAGGTTCAGAAAACCAACAGGTCTCTGGAAGAGGAAGAGCTAATAAATAGGTCACATGTTTTCGTTGTAATAGAGTTGGACATTATGCTTCAGACTGTAGAGTTTCATTTAAAAAAATTCTAAAAGAAAGAGAATCTAAAGAATCTTCATCAACGGCACATTATGCTCATGCAGACGATAGTGAAAATTGTGAATATGTCTTTACAGCACTTGGACAATCAAAACCAATGGATTTTGTTCAAGTTCATCAGTTGGAATCAGTGAATTTTGTTCAGTCTTCTTATTGTTTCAAAAATGATTTTGAAGATGCTTGGATTATGGATACAGGGGCTACTCAGCATATGACATATAGGAAAGATTTCTTTTGGAGTTATGAAGATTGTCATTTAAATTCAATTTTTCTTGCAGATGATTCTATTCATTTACCACAAGGAAAAAGAACAGTTAAGGTTGATTTGCCTGGAATTGGAGAAAGATTGATTTCTAATGTTTGGTATGTGCCTACATTTAAGAAAAATTTGTTGTCTTTAGTTGTCATTCGCCAATTAGGACATCAAATTGTAATGGAAGATGGTATCCTTTTTGTTAATTCAACAAAGGATGCATACAAAACAGTTATGACAGGTTATGAAGATGGAAAGCTTCTTAGGATGAAGGGAACAGTCATTCCTAGATCAAAGGAACGTTTGAAGGAATTTGTAGGTTTAGTTGAAACTGATGTTTCACCTATCCGATTGTGGCACATTCGTTTTGGGCACTTGAATGTTGATAGTCTTGTACAGCTTCAAAAACAAGGAATGGTAAAGGGGTTGCCTACTTTTCGGAAGGAAAATGCAAAGTGTGAAGATTGCATTTATGGCAAACAGAGAAGGATAGCTTTTTCAAAAAGCACTTGGAGAGCAACAAGGAGATTACATCTTGTTCATAGTGATGTTTGTGATCCTTTGGAAACTTCACTTGGTGGTTGTAAATATTTTTTGTTGTTTATTGATGATTTTAGCAGAATGGTTTGGGTGTATTTTTTGAAGGAAAAATCAGAAGTGTTTGAAAAGTTTCAGTCATTTCAAAATTTGGTTGAAACAGCAACAAAGGAAAAGATTGCTACTTTGAGAACTGATAATGGTGGTGAGTTTACATCAAATCATTTTTTGACTTATTGTCAGGAAAAAGGGATTAAAAGACAGTTGACCAATTTTTATACTCCACAGCAAAATGGAGTATCAGAAAGGATGAATCAGACTTTATTGGGCATGGCTAGAGCAATGTTGTTTTTCAAAGGGTTGAAATCATGTTATTGGGCAGAAGCAGTTCATACAGCAGTTTATTTGAGGAATAGATCTCCTTCATCATCACTTGATGGAATAACTCCTTTTGAGGCTTGGTATGGATTCAAACCTATGGTCAAACATTTGAGAGTTTTTGGTTCAGTTTGTTATGCACTTGTCCCAAAAGAAAAACGAAAGAAGTTAGAGTCTAGAAGTGTTAAGTGCATGTTGATTGGTTATTCTAATGAGAAAAAGGGGTATAGGCTTCTGTTAGATGGAAAGTTTATTGTCAGCAGGGATGTGATTTTTGATGAAACTGAAAGTTTAAGTGTAGAAGAGGTTGAAAAACAACTTAGTCACTTAGAGGAAAAAGTAACTAAGGAACAATTAAGGATGCAACACTTAAATAAGACAAGGAATGAACAATGGTTTGATCTCACTTCAGAAGTATAGGATGATGAATAGGTTGAAGACCCCTTGGAACAGGTTGAAGATACTTTGAATTCTTCACAAGTTAACTTGGATGATTCAAATCAAGTTAACATTGAAAAGAAGAAACCAAAATGGGCAACTAAGTTACTTCAGGATGTTAAGTCTGATGAAAAAGGCAAAACAGGTACAAGGAGTTCTAATACGGGTTCAGAAAATTTTGCTCTTTCAGTTGTTGAACCAACTACTTTTAATGAAGCAGTTGAGTATGATGAATGGAAAATGGCCATGCAAAGTGAGTATGATGCAGTAATGAAGAATCAGACTTGGAAAATGGTTGATTGTCCACATGATGTTAAACCCATTGGTTGTAAGTGGGTTTACAGAATTAAGTACAAAGCAAATGGAGATATTGATAAATATAAGGCAAGATTGGTGGCAAAGGGTTTTGCTCAGAAAGAAGGGATTGATTATGAAGAAACTTTTGCTCCAACAACGAAATGGAATACTATCAGGATTGTGCTAGCTTTAGCTGCACAAAATGGATGGAAAGTGCATCAAATGGATGTAAAAAGTGCATTTCTAAACGGTGATCTACAAGAGGATGTTTATATGACTCAACCTCCTAGTTTTGAGGTTCCAGGGAAAGAAAATCAAGTTTGTAAACTAGTTAAGGCATTGTATGGATTGAAATAGGCTCCCAGAGCTTGGTATGCAAAAATGGATGCCTATCTACAGAAAGTTGGTTTTCTTCGTAGTGAGTCAGATGATACTTTGTATGTTCGAATCCAGGAAAACAACTTAGTCATCTTGGTTATGTATGTTGATGATTTGCTCATAACAGGTAACAATAATGATCATATATTTCAGGTTAAGAAAGAACTTCAAACAGGTTTTGAAATGACAGACTTGGGTTTACTTCATTACTATCTTGGAGTTGAAGTAAAGCAGCAGGAAGGAAGTATATTTATTTCTCAAGCTAAGTACATATCTGGATTATTGAAGAAGTTTGGAATGGAGGAATGTAAACCAGCGATTACTCCCATGGAGCAAAATTTAAAACTTTCTAAGTTTGAAGGGGGGGAACTTGTAAATTGTACTGAATATAGACAGTTAATTGGATGTTTCATTTACTTGATGAATACTCGTCCTGATCTATCTTATGCAGTTAGCATACTTTCTAGATATATGCAGGAACCTAGAGAAAGTCATTGGAATGCAGCAAAAAGGGTGTTAAGGTATCTTCAAGGAACAAAGGATTTTGGACTTGAGTTTAAAAGAAACAAAAATTTCAAGCTTGTTGGCTATTCAGATGCGGATTTTGCTAGAGATGTTGATGACAGGCCATCTACTTCAGGTTACTTAATGAATATGGGATCAGCTGCAGTGGCATGGAGTTGTAAAAAGCAGGATACAATTGCAAATTCTACAGCAGAAGCAGAATATATTTCAGCTTGGGAAGCTGCTTGTGAGATAGTTTGGTTAAGAAGGATTTTGCAAGACCTCAAAGTTGATCAGAAAGAAGCAACTTCATTATTTATTGATAATCAGTCAGCAATCAAGTTAGCCAAAAATCATGTTTTTCATTCAAAAACTAAGCATGTGGATACTAAGTATCATTACATTCGGGATCTCGTCGTCAAACAAATCATCAAGCCAAAGTATTGTCCATCAGAAGATCAAACTGCAGATATTTTTACAAAATCTCTTGGAAGGGTCAAATTTGATAAGTTTAGAAATGAACTTGGTATTTGTTCAAAAGAATTTTTGGATCAAAGGGGGGATTGTTAGGAATTATGATCCAAAATGTAATAAATAGAAGTTTAGTTTAAGAAATGTAAAAGGGCATCTACACACTCACGTGATTATGTGAGGTCTCCCTTAGTTAGTTTTGGTAACGGTAAATTAGTTGTTACTCTTTGGATATTTAAATCCATCGAGTTTTCCATGTGAGGTAATCTTTTGGGATTTAGCCCTCACATCTCTGTGATGTAATTATTTTCCTTCTTCATTAATAAAATTATGTGTCTGAGGACACTTTGTCATGATCAACCATCAATCCTTGCTTACAAAATTTGTGTCCCAAAAAATACCATAGGGAACACAAAAGACACATTTCTTCAAAGTCAAGGAAATCAGATACTATCTACACTTCCCTAGCATCATCCTTAAGTTCACTTGATGGTCCTTCAAAAGGAAAAATACTGTCTAGTCGTCAAAGTATACTTCTAGGAATTTATGGATATAATCTTTAAATGCAACTACAACCACTCTTGAAAATATAGCAAGTGCATTCTTCAATTCAAAAGGCATAACAATGTACTGAAATGATCCCCATTCAATAGCAAATGCAGTCTTGTGTCTGTCTTCTTTAGCAATTCTGATATGATGGTAGCCAGAAAATCCATCAATGAAAGAGTACGCCTCATTTCCTCCTACATTATCGAGCACTTCATCTATGAATGCAGTAGGAAATGGGTCATGTAGATATGCATCGTTTAGCTTTCTGAGATCCACACAGATTCTGATTTCACCTTTAGCTTTCTTGTCTTGAATTACCATGGGACTTATCCATTCTGATTCTTCTATTGGTTTAATAATTCCTGCTTCTAGCATTTTGTCAATTTCTGCTTTCACTCTTTCCTTATATCTAAGGTTCAATCTATAAGGTCTTTGCTTAATAGGCTTCACGTCAGGTTTCAGAGGTATTTTCATAACTCCCAAGTCACCTAAAATGCCTTTCATTTCATAAAACTTGGTGGGGAATAGATCTTGGTAATCGCGCAGTAGTTCTGCGATCTATTCCATTGTTTCTTCATCCCAGTAATCCCCAATAGAATCAAAATTTGGTTCTTCATTGGTACGAATATTCATCTTTCTAGTCTTAATAGGATTGCTCATCTATGGTATTTCTAAATCAGGTCCTTGGACATCGCGATTTCCTTTAGATTCAGGTATATTCACATCATGCAGGTCTTCATCTTCATCTTCATCTAATGCGAAGTTATAACATTCCAGGGCATGTTCCAATTGTATTTCCCAATATGGTTGCTTATTCACAGGTAACGGGATATCATCAAATACCTTATTTTTAATGGTCTATAAAGCCTCATTGTTGCTCGGACAATCATCCTAAAAAATGAAAGTCGATTGAAAGTTCTTTGTCATACTGTGCCAATCTGTTGTGCTTCTGTGAAGTTCTGCTTTTGTATACCAGTTCTTTGGTATTTGATCCAATGTGTGCACAAACATATGAACCCATTATGTCTTTTGTATATGCATCCATGCTTTTAAGCAAGACTCTATATGATCTCTAGCATCAATCTGTCCATTGTATTTTGCTTATACGACCTCAGTCTGTTCAACAAATCTAATTTCCATTAAGTGCTCACATTCTTCCCATGTGTTCAGGTTGTCTCTGTGCGCAACCCACCACCTAGCAGGTGTAGCTCGCAATGCTATATCTAAAGCTGCTAGCTTATGTTCATCTGAAACTGATGCTAAAGATTCATGAAGGAATGCATGGATATTACCCAAACCATCATAAGTAGGAACTGGACTTACCTCTGTTCCAATCCAACGAAGTGACTTTGTTATATTCGCACATCGTCTCGCTGATACTTCATGCATTCGGCTCTGCCAGTTCTCCAATACTGCGTTTGATTCTGATACGCAAGAACTGCCACATTTCCATCTCAATGTTCCATCATCTGTAGGGTTAATGTAGTCTGCTTGATTCACTGCCATCTTATATATGTTATCAAGTTCTTGAGCTCTGCATTCTTCTCGTACTAGCTCAACATACCTTGTTCCTTGTGACGGATCCAGAGGTGTGATAACCCTGATATCCGGTCCTTCAAATATCATTTGTTTTTTCTTCAAGTTGATAATTGCGAGGTTATCAATTTCCCATTCAATCCCTAATAATGCAGGGTAAGGATTATTGTCATCTATGATCTCAATAACCTTGAAGTCTGCTTTACTTCACACTCAATCAATATCAATTGGAATACTTGATAGTCTCCCAAAAGGTATAACCTTCTACTGGTTAGCTAATCTCAACTGTATAGGTGACCAAGATAACTTTGGTTTCCCCATTTGTTCCCATGTTTGTTTTTTCAACACATTCACCTCTGAGCCCATATCAATAATGACCTAGTTCATTTCAAAATCTCCAATCTGTGTGCTTCACCTCATTTCTCTTCTTGTCCTTTTATGGTTCTTAATATGATGGACGATTCTATGTGCATCATTTACCATACTACATCGCTCGTAGTGTCCTAACATATTCTATAATTCTCCTAAGGCATTTTCGTGTCCCAATAGATTTATGCAGCTCTGTAGAAACTGTGTGATAGGACTTATCTACTCTGGCAAAGTTCGCGATCCATCATACGATGTCGGCATATCTAATACATGTGACCAGTCACTTCACAACTGGATTCTTTTGGTCAAAGGTTCAGAGTCCTGAAAGCTTTTTCTTGCTTCCATGAATACTTCTTTTTCTTTGTTAAGGTTAAATGCAGGCATTTTTCCAACTTCTTTTCTTACCCAAGGCCCATCAATAGGCTTTGGTCTTCTCATGCGATCATCAGAAGTCGAAGCTTCATTCATCCTGTCATTTCCTGTCACAGCTCCACTTCGCGTCACAACATGGATGTTGTGATCTTCGTTTCTTTTCTCAATTGCAATCATCTAAATATTTTGGTTCAGTCCTTCTTATCTTTTTTCTTGCATTTTGCCTAGCAAAATGGGACATTCTTCAATGATATGGTCAAATGATTTACAATACTTACAAGTAGTGCAAGGGTTTTGACAGTTTCTTGCTAAATGTCCAGGTTGAGAGCAGTTATAACACACAATCTGACCTCTTCCTCGTCCTTGGCCAGTGTTGTGTCCTCTTCCTCTGAATGTACCACATCCTTTGTATGTGCCTTGATCATACTGCGCATTTTCATTATTGTTCTGCAGTTCTCCTTGGACTCTGTAGACATCATGTTTTCTTTCTATCATAAGGTCATATGCTCTACAGTTGGTATCATCATGTCCAACTGACTTACAAAATGTGCAGCACAGATTCTTTGGTGTCTTTACATACTTTTGTATTAGGTAACAGTCCTCTAGGTGATGTCCTCAACATCGACAAATATCGCACCATGGTCCTTGAGGTTGATTTAATGGATTCGACGCTCCACTAGCAATGTAATCTATGAATACAGGACAATGTTCCTTGGAATGTCCTTCTCCTTTACATTTAGTACACCAGACCTCTTCTCTTACTTCTTTTCCTTTCTTCATGTCTTGTAACTGTAATGTCAGGTTTCCTAGCTGTGTCTGTATCTGTACCATGTCTGTGCTAGTTTCTCCTATGGGTGAAGCTTCTAGTTTCATTGCAATTTCTAATGCTTCTGACTGTGAAGCAACCTTCTGTTGCATCAATGGTAGTCTATTGTGGGGCAACAACACAACTATGAACCATTCTTGATGCTATTGCGGTGTTATATCAAAGCTAACTTGATCCAACAAGGCTTTGAATTTCTGGTCAAATTCCCACACAGCCTCATTAGGTTTCTGTTTTATTTCTTTTAGCTCTGTAATGCACTGAGATTCTGACTTAGGTTTCTTAAATCATCTAATCAATGCAGTTCTGATATCAACTAGTGTTATGTTCTGTCTAACATAATATTTCGTGAACAATGTTAAAGCTCTATCACTGAATGTGGTGACTAACTGAGCTTGTTTTATAACATCATCTTGTACTTGCTTAACGTTCCATACAGCATCACAGAGAAACCAATGTTGCTCTGGATCTTCTAGACCGGTTCCTTTAAAAACAGGTAGCTTTATATCGTTTTCCATCCTTTTTCTATGAGGTGTAGTGTTCTGAAACGATGAAGGTATACCACTACTTGGCTAATTCTGAGTGCTTGCTCCTGCAGTATTACTACTACTAGTGTTCTGCGATCTAGTAATATTTATTTCCTCAACTATAGGTTTCTGTGGAGTGATAGGCTAATAGACAATGTATCTAGGTTCTATTTCACTATCTGACTCAACTTGAAATGAGTTTATATCACTTCCTAACTTTTCTAGGACTGTGCGAGGTTCAGCTTCACGAGACCTCTTTCTAGTGCTAACTTTATATCTTTTTCCACTACGCAAAATACCAATATCTTCATCTGTATCACTATCTATGTTTCTGAACATTACAGATTCAAACCCTAGGAATCTGATTGCATTTTTAAGACACCTTTTTTTGCTAATAGCATTTTAATGCATATATTAAGTTTTTAAGGTACTTACCTCTAAATCCTTGGAAGAAATATCCTTCTGTTGCACTATAAGACTTCAAAGTGTCCACAACAAACTTTGTAATATAGCCTTCCAATAAGCTATCCAACAAAAAGTCTATTGCCCTTGAAATTTGGTTATCAATCCCTTTAAGCCTCTGAATCAACTCTAGGTCCCAAACTGTAGGTTCTTCACCCTGAAAATAGGTTTTTTGTTCTGGTAGCCTTGACATCCACTCATGTAGCTCATTAGCAAAGGATGCGAAGAAAACTTTGCGCAAGTCAGTGGATATATACCTCTGCAACCATTGTTCTATGGTAAGGCGTGGATGTTTGTTTTCTTTCTTCGTAAACTTACTTTCTCTCTGGCTCACCCAATTCTATATTTCTTTCCTTTCTGGATTCCACATTAACATAGCACGTCACCAAAATATCAGTTCAAACACAATAACAAAACCGTTGTTGCGATGCTCAACTGCATATTTATATAGCGCAACAACAAAATCGTTGTTGGGTACGCGTGGACTGACCTGGGTTTGATGCGTATATTGTAGACCAACAAAATACTCCTTTCACTAGCCCTTTCGGTATCAACCTGAGAATAGGCTGAAGTCTCACCCAAAGCGAAGATGGGGGGTTAAAGAATCAGGTTTATGTAACCGTGGCGATGCGTAGATGTGGAATATGACCTCGCAATGTTTTCCCTTCTCAGCATATACTTAACATAACAATATTAATATGTGACTTCACACTTCACAGTTATCAACAACCTACAGACTACGCTGAATCATTGTTTTCTTTACTCATATAACTACCGATTCATCATACTTAGCATTACTTCGCGACGTTCATACGCTTGTGTTCTGCTTACTTAACATATGATTTCCACTAACATACATATGAAAGCAAATACATAAACATATCATATCATGAACTGTTGGCAGGCGGTTTGATGAGGAAAGATCGCGGTACTGCTAACGCCGCGACACGTTGGATGAAGGCACAAAAGGAGTATTTTGTTCCAAAGGATACCGCAGTTGGCGGGTTTTGGGTCACTTGGACCATGTATTTTGTAATATTGAGTCAAGTATACCGCAGTTGGCAGGTTTTGGGTCATGTATTTTGTAATATCGAGTCAATTGTACCGCGATATGCAGGTTTTTGGGTCATTAGACCAAGTCAGTTAGTCGATTGTCCATAGTGTCGGTTAGGAAAGTGAACAAGTATCGTAATCGGTGGAAGCCTATAAATAGATGAGAATTGCAAGTGTTAAGATAAGAGTGGATGGATAGAAGATAGAAATAGAGCTGTATTCGGAGATTGACAGAAAGATAATGTGGGGAGTTTAGTAGAGATTTATGTACTGCTTTTGGTTGCCACAGTAATATAAGGATGATGATTTGGTGCAATCTGTGTGTAATGTTGCTCGATACTTATGTTATTGTCTTGTCTTAATGCAATTATCCATTTCTATCGCTATGATGTGAATGCCACGATAAAATGTTATAGATATCCGTTTACTGTAATGTTAAATGCTGCGATTAAAGTGATATGCTATAACTTCATGATGAATATTTAGAATTGTTGTTGGTATCATACTGCCGCAACTCGCCTCCTCCCTCGGGGGAAACATGGTTCCGTCTGCCCTTCCTAGATGTCACGGGTGAGACCTCATCCGCTCTGCGGGTGTTGCTAGGTGGGCTCAAACCTGCCCGGGCTGGTGCCTAGGGAGACTCCAGTATGTGTCGACAATTGGTGAACCCCTATCGACTGTGAGGTTGCGATTTGGTCAAAGATGTGGTCAGCAGTCAGGCAGCAGCTCAGGAGGCTCAGGAGCTGGTGAGGAACGTCGAACAGCCGTATGCATACTTCAAGGCAAGGACCGCGACATGTACTCTGTCCAGCAGTTGACGTGGCTCGAGGGCGAGCCACAAGATTGTGTTGGGGGCTTGTTGGCAAGCGGTTTGATGAGGAAAGATCGCGGTACTGCTGACACCGCGACATGTTGGATGAAGGCGCGAAAGGAGTATTTTGTGCCAAAGGATACCGCAATTGGCAGGTTTTGGGTCACTTGGACCATGTATTTTGTAATATTGAGTCAAGTATACTGCAGTTGGCAGGTTTTGGGTCATGTATTTTGTAATATCGAGTCAATTGTACCGCGGTATGCGGGTTTTTGGGTCATTAGACCAAGTCAGTTAGTCGATTGTCCATAGTGTCAGTTAGGAAAGTGGACAAGTATTGTAATTGGTGGAAGCCTATAAATAGATGAGAATTGCAAGTGTTAAGATAAGAGTGGATGGATAGAAGATAGAAATAGAGCTATATGCGGAGATTGACAGAAAGATAATGCGGGGAGTTGCGCAGAGATTTATGTACTGCTTTTGGTTGCCACAGTAATATAAGGATGATGATTGGTGCAATCTATGTGTAATGTTGCTCGATACTTATGTTATTGTCTTGTCTTAATGCAATTATCCGTTTCTATCGCTATGATGTGAATGCCACAATAAAATGTTATAGATATCCGTTTACTATAATGTTAAATGCTGCAATTAAAGTGATGTGCTATAACTTCATGATGAATATTTAGAATTGTTGTTAGTATCATACTGCCGCAACTTGCCTCCTCCCTCAGCGGAAACATGGTTCTGTCTGCTCTTCCTGGATGCCTTAGGTGAGACCTCATCCGCTCTGCAGGTGTTGCTGGATGGGCTCAAACCTGCCCGGGCTGGTGCCCAGGGAGATTGCGGTATGTGTCGACAGTTGGTGAACCCCTGTCGATTGTGAGGTCGCGATTTGGTCAACATGAACATAAAACACATCACAAATTCATACACATAACACACAGATTTACGTGGTTGACCCCCAGATGGGAGCCATGTCCACGGGAACTATTCTTATATTACTTGGAAGGGGTAATAGTTCCAGTTTGCGCACTCAACTGTAGACTCTTCTCTACAATAGATCTCTGTGCACTCAGCTACAAAGTCTTTCTCTCTTAGATATCGTCTCTCCCAATCTAGATCTAACCCTTACAATATTACAAAATACCAACCAACTTAAGTCTAACCCTTCCTTATACAAAATTGCCCTTTATATAGATGTGCCCGAAGGTCACATATTACAATAACTATGGGCCAACCCCCATAGTACCCTTAAACCCAAAATGGTGCGGTTCTCTTGTTTCCCACGCTTTGCCTTAACTCCCCTGTAACTCTGTTGTCCTTTTGCGCCACTTCTTCTGACTCTGATGCTTCTTCTGATAGTGCAATTATGATCGCACGACTCTGACCCTACAGTGGCGCATCCTTTGCACCATTCCGCTTCTTTACTTCTGCTCCTATACCTGTCAGTTCACTGCTTGACTCTTAACGGCTTCAATTACCTCTGGTTGTCCTTAGTACTTTTCCTTTACTAAGGGGACAGGTCCTTTCCTGTCACTTTACTGCACTCCATACCCTCCTCCCGGGAATTGCAGAGTTGCTTCTTCCAAAAACTGGTCAACATTAGGCCTTGCCTAACTGTACTTTCACCATCAAAACTTCTTGTACTTGGGATGTGCCCAACAATGGTTATACAAGGATTCGATTCCCCATGCAGTCAAGGAAGAAATAGATGAGATAGAGCAAGACCTTTGGGAGGAATTGGAGATAAGCAAACTAGTGTATGAATTTTTAGCATTAGAGGACTGGATCTAAGAAGCTATCACTACTCATTCACAATTGACACTGTATGAGAGGTCGATTATGTTTTTTGGGTGCTTAAGGGGCTCTTGGGTCATGTCCTGCTGGAGCGAGAGGAAAAAAGCAAAGGTGTTTAGGTTCGTAAAGGTGACAAGGTTCCAACGCACTTCTGGAAGGTCCATCACGATGATACTTGCTTGATGCATACAAATATTGACGTAATCGTGCATAATATGGGCATTCCTTTCCTGCCTAGACTGGGTGGTGTGGATGGTCCATCGAGCTTAGTGTGGCTTGCTAGCATTGGGGAGGTGCCTGTAAATCGTTAGGTTCCTTGACAATTTTCTATGTATATTGTTTGTTTTTGGTTTGGTCATGTTCTTCGGTAGAAAGAATTATATGGGATTATCATGTACTTGGTCAGGTCTAAGGGTTAGTATGGTCCTTCATCATATGAGACAATTGTTAATGGCTTACAAAATGTAGTTAGATGAAGATTGTTAACGCCCTGTTTTCTCCTACAGGGGAGGGGCAATTTTGGTTTTTGAAAATTGTTTGGAGGTTATGATATGTCTGGTTAGGATGCTATGGCTAGTAGGATGGAAGTTTGGCATGACATATACTATTTGTAAACTTTTTTTCGATGATCCAATGCATAGTTTACTTGCTTGCAACAAAAAAAAACTTGGTCTCTAGAGAAAATAGGAATTAATGTGATGATGAAAAACATACACAATATCTTAAAGAACTTATTATGGAATGCAGTGAAAGTAATTTTGTTGTTACACTCTATGTTTCATCACCAACTACCCTACTTAAGCACCACATTTAATATATCTAGTCACTAATTTTGTTGTTGCACTCTATCCTTCATCACCAACTATCCTACTCAAGCACCACATTTAATATATCTAGTCATAACAAGGAATGACAAATAGCTTATTTCGATACACTATCAATAGATAACAACTTTAAAAACATCACCCCTTAAAAAAATGTTTTCAATATAACAATTCATGTTTTACCACATTGTAGTGTTAAATGGATATGGTAATATAAGGTTAAGGTCTCTTTTTCCACTACCCAATAACTATACTTAAATGATCAATGTTATGATAATGCTTTTACCTTAATGTTTTTATTTATATTATTATTTAGTTAAAAATTATTATTATTAGCATTAATGTTTATTCAATACTTTTATGGGCAAATTGTACATGGTTGAAATCTTTTGGGCACTTTTCCTTGGTTCGACCTCATTTCGAAGATGATATCTAAAACAAACAAACCAGTCGGTTGCAATCCATATTTAAAATATCTATACATTGTTATAAAAAGATAACTCATGGGTATGTTCAACACAAAATAGAGAATTATATCTATCTGGTCCTAGTTCAGATTGGGGTTTAGGATTTATTACAAAACGGGGAAGATGAGGAGCATGAAGAGCTTGACTTTTTTGCCTGAGCATCTTGAAGAGGAAATATTGAAATGGTTGCCAGTGGAATGCCTTTGTAGATTTCGCAGCTTGTCCAAGCAATGGAATGCTCTAATTTCATCTACCAAATTCATCACAACTAAATGGGCGGAGGCACCTCCCAACAGGATGCCATGGCTGGTTGTGCAAGCTGCCAAATTAGAAAGGTCAAAATGCCTTGCTTACTGCTTTTCCGCACGAGTGTGGAAGGAGACCTCTTCCATCTCCCTGCCCTTCGATGACCAAGTTAATCAAGTTAACTTTCGTGACTCGTCAGCAGGTTTGGTTTTACTAAAAAATGATAGAGCATGTTTTATCGTCTGCAATCCTCTGACAAGAACTTCCTTAGAAATACCTCCCATGTCATCCATAAGAACAGTCAGAGGCTTAGGCTTCGTGGCAGGGGAGAGTGGCAGTCCAGACACATACAAAGTGGTAGCGCTGGGTTTGGACAGTGAGGAAGAGGGGGTAGTCGAAATCTACGATTCCACAAAGAAGTCGTGGAGGATTGCACCCCACCGACCAGAGAGTTTGTATTATAGCTATATTCCTGCCCCTGACTTGGTTTTCTGCGGTGGTTCCTTCTACTATTTGAGTTTCGTTCGTGGGATTTGGAAACTTGTGGGTTTCAGCATCACAGATGGGACTTCCATTTCTGCACCTTTGCCAATGATGGTTTATCGCTTTATCAATCGCCCTGGCCTGGTCGCCTGTGGGTCGCATCTTCTACTTTCGGGTGACAGAGTCAAACGCAACAAGCTGCAGGTCATTATATGGGAATTCGAGAAGGTGAACGGGAACTCTTCCTCATCACGGTGGAAGGAGATTGGCAGAAAATCCATGTGTGAGGTTGTTAACAAATTTCATAATAATTGCCGCCCCCCAATTATTATATTTGTAGGAGTCAAGGATTGTGCGTGCTTTGTGGTCCATCTGGGTACGGAAGCGCTGGAGGTACTTGTTTACAGTGTAAGTGAAAAGACATGGAGTTGGCTTCCCAGCTGTCCTATAGATTTCGAAGCTGCTGCACTCAGTATTGTGGCCTTTGAACCAAGGCCTGACATGAAGGTTCAGTAAAGCCTGGTATGCATGCCTTTACCTTTCACATCAACAAGTAACATTATTTTTCTTTAGTTTATTTACGTAGAGAAGTTGCCCTGCCTTCTTCCTTGATTTTAATTGAAAGCCTATGTAGTCCATACCGCAAGTAGCATAACTTTGAATAGACACAGCTGTGGGCCTTGTAATCTCCCTTTATGATTTTCTAGATGTATAAAAACGGTTGGAGATACCAATTTGATGACATAACATAAGAAAAATTCCATAAACAGATGCAAACTTTCCCAAAACTTGATATGAACAGGTATCTTGCTTGGATACCTGCATGATTAAATTCTTCAAGGTTTCCAATTTTTATTCCAACTCTTATTTCTATTTCTCATCTCGATCTCCATTTTCCAACATTTTCTTTGCTAGTTTGATGGTCCATTTAATATATTTTGCTATGTCTCAATGGATATTTTAAGTCAATAATAACATTGGCCAGCTACAACATCTTGAATACGAAAATTGAAGTCCAATGTAACCTTGTAATGACTCCCCACGCGTGCCTATTTAGGGTCCATGCAAGCGGGCCTGTAATAAAATCAATAAGATCTCTCCCATGATCTTATTTAGGCACTCATATTACCCCTATTCTAAAGATTTTTTTTTAATATTTCTTAGGACAGGAAACCAGTTTTTCTACCACTTCTTGGCTTGTTCATCCCATCTTACTCTTTAAGAGAAGCTATTTGCTATGCCTTATAAGATGAAAGGGTCTAACCCTACACATTTTCCTTTGTCACTGGCCAAATAAGGTCCTAGAGAGGATTTCCCTCTTTTGCCCATTGCATTGAGAAGGCTCAAGCAACCAATGCAAAACACAAACCCTTGGAATTTACAACTAAGGGGAAGAAAACACAACATGGTTTGAACTCTCAGAACTAGACAATGACAAGTAAACTTGAAAAGGATTACAAAATCTATAAAAAACAATGAGTCACCTATAGGTGGAAAGTAACCTCTAAAACAAAGGCAAGATAATACAAGATTGCACTGGATAAACAACATGACATACCCGTAAAAGTTGAATCTTCATAAGAATTGGCCATAGTGCTAAACTATCAATGAATTCTAGACCTAACCTTTTGGATGAACTCTACTCTGAACTTGAATTAGAATACTCCCAAGCCAAAGACAAAATCAGAGGTCATAGGAGCGCTCTATACTATCCAAAATAATATATTAAAAGCATTCCTATGCCTCGTTTTAAACTGCAATTGTCAATTTCCAAATGTTGGGCCAGAGGATTGACATTGGTGTGAGCTAGATTGGCACTTATATCCTTTCTGTTATCTTCTCTTTGACACCCTAAGATATGTGTTTGAGCTTCCTCCATACATGTGCCTACTGGCCCTTGATCTCCCTTTGTTTGCAATGGTTTTAACTCCATAGATCTGATAGTGATTTAATGGGTTTGCTTTGATTTGGCTATTAAAGTAGAAAGAACTTGTTAGCATTTATCATCTTGGCTGCTCAATCTAAGGTCTTGAGCCTTTTGTTATATCTCTTTTAAGTTTCCACAAATGGCTTTATTGATACAAACAATCACAACATTTAGCATGTAGCTTAACTTTTAATTGTATTAGAAAGAATGCAATTGTTATATCTCTTTTAAGTTTCCACAAATGGCTTCATTGATACAAACAATCACAACATTTAGCATGTTGCTTAAATTGTAATTGTATTATAAAGAATGCAATGATTGACAATAATAATGAAATAGTTTCCTCGTGTATTTTCTTTTATGATCAACGTAAATGAATGCTGGTAATTATATGTAGAAACTAACCTCCTAATAATTGAGTTCATAAAGTGTTGTCTGGTGGCCAAGAAATCTGCCAAGAATCTTTGGGGGCCATAACTATGCATATTAGTTAGAATAGCTATCAGAGTTGATATAGATTGCCCCTGATTAAATGAGAATTTGTAGTCTTCGTTTCTGAAATTTAAGCCTTTTATGGGGGCCATAACTATGCATATTAGTTAGAATAGCTATCAGAGTTGATATAGATTGCCCCTGATTAAATGAGAATTTGTAGTCTTCGCTTCTGAAATTTAAGCCTTTTATGTGGTTCATATAGAAATTACTTGTCTCGTTGTAACTTGTAATTGCATTGGATCTAGTATATTGTCGTCTTTTGTAAGTAGTTACTATTGCTAATGGCTTGAATCATGAATATCTCTATCGCAAAGCATATCACGTAGATTAAACCCCTGCAGTATTTTTGAATTGCTTCATATAATACTTTCCAATTTGTATTTCTTTGGGTACAATTGTTCTTTTGTGTGGCTTTTTTGTATCTTCTTTCCACTGTTGAATATCTTAGATTCTTATTGTTAGAAAATTTGAAGGATTATTTCTAGTGAGAGTCCTGTTATCTGATTGATGGTGAGATTGTCACTTCAGTTGCACATCCTTGGAATGTTGACATTAATAATGATGTTGATAATATAATTACGTAGATCATATCTTAGAACTAATCACAACGGCAACCTAAATCCTTGTGATGAACATATTTACACAAGGCAGTGGCTTATAGACCACATATTTTCCTTCCAAAGGTGGAAAGTTGGAGTTGTATTTCATCTAGGTTGCTATCATGTTCTTCCAACAACAGGATGTTGGAGCTATACTTTTTAAGGTTTTACCAACGGCACCTAGCTCCTATCTTTTGATGCAATTTTTGAGAACTTTTACTCATTAAACAAATAGATTCCGAGAATTGTCTGTCCAATTGCGTTGACAACACATAATTGTGATCCATTCCCTACTTTTGGGAATTATCATAGGAACATTTCTTGCCTAGAGAAATAAACTCCGTAGTGACATGGACTATGGGTTATAGAAATCTTTAGTTATAAGATATCCATGGCTCTTTGATGCTAAACTGGATTCTCCACAGCTTTCTTTAGACTTTTCTAAGTTCAACGTAAGGACCAACTCTTGTGGTTAGAGGGTATAATAAGCATTCAAATTGATTGGAGTGGCTATTGAAGTAGACATAGATTGCCACTGATTAAGTGAAATTTTTTGTCTTGGCTGTTGAATTTTAGATCTTTATTTGGTTCATTTAGAAATTGTGTTCTTTTTTATAATTGCATTGTTTGTTAAATGTTGTTGATTTTTGGAAGTAGTTTTTCGTAGATTTTTTTTGGTGTGATGTTAATGGTTTGTAACTTTGTATATATTTGAATTAGTGTTGCAAATATCATGAAAATATTGCCGATGTCATGATATATCGTGATTCTCTCAGCTCGATGATATTATCCTCAGGAAAGATCGATGTTTTAAAATTTTGAAAATATTGTGATACTTTGAAAATATCAAAATGTTGCAATATATTGGCTAAATATTAGGAGAAATTGGAAAATATTGGTTGAGTCGGGAGATTTTTTAGATTTTTGTGCTCAATTTGAAGAGGGAAAGTAGGGGATTGAAAACAGGGGTTATTCATTGTTACTTTTGCCCACAAAAGTGCTAGAGGGGGGATGCTTCAGATGATTAAAAAATTGGAAAAATGAATATTTTTTTATATTTTTACGTTTGTTGATATTTTTCAATATTTTCACTGATTAAATGAAAATTGTTGTCTTGGCTGTTGAACTTTAGGTCTTTATTTGGTTCATCTAGAAATTGTGTTTCTTTTAATAATTGCATTGTTTGTTAAGTGTTGTTGATTTTTGGAAGTAGTTTTTCGTAGATTTTTTTTTGGTGTGATGTTAATGGTTTGTATATATTTGAGTTAGTGTTGCAAATATCATGAAAATATTGCTGATGTCATGATATATCGTGATTCTCTCAGCTCGATGATATTATCGTCAGGAAAGATTGATGTTTTAAAATTTTGAAAATATTGTGATACTTTGAAAATATCAAAATATTACAATATATTGGCTAAATATTAGGAGAAATTGGAAAATATTGGTTGAGTCAGGAGATTTTTAGATTTTTGTGCTCAATTTGAAGAGGGAAAGTAGGGGCTTGAGAACAGAGGGGTTATTCATTGTTACTTTTGCTCACAAAAGGGCTAGAGGGGGGCTGCTTCAGATGATTCAAAAATTGGAAAAAATGAATATTTTTTATATTTTTACGTTTGTTGATATTTTTCAATATTTTCATTGATGTTGCTGATAAGTCCCTTTTCAGACCCACAAAAGGGCTAGAGGGGAGGGGATTGCTTCAGATGATTATAAAATTGAAAAAACTGAATATTTTTTATATTTTTTATGTTGTTGATATTTTTCAATATTTTTGCTGATAAGTTTCTTTTCGGTCCCTCAGCAATATATTCATAGGCATGATGTTTGCAACATTGATTTGAATATATAACATCAAATTCCTAAATTTTGTTTGCATTAGTCTAGAAATAAGTTGGAAACTTTTATTTCTTTAGGTACTATTCTTCTTTTGTGTATGGGCTTCGTCATATGGTGCTCCAATGTGCCATTTTACAGCTTGATTTAGCACCTAAGTGGAAAAGTCCAAATCCACTAGTGCTATCAAGAGCAACTTTAGAAGAAAGCACTACGGTCACCTCAGTGCTAACTTCCCACTCTTTTGACTAGCTCTCAATGTCAAGGGGGGCTTCCCTAGGGTTGATTAGATTAGGATTTGAGAGAGCCAAGGGAAAGGATATTAATGTAGTTAAGATGAGTGAGGTGTATTATTTTTAAGTTAATTTTTTCAAATAAGCATTTAACCATTTAACATATGTAAGAGCCAATAGATGAAAGTCATGAAACACCTGAATAGAGATTGCTCAAACAGGTAAAGTAAAATGAACCATGAACATTTAGCAATAACATGCCACAATGGTGGTTTTTTCTGATAAGATGGTTCCTCCAATCATGATGCAACAAGCATGCCCATCCCCACTCTAGGAATATTAGATTGAAGTGTAGTGGACTTGCAACACTTAAGTAAGATCCCCTTGGATTAGACATTACATTGAAGTATAGTCATCTTGCAACACTCGAGGAAGATCCCTTCGGCTAAGAAGTTGTAGATGGGGGTATCTATTTTGCCAAAGTAACCTAGGACTAGCACATGACTGTAATTGCTTGAAAGGGCTTACATGTACGTGCAAGACAACCCCCAAAGGGAAAACCATATCTTAGGAGATTTGAATCTTAATGGGGGGAAATTCACCACCCTGACTCAACCATTGAACCAAGATTGTGTTGACAATGTTGTATTTTTTTATACTCTTGGATATTCTTGGATATTTTGCCAAAATAGCCTAGGACTAGCACGTGACCTTTAGTTGCTTCAAAGGGACTGCATGTACGTGCAAGACCACCCCTAGAGGGAATACCATATATTTGGAAGATTTGAACCTTAATGGGGGGTAATTCACAACCTGACTCAACCATCAAACCAAGATTGTGTTGACGATGGTGTATTTTTTTTTATACTCTTGGATATTTTGCCAAAGTAGCC
Organism: Larix kaempferi; assembly: GCA_027924585.1. Classification (NCBI taxonomy): domain Eukaryota; kingdom Viridiplantae; phylum Streptophyta; class Pinopsida; order Pinales; family Pinaceae; genus Larix; species Larix kaempferi. Next base: position 23,510,543 of record BSBM01000632.1, on the reverse strand, counting down.
TAGGACTAGCATGTGACCTTAATTGCTTGAAAGGGCTTGCATGTACGTGCAAGACAACCCCCAAAGGGAAAACCACATATTGGGGGGATTTGAACCTTAATGGGGGGGAATTCACCACCCTGACTCAACCATTGAACCAAGATTGTGTTGATGATGGTGTATTTTTGTATACTCTTGGATATTTTTTCTTGGAGCAATTGGCATTTTGGCATTTTTATGCTAGATATGGAAGTTAAGATGATTTCGCTTTTTTTAAGGAATTTCATTGCCCTTAGAGCTAGAGCTTGTGGTTGTTGCCCTTGCATCCCCCTTTTCATTGTAAAAAATACTCATTTACATACATTTATAATTTTATTTGTAATATTATTTGTGTTAAAAAAACTATGAATTTCTATCAATGTTAGAGTGATTCACCAAAATTGGACCATTGAGCTTGCTCATGAATGAGCTTGGTCATGGCCTATAATTATAAGGTGTTTGTCCATTTTGAACATGCTAACTAGAATTAATTGCCATACTCAACATATGCACTCTTGTCACAATATTCACAACTATGATAACCAGAAAGATACATAAAAAGTTACTAAAAGCTAGTGCATTCATGGCTGCTCTCTAGTTACAATGGGTGTTGTCAAAGCATAGGCTAGAGCTTGTCTTCACCTGTTTCAAAATGGCAAATGATCATTGGTAATGTTGTATGTGCCTTGGTCGAAATTGATAATTGATACCAACAGTCTTCAAAATTTCTGCCTCAATCTTATTCCAATGATTGATCAAAACCAATGGCAGCTTATTGAGGATTAACGTACTGCAAGAAAAGCAACACCTGCGGAATCTGAAACACAAGAAATAACAATGGCACATGCACATAGTACACAAAGATTTACCCTAGTACCCTCTCTCCTCTTCCTATCTCATTGTACTATCTTCACTGTTTACAATACAATATCTATAGCATCCGAAACCCTAATCTGTTAACTTGTGTTGGCTGAAAAAGCACAAAATGGACCAAAAACAGATCCTTTGCTCTGGGAACCTACAAAGAGTACAACACATGTCCAACACAATTTCATAAGGTTCTCCTCCTAGCAATGTGCCTAGAATCCTCTGTAGGACGATCCACATTCTTTGTCATAGACTCTTCAATCCTCACCTTGATGCCAACTTGTTGCTACCCACATAATTTTCTTTGATTGGGAGTTCATAGGCCATGCTCTTCTACAACCCAGTTCTTAAACTTTTATTTCTTTTCCTATAGTCTGGAGTTGGCTTGGAGATTGCAGGATTCATCCACCTCCCTCTTCCTACCTCAAGGACTCTCCTCTCCATGTTTGCAACTCGCTTGTTTATGAGCATGGAAGAATTTAAACAAAAGATTCAAGCCTAGCAATAATCTCAGTGGCCTTCCTTGGAGGGTACTTCACTTAATGATAAGACTCAAAGTGACAATCCTAGGGCTTAGAGATCATACAAAAGCATACAAAGGATGCCTTAAAAATTTCCAAATCCTGCAGCAAGAAGGAGAAATATAATGCTCTAACCATTGAGGAACCAACTGAGATGGGCCAAAGGAAAGACAAATACCTTTTGTCTCAATCCCTTGATCTCTTATGCCTGGAAGTGGAAGTTCCTTATCTACACCCATTTCCAAAGCCACTGGGAAAATCAATTCCCCTTGCCAGATATTTTCCAGTGTGAGGTTGAACCTGATGCCTTATCCTAAAGAACAATAATGCGGATGTAAGAGCTTCGGTAGATTAGGTCCACTTCTGCATTTCATATTTGAGCTTGACAGATAGAAAGCCTCTCCATGATTCTTGTAGGTTGCCAACATGTACCATGATTCTATGCATTTACCAAGATGCCATGTTGATTTTTGGGCCTGTTTTGTTTATGATGCCCTGCATTCTTCCATCTATCGTTGTAATCGCTCTTCATGACTTTGTTCTGGGTGATTTTGGTCATAAATATGTTATTCAAGACAGCATCATAATTGCAGACATCCATGTGTTCAGATTTTGCACCATCATTTCCTCAATCATCTCCCCAAGAAATTAATGCCAACATTTTCTGTGAACTCAACTACTGAAATGTGGTAACATTGGCGAAGATATTTTTTAGAATTGACTATAGTTTTCAATTTCTATCCTTTTGCTCCTGGTAGCCTTGAAATGTGCTGACAAGTATGGAGTTCAGTTTAAGAACTTTGAAGTTTGTAATTAAGTATGCTCATGCTGGAAGCCTAGAACAGCGCCCGGCGCATACAGTACAGCACCAGATGGAGGGAATCTTTGGGTACGCGGTCAAAGGCGCACCCCCCCTCCCCCAACACACACACACACACAAATAATATAACACATACTCAACAAAGGTTTGGTTGCTTTTAAGTTCTCAAGAGAGAATTATGGTACTTACTGTCAAACTGATTGGACATATCAGCCCTTGGACCACTTTGTTTCCAAATTCAAAACTCAACTCTACAGCTAGGAGTGCCTTTGTAAAACATAACCAGATTGCTTGCCCAGATGTTTTGTAAAAGCGATTTGACAATTGTAAAGCTCATAACAATCATGTGCTTTGTTGCTTTTCCCCTTTCAACAGAACTTTGTAATTTGCCTTTGGGGATGACATCCAAATTTCTTAATTGGCTTGATGTCTTTGTATGTTAGTCCTGGAAACTTTGATAACTTCTGTAGTTGATTTACAATGGTATGAGTGAGAGTTACTTGTCAGCAGTGTATGAATGAGAGTTATGTCAACAGTGTTTGGACATCCTGTCGACATCTTGGCATCCCTCCACCCCTTCCAGGGAATGTCTGTATGTCCCTGAAACAGATTTAAATTAGTGTCTATGAAAACACCTTTTGTTTCATTTTTACAAAATTATTTTCCTTTATGATAGGTCCCACTTCCCACATAACAGCATAAAATGGGTTTTCAAACCTAAACTCGTCATTTGTGTCATTTTGCACAGAGGAAAATAGCAAGGGCAACCAACATGAGTGTTTTCCAATTACAGTTGGTGTATTTTTAGCAAAGGTGAGCAATTTTATAGCATTTCAAATTGGATATAAAATGTTAAATTTTATATTTTCCGGAGTACTGTCCACTCAAATCTGTGGGGTCTCTCCCCCCATCCTCAAACCGGTGTGAAACATGGGTAATTAGATAATACACTTCCAACCCATTGTCTGGCTGATCTTAGAGCCTATGATGCTCCATATATTAAAATGTTCACCCTAGTTGCATAATAAAAAGTATTATATTCATATCATTCTTCTAAATCTTAATGCACATAACATCTAATCATCTTTTGAGTATTTTTGAAGTATTGTTATCAAGAAGAGCAGTTTGAAGATAAGTACTGATGAATGTTTTGTTTTGATTATATTGCATTGCAGATAAATACAGAGTGCAGGTGGAATTACATTGTTTTCTGACTGTACTAATGGCATTATCAGAATTTGGGAAGTTGGACACATTTGAGTTGCAGAAGCTTGCACAAGATTTTTGGTTTTCAAATTATAGTTGGAGTCAGATTAGGACACAAGTGTATTAACTGTTTGCTGCTCTGTTAAGTATAGTGACTTAATCAAATAGCATATTTTCTTAAAATATTTGTCAGGTTGTTTTTTTCTCTTTCCTTAATTAGGTCAAAACTGCATTAAAACGCAATGCACTGATTTTATGATGGATTCAATCCAAACTTTATAATTGAACACCAATTTTGAATTGATCACTTGAGTGTCTAAATGATGGATATAATCTCTTGAATTTCTGTTTTTTGTGCTTACTTGTTTAATGTTTGACATGGGTCTCACTGAATATCTTCACTTTACAAGCCTTACAAAGCATGAGCCTTGTAATGTTTTTTTGATTGTTATGCTTTTTTGATTAATGGGAAAAATGGTTAAGCAGTAGAGCATTATTCATAGTGGATGTATATGTTTCAAAGTTCACAAAATCCGTCTATTATTATTATTAGGATGTAATGATGTGCACAACAATTTGTCTTCCTGCACGCATAATGTTCTGTACCTACTATTTTTTTTTGTGCCAACATCCTATGTGTGCCTCCAAACCTGTTTCTTATTCCCTGTGCTCACCTCATTAATTGTCTTCTGTACTGCATTAACTTGACATTTATCTAGATGCTTCTGCATAAATTTTGCTGAGGATACCTTTATATCCAGGGTATTATCTAAGCTACCCATGAGTGACCCTGAGGTTGCTTGAATGCTTCTTCGAAGGATCGAGGAATAAATGTAAACACTGCTGGACCTTGATGCTATTGGGAAGAAGAACTAGGGTCTAGGGTGTCCCTAATCAGATGCTCTTGCTACATCCCCAAATGCCATTTGCAAGCCTAAATCTGTTGTAGCTATGACTAGGATGATGTTGGATGTTTTCGTTGAGGCCGTCTTCAAGTCATTCTGAATACTATTAACAAAAAATACTTTTCTGATGCACACTGTTCAAATTTTAAACTAGTCTCCGGAGTAGAAGCTACCTCTTTATCTTCAGCATAATCAGTCTGTCAGGTTTTCCTGGTGCTTTTCTGATATGTGATGGCACATTCTAACAAATGATAGCCTGTGTATCTATGCCTTTAGGCATAGATACACTTTCAATGGTTCTCCACCTTGTATCAAAGTGTTCTCGAAGGCAGCTAGTTGTTGTCTAGATTCTTGACATACCATTTCCGAAATATCCATATGATTTTTTTTAATTTCAGACTAATCTCTGTTGCAATCTGCTGTTGGTGTGACTGAATTCCTATTTGTTTTGGTGTGCCTCCTAGAGATGATCCATATGCACTTTAAGTTTTGGCTTTCTTGAGTGACTGAGATTGATAATGCAGACTCCTGTGTCTGAAGCTGTTCCTGCTCAGATATTTTATCCAACTGTTGAGGTTTTGAGAACTTAGGAATTTCTGAACTGGACTAATTAACTTGCTCTTTTTCTATCTGTAAATTCTCTGAAGTTTATTTTCCATCTGAAGGCACAATCTCTCCGGGAATATTTAAGGCAACCAAATTTCCACGCAATGTTTTTTAAATATCATATTAAGATCATGTACATGCTTGAATTTCCAACCCCTATCAACTTAGGAAATGAAAACTATATTCATATATGTTGAAAACAGGGGTGTATGTTGAAATTCTCAGGACATGGTAACAGTCCTAGCAATCTGACCTAACCTAACTACTTAGGATTAACAAAACACTGAAAACACCATCAAAACTGCAATTTGATATTTACTAGGGACTGAAACACATCAAACTGAAAATTATAGTAGAAAGTACAACAATCTGGTCCACAGGAGTGTGGTATGATGGGAAGCAGTGAGGTGACAGGGCTTGTATTAACATGGAATATAGCCAGATTTCTTGAATTGTATTATAACGTCGAATATGGGTTGGTAGAATATAGCCAAGATTCTTGAATGTGTACCTTGGGGCAGAAGCTTGGAACAAAAGGAAACACAAGTAAATACAAAAATAACATTAAGTACATATCCACCCCGACTTCCTGGAATATCCTATACTAAAATGCAATCAAACCAGCTGTAAAAATGCCAGCCTCTCTACCAAGGACAAATTTGACATGAAGGACTTATCCCAAAGATATGTATTTTTTCTTGGAATACAGCCATGTCTTTTGCAATATTGACAACAAAATTACGTCTACAGTTATTCATGTTTCATCTGCTAAACAAAAATAATATTTTCATACAAAATACACTCCTTATGTGTTGATTTACTGCATACTTTTTTTAATTTTAATTTAAGCACAATAAGTCATTGGTGCATGTAATTGATCATATTATTTGAAATTATGTTCAAGACTAACCGAATATTTGTAAATGGTTGTGGATTAAATGTATGGGCTCTAGGGCCATGATTTCCCTATACCAAGGGCTCTGCTAATCCAAGAGTTGGCTTCAGGGTGCAATATTTGTAAATGGTTGTGGATTAAATGTATGGGCTCTAGGGCCATGATTTCCCTATACCAAGGGCTCTGCTAATCCAAGAGTTGGCTTCAGGGTGCAATTCCCCAGGGAAAATTTGAAAAAGGAGTTGAAAAAGAAGATTGCATATTGTATGATTGCTAGATATGAACATTTAAAGTGTTGTAATCCAAAGACAAAAAGAAAATGGTTTTGAATATGGTGATCTAGATGGACAATTAGGGTCTATCCTAGTTGATTCCATAGTTATTGGTGTTTGAATTCAATTTTCAAGACGGTACTATATGGAAATAAGTTGTCTAAAATTTGCTATACAGAAAAAAATTCAGTTCTTAAAACACGGAGAGCCTTTTTCACTATGCCAAGAGAGGAGGCAAATATTAGAATGAATGGAGGAAAGATCCTCAACACTTTGTTCTGCAGATCTTTGAATTACTTGTTTTTCTCACTTTCTTATCTCAAATAATATCCACCTCAGTACCTCTCTGTTTGATTAATTGCATCACTTATTATATGTATTGGAGGTGGGCAAACACTGTAGAATGATTATGAATAGCCAATCATGAATTTATCACAAGTCCAATGAGCCATCTAGTGGGAACCAAAACCAATACCAATACGCTGTCACATCCCCAATCCCCTCAGTGGCCTTTGAGTGATGGGGAAACAAGCCTGATAATTTTTTTTTTCTTTCAAAACTTATCCGCAACTCTGTTATTTCTTACACAGCCGCAATTATCTCTGGTCCGCAAGCAGCAATCTGCAGCCGCAAGTCGGAAGTCGGATCACCAATTTGCACAGAGTCGCAGAAACACATCTTCGACTTCCGCAGTCCACATCCACGATGCAGGACTTTGGAAAGTTGGACCACCATATACATGGCGTCAACGAAACTCCCTTCCAACTTCTGTAGTTCCGCAATTTGCGATGCGGAACTTGGAAAGTCGGAACGCCCAAATAGACCAGCTCGTCGATTTATGCTTTCGACTTCCGCACTCTGCGTCTGCACAACGGGAGTAAGAAAGTTGGAACACCAATCCACCATTCCAATGAAACATGTGCCTCTGACTTCTGTGATCCGCATCCCCAATTCGGGAGTCGGAAAATCAAAACGCCAACATGCTCGACGTTGCAGAATTGTGCCTCCGACTTCCGCATTCCGCAGTGCGGATTCAGAAGGTCGGGAGCTGGCCATACCCCTGCTTTGCCAACTTTCTAGCTCGATAACTTCTTCATCCTTAAAAAAAACTATTTTCAGCAAACTCGGTACCGTTGGAAAGCTCTTGGAGAGCTCTATGCAATGGTGTGGACCCTGCCACACCATTGATTCTGGTCTTGCCTCGTTTCCAATCAAAGCGCTGCGCTGAAGCCCATCAAAACCTCATTACCCTACTGCCAAAAGCCCTGGAATCACCCTGCCAAGGTCCCTTCCTTCATCTGATCACAGAGGGGGCATGAACACATCAGGAGGTGTCTAACTCATCCCCCAAACTCCTATGAGGAAGTACAAACCTGCTAAGGATATGTGCAATGCATAGTAGACATACATCGTGGAAATAATTTTAATGAATTGATCTACCACATACAGGGTTAACCACATATTATCACAAGCAAAGTGATGAAACCAACAACAAATGAATCATTCTCATAGTTAGGCTCATACACAAACTTCCTATTGATTACTTCCCTAAGATCATTTCATTCATTTTGACTTAAATAACACATAAACATACATAACAAATTAGCATCAATTAATACCATAGATAACACTTATCTTGTAGGATGAACAGTCCAAGCAACTGACTATGTGAGAGCAACGTTCGACTCAACTCTACGTCTCTGTCCAGCTTATACTCTTTCAGTTGAGAGACCAACCCCGAGCTGGGCTGTGTATCCACTAAGGAGGCTAAACAGGCTCACTCACAGCCATGGCTTCTCACAAACACACATGCTAAGCCAACATTCACAGTTGGGTTTATCAAGCATTCAAGGAATAGTAGAGGAGGATGCTAAGCCAGTGAGCTCAACCACGGAGCTACAGGCCTCTCAATTCACACTCAGACAGTCTTGACACCCACACAAGGAAGTATTCCCTTCATTGCTATACAGTCCCCCAAGCCATACCTTCCCTCCAGTGCTCTTTAGGGTGGGCATAAAAAGGTCCAAACTGCTGGATCCTTGAGACTCTAGCCTTCATTGGGTTTATCAAGCAACCCTACCTTCTATCCAATGCTTTCTCTGTCCTTTCCACTTAGGTTTTTCTTTCACTTCTGTGACCAAACAACTCAATCCCGCGTGCCTGGTCTCTCTGCTAACAACACAGGTTCTCTTCACTAGTTCCTAAGCATTTCATGCGCTGCAAATTTCCCTAGGGTTCAGATCAACAAACCTCCTGCTGGATCGAGCTTCTCACACCAATTTCTGGGCAAGTTCGACACTAAAAAATCGAGGTTTCTCAAAAATTGCGATTTTCTTATTTCTACTTGTTCGGCTCTTCGTTCTCTGCGTTTAAGCTCTGGTTGCTTTTGCCTAATGGAATGGGGATCAAGGAATACGAATTCCCAGGGTAGTGTGGCGTGTGGGTGAAGGCCAAACAAAGCCCCATACCTTGCCATCCTGAATTTTGGGGTTTTCCCACACTCCATCGACCTCAAGGAACAATTTCTTCAACCACCTTCTGCAACAGAAATAATTGTCAGCAGGGAAGGTCAAATGGGTTCTAAGGATGACATTTGGCAATCTATGGTCCAATCCCATAACCTCCTCACCTCTCCCTAGTGGATACACATGGCCCTCTCTTATTGGTTGCCTCCATAGTCAGTTTTCTTGGTATTTTATTGCAATATTAACATTTACATCATTTACAATGTTCCATAGATTAATAGCACATTGATAACATAATATAATTCTTGCCTATTACATAAAAACCAAGCATCCACTAGCGAAACCTTGGCCTTGAATTCCAAGCTAGGAAAACATACCTCTCATGTATACAATATTTACATTGAAGACCAAATATGTTCTAAGGGTCAAAATTGGTTTTTACAATTCCCTTCTCCTTAGAACAACACTGTCCTCGGTGTTCTCAAAACTGAACAAAAATGGGAATGCCTCTCTCATGGCATTTTCTAGCTCCCATGTAGCCTTATCGGGACTAAGGTGCTTCCATTGCACCTTCACCTGTCCGATAGCTTGATTCCGAATCAATGTGACTTTGTCGAGGATGTGCATAGGTTCCACTTGGAACTCTCCTTCTGGTTCCACGTGTATCACCTTCCAATCAATTATGTGACTATGATCATGTACATATTTCTTAAGCAAAGAAACATGGAAAACATTATGAGCTCTCATGTTAGCAGGAAATGCAATTCTATATGCAACTGGTCCTATCCTATCAAGGATTTCAAATGGCCCACAATATCTCGGTGCCAACTTGGCACAACTCCCCAACTTTAGGAAACTTTTCTTGGCTTCACTCTCAAGTAAACATGATCCCCAATCTTAAATTCCTTATGCACTCTTTTCAAATCTACATAACTCTTCTACATGTATTGAGCTGCCTTTAAATTCTGCATGATTTTAACTATTTCCTGTTCCATTTCCTTAACCATCTCTGTTCCAAGCACTACCTTGTTCACTGGATTATCCCAATTCACTGGGGTTTTGCATCCTTTGCCATACAATACTTCAAAAGGACTCATCCCCAATGATGCATGATGTCCATTATTGTATGCAAATTCTACCAAGTGTAGGTAGTCTTTCCACTTGCGTGGTTTGTTCATAACATACATTCTCAACATGTCTTCAAGAACCTGTTTCACCCTCTCAGTTTGACCATCTGTTTGAGGATGATATGTTGTACTAAACTTCAGTTGAGTTCCCAATTTCTGAAATAGTCCCCTCCAAAAATTGGATGTGAACTTTACATCTCGGTCTGAAACTATTGCCTTGGGCAAATCCATGCAATCTGAATATCTCCTTCATGAAAACATTAGCTATGTCACTTGCCTTATGAGTGGACTTGACTGAAATAAAGTGAGCTACCTTTGATAGCTTGTCCACCACTACCATAATTGAATCATGCTTCCTTACTGTTATAGGCAAACTTGTTATAAAATCCATAGAAATCACTTCCCACTTCCATTCTGAATTAGCAAAGGCTACAATAATCCTACTAAATGTTGATGTTCTGCCTTGAGTTGTTGAAATTTTTTACACCTAGAGATGTACTCTGCTATGTCCTTCTTCATTCCATTCCAAAAGTACTACTTTCTTGCTGTTGTTATTGTCTTTTGATATCCTGGATGTCCAGAGTATGACATTTGATGTATCTCATCCATCACAAGCTTCTTTAAATCTGCACGATTTGGAATATACAATCTAGTACCTTGATAAAAGAGGATACCATCTTCACCAAGCTGATATCCTGCACACCTTTCATCTATATTTCCCTGCTGTAGATTCTCTTTAATTTGAAGGTAAGTTCCATCACTGGTTTGGGCTTCTAAAATTCTTGCCTTCAAATATGATTTGCACATACTTACTGCTGCAACATGAAACTTTCTGCTAAGAGCATCTGCAACCTTATTCTTTTTTCCTTTCACATGCTTAATTTCAAAATCAAATTCACACAGAAATTCCATCCACCCTGCTTGTCTAATATTCAAGTTTGTTTGGTCAAACAAATTTTTCAAGCTCATGTGGTCTATCCTAAGATCAAAACTTCTCCCCAACAGATAATGTCTCCATCTCTTGAGAGCACGAACTATGGCTGCTAGCTCTAAATCATGTGGCATAGTTCTTTTCATGTTTATTTAACTTTCTTGACTCATAGAAAATTACAAATCCCTCTAGCATGAGCACTCCACCTTGCCCTTCAATGCAAGCATCTGTGCACACTACAAAATCTTTATTTGGATCTACAATCTTCAAAACATGAGTGCTGGTAAGCAATTCTTATAACTGCTGAAAGCTTTTCTTATATTTTTCAGACCATACAAACTTGATATTCCTCTTTTGCAATGATGTAATTGGATGAGCTATTCTGGAGAACCCTTCGATGAACATTTTGTAATAGACGACAAGACCCATAAAAACCCTTCGATGAACCTTTTGTAATAGCCGACAAGACCCATAAAAGATCTAACATCTGCAGCATTCTTTGGAGTAGGCCAATCCATTATGGCTTCAATCTTTTCTAGATCCACTGCAATTCACTCTTCTGAGATGACATGACCCAAATACTGTACCTTCTGTTGATAGAAATCACACTTGCTCAATTTTGCATGCAGTTGGTGTTCTCTAAGGACTTGCAACAACATTCTTAGATATTCATTATGCTCTTCTTTATTCTTTGAGTAAACAAGAATGTCATCCAAAAACACTATCACAAACTTATCCAAATACTTGCTGAAGACACTATTCATGAGACACGTGAATGTAGCAGGTGCATTGGTAAGACCAAATGGCACCACTGTGAATTTATAATGGCCATATCTTGTCCTGAAAGCTGTCTTGTGAATGTATTCTTCCTTTATTCTCACCTAATGATAGCCAGACCTTAAGTTAATCTTTGAAAACACTTTAGCTTCCTTCATTTGATCAAACAAATCATCAATTCTAGCAATGGGTATTTATTCTTGATTGTCACTTTATTGAGCTACCTATAATCAATACACAACCTTAAAGTTCCATCATTTTTCTTGACAAATAACACTGGTACTCCCCAAGGAGATACACTCGGTTTGATATACTCCTTGTCCATTAATTCTTGTAGTCGCATCTTCAACTCTATCAATTCTGGTGTGCTCATTCTTTAAGGAGCTTTGGAAATTGGTGCTGCTCCTGGAACAAGATCAATGGTGAAATCAATATCTCTCTTTGGTGGCAATCTGGGCACTTCATCTGGAAATGCATCTTGGAACTCTTGTAACAACGAGAAGTCTTCTATCCTTGGTTGTCACGTCCCCATTTTGACCACCATTGCATTATATCGTAAATGATGTAAATATTGTTATTTAATCATGGTGAAGAGCTCAAGGCCAAGGCCCCGCCATTGATTTAGCGTTTTTATGTATCTGCAATTAAAAATAGATGCCTGTAGTTCTTGTGCTAGACATGCACAATGTAAATTAAGACATCATGTAAATACTAATTTTAATGAAATACCCACAACTAGCTATGCAATGCAACAAAGAAATGGGGACATGATTTTTACAAGGAATAGGGAGGGGATATTATTCAAACCCTTGAGCCAATAGTGTTAAGCCAAATTTTATTGAGAAAACCCATAAATTTCAACTACCCATTTTGACTTATGCACCCAATCATTTAATTCTTCCAAGAGTTGGTTGAGGTAGTTAATGCCTTGGGAATGAAGAGGTATGGCAGCCAATTTTGTGCATGGGCAAGCCATCAACCTGGGAATTCGTATTTTTGCTTCTTGGGCAAGAAAACACCCATGAAATGGTGCCCAAAGCCATCTTTCACCCATGGACTTTGCTCTCTCACGCAGTCTGAGCTAGCTGGGACTTTCTCCCTTACGTTTTCCATATTTTTCCTGCATTTTCCATGGCTGGGAACTTGTTTTTGTATTGCACAGTGGCTGGGAGGAAGGGAGTCACGATTTTGGAGTTTATGGAGGCCATTTTTGTCCATTGAATGCCCAGATACGTTTTCTGAAAACGATTTTGCTCTCCTAGGGTTGTTTTCCCATCTTCCATTTTTGTTTTTGGGTTTCCCACGTTTTTCTGAAGCTAATGAAAACCCCATTTTGGGCATCCCACTGTAAAAACGCTTTTCTACATGCTCAGCACTTGTGATTTTGTTGTTATGTGCATCCTTGTTTTGGTTTGAACCTGTGAGCAAGAAAATTGGAGTGGAAGTGGACAAAATTGGCTTGATAAACCTAGTGAGGGGAGTAATCTCTCAGAAAGATCAAAAGGGCTGGCTACTCTTCTATGCACACCTTGGACAACACTAGAATGGAAGGTATGGCTTGAGGGACTGTGTATTGGTGAAGGTAATACTTCCTTGAGTGGGGTGTGTAGGCATTGTGGGTGTCAAGATAGATAGATCTTGTAGAGGTATCCATGGCTCTGTGCTTGATCTCACTAGCTTAGCAATTCATTCCCTCCATTTTCCTTAGTAGCCTGATAAACCCAACTGTAGATTGGCTTGGCTAATTTTGGTGTATTTTGGCTATGTGTGAGTCTATTGTTCCCTTTTCCTTGGACAAATCATGCCTAGCTCGGGGGTGGTAGTTGTGCTGAGTTAGTGATGAGCACAATTGGCCTATGGTTGGGTGGAACGTTGCAGTTGCATAACCAGTTGCTCGGGACTACTTTGTTTTAAGATAAGTGCTCTCTTGTATAAATTCTGCAATGTCTTTATTTAATATCTATCATGAAAATGTTGAATGTATATTAGATATGTAGATGATTTTAATTTTGCTATGTTTAATTACTACATACATATATATATCTGTTTATGTCTCTTTCTTTTATGTTCAGTGAATTATGTTAATGAACATGGGGCTAGATGCCCGTATTTGAATGTCATTGTTCCCTCCCTTGCTTGGTTTGATGGGAGGGTATGTGACATTGGCCCATTATCCTCTGATGAATCTGATATATGCACTGCATATAATTGACAACCCTTCTTATAAACTTTTTCAGTTGTAGGGTTGAAATCTGTCTTATTGAAACTTGCTTGGGAATTCCTTTTACCACTCTGGGTCTGCCCTCTTCATCAATGCATTCAAGTACCTTTTCATAGCAATATATCTTGGCTCTATGCCTTTCCAACCAATCCATACTAATTAGAGCATCATAAGATCCTAATGGTAGGACATTCAAATTTACATGTGTGAGGAGTCCATTCAACTCCATGGGGCACTCCATCACCACTTCACTTATTTTCTTCTTGGTCCCTGTGGCTAATTGAACTAGCTAAGACTTACTATGCTTTACTTTACTAAGAGAACAACCTTCAACTACCTTAGGAGACACATAACTATGAGTAGATCCTGGATCAATCAAAACAGAAATAGATTGCTTAGCAATCTTACCTTCAACTTCCACCAGTGTTGATTGATGGCCTGCTTGGTGATCATCCAATGCTGCATAAATTCAAGGCGTTTCCCTAGCCATATCTTCCACTGTAACTGCTCCTTCTAAGTTGTGCAGACTTCTGGGATTCTCTCTCCGATGTGGACATTCTCTAAGCACATGGTTTCCTCCACATCCCCAACATTGAAGTGGCCCTTTTGGTGCTCTTTCTGCTGCCACTGCTGGTTTGTTTCCACTCCTTGCTTGTTGACCCTATGGAAATGCTCTTGGTTGAATTTTGAATGGTGGCTTGAATCCACTTTTCTTTTGATCAAACCTTCCATTTGGCTTTCTTTTCCATGCTGGGTGGACCTCTATTTTACCTTTGCTCTGCTCATAGCAATGCACTGCCATCCTAATGGCTTCATCAAGACTTGGTGGGTCAACGAACTCAATCCTATCTATGAAACTCCGAGGTAGGATTCTAAGGAAACACTAGATATTAACCCTCTCATCCTTGATGTAGTCCACATACCTCAATAATTCCAAAAATTTATGAGCATGCTCATCCATATATTTTCTGTCCCAACCTGAGTTCATTGAACTCTTTCCTCTTGTTGTCATAATACCTATCCCGATAGGTATTTTTCCTTGAAATACATGTTGAAGCTCTCCCAGTTGATCCTTCTTTCACGGATTCTTTTCACTTGCATGGGGTGTTCCACCAAATTGAAGCGCTGCCACTTAGATTGCAAATGAAAATTCTAGCCTTTTCATTTCCTGAGTAGTCATGAATCCTGAAGTATTTATTCATCCCAAGAAGCCATGCCTCTTCCTCTTGGTCAGTCTTACTTTCTCCATCAAATGTGGGAGGCCTTGCCTTCCTAAATTCTCCCTGTGGCATCCATTTGGATCTATTTCTCCTTTCAAACCTGCTAGAAGTATGCTGCAGGATTCTTCGAGGGCTTCTTGAATCACACGACCATCTAGAAGAAGACCTTGAAGAGGGCGTGATGCGCTTTCTGCTCACCGAGCTCTTCCTTGGGATTGGAGTTCTCTTCCTAGAACATTCTCTAGATCAAATTTCTACACCCCTTCCCTCTCTACCTACGTTGCTTGGGTTGGACCCAAGGTTTTCCCTCTGCTGCATATCAGTGAGGCTCTGCAAAATAGCAACATTGAGCTGATTCTGTTCTTCCTAATCCTTCATCAACCTTTCATTGAAGCTTATCATGGTTTCAACCAAATTCTGTGGGGTAATTTGTTCCCTTCTTCCATTGGATTCAGTTTCAGCATGATATTCTCACATTTTCTCCTAGCACGTCTTGATCATGATCGAAAAGATCCTGGGCGTCATTTATGGTCACCATTTTTTTGGATATTTCTTCCCTTGCCTGATGATCTCTGCTACAACTATTCAATTCTATCAGCTGCAAGCTCTATGCATCATAGAGGCATTTATTGGACATCATAAGAACATATATAAAACATAGAACATCTGTTTTTAACAGAAATAACCTCATGGAATTAATTTAACAAGCTATTGTGCCTTCTACTTTGGCCCAAGCAGCCCCAGCGTTGCAACTTGGGATCTGATATCACTCTGTCACATCCCCAATCCCCTCAGTGGCCTTTGAGTGATGGGGGAACAAGCTTGATAATTTTTTTTTCTTTCAAAACTTATCTGCAACTCTACCATTTCTTACATAACCGCATTATCTCTGGTCCGCAAGCAGCAATCCGCTGCCGCAAGGTGTAAGTCGGATCACCAATTTGCACAGAGTCACAGAAACACCTCTCCGACTTCCGCAGTCCGCATCTGCAATGCGGAACTTCAGAAAGTCGGAGCACCATATACACGACGTCAACGAAAATACCTTCCGACTTCCGCAATTCGTGATGCAGAACTCAGAAAGTTGGAACGCCCAAATACACTAGCTCGATGATTTATGCTTCCGACTTCCGCACTTCACGTCCGCAATGCGGGAGTCAAAAAGTCGGAACACCAATCCACCATTCCAATGAAAAATGCGCCTCCAACTTCTGCGCTCCGCATCCCCGATGCGGGATTCAGAAAGTTGGAACGCCAACATACTATCCCGATGAAAATGCACCTCTGACTTCCGCGATGTGAGAGTCAAAAAGTCAGAATGTCCACTTCACCATTTCGACGATTATGTGCCTCCAGCTTCTGCACTCCGCATCCACGATGCGGTAGTCGGAAAGTCGGGACACAAAACATACCGCGTCGAGAAAACGTGCCCCTGACTTCCGCACTCCGCATCTGTGATGCAGAAGTTAGAAATTTGGGACGCCAAAATGCCCGGCATTGCAGAAATGCGCCCCTAACTTTCGCATTCTGCATTGCAAATTCGGAAGGTCGGGAGTTGGACATACCCCTGTTCATCCAACTTCCCATCCCGATAACTTCCTCATCCTTAAACCATTTTGAGAAAAATCGGTGCCATTGGAAAACTCTTGGAGAGATCTATGCAATGGTGTGGACCCTTGCCACACCTGAGGATTCTGATCTTGCCTTATTTCCAATAAAAAAAGCTTCCCTGAAGCCCATCAAAACCTCCTTACCCCACTTCCAAAATCCCTAGAATCACCCTGCCAAGGTCCCTTCCTTCATTTGATCATAGAGGGGGAATGAACACATCAGGGGGTGTCTAACTCATCCCCCAAATGTCTATGAGGAAGTACAAACCTGATAAGGATATGTGCAATGCATAGTATACATACATTGTGGAAATAATTCTAATGAATGCATCTACCACATACAAGGTTAACAACATATTATCACAAGCAAAGTGATGAAACCAACAACAAATGAATCATCCTCATAGTTAGGCTCATACATAGACTTCCTACTGATTACTTCCCTATGATCATTTCATTCATTTTGAATTAAATAACACATAAACATACATAAGAAATTAATATCATTTAACACCATAGATAACACTTATCTTGTAGGATGAACAGTCCAAGCAACTGACTATGTGAGAGCAACGTTCCACCCAACCATAGGTATCTGTCCATCCTATACTCTTTCAGATGATAGACCACCCACGAGATGGGCAGTGTATCCACTAAGGAGGGCTAAACATGCTCACTCACAACCATGGATTTTTACAAACACACATGCTAATCCAACATTCACAATTGAGTTTATCAATCATTCAAGGAATAGTAGAGGAGGATGCTAAGTCAGTGAGCTCAACCACAGAGCTACAAGCCTCTAAATTCACACTCAGAAAATTTTGGCACCCACAATACCTACCACACTCAACACAAGGAAGTATTCGCTTCACTACTATAGGGTTCCTCAGGCCATACCTCCCCTCCAATGCTCTTCAGGGTGGGCATAGAAAGGTCCAAACTACTGGATCCTTGAGACTCTAGCCTTCATTGGATTTATCAAGCAACCCTACCTTCTATCCTATCCTTTCTTTGTCCTTTCAAATTAGGGTTTTCTTTCACTTCTATGACCAAACAACTCAATCTCGCGTCGTTGGTTGTAGTGTCCCTTTTTAAGAAATTTGGATAAATTGGAAAAATGACAATTTTTTGCCAATTCAACCCTTATACTAGTTATGAATCAAATGCTTCCAAATGGCTCCAAATTATTCCAAATTGGGTCTGAAGGTATTTGAAATGTATTAATACATAAAAATGAGGCTGATGGATGCTTGGACACTTTTAAAAGACTTCTGCAACATTCAATTACATTCAGGGAAAGATAGGGCAATTTACTAGTCAAATCGAGGTTCAAATCCCCCAAGGGTAGTGGTCAAAGATGGATCTCCAAATGCTGTACGACCTTCCCAAATTTCATAAATTCAATGGGCTCCCAAATACATCATCAATCAGTTTCTAAAGGCTTCTGCAACTCCCATAAATCAAAGGTTTGTGGACATGTTTTCACATAGGGGGAAATTCTAGTAAACTTCACCACTTGCTATGAAATTCGAGATTTATGTTCTAAAGAGTTATGCAATTCATATGAAACTTCTTCCATACATTAATGAAACTCCCTACATCATAAAAATCATATAGATGAACTGATACAAGTCGAAATAAAACAACTTCAAGCTTTCATAACAAGATGTAGGGAAAATGGCACCATTTATGCATTGTTTGGTATTTTTACATAGTTCCACTTGGTATTTCGACCTGAGAGTCTTCTGTGCATTAAATACAGATTATATATATCAGAATACAAATAAATGGGGCCATAAGATCCCCCCCTGTAATGTCTCTTTTATGAATTTTATTAAAATGGTGAAATTTTCAATTTTTTTCACTAGTTCAACCTTTGACTAGTATTGGTTTCTTGACCTCCAAATGGCCCCAAATGATCCCAAATTGTCCCAGAAGGTGTATGAATGGTTTTAGGACATAATTATGAGGTTCAAGGATGTTTTAGAGTCTTCAATAAGCTTCTGCAACTCTTCTTTAAGTTCTGGCCAAAGTAGGGTGTTTGACTAGTAAGTTGGGGTTCATATCCCCATGGGGTAGATGCTGGAAATGGCTCTCCAAGTGCTATTGAACTCTCTCGAATTTCTGAAAAGAGGTATGGGATATCTAGGGTACATAAATATAGTCTCATGTGCATCACCATTCAGTTTATTAAGTCTACTACAACCCTCTCCAATCAGGTATAAAAAGACTAGTTTCAACCTTGGGGGAAATGATGGGCAATCTTCTCCAAATGCTATGAAAATGAACAATAAGAATCCAAAATATTATCCAATGAATATGAAACTTGTACCAAAGGTTATTAAGAGTCCATAAATAATTAAATCACCAATATTTCACTGGTCCATTCGAATACATCGACATATCATTGGCATACATCAACATAGTGGGGAAATTCGCACCGTTTGCTCATTTATAATAAGATTTACACAATTCCACTTGGATTCTCGACTTGGTACAATTCTGAATATGAATAAAAGAGAATTTAAATTATATGTAAAAATAAATGGGGCATTATAAGCTCCCCCAAAGATAACAATAGCTCACCCAATGCGCCTCTCCTCAAGGATCATGAATATGCCAAGAAAATTGGAAATGGTTGAATGAATGAGATGAACTAAGAGAGACCACGAGTTTCCTTGTAGCTTACAATTGCAACAAAAGACTCCATTTAAGCTCTCATGAAAGGTATGAATGGCCTTTCCCACTACCAACTAGGATGAGAATCTTTCACCCTCGAAATTGGCTAAGGCAAGTAGAGAAGCACTCCACTAGCTCTCTTCACAAATGCAAATTCTGAAAATGATCAAAATCCCTTCTCTTAATTGATCCCTGTATTTTATAAACATCCTTATCCTTCTAAGGTTCCAATTCCATCCATAGACTCCAAGCCAATTCGAATTAGGGAAAGGTTCACGATTTTCCATGTGTCCTCCACTTCCTAGTCTTCCATCTTCCACCAATTCGAGTAGGAATCCCTTGAGCTTCTCTAACTCCCTTGAGCACTCCCTTGGATGCTATTTTTAGGCTTGACATGTCATAATGGTCAGATGTCAGCAATCAGGTCTGCAATTTGTCATAGGTGTCATAACATCTTCATCATTGTTGTCATATAGGTTAGGGAATCTAGTCCAAGTGTCCAATAACTCCTCATTTGACTCTTCCTCTTCCATGGGAGTTGCACTTCCATCCCAATTCGACCTATGATGCATATTTCCAAGTGTAAGAGCCTTCCAACTCATCCCAAGAACGTTGGGATTCTTATGGATTCGAATTGACAAGAGGAGGTTTCCACGTGGCATAAAAAATCTAGCTTGTGTGGGTCCCACACCCTCCATGTGTCTCCATGATCAATTGCCACTTTGATTTTCTCTTGTATTTATTTATTTAGTTAATTTATTAAATATTTATTCAATTCTAATGTCTAAACATCATTTATTAGCTCCCTTATTGCAAATCCCAATGTATCAATCCAACCTAGGGAACTAGTAGGATTGATGGAATTTTCTTGTCATGAATTTATTAGAATGGGGCCATTATAGTCCTCCCCACCCAAGATTGCTTGTCCTCAAGCAATTTCAGATTTGGATGTTGCAAAATTTGTTCTTCTTCCCATGTGGTATCTTCACTTGGTAGATCCTTCCATTGTATCAAGTACTCTTTGATAGTTCTGCTCCTTAATCTTCTTTCCCTTGTCTTCAAAAAATTTTCGGGAGCAAGTGTGAGCTGACCTTCATCATCCAAAGGAGGGAGTGTTTCTGAAATGAAAATTTGTTGACCATTAGCCTTCTTGAGAAATGAAACATGAAATACATTGTGGATTTTACTTCCTTCTGGAAGTTCTAACTTATATGCTACCTCCCCAACCTTCCGAACTACCTTGTATGAGCCATAGTATATTGGTTTTAGCTTTTCTGCTCCCTTTTTTTTCAAGGATGTTTGTTTATATGGCTGCAACCTCAAATATACCAAATCATTTAGCTGAAGGTACTTTCTTCCCTATGTTGATCTGCATATTGTTTTTGCTGATTTTGGGCAACCTACAAGTTGTCTTTCAAAAGCTTTAAAATTGATTGGCTCTATTCCACCAAATCTTTAGCCTTTGGGGCTCTACTATCACCAAATATATTCTCAACAAAAGTGAGTGCTTCATAACCATATAATGCTTTGAAAGGAGACATTCCTATTGACATATAAAAAGTGGTGTTGTAGCAAAACTCACCCAAGTGTAGCCATTTTACCCATATTTTTTGCTTCTCTCCCACATAGTTCCTTAGGTAGCCCTCCTACCATTGATTCACTCTCTCTGTTTGGCCATCAGTTTGTGGATGATGGCTTGTGCTTGGAGTCAATTGAGTGGCCACCAATATGAAAATTTCTTTCCAAAAATCACGCATGAATCTACTATCTCTATCACTTACAATGCTCTTGGGGAACCCATGCAATCTGAAGATTTCTTTAAAAAAGACATCAACCACTTGTGCAGCACTAAAAGATGATGTAACAACAAATAAATGAGCAAATTTGGTTAGCCTATCCACTACCACATATATGCAATCCTTGACCAAGGATTTGGGCAAACCAATGATGAAGTTCATTGAGATACTCTCCCATTTTTCTTTCGGAATGGGAAATGGTTGCAATAAACCAGCTGGGCATGTGAGTTCAGTTTTGTTTTGCTGACATACCTTACATTCATTCACATATTTCAGAACATCATCCTTCAGCCCTTTCCAAAAAAACCTTTGCCTTAATTGCCTATAAGTTTTGAAGATCCCCAGATGGCCAGCTAGTGGGGAATCATGTGCTTCTTGCAAAATCTTGTACTTGAGTTTTGAATTTTGAACCAGATAAATTCTGCCCTTATAGTATATCATACCATTCAAAATCTTGTAGTTATCACCCCCTTTGACCCCATCTAACACATCACAAGCAAAATTATTTTTGGCATATTCAACCATTAGCGTGTTTTTCCAATCCTTTGCAATGTCCATGAGAGAAAAATGTATTCTAGATAATGCATCTGCTACAATGTTATTCTTCCCTTTCACATATTCAATATAAAAATCAAAAGCTTGGATCTTGCTTACCCACTTTTGTTGCCTTTCATTGAGATCCTTTTGGGTGAGGAAGTGCCTTAGACTGTTGTGATCAGTTTTCACCACAAACTTGTTTTCCACCAAGTATTGTGTAAACTTGGCCAATGCATGCATGATGGCAAAGATTTTTTTGTCATAGATGGAGTAAATCTTTTCATGTGGCTGCAACTTTCTGCTCTCAAAGGCTATAGGGTGTTGGCCATGCTTTAGGACAACTCGTATCCCTTCACCTGAAGCATTACATTCCGAAACAAAAGGTTTAGTAAAATCAGGTAATGCAAGTATTGGACAATTACTCATTACCTCTTTCATTTTTTGGACGACCTTTTCAGCCTCTTCATCCCACTTTAAAGCATCTTTCTTTGTCAAATCAGTGAGTGGAGAAGTCAATTTGGAGAACCCTTTTACAAACTTTCTATAATAGGTGCATATTCCAATGAAGCCTCTTAATTCTGTGATGTTTTTTGGTGATGGCCATTCAATGATAGCTCTTATATTTTCCATGTGCACTTTCACTCCCTCTTGTCCAATAATGTACCCAAGATACAAGAGTTCCTTCATCCCAAATGTACATTTAGACAACTTAGCAAACAAGGATTGTTCATGCAAAATTTTCAGCACAACCTCTAAATGATGCAAATGTTCTTCCCAAGTTTTGTTGTAAATGAGAATGTCAACAAAGAAAACCAAAACAAATTTTCTGAGCTGCTTGCAAAAGATCGTATTCATGAATTCTTGGAATGTGGCTATAACATTAGTTAATCCAAAAGGAATAACACGGAATTCAAAGTGGCCATAGTGGCATCTAAAAGCAGTCTTTTGCACATCTTCTTCCTTCATTCGAATTTGATGGTAACCTGATCTAAGATCAATTTTGGAGAAATATTTTGGCCCAAATAGCTCATCCACGAGATCATCAATTCTAGGAATATGATACCTATTCTTGATTATCTTTTTGTTCAAGGCTCTAAAGTCTATGCACATCCTCAAGGTTCCATCTTTTTTCTTCACCAACACTACTGAAGAGACATAAGGGCTAGATCTTGGTCTAATGAGTCCCAAATCTAGGAGTTCTTGGATGGCCTTTTCAATTTCATCTCTGAATTTTTTTGGATGTCTATAGGGTGGTATTTGTATGGTTGAAGTACCCTCCTCCAAAACAATGTTGTGCTCAACCCCACTATCAAGTGGTCTACCATGTGGAAGATCTCCAAAAAAAATTTCATATTTTTGTAGGAGTTGCTCTATATCCTTTGGGTGTTCAACAACCTTTATGTTTGGCTTGGGAGAGATGATGAAACATTCAACAGTCCATTCTATGTCTCCATGCCTCAATATGGATCTCCTACTATGGAAGGTCACTACTTGATTCAAATAGGTGTACTGCCCTCTCACAACCCTTAGTATTCCTTCCGAATCTTGGAATTTCATTTTAGGAATTTGATAGTTCACTATATGCTCCCCTATAGAGTATAGCCATTGCACTCCCAAAACCACATTAGTATCAGCTACATCAACCACATAAAAGCTATCAGAAAAAGTATAGTTACCTATGGTGATTTGCAGCTTTGGAACCCATGTTTTGCACTCCATAGTGTTGTGGCCTGGAATGACAACTGTGAAGCCATCAAATGGTTCAGTAGATATATTTCTTCTCTCCACCATGTTTCCCTTAATGAAGTTATGTGTGGTTCCTCCATCTACCAAAACTGAGGCCCTTTGTTCTAGTACCGCACCCTTGCATAGAATAGTGTGATAACGAGACACTACTGAAAGTACTGCCATTCTTGTTTTGTCAGGTGAGGGATGACTTCCCTCTTGTTTCCCTTCTTCTGCAGTAGCATATCCCTCTTCTTGATCTGAAATATGTCCTTCTTACTCCATACCCCCTTCATACTCATCATTATCAGAAAACACTTCAATGTATTGAGATTTTCCCTTAGTACATTTATGCCCCGGTGCCCATGGTTGAAAGCATGTGTAGCACAATTTGTTTCTTCTAAGTTCTTCCCTATTTAGTCCCTCTTCTTATTATTTTCAAATGCATATTTTTTCCAAGGATTCTTTTCAAATGCATTTCTTTTCCAAGGCTTCTTTTCAAATCTGAAGTTATGCTTGGGAGGAAACCTTGTTCTAGTAACACATTTTGTAGGTCTCTTGTCAAGTTCATGGAATCCTTCAATGAATTTGGTTTGTGGGCCTTAACTAAACATTTTAAGGGTTCATCCAAACCTTCAGTAAAGAGTAATACTAACCTCACCATAGATATGTCAGCCACCTTAACTGATAATCTTTGGAACTCCAACATATATTCAGCAGGGGTTCCAACTTGCTTCAATTGGGCTAGTTCTTTGAATGGCAATTCTGGGTCTTTTTGCTCAAATATTTCTAATAACCTGTCAATAAAATCTCCATATGTTTGAACCTAATCATGTCCCAAATTATTTATACCATGGAACCACCACTCATTGGCTTCCCCTTCAGGATGCAAAATGACCATTTTTAAAGCATCAACTTCCACCATTAGATTCAGCTGAAAATACACATCTAGTTTTTGTACCCAAGTATGTGCAGAAGTTTGAGATGAGCCATCAAAGGAGGGAAGTGGAATTTTGCTTATTGCATAATTCAATTCTTTATTTTGAAATCTTATTACCTTCCTTCATACTGAGCCTTTTTGAGACAATGAGGTATTGATCAAATGGTAAAGTGTTTCTGCAATCTTCACTCAAATTTTGCCATTCGAGTAGAATTTCTTCCACATCATTTGGGGCTTTAATATTTGCTTTGGACTCAAGAAATTTTGGTGCAATATGCTTTGGTGTTCTCTGAAATTCATTTGCTCTATTATGGGGTCCTCTGCTTGAGAAAATATGCTCACCCATTGGCTTCTTTTCCTCACCATGAGAACTGTTGCTACCTCCTATTACTCATTTGCTCCCAAGTTGGATAGCCATCAATTCGAATAATTTCATCATCTGTTTGTTCATGTTTTAAAGAAATGGTTTTATGAGTGTAATAAATTCCTCCTTATTCTCTGAGGTTCCCTTCTCATCCTTATTCATAGTTTCAACAAAATACTCTTCTTCTCCTACTTCTTCCTCTTCAACAAAAGTAATTTTGGTTTCAATATCTAAGGGTAGTCCATGAATTCTTGTACTCATGAAAATCAATCCACATAAGGTTCCAAGATCATACTCTGATACCACTTGTAATGTCCATTTTATGAATTTGATTAAAATGGTGAAATTTTCAACTTTTTCCAGTAGTTTGACCTTTGACTAGTATTAGTTTCTTGACCTCCAAATGGCCCCAAATGCTCCCAAATTGTCCCAAAAGGTGTATGAATGGTTTTATGACATAATTATGAGGTTCATGGATTATTTAGAGTCTTCAATAAGCTTCTGCAACTCTTCTTTAAGTTCTGGCTAAAGTAGGGAGTTTGACTAGCAATTTGGGGTTCAAATCCCCATGGGGTAGATGCTGGAAATGGCTTTCCAAGTGCTATTGAAACCTCTCAAATTTCTAAAAAGAGGTAGGGAATATCTATGAGACATCAATATAGTCTCATGTGCATCACCATTCATTTTATTAAGTCTGATACAACCCTCTCCAATCAAGTATAAAAAGACTAGTTTCGACCTCAGGGGAAATGATGGGCAATCTTCTCCAAATGCTATGAAAATGAACAATAAGACTCCAAAAGATTATGTACTGAATATGAAACTTGTACAATAGGTTATTAACAGTCCATACATCATTAAATCATCAATATTTCACTGGTCCATTCGAATACATCAACATATCATTGGCATACATCAACATAGTGGGGAAATTGGCACCATTTGCTCATTTATAATAAGATTTACACAATTCCACTTGGATGCTCGACTTGGTACAATTATGAATATGAATAAAAGAGCATTTAAATTATATTTCAAAAGAAATGGGGCATTAGAATCTTCCCCAAAGAGAACAATAGCTCACCCAATGCGCCTCTCCCTAAGGATCATGAATATGCCAAGAAAACTGGAAATGGTTGAAGGAATGAGCTGAACTAAGAGAGACCACGAGCTTCCCTGTAGCTTACAGCTGCGACAAAAGACTCCATTGAAGCTCTCATAAAAGTTCTGAATGGCCTTTCCCACTACCAACTAGGATGGGAATCTTTCACCCTTGAAATTGACTAAGGCAAGTAGAGAAGCACTCCACTAGCTCTCTTCACAAATGCAAATTCTGAAAATAATCAAAATCCCTTCTCTTGCTTGATCCCTGTATTTTATAAACATACTTAGCCTTCTAAGGTTCCAGTTCCATCCATGAATCCAAGCCAATTCGAATTAGGGAAAGGTTCATGATTTTCCATGTGTCCTCCACTTCCTAGTCTTCCATCTTCCACCAATTTGAGTAGGAATCCCTTGAGCTTCTATAACTCCCTTGAGCTCTCCCTTGGATGCTATTTTTAGGCCTGACATGTCATAATGGTTAGATGTCAGCAATCATGTCTGCAATTTGTCATAGGTGTCATAGAATCTTCATGATTGTTGTCATATAGGTTAGGGAATCTAGTCCAAGTGTCCAATAACTCCTCATTTGACTCTTCCTCTTCCATGGGAGTTACACTTCCATCCCAATTCGACCTATGATGCATATTGCCAAGTTTATGAGCCTTCCAACTCATCCCAAGAATGTTGGGCTTCTTATGGATTCGAATTGACAAGAGGAGGTTTCCATGTGGCATAGAAAATCTAGCTTGTGTGGGTCCCACACACTCCATGTGTCTCCATGATCAATTGCCACTTTGATTTTCTATTGTATTTATTTATTTAGCTCCTTTATTAAATATTTATTCCATTTTAATGTCTAAACATCATTTATTAGCTCCCTTATTGAAAATCCCATTGTCTCCATCTAACCTATTGAACTAGTAGGATTGATGGAATTTTCCTGTCATGAATTTATTGGAATGGGAACATTACACCTCCAAAGAGAACAACATCTCACCAAGTGTGCCCTTCCTCCAAGAGCCAAAATATGAAGAGAAAAGTGAGAAAGTTGTGGAAGCAAGTTGAGGATGAGAATGTCACGAGCTGCCCTATAGCTTCAACTTGCAACAAATGTCTTCATTGTAGCTCCAAATGAAAGGTCTGAATGGCCTCTGCAATTGCCAATTATGATGAGAATCTTTCACCCTTGAAATTGGTACTAAGGCAAATAGAGTAAACACTCCACAAGCATGGACAAGCTATGCTCTCCAATATACAAAATAATAAATGATCAAAAGCCACTCTCCTTTTTTCTTTTCTTTTATAAACTTTTCAAGTCCTCCATGGGTCGAATTCCTTCCAAAATCCTCATGCCAACTGAAGTTGGGAAGAGATTCCAATGTGTGCCACTTGTCCAACAATGCCTAGTCTCCATCTTCCCTCAGTTCGAATGGGTGTCTCTTTGGCTGCCCTAACTTCCTTGTGCACCTTCTTGGAGGCTATTTTTAGCCCCTACATGTCATATATGTCATATGTAAGCATTCAGGTCTGATTTGTGTCATAAGTATCATAGCATCTTCATCATTGTTGTCATAGAAGCTAGGGAATCTAACCCAAGTGTCTTAATATCTCTCAAATGCCTCTTCCTCTTCCATGTGAGTTACTCTTCCACTCTAGTTCGACCTCATTGAGTCATGCCAAGTATATTGACCTTCCAACTCCCCAAAATCATTATACTCCACCTTGGATTTGAATGGGTGAGAATAGAATGGCATGTGGCATGAGGAATCTAGCTTTGTGTGGGTCCCACACCACCAATGTGTCTCCATGACCAAGTGCCACCTTATTTTCCTATCATAAATATTTATTTAACACCTTTTAATATATTTATGTCAATCTAATGTCCATTTGGGGTTTTATAGTGTCCTTATTCCAAATCTAATGTTTCCACCCCAACCTAGGAAACTAGTAGATTGGTGGAATTTTATCTTTTGAGATTATTTGAATGGGGACATTACACTAGTCTCTCGGTTAACAACATAGGGTTCTCTTCATCGGTTCCTGAGCATTTCACATGCTGTAAATTGACCCAGGGTTCAGATCAATGGACCCCCTGCTGGATTGAGCTTCCCACACCGATTTCTGGGCAAGTTCGGCACTCAAAAATCAGGGTTTCTCAGAAATCGCGATTTTCTTCTTTCTCCTTGTTCGGATCTCCATTCTCTGTGTTTAAGCTCTGGTTGCTTCTATGTAATAGAATGGGGATCAGGGAATACGAATTCCGAGGGTTGAGTGGCGTGCGGGTCAAGGCCAAACAGAGCCCCATACCTTACCATCCTGAATTTCGGGGTTTGCCCACACTCCATCGACCTCAAGGAACAATTTCTTCAACCACCTTCTACAACGAAAATAAATGTCAACATGGAAGGTCAAATAGATTCTAAGGATGACATTTGATAGTCTATGGTCTAATCCCATAATCCCCTCACCTCTCCCTAGTGGATACACATGGCCCTCTCTTATTGGTTGCCTCCATAGCCAGTTTTCTTGGTATTTTATTGCAATATTAACATTTGCATGATTTACAATGTCCCATGGCTTAATAGTACATGGATAACATAATCTAATTCTTTCATATTACATAAAAACCAAGCATCCACTAGAGGGGCCTTGGCCTTGAGCTCCACGCTAGGAAAACATACTTTGCATGTATACAATATTTATATTGAAGGCCAAATATGTTCTAGTGGTCAAAATGAGGTATTGCATATGCATTTCATTATTGGAGTTGACCGCTGCCACCGTGTGGTATAGATGTTGACATTTTATTTAGATATCGGGTTATTATGATTTGTCAATCCTTAGGTCCAACATAGAGGCAGAACCAAATGCAACTTGAAAAGTCTGGTGTTTGGTATTCATGTACCAGTCCAAAAACCACACACTATTATATCATTTGCAGCTCTATTCCGCACTGAAATGCTTATCCATTGTCATTTACTGGACAGTACACACATTGAAAAACCGTTTGTCAGAATACTATTTTGGATGCATTACCTCGTCCATATGATTTTTTGAGCATAAATTCTGATTTGAATCTTTAATAATAATTTGATTTTTACTGTAGTAAATTTTAGTCCTTTTGGGCATAAGATATGAGTTGGATTTCTAAATTGCAAATTCATTGTAGTTTGTTACGTGTTGGTGTTATAGGAAACGCCTTTGGTCTAGTTTGGAATAATTAAGCAATTAGTTCTCTTTGTCCTATCTAGTTACTCTAAGAGACTTGTAATTATGAGGTTCGCACGTCTTCTAATGAATACATAGTTAATGCTTGGAAACATTTTCTCAATCTCTTTTTAGCAGTTTAAGCTCCAGTAATATTCAAAAGATTGTAGGTATTCGTTTTCTGAATGTGCATTCCCATCTTGCAGTCATTATTCTATTTTTTTCTAAATTTGACACAAATTAATCTTCAGGGAAAGTGTAGCCATGATATGAGGCCTCTTCAGGGAAAGAGTAACCATGATATGAGGCCTTGCTAAAATTGATCAGTTTCTCATTTTCTTGAAGTCACATGATACGCTTTGTATGATGTCAATGATGGCACTTGTGATGTGCAGAAGCTGCAGCATCTTCTGTTTTCTTGCTAAGGTGAATTGTATCACTGAAAGACAATTTAATGTTGTGTAATTTTTTAGAAAACTGATTTGGCGCTGCTTCATCTCAAACCCTTCTATTTTTATCAAGGTTAAATTTAGCATCAGCAACACGATATATCAGGAAGTATGTCAACTTGTCAAACTCTTCCTTTTGTAGATTCATTAAGGTTAATAGTTTCTTAAGATGGAAAGCAACTTAGTATTAGTATTAGGTTAATAGTTTCCTTGAAGACCGTTTTTTTCTTTTATAACAACAATGGTTAAAGACATATATTAAAAAAAGCTGCGGTCAGATTCAATAGTTGAGAGATACAAAAAAAAACACTCCAGTGTGGAGGGGTAAGGAGCCCAGCTCTAAACGTCTGGGCCAAACTTCACACTCCTAATTGACCAATATGTCCCAAATTTCTTTCATGTCCATGAATCCAAGAATAAACGTGATCAAACTGGGAGCACAAGGAGATACTAAAGTAGTACATATCTAAAGGAGGTTGCGTTGTCTATCTCTAGTCATTATAGGCTGAGGTATCAGCATGCTTGTCTGGTTTTTATTTTATGACTGTTGCCCATTCTTCCTTCGTATCTTGAATGGGTGTGTTTGGATTTTTCACTTCTGTCTTGCCCTGATTTGGAGCGGCCTTTTCAGAAGGTCCAATCTCTCTTCTCTTTCCTGTGGCATTTAAGCTTTTTCTAGCTCCTCTATCTGATCTGATAAGCTGACCCGTGGATGAGTAATTGGCAACTAACTGTTCTGTTTGTTACCTTACAAAGCCTCACCTCTAGAGATAAGTCCTAAAAGCTTAAGTGAGGCCTTGGAGGAATTAAGAGAGAGGCCACAACCGCCTCACCAACCCTCTTCTACAATTCTCTTTTGGGACAAGTTTGGAGCCAACTAGAGGGTCCAATCTACCGAGGATGTTGGTTGACTTGATCCTTCATGATAATCATCACAATTTCTTTTTGACTTACTATGTGGAACCATAAATGCTTTAACAAGTTGTGTTGACAATAAGCGATATTGCCTATTGATAATATATATGCTGATGGATGACATGGATGTCACTTATAAGCGCTAGTCGTTTACTTCAAATATATTTGTTTAGATAAGCCTGGACTTTTTTGATAACTTGAATGGGCCACAAAAAATGTGAAAATGAGGTCTTAATGGAACATTGATTAGCATCCCTACAAACACATGGACGACATCTCTAGAAAAGACCATAAAAGTTGGTTCGAGTTGTTTGGAAAGAAATTAAGTGGTTTACTGATCATTGGTTGTAATAGAGACTCGAGAGAGCTTCAAGGGAACATATCGGGGATTAGATAGGGTAGGAGGTTTCATCATGGTTTAAGGCATATGGGTTTTAGGAAGTTTGAAGGATGAAAATCACAGGGTTGATGATGAGTAAATGAGAGCATGTGTATAACAAACTCGAGGACAAAAAAATGTCCTGTGTCCTAGGTTATCTTTATATGTCAACTGAAGAAAAAAGTTGAATGTCTTCTTGTGATGGAAAGAAAAACTGAAAACATCTTGCATGTACTGGATGTGCAATATTATATTGCCCTTGTTTTTGGTTATGAAAAATAATGTCATTAAGTACTTATAATTGCAGGTCATAGTAACCATTTGTATCCTAAAATAAAAGATAAGTATGAGATGCAAATATCATTGTGAAAACTACCAACACCTAAAGCTAATCGCCTTCATCAAGCTAGATGCATAAGTCTATTAAATAACATCAAAGTGGCTAAAGATGATGAGATGTTAGCAGGTGCCATATGCTAAATGCTAATCAAACAATCAACTTTTGTAAGATATATATCACTATGTGAAAACTACCAAAGTTTTGGCTATTAACGAGAAAAAAAATAGCAAGTGAATGATATAAAGCACTTGTAGCACATGCGTCCATTACATATGTATAATTATAGTAATCATAGCCTAGTTATGTAACATCTAAGTGGAAGGTGAAACCATGAACTAAACACTTTTATCCTAAGTGGGGATATGGGCAGGAAAGGAGAAATTAATTAATATCTAGAACCTTTTAAACCCCAATCTATGGTAACCTAGAATGGTATAGGGAGTCAATAGAAAAGGATTCCTAGCATTAACCCTAAGGTATGGAGTCTCTGATGACAAACAAAAGGGTAAGACAAAATATCGCAAAGAGGTCAAGCACCTTAGCATGGAAGCATTATTCTCCTAACCAGTCAAAGATTATTGATAATTGAGCAGGGTGTTTAGTAGATATCAAAGCTCATATGAATTCCTTGGGGGTGTATACCTAATGTACAAAATTGAAGAGTTAGGGGAGTTATGAAGTTGTGATAAATCCCTAGGATAAATCTATGTAATGATAACTTTGGGGTGCCTCACTCTTAATTACGAGGATGGTAAATTAATGCAAGCCAATTGCAAGATCTATTCCTTAATGATATTGATAAGAGGATTGAACAACATGAATGATGATCAAGGGTTGTTGGTAAGAGTCACAGTGATGACTGGTGTAGTTTTATGTTAAGTTTGAAATTTAAGGTAGGAAATCATGAGTCAAAGAACTCACAATTGGTGAGGTGATGACAAGTTGTAGATTGGTGTAAAGGTTTTAAGGTTCAAAAGTTTAAGCACGACCATGATGTCTTTTTGGGGTTATGGACCATTATAAGGAAACACAAATAGACCTTGGGATAGGATGAATCTAATATATTGAGAAGCTTAAACCTAGCATGAAGAGTAAGAATTTTGTATTCCAACGATTGGTTGAGAATCTTGTATTCCAATGAGTGGTTGTGTATTTTGGATTAGATGAGCAAACCCTTCTGATAGTGAATCATGATGGTTATATCTACTCTATGATTTTGTATAAGAAGGAAGGTAGTTTATTTCAATGGTTTTGTTTCTTGTAGGTAAGCAACATTGTTGTTCTTAAAGCTCACAATTCCATTTATAAAATAAGGTGATTACTATCCTAGTTATGGATTGATGGTTGATGAATGTAGTTATTATTCAAAGGTGTATTGGGAGGTGGATGATAGCATGGAGTAAAAAGGCTGCAAGGTTGTGACTAGTAATACATTTGGAAGTGCCAAGTAGTAGTCATTGGTAAAGTAGAGAAATCATCACACTGCATTTGCATTTAAATTTTAGGGAGATGTAGGATAGTCATGAATAGTAATACTAAGGCTACTTAACCTTATTTATGTCTTGAATATTGTGATCTCAACTAAGTGACCAAAGTTGTTAATTAGGTGTATGATAATTTTTAACCATGACAGACTTGTTGAATTGATTGGTGTGACAAATTGCATAATTAGATACATATACTCATTGTCGAGGGAAGTAATGACAACATATGGATTTTGTTAATGGTATAGCTTGCATGATTCAAGTGATTAATCATGATTTTTTTGATGGATAAATCACTAGGACTGAAACATTCCCTGGGACAAGTGGATTGATCACGATATAAAACTTAAATAATGATGATCTAGTGTCCAAAAATTTATATGCTATTGGGCATCGTGTTCCTTAAAACAAGTTAAGCCAAATACGTGATACAACATTAGAACGTGGAAAGGATCAAAGGCTATAAATTGTTGCAAGACAAGGCAATGAGGAGGGGATTTAACCATGGATGCTTAAATTAATATCATGATGGTCATAATTCAAAATATATGAAGGGCTCTAATACATTGGATTGATGTATTGACTATATAAACCATAGGATATCTTCTACTTTTAAAATATCATAAGGGGAAAGATGACCAAGATTAAGAATAAGTACTTGGAAAGAACTTCTCCATTGTCAAAGTAATACTATGAGTTGAACCTTATGGGGGAGTTGGGTAACCTACATATGAAATCATGGGGTGGTGTTAAAACAATGAGTGATGTAAGGAGGCAATGGATAGCATATGATAACTAGAACACCATTCTTTCTTATCTATAATGGTGTTAGGATAGGACAACTTGTGGTTCCTTCCTAATGGTATCAAAGATATGATGATAGGTAGTATTTAAAATGCGGTTTCTTTATTCATAATGAGGATTTAGAAATGTTGACAGGTAGTATTCATGAAGTAATTTCATGATGTCCTTGGCTTTAGTCTCAATGAATTGACGAACTTATAAAGAACATATCCTCATACTAAATGAATGCTTTCATGATCTTTCAATAATATTCAATGTTATATCTTGGTTTTCATGGTTTAAATATTCATGCATGGTCCATTATTCTACTTTGTATCACTAGTACAAAATGAGAGATAAGTGACCAAAAAAACAACCAAAATCCACATATAAATGACCACTTTTGAGTTGGTGACCACTGGTAGCAAATTAGTGGCCATATGTCATGCGACCAAAAATGTGGTCATATTCAGCTTGGTCATTTATAGCTTATCTTGTGGTCATATATTTGGTCGTTAATTTGGTAATATATTTGGTCATTAATTGTCACGTGATAAATGACTGCTAATTTGCTACCAGCGATCAACAACTCAAAAGTGGTCATTTATATGCATATTTTGGTCATTTTTTTTGTCACTTATCTCTCATGTTGTAATGGTGGTTATTTATATGCAAAATTTGGTCATTTTTTTAGTCATTTATCTCTTTTTAGTGGTTTCAAAATATAAATAGAGCACGGTGGAATCGAACCACCAACCTTCTGCCTATAAGGCAGGTGCTCTACCATTGAGCTAGCACCCTTAAATAAAATTCCTTATGGATTGATATGAGAATAAAATTTCCAACAGTTAACACCATTTTTCCAAATTCTGGAAAATGGTCACATACCTAGGTAAGAAACAAAGATTACCCAATAGTCACCAAAAAGGGTCGTGTTAATGATAACCTTCTTTTGTCAAAATCTCTCAAAAATCAAGAATGCATTGTATAGTAAGTTCAATTCAAATATGTACCTTTGAACTATGATTTTGCTTGTTAAAACTGTCAAATAAGATAAATTGTTCTTGTACATCATAGGCATAATCATTGTATTTTATATTTATTTATTTTAATTTATTTTCTAACCAATTCTATTAATAAAATATAAATTTAAATCAATATATATAAATTTAATAATATATAAAGAATAACTGAAACCAATAATCATTATCATTACACTTTATATAGTAATATCACCTACAATGCCTTTTTACACTCAACCTAATGCTAAAAGAATGGTTAGGAAATAAAGGCATTGACGAATAACTCAAATCAATGACCATTATCATTACACTTTATCATTTATAATGTAGTAATATCACATACAATGCCTTTTACACTCAACCTAATGCTAAAAGAATGGTTAGGAAATAAGGGCATTAATGTATTTTACAGTCAACCTGATCCTAAAAAGAATGGATAGGACTTAAAGAGATTGATAATTATGGCATGGTAGGCCTTTCTTTCTATCACTTTAAACTTTATTAACCATATTAACCAAGAATCTTGCCTTCCATCAAATACAACTTAGCTTTCATATCAACCATGAAAACTCCACCAATTAGAAATCGATTATTTAGTTCATATTTGTGCACATATTTTACTGAACTAGATATTCCACCTTTAAAGAATAGATGAAGTTATAGAAAGTGGAAAGATCAGCTCTGGCCCCCGCCTTATTAATTATTAATTAATACATGCAAAATATTTTGTAACACTCTTCTCTGTCCTAACTTAGCCTACTCTAGCTTGGGATGAGAGGCTAGTACTCATAGCAGCGAAAGCTGTCACCTTATAATTATGTCCATAATTATAAGAAAAATGCACGATTGTGCTCACACCTCCTACCTTAAAATTTATGAGCCTGGATTATAATGCTTTATTTTACTTAATAATAATTATAAGTCTCTCTTATTTCTTATCAAGCCTCGATCTTGAACAGTGAATAAAATGAATAGATAGCTTCCCCTACCGAAAGAAACCAACAATCCCTACCAAAACTCTCCATTAAGTTTGGTCGTTCCAGCTTCTCCAGGACTCCCGCTCCAGGGTTTACAAAAGCAACTTGTAAATATTTCCATCAGCTAAGTCATATGGGAATTATATATTTGAGAGGTGTATTCATTGAGATGTGTATTCATGAATTCTAAAAGCAAAAAAATGGTTTCACCTGAAGTCCCCATTTCGTCAGTGTCTTCTTCACCTTCAAAAGACTGTTAATTCCTGTGGTGTCAATAGTCGCCATAGCTGCAACAAGATTGTGACATTTCCTATAAGATTTTTGTTTCTCTCATAATCTCTAATAGTTGTAAGAATTATTGTTGTCACCTTAATAGATTTGGATATTGCTCGTTATGCACAATAACAGTAAGAATCCCTATGAATGATTACCTGTGATGTCTAGTATGACATACTGTAGTGTATTTGCCTTTTCCTTCTCTATGCGGTCTTCTTCATCTTGTACCCATCTCAATATTCTACAACAATTAATTTATGAAAATTGAAACACATGTTTTTATGTTTTTCTATTGGCCATTAATTTAAGGAATAAGATCTAAATGAAAGTTAAGGAATAAGATCTAAATGAAAGTTGTGTTAGAATATTAACCTCTCTCTCAAATAGGTAGAATTAGCAAAGTAAATTGGTGAAGCGATTCCAAGAATTAGAAATCCTGGTACCCTTAAAGATTCTTTGTATTGCTCCACATTTCTATAAAATACTGTGCCTGGAATATTGCCGAGGAGGAGAGTGTGTGGCCTTGTCACGTCCAACAATATTTTGAACACTGAGATACCCACATGCAGATTTCAATAGGTATGAGCAAACTTGATCTACAGTAACATATTGTTTCCAGCTAATGGGAAATTTGGCTGAAGTTTTTACAGAAATGGAATTGAACATATATTGTACTGCTATTAGAAGGCCTATTTGAATTGAGATGAAGATGACTCCCAGTAACGCTCCCATACATGCAAAGAAATCCACCTTATCAACTTTCCATATGAAATAGGCTGCAGGGACATCGATGAGACCTAGAACTGCTGCTACTATTATTGATGATAACACCACTACAAGCGTGTAGTAGAAAAGTGGAGTTAAAAGAAGAAGAGAGACCATGACTGTTAAAGCCATCACTATATTTGATACTGCACTCTTGCATCCTGCATTGTAATTCACAGCTGACCTAGAGAAAGAACCTGCATA
The DNA here is from genome assembly GCA_027924585.1 of Larix kaempferi. NCBI lineage: Eukaryota > Viridiplantae > Streptophyta > Pinopsida > Pinales > Pinaceae > Larix > Larix kaempferi. Next base: position 23,474,133 of record BSBM01000632.1, on the reverse strand, counting down.
TGAATATATATACTTGTAAGGCTATCATATGTGTGTAATGTTTGTATTAGTTAAGCATGAAAATCATTGTCCATTTGTGTCGGTGGTATATGCTTTGGCATTTAAAGATAGTGCCGCACAGCCCCTGAAGGGACCTCTACCATTGCTTTTAAAGTTGTAGAATCGATTGGATTTTTGTCTTTAAATATAAAATGGAAGGGACCTATACCATTGCTTTCAAAGTTGTAGAATCGATTGGATTTTCGTTTTGAAGTATAATCTGGAAGTAAAATGTAAAGTTGTAGAATCGGTTGGCTTTTTGTTTTGAAGTATAATCTAGAAGTAAGATGTATATACGTACTTGTTGTAATATAGCAGGACGCACTAGAGTCTGCCATGTTCATTAACCCAATGGCCATCATCTCTTTGTTTCCATCCACCTCGTAGCCCTTTATTGAAGCAAATGTTCTTCCCACTGCAATTCCCTCCTGTAACAACATATAGATATTTAGCATGTGAATGATCTATTGATATTTAAAAAAAATTGCAAATCTCAGATCTACGATCGATATTTTCCAGATTTTTTGAAAAATTAATTCATAGATATTAAATGCTTTGTACTAATCCATTTTGTTCTTACCATGAGTGAAATTAGTCCTGTGACAAGACCAGTTTTTAGTGTCAGTGGTAAGTAAGGACCATGAAAATATAGCATGCTTATTGAAGGAGGGTTCAGTCCTTTCTGCAAGTGCCCAATCTGAGGAAATTCGACAACAATTTATATAAATGCTTCAAAGAACATGGGATTCAATAGATTTATAAGAGACCGCAAGCTAGAACCAAGCCGAGTTACAGAGGAATTTAATAACTATCATATAAGAGAACCACAAAGTTGGTGAAGATCTCTCACAATGCTAATGCCATGGTTTTCATGCCTTGTAAAGAAGCTGAATACAGTAGCTAGAATAACTGATGTTAGAGGAGCAGCTGCCGAAATCCAAAACAGTTTGGGTTTTTTTCGGCTCTGCAAAATATATATAATTAATATATGTTTGAACATATATAGAATTCGATCTTATTTGTCTATTAACATAGATTCATCCTAAACAAAATAAGAAAATAACAGAACTTGATAAAGAGCCTGAGGATAAGCTAACAGATCTACAGAACTTGATAAAGAGCCTGAGGATAAGCTAACAGATCTACAGAACTTGATAAAGAGCCTGAGGATAAGATAACAGATTTATGTCTTCTCCATCCTCAGAGTTTCACCCACCTGCAAATTAATTCTCAACATTAATGCCTAGAATGTGGTAAAAAAAAATTCAACTTTGATTGGAAAGTTTTCCTACCAAACTGTGGCAGTTTTTGGTGTTTCACATTCTGCAGTAACAACTAGGGTTCTGATAAATATGGGTTTTTGAAAGGAAAATATCAAGGAAAAAAAATATTCTTACTCAAGTCTTTTAATCATTTAGTTTGGGAATTTAGTGCCAAAGAATCACAGGAAGCGTCTAATAATTATAACAACGACACAATGTTCCTAATGACTTTTGGTCTCTTCTTTGCACTATGTCTCCTTGATCTCATGGACTTGTACTTATGATACTTGGCTTGTAGTTTCCCCAAACTTGAGTTGAAAACAAAAATATCAAATCAAGGAACAACTAGAGGTGGTAGAAACAGTGTAAAAGTTAAGGTAGAAGCTGCTCAAAGATAGGTATATGAACACCTAGAGGTGGTATGAAAACAAGGATCATTGATGGACTAGTAAGCATCGTAGGAGCACCAGTACGAAGGCATTGGTTCAGTTGTAGCTCTTGACCCCTCTGGTTGCAGACAAGTTGGTCAGAGACACTGGTTGCACAAAACTCTTCTAAAATAAGTCTGAAACCATCCTAGAAGCTGGAAAACATCTTGAATATGATAACTATCACATGAAAGTCCTCTAATAGCTGATGGTTTCCTCAAGTTGGATGATTGTTGTTTCCAAATGTTGCTACAATGATGATTTCCAAGGCTTTTATGGCTGTTGTTCACATCTAGATCAGAGAATAGGGTTGTTGTATGACGGTTTAAATGCACCCATAATTGAAGTTTAGGTTTTTTTACTGTTGTTTCACCCTTTTTAGAACAATTTCTACTTCATAAGATAATATCATATATGTATGCCAATGTTCTATGGAACACAATGCACCTAGAACTGTCCTAAACAACTTATAACTGAGAAATGAGGGTTCTTATTGCTGTTGGTTATGCCCAGAATTGGAATTTAACCTTCAAATTCGGCTCAGATTTAGAAAATAAGGCTATTTGTGCCTGTTGTTGTGGAGACTGCCTTAGAACGATGCCCATAATTCATCTTTTGCAACTCTTATGACCTTAAACATGATGTATGGATACTCATCATGATGTATGGATACTCTTCATGATGTATGAATATGATATTATAGCATCCTTTAGTTCAATATTTTGAATTTTCAATGCTCTTTAGGAGTAGAAAGTTTTTAATTAAGTACATTGGCGTTTCAACTTGTTTAATCTGAAAAGCAATCTGTTAAATTTTTAGAATTTACTTCAATCTGATCTAGGATCTTAATTGAGAGAACAACATGTACAACATATCAATCATGGACACAATAATGCAAGCACACAAGAGACACAGAGTTTACTTGGGGAAAACCATAAAGGTGGAAAACCCCAATAACTTCCTCAGAGATAGATAGAGCAATGATACAACCAGAATACAAGAGATAGTCTTCTCCTAGTAGCAGAGCCTCCTCCTCACAAGTGCGCCACTTTCCGAATGAGAGAAGTGTGTGAATGAATGATCAAATAGAGATCTACCGATCTCTATTTATACTTGTTTTATCCTGCCCAATAAACTAATGGGGCCTACATGTCTAGCTTAACCCATGGTTAACTTAATCCAGGTTGACCCCACACTTGGTGGTCTAATAACCCTTTGACCCACATGGCCGACCCCCAATAGGGGTGGTCTAATAACCCTTCGACCCACATGACTTATACAGGGCCGACCCCAACAAGGTGGTCTAATAACCCATCAAGTATAAGTTACGACACTTACAATATAAATGACGACACTTTCGTATAGAGGAATAATAACATCTCTATAGGAATACAAACACTTCCGTATAGAGGAATAATGCCATCTCTATAGGAGTGCAAAATACATATATGAAATACATGGGTGAAATACATTCCGAAGTTACATATACATCAACACTCCCTCTTAACTAGGAAGGTATTTCTCAACACAGATCTTCTAGCACAAGTCTTCCTCTCTGGATCATCATCAGTGAATCATCATCCTCGAATCATCGTCATCATCACTGCTGCTGCTATCTCAATCAATCTCTGAATCTACTCGTCATAGGAAGTTCTATAGAGCCAGTTCTTTTTCATACTGGATGTAGGCCCACCACCTGCAGGTCTTCATCATCACTGGCCATATTGTGGAATCCTCAGGACTTATTACGTGCATCACAAAACCTTGCAAGACCATCCTAGGCTGTTATGAGCACACAACTCTACCTATAGGATCTCCCAGGGCCATATTATATGTGGCCTCACCACAAAACCTTGCAAGAGCATCCCAAGATGTTACGAGCACACAGCTCTACCTATAGGATCTCCCAGGGATAGATTATATGTGGTCACCACAAAACCTTGCAAGAGCATCCCAGGTTGTTACGAGCACACAACTCTACCTATAGGATCTCTCAGGGACAGATTATATGTGGTCATGGAAAAAACTTGCAAGAGCATCCCAGGACTTATTACAGGCACACAGCCCAACCTATCGGATCTCCCAGGGACAGATTATATGCCATAGGAAAAAACCTCGAAAGAGCATCTGCCAGATATCCCAGGGCCAAATTATATGTCCTCCCAGAGCAAAACCTCGAAAGAGCATTTACCAGATATCCCAGGGCCAAATTACATGCCATAGAAAAAACCTTGCAAGACTATCTGCAAGTCTCCTAGGGCCAAATTATATGCTCATCTGCACAACCTGATCCACGGCCATAGAGTATCAACCTGATACTCACCATACATCATCCTGATGTACACATGATCATCCTGATCATCATCACTGCAACATCCTGCTGCATATCATCTGGAGCAACATCCTGAAGCTCGTCATCCATGATCATCCTGATCATACAATGCATCTACCTAACGCATACCAAGTATCTACATGATACATATCATCATACATGATCCATCTGATCATACAATGTATCCACCTGATACAAATACAAATACATGATCCACCTGATCATACATGATACATATCAATATACATGATCTACCTGATCATACAATGTATCCACCTGATACATATACAGATACATGGTCCAAGCATCCAACATGATGCATATACATACAAATGATCCAACCGATCATATCCAGCATCCAACATGATGTGTATACACATATACATATAAATGATCCAACGGATCATATCCAACATCCAACATGATGCGTACATACATATAAATGATCCAACCGATCATATCCAGCATCCAACATGATGCGTACATACATATACATATAAATGATCCAACTGATCATATCCAGCATCCCCTTGATGCATATACAGAACAGTAACTGGAGCATCATCCTGATGCTCATCATCCATGATCCTCCTGATCATCATAGCATCATCCTCTTCAGATCATCTCATCGTCCACGAAGCACAGCCCAGACGCACATCATCCAACACTTACACCACCGACATGGGAGAACACATCTACCACCATTCGGGGAAGGCTCCAGCCCTTACTTTTTCACCATGGGAGAACACATATACCACCATGTGAAAAATGGCTCAACAATTATATCACGACCAAGGGAGAACACATCAACCATGTCAGAAAAGCTCATGTGCATCTGCATCTTCCAGACTCATCACTTCCCTTTGGAAGGAACCTCGATCTGAAGTGCACCAAGCCTCTCTCTGAAGTACTCAAACTGCACTCTGGCCAACAGCTTGGTCAATACATCTGCAACCTGCTCATCCATCGCAACATACTCTGCTTCGGTTGTACTCAGTGCTACGCAGGACTGCTTCCTACTAAACCAAGAGATCACACCTGATCCCATACTGAAGCAGCACCCTGATGTGCTCTTCCTATATGCAGCACTGCCTTCCCAATCTGAATCAACATAACCCTGCAAGTTAAACTTTTGATTCGCATCATACTTGAGCCCATAATCAAACGTACCCTTTAGGTACCTCAGAATATGCTTTACATCAATCAGATGAACACTCCTCGGATCTGTCAGGAACTGACTCAATGTGTTCACATCAAAGCAAATATCTGGTCTCGTGTTCGTCAGGTACATCAAGGACCCAATCATCTGACGATACATAGAGACATCAACCGGCTTAGATGAAGCATCACAAAGAAGCTTCGGATTCGATGCCATAGGTGTGGCCATGGCCTTGCAATCCATCATCCCGAATCTCTTTAGGATATCTACTATGTACTTTCCTTGACCAAGGAAGATCCCACCTACACTCTGCCACACCTCCATACCTAGGAAATAGTGCATCATCCCTAAGTCCTTCATATCAAACTCGGAAGCAAGCTTCCGCTGCGTGTCGGCAATCAATCTATCTTCACCTGTAATAAACAGGTCATCCATATACAAAAGTAGTATCACTGGATTTCCTTCCTCAACCTTGTAGTAAAGGTTGGAATCCGCTTTACTCTTGGTAAATCCCAAACTGGATAGAAAGCTGTCTGTCCTACCATACCAAGTTCTGCACATATATGACTCCCTGTCATGTGTCTCAGAACCAAGTGGCTGCTCCACGTACACTTCTTCTTCAACTACACCATTCAAGAAAGCTGTCTTGAAATCCATATGGTGTATCTTCCCTTTCATCACTGCAGCCAGAGCAAGTACGGATCTAATGGAAGTGTATCTGGCTATAGTAGCAAAAGTCTCTATGCTACCACCTGCAGCATGCTTGATCTTGTAGATCCTCTTGGAAGTCACTACAGACTCCCCTTCAGGTCTTGGGACTGCATCCCAAACATCTTCATGATCGGCTGGTACTCCTCGATCATGGAATTCTTCCTAGATCCTGGGGACTTCAATATCTTCAAAATTTTCAATAGATAACTTTGTTGCTGAACAAATGTTGTAGTCCTTCTTTTGTAGGTGATGGTATACGATATTTCCTACACAACAAGTTAAATTGCATGATCAGAAAACATCTCATAGTTTTCAGAACAAATTCTTACACATAAAGAAATATGTCATACAGTCATGCAATTATCTTAGCCAATGCTTCAATACAACATTTATCCATATTCCGTAACTTTCTAGATGCCTTCCAATCTCTACCAGAACATTGTTAAGAGTGTGCACAACTCCTAACATGTCAACAAAGAGGTTTCATTCTAGATAAGTAGCAATGGAATGTTGTACAGTGCCATAGGCCACTTACCCATGTATATTAGTAGTATAGTGTTCATCAATGCAACTATTCTAATATGCATAATACACAACCTAATTCTAGGAACATAAGCATATACATCATTGAATAACATTATGTAAGAAATGACAATTCAAATACTTATCTTTGTTTGGTTGCTGGGTGGACTTCCTCTAAATCTTTCCAACTCCATTTTGATGTGGATTGTGAGAAGTGGTCAACTCCCTCTGAATATCTGCATCCTTGCAGAAACTACTGAAGTGTGCTCCTTTGCTTTCTTGCAGGAACAACTAGAGTGTGCTCCCTCTTGATCTTTGCTTCCTGGATTACCTGTCCTTGAACTTATATCCATCCTTAATCACTATGCATGCTTATTTTTATCATCATTGTGTTATCCTTGAGGTCTCATACATAATCACACATTTATTAGTATAATCTTAATACTATCAAAACACAATAATCTTAAACATGTATAGTCATGATCATTCACAGATAATAAACATTAGTATTCAAGGTTTCAGGGAAGTCTTCTTTTACTCATACATATTCTTATTTGATCATAGGTCTCTTCTGATTAGTTAAATCATCAATGCATAAACCCGTGATTACTCAAACCTATACCTTCATGATTCTTCTAGTTAGTCATATCATCAATTATGGTAAGAAACATAATATGCATACAACCATGACTATTCAAACCTATGACTTCATGAATAATCATTATCAACAACACAACAGTATAAGATCCTAACACAAGGTAGGATTCTAGCTTGATATAGGAAAAACATACCTGGATTAGCATGCTAGCTAGTTATGTCTAACATACCCGCATAATGTCTTCTGGTTCTCTTTGTTGACTTGTGCTAGTAACCTGCATATCTCATAAGTTAACCATTGTAGAACCAAGTTATACATACCTCGAAAGTAGATCTTCTATGTGATCCATGACAATGGATGAATCTTTGTCTTCATGTCACCATGATCACATGTTCTTGAAGTAGAACATGATTTGAATTTCTTGGTGTGCCTTTTGTGTTAGCGAACAACATAAACCTCATACAACATCACAATGCATTAGTACAATCATAAGTGTTAAAACCTTAATCAATGAATATCTTCTATTAAGGTGATACAACAAGTATATTAATTAATCAAGATTGTACTGTAATGATATGAAGACAAACATATCATAAACTTAACAATGAATAGAATTTGAAACATACCTGTAAGCCATACTTGTCAGGATTGCTTGTAATCTTTTTATGGAAGGCCTTAGCCTCATCTCCCTCTGAGACAGGAACTTCTTCACTTATGCAGGTGACCAATCCATCTTCTTCTAGGATTAACCCAATCCACTTGATTTGCAAGAACTGGACCTGGAGCTAGATTAGGGTTTGTCAAAGAAACCCCAAAAATTCAAACTTTGAATTTCAACCTTCCGAAAGGATAGAAATATGCGCCTTGATGAGCTAATCAAGTTGGTATATTTAGAATTTGAAAACTGCAAAGTTTCACCCCTCGAAATTGCCTTTTAGATTTCTGGATTCACTCGAAGGACCCTAAATTAGGGTTTGAGTTTCCCGGAGCTTCACCCAACCAAAAGATTTGATTCAAATCTCTAAGCTTCGATTTTTTTGAGGAGCTTCCAGCCGTGGTCACAGATTTTCAAAATTCCAATTTTTGCAGAAGCCCTAATTTTCCATCTTTCCGATCAAAGTCCCGAACTGGGGTTTGATCATGCCCGGCCTTCTGCCCAACCAAAAAATCTGATCTTGGTCTCTAAATTTTTATTTTTATGAGTAGCATCCAGCCATGGTCTCCGATTACAAAAATTCCAACTTTCTCCGAAGCCCTAAATTCCGGAAGCCATGAATGAAGGTGCTAAAAAACATTCTATTTTGACAGAAATATGTACCTGATTGTTTCTGGTGTAACTACGAACTTTTCGATCCACAGGGTCTGAAATATATTTTTGAGATAGCCCGACCTGTTATCTTTCCATCCCGATAGGTCTGACCTCAATTGGATTCTCTGAGAGAGAGTTATGCCAAGTGTCACAACGTGACCTGTTTATGGGATAATACAGGAGAACGAACTTGTACGGCGTGCCACGTGTCACTGGTTAAACTTCAGCCTCTGAAAATTTTTCTTGAGATATTACAGTCTGTATACTACCTGTCATTTTTTACGAAATTTCATTTGGAGCTTCCTAGCCCAAGTTATGCCCTTTTTCCCAAGGTCACCTGATTTTCACTCAGATCTGGAAGAGGCAAAAGCCCTATATTGTACATATCATAAATCACAAAGTACAACGAATTAGAGGTTGTCCTTTGGACACAAGGTACATGGGGATCGGATCTTCTACCTGTAAAAGTTTCAGATCCAAAAACTTCTCCAAAATGGATTTATAGCGAAAGTTCTACAATGATTGGTTTTTGCTATATGAAGCCCTAACATCGTAAGTGCAATAAGTGTCATACATGCCATATCATGCCTTCTTTCAGGCTAGCTCTGATACCATGTTAAATTTTCAGAATTTACTTCAATCTGATCTAGGATCTTAACTCAGAGAACAACATGTACAACATATCAATCATGGACACAATAATGCAAGCACACAAGAGACACAGAGTTTACTTAGGGAAAACCATAAATGTGAAAAACGCCAATAACTTCCTCAGAGATAGATAGAGAAACGATACAACCAGAATACAAGAGATAGTCTTCTCCTAGCAGTAAAGCCTCCTCCTCACAAGTGCGCCACTTTCCGAATGAGAGAAGTGTGTGAATGAATGATCAAATAGAGATCTCCCGATCTCTATTTATACTTGTTCTGTCCTGCCCAATAAATTTAATCCGGGCCAACCCCACACTTGGTGGTCTAATAACCCTTTGACCCACATGGCCAACCCCCAATAGGGTGGTCTAATAACCCATCAAGTATAAGTTACGACACTTACAATATAAATGACGACACTTCCATATAGAGGAATAATAACATCTCTATAGGAATACAAACACTTCCATATAGAGGAATAATGCCATCTCTATATGAGTACAAAATACATATATGAAATACATGGGTGAAATACATTCCGAAGTTACATATACATCAACATAATCCAATAATGCATTGTCTAGTTCATCAAAGAGTGCTTTGTCTATGAAGTAAATCACTATCCATAGTATTGATCTTTCATTTGAATATGATTCTGATAGCGACCTTTAATTCAATATTTTGATGCTTGTCAGGAGTAGAAAGCTTTTAATTGAGTACATTGACGTTTCAACTTTTATAATCTGAAAAGAAAGCCAAAAATGCATTATGTTGAGCAATTGATTTTGTTGTTAAAGGAGTTTCTGCACATTGGCCTGATGTAACTTAAATGTTTCGATATTCCTTACTTCTTCCTTTGCTTCGCTTCTCTCTTGCTCCGTTTTTAAAAGATTTTGAAAATATTAGAGCAGATAGTACCCTATCTGCTTTGTAAATTTCTTTGGGGTTCTTATTGTTTCTAGTAGAAACCCTTATTCTTATGTTCTTTTTTCCAATTTAACCTGGTTGTCTGTTACAGGGATAACACTAAGACTGCACTATTGGATGCCATGTATGTGTTTCTCAAGAGGCCAGAGTATATCAAATATGTGTCAAATTTGGTCACTGTTTGTTCTCAAATTGTTGTGATTGGACCACTAGGTGAGTGACTATTTTTCGTCTCTGGTAATTTTCATTCTTCAAATTGTAGTGTGAAGTGCCCATTTAGTTCACCTTTTTATTGATAAACCTGCTCATGTTGGAAGTTAGATTCGAAGGGTCATGCAAATTTCACTAAGCAATTCAAATGTTGGGGTCTGGCTGCACTTTGTTTTTGAATCTTGCAATTTTTTACATATGCAAGTGTTACTAATTAGTTGCTCTCTAAAGTCTAAGAAAATAAAGAATTGATGCTGCAATATTTCTCATGATTTTGCCAACAGTCTCAATAAATTTTTTAAATGGTTTCTTTATGAATTTATTCTGAAAATTTCATGATTTGGACCTCTTTGTTTTTTGACAAACATTAAAAAGATGATTTTCTATCAGGATTGGATTAATGCTATTAGGTGCATGATGGAATGGAAAAAATTCCAAATGGTCTCTTCCTATCACAGACTCAGGTATTAAACATAATCTCATAATCAAAGTTTAATGTTGTTTGGGCGTTGTCTGACAGTAACAATTGTAGATGTTATAAACTTAACTTAACTCCAATGAGTGTCTCTTCCTTTCGTTAAACTTGTATCACCAATCAGTCAGTTACATAAATATAAACATACAGCCAGATTTCCTTTCCTCATATACCTTGTATAGCTTGGCCTTGCTAGTCTAATATCATCTATAAATTAAAAAGAATGGATTTTTTTAAAATAACCGATTATCTTGCAAGAAAATGACTCATTACTTATGTATAAATCCCAAATCCGTCATATTTATAAAAACTAAAGAAGACGATATTCTAGTTCTTATTCATAGTTATTCAAGTAAAAGTCTGCCATAAGAAAATTTTACTCTAATGTCCTAATTCTTAAGTTATCCATTATGATCCACGATGACATATATTATGCTAGAATCATCATACATAATTAACAAGGTGCAATCAACCAAATCCCTAAATTTCTTAACATAAATAAGTCACCAGCTACAACTAGAGGTTCGTTTTATAATCCTTATTAAAAAATCGACAACATAGTTAATAATTAAAATACAATTGACTAACCTCTAGATTTCTTAACATCACTCATGCGCTATAACTGGAAGTTCATTGTATAATCTTTTAATGCAAAAAGAAAACATCTATAATAAATAACTATAACCAACGAATCTCTAAAATTTCTGAACGTGACTAGTATGGATCAACCATCCACAAATAACTTTAGAAATTCATTGTATAAATTTCAATCCATTATCAGCTTAATGAAGTATAAACTAGAGGTTTCATAATTGAGGTACTTACTGTAATCTTTGGTGTTGCGAGTTGGAAGTTCGTCCTTGTGGCGATGGATTGATCCAGATGTTCAAATTACTGAGACACTACTCCACCATAGTAAAATTCACAAAAAATACGGCAGACATGAGTTTTAAGTCATACGCCTGGACGTTATCAAGGATGTGCTCCCAAGTTAGGAGCAGGTAAGACTTCATACGACTGGAATGAAACGGAGGGCATCGGACAGGTCTGCAGATTGGATCTAAACACTGTAGGCTTTCTTCGAATTCAGAAATGGATATTTAAACAATCGGTTAGCTGGCCGGTCGGTATTGGTATGATCTGAAAACTAGCTTTCTGCACAAGTTTCGTATTCATTAACTACAAGGATCAGGGAGGTAGAATCCAACACAAACTAGTAGCAAACCACGAAATCAAAATTACAATTCATAAAGACGGTTAGGTAGATTCAAAAGCAGGCAACGAAAAAAAATAAAAAATAAAAAATTTGTCATGAAAGACTGAGCCGTACAGGAATCCAGTACAACGCAGTGATATTAATACAATCAAAGGAAAAAATAGAAAGGAAAAAGAAACATGATTTGAGGGGGAGCATCTGAAAAAATGCGACGACATATGAAGATAAATGAGTTCAATACAGTATGGAAGTTGGGATTAGCAGAAGTAACATAAGCACGAGTCTAGGGGGAGAAACTGAATCTGCAAGAAAAATCATGCGCAAATACAAAATGACAGTGTTTTTTTTGGAGAACTGTTAAAAGACTATCGATGAGAAGTAAAACACAAATTGGCATCCCCTTGCCATTGACATCAAAGGGGGAGAATATTACAAAACATTATAGTGAGATTTAAATAAGATGATACTCATAAATGATACCTTAGAAGGAAGCCTTTCGCTGTGCACAAGCTTCTGGCATTGGATCTGCTTCACTGTTTTCATATAGAATGGTCTTCATTTCTATAATGTTTTTAGTTAGTTCTACCATCTGCAAAAGCATAACCTAACAATTAGACATATGTAACAGGTGAAGAAAAATTGAAGAGATAATGGTATTCCAGATGGTGTGTATGTATAAAGGATGAGATCAACAAAGTGGCCAAACACCAAACCATGGATGGCCCCCACAATAGATAAAATTAACACAAAAATTATCGTTTAAATCGGTGCATAAATACAAATACAAATACAAATTCTTATTGTATATTCTATTACATAAATACACATTCCAAGTAACACCTATCCAGAAATATCATAACCACTAGACCAAACCTGCCAATTATAACCACATAATACAGCACTAGCAATAACCTGTTATTCAAGGTTCTGTAAAACATGTTGATAATCTAACTTCACAAAGAGATTACTATCTTAAAATAGGTTGGGGGCATTTCCTTTCTTTCCTTAATTATATCAATAAGGAAAAGAAAGAAAGAAATCAAGGAAATTAATCAAAGAAGAGGAAGGTTTAGTGTCCTACAGCAATAGTTTTTGCACGATATCTCAAGTGCCAATTTAGTTGTTCAAGAGAGATAAGCTCTCTACCTTATGAGGGCACTTGACTATAGGTAATTAAAAGGCCACATGCAAGTCCTCTTTCACCCTTTAAATATTGAAACTTAGGTCTATATTATTCCTTAAGATTCTCTCCAAGCACACTATTTGTACATTCCATGCTTCCTCGACAATTTGCTTTTCTGCCAGTCACAATACCCAAATTTTAACTAGAATATTTATATATCCACAACCGTATTGTTTAGGCTTCAAAAAATTGCTCTGAATTTGTTGCTCTCCCTTTGCTCCCGATATCTTGGTCTTCCCCTCTTCTGATTAGTTTATGAATCCCAGGAAAGGAATTTCATAATTGCGATAAACTGATCACTTCTATAATACCAAGGTTTTGAAAAGATTCAATTGCAGAAAACTCAATGTTCTGAATATCAAGGCAGCAGATGAGGCAGAAAATTGCTCGGATTTATTATAATTCTGTGGCTCCAGACCTAGAACTTTGGTAATATGCAATGTTCCCTATTTGTGGGACGCATTTTTTTGTCAAACTAATTTCGGAAGGAGGATATAATTTTTGCAAAAGGAGGTTTTTACAAGGTATGTTTCTTCTTCTTCTCTACAAAAGGCACATTGAAGGAGTTTTTTTTTTCTAAGGCATATTTACAAGGAGTTTTTCCAAACTATCTCTTTTCTTGTTGCATTTTTACAAAGAAGACATTTTTTGCAAAATGAGGTTTTTACAAGCTATGTTTCTTCTTCTTCTTTACAAAAGGCACATTGAAGGAGTTTTTTTTTCCAAGGCATATTTGCAAGGAGTTTTTCCAAACTATCTCTTTTCTTATTGCATTTTTACAAAGAAGACATTTTTTGCAAAAGGAGGTTTTTACAAACTATGTCTTCTTCTTTTTTACAAAAGGCACATTGAAGGAGTTTTTCCAACATATCTCTTTTTTATTACATTTTAACAAAGAAGACATTTTTTGCAAAATGAGGTTTTTGCAAGAAGTTTTTTCCAAATATTTATTTTCTTGTTGTATATTTGCAAAGAAAACATTTTTTTGAAAAAGAGATTTTTACAAAGTATGTTTCTTCTTCTTTTTTCCAAAACACATTGAAAGTGTTTTTTTTAAGGGATATTTGCAAGGAGTTTTTTCAAAATATTTCTTTTCTTAGACATATTTGCAAGGAGGTTCTTTGCAAGGATGTTTTTTTTTCAAAGTAGCTTTGCACTTTTTATTTAATTGAAAGAGGTTTTTTCAAATAGTTGTTTTGCTAAGGTATTTTGCAAATGATTTTTTTCCAAAGTAGTTTTGCACTTCTTATTTATTTGAAAGAAGATTTTTGTTCAGAGAATTTTTTCAAAGGAAAGTTAATTCCAAAAAAATCTTCTTCAAAAGACTCTTACAAAATTTTTAAAAGGTAAAGTAAATTTCAGTTCATGTTTTTATAAATTCCGTAAATGTTTTTAAATCTTAATTTATTTGTTTTTACTATAAAGTAACATGATTCTTTAATTTATCGTCTATAGATTAAACAACCATGGGCAATAAGAGAAATCGTAAAAGAAAAGCTGATCGTAAACGTGATGATGATGATAATAGAGAGAAACAAAAACTCAGATATATTGCCAAAAAACAAAGGGTTGCTGAAACAGAAGAGAGAACTATTGAAGATATAAATACAGATTTACATGACAATGTTGAAGAAATGGAAATTGAAAATAGAGTACAAGAAGAACAAATTGAAGTTGAAAAGAACATTGTAGAAGATGTAAATAGTGATTTACATGCTAATGTCGATGAAATCAATATTGAAGATCAAGTTCAAAATCCAGAAATTGAACCTGGTATGTATATATCATATATTTTCCAAATTCATTTTTTTATAATGAATTTTATTTTTTGATATATGTTAAATTAAATTTAACTTGATGTATAGGTACTTTTACTATTGATGATGAAATGTTAGAAGACATTGATTGCGACAAATATGGTTCAAACATGCGAAAATAATGAATTAACTTTATGTTTATTTATATGAGTGTAAATTTTTATTTTTATTTTTTTTCCGGCCGACGAAATTTTTTTCCGTTTAGTTATTCGGCCGAATAACCTTTGCCATAAGTTACGGCGCCGTTACGGAAAACAGTTATTCGGCCGAATAATTATTCGGCCGAATAATTATTCGGCCGAATAATTTGTTCGGCCGAATAATCCCTGAAACATGACCGATTCAGAGCTCTGCAAAATTTTCAGGTTTCTCCATTTTCGGAAGGAGAAAACCACCTCTTACACAACAAAACGAATGTCGGACTTCATACCAGTAGATTCATTATTGAATCTACTTTACGAGGGTATAAATTTTGTTGTATATAGATAAGAACTGATATTTTTTAAGTTTTATATTTGTAACATGTGTCGAGTTATGATTCAGCTCTTTAAAAAAACAGCGAAAAGAAAAATCCATAACTTTGTAAATACAACACCAAAAAAATCGAAGAAAATGTGGGTCGATTCATTGACGTGTCTACTTCAAAAGGGTGGTCGTAGATTTTTTGATTTTATAGCGGGTTGAGAGAAAAGTGGTGCAACAAAAAGGTTGTTGAAAATCGACTGAGTTTCCCCATGGATCGACTTTAAAAAAATATAATAAATAGTATAGAGGTCCATTGGATGCAAACTTATAGTCACGCGTTAGTACATTGTGTGTAGATTGTCGTAGCATTTTCAGTTTTTGCAAAACACAAGTCTAACAACGATTTTAGTGGTGCAACAAATCATAACTCTTTTGTAGTCTTTTCATTTTATAAGAACACACTGTCAAACATTTGCGAAATCGACATATCAAATCTTAATAAAAAAAATTGAAAAAATTATGAGTAGAAAGCTAACATAATTCTACAAAAGTTTTCTTTTTACGGCAAAGTGAAATTTTAAATAAAAATATCACTTTTGTTCGCCCGAAGTTGGAAGACATGAAAAAAACAGAATTATTTTCTCACGAGACCCCCCAAAATAGACACCCATCTTCATTTTTTCACCCTATGGAGAAAAACTACCAATACATGTTGCACGATATCGTGCTACAAAATTTTATGATGAAGTTCTCAAAGATTACTCAATAGCAGGACAAGCACAAATTTTGAGATGTTTATTAGTGTCCAAGAAATTAGAAGGTGCTACATCGTTATTGGGTATTCACAAAGTAACAAAAGAGTCGAAATTGAAACAAAATGTGATGGAAAATATAGGCGATGCAATAAAAAAATTTGGAAAATCCAGGAAGAAAGATATCAGTGCTGCACGTAAAGCAATTCATACAGCAATTCTTTCAGCTAGTACTAAACAAAAGCGTTTGACAACAGAACTAGCAAAAGCAGTTGGAACATCAAGAAAAACATTATACAAACATAGCAAATTCAGAATGCAAATAGATGAAAATAATGAACTTGCTTGTTGGGCAATTATTTGTAGACAACCTTACAAAGATAGATTAGGAGCAGGGGTTAAAGATATTGTACGAGAATATTGGTTGGAACATGCTCGAGTTTCACCAAATTCAAGAGATGTGATACGCAAAAGAATATCACGAAATGTATATGAAAGCCAACCAAAACATATAATGGACATGACACAAGTACAATTGTTCAATAAATTCAAGGAAGATCATCGTGGAATTAATATATCAATCACTACATTTGTGCAACAAAAACCATGGTATGTTCGACCTATAACTATACGTGATACATGTTGTTGCCGTTATCATGTGCAATTTCAGTTATATTATGACACGTTTCTTGAATTTGGTAAAATGTTTTGGACAAATTCACCACCTCCGCCGACGATACGTGAATTCATATCTCAAATTTTATGTGAGAGAAATCACGATGAAGTATTTTATTCAAAGAAATGTGTCAATGGAAAACATTGTCATCATTGTGGAAATTTGGTGTTATTCCACAATAAATACCCTATCGATAATGATCAATCGTTGTCAAATGTAAATGTTGATTGGAAGAGATACGAATACATCAACTATAATACAAGTTCTAGTGATTCACGTTCCAAAAGAATTGATTTGCTAGAAGACAAGATATGCGTCACAGATTTTCTCAAAAAATTTGAAAACGAAATTTATAAATACACCCAGCATTCACATAGAGCACGATGGCAAGATCTTCAATTCAAACAGTCTCGTGAAATTTTTCCACCCGGAACAATTTTGTCGGTGGTTGATTTTGCTAAAAACTATACATTTGCTGCACAAAACGAAATACAGAGTGAATACTATCACTCTGACCAAGTTTCGATATTTGTCCATGTTGTATATAGACATTCTCAACAGGATATCGATGGCATTGAAAGCACATGTGACAATCGAGATGTGATTAAAGAATATCACTTCTATATCAGCGATGATCGTACACACGACACACATTTTGTCCAACATTGTATAGAAAATATTTTCTATGACTCACTGAAAAAATGCGAAGTCAAATTCAAAGAGCATTGGATATGGTCTGATGGATGTGCGGGTCAATTTAAATCTTCACGATCATTTTTTTGGTTATGTCGACTTCATAAAGCGCTGAACATCAAACATCGCTGGAATTTCTTTGAAACTGGGCATGGAAAAGGTGAGCATGATGGTGCAGGAGCATGCGTGAAAAGAGCACTTCGAAGATGGAAAATGAACTATTCTTCAGCACGGTTTCATTCAGCTGCAGAGGTTGTCCAATGGTGTCAATTAAATCTAAGCCATGATTATAATCAACAATCAAAAGACGTGCGCAGGTATGTCCACTATTTTTTTAATTTATATTATTTCTTAAAATTAAAAAAAATGTATATACTAACATTTAAGTACACATGTACACTATTTATTGTGTAGGTTTTTTTGGCTTGTTGGGGTCCAAGATATAAATCGATCAATACCATATGACGCTAGCACCATACATGGAACTAGAGATCTTCACTCTATTCAAACAAAATCATTTCACAACGTGTTTGCATTTGACAGTAGAAAGCAATCATGCTTTTGTCATATTTGCATTGAAAATGTCGAGTCTACAGAAGTTTGTGAAAACATAACAAACAACTACGTAAAAGCTTGGAGACACACAGAGATTAATCCAAAAGGAAAAATGCCACTGGCAAGTGTTGAAGAATTAGAATCAGAAGAAATAGCAATATCGTCTGATGGCGATAGAATTTCAGATCTCGTAAGAGAAGGTAATAAACTTGTTTTTGACTTTTTAATCAATTGTTCATTCTAATCCTTCGCCATAAGTGGTCAATTCAATTCATTTAAATACGCTAACACCAATCATAACTTGCACAGGAGATGTTTTCGCTGTGATTGCACCTATAGACAACAACGAAAATGTCAAATATTATTTGATGCGATGCACTGAAGGAAAAATGAAATTATTGGAGGACTACAACGACAACGGATTTACATACGAAAGAGGATCCAT
This sequence comes from Larix kaempferi, assembly GCA_027924585.1. NCBI lineage: Eukaryota > Viridiplantae > Streptophyta > Pinopsida > Pinales > Pinaceae > Larix > Larix kaempferi. Next base: position 23,455,708 of record BSBM01000632.1, on the reverse strand, counting down.
CATTTTAAAAGGCTACTTTTTTCAGCAGACGCATATGACTAAAAATTATGTCTACTTTCAGGATTATGAGCCTGATGTTATATGTTGTCAATATAGTCATTTAGTATGTGCATCTCGAATAAAATTGATACAAGTTCCATCAAAAAAACAGTTGAAAACCAAAAAATGGAAACTATCCATATGTGACCATGAACGGATAGTTGAAGATGGTATTCCATTACGATGTTTTTAACTATATATCAAAAATAAATTGATCTATATTTTTGTCCATGTCAATTGTTGTGTGCAATATATTTTTTGTCCAATTATCAAAATTGTTGTGCCCAGTATATTTTTTCATTGAGATTTTATGAATATTTTCTTGAATGACAACTAAGCTTAAATGGTTGTACTGTAACATGCTTAAAAATGAAATTCAAATATAATTTAAAAATTCAAAAGTACTTTATTCGGGTCCCCATATGTCTATTAGACCACTAAGGGATGAGATAACGGATGTGGCTATGCCCACTCCGCCCCGAATTTTTACTTTTGGTTGATTAATACTAACGAAAAAATACAAAAAGACCTATTAAATTTTGTAGTATATTAATCCATCGAACATGTTTCTTTAATACATACTTCACCATAAATATGATCTTAAATAGATGTCTTAAAATTGTAACCAAGTTCTCCATCCCAAATCTTTAATTTAAAATATCGCTTGTGCAAATTCACATAACTGAAATCATGGCAAATGGAGATAACGATCATTTGATTTTTAATCACAAGCAAGGATTCCAGGATTGTGAAGCTTATGCTAAATTAGAGAAATGATTATTTACAACAAATCAATGAAAATTCATCAAATTGTTGTTTAAAATCATTGCTCTAATTTAGCACAAACTTCACAATCCTGGAATCTTCGCTTATGATTAAAAAACAAAAAACCGTTACCCCCATTTGCCATGATTTCAGCCTCATCAAATGTACCTGAACATTGAAAATAAAAATTAAATTAATTAAAAATCCATTAATTTTGCCCAACATTAATTCTTACCATAACATTCATTTTCAACATTGAATATTTCCTAACTTAGATTATCATTTTAAAAACATTTCCAACACCTCCCATTCATTCAACATTTCCTACCCTTGGGTTGCACCTATCAAGACATTTTAAACATTCATGCAAAACATATTATAATAACACTTATTCTCAACATAACAAATTGAAAACATTCATTCTTCCATAACACCTCTCATTCATTCTTTCCCAACATTTCTTTTTCTCTAACACCTCCCATTCATTTTTTTCCAACATTGATTCTTACCATAACATTCATTCTCAACATTCATCATTTCCCAACTTGAAATAACATTTCAAACATTCCTAACACTTCCCATTTTCTAACTTCATAACATTCATTGTCATCATTCAACATTTCCTAACCTTGGATTGCACCTATAAAAACATTTTAAACATTCATGCGAAACATATTATAAATATTATCAAAACTCATGCAAAACATATTCTAAACATTTACCAAATGAGAAGTAATGGACATGTACTCATGTATATAATCCAAAAAAGAGTTGATGAACTTGTGAATTCAATGTACATATATATATAATCAAAAAATAAATACCCTCCATGTTCAAAACAACACCAATATATAGATATCAACAAAAACTATAAAGTCTGAACCACTATCCATCTCGACCAATATCTTTCCACTATTTTCCACTAGGACCTTCCCTGGGACTCAACTCCACCTACAATACAAAAAAAACAAATTATAAATTTAGATCATAAATTATTTAAACAATTTTAAACTAAATTCAAAATATTAAGATATTAAACTCATCTACAAAACAATTCAATTATTAAAAAAATCGTACATCAAATTCTTTGGATGCATGTCCACCACTTTTTTCCCCTAGAGACTTTCCTTTGGCTCCAAAAGATCTCAAAGAGCCAAGCTGCAACATGTACAAAAACAATTTTCAAATAAATCAAGAAAATATAAAACATTAAACTTATATCAAAAATCATTTCTAGTTCGACAAAATTACCTCAGTGCCAATATCTGCATTCATTAAAGACCCCACATCTTCGCCCCCAATTTCCAAGTGGTCTCTTCCCTAAAATTTAAATTTTGTTAGTAAATAAAACATAGTAGATACAAATAATAAATTAAGCAATTAACTTAAAACCAAAACAAAAAAATCAAAATCATTAGCTCACAAGAGATGGTAAATCATCTAAAAAGTTGGAATCTAATGAAACCTGCATAGATAAGTCAAATTAACAATAAGATACATTGATATTTATTAAAATTCAAGTAAACAAAAAAAATATCATGTTCAATCACAAATATTATAATTAAAATACCTCTCCTGAGCGCTCTTCATTTTGACTAGGATGCTCTTGATTTTGACTACTGGAGACTCGAAAATTATTTGCATTTAACATTCTCGTAAACTACAAACAAAATACATTTGCTTAATATACTTATTCCCATGTAGCAAAATATTCAATTCAAAATGATTAATAAAAAATCAAATAGATTATCATAGCATAATCAACAAACCTCTCCCATGCTCGATGTGTCATTGGATAACACATCTGAAGCTATATCTCGACAAGACTTAGCATAAGCCCTGAGATCATCAATGCTCAATGCATCTACCTCGTCATTCGTCTTGTAGACAAAACTCTGACGAAGAATAGCGCGAGCCTTCTCTCGCCCCAAACCAACTTCTACTCCTGTAAGAGCTGAAGCTAAACCATCACCTACTGATTCCCTTCCAATTGTCCCTAGTTGAGATGTTGTCTCCATCTCTGATCTTAAAGCCACAACCCTTGGTGGACGAGGTATCTCAGGTGGAGGTTGTATAGTGGCAGGGTCTCTAAGAGCACCTTTTCGATTATATATTCTACCCTTTCCAGCTCCATAAAAGTCAGAGGGAACATCAGTATAGTTAGGCTTCATACCTAAAAAAAACTCCGCATAAAAAAATCTAGCAAAATAATTAGGAACCTCATCGTTCCAAGGCAATCGACCATAAGCTGCAAGAAATCGATCATATATGAAATGTGCAATTTGAGGATGCTTGAAATATTGCACTTTCAACATTTTTCGCTTAAGGCCTTCTTTGAAATTGAACATTGAATTGGCTTGTTCTCTACTGACTCTCTCCTTCACAACCTCCCACTTATCTGGACCCATAACTTGCTCCTTTCGCATCCGCATCAAATGAACAAAACTATTTGTAGTTGGTCCAAGTTCATCGTATGCATCAATGAATTTTTGCAAAGATGCCAAAACAATCTCTAGACTTTGTCGACTCTCTGGAGGGAGATCCAAAGAACAAAGATCATTGTTCAACCTGTCATAGTGGGATTTACAACTTTCAAGAATAGTTTGTTGCACAACACCTCGCCATGGAAGCTCATCAGGTAAATCAGACGGATAAGTTGATATGGGTGTACACCCCTCAGCTAGTGGAACATATGTCATCCTAGCTCTAGGAGGAACTTCAGGACCCTGCTCTCCACCCACACCTATTCCATCATCTATATTCCTATCTTGATCTTCCCCTCGCTCCATCGAATTACGCACATCTTCTGAACATCGCTCTGCTTCAAATATAGCCGTAGTCAAAAATTAACTTTTTCCATAAATTCAAAACACAAAAAAATACAAATTATACATTATTAAACATTAATGTTCATACCAACAGAACGTTGGGATCGACGCTCTCCCACAGAAGACAAAGGAGAATCATTTGTACCCCCTCGTACTTGTTGGTGATCAAACGACTGGGACCCATGCAATAAACCTGAACCCTGCGGTGAATTTGACAACCTTCGACTACCAATTGGAACACCAATTCCTGAGGATTGTGATGACCTCCTACGCTTTCCCTTCGCAGACTCTCTTTCCATTTGATATAACTTCTAAATTTACACAAACATTAACATATTGAAAATGTACATAACTACCACTACAAGCATCAAGCCAATATTTGATTAAAAACTCCAACAAAATTTAAGTCCCCCTCCTAACCCTAATTAATTAACTAAAATTCCTTACCCTCCCTAATATTGCAACATAAAGGACATATCTAATAATCATTTCATTATCAAACACAATTAATTGAAATAGTATAATAACCTTAAAAACTTTTAATCCAACAAATATGTTTGAATTATATATGTCAACAAACAAACATCTCACTAATCATATATATGTATTCTTATTAAAAGAATTCCAACTTATATTTATGATATTACAATTTACACACATTTAAGTTGTACATGTTAACTCTACAAACTCAAAACATATCTATTAAAGATCTGCATACAAAATGTAGAACTTCATCAAATAGTATAACATAAATATACCGTTATTAAGAAACTTCTAGTTAACATCTATGATAAAACAATTTACAAACATTGAAGTTGTACATGTTCATTCTACAAAATTAAAAACATATCTCTTAAAGATCTGCGTAAAAAATGTAGAGCCACCTAAAATATTATAACTTATTTTCTTTTGTAAGTTCCTCTCCTAACTCTAAGAACACTATTGCAGCATAAACATGACATCAATAATCATCCTATATTGTAATAGTTCAATCACCTTCCTAATTTTTAAACTATCACTTATGTTTTCATTCTATATCTCAATAAACAAACATTCCTTAATTTTTATAAAAAAAATACTTAATAACTTACAATATTGAATTTTTAAGTAACTTTCTACGTTAACTCTGTTCATGAACAAAGTTCATGAACTGAGTTTATGAACTCAATTGACATTCTTGTACCTGACTTAACATCGTAACACCACATGCTGATCATTTATATAGTTGTTTAGTATATCCTTTATCATCACTTCATTGATTAGGGTTTAAACTCGTCAGGGATTAGGGTTTAAATATCCATATATATGAAGAAGCAATAGAGTTACATTTCATAAAAATAAGACAGCTACATGTTATGATGTTTAATTTTCATTTTATATATTTCAAAACCTTACTTCATATCATAACTGCCCCCTATAATTTCATAGCATATCATGAACAGAACTCTGTTCATGAACATAACTCTGTTCATGAACAGAACTTCTATGATAGCAAACGAACATTCATGGTTGATGGAGTAGTAGTAAGTCCATAGTTTTCATGATATTATACAGATACCCAATTCCAAGTAGCAGGTGGAGATTCATTGTTGAATGCATGTGATTAGATTGAATCGAAAGTACTGCCTACGTCAATCAGAGAACCAATACCCTTTGAGCAATGATAACAACATTATTACAGCTAAAGATCATTACCTAATCATAGCTAGTACTATTATATTAATCATATTCTTAGACCTATCATATCTAATAGTTTCTATCAAGCACTCATAAGCATGAATAATCATGTAATACTAATACCCTTATCTGAAATCACATATAAAGCCTAATCAAAGCATTATAGTATTCTTAGTAAAGCTAACCAAGCTATAATAATTGTAAAGCTATCCTTATATTTTCTGTACATCGTATGATTAGACTGCAATCACTATAACAGTTCACATCTAAAATATAAATCATGGTATTCTGTTCATGAACAGAGTTCTGTTCATGAACAGAGTTCACGAACAGAGCTCTGTTCATGAACAGAGTTCACGAACAGAGCTCTGTTCATGAACAGAGTTCACGAACAGAACTCTGTTCATGAACTGTTCATGAACAGAGTTCTTGAACATAAAACTGATTCTCTAAATTAAAAATTGCATTTAAAACATTTAACCTTCCAATATTAAGACCCATTACAGATTTTTTTAATTCTAAGACTGCCAACAACATAAAAACAAAGTTAACGTAACGATGCATACCTGTATATAAAAATGCAGTGAAGAATCGTCGATCCCAACGCCGCCTCTATTCAACCCAGCAACGCTCAAAACAACACCTATTTCCTTCACAAACAACAACTAACGTCATCAGATAAGCCATATAACATACATAAACTCAATCATTACGTCAAAAGCAAAACGAAAACGCACCTTCAACCGTTCAGATAAAACCGCAGCACCGTCAAAGCAGCAACCCACCAAGACACACCTGCCAACGACAACAGACCAACCGACACACTACCTCCAACGAGCAGCAGCTAGCGCAAATCACACCCCGACGAAACGTTAAAGCCGACGATCAAGAGCAGAAATAACAACAAACCAACGAACACGCAGGTTAGAACGAACAGAGCGCAAATCACACCCCGACGAAGCGTAAGAGCCGACGAGCGACAACAGAAATAGAGCAGACGCGAGTCGCGGAGAAACAGCGAGCCGTGGAACACAAGCAGCGCGGGGTGTCGAGCAGCGGGGTGGGGCGTCGGCAGGGTTGCAAAAGTCTACTGCGGGCCCATGCGGGGTCCAAAGAATTCCAACAAGGAATGCCAAATGGCAGCCGATGCTGTCTTTTTATGCAGAAAATTTGTTCGGCCGAATAATTGTTCGGCCGAATAATTGTTCCGCCGAACAATTATTCGGCCGAACAAGTTTTCGGCCGAACAATTATTCGGCCGAATAATCGTTCGGCCGAATAAACTATTGCCCGAAATTTTTTTCCGTCCGGCAACCGTTTGCACAAATTTCAAGAGTCTCCGTTAAACGGGACGGAGAACTGTTTGTGGTTATTCGGCCGAATAACCTCAAAATTATTCGGCCGAATAATGTAAATTATTCGGCCGAACAATGATTTTTATTCGGCCGAATAATATTTTTATTCGGCCGAATAACTTCCGCTAAGACGATTTTGCACTGATTTCTCACGAAAGTGTTACCCACCTTCACGTTTTCACCCGGTCATCTGTCTAGACTCAAACATTAATAAAATTATCTTATCTTATTTACCTAGTTTGACATGGTTGTTCATTCTTAAATTAATTTTAAGCATGATTTGTCATTTTATTGATGGGCACCTCAATGATTGTTACTGGATAAGTAGAATAAGAGATGGCACTATGTCCTACAGAGAAATCATGGTCAAGAAAAGCTTATCAGCATCCATAAATAGTTGTATATAATTTACTCATTCTTTCATTATTACATTTGGGATCAGATTGGGTAGCAGAGGCACGGAAAGCAGGGACATGGGATAGTCATTCAAGATTTTAGAGCAGTTATTAAGGACTCCCCTCCTCTTGGCTAGATCCATCCTGGACCTACCAAAAGATGGCATTTTATGCATATGGGAGATAGTATCATTGTGAGACTTAGCCTATAAACTTAACCTTTGGATGCACGTCCTTATGATTCCTCTCAGTCAATTCTGATACTCGAGTCTATATGCTTACACATGAGAAAGAATTTGAAGTGGTAAGTTCAGATTTCCTTATACAACAAACTTACCTCTTATACTGGATGGTTCACGTGTCACTTAGTAACCCATGTCTACCCTATCCAGCCATTCCAAAAACCTCAGATCTCTTATACCTCGAAAGTTGGACCTCACAGGATTCGATCTCCAAGCGAGCAATATCGACCATGGGAAACAACGGGCCAATGATCGTCACTAGCACTCCAGGAGAGGATTTAGCACTGATAAATTGTGCATATTGTTCTTCTTCTGATCTGCGATGGTTCATCATTCCGGGACTCAGTCAGGCCTTGGTATCCATTGGATCTTCTATTTTCCTAACCTTGGGCATGCATGAAGGCATACAGGATGGTTTTATTGCTCTGAATCCTATTCTGCGAAGCCATGCTAAGGTTTGTTCCACTAGAAAATAAATTCAAGCTGGTCTTGTTAATGCATGAACTAGAGTTTTCCAAAAATAAGGGCAAAACTGAACAGCTTGATGCTGTAGTTCTCGCTAAACAGCTCCAAAAAATATTCTTGGATCAGGTTTTCACTATGGGGTAGAGAGTTACGTTTGAAGACTGTGGAAAAAATTACATGCTCACTGTGAATCAGACTATTGTGAAAGGAAGATTACGAAAATATAAATAGAGGAATGCTATCAAAAGTAACATATTGTATCTTTGAAGCATCACCAAATTCTGGCATAAAGATAATGAATCAACGTGAAGCAGCAACATTTTTAAGCAAAAGGATTTTGACCTGCAAAAATTGGGCATCGGTGGATTTGGTGAACAATTCCAGGACATATTTCGCAGAGCATTTACATTTAGGGTTTTCCCTCCACATGTCACAAACAAGTTGGGTATCAAACATGTTAAAGGAATGCTTCTTCATAGACCCCCGGAACAGGAAAGACACTTATTGCCCATCAAATTGGAAGGATGCTCAATGACAACAATATACACTAAATACCTCACCTGGATCCCTACCATAAACACTTGCACAAACTGAAATGTTGGGAGTAAATAAACTTGCACTGTACTGCCATCTCGAACTTGCAAACGGCTCATCAATGCCCCCTCTCCCGGCCTGCATCAAATAAATCTAAAGTTAATCCAACTTGTTAAAGAAAACATCTATGTGTAAACCAGGAATTTGAAGGAAAAAAAAACAGATCCATTTCAAATGAATTAAACCCTAATAAGGGCGAATTCAACATAATAAAGAATAGAAAGGCATGGGATAAAGTAACTTGGCAGCGGCTAAACTAGACTTTTGAACGCATCTTTTTCTTTTTCACCATTTGCAGTGCTCTTCACACCCTAGAAAGCATGTCCAGGTCTAGTGGACAAAGAAAGTATGTATGGTGGGATTGGGCTGGGCACGAGAGGAACAAGATCGGGGCAGGAACCCCAATAGTTGAGGTTATATAATGTTTTGTTTTGTTATGATTTTGTTTTTGTTTTTGCTTTTATTTTTATTTTCAAATATATATATATATATATTTTGTTTTTTTAATTAATTTTTTTTTGTGAAATGGGAAATCCATTTCATAAATCATGGTGTTTGTCTAAATTGTAATGCTAAATTTAAAAAATATTGTTATTACGGGTGATGAAACTAACTTTTTTAATGACAATAAAAATTTGTAACAATATTTACAATAAAATTAACAATATAAACTATTTTTTTCAAAGTTGATGTAAACATGGAGATGAGATTGTGTTGTTTGAGAACTTTAATTGGCACATGGAATAGATTGGGTCAAAGTTTCTCTTATATTTGTCAAAATTAGATTTGAAGAAGATAGATTGGTGTGGTTTGAAAACCCTATTGATTGAAGCTACACAGTGTGTTTCGGGCACAATGCCATGTTTTTAAATAGTTGAGAGATTGAGGGAAATTGGTGGTAATCCAAAACGTTTACAAATCATTCTAGAAGGCCATAATATTTATGTGGGTGGTCCTTTAAAACAAAGTAATCACATGGGATGTTGATCTGAGCATCTATCCAAAATATGAATATTTGATAAAGAGCATTCCACCATGCACCTAATTATGCAATCAATTGAGCGAGCCATATGATGCAATGAAAATTATTGTTTGGAGTCATGTTGTGAGTTCGCTTAAGGGTCAAAGATTCAATCAATAGCAATGGAGATAGTGTATGGTAAACTAGAAATGAACCTAAGTTAAAGCCTCCAAACTCCTACCTGAAGTGGGATGATCCAATTGTTGGGTACACTTCCATGTTATACAACTAGTGAGCTGAAATGATACCTGATCAATGATATGATATTATGGAGCATAGTGTACTAACTAAAGCATATCCAAAATTAGAGGCTATGAGTAAGCAAGAATAGTCCAAGAGTATTGAGAGACTCCTTCCTTCATGTCAAATGTTAGGCATGTATATGATAAGAAAAATTGAAAAAAAAATCATCACTTCACCGTATCAATCCGATCTTCCGCAATATTTCCAATATTGAATTCATAACCAAGTGCCCAGTAATGGCCCTGGGATCGTCAAACAATTGTGTGAGGAGGGGGTGGAACATGGCATATATATATAATCAATTTTATTTTTTTATTAATTATTAAAATATAAAATGTGTTATAGAATTAAAATAAAAATATAGTGTGAAAATAATTAATTTTTATAGAATTAAATAATTTTTTAAGATGTAATGTGCATTATAGAATGAAAATAATATAAGAAATCTTTTAAAATGTAATATGTATTGTACAATTAGTTTTATATAAAAAAAATTATTGTGCATTGTAAAATTAGTTATAAAAGTTATAAGTAAAATGTTATATATATATATATAAATATATATATATCTCCTTTAATATATATTCAGGTCAAAACCGTTTCATGGAATGAAGTTTCTTCATCATCTTAGATGTTTTGGGGGATAATGATATCACCTAAAAAGGATTTGGAAATAAATGACAATCCTAAGATCTTCTATAACATTTAAATGAAGATTTCATAATATGGTTTTAGAGGTGAAGTTGAAGTCTATATGTGGCTTCAAAGAAAAATCAAACTAGGCTTTAGGTGTCCAAGGCACATAATAAAAAAGATACGTTAAATATAGCCCTTCAACACTTAAAAGGGTGAACACATACATGGCGGGTAAGGTGGATCACCACACATCCCAAAGGAACTTTTAGTAAGTTCATACTTGCAATATCCCAAAGAGTTGACCAACATTTCACAACACCCCCTATAAGCCTAAATGTCACAAATGCTCTTATCCTTGGTCTAAAATCCCCAAATGTCACAAATGCTCTTAGCCTTGGTCTAAAATCCATGTATGTACCCTCAGGAAACTTTATATCGATGGCCTCAAAGAAATGATCCCTTTGAAGACATGTATTGAAAAATAATCCAAGTTGTATACTATTAATGTTGCAATTTACTAAAATTATAATTTTCCACTGTTGGAATGACACAAGTAAAAATGACCACATAAATGACCAATTGTTATGTGGTCATTTTTAGTTTAGTTCTTATTTCGTTACCAAATTGGTCATTTATCTTGGTCATTTTTAGTTTAGTTCTTCTCCCATGACCAAATTGGTCATTTATCTTGGTCATTTTTAGTCACTTCACTTAAAATTTCTCAATTTTGGTCATTTATCCCTTGAAAAATCTGTGGTGACCAAATGTTTTGGTCACTTGGTCTCTTATCTCTCATTTTGTACTAGTGTATATATCCTATGTTAAGATGATTATTAGGATATGAGTATTCATGATGTTATGTTGTTCTTGTTGCATGGTATTCCATGATGTGTGGGTTCTTATGATAGCATGTAGTACTTGTTATGTGGTTATTTTCTAATCCAAAAGGGTTTGATGATGTAAAAAGGATTATGATGGCAATGTAGTAATTGCATGTGGTTATGTGTTCTTTATGATGACATATGCTCATATAACGATGATAATGTTGTGGTAATATGCTTTCACATGCTAGCTTGGTATAGTTCTTGAAATTTCATGTCGATTGTATAGTTTCATGTTTACAATGGTGTTATAATCTTACTGCATACAATTGTTTAATGTTCATGATGCTATTATGGATATTATGGTGTATGATAATGTCATATTCTCATAATGACATGTGGTAGCATGTGGTTCCTTCATATGTTATGTTATGTTATGTTATGTTCATGATGGAAGACAGTAGCATGTGTTTCCTTGATACTCATGATGATGTCATGTTTTCATAATGACATGCAATATCATGTGGTTCCTTCATATTCATGATGATGATGTATGTTTTCATGATGGCATGTGATAAATTGTAGTTCATTGATACTCTCGGTGATGTTATGTTTCATAATAGCATGTGGTAACATGTGGTTCCTTGGTACTCATGATGATGGTATATTCTCATAAGGGCATGTGGTAGCATGTAGATCTTTGATATTCATGTTGATAGTATATGTTATCTAAATTTTAGAATTATGACTAACACTTTGTTGGCTTGATTGGAGGAGGAGATGATAGGAAATCCACCCATGGTCCTAGGGGTTCGGTTCATTCAGTGATATCGTGGGAGACCAGAACCATGAAGGATAATACATACATGTAACACCTTATTTGTTTGGGACAAACTCCATTAGTAAACCTATGTCGAGAGTTACTTTCCTTTATATGCAATTACTGAAAGTCCATGGTTTGAGGTATTTCGTCGAGGGCGAAGGTATATGAAGAAGGATTTTCGATGCCTAAGGTTGGTTGCTCAGTTGGAGTTGAGGAGAGAGTTTTAGGCCAGCCATTAGAGAAAATTTGAGGTCTACAATGGATCTCCTAAGGAAAATAATAAAATAATATTTATGAATTTTGGAGGAAAAGAGGAAAAAACTACATTTTTTCTTCGTTATTTCAACATATCTCCCTGTCGCTTTACTCAAATTTTGAGCGGGAGCACTCATTGGATGTGGAATTAAATTCCGCATCCAACAAGTGCCCACACTACATACTTTTTATGTACCCCACCCCATGAAAAACAAGAAAATTCTGCATCCAACGAGTGCTCCCGTTCGAAATTGAGTAAAACGACATAGTGATATGTTGAAAATACGAATTAAAAAGTAGTTTTTTTAATGTCAAATCTGTCATGTCAATCATTATGGTTGACTCTTTTCTTGAAATTCTATTAGTTCTTGAATTCAACAACTCTTTTTTCTTATGAGGTGGCTTGTATTCTTATGAGGCCCATTTTAGACCCCATATTTTCTCTAATGCTTACAAGATGCTTGGTGTGCATGGTTTAGTGCATTGGACCAGATTCCTGGTACCCTCCAGATGAGGCCTTGGGGCCATAAAGCCCAAATAAGGCCGAAAGGCCTTAAGCCTTATCATGATGCCAGAAATCAAGGATATAGTGAGATTTATACTTGCACCTCCTCAGAGTTAGGGGACTTTTGATGCTCGTTGTGGTCACACTATGATGGGCGACCCTTATACTAGTTGCAATAGAGGGCTTGTTCCATGGTGAGTGGGACCATCTGGAGTATTGGGGGTGTTCAAAGGTTAATCGGATGGTATGATTTTAGGAGAGGGTGTGTGAGGGTGGAAGTAAACCATATGAATGGCTTGATTTGATGCATGATTGTATAAATAAAATTGATTCATAGTGGTGTGACTTGATTGATATATGATTGTGTGACATGATTGCATACTAGGATTTCAATAAGAATAATTAATGATATAGTTAAATGGGGCGCTATATTTGTGATTGTGTAGGTATGAGAATTACTTGTGATGGCCACACAAGTAATTTTGGCCCCAACACTATAGTACTAGTTATTTAGGTGCATATTGTATGATGGTTGTGCATACTGTGTGATGTTGTGGATCTCTTACATGAAAATAAAAAATGGGGGTAATGCAACTTTGAGACAAAGTTTTCTGAATGGAGGGTGTATGTAATGCCCCAACTAGTTAAATACGTCATAACTATAGGAGCATGACTAAAGGTGCATGATAATGTAATATAAATAAAATAGAGAAATAATTAAATACATATTTAAGATTAAAATGAGGTTTATTAAATTAAAAAGGGGGATTAGTGCATGGATGACAAGTGTCATCCATGCAAATAAAATTTATTTTGTAATAATGAAAATGAAATTTTCAAGGTGGAAGGGAAGACTTCATAAGGTCTTTATTTTTCTTCTCTTCCTTGCGGGGGGAGGGGGGCATAGGGTGCTTTGTCTAGCTAGTTTACTACATGAGATTTGGGGGTTGGAGGAGGGTAGGATTTTCCTACTATGGTAAGGAGGCGTTGGGATTAGGTTTGGCATAGTTTTACTGATTGAGGGCATGGGGGCTCTTAGTATTCGAATGGGGAATATGTTGGGTGGAGAGTTGTCCCCCACATTTTGTTGTTGTCGCGGTCACTATTGTTGCTTCTACGAGATTGTTGCACACTTCTTTTAGTCTTTTTTTTTTTTTATTTTTTTTTTATTTTTTTATTTTCATATATGTATGCCTTACTCCTAATCATTTCGCTAATTTGATCACCAATTGCTAGATTAATGTTTATATGTAAAGGAATGCAATCTTTGTGATGTTGTTCTTACTTTATGTTAGACTTTTTTAAACCAAATGATTTACTTGTGTTAAATTTTATTTTGAGGTATCCTTGGCTAAAGTTAGTAACTTAGCTAAATAGGGTTTGGTATTACATTCAATTAATTAAGAATCCCCGTAATTAATACCTAACTAATATATCTCATACTCCAAAGTGTTATATTTTGGGAATCCATGAAGCAATCAAGTGAAATTGTTGATGCCCCGAGAATTGCAGCATCAAGCAGAAAGGGATTCTCTCCGATGGGCAATACCAATTAGATCGCTCACCATTTGGTGTAGGGAATCCGTCCGGTTAACAATTCCAGCTACCGTAAGATTTAAAGTTTCTTATTCATTATACCGGTTGCGGCACGATCCATTGTTTATGTATTTTATTTTAAAGATGAGATGCAAGTGCCCTGAGCTAATTTAATCTAAATGCAAAGTTGAAACAAATCTTTATCTAAAACTGAAATCAATCTAATCTATCCTTGCAAGGAGAAAACTGTAAATCTGAGTAATGTGCTAAAAGAAAACATCTAAAGATCAACAGGTAGCCATTAAATCATACAGATGCATCTACAGCAGGAGGTAAAAGATATTAAAAGATAGCTTCTAATTTAAATGCAATACATTCCATTACTCATTTGAGAGGGACATCAATGTACAGGAAAATAGAGAAAACCATTCATTGCATAGAAGTAATCCATAGCAGCAAAGAAAGATCTCAATGTAATATGTGAATGATACAAGAGTAGTCCAGTAAGCATTCAACACACAATTCCAGGCAAAACGCCCTCTCCAGGATTTCATTAGGCAAAACGAGTTCCTTATACATGTAGAGAAGTAGTTCAAGTACAAGACAGGAAATGTCTTTTCACTTGCCAAAAGTCCCTTACACTATTCACTATTCATCTATTTATAAGTTTACAAAATGCCTCTAGGGCTGCCACCTGGCCTTTTACAATTATCTTTAAAGACTTTCCAAAAATAAAACAATTCATGGCCTCTTTTACATAACAAAAAAAAGGACATCTATCCTTGTGACTCCACGCTTTAACCATAGGGACAAAGAGAAATAAAAAAAATCAAAACAACGCATCATGGCTGGTGCAACTATCCTTGGGGTGGCGCCTCTGCTGGGGGTGATGTGCCCATGCTGGTTGCTACTGCTGCTGCTACCTTCTTCTCTTCCTCTACTATATAACTAAACCATACACCAGTGTCTCTTATAACCATATTTGCTGGTGAGTGGAGTAGGATCTTCTGTGAAGTCACATGCTTACCAAGTTCTACTTCAATAACTTGAATTTCTGCTATTGCTATCTGGTGGATCTCCTTGAGCATATGATTGTGTATTGATGATAGCCCAATGTAGTGATGAATATCATCGGTGGCCAACACATCAATTTTCTTTACATACTCCATTTGAACGCCCAGCTCGTCTTTTAAATCTGACAGACATTGTTCTTTGCTTGGGAATTCATCTAGGGTCTGAGGAAAAACAATCTTGCACTTTTCATGCCCTTCATGAATCTTTTGATATAGGCTATTACCTTTCCCCATCATTCCCTGGATCTTAGCCATTAGCTTGGAACCGCAATTCCTGCAAAACTCCATGAGGGCTACATCTTCCTTAAAACCGTCCACAGATTTGAACGGGAGATATTTAGGGAAATCTGCCTTCCCTTCTCTCCACTCCACTTGGCTCAAAATGTTTGCTTTTACCCGAGTGTACTTGCCTTTAAGCCTAACGGCTTCGGCATTAAATTCCTTCATCCTATCCATCATGGTCTTGAGTTTGCAAGCCTCCTCAGTAATCAGTTCTTGTGTGGCATGCATTTGTCTCAAAATGTCACAGTACTGCTTGTGAAAAGGAGACATATCCATTGCTCTGCTTTTTGCTTGCTCTAGTTGCTCAACCATTAAGTGTTTATCTTCTTCCAACTGAACAAATCTAGCTTCGGAATCATTCTTTTCTGCCTCTAGTACCATCATTTGGATTTCCAGGTGCTCCTTTTCATCTTCCAGGTGTCGATACTTATCCGACAACTCTTTGTGGTCAGTAGATAGGCGATTATATTTGTTCACCACAAGGTCCTTGTAGGCCTGCTCGTTAGCCATAGTATGTTGCAGCATATGAGCGCTTCTCTTTGTTGACTCAAACTCTTTAACCATGTCGATCACATTGTCCTCGGTTGCTTTTGCTGCTGCCACAACAGCAGATGCCATGGCCACGGGGGCCATATTTGTATTTTACATGACAGTGGTCTCTCGCTGGGTGACAATATCCGAATGAAAAGGTCTCTTTAACCTTGTTTATGACTTTAGGACTACAGACTTTCTCTTCTTATAACATACAAATCTGTCCCATTGGGACATCGTATGATCTTTGGATGGGGTGAAAGGGATGATTGGGAGATCTCTTATATGGATGTCTGCCTCCGTGGGTGGGGTCTGTACCACCTGAGATGAGTCTATTTCCATATCCTGGGTGTTAGAACGACCCGCTTGTGTATCTTGGTTGGCCTTAACCTCTTCTTCAGCTTTAAGCCTTCTTTCTTCTTCAACATTTTTCTCTTCTTCAGCTTTAAGCCTTCTCTCTTCTTTAGCACTTTGCTCTTTCTCAATCATCTCTCTCTCTTCTTGATCCCTGGCAGCTTGCTGTAACCTAGATTCTTCAAGCTTAAGAGCCTCTTCCTGCTCCCTTTGCAACTTATTGACAACAATTTTCTAGAATCTCTCTTCCTCCTCTTTCAACCTTTGCTCTTCACGGGTCAGGACCTCAGCCGCTTCCCTTTCTTTCTGCAGGTTGGCTTCTCGGGCTGTGGTAGAGCTAGAGCTAGGTCCACCGTTATCACGACAAATCTGTAATTCAGTCATATTATTGATTCCCCTGAACACCTCTTCTTCGGCATCATAGTAATGGGCATACTCAAAATGAGCATACAACTCCTTGCAATGCTCCGCAACTTTGTTCCGTCGATCATTTCTATGAAAGAGTGCCTCTCCAAAGTGGAAACCTCTTAAATCTTGAATGAACTCTTCGGCTACTGCAACCCCCGAGAGCTTATAGGCTCCTATACAAAAAGGCAAAGGAGGGAAGGAAGCCTTATCTGACTGACTTGTCTGACTGCTTCTTTCAGGACTATGTAATCAGTGGCGTATCTTGGTAAGATGTATGGTGGTTTATTACCTCCAAACATTCTGATATAGGTACCCTCTTCCGAGAAGTAGAAATCTCCATAATTTTCCATGACTTCCATGGCATTCTCCGACAAGCAATTGGGTTCTTCATTGAACATTTGCTCATACAGAGGCATAATGAATTCTTCACATATGAGCTTGTAGTGCATTCTGTAATTTTGAGCCCATAGTATTTTATAAGCAGTGTATACCGGGGTGTTGGACTGATCCCATGAGCAACCTAACCTGGGGAAAGGGAGCTTTGCCAAGATGCAATCAATGAGGTATGAAGACATGTAAAACTATGACTTTTTTAGGGCCAAACCTTCTTTAGCTACGGCCATAGTGGATGCCAAACTATTTGAGAGGATAGTAGCCCAATAAAAAACAGTTCCCTTAAATACTATGTAGTGGATTATGGGGGCCCATTGTATCCTATATACAGTTCCATCAGGCATGCCGAAAATTCTGCCGAACATAAGGGAAATCAACCTAAAAGGAGGTCTCAGGCTCTGAATGTCATACTCATCATTGTCCCTCTTCCTTAGTTGTTTTCCCGTGATTAACAACTTTTTAGCCATTTCTAAATTATTCATATGTCCCAACCATGCATTGTTCAACACCTGCTGGGGATGTGAGAACTTGTAGGCTGCTGCAAATATAAGCTGGATGGAACGAAGCGAATGCCTCTCCCTTGCTATCCTGCAACACTCTTGTTTCTAGGTTGGCATGTTCCAATATCCACCCGATTACTTCTGAGCAAGGGAATAGCTTAGGGCGAGTAGAAGCCATGGATATGCCAGAGGTCCTGATGTTTAGGTAGATTTGTTATTCTTCTAAGAGTACCTCTGGGATATCTTGGTCTCTGATCATCTGGTAAATATCTCCCCACCGGACCTCGGGAGGGATGCCTGTGGTGCACTTAGTGTCTTGAAAGAGAGTTTCAGTCCTTGGCTCTACTGGCTCTGGTTCCATCATTTTAGCTTTCTTTCTGCTACCTTTTGGCATTGTAGCTTATCTATGTCAAGCAACCATGCGTGAATGAACATAAGATTGCAAACCATTATGTAGAAATAGAGCAAGATACCGAAGTATTTTGAACTATCATGATAATATTTAACAATAATGAAATGGTGCCGCTGTAAACTGGGGAAGGAGATACGGAAAATCAGTTAAACGGACCCTCATTATAGTTGTGAAACTAAACGTTCCAGGGAAGGTGAGGCCAGTTTGGAAAAAATGAGCAGGCGTATGACCGAAGTTATGGATAGTGCTATCAAAGAGGATTGAGACTCGCTGGTTTGCAGGACTAGAAATGCGCATGAGGGCCAATGGCCATAGAGCCTATGTTTGTAAACAGCCGAATAAATGAAGAATGTTCATGGGCTAAGCAATTTAAATGGTGTTCATGGGCCAATCAATTTAAACAGTGATATTTATCCCGAGAAAGATTTGATACGAACAATGGAGTAAAATAATGCTGGAACCACCTACCTAGAAAAGAGACGATGATCTCATGGAAGTTGACAAGGCAGTGGACAAGCTGAGCTGGAGCGGTTCGCACAGTCTCCAAACGACGTTCTCCAAAACAAACAGATTCTACCAATGGGAGTGGAGAACCCCTACTACCCTTATATTCAGATCGATACGTGTGGGCATTTAATGGGTAGGTGATGAATTTAAAAAGGAGTTAATCATGCATACGGTGGGGTCATTTCAAGACATTTGGCATTTAAGCGTAACCGTCAAAATCAGAGGGAAAAGGTGAGTTTCGTCTGCCATTGCGGCAAGAACTTGTGAGTTTCTTTCGAAGCGCAGGAGACTTGGAATTTGAATGCGGCATCTATTCATCGCAGCAAAGGAATGAGAGTTTATCTGCCGTTGCGGGAAGAGTCGATGAGTTCTTCCGAAAATGACAAGTCCATAGTCCGTCACGGCGAAAGAATAAGAGTTGATCCACCGTTGCGGAAAGACTCAACCAGTTCTTCCGAAATTGACAAGGCCATAGTCTGTCGCGGCGAAAGTTCTTGAGTTAGTCCGTCGTTGCGAGATGACTTGACGAGTTCTTCCGCAATATCGGATGAACTTGGTAAGTATTTTCTGAAAAAGTGAACGATTGAAGGACTTGGTAAGGAGGCGCCTGTTGCGGGAAAACTTCATGAATGCTTCTGCCATTGCGGGTGAATGTCTCGAGTTCTCCCAAAAATAAAAAAAGTCTAAGTGCTTCCTCCGTTTCGGGGAAAAAGTCTAAGTGCTTCTGCCATTTCAGGAGAAAAACTTGAGTTTGGACTTGGAAGAAAAAATGCAACTCAAAAAGGTTTCTCATGGAAACAAAAACTTAGTATATAAAACTTTTCTAGAGAAGACTTAACTCCTAAGCGAACTTTCTAGGAAAAGAAAAGGAGGGGCCCCAATTTCTACACAAAACGTTGGGGGGGGGATGTTGCTGCAACAACAATTGATGAATCGCTGGCGAACATAGATCTCTGAAAAACACTCTTCTCGTTCATTGGAAACCATTTTAAAAGCTGCTCACCCTAGGTACAACAATCGGTTTGAGCGTATGAATCTCGATTTGATGCATGATTGTATAAATAAAATTGATTCATAGTGGTGTGACTTGATTGATATATTATTGTGTGACATGATTGCATACTGGGATTTCAACAAGAGTAATTAATGATATAGTTAAATGGGGTGCTATATTTGTGATTGTGTAGGTACTAGAATTACTTGTGATGGCCACACAAGTAATTCTGGCCCCAACACTATAGTACTAGTTATTTAGGTGCATATTGTATGATGGTTGTGCATACTGTGTGATGTTGTGGATCTCTTACATGAAAATAAAAAATGGGGGTAATGCAACTTTGAGACAAATTTTTTTGAATGGAGGGTGTATGTAATGCCCTAGCTAGTTAAATAAGTCATAACTATAGGAGCATGACTAAAGGTGCACGATAATCTTTTTTTAACAGAAATAGGGGAGTTCATATATATATATATAAGGCTATGCACAGCCATTCATTACAAAAATTGAGCCAACATTCTGCTTCAGAAAGAGGGAAAATGCAAAATTTAAGAAATTTTTGGCCCTTGAGGTCTTTACTTCTTGTCTTGCTGAAGATTCTGTTCATTCTACTGGGATATACCCTTACAAATTGTTTACATAATAAGAGGCCAAAAAAACATTTAGATAGTGGAGTTCGAAGGGAACCTGATAAGAAAACAATCACCAAAATTTCTTAGAAGAGAAATTATCTATAATTTTGCTGCAGGAAAGAGGCGACCTCCAACATTCCTTGATTGACTGATGGCGCTTCCTGAACTTGACTGAACTGGGTTTTGCTAATGAAAACAGAAAGGTCTACCTTGATGCTGTCAACCTTTCCCAGATGTTCAATGGTGTTCCTGTCTATATCATCCAAACGAGACTCTACATAAGAAAGACGAGAGTGAATATACTTGAATTCCATGGTTTGCTCTTTGTTTTGGTCCAAAATGGAGCAAACGACCGAGTACGTTCTGCACAAGTAGATCTTAATCTCCGAGGTTAGCTGGCTGAGCATGGCGATAGCCTGCCTAACCCCTTCCATATTACTGAAAGACGAGCTGCTATAGGAGGCTTCTTCTTCAGGGTGCTGCAAAGGATCGAGAATAGAGACCGAGAGGCTCAATTGCTTGAGCTATGGATCAAGGGCGAAGAAATTAGGATGCTCCATGCTTCAAAACGAAGCCCAAATACAAGCCTGGTGAATTAAATGCTTATGCATGGGAGCATAAATGCCCATGGTGGAGGCACATGGGCGATGAATATCCAGGTGCCCATAACGAGGGAATTGTACCCAATAAACCTCAGGAAATGGGTTTATTCTCAATGTCCAACAACCCCTCAAGGAATGAACCGATACTCCAAGACCTTATTTTGCAAAATTTGTCCTTTTTCCAATGTGGCTCCAATGTTAGCTAAGTTGTCAGTTGTGGAATTAAGATCTCTGAGGACGTGGTAATAAAGAGTGTTAACACCCAAAAAGTGTTCACTACCTCATCTACCACATTATATGGCTCATTTGTCTATTTTCCTACCATATTTCCCTTAAAATCCCAAAAAAATCCCACTAAAAAGCCTCCAAAAGGCCTAAAAATGCCTCCAAAAGGCCACAAAACCATCAAAATAGCCTAAAAAAGGCTAAAAAACCCCCTTTTTCCTCCAAAAGTAGCAAAAACCCCCTAAAAAGGGAAGAAAAATATAAAATAATGAGGAAAAGGAGGAAAAAACCCTATACAGCTGCCCAAAACCATGTGTTTCCCAAAACCATGGGTCAGCACTCCACCACCAAAAAACTATAAATAGGTGATGGAGATCCCTTATTCCATATCCACAATCATATGCACCCTTACTCTGCCAAAATCACTCTTGAAACCATAGCTCACCCTTGAGCTGCTTTCACCTTGAGTGCCTCTTTTGGCACATTCCCACCATTGGAGAAAGAGAAGGAGCACATTGGAGCTTGGAGCAACCCTCTTGGACATTGCAAGGAGCTTCATCAACCTTCACATTGAAGGTAATATCAATATAAAAAAGCCATTCTTTACATCTTTTGTTTATGTTTAATGCACAATGTTTAAAGTAGTTTATATCTTTGTTTTAGCTTAATAATTTACATCTACTGAACTGCTACTAAGGAGTCCATTCTCCTTAGTAGGTGCTCATTTGCACAAGCTAGGGGTAAAACCCTAGCTACAAAGAGTGTCAAAAGGAAGGGGAAGGAGCTCGATTATTTTTCGAAATATTTGGCTCTTATATCTTCTAATAAGAGAGCCATTCCTTATAACTTGAATTACATGCATGGAGTCTCCCAAGACCTGTAGCTTTTCCATGTTTAAGGTGGAAGCTATCTCAAGAGAATGATACATCGCCAACCATTCTGCTTCATTATTAGTTTTTGAGCCTAATCCCCAGGAAAAGTCAACAACCTTATTTCCTCCGGGATCAAAAATAATCCCCCCCGCACTTGCCTCCCCTGGGTTTCCTTTGGAAGCCCCATCGAAAAAGATTGTGTATCTTGCTTGGATTTTCCACCATTTTTCAAAGGTCTGTTTATCTTTTCTTATCTCCCCTTCATGATAGGTAGGTAATCTTTTGGACTAAAGAGAACTCTCTTTTGTAAAGGTTTGACACCACTGAAATTCATGCCAACTTAAGGCTTCTTGATGCTAGATTGATATCCCCTTTGCTCTCAGAGATTCAGGGGTGAGAGATATGACTTTATTAGCTATTATGTTCTCTGTCTTCCATTTTTCTTGAAAAACTCTTTGATTTCTTTCCAACCATAACTGCCAGCATATGTTCATCGGGAGGAGTTTTAGAATTCTAGTCAAAGTTGGTTTGTTCTTTCTTCCTCCCTATAGACCGTTGATCCAATTATCCATCATTTTCTGAATTTGCTTGGGAATTGAGATGACATTTGTGAGAGGTCCGAGAACCAAGTTCCAAACTTGTTTGGCATAGCTGCATTCAAGAAATAAATGCTGAGAACTTTCTTCTGCGTTTTGACACAAATGACATCTAGAGGAGCCTTCGATTCCACGAAGCTTAAGGTTATCTGCAGTCAATTGTTTGTTATGAGCCAATATCCAATAAAAGTAATTGATTTTTGGAATGTTGCCAGGACTCCAAACTTTCTGCCAAATTTTTTGGGCTAGAGGATGAATTGAAGTGAGAAGATCATAGCCAGCTTTGACTGTGTATATTCCAGCTTTCCCCCATCCTCTAACATCCTTAGCCCTGATGTTGATTGGGGATTTCCCATGCAGTAGCTGAAGATATACTTTGTAGCTTTCAGCTAGATTATCTGGTGGCTCCAAGAATTTCCATTCCTTCCACCTCCTTGTAGGTGTCCAGCTTGCCATATCTGCCAAATTTTGTATTCCGAAATCCTGAAGCCAGATCTTAACATTTTGAATTTCTTGAATTTCTCCTAAGGGACGATCTCCATTAATGTTGTCCTTCCATATGTTGATTTTATTCCCATTTCTAGGAATCCAATACAAATTATATTTTATCAATCCTGCTGAAGAATGTATTAGCCTCCATATAGTAGTTCCTTTTTTCTCTTTCAAATTATTCATGCATCTTTGTCTGGATCCCCTAATATACTTTTTCCTGATGGCCTCCTTCCACCATGAGTTCTTCTCAAAATGACAAGTCCATAGTCCATCACGGTGAAATAATGAGAGTTGATCCACCGTTGCGGAAAGACTCAATGAGTTCTTCCGAAATTGACAAGGCCATAGTCCGTCGCGGCGAAAGTTATTGAGTTGGTCCACCGTTACGGGATGACTCGGCGAGTTCTTCCGCAATATCAGATGAACTTGGTAAGTATTTTCCGAAAAAGTGAACGGTCGAAGGACTTGGTAAGGAGGCGCCTGTTGTGGGAAAACTTCATGAATGCTTCCGCCGTTGCAGGTGAACTTCTCGAGTTCTCCCGAAAATAAAAAAAATTATAAGTGCTTCCTCCGTTTCGGGGAAAAAGTCTAAGTGCTTCCGCCGTTTCGGGAGAAAAAATTGACTTTGGACTTGGAAGAAAAAATTCAACTCAAAAAGGTTTCTCATTGAAACAAAAACTTAGTACATAAAACTTTTCTAGAGAGGACTTAAGTCCTAAGCAAACTTTCTAGGAAAAGAAAAGGAGGGGCCCCAATTTCTACACAAAAAGTTGGGGGGGGATGTTGCTGCAACAACAATTGGCGAATCGCTGGCGAACACAGATCTCTGAAAAACGCTCTTCTCGTTCATTGGAAACCATTTTAAAAGCTTCTCACCCTAGGTGTAACAATCGGTTTGAGCATTCGAATCTCGAAAAAGGAAGTAGTCACTTTATCTGCTGGTCATTGGGGAAGGGGAGCTTTGATGAAGACATCCTTAAAACTTTCGAAGGGCCAAAATATGAGGTTCATTTTAGGAGATTTATCTTTTAGATGACCACTGTTGTCGGACTCCACAGGATTGTAACAACATCTCGTAGACACTATTGCTCTTGTTCCTCATTCCCATGCTGCTTGCATCCTTTTGGATGTTTCATATATTTGACAGCTTTTGCTGTTTGAGCCTTCCAGAAATATTTTCTTTAAAATCATGATCTTTGATTTTGGTTCCTCAATCCATAATGTCCTTTTGTGTGAGCGAGAGATTTTATTGATTTATCAAGCCTCACGGATGGAGAAGAACCTGGCTTGAGCTGAGTCTTTTGGATAGCTTTCTTGACTTGTATGTTTTACTTTATCTCAGCCATGCTTTGATTGAGGAGAGAATTTCTGGAAAACAGACCCTTGATTATAAGCTTTTGGATTTTGATTTGCAGCATGGAGTCATTTCAATACCCTATGCCTTTGAGACGTGCTTCCTTTCCATGGGTCCAACTATAGCGATCTTCTTGAGATGCTTTTAAGTGTGAGGGTGGATGGAGCCCGAAGAAAGTGATAAAGATAATCATAGATCTTTGCTATTTAAACAAGGGTTAGTGCGACCAGCAGAACAGGATCTCTTCATTCTGGAGAACGATCAACAAAAGCCGAAAATGCATGGATAAACTTCCTTTTGAGGACGTCTTCCCAGTTTCACGAGTTGTGATATTTCTTGAGAGATCTACCTTCACGAGAGGCCCAATTGCAAGTGTTTCAGAAAACAAACTGTACAAAAGGCTCAAATGCTGAGAAAAGAAAACAACTTAGCTGAAACAAAGAAAACAAGAGACTAAAGTAAAACAAAAGAAAAAGCTTTATTTATGTACAGAAAGCCTCAACGAGACTATGCAAAGTATTGTTTCAAGGCGAGGCCGTTGAGAGGAAGGGTTACTTCCTCTCCATGGAGGTCTGTTAGCTTGTAAGTGGATGGGCTGAGCTTTGCATAAATTTGGTAAGGGCCTACCCATAAGTGTTGGAATTTCGTGTGCTCTTCTACTTCAAAAATTCTTTTACCAGACTTCCTTTTATCGAACCATCTTTTGACTATATCTTGGTGTTGGTGGAATCAGCTTTTAGCCTTCTGTCGGGTTTCTTCAAGTTGAAGCAGGGTGTCAATCCTGGATTGTAGAACCTGACTACTAGACCCTCGAGAGGCTTGGGACAACTGCAAGGATGGAAGCGAGATGTTGGGAGGGAGGATGGCTTCCTTACCATAGACAAGGGTGTAAGGGGAAACCCCTAACGCATTCTTTGGAATCACCCTATTTTCCCATAAGGCATTTGGGAGAGCTATATGCCAGCTTTGCTGATTTTCAATCACAATTTTCTTGAGAATTCGGATGAGGTTCTTGTTTGAAGATTCGGCTAGTCCATTTCCATGGGGGTAGTAATTGGTTGAATAATGCAATTTAATTCCTCTTTTGTAAACAAATTCATTTATTTTAAAAGAAGAGAAATAAGTGGCATTATCAAATACTAAAGAAATTGGAACCCCAAACCTGGTTATGATGTTCTCTTTCAAGAAAGTGATGACTGCATCTTCATTGATCTTGAGCAATGGAGTAGCCTCTATCCATCCAGTGAAATAGTCGGTGGCTGTCAGGATGTATCGATGTTGCAGAAAAGAATTTGTCTTTATCTCTCCAATGACGTCTATACCCCACTGTTCGAAAGGTTCTGAGATGATAACCAGCTGTAAGGGCCCTGCTGCCTTTGGTACTTTTCCGGCACTCCTTTGACATATATCACAGTTCCTTGCATAAGTATGGGAATCCAGGAATAAAATGGGCCAGTAATATCCAGCTCTGAGTATTTTGTGAGTTGTTGTCTCCCCTGAATAATGTCCACTAGCAGGACCATCATGTAGCTCTTTGACAACTTTACTTGCATCCTCTTTCTTTAGACATATGAGAAAAATTCCATCGTAATTTTTTCTGAAAAGTATTCCATCAATGATCTGATAAACTTCTAATTTTAAACGGAGTGCCCTTCTTTGCTTAGAAATCCAGTGCTCAGGTAGGTATTCTTGCTGCAAATAATGCACTAGATCCCTATAACATGATTCAGAAGCTGTGAAAATAGGACATACTTCGATTGAGTTCAGCTCAGCTTCATTCCTCCAATGCTGCTCTTCATCAGTCGGATGTTCTGTAAGCAACTTACACAGGCCTTGTCTTTTGATGATGGTGGCCAGTTTAAATTCTAAATCATATTCTTGAAGAGCTGTAACCCAGTTTCCCCTTCTTTCTCCCAATTCCTTTTGAATGAAAAGGGATCTAATAGCTGAGTGGGGAACTATAACTTTAGTTATGTTCTTAAGAATATATGGTCTGAACTGTTTTACTGCTTTGAACACGGCATATGCTTGTTTGTCGACCACCGGATACTTCAGTTCAGCACCTTGCAGACCAGTGCTCATAAACGAGATTGGGTATTCGTCTCCTAACTCTATCTTTTGCATGAGCACAGCTGCGAGAGAGTCATTTGAAGCAAAAGTATACAAGATAAAATCTTTGTCAAAATTTGGGCTTCTTAAGGAAGGGGCATTAGCTATGGCCGCTTTAATATCTTTGAATGCATCCTTCTCCAATTCTGTCCATTTGAACTGTGTGCTTTGCTTGACCATTTGCTGCAAAGGTTTGACAATTTGCGCGAAATCGGGGACAAATCTTCGAACAAAATTGATAGTGCCCATGAATGATTGCACGGATTTTTTGTTATGGGGCATGGGAATTCTATTGATAACCTGGACTCTCTCTTGATATATTGAAATTCCCTTCTTAGAAATGATATGACCAAGAAGTTTACCTTCAGGAACGACAAACACACTTTTCTTGGGGTTTAAAGAAATACCATATTTTCGGCAACGATAAAAAATATGCTTCAAGTGAACAACATGGTCTTCTCTTTTCTTTGGAAAAACTGTCACATCATCTAGATAGACCACAACACAATGGCCACCCAATCCTCGGAAGGCGATGTCCATCGCTTGCTAGAATGTGGCTCCTGCATTTATTAGGTCGAATGGAATTCTTCGGTATGTGAAAGTTCCCCACTTAGTGCGGAAAGTAGTCTTAAGACAGTCTTCTTCAGCTACTAATACTTGATTATAACCAGAGAAACCATCAAGAAGGGAGAGAGTTCTGATCCTGATACCATCTGGAGAATTTGTTCCATTGAAGGAACAGGATAGTTGTCTTTATCTGAAGCTCTGTTCAAATTTCTGAAGTCCACACATAACCTTATCACTCCTGACTTATTTCTTAAGGGAACTAGGTTAGCAACCCACTCGGAATGCCAGACTTTAAAGATTATCTTAGCATCAAGTAACTTCTTCAACTCCTTTTGAATCAAAGGTTCAAGAGTAGGGTGCATCCTTCTTAATTGCTACTGAAATGGCTTGATGCCTGCCTTCATTGGTATGACATGCTGAATAATGCGGGTGTCATATGTTTTTAGATCTTCATAAGTCCATGCAAAAACATCCTTATATTGTCAAAACAGTTTGATGAACTTATCTCTTTCTCCTGGTGAACAACATTTGCCAAGGTTAACAAACTTTGGTTCAGCTTCGGTACCCAGATTTACTAATTCATGTTGCATTGATGAGCTATTGGTCTTGGTATTTGCTGGACTTTTGAACTTGCTTTGTAGATCAAACAACATTTCAAGTGATCTCACCCCTTTGGGGATGAAATTTCCTTTAGCTGCATATTCCTTTTGTAAATCGGAATCATGCTCTTCTTCATCTATCATAGCTTCTTTGAACACATCTTCGTTTGTTAGAAAACTGATAATCTGATTGTCATCATCGAAAACCCTAAAGTTTGTGACATTGTCAGTGACAGAAGGCCTGAAAACCAATTCAATTGAGCACTTGTTATTAGTTGGCACCAATCTGGAAGCGGATGTTGCTAATAAATTAGCTGCAGCATTTTACAATCTAGGAATAAATTTTATGTTGAAAGCATCAAAATGCATAATTAAATCCCATACCTCAGCCTGATAACTCTTCAAATGAGGTGAAAGACAGTGAATGGTA
Organism: Larix kaempferi; assembly: GCA_027924585.1. NCBI lineage: Eukaryota > Viridiplantae > Streptophyta > Pinopsida > Pinales > Pinaceae > Larix > Larix kaempferi. Next base: position 23,427,573 of record BSBM01000632.1, on the reverse strand, counting down.
TCTCTTACTTATCTCACAACTATTTCTGAGCCACCAAAAACCTTCAGGTACTTAACATTTAAACCGATGGCTTTCTTCAATTAGTGGACTAAAGCTTCATATTCAACAATGTTATTAGTACAATCAAATTCTAATCTACAGGACAAGAAGTACTTGTTTCTTTTTGGATCCATCATAACACAACCGGTTCCGGACCCTTCCAAAGTTTTAGAACCGTCAAATTATAAAGTCCAAAAAATATCGTTTGGTTTAACTAAGTTAGTGTCTTTATGATGTAAGTCAGTGACTAAGCTAACTATGTTACAGTCAATATCATCAGTCCGAGAGAAATGAAGGAGATTGGACTGTTTATCTAACTCAGCTAATAATTTCAGATTGATAATTACCTGGATCAATTTCTAAAAAGTAATTGCCCAAAACTGAAGATGAGAAGGTTATAGCTTCATTCTTTCCTTCTAGCTGAGTTACATTTTGTTTCATGTGTGGTTCTCTCAGAACCTTGATTTGATTCTGCCTATTCTGATATGGCAACCATAAATGGGACCAATCAGTTGCAAAGTAACCATTCAACTTTGTGGACTAGTCCCTACTTAGGATCAAACCATAGGCTTCGGGAATGTCAACTGCCATTATATCAATGAACTAACACACTCTAGAATCTGCTGACAACCTAATGAGGACATCCTTCATTTCCCCGATAACTTTGACAGCAGTCGTATCTAACTGAATAATCTGGGCAGGAGATGGAATTAGTTGACCGTTAATCCTTTTACAGATTGACATTGGCATGACATTCGAAGATGCTCCAGAATCTACCAGACAATTGTGCATGTTGTGATTGAAGATTTCAAAAGTTAAAAGGAAAGGAAACGTTTGAGATTTGTATTTCCCGCCGATACTGGCTTCATTAATTTTAGGGTCTTCTTGAGTGTCTGTTAATGGGGCGCTGGGCTGGGATTGAAGAGCTTGCAACAACTTGTCTCGTTGCTGGGGAAAACTGCACATATCGAATATTGATACATTTTCCTTTACCTTATTTATATATTCAATGATGTCATATCCCATATCACATTCTTTTACAATTCTAGTTTGATTTCCTATCTTACTCAGTGTGACCTTTGGTTGCTGAACTATTGTGTCAATGTTTGGCTGCTTGGCCGCTGTTGGGTTAGGTTTAGGTTGTGGTGGAGTGACTGTTATGTGTCTTCTAGGTAACTCTTTGGAAATTTAGGTTTGGGAATAGTCGAGATTGGAACTGGATTTGCAATGGGACCTTTACTGCGAGTGTTAATGTTTACAGCAGAGATTGGGCTTTCCACGGGATCGTCTTCTATCAATTCAGTTAAAGGTACTCAATCCCATAGCACCATGGTAGTGTCTGGGGACAGTTTCTCTATTTCAAGGTTTGGTTCCTCTGGAGGATCATCTTGATCTAGAATCTGTGAATCCAACATTTGTTTCATGACTAAACTCATAGAGTTAATCCATTGTGGGCAACTCTTTTCAGAGTGCGGCTCTTGATGACAGGTACAAAAGTGCTCCATTCCTATTTCATTTAGATTTAGGACAGGGGAGTTGCTCATAGGTGGATGAGGCTGGTCGTTGTCTTCTCTCTTATTGTAGAAAGGCTTGAAAGGATTTCGAGATGTACTAGCTGCCTTATCTTTCTCGAGATCTACAATTTTATTTGACAATTTCTGCATAATCTTCACTACGTTTTCCATGTCTGCTGATGACTCTTCTTTATTTCTGGTGAGCAGCAAGGTCTTTTTATGAGTTGCTGGTTTTGTTTCTGTATCTAAGGCATGTTTAGCAATGCCGTCTGCTTCTTCTTCCACCTTCCTAGCTTCTTCGAAATTTTCTATCAGGGTGGTCTTCTTAGTTCTTTTGACGAACATTGCTATAGGGCCTTCAAGTGCTGTTGTATAATATTCAACTAGAGATTCTTCTGCAGGTTTAGTTGCTTCGCTGAAATTATTCAAGAGTGTGGTGAATCTTTAGTTAAAGTCTTGAACCTTTTCCTTCTTTTCCATTCTCATGGATAATAATTCTTTCATGAGTGTAGCTACAGTTTTTTGATTTCCATACTTCTTTAAAAAACAATTTTCAAACTCTTCCCAATTGGAAATTGAGCTAGCTTGTAAGCTAAAATACTAGGAAGAAACTTTTGGTTCAAATGTGTATGGGAACAGCCTACAGACTACATCTTCATGTTGTACATTTAAAAGATTCAATGCCAAATAAAAACTCTTAAGATGATCTTTAGCAGATATATCTTTCCCTGGGTCGAATTTGGGTAAAACTTTCTCTGGGTTTTTAGTAAAATTGTGGAATGGCCCAGCTAGATTTAATGCTCCCCTTGCTCTCCAAGCACGTACAACCATGGTTATTTGCAGAAAATTGGGTGGAGAATCATGTGGTGAATTAAGTGGAGTATTTCTTGGAGTAAAAAGCTCTCCAAGATTTTAAAAATTTTCTGGGTTTTCAAGATCAACTTCTTTCAGAGGTTATGTGATCTCTTCCAAAGATAAATTTACAATTTCTTCAAAATCCTGCACAAGAATTGAATCACGGGTGTACTATCTTTCTTTTCTGGGAGTGCTTTTCCTAGGGAGACAAGCTACTGCGTTTAAACCACCCAGTTGTCTAACATAAGATCATGTATGTCTTCTGAAATCTTCTATTTATGTAAAAGGTACAACAAACAATACTTCTTGATGTTCAAAGTCAGAGTTGGGGATTTCTTGATTTGTTACTTCAAGATTTGGACTGTCTGAAATTATTATTCCAAGCGGGTTTTCAGTAACATTTCTGACAATGGGAGAATTTCCTTTATCAGCCATGCACTTCAGGCCCTCCTTCTAGTGCCAGAAACTGTTGATGCCCCTAGAATTCTAGCATCAAGCAGAAAGGGATTCTCCCCGATGGGAAATCCCAATTAGATCGCTCACCGTTTGGTGTAGGGAATCCGTCCGATTAACGGTTCCGGTTAGCGTAAGATTTAAAGTTTCTTATTCATTATACCAGTTGCGGCTCAATCCACTATTTATGTATTTTATTTTAAAGATGAGATGCAAGTGCCCTAAGCTAATTTAATCTAAATGCAAAGCTGAAACAAATCTTTATCTAAAACTGAAATCAATCTAATCTATCCTTGCAAGGAGCAAACTATAAATCTGAGTAATGTGCTGAAAGAAAACATCTAAAGATCAACAGGTTGCCATTAAATCATACAGATGCATCTACAGCAGGAGGTAAAAGATATTAAAAGATAGCTTCTAATTTAAATGCAATACATTTCATTACTCATTTGAGAGGGACATCAATGTACAGGAAAATAGAGAAAATCATTCATTGCAAATAAGTAATTCATAGCAGCAAAGAAAGATCTCACTGTAATATGTGAATGATACAAGAGTAGTTCAGTAAGCATTCAACACACAATTCCAGGCAAAACGCCCTCTCCAGGCTTTCATTAGGAAAAACGAGTTCCTTATACATGCAGAGAAGTAGTTCACGTACAAGACAGGAAATGTCTTTTCACCTGCCAAAAGTCCCTTACACTATTCACTATTCATCTATCTATAATTTTACAAAATGCCTCTAGGGCTGCCACCTGGCCTTTTATAATTGTCTTTAAAGACTTTCCAAAAATAAAGCAATCCGTGGCCTCTTTTACATAACAGAAAAAAGGACAGATGTCCTTATGACTCCACGCTTTAACCATAGGGACAAAGAGAAATAAAAAAAATCAAAACAATGCATCATGGCTAGTGCAGCTATCCTTGGGGTGGCACCTCTGCTGGGGATGATGTGCCCATGCTGGTTGCTACAGCTGCTGCTGCCTTCTTCTCTTCCTCTTCTATATAACTAAACCATACACCAATGTCTCTTATAACCATATTTGTTGGTGAGGGGAGCATGATCTTCTGTGAAGTCACATGCTTACCAAGTTCTGCTTCAATACCTTGAATTTATGCTATTGCTGTCTGATGGATCTCCTTGAGCATATGATTGTGTACTGATGATAGCCCAATGTAGTGATGAATATCATTGGTGGCCAACACATCAATTTGTTTTACATACTCCATTTGAACACCCAGCTCATCTTTTAAATCTGACAGCCATTGCTCTTTGCTTGGGAATTCATCCAGGGTCTGAGGAAAAACAATCTTGCACTTTTCATGCACTTCATGAATCTTTTGATACAGGCTATTACCTTTCCCCATCATTCCCTAGATCTTAGCCATTAGCTTGGCGCCGCAATTCTTGCAAAACTCCACGAGGGCTACATCTTCCTTAAAACCGTCCATAGATTTGAACAGGAGATGTTTAGGGAAATCTGCCTTCCCTTCTCTCCACTCCATTTGGCTCAAAATGTTTGATTTTACCCAAGTGTACTTTCCTTTAAACCTAACGACTTCAGCATTAACTTCCTTCATCCTATCCAACATGGTCTTGAGTTTGCAAACCTCCTTAGTAATCAGTTCTTGTGTGGCATGCATTTGTCTAAAGATGTCACAGGACTGCTCGTGAAAAGGAGACATATCCATTGCTCTTCTTTCTGCTTGCTCTAGCTGCTCAACCATTAACTGTTTATCTTCTTCCAACTGAACAACTCTAGCTTCGAAATCATTCTTTTCTACCTCTAGTACCATCATCTGGATTTCCAGGTGCTCCTTTTCTTCTTCCAGGTGTCGATACTTATTTGACAACTCTTTGTGGTCAACAAATAGGCGATTATATTTGTTCACCACAAGGTTCCTGTAGGCCTGCTCGTTAGCCACAATATGTTGCAACATACGAGCTCTTCTCTTTGTTGACTCGAACTCTTTAACCATGTCGATCACATTGTCCTTGGTTGCTTTTGCTGCTGCCACAATAGCAGATGCCATGGCCACGGGGGCCATATTTGTATTTTGCATGACAATGGTCTCTCGATGGGTGACAATATCCGAATGAAAAGGTCTCTTTAACCTTGTTTCTGACTTTAGGACTACAGACTTTCTCTTCTTATAATATACAAATCTGTCCCATTGGGACACCGTATGATCTTTGGATAGGGTGAAAGGGATGATTGGGAAATCTCTTATATGGATGTCTGCCTCCGCGGGTGGGGTCTGTACCACCTGAGATGAGTCTATTTCCATATCCTAGGTGTTAGAACCACCTGCTTGTGTATCGTGGTTGGCCTTAACCTCTTCTTCGGCTTTAAGCCTTCTTTCTTCTTCAGCATTTTTCTCTTCTTTAGCTTTAAGCCTTCTCTCTTCTTTAGCACTTTGCTCTTTCTCAATCATCTCTCTCTCTTCTTGATCCTTGGTAGCTTGCTGCAACCTAGCTTCTTCAAGCTTAAGAGCCTCTTCCTGCTCTCTTTGCAACTTATTGGCATCAATTTTCTGGAATCTCTATGCCTCCTCTTTCAACCTTTTCTCTTCACGGGTCAGGACCTCAGCCGCTTCCCTTTCTTTTTGTAGGTTGGCTTCTCGAGCTGTGGCAGGGCTAGAGCTAGCTCCATCGCTATGATGACAAATCTGTAATTCAGTCATATTACTGATTCCCCTGAACACTTCTTCTTCCACATCATAGTAATGGGAATAGTCAAAATGAGCATACAACTCCTTGCAATGCTCTGCAACTTTGTTCCGTCGGTCATTTCTATGAAAGAGTGCCTCTCCAAACTGGAAACCTCTTACCTCTTGAATGAACTCTTCGGCTGCTGCAACCCCCGATAACTTATAGGCTCCTATACATAAAGGAAAACGAGGGAAGGAAGCCTTATGTTGCTTATTAAGAACTCCTCCCACTCCATCAAGGAAAACTTGTCTAATTGCTTCTTTCAGGACTATGTAATCAATGGAGTATCTTGGTAAGATGTATGGTGGCTTAGTACCTCCGAACATTCTGATATAGGTACCCTCTTTCGAGAAGTAGAAATCTCGATAATTTCCATGACTTCCATGCCATTCTCTGACAAGCAATTGGGTTCTTCATTGAACATCTTCTCATACAGAGGCATAATGAATTCTTCACATATGAGCTTATAGTGCATTCTATAATTTTGAGCCCATAGTATTTTATAAGTAGTGTATACCGGGGTGTTGGACTAATCCCATGAGCAACCTAACCTGGGGAAAGGGATCTTTTCCCAGATGCAATCAATGAGGTATGAAGACATGTAAAACTATGACTTTTTTAGGGCCAAACCTTCTTTAACTATGGCCACAGTGGATGCCAAACTATCTGAGAGGATAGTAGCCCAATCAAAAATAGTTCCCTTAAATGCTATGTAGTGGATTATGGGGGCCCATTGTATCCTATATACAGTTCCATCATGCATGCCGAAAATTCTGCTTAACATAAGGGAAATCAACCTGAAAGGAGGTCTCAGGATCTGAACGTCATACTCATCATTGTCCCTCTTCCTTAGCTTTTTTCCCGTGATTAATAACTTTTTATCCATTTCGAAATTATTCATCTGTCCCAACCATGCATCGTTCAGCGCCTGCTGGGGACGTGAGAACTTGTAGGCTGCTGCAATATAAGCTGGATGGAACAAAGCGAATGCCTCTCCCTTGCTGTCCTGCAACACTCTTGTTTCTGGGTTGGCATGTTCCAATATCCACCCGATTACTTCTGAGCAAGGGAATAGCTCAGGGCGAGTAGAAGCCCTGGATATGCCAGAGGTCCTGATGTTTAGGGAGATTTGTTCTTCTTCTAAGAGTACCTCTAGAATATCTTGGTCTCTGATCATCCGGTAAATATCTCCCCACCGGACCTCGAGAGGGACGCCTGTGGTGCACTTAGTGTCTTGAAAGAGGGTTTCAGTCCTTGGCTCTACTAGCTCTGGTTCCATCATTTTAGCTTTCTTTCTGCTACCTTTTGGAATTGTAGCTTATCTCTATCAAGAAACCATACGTGAATGAACATAAGATTGCAAACCATTATGTAGAAATAGAGCAAGATACCGAAGTATTTTGAACTATCATGATAATATTTAACAATAATGAAATGACGCTGCTGTAAACTGGGGAAGGAGATATGGAAAATCAGTTAAACGGACCCTCATTATAACTATGAAACTAAATGTTCCAGGGAAGGAGAGGACGGTTTTGCAAAAAATGAGCAGGCGTATGACCGAAGTTATGGATAGTGCTATCAAAGAGGATTGAGACTCGCTAGTTTGCAGGACTAGGAATGCGCATGAGAGCCAATGGTTGTAGAGCCTATGTTTGTAAACAGCCGAATAAATGAAGAACGTTCATAGGCCAAGCAATTTAAACGAAGATATTTATCCTGAGAAATATTTGATGCAAACAGTGGAGTAAAATAATGGTGGAACCACCTACCTGGAAAAGAGACGATGATCTCATGGAAGTCGACAAGGCAGTGGACAAGCTAAGCTGGAGCGGTTCGCACAGTCTCCAAACGACGTTCTCCAAAACAAATAGATTCTACCAATGGGAGTGGAGAACCCCTACTACCCTTATATTCAGATCAATACGTGTGGGCATTTAATGGGTAGGTGACGAATTTAAAATGGAGTTAATCATGCATACGGTGGGGTCATTTCAACACATTTGGCATTTAAGCATAACCGTCAAAATTGGAGGGAAAAGGTGAGTTTCGTCTACCATTGCAGCAAGAACTTGTGAGTTTCTTCCGAAGCGCAGGAGACTTGGCGTTTGAACGTGGCATCTATTCGTCGCGGCAAAGGAATGAGAGTTGATCCACCGTTGCGGGAAGACTCGATGAGTTCTTCCGAAAATGACAAGTCTATGGTCCATCGCGGCGAAAGAATGAGAGTTGATCCGCCGTTGCGGAAAGACTCAACAAGTTCTTCCGAAATTGACAAGGCCATAGTCCGTCCCGGCGAAATTTCTTGAGTTGGTCCACCATTGCGGGACTATTCGATGAGTTCTTCCACAATATAGGATGAACTTGGTAATTCTTTTCCGAAAAAGTGAACGGTCGAAGGACTTGGTAAGGAGGCGCCTGTTGCGAGAAAACTTCATGAATGCTTCCGCCATTGTGGGTGAACATCTCGAGTTCTCTCGAAAATAAAAAAAGTCTAAGTGCTTCCGCCGTTTCGGGGAAAAAGTCTAAGTGCTTCCGCCGTTTCGGGGAAAAAGTCTAAGTGCTTCCGCCGTTTCGGGAGAAAAACTTGAGTTTGGACTTGGAAGAAAAAATGCAACTCAAAAAGGTTTCTCATTGAAACAAAAACTTAGCACAGAAAACGTTTCTAGAGAAGACTTAACTCCTAAGTGAACTTTCTAGGAAAAGAAAAGGAGGGGCCCCAATGTCTACACAAAAAGTTGGGGGGGGATGTTGCTGCAACAACATAAATGTAGTGCAAGTGGAGGGGTAGTAAAAGACTATCTAGGGAAGGATGAGCTCTACAAATGGTGTTAATGTGTGATCAATAATGATGTTAGAATACTAGCCTTCAATTCATGGGTCTAGTAATACGAAATTAACTCGAAGTCACTTAATGATGAAACCTTAGGTTGAGGCACATAATCAAACACAAGGAAGAATAAACATAATATGATATTATGAATAGATGTTTGTGAGGCTATATTTTTCCAAAACCGTAAAAGTTAATATTTAATGAACAACTATCTTTTAACCTAAGTCATGAAGGTGACTATTAAATTTTCAGAATTTACTTCAATCTGATCTAGGATCTTAACTGAGAGAACAACATGTATAGCAAATCTACAGCATATCAATCATGGACACAATAATGCAAGCACAGAAGAGACACCGAGTTTACTTGGGGAAAACCATAAAGGTGAAAACCCCAATAACTTCCTCAGAGATAGATAGAGCAATGATACAACCAGAATACAAGAGATAGTCTTCTCCTAGCAGCAGAGCCTCCTCCTCCACAAGTGCGCCACTTTCCCAAGTGTGAGTGAGATAATAGAATGTGTAAAATGAGAGAGACAACACTCTCTATTTATACATGAACTTGACTTGACCTTTACTCAACTAGGTCGGCCTCAACTTAACCACTTAACATAATGCTGACTGGGCCGACCCCCACTAGGGTGGTCTAATAACCCTTTGACCCACATGGCCGACTCCCAATAGGGTGGTCTAATAACCCTTTGACCCACATGACTTATATAGGGACGACCCCAACAAGGTGGTCTAATAACCCATCAAGTAGAAGTTATGACACTTACAATATAAATGACGACACTTCTATAAGAGGAATAATAACATCTCTATAGGAATACAATATGCATATATGTGAAATACATTCCGAAGTTACATATACATCAACACTCCCTCTTAACTAGGAAGGTATTTCTCGACACAGGTCTTCTAGCACAAGTCATCTTCTCTGGATCATCGTCACTGCTGCTGTTATCTCAATCAATCTTTGAATCTAATCGTCATAGGAACTTCTACAGAGCCAATACTTTTTCATACTGGATGTAGGCCCACCACCTGCAGGTCTTCATCATCACTGGCCATACTGTGGAAATCTCAGGACTTATTACGTGCGTCACGAAACCTTAAAAGAGTCTCTTGACTAGCAAGAACTCTAAAGAGCATCTGAGGCCTTTTTCATCCTGTCCAGATCTCCAGGACTTATTACATGTGACCCCACCACAAAACCTCGAAAGAGAATCCCAGGACTGATTACGAGCACAAGGCTCAACCTATCGGATCTCCCAGGGCACAAATTACATGTGGTCACCACAAAACCTCGAAAGAGCATCCCAGGACTGATTACGAGCATAAGGCTCAACCTATCGGATCTCCCAGGGTACAAATTACATGTGGTCATGGGAAAAACCTCGAAAGAGCATCCTAGGACTGATTACGAGCACACGGCTCAACCTATCGGATCTCCCAGGGCACAAATTACATGCCATAGGACAAAACCTCGAAAGAGCATCTGCCAGATATCCCAGGGCACAAATTACATGCCATAGGCAAAACCTCAAAAGACTATCTGTAGATCTCCCAGGGCACAAATTATATGTCCTCCCAAGCAAAACCTCGAAAGAGCATTTGCCAGATATCCCAGGGTACAAATTACATTACATATGAAATACCTCGAAAGACTATCTGCAAATCTCCCAGGGCACAAATTACATGCTTATCTGCACAACCTGTTCCACGGCCACAGAGTATCAACCTGATACTCACCATACATCGTCCTGATGTACACATGATCATCCTGATCATCATCACTGCAACATCCTGCTGCATGTCATCTGGAGCAACATCCTGAATCTCTTCATCCATGATCATCTTGATCATACAATGCATCTACCTGATGCATACCAAGTATCTACCTGATACATATCATCATACATGATCCACCTGATCATACAGTGTATCCACCTGATACAAATACAAATACATGATACATATCACCATACATGATCCACCTGATCATACAATGCATCTACCTAATGCATACCAAGTATCTACCTGATACATATCATCATACATGATCCACCTAATCATACAGTGTATCCACCTGATACAAATACAAATACATGTTACATATCACCATACATGATCCACCTGATCATACAATGTATCCACCTGATACATATACAGATACATGGTCCAAGCATCCAACATGATGCATATACAAAATACATACAAATGATCCAACCGATCATATTTAGCATCCAACATGATGCGTACATACATATACATATAAATGATCCAACTGATCATATCCAACATCCAACATGATGCATACATATATAAATGATCCAACTGATCATATCCAGCATCCAACATGATGCGTATACAGAGCAGTAACTGGAGCATCGTTCTGATGCTCATCATCTAGTGCTTACATCCACAGCCATGTGAAGGATCCTCCTTCCAACATGCTTGGAATGGCTTCTGCAAATGTGTCCATCACTTCTTCCTCGAAGTGTCATCAATCTGAAGAACACCAAGCCTCTCCCTGAAGTACTCGAACTTCACCCTGGCTAGTGGCTTCGTCAGCACATTTACAATCTGCTCATCCATCGCAATGTACAGGAGCTTCACAGCTCCTCTCTACACCATATCCCTGATATAGTGATATTTGATCTCTATGTGTTTTGACCTGTCATGAAACACTGGGTTCTCGGACAGCTTCACACAACTCTGGTTATCACAAAAGATACTAGTAGCATCCAACGGGAGATCAAATAACTCAGACAGTAGCTTCCGTAGACATACTACCTCACAACTAGCTGAACAGGCTGCAACATACTCTGCCTCAACTGTACTCAGTACTATGCAGGACTGCTTCTTGGTGAACCAAGAGATCACACCTGATCCCATACTGAAGCATCACCTAGATGTGCTCTTCCTATCTGCAGCATTGCTTGCCCAATTTGAATCAACATAACCCTGCAGGTTAAACTTTTGATTCGCTTCATACTTGATCCCATAATCCACTGTACCCTTCAGGTACCTCAGAACATGCTTTACAGCAACCAGGTGAACACTCCTCGGATCCGTCAGAAACTAGCTCAATGTTTTCACCGCAAAGCAAATATCTGGTCTCATGTTCGTCAGGTACATCAAAGACCCAATCATCTGACGATACATAGTGATATCAACCAGCTCAGATGAAGCATCACACAGATGCTTCAGGTTCTATGCCATAGGTGTGGCCATAGCCTTGCAGTTCATCATCCCGAACCTCTTCAGGATCTCTACTGCATACTTCCCTTGTCCAAGGAAGATTCCATCACTCTGCCACACCTCCATGCCAAAAAAAAATATTGCATCATCCCCAAGTTCCTCAACTCAAACTCGGTAGCAAGCTTCCGCTGTGTGTCGGCAATCAATCTATCCTCACCTGATACAAATAGGTCATCCACATAGTAGTATCACTGGATTTCCTTCCTCAACCTTGTAGTAAAGGTTGGAACCCGCTTTACTCTTGGTAAAGACCAAACTGGATAGAAAGCTTCCTATCCTACCATACCAAGTTCTGAAAATATATGATTTCCTGTCATGTGTCTCAGAACCAAGTGGCTGCTCCACATACACTTCTTCTTCAACTACACCATTCAAGAAAGCTGTCTTGAAATCCATCTGGTGTATCTTCTATTTCATCACTTTTATATTTCTCTATGCTGCCGTCTGCAGCATGCTTGATCTCGATAGATCCATATGGAAGTCATAACAAACTTCCCTTCAGGTCTTGGGACTACATCCCAAACATCATTCTTCATGATCGACGGATCATGGCATTCTTCCCATATCCTGGGAACTTCAATATCTTCAATAGATAATTTTTTTGCTGAACAAATGTTGTAGTTCTTCTTTTGTAGGAGATGGCATACGATCTTTCCTACACAACAAGTTAAATTGCATGATTAGAAAACATCTCATAGTTTTCAAAACAAATTCTTATACATAAAAAAATATGTCATACAGTCATGCAATTATCTTAGCTAATGCTTCAATACAACATTTATCCATATCCCGTAACTTTCTAGATGCCTTCCAATCTCTACCAGAACATTGTTAAGAGTGTGCACAACTCCCAACATGTCAGCAAAGGGGTTTCATTCTAGATAAGTAGCAATGGAATGTTGTACAGTGCCATAGGCCACTTACCCATGCATATTAGTAGTATATTGTTCATCAATGCAACTATTCTAATATGCATAATACAGAACCTAATTCTAGGAACATCAATATATACATTATCGAACAGTATTATTTAAACAATAAAATATGCAAGTAATGACAATTCAAATACTTATCTTTGTTTGTTTGTTGGGTTGACTCCCTCTCAGTCTTTGCTTCTTTTCTACAACTCCATTCTTATGTGGATTGTGAGAAGTGGTCAACTCCCTCTGAATATCTGCATCTTTGCATAAACTACTGAAGTGTGCTCCTTTTCTTTCTTGCAGGAACAACTAAAGTGTGCTCCCTCTTGATCTTTGCTTCCTGGATTACCTGTCCTTGAACTTACATCCATCCTTAATCACTATGCATGCTTATTAGTATCATCATTGTGTTATCCTTGAGGTCTTATACATAATCACACATTTATTAGTATAATCTTAATACTATCAAAACACAATAATCTTAAACATGTATATTCATGATCATTCACAGATAATAAACATTAGTATTCAAGGTTTCAAGGAAGTCTTCTTTTGCTCATACATATTCTTATTTGATCATAGGACTCTTCTGGTTAGTTGAATCATCAATCAAGATAAGAGATATAATATGCATAAAACCTGTGATTATTCAAACCTATTCCTTCATGATTCTTCTGGTTAGTCATATCATCAATTATGGTAAGAAACATAACATGCATACAACCATGATTATTCAAACCTATGACTTCATGAGTAATCATTATCAGCAACACAACAGTATAATATCCTAACACAAGGTAGGATTCTAACTTGATATAGGAAAAACATACCTGGATTAGTATGCTAGCTAGTTATGTCTAACATACCCGCGTAATGTCTTTTGATTATCTTCAGTGACTTGTGCTAGTAATTTGCATGTCTCATAAGTTAACCATTGTAGAACCAAGTTATACATACCTCGAAAGTAGATCTTCTATGTGATCCATGACAATGGATGAATCCTTGTCTTCATGTCACCAAGATCATATGTTCTTGAAGTAGAACATGATTTGTCTTTCTTGGTGTACCTTTTATGTTGGAAGACAACATAAACCTCATACAACACCATAATGTATTAGTACAATCATAAGTGTCAACACCCTAACCAATGAATATCTTCTATCATGCATTCATAATTTTGTTAAGGTGATACGACAAATCTAAAATCAATATTGTACTAACCGTAATAACATGAAGACAAACATACCATAAACTTAATCATGAACAAATATCAAAACATACCTCGATGATTCATACCTGTCGAGATCGCTTGTAATATTCTTATGTAAGGCCTTAGCCTCATCTCCCTCTGAAACATGAACTTCTTCACTTATGCAGGTGACCAATCCATCTTCTTCTAGGATTAACCCAATCCACTTGATTTGCAAGAACTGGAGCTGGAGCTGGATATGGGTTTGTCAGAGAAACCCCAAAAATTCAAACTTTGAATTTCAAACTTCCGAAAGGATAGAAATATGCGCCTTGATGAGCTAATCAAGCTGGTATATTCAGAATTTGAAAACTGCAAAGTTTCACTCCTCAATTTTGCCTTTGAAACTTCCGGATTCAGTGGACGTGATCCTGAACTGGGGTTTGATGAAGCCCACTCTTCTGCCCAATCAAAAGGTTTGATCCAAAGCTCTAAGCTTCTATTTTTCTGAGGAGCTTCCAGCCATGGTCACAGATTTCAAAAATTCCCATTTTTACAGAAGCCCTAATTTTCCACTTTTCTGATCAAAGTCCCGAACTAGGTTCTGATCAAGCCCGGCCTTCTGCCCAACCAAAAATTCTGATCTTGGTCTCTAAATTTTTATTTTGATGAGTAGCATTCAGCCGTGGTCTCCGATTACAAAAATTCCAACTTTCTCCGAAGCCCTAAATTTCGGAAGCCATGAATGAAGGTACTAAAAAAATAGTTATGTTTTGACAGAAATATGTACCTGATTGTTTCTGGTGTAACTCCTAAATTTTCAATCCATAGGGTCTGAAATTTTTTATTGAGATAGCCCGATCTGTTATCTTTCCATCCTGATAGGTCTGACCTCAATTGGATTCTCTGAGATAGATTTATGCCACTTATCGCAACGTGACCTGTTTATGGGATAATACAGGAGAGCGAACTTGTACGGCGTTCCACGTGTCACTGGTTCAACTTCGGCCTTTGCAAAATTTTCTTGAGATAGTAAAGTCTGTGTACTACCTGTAAGTTTTTACAAAATTTCATTTGGATCTTCCTAGCCCAAGTTATGACCTTTTTCCCAAGGTCACTTGATTTTGATTCAGATATGGAAGAGGCAGAAACCCTATATTGTACAGATCATAAATCACAAAGTACAATGAATTAGAGGTTGTCCTTTGGACACAAGGTACATGGGGATTTAATATTCGACCTGTAAAGGTTTCAGATCTGAAAACTTTGCCAAAACGGATTTATAGCGAAAGTTCTACGATGACTGGTTTTTTCTATATCAAGCCCTAGCATCGTAAGTGCAACAAGTGTCATACATGCCATATCATGCCTTCTTTCAGGCTAGCTCTGATACCATGTTAAATTTTCAGAATTTACTTCAATCTGATCTAGGATCTTAACTGAGAGAACAACATGTACAGCAAATCTACAGCATATCAATCATGGACACAATAATGCAAGCACAGAAGAGACACCGAGTTTACTTGGGGAAAACCATAAAGGTGAAAAACCCCAATAACTGCCTCGGAGATTGATAGAGCAATGATACAACCAGAATACAAGAGATAGTCTTCTCCTAGCAGCAGAGCCTCCTCCTCCACAAGTGCGCCACTCTCCCAAGTGTGAGTGAGAGAATAGAATGTGTAAAATGAGAGAGACACACTCTCTATTTATACATTAACTTGACTTGACCTTTACTCAACTAGGTCGGCCTCAACTTAACCACTTAACATAATGCTGACTGGGTCAACCCCCACTAGGGTGGTCTAATAACCCTTTAACCCACATGGCCGACCCCCAATAGGGTGGTCTAATAACCCTTTGACCCACATGACTTATACAGGGCTGACCCCAACAAGGTGGTCTAATAACCCATCAAGTATAAGTTACGACACTTACAATATAAATGACGACACTTCCGTATAGAGGAATAATAACATCTCTATAGGAATACAATATGCATATATCTGAAATACATTCCGAAGTTACATATACATCAACAGTGACTTTATTACGAAGATAAGATTTATATTCTATCACCCTCTCTTACACTTTATGCATTTATTGAAAGCATCAAATTTACTTAAAACTATTAACAATAGAACTAGACCTATGCATTTATTGAAAGCATTGCATTTACTTAAAACTATTAACAATGGAACTAGACCTTCTTCACACTTTCTCTTTTTAAAACAATTCTTGAACTAAAAAGACTCCTTCAAAGTCCTCCTTACTCATTCAAACTTTACTTGATTTGTTGGAAACACTAATGAGAGTTTGTTGGAAGAAACTTAAATCTGCTAGATGGAAACAAGGCGAATCACATAGCCAATTCTACATACCAGTTATTGGTGAATGGGTATGTGACAACTAAGAAAAAATATGCCTTCTTCATGAATGACAAGTAGAGGTTGGTGGAAATCCTTGGTGGCTTTATTCCTTGACATTGGAGGTTGCATCAAATACCCTTCTGGAGACTACGCCTTTGGTGGCTATGGATTTGTGACTTTAACAAGCAATTGCTATATTAACAATGAGGTCCAACTTTTTATTGCTTTACACATTTCCTTCCTCCATTACAAACCAGTGGTGGTTTCATTCCCTATATTAATATTAGATTTGAAATATAGTAGTGATTCTCTTTCTAGGTGGCATATTCTCTCAAATTTGATGATTAGAAACGACTCCTCTCTTAAAGACTGGTGGCTCCCTCGACATGATAGCTAACGTCTCCTTTCTCCAATTGATGAATTGGACTCTTGATTATAAATAAACCTTGTTTTATGATAGATATTGGATCTATGATAAACCTAAGTTCAGTGGGAGATTTGCAGCTTTGATTTTTGCATTGAAAGAGAATGGCGAGTAGTTCAAGAAATGATATCGAGAAATTTAATGGCCATAACTTTGAGCTATGGAAGCTCAAAATGGAGGATCTTCTTGTAGATCGGAATCAATGGATTGCTGTGGATCCGGGTACACAACCCACTGGAACATCAAAAGAATATTGAGAGAAATTAGATAGAATATTGAGTTTGTATCAATCAAAATCCCTTGTGAACAAGTTGTTTCTGCAAAAGAAACCGTATCACCTTAGAATGGATGATAGTGACACAGTGATAGAACATCTAAATGTATACAATACTCTAGTAAGTGAAATAATCTTCGTTGTCATTAAAATGGATGTAAAAGATAAATTTATTACATTATTGTGTTCTTTGCTAGATTCCCGAGACAACCTAATTGTAGCAATAGGGGCTTCTAATCAAATGACTTTAAAATTTGATGAAATAGTATCATCCCTACTATCGTAAGAGATGAGGCGAAAAACCATGGATACTCATAACATGGATTCCTTGTCTGTGAGAGGTCCCCCCCAGGAGAGAAACAAAAATAAGGGATATGGGGGGAGATCTAAATCTAAGGGTATATCTAAATCCTCAAGAAAATTTAAAGCAAGTGTTGGAAATGCGGTAAATCTAGGCACTATAAAAAGGATTGTAGATCTAAGAATGTTGAGAAAGAAAAAGGATCTGAGGATACCTCTACTATAGAGGCAAATACTTCCTTAGAAGAAGGAGGTGATGTGTACCTAGATCCCACTGGTAATCATTTAGAATGTGATATATCGTAGATTGAATCAGGTGCGTCATGTCATATGACCCCTCATAGAGAGTGGTTTTGTGAATATGAAAAGTACAATGGAGGCAATGTGTTCTTGGGAGATGATTCACCAGCTAGTATCATTGGGCGCAGTAGATTCAAGTTGAAACTCAAGGATGGAAGGATTAGAACTCTCCCTAGAGTACTACACATTCCAAATCTAGCGAGAAACTTAACATCTGTCGAAAATATGGATATTGCAGGTGTAAAGACTGTGTGTGGAGATGGTGGTTGCAAAATGGTTCGCGGATTAATGGTATTGATGAGGGGAGTTCAGTATGGAAGTCTGTACAAACTATTGGGAATAACCATCATCGATGAATGTAACAACTCTGTTGTGCCTGGGGGGGAGATACAAGAGTGTTGTAGATATTTCTCCCTACAGATAAAGAGAAATTCTCTTAGGATAAAGTAGATTAAGATAGCTTTAAGCTAAGACAAAAATGAAACAAATGTAATATTGAATCCTGGATTAAACTAGGATTTCAGAGATTTCACATTAGAAGGAAAGGAATAAAATAACTCACCTCCATCCTCAGCATTTGTCCTGCTTGCGGTTCTGATCTCAGAATCTTCACAATAAATCTGTGGAGTCAAAACAATACACAAGCACATACAATCTTCCAATGTATTTGAATTACAAGTTAGATCCACAATCTATATAGACATAATTCATGAAATTGAAACATAATCATTACACACGAACTAGGAAACAAGGCAAGTTATATTATTGAGAAGCTTGAAAAATGCTTACAAAGGTTGCTTGATGTCCAAGGCAATCTTCCAGCTCCAATGCTTCCACCTCTAGCTATCTCCACAAAAGATTTGTGATCATAGGTTTGATGCCCCAAAAGTCCTCCCTTTGGCTCATGGAGTATCTCTCTCTTATAGCATGTGGTAAGGTTAACCAACAAGAGAGAAGTGTGGATCTATGGAGTGTTTAGTGGATCAAGCCATCTAAATAGAGAGGGAGTTAGGATCGAACCATAGGTAGTCAATCCCATCAAAATCTCTTGAAGGTTAAGATCCCAAAATCCATGGAAAAAGGGCTATAATTGGACTATCGTGCCCCTACAACTAAGCATAACGCAGTAGTACCGCGCAGCAGTAAAGGAGCAATACGCGGTAGTGAGGACTACCGTGCAACAACAAGTGTGCAACATGCGGCAGTGTTGGCAAAGATGACTGGGTTGGGATGGAAAATGAAAGGGTTTGTCTTCAGTGGTCAATCATTAATCTTTTTTGGATGTTTAATCAGTAAGGGGAAGTGTCGTCGATGTGTTTTGGTGTAAAGATGCGACACTAGGTTGTTAGGTGCGATATTGAGGTATACAGATGCCCCCTAAAGTGTGAGGTCAGAAGAGACTGATGGCCGAAAGAATTTACAAATATTGTGTAGAGATAGCATTGAGGGGAGCAACAAGGAGCTGAAACAGAAACAAAGTGTCAGATATACCACTGAGGCGGGCATTCCCATGCTCGAAAACAATTGAATTAAAGCATGGCTGCCAACCAATACATTGCAGATCCATGGGTACTGAGATGATATAGAATGTAGACAAATCATGGCTACTATGAACAAGCGTAGATCCATGAGACAGTAATGACACAGCCACGACCAATACATAAGTGGATCTGTGTGACAATACAAAAGAAATTTCCATCGCAACCTGGACACAGTCAGAATACAAAAGAATGTCCAGGGTCTTCTACTCGATCTCAAATGATACAAATCTATCCATGTGATTACAAGGTGTTGAAGTCGAACATGGTAGGAACCATTTGATTATCAGTCAATGATGTGAACCGTTAACAAATGCAAGGGAAATCACCAATGATGATGATGATCCCCAAGGTATCTATAGTACATCTCAATGAAATGCGAATAAAGGAGTTGATGTCGAGCATGCAAAAGATCATTCAAGCAGAGGTTAATGATGAAAACCTAATGCTGAATATGAGGAAACCTGCCATTGAGGCGTGCAGGTACCAAGGTACTAGTGGTTGAATCCTAAGCCTAATTCTTGGATAGTGATTTGGCGTCGACAGGAATAGACTCTTCAAAGGTGGGCCATGATGATTCCCACATCATCGACATGAAATTGGAACGAGAGATGATGTGAAACAATGGAACAATGAAACATGTATTGACACAGCGGAAGTCTTGACACAATGGATGACTTGGAACAATGCAAACCCTTTGAACATACAACGACATGAAGCAGAACCTGGAAGCAGGGATAATTGATAGCAGAGGATAGACATAGGACGAGTAGACTCATGGCCAGAGAGACAACTCGAGATGATGACCATAACTCAACAATAATAGATACCCAAAACTAGACAAGGGACAGACGCATGCCATGTTCAAAGGTGACAACTAACAAGTTGCCAATAAAATAAACTTGACTCATTTCCCAATTTCCCCTGACATGATAGACGAGTACCTCTTTGTTGTTTTACGAGCTTGAAGAGGATAACAGATGCTTGGTATAGCTCATCTCATAGATGAGTCCGATCTCATATTGTTTTATGAACATGAGAAAGGAGGGGTTCGTCCCAAGATGGGTCATTCGATGTCAAATTTTAACAAGTCCAAGGAAGGGAAACTCGATAGTTTTTCACATTTAGAGAGCCTGAAAAACTTTAAAGGAGGCTCCGGGGTGTACTTTTTCATAAATTTAGTCCCCCAGTCCCGAAAAAGTGTAAAACAATTCCTGAGAGAACTCTCCCAGTCAAAAGTTGACTGAGGTATACCTTTCTCGTAATTAGTCTAAACAGGCCGAAAAAGGGGTAACCTATCACCGAATAGACAACCTTTCGAATACTTTTACAAGTGTGAAAGAGACAAGTGCACTTGGCAATCTTTTCAAAGCGAGGGAGTTTGAAAAAGAGCTTAAAGGGAACTCCGATGGTCTTTTTCGTAATTTTTTAATTGTGCCAGTCCGAAAAAAGAATAAAATACAACCGAAACAATACTTTCCTCATCGTTTAACGAGCACGAGTAAAGTTGACTAAGCTCGACACTGTTTTCTTGAGTTTGACAAGCACGATACGGATGTAAAAGGCGCTTGGAATCTTTTTCAAGTTTTAATCCAGAGCACGAAAAAGATAAAGTCGGCTCAAAATGGAGGTCAAAAAGTAGTAAACACTAGTGTGAATAGTTCCAGAAGATCCTGTCGAAGAAAACTAGTGAAACCTCAAAAGGACATTAGTAATGTGAAAAAAGAGTTTTGATCTAAGATAATAATAATAATAAAATAATGAGTAAAAATTAAATATGGATGTTATATAAGCAAGGAGTAAGAATACAAAGTTACCATTTTACCTTGGTTATTTTTTCTCAAAGAGGAAATTCATCCATTGGAGGGGAAAACTTCAAGTGTTCATATAATGAGATTGAAGGCACCGTTTCGTCATCCGTCTGCGTCGGGTAAGAGTTCTCAATCTCCTCTTTCAATTCATAGGTAAAAAATTTCATTTTAGCGCAATTTTTTTAGTTTTTAGGGAAGCCCTATGGGGCATTTTTCACCCCTGCAACTACTGTGCGTTCCCTCTATCGAAAAGCGCGGTAGTACTGCTCTGTAAGCCGGAAAGGGAACGCGGTAGTGTACAGTACCGTGCAGACAGTTGGAACCTGGACGCGGTAGTGGCGAAAATTAGAAATTTTTTTAACGGTTTTCGTTAATTTTTTACCGAGATCAAGTCATTATTTTGCTTATGAATGTTTCCTTGGCCTTTTTGCAAGAGTTTATAGCTCATTTGAAGCAAAATGGTCGACTGGAAAGAGAGGGAGCATGAGGAAAATGATTTATTGGCTGAAAATGACCAAGAGACTCTATCTCCATTGCGGAACTATGGGTTATTAAAAATTTTTAAGACCAAAGGCATCCGCAGGCAGGCTAAACTTCTCACTCACATTATACAAATGTGGGACCCTGACCTTCAAGCCTTTCGAGCTGGGGAGCATACCCTTGAGATTGAGCTCGAGGACATCTATTTTCTTATGGGTCTCTCAAAGAGAGGGGCCCAGGTGAACTTGACAGGGTTCAGGGCCTCGAAAGTGAGCACCGATGCCTTGATTGCTCGTTACTGTCATCAAGGTTCTGGGAAGAAGAGTGGGAAAGTGGTCATTAAGGATGTTGTGGAACTTCTAATGAAAACTATGTTGTTTACCATCACACGTGTAGCGGGAAACACGAGTCCTCATCAGGAATCCCGTATGAAAATGAATCTTGCCGTGGAATGTTTGGCACCAACATTGTTCAATTGGTGCGAACGGGTGCTATCCAATCTCAAGGAGCAAGTAACCAAGTGTAGGAATGGGGAGAACCGCTAATTTGGTCATGGGAGCATTTTGGTCACCTTCTTTCTAGATTGGGTGCCATTGTTGCGTCCACAACTGACCATGCCTGTCTGCCCACCCACCGAGCCATGGATGGGCCGATGGAGTGAGTAAGGGTGGCTCGAGGGGCCGCAACATATAGCCTTAGCGAGGACTTCTTCTCATGGCTAGAGGATCAGATCATGACGATCGAGGACTACCCCTATGTAGGGGTGGAATTTCGCGAGGATATTGACTTGGCATTGCCTGATGATGAGGATTGGGATAACTCAGGTATGGCCTTTAAAAATGTATTTTTAAATTTTTTGAATTATGCAATATTTTGATTTTTTAGAATGTGTGAAAAGACTTAATATGTATATGTGCATGTCGCAGATCATGGACCACAGAGACCTGCAGGCTATTCGCCATTATGCCGAGGCGGTATCGAGCACCGAGTTGTTTTGGAGGACGAAGAAGAGGAAGAGGAAGCAGAAGAAACGGGAGGGGTCCAGGATATAGAGCGGAACCTACAAGGTTTGACCCTCGGAGTTTGAGCTATGAGGATGGATGATGTTCCTCTACACCTTCAACGGCACACTGTGGGTGTGCCTAGAAGTATTGGCCTACTCCTCCGTAGGGTGGCTAGAGCTATAGTCTGCTACCATCAGCAGCGCGAGGAATTTGAGGAGGATCATGATAGATCTCCTAGATCTCCTTAGATATTAGTATTTTACTTTTTTGCGGCATGTACACGATATGTAGGCTTGAGAGCCAAATTTTTTGTATGGGATTGGATCCCAAATTTTGTCTTTTGGACACAAACTTTATGTATTCAGAAAAACACTTTTGTATGTGATGATATATACATATGGACCTACTCTTATGATTTACCTATTTACAATGACTTGCATGTTTATTTTATGATGTATTCTTCATGTATGGGAAAGATGCTAATCCAAAATGTAGTTAGCTAATGAGTCAGCCACATAATTGAATTCTCTTGGTATGTGTTGATATGAAATATAATTAAAATATTGTTCCAAGAGGCGTACCCTTCGAAATAAGTGAAGTAAAATAGGATCACGGACAGTGTAGATACGGTTCAGATGGGACACCACGAGTTGGGAGTCTAGAAAGACTAACAAGGAGTCAATTCCAAGGGAAGCAACCTTGGTTAAGAGTCCAATGACTGCATGGTACTCTGCAATATTGTTGGTTGCGGGGCCCAAGCAAGTGCCTCCTGAAGATATCAACTCGCTAGTGGGAGAATAAATTACCCATGCTGCAGAAGCGAGGTTACGGGTGTGTCGACTCGCACCGTCGGCGAATCCGTAGTAGGCAGTCATATGCACATAGAAGTACAAGTCAAGGTAAATAGGGATACATAAGATCCATGCATACATACATAAAAGAGAAATGAAAAATTAAGTACATTATGTACAAAAAGTGTCTAGCGCAGGATGAACCTACGCATAGAAGCGTTTTAGGTACAGCCCGTTGTGGGGCCGTGCCAACAGTGTGTCGTCACAGTCAATGAGTTCATAGGCTTCTTTCTCCAAAACATGTTTTACAACAAAGGGGCCATACCACATAGACTCTAGCTTTCCTTTTCCAAGTTTATCATGCATCTGGTCATATGTGAGTATGAGGTCACCTTCGTTGAAAACCCGAGGTTGAACGGATTTGTCATATTGTGCTTTGACGCGCTTTTTATGGGCTTCATTAGCTAAAGCAACGTCTCGGCGGGTTTCATCTAGCTTAGCTATGTATAGAAACCGTTCTTCTTCGGAGGTAGTATTGGGAAATAGCTCTATGGCTATTTTGAGTGACGAGATTTCACATTCAATTGGTAAGATGGCTTCCAGGCCATACACCAGTTGGAATGGTGTGAATCTGGTAGCACTTTTTACTGAGGTTCGGTATGCCCACAATGTTGAAAAAAGAGCTGAGTGCCAACTGGACTTATGGGTACCCACAATGCGCTGAATCATATGTTTCAGAACTTTGTTAATGGCTTAGACTTGGCCATTAGCCTGTGGGTAGTACGGGGTTGAGTTTTCATGACGAAAGCCCAACTTGGCGCTCAATTCTTCAATCATATGGTTCCTGAAGTGGGAGCCATGATTGGTCATGATGGATTGTGGGACTCCAAACCTAGGTATGATTTGGTTGAATATGAACTGTGCTGCTGTTTTACCGTCTTCAGCATAAGTAGGCATCGCTTCAGCCCATTTTGTAAAATAATCCACAGCTACTATGACATAGCTATGCCCCCCGGCTGAAGTGGGCTTACAATGCGTGAAATCTATACCCCATTTGGAAAAGGGGCCGACGTCAATGACAGGATGAAGTGGAGCAAGATGCAAGCGTGTCTTACTATGAAAGAATTGACAGGGTGGACATTTGTTAACCATTTCAATGCAGTCTTTGAAAATCAAGGGTGATGGGCTGTGCATATGACCCTTTTTGTTCCCTCCTTCTACTTTTTTTTTTACTCTTTTTGACATACTCCTATATTAATACTGGCTCTTTTGGTTGCATTTTGCACATTTTGGCCTTGGTAAGAATTGATCTGGTCCTTTCTACTATTTGTCAATTGCTTGTGATTGATAGGGCTATGCTGCCATTATTTCCTACTAAAGAAGTTATGTTTCAGGTTCGATATCCATTTATCTACAGGTTGCAGAATGAAAGACTATGGAAGCTGGAAGTTATGTATTTCAGTTTGGAGCTATTAAACCGAGGTATCCAGCTTGATGTATTCTGTTACATTATTTTGGTTACCTATCCAATATTCAGATGATGCTGCAATCGATCCAAGGAGATGGAGGTTTGACGTTTAATTCGGTATTGTGGGTCTATGATGACTCATAGTTGACCATCCCGACATCCCTGGGATCCTCCCCCACTTTCCACAATGGATATCCCTGAATTATCTCATTGAGGATCCATAGATAGGCTTTATTGGGGAATTTGTTGTAACCATACGATTTCTCATTTATCCTCTCATAAGCATTGATGTATAAAAGACATGGGGACTCTTCAGAAGGGTTAGCCTCAATTGCATAATAACTATTGAACACTGTATCAAGTTTTTATATATAAGAGACTCCTGGTTTTATCTGATTCGATGTGTTGATCAATTTCATGTGATTGGGAGGCTGTTCAGCTCCTGTTGCCGAAGGCAGGGCCCCCTTCTGTGATAGGTGCTGTTATAAATAGGATTTCCTTCCTTTATGCATGTGTGTTCAGATCGATAGCTTAATTATTGATGCAGTGTTGATTGGTTCAATTAATTGATATACAGAATTGGTGTGTTGTTCATAGTTGCATGTGAATCCTTTAATGAGTGGTGCAATTGAATTACATAGTTATATTTGTTACCATTTCCAGAGGAGTATATGAATGATGAATGCCAAATTAGTATAAATTCTGCAGTGAATGGATGTATCTAGGTTCTTTTAGAATTATGTTGTGAGTGTTTAAGGGTAGAAGCAGATCATGGAATTTGATTAGTTATTCAATCTTTTCATTACAATTGTGATTCAGTGAATTATTTT
Organism: Larix kaempferi; assembly: GCA_027924585.1. Lineage (NCBI taxonomy): Eukaryota > Viridiplantae > Streptophyta > Pinopsida > Pinales > Pinaceae > Larix > Larix kaempferi. Next base: position 23,402,199 of record BSBM01000632.1, on the reverse strand, counting down.
CATTAGGGATTTCTCAGTTTCTTTTTGAAATTTAATTGCTTTATGTAATTTGACAGATTGTTGTTGGCAGTGATTTCTTTTTGTAGTCTAGCTGAATGTTATTGATAGTTAGATGCTTTCATTAAATTACAAGATCTTTTCTGTAGTCTGACCGAATGTTATTGATAGTTAGATGCTTTCATTAGATTGCAAGATTCTTTCAGTAGTCATCAATTTCTTAGGAGTCCATTCACCAAAAGATTACATCCTAATTCTGATTCAGTAATTCATTAATCTTCTTTTCATTAAGATCTTCCAAGTTGTAGTGTCTAGCATATATTTTTCTTGGTAGCTCATAAGCTTTTGTAGCCCTGGGTTGATAATTTATGAACAAGCTTTTCATTTCATTTCAATTTAATTAAAAGGAATAAAAGAGCTCATCATTTTGGCGCCGTTTCCGGGGAGCCGCCAAGGACATTGTAGTTTGATTGATTATTTTGGTTCCAGTTGCGATTTCTTTTCTTCTTTTCCTTTGAGTGGATTGTGTGTGTGACAATATTTTTAGTCTGGTATGATTTTAGAGGAGGGTCAAGTAAGACGCGCCAACATATTCATTAAGAATATTGCCTGCCACAAGTACCTATGATCCTGGAACATGCAAAGTATTCATGTGTAGAGTAAGAGATAGTATAGGTAGACTGCTATATGCATATGATACCCCTCCCCCAGGTACTAATCGTGCAGGAATTTCAATAAAAGGAGGACGTGTTCAGGGAAAGTCACCATCTCTTGGCAATCCCAAGGCAGAATTTGTTCCAAAAAAAGAGTTGGTTCAAGAAGAAGGGTTTCCTAAACAATTCAGTGTTGATAATCAAGGAGGAGAGGAACAATTGGTTGCTGAATCCCCATGGTCCATCGGGTCAACTACTTTAGAAGATCTAATGGCAGGTATGGATGGCAAGGGAGAACACATTCCCCGCGGGGAAGAGACAAATCGAGGAAATACAAATGGAGAATCTAGTACGGGAACAGTTACTTTCGAATTCCCAATCTGAAATTCCAGATCTACAATTACAAACTAGATGAAGAACATTCCACATTTGGCGTTGCCCAACTTTCATGGTATGGCAAGTGAAGACCCGGATACGTTCCTATTTGAATTTGATGTCCTGTGCAGGAGCTATGACTATGTTACAGATCACCAGAAACTCAAACTTTTTCTAGCCACTTTGAAAATCCAGGCTCTGAGATGGTTCATGGGCCTGGGAGGGGATAGTATAACAACTTGGGCTCAAATGAAGAAAGCTTTTCTAGATAAATATCAAGAATACTGCAAGGACAAGGACCGGAAGGAAGCCATTTTTAAGATGACTCAGCAGGAGGATGAGAATTTAGAAGACTATGTGGAGAGATTTCAATATAATTTGCAAAGATCAAGACAGAATGGGTTAAATGATGATACATTGAATATTCTGCTCTTACGAGGGATTAGAGATGATTGCATTGATCTGCTAAATTTGATGGGTGCAGGGGATTTATCCTTACTAAAATATGTAGAAATATGTGACCTCTGCAGAAGATATTTGAGGAATGCCTTCAGATCAAGAAGAGGAATTCGGGATACAGTAAACATAACCAAGAAGACCTCAAGAGAAGGAGTTTCAAGGGTGGATATTGGGAACCTCTTAGAGGATTTCAAGACCGACATACTTAGTTCCCTGAGTTCTCAGTTAGACGCACTTCAAGCAAAGAAAAGGCAAGAGGAGGAGGATCGAGCTTTGGCTATCTTCTGTCCTAAATGCAGAAAGATACATCCCCTCAAAAGCTACCCATTGGACAAAGTGGAGATCTTCCTTCTATGCAATCTGGAGCACCCTACAAAAGAATGTCCTTCGCTGCCAAGGCTCAAAGCTATATATGAAGAAGCAGGGACAGATGCAGAACCAGTCTGTTTTATATCTAAAAAACGTCCATGGCAACCTCGACCTTTAGGTACAGTACTAGACCCCATGCAATCATTTAATCCTTACTGGAACAATACTCAATTACATCAGTCGCAATTTCCACAAGCTCCATAAGTCCAACAAAACACTCAGCCTTGGTACCCACCTTTGCCTCAACAAACTTGGGCACCTTCCTATCCCCAAAGTAACCCTTGGAAATCAAATTGGAGGAATTCAAATTTTGGGAATAATCAACAGATTCAACATCTAGCCCCGCAATTACAGAATCCTCAATTCCCATTTGCACCAGTACAACCCTTAATACAACCCCTTCTACAACCTCAATTAACCTTTCCAATGAACAATCCACCTCCAAAACCACTCCTTCCTGCACAACCCGCTCGTAATCCTAATAATAAGGTTGGACAACCTGTAATGGCTGCTGAAATACCCAATTATCCGGCCTATTCCATCTCCACGGTGGGCTGCCATGACATTCAACTACGCTCTGGCAGGCAAATTAATAAAACCACCTCTCCTATAATTTCAGAGGAGGAGGAGGAAGAAACACCAGAAAATTTACCAGTCCAATCCAAAGAAATACTAGTGCAATCCGAAGACAATTTCCCACCCATCCCACCCAGGAAATCACCTCTAATTGAGCAAAAACAACCACCACCATATCCCGAACGCTTAGCCATAGAGAAGTTGATGCCACAGTCAGAATTTGATCTCCTTGGAGAATTATGAAATGTCTGCATAAAAATTCCACTATTCCAAGCTATCAAAGACATTCCCATTTACTCCAAAGTTGTCAGAGAATTATGTTTGAAAAAACCAGGCAGGAAAAGAAAAGACCCCCCAACAGTCCATGTGATAGGTGATTTGGCTGAATTGATGATGGGTAACACCCTTACTGCTAAGTACTCTGACCCTGGTAGTCCTATGGTTAAAGTGCAAATCAATGGCATTTCTATCTCTAATACATTGATAGATTTGGGAGTAGCTATCAATGTCATGACTAAAAGAACAATGGACAGATTGGGCATGATAAACCTCAGGAAAACTTCTACTATTTTACAGTTGGCTGACCAATCTCCTGTAAAACTAGAGGGCATTATAGAAGATCTTGTTATTTCAATTGAATCATGGGAGTACCCTGTGGACTTCATGGTTCTACAAATGAAATCAAATTTGGGAGGCTATCCCCTAATTTTGGGGTGACCATGGTTAGCCACGGCAGATGCTTATATTGGCTGTCGGTCAGGAAACATGCACATATCTCATGGCCATGTTGTTAAGGAACTTACTTTATATCCTCGTGCGAAGTCGATAATCCAACCCGAACTTCCTGTTTGGTCAGATGAAGAAGAAATTGAGCAAGAAGATGAAACCCTATAGCTATACATGATTGAACAAACAATGGAAACAAAACAATTAACTGAGTATGATCTGCTCAGCCAATTCATTTCTTCTAATCCCTCGGGAGACTTTGTGGGGTTGTTTAGTACATCTTGCACCACTCAACAAATTGACAGTACTCTGAGTTCATCTAATAATGCTGCTATCCCTGATAAGGAGTCTGAGATTATGGAAGTGGAAATTGAACCTGGAAAGCTCCTGAAGATTAGCTCTACATTGTCAATGCAGGAAACAGAACAACTGACTACAGTATTAAAGAAACATAAGTCTATATATGCCTGGGACTATAGTGACATGAAAGGTCTACACCTTGACATATGCACACACCATATATATACTAAGGAGGATTATAGACCCATCAGACAACCCCAGCGCAGGATGAATCCGACACTTAGAGAGGTGGTCAAAGAGGAACTACAGAAGTTGCTGGCTGCAAATTTTATTTATCCCATTTTTTATAGCAAGTGGGTGTCTCCATTGGTCATGGTGCCTAAGAAGAATGGGAAGTGGAGTATTTGTGTCGATTATAGGGAATTAAACAAAGCCATGCATAAGGATCATTTTCCGTTACCCTTCATCGATCAGGTGTTGGACACACTGGCAGGAAGAAAGTATTTTTCTTTTCTAGATGGTTTCAGTGGGTATAACCAGATCAGGATAGCACCAGAGGACCAAGAAAAAATGACATTCACTTGTCCATGGGGTACCTTTGCCATACCGAGTGTTACCTTTCGGATTATGCAATGACCCTACTACATTTCAATGGGACATTCTCAGTATCTTTTCTGATCTTATTCATGACACTATGGAAGTTTTTATGGACGATTTTACCTCCCATGGTGAAGATTTTGCAGCAGCTCTGAATAATTTAGACAGGGTACTTACACGATGCAAAGAATTGAACCTCTCTCTCAGTAGTGAGAAATGCAGAATGATGCTTACTCAAGGCGTTGTGTTGGGTCATCTTATATCTCTCGATGGCATTAGAGTAGACCCAGCAAAAATCCAGGTAATCAGTAATTTATCAGTTCCATCCACACAAAAAGAGGTACGCAGTTTTATTGGATATGCAGGTTACTATTGAAGATTTGTTAAAAAAATTTCAAAGATTGCCAGTCCCTTATTTTTTCTTATGTCTAAAAATAAACAATTCGAATGGACAAAGGATTGTCAATTAGCCTGGGAAACTTTAAAATAGAAACTCTCTATCGCACCTATCATACGAGGACCAAATTGGTCTTTACCCTTCCTAATTTCTACAGATGCCTCTGATACTACCATAGGAGGAGTCCTAGGCCAACAAGAAGATCAGAATCCCTATGCCATATATTTTATTAGTAAAAATCTGACTGCTGCCGAACTTAATTATACTGTGACTGAGAAAGACTTCCTGGTTGTCATTTATGCCATAAATAAATTTCGCCATTACATTATAGGATACCCAGTAACTATCCACACCGACCACTCTGCCATTAAATATCTCATGAATAAATCCATCACGAATGGCAGAGTCACTAGGTGGCTTTTGTTGCTACAAGAATTTGACATTTCAATAATGGACAGACTTGGTAAAACTAATGTGGTTGCCGATTTTATTTCAAGAATAACTACTGGTGAAGAATCTCAACCGGTGGATGATGCTTTTCCAGACGAATATTTGTTTGCTATTTCTACTAATGTTCCTTGGTTTGCAGATGTAGCAAATTATTTGGTTGCAGGAAGAATTCCGGGGCATATGACATCAAAAGACAAGAAAAGGATTGTGCAACGTAGCAGCAGATTTTCATGGATTGATGGCTATTTGTTTTATACAGGACCAGACTTGGTGATCCGTCGATGTGTTCGTGAAGATGAAATCTATCCAATCCTGAGAACCTGTCATGATGGTCCATGTGGAGGACACTTTGCTGATAAACGAACAACCCATAAGATTTTACAACTGGGATATTACTGGCCCACAATATTCAAAGATACCTGGGAATATGTCCAGAGTTGTGATAGTTGCCAAAGGATGGGACAGCCACTTCAGTCCGATGAAATGCCACTTCAAACTCAGCTCGTGGTGGAACCATTTGAGAAGTGGGCATTAGATTTGTTGGCCCTATTAAACCTCCATCCAGGAAGAACTCATACATTTTAGTATGCACAGATTATATAACTAAATGGGTAGAGGCAAAGGCACTTCCAACGGCAATAGAGCAGGCAGTCTCAAACTTTCTATATGCAGATATTTTCACAAGTTTTGGAGTTCTGAGGGAGATTGTTAATGATGGAGGCCCTCAATTCACATCTAAAATTATCAAAGCTCTCACAACAAAATACCATATCAAGCATAGGGTAACCTCACCGTATCACCCTTAGGCCAACATGCAAGTAGAAGGCACAAACAAAATTCTGGAAGCTGTGCTCACAAAGACGGTCCAACTTCATCAAAGGGACTGGACTGATAGGCTTCTTGAAGCCTTATGGGCCTACAGAACAGCATGGAGAAGCACAATAGGTTTGAGTCCTTATCAATTAGTTTATGGTAAACAAGTCACCCTACCAATAGAAGTTGAGATTAAGACATTAAGAACTGCATTTCAATTAGGCATGGATTGATCACAAGCTCAACATACTAGCGTATAGCAGCTTACTGAACTTGATGAATTGCGACTGTCTACCATAGAACGTACAACCATTGTGCAACAACAATGAACTAGGTGGCATGATGAATTCATCAAAACTAAGTATTTCTTAGAGGGTGACTGGGCTCTTCTCTACGACTCCAGATTCAAAAAGTTCAAAGGGAAACTTCACACTCACTGGCTGGGACCATATGAGATTGAAATAGTTTTTTATAATGGTACAGTACGACTCAGAACCATTGATGGTGAAGGTACATTTCTTATGGCTAATGGTCACAGACTAAGACCATATAAGAAACCATTGTCCAAAGAGGCGTTCATCTGCAACATTGCTGCCTGCTGATGCACCACTGATTTCTAGATCACTAGCTCAATCTCTAAAGAATTAAAAAAAAAAGAAAACGGACTGTGAAAATCCTTCTGGGACGCAACCCTTTAAAAAAAAAAAATAGACCGTGAAAATCCTACTTGGACGCATCCTAAAAAATGAAATAAAATAAAATTTTTGGATTCTAATAAGTCTATTTGTTTATTTGTTGCAGGGACATTCTATCTGAGTTCCCCTTCTTTATTCCATTCCTCCCCTATTCGCTTTTGGATGGCCCTGCTTTATGGGATAAAACCATTCATTGCAGAACCTTTTCCACTTTATTATAGAACATGTTCCGTTCCATTACCAAAACCCTTTTCCACTCCACTACAGAACATGTTCCACTGCACTACATAACCTCTTTCCGTTTCATTATGGAACATGTTATGTTCCGTTACCAAAACCCTTTTCCTCTCCACTACAGAACATGTTCCGCTGCACGACAGAACCTCTTTCCGTTTCATTACGGAACATGTTCCGTTCCGTTACTAAACCCCCTTCCGTTCTAATACCAATACCCTTTCCATTCCACTACCAAAACCTTTCTGTCCCGGTACATAACCCCAATTTAGTTTTCACACTTTCCGCAATACCATAGAATCATTTATCATAATGTACCGCGGCCACCTCCGACACCACAGCCATATGGCAGAATCTCATTTATCTATACGGGCCCATTATCACTCGACGTCGCCGAAAAATAAAAACGGAGCACTCATCAATTGATCTGCGGCATTACAAATCCTTCTCAGCATCTAAACCGAAGTCATATCCAATTCTATTTGACAGGACCGCTACCAAGAAGATCATCACAGTTCGTCAGCCTCAAAGAAGACCATCAACGCTATAACTGGAGAACCTTCCAGTCACTATCTAATCCAATTATCGCAACCAACTGGATTTGTACTCTACCCATTTCTTCTCAGGTAAGGCAGGTATGTACCCATCCTTCAGTTGCATTTGATAAGTACAGAAGGATGGATCATGATATATCATGCTAGTTAGTGCCACACGAGGTTGTGTGTTGAGTTAGTTGAGGGGAGAATTTGGGGCACCCTTAAAAATTCTGTCAAACCAGTTATGGTATGATAATCCCACCACTTACGAGCTCTTAGCTGGACCAACATTGATAATCCACCTCCGCTTAGCCCAAATCCATTTTTTTCTTCCGGAATTGGCAGGGATTTGAGAAACTGTAAACATTTGAGGAGAAATAAGGAGCGAAACGCAATGAAGGGGGCAATACGGAGTGAACCAGGAAGCACGGATATGGTCTATGGAAACAAAGAAGTGAAAACAGTTTTCCAGCAGGCAGGATGGATGGCATATTTCGACAGAATGAAGAAATGAGACGCTGCAATTGCTATGGAATTTGCACTCACATGTGATTGTAAATTTGCAGAGGTGTGAGGATTGAAAATTCCAGCGGATGAGATGACGGTTGCGAGGGTCTCGGGATTACCACAGATGGGTGAGAAATGGTTTGAAAGACGGGTATCAATAAAACCTCTTATCGATGCATTTTCGAAACTTGGTGAATTGCTGCAAGGGACGGAAAAGGGGACAAAGCGAGCTTCATTACCGGTTCCATGGAGCGAGGTGGCACTCTGTGTAATCAAATTCATCACATGTGAAGGTCGGTTCAGTATGATTTTCGCTTATCACTTTAAATTTTTGAACCACTTAAGGCACCAGAAATACATCAACATGCCATACTTTCTGTGGAAATCCCTAGAATTAATGAGCAAAATGGTCAAAAGCAGTAATAATCTAGATACAAGCCTAGCACATCACTGGTTGATCAGGTTATTGGTAGAAGATTCCCTACAGAAACAGAACCAAACATGGGAATCGTTCGTGGGTACATCCTCGAGTGATGGTCAGACAAGAAAAAAGAAGAAGAAAATACTGGAAATTACCCTAGAAATCCAATAGGAGAAACCAGTCCAAGTAGTCCCAATGAAAAGCCTTCAAGCCAAAACCCCAACTTGCTTGATAGAAGGACCTCATACTCGGACAAGATCCAGAGCTCAGGAAGGGCGACAAAACCAGAAAGAATTGATGGGATGGAATAATGAAATGGAGGAAGAACAGGAAGTATTCATTATAATAGAAAGTACCAGTAAAAACCATGAAAATCAATTAGGGTTGCAGAACATGGAGAAGCAGCAGAAGGGAAAAAAACGATGGACGGCTTTGTTCAGAAAATCACAAGGTAGTAGGATTAGGAGATTCCAGTATTTCCTGTTATGCAAGTATCGTAAGGCATATGGATTGGGTTCTATTTACTAATACAGGTTAACGGATTAGGGTATTGGATTCTGCATAATACTTATATTGTATTGTGAGCGATCCATAATGAAAATGAGAAAATAAGAGGTGCGGCTCTAAGTTTTGCTAGTTTTTCCCAGTTAAGGGTTTCCACGGTAAATCTCTGTGTATTATGTGTGAATGTTGTGGTGTAACCTCTATTTTTCTTAACAGAATTTGTATGCTTTGCTTCTCTGCACATGTTTAAAACTTACATGCCCTTTCTATGTGGTCTTGCGCCCTTGATGTACCATTTCTTGTGGGACTTGTGGACTTGAATTCTTCCGAACATTATTTTCTTTTGGTACTCTTGCGCACTTCAACAAATTGTATACATATTTTGATTGGTGTGTCTTGTGCACTTCTGAGGCTTGCATAAGTTTCCAACTGCTTCTTTCTTCCAAGCCACTTGCGCAATCCTGGACCTTGTCGAACCATCTCTTTTGACTTAGCCTTGAGGTAGCATGACTAGGTGGGCTTGGAACTTGTGCATGTACCACATGTACTACTTCAAACTGAATGTATTCGATGTACTTATTATATACTTCAAACTGGATTCCATATAAATCTTCAAAGTGTCTTTCATGTGTTTCTTCAAACTAGCACAAGGATACAAAATCCTCTTTGACATTAGTTGACATCAATGACAACCAAAGTTCAACAAGATTATCAAAGTTGATATGCCATATTCTTCTATGCTAGAGCCATTTTTCAACTCTTTGTCCCATGCAACATTTTTCTTCTTCTCTTTTATCCAAGATATATATATTGTTTTGGGTTCTATATGTTTCTAGCAATCTTCCAGTGTTCTTTTTCCTTATTTTACATTTCTTGGAGTCGAATGTAAGAATATGTCATTGATCACACATTTAGCTTACACTAAGAAGATTATGCTTCATATTTTCAACAAGTAAGACATTTTTAGCTTTGGTTTCTTTATCCCTAAGACTGACCAAGCCTTTTCCAAGAATTCTAGCAGACCCATCATCTCCAAAACAAATGCTTCCTCCCTTTTCTTCCTTAAATTTCAAGAAATTGTCTTTATTTCCTGTCATGTGTTTGGAACAACCACTGCCAACATACCAATGAACTCTTTTTCTCTGCGCATGTAAATCCATCAGTTGGATTAGGGACCTTGTCAAAAATGTTAGGAATGTCTCCAAATTTTGGAGTGGACTCATTAAGTCTTATCCATGGATAGGTAGTGGTTTATCGTGGAAAGTTGGGAATGGTTCTAATGTCCTAGTGGGGATTGACCATGTTATTGGTAATGATGGGTCTTTTAATTTATCTTTGTTTCTTCTGGATTATTTAGTATAGATGGGATTTGTTCTGTTGGTACATATCAAAACACCAACTTGGATACCTTAGTCTCATTCTTATTGGTTAACTGCTGATGATATTAGATTATGTAGCATCTGGCTTGAGGAATGGAATACTTATATTTCCTTTCTTAACATGGATAGTGTTCGTCTTTCTCCTAAGGATGATGAGTTAGTTTGGTCATGCAACCGATATGATGGTCAAATTAATGCTAAGTCTGCATCTGATGCTCTCATAAAGAATATGGATTTTCAGGTTTTGAAATGGTGGTTTGTGAAACTCTGGAAATGGCACTTACCTCAGAAAGTGAAATGTTTCCTTTGGCTTGTTTTTGAAAATTGTGTCCATGGGACAATTTACTTCACCATGGTTGGATTGGGCCTAGTTTATGTCATCTTTGCAATAATGACTCTAAATATATATATCATATTTTTGTTAAGAGCTCTTACAGTAGATATCTATGGAAGGATGCTTGTGACTAAAATATTCAACATATATGGGGTCTTGATTTAGTGGAGAAGTCAGTTGGTGTTCACAGGATTATTCCATCCTTTATTTGCTAGGACATATGGAATACAAGCCTAAATTTAGGCTATTTGAAGGTAAAACTCCCAACAAGTTTGATAGTGCTATGAGAATTATTAGTAATTTCAAAGATTATGTACCAACTATGAAAATGAAAAGAAGGATAATTCATATTTCCAATATTTTCGCTTCTACTTCTGTCGTTGGTTGTTTTGATGGTGCAGCTCAAGATGGTAGATGTGGAGTTGGCTTCCTTTTGAATCTTAATGACAAACATTTCTTTAAATTGTGTTTAAACTATGGTATGGGATCCAATATGGAGGCTGAGCTGATGGGATTATGGTGTCTCTTATTTTTTGCCTCTTCCTTGGGAATTGATTCTTTAACCATTTTTTGTGATTCGATGACTATTGTCAATTGGGAAAAGAAGAAATGCTCTCTGTAGGTAGTGACCTTAGTCTATTGGTGCAAGCGCATTCAAGATCTCATGGAGCCCTTTTTCAAGTTTTCCATTAATCACATATATAAAGAACAAAATGTTGAGGCCAATGCTTTGTCTAGGATTGCTCTAAACAACATTGAAGGGTTTCTTTGTTGGGAGGAACATGTTGATGAATGTATCAAGTTTCAGGGCTTGGTTCCCATTTTGGCTTAATCTGGGTTCTATTTTTTAGTTTCTGCACAATTTTTGGTGCTTTTGTTTGAGTATAGGATTTTTGGGTTGTAGTTGGATGTTTCTATATCTGGTTGTTTGTCTAGTTCTATGCCTATCCCTGCTTACACTTTGAGTTTATATGGTTTATATGGTTTTGGATTGTTTTAGTGGGTTTGGTCTTGGCTGGGAGATATTTGTAATTGGAGACTTTTCTTGGCTCCTTCTCCTTGCTTCAATAGTATATGGTTATGTACTTTTTCATTCACCTAGAATAACAAACACACATTTTTTCTTGTCTAAAGAAAAAATATATTGATTATAGTAATATATATAACTATAATATATTAATATAAAAATTAACTATATTGTATATATATAATCACTATATATTATTAAATCAATTGTGTCTTCAATTTTTTATTAGCCTAGCTATTGCACTAAGAGTACTGTTGGAATGATGCATAGTCGTCATTGTCCTCATCGTCATGATGATCGCTATCAACATCATAATTGTCAACATGATCACTAATATAGGCATTGATTTCATTGTCATTATAAAATTATAACAAATCGAAAAGCAAGAATATGATGTATATATAGAGTGTAGGCATGCAAGCTAATATTATTGCCCCCCCCCCCCCCCGCCAAAAAAACCGTACTCTAGGGAGACATTAATGCTACAGATGGATACAAGAACCCCCATAAAGGGGGTCTCTGTGGGGTCTCTGAATCCATTTGCAATGTTAAAATTTACGAAATTGTAATTTTTAATTAGAACATATTATATAATTATTAACTTAGACTGTCTAGTTGTATTTTTTATCCCATGACTAAATTAGCTTATTTTATTTTTAGTTGCGATCACTTAAAATTTCTCAAATTTGGTTATATTTCACTCAAAACAATGTCGTGACCAAACTGTTTGGTGTTTTAGTCATTTATTTCGCATGGTGACCAACGTTTTTGGTCTCCTAGTCATTTATCACCCATTTTTCTACTAGTGGTTTATTGAAGATAGCTCAAGCTAGTTGTAATTTTGGAGTTCATACACTCTCCCGGGCATGAATCTCACCTTATACAATGGACAAAGAGTCTTATTGTATCCATCCACTGCATTTTCTTTGTGCGTAGAGGCCATATATGGGCCCTATAAATTCCTTCAAGCTTGGCGGGGCATGTCTTTTCCTCTTCTAAGCCATACGCCCTTCTAACTAGGTGCATCTCTATTATAGGGCACATTACTTCCTATTGTTTTGATTCTTACATATTTATTGAGAAATTTCCCTTGGGCTAAGTGTGGTTTGTTATTTATGACACTTTTCATTTGGTTGTACATTGGGTTAAGTCCCACTACAAACATGCAAGTGAAGTAGTAGTTGGAAAAATTTTCATTTTATTTTTGAAAGCAATGGAAGGAATTCACCCCACTAAGTAATTGTTGGGTTTATTTGTAATTGTCTCATATGGGAATTGGATTATATGTAATAGTGATGTGAATTACAATAGCTCAAAAGAAATTAATGAATGGTAACAAAAAGGAAATGATAAGTGAATAAATCCTCTTCTCCTACCATGAATCTCAACATTGCACTCACCACTTTTGGTCAAATCCTTTAACTAAATGCTTCATTTAGTAATCCTCTTGTACAAGTCTCAAGGAGTGAGCATATACACGATCAAAAAATTCTCCATGTTAACTAAAATTTGCAAAAATACTGCCTTTAATCACTCTCAAAGTCATGTAAGGATTTAGAATATATGTAAAATATATTTGATTAATAAATGCAAATGGGGTCTGAGAAGGAAAATGTTGAGGGATCCTCCTGGATCCCAGAGGAAATAAAATCTTGACCTATGCATGTGAGCAAGGTATCTCCACTAATAACCAAGTCGAAAGGTATTCTCTATACCTAGGTCTAGAACATGCTATCAACCTTGGAGTTCAATCACTTGCCATAGTAGGAGACTCCCTGCTTATCATTTCTCAAGCAAGAAAAATGAAAATTCTCAAGGATAAAATGGTAGAGATGATTAAAATTCGTATCAATAGACTTCTTCTTTGAATCCCAAAAGCTCAATTTTTCCACATGCATTGGGAGAACAATCACCAAGTTGATAAGTTAGCTAACGAATCATCCCAAATCCCTTGTGGTAGGATTAAAAGAAATAATGATCTACCTATAAGGTAGGGGATTCTCTAATGAAATTGTTCAATGATTCAATACCATCATAATAAATCAACCTACCACTATCTCATTCTCCAATGCGTCAATTTAATGCTCAACCGGTTTCTCAAGCCACCTAGCGGGAGTCTGGTAATTAACATGGGAGCAAGCTTGCTACCTTGCAAAGTATTAATTCAATGCAATACATATGATTTGAAGAATCGCTCCCGAATTAAAACTTCTAGATCAAGCATCAAATGGGAATAATTTTGCATCATAATAGGAGTAAACCGTAGTGTCTCTTTATTCCACTGCAAGAGATAAGGGTTTGAATTGAAGATCCTACAAAAGCTAGGTAATGATGTATCAGATCTCTAAGGAATCAAAAGATCTCCTGTTGTAATATCCTGATTTTGACCCCATTGCATTAAATTGTAAATAATGTAATATCGTTATAAAAATCGTGGTGAGGAGCTCAAGTCCAAGTCCCCACCATTGATTTATTTTTCTCGTAGCGACAATTGAAAAATGATGCATATAGTTTGTGTGCTAGCTAGGCACAATAGAAATCATAAATATCATGGAAATATGCATTTTAATAAAATACCCACAACTAGCTATGCAATGCAATGCAACAAGAGTATGGGGGCATGATTTTTACAAGGAATTAGGAGGGAAATATTCAAACCCTTGGAGCCAATAAAGTCAAGCCAAGTGTCAATGAGAGAACCCATGAACCCTCAACTACCCATGTTGAATTTTGTACCCAATCATTAATTTCTCCCAAGAGTTGGTTGAAATAGTTATTATTTGGGGAAATAGGGAGGTATGGCTGTCCAAATTCAGGTATGGGTAAGCCACCATTTTGGAAAAATGTGTTTTGGTTTCTTGGGCAAGAAAGGAGCCATGAAATTTCTCCCCAAGCCATTATTCATCAACTAGTTTGGCTCTCTCACGAGTTTTCTACCTGGGCGTTTTTCTCCATGAATTTTATGTGTTTTCCTTCATTCTTAGTTAGGAGAAGGGAATTTTTGTGATATAGAATAGTGGGGAAGAAGAGGAATCCGTTTTGGGGTCCCTGGGGTTTCGTTTAAGCCGTTTTCAACCATTGGAATGCTCATAACCCATGGAAAAAATCATTTTTCCCACTGTGGTCGATTTTCCCCACTCACAATCCGTTTTTAGTGTGCCCACAATTTGGGGAAAACCCTTGGACATATTGTTTGTAAATCCTATTGTTAAATATGTGTATCCATGCCCAATATTTGAGATTGTTGTGTGTGGGAGGGAATGCTTTGGTTTGAGATGGGTATCCATTGCTTTGGCTTGAGCTTGAGTGCAAGCATCCAAAAATAGAAGGGTTCACATTTGGCTTGATAAACCCAACTATGGGATGGCTTGGATTAGATATGTTGTGCATAGGTTTGTAGGTCCCATTCCTTGTGGAAATCATTCCCATCTCGGGGGTGGAAAATATGCTGATAGATTGATGAGCATAGTTGGCCTATGGCTGGGTGGAACGTTGCAGTTGCGTAGCTAGTTGCTTGGGGCAACTTCACCATCAAGATAAGTATTCTCTATGTGTTTTACTTCAATAATGTTTCAATTATTTGATGACTATTATTGATATGTTGAATTCACGTGAAATGTGTGTGGATAGTTTAATTCCGCTATGCATGTTTACTTTGAATGGCATCTGCACACATATGCATTCTGTTTGTATGAATTTGATGAATGGGGTTGAGTTTTTATGTAAAAGCCCCATAATTGTGGTGTCATGTCCCTTCCTTGCATTGGGTCCATGGGAGGGGACATGACAGAATGGTATCAGAGCAAAGGTTGCAACATTGGGCCTACATGGGCTACATATAACAGCTTGCAGAGGTAAGCTTGCTTCCTGCTCAACATTGGTCATTAGAAAAGAAAGAAAAATTTCTAACTTTTCTACATTTTTTTAGTTTTCTGCCTAAGTATGTGTCGATGCAGAATTGGAAAGAGTGCTGAAACTATCGGCGAGAAATTGGAAGAGTCGCTGATACGTTTTGGTGAGGAAGTAAAAAGGTTTTCGAAAAGGAATTTGGGTGCAAAATTCAAAAGTCCGTCGAAACTATCAACGAAAAATGGAAATTGCGCCGATTGGAGGAAAATTTGAAGTTCGCCGATTGGTGAAAAATTCAAAAGGCCACCGAAACAGATTGGCAAGAAATGGAATCGCGCCGCTCGGCAAGAAAGTGAAAAGTGTGCCGAAACGGATCGATGAGAAATGGGAATAGTGTTGATCAGAGGAAGATGGACAAGTGCGCCGATCGTCAACAAAATACAAATCACGCCGAGAAGGATTTCGGAGCAAAATGGAAAACTATGTCGATTGGAGACAAAATGAATTTTGCGCCGAAACAGGTCGGCAACAAAACAAAAAATGCTCCAATCGGCAGAAAAATGAAAATTGCTCCGAAATGGGTCGGTGTCAAATTAGTAAGTGCACCGATCGGAGACAAAAGGATAAGTCCTCCGAAATAGGTTGGGGAAA
Source organism: Larix kaempferi (assembly GCA_027924585.1). NCBI lineage: Eukaryota > Viridiplantae > Streptophyta > Pinopsida > Pinales > Pinaceae > Larix > Larix kaempferi. Next base: position 23,386,350 of record BSBM01000632.1, on the reverse strand, counting down.
AATGGAAAATTCCGCCAAAACAGAGAATTTCAGCAGTTTTCCAGGGATATTTTCAGGTGCCAGAAATTGAAAAATGGCATTGAACCTATGTGCCAAATTGCGTGAAATCAAAATATTTACCAAAAAAAAAACAAAATGAGGGTGCTGCGCTCGACCCGTCCTGCAGTGGGAAATCCACCTTGACCCCTATCGCCGCCCTGAGACGGTCGTTGATTGGTTGAAAATTTTGTGACTTGAAAAAATTGTCAATTTGCATAGTCCCCATAATCCTTGGTAATTATTTTGGTAGTTTTAAGAATGTAATGAGGCTGGACTGTATAAGAACCAACAGAAGGTTCTTATTTTGAAACAATTCTCTAGTTTTTTCAAATAGCAGGTAGAGCAAATCCTCTAGGCTTGATTGAGCAAGAAATTCTCATTGTGGGTGACCTCCAAAGCAACCAAATTTTTTGGAAAGGCCTTACATGATCGTGCATGAATACTGGATATGGAAGTAACTCAAAGTGAGTAAATTTTATGGTATCAACATCATGGCAATTGTGCTATCAAAATAAAAGTGGAAGCACATTTGGGATCATGATCATGGTAAAATTGTTGGTTAGCTAGCAATGTGAAGAATTGAAGCAAGCCTTGGTTGGATGCTTAGTGACAAGGTAGTTCAACTAATGAGGATACTCAATTGAGAGTATTATGGTAATTCATGTTAACATGTGAAAAACATGTTGAATGGATAAGAATACACTCTTGTAGATTGTATTTTATAAGCATGGGATGGAATAAAGGAACAAAAAGGAAGTGATGTTCCTTAGCGAGAATGTATGAAATGCATTATCTATGCTCGAAATGTGCAATATGAATTGCATAGAGGGGTTTTGGAAGCATTAGTAAGAGTAAGTGGCTATAGTATCCATTATGGAGGAATGATAACCATGTCTAACCATCAAAGGATGAAAGGGTCCAATAATGGACATTGGTGCCGTGGATAAGAACACATCCAATGTGCTATTATTAGCAATGTATGCAATTTGAATTGCAAGGAAGAGCCATGGGGGCTCTTGATTATCAAATATGGATATTGTATTCCATAAGAGAATGCTGAGAAAAGTATGGAATATACTTGTAGGTAAGGGACATGTAACTTGTAAAGATGATGAGTCAGTCATCCTTGTGTGAAAGTGAATGCATGATCGAAGAAGTTATAAGATATGAGTCAATAACTTATGAGTAAGTAACGAGAATGGGTAAGGCAATTACATTCTCCCAAAAGTTGTCACTCATAGGAATAAGACATCCCAGTATGTGGAATTGGCATGTGGCTTATGATAGTGATATAGTGGCCATGCAAAGGCTGCTAGTTGGGGAATGAGGCATTCCCATGTGTGAATTAAGTATGTGGTTTAGAATTGTGGCAAGTATTTCCATGATAATGGAAAGAAAGTATCACATTTGAATAAGGTGCAAGGGCATATAATGGACCTTGAAAAGACCCCTTCTGGAGTTGATATTGAATCAATTGCCGTGCTCATAAGTGCAGGGAAGTCCAACTAAAGGTCAAGATGGACTTGGCCATAATTTCTGAAAGCAAGTGGAGGAGTAAGGCAATGTTGACAAAGAGGGAAATTTCTCACCTTAGACTATTTCTGTTTACAGCATAAGAATTGCATGATTGGAAAGTAGCAAGTAAGAATGTTATACATGAGTATGTGTATTGAATTACTGCTTGGTGAGAAAATCATAGCTAATTATTCCTTGTGTGCTTGCTAGAGAGGCCATGAAATTGGATCAACTATGATTTGGAAGAGGAATTCCATGCTATGATGAGGAATTGGAAAGGGATAATTCCTTAAATATTCTCTTGCTTATATGATTATATTTTCAAGTTTTATGTATAGAAAATATGGCATAGGAATGCTGAAAATGCAATAGATTAGATGGATGAAGTGAATATGAACTAGTGGGAATATTAATAGACATCGCACATTGCATGTGAAGATGCTTGTGCATTTATATGATGTTGCATGTTGGTAAAAATAATGAAGTTTTACATATGCAATGAGCCACTTAAGATGATTATTGTGGTTGATAATCACTATTGGTGTTGGTATTGGTTGTAGGACCAAAGACAACAGAAGCATGGCTAAAAATGTTGATGATGTTGTTGCATGTGACCAACAATATTATGAAGAAAGGTTGGTGCAACAAATCTATGATCACGAGGTTGGTGGAAGGATGGTGTAATCCTTTGCAGGAGACCAACTGATCAGGTAACATCAAAGATGTTAATGGAATCCATGTAGGTAATGGTTTATTTATGTTGATTGCATAAGTACAAAAAGGGGATTGGGTAAGAATCCATTTAGCTATATTTTAATTATCCTAACATGGTTTGCATGTGATATTGGATGCATTTATGCGAACATTATCCCACCAGGTACGGTGAGGTATGTGGTAGTAAGGGAAAGGATCCTTATACCATATAGTTGTTTTGAATTGTAAATGCTTTCATATGAAACTATATCATGACATTTGTGTATGTTGGTTATGAGTTTAATAACCAAAGCAAGTAAGGACTTATTGTCCTATTGTGGTAGTGCATGCCATATGAGATAGTAATGGTTAAGGACATAATGTGGTTGGAATGGTAATGCTATGGTGCTACACAAGTATCCCATGAACCCCCTATTGGTGTTAATTTGGGATGAAACCTCTTTTTCAACAACCAAGGAGTGAGAAAACTCCTGACGTGTTGTTCGTGTGGAGAAGGAAGGCACCTAGATGGTTGGGTGATGTGTTGAGGCAATAGCCATACTTTCCAAAACATCATGGTGGAATGCATGACATGACATTATGGTATTCATGAATCAATGCAAGGAGGAATTAGGTGAATGTATATTAGAAGATTATGCAAACTTTGTGATTGTTTTTGCATATGTGTGGGTACATATGTTGAGAGGCATTATGTGAATGCATGGCTTTGGCATATATTTCATTGAAATTCATTAATAATTGAAATGATAGAATTATTGGCAATTATGAGATCGTTTCATGAGCTGCTATGGATGCAGGAAAATGATTGCATGAAGAAGGTAGTCTCGTTTGATGGGATACTAAGAATGCTCTGTTGGGAGGACAAAGTTACCTGAATTGATACGATTGCGTAATCATGAGAATTTGATTTTTTATTTAAATTGCATAGATAATGTGACTGTATCTTGCAATTTATTGTGATAAGATGCACATAAATTAAATGTATTTCATTGTATTTGAGATAATAACAACTAATAGTGTTTGAATGATTGAGTATTATAATTTTGAGATCACTTCAGTAACTGTTGTAACAATGAAAATATTAAATGCATGGATACTCACAAAGTGTTTGGTTGATTGAAATTTTAATATTTCGGGTAGAAATGTCTTGGGTATGGCAATGTGGGTAAGTCCATAATAAAGACTAGAATCTACCATGTGCAAAGCCAAAAATTCTGAGAAGGGTCTCATGGGTGTGAAATTTAATTTATGTACAGAACATATGGTAAATTTCAGATTTTAGATTCTGCTAATAATTACTAATGGTTGTTTGGGTTCTCTAGAATTGTGTCAAGAGGACTTGTTGTAGGTGGTTGTTTTTGTTAGGGTATCAAGTGTAAAAACATAATGGATAGAGTGATATCACTTACAAGAGCCAAACAATATGACGATGGCCTCATGGTTAAATAAATCAAATGTGTGTACTAGACAGAATTGTAAATTCAGATTTTAATTTGATTATTAATGCCATTGATTGGTTGATTGTTTGTGAATTGTGTCAAGAGGACACAATGTAGGAAGACAATGTGTTATGGACAGAAATAGCTAAACATCATGAGAAGGAACACATGTTTTGGAAATCTAGTTTCCATATGAAACATATTTGAGAAACTCTAATTGAAATTATTATGATGACATCTCATGTGAACTGCATGCTTGTCTGTAATGCAAATGAGATGGTGAAAATGTGCCATTGGGGAAGATGTCGACTTCTAAAGATAAAAATAAAAAGAAAATTCCAAGAGTGGCTTGGGTTTGAGAAACCTTGCAAAATTCCTTATGTGTGCTTAGTCTCCGCAGTGATGTTAAACCCAGTAAGAGCATGGGTACTCAGGAAGATTGTATGGGCATTGGTACCCTTTCTATGTTCACATTGAAGAGCACTAGAAGGATGGGTATGCTCGAGGGACTGTGTAGTAGAGAAGGGGTACCATCCTTGTGTTGTGTGAGTGGGTATTGTGGGGCCTTGATAGCCTGCAATCAAGTGATTTACCTATAGACTTCCTAGAGGGAACCACTGGTTTGCATAGGAGAAGGAGCCATGTAATCGTATTCTATTTTTCTTATTTCCTGATAAACCTAGTAGAGACACTGGCTTGGAAATGGTTTTTGTATACTTGATAAACCCAGTTAGAGAATTGTCTTAGCATATCGATTAATGGAATGCCTGATAAATCTAGTTGATGTACTGGCTTGGCATTGGTTATTTGAATGATGTGGTGCAGCCAGTGAACTGGCGTAACGTTTGTTTTATACACATGCATAGGTGATCCGAGGCTTGCAGAAACTTGGTTACCTTTAGATGCACGCCCCAAAGAGAATTGGAAGGGGTGGGTACACTCGAGGGATTTTGTAGAAGAGAAGAGGTACCCTCCTTGTGTTGGGTGGGGAAGGTCTTGTGGGTGCCATAGTTGTCTGAAGTCAATGCGGGATACCTGTGGAGCTAAAGGAAAATGCTCATGCAGATAAGTATTTGGTTTATATTGCATCTTCTTACTTATTTAATGTGAATATACGTGTGTATATGATTTGGATATGGTTTTGAAACTGTTGTTAAGAGATGAATCCTATGAAAATGGATTTGACATGTGATTTGACTCAATGTTTGAGTATAGGTATTGTTGGATGCAAGGACCTTGAAGGCAATTTAAGGGTGCAATGGACATGTGGTTGTCCTAAAAGGATTAGTATGAGCAACTAAAGATTAGAAAGAGATCCAATGGACATTGGTGAAGAGAGAAAAATGCATTTCAATTGCAACTAAAAAGGACATGGAACCTTGCTAAAAATAAAGAGAACAATGAGGATGGTGTTATTCCAAGGGAGAGGGGATTGTAATATTGCGATTTTGACCCCATTGCATTAAAATGTAAATAATGTAATATCGTGGCGAGGATCTCAAGGCCAAGGCCCCACCATCGATTTACTATTCTCATAGTAGCAATTGAAAATTAATGCATATGGTGTGTGTGCTAGCTAGGCACAATAGAAATCATAAATATCATGTAAATATGCATTTTAATAAAATACCCACAGCTAGTTATGCAATGCAATGCAACAAGAGTATGGGGCATGATTTTTACAAGGAATTGGGAGGGAAATATTCAAACCCTTAGATCCAGTAAAGGATAGCCAAGTGTCAATGAGAGAACCCATGAACCCTCAACTACCCATGTTGAATTTTGTACCTAATCATTTATTTCTCCCAAGAGTTGGTTGAAATAATTATTATTTGGGGAAATGGAGAGGTATGGCTGTCCAAATTCAGGTATGGGAAAGCCACTATTTTGGAAAAATGTGTTTTGGATTCTTGGGAAAGAAAGGAGACACAGAATTTCTACCCAAGCCTTTATTCATCAACCAGTTTGGCTCTCTCATGATTTTGAAGCTACCTGGGCATTTTTCTCCATGAATTTTATGTGTTTTCCTTCACCTCAGCTGGAGAAGGAAATTTGTGTGATATAGAATAGTCGGGAAGAATTGGAATCCATTTTGGGGTCCCTGGGGTTTCATTGAGGCCTTTTTTGGCCATTGGAATGCTCATAACCCGTGGGAAAATTTGTTTTTTCTCCCCGTGGTCGATTTTCCCTCTCACAATCCGTTTTTAGTGTGCCCACAATTTGGGGAAAACCCTTGGTCATATTGTTTGTAAATCCCATTGTTAAATATGTGTATCCATGCCCAATATTTGAGATTGATGTGTGTGGGAGGCAATGTTTTGGTTGGAGATGGGTATCCATTGCTTTGGCTTGAGCTTGGGTGTAAGCATCCAAAAATAGAAGGGTTCACATTTGGATTGGGCTTGGATTAGATATGATGTGCATAGGTTTGTAGGTTCCCATTCATTGTGGAAATAATTCCCAACTCGAGGGTGGCAACTATGCTGAGAGATTGATGAGCATAGTTGGCCTATGGCTGGGTGGAATGTTGCAGTTGCGTAGCTAGTTGCTTGGGGCAACTTCACCATAAAGATAAGTATTCTCTATGTGTTTTACTTCAACAATGTTTCAATTATTTGATGATTGTTATTGATATGATGAATTCATTTGAAATGTGTGTGGATAGTTTAATTCCATTGTGCATGTTTATTTTGAATGGCATTTGCACACATATGCATTCTGTTTGTATGAATTTGATGAATGGGGCTGATTTTTTATGTAAAAGCCCCATAATTTTGGTGTCATGTTCCCTTCCTTATGTTGGGTCCATGGGAGGGGACGTGACACCCGTACGGCCTGGGGGAGTGGCTAGAAAAATATATCAAAGTTGGTTTTGAGATAAACCTCCCCCTACCCTGGGAATTTGGGAGGTTGATGAGATGGACGCCTCCTTGGTCGAAAAGAATCCTCAACTCAACATAGAAGAGAAGCTACAGGATCTCTCTGGTATAATTTGGGACACCATAAATGATGTGCAGGACACTGGAGAAAATGTTTGTGATATTATCATCCATATGAGAAGGGTGAATTCTCAAATGGAAGGGATGTTGGTAGCAGATCATCAGATAACCTCCCAGGATCTGATCATGGATAATCATCTTTGCGAGGTAGAGTGTAATGTCCCTTTTTTGGGAAAATTAGGCACACTATCACAAAATATTTCAATAGAGGCTTAAAACTTTAGACAATGGAATCATTCTTTCTCAAAACCCTTATTGACAATGAATTTCACATTGATTCCATGGTTATGAGACAAATGAGGAACCTCTTGGAAAGCTAGATGGAGCTTCTAATTGGATTGAAAATATGATATATGTGACTGCTTAATATTGTGTGGCTAAGGCATTTTACTAACACTTCACATGCATCCTCCTTCACTACTTTGTATAGTTTCAAAACTAGGAAAACTAGGAAACTAGTCTTTCTGTCTTGTTCCAAACACCTCCAGACCTTTACAAATTTATTTTGAAAGGAACCTATGTGATTTAAAACATCCTAACATACATCAAACAATCAATGGTTGAATCAGAAAACTCCTTTTGGCATGTTATTCAAGTCTGCTCAAATTTGGCTAATTTCGAACCTTGGACTAGTGAAACCCAAATGCTCCCAAATTCTGTATGGAAGGGATTGAGGTGTCTTAGGAAATCCTAATTCATATATTATACACTTAGACACATTATAAGACATCCATTTCTTGCATTTATCAAGAAGGAGCAAGGGGAAAATACTAGGAGAATCGATGTTAAAAAACCCCACTAGGCTATGATCTTTTTGGCTTCCCAAACACTGTACGAACTTCCCTATTTTCTACATAGAGACTTGTATTTGGTAAAGGACCTAAGGGGAAACCAAAATGCAAAATTAATTAGGTTCTATGAACTACTACCACTCCCATAAAACAGAGTGTTGCGAGACATTGAAATTGTGTGGAACTTGTTAACAATGGACATGAATTTTGTTGCACAATCTTTAATCAAAATCCCAATGAGACCACACATAGAATTTTGGTAATAAAAATTACATCATAAGAATATTTAAACATCAGAAAAAACTCAGATAAATTTTGATGTAAAAAAAATATAAAACTACTCCAAATACTCCATATGAAGATAGAGGGGAAACTAGCTCGAATCAATAGTTTACATGAAAGGCAAGGAATTTCGAGCTATGGCTCCAATGTGCAGCTCATTACAGTGATATACATTATATACCATAACCATGGAGTCACAAATTCATCATCCACAAAGTATACACAACTATGGTTGTGTCGTCAATACTAGAACATGGACATTGAGAGAAGATTGAGAGAAGAGATAGTGGAGAAAGAGGTAGTATATTGAACTCGAACTGAAGAGGGACTCAAACCTACATAAAAAAACCTTCATTAAGATCTGATAAGAGGTATGAATGGACTATCCTCCAACCAAATTGGACAGGGATATTTTTCCTTCAAAATGGGTTCAATGGCAGGGAGGATGAGCATCCACCATGCAAGGACAAGCTAAGCTCTCCAAGAGTTCAAAACAAAAATGATCCAAAATCCAACCCAATTCAACTTGATCCTCTTTTCATAACCTCCTTTCCCTCCAAGAAACTAGAATTTCCCTCATCTTGGTTGATTAACTCAAATTAGTGTTAATCTTGGTTGTCACAGTAACCCAAGTGACACTTGTCTTGATTTTGCTTGATCTCCTTCATGAATTTCGACTTAGAATCCCTCATGAAGCTTCCTTGGGAACCACACACCTCATGCACCCTATTTGGGTCTATTTTTATCTCTTACATGTCATAAATGTCATAGAATATGTCATACTATCATAATAGTTGTAAGAGAATATGTCATAAGTGTCATAAGGTGTCATAGAGTTGTCATAGAACCTGCCATTGACTAAAAATAGCCTTGTGACTTTTCACCTTCCCCATGGGAGTTACTTATCCCTCCAAATTCGAATTTGAGTATGGTGCCATGTGTAAAGGAGGAATAGTCTCTCATTTGGACCCCACATATCCACTTATGCGCCCCCAAGTACAACTAGGACCCATGCCATTTCATTTTGGAGCAATTAATGATTTGTCCATAATTTATTGGCCTATTTTCCACCATCAATTTAAAATACTGAATTTCCATGAGAAACTATAGGTCTTGGGGTTAAATATCAATATTTTAATTTTCCCACATAACCCTTAGGAATTGGATAGGCCAACTTAATTATTTATCTGAAAATTATTTAATTGGGAACATTACATAGAAAAAAATCTTCTGCATCTTAAAGCCAATACGACTATTATGGACTATTGTATTGATGAAGTCGAAGGAAATATTTAAACTCAAGACATGCAGATGGAAGCAATGGATGATACCTTGGATCACCAAGGAAAAATGCTTGTTTAAAAGCAATCCATGACCTCAAATTCAGGCATGAAAGGAATGGAAGGGGGTGAAGATATATTGTGTCAACTGGTCAAGGAATCCATTATGATTTCTAGTTCTGACGAGTACAAATAAGCTACAGAGGAACCACAAAGTTCCCTCCCTATGGATACTGAAGACTCTAATGAGGAAAACCTTGATCCTTCGGCAACAGTGAAAGAAGAAAACCCTAAGGATGAAGAAGGAAATGATCTCGGTGACCAGGTTACGGGTAGTGGATCCAGCCCTTAGTTTTTATTTTATTTTATGCAATGTTTTCGAAAGCTATACCTTGGAAAGTACAATCAACTATATAGTAGTATAGGGAAATCAATTTTTTGTGCAAGGACTTTTATTTCTCAGATGAATGTAACTGAAACCAATGTTACTATAGACATTCCTGAAACTCGGTTTAAGCATTTTGTATTACTATGATAATATTTATATCAACCTTATATCTATATATATATATAAACCGTTCTTGTTAAAAAAATGCAAATGGGGTTTTCTTTTCCCTCAAGAGGGAATGTTTAAATATGTTTGAATACGGTTTTTACGCATAAGGAAACCCCATTTGAATTTATTAATCAAATATATTTCACATACATTATAAAGCCTTACATGACTTTGAGAGTGATTAAAGATAGTCTTTTGGAAAAAAAATAGTTAACATGGAAAATTTTGTGGCTTGTGCAGCTAACTAATACATGGACATCATCTTTTCCTATAGTTGATCCAAAAGTATTATTGATTGTTACACCTCAAAATGTCACCTTTTGTGTCCTTCTGAGTTTTCATGTTTTATCACCTTGGGAGACATGATTCTTATTCTTTGTAGGAGTGTTAGGATCCTCCATATTGTATTTGGTCCACTCCCTGGCCATGTTTGGGAGGATATACAATGAGTTGGAGGTCGAAATTCGCTTTATCAAACCACTTTTGGAACCTTATATGAGAATTATCACCCTCCTTACCTTATCTAAGGAGTGAATAAAACCAAATATCTATGTTAGGGGAGGGATAATTCCCATTTTTATCACCCTGTGGCCCTCTTTAGGGGAGCGATACTTTGGTCCAACTACCTTGGAAGGAATCTAGGACCAATATTTGAGCATGATTTTCAGTGGATAACCCTATCCTTTGAATATCATCTTCTTTTCTATTTTAAGTAACTTGAATCTCCTTTGCTCCGAGATATCCTCTCTTGATCCCATCATTTCTCCCAAGTAGTTTGGCTCCCAACTCCTATAAAATGAAGCCCATACTTTGGCTAAAAAAAATGGTAAAAACATTGAGGAAGTGGTCCTTATGATCTTGTGGTTCTCAAAGGGGTTTGGAAGGGAATCTTGAAGGACATGTGTTGGAATTATTAATGATACTAAGAGGGGGGGGTGAATTAGTATCATGTGCATATTTACAAGTAATTCACTTTAAAACATGCACCAATCACTATTTAAAACCACATCAATAAAAAAACTGCGCGCAGATATTTGATTTGTTTTTTGTATATATATGTATAAAATCAAGTTACATAGAAAGGTGGGAGACACCAATATCCATTGATGTGAGCACCGAATCACTTAGACACCCATATGATTGGGACACCAATCCCACTGGAAAGCACCAACTTCCAGACTACAAGATTCAACCCGTGAGGACACCAATCCTCTGCACAAGAACCACCTTGTTGATTCAAGCTCCAACCTGTGAGGACACCAATCCTCTACACAAGCACCAACTCATAGTGTTCAGGGACCAACCTAAGTGGAGACAATATTCTCCTTTCCTTGCCCTGTCCAACCACCCTGAAATAGATGTTGTCGTATACTGACTTCAAATCTGCATGCACTCTGATTTGCACTATGCTTGACTGACTATTGCACTTACTTCTGATGTATTTTGGTTCGAATCTAGTCACTGCTTCTTTTATACTGTATTCTTCTACCATTCCAATTACTGTATTGATTCTGTGCACATATACATCAACATGCTTCTTGCACCCTTCTCACAAATGATCCTTATGATACATACCCTTTAACAATGTGAAAATGTAACGATAACCTAAATGTATATCGTATAATACTATAAACGATTACAACAAATCCCAATAGGGTGTCCCTAAATAGAAATTAATGACGATTTAAAAAGATAATCAAATGTATCCCACCATAACACTAATTCTCTATCTTGTAATTACCATCCAACATGTGAGTTATAGCGATTTTTTTTATCCATCCATCTCCACAAGCTACATACATAAGGTCATTTTTGGTGTCAAAGGTGAGATCTCCAGGTTGTAGCAGAAGCCCTTCCCCACTTTTAGAATGCCATGCAACAGTGTGTTTGGTGCATACACTCATTCTAGCTTTGGAGGGAAAGGAAACAACGTGGGAAACAAATCATCTATTAGAGACGTCCTCACTATCGATTCCCACCAGCAAGCCATTCTGAAAAGAATGACCCCTACTATGAAAATGGTCATTCTCAATCTAAACCAACCATTTTATAATTAACATTTATGTGCATTCAATAAACATAATGTTATTGTTCATCAGAGGAACGGGCATGAATGTTGGTAGGCACGTCATATTTGCAGACCACGCATTTGTTTTAGATTTGATTAATGGTTAATTGCAAATTTTATTCACCACCAAATAGCAGAGTTAAATAATTGGCCAGAGCCTATATATGTTGATGTATATGTAACTTCGGAATGTATTTCACCTATGTATTTCATCTATGTATATTGTACTCATATAGAGATGTGTTATTCCTCTATAAGGAAGTGTCTTCATTTATATTGACAAGTGACGCAAGTGTCGTAACTTGCCAATGGGTTATTAGACCACCATGTGTGGGGTTGGCCCTGATTAAATTAACCATGGGTTATTATGTTAATCTAGACAAGTCGGCCCCATTAGTTTATTGGGCAGGACTGGACAAGTACAAATAGAGATCGGGAGAGCTCTATTTGTCATCTCATTATCTCACTCTACACTACTCGAAAAGTGGCGCACATGTGAGGGGGAGGATCGGCTGCTAGGAGAAGACTATCTCTTGTACTTGGGTTGTACCTTGGTTGTATTATTGCTCTATCTATCTCTAAGGAAGTTGTGGGGTTTTTCACCTTAGGGTTTTCCCCACAGAAACTCTATGTGTCTATTGTCTCTTATGTTTGCATCTTGTGATGATTGATATGCTTTCTATGATTGATATGAATTGATGTACTGTACATGTTATTCTCTCAGTAAAGATCCTAGAGTATATTCAATTAATGCTCAAAAATTAACATGGAATCAGAGCTAACCTAAGAAGAAGACACTATGCAGTTGCGGAAGCTAGGGCTTCTTGTTTTTGGGTTTCTCTCCACAAATTTTGGAAAAACAATATGATAGATTGACTCTCCTCAGCAAGGTGAATCTTTCTGTCTAATCAGAATTCAATTCTGGGCACTTTCAATTTTGACCCTAAAAATTAGGGTTTCCACAAAAATAGGAATTTCTGAATTCTGAGACCATAGCTGGAAGCTCCTTGGAAAAATCGAATTTTAGAACTTTGGATCGAACTTTTTGGTTGGGTGAAGCTCCGGGAAACTCAAACCCTAATTCAGGGTCCTCCTAAGTGAATATGGAAGATTGTAAAGCATTTCTGAAGGGTGAAACTTTGCAGTTTTCAAATTCTGAATATACTAGGATGATCAACTCATCAAGGCGCATCTTTCTATCCTTTCAGAAAGTTGAAATTCACATTTTGAATTTTTAGGGTTTCTCTAACAAACCCTAACTCAACTCCAAATCTGGATTTCTGCAAATCAAGTGGTAAGACCTAAATCTCTTTCTATTTCCATTTGAAGTACTCTTTAAAGATGTCTCACCACACCAAGCTTGAGGATAAGCTTGAAGGGGCTGATAACTTTCGAGCATGGAAGTATAGGATTGGGTTAATCCTGGAAGAAAATGAATTGGATACTTACATAAGTGAAGAGGTCCCTATCCCAGAGGGAGAAGAGGCTAAGGCCTTACATAAGAAGAACTTGGTCAAGGCAAAGAGGATCATTATTGATTCTATCAAAGACCATCTCATACCACATCTGTCATCTCTAAAGAAACCCAAGGAGATGTTTGACTCCTTGACCAAGCTATTTGAAGGGAAGAACATAAATCGGAAGATGACTCTGCAGAATCAAGTGAAAGGGGTCAAGTTGTTAAATGGAGAGACCATTCAATCTTATTTCTCCAAGGTCTCTCAGATCAAGGAACAACTCGAAGCTGTGGATGAAGTAGTGGATAATGGTGAAGTTGTTATGACCACTCTGAATGCCTACCTAGGTCATGGGATTCCTTTATTCAAGGAATCTATGCAAGAAATAAATTGATCTCCTTCAGTAGACTGTGGGAGGAATGCTCACAAGAAGAAGCTAGGCTTGTGGCTCGAGAAGAAAAGATGGGGAATGAAGACCAAGCTCTCGCAGCTCACACCAAAAGAAGCAAGCCCAAGAAGGAGCACTCTCATTACAAGAGATCCTATCACAACCAACAAAAGAATAAGAAGGATCTAAGATGCTTCACATGCAATGAGAAAGGACACTTTGCTGCAAATTGCCCCAAGAACAAAAGGGACAACAAAAACAACAGCTTCAACAACAAGAAGAAGAATAACAAAATAAGATATCATGCTCATGCTGCTGAGGATGATGAACCTCCCAAGAAGAAGGATAGATCAGAAAGTGATGAATCATCAAGCAAAGATGAATATGTTCTAATCTCTGCTTTCACAGGTACTATCTCTCATGGTTGTAATGATTGGCTTATTGACAATGGGGCTTCCAAACACATGACTGGGTTTAAAGAATCTTTTGTAAATCTATTTGAACATGAGTCACCCCATAAGGTGAAACTTGGGGATGACTATCAATACCCTATCAAAGAAAGTGGTGAAGCCTCCTACAATCTAGACTCTGGGAAGTCTTTGAAGATGAAAGAAGTTCTATATGTACTTGGGCTCAAGAAAAACCTACTCTCCATATTTGCATTAGATGCAAAAGGCATGATGGTTGCATTTGTAGATGGCCAAGTACTCATGTGGCCAAAAGGTAAGACCATAGATGATGCAGTAGTGATTGGAGAGCAAGAGGGAGGATTATACAAATTGAAGGGACAACCTGAACATGCTATGGTACATGAATCCATGGAGCCAAGTGAACTTTGGCATAGAAGGTTTGCTCATATGCACTATAGAGCACTACCAATTGCAAGTAAAGTTGTAGAGGGTCTTCCTGAAATCAAGACAAAGCATGAAGGTGTTTGCAAAGGATGTGCAAAAGGGAAGAACATCAAGAAGGATTTTCCAAGCAGTGAAAGCAAAGCTAAAGGAATCTTGGAAATTATCCACTCTGATGTATGCGGTCCAATGTCATCCAGTTCTCTGAGTGGGTATGTATACTATGTCTCTTTCATTGATTTTTTCTCTAGGAAGACTTGGGTTTACTTCTTGAAGAACAAAGATGAAGTGTTTGATAAATTCAAGGAATTCAAAGCCTTGATGAACAATCAAACTGATACAAAGATCAAGACATTGAGATCCAACAATGGTGAAGAATTCAACTAAGGTGATTTCAAGAAGCTATGCAGTGATTCAAGTATTAAGAGGGAGTTGACTGCTCCCTACAATCCACAACAGAATGGAGTTGTAGAAAGAAAGAATAGAACAATCATTGAAGTAGCACGGGCAATGCTGCATGACCAGGATCTGCCTATGCATCTAAGAGCAGAAGTAGCTAGGACAGTTGTATATGTGTAGAACAGAACACCCCACAAGATATTGGACAACAAGACACCAGAAGAGGTATTCTCTGGAAAGAAACCTGAAGTCAGCCATCTCAGAATATTTGGTTGTCCAGTATATACACATGTTCCAAAGGAAAAGAGGACTAAGCTAGATCCTTCAGGAAATAAGGGTATCTTTGTGGGTTACAGTGAAAGCTCGAAGGCTTACAGAATATACTTTCCAGGGTTCAAGAAGATTGATGTCAGCAGGGATGTAACATTTGATGAAAACTTAGCATTCATCAAATCAAGGAAGACACCTGTTGAAGATCATGAAGAACCAAAGGAAACCAGATTTCAAGACACTACCATGACTGAAGCAATTCCAGAAACAATTCGTGAAATTGAAGATCCGCAAGAACCTGTAGATCCACCTTGTGAGAAGGACTCTCACAAGAGGAAGCCTGCATGGGCTAGAGAGCTCATTCAAGATGCAGAAATATATGGAATTCCAGAAGAAGAACATAAAGCAAAGAAGAGAACTAGATCACATACCAGCTATGTTGCTTTACTCTGTGATATTATGAACAAAGAACCTTCCAGATATGAAGAGGCAATGGAAAAGAAAGAATGGAAAGATGCCATGGTCGAGGAATATCAGTCGATCATGAAGAATAATGTTTGGGATGTGGTCCCAAGACCTGAAGGGAAGTCTATTGTGACTTCCAAATGGATCGACAAGATCAAGCATGCTGCAGATGGCGGCATAGAAAAATACAAAGCAATATTTGTAGCTCGTGGATTCTCCTAGAAAGAAGGGATTGATTATGAAGAAACTTTTTCTCCTGTAGCCAGGTACACTTCCATCGAAACATTACTTGCTCTGGCTGCAGTGATGAAATGGAAGATACACCAGATGGATGTCAAGATGACTTTCTTGAATGGTGTAGTTAAAGAGGAAGTGTATGTGGAGCAGCCACTTGGTTTTGAGACACATGACAGGAAGTCATATGTGTGTAGATTGAAGAAATCCTTGTATGGCTTGAAGGAAGCTCCTAGGACTTGGTATGGTAGGATGGACAGCTTCCTATCCAGTTTGGGATTTACCAAGAGTAAAGTGGATTGCAACCTTTACTACAAGGTTGAGGAAGGAAATCCTGTGATACTACTCTTATATGTAGATGACCTGTTTGTTACAGGTGATGATAGATTGATTTTCGACATGAAGAGGAAGCTTGCAGCCGAGTTCGAGATGAAGGACTTGGGGATGATGCACTATTTTCTAGGCATGGAGGAGTGGCAGAGTGCAGATGGAATCTTCCTTGGACAAGGGAAGTATACAATAGAGATCCTAAATAGGTTTTGGATGATGGACTGCAAGGCCATGACCACACCTATGGCATCGAACTTGAAGCTTCTATGTGATGCTTCATTTGATCTGGTTGATGTTACTATGTATCGTCAGATGATTGGGTCCTTGATGTACCTAATGAACACGGGGCCAGATATTTGCTTTGCGGTGAACACATTGAGCCAGTTCCTGACAGATCCCAGAGGTGTTCACCTGGTTGCTGTAAAGCATATTCTGAGGTACCTGAAGGGTATGGTTGATTATGGGCTCAAGTATGATGCAAATCAAAAGTTTAACCAGTAGGGTTATGTTGATTCAGATTGGGCAGGCATTGCTGCAGATAGGAAGAGCACTTCTGGGTGTTGCTTGAGTATGGGATCATGTGTGATCTCTTGGTTTAGCAGGAAGCAATCCTGCGTAGCACTGAGTACAATTGAAGCAGAATATGTTGCAGCTTGTTCGGCCAGTTGTGAGGAAGTATGGCTCCGAAAGCTACTGGCTGAGTTATTTGATCTCCCACTGGAGGCTACTGGTATCTTTTGTGATAAACAGAGTTGTGTGAAGCTGTCTGAGAACCCGGTGTTCCACGACAGGTCCAAACACATTGAGATCAAATATCACTATATCAGGGATATGGTGCAGAGAGGAGTAGTGAAGCTCCTGTATGTTTCGACGAATGAGCAGGTTGCAGATGTGCTGATGAAACCACTAGCCAGAGTGAAGTTTGAGTACTTCATAGAGAGGCTTAGTGTTCTTTAGATTGACGACACTTCGAGGAAGAATTGATGGACACATTTGCTGAATCCATTCCAAACATGGAGAGAGGAGGATCCTTCCATGGCTATGGATGTAAGCGTTGGATGATGAGCGTCAGGACGATGCTCTAGTTACTGCTCTATATATGCATCATGTTGGATGTTGGATATGATCAGTTGGATCATGTATATGTATATGCATCATGTTGGATGTTGGATATGATCAGTTGGATCATGTATATGAATATGCATCATGTTGGATGTTGGATATGATCAGTTGGATCATGTATATGTATATGCATCATGTTGGATGTTGGATATGATCAGTTGGATCATGTATATGTATGTGCATCAGTTGGATGCTTGTTATGATTAGGTGGATCATTTATTTGTGTATGTATCAGGTAGATACATTGTATGATCAGCTAGATCATGTATGATGATATGTATCAAGTATGCATCAGGTGGATGTATGGTATGATCAGGATGATCATGGATGATGAGCTTCAGGATATTTCTCCAGATGACATGCATTAGGACGATGCAATGATGATGATCAGGATGATCATGTGTACATCAGGATGATGTATGGTGAGTATCAGGTTGATACTCTATGGCCATGGAACAGGTTGTGCAGATAAGCATATAATCCTGCACTGGGAGGTTTGCATATAGTCTTTCAAGGTTTTTCCTATGGCATGTAATGTGGCCCTGGGATATCTGGAAAATGCTCTTTCGAGGTTTTGCTTTGGGAGGACATACAATCCGTCCCTGGGAGATCTGCAGATAGTATTTCGAGGTTTTGCCTACGGCATGTAATATGGCCCTGGGATATCTGGTAGATGCTCTTTCGAGGTTTTTTCCTATGGCATATAATATGTCCCTGGGAGATCCAATAGGTTGGGCTGTGTGCCCATAATAAGTCCTGGGATGCTCTTGCAAGGTTTTTCCATGACCACATGTAATATGGCCCTAGGAGATCTGATAGGTTGGGCTGTGTGCCCATAATAAGTCCTGGGATTCTCTTGCGAGGTTTTGTGGTGACCACATGTAATATGTCCTTAGGAGATCTGATAGGTAGAGCTGTGTGCTCATAACAGCCTGGGATGCTCTTGCGAGTTTTTGTGGTAAGGTCACATATAATATGTCCCTGGGAGATCTGACAGGTAGAGATGTGTGCTCGTAACAACCTGGGATGCTCTTGCGAGGTTTTGTGACGCACATAATAAGTCCTGAGGATTCCACAGTATGGCTAATGATGATGAATACCTACAGGTGGTGGGCCTACATCCAGTATGAAAAAGGACTGGCTTTGTACAAATTCCTATGACGAGTAGATTCAAAGATTGATTGAGATAGCAGCAGCAGTGATGACGACGATGATTCAAGGACGATGATTCGCTGACGATGATCCATAGAAGAAGACTTGTGCTAGCAGATCTGTGTCGAGAAATACCTTCCTAGTTAAGAGGGAGTGTTGATGTATATGTAACTTCGGAATGTATTTCATCTATGTATATTGTACTCCTATAGAGATGTGTTATTCCTCTATAAGGAAGTGTCGTCATTTGTATTGACAAGTGTCGCAACTTGCCAATGGGTTATTAGACCACCATGTGTGGGGTCGACCCTGATTAAGTTAACCATGGGTCATTATGTTAAGCTAGACAAGTCAGCCCCATTAGTTTATTGGGTAGGACAGGACAAGTATAAATAGGGATCGGGTGATCTCTATTTGTCATCTCATTATCTCACTCTACACTACTCGAAAAGTGGCGCACATGTGAGGAGGAGGATCAGCTGCTAGGACAAGACTATCTCTTGCACTTGGGTTGTACCTTGGTTGTATTATTTCTCTATCTATCTCTAAGGAAGTTGTGGGGTTTTCACCTTAGGGTTTTCCCCACGAAAACTCTGTGTGTCTATTGTCTCTTATGTTTGCATCTTGTGATGATTGATATGCATTGATGTACTGTACATGTTATTCTCTCAGTAAAGATCCTAGAGTATATTGAATTAATGCTAAAAAATTAACAATATATAAGTGAATGGGCGATGTTGCTTCTTAACAATTAAAATTAGATTGAGCCCAAACTAGAATAAATCAGTTGTATAAATTTTAATGGATAGTCAAGAAGGTGGTCTTAATCAAATTGATATTAAAGAGGCCATTCATATATTTAAGGCGGGAGTACAAATGCTCTCTCTCCATCCAAGAAATCAAGAAATTACCGACCCTACCAACCTCGCACCATTAAATAGATTTAAAACTGACTTTCGATGTATTTAGCTTTCTTAATTCCAACTTTTGATGTGTTAGCTTTCTTAATTCTAAGCAACCCTTTTTCAATTCATTGGGTTGAATGCTTTTCAAATACGATATGGCCCTCTTTATCTCTCGATATCCTTATGGGCACATTTCCCTTGGGTAAGGGTACAATTAATTCTCAAGGTATATAGTTTTTCCATTCTGCCTGATATACAAAGAGGAGCATGTCACCTACTGAATCATTTCTCGAATTCTTATATACAAAAGGCCCCTACTAAATCGAGTCTATGCATCGAGCTAGAAATTTATGACGGTTTAAAAAAAACAAATGTCGAAAATATGTTAAAGGGGATTGTTTACCCATTTGGTAAGACAATTTATAAAAACGTTTATCGATATTTGATGGGAAAAATGCCATGTGACGTGCATTTTCCTTGTCAAATTCCAACCCTGGTTACATTGTATTCTGATTCATTGGAACATGTTGGATCTATTCAACTTTTCAATGATAAATCTCCACAATTTGGTTCACCATATTGCTTACAAATCATCTTTTTCCCAAATATTTGTACTGGCTAGTAAAACGTCTATCAATTTCCTTCCCCCCTAAGTGAAATGTCATTTTCCAAAAAGATTCAAGTAAATTTTAATAGATATTCAATCTTTGGTAACTAGTTAACTTTGGGAAAACTGCCACCTAATATTACATACTTGAAAATTTAAATTTAAAATAATTTTATTTAATTGATAAAAAGATTAAAATTTATTAAAATAAATAGTTTTGTTTTATAAAAATTTAGATAAATATTATTTAGAAAATTTAGAAATTAATAAAATGATAATTTTAGTTCCTAAAATTTTCTTTTGTCAATTAAACTAGACGTAAATTTAAATCAAAACAAATTTTTGAAATTAAATTTACATAAACACATTTAAAATATTACACATTAAAAGTAAAATACGTATATTTCTACATCTTATGAATATATAATATGTGTGGTAATTTAAATGTCTCAGTCTGAGAAGGCAGGTGCATAAGGGGTTATCTTTGACCCTAGAGGAAAAGAAGTAGCAACTTATGCATTTGTCCTAGGTATTATCTCAAACAATATGGCTGAGCGATACTCTCTATTCTTCGTTCTAAGACAATTTGTTGCAACTGGAATTAGTTCTTTAACAATAATTGGAGAGGCGTCAAAAAAATTTAAAGGTATAGAAAATCGTCTTCATCAAAGAATTGAATGGGTTTGATATCCCAAATCCCCTCTATTCAACTTTTTAATGTTCGACTAGAACATAAATCCCTAGCAAATTCATCGATTAATCAATATTCTCTTCTTGCGGAGGGGAATATGCTAGAAAATGGTGTCTCAAAATTTGGATATTTGACCTAATCTTGATGGTCTTGATGATGAACAACCTTTTTAGTTTGCTTCTTCCTATGTGGATTTCAATTCAAATCCCATTAAGGCTTGATTAGGTTTGGATTATGGACATGTGGATAGGTCGGTCACTCTTGGATCTAATGCTCCTAATTCTCGCATGCTCTAGACAGATGGGCATAATTGTGACTTGTGCGATGGACTCTTTTATTGTGGATACCAGGTCTTCTTCCTCATTTCCGATCTTTTCTCAGCAATGGTGGGAGCTCTGTTTTTGTGGTTATCAATACTGTAATGGTGGAGTCTAAAGAAAGGTTTTTTGCTATCTTCTTTTCTCTTGGAGTGTGTCCTATATCCCTTTACATTGATTTATTTTTTGAGTGGGATATTGGAAACTATTTCTTTCCTCTTCTTTCTCTGGTATGGAGAGCTTGGGACATCGACTCAAATCAGGTCAAAAGTATAATTTTTGTTGATGTGTTTCTTGAATGTTATCCTGTGTTGGTAAATGTGATCTTCTTTGAGTGTAATGTGGTTTATGAGAGTTGTAATGTCATTCATTCAGTCGTAGTTGGTCATAGTTTGATTTTGGCAGAGATAAATCTTCCTTACCAATTAAAGGTGTTACTCTTTTTTGAATTTTTAGAGGTTAGTTTTGTTTACAGGGAAGAGGTCTATAGGATTAGGGAAAGCATATTTTTGGGTCCTGTAGGGTGTTAGTTTTTCAGAATTTACAATCTGATCTAGGATCTTAATTGAGAGAATAACATGTACAACATATCTACAGCATATCAATCATGGACACAATAAATCAAGCACACAAGAGACACAGAGTTTCACCAGGGAAAACCAAGAAGGTGAAAAACCCCGCAACTTCCTCAGAGATAGATAGAGAAATGATACAACCCAAGTACAAGAGATCGTCTTCTCCTAGCAGCAGCTTCTCCTCCTCCACAAGTGCACCACTCTCCAATGAGAGTATGAGTTAGAAAGTGAATGATCAAATAGAGTGCCTCCCGCACTCTATTTATACTTGACTTGACTTGCCTAATAACCTTTACTAGGTCGGCCTTAACTTAACCACATAACATAATGATGACTAGGCTGACCCCCGATAGGGTGGTCTAATAACCCTTTGACCCACATGACTTATACAGGATCGACCCCACCAAGGTGGTCTAATAACCCATCAAGTATAAGTTACGACAATTATAATATAAATGATGACACTTCCATATAGAGGAATAATAACATCTCTATATGAATACAAACACTTCCATATAGAGGAATAATAACATCTCTATAGGAATACAATATACATATAGGAAATACATTATGAAGTTACAAATACATCAACACTCCCTCTTAACTAGGAAGGTATTTCTCGACACAGGTCTTCTAGCACAAGTCTTCTTCTCTGAATCATTGTCATTGGATCATCGACATCGAATCATCATCATCGTCATTGTTGTTGCTATCTCAATCTATCTCTGATCTACTCGTCATAGGAAGTTCTACAGAGCCAATCCTTTTTCATACTGGATGTAGGCCCACCACTTGTAGGTCTTCATCATCACTGGCCATACAATGGAATCCTCATGACTTACTACGTGCATCACAAAACCTGGCTATAGCATCCCAGGCTGTTACGAGCACACAGCTCTACCTGTCGGATCTCCCAAAAGCATATTACATGTGACCCCACCACAAAACCTAGCTGTAGCATCCCAGGCTGTTACGAGCACACAGCTTTACCTGTCGGATCTCCCAAGAGCATATTACATGTGGTCTCACCACAGAACCTTGCAAGAGCATCCCAGGATGTTACGAGCACACAGCTCTACCTGTCGGATCTCCCAAGGACACATTACATGTGGTCATGGAAAAACCTTGCAAGAGCATCCCAGGATTTTATGAGCACATAGCTCTACCTGTCGGATCTCCCAAGGACACATTACATGCCATAGGACAAAACCTCAAAAGAGTATCCCAGGCTGTTACGAGCACATATCTCTACTTGTCGGATCTCCCAGGGCGCTATTATATGTCCTCCTAGAGCAATGCCTCGAAAGAGCATCCCAGGATGTTACAAACACACAGCTCTACCTGTCGTATCTCCCAGGTCAACTTACATGCTCATCTGCACAACTTGTCCACGGCCACAGAGTATCAACCTGATACTCACCATACATCATCCTAATGTACACATGATCATCCTGATCATATAATGCATCTACCTGATGCATACCAAGTATCTACCTGATACATATCATCATACATGATCCACCTGATCATACAATGTATCCACCTGATACATACACAAATACATGATCCACCTGATCATACACTGTATCCACCTGATATATATCAACATACATGATCTACCTGATCATATAACGTATCCACCTGATACATATACAGATACATGGTCCAAGCATCCAACATGATGCATATACATATACATGATCTAACTGATCATAACAAGCATCCAACATGATGCATATACATATACATGATCCAATTGATCATAAAAAGCATCCAACATGATGCATATACATATACATGATCAAACTGATCAAAGCATCCAACTGATGCATATACAGAGCAGTAACTAGAGCATCATCCTGATGCTCATCATCCAGTGCTTACATCCATAGACATGGGAAGGATCCTCCTCTCACCATGCTTGGAATGGCTCCTACAAATGTGTCCATCACTTCTTCCTCGAAGTGTCGTCAATCTGAAGAACACCAAGCCTCTCTCTGAAGTACTCAAACTTCACTCTGGCTAGTGGTTTCGTTAACACATCTGCAATCTGCTCATCCGTCACAACATATAGGAGCTTCACTGCTCCTCTCTGCACCATATCCCTGATATAGTGATATTTGATCTCAATGTGTTTTGACCTGTCATGGAACACCGGGTTCTCAGATAGCTTCACACAACTCTGGTTGTCATAAAAGATACCAGTAGCCTCCATCGGGAGATCAAATAACTCAGACAGTAGCTTCCGGAGCCATATTGCCTCACAACTAGCTGAACAAGCTGCAACATATTTTGCTTCGGTTGTACTCAGTGCTACACAGGACTACTTCCTGCTAAAGCAAGAGATCACACCTGATCCCATACTGAAGCAATACCCAGATGTGCTTTTCCTATCTGCAACACTGCCTACCCAATCTAAATCAACATAACCCTACAGGTTAAATTTTTTATTCTCATCATACTTGAGCCCATAATCAATTGTACCCTTCAGGTACCTCAGAATATTCTTTACAGCAACCAGGTGAACACCTCTGGGATCCGTCAGGAATTGGCTCAATGTGTTCACCGCAAAGCAAATATTTGGTCTTGTATTCGTCAGGTACATCAAGGACCCAATCATATGACAATACATCATGACATCAACCAGGTCAGATGAAGCATCACACAAAATCTTTAGGTTTGATGCCATAGGTGTGGCCATGGCCTTGCAGTCCATCATCCCGAACCTCTTCAGGATCTCTACTACATACTTCCCTTGTCCAAGGAATATTCCATCTGCACTCTGCCACACTTCCATGCCTAGAAAGTAGTACATCATACCCAAGTCCTTCATCTCAAACTCAGCAGCAAGCTTCCTCTTGGTATCGACAATCAATCCATCCTCTCCTTTTACAAAGAGGTCATCCACATAGAAGAGTAGTATCATAGGATTGCCTTCCTCAACCTTGTAGTAAAGGTTGGAATCTTCTTTACTCTTAGTAAATCCCAAACTGGATAGGAAGCCATCTATCCTTCCATACCAGGTCTTGGGTGTCTGTTTCAAGCCATACAAGACTTTCTTCAGTTTGCACACATGTGACTCTCGGTCATGTGTCTCAAACTTGAGTGGCTGCTTCACATACACTTCCTCTTCGACTACACCATTCAAGAAAGCTGTCTTGACATCCATCTGATGTATCTTTCATTTCATCACTGCAGCCAAAGCAAGTACTGATCTAATGGAAGTGTATCTGGCTACAAGAGCAAAAGTCTCTTCATAGTCTATCCCCTCTTTCTAAGTGAAGACACGAGCTACAATCCTCACTTTGTATTTTTCTATGCTACCATATGCAACATGCTTGATGTTATAGATCCACTTGGAAGTCACAATAGACTTCCCTTCAGGTCTTGGGACTGCATCCCAAATATCATTCTTCATGATCGACTGGTACTCCTCGATCGTGGCATTCTTCCCGAATCCTAAGCACTTCAATATCTTCAACAGATAACTTTGTTGTTGAACAAATGTTGTGCTCCTTCTTTTGTAGGTGATGGCATATGATCTTTCCTATAAAACAAGTTAAATTGCATGATTAGAAACATCTCATAGTTTTCAGAACAAATTCTTACACATAAAGAAATATGTCATACAGTCATGCAATTATCTTAGCCAATGCTTCAATACAACATTTATCCATATCCCATAACTTTCTAGATGCCTTCCAATCTCTACCAGAACATTGTTAAGAATGTGCACAACTCCCAACATGTCAGCAAAGAGGTTTCATTCTAGATAAGTAGCAATGGAATGTTGTACAGTGCCATAGGCCACTTACCCATCACATGCATATTAGTAGTATACTGTTCATTAATGCTATTATTCTAATATGCATAATGCACACCCTAAGTCTAGGAACATAAGCATATACATCATTGAACAATATTATTTAAACAAACAAATATGCAAGTAATGACAATTCAAATACTTATCTTTGTTTGGTTTGTAGGGTGGACTCCCTCTCAATATTTGCTTCCTTGCAGGAGGAGTGTGCTCCCTCTTGATCTTTGCTTCCTGGATTACCTGTCCTTGAACTTATATCCATCCTCGATCACTTATGCATACTTACTAGTATCATCATTGTGTTATCCTCGAGGGATCATGCATACATACAATCATTAGTATAATCACAATAATCTTAAACATGTATGGTCATGATCATTTCAAACACAGATAATAAACATTAGTATTCAAGGTTTCAGGGAATAATTCTTTTACTCATGAATATTCTTATTTGACCAAAGGACTTTTCTGGTTAGTCATATCATCAATCAAGGTAAGAGACATAATATGCATAAACTCTTAATTACTTACATTTCTAACTTCATGAATAATCATTATCAACCATACAACAGTATAATATCCTAACACAAGGTAGGATTCTAACTTGATAAAGGAAAAACATACCTGGTTATCATATTTGCTAGTTATGTCTAGTAATGTCTTCTTGTTCTCTTCAATGACTTGTGCTAGTAACCTGCATATCTCATAGGTTAAGCATTATAGAACCAAATTATACATACCTCGTAAGTAGATCTTCTATGTGATCCATGACAATGGATGAATCTTTGTCTTCATGTCACAATGGTCATATGTTCTTGAAATAGAACATGATTTGTCTTTCTTGATGTACCTTTCATGTTAGCGGACAACATCAACCTCATACAACACCACAATGCATTAGTACAATCATAAGTGTCAAAACCCTAATCAATGAATATCTACGTTCATAATTTTATTAAGGTGATATAACAAGTCTAAAGTTAATCAAGATTGTACTAACCTTAAAGAAGACAAGCATACCATAAACTTAATCATGAACAGATCTCGAAACATACCTGGATAAGTCATACCTATCGAGATTGCTTGTAATCTTCTTATGTAAGGCCTTAGCCATCTCCCTCTGAAACTGGAACTTCTTCACTTATGCAGGTGACCAATCTATTCTCTTCTACGATTAACCCAATCCACTTGATTTGCAGAAACTGGATCTAGAGCTGGATTAGGGTTTGTCAGAGAAACCCTAAAAATTCAAACTTTGAATTTTGAATTTCTGAAAGGATAGAAAGATGCGCCTTGATGAGCTGATCAAGCTGGTATACTTGGAATTTGAAAACTGCAAAGTTTCACCCCTCAAAATTGCCTTTGAAACTTTTGGATCTTCTGGACAAGATCCCGAACTAGGGTTTGATAAAGCCCACCCTTCTGCCCAACCAAAAGGTCCGATCCAAAGCTCTAAACTTTGATTTTTCTGAGGAGCTTCCAACTGTGGTCACGGACTTCAAAAATTCCAACTTTTGCAGAAGCCCTAATTTTCCACTTTTTCGATCAAAGTCCCGAACTAGGGTTCGATCAAACCCGGCCTTCTTCCCAACCAAAAAATTTGATATTGGTCTCTAAATTTCGATTTTGATGAGTAGCATTCATCCATGGTCTCTAATTACAAAAATTCCAACTTTCTCCAAAACCCTAATTCCCAGAGCCATGAATGAAGGTGCTCAAAATCCAATTATGTTTTGACAGAAATATGCACCTAATTGTTTCTAGTGTAACTCCGAAATTAAGAATCCATAGGGTCTGAAACTTCTACCTGTGGTATCCCAACCTGTCATAGTTCCAACCCCATAGGTCTGACCTAAATTGGATTCTCTGAGAGAGATTTATGCCAAGTGTCGCAACGTGACCTGTTTATGGGATAAAACAGGAGAGCGAACTTGTACGGAGTTCCACATGTCATTGGTTCACTTTCAGCCTCTGAACCTTCGGCTTGTGAAAGCACAGGCCGTTCCCTATGTGTCACGTTTTACTAAATTTCATTTGGATCTTCCTAGCCCAAGTTGTGACCTTTTTTCCTAGGTCACCTGTTTATGACTTAGATCTGGAAGAGGCAGAAACCCTAGATTGTATAGATCATAACACACAAAGGACAATGAATTAGAAGTTGTGCTTTAGACACAAGGTACATGGGGATCTTATCTTCGACCTGTAAGAGTTTCATATTCTGAAACCTCGCCAAAATGGATTTATAGCGAAAGTGCTACAATGACTGGTTTTTGCTATATCAAGCCCTAGCTTCGCAAGTGCAACAAGTGTCATAAATGCCATACCATGCCTTCTTTCAGGATAGCTCTGATACCATGTTAGTTTTTCAGAATTTACAATCTGATATAGGATATTAACTAAGAGAATAACATGTACAGCATATCAATCATGGACACTGTTGATGTATATGTAACTTCGGAATGTATTTCATATATGTATATTGTACTCCTATAGAGATGGTATTATTCCTCTATACGGAAGTGGTTGTATTCCTATAGAGATGTTATTATTCCTCTATACGGAAGTGTCGTCATTTATATTGTAAGTGTTGTAACTTATACTTGATGGGTTATTAGACCACCTTATTGGGGTCATCCCTATATAAGTCATGGGTCGAAGGGTTATTAGACCACCCTATTGGGGATCGGCCATGTGGTTCAAAGGGTTATTAGACCACCCTATTGGGTGTCGGCCTAGTCAGCATTATGTTATGTGGTTAAGTTAAGGCCGACCTAGTAAAGGTTATTAGGCAAGTCAAGTCAAGTATAAATAGAGTGCAGGAGGCATTCTATTTCATCATTCTATTCTCTCTCACACTCTCAAGAGACTGGTGCACTTGTGGAGGAGGAGAAGTTGCTTCTAGGAGATGTCTATCTCTTATGCTTGGGTTGTATCATTGCTCTATCTATCTCTGAGGAAGTTATTGGGGTTTTTCACCTTTATGGTTTTCCCCAAGTAAACTCTATGTCTCTTGTGTGCTTGCATTATTGTGTTCATGATTGATATGTTGTAAATATGTTGTACATGTTGTTCTCTCAGTTAAGAACATAGATCAGATTGAAGTAAATTCTGAAAAATTAACATGGTATCAGACCTAGCCTGAAAGAAGGCATGGTATGGCATGTATGACACTTGTTGCACTTGCGATGCTAGGGCTTGATATAGCAAAAACCAGTCATTGTATCACTTTCGCTATAAATACATTTCGGCGGGGTTTCAGGGTTTGAAAATCATACAGTATGAATCTAAGATACCCATGTACCTTGTGTCCAAAGGAAAACCTCTAATTCGTTGTACTTTGTGATTTATGATCCATATAATATAGGGTTTCTGCCTCTTCCAGATCTCAGTCATAAACATGTGAGCTTGGAAAAAAGGTCATAACTTGGGATAGGAAGCTCCAAATGCAATTTCGTAAAAAGTGATAGGTAGTGCATGGACTACACTTTCTCAGGTAATGTTTTTAAAGGCCGAAATTGAACCAGTGTACGTGGCATGCTGTACAAGTTCGCTTTCCTGTTTTATCCCATAAATAGGCCACGTTGCGACACTTGGCATAACGCTCTCTCAGAGAATCCATTTGAGGTCAAACCTATGGGGTTGGAAAGATGACAAGTCGGGCTATCACAAGAAACTTTTTCAGACCCTGTGGATCAAAAAGTTCGTAGTTACACCAGAAACAATCAGGTACATATTTATGTCAAAATAGAATTAAATTTTAGCACCTTCATTCATGGCTTCCGGAATTTAGGGTTTCGAAGAAAGTTGGAATTTTTGTAATTGGAGACTATGGCTGAATGCTACTCATCAAAATTGAAATTTAGAGACCAAGATCAGAATTTTTGGCTGGGCAAAAGGTCGGGCTTGATCAGACCCTAGTTCAAGACTTTGATCGGAAAAGTGGAAAATTAGGGCTTCTACAAAAATGGGAATTTTTGAAATCTGTGACCACGGCTGGAAGCTCCTCAGAAAACTAGAATCTTAGAGCTTTGGATCGAGCCTTTTGATTGAGCAGAAGGGTGGGCTTTATCAAACCCTAGTTCAGGGTCATGTCCAGTGAATTTGGAAGTTTCAAAGGCAAATGTGAGGGGTGAAACTTTGCAGTTTTCAAATTCTTAGTATACCAGCTTGATCAGCTCATCAAGGCGCATATTTCTATCCTTTCGGAAGTTTGAAATTCAAAGTTTGAATTTTTAGGGTTTCTCTGACAAACCCTAATCTAGCTCCAGATCCAGTTCCTGCTAATCAAGTGGATTGGGTTAATCCTAGAAGAGAATGGATTGGTCACCTGCATAAGTGAAGAATTTCTTGTTTCAGAGGGAGATGAGGCTAAGGCCTTACATAAGAAGATTACAAGCAATCTCAACAGGTATGACTTATCTAGGTATTTCTCAAGATTTGTTCATGATTAAGTTTATGGTATGTTTGTCTTCATGTTATTACGGTTAGTACAATCTTTATTAAATTTAGACTTGTCGTATCACCTTAATAAAATTATGAATGCATGATAGAAGATATTCATTGATTAGGGTGTTGACACTTATGATTGTACTAATGCATTATGGTGTTGTATGAGGTTTATGTTGTCCGCTAACATGAAAGGTACACCAAGAAAGACAAATCATGTTCTAGTTCAAGAACATATGATCATGATGACATGAGGACAAAGATTCATCCATTGTCATGAATCACTTAGAAGATCTATTTGCGAGGTATGTATAACTTAGTTCTATAATGGTTAACCTATGAGATATGCAGGTTACTAGCACAAATCATTGAAGAGAACAAAAAGACATCATGTGGGTATGTTAGACATAACTAGCTAACATACCAATCCAGGTATGTTTTTCCTATATCAAGTTAGAATCCTACCTTGTGTTAGGATCCCTTATATAAGTATACTTGGTATGATTGGTTATGTTTATTCATAAAGTTAGAAATGTAAGTAATCAAGGGTTTATGCATTTTATGTCTCTTATCTTGATTGATGATTTAACTAACCAAAAGAGTCCTATGATCAAATAAGAATATGCATGAGCTAAAGAAGACTTCCCTGAAACCTTGAATACTAATGTTTATTATCTGTGTTTGAAATGATCATGACTATACATGTTTAATATTATTGTGTTTTGATAGTATTAAGATTATACTAATGAATGTGTGATTATGTATGAGACCTCGAGGATAACACAATGATGATACTAATAAGCATGCATAGTGGTGGATATAAGTTCAAGGACAAGTAATCCAGGAAGCAAAGATCAAGAGGGAGCACACTCCAGTTGTTCCTGCAAGAAAGCAAAGATCAAGAGGGAGTACACTCCAGTTGTTCCTGCAAGGAAGCAAAGATCAAGAAGGAACACACTTCAGTAGTTTCTACAAGGATGCAGATATTTAGAGGGAGTTGACCACTTCTCACAATCCACATCAGAATGGAGTTGCAGAAAAGAAGCAAAGACTGAGAGGGAATCAACCCAACAAACAAACAAAGATAAGTATTTAAATTATCATTCCTTGCATATTTTATTGTTTAAATAATATTGTTCAATAATGTATATACTCATGTTCCTAGAATTAGGTTGTGTATTATGCATATTAGAATAGTTGCATTGATGAATAGTATACTACTAATATACATGGGTAAGTGGCCTTATGCATTGTACAACATTCCATTGCTACTTATCTAGAATGAAATCTCTTTGTTGACATGTTGGGGTTGTGCACACTCTTAACAATGTTCTGGTAGAGATTGGAAGGCATCTAGAAAGTTACGGGATATGGATAAACGTTGTATTGAAGCATTGGCTAAGATAATTGCATGAATGTATGACATATTTGTTTATGTGTAAGAATTTATTCTGAAAACTATGAGATGTTTTCTAATCATGCAATTTAACTTTTTTATGTAGGAAAGATCATATACCATCACCTACAAAAGAAGGACTACAACATTTGTTCAGCAACAAAGTTATCTATTGAAAATATTGAAGATATTGAAGTTATCAGGATCTGGGAAGAATGCCATGATCGAGAAGTATCAGTCGATCATGAAGATGTTTGGGATGCAATCCCAAGACCTGAAGGGGAGTCTGTAGTGACTTCCAAGAGGATCTACAAGATCAAGCATGTTGCAGGTGGTAGCATAGAGACTTTTGATCCTGTAGCCAGATACACTTCCATTAGATCCGTACTTGCTCTGGCTACAGTGATGAAATGGAAGATACACCAGATGGATTTCAAGACAGCTTTCTTGAATGGTGTAGTTGAAGAAGAAGTGTATGTGGAGTATCCACTTGGTTCTGAGACACATGACAGGGAGTCATATATGTGCAGAACTTGGTATGGTAGGATAGACAACTTTCTATCCAGTTTGGGATTTACCAAGAGTAAAGCAGATTCCAACCTTTACTACAAGGTTGAGGAAGGCAATCCAATGATACTACTTTTGTATATGGATGACCTGTTTATTACAGGTGAAGATAGATTGATTTCTGACACACAGCGGAAGCTTGCTGCCGAGTTCGAGATGAAGAACTTGTGGATGATGCACTATTTTCTAGGTATGGAGGTGTGGCAGAGTGCAGATGGAATCTTCCTTGGAGAAGGTAAGTATACAGTATAGATCCTGAAGAGGTTCGGGATGATGGACTACAAGGCCATGGCCACACCTATGGCATCAAACCTGAAGCTTTTGTGTGATGCTTCATTTGAGCCGGTTGATATCAGTATGTATCACCAGATGATTGGGTACTTGATGCACTTGACAAACACGAGACCAGATATTTGCTTTGCAGTGAACACATTGAGCCAGTTCCTGACGGATTTGAGGGGTGTTCACCTAGTTGTTGTAAACCATATTCTGAGGTACCTGAAGGGTACAGTTGACTATGGGCTCAAGTGTGATGCGAATCAAAAGTTTAACGTATAGGGTTATGTTGATTCAGATTGGGCAGGTAGTGTTGCAGATAGAAAGAGCACTTATGGGATCAGGTCTGATCTCCTGGTTTAGCAGGAAGTAGTCCTGCGTAGCACTGAGTACAACTGAGGCAGAGTATGTTGCAGCCTGCTTGGCTAGTTGTGAGGCAGTATGGATTCAGAAGCTACTGCCTGAGTTATTTCATCTCCTGTTGGATGCTACTGGTATTTTCTGTGATAACCAGAGTTGTGTGAAGCTGTTTGAGAACCCGGTGTTCCACGACAGGTCGAAACACATTGGGATCAAATATCACTATGTGAGGAATATGGTGCAGAGAGGGGCAGTGAAGATCCTGTATCTTGTGATGGATGAGCAGATTGCAGATGTGCTGACAAAGCCACTAGCCAGAGTAAAGTTCAAATACTTCAGAGAGAGGCTTAGTGTTCTTCATATTGACGACACTCCGAGGAAGAGGTGATGGACACATTTGTTGAAGCCATTCCAAGCATGTTGGAAGGAGGATCCTTCACATGGTTGTGGATGTACGCGTTGGATGATGAGCATCAGGACGATGTTCCAGTTACTGCTCTGTATACGCATCATGTTGGATGTTGAATATGATCAGTTGGATCATTTATATGTATATGTATGTACGCATCATGTTGGATGTTGGATATGATAAGTTGGATCATTTATATGTATATGTATGTATGCATCATCTTGGATGTTGGATATGATCAGTTGGATCATTTATATGTATTTGTATATGCATCATGTTGGATGCTTGGACCATGTATCTGTATATGTATCAGGTGGATACTGTGTATGATCAGGTAGATCATGTATGTTGATATATATCAGGTGGATACATTGTGTGGATCATGTATCTATGTATGTATCAAGTGGATACATTGTGTGGATCATGTATCTATGTATGTATCAGGTAGATACATTGTGTGGATCATGTATCTATGTATGTATCAGGTGGATACATTGTATGATCAAGTGGATCATGTATGGTGATATGTATCAGATAGATACTTGGTATGCATCAGGTGGATGCATTGTATGATCAGGATGATCATGATGACGAGCTTCAGGATGTTGCTCCAGATTATATGTATCAGGATGGTACAGTGATGATGATCAGTATGATCATGAGCATCAGGATGATGCTTCGTGCGATGATGATCAGTTGGATCATGAGTATCAGGTTGATACTTGGAGGTCAGAGATGATATGGGGCAGGTTGTGCAAATAGCATGTAATCAGTCCTCAGAAATCCGATAGGTTGAGCTGTGTGCTTGTAATCAGTCCTGGGATGAGGTATTGCTATGTAGTATGTAATCAGTCCTCAGAGATCCGATAGGTTGAGCTGTGTGCTCGTAATCAGTCCTGGGATGAGGTATTACTACGGAGATATGTAATCAGTCTTGGAGATCCGATAGGTTGAGCTGTGTGCTCGTAATAAGTCCTGGGATGCTCTTTAGATATCTTGCCGGTCGTGCTGTGGCACATAAATGTTCCTGGGATGCTCTTTAAAGGTATTGTCTATTCACATGTAATCAGTCCTAGAGATCTGAGAGGTTGAGCTATGTGCTCGTAATAAGTCCTGGGATGCTCTTTAGAGATCTTGTCGGTCGTGTTGCGGCACATAAATGTTCCTGGGATGCTCTTTAAATGTATTGTGAAGGGGATTCATGTAATCAGTCTTGGGAGATCTTGTCGGTCATGCTTAGGCACATAAATGTTCCTAGGATGCTCTTGTCAGGTATTGCATCAGCACATAAAATTAGTCCTGAGAGACCACCTCTATCGGACCGTTCACACAGATGATGAAGAACTGCAGGTGGTGGGCCTACATCCAGTATGAAAAAGGAATGGCTCTGTAAAAATTCCTATGATGATTAGATTCAGAGATTGATTGAGATAGCAGCAGCAGTGACAATGATGATGACTCGATGACGATTATCCAGTGACGATGATCCAGAGAAGAAGACTTGTGCTAGAAGACCTGTGTCAAGAAATACCTTCCTAGTTAAGAGGGAGTGTTGATGTATGTGTAACTTCGGAATGTATTTCATATATGTATATTGTACTCCTATAGAGATGGTATTATTCCTCTATACGTAAGTGGTTGTATTCCTATAGAGATGTTATTATTCCTCTATACGGAAGTGTCATCATTTATATTCTAAGTGTTGTAACTTATACTTGATGGGTTATTAGACCACCTTGTTGGGGTCGGCCCTGTATAAGTCATGTGGGTCAAAGGGTTACTAGACCACCCTATTGGAGGTCGGCCATGTGGGTCAAAGGGTTATTAGACCAACCTATTGGGTGTCGGCCCAGTTAGTATTATGTTATGTGGTTAAGTTAAGGTTGACCTAGTAAAGGTTATTAGGCAATTCAAGTCAAGTATAAATATAGAGCAGGAGGCACTCTATTTCATCATTCTATTCTCTCTCACACTCTCAGGAGAGTGGCGCACTTGTGGAGGAGGAGAAGCTGCTGCTAAGAGATGTATATCTCTTATGCTTGGGTTGTATCATTGCTCTATCTATCTTTGAGGAAGTTATTGGGGTTTTTCACCTTTATGGTTTTCCCCAAGTAAACTATGTATCTATTGTGTGCTTGCATTATTGTGTTCATGATTGATATGCTATAGATATGTTGTACATGTTGTTCTCTCAATCAATATCCTAGATCAGATTGAAGTAAATTCTGAAAAATTAACAGACACAATAAAGCAAGCACACAAGAGACACAGAGTTTCACCGGGGAAAACCAAGAAGGTGAAAAACCCCGCAACTTCCTCAGAGATAGATAGAGCAATGATACAACCCAAGTAAAAAATATAGTCTTCTCC
Source organism: Larix kaempferi (assembly GCA_027924585.1). Classification (NCBI taxonomy): domain Eukaryota; kingdom Viridiplantae; phylum Streptophyta; class Pinopsida; order Pinales; family Pinaceae; genus Larix; species Larix kaempferi. The sequence goes on along the minus strand of BSBM01000632.1, from coordinate 23,351,260 downwards.
TAGCAGCAGCTTCTCCTCCTCCACAAGTGCGCCACTCTCCAATGAGAGTATGAGTGAGAAAGTGAACGATCAAATAGAGTGCCTCCCGCACTATATTTATACTTGACTTGACTTGCATAATAACCTTTACTAGGTCGGCCTTAACTTAACCACATAACATAATGCTGACTGGGATGACCCCCAATAGGGTGGTCTAATAACCCTTTGACCCACATGACTTATATAGGGCCGACCCCACCAAGGTGGTCTAATAACCCATCAAGTATAAGTTACGACACTTACAATATAAATGACGACACTTCCGTATAGAGGAATAATAACATCTCTATACGAATACAAACACTTCCGTATAGAGGAATAATAACATCTCTATACGAATACAAACACTTCCGTATAGAGGAATAATAACATCTCTATAGGAATACAATATACATATAGGAAATACATTCCAAAGTTACAAATACATCAACATAGGGCGGCCTTCTTGGATTTTCGGAGTTAATTTTCTTGATAGCCTGGTGGAAGGGGAATGTCATAATTACTTATTCACAGATTGGTACTGTGCGATTGTTAATGTGAATGCTTTTGGTAATTTTGTAAATTTAATCGATTGTATTGATGTGTACAATGCCTTTGAGGGTATTGTCCTTAGCCCTATAGAGAATAGTCATTACTTCCAATCCCTCAATGATAAATACTATGATAATCTAGTGGGAGGAAATACAGAATCTTTATGGAAATCTTGGCTATAAGGTTCTTTGTAATCTTCTTGTGTTGAGTTCTGAGGCTATTGTTGATTAAATGGATGTTGTGAAGAGATTGGATGATATTTTAGATAGAATTGGAACCTTGCAGGCCATGATATATGAATTATGTTCTCAGCTTAGAGAGATGAGGTCTCAGATGGAGGGTTTAAGATCGGTAGTCCATTATATTACTGCTCATATTTAAGTTGTGTATTTGCATATTGATGGCATATATAAAACCACTCATCGCATTACTGGTTATCTAAGTCACTTGACACGGGGACACAGGACACGAAGGACACAAAAATACGAGAGTTCGAAATAGACACGGTGATCCCCGGAATCAGGACACGAAGGACATATTTTATATACACATATATATTTTTTTAAAATATATTAAAATTTAAAAATATAGACATATAGGTCCAAAAATATTTAGAAACTAGAACATTTACAAACATTCAATCGAAATTAGAATAAAAACACATTAATCATTAGTGATTACACATTGTCATTCACAAATCACGATTCACAACACATTTGTCATTCACAAATCACAATGAGACACATAGATGCATGTCGGAACCATATTTCTCATTAAGTCATCAAAATCAAAATGTATACATATGTGTTGGAATGCCACTAGGCACTGGAAAATGCCAAATAGACTAAAAGTAAATACAAAAAGGGGTGGATCAAGATGGGAGAATCCCGTATGTCAATAGTCCTCCTCCATGCCTGAATCAACATACTCATCACTGGCACTTCCCTGATCCTCATCCTCCTCTCCCTCCTCCTCCTCTCTTCCCATCTAACGATCTACACCTGTTGTTGTGGAGGATGACCCCTCTATACAATCACTATCATCAAAAGTGACCGGCTCTAGCATTGGATCATTAAGATCCAGGCTAATGCCAACTCAGTACTGCTATCCAAACCCATATCATCAAGAAATACATCCCACATCTTTATCTTTCCCTTCACCCAGTCCTCCCTCTTCCTGTAAATAAGACGAAGGTTGGAGTGCACATACACCATCGACTCTACCCTGGACTGCTCAAGACTTCTTTTCTTCACACTGTACAAGTTCCCATATGTGCTCCAATTCCTCTCACAACAAGAGGATGATGTAACCTTAGAGATGACCCTCAAGGCTAACTTCTGTAGAATAGGGGATGTTTCCCCATGAGTTTCCCACCAAGCATAGGGTTTCTTAACCCCTCTGTCTCTAAGCACATCATAGCCTCCAAATCTCCCAGTGCCAGTGGAAAAATCTACAACGCCCTCCTCCGCCTCCTCAAGCAGGTCTCTATCCTGAAATAGCCGTCTAAGTGCTATCTTCCTCCCATGTGCAATCTCTACATCCATGTGAGGAGGGACTCTGTGTGAGTCCCCCGATCCACCAGTGAGCCACTCCTGAGTGTAGAAATTGGGGTTCAAGGAGTGGGCCAAGCAATGCAAAGGTGTGCAATTCTTATCCCACCTGGAGGTAAGAATATCCCAAGTAATGGTCCATAAGTTCTCTGCCGATGTCCCATACTCGGGACACTCATTCTCCATGAAAATGGACCTCATGGACTCAATCATGGAATCCCACCCCTCATAAACCTCTGTTAGGATGGGCTGGTCCATGTCTACAAACCTCAACAAAGAAATGATTGGCTCCATGATCTTAATGCTAAGATCTACCATGTCCCACCAACCATCATCTAACACCATGTGCTTCACCTTTTGTGAAGTAGGTTGATCCGTCCTTCTCCAAAAAGACCAAAACTCTGAAATCACCATGGACCCAAGAGCGGTTTTGACCTCCCTCAACCTCTTGAGCATGATGAATGAGGAAGCAAACCGAGTATTTGCAATCTTCAGCAATGAAAGTTGTGTGTACTCTTTGTAGATGGTGAGGGAATTTGTGTGGTTTTGTACAAAGTTACGGATATGGCGTGCATTCTCAATAAGGTTGCCAATCCATGTCACATCTGAAGCAATGGATTTCAATGCTAAATTCAAGGAATGGACAATGCAAGGTGTCCAAAAAACCTGTAAGAGAAATAAAAACATGTATCAATGACTCTACAACACTAACATTGCATTGACCAAATTCAAACAATGAGCAAATTAGAACTAAAAGGTGTCCAAAATGAACATACCTATGGATATTTAGCTTCCACAATCATGCCAGCAGACTTGCAAACAGGTGCATTGTCCGTGATGATTTGTACACATGAATCAACACCCACTTCTTCAATGGTTTTGATGAATAAATCACCCATATACTGTGCATCCTTGTATTTCCCAAGAGCATCCACCGCTTTCAAGAACAACGGTCCATTTTGGGAAGATACCATTAAATTGATGAGTAGATGGCGTGTGGGATCTGTCCATCCATCAGAAACAATACTCACACCGCATGAGGGCCATGTTGTTCTAATTGGATCAAGGATTTTATCTACCTCCTTCTTTGCTTTAACCAATAATGTGGTTCTAAGCTTCTCTGAACCAAGAGGCACATAACCACTTGGAGCTCATTCCAAGATAGTTCGAACCGTCTCAAAATACAATGGTGACTGTGCAACATTGAATGAGATGAAGTTGAGGTAGAAGAAAAATTCAATGGTAAGTTCTACCTCTTCTCGCGCCTCTTGTTGGAAAATCCTATCCATTGGACCACCTATAGATTGCCTCTTTCTTGTTTGAAAAGTATCCTCGCTCCAATGAATGCTAGGTGGAAATGGAGGCTCGGTGCTAGAGGAATTCCTCAAGAATGGAAGAGGATCATCCTCTTTTTTCTTGCTTGCTGCTGCCAACTTCCCTAAGCCAACATGATCCTCTCTTTCTATATCCTTCCTTTGGTTAACACTCACCGCTTTGCATGAAGAAATCCCACAAGAAGGAAGGGCCAACAAATGGCCTTTAACCAGGAAATATGTGCTCTTGAACTCATGCTTGCAAAAATTGCATCTCCAAGACACATTGCCTCCCCCACCAAGCTTTTCCTCGGGCCCATCTTTCCTTGTCACATACTTCCACAAAGGGTATTTTTTTTCTTGGGCTTGCTGTCTTGCTAAAACAGGGTTAAATGGAGCCATAGAATGAGCTCCATTAGCAGCTGATGGAGCACTTGACAGAGGAGGAGAACTGCTTGCGATTGGTGGAATAGGAGGGGAGGCACTAGATGGTGCATTTCTCCCTTTCCTTTGCCCCCTACCTCCTGCCCTAGCTGATTGAGACTTTCCTTTTATTATGTGATGGTTGAGCTTGCAATCCTCTCCACAAATCCACTGCAATGCACTTGGAATCGCTTGGAAACAATGGATAGCATTCAAATCTCCTTCAAATCTCCTTCACCTGCACATACAACTCACTCTCAACCAATTGCTTCCTTGCAAATGAAAAAAAGAAACCCAAAAATTTGTTTTAAAGAAAACCTGGCCGGCCTTTTCCATGCTTTGTGTGTCGTGTTTTCGGGACTCGTGTCCGATAATCGGGGACGCGATCTCATTTCGTGTTCGATTCGAATTTGAAGCATGTCCCAATTTCGGATTCGACTAAAAGTCAAATCAGACATGAATTGAGATCGAATCATGTCCGATTCGATCCCCACGAGACACAAGGGGCCTTTAGGACGAATCTGGTTTCTTAGCTGATTGTACTTCAAAACTTTATGCTTATTTAGATTGGTTCGAAGGGTCTATGTGTTTGTGTGATGATCAGCTGGAAGAAATTTCAAAATCAATTTTGAAGCATGAAGATATTTTAATAGGAAGGAACTCCGGGTTGGATGAAAATTCTAAATATAAGAATGTTGATGATTTTTTCATGCAACCCCACAGTGTGACAATAGCTGTTCCATTAATGAATATATTCAATATGTTATTCTAACAAGACTTGAAGCCACTCTTGAAGAAACACTAGGCACCTATGATGTGGAAATGAATGATAAAATGGAAGCTTCTTAGAATGCAGAGTTTGGTATTTCTGATGGTGATGTGGATGGAATATATAAGGAGATAGAATATTTACTCAAGATGTTCAGATCAGCTAGTGATACCAGCTCATAGTATGTTTTTTACTTAATGTTTTTTTTTTTGCATTTTGCTTCTAATCCTTTTTATAAGAATTCATAGCAGTTTGGGAAGTGATGTTTTTTGGTACAAGCTTATCTTTTGGATGCCTATAATTAAGAATTTATCTGTCATGGATCCTCAGAAACTCCATTGATGAAATTTTTATACTATTTCAATGAATATTTTCAACCTTTATCAATACAAAATTAACCATTTTCATTATAAAAAAATTAAAGGTATCACTGAATTGTTTTCTCAAAATGCTACAAGGAACATAGAGATTGGCAAAAATTACATCAAAACAAGATGAAATTGTATGAATCTATCTTCAAGATATTTCAAGCTCTTTGCCTACAACCTTTCACTGGTGGACGATTTTCACAGTTCATTTTTCCATTTTTAGCATTCAAAGGCCAGTATTTGTTAGGATATTTAGACACTTAGGAGTTAGTTAATATCAACTTGTTATAATATATCTGATAGATAAAGTGTATTTCTTAAGTATGCATTAGTATGCATTTGTAAATATGCGATCTAACAAACATGATATGTTCTTGACATAGAGTGATCTGACGGCTCATCTTATCCTCGATATTAATGACCATTCATTCATGGATTTACACCTTATTGGTCAATGATACCTATTCAAAGAGCATAGAGGGCCATTTTCTAGTTAACCGATTATGAGAAGCTCATTTGTAATATTCTTTTCTTTTGCATAATAATATTGCCTCAAGTAACTATTTGGCTAGGGTTGTGGAGTGTTTCCTTCTTCGAAAATTTAAACCACGTAAAAACATCAGTGTGTGGATCTCTGAATTGTTTGTGTGAGTGGATAATTAATGTGTTCAAACTTTTGGAAGTATCTTGTGATATTCAAACACAGTATCAGATCTCTTATGAAGTTCCACTTTCGTTGGTGATCTATATCTTGAACTCATGTTGTCAATGAAATGAAAGAATTTATTATTCTGATATTTTTGGGTTTTGAGAGGTGTTCCAATGTGTCCAAAGTGTCATTTCCAATTGGAAACACTTTTCATTTCAATGAAAAAGGTTTAAGTTTTCCCAAGATACAACCATTTTACCATATCCATAGGTATATTGTTTACAGTTTCACATTTTAATTTTTGTTTCTCATATTCTTTCATATTTATGCCTGGTTCTTGTTTTATTTTTGGGCTGCTACCTTTTCAATCAACATATGCTCTTTTCTGTGCACTCTATGTGAACTATGCAAATCAAACTTTGCAAATAAACAACATAGTGGAAAGGGTTTTCTTTACTGCGTATGCTCTCTGTCATGTGCTTTGTGTGAAATTGGTAAACTAGAAACAATAAGAAAACTTGCATTTATGGGAAGTTTAACTATGGACTATAACCCCAAATCTAATACATTCTAGTTTGAGAAATTTGTTTTTGTTTTTTATTTTTTGGGTGATTGCGTAAAGTGCCTTGTAGTCCAAAAGAACACTGTTTTTTCGTAGGCACACTCTTCAAACAACAACAACACCCCCATTCTCCTCCATAATATTACTAAATCTTTTGCAGCTTAATTGGTTAAAATTTACTTTAAAATGTAAGAGGTATTGGGTTCAAGTCCTTCTTTTTGTTACTTTTTGTAAAATTTCATGTAACTTTAAGTTATAAAATAAACATATTGTAAAAAGTGCTTCCCACTTGTTTTATAAAAGTGGGTCACTTTTTTTGAAGCAACTTATTTGTAAAAGTGAGCTTATAGGAAAACTTAGTAGGGGGATGATTCTTTACTACATTTTTTGCTCTCTACCACATGGATCAACTCTTGCCTACCATGTGGCTCCTTGGCTCCTTTTTATGTTTTTTTTTCAAAAGGGCATAACTTTGGCATCCAAAATCCATTTTTAGTGTTGTTTTTTTTAACCACCCATTTTTTTGACATCTTCGCATCTAGACCATCGCTTTCTATTTTTACAACCTAAATATTACAGTATGGCCACTCCATGTGATATTCTACATACTAGTTCCAACCAACTACTTCTCATGGAAATCTTGTACGTAGGATGTCCTACAAATTAGGGGACTTTACCATATTACATTAGGGAAATAAATTGAACCTGATGATGATGATAAGAAAATAAATGTGATGAGGCTCATGGATTAATCAGAATGTCCATTTCTAATGACTTATGGTTCCACCTTCAAGAAATTGATGATCCATAAACAACTTGGGAAAAGTTGGAAACTGTTTTTGGTAAACATAATGAAATTCGAGGTCATTAGCTTGAAAATGAATTAATTACCTTAAATTCAGGTGATTTATCTTACACAAAAGACTATTTGTCTAAGTACAATAACCTTACACTCTTACTTGATGATTGTGGCATAAAAAGGAAAGCCGAGCAATGTATTTTTCATATTCTTTCCAAGCTTGGACTTGCTAATTCTATTTTTGTATCTACCTTTTACTCCATGAAATAAGCTTTGGGGATTCACTATAAAAAGCACACTCTTGAATCTTTTTATGATTCCTTGATTAGATCGAAAGATAAGCTCATACATCCTAGAATAATTAGCAATGAAGATACATCTAGAAAATCCTTAGTGGCACAACAGAAAAAGAATTCCAAGCATCCAAAGAAGAAACATCCTCGAAAAAACAAGAGTCTCAAACCCTCTCAACCAAATCATCCTTCCAAAAATGACAAAGGAACCAAATCAAAATGTAAGAAGACTAAGCGTCATTGCAACTTTTGCAGGAAAGATAATCATGATGAATCTAATCTTTCAAGAATATGAAACCTTGGAAGCAGCAATGAAGAATCACAACATCAACCTTGATTTGTTTCTAGAATCTACATCTCAAGGACATGCACTTTGTGCTCTATTTTTTCCTTTAATGCATCTTCTTCTTCTTCTTTGAATAAGTGGATTATTAATTATGGAGCATCTTATCATATGGATAAGGATAAATCCATATTTTCTACTATGAATGGATGTGCCATCAAACAAATATTTGTTTGTGATGATAGATCTCTTAGTGTTGTGGGATTTGGAACAGTTCAGGTAGATGATGGTCAGTTTAATGATGTACTATGTGTTCCAAGAATTTCCTACATTTTTTATCAGTCTATCAAATCACCCATTTTGGTAAAGTTAAGTTTGTAGCATTACACCTCACCGGGTTGTAATCAAGGATTTCAAATATCCTAAGCATGTCCTTTCCACTGGAATTGTTGATGATATTGCCAGGTTGTACAAATTTAACAACTTTGGGTCATCATCTTTTCCCTCATTTTTCGTTTCTCATGGTGATGACTTGAGCAAAATTTGGCATGAGTGATTTGGTCACTTAAATTATCACTCATTGCAACAACTATGTAAAGAAAATATGGTGATAGGTCTTTTGATGGTATCATGCAAGGATGGTGTTTGTTCTGATTGTATACTTGAAAAACATCATCGGGATAGTTTTGACAAACGTGCCTCTTGGCACACCTCAGATCTGTTGCAGCTTGTGCATAGTGACTTGTGTGGTCCTCTTCCATCTGCTTCATTTTCTAGTTTCAAATATTTCTTAACTTTCATTGATGATTACTCCATATGCACTTGGTTTTATTTCCTAAAAATTAAGACTGGAGTATTTGAAAAGTTCTTGACCTACAAGGCCCTTGTTGAGAAACGGTGTGGCAATCAAATTCTTAAGTTAAAATATGATAATGGGGGAGAATATGTTCACAATGGTTTCACTACTTTATGCATTGAACATGGCATCCAACAAAAACACACTATTCCATATACACCACATCAAAATTCTTCAGCTGAGTGGAAGAACTACACCTTAAAAGAAATGGTTAATTTTATGCTCCAATCTAAGGGACTAAGTCTTCAATATTGGGTTGAAGCCATAAATTGTGGAAATTAAATAGTTAATCACACCCCTACTAAATATTTACAAGGTATCACACTAGAAGAAGCATGGAGTAAAATTAAACTAAATGTAAGTCACTTGTGTGTGTTTGTTAATGAAGCATGGGCCCATTTTCCTGATGAAAAATGGAAAGCATTCTAACCTAAAAGTGAAAAGTGCATATTTTTTGGATACTTTGAAGATGTAAAAGGTTATAGTCTTCTTTAGCCACATTCTCATGATATAAGTATTAGAATAGATGTTAAATTTGATGAAAATATCTCAGCCTGCAAGCCTAGTTCAACATTTGTGCCATCTCTAGCCTATGATCCATCTTCGACGCTTGTGCCATATTCTACTCCCAACAACTCCTTGATAGTGTTCCTATTCTAGCTTCTGATGATAATAGTGAGGATAAAAATCCACATCCGCTTTCTATTTTCCTCTAGTTGCACCAGTACAATCACTTACTCAATGGGATCATTCAACATCCAAAGTGGTTGGTGATCTTGTCGGTGATCCTATAGATCAATGTCGAACACGTTCTTAGTTTCAGTGAGCCGCTTCTCTTTTGGATTAGGTTTCAAAGAATCATTATCAAAAGACATTTGCAGAGGCTTCAAGGAAACTATATTGGGATGCAACTATGATTGAAGGATATTGTTCCTTAATGACGAACGATACTTGGGATCTTGTACCTCTTCCAAAAGGAAGAAAACTTGTCACATGTAAATGGGTCTGCATAACTAAGTATGCATGTAATGTCCCCAGTTTGACCCCATGGCATTAACATTATAAATGATGTAATATTGTTATGAAATCATGGTGAGGAGCTCAAGGCCAAGGCCCCACCATCGATTTAATGATGCATATGATTTGCGTGCTAGCAATGCACACTGGAAATTCAAATATCATGTAATATGCATTTTAATAAAAATACCCACAACTAGCTATGCAATGCAACAAAGAGAAGGGGGCATGATTTCACAAGGAATTGGGAGGGAAAACATTCAAACCCTTGAGCCAATCAGGCCAAGCCAAGTGTCAATGAGAGAACCCATCAAACCCTCAATTACCCATGTTGACTTTTGTATCCAATTATTAGTTTCTCCCAAGAGTTGGCTGAGGCAGTTAATGCCTTGGGGAATGGGAGGTATGGCTGTCCAAATTCGGGTATGGGAAAACCACCCTGCATAGGAATTCGCGTTTTGCTTCTTGGGCAAGAAAAGAGCCATGAATTTCTCCCCCAAGCCATTATGCAACCATCATTCTTTCTCCCTCACGAGTTCAGAGCTACCTGGGCATTTTCCAGGCATGTTTGCTGCGTTTTTCTTCATTCTCCTAGTAGAGAAGGGCATTTTTTTGTTTTATACCAGTGGAGAAGAAAGGGAAATGGAACGGGGGTTCAATAGAGACCGTTTTGGGCTGTTGAAGGCTGAGATATTTGGGGAAGAAATCGTTTTTCCTCCCTGTGGTTGTTTGCCCCATCCCACAATCCGTTTTTGGTTGGGAACATTTTTGAGAAAACCCATGGCCATCTGATTTGTAAATCCCACTATTTAAAATGTGTATCCCTGCCCCCTGTTTGTGCTTACGGTGTGAGAGAAGAGTATGTTGGGTATGGGTATGGGTATCCATGGCTTGGGCCTGAGCTTGAGTGCAATCATCTAGGGTTCAATTGTAGCATGATAAACCCAGCTATGGACTTGCTTTGCTCAGACGAAATGGTTAATGGGTTGTGTGTGAGCTGGAATGTTCCCTTTCCTTGTGAGAATCATGCCCAGCTCGGGGGTGGCCTTCGGACGGACTCAGTATAAGCTGTCGAAGAGCCTATGGTTGGGTGGAACGTTGCAGCGACATAGCTAGTTGCTTGGGGCAGTTGCAAAAATGAAGATAAGTTTTTTTATGTCTATGTATTTACTTCTGCAATGTTTAATTAATGATTATTTTGATATGTTGGATGAGCATGAATGCTGTGTGTGGATTAGATTTAAATTCCGCTGTGCATATTGCCTAATTTGTATCTGCACACCAATGTTTAAATTCTTATGATTCTAATTAGTGGGCTAAGTCTTATGAAATGCCCAGATTTTAGTGCCATGTTCCCTGCCTTGCATTGGGTCAGCAGGTGGGTGCATTACAATGCATCAGATGGAAGTGTTAAAATATTGAAGGTAAGGTTAGTTACCAAAGGATTTTCCCAAGTTCAAGGAATCAACTACAATGAAACCTTTTCCCCTGACGCCATAATGAAATCCATCCACCTTGTTCTTACCCTTGCAGCCCTACATAATGGGAGTTCCATCAAATGGATGTCAAGTCTTCCTTCTTGCATGGGTATTCATAGGAAGAAATTCACATGGAAAGACCTCTTGGCTATGTTCAAAATGACTCTAACCTTGTTTGTTGCCATAAGAAATCCTTATATGGCCTTAAGCAAGCTCCTCAATCTTGGTATGCCAAAATGGATAGATTTATCCTTGACACTGGTTTTTCTAGATGTCAATATGAGACCAATGTCTATACCAATAAAGTAGGAAACCCTCTCGTCATCCTTGTGCTTTATGTTGATGACCTTATTCTTACTGGTAGTAACCACAAAATTTTAACTCATGTGAAATCCAACCTTAAGAAGAACTTTGAAATGGAAGAATTAAGAAATTTTCATTATTTTCTTGGCCTCCAATTCTTGCAAATCAAAGAAGGAATATTCCTTTCTTAGTCTAAGTATGCTTGTGACCTTCTTCATCGATTTCACATGGAAGATTTTAAACCAGACCCATATCCTTTTCAGTCTAGACTCAAACGTTCTACCACTTGCACTTCAGCCAAAGTAGATGCCACCTTGTATCGTTAGCTTGTTGGTATTCTCTTATACTTGACTCCTACCCATCCCGATATTCCTTTTTGGTTGGTCTTGTTTACCTCTATATGAAAACACCCCATGAAGGCCATTGGAAAGAAGCAAAAAGGATACTTCGATATATTTGGGGTACAATTCTGTTTGGGATTCATTATAGTTTAGGGGGGACCCCTTTGTTGGTTGATTTCATTGATTCATATTGGGTCGATGATCCCGATGATCAAAAGTCTACTGCAGGATATGTTTTCAATCTTGTTTCCAGACCGATCACTTGGAATTGTAAGAAACAACAAGCTCTTGCTGTTTCTTCAGCAAAAGCAAAGTAACGAACCATATTTAATGCTATTCAGAAATCTTTGTGGCTTCAATAAATCCTTTCAAAGTTTGGATTCGAGCAACAACATCTGAATACCCTTTGGTGCAACAATCAAGGTGCCACCAAGATCGCTAAATATCCAGTTCAAAATTAGTGCAAAAAACACATTGAGCTACATATGCACTTGATCAACAAGCTTGTGCATGATCGCGTTCTCAAAGTGCTCATTTTCCCTATAGATGATCAAGTTGAAGACATCTTCACAAACTCCCTTAAAAAAGAAAAGTTTTATAAACTTCGATCTATGTTAGAAGTTCAAGAATTTTTCAATAAGGGGGGATAGACTCTAATGCCTCCTTCCTTCTCATATAGTGTCACTTTTGTAAATCCTTCAATCCCATCCCAAGTTGTTCTTAGTGGGGGGTGTTAGGATATTTAGACACTTAGGAGTTAGTTAAGATCAACTTTGTTATAATATATCCAAAGTGTGTTTCTTTAGTGTGCATTATTATTCATTTGTAAATATGTAATATGATGGCCATGATATGTTCTTGACATAGAGTGATCTGTCATCTTCTCCTCTATCTTAATGACCATTGATATGTGGCTTAACACCCGATTGGTCCATGATATTTATTTAAAGAGCGTGGAGGGTCATTTTCTAGTTGATAGATTACGAGAATCTCATTTGTAATATTATTTTCTTTTGCATAATAACATTTCCCCAAGATGTTATTTGGCTAGGGTTTTGGATTGTTTCCTTCTTTGAGGATTTAAACCATGTAAAAAAATTGATGTGTTGATCTGTGATCTGTTTGTGTGAGTGGTTTATCAAGGTGTTCGATCTTTTGGAAGTATCTTGTGATAGTCAAACAATATTTTCCACAAAGAAGCATGCAATTTTAGCTACATTTTATATTGAAGGACCAACATTTTGCTTCCAAGGAGAAATATTTTGATCATTTTGGTGCATGTTCTGCTGCAAATCCATCTGAAATAATCTCATTTGGGATTTGAACGGTTGTATCTACATTTATCTCTAAATGCAACATCCCCTATTCAAGCTATGTAATCTTCACGAATTCATGCATCTCAACTCTTAAAACACTTAAAAATTTGTTTATTCAAGACATCAACAGTTTGAATCCTGCAAAACAAAATGTCCCACATAAGAAAAAAGAAGAAGGAAAGAACAACTACATGTCATCTTGAATAACTATCATGTAGGCACACTAGGGGATATTTCCATCATAATCTACTATGTATAGTGTGGGCAAGTGGGTAAAAGCTCACTGGATGCCAATTCAATGAGAATTTGTATGCTTCATATCACTATAGGATATATAGGATTCATTGGTTAAATTTTTTGTTTGCCAAGAGGAAAACACATGTCAACAATTCTTTGCATGACCAATAGGCTAAGTCACTCAAAACACGATACTCGGTGACCATGTTGTTTGTGTACTAAACAAATTGACATCTTGATTGAATGACAATGCTTGCATGAATTCCCTCAAAATAATGAAGTAATCATATTTGCAACGAATCATATAATTACCAAATTATTAAACCAAAAAAAATTGGAAAAGAGTATTGAAGTACTCAACTAAGATAAACAAACATTTTATATTACAACTTACTTATTAGACTTGACTGATAGATTTGAAAACATTTAGGGTTTTACATTACAATTTATTTCTAAAAACGTCAAGCAACTACACTTTGAACATACTATACTCCATTGAACCAACATGTTTTGCTTTATTGAACCAATGAGGCTATTATATTGGTTCAATAATTCATTGCACTAGTGACCTTGGAATTCTTTTTCCTTACATGCTTGCAGCATCAAGTAGAAAGACATGGTGAGAAGCATATGGTTAGAATCTTGGAGAGGATGTTTTGTACAAAATACAATTGAAGAAGGCCTGGTTCATGCAGTGTTGGCGAGAAGAAAGTAAAGAACAAAGTAAAGCCATCAAGAACAATATAGATTTTAAGAGAAATACATTGTGGAAATTGTTTTCAACATTTAATTATAGATTTCATATTTTAAACACATTGTCAATTTTAACATTCCATTATAGACTCTATTTTTAAATACATTGTTAATTAAACAAGGGATTATTATAGTAAAATAGTTCGTTTGTAACGTATGTATACAATCACACTTACAACTTGTGGATAAAGTTTAAACAAGAAAATGCAATGGTGGGAAATTAGATGATCAATCTTGATAAAAGAGAATGTGATTTTTTATTTTTATTCTTTATTTTCTTATAATCAAATTAAGATAAACAACTTTTTACTTTAAAAATAGAATATTAAAATTTTTGTTTTCTCATAATCAAATTAAGATAAACTCTAGATAATACAACAAATAAATATTTTGGAATATTTCAAAGCTCTTATCTTTTAACATTTTCCTAACCAAATACACTTTAAAGAAATTTCACAATTTTGATTATATGCATATAAGTTGTTGAGAAGAATATGATATTAATATAAAAGAAATTTAAATCATACAAAATTAAAATTAAAATTGCTTTTATATTAATATCATATTCTTCTCAACTTAATATAATGAAGATGCTTGGTGCTTGAAAAGTCAGGCGATCTGGGTACAGAGTGGGGTAAAAACACAAAATTCTTTCAGAATTTTTCTAATATGAGGTACAACATAAATTCAATTTGGGAAGTAAATGATCTTAGGGGAAGGTCTTTGAAGGATCATAAATCTTTAGAAAATGGGGCGGTGGAGTATTTCAAAAATGTCTACAGTCAAGACCAAAATGCAAATCTCCAAGATAAGTTAAGAGTAATTGAAAAGTATTCTCAGATATTTTCACACAAATATGGAGATTCAATTTATGCAGATGTGACTACTGAGGAGATTAAGGATATTCTACAGCAATTTGACAAGGCAAAAATTCTAGGCCTTGACGGACGGACAATTGAATTTTTCTTACACTCCTTTGATTTGATTGGGAGGGAGCTTCTGGACACAGTGGAAGAAACAAGAAGGAAGGGTTATGTCCCATAAAATTTAAAATCTAATTTTATTACCCTTATTCCAAAGAAGGATACGCCTACCACTTTTAATGATTACATACCAATTTATTTATGTAATCTGGTATATAAAGTGATCGCTAAGGTGCTATTTAATACAATTAAGACTTTTTTAGAGAATGGTCTTTCTAAAGAGAAATTTGGTTTTCTCTCGAACAGATAGATACTTGATGCTATAGGGGTAGCCCAAGAATGTTTACATTCAATAAAACAAAATAAGTTGAAAGCATTTATTTTGAAAATGGATCTAATCAAGGCCTACAAGTGGGTGGATTGGACCTTCCTTTGCTTTGTCTTACTACAATCTGGTCTTCCAGTAGAGATAACTAATTGGATAATGGGATGTGTTTCGAGTGAAAATTATGCAATCTTGGTTAATGGGCATCCTTCATATTTTTTCAGAGGTGATAAAGGGTTGCATCAAGGGTGTCCTTTATCCCCTCTAATATTTCTTATGGTAATTGAGGGCTTAGGTTTTCCTAAAAACCCAGTAAAAAAAGAAAATCTAATACAAGGTATATGTTTTGCACCAACTTTACAAATCTCTCATTTGTTGTTTGTTGATGACATCCTTTTATTTGGCAGAGGAAATGTTTATGAACGGAGGACCTTTTCAAAGATTGTAAATCTCTTATGTTCTGCTTAGAGTATGAAAGTTAGCCCAGAAAAATCCACTTTTTTTTACAGTTCAGAGGTGGAACGTGAATTGGATCTACTTCAACAGATTTCATCTCTTTGTCCCTTCCATTAGAAGAATTTGCAGGAAGGTCTTAAGTACTTGGATTTTGTACTTAAACCAAATAACTATAAGAATGATGACTGGTTGTGGCTTATTCAAAGAATTGAGAGAAGAATAAATATTTGGTCTTACAGTTTTTTATCCTTAGGTGGAAGATTTGTCTTGGTAAATTATGTTCTGCAAATTATTCCAATTTACTGGATGTCTTTGGCTATGGTTCCAAGGACTATGTTGGAAATAATCAGGAAAATAATGTTTCATTATTTGTGTGCAGGTAGCATAATCCATTCCAAATTCCATTTAACTACTTGGAAAAATATTGCTCTTCCTAAGAAATTAGGTGGATGGGGGTTGAAACATATTTTTTTGTTTGGAGAAGCTCTGGGCGTGAAAACTCTGTGTAGAGCACTTTTCAGTGATAATCTTTGGAGTGAGGTTTTGAAAAGGATGTATTTAAAATCAACTCTCCCCACACATTGGATCATAAATACTCTTGTTCTTAGTTCGAATGCTTCAGTTATTTGGAAAGGAATTTACAGGAAACTTCCTTTATTGAAAAAAAGATTGAGTTGGAATATTGGTCAAGGTATACATGCATACATTGGTATTGACCCTATCATTGGTTTAAAAGAAGATTATCAATTATATTCACAACTAATTGTTTCTTTACATTCCAAGAATATAGATGTTTTAGCACAGGTTTACAAATTTGATACTGTGGATCAGAGCGGTTCTGCTTGGATGAACTCAGATGAACTTGGTCTCTCTAGACATTTGGCTGGAGAATGAAAAAGGTATGTTTCAAAACTCAATGTTGTTGGAATTCGACTTTCAAAGAATTTAGATATGATGGTATGGGATTGGGAAGATTCAAATGACAACATTTATGCAAAGCTTGCATATGATTTTGTAGTATCTAAAAATGTTGACTCTATGACAAATTGGTGGTCCTTAAAATTATGGAGGTGGAAAATTCCACCAAAAATCAGATGTTTCATTTGGCTCAGTTTGGAGAATTAAATTCTCACTTGGGATAATTTATTGAGACAGGGTTTTATTGGGCTAGGTGTTTGTATTTTTTTTTTTCAAGATTTTGGTGATATATATCTTGAACTCATGTTGTCAATGAAATGAAAGAATTTATTGTTCTGATATTTTTGGGTTTTGAGAGGTGTTCCATTGTGTCCAGAGTGTCATTTCCAATTGGAAACACTTTTCATTTCAATGAAAAAGGTTTAAGTTTTCCCAAGATACAACCATTTTACCATATCCATAGGTATATTGTTTACAGTTTCGCATTTTAATTTGTGTTTCTCATATTCTTTCATATTTATGCCTGGTTCTTGTTTTATTTTTGGGCTGCTACCTTTTCAATCGACATATGCTCTTTTCCGTGCACTCTATGTGAACTCTGCAAATCAAACTTCGCAAATAAACAAAATAGTGGAAAGGGTTTTCTTTATTGCGTATGCTCTCTGTCATGTGCTTTGTGTGAAATTGGTAAACTAGAAACAATAGGAAAACTTGCATTTATGGGAAGTTTAGCTATGGACTATAACCCCAAATCTAATACATTCTAGTTTGAGAAATTTGTTTTCGTTTTTAATTTTTTGGGTGATTGCGTAAAGTGTCTTGTAGTCCAAAAGAACACTGTTTTTTGGTAGGCACACTCTTCAAACAACAACAACACCCCCATTCTCCTCCATAATATTACTAAATCTTTTGCAGCTTAATTGGTTAAAATTTACTTTAAAATGTAAGATGTCTTGGGTTCAAGTCCTTCTTTTTGTTACTTTTTGTAAAAGTTCATGTAACTTTAAGTTATAAAATAAACATATTGTAAAAAATGTTTCCCACTTGTTTTATAAAAGTGGGTCACTTCTTTTGAAGCAACTTATTTATAAAAGTGAGCTTATAGGAAAAGTTAGTAGGGGGATGATTCTTTACTACATTTTTTGCTCTCTACCACATGGATCAACTCTTGCCTACCATGCGGCTCCTTGGCTCCTTTTTATGTTTTTTTTTCAAAAGGGCATAACTTTGGCATCCAAAATCCATTTTTAGTGTTGTTTTTTTAACCACCCATTTTTTTGACATCTTCGCATCTAGACCATCGCTTTCTATTTTCACAACCTAAATATTACAGTATGGCCACTCCATGTGATATTCTACATACTAGTTCCAACCAACTACTTCTCATGGAAATCTTGTATGTAGGATGTCCTACAAATTAAGGGACTTTACCATATTACATTAGGGAAATAAATTGAACCTAATGATGATGATAAGAAAATAAATGTGATGAGGCTCATGGATTAATCAAAATGTCCATTTCTAATGACTTATGGTTCCACCTTCAAGAAATTGATGATCCATAAACAACTTGGGAAAAGTTGGAAACTATTTTTGGTAAACATAATGAAATTCGAGGTCATTAGCTTGAAAATGAATTAATTACCTTAAATTCAGGTGATTTATCTTACACAAAAGACTATTTGTCTAAGTACAATAACCTTACACTCTTACTTGATGATTGTGGCATAAAAAGGAAAGCCGAGCAATGTATTTTTCATATTCTTTCCAAGCTTGGACCTGCTAATTCTATTTTTGTATCTACCTTTTACTCCATGAAATAAGCTTTGTGGATTCACTATAAAAAGCACACTCTTGAATCTTTTTATGATTCCTTGATTAGATCGAAAGATAAGCTCATACATCTTAGAATAATTAGCAATGAAGATACATCTAGAAAATCCTTAGTTGCACAATAGAAAAAGAATTCCAAGCATCCAAAGAAGAAACATCCTCGGAAAAACAAGAGTCTCAAACCCTCTCAACCAAATCATCCTTCCAAAAATGACAAAGGAACCAAATCAAAATGTAAGAAGACTAAGCGTCATTGCAACTTTTGCAGGAAAGATAATCATGATGAATCTAATGTTTCAAGAATATGAAACCTTGGAAGCAGCAATGAAGAATCACAACATCAACCTTGATTCGCCTCTAGAATCTACATCTCAAGGACATGCACTTTGTGCTCTATTTTTTCCTTTAATGCAACTTCTTCTTCTTCTTTGAATAAGTGGATTATTAATTATGGAGCATCTTATCATATGGATAAGGATAAATCCATATTTTCTACTATGAATGGATGTGCCATCAAACAAATATTTGTTGGTGATGATAGATCTCTTAGTGTTGTGGGATCTGGAACAGTTCAAGTAGATGATGGTCAGTTTAATGATGTACTATGTGTTCCAAGAATTTCCTACATTTTTTATCAGTCTATCAAATCACCCATTTTGGTAAAGTTAAGTTTGTAACATTACACCTCACCGAGTTGTAATCAAGGATTTCAAATATCCTAAGCATGTCCTTTCCACTGGAAGTGTTGATGATATTACCAGGTTGTACAAATTTAACAACTTTGGGTCATCATCTTTTCCCTCATTTTTCGTTTCTCATGGTGATAACTTGAGCAAAATTTGGCATGAGCGATTTGGTCACTTAAATTATCACTCATTGCAACAACTATGTAAAGAAAATATGGTGATAGGTCTTGTGATGGTATCATGCAAGGATGGTGTTTGTTCTGATTGTATACTTGAAAAAAATCATTGGGACAGTTTTGACAAACGTGCCTCTTGGCACACCTCAGATCCATTGCATCTTGTGCATAGTGACTTGTGTGGTCCTCTTCCATCTGCTTCCTTTTCTAGTTTCAAATATTTCTTAACTTTCATTGATGATTACTCCATATGCACTTGGTTTTATTTCCTAAAAATTAAGACTGAAGTATTTGAAAATTTCTTGACCTACAAGGCCTTTGTTGAGAAACAGTGTGGTAATCAAATTCTTAACTTAAAATATGATAATGGGGGAGAATATGTTCACAATGGTTTCACTACTTTATGCATTGAACATGGCATTGTGATGAACCTGCAATAATTAATTAATGCAAATACACAAGATATCAGAAATAATAAAACATAATCACTTTTATATTGATCACAGGCCACTTCGAGGGGGCAACCTCCTTTGAGCAAGCTCAATACAATTAACTTCACAGTGCCTTCAATGACCTCAACACACACTTATATACTAAGTCTATGCCCAATACTATGAGTCAAAACCATGGGACATATAATACTACGGGACAACTTACAAAGCATATGCGTCCAATACTATCGGTCAATACTATGGGCTAATATAAACTACGGATCAACAAATACTATGGGACGACTTACAAAGCATATGCGTCCAACAACAATATACTAACATAGTAAAGAGAAGGTTTGACATAGTTTCCTAACATCCCCTCTCCCTTAGAAAAAGCTTTGTCCTCAAAGCTTTGGTTGGAGAAATTGTTGCAAAATCTGAAGGAGTGGTTCCCCGGTAGCATCCTCGGTTTGCATTTCGAGCCACTCACGCCTTTGGAGTGTCAAAGAGGATTGCTTGGAAGGATGTAGATGAAGAAGAACCCTGTCAGCTGCGTGGAAAATGCGCTCAGAACGGTGCTGATCGGCTTGTTGTTTCAGGCAAATTCTGGCCATGTGAAGATTGTCCTGCAAAATGAGAAGAATCTGATCGCGGTTTCAAAGAACCGAGTCAATTTCCTGAACTGGGGAGCTGCTAAGGGTGTATGGAAGAAGAACTAGCAGTGTTTTTCCCTAGACTGCTTCATATGGTGTCCTTTGAGATGTGGTATTGTAACACCAGAGTGCTGCTAGGCAATCCATAGAAATAGTTGGCCAAAGCTGTGTAGCGATGGGCAAGGGTTTGAGCAATCCTGAAAGGAGTGTCGTTTCCCCCTTGTTGACTTGGAAAGTATCATCGTCAGCCACCATCTGTTGAATTGTCATTTTTAGTCCCAGCCAAAAGAAGTTACATTGTTCCCGGTCATACATTTTGCAGAACCCAGAGTGCCCTGTTGATGAAGAAGCATGGAGTTCATAGAAGAGATAGCCCTGTTGAACATATTGCAACCAATTTGGAACAAGCAGAGAAAGAGCTGTAAGAGAAACTGGGTCATCAATTGTGCGAGAAGGAGCATCTTCCACCATATTTTCCTTACCCTTCTTGTAAGTGATCACATAGGGATAACCCATGAGTTGGATAACCCATTGCAGGTGTGTTGGGGAGGAGACCCATTGTTTCATAAAAAATTTCAGACTTGGGAGATCAGTCTTGATGCAGAAATAAGTCCCTAATAGGTATGGCTGCCACTTCTGTACTGCATGCAAAATAGCCATCATTTCCTGTTGAGAGGTAGATGTGGCTACATTCTTACTGGAAAGGTCTCTTGAAGGAAGCAAGCGCATTGGTTCAGCAAAGATACCTGCATATCTATCCAAGGAAGTAGTGGAGACTGTTGATGGGTGCATCTGAATGGAATTGAGCTGATCGATGACACCATGTGAATTCTTCTTAAGGATTTTTTCCAGGCGATGTGAACTGATGATGCAGAGAGACCCTGGTTGTAAGCCCATAAATTTGTGTTGTACCCCATTGACTTTAAACTGCATCCAAAGTTCAGCAAAATCCCATAAGATGGGGCCAAGTGTGTGTAACCATTGAACGCAAAAAACCACATCACATCTGCCTAAGGACAAGGAAAACATATCAGAGCGTAGGTTATAATCTTCCATAGAGATACGCACATTGTGACACTTCCCCTTGCAAGGTAAAGTGCCCCCATTAGCAACCATGACTTCAAAGTTGGAGCAAGGATGGACAAAACAATCAGCCTGTTTGGCAATCCGAGGGTCAATGAAGTTATGAGTGCTACCAAAATCAATGAGTATGGTAAGAGGGAGCTTCTTGAAGTATCCCCTGACCCGCATTGTTTGTGGGGTGGTGACGCCGGTTACAGCATGGAGAGAGATCTCGGGTGGGTCGTCCTGAGATGGGGTGTCAATAGGCAGGTGTTGAATGTCGACCTGATCATCTACTGTATCTGTAGCTTTTTTTCAGAAATGGATTGGCAACAATGGCACAGAAGGGATCGAAAACGGCTGGATCTGAAACAGCGACTGGATCTAGAACGACTTTCAGAATAGATCTGAAACGGCTGGATCTGGAGCGGAAGTGATTGGCAACAGTTCAACTGAAAATAGATAT
Source organism: Larix kaempferi (assembly GCA_027924585.1). Classification (NCBI taxonomy): domain Eukaryota; kingdom Viridiplantae; phylum Streptophyta; class Pinopsida; order Pinales; family Pinaceae; genus Larix; species Larix kaempferi. The sequence goes on along the minus strand of BSBM01000632.1, from coordinate 23,329,451 downwards.
GGACCCCAAGTATGTACGGCTTCCTAACAGTTCAGGTGTTTCACTCGACCACCAATGCTGTCTGACGGCTTGCGTATTGGGGCAGTACCCCTCACTCCACGGCTCAGGTAAAACTGATAACCACTTTGCCACAAACGACAGCTCTTGGTTTACCTCATGGGTGGGAACTAGTCAATCAGGTAGGGGTCGTTGCCCTTTTTGCTGGCAGGTCCTCTCAATGGGCCAGCTACTTTGGGGTTCCTATGGTACTCCTCACAATGAGTTTTAGGGCTTATGCCCAAGTACTTCCCACAGTTAAGCGGATAGGGATTATTCCCAAATCCGAACCTGCAACAAATGCGAAAAAAAAAAATTGGCAGAAATTCCACCCAACGAGCCCAAGAAAGTGCTCTGATACCAGATGTGATGAACCTGCAATAATTAATTAATGCAAATACACGAGATATCAGAAATAATAGAACAAAATCACTTTTATATTGATCACGGGCCACTTCGAGGGGGCAACCTCCTTTGAGCAAGCTCAATACAATTAACTTCACGGTGCCTTCAATGACCTCAACACACACTTATATACTAAGTCTATGCCCAATACTATGAGCCAAACCATGGCACATATAATACTACGGGACGACTTACAAAGCATATGTGTCCAATACTATGGGTCAATACTATGGGCTAATATAAACTACGGATCAATAAATACTACGGGATGACTTACAAAGCATATGCGTCCAACAACAATATACTAACATAGTAAAGAGAAGGGTTGACATAGGTTCCTAACAGGCATCCAACAAAAACACACTATTCCATATACACCACATCAAAATTCTTCAGTTGAGTGGAAGAACTGCACCTTAAAAGAAATGGTTAATTTTATGCTCCAATCTAAGGGACTAAGTCTTCAATATTGGGTTGAAGCCATAAATTGTGGAAATTAAATAGTTAATCACACCCCTACTAAATATTTACAAGGTATCACACTAGAAGAAGCATGGAGTAAAATTAAACTAAATGTAAGTCACTTGTGTGTGTTTGTTAATGAAGCATGGGCCCATATTGCTGATGAAAAATGGAAAGCATTCTAACCTAAAAGTGAAAAGTGCATTTTTTTGGATACTTTGAAGATGTAAAAGCTTATATTCTTCTTTAGCCACATTCTCATGATATAAGTATTAGAATAGATGTTAAATTTGATGAAAATATCTCAGCCTAGTTCAACATTTCTGCCATCTCTAGCCTACGATCCATCTTCGACGCTTGTGTCATATTCTACTCCCAACAACTCCTTGACAGTGTTCCTATTCTAGCTTCTGATGATGATAGTGAGGATAAAAATCCACATCCGCTTTCTATTTTCCTCTAGTTGCACCAGTACAATCACTTACTCAATGGGATCATTCAACATCCAAAGCGGTTGGTGATCTTGTCGGTGATCCTATAGATCAATGTCGAACACGTTCTTAGTTTCAGTGAGCCACTTCTCTTTTGGATTAGGTTTCAGAGAATCATTATCCAAAGACATTTGCAGAGGCTTCAGGGAAACTATATTGGGATGCAACTATGATTGAAGGATATTGTTCCTTAATGACGAACGATACTTGGAATCTTGTACCTCTTCCAAAAGGAAGAAAACTTGTCACATGTAAATGGGTCTACATAACTAAGTATGCATCAGATGGACGTGTTAAAATATTGAAGGTAAAGTTAGTTACCAAAGGATTTTCCCAAGTTCAAGGAATCAACTACAATGAAATCTTTTCCCCTGACGCCATAATGAAATCCATCCACCTTATTCTTACCCTTGTAGCCCTACATAATGGGAGTTCCATCAAATGGATGTCAAGTCTTCCTTCTTGCATGGGTATTCATAGGAAGAAATTCACATGGAAAGACCTCTTGGCTATGTTCATAATGACTCTAACCTTGTTTGTTGCCATAAGAAATCCTTATATGGCCTTAAGCAAGCTCCTCAATCTTGGTACGCCAAAATGGATAGATTTATCTTTGACACTGGTTTTTCTAGATGTCAATATGAGGCCAATGTCTATACCAATAAAGTAGGAAACCATCTCATCATCCTTGTGCTTTATGTTGATGACCTTATTCTTACTGGTAGTAACCACAAAATTTTAACTCATGTGAAATCCAACCTTAAGAAGAAATTTGAAATGGAAGAATTAAGAAATTTTCATTATTTTCTTGGCCTCCAATTCTTGCAAATCAAAGAAGGAATATTCCTTTCTCAGTCTAAGTATGCTTGTGACCTTATTCATCGATTTCACATGGAAGATTTTAAACCAGCCCCATATCCCTTTCAGTCTAGACTCAAACATTCTACCACTTGCACTTCAACCAAAGTAGATGCCACCTTGTATCGAGAGCTTGTTGGTATTCTCTTATTCTTGACTCATACCCATCCCGATATTGTTTTGTGGTTGGTCTTGTTTACCTCTATATGAAAACACCCCATGAAGGCCATTGGAAAGAAGCAAAAAGGATACTTCGATATATTTGGGGTACAATTCCATTTGGGATTCATTATAGTTTAGGGGGGACTGCTTTGTTGGTTGATTTCATTGATTCAGATTGGGTTGATGATCCCGATGATCAAAAGTCTACTGCAGGATATGTTTTCAATCTTGTTTCCAGACCAATCACTTGGGATTGTAAGAAACAACAAGCTCTTGCTGTTTCTTCAGCAAAAGCAAAGTAACGAGCCATATTTAATGCTATTCAGAAATCTTTGTGGCTTCAACAAATCCTTTCAAAGTTTGGATTCGAGCAACAACATCTGAATACCCTTTGGTGCAACAATCAAGGTGCCACCAAGATCGCTAAATATCCAGTTCAAAATTAGTGCAAAAAACACATTGAGCTACATATGCACTTGATCAACAAGCTTGTGCATGATCACGTTCTAAAAGTGCTCATTTTCCCTATAGATGATCAAGTTGAAGACATCTTCACAAACTCCCTTAAAAACAAAAATTTTTGTAAACTTCGATCTATGTTAGAAGTTCAAGAATTTTTCAATAAGGGGGGATAGACTCTAATGCCTCCTTCCTTCTCCTATAGTGTCACTTTTGTAAATCCTTCAATCCCATCCCAAGTTGTTCTTAGGGGGGGTGTTAGGAAATTTAGACACTTAGGAGTTAGTTAAGATCAACTTTGTTACAATATATCCAAAGTGTGTTTCTTTAGTATGCATTATTATTCATTTGTAAATATGTAATATGATGGCCATGATATGTTCTTGACATAGAGTGATCTGTCATCTTCTCCTCTATCTTAATGACCATTGATCTATGGCTTAGCACCCGATTGGTCCATGATATTTATTTAAAGAGGGTCATTTTCTAGTTGAAAGATTACGAGAATCTCATTTGTAATATTATTTTCTTTTGAATTATAACATTTCCCCAAGATGTTATTTGGCTAGGGTTTTGGATTGTTTCCTTCTTCAAGGATTTAAACCACGTAAAAAAATTGATGTGTTGATCTGTGATCTGTTTGTGTGAGCGGTTTATCAAGGTGTTCAATCTTTTGGAAGTATCTTGTAATAGTCAAACAATATTTTCCACAAAGAAGCATGTAATTTTAGCTACATTTTATAGTGAAGGACCAACATGTTGCTTCCAAGGAGAAATATTTTGATCATTTTGGTGCATGTTCTGCTACAAATCCATCTGAAATAAGCTCATTTGGGATTTGAACGGTTGTATCTACATTTATCTCTAAATGCAACATCCCCTATTCAAGCTATGTAATCTGCACGAATTCATGCATCTCAACCCTTAAAACACTTAAAAATTTGTTTATTCAGGACATCGACAGTTTGAATCCTGCAAAACAAAATGTCCCACATAAGAAAAAAGAAGAAGGAAAGAACAACTACATGTCATCTTGAATAACTATCATGTAGGCACACTAGGGGATATTTCCATCATAATCTACTATGTATAGTGTGGGCAAGTGGGTAAAAGCTCACTGGATGCCAATTCAATGAGAATTTGTATGCTTCATATCACTATAGGATATATAGGATTCATTGGTTAAATTTTTTGTTTGCCAAGAGGAAAACACATGTCAACAATTCATCTCTTATCTTTGCATGACCAATAGGCTAAGTCACTCAAAACACGATACTCGGTGACCATGTTGTTTGTGTACTAAACAAATTGACATCTTGATTGAATGACAATGCTTGCATGAATTCCCTCAAAATAATGAAGTAATCATATTTGCAAAGAATCATATAATTACCAAATTATTAAACCAAAAAAAATTGGAAAAGAGTATTGAAGTACTCAACTAAGATAAACAAACATTTTATATTACAACTTACTTATTAGACTTGACTGATAGATTTGAAAACATTTAGGGTTTTACATTACAATTTATTTCTAAAAACGTCAAGCAACTACACTTTGAACATGCTATACTCCATTCAACCAACATGTTTTACTTTATTAAACCAATAAGGCTATTATATTGGTTCAATAATTCATTGCACTAGTGACCTTGGAATTCTTTTTCCTTACATGCTTGTAGCATCAAGTAGAAAGACATGGTGAGAAGCATATGGTTAGAATCTTGGAGAGGATGTTTTGTACAAAATACAATTGAAGAAGGCTCTGGTTCATGCAGTGTTGGCAAGAAGAAAGTAAAGCCATCAAGAACAATATAGATTTTAAGAGAAATACATTGTGGAAATTGTTTTCTAACACTTAATTATAGATTTCATATTTTAAACACACTGTCAATTTTAACATTCCATTATAGACTTTATTTTTAAATACATTGTTAATTAAACAAGGGATTATTATAGTAAAATAGTTCGTTTGTAACGTATGTATACAATCACACTTACAACTTGTGGTTAAAGTTTAAACAAGAAAATGCAATGGTGGGAAATTAGATGATCAATCTTGATATTTTTATTCTTTATTTTCTTATAATAAAATTAAGAAAAACAATTTTTTACTTTAAAAATAGAATATTAAAAATTTTGTTTTCTCATAATCAAATTAAGATAAACTCTAGATAATACAACAAATAAATATTTTGAAATATTTCAAAGCTCTTATCTTTTAACATTTTCCTAACCAAATACACTTTAAAGAAATTTTACAATTTTGATTATATGCATATAAGTTGAGAAGAATATGATATTAATATAAAAGAAATTTAAATCATACAAAATTAAAATTAAAATTGCTTTTATATTAATATCATATTCTTCTCAACTTAATATAATGAAGAAGCTTGGTGCTTGAAAAGCCAGGTGATCTGGGTACAGAGTGGGGTTAAAACACAAAATTCTTTTAGAATTTTTCTAATATGAGTTACAACATAAATTCAATTTGGGAAGTAAATGATCTTAGGGGAAGGTCTTTGAAGGATCATAAATCTTTAGAAAATGGGGTGGTGGAGTATTTCAAAAATGTCTATAGTCAAGACCAAAATGCAAATCTCCAAGATAAGTTAAGAGTAATTGAAAAGTATCCTCAGATATTTTCACATGAATATGGAGACTCAATTTATGCAGATGTGACTATTGAGGAGATTAAGGATATTCTACAACAATTTGACAAGGCAAAAAGTCTAGGCCTTGACGGACGGACAATTGAATTTTTCTTGCACTCCTTTGATTTGATTGGGAGGGAGCTTATGGACACAGTGGAAGAAACAAGAAGGAAGGGTTATGTCCCATAAAATTTAAAATCTAATTTTATTACCCTTATTCCAAAGAAGGATACGCCTACCACTTTTAATGATTACATACCAATTTATTTATGTAATCTGGTATATAAAGTGATCGCTAAGGTGCTATCTAATACAATTAAGACTTTTTTAGAGAATGATCTTTCTAAAGAGAAATTTGGTTTTCTCTCGAACAGACAGATACTTGATGTTATAGGGGTAGCCCAAGAATGTTTGCATTCAATAAAACAAAATAAGTTGAAAGCCTTTATTTTGAAAATGGATCTAATCAAGGCCTACAAGTGGGTGGATTGGACCTTCCTTCGCTTTGTCTTACTACAATATGGTTTTCCAGTAGAGATAACTAATTGGATAATGGGATGTGTTTCGAGTGAAAATTATGCAATCTTGGTTAATGGGCATCCTTCATATTTTTTCAAAGGTGATAACGGGTTGCGTCAAGGGTGTCCTTTATCCCCTATAATATTTCTTATGGTAATTGAGGGATTAGGTTTTCCTAAAAACTCAGCAAAAAAAGAAAATCTAATACAAGGTATCCGTTTTGCACCAACTTTACAAATCTCTCATTTGTTGTTTGTTGATGACGTCCTTTTATTTGTAAAAGGAAATGTTTATGAATGGAGGACCTTTTCAGAGATTATAAATCTCTTATGTCCTGCTTAGAGTATGAAAGTTAGCCCAGAAAAATCCACTTTTTTTGACAGTTCAGAGGTGGAACGTGAATTGGATCTACTTCAACATATTTCGTCTCTTTTTCCCTTCCATTGGAAGAATTTGCAGGAAGGTCTTAAGTACTTGGATTTTGTACTTAAACCAAATAACTATAAGAATTATGACTGGTTGTGGCTTATTCAGAGAATCGAGAGAAGAATAAATATTTGGTCTTACAGGTTTTTATCCTTAGGTGGAAGATTTGTCTTGGTAAATTATGTTCTGCAAATTATTCCAGTTTACTGGATGCGTTTGGCTATGGTTCCAAGGACTGTGTTGGAAATAATCAGGAAAATAATGTTTCAGTTTTTGTGGGAAAGTAGCATAATCCATTCCAAATTACATTTAACTGCTTGGAAAAATATTGCTCTTCCTAATAAATTAGGTGGATGGGGGTTGAAACATATTTTTTTGTTTGGAGAAGCTCTGGGCACGAAAATTCTGTGTAGAGCACTTTTCAATGATAATCTTTGGAGTGAGGTTTTGAAAAGGATGTATTTAAAATCAACTCTCCCCACAGATTGGATCATAAATACTCTAGTTCTTAGTTCGAATGCTTCAGTTATTTGGAAAGGAATTTACACGAAACTTCCTTTATTGAAAAAAAGATTGAGTTGGAATATTGGTCAAGGTATACATGCATACATTGGTATTGACCTTATCATTGGTTGAAAAGAAGATTATCAATTATATTCACAACTAATTCTGTCTTTACATTCCAAGAATATAGATGTTTTAGCACATGTTTACAAATTTGATACTGTGGATCAGAGCGGTTCTGCTTGGATGAACTCAGATGAACTTGGTCTCTCTGGACATTGGCTGGAGAATGAAAAAGGTATGTTTCAAAACTCAATGTTGTTGGAATTTGACTTTCGAAGAATTTAGATATGATGGTATGGGATTGGGAAGATTCAAATGACAACATTTATGCAAAGCTTGCATATGATTTTGTAGTATCTCAAAATGTTGACTCTGTGACAAATTAGTGGTCCTTAAAATTACGGAGGTGGAAAATTCCACCAAAAATCAGATGTTTCATTTGGCTCAATTTGGAGAATTAAATTCTCACTTGGGATAATTTATTGAGACGGGGATTTATTGGGCTAGGTGTTTGTAATTTTTGGTTTTCAAGATACAGAATCAGTGTCCCATCTTTTTGTCACATGCCCATTTATAAACCATGTTTGGAGTACTTGTCAAGAGATTTTAAATTTTAAAGATATCTGGAACCTATGTCTATTTCTGGCAAGTAAAGAAAGGAAAGGGAGTGTTTTCTAGCATGTGCTATTGGAAACTTGGGTATGGCTGGCTAGTGTTTCCACTCCTATTATGTCTTGTAAAAAGAGGTAAGGGGTAGAGAAGGTGGGTGTGAATGCACTAAAAATCCCTTTTGTATTTATGTACTGAATTTACCTTATTGATAGGGGTTGTTTTAACCCTCAGGATATTATGAGGTACTATTATGAGGCCACCTTTATGTATTGAATTTACCATATGGATAGGATTTCACACTCTTGCTTTTATAGGAGGTGAATGTTTCAGGAAAGTATGAAGAACTGGTTTCATAGTGAACCCATATTCATAGAGCTTCCTTTATTTGTCTTATGGGAAGTTTGGAAAAACAGGAACATGTACATTTTTTATAGGAAAATGTACTCCTTTACACAGGTGGCGTTTAGATTTATTGCACTTTTTAAAGAATTCAACTTCATCAAGGTAAAGGTGAATTGCAGAACCCTTCTACATTCAAACTTTGATGTATCCCAGTCAGTAGGATTCTTTTATGGTGCTTAGAAAAATGAGTTATGTGGAGCTGGTATGGTTTTAAACATAAAATTGGGACATTCTATCAAGCTCAAGATGTGTCCTAGTACAGGTTCTAATACACAAGTGGAATTGCTTGCTTTATGGATTCTACTTTGGTTTGCCAAAAAGAAGGGAGTTCAATATTTACAGGTTGTGGGGGATTCTCTGGTGGTTATAAATTGGATCTCTGGGAAATCAAATATTAACGGCCTTCACCTTTCACATTGGATGAACATAATTTTCGATTTGAAGGATGAATTCTCACATCTCTCCTTCACACATATTTATAGGGAGTTCAACAAAGAAGCTGTCATACTTACAAAGGATGTTGTGGGTCTGTTGAAGCCCCGAGTAGGTAGGTTGCTAGAATGTTGTCCAAGGCTAAATATAGAGGGTGAAAACCCAATCTGAAAGGCTTCAAAAAACTCTGCGCAAGAGCAGTTCTATCCCCAGACTGTTTGGTGTAGTTAACTCCCACGGATATAAAGGCCTCCACTAGCACTTATGGGGTTTGATCCTGAAAGGATCTGTCTTCCTATGAGGGAAGATCAAAGTGTTCTAACTCTAGGAATGAATCTACCTTAAAAAAATCTAAACCAAGTCAGATCTAATCTAAATAAAGTGCTTTGTTTACGTGTAGGATAACTTGATATGGAAATTTAATAAGTCTTTTCACCAATTTAACAGAAATGTGAAATTGGATCTTCACTCATCAGCTTAAATACAACCAGAAAATGAAAATAAAATTATAGTAGTTTAAGGATTAGGCACATGCAAGATTATCCTGTAGATGGAATGCTAATTGAAAAATTAACATTAATTTAATAATATATGTTAATCATTTGAAGAAACAGATAAATGTTTTAAATAAATAAATTCACTTAAAACATAAGAACACACAGATCATCAATTAAGACAAATCTAAACTATAGATCGATGTATTGATTATTGATTGCAAAAATTAAATAGTGTTCATTAATAAGCCGAAGTGAAAATCAACATTCATCAAACAAATTTGATAAATTGACAAAAGAGGAATCAAGAGAAAACTATTTGTATTAGCTCAAAGTTGCAAAAAATTACAATCTCTTCATTAATCAGAGTGTCTCCAGTCTTCTTTTGTAGATTTTCTCTCCCCTCCCCTACGAGATCTCTACCCTTTAAATAATAATTACAAAATAGTTACAAAGGATAAAGTTCCCATAAAATAGGGATTACAAAATCAACTAATCTAAGAATAACCAAGGGCATCTTGCCACTTGGTCCACACTTCTAACAACTCATCAATATCTAGATAATTGGTTGACTTGAGTCCCAAATGGGCATCACACGTAAAGGACTCCATCTCATTCTTTGCTAACTTATGCCAAGTGCGCAGGAAAAATGGATCTTTCCTTCCAAGCTGGCAGGTTGCCTGATGAACTTGTCAACCTCTGAAATCCCTAATTCTCTCATAGACAGGCCGGTTGTCTTGGATATTTGACAGGTCATCATTATAAAAAATGGTGTAAATTTTAGACCAATCTATCTAGTAAGTTTTCGAGACTCTGTCACTGGTATCGGCAAGTATGCCAAAGTTGGGGTCTTTGTTCAATACGTCTTTCTGAGTTGTTTTGTAGCGGGTGTTCCTTGACATGTTGAAAAACTAGTAATTTCTGATAAATAAATTAACACAAATAAAAAATAATTCCAAAATGGAAAAAAACTGTAAACAACGAATAGGAAAATGACATGAAACCAACTTGTGCTGACTAAAAATGGCAGACAACGACCCCTGGTAAAAACTCGCAGTAAAAATCCTTGCAACAGGTAATTCTCGAATTGAAAAATGGTAAAAGAAAATAGAAACATCAACATATTTAACAATTTCGTCGGGTAAAATCTGGACCATAGGATTTAGACAAATTGAACACTAAGATCTAACTTGAGGCGTGCGGAAGAAAATTTGCGGAATTCTATTCTCGCTAATATGTACATTCTTTCCACAATCTGCAATCTGCAATGCGGGTTGCAGGTTGCGAAAACACAACTCTAAATATAAACAAACGAAAAAGTTTCTGCAATCCGCAATGCGCAATTGCAGGTTGCGGGATGCGGAAATGTGAACGACGCTATTTAAAATAAAGACCTTTTCGCAATCCGCAATCCTCAATTGCGGGTTGCGGGTTGCGGAAAAGCAAGAAGCAAATTTATTGTTCAAACACTTTCCACAATCCGCAATCCGCAATTGCGGAATGCGAGTTGCGGAAATGCAAAGTGCAAAACTATTTTGAGACTCTTCTCACAATCCGCAATTGCATGTTGCGGAAGAGAAAGACCACAATTATTGAAAAATATTTCCGCATCCTCAATCCACATTGCGGATTGCGGATTGCGGAAAGAAAAAGTTTCAAATCCGAAAACCAAGCTTCCGCAATCCACATTGCAATGCGGATTGCGGGTTGTGGAAAAAGCAAAATTTTGAGAAAATTACTTTTTCCGCAACTCACAAAAATACTCAAAAATCAAAGGAATTTTCATAGAGAAAATTACTAACTAAATCAAATCATGACAAACACATAAAAACATGATAAGTAGGATGAAAAAGCGCCAAAATGGCTAAGAAATTAAACCTTACCTTTGCATCTAAAAATTGGGGTTCCCATGTTTTATTGAAAACATGGGATCTGTTGTACCTACAACAAATGGCGACTGCCTGGGACGAACCAGTTATGTCTGTAAATGAAAATTGTAGTTACAAGGAAGATATGTCAGCAAACTGATGTTTCAACCTACAATTTTTAAAATGCTTTCATAGAAACACAACCAAAACAACAGAGATAGTCATATGATTGATATATTCCCATCCAAAACCAATTAATGATGATATTTATCTGATAAAGGAGTCTAGAAGTAAAAAGGGATCCTCTACCATTATGCAATCAAAGGATGGCAGTTTATGATAATCCTTAGAGAAATCTTAGAGCCATTCTGGTTACCAAATCATGAATCACCTTGACTTGATGACCACATGCTGGTAATTCTAGTCCAACATCAAATTCATGATCATAGTAGGGATGGATTGTAATAAGGACCCCCTATCCTCAAATACAACAAATTTTCTTAAAAAAGAAAACAAACTTTATTGGTGCATAAATTACAAGACACTACCATGGCTTGGTAACCACATACTAGTAGTGTTACTCACCGATGTTTTGCAGATCATGAATGGACCGACCTGTGATAGGATATTCCACCTTCCAGCAGTAGTTGAAAGTCATATCCCCAGCTTGGTGACCAGATGTGGAGATGTCATTCCACTAAACATCTAGTGAACATAATGGGTTGGCTTGTGATAAGACCCCCCATCTTGTAATCTACGATTATTAAAGTGAATTATTTTCAAGGTGATCAAAATGGGATCCAGAGTAGATAAGGCTAACCAGGCTATAAATATATGCTTCCATTCACTAATGAAACATAAGATAAGAAATACTAATCACTTCCATAAATTCAATTAACCAAATGAAACATGTATAAATATAGTGATTGAGGTGGGAAGATATCAATCAAAGCTCTTCAAATATTGACTGTTTGACTTCATGAAAAACATTTTCAGATATAGGCTGAGTGGAATAACACTGACATTTCTACCTCAAAACTTCAGACTATATTAATCTTGAGACACACTGATCAACAGCCTCAGCCAAAAGTGTGGATATTATTCAAAATAAAACCAAAATGTAAAAGAAAATATCAACATAAACAAAGAAAGAAAACAAAACAAAACACACTTATATACAAGGGAATCTGCTCCTCTAAACAAAGTACTTTTTGAGCAGCTGGACATTCACTGGGTAGGTCTCTGAGATACCTTCCAATGTCTGCAACAGGAGAGTACTAGGACCAATATTTTCTGTAATAATGAATGGTCCTATCCATAAGCATTGGAACTTTGTGTAATCATTCTTGTCCTTGTGTTGTTTATCCCACTTTAACACCAAGTCCCCCACAGTAAACTCCCTATCAGATGAGGACTTCTCATCAAACCACCTCTTCACTAGCTATTGGTGTTGATACAACTTGTTCTTGGAATTTTCCCTATCTTCTTCCAGCTTGAGTAACATATCAATTCTCTGCTAGAGTGGGGAAGAATCATCCTCTTGTATTGAATGTGCTAGTTGTAGTGAAGGAATCATAAGGTTGGATGGTAAGATGGCCTCCTTACCAAAGACCAAATAGTAAGGGGAGTTTCCTATGGCTGCTTTTGGGTTGAAACAGTCTTCCCAAAGACTCTTTGTGGTGGGTAGCCACTATCTTCTTTAAGATATTAATCAGGTTTTTGTTGGAAGACTCTGCTAGTTCATTCCCTTGTGGATAGTAATTGGCAGAAAACTTCAGTTTTATCTCTTTTTCAAGGGAATACTTTGTTAGATCAATTGAGGAAAAATAAGAGGCATTGTCAAACACTAAGAATTCGGGTGCACCAAACCTAGTGACTATTTGAATTTCAAGGAAGGATATCACTTGGTTTGAATTAGCTTGTCTCAGAGGGACTGCTTGTACCCATATGGTAAAGTAGTCCATGGATGTCAAGATTTACTTGTGTTGAAGGGAGGAAGCAGGGTTAATAGGTCCAACAAAATCCAGGCCCCATTATTGGAATGGAAACTAGATTGTAACTAGTTGCAGGGGAAATGTAGGTTTTTTTATTTTCCCAGCACACTTCTGACATGCTTCACATCTTCTGACATAAGAATATGCATCCTTGAACAAAGCAGGCCAGTATTAGCCTGCCCTTAGGATCTTATGTGCAGTAGTTTCTCCAGAGAAGTTCCCTCCCGCAGGTCCTGCATGAAATTCCAAAAGAATAGTATCAGTTTCAGCTCTCTCTAAACATCTAAGAACAACACCATCATAGTTTTTCCTAAACAAAACACCATCTATGAATTGATATGGTGTAGTTTTTAACCTTAAAGCTCTATGTTTTTTAAATTCAAGGGTTTCAGGAGCAATCCCATGGGTTAAGAAAAACTTAATGTCATCATACCATTAGGATGTTTGAGTTGTAATGAAATTTACAGAACCTGTTGTTGTACTTTCCTCTTGCTCCCACTCAATTTGTTGTTGTACAGGGTCATTGGATTGAGCAATGAGCAAACGCAATCCTTGGCCTTTGACGATTTTGGCTGGTCTGGGCTCCAGGTCATATTCTTATACAGCTATCATCTAGTGAGCTCTCTTTTCACCCAGTTCTTTATGAACTAGAACATTCCTAATAGCTGCATAGGGGACAATCACTTTAGTCCAAGATTTCAACAAATATGGTCTAAAATGTTTTACCGATTTGTAAACCGCATAAGCTTTTTTATCAATTTGGGAGTAGTTGAGTTCATCCCCTTTGAACGTGGAACTCATGAATGAAATAGGAATTTCAAGATCATCTGGATGCTTTTGTGTAAGAACAACTGCATAGGAGAAGTCAATAGCAAAAGTATATAAAATAAAATCTTTGCTAAAGTTAGGAGACATCAGAGCGGGAGCTTCCGCAATGGCCTTCCGGATTTCAACAAAGGCGTTTCTTTTTTCATCAAACCACTTATATTGGGCATCCTTTGTAATCAGTTGTTGCAATGGTTTGACAATTTGAGCAAAATTCAGAACAAAACTACGAACAAAATTTATCTTACCTAGAAAAGATTGCATGGCTTTACATGAAATTGGTAGGCCGATATTTACAATGGCTTCTGTGCATTTTGGATCAATGATAATGCCTTCTTTTGAAACAATAAAACCCAACAGCTTACCTTCAGTGACTGCAAATATTGATTTCTTGGGATTCAGTGAAATTCTGTACCTTTTGCAGCGTTCGAACACCTGTTTCAGAGTAGACAAATGTTCATGTCGTTTTTTAGAATAAATAGTGATATCATCTAAATAAACAACAACAGAATTATGCATGAGTCCTCTAAAATCTATGTCCATGGATCTCTGGAACGTGGCACCTGCATTTATCAACCCAAAAGGCAATCACCTGTAGGCAAAGGTTCCCCAAGGGGTTCTACAAGCATTTTTCAAATAATCCGCGGAGCAACTAGGACTTGGTTATATCCTGAGAAGCCATCAAGGAGAGAAAACATCTCAGCCCCTGCCACCTTCTGTAAAATATGCTCCAATGCCTCATTTAGACTTGGGCATTCTTCTCTGAATATTCTTTCTTTGATAACTTGCAAAGCTTAGTTTATACTCAGACTTTCATCTTCGAAATTGAAACTTTTGTTGATGTCCGCAGTGAAGATAAGCCAATCTGTAGTTCCTCTACACAACTCCATGTCTAGGTATGAGTTATTTGGAGTTTGTTCCTCCAATGTATGCACAAATAGATGAACCCATTCTGTCTATGGTCTCTCCTCCCACGCTTTTGAACAAATTTCAATATGATCCCTTTGATCCCTTTGTCCATTATATTTTTCAAGGGCAGTACAGCGTTCTTAGTGAACCTAATCTACATCATGCGTCTGGACCGATCCCATGTTATCAATGTCTTTTTATGCGCAACCCACCATCTAGCAGGTGTCTCGCGTAGTGCCATGTCTAGTGTTGGTATGCGATGTTCGGTTGCAACTGATACAGTATATTCTTGGATAAATGAATAAACATTAGATAAGCCATCATAGGTGGGGATTGGAATTACCTCAATTCCAATCCAGCTTAATGACTTTGTGATCTATGCACATCTTCTTGCATATACATCATGCATATGGCTTTGCCAGTTTTCCAATCCTGCATCATATTCTGAGATACAAGAACTGTCACATCGCCAACTAAGTGCTCCATCCACAGTAGGATTAACGTAGTCATCTTGATTCGTAGTCATCTTGTAAATGCGATCAAGATCATGTGCTCTGGATTCTTCCTGAATTGGCTCACTGTATCTTTCTCCTTGTGAAAGGTCCAATGGTGCGATGACCCTTATGTCTTGTCCTTCAAAGATCATCTTCTATGTTTTCAAATTTATGATGGCAAGGTTATCCATATCCCAATCTATACCCAACAGTGCTGGATAAGGTTGGCTATCATCCACAATTTCGATAACCTCAAATTCTACATGACTTCGCACTCCACCGATGTCAACAACAATATTGTCTAGTCTCCCAAAAGGTATGACTTTCATTTGATTTTCTAACCTCAACTGTATGGGTGACCATAATAGCTTTGGACTCCCCATCTACTGCCATGTCTGCTTAGTCAAGACATTTACCTCAGATCCTAAGTCAAGGATGATTTCATCCATCTCATAATCTCCTATCTGCGTAGTGAGCCTCATTTCTCTGCTTGTTCTTTTATAGCTTTTGATGTGATGAACTGTTCTCTCAGCAGTGTCCTTCTCACTGCATTGCCCATACTGGTTAAACAATTTTTGTAATTCCACTACAGTGTCTGCGCTCTTCAATAATTTCATGTAGGTCCGTAGGAACTGCGCAACAGAAGTGTCTGTCTCTGTTGCAGTGCACGTCTTGTCATATGCCGCTGGCATATCTTGCGTCTGCGGTATTTCACTGTGCAACGGTATTCTTAGTGATGTAGGTGCTTTCTCTTTGGAGATGTCTCGTGCTTCTTCAAAGACTTCTTTGTTTTTCTCCAGGTTGAAAGAAGGTGTCTTCCCGCTAGCTTTTCTGATCCAGATTGTTTCAACTGGGGTCTGCTTAGTTTCAATGTCTCCCGAAGTCGAAGCTTCTGCTTATCTATCTCTTCCTATGGCAGCGCCACTTCGCATCACCACATTAATCCACAGCCCTTCTCTCTTCTATGATCAACTGAATGTTCGGGTTAGTTACATCTTGTTTTCTCTTCTGCATTTCTGCTGCTAACACTGGGAAGTATTCAATAACATGATCAAAAGATTTACAATAGTTACAAGTAGTACATGGATTGGTACAATCTCTAGATAAGTGACCTGGCTAGCCATAGTTGTAACAAATCATCTGGCCTCACCCTCTTCCTTTTCCTGGGCCAATATTTCTTCCTCTTCCGCAGAATCCTCCACAACATCTGTATGCGCCTTGATCATACTGTGCATTATCTTGTTTCTGCGAAGTTTCTTCCTCGACTCTGTATACTCCACCACCCTGCATATGCTCTAGATCTCTTTTTCTTTCCATAATGAGTTGATATGCTCTACAGTTGGATTCATCATGTCCAACTGACTTACAGAAGTTGCAATATAAATTCTTAAGGGTGCGCACATACTTGTGAATTAAGTAGCAGTCTTCTGGCCGGTGTCCTCTATTTCGACAGATCTTACACCATGGTGCTTGGTTCTGATTCAGTGGGTTTGGTGCTCCACTGTTAAGGTATTCTTGAAACAAAGGATAATGCTCTCTAGTGTCCCCCTCTCCCTTGCATCCTGTACACCGGACTTCTTGTCTTTATTCGTTCCCCTTCTTCATGTCCTGCAACTGTAATGTCAAGGTAGCTAGCTGGGTCTAGATCTAAGACATTCCAGTGCTAGTCTCACCTATAGGTGAAGCTTCTAACTTCATCATAATTTCCAAGGCTTCTACCTGCGAAGCCACTTTTTGCTGCATCAACTACAGTCTGATATGGGGAAATAGCGCGGCTATAAACCAATCCTGGTGTTGTTACAGTGCTATGATGAAACTTACTTGGTCCAACAATGTCTTAAACTTCTGGTCAAATTCCCAGACTGTTTCATTAGTTTTTTGCTTAATTTCCTTTAATTATGTTATACATTGGGATTATAACTTTGGTTTCTTGAATTCACTCAATAGTGCAGCCTTAATCTCCACCAAAGTTCTCAGATGTCCCTGAGAATACTTCATGAACCAATTCAAGGCTCTATCTCTAAACGTAGTGACAAGCTGCGCTCGCTTCACAGCATCATCTTGAACTTGCTTGACACTCCATACGGCTTCACATAGAAACCAATGTTGCTCAGGGTCCTCTAGACCTGTTCCTTTAAATATTCGCAGCTTAATATCGTCAATCATCCTTCTCCAAGGTGGTACAAGGTTCTGGGCAGTGTTCTGAGTGGTGTTAGGGATGTTACTGTGTGGAATGTTCTGAATTGGGATATTTTGAGTCGGAATGGTCTGATTCGGGATGGTCATATTACTCACTCCCGCAGTGTTACTAGTATTAACACTCTAAGTATTAGGAATATTAACAACTGGAGGGTTCTGAACTGGCGGGTTTTGAGAAATAGAGGGTGCGGTACTGGAAACCGACAGATTTTGCGGAGTGATAGGCTGATAGTTTGTCACGAACCCAAATTTCATAAAATTTTAAAACTTTTCTAAACGTCCAAACATCACTAAATGCTATGTGGAAGTTAAAATAAAAGCATCATTGTACCTCTCATAACCTTTATCATTAATTGCAATCATTAATAACTTTACTTGTCGATACAAAGGTCTTCTATATTTTTAGAAGCCACTCTAACTATCAATACCCAATATTCTAAAAGTATAACCAAATTTTTTTTATCAAATGTCTTGTCTAAACTAAATTCTTTCTACTAGTTAAAACATTTATAAGCAACATGGACAATACATGATAACCATACTTTCCATAGCCATCGAAAAATACTCTATCTAACAAATTCGTCTATGTCCACCTTGAAGATTCCTAACTTAATAAATCTACCCATCACACCTAGGACACATCCATAAGAGGAGTAATTTACTCATATAAGTATCTGGTTTATATAGGACAAGCGATCCACGTGGTACACCTATAAGCGATTAGTCTCAAGCTAACTACGTATGTAAATAAGAGACAACAATAACTATCAACTATCATAAAAAATGCATAAAGTACCCATATTTAAAACTAAAGTAACAATTGAAAACACAAAAATACACATAAGAAAAATACATACCATTAAGAACATTTTGACGTGGTTCACCTGCATCTTGGGCTACGTCCACAAAATTATTTTATTAGTCCTCAAACTTTCGAGGGGTACAATAAGCAACACCAGTGATGCTTTCTATTTGATCCATTCTTTATTATATACATATCTAGATATGATCATGCTTAGACTAAATTTAGTTCTTACTCAACATATTATATTTTTGTATCTTAATTTGGTTTAAAGGAAGAAAAAAAAAACTTTTTACTCCATGCAATAGAGTAACTAAGCATTTTTCATACCTATCTATAATAAACTTCATCATTGCAATTTTTATTACTTGAACCAAGGGTAGCATGATGTCTTATCCTATCTTTGATATCATTTTAAAGGATATTATTTTTCTTAAGTATTATCAACATATATTTATATATAAATTATAACCTCTATATGTAAATATTAACAACATAAATATATATAAAAATCTTGTCAAAATCTTTATACTTATGTTCCATCAACATAAACATATATATATAAATATAACTCCTTTTATGATATTTCACCAATATAAAACATATATGTATAAACATGAATCCATTCATAATCTTTATACTTATGTCCCATCAACATACATATATAAATATAAGTCATTTTATACTTATGTTCCATTAACATAAACATATATATATAAGTCATTTCATAATAAATATATATATGAATATAAGTCTTTTCATAATCTTTTATAACATACACAAAGATAAAGTCTTTTCATAATCTTTCATAAACATTTCTAAAAGGTTGGTTCGCCGTTTGTTAGAGGGCTAGTCTACCTAGGGAAATGGTCACCACCTGCTATTCTAGAGAATCAAGGTGGCACGAATTACAATCATTACAATATGGGCTCAACAAGAGCAATATGTCACTTACAAGAATTGAACCTGGGTGGGGAGAGTAACAAACATTCCTCCCAACCACCCAGGCTACAACCAATGGACATAATCTTTCATAAACATATACAAATATAAGTCTTTTCATAATCTTTATAATTTTGTCAACATAGTCAAAAGTGAATTAACGCTAGTATCTACACTACAACTATAAATTTGATCTCTAGTTTTTGGCTAATTCTTCACTAGTTGCATGTTAATTCTCAACGAAAACAATTATAAATATACTCAAAGATTTAACGTGAAATCCACCCTGGCCTTCTATAACATGTAACTATCAATTCTTTAAATGTCGAAGTAAAAGGGCAAACGACCAATTTTTAACTCTGTGACTAACACGAACATTGGGTTATGTTTTGGCATTAGACTTAAACCTGCATAACAATCAAATCGACTGGCTTCAATACAACCACTCCAACGCAGCCAGGTATCAGACTTGATAATCTTTTAAATCGTATTCTCCAGCATATGCTAATATCTGTCAAGAGTGGGGAATTAAATTCTCCCCGTGGAGTTCCACCATAACATAGTAATTAATTATTTTGCCTCCCACTCTTCGCAATAGTGCTCTCCATAACTTCCTCCACCATTTATTAGTAGCTGTATGACTTTTTAATAACTTATAAGATAGTGCGCCCCTTTTGAGGTACCATAAAAAGAAAGGATTCCAACCTTAGGGGAAAATCTCCTGTAAGGTATACCCGGTATGATCACTTGGATATAATTCGAAAAACTTACTAATCTAAATTAGAGGATATATTCATCTTTATTCCCCCACGTGATGGCTTTAGTAAATATATATATACCAAAAGTAGGGTACTATTTTATTTTTATAAAGCTCCCATAGCTTTTTATAGAGTATGTTAAGAAGGATAAATACTTATTTGTTTTTCAATTTAAAAGTTTCTTATCAATTTCCATGGCGTGATTTTACCCTAGGATAGTGTCTTAGTTTATTTAGTATCATACTTTAAATGATTATCTTCATACTAGAAGGTAAATTTCTAAAGACATCTCAACGATGTATCTGATTGTACAATAATAATTTCATAATTATTATTCTAATAATTATTTTAAATAGTATATTCATTTGCCTTAAGAAGAGAATAAAGAGGCCATGCTCTTTTGTAATGCATAATATGTAACTTTATGTTTCCAACTTAAGAGTGAGGAAAAGCACCTTTATTATGCCCTTGTATTAATATATAGAGAGAGAGATTATAATTATATATTTGTTCCCTATTCATATATATATAAATATATAAATATCTTCCTCTAGCATTTTTTTTTTTAAGAAATTATTTTTAAGCATAAGTTAAATACTTGGGGATTCATAACATTCTTTTAGTATCATAGGGTAATGTATCATGTATGACTTACCTTAGGTTTATCAAAATTGAGATGTAGGTCTTAATAGATAAGTTAGATATTTATGGTGAAAAATAATCCGTCTAGGACTAATTTATATCTTATCTTATCATAACTCAATATGATAAGTCATAATATGGTCAACCATCACATGGTTTCCTAGTCGTTATCTTTTCTTACGAGTGGGTTTTGTTACTTGTAATTTAGTTGCAGTACCATCTTTTAACCTTCTAGGCTTAAACTAAGACTTATAAACATAAAACTAGCTCGAGGCCCACTGGTGGGGCCTTGGCCTTGAGCTCCTCACCGTGGACATTTACACAATTACATTTACAAAATAATAATAACCATAATAATAATAAGGTCAAATTGGAGGGATGTTACATAGTTGGCTGATAGGGGTGCGGTCTGGCTATCATGATGGGCTTGGAACTCAATTTCTACGTGAAGTCCACTCTTCTCGGTGTTAAACTTGTATCTCTTTCCACTTCTCAAACTATGTGTTTCTTCATCAGAGTCACTATATATGCTATTGACCATTACAGACTCAAAAATTTCTGTAAACTTTGTTGCATTCTTAAAACGCCTTTCTCAGCTAAAATCATTTTAATATATAAACTCAAATTGTTCAGGTACTTACCTCTGAAACCTTTGAAAAAATATGCTTCGGTTGCACTGTAGGACTTTAGGCTGTCCATGGAAAACTCTTTCATGAAGCCTTCTAATATGTTGTCGACCCAAAAGTCGATTGCTCTCGAAAGTGGACTATCTATTGCTTTGAGCCTCGCAATGAGCTATGGAGTCCACTGGGTCGATACTTCTGGCTAGAAACAGTTCTTTCACTCTACGAGTCTTGACAACCACTTGTGCAACTCGTTTACAAAGGATGCCCAGAAAATTTCGTGAATATATTTCCACAGGGATTTGTTCAACCAAGCTACGTTAGAGAGATGCAGATGTTTATTTTACTTCCTTGCAAAGTCTCTTTCTATCTTGTCACACCAGGCCCAAATCTCTTTCTTGTCTGGGTGTCAATTTTCTGCGATCAACGGAACCTTTTCTTCCGAGCACATCACTATTTTAAGCGTGGAAACTCATCACTGATTCTTAGTGCAACAACAGAACCATTTGTTGGCTTACATAACTGTCTTGAGGTTTTCTATAAAGACCCAGGTTCTTCATGATTCAACGAACCAACAAAACCCCTTTTCACCGGCCCTTTTGGCAACAATCTGCAAATAGACTGAGGTCTCACCCGAGGGGAAGTTATGGGGGAGCTGCGGAATCAAGTTTCCACATCTAGGTGATGAGTGTTCAAACAGATCCAGCAAACAATGCACTACGGGACTCGCACTGCGAACTGAGGGATGCGCGAATCTTAACCCCTTCGCGGTCAACACTTAGACTATCGCGCATCCAAGGACTACGAGATGTCGGATGGTCTTTCGACGACAGGACAACGCAACTAATAACTATGCTTCCTGTTCGGACTTAACCAACTTCGGTGACTTTACTTAGAATGTCCTATCCATTCATCAATTGCCTTAGATTATTTATCTTATGACTTATGTAATACACACAATATACTGCGCACTTCTGGTGCTGCACTTTAATTGAGTCGCACGGCGCGAACTCTACCCACTTAAGTGATTATCCAACTGACTTATGCATTCACAGACTTAGAAATACTTATGCATCTAACATTCATCCACATATGCAATACTTAACATATTATTCCCATCTTCATTCTTTATGGCGAATACATATAAAAGTAGAACACATAAACTGATACACAAGATCTTAAGCATTCATGGTAAGCAAATAGACAGATTCAAACACATAAACAGTCACACAACACATAATTTAACGTGGTTCACCCCCAGGATGGGAGCTACGTCTATAGGAACTCTTGTTATATTATCTTGGGAAGGGTACAACAGTTCTAGTCTGTGCACTCAGCTGCAGACTCTCTTCTCTCTTGATAGGTCTCTACGCATGCAGCTGCAGAGCCTTTACAATGGCATTCAACAATGAAAACAAGTATTACTAAAGATTTTTCAATTCACAATTAACCCTTTCCTTTACAAAATATGCCTTCTTAAAGATCATGCCCGTAGGTCATGTCTTTACAATGCATAGGAAAAATCCCTAAGGTTTCCCAAAACTGTCGCGGTTTTCCCTTAACCAACCTGTTAGGCTCTAATAGCAATTCCTCCATCATGGCCATCCTCTGCGCATGGTCACGTCGCTTTCAGCTTGCCCTGTTGACTGCATGCCGACTGTCGCTTTCACCCAACCATTCCTTCTCTAACGACCTTGTGCGGTCGGTTCACGTCGTGCTTCCCTTCCTCATGTGACTGGTCACTTTCCTTTTGTGATACTCCTTACCCATCTGCTTGAAAATTATTGAGTATCTTAACCAAAAATAGACCACCTATGGTCTTGCCGAAATATGTACTGTTTTCCTTCCAACATTCTGCCTTGCCAGATCCCTGCAAATCAGGCTCTTCACAGTGCTGTCTCTTCGCGGTGCTGGCTTCCTTACCCTGTCGATGCTGTGCTGCACTCAACTTCGTAGCTCCCAAAACTATCTTTACAAAAAGTCTTCAACTGAACTGTGCTCAACTTCACAATTCCAAAACTATTTTGCCAAAAATGCCTTACTTGGGCTAGGACCAACACCTCGTTGAAACATTTTGTCGCCTGCGTCTTCATTGCTTGAGCTGTCACATTCATTGCATTTGTTAAGGCCACAATAATTCGGTTCAGCTACACTTTCATCACTAGGGTTGCGCCACTAGTCATACCCCGCTCATAATGCATCTTCTTTCTTCCCTCCTCAACCTCGCACTCTACATCCTCATCAGTAAGTGTCTACGACGTCTCTTGATATGAATCAGGGTTATTATGTTGGTCCATATCGGGCCATCAGCTGGTAGCCCCGTCGATTCTTCTTCCAGACTAACCGATTCTCGCCACTCTGCGGGCCAATCGTCGACGATCACATCCAACTCCTCATCGAGCAATTTATATGGTGTCGGCAACCACTGCTTCCCCGGATTGCACCGCACTTGCACATGTATGCTGTGTGGTCCAATCGTAAACCATTTCGCTATGGATTCATGAGACAACTGCAAAACCCGCTCAGCTGTTGCCTGCAGTGCTTCCCAGTAAAACCAGAACTACATTGTGCAATCCTTCAGTCGCTCAAGTTCCTACACCCACCAAAGGTTGTGGTAGCATGCTCCCTTACAAACCTATACCACATCTACGTCCATCCCTTGATAGTCATCAGGATCCATCCAAGTGACGAGCGCAATTAAAATCAACAACCAATTGTATGCAAATGACCGCTTTCCCGCCTGGACTGCCACCGCATCCTCCGTCAACTGGTTCAGGAAAAAGAGTGACTAGTTCATTGGTACCCCTTGCACACACAGCTCGGCACATGCAATGACCCCTGAATTTCCTTGACTGGGTCGGTTATTTCTGACTATTTTAGTAGCCAATATCCGTGCCCCGATGCGAACTGTCGGATCATTAATGTTGTCGAGGTGATATGTCCGTCCGTCACGCTGCAAATCATAATGTGTGTACAACCTCGCCGCGAGATTCTTATCATTTTTTTCCCTTGAAAATACTGCGAGGGGTCTAGACCATCCTTTGGAAACCCCATGATCTCGGAAATAAGATCGACTGTGATAGTGACCGGTCTGTCCAACCATAAAATCCCGCCATGAAAACAGGCCAAAAGCTGCTTAACGCAGGCATTTTCCTCAGTCAACTGCCCAAAATGTGGCATGTTGATCAAGCCCAATAATCCTACTTTGTCCAATCTACATGCCCAATCATATGGAATGCATGGCATTGGGCTGCCTCCAACTACTGCTCTTGACACAAAAGTTTCCACCATAATGTCCCTCAGCGCCAGCAAATCGTGGTCATCATATTTCATCTGCATCAGTACAGGCACAATGTCTGCGGTGCAGACCATTCCTTGTGGGATCGCCAACATCCTGACTTGGTATCTCTGGTTCTTGGTAAGCTTCTGGGGTTGCGCACCAGGTCGATAGGGAGGTACATATCCAAGGATATCCGCAGCGGATACCCCTGCTCGAGCCACAGATTCCACAACGCCTAAGCTCGATGGACTCGCCTGTGCTGGTACCTCCTCCGGAAGTTATGCAGATGATCAAGTCTACCTCTTCCCTGGAGGCGGGGAGCTAGGTCGCTGCCCCCCCTCTTCTTCTGCACCACTGATGATGACCCGACCAACATACTAGCAACTTCCTCTTCAATGGTGAAAGGAACGACTGGTGATTCTACTTCACTCGAGATCTCCACCGTGTCTGGTTCACTCTACATTCCACACTGGTCCCCCGCAATGCCGAATTGTTGCTTGCACAATTCAGGAAAAACAATGCAATTCCACTCTGCAACCTTGCACAATTCAGCACAACACTTCTTTGCTCATTTCACACCTTGCAAAATAATGACTTCTGACCAGCCTTGGGCCAATCTTATAGCGCTAAATCGATCCCTTCATCATCATGACCAAATCACGTCGATCATCATGACCAAATCACACATTAGCTGCCTGAATATGCCATCTATCCTGTCAATCTAACGGTCGGATCCACCATAACTACATGTCACTTCAACGAGCACCGACATCTAACTTCATTTAACTGTCTACATTTATTGCCAATTTGACTGTGTTGTGACCCTCCAGTTTTCGCGGCATGGCTTCCCTAACTACAATACAGCCTCTCATACTTGCGCATCCATGCCCCGCGGGTGTGCCATCCTGCCACCTAACATCCTGTGTTTTTTTTTTTTACTTGCGTAATGCCTTAAGCATCACACTGCTCCTGGACCGTCCTATAGGGATTCAGCCTGCTACCATTCACTAGCTTCGGTAGCATCGCTCCATCTAACTGTTGTAGCTGTACTACACCTCCTGAAGTAATGCAACTAATGACATATGGACCCAACCAATGCATCTATAACTTGTCGGGATGCTTCATGAACTTGTTTCCATACAACAACACCAAGTCGCCTAGCTGAAACTGTTTTTTTTATATTGCGATCATGTCAAGCTTTTTGTCGATCCTTCTCCATGCGCTGGTGAAAACCTACGATAAAGCGGTCTTCCTCAAGCTATACCAAATGCTCCAGTTGTTCTGCTAATGTTGCGTCATCATTCATGCTTGTCGTTGCCGCTATGCGTAGACTCGGAACAATGTAATCCATAGGAATAACTGCCTCTTGCCCATACACCAATTTGAACGGTGTCTGTCCCGTCAATCTTTTACAAGTGGTGCGATATGCCCACAAAACTGCTGGAATCTTCAAATCCTAGTCATCGCGGTTTGCGTTACAAACCTTTCTAAGCGCATGCTCCAACACTTTGTTGAAATCCTCCACTGTGTCATTTTCCTGCGAATGGTATGGGGTACTCTTCTTATGTTGTATCTGAAGCTCTTCTGTCAATGCGCTGACTGTGCGATTGATAAAGTGACTCCCTTGGTCACTCATCAATATCTTTGGGAATCCAAACCGAGTAACAATGTTGTCAAACAAGAATTGTGTTGTCGTCGGAGCGGTGCAATCTACGACAGGTGAATCCTCCACCCACCTCGTTAAATAATCTATCACGGTAATGATGTACCGTGCACCAGTTCTCTTTCCAGGTGGGTTGATTGGTCCCAAGAAATCCACAGCCCATTTATCAAATGGATGCAATGTCACTTAAGGTACGAGCGGCATCTCATCCCTCCTTGATGGTTTCCCAGTTCCTTGACAGACATCGCAAGTTTGTGCATACTCGGTCACTTCATTGTGAATAGTGGGACACCAAAGCCCTGCGTGAAGCACCTTTCTGGTAGTATCATGACCACCATAGTGTCCATCGGCCACTCCTGCATGTGCCTCTGCCAATATTTGCCCTTGTTCATGAGGCAGGACACAGCACCTCAAGATCTCGTCTGGTCCTAGTTTATAAAGTTGTTTGGTGATCAACTAGAAATCTGCAGCCTTAACCACCAACTGCTTCTTCTAACTTGTGGTAAACTCTTATGGTGTGGTTCCCGTTTCCAAAAACTGAATTATCTCTTCATAGTAGTCGTCATCCACCTCGACTTTGAACAGTTGTCCATCGGACAACCCATCTTCAATGTTGGTCGGTTCCTCACCTGTCTCAATTCATGATAAATGATCTGGCCCCACATTCAAGCGACATAGCTTCACAATTACCTCAAAATCAAACTCTTGAAAGAGAATTAGCCAGCGGCATATCCCCCCCCCAACACAGGCTTATTGACCAAATATTTCAAAGCAGAATGGTCTGTGAACATCTTGAAATGACCCCCCAACAAGTAATGCCTAAAATTTTGTAGCGCATATACCATCGCCAGACCTTCCCTCTCGGTAGTCGTATAATTTATCTCCGCTGATGACAATTTCTGACTCGCAAAAGAAATTGGGTGATCCAGATCTCCTTCCCTCGATTGCGTGAGAACCACTCCCAGTGCAATCGATGATGCATCCACATGGACATGGAATCAAATCTGATTTGTTGGTGCGTCAGGTGCTACGACATCCCGACTCCCTTTTGATTCTAGAATATTGATATTTTGCGAGTCATCACCATCCTCAGGCCCTCCAGTAATATTATAGCATTCCATCATCGACTGTATCTGATAATGTGTATGTGGATCCACAGGGTAGGAAACTAGAACCACCTTCAGAACAACATCGCAGATGAGCTATAAGGCATTATGAACATCTAGATTGGCATCCACGAAACTGAAGGTATTAGTGAAGAAAACCATCAATTCCAACCAAGTGGTAATCTCCCTGTGTACCTCAGCTGCAGCATACCAAGATCACGGCATTTCAAGCAAAGTTTGGTAAAAGGCATGGACCCATTCATCCTTTGGTCACGAGACCCACAAAGTCTGACATTCAATCAGATGATCACCAGGGTCATTCCGCCCATCATACTTACCAGTGTGGTATACTTCTGCATTGCCAAAGTAAACCATCATCAATCTTCGACACTGCGACCATCCAATAATCGACTTCTTATGGGTCGCCCACCACCATGCTGGAGCAGCCTTCAGGGCCAACAACCGCTGTGGTTCTGACACCTTGTCTTCAAATGCCACTAGAAATTCAAACAACCCAGGGAGTCTTTCGTATACTGGTAATTCAACAATTTCAGTCGCGACACGGCACAGCGACTGCGTGATCAAGCCACACTTTTTGAACAACACCTCATGCATGTGATTCTGCCAGTTTTCTAATGCATCATCAGAATCGGAAGACGCAGAGCTAAAGCTGCACCAACCGAGTTCACCAACGGTAGTCGGATGGATTTAATCTTTTGAAATGTTATATGCGTGACCCCATTCTCTTACAACTTCATCCTTGACTGGTTCAACATACCTGCGCCCTTCAGTCGGATCCAACGGAGCTATGAATCTGAGGTCTTGATTTTCAAAAGTCATCACCCGCTTCTTGAAATTAATTACTGGCATACTTTCATTGGCCCATTCGATCCCTAGCAATGCGGGATAGGATCTTCCCCCATCAACAACTTCAATAACATCAAAATCAACATATGTTTTCATTCCCTCAATGTCCACAACAAGGCAAGGAACTCTCCCTATTGGTGTTACCTTGGCCTAATTAGCCAATCGCAGCTGCATGGGAGACCATCTCAGTGTTGGGCTCCCCATTTTCTACCATGCCTGCTTTGTTAGAATATTTACATCTGAGCCTAGATCCAGAATGACTGAATCTACCTCATAGTCCCCAATCTGGACATTTATGCGCATCTCTTTTCATGTCTTTTTCCTCTGTAAAGAGTTCACTGCGGACTCTTTCCGTCCCCTGGCTAGTCGATGCAACAGACTCTCAATCTTGGCAAGAGCATCGCGATCGCATGCCAGTGATAAGCAACTTTCAAAGAAGTTATGCAAACTACCATACTGTCGCGATGGTCTTGCTTCTGAAGTTGAGTCAAAAGCAATGGGCATGTCATAAATAATTGTCTTACCAAGATTTCTTCCCATCGCATGACGTGCTTCAAAGAATGTGTCTCCCTCAGCATCAATATCAAACTGCACCTTCTTCTTCCCAGCCAGTCGGATCAATGGATGCATACCATCTTCTCCTGTCGTCGCACCTTTACGAGTGATAACAGCAACAACAGCATCTTGCATCCTCGGTTCTGTTGAAATATCGCGACAGTTGATCCCTGATTCTGGTTCGGCAGTGGGTTCACGGGTTGATTAAAATGCTTATTTGCATTCTGATTCTAACGTTGATTCTGGTTCTGTGGCTAATTCTAATTCGAAAACTGGTTCTGATTCTGAAACTGGTTCGGCAATTGGTTCTGGTTCTATAACTGTCGAACATTCCCTTCCTACCATCTCGCGATCTACTGTGGACAGTTCTCAACAGTGTCGTCAATACCAAAACAATATGTACACTGTGTTTGCAACTGCAGACAATCTCTCTGGTAGTGTCCCAATACTCCACAATTATAACATTGCACAGGTCCGTGACCTTGTCCTCCTCCTCGACCAAAGCCTCCACCCCATCCTCCTCGGAATCCTCAGCAAGATCCTCCTTGTTACTGATATTGCGGTTGATTAAATTGTTGATGTTAACACCCAAAAAATGCTCCCTAGCTCATCTCCCTGATCACATGACTCATTTGTCCACTTTTCCTACCATTTTAGCCTCTAAAACCCAAAAAAACCTTCAAAGGTCACCAAAAAGGCCAAAAATCAATATTTTTCTCCTCAAAATAATTAAATTTCCTCAAAAAATGTCAAAAACCCTCAAAAAGGGCCCAAAATTCCCAAAATCAATTAAAAGGGAATACAATTCAAAAAATTAATTCAAAAAGGGAAAAAAGAGGGGAAAAGAGGAAAAGAAACCCTAAACCATTTACCAATACCATTAGTTTCCCAAAACCATGGTTTAATACTCCATCACCCAAAATCTATAAAAAGGTGATAGAGGCTCCCCATTATTCATCCACATTCTTACCTATCCTTATGCTGTCAAAATCACTCCTAAGAACCCTAGCCTACATTTGAGCTTGAGTTCCCCATTTAGAGTGAGCATTTGGCCCACCCTTGAAGCATCTTGGAGAAGAGAGAGACCATTGGAGCATTGCAGCACCTTGTCCCTGCGACTGCACAAGCTCCAACAACCTCATCATTTGAGGTTAAATCATTGCAAACCCTTGTTTGCCCATTAATACAAAAATATCAATTTTATTTACTGTATCTCTCACTGTTATTTAGTTTTCACTGTTTTGATTTAGATTTAATCTCATGCACATGTTATCTGTTAATGGTTAAATTTCATTGATCTTCCATCTTGTTTTTACTTAGTATTGAACTGCTACTAAGGAGTCCATTCTCCTTAGTAGGTGCTCATTTGCACAAGATAGGGTGAAAATACTAGCCATAGTTTTGGCGACTCTGTTAGCTTGAATCTCTGGTTAGATTTAGTTCTGTTCTTGTTTTAGTTGTTATTTTGATTTAATATTGCAGATCTGGTTTACCCTTAAGCCTGTAACTTGCAGCCCAAGCCCTTTTTTTTTCTGCAAGATCTGCAACCCCCATTTTTCTCATTCGGCTATCGTTTTCGATGGTCATTTTCATGACGTAGAGCGTAGGTTTTTCACCCCACATTCGCGATCCAGATCACGGTTTTTCAGCCCGAACTCGCGTTCCAGATCACGGCAGTTCATCCCGAACCCGCATTCCAGATTGCGGTTGTTCAGCCTAAACCCGCGATCTATCGATTCCCAGCCCCTTCACGCGATCCATATCATGTGGTTTTACTCTTTTCCCATGATCTACCCCACCAGAACATCCCTCCCCAGTCGCGATCCCCCCGCAGCCCTTCCCCTCATACCTATGGCCCTAACCGCGGCTCTGCATAACCGAGCCACGATCCAGATCGTAAAATCCATCCTCAAAGCCGTGATCCAAATCGCAGAATCCAACCTCAAATCCGCGACCCAGTTCACCTCCTCCAACCTCACATGCGTGATCTAGACCGCGAGATTTTACACAGACATCCACGATCCAGCTTGTGATATTTCACATAGAAATTCGTGATCTAGACCGCGCGATTTCACACAAACAGCCGTGACCTAGATCCCCAGTTTCAGCCCGAAACTTGCGATCTTTTTTCTAAGTTTTCTTGACCCATTTTTGGCCCTGATTTTTCTACATTTCTTCCTGCACCCTGACAACCCCCTGTTTTTCCTGCAGCCCAAATTACTCCTCGAGTTTTTCTGTTATTTGCTTCACTGTACCACTTTACAGATTTTCAGCATTTTCATTGAAAAAGAAAATTTTAGCATTTACAGTTAAATTTCAGCATTTACATTTGATAGATAGTTTCCCAAGCGTGGCTTTTTGTTGGATACATCATCTCACTTACACACACTCTGTCACCTTAATTCAAGTGAGCCATGAAATTTACTTAACACAACCTACCTTCTAACCCCACTTGGGGAACATAAAATAACTTTGTAGTTAGGCAGGATAGAGGGGATAGGCATCCAAATAAAAATCCTCGGTCAATTTCACTTGAGACATAGTTGTTGTCCATTAGGGTACCAAAATCCCTTAGTATTTGTTGGCACGGTAAAGACCAATATGTCGGAAAGGCCTCCCCCCTAGGAGGGAAAGTAGCAAGACTAGTTTCGGATGCCTGAGTGGAATACCGCAATCCATTTAGTAACCGAAGGCTACCTACTCATTGTTCTCATTGTACTGCCCTGTTGGGAGTACGATGACGATGGAACAAGATCTGCAGATTTACCTTTCTAGACATGTCATGAATGGGGTATCTTAGTAGCCACTCTTCTTGGATTCTTTTACCCAGTGTCCCTCCCAGTAGGGGGACATTTATCCATTTGGTTCTACTTTTCATATTGTATGACTTGGATTTCATCACCTTGGAGAGGATACGTCTAGTTTGAGCCAACATACTTTTTAGTTAGGCGTTTGCATGCTCTCTTACCTCCCCCAAGTTTAGAGAGTCCACCATTTTTTCTTTATTAGGAGTTGTTTGCTTGTTGGTATTCTAACCACTTTTTCTTGTCACTCCACTTACTGTAGCACAGCTATTACAGTGAGTGGTTTGAGTTTGTTGTCGGTCTGAATGCCATATTTTTTGCGCTCCCCTTTTGCACACTCTGTTGCATTATATTTTTTGAGCTTTTCACTCTCCACTACCCACTAGTTTTATTATCCGTCTGTCACCATTGAGTCCCCGAGACGTTCTCGGCGCTTCCGGGGAGAACCCTCACAACACAGTTCACTTGACACCACTCATCACATGCGTAGAGCCTTGTCACTTGACACCACTCGTCACCAGTGTAGAGCCTTGTCGCCCGACTCTAACGCCCCTCATTTCACATCTGACTCTAAGGCAAAATCAAAAAACCCTATATACACAGCACCGTCTAGCACCATGGCTGACATGACTTCCAACCCATTCTTCATAGGGACTATCGGTGGAGTGTCCACCACCATCCCAGCCACCACTACAACACCTATCTTGGGAATTCCCTCAATGGGACCCACACCTACCATCCTCGTCACCATTCCAATTCCAACGGCTACTGGACCCAATCCCGCCCTGTCTGTGACCCATGTTACACTCGTAGCCGTCGACCCCTCCCACACAATCCCCACACCTCTGTTCGGATTTCACATCCCTGTCATAGCTCATATTCCCGCTTCACACTTTGGGGGCAGCGTCTTGACCACCAATGCTACCACCAGTACATATGCTCCACCAATGCCATTTTTCCATTCATGGCTAGTCTCAACCTCCTCGACCTGGCTAGATTGATGAATGATCCCATCCGACATGATCCCACTTGGCCTCATATGCCTACCAAACTCCCATAAGATATCCCTAAGTTTGATGGAAATGCAGGTGAGGATCCCCAAAATCACATCATGTCTTTCCATCTATGGTGTTCCTCCAACTCCATAGTAGATGACTCCATCCGCCTACGCTTGTTGCAACGGACCCTCACTGGCTCTGCCGCTAAGTGGTATATCGAGTAGCCTCACGGGACCCACTCCACTTTTGCATCTCTCGCCTCGACCTTTCTACAGTTATTGCAGTTACCCGTCCCTTACGACGCGGGAGTCATGAGATCCCACTGTCTTGCAGACAAAACATGGCCACCCACATCACCGATCACATTCATGAGTGGCGTAAACGATGAAGCTTATGCAAGATTAAGTTAGATGACCGTATCTTCCTAGATTTGTTTTTCTGAAATCTCTCCTTCCAGCCATTACCAAAGATGTGGCATCTGAACGACCCCAGTCTGAAGAAGAATCCATTCTAAAATCCCAGCAGTTTGATCTGATCTACGCCCAGTCTGGCTACTTGTATACCATTTTACCTGACACCCCCCATGGCTATTCCTCCCGGAATGACACATTGGGGGAATCCCATTCCGTTGATGGCATCATTGGACATGTTGCATCACACAACCTACCCTTTTCCATTATGCACAATAATACAAGCCCCGATCTTTCACGAGCCACATCTCACTCTGGAGCTACGACTTCGTATTCTCCCATGGCACACCCCCACCACACTCATGGACCCTCATGTCCACCATAGTGTTACAGTCATGCATCTTCAGGATATATACCTCCCGTTGCACCTCCTACATATTACCAGCAGCAGACCACTCATTCTCATGTTCACTCACAAGCCTCAGTGGCTTATTACCCACCACAGGCAGCGCTTGCAACACTACAACCTCCACTCACTCAGACTTACCAAAAACCACAATCATCTCTAGCACCTGGACCACCTCCAGCCCCTCCCACATATTATCCACCGCAGCCTGCTCCAGCACTTGTGCAACCTCAAAATCCCCCTGCTTCCCAAGGGCAAGTGTATGCACAACAGAACCCGCCACAAAACCAGATTACCCAATGCAATCAACAAGGCTAACAAAACCGTGGAAGAGGACGCAACCGCGGAAACAACCAACCTCAGAACCAAGGCGGTCAGCCACCCAATCCTCCAAATAATAACAACGCTGCCCTCGAAAAACCAAAACCTTGATCGACCACCGAAGCAAGGTAAGAACCCCAATTTACGAACAAACCAACCATGTTCAATATGCGGGGTATACGGCCATTATACACACACTTGCCCCCATTTGGAGTGAGTGCACCAACTTTGGACTGACAACACCCAAAGCCAGGGACACGCGGCACATCCAGCACCACCTCCTCAACCACAACCCATGGTGTTGTAGAATCCTTTTCCCACACAAGGAGTGGTGAACTCTCAACAGTTGGATCCCCCTCAAGGAACCACGACACCACAGCAGCAAATCACTTATGCTACAACTGCTCACCAACATATGGACTCAGGTACTCACCACCTGTTAATGATGTCATCGGCTGATATCCACCTCCAAACACGCCGAAACCAATATGGCTCCACCTCGGAAGCCATTCCCGCTGATAAATCCACCAACGCTCTTCCCACTAATCAGCCACTACGCATACCTACTGCACCGTTAGACGGGGGCCCTAAAGTCCCTCGCTTCCCACTATGTTGAATCAATAATAATTCTAACGCTCAAGCCACCTTGAATTATAATATTGTGGATGACTTATCCAAGTCCCCCACTGCTATGTCTGCTCTTGAAGTCCTAAAAAACGGTCCTGCACAGCGAAAAATATTGTTATCCTCCATTGGTGCGATAGACCCTTCTGACTCACGAATGATGGCATTCGACTTGGACCAAGCCAAACCACGTTTACCCACCACATTAGCATTTTAGGTTTCTGTATCCATTCAGAACCTTGTGATTCATTGATGAAGGTGCCTCCACCTACGTGAGGTCGAGATTTGTCTGGTAGAAGCTTGGATCTCCTACACTACAGCCATCCACAACCGCATTACGAGCTTATGATGGCCACTCAGCTCAACCACAAGGCCTGTTGGCCAACGTGCCTGTTTAGTTAGCTGGAAAAATGATCCTTATTGACATGAAGGTCATCAATGCCCAACTTGATTACAACCTCTTACTTGGACGTAGTTACATGTATGCCATGAAGGTTTTCGCTTCATCCGTCTTCCACACCATGATGTTCCCCCATGAGGGACGTGTGGTCAAGATTGATCAACTGACGTACTACAGTCCTAATGCCCCCATTGCACCTAAAAATGTTATCCCTATGATTGAACAACCCGTTCACAACGCACCAATGTTGTTCGTCTCCACAGTCAGACCCGGGATATACTTAGATACACCCATGATTTCCACGTTCCAATCCATTCCACCACCTTTGGGTACATCCAAAATATCTGATTTGTGCACTCTCTCACACAATACATAGGCACCCAACCAAAAACCCCCTTTATTGTCGCAACCACCCTCAGTGCCCAATCATGTCGGAGCCACACCAATCCACACTATCTCGTTCCTATTTCCCCCTTCAGGAGTAGTCAGCACACCAATAATGGCTACGCTCAATCTTCCCGAGTTAACGTTAGGAATACCTGTATGGTACCTGCCCGCCCCAAATCCTCCCCTGACACCAAATGTCATTTTACAACCTATCCAGCCTATCATCGTGATGAACCACCCACCCCCAGGGGTGGCAACCTCATCAACATCAAGTAATACACCCCCTCCACCCTGCCATACTAGGGGAAGAGGCCCACAAACCTACACCACTCCACCTGCAACCTACACTGCCCCACCTACACCAAAGCCGGCAAAGAATCATCTGACATTTCGCGATCCCCTCAAATGCTCTTTGTGTGACGATTTGGGCCACACTACCCACCAATGTCCGCAATTACCAGCACTTCAGGAACACATGCAAACATTAGATGATGATCCCAACATCCTGGTCGTCACACTTGACCCTGCCCCTAAGCCTTGATATAAATCATTACGTACTAATCACCCTTGTGCGATATGTGGTATTTACAGCCATTACTCACATCACTTCCCCAGTCTCCCGGAATACACATTGACTCTCTACGAACTAACTCATTTCGATCTAGAAACATCCTCTCCTACCATTGAGGAAATTCATCCCCCACCTTCCTCCTCCTCAGGAGAGATCAATACCATTTACATGATTTCATCCACCAGTGCACTTTAGTCAACTGATTTGACGACACAGTGCTTCCACAGTGACGAGGAAATCCTCGAAGCACTTACTGCACCCGACTAACCCTTGGACGATATGAACCATCGATCACACTTCATCCTTGAGGCATCTATCACCTCCACGGAAACCCAATTATCTATCGTATCCAAATTTTTCCTTCCAACCAAGGTTGACTAGTTGAAAGACCCCATCCCAGCTCCCGATGCCTTTGAGGAAGGCAATATGGCCAATATTTAACCCATTATACAAGTTGACATCTCTACCATGCCTAGAATACCGGAACTCATTTCCTTAGGCGCATCATGCACTGAGGATGAGGTTCAAGCCTATAAGAAGCTCTTCCAAGAGTTTTGCGACGTCTTTTCCTGGTCCTACACCGAGATGCCTGGTCTTGACCCCGCTATCATAGAACACCACATTGACACTTAGCCCGACGTACCACACGTTCACCAAAAACAATGCCCCATCCACCCATCTAAGCTTCCCACCATCAAAGCTGAAATTGAGAAACTTCGTGCAGCTAGGTTCATTTACCCCATCGCCTATACCACCTAGGTTTCCAACCCGGTACCAGTCAACAAGAAGCAAGGCACTATTCGTGTCTGTACTGATTTTCGCGACTTAAACCAAGCTTGTCCCAAAGACAACTTCCCCACGCCGTTTATCGACCAGCTTATCGATGCATGTGCAGGGAATGAGACACTATCTTTCATGGATGGTTTCTCGGGGTATAATCAAATTCATATTTGCAAGGAAGATCAGTACAAGACTGCCTTCACCACCCCATGGGGCACCTTTTCTTATCGCGTTATGCCTTTCGGTCTTAAAAACACCGGCGCCACCTTTCAGTAGGACATGACCTATTGTTTTCATGACTTGGTTAACATCATCTTGGTCTACCTCGATGACCTCACGGCCCGATCCGAGAAATGGTACAACCATTTGAACAACCTCCGGTAAGTCTTTTTGCGTTGTTGCAAGTATCAAATCCGCTTGAACCCACTCAAGTGTGTATTTTGCGTTCTGGCAGGCCAGTTGTTGGGTTTTATCATTTCACAGAAAGGAATTGATGTAGATCCATTAAACATCCGAGCCATCCTAGAACTCCCATCACCACGTACGAGGGCCAATTTCCTCCGTCGTTTCGTCCCGGACTATGCCACAACAGTTCATGGTTTCCTTCATTTTCTCCGCACTCACATCCCTTTTGTTTGGGACGACCAAGTGCAAGGATCTTTTGAGGACCTGAAGAAAGCTCTCACACATGCCCCATTGATCTCCCCTCCGAATTTCTCAAAAGACTTCATCCTTTACGTTTCGGCATTTGACTATGTCGTTTCTGGGGTTCTTGTTCAAGAAGATTATGCTCATCAAGAGCATGTCATTTATTATGTGAGCCAGAACTTATCAGGCCCATCGCTACGTTACCCATATGAAGAGAAACTGGCCCTCGTCGTTGTCTTTTCAGTTCAAAATTTGCGACATTACATCCTCATAAGCCACACTACAGTTGTCGCAAAATCCAACCCCGTGGTCTATCTCTTAAACCGTCGCCTTCTTCAAGGCCGCATCGCTAAAAGGGTCATTATCCTACAAGAATATGACCTAACTTTCACAACCCCTAAGAGTATTAAATCCATTGTGCTTGCATAACTCATGACAGATTTACCATCCCTCTCGCCGTCACCCTCAGTCACTACTAGTCTAATTGACAACCATTTGTTTATCATCTCATTAAATGACCCTTAGTACGGCAACATCTTGGTTTACCTCCGCACACAAAATTTTGGACCCGATATCGACCGTGATGGACGCTGTCGCATCTATCTCCATGCTTCCTGCTATCTCCTCCTAGGCGATGCTCTATATTGAAGCGGTATCAACACTATCTTACGACGTTGCCTCACACAAGAAGAAGCAGAATAGGTTCTCAATGACTGTCATAGCGGTGCCTGCGGCGGCCATTTCTCTGGAATGGCCACTGCCCAAAAGGTGATCCGTTCAGGGTATTTTTTGGCCCGCACTATTTACTGATTGCATCACAGCGGTCAAACATTGCCGCAACTGGTAGCTCTTTTCCCCCAAGGCAAGGACACCCCCCACCCCCCTTCATCCGGTCGTCACCATTGGTCCTTTTTACAAATGGACCATTGACTTCATGGAATGTAATCCTCCTTCCATCAGTGGCAAAAATACATCGTTGTGGCTGTCGACTACTTTACCAAATGGGCAAAACCCATGCCTACCTTCAACTGCAAAGCCCACACTGCAACCCGCTTCTTCTTTAACCACTTCATTACTCGTTTTGGAGTCCCTAAGCAACTCGTCTCTGACCATGGCTCTCATTTCGAGGACTCTATATGGAAAGAGTTGTCAACCCTCCTCAAATTCAAACATCAATAAGCCTACGCCTACTACCCCCAAGGGAACAAACAAGTCGATGCCATTAACAAAATTTTGAAGACCATCCTTCAACACACCGTCGACCGACATAAGTCCAATTGGCATCACATGATTTTACCCGCACTATGGGCTTACAGTACATCCACTAAAACCACCACCGTTCTTACCCATTTTCATTTGGTTCATGGCGTAGAATCTGTGCTCCCCATCGAGTGTCAGATCCCAGCATTGCACATTGCTATTGAACTCCTTCCAAACACATCACTACTCAAACAACGATTAATCCTATTGGAGCAAGCTGATGAGGATCGTCGCGCAACCCTTCAAATCATTGAAGCCACGAAAAGCCACTCCAAATCCGGCTATGATAAACACGTTCACCCATGAGCATTTCGTGAAGGGGACCTTGTACTCGTTTACGACCAAGCCCATGATAAAATGGGTAAAGGAAAGTTTGAATCCATGTGGCAAGGCCCATACATTATACACACCTGCCTTGGACACGAGGCATACATTATGACCGATTCAAAAGGTAACCCCCTACGCAACACCCGTAATGGGTTGTACCTTAAACGCTTTTACCCATAAAACTTTTTGGACACCACAGTCCATGTTGTACAGTTTTGATTATTTTTTCGCTTTCATCTCCCAAAAACTTACATTTTGTTTTTCCTGCATGATCACAGATGGATCCTATTCCACTTTGTTATGTTGGCTTTGCCGACGGTTCAAGCCGCTGGTCTCCAAATCTCACCTCCGCAGCTTGGGTACTCTATTCCCCCCCACATGAGTTGATCCACCTCTACGGAGTGTGCATAGGTGCTGCTACTAATAACCAGGCTGAGTACAATGTTGTGACCGGTCTCCTGACTGCTGCCCTCCAGATGGGTATAAGTTACCTTCGTGTGTTCCTAGACTCCCAGCTTCTTGTCTCCCAACTCAACAATTGTTACTAGGTACACGTTCCTTGCCTCTTTCTAAAGTTCCTGCGCACTAAACAAATGATTAGACATGATGAATCCATTACATTCACTCATGTTCCACGAAATTAAAACAGTGTCGCAGACCAAATGGCTAACAACATTCTAGATTGGCACATCAACCAAACCATGTAGGACATTAACCATGCATCATTATAACATCATATAGGCATCCAAAACCATAGAAAAAACAAAAAGAATCCATCATAATACTGCATCCACGTGCATACCATAAAAAATGCCTCCATGCGCATGCAAAAAACATAACAATTGCATCCACGTGCAACAAAACACAAACGACAAATGTGCATCCATGTGCATACAAGACTCTATCATAAAAAAATGAATCCATGTGCATATCTATATATCATATAGTCATAAAAGTCACGAGTGCCCTCGGCACCCAACTATACAAAAAATACATCACCCGTATATCAACATATATACAAAAACATCCCCATATGCTCATCAACATTTGGGGGTAGATCACGAATAGTCTAGTCAGAGCGATCCCCTCGGTCCATGTCCTCGTCATCACCTACCTTTGTTGCTGACTCATCCTCTCCCTGCTCCTTCTCTGGGTCCTCCTCCTCTAGATCCTCATCATTGTCCTCAGGAACGTCTAGCAAGTCTCGAGCCCTCCTCTATGCTACCAACATAGCAACCCACCTCGAGATCGATATCCACTCTTGTGGAGCATCGTAACACAAATCCAATACCTCCGGGTCTAAATCCTGCCAACCCTCATCTGCTACCTCTTCCAATAATCGATCAAAGCTGGCCCGTAATGCCTCCAGTGTCCCATCATCATCTCATTATTGTACGGCCCCTTGAGCAGGTGGGGTTGCGATCACTATACGACCCATGCGGTCCCGATGCCCCAGTGGTGGCTACGGTCCCACATCTGCAATAACCAACACTCAAGAGGTTGGCATCATCAAACATCTCTAGCTATCATCATAAACTATCAAGCAAAAGTACAACATGATATGATCAAAGGAAACCAAAATGCATATGTATCATCTAGCCCCCAAATGTGGCCAGGAGGCTAAGGCAGCTCAGCACCCCCCCGGTAGTCCATCGCTCGGTATGGGTAGTCATCAAACAAAATAGGCATCTGCAACCACTGCCTAAAAATATCTGTCGTAAAATATCGACCAATGTCCCCACCACCACGGCGGCACATCATCTCTCCCCACCGCACCATCTGCGGCTCCCTAATTCCTCCATCTCGAACTGGCACGCGAGTCCGTAGCGTAGGCACCCACTCAAAAAAGAAACTACACAAGAAAGAACCATATCATAACTCTCCTCTGATCTGCCTCACCTTGCTTAGCTCCAGCTGAACATAGGTGAGGAACATTTGTCCCTATGCAAAATAGGTCCCTGCCAATGCTCGCTCAATCAACTGCATCTGCCCTCCTAACACATGGTTGGGCGCTTGTGATCCCAATACCTGAACTACACATGCCGCGATCGCTCGGGTCGGTGGATCCTGCAAATCACAAACCAACAGTGCATTTTTATGCACATGAGCCCCAGGAAGACATTACCTCTCCAGTAAATCCTCCATCTCCACATCCCCTGACCTCCTCAGCTGAGTGTCCACCATCCTACCCAAACAGGGAAATCCAGTCAAGGATGTACACAACGGTTCTCCATGTATTGTTTAGGTCCCCTTTTGGGCCTCATTATTATTTGTATATCTTGATGTGAGCATGGGTATGCCCACCTCGTCCACATATTGAGATTATCCCTCATTCATTATTGAGGTCATGTATTTTTAGTTTTTGCAGTTTGTATGGGGTCGTTGTTTCAGTCTCCAATCAGTCTCTTCTCTTCTCCACACCCTAGGAAAAAGACAAAGAAACTATGATGTCTATCGGCCATATGATGAGCTCCTACCCTCACACATCAGGGAGCAATCTATTAACACCCAAAAAATGCTCACTAGCTCATCTCCCTGATCACATGACTCATATGTCCACTTTTCCTACCATTTTAGCCTCTAAAACCCCAAAAAACCTTCAAATGGTCACCAAAAAGGACAAAAATCAATCTTTTCTCCTCAAAATAATTAAATTTCCTCAAAAAATGTCAAAAACCCTCTAAAAGGGCCCAAAATTCCCAAAATCAATTAAAAGGGAATAAAATTCAAAAAGGGAAAAAAGAGGGAAAAAGACGAAAAGAAACCCTAAACCATTTACCAATACCATTGGTTGCCCAAAACCATGGTTTAATACTCCATCACCCAAAATCTATAAAAAGATGGTAGAGGCTCCCCATTATTCATCCACATTCTTACCTATCCTTATGCTGTCAAAATCACTCCTGAGAACCCTAGCCTCCATTTGAGCTTGAGTTCCCCATTTAGAGTGAGCCTTTGTCCCACCCTTGAAGCATCTTGGAGAAGAGAGACCATTGGAGCACTGGAGCACCTCGTCCCTGCGACTGCACAAGCTCCAACAACCTCATCATTTGAGGTAAAACCATTGCAAACCCTTGTTTGCCCATTAATACAAAAATATCAATTTTATTTACTATATCTCTTTTTTACTATTTTGATTTAGATTTACTCTCATGCACATGTTATCTGTTAATGGTTAAATTTCATTGATCTTGCATCATGTTTTTACTTAGTATTGAACTGCTACTAAGGAGTCCATTCTCCTTAGTAGGTGCTCATTTGTACAAGCTAGGGTGAAAATCCTAGCCACAGTTGTTGCAAGGGATTCGGTTGCAGTTGAACACACTGCCATGGCTGAACATACTGCACCGGCTAAACATACTATGGCTATTGTGGAGCCATCTGCATCTGATTATAATGCGGTTGTGACACAAACTATTGTTGTGGATGCGATACAAATTGAATCAACGGTTGAGGTGGCAGCTAGGCCACCTGTGGCTGCAGCTGTAGTTGTTGTACTGCACGATGGTCATCCCCCTTTACGTAGTATGAGTTGTACGTTCCTTCCTAAAGTAGGCCATATGCGCAGCAATCCTTATCTTCATGCCCGACAGACTTGCAGAATGTACAGTACAAATTCATCAGCTTCGTGACCATCTTCTGCATGTATTGACACTCCTCATGTCAATTCCCATAGACTTGACAAATGCGGCACCATGGTATACCTCCGCCACTCAATGGGTTCGACGCTTCTGATACTAGGTAGTTGCGGAAATCTCAACAATTATCCTTGGTATGTCCCTCTACATGACAATGAGTACACCAAATCTCTTCGCAGTGCTCTTTACCCTTCTTGAGATCTTGCAATTGAATTGTTAGATTTTCCAGTTGCGTTTGGATCTAAGACATGTAGGTTGCATTATCACCAACAGGTGAAGCTTCTAACCTCATCGCAATCTCCAGAGCCTTGCTCGGTGTCACAATTATTTGTTGCATCAACGGGAGTCTAATATGAGGTAGTAACGCAGGGATGAACCATTCCTTATGCTGAACATCGCTCATCTCAAAGCTGACTCTTGCCATTAGCATTTTAAACCTTTGTTTGAAATCCCAAATAGCTTCATTCAGATATTGCTTGATCTCTTTTAGTTCTATAATGTATTGCGCTCCAGACTTCCGTTTTCTAGACTCTCCAATTAATCCTTTTCAAACTTCATCCATTGTCTTCTCTAAACTTCCTTCAGGAACTTGTACAAATTTCATGAACCAATCCAGTGCGTGAACCCAGAGTGTCGTCGCTAATTGACCTTTCTTGTCCTCATCATTTATAATCTGTTTAACAGTCCACACAGTTTCACATAAGAACCAGTATTGCTCTAGGTTGTCAGTTCCATTTCCATGGAATAGAGGTAACTTCGCATCTTCGCCTGCCATCCTGGGATTCCTTCCTACAGTCACTGATCCGCTAGTAATTGAGTGTTGTTGACACGTTGAACATGGCAGTTTCAAAGTCGTATTTCTTCTTAGTTGTGATATAGTGAGCAGAGGTGTGGGTACGTTAATGCTGGGGTTTGGTCTTGCCTCTATCTTGGGCGTAGCCTGGTTTTCCCTGTCGACACTGTGAGGTCACTTCGTCCTGTGTGGTCTTCCTGTGCGGTTTTGCGTTTCGATCGCAGCAGGACCTTCTCCTGTCCTCTGCCTCTTCTCTTGTCGAAACCTTGCTCCTCCCCTCGTAAGACCACTCTCTTCCTTGGCTTCCTTCATAGTCTCATCGTAACTTGCACCCATCTACCTTGTATCATTCCATTCACCTCCCCCCTACCGTTGCGTTATCCACAGCCTCCACCCACCAGGGTTCTTTTACTCGAGGTTCATCTTCAGTATTCCCTTTTCGCAAATGAGCATCTTAATGGATAGTTGCAGCGACAACAGGAACCTACCTCTCGTTCTATTTAAGAATTCCCTTTTAGATTCACTATAAGATTTCGTTGTGTCGACCGCAAACTCGGTGATATATCCCTCCAATATACTATCAAACTAGACCTCAACAGCCTGCGATGCTCTGTTGTCTACCTCCTGCAACTCCTGGATCAATTATGGGGTACAAGACGTTGGCTCACTGCCTTGTAAATTTACCTTGCAAAAGGTTAATTGCGCCAACCATTCATACAAGATGATCGGGAATTTGCAGAAAAATTATTTGTGTGGACAGTAATGTATGTACCTTTCCAGCCACCAATCCGTCGTCAGTCCAGGGTTCTGATTCTCTTTCTCAGCAAACTCTCGCAACTTTTGATCAAACCAATCTTGAATTTTCGGTTTCGTTGGATGCCACAACATGTCCTTCCTCCACTTCGCGCTAGGGTCCCAGCAACGGAACCATTTGTTGACGCAAACCCAGTCAGCAGGGGTTCCTCACTCTGTCGACATCCAAACCACCGCGATCTCCCTGAGCACTGGCCCAGATAGGTTTTACCCTGTCTGGCAACACCTGGGGAGCAGATGAAGTCTCACTCGAGATGTTCGAGGGAGAGCTAACGGAACCACGTTTCCGCCGAATGAAGGAGGACCATGTGTGTCTACTTATAAACTTAACGCAACATTATATAACAGATCTAATTATTCAACTTATGCATTAAATAGAGTCACTGCATCATTCAACAAATCTCATTGTCAACAAAACCATTAATGCGCAACAGTAACACATCATTTGGAACAAAGAAGCATTGCATCATTCACATATCCATATCACATATCATATTCATAGCAGGAAAACAAAAAGAGACACAGTGATTCTGCTCAAAACCCCATCATGTCATATTAACCTTTGCAACAAACCACGGATATAGCAATATAGTTCTTCTGTCGCATACCCAGATAAGCAGACAAAAACAAGCACAATTCTCTCTTATCATCGGTGCTTAATCAGTATATCAACACTTGCAATGCTACATCTATTTATAGGCTTGCACCTTTACATTCATGGTCCACTTAGGCAACCACCTAATTACTTCTTAACAAAATATACAAAAATGATGACCCTAACCTGCACAATGCGGTCCTAAATGACCCAAAAATACATAAAATACTAATTTCCGACTTGTGCACGGTTCTCCTCCTTGCGCGGCATCTTTGACCTTGTGCAGCATGGTCCAACACCTGATATACGCAAGGTACATGGGAGCTCAAATCCGTAGTGGTGTTGTCTAATTCACAATCTCACAATAGGAGCCTTCTGATATACTATCGAGTACATGAAGTACCTTTCTATATACCCAAGGGTACATGAAAGGCCGTTCGATATACCAATTGGTATGTGGAAGAACTACAACCCCTTGGGATGCAGTGCAGGAAAGTAACGATAGCTGCCATGCTAAAAGACGTCGGAACACGTCTCTAACTTAACACACAAGTTTCTATACAATTTTAGCTTAAAGCTACCATTAAATTTTATCTTAACGGTTAAGTGAATGCATGAGGTGTAGACAGGAATTTAAAAATATGCAAATCTTAACTACAT
Organism: Larix kaempferi; assembly: GCA_027924585.1. Lineage (NCBI taxonomy): Eukaryota > Viridiplantae > Streptophyta > Pinopsida > Pinales > Pinaceae > Larix > Larix kaempferi. The sequence goes on along the minus strand of BSBM01000632.1, from coordinate 23,284,508 downwards.
GCAAATGAAAATATTTTATTTTTCTTTTCGATGAAAACTAACTAAGGTAAGGAGAAATTTTCTTTGTTTTCGATAATGAAAATGAACAAGTACCTATATTCTTTCAAAATCAACCAAAAGAATCAAAAGCACGCTTTCACTAATCCAACAAAAATGAATAATACACCAAATCCAAGTGTTTTTTCATTTTCTATTTTCAAGTTAAATGAATCTACAAAAAAGTGAAAAGAAGAATTTCCCTTTGAATGCAATAACTCCAAATTTCCAAAATAATGATCAAAAAGTGCGAAGAAAATAAAAAAATGCAAGACTTTTCACTATCTTTGGAATGCTTTGCAAAAGTTCAAATGTACTTGAAATTTTCAAGGAAATGATGAATAACTCTTTCAAACCCAAGAAAATGCAAGTTAATGATAACCCTCCAAACTTTTCAAAGATCTTTTTAACACTTGTCCAAAAGTCTAAAATTCGCTACAACAATTTCAAGGAATAAGCTTGAAACGAAGATAATAAACAATTTTGATTTCCTACTCAAATGAACTCAATAGATCTAAGAATGATACCACTATCCAGACCTATTATTCAGAAAAATCAGAGAATACACTACTACAAAACTTGATTAATTGGAATTCTGAAAGAAAATAAATCACCCAAAATCTCAAAAACACACAAAAACAAACAAAATTGAGCAAAATGACAATAATAAAATGTCGAAGGGCTAAGAAGTCAGCTTGAACAGATTAAAAAGCCTGATAAGGAGTCACAAGACCGAGTCTGCTCATGGGAGATTGAAATTTTCCACAACGAGGGATGCACTCGTTTGACTAGCTAGGGCTCAAATCAATAATCAAACTTCAAAAACAAGCCCAGGATGAAGTATGTTGGGTCTAGGGGGTTTTGTAGCAGTCAATGGAAAACACACAGAACTCATAAACTAATCCAAAAACCAAAATTTAAGAATCCCTAACACTGAGTGCAAAATATTGAAGGGCGATACGCCCTACAAAGGTGCACCAGAGCGTTGGGAGACCCAATGACGTGCTCTACACACTAGGTAATTGCGTCAGCGATGCAGGCTGCAAATTGACAAAAGGCGTCAGTGATGCAGGCTGCAAATTGACAGAAGGCGTCAGTGACGCAGTCTGCAAATTGGTTAAGTGCGTCAGAAACACAGTGATGCGGGTGATGAATGGCCTAGGTGCATTGGGATAGGTCTGAGCAACAAAAAATAAAAATTCTCCATGAATAAAAAGGTAAAAGGCCCAATGAAGATCCCAAACAGAGTCTGGATAGCCCAAAGACTCTCTGATGGTCAGATCCAAAGAGAAAAAGCAACTTCGAGGCTAGAGGCTAATTGGAAAGAAATTAGTGAAACCAAAATGAAATGAAATGAAATAAAAAATTTGGACTACTTTCCCCAGTATGGTCTCCAAATTTGTTTACAGACAATCTTTATGAGCGGACTCAAATAGATCTCCCTAGCTTAAATGGTTTAAGTCTAGAACAAATAAGTACATAACATGAGTATCTTTCCTAGATCAATAGAAATGCAAAACAAATAAAGAGATGGCTTACCTGAATTTGCGCAATTCCTTTCTCCTTGCTGCTCCAAGCTCCAAATCTTCATATCTTTAGCTGCAAAACTAAGGAAAGCATGTGGAAACAAACAAGTGGTAAAAGCATATGGACATGAATTGATCTATATTAACAGTCAAAGAGGAAAATCCTAAATATCATTAACACAATAACATTTATGGAAATAACTTGTATTAAATGTAATGATAATAAGTACATAGGGAGAGAATGTTACGACCAAAGCTTTGACGTCATAACCTCCTTCCAACAATCCTAGCCTCCAAGATTGAATGCTTAGCCTCTTAATGGATGAATAGGGACCACCTAGAGAAAATTCACCAGCATAAGATTACTCTATCCTTCCTCCCTCGACAATGGAGAGGGGGTTCATATATATAGATCTAAAGGGATAGGAGAGGTTGAGGATTTAGGGGAAATGGATAGGAGAGGTTGAGTATTTATGGGAGAGGCTTAAGGGATCATCCCACTAGGTAAAGGGATTGACTACCACCTTCCCAGGTAAGTAGGGATAAGTCTCCACGCCATCCAAGCTTCAAGAAGTCGCTCGAAGCTTCTCTTTTTCCATTTTGACTAACTGCGATGCACCTTGCACAAGGGAAACATGCGCCAGAGAGTGATCAGCGTACCTTGTACAAGAGCAGCTTGCATCACCGACGCGCTCTACTAAGTTGTAGAGTGCGTCACCTTGGACCTGACGCACCTTGCTAGGAAGTAGAACATAACGGAGTGACAACAAAAGGTTCAAGAGGAATGAAAACAACTTCTCTTTCAGTGCTTTAGATTAGGGACTTTAGGGATCAGGGCATACAAATGACACATCAGTCATGGTGATGATATTTTGGTGTAACAAATACCAGACAAGAATTCCTAACATCAATCTTGGGAGATTCCGCACTGCCATGACGGGCATACTAACTACCCCTGATGGTGGAAATAAGAATAGGATTGTGTGGATTGGTGTGGCTCCAACGTGGCTAGGTACCAATGGCGGTTGGGACAAAAGTGGTGGTTGAGGATTAGGGACCGATTGACTTGACGAGATGGTGCACAAGTAAGAGATCTCAATGATCGGAGGAGGAGACAATACATCATGAAATGTGGAGACCATTGGAGTCTTTGAATAAAGTCCCGGTCTTGCGGTGGAAATCAACGAGGTAGGTGGACCAAAAACAGGTTGTTCAACCATGGGGAGAACATTTTTGGATGTAGCAGGTGCGTTTGGGTCATGGTAAGGGACCTAGTTGATTTTAACAACCCATCCCTCATGGGGGAACATCATAAGCTGAAACACGGATGAGGCAATAGCCTTCATGGCATACATGTAGCTTCATCCTAGGAGCAGGTTGTAATCGAGTTGAGCGTTGACGACTTTAATTTTGATTAGGACAGTTTTCCAGCTAATTGGACTGGAACATTAGCCAGAAGGCCTCGCGGCTAAGATGAACAGCCATCATAAGCTCGTAAGGCGGTCGTGGATGGCTGTCGGGTAGGGGATCATAGATTCTTCCACACAAATGTAGACATGACTCATGTAGAGGCACCTTCATCAATGATGCATCGATGGACAACAAGATTCTGGATTGACACTGAGACTTGAAATGCTAAGGTGGAAGGCATGCGTGGTTCAGATTGGTCTAAATCGAATGCCATTATTCGTGAGTCAGAAGGGTCGATTGCACCTATGGCGAACAACAGTGTTTTGCGCTACATAGGGAAGTTCTTTAAAAATTCTGAGGCTTACATAGCATTGGGGGACTAGGCTAAGTCATCCACGATGTTATAGTTGGGGGAAGCACAAGCATTGGGGTTGTTATTGATGTGGTGCAGAGGAAATCGAGGAGCTTTGGGGGCCCCGTCGAATGGTGCTGGGGGTATACGTAATGACTGATCTATGGGAAGAGTGGTAGTGGACTTGTCCGCAGGAATGGTTTCGGTGGTGCAACCATACTGGTTATGGTGTGTTTGAAGGTTGATATCAGTTGAAGACATCATTAAAACGTGATGGATACCTGAGTCAATGAGTTGGATAATAGGAGCAATGTAAGAAACTGACTGTTGTGGTGCGGAAACCCCTTAAGGGGGAGCCAAAGGTTGGGTGTCTACTACCCCTTGCATGGGTATGGGATTCTGCAACACCATGGGTTGTGCATTAGGTTGCGGGGGGGTTGGTGGTGTCGAAGGTGGAGCATGTCCTTGGCATTGGGCGTCGTCACTCCAAAGTTGGCGAGCTCGCTCTAGGTGGGGACAATTGTGTGTGTAATGGCCATAGACCCCGCAAATAGAACATGGGTGGTTCGTTTGTAAGTTAGGTTTTTTACATTGTCGAGGTTTTCTATCATGATTTTGGTTAACTAGTGTGGCGCCATTATTATCAGGGGGATTCGGTGGTGGACCACCTCTGTTGGGAGGCTGGTTATTTCCTCAATTATGTCTGCGTCCCCTGTTTTGTTGTCCTTGTTGGTTTCGTTGGGCAAGCTGGTTCTGCGGTTGATTTTTCTAGGCATAAACTTTCCCTTGGGAAACGGGGGGGTTTGCGGTTGGGCAGGTGCTGGGGCATCCTGTGGTGGATAATAAGCGGGAGGGGATGGAGGTTGTACAGGAGCGGGTGCAACTGGTGGATGGTATTAAGTGGGTAGTGCGGTAGGGGGAACATATGCTGGCAGGGAATTACTGTAGCAATGCGTCATACAAGAAGTTCCATGTATATGAGGAGCCTAGTCCGGAGGAACATATGAATGTGTTTCTCTAGAGTGGGTTGTGGCACACGAAAGATCGAGACCACTCCTCATGGTCGATGGTGTAGAGATGGGTGTAGGATTATACGTCGGGGTGGTGGCGGGGGGCATATGGACATATGGCTGACTACGAGATGCAATGTGTCCAATAATTTTGTCAGCAACGTGGGATGCGTCGGGCACGTCCTTCAGGGAGGAATCACCGTGAGGAGCATCAGGTAAAATGGAGTAAAGGTATCCCGAATGTGCATAGATAAGGTCAAATTGTTGGGCTTTAAGTATGGCTTCTTCCTCGGTTTGGGTCCATTCGGATGCCACATCCTTGGCAATAAATGGTATGAGGGACTTGAACCAATCTAAAAAGATACAATCATCTAACTTGATCTTACACAAACTGTGGATTCTACCCCATTAATGAATATGGTTGGTACAGATATGGGTAGTCGTGTTCTTTCTGCAAAATAGTAAAATCTCAACACCAACTCCATAACGGACTGGTAACTGGAATTACTACAGGAAATTTGAAGCAAGGGATGTAAAAGTGGAGTGCATCCCATGTGGTTGTTCAATATACCACTTGGTTGCAACGCCAGTAAGTGTCTGTTGTAAAAGGCGTAGGTGGATCGAATCATCCACTATGGAGTTGGAGGAACACCATAAGTGGAAGGACATGATAGGGTTTTGAGGGTCCTCACCAACCTTTCCTTCGAATTTTGGGATGTCTGAAGGGAGTTTGGTACGAATGGGAGGCAATTTAGGGTCATGTCGAATCATATCGTTAGTCAGTCAGGCCATATCAAGTAGGTTGAGACTGGCCATGAATGGAAAACTTGCCGAAGGATGTGATGTGGTCGAAGTGGCATGTGTTCTAGCCATGGTGGAAATCATGGGGCCACCTCCACTAAGTGGTGGGGTATTGGCATGTTTCATAATGGGGATTGAGGGACTGCCGGTAAAAAGTGGAGGGATTGATGTGGAAGGTACAGTGCCTCCAGGGGTACTACTGGTGACCAAAGGGACACAGGTCGAAATAGATCCGCTCCCAATGGGTATCAAAGTAGTGACAAAAATGCTAGGTGTAGGTCCTGTAGATGGCATAGGAGGGATGGATGTTGAAATGGTGGTTGAGCCAGTGGTGGAGCCACTGCCAAAAATCCCACCATGAAATGGGTTGGGGTTCATGTCGTCCATCGGGATAGACGGAGCGATGTATGTAGGTGAATATGGCTCAAAATCAGATGTGAAATAAGGGACGTCAGGATGAATATCCGACGATGAAGATGTGCATCTCAAGGGAGTGTGACGAGTGGGGTCAAGTGGACCGTAGGAGACGAGAGTGTCTCAGTGAATCAATGGTGACAGGTTAAAAGTGTTGGGAGTACTGTGGTGGATAAAATGATCAAAAATCCTAGTGTGTACAAAAGGAGAGCTCGTAAAAAGACAGCACTTAGGCCAACAACAAGCTCAAAAACACTTGCTGCAACAACATGCTACAAAAAGCAGAGCGACAATCAAAATTATCAAAATACCAACAAGCAGCACTCCGAGAAATAAAAAGTTAGATTCACTAACCAATGGGGGTATAGGAGCATGCAAACAACTATTTAAAAGATATGGAAGCTCACACAAATTGTATCCCCTACAGGGTGATGAAATCCGCAGTTAGGCAATATGAAATGTAGAAACAAATGGCTAATGGATATCCCTCTACCGAGAGGGACTTTGGGTAAAAGAGTCCTAGAAGAATGGAAACTAAGCTACACTATTCATGGCACATCTGGAAAGGTGTCCCACGGCTTCAGTTCTTTGGTCGTTGCACACCCGGTATGGACGCCAGCATGCACGATGAGAACAACAAGTTGGTATCCTTCAGTAGAAATGGAGAGCAGTATTCCACTCAAACTTCTGGAACCATTCTTCCCACTTTCTCTCCTAATGGAGAGGCCCTTTGAAAAATCAGTGTCAACCGTACCAATAAATAATAGTGGATTTGGGATCCCTAAAGGATAACAACTATGTCTCAAATGTGTATGACAAAGGGGGTGTTATTTGGATGCCTAACCCCAATGTCCTACCTATCTACAAAGTTATTTTTGGGTCCCCAAGTGGGGTTAATATATGTTTGAATTAAGTCAATTTTAGTCTCACTTGAATTATGGGGAGTGTGTGGGTGCACAAGTTGTGTAAACCCAATATTGCCAGAAGTAATAAATGTTGAAATAAACAAATGAGACTGAAATAAAAAGTACTAACTGTTATGTGTAAAATAAATGACCTCGTTGAAATATAATGCAAAAGATAGCAATACAGTAAGGATGTATGCGAAGTGAAATGTCCCAAATGCTACAACAAGAAAATAGCATAAAAGTACCAATGGCAAAACGGATGCAGGCAAACAGGAGGTTGTTTGGGCAAGAAAAGAGGTAAAAAGGGATGCAAGGTGCGTTTGTGAAGTGAAAAGTTGTGATATGGCTGTTGCAGTCTACAGAAAAAGTCGTGTTGAAACAGAAAAATAGAAACAAGAAATAGGGCGTGGGTTTCAGGCTTAAAGGCACGTTGGGGGAGCGATTTTCAATGTCAAATGCGCTCTAAGGGCACATGTAGCAGGCCAAGAGGCACGCGGAGGGAACGACTTACAGGCCCGAAGGTGTGAGGAGTGTGCGGCTTACCGTCTGGAAGGCGCATGGAGTGAAAGGATTAAAGGCGAAAAGGTGCGCTCTGAGCGTGAGTTTCAGGCTAAAAGTCGTGCTTGGGAGCAGGGGTTTCGGGCTGGAAGTCACGTGCGAGCCACAAGTTAATGGCAGAAAGTCACGGTTCGGGCCGTAAAAATGAAAATAATGGAGGGTACTGCAAAGGAAAGGGCCAAATATGCAAGTAGAGGGCCTACGGCTAGGGTTCAAAAGTAAAATGCAAGCAAAATAAAAAAATACAAAACTAACAAATAACTACTGATCATACTAAACCAAAGATCGATGGGAATCGACCCAGTGGAGTCGCCAAATCTGTAGCTAGTGTTTTCACACCATCCTGTGCAAAGGGACACCTACAAGGATTATGGAACCCTTAGTAGCAATTCAAAAATAGATAATGTGTGTGAGTATAAATAACAATGAAAATAAATCTAACTAATTACTGCAGTAAAAATAACAAATAGATCGGAACCCGTGAAGTATATTTTGTATTATGTTGAAAATAAGGGTTTACAATAAGAGTTACCTCAGAAGGTGAGAAGATATGGGCCCTCGCAACTGTACGAAGAGTAACGTGTCGGGTCTCCAGAGTTCCTTGCTCTTCTCCAAATGCTCAAGAGGTGGCCAAGACTCAACTGGATGGGGAACAGAAGCTCAAGGTGATAGGCTAAAGTTCAACATGAATTCTGGCAGCATAAGGGTAGGAAGAGTTTATCATGGATGTTGAATGGGGGGGCCTTCATCACCTTTTTTATAGTATTTTTTGGTAATGGAGTATTGACCCATGGTATTGAGCAACCAATAGTATTAGCCAGTGGTATTTGATGTTTTCCCTCCTTTTTAATTTTATTTTGACTTTTTACCCTTTTTCTTTTTCGTTTTTGGGGATTTTGACCCTTTTTATGGGGTTCTATCCTTTTTTGGAGGATTTTCATTAATTCATGAGGGAAATAATGATTTTATGCTCATTTAGTTACCAATTTCATGGATTTTGGGGTTTTTGGAGGCCAAAAATGTAGAAAAAATGGATAAATGGGTTATGTGACTAGGGAGATTGGCTAAGTGAACAATTTTTGGGTGTTAACACTTTTCCTTTGTGCAAGTGTCGGGAAATACATTATCGTTCGAAAGTACCTTATATTTGAATAACCTACAATTGATGGGAAATACAAATGTATAATGTCATTTAACACTCATGAAATCAACCATTTTCAATGATGATTGTGTCACAAGATTCCTCAAAATATAATGTAGTTGATGGTCAGTTACCTCAACATTGTCAATAAACATGCATCTGACATGACATACTTTACTTTCAAGTCGTACAGTAACATTCTTGTCCCCAACTATGTAAACTTTGCCTGTCCAGGTCCTAATAGAGCTGTGGTGGAATCTAATTTAAGGCTTTCGAAGAAGGCTTCAATAATATGAGCGTCCTTCCCTAGCTCATTGTCTTGGAATGTATGGAACAACATTGCATCCATGGCACTCCTTTGTCGTAATAACTCATTTATACCAACCTCTACTTCATTGCCTCCATTTCCAACATCTGAAGAACTACTATTACTATAGGCTTCCTGATTGGCGAGGATGGACATAGTGGAGATTGAATAGGTGGTTGATTAAACCATGCTTGGTATGCTTCCTCTCTAAGTTGTGCTCTTTTTTTGGCCTTCTCTCAATTTGACATTGTACTGGGGTGCAATGGAAGAAGGTAGGCAGGTCGCTCATCATTATAATCACGATTTCAAAAATATTAAACATTACATCAATTATGTTAGTAAGCACAATGCAATTGGTTTGATCTAGCAATATAGAAAAGAATTATTATAGAAGCACGAGAATCGCTTCCAATAGAAAATGTTAAGCTGCAAACAATTTATAAATAAGATGTTCAGATTGAGCGATAAATTAACATCAATTCCACATTAAATATGAAAATTTAAAATTGAGCAACACATTTTCAAATTGAATTTATAAATTTTAAATTAACAATTTATTAAACATAATTTCAAACTGAGCAATACATTAACATGAATCCATTGAAAATTAACAAATACAATTAATCATTTTTTGTTTGTCTGACACCCCAAGGGAACGTCTAAAGGTAATCCAAATGCAAGACGTCTCTAACGAGAGGTTGGTGGTCTACGGAAGTTGTAGTTTATTAACAACTCGTCACTAGGGGACAAACTACGTATTGCATATACAACAGCAAATCTAGATGCTTTCCTTTTCATAAAGAACTCTTGATCATTGAAGTGTTCCCCAATTGAACAATTTGGAGAAAATAAAGAGCACCTAGAACTATTTATGAACCCTGCAATGTCTCCATTAGTACATGGACGACCATCTATATACAATAGTTTCTTCCTATTAAAGTTTCAAGAAACATAACCATTCATGCACATACTATACATGGAAATGTTATGCTTGTATTTAACAATATTCAAGTAATCAGATCAACAATAGATAGGACCACAAAATGGCATAAGTGCTACTGATTGTTTGGGATGAACGAGTTAATGTGAAAGGATAAACAACCCAAGATTTGAAACATATATATTAGACTTGGTAATTATAAACCGATTACCACAAAAGGAGAATTTGGTTCCAACATCAAGCACAGGTAGAGAAGTCAGCCAAGCACCATATAAAGCGTGGTTTTAAGAAGTTTGATATTTACTTTGAAAATCCCATAGGAAGGGAGAAACCATCACTACCCTCCAACAATTGAATGGACCTCAGTGTGTACTTGGAAAATTTTGCTCTCAACTCATGCAACTTTTTTGGATCTTTAAGTAGAGATTGGTTGGGTTGCATTCATATCATACTTTGGATCACTAGAAATTTCAGTTGACTGAACATAAGCAGAGGGGCTCGTCAATTTAGGATGAGACATAGTTGTTTTAGCTTCCAACTTTTTCAAAAATGAGCATAAGGAAGTGTTCCTATGTGTATTTAATATATTACCTATTGGAGTTTTTACTACAGTAGGGGGTATTAGACCATCGACATTGGGTAATCTATCATTGGTGTAATGGGTGAGTGTGACACGTCGAGGGATCTCATTCAACCCTTGACATTTTGAACAACCACAAACTATTGGGTACCCTAAAAGAGTTCTAACTCACGATGAATTACCTTCAATGAACTAGGATGGTGGCTTGAAGATGGCATGTTACAATTGGCGGGGTAAAGTGGCTACTCATTTTCATCCATGAATTGCTTGCGGTATCTTGCTCCTGATAAGACCTTGCATCATTTTGAAATTGGTGGAATGCCTTGTGCATCTAAACTCAAACCTAAATCACGATCCTACAATATAGAATAAATCAATATTCAGATTCACATGGATAAGTAACATAAATTCAAATAAGTAGTCAAAATATAAATAAAACCTGAATTTATTGGGGATGGAAAGGGAGAACTCGTCGAACTTTGAACAATATGGAATGAGTTAGAATTTGAAGAATTGACCATTTGATACTACAAAATTTTCTTCCTGCATTTGTGCCAAATCAACAATCATTCGTCTCTACAGTCCTAAGATATTTCCAAGAACTATATCACAATCTAATTCCAATATAGTTTGGAAACCATTTTGTAAGAATAAGGTGAGTTTAAGCAACATATATATACTATGAAATAATGTAATTGGTGTAGTTAAATACTAAAAGAACATTTGGGATGAATATATAATTTTAAGTGGACACATAAAACCATAGAATTTTCAAATTAAACAGGCGTGTTTATTCATACATAAACGCACTGGTGCACTCACATATACAAATCGCACCGATGCGCAACAACTATAAACGCACCACCAAAGAACATCTGCAAAATCCCCCATAATGGAAAATATTCACTACATTTCGTAGCGGATATTACTACATGCATTTTTACAACATAATTAATTCCAGTGTGTTTCCTACAAATAAGCGCACCAGTGTGTCTGAAATTTACACGCAGCATTACACGAGTTTTTAAAATGGACGGTGCGTTTTACTTATGTATGCAGTGAGGCAACTTGACAGTTCATGCACACTGAAAATGTTGAAAATCAAAATTTTAAAAAATGCACAAACTCTTTTTGCCCTAAATTAAAAAAAGGGCGACAATTTTAAGTTCAAAAAGTAATTCTAAATAGTGTATAAAATCCAAAAACCTAAACATTAATTCATTCTTTTGCCGAAATTTTCAGGGGAGAGTTTTGGAAGAGAGACTTACGTGGAAGGAGTTTGGAGCAACTGGAAGGAGTACTGAGGGTTGAAATTTGTTAGGTATGGTGAATCAAACAAAACCTTGCATAATATAAATTTCAAGTATGCAAATATTATTGTTGATCTTAATATCTTATTTGGAGTTTAATTAGATTTAGAAAGAAAAAAAACTTCATACTTACCTTCAATGTTGCAACCCTTATTTTCTCGCTGCTTCTTTTTGTTTTATGTGGATGCAAAATTTCACATTAGGATTTAAATCCCTCTATTGTTATACAGAATTATGATTTCACCTTTTAGGGATTTTGGATTTACTTAGCTTGTGATTATATATTGAAAACATAGGGTGATATGGGGCCACTTTCTTGGTCGAATTCGTAACCATGTAGACCTGTTAAGTTTTTTTTCTATTTTTTTTATTTTTATTAAAAAACTCATGTGTCAATATTGGTGCATTTGTATTACATGAACACATCGGTGCGTCCATATACATAACACACTGGATATGACCTGTGTTGCGTCATTTTTTATTTTTTATAAAATGCAAAATTCGATTTTTGTATCTCGATTCTCTGTTCTTCGTGCGTCATATTTACATCAATGCACTGGTGCGTTGTTGTTTCGAATGCATCAGGGCATTTAAGTTATTCAAGCGCACCGATATCATAATTATTCATTTTTTAATATTATTTTTGTGGTCATATTTTGAAGCTCTGTAATTTGTTTGTATAATATATTGATAACTTTTGTATTTAATGGTACATGTTGTTTAATGATAGAAAATACATGATATGACTTCAATGAACAACAACTGTAATCAACATGATGGGAGCACATCCAGAATTACAAAGAAGGCAAGTGCTTTTAATTAATTTTTGTATTTAAATTAATTTGATTGAGTTATTTGTAAAGTTAACTAATATGTATTGGTTAATGTGTGACATGCAGAGCCAAAAAATGAGGAAGCTCGATAAGTTTCTTACCAAAATAAGTCCAGAAGAGCATAAAACGTTGATGGAAAAGTTGCAGAGGGATGAATCGGGTGAATAAAAAATAAGTCAATATGAATTATTTATTCAAATTTGAGTAATAATCTACTTAATAATATTCACTAATATGTTTCAAATAACGTAATTCACTTATGTTGAATGTTATGCAGGGATTGATAGTAACAGAAGTCAATGTCATCATAAGAAAACAAAATATGGAAGATGCAAATGATGATCAATTGGTCCTTAGCTCATCTAGAGTGGTGTTGGAAGTTAATAGAAGGGGCACATAATTTTATAATATTGTGAGGGATTTAGTGGAAAGAACGTACAGACATAATTTTCATTTACAATACGGAAACCAATCAAATGATTCGAAGAATCGGGTCATATGTAAACTACAAGAGGCATTATCAGAGCAATGGTCAATGAGACCTGTCAGGATAGAAATGGAAAAAGCATACAACAACAAAAAAGAATCATTTGTTAGGAATTATGATCCAAAAATATAATAAATAGAAGTTTAGTTTAATAAATGTAAAAGGGCATCTACACACTCACGTGATTATGTGAGGTGTCCCTTAGTTAGTTTTGGTAACGGTAAATTAGTTGTTACTCTTTGGATATTTAAATCCATCGAGTTTTCCATGTGAGGTAATCTTTCGGGATTTAGCCCTCACATCTCTGTGATGTAATTATTTTCCTTCTTCATTAATAAAGTTATGTGTTTGAGGACACTTTGTCAAAGTGGTATCAGAGCACGCGGTTGAAGCTTGGTCTGGTTGAAGCATGGTCTGGTTGGAACCTGGTTGGAAGGTGCTAAAGGTTGTTTGAAGAAGGTGACTTTCAAGGTTTTGGAATAGCGAAATTTTAACCGTAAGTTAATGCTTCCTATTCTTTTGGGCAGTTCTTTTGGGCTAAAAATAAAAAAAAAGGATCTCTGCAGAATTTTTTACTTGGAGAGAGTAAAATATTATTATTTTAAGGAAAGATTATTTAAAAATTTTGTGGAAGAAAATTTTTACAAAAATGATAGAAAGTGAAGATATCATGTCTAAAGAATATAGAAGATCATCCAGTGCATTCTTTGGAAATGTCCATATTTTCTCTTCTGCATTCCATTGACTCTTAGCCACAGATTGGCAGGCTTTCTTTACTTTCTCATTATAAGTGCTTCGGCTTCATTTCTCATTATAAGTGCTTCGGCTTCATTTATTAAATATATCTGCACAGCAAAGCAAAAAAAAATTTAGTGTGTGGACTTCCATCGAAGTTGATCTCATTCATGTCCAACGATGGACTTCAACACAGCCACCAAATGCTGATTATACTGAAGCAATACGCAGTCGTTGAAAATCTTAACAGCCACCTGGACGCTAGTTCTCTTGGAAGGAGACGACAGAACAGTTGAAGGAATTTTAACCTAAGCGTGGTGATTGTGGACGTGGTGATTGTGAATCTCAGCGATTAATTGAGAAGATTATGCTAGGTTTCTGAAGGTGAAGATTTATAGAGAGAAGCCCTGAATAAAAGTTGTTGTGTGCTGTAAACCAACGGAAACGAAGTCACGGCCAAAGCTCGTTGGAACTTGTGCAGAAGCTGCCATCGTTTCACAGTTCAATCAATATAGAGAGAAGCCAGTTTAACCAAATCTGTCAAACGCACCAGTCATCATTCTGTGGAGAAGAGCGCGTGAGCCCTGGATGAGAGAAGCCAGTGCGCGTGAAGGCTGTGGAGAAGAGCGCGTGAGCCCTGGATGAGAGAAGGGCCGTCATTTCTGGTGTGGAGAAGAGCCGTGAGCCCTGGATGAGAGAAGGGCCGTCATTTCTGGTCTGCTGAGTCTACGGTGAATCCCGTGCAGTGCTGGAGGAGGCCGTGCGGTCGATTGCCTTTTGGTGTACCGGTGCAGTGGTGGAGTTCAAGCCCGAGCGTGGAGAAGTCTGTGGAGGAGTTGTTGTTTGCTGGAATCAAAGACGTGTTTTAATTCCTCATGTGGTAAGAGTATTATGTAGGTAATTGTAAACAATTAAAAGCTTGTGAAATTTAAATAACCATGGAGAGATCGTATTTTTTTTCACTTTTCATTTAATTCAATATTTATGTAAAAAAGTGGAGAAATAAACTTAAAAAAAAAACAAAAAAACGAAGAAGTTATTTTTTGAAGTTGATGGGACTGGATCTTGTGACCTCCCACTCAACAATAATGTATCTTTCCAATTCACTTATAAAGACTTGTTATTTTTTGGAGTAATAAGGTGTAATTTTTTTGGGCATTGGAGTAATAAGGAGCATTGTTTGGTGTCATAAGGAGTACTTGTACTTTCATTCAAGGTTTGATTAGAGCAAAGTGAAGCTCTATCAAATTTTTTTTCTTGAGGCTATAAGTGGGTCAAGGCCAAGCCCCTATAGCTTTCTTTTGCATGGTGTGTGGTGTTTCTTGCAGCATTTCTTTCATGGTGACTCTTGTTGATGAGTAATTTTCTTTTAATGTTGGTGGTGATATTTTTGCATAAAATCTTCCATTGGTGATATAAGGTGATTGTTTACTTCTTCTGGTGATATAAGGTGCTTTCTTTAATGCTTGGAGCTATAAGATTTGCATAATACACATCTTCTGGAGTTATAAGGTGTTTATTATTATTTTTTTACAATGTCTAAAGTTATAAGTCTTTTTAATGAATCTGACAAATTGGAAGGATCGAAAAATTATAAAGTTTGGAGTCGTCATATTCAAAGCACTCTTATTTACAATGAATTATGGAAGGGTTTCTGTAATGCTAAACCTATCAAACCAACTAATCATGATCAGCTTGCAAAGTGGGAAGTAAAAGATGAAAAGGCCTTAGCATTGATTCACAGTACTGTTTCTGATGATATTTATGTGCATATTGAAAACAGTCCTGATGCGTGGTCAGCTTGGAAGACATTGAAAGATTTATTTGATTCTCAAAGTGAAGCTAAGAAAATTGATCTTCAATTGAAGTTGTTTCAACAAAAATTGTCTTCAGGAGGTGATGTCATGGAGTACATTTCTAGATTAAAAAATATCAAACAAGAAATTTCAAGAGCTGGTTTTGATAAAATTGAAGACAGCATGATGGTGACCATTTTGATCGCAGGATTGCCTGAGACATATAAGCATTTTTTTGAAACTTTACAAATTACAAATAAATTGGATAAAGTTTCTTTTGATGAACTAAGTGAATTACTTGCCACACATGAAAAGATTTTTGGTAAAACAAAGCAAGCAGGAGAAGATGTTTTGGTTGCGAGTACTAGCAAACAGTCTCCAGGTAATCATAAAAAAGGCCATGATCAGAAAGTTTTTCAAAATTCAAATAGAGGTCGTGGTCAGGTTTTTGGAAGAGGAAGAGGACGCGGAAGAGGAAGAGGAAGAAATCAAGGAAGAGGTTCTAAAGAATTTGAAAGTACACAGTCACAGTTTTCTGGAAGAGGAAGAGGTTCAGGTAACCAACAGGTCTCTGGAAGAGGAAGAGCTAATAAACAGGTCACATGTTTTCGTTGTAATAGAGTTGGACATTATGCTTCAGACTGTAGAGTTCCATTTGAAAAAATTCTCAAAGAAAGAGAATCTAAAGAATCTTCATCAGCGGCACATTATGCTCATGCAGACGATAGTGAAAATTGTGAATATGTCTTTACAGCACTTGGACAATCAGAATCAATGGATTTTGTTCAAGTTCATCAGTTGGAATCAGTGAATTTTGTTCAGTCTTCTTGTTTCAAAAATGATTTTGAAGATGCTTGGATTATGGATACAGGGGCTACTCAGCATATGACATATAGGAAAGATTTCTTTTGGAGTTATGAAGATTGTCATTTAAATTCAATTTTTCTTGCAGATGATTCTATTCATTTACCACAAGGAAAAGGAACAGTTAAGGTTGATTTGCCTAGAATTGGAGAAAGATTGATTTCTAATGTTTGGTATGTGCCTACATTTAAGAAAAATTTGTTGTCTTTAGTTGTCATTCGCCAATTAGGACATCAAGTTGTAATGGAAGGTGGTATCCTTTTTGTTAATTCAACAAAGGATGCATACAAAACAGTTATGACAGGTTATGAAGACGGAAAGCTTCTTAGGATGAAGGGAACAGTCATTCCTAGGTCACAGGAACATTTGAAGGAATTTGCAGGTTTAGTTGAAACTGATGTTTCACCTATCCGCTTGTGGCACATTCGTTTTGGGCACTTGAATGTTGATAGTCTTGTACAACTTCAAAAACAAGGAATGGTAAAGGGGTTGCCTACTTTTCGGAAGGAAAATGCAAAGTGTGAAGCTTGCATTTATGGCAAACAGAGAAGGATAGATTTTTCAAAAATCACTTGGAGAGCAACAAGGAGATTACAGCTTATTCATAGTAATGTTTGTGGTCCTTTGGAAACTTCACTTGGTGGTTGTAAATATTTTTTGTTGTTTATTGATGATTTTAGCAGAATGGTTTGGGTGTATTTTTTGAAGGAAAAATCAGAAGTGTTTGAAAAGTTTCAGTCATTTCAAAATTTGGTTGAAACAGCAACAAAGGAAAAGATTGCTACTTTGAGAACTGATAATGGTGGTGAGTTTACATCAAATCATTTTTTGACTTATTGTCAGGAAAAAGGGATTAAAAGACAATTGACCAATTTTTATACTCCACAGCAAAATGGAGTATCAGAAAGGATGAATCAGACTTTATTGGGCATGGCTAGAGCAATGTTATTTTTCAAAGGGTTGAAATCATGTTATTGGGCAGAAGCAGTTCATACAGCAGTTTATTTGAGGAATAGATCTCCTTCATCATCACTTGATGGAATAACTCCTTCTGAGGCTTGGTATGGATTCAAACCTATGGTCAAACATTTGAGAGTTTTTGGTTCAGTTTGTTATGCACTTGTCCCAAAAGAAAAACGAAAGAAGTTAGAGTCTAGAAGTGTTAAGTGCATGTTGATTGGTTATTCTCATGAGAAAAAGGGGTATAGGCTTCTGTCAGATGGAAAGTTTATTGTCAGTAGGGATGTGATTTTTGATGAAACTAAAAGTTTAAGTGTAGAAGAGGTTGAAAAACAACTTAGTCACTTAGAGGAAAAAGTAACTAAGGAACAATTAAGGATGCAACACTTAAATAAGACAAGGAATGAACAATGGTTTGATCTCACTTCAGAAATACAGGATGATGAACAGGTTGAAGATACTTTGAATTCTTCACAAGTTAACTTGGATGATTCAAATCAAGTTAACATTGAAAAGAAGAAACCAAAATGGGCAACTAAGTTACTTCAGGATGTTAAGTCTGATGAAAAAGGCAAAACAGGTACAAGGAGTTCTAATACGGGTTCAGAAAATTTTGCTCTTTCAGTTGTTGAACCAACTGCTTTTAATGAAGTAGTTGAGTATGATGAATGGAAAATGGCCATGCAAAGTGAGTATGATGCAGTAATGAAGAATCAGACTTGGAAAATAGTTGATTGTCCACATGATGTTAAACCCATTGGTTGTAAGTGGGTTTACAGAATTAAGTACAAAGCAAATGGAGATATTGATAAATATAAGGCAAGATTGGTGGCAAAGGGTTTTGCTCAAAAAGAAGGGATTGATTATGAAGAAACTTTTGCTCCAACAGCAAAATGGAATACTATCAGGATTGTGCTAGCTTTAGCTGCACAAAATGGATGGAAAGTGCATCAAATGGATGTAAAAAGTGCATTTCTAAACGGTGATCTACAAGAGGATGTTTATATGACTCAACCTCCTGGTTTTGAGGTTCCAGGGAAAGAAAATCAAGTTTGTAAACTAGTTAAGGCATTGTATGGATTGAAACAGGCTCCCAGAGCTTGGTATGCAAAAATGGATGCCTACCTACAGAAAGTTGGTTTTCTTCGTAGTGAGTCAGATGATACTTTGTATGTTCGAATCTAGGAAAACAACTTAGTCATCTTGGTTATGTATGTTGATGATTTGCTCATAACAGGTAACAATAATGATCATATATTTCAGGTTAAGAAAGAAATTCAAACAGGTTTTGAAATGACAGACTTGGGTTTACTTCATTACTATCTTGGAGTTGAAGTAAAACAGCAGGAAGGAAGTATATTTATTTCTCAAGCTAAGTACATATCTGGATTATTGAAGAAGTTTGGAATGGAGGAATGTAAACCAGCGATTACTCCCATGGAACAAAATTTAAAACTTTCTAAGTTTGAAGGGGGGGAACTTGTAAATTGTACTGGATATAGACAGTTAATTGGATGTTTGATTTACTTGATGAATACTCGTCCTGATCTATCTTATGCAGTTAGCATACTTTCTAGATATATGCAGGAACCTAGAGAAAGTCATTGGAATGCAGCAAAAAGGTTGTTAAGGTATCTTCAAGGAACAAAGGATTTTGGACTTGAGTTTGTCATCAACATCTCTAGCAAAATCCGCATCTGAATAGCCAACAAGCTTGAAATTTTTGTTTCTTTTAAACTCAAGTCCAAAATCCTTTGTTCCTTGAAGATACCTTAACACCCTTTTTGCTGCATTCCAATGACTTTCTCTAGGTTCCTGCATATATCTAGAAAGTATGCTAACTGCATAAGATAGATCAGGACGAGTATTCATCAAGTAAATCAAACATCCAATTAACTGTCTATATCCAGTACAATTTACAAGTTCCCCCCCTTCAAACTTAGAAAGTTTTAAATTTTGTTCCATGGGAGTAATCGCTGGTTTACATTCCTCCATTCCAAACTTCTTCAATAATCCAGATATGTACTTAGCTTGAGAAATAAATATACTTCCTTCCTGCTGTTTTACTTCAACTCCAAGATAGTAATGAAGTAAACCCAAGTCTGTCATTTCAAAACCTGTTTGAAGTTCTTTCTTAACCTGAAATATATGATCATTATTGTTACCTGTTATGAGCAAATCATCAACATACATAACCAAGATGACTAAGTTGTTTTCCTGGATTCGAACATACAAAGTATCATCTGACTCACTACGAAGAAAACCAACTTTCTGTAGGTAGGCATCCATTTTTGCATACCAAGCTCTAGGAGCCTGTTTCAATCCATACAATGCCTTAACTAGTTTACAAACTTGATTTTCTTTCCCTGGAACCTCAAAACCAGGAGGTTGAGTCATATAAACATCCTCTTGTAGATCACCGTTTAGAAATGCACTTTTTACATCCATTTGATGCACTTTCCATCCATTTTGTGCAGCTAAAGCTAGAACAATCCTGATAGTATTCCATTTTGCTGTTGGAGCAAAATTTTCTTCATAATCAATCCCTTCTTTTTGAGCAAAACCCTTTGCCACCAATCTTGCCTTATATTTATCAATATCTCCATTTGCTTTGTACTTAATTCTGTAAACGCACTTACAACCAATGGGTTTAACATCATGTGGACAATCAACTATTTTCCAAGTCTGATTCTTCATTACTGCATCATACTCACTTTGCACGGCCATTTTCCATTCATCATACTCAACTGCTTCATTAAAAGCAGTTGGTTCAACAACTGAAAGAGCAAAATTTTCTGAACCCATATTAGAACTCCTTGTACCTGTTTTGCCTTTTTCATCAGACTTAACATCCTGAAGTAACTTAGTTTCCCATTTTGGTTTCTTCTTTTCAATGTTAACTTGATTTGAATCATCCAAGTTAACTTGTGAAGAATTCAAAGTATCTTCAACCTGTTCATCATCCTGTATTTCTGAAGTGAGATCAAACCATTGCTCATTCCTTGTCTTATTTAAGTGTTGCATCCTTAATTGTTCCTTAGTTACTTTTTCCTCTAAGTGACTAAGTTGTTTTTCAACCTCTTCTACACTTAAACTTTCAGTTTCATCAAAAATCACATCCCTGCTGACAATAAACTTTCCATCTGACAGAAGCCTATACCCCTTTTTCTCATGAGAATAACCAATCAACATGCACTTAACACTTCTATACTCTAACTTCTTTCGTTTTTCTTTTGGGACAAGTGCATAACAAACTGAACCAAAAACTCTCAAATGTTTGACCATAGGTTTGAATCCATACCAAGCCTCAAAAGGAGTTATTCCATCAAGTGATGATGAAGGAGATCTATTCCTCAAATAAACTGTTGTATGAACTGCTTCTGCCCAATAACATGATTTCAACCCTTTGAAAAATAACATTGCTCTAGCCATGCCCAATAAAGTCTGATTCATCCTTTCTGATACTCCATTTTGCTGTGGAGTATAAAAATTGGTCAATTGTCTTTTAATCCCTTTTTCCTGACAATAAGTCAAAAAATGATTTGATGTAAACTCACCACCATTATCAGTTCTCAAAGTAGCAATCTTTTCCTTTGTTGCTGTTTCAACCAAATTTTGAAATGACTGAAACTTTTCAAACACTTCTGATTTTTCCTTCAAAAAATACACCCAAACCATTCTGCTAAAATCATCAATAAACAACAAAAAATATTTACAACCACCATGCAGCAAAAAGGGTGTTAAGGTATCTTCAAGGAACAAAGGATTTTGGACTTGAGTTTAAAAGAAACAAAAATTTCAAGCTTGTTGGCTATTCAGATGCGGATTTTGCTAGAGATGTTGATGACAGGGCATCTACTTCAGGTTACTTAATGAGTATGGGATCAGCTGCAGTGGCATGGAGTTGTAAAAAGCAGGATACAATTGCAAATTCTACAGCAGAAGCAGAATATATTTCAGCTTGGGAAGCTGCTTGTGAAATAGTTTGGTTAAGAAGGATTTTGCAAGACCTCAAAGTTGATCAGAAAGAAGCAACTTCATTATTTATTGATAATCAGTCAGCAATCAAGTTAGCCAAAAATCCTGTTTTTCATTCAAAAACTAAGCATGTGGATACTAAATATCATTACATTCGGGCTCTCGTCGTCAAACAAATCATCAAGCCAAAGTATTGTCCATCAGAAGATCAAACTGCAGATATTTTTACAAAATCTCTTGGAAGGGTCAAATTTGATAAGTTTAGAAATGAACTTGGTATTTGTTCAAAAGAATTTTTGGATCAAAGGGGGGATTGTTAGGAATTATGATCCAAAAATATAATAAATAGAAGTTTAGTTTAATAAATGTAAAAGGGCATCTACACACTCACGTGATTATTTGAGGTGTCCCTTAGTTAGTTTTGGTAACGGTAAATTAGTTGTTACTCTTTGGATATTTAAATCCATCGAGTTTTCCATGTGAGGTAATCTTTCGGGATTTAGCCCTCACATCTCTGTGATGTAATTATTTTCCTTCTTCATTAATAAAGTTATGTGTCTGAGGACACTTTGTCATCATTCAAAAAGTAATATTCCTAATTATGTTTATGTAGAAAATGTATCTCTATAACCATTAAAAAGTGTCATTCATTTAATAATTTTAATTATGCTATATTTAATTTTCATATCAACAGAAAAAATAGTTTAATGTCATTTTACATTTTCAGGAAGATTATGAGAATCCCAAAGGATGAATAAGGTCATATGTGAAATGTGCTAGTAGGGACGTCCAAAAAAGTGTACAAGGAGATGGTTAAGGAAATGGACATAATTGCATCGCAGGAGGAGCCATCTCAACAACAATGTGCTTCAAATGTATGAAATCTGCATTAGTTTTTATGTTTATATTATACATCTCATTAATTATTTGAACATTAAATATTATTTTTCAATTGTTAATTTGTTGCAGAAAAGAACATAAAATGGAACCCAGTCAGTACACAAGATGGGACGACAAGGAAAAAAGGGGTTAATAGCAAAATTTGCGAGTATTTGTGATTTCGTTGTAAGAAATAAAGATTCCGTAGTGATTGTAATTTGTATATTTTTTATTTTTTTTTTCACTGGCAATCCTTGCATGCCTTCAAACAGGTGTTAACATACAAAGAGGAGCCATCATAAGAATTGATTGACGTTGGGTTAAGCAAGGGTTGTGAGTATATGTTGGCGTATCAAAAATTACTTGTGTATTTTGTAAGTCTCTATGTTGTTTTACTTCTCTCATTTTATAATTAATAAAAAACAACAAAAATATTTGATATTAAATCTATGATTTGTGATGTGGCATAACACTTGCAGGAAACAAAGTATGGAGTGGAGCCAACAAAATACTTGTTGATAGAAGGCATGATATTGGGTTTTGAGAGAATGTGTATCATTCACGAGTCAATTATTTCTATGGTATGTCGTTTTTCAATTTACATTCATGTATACTATCTATTTATTTTTCATTATTTCTGTTGGTAATGTAGATACACTCAATACACTTTATTTTTATGTTTGTAGATGGAAGCTGAAGAAGAGGAAAACAATCGAGACAATCAACAAAACATTTGGCCAAATAACCCAATTGATGCAAGTGGCTCAAGCACCGATAACAATTCCAGCAAAGAATGATGCTCCGTATTTAATTTTGATGTTAATGCAAGTTGTTGTAGCTTATTTTATATTTTGAAATAATTGTCTGTGAAAATTAGACATTTTGTATAATAATGTACTGCACATAGTGTCTTAATTCAAAAACGAGTTACCAATAAGTGTAACAATAATTACATGCATGTTGACATTTTGATTGGTGTTGTCTCTGTGTTGTTGTATTTTGTATGACAAAGGCATTCTTATTGATATATAATAAAATAAACATTTTTATTCTATTACATTCTTCAATATTATTGCCAAATGTTACATGTGAAATAGTACATTGGTAAAAAAAAAAAATTCCAAGAAAAAAAACATATTTTCATTCAAGCTGGGGCAAAAATAAATTATTCAGTGCCATACAACAATAGTAAATGGTACATTGGTAATTAAATGTATGGATGATTAAATATTACAATAGATTCTTGCATCTATGATATAAAAAATTAATTCAAGCAAATAATTTCAATAATTAAAATTGAAATGAATTTTACTATAAACAAATATTTCAATTTCGGAGGAATAATGGAATAAAAAAAATAAAAAATAAAATTATATATATATATGACTGAAATATTAGTATCCATTCTTCAAAGAATCATATGCGGTGCTTTTACTAATATATGTCGCACCAGGACTCCTCTATTAACATTAAGCACTAGTGCATTGTATTCTTTGTATCACATCAGTTCATGTAGATGGCTTATGCACAGCGAGAATGATCAAAGCTTATGCCCACCGGTTTTTTAGTTTTTAATCCTAACGATGCATTAGATGTGTTAAACTGCACCGAATCATGTTGATAGTTTGTAAGCACCAATGCGCTTGAATAATAAATGAACAAGTGTGCCATGATAAATGTACAGCACCCAAAAAATTTAAACTACTAAAAAAATGTACAGTGCGTATGGTGTAAAATATTGCACCGATGCATTTATGATGTAAACACACACCGGTGCATATATTCTATACGCAAGCACTAGTTTGGCGCTTAAATTTGATTATTTCAGGTGCTTGTTCTGGATTAGTGTACTGGTGCATCTTTTCTTATCCTACAGCATCGGTGCATCCTAATAGGAAATGCACCTAGGCATGTAATTTTAGTTATGTGCACCGATGAACACACATCCACTAAAACCTTCAGTCGTCGAGTATTTTTTAGTTATAAACTGTATCCGTTATGACCTCTGTAAAAACATACGCTACCATTGGTGGAGGTCGTAGAGGAGGTTTTTTTGACAATTTTTGCCAATCTTGTAAGACTAAAAACCTACACTATGACCTCCATTATAGGCTCTTTTCCTTGTAGTGCAAGTTGTGTGTGCCCTATAAATATGTAAAGGGTTGGGAATTTTAGGACTGTTTGTAAATTAGCAAGCTAGTTGATGTCATATTTTTGGAGAACTATGTTTTGATGTCGCAAATAGTCGCATGATATGCAGGCTGTGTGCACAGGTCTATCGTAAGAGAAAGAAAAATCTGTAAGTCATTGCAGACATGAAGGGATTTTTTTTACTACGACTCATGAATAAAGAAAGTGCTTATGTGGTTTTATCCCATTTGGGTTTCCACGTTCCATCTGGTGTCTAATGTGTATGATCTATGATGATGTGTTGTGTTTACTATTATATGTTGCATGTAATTGAATTATCAATGAACTATGTGTATGAGTGGTATATGAATGAATATATATCACAGTTAACTAAATGTTAGATGTAAGTAACTCTGCGAAGTGTTAAATGAAGCTATCCATTGATGTTAAGAATGTTGGGTTTTTGTCACACGTCTTCTCTACTGGAGAAAATTGGTTCTCCCATAGATATTTCAAGTGAGACCTCATCTACTTCGCAGGTGTTGCCGAAAGGAGTTAGACCCTTTTAGGCTAGTATTGTGGGTATTTTGTTGGTGTTTAATGGTGTGAACCCTGGTCGAAGTAGAAGTGTGCCAACAAATGGTTTTGTTGTTGGGAATAGGACTTGCGTCGAAAGGGTATGTGGGATATGTGGCATCCTACTAAGCCTGAGATCTAGGATTGGGTAGATTATAAGTTGAGAGAGTTCACCAAAGAACAGAACAAGCATACTCGATTGGATGACGAAACATGGTTGGGTGAGTACGTTTTCTCGGATCTTCGTGAATTTTTTTTCGGTGAATTTCCTATTCTATTTCATGGATGGTTTGCAATGTTAACTGAGCAGAAGAAGAACTGTCAAGGAGGTGATCCATATAGTCTAGACACCTGAGCTAATTTGAATTCTCAAGGGTGTTGATAGTAAAATATCTTGTGCCATTGATTTCTGGGTTGATGGTATATTAGAAGGATATATTACTGAATTTATTGTTGACAACGTAAAATCCTATAGCACTACTGAAAGGGAGTTTTTCCAAGGATCACAAGGTAAGTACTTAAAATATTTGAAGTTATCAATTAAGATGCTACTCTGTGAAAAAGGGGTTATGAGAATGGAGTCAAATGAGTAAACCACTAGTGCACGGTGGTTTGGGATGTTAATGGTGAATAGTCTGAGAGTATGTTGTGAGAAGTGAGTTGATATGAAAAGAGTAGGAGATAGTGAAGCAGAAGAAGAGTGTGGTCTACTATGGAGTGGGAGAATATTTAGGTCGAGTAAGAGGAGGAGAAATATGACAAAAGGAAAGGGTTTCATTGTGACTGAAAGAAGGGACTACGAACCAATACCACGACTTGAAGATAAATATTTTCATAGAGAAGAAATTGAAGAAGAAGAAGATCAACCTGCTTCTGAGGATGATCCTGCTGAACAAGATCATACCAAACACTGCAACATACCTTCGACCCCACGTGCATATCTAGAAACTGAGGTAAGAAATACTAGCCCATTGTAGTTGGTTCAAGCAAGTAATAGTAGTAGTAGTTAGAATAGTACTTCGAAAAATAAGCCTACTGGAAGTGTTGGTCCCATAATACAAATTTATCCAATCCATGTAAGGAATAGAGTTGCTGGGGATGATATGAAACTACCAATCTTTAATGGAAATGGGTCAGAGTACCCAGAGCAGCATTGGTTCTTATGTGATGCAGTCTGGATTGTTAAGCAAGCGCAAGATGGTCATGTCAAATTGGCGCAGCTGATTACAACCTTTCGGGGTCATGCTTTGGATTGGTTTATGAATTTCTCAAAAGTATCTAGTGGACAACTAGCAAAGACTTTTGCAGAGGTTAGAGATGGTTTAAAAACTGAATTTAAGACGACAAACTCTGAGTCACACTGTATTACTAAACTCAAAAATATCAAGCAATTGTTAAATGAGTATGTTTGGGACTTCGAAAAGAGATTCAAGACATTGATGACCCATGTAAGTTTTCATATGACCGATGTTCAACATAAGGAGTGGTTTATATCCCCCTTACTACCTCATATCAGAGTTCCCTTGTTGCAGCAAAAGATTGTATTGCAGATGGAGGCCCTTGAGTTGGATATGAAGATGAAAGCATCAACCGTTGGAGATACTGGAGCTGGTATGGCTCAAATCCAGTCGCAGATGGAGAGACTATCAATTCAAATCCAAGATATTAAGAAAGGAAAGGACAAAAGAGAAAATGTTTGGTGTATAAGATGTAAGGAGGAGGGCCACTAAAAAGATCAGTGCACGACTTTCCACAATTATATTTTTGTTGGAGCTCCTAATCCATTGAACCCTGGGACTGGAATACAGTGTAGAATCTATAAAACTAGAGGGCATCAACTAGAAGAATGTTACTTATTACATAAAATTGTGAGTACCCCACAAAACTTCTTTTGCAAATTCTGTCGATCAATCGGCCATGATGAGAATTAGGACTAGCAATCACATCAATTGCTCACAGAAAGAACTATGGATACCTATCCGATGAAAGGTGATGAACAAGGAGAAGGAAGTAGTACACAGTTTAATCAACCAAGAGGTGGTTTTTGAGGATGAGGACGAGGAGGATTTGGTCGAGGAAGAGGCCAGGTAATATGTTATAATTGCAGTACACTAGGACATTTTGCTAGGGATTATCCAAATACCTATTCAACATGTATATACTGTCGAACACTAGACCATACCATTGAATATTTCCCACATCTCATAGCAAAGTGGAAACCTAAGGAAAATAAGAATCAAAATCAGAACCAAAATCAAAATGTCCATAATATATCAATCGAACCTCGACAAGAACAACCAATTGACGTTGCTGTGACAAGAAGAGGAGCTACGACATGAGCAAATAGAGAAATATGTAAGGATCCACATGGTCCTAGAATTAGACCCACAATACAACGAACAATACCATTTGATGTTAAGAAAGAAAGAAAAAACATTTGTGGATGCAAGGAAGTAATTCACTACGACATAGAGGGGACCTTTGACGTTCTTTGCTCCAATATTTGATGAAGTCCTTGTATATGATATGTCAGTATGCTTCGACTGATCATCAAGAAAGGGAAGCTCGGGGAATTTAAGTACACTTAAGAACTTTTTAAAGAGTTGCTTAGAATTAGTAAAGAATGAAACTCCATTAAAAGAATTGTAGAATTTAGTTGATGAACTAAAAAGAGACACGTCTCAAGAAAACGTTTTAAATAATTTGCAAAAGAGGACAAGAACTGGAAGAGAGTTGCCACTTAAGGCGCAGGTCAGGGACTTCGGCATGGATTTCTTTATTTTGGATATGGGGTCAAATGTCAATGCCATAACTAAACAGACATGGGAAGCGATGGGAAAGCCTAAGTTGGTATGGTTGCATGTCTAGTTGTGATTAGCTAATCAACAAAAAGTAATACCATTTTGCATAATGTTGGACGTCTTTATTGACATTGATGGTCTGTGAAGCTATGCCGAATTTGAATTTATTAAAATTGTAGATGACACCAATCCATATCTGTCATTGCTTGGTATTGATTGAGAAATTGAGAATCAAACAATTATAAATATCAAGAAAAGGTTGATGATGTTCGAAATTGGGGATATGAGAATTGTCGCACCATTAGATCCTATGGAAGGCTCCAAGTATGTTGAACCTGTTCAAGAGGAATATGATACTACAGACTTAGAAAATATCTATAAGGTCACTTCCATAATGGATGACTATGTTAATCCAACTGTGGATGGTACATTAAGATGGCGAAGTCTTAACTCCTACTCTTCATGTTCGAGGGAAGCATTGGAGAATTAGCAGAACCAATTACATGAAGTATCTACAAGAAGATGTGCTTGTGTTACCAGATCATTGTGTTGTGTTGGTAAATAGGTATGTGATCTTCCTACTTATGAGGGGCTACCTAATTTAAATTTTTTTATTTATGATTTTGAAGTAAAGGTACCTGAACAACAACGAATATTAGCTTTAGATGTAGCACTAAAAGCTACCTCGGCAAGGTGGTGGTCTACTCATAAGTCGAAGATGCAAAGTTGTTGGCAGTGTAAAAAGTTACTTGAATTCTGGTTTGGCAAAGGTATGTATGATAAGCAAGAAAAGTACAATGTCTTAACTAGTCTAGTAGATCATCTGGCATTATGTAAGAGAGAATGGGAACATATACCAAAACAATAATGGGTCCACATGTTCATCCACACTTTGGATACCATCCCACAAAGTTGGTATACATCCCTGGAACTTCGACAAGGTACAATAGATTGGGAAAATATGGTTCTCAATTTCAAAAATATGTCCAGTTATGAAGATGAGAATCTATCAATAGATGAATCTCTGCAAATAATCAAGGCCAAGATTTATGAAGAAATACCAGTGAATCCGTCCAACTTGCCGTAGTGGACTGTGACACTTGAGCAAGCAATGGAATTTTATAATATCTTTGGTGACCCAGATGATGACCTAAGGGATGTGAATATCCTAGAAATAGAGAGAAGTCGGAATTTGGAGGGCCCAAAGATCAAGTATGCTAAATTCTTGCAGCCACTTAAAACAAAGAAGGTAAATATTAGGTCAAGTGAGAATCCTAAGTTTGCTAATATTGGTGATTACTGGGATGATGAGACTGTAGGGAAACTTACTAACCTACTACATGAATATCAATATTTGTTCCCCACAAAGTTTTCTGAGATGAAGGGTATTGTTGGTGAACTAGGAGAAATGAAAATCCCCTTAAAACCTTATGCAAATTTAGTTAAGCAACGACCGTACAGATTGAATCTCAAATATAAGGAAAAGGTGAGAGCAGAGCTCGATATAATGCTTGATGTAGGAATCATTGAACCTACCGAAGAGTTTGAATGGATTATCCCGATGGTTGTGCAAGATAAGAAGATGGGTGAAGTATGAATTTGTGTAGATTTAAGAAAGTTGAATGGTGCTTGCTTGCATGATCCATTTCCAACACCTTTTATAGACAAAGTACTATAGAGTGTGGGAGGGAAGGAAGCTTATTCATTCATAGACATATTTTCGAGGTATCATCAAATTAAGATTGCTAAGGAGGATCGACACAAGACCACATTTGCGACTGAATGGGGTTGGTATCCGTACATAGTGATGCATTTTGGTCTTAATAATGCACCAACTATATTTTCCAGAGTTGTGGTTGCATCTTTCAAAGAATTCATCCATAAATTCCTAGAGGTATATTTTGACGATTGGACAATTTACGGTTTGCTGAAGAATGATATTGAAAATTTGAGATTGATGTTGGAACATTGTAGACAATATCATATATCTTTGAATTTGAAGAAATGCATTTTTGTGCGCCATTTGGCATATTGCTTGGTCATGTAGTCTGCAAACATGGTCTGCCGGTATATCTTGTAAAGATCGCCATTATTGTTG
Source organism: Larix kaempferi (assembly GCA_027924585.1). Lineage (NCBI taxonomy): Eukaryota > Viridiplantae > Streptophyta > Pinopsida > Pinales > Pinaceae > Larix > Larix kaempferi. Next base: position 23,255,078 of record BSBM01000632.1, on the reverse strand, counting down.
ACTTACCACCACCAACATCAGTGCAACAATTAAGAACAACTTTGGGACATACGGGATACTATAGGAAGTTTATTAAAGGATATGCACAGATTACAATGCCAATGGAGAAGTTATTAAAGAAGGATATGAAATTTCAGTGGAATGAAGAATGCAAACAAAGCCTCGACACATTGAAAGAAAAGATGGTGACTGCACCTATTCTGGTGTTCCCTGACTGGAAAAAAAAATTCCATGTTCATGTTGATGCATCATCCATTGCATTCAATGTAGTTTTGGCTCAACTAGGAGAGGGATATATTGATCATCCCATCGCATTTGCTAGTAGGAAGTTATCTACTGCAAAGAAAAATTACACTATGACAGAACGAGAAGGGTTAGCTATGGTCTATGCTCTGTAGAATTTCATGCACTACTTATTAGGGGGTCACTTTAAGATGTTTACAGATCGTTCTTCTTTAAGGTACTTAGTTAACAAGTCAGTGTTAGGGGGGAGAATTTGCAAATGGCTCTTATTATTTCAGGAGTATGAATTTGAGATCATAGTCAAACCATGAAGATTAAATGCAAGACCTAACCATTTGTCGAGGTTGGAAATAGGGGAAGAACCATCTAATTTGGATGACAACCTCCTAGATGCACAGTTGTTCTCGGTCAATATGGTAGATGAATATTTTGTAGACAATGTAACTTTTCTAGCTACAAGATTGACATATGTTGGTTTGTTTGTTAACCAAAAGAAACACTTGGTTGTAAAAGAAACATATTGCCAATTGATTGCAGGCCAGTTATATAAATTGGGACTAGATGAAGTATTGAGGCACTGTGTTATGAAGCATGAGTGACCAATGGTTATGGCCAAAGCTCATGAAGGGGTCCAAGGAGGCCACTACACAGGAAAAGCCACCACCCAGAAAATATTGCGAGCATTACTTTGGTGGCCTACATTTCATAAACACGTTAAGGAATATTGTCGCTCTTGTGATATTTGTCAAAGAACAGGGAAACCATCTAGAAGGGATGAGATGTTGTTAGTACCGCAAATTACTTTACAGGATTTTGAGAATGGGTTATTGACTTTGTAGGACCGATTAACCCCCATGCAAAGAGATCTGGAGCATGATATATTATTACTGCGACATACTAATTGAAAAGATGGGTTGAAGCTGAACTAGTGAAGGACTGTAGTGCTACAAATACTGTCAAGTTTTTGTTTCAAAATGTAGTCACCATATTTGACTGTACATGAGTTTTACTAAGTGATCAAGGATCTCACTTTGTTAATAAGATTATTGAGGCACTTACCCATGAGTTTCAAATTCATCACTGAAAAAGTACTGCATATCACCCTCAAGTGAATGGGAATATCGAAGCATTCAACAATATACTGGAACCTGCTTTGATGAAGGTTTGCAATGTGAATCATGATGATTAATATTTAAGGATCCCTATATTTTTATGGGCTTACAGGACAATGTGTAAGAAGTTAATGGGCCAAACCCCATTCAAACTAGTGTACGGTAAGGAAGTTGTTATGTTAATGGAATACACTATTCCAAGTTTAAGGGTTGTTGCATTCATGGGTATGTCGAACACCGATTCTATCGAAGAATGGTTGTCGTAGCTACTTCAGTTGGAGGAACATAGGTTCATAGAAGGTTTTCAACAACAAGTCCAAAAAGATTAGGAAAAGGCATGTCACAATCTAAACATCACAAGGAAGTTGTTTCAGAGAGGGGATCTAATGCTCCTTTATGAAAGTAAGTTTATCAAGCATCTAGGTAAGCTGAGAACACATTGGTTAGGGCCATATGTCATTAACTTTATTATAGAAGCAGGTGTTGTACAATTGCATAATTTGCATGGAGAAATTCTCAAGGGTTTGGTAAATGGAAGTCGACTAAAAACTTATAAGGACATGTGTGCCTTCTTGAAGTAAAGAAATATGTGCAAATGCTTGTATATATGAAACAAAAAAATAGGAAACCCCAAGTTCTTTTAGTGTCGAATCCAATTTTGTGTCGAAGTCATAATTTTAGGAAAACCCAAGTTCTTTTAGTGTCGAATCCAATTTTGTGTCGAAGTCATAATTTTAGGAAACCCCAAGTTCTTTTAGTGTCAAAGTCATAGTTCAGAATTTTGTCGAAGTGTAGCTTGTCGTAGTACTGTTTGTACATAAGTCGTATCTCTGATGAAGTCGGGTTTATGTCGCAATTTCCCACATGCTCAACAAATGCTATATTAATTACGCAAAAAATTGGCAGCGTTACTGGAGCATCTTGCATTAAATGGTGAAAAAAAAACACTTGTGTGAACAAGATTGCCGCCAAAAACGTGTTATCATTGCCAAGATTTGGTCTGATCTACTTGATTTCTTGGGAAACAACACTAACAGGACGGATTGAAGGACACAGTTAAAAGCCAGAAGGAATTGGAGGGACACTCTATTGTTTCACGAGCGATTGAGTGCATTGAAAGAAGTTGATAGCGGAGAGCCAAGAGCCTTACATTGTTGCAGAAGTTTGAATCCCAATCTAAACCAATGGAGGCAATTATGTCCGACGTAAGCGTTGTGCAAGCATCAGTTCCAGAATTGTATGCCTGCGTGGTTGCTCCAGTCGTTGAAGAGCAGCCATAAATTGTATCAAATCATGTTCCAACAGAACCGTCGAAGAAGAGATCATCTATGACGCAGGAATCCCCTAAGACAAGTTCAAAGTGAAGAAATGACCAAGAGGCATCTAGGTATGGATTTTTCTCAGGGTCGTTTATGCCACCGTATGTACCACTAAGAAATCCACCTACAAGGCTAGTGAAGATTGGAAGGCATGTAAAGTACTCTGTTGTGCTTCCTTCCATTCGGAAGGGCATTATCATCAAAGGAGATATGATGGGAAAGATCCAAGCTGTCATATGTAGACCATGACTTGAAGAAATTTATGAAATTCACGCGGACCAAGTATACGAAACCAATGTTGAAAGCTATAACTAAGACAACTTTTTTGGAGACCATGCCATGGTCCCTTGGGTTGACCCGGTCATGTATTTTGTTGTTGCTTGATATACTGCACTTTGGGAGGAAAACAGAAGTTAATGCATGTGAAAAACAATTACTTTTATGTGTGCACAGAGGGTTTTTGTGGCTTGACAAGAAGATATCCCTGGACTCGAACCTGATAGCGGAGATCACTGGGCTACCAAAGGTTGGGCTTGACCTTGCCACATTTTTTGTTGGAAAAGAAAAGGATAGGGAATTGTTGAACTAAATAACAACAAAGTACAACTTAATGAAGGATAAGCAAGGCTATGAAATAGCCTCTATCAATGACGAAGCAGTGCGCTTCACAGCAAAGGAACCGGCGAGTAAGTTTCTAAGGAAGTGTTGGTCGAATCAGGTCCCTACAACATTCATTGTGGTTACGGAGCAGTGTGTCCAGGGGGTGCAGATGAATTGGGAAGGCTTCTTGCTCAATGAATTTCTGATTGATTACCAGGATGCATTAGATGACGATAAGTAATTTCACTATTCCTGGTTGTGTGAGATTTTCAATTGCTAGGAACTAGATTCATAAGACAATTTCACACAGAATATTTCAGACAATGAGAGAAGAAGAATAAAGAAGATAAATTGTGGAAATCACTCTATATTATATTCATCAATATGATAACAATATATAATACACCTTCCATGGAGAAAAGCGAATGCCTTGGAGGCAATTTGGAAAGAGCAAAAAGAAAAGGCTTAGAAAAGACAAAAAAAACCCTAGGTGGCAAAAGCAATTTCCAAAACTATACTAGAGGCTAACGAATTGGCTAAGTGTGGTATGGAAGCTCATGAGTGAGGTAAATAGAATGCATTGATGGATTTATGAGAGTAGATATGATGTGGAGGTCGAATTGGTCAAGTGGCAAAAGATTCTAAGTCAACTAGCTTTACCTTTTCCACTAGAAAGCAGAAAAAACAGGACAAAGCTAACTAAATTAGGAAAGCACCTTCTAAACCATAAATGGAAAGAAATCAGAAAGAATCCAATGAATCTTATCCATAATCTTCTCTAAGGTTCCCTAGTGACTTAGGATGGAAATTGCTCCACTAAAAGACAAAACTGGCCTATTTTACCTAGTCAAACTCAGGAAATTAATCATAAATGATTAATTAATTTTATCCTAAGTATAGAATGGTATAGGTGGTTTTCTAAATATTACAACACCCCCCCTTAAGCCTGACTTTATGTGATGGGAATCAGAAAAATATCATAAATATAGGGCCCAAGCAACAAGGCTTATGGTCACCCCAATAAAAAAAATAACTAGTCCATGTAAACCGAGGAAACATGGAAAACCTCATGGGAACAAAACCCTCCCTCAAAAATGGACATGCTTGATGTATTCATGTTGTCATGTTGCTCATTTGAATGAGCTGAGTGAGATAAATGAGCTGAATGGGCTGCTTCTGAGTAACAGACTTGATGAAGAGATTGTAGATGTCATGGTCATGCATCGGTGCATCAATGTTGTGTAGGCAAAAACCATGTGTAGAGGCTCTATGAATCTCATCTTCTGATGATGGAGGAGCATCAAATGAATTTTTATTGCTGCTATAACATATATAATCAGATCTGAAAACATAATCAACGATGGAAAGAATATCTACGCATACTCCTTCCCAAGGAGAAACAATGAACTCAACAGGATTAATTTTTTTTGTAACTGCAATGTGGTGCACTAGTTCTTGGACCTTCTTCTCAAACTGATGTAGAACCTTTCTAATATTTCAAATGAGATCATGTAGCTCTAAAATATCATAATGTGAGTCATATGGAGCAACAACCAGTAAATATGTTGAGTCTCCATGATCAAACAGAGTTCCAGTAGGCAAAGTGTGAGAAACTAGGTCACCCTGACAGCTGAGCGAGCCTGGAGAGTGTGAGGACTTGAATTTTGAACCATGAGTGATGAGGTCAGGTCCAGATGTGTGGAATATCAGTCCAAAGATGTCCAAAAACATGGTTTTCCAACCAATGAAATATATGAAAGACAAAAGTGTGACAGAGGCAAGTGACATAGTGTAAGAAAACATAGAATTGTGTAGTTTCTTAACTGGAGAACTCAGGGGTTGTAGGGTATTTTGTGCATCCAATGGTTGGGAAAATGGTGTGGGGGATGTAATTACCTACATATCAGACTGTAAATCATCTTCTAAATCAAAATATAAAATATTTGAATGGTGGTGGAAAGACCTTTCAGAAGACAAGTCGGAAGCTAGTAAAAAATGACTAGTTTTGCGAGTAGACTTGGATGAACTAACTGAAGACTGTTCCAAAGAAGAAGTGGAGGTTTCTGATTCTGATATATCAGAATGTGAATCAAAATCAGAGACTTTAGAATTATTTTTCACTCTAGTACTCAAAGCATAAGCATGATTACCTTTGGGAGAGGCTTGGAAACAGTGTTCTTGTTCTACAACAAGCTTGCCTTGTTTTTTCTTTGCAAATTCATGAACATCTATGTTATGATCTTCAAGCATCTTGGACATGATGTTCAATTTATTCTTGAAGCAAGATTTCTCAGGATGAGTGTCTTTGCATAAATAAGAACACTTGGGCTTCTCCTGCTTCATCTTCTTGGATTTGGAATCTCCATCAAAATCCTCTTCATTTGACAATATCTTCTATTTGGATTTGTCATTCTTGAAACACTTTGCTCCATGAGAAACAAGTGCAAAGTATTTGGAGGGTGTTAGATCCCTCATTTGTACTAGCTTTTCCTTCTCCTTAGTGAGTGAATCAATGAATGCATCCAAGCTTGGCATCTTCCAATTAGGAACTGCAAGTCTTGTGGTATGAAAAGTAGACACAAATACTGAGTATTCTAAGCTCGGTTTTGACAGAATTGTTGGCTTGTATAACTATTCTTGAGGTTTTCTATAAAGACCCAGGTTCTGCGCAGTTCAAGGAACCAACAAAACCCCTTTTCACAGGCCCTTTTGGAAACAGTCTGCGAATAGACTGAGGTCTCACCCAAGGTGAAGTAATGGGGGGTTTGTGGAATCAGGTTTCCACAACCAGGTGATGAGTGTTTAAACAAATTGGCGAGCAGCACGCTACGGGACTCACGTTGCGGACATCAAACTGTGCGAAGTTCCACTTCTCCGCAACTAATACTTAGGCTATCGCACATCCAAGGACTGCGCAATGCCAGATGTTTCTTGACGATAGGACAACACAACTGATGACTACGCTTCCTCTTCAATACTTATGTACTTTACAGGTTTCACTTAGTGTAATAAAATGCGTTCAACAAGCATAATAGGCTGAACCCTTGTGAATCTTATACACTATAACAAGCAAAGGCAGTGATATCACTGCACACTTCCGGTGCGGCACTGCATGTTTATATGACTAGTTCATACATTCATCTAACTGTGAAATACTAGTGCATTCGACATTCATTCATACATGTGATTACTTAACATATTATTCCCCTCTTTCATCCACATGGTGAATACATATAAAAGCAAGACACATGAGCTCATAAACATAAGCTTAACCATTCATATAAGCAAATACACAGATAGATATGCATACAATCAATCACATAACACAAGGTTTAACGTGGTTCACCCCCCGGATGGAAGCTACATCCACAGGAATTGTTGTTATATTATCTTAGGGAAGGGTACAACAGTTCCAGTCTGTGCACTTAGCTGCAGACTCTTCTCTCTCTCTGTAGGTCTCTACGCACACAGCTACAGAGCCTTTTTCAATAGTGTTCGACAATACAAAAACAGTATTACTCAAGATTTAGCAATTACAATTCAACATTAACCCTTTCCCTTACAAAATGTGCCCTTTTATAGATCGTGCCCGTAGGTCACGTCTTTACAATGCATAGGCTCAAAAACCCTAAGGCTCCTCAAAACTAGTGTGGTTACCTACCACCCTGCCTGTTGTCGTCGACAGCTTGCTCCGCTTGCTTTTGGATGCCTTGCTGGGCCACTCGTGGCTCACATGTTCTTCTAACTGCCACAGTCATCACCAAAACAGTTACAACCTCCTCGTGTCCTGTCGCTTTCCGCCCCTTTAGACTACCTGTTGCTGTCGACCTCGTGGCTTAGCTCCTTAACCATTTGCTGCCACTCTCCTTGACAATTCGCTTTCCTCTATCTCCGCTTTGATTCTTACTCAAAATAGGTCGCTTCCATAGCTCGACCTTCCCTTATACTCCGTACCAAAAATGGTTGTTGCGCTGGCACTGCGCACCAGCTTAACTGCACAAAACTGACATATGCAATTCGAACTAGGCACTCCATACAACTGTGCCATCTGACTTTGCATCATGAACTGAGAAGTTCCCAAAACTATACTTCATCAAAATTATGCCCTCTTGGGCCGTGCCCAACAGGCCCCTAAAACTTACTTGTGGCTCATCCCAAGCCACTTCCCTCTGGTTGTTCCATCTGATCATCCTTTGAAGTACCTGATTGCGCAATGAAGTCCTGAACAGTTGCACTAAGCTTTGCGACTATTTCCTTTATCTCTTGCTCGCATCCTTTTACCATGTCGAGCATTTCATCTAAGGCCGATTCCAAAATTTGTTCCTTGACATTGTCCTCTATTGCATGAAGATCTTGTAACTTTGTTTCAATTTCATCGGTCAAGGTGAGTGCCTCTTCTTGCAGTGGTTGTAAACTTGAAGAGGTTTCAGTCGCTTTTGCTCTTAATGTTTCCAGTTCCTTCCTAAGTGCCTTAGTTTGCATAAACTTCTACATCTTTTGTCGTACAGGCAAGTCCTTCATAGTGGCATCCATGGAATCTAATTCTTGTTTCCTCCGCTGCATTTCATTGTGGATACCTTTCCATTCTGGTTCTTCTTGCAATATGCTCTAGATGCTAGAAACGTCATCCAACAGGTTTTGGCATCGAGCCACATCTACGCAAATGCTTTTTGTAGAGGCCCTAAGTGCCTCTGCTCTTGGTTCTTTCGCCTATTGTGTTGTATCAACTAGCCATTGAGTTGCTAGCTCGGCCATTTCTGCTTGATGGGAAACTTCCATATATGTAATCTTAACTTTGTGGGAAATATCTAGCCCCTTCATTTTTTCTTACAAACTATCCACAACAACGCCGATCTGTAGGATAGTTGCCTCAATTTCCAGCTCCTCCTCAATTTTGGGTAGCTTCAAGCAGACAGTTGATACTTCTCCCTTTACCCTGCGATGTTTTTCTTGGGCATGGTCGAGCTCCCTTGTCTTCTGTTCGCATTCCCCTTGTAATTGTCTATAGTTGTCTTACAGTTGGCGGTGCTGATTGTGTGAGACAATGTCTCTTTCATGTATTTCCTCGGTTATCTAAGTATGCAAACTGTGAAATCCTTCTGCAGGAAGCATTGCCACATTGATTTCCAATTGTGCAATTCTCCTTGCGTACTCAGCCATCTCGTCTGTTGGGTATATGATGGACATTGGCACAATATTCACTACGTGCATCCTTGTTGTATAGGTAGGAGGACTACGCATCTTCCCACTTGAATCACCTAGGTGGTCGTTGTGGTCTGGTTCCTTAGCCAAGTCGTGATGGACTTGCTCCATTCTTATGACCAAACTGTTCAGTTTGTTGATGCTTTCTCTGACCTCTGTCTGGGTTGGTTCTTCCTCATTTCCCTTCAGTGTCACTACATCTTCCAGGTGTGCTAACACCCATGATGAAATCTGCTCATAACCATCATTGTGCAACATTCTGTCCAGTGGTGGGTTTGTTGCTTTCGACTTCTTCTTCTGCGGCTTCTCCAGTCTTTCTGTATCCGGCTCTTTTCTTTTCTCGCCTGCCTACTGGTCAGGTTTTGGGTTTGGTGTACTTTGGACATCTGGATTTTTGTCCGCTTGGTCCTCTTCTTCCTCCTCCTCAGATGTAGTGATAACAATATTTGGTGCATCTTCTTTCCAGTCCTTCAGCCAGTCTTCAATGATCAACTCAATCATCGGCTTTCCGAGCTAATATTGTCCTTCGTACCATGTATCGGTTGTCAAGTGTGGATGTATGTAGATACACTGTAATCCAACCTTGAAAATCATCTTTGGCATATATTTGGTCGTCACCTCCTCTATGATGCACGGAGCCTTCTCAATGACTGTGCATAGTTGCTTGAAGTAAGTGAGGAACTGCAGGTTGTTGAGCTTCTGCTTCTCTGGGTTTGTGGACGCCCACATGTTTGTGTATCGCACTGCGTGACAGTCATCTGCTGCTACCGGCACGCTGTTCTGATGGTGAGGTTCCTTCCACCCCACGAAAGCAATAATTACCAACAACCAACTGAAGTGGAAGTGTAAACCTTTGTCCTACGTGTCTTGGACATCCAGTAAAAACTCATTCAATAGAAAGTTCGCCCATTTATATTCATGTTTGTCCTTGGATTTCGCAGCTAAGGCTGCCATTTAGGCTGAAACTTCTTTTGGTCTAGCTTTCCTCAGAAGCCTTCCCTCCAGCAGTTGAATTGTAACCACAGAGGCTCATTTGTAATTGGGTCAGTTGCATACCCTCTGTGTCCTCTTACCAAGTTGAATTCGACTATTATCTTCGCGGCCAATTCTTTATCGTCTTTCTTGCCGACGAATTCTTTGGAAGGGTCATCACCCCTCTTGCTCAAGCCTGTAATTCTTGCTATAAGGTCGACAGTAATGTTAACCTTAAAGTCCATCCAAATATACACTTGGTGCGTGCATGAGAGTAGAGTATGTACCACAACATTGAGCTCATTGCTTCACTCAAAGTGTGGGATTCGTAGCAGGTTGAGTAGACCTTCCCATGTCAGCGGCACAGCCCAGTCCATGGGAACAACCTCTGCTTGCTTTGCATTCTCATCGTCTTTGCGATACATGTACCTGTCCGGCTGCAAGTGTGGAAATTTCTCATGATTCATCAAATTATAATCAGTAAATTTATAGTCAACGATTTTACCAAGCAAATATTCTTTAGTCCAGACATGTTTTGACATCGGCGGAAGTGGGATGTCGTATTTTGCATTCTTTTCAAGGTGCCTTTCTGGGGCATCGCTCTTCCTCGGACTGATGTATTCTGGAATGGGCCATATAGGTGTCGGCGGGTTCCCTTGTGGAGCCGACGACTTTGAGGTTCCTAGCATCTTGGGTTGTTCTTTCCCTGTAGCCTTATGTTTGTCTTTCTTCTGCGGTTGCGGTTGATTCTGCGACAGGTTCTTGGATGAGCCACCCTAGTTTGGTGTGGCATGCTTCGGTGGTGTCTTCGTCACTCCACTAAAATAGAGTGATTGAAGGTGCCTAGAATCTCTTCCGACGTCTACTCTTTGTACATAAACTTAGCGAGCATTGGTGCTTCTAGTTGGTAAATTCTTACGACCTTCACAGTAGGTACAATTTCAAACTCGTGGTAAAACGCATAAGTGTGAGTTGTTTGTTATTTATAGAGTTTCTATCCCGACGGTGTGTTCTTCGATGGTTAGCTTAGAGATCAAATGTTGTATCTGTTTGCAATATCTCGACTAGATTTCCGTCTTGTGCAACATTGAATGTTTTCGGAGCGGCTAAACTAGGCATTAAGTACCATATCCACTGGATGAGATCTCGATGGCATCTCAATCTTTTCCATTGTTAATTATGTCTAGTCGGATTAACTTTCTTTAATTGCTGAGGTGTAACGATATTGCCAAGCCATATGACAGCCTAGTTAGGGATTAAATGTAAGTCCGTTGGCCGGATCCCGTTAGGATCTCGGTTATTTCATTCTTTATTATGCCCGAGTGGACAAGATATTCTTTTAATGTGGGATTTTGTCGGTGCTGCCATTTTTGGATAACATCTCACTAACTAGCCGACAGTTGTCATGGGTAGATTTTCCATCGTGATGCGCTGGAAGTTCTGAAAAACGGTTCACTTGTGCATGTGGGCTTCTTGTCTTTAACTACACAATTGTGCTTCCGCTTCATGCCTCTTGTCGCAGCTTCTCGTTCTTCGCAGTTATCCTTCTCCATTTGATTTGTGCAGCTACATTTTGAACTTCGTGCTACGTGGTTCTTCTTCTTCTTTTTTTAATCCACGCAGCTTCACTTCTCTACTAGGGTTGCATCGTACATGCATCCTTCTTATCAACTTCGCGTATTCTCCCAAAATTATGTACATGCCAAGGTATTTTTTAAGGGTTATAAAAGTATACTCAAATATAGTATTCAAGGTGATTATTTTGTATTAAAAAAAACATATATATAGATTGGTAGGCGAATATTTAATATGAAGCATATAATTTACTACTGAGACTTGTAAATTTTGGTGAATATTATGATAAAAAACATATTTTATGTAAATATAGGCGATAATAGAGACTAAAAATGACCAAATAGCGAATTTATTTTTTGCAAAAATGCCCAAAAAATAGCCAATTGATGAAATTTTGCCCCTAAAACTTTCCCTGGACTACAAGCTCTTTTGCATTTCTAGTGCCCAATTTCAACTGTACTTGACACTTAGAAATTCCCTTTTGTTTTGATCATTGTGGGTTCTACGAAGTAGGACTATCTAGATAGGCTTTTAGTCTACTTCCATTCACCAACCCTGGTAAGGTATCTCCGGCTAACGTGGCTAACTGAACTGCGCCACCGTTAGTAACATGCATAACAGTATATGGGCAAAGCCAATGCATCTTAAATTTGCCAGAAAATTTTGTAAACTTGCTATCATACAGGAGGACAAGGTCACCTACCTAAAAGGACTTGTTCTTGATGTGGCAATCGTGCCATGATTTTTCCCTTACTTTTTGCACTTGTTGGTGGAAGCCTGCGATGAAACAATCTTCCTCCAATCCAACCAACTGTAGAAGCCTTTCTTCTATTGTTTGTTCATCCTCCATGCCTGTAAATGCAGCTATCCTTAAGCTGGGTACAATATACTCCATAGGCATCACAGCTTCCTGTCCATAGGACAATCTGAAAGGTGTATGGCCTGTCAACTTCTTACAAGTGGTCCTATACGCCCATAACACAGGTGGAATGCGTAGATCCCAATCATCTCTATTTACATTGCATACCTTCATTAGCACATCATCCAGTACCTTGTTGAAAGCTTCAACCGTTCCATTTTCCTGAGGATGGTACGGTGTACTCCTCTGATGATAAATGTGGAACTCTTCAGTAAGGACTTCAATGGTTATGTTCAAAAAGTGAGTCCCTTGATCGCTCATCAAAATATTTGGGCATCCAAATCTAGTAAGGATGTTATCAAAGATGAACTGTGTGTCAGTAACTGCGCTACAGTCCTTCACTGGTTTAGTTTTTTCCCATCTTGTAGATCCCATAGATACTTCGGGTGAGACCTCATATGGTTCACAAGTGTTTCCAAAAGGGTTAGACCCTTTTAGGCCAGTATCGTGGTGTTTTTGTTGGTGTTTAATGGTGTGAACCCTGGTAGAAGTTGAAGTGCACCAACAATGGCCATGTTCATTATATAAGAGTTGAGAATATCTAGCTATCACACATATATTTTATTTGAATATCAAAGAGACGTGATTGAATGCATGAGCAAGTACAAGTGCATGAATTGTTATAAGTGCAAATTGGAACCACAACTAATTATGATGGAATATGAAATATAATTAGAATATGGCTAATTTTCTTATGTGGATGAACTAAACCACACAAGTATGAATGAGGGACAAGATTAAAATCGCTATCACTTCAACAATCATGAACCTGGATTGTAACAATGAAGCACCCTACTCTATATATATAAATATATATATATATTTATATATTTATATGAAAAAGTAGCTCACCGTTAATTATAGTTTAACTCTTACTAGACAAATCTCCAAGAGGCATGTCTTCCTATGGATTATGATCATTCCAAGCAATAATTATAGTTGTTAATTCTTATCAACAAAACCTCCAAGTATGCATCTTGCTCTTACTTATGTTATGTTTGATCATTGGGATACCTATACATAATTCAATTTTTTATGTTTTATTTATTTATCCAATAGAGTAATTTTTTTCTCTAGGCCCCTATGTAGACAAATCTGGCTCATGGTTCTCAATCCTTACAATGACCCACCATTTTTCCTGTGCAAATCAAGAGTATTCCTATGTTGCATCACGGACAATGTGGAGTGTACCAAAAACCACTACACAATTATTTTTTGGCTTATTGGCGGGTTCAGCTTCAAATTGCTAGCACTTTGACAATCTTAATTGTCTAGTCATGGAGAGCGATAGCCAGATAATGTGAGGTATGGTGCCCCTTTATATATAATAGATGTAATAAACAATAATTATGTTGAAATATGAAAAATAAAAATAATATAGTTAGGATTAACATAAAATTTCATCTTATGTGATCTTTAAATGCGGGGGAATGAGAGATGACAAGCACAAATTAGAGTCAAGCTTCAAATCGATAAAACTTCAAGGATATTTGTCCAGTTCTAATGAGTGATATTATTTGGTATGGTTAGCCAAGAGTACCTATTTCTATAAACAAATCACCCTATATCACCGACTTGCTTCATGTTGAATGCAGTGCTCACTTGTTGCTAGTTTGTCAGTCGATGGAGATTGTTGACAAATCACACTAAAATAAATGCACACATTGCTTCCATTAAATGCATGGACATCTCACTTCAACATGTATAAAGAAAGAATTGCAAAGGAGAATTTGACAAACAACATTAGTAATTTTAGGGACATGCACATATTATAACAAAAGTTGTAAAGGTGGTGGTGTTTAAGACAATGTAAAAAATAATGTACGAACACCATTTAAAGCATTAAACCCAAGCACGAGGATAAGAAAAATCTAAGTTTAGAACAACTTGGGATCTAGAGAACCTTGGATGTGGGTGACAACTGCTAGTTTCCTGGGCATGTGGCGATTGAAATGACCATGTGACATGAGTCTAGCAATCATGCAGAGAGGTAGGATGTTAATATGATGGGAAAGGGGCATTATAAGGCAGTTGGGTTTCCACAGTTGCTCTACAAAGGGAATTATAAGCATAAGGGGGAAGGTCCATATGTGAATTAAGGATGAAGGTTGGGCGTGGGGAATGTTGGATCTAGGAGACGTTTGATCACCTCTACGTACGAGCTTATGTAGTGAAGTGTGGATGCATTATGCATTCATCTTTGATCTTAATGGCTCACATGCGAGGAAATTTTATATGGGCTGCAATGAGAAGTTCCTTCTCATTAGATGTTGGGGGGATACCATTGAGAAGGCAGAAGAAACCTCGAACCCAGGGAGCTCAGTATGTGAGTGGTTGGTGTTGATGGTTGCGAATGAGGAGGGGAAATGGCGTGCATCTGATTGTCCAAAGAGGGTGAATAGGGAGCAACTCCATGTTGTTCACGCAACATGGTTATGCAAGGCTTCGATTCCCCATGCAAGCAAGGAATAAATAGATGGGATAGAGAAAGACCTCTGGGAGGAATTGGAGATAAGCAAACTAGTGGATGAATTTTCATCATTAGAGGATTGGATCTAAGACCCTGTCACCACTCATTCACAATTGACACTATATGAGAGCTCGATTATGTTGTTTTGGGTGGTTAAGGGGCTCTTGGGTCATGTCTTGCTAGAGCGAGAGGAAAAAATCAAAGGTGATTAGGTTCGCAAAGGTGACAAGGTTCCAACACACTTATGGAAGGTCCATCATGATGATACTCGCTTGATGCATTAAAATATTGACATAATCATGCATAATATGGGTGTCATTGTTAATGCCCAAAAAGTGTTCACTATCTCATCTCCCTCATTACATGACTCATTTGTCTATATTTTCTACCATATTTGCCTCCAAAACCTTAAAAACCATTAAAAAGCCTCCAAAAGGCCAAAAAACACCATTTTCCCCCCCAAAATAACTTAAATTCCTCCAAAAATAGCAAAACCCCTCTAAAAGGGCCCTAAATTCCCAAAAATCAAATAAAAGGGAATAAAAAATATTAAAAAAGAAGCAAAAACCCTAAACAATTGACCTAAACCATATGGTTCCCAAAACCATGGGTCAACACTCCACTAAAAAACCTATAAATAGGTGATGGAGGCTCCCCATTTCACATCCCCAATTTCTCCCATCCTTATGCTGCCAAAAATTCTCTTGAAACCCTAGCTCTCCACTTGGACCTAATTTCCCACTTGAGAACCCCTTTGGCCCATATCCAAAACACCTTGGAAGAAGGAGAAGGAACATCACTGGAGCATTAGAGCAACCCCTGGACTACTGCAAAGGCTCCACCAACCTCACAGTTGAGGTAAACTTAATACAAAACAAATTTTCATTATCTTCTCATTTCTTTTTTATGCACATGCTTAGAATAGTTTACTGTTTTTATTTACTGTCTTGTTTTTACCATTTTTAATGAACTGCTACTAAGGAGTCCCTTCTCCTTAGTAGGTGCTCATTTGCACAAGCTAGGGTGAAAACCCTAGCTATAGTTTTGGCGACTCCCCTAGCTACAGTTTTGGCGACTCCCCTAGTCTTCCTTTGAGTTTCTAGTTATAATTTTTTAAAAGTTTTATTTTCTGCAAATATTTTTATGTTTTCCCTTTCGGCTGTCCCTTTCGGTAGTTGGGTTTGCTGCCGGAAATCGCATATTTTTTCCCCACAGCTGCGATCTAGCTGCGGCTTTCAGTCTGTTTCCTATGATCTGACCATGGATTTCAATCTGTTTTCCGTGATCTCCCCACGGATTTCAGTCTGTCTCATGCGATCTGACCGCGGCTTTCAGCCTGTTTCCTGTGATCTACCCATGGCTTTCAGCCTATTTCCTGCGATCTCCCCGCGGCTTTCAGCCTGTTTCCTGTGATCTCCCCGCGGCTTTCAGCAGGTTTCCTGCGATTTACCAGCGGCTTTCAGCATGTTTCTTGCGATCTCCCAATAGCTTTCAGCCTATTTCCTGTGATCTCCCTGCGTCTTTCAGCCTGTCTCCTGCGATCTCCCTATGGCTTTCAGCCTGTTTCTCGCGATCCACCCGCGCAGTTTTGCCACAGACCCGCAATCTGTTTGCTGCACTTTTTTACCCTGTTTTGAACCCAGCACTTTGCTGCAATATTTTCTGCACCTACACAGCCACCTGTTCTATCTACAGCCATACTTACCTACAGCCTTCTTCTACAGTTTGCTTCCTGTTCCATTTATAGATCTTTTTAAAGTTTAATCATTTCAATTGAAAAAAGAAAATTTTGCATTACCAGTTTAATTTCTGCATTCTGATTATTAGTTAGAAAGTTTCCCACCCCATGGCACTTTTGATTGGGTTCATTACCTCACACGCACACACTCTGTCACCTAATTTAAGTGAACCCTAAAATACCACTTAACACAACCAACATTCTAACCCCACTTGGGGAACACATAAGAATATTGTAGCTAGGTAGGATAGGGGGGATAGGCATCCAAATAACACCCCTCGGTCGCTTAAACTTGAGACATAGTTGTTGTCTATTAGGGAACCAAAATCCCCTAGTATTTTTTGGCGGTGTCACAACCAGTTTATCAAAGGGCCTCTCCCTTAGGAGGGTTGAAGTAGCCAGATTGGTTACGGAGGCCTGAGTGGAATACCGCAATCCATTCAGTAACCGAAGGCTAACTACTCGTTGGTCTGCGTGTGGTGATTCCTTTTAGGCCCACGGAGTGATAGGACCGGAGTTGCAGATTCACCTTTTCTGGACATGTCATGAACGGGGTTTCTTGGTTGCCTTTCTTCTAGGATTGTCTTACCCGGTGTCCCTCCCGGTAGGGGGATATCTTTAGCCACTTGGATCTACTATCCATATTGTCTGACTTGGATTTCATCACCTTGCATAGGATATGTCTGGTTGAGTCAGAATACTATTTAGCTAGGTGTTTGCATGCTCCCTTACCTCCCTTTTGTCTAGCGAGTCCACTATTTTTATTTTTTAAGAAACCTGCTGCTTGTTGGTATTCTAACCATTGTTGTTGACGCTCCGCTTATTGTAGCACAGTTGTTACAGTGAGTGTTTTGAGCTGGTTGTTGGCCTGAGTGCCAGATTTTTTGCGCTCTCCTTCTGCACACTCGACTGCATTAGGGTTTTTGAGTTGTTTTTCACTCGAAACAACCCCTAGATACTTGACACCATCTATCACCATTGAGTCCCCGAGACATTCTCGGCGCCTCCGGGGCGAGCCCCCGCAGCACGGTTCACTTGACATCACCCGTCATAGACGTAGATCTTCATCACTTGATACCACTCATCATAGATCTCGAGCTTTGTCACTTAACTCTACTCGTCGACGACATAGAGCTCCATCACCCGACCCGAACGCCCCTTATTTCACATCTGATTCTGAGGCAGAGTCCAAGAACCCCACTTATACTGCACCAACCAACCCCATGGATGGCATGACTTCCAACCCTTTCTTTGTAGGAACCACTAGTGGAGCATCCACCACCACCCCAGCTACCACACCCGCTTCGGGTATTCCCTCGATGGGGCCCACACCCACCATTCCGATCATTGTGCCCATTCCAGTGGCTAGCATACCCAACTCAACTCCACCAGTGACTCACACTACCCTTAGCGGTGCAGGACCATCCCATACCACCTTCGTTCCTCCAGCTGGGGGAAACATCCCCAACCTGAACCCAGCGGCTACACTCGGGGGCATTGACCCCAACGTGGTCACGACCACCAATATGTCACATCCTTCTACTAGTTTGCTATTCATGGCTAGTCTCAACCTTCCTGACCTAGCCAAACTGACCAATGATCCCATCAGACACGACCCTGTGTGGCCTCACATGCCCACTAGGCTCCCCTCAGACATCCCTAAATTTGAGGGCAAGGCAGGTGAAGACCCCCAAAACCACATTATGTCCTCCCATCTATGGTGTTCCTCCAACTCCATAGTTGATGACTCTGTCTGCCTCCATCTGTTACAACGTACTCTCACTGGTTCTACAGCCAAATGGTACATCGAGCAGCCCCATGGGACCCATGCCACCTTTACTTCCCTTGCCCCGACCTTCCTGCAGTTCTTTCAGTTACCTGTCCACTATGACACGGGAGTTGAGATCCTACTATCTTGCAGACAGAATACAGCCACCCACATCACTGACCATATTCATGAGTGGCGTCGATGCCGAAGCCTGTGCAAAATCAAGTTAGATGACCGTATCTTCTTAGATTGGTTTCTAAAATCTCTCCTTCCTGTCATTGCCAAGGATGTGGCATCCGAGTGACCCCAGTCCGAGGAAGAGGCTATCCTCAAAGCCCAACAATTTGACCTTATTTACGCCCAGTCTAGTTACCTCTATACCATCATACCTAATGCCCCTCATGACGATTCCTCCCAGAATGATGCACCGGGGGCATCCCATGCCGTAGATGGCATCATCGGCCTTATTGCCTCGCATAACCAGCCCTTTCCCATAGCACGTCCTAACCCTGGACCCGACCTTTCGCGGGCTACATCCCACTCCAAAGCAACCAATTCATATGCTCCCATGGCACATAACCACCATTCCCACAGACCCTCATGTCCACCTCAGTGCTTTAGCCATACATCCCCCGCTTACGTCCCACCAGTCGCACCTCAGCCATATTACCACCCGCAGGTCGCGCAAGCTCCTGTATCCTCTCAAGACCCTACTTATTATCCGCCCCAGGTAGCACCTGCGGCAAACCAACAACCTGTCACACAGACATATCAGCAACCCCCACAAGGTTTAGCACCTGCACCGCCTCCACCCACTTATTATCCACCGCAGCCTACTCCCGCACCGGCACAACCCCAAAACCCACCTTCCACCCAAGGGCAAGTGTATGCGCAACAAAATCCGCAACCTAACCAAAATAACCAACACCAGCAAGACCAGCAAAATCGCGACAAAGGACGTAACCGCAGGAATAACCCCCCTCCAAACCAAGGCGGCCAACCCCCTAATCCCCCAAACAATAATAACACGGCACCTGCCAACCAAAACCTTGATCGACCGCCCAAACAAGCCAAAAAACCCTAATTTGCGAACGAACCATCCTTATTCTATTTGCGGGGTCTATGGCCATTACACACACGCTTGCCCACATTTGGAGCGGTCTCGACAACTCTGGACTGATGATGCCCACCGCCAAGAGCACGCGGCTCCTCAG
Organism: Larix kaempferi; assembly: GCA_027924585.1. Classification (NCBI taxonomy): domain Eukaryota; kingdom Viridiplantae; phylum Streptophyta; class Pinopsida; order Pinales; family Pinaceae; genus Larix; species Larix kaempferi. Next base: position 23,235,946 of record BSBM01000632.1, on the reverse strand, counting down.
GTGCTGCCCAACCCCCCACCACCTCAAACTCAACCTTTGGTGTTACAGAACCCTTTACCAACCCAAGGTGTGGTGAACACTCAACTGTTAGCTCCCCCTCAAGGAAACGTGCCTCCACAACAGCAAATCACTTATGCTGCTCCTGATCAACCCATGATAGACTCAAGTACCCATCACTTGTAATGATGTCATCCACCAATGTCAACCTTCAAACCCGTCGAAACCAATATGGCTCCACACCTGAAGCCCCTCCCACTAACAAAAACATCAACGCTCTTCCCACCAATCAGTCGTTACGAATACCTCCAGCTCCACTAGATGGCGCCTCAAAAGCCCCTCGCTTCCCACTTCGTCGCATCAGCAATAACCCCAATGCTCGCGCTGTGTCTAATTACAACATTGTAGATGATTTAGCTCAATCCCCCGCAGCCATGTCTGCGTTGGAGGTCTTAAAAAACTGTCCTACACAGCGCAAGACTTTGCTTTCAGCCATTGGTGCTATTGACCCAACCGATCCATGAATGATGGCCTTTGATTTGGACCAATCCAAACCATGCCTTCCTTCCACATTAGCATTCCAAGTTTCTGTATCCGTTCGGAATCTTGTCATCCATCGGTGTATCATCGATCAGGGTGCCTCTACATGCGTTATGTCCACATTCATTTGGAAAAAGTTGGGATCCCCTAGTCTCCAGCAGTCCACCACTGCGTTGCGAGCCTACGACAGCCATTCGGCTCAACCCCAAGGTCTCTTAGCTAATGTCCCCGTCCAGTTGGCTGGTAAAACAGTGCTTATTGACATAGAGGTCATCAACGCCCAACTTGATTATAACCTCTTACTTGGCCGCAGTTACATGTATGCCATGTGGGCGGTTGCCTCCTCTGTTTTTCGTACCATGATGTTCCCCCATGACGGACGCATGGTCAAGGTTGATCTCAACTCACCTATTACGATCCCAATGCCCCCGCTGCACCCCGAAAATGTCTCCCCATGGGTTGAACAACCTGTTTGTGGTGCATCTACCTCGTTGGTTTCCTTCGTGGGACCCAGATTTTACTCAGATACACCGATGACCTCAACATTCCAATCCATTCCACCCCTGTCACCAGCGACCGAAATATCTGACTTATGTACCCCTTTCCCACAATACACCAACACCCAACCATCAACCGCCCTTGCTACCCCAATCACCATTGGTACCTATTCATGTTGGTGTTACACCCATCCATACAATCCCCTTCCAATTCCCCCCTTCAAGAGTAGTAAGCGCCCCGGGTTATGGCTACTCTCAGCCTCCCTGGTTTAACTTTAAGATTACCTATATGGTACATCACGCCTCATGTTTCCCCTCTGACACCCAATGTCGTCCTACAACCGATGCAACCCATCACCGCTATTAGTCAACCACCTCCTGGTGTCACTACTCCTTCCATCATCCACTAATCCATCCCCTCTTCTCAAGCACACTGGAGGCAGAGGCCCACAACCATACACTGCTTTACCCCCACCCAAAATGGTTTAAACACCCCCCCCCCCCCCCCCCCCCCCCCCCCCCCGTGTTTCGTGCTCCTCCCAAATGCGCATTGTGTGATGAATTGGGCCATCCTACCCATCAATGTCCACAATTACCCGCATTACAAGAGCACATGCAAATGCCTGACGACGACCCCAACATCCCGGTTGTCCAACTCGACCCTACCCCTAAGCCTCATGATAAATCACTGCGTACCAACCACCCTTGTGCAATATGCGGTATTTACGGCCATTACTCACATCACTGTCCTGATCTCCCAGATTACAGAGCAGCTCTCTACAAGATGAATAATTTGGACCTCGAGACGGCTCCCCCCACCATCGAAGAGATCCACCCCCCAGCATCCCCGCCAACCGGAGAGAGATTAATACCATTTATATGATCTCTTCTACTAGCACTCCCTCATCAACCGATTTGACACCCCAAAGTTTCCACAATGAAGAGATTTCAAGAGGCTCTTACTGCATCTGATTACCCTTGGGAAGATATGCATCATCTTTCCTATTTCCTCCCAGAAGAGTCCTCCCCCACCACAACCACCCAATTTTCGGTTGAGTCCAAAGATTTCCTCCCCACCAAAGTTGATTGGTTTAAAGAGCCCATTCCCGCTCCCGATGCCTTTGAGGAGGTAACATGGCCAATATCTCACCCACAATCCACATTGATATCTCTGCCCCAGCCGGTGCTCCTGAACTCATTACGTTAGGAGCTTCATGCACTGAGTACAAAATCGGAGAGTACAAAAAAAATTTCCAAGAGTTTCGTGATGTCTTTGCCTAGTCCTATACCGAAATGCCTGATCTTGACCCCGCTATCATAGAGCACCACATTGACACATGGCCAGATGTACCCCCTGTTTGCCAGAAACAGCTCCCCATTCACCCATCAAAGCTCCCCGCCGTTAAAGCAGATATTGAGAAACTTCGCACAGCAGGATTCATTTATCCTATTGCATTCACCACTTGGGTTTCTAACCATGTCCCTGTTAACAAGAAACAAGGCACCATCCGAGTATGTACTGACTTCCATGATTTAAACCGAGCATGTCCTAAAGACAACTTCCCCATGCTATTTATTGACCAACTCATCGATGCGTGTGCGGGGCATGAAGTCCTATCCTTCATGGACAGTTTCTCTAGATACAACCAGATTCAAATCCGCAAGGAAGATCAATACAAGACTGCCTTTACCACCCCATGGGGCACCTTTGCCTATCGTGTCATGCCTTTCGACCTTAAAAATGCTGGTTCCACCTTCCAGCGGGCCATGACCTATTGTTTTCATGACTTGGTCCATATCCTGTTAGTCTATCTTGACAATCTTACAGCACGTTCCAGGAAACGATCAGACCACCTTAACGACCTCCGGCAAGTTTTTCTACGTTGTCGCAAGTATCAGATTTGCTTGAACCCACTCAAGTGTATCTTTTGCGTTCCGGCATGCCGGTTGTTGGGTTTCATTGTTTCCCATAAAGGAATCGTTGTTGATCCCCTCAAAGTCCAAGCCATCATAGACCTTCCCGCACCATGCACGCTCTGGCAGCTCTAGAGTTTACAGGGGAAATCTAATTTCCTCTGTCGCTTCATTCCTGATTATGCCACCACAGTTCATGGTTTCTTACGCCTGCTTCGTACTCACATACCTTTTGTTTGGGATGACCAGGTGCAAGCTACATTCAAAGCCCTTAAAAAATCTCTAACGCAAGCCCCTTTGATCTCCCCTCCGGATTTCTCTCAGGACTTCATCCTTTACGTCTCGGCATCTGACCACGTCGTGTCAGGGGTCCTGGTTCAAGAAGACGATGCTCGCCAGGAGCATGTTATTTATTATTTCAGCCAGACCTTGTCTGGACCACCCCTATGTTACCCGTACGAAGAGAGGCTGGCCCTTGCCGTCGTCTTTTCCGTCCAAAAATTGTGACATTACATTTTACTCAGTCATACCATAGTTGTCACCAACTCCAACCCCATGGTCTATCTCTTGAATCGGTAACTTCTGCAAGGTCGTGTTGCTAAATGGGTAATTATCCTCCAAGAATATGACCTAACTTTCACAACCCCTAATGAGCACTAAAGCCTTCGTGCTTGCCCAGCTCATAACCAATCTCCCATCCCTTTTTTCGTCCCCACAAATCTCTGATGAGTTACCTGACAATCACCTGTTCATCATCTTGTCCGATGACCCATGGTATGGTGATATTTTTCTATACCTTCGCATGCAGAAGTTTCGACCCGATATAAATCATGATGGACGCCACCGTATCTGTCACCAGGCCTCTCGATATCTCCTCTTGGGCGATGTCCTTTACCGGCGAGGGGTTGATACTATTCTCCGTCGTTGCCTTACACATGAGGAAGCTGAACAAGTCCTCAATGACTGTCATAACGGTGCCTATGGTGGACATTTCTCTGGAATGGCCACTGCCCAAAAGATCATCCACGCCGGATACTTCTGGCCTACACTCTTTACTGACTACATCACAACAGTCAAACATTGCCATAATTGCCAACTTTTTGCCCCTAAGGCTCGGACACCACCCGCTTCGCTACACCCAGTCGTCACCATTGGTCCCTTCTGCAAATGGGCCATCGACTTCATGGAATGTAAACCTTCATCCAAAAATGGCCATAAGTACATCATTGTCGCCGTCGACTACTTCACCAAATGGGATGAAGCCATGCCCACCTTCAATTGTAAAGCCGACACCGCTACCCGTTTCTTTTTTAACCATGTTATCACACGATTCGGGGTCCCCAAACAGCTGGTCTCAAACCATGGTTCACATTTTGAAGATTCCATTTGGCGCGCGTTGTCCACTCTACTAAAGTTCGAACATCACTATTCCTCTGTTTACTACCCCCAAGGGAACGGCCAAGTGGAGGCCATTAACAAAATTTTAAAAACCATCCTCCAACGCACTATTGACCGGCATAAGTCCAATTGGAATCACATGCTTTTCCCTACATTATGGGCTTACCATGCATCAACTAAGACCGCCACCGGTTTTACCCCATTTCATTTAGTTCACGGTGTAGAATCTGTCCTCCCCATCGAGTGTCAGATACCTGCCTTACACATCGCCATCGAGCTTCTCCCAGACACCTCCCCACTCAAACAACATTTGCTATCATTGGAAAAAACTGACGAAGACCGTCGCGCCACCCTCCAAACCATTGAAGCTGCCAAGAACCGCTCCAAGGCTGGTTATGACAAACAAGTCCACCCACGAACTTTCCATGAAGGAGACCTAGTCCTCTCCTACGGCCAAGCCCACGACAAGACCGGTAAAGGGAAGTTTGAATCTATGTGGCAAGGCCCTTACATCGTGCATACTTGCCTCGGACATGGGGCATATATTTTAACTGAATCAGAAGGCCACCCTTTGCGCAACCCCCGTAATGGGTTGTATCTTAAACACTTTTATCCTTAAACAATCCGATGGACCTGCTGGTCCGTATTGTACAGTTTGATTTCTTTTTGTTTTCCAATTTTTTCCATGCATGTCGCCATCTCTATTTGCACGCCACATCGGCCGTTGTCAATTTTTAGCATTCCTTATACCATCGGATTCAGTTTTCCGAGCCCGTGATGATGCTTGAGATCATTTCTCGCTTTTAGCCCCAGATTTTTTGGGCATTTTTTACCAATCCCCTAGTCATCTCGGTTTGCGCGCCATCACGGCCGTTATCCATTTTTGACACTTTGTATATCACCGGATTCAATTTTCCGTGCTCGTGATGATGCTTGAGATCATTTCTCGCTCTCACTAAGAACAGTTTCAACATTGTGTCCCGACACCTTGTTGCCTCGGTTTGCGTACCACATCAGTCGCCATCGGATTGTTCCACATTTTTACATGAGCCCTTCACTCCATTCATACTGTAATTATTTCATTATTTTTCCACCATTCATCATCCCGCAAGGAGGCCCACCAGTGTTCCCCCCACCCTCATTCTTGGTTCTCATCGATTTTCCTTGATTGAGTACTTCCTCCTTGCCTGGCCATTCCTTTTGTTTAGTATAATTTTATCCCTTTTTCGGGCCGGACAAGTCCTTTACGAAAAAGGCACTTAGGGAGTTTTTGTTAAGCTCTTTTCTGACTCCTAAAAGAATGAAAAGATCACTGAGCAATCTTGCTTCCTTTCATGCTCGTTAAAGTACCTGAAAAGGCGTCTATCTGGTATAAGTTTAACCCTTTTCCAGACGTGGTAGACTAGTTACGAAAAAGGAATACTCTAGTCACACCGGCTAGAAGAGTTCTTCATTGCATCCTTTTATGCTTTTTCGGGCCTTGGAGACTAACACACGAAAAAGAACCCCCCTGGAGTCTTCTTAGTGCTTTCAGACTCTCTAAAATTGAAAGCAACCACGATCACACACCGTCCTAGGCTCTTACAAATCCACACGACGGTACCATTCCATTATTTCAGAGTCTTCTTATCGCTTTCAGACTCCTTAAAATTGAAAGCAATCACGAGCATGAACTGTCCTGGGCTTGTATAAATCCACATGACAGTACCATTTTGAGCACACTTCTTCCCGCTCCTTAATCCATAAAGAAGTCCCCCCAGTTCCTCTCGGCACCATGATCGATCCTCTCAGCAGCACCCCCAATAAGGTCGCCTTTGTTCAGAGTATTCTTCAGTCTCCTGCCATCTTACACCAACTTGAGTATCACTCATCCCAGTCACCATCCTTGATCCATTAAAGCTATGATCCCCTTCCCACCAGTCAGTTTCATACGATGCCCGATCATCCCCACCATCATACTCTGAACAAAGGAAGTTTGAGTCCACCCACTCTACTTGCCCAGTTTTCCCACACCCACCTAGTATGTCAGTCCTACCATCAGTACTCTCACACTTCGGTTCTCCACCTCGTGCTCCTATTAAGGAAACATCATTGCCTTGCTAGTTGCAGGTCTCCCTCTGTCGATGCCAGCCCATCTATTCCAGAGGATAGACCCTGAGGTCCCTACGCCTTGGACTCATCACCATCTGTGGTGGGTGCCTACGGACCATTTTGAGAGGAGTCATTAGTGCCTCTCCGAATGGTTGTCTCTCACATGCTCGACTTCAACACCTTGATTGCCTCGTTGAGAATCGTGTAGGGTATATATCCCTCCAGTTATTTGTTGAAGACCTCGGATTTCCCCCAACTCTAGCACATTGGTGAGTCACTTCGGAACACCCAGTTATATGTTCCTGTGGATGTCCGGGTTGCGTTGGCAATTGTATTCGGAAGCCATCCACTTATATGCTTCCTTGAGTACCCAGTTCAGCTCTAGTTCAGTGTACCATTGAGGGTGTGACTCTCCGTCATTATGTTCTTCCAGTTCATCAGTTCCTCTGGTACCATACTCAGCACTACTATTGATATTCCAGTGTATCCATTCTTCAACTCAGACATGGTCGGCCCGACAATATATCCCAGATTTGTGTCCCCTCTGGACCCTTATGATGTACACAGTGGTTCTCCATGTATCTTTCAGGTCCCCATTTTTGGGCCTCATTGTTATTTTTTATATATCTATCTCGATACGAGCATGGGAATGTCCGCCTCGTCCATATATTGAGATTCTTCCTCATTCATTATTTGAAGCCATGTATCTTTCAAGTCCCCATTTTTTGGACCTCATTGCTATTGTTACAGATCTTGATACGAGCATGGGAATGCCCGCCTCATCCATATGTTGAGATTATACCTCATTCATTATTGAGGTCATGTATTTTCAGTTTTTGCAATTTGTTCGGGACCATTGTTCCGGGCTCTAGTTCGTTTCTTCTCCTCTCCACATCCCAGGAAAACCAAAAATACTTATGATGTCTATCGGCCATACGATGAGCTCATGCCCTCACACATAGGGGGCAATCTGTTAACACCCAAAAAGTGGTCACTACCTCATCTCCCTCATTACATGACTCATTTGTCTATATTTCCTACCATATTTGCCTCCAAAACCTTAAAAAACCATTAAAAAGCCTCCAAAATGCCAAAAAACACCATTTTCCCCCCAAAATAACTTAAATTCCTCCAAAAATAGCAAAACCCCTCTAAAAGGGCCCTAAATTCCCAAAAATCAAATAAAAGGGAATAAAAAATATTAAAAAAGAAGCAAAAACCCTAAACAATTGACCTAAACCATATGGTTCCCAAAACCATGGGTCAACACTCCACGAAAAAACCTATAAATAGGTGATGGAGGCTCCCCATTTCACATCCCCAATTTCTCCCATCCTTATGCTGCCAAAAATTATCTTGAAACCCTAGCTCTCCACTTGGACCTAATTTCCCCTCCAAAAATAGCAAAAACACTCTAAAAGGGCCCTAAATACCCAAAAATCAAATAAAAGGGAATAAAAAATATTAAAAAAGAGAAAAAAGAGGGAAAAAAGAAGCAAAAACCCTAAACAATTGACCTAAACCATATGGTGCCCAAAACCATGGGTCAACACTCCACCACTAAAAAACCTATAAATAGGTGATGGAGGCTCCCCATTTCACATCCCCTCTTTCTCCCATCCTTATGCTGCCAAAAATTCTCTTGAAACCCTAGCTCTCCACTTGGACCTAATTTCCCATTTGAGAACCCCTTTGGCCCATATCCAAAAGACCTTGGAAGAAGGAGAAGGAACATCACTGGAGCATTGGAGCAGCCCCTGGACTACTGCAAAGGCTCCACCAAACTCACAGTTGAGGTAAACTTAATACAAAACAAATTTTCATTATCTTGTCATTTCGTTTTTATGCACATGCTTAAAATCGTTTACTGTTTTTATTTACCGTCTTGTTTTTACCATTTTTATTGAACTGCCACTAAGGAGTCCCTGCTCCTTAGTAGGTGCTCATTTGCACAAGCTAAGGTGAAAACCCCTCACAGTTGAGGTAAACTTAATACAAAACAAATTTTCATTATCTTGTCATTTCTTTTTTATGCACATGCTTAGAATAGTTTACTGTTTTTATTTACTGTCTTGTTTTTACCATTTTTATTGAATTGCTACTAAGGAGTCCCTTCTCCTTAGTAAGTGCTCATTTGCACAAACTAGGGTGAAAACCCTAGCTATAGTCACGTCCCCTTCCATCCTCCCGACCCACGAAGGGAACATGAACACAATATGGGGTGTCTAATTCTCCCCCAAAGCCATACGGAGGAATTTGCAATTTAATAAAATGCATAATTAAAATATACACAGCGAAATTAAAACATAATAACACACACAAAGAATGGAATGCATCAACATATTTCTTCCAGGAAGAATGATGAAACATCATACAGAGAATTAATCCCCTTCTCTTGCTATGCACAGGATTTATGCTGATAAAATTAAGATAATCATTTCATTCAATCAAAACAGTCAATAATTAAAACATTATAGAGCACAGAATGGACACAGTTTAAACCACAAAGAATAATTATATTTAAGATGAAGCTGTCAAAGCAAATGGCTATGTGAGAGAAACGTTCCACCCAATCATAGGTCTATGTTCAGCCTATATTCTTTCAGCTGAGAGACCACTCCTGAGCTGGGCTCTGTATCCACTAAGGAGGAACTAAATAAGCTCAATCACAGCCATGGTTTCACACAAACAGTCATGCTAAGCCAACGCACAGTTGGGTTTGTCAAGCATGCAAGAGACAAAGGAGGAGGATGCTAAACCAATGAGCTCAACCAAAAAGATACATGCATCTCAAGCTAAACTCAACAACCTTGGCACCAACAATACCTACCACACCCAACACAAGGAAGGTCCCCTTCTCTGTTGCACAGCCCCTCAGGTGCCCCTTCCCTCCAATGCTCTTCAGGGTGGGCATAAAAATTTCCAAGCTATTAAATCCTTGAGATTCTAGCCTTGACTGGGTTTTTCAAGCAATTCCAACCTCCGTTCTATATTCTTCTCTGTCATTCACGCTTGGATTTTCTCAATTCTATGGCCAAATGACTTTGTCCCGTAATTGGATTTTTGGGCTATCCAATATGGGTTTTCCTATGGATTTATGGGCATATAACACTCTCAAATTCACCCCAAGGTTCAGGTCTATGGATCCCCCATTGGATTTCACTGTCCACACAATTTTTTGGGCATTTTTGGCACTTCAAAACGTGGTTTAATTCAAAGTTGTGATTTCTAGTTTTTCTCACTGTTGGGCATGTGTAATCGATGAAAACTAATGCTTAGATGTTCAACAATGGAATGGGAATGATGAAAAATGAATTCCCATGAGGTAGAGTGACTTGTGGGTCAAGGAAACAGATCCCATACCCTGCCATGTGAATTTTTGGGCTGCCCATGCTCCATTGAAGCCATGGACTGATTTCTTCAACCACTTCCTTACAACAGAATTAAATGTCAACAAGGAAAGTCAAATGGGTTCTCAAGATGACATTTGGCAGCATATGGTTCAACCCCACAACCCCCTCACTACTCCCTAGTGGAATACACATGCCCCCCTATTATTAGTTGCTTCCATAGCCAGTTTTTGGTATTTTTTATTGCAATATTAATATTTACATCATTTTACAATGATCCATGGCTTAACAGCACATGGATAGCATAATATCAAATACTTGAATTTTTAAATAAAATCTAAGCATCCACTAGCGGGGCCTTGGCCTTGAGCTCCACGTTGGGAAAACATACATCGCATGTATACAACATTTACATTAAAAGCCAATATATCCTAAGGGTAAAAATGGAGGTATTACATTCCCCTCCCCCTTAGAACAGCATTGTCCTCGGTGTTCTCAAAACTGAACAAAAATGGGAATGCCTCTCTCATGGCATCCCCCAGCTCCCATGTAGCCTCATCGGGACTAAGGTCCTCCCATTGCACCTTTACCTGTCTGATGGCTCAGTTCCAGAGCAATGTGACCTTCTTGTCGAGGATGCATATAGGCTCCACTTGGAACTCTCTCTTGGGTTCCACCTATATCACATTCCAATCAATCATATGATTAGGATCATGTACATACTTCTTAAGCAAAGAAACATGGAAAACATTATGAGCTCTTATGTTAGCAGGCAATGCAATTCTATATGCAATTGATCCTATCCTATCAAGGACTTCAAATGGCCCACAATATCTTGGTGCCATCTTGGCACAACTCCCTAACTTCAAGAAACTTTTCCTTGGTTTCACTCTCAAATAAACATGATCCCCAATCTTAAATTCCTTATGAACTCTTTTCAAATCTACATAAATCTTTTTCCTACCCTGAGCTGTCTGTAAATTCTACCTGATCTTAAAAACTTCTTGTTCCATTTCCTTGATCATCTCTGGCCCAAGCACTACCCTGTTCACCAGACTATCCCAATTCACTGGAGTCCTGCATCCTTTGCCATACAATACCTCAAATGGACTCATTCCCAATGATGCGTGATGCCCATTATTGTATGCAAATTCTACCAAGTGTAGGTAATCCTCCCACTTGGATGATTTATCCATCACATACATTCTCAGCATGTATTTAAGAACCTGATTCAGCCCCTCAGATTGGCCATCTATTTGAGGATGATATGTTGTACTGAAATTTAATGTAGTTCCCCAATTCCTGAAACAATCCTTTCCAGAATTTGGAAGTGAACTTGGTATCACGATCAGAAATTATTGCCTTAGGAAATCCATGCAATCTAAATATCTCTCTCATGAAGATATTTGCAACGTCATTAGACTTGTGAGTGGACTTGATTGGAATGAAATGAGCTACCTTTGATAGCTTGTCCACCACTACCATGATTGAATCATGCTTCTTCACTGTCATGGGAAGACCTGTTATAAAATCCATAGAGTTCACTTCCCACTTCCACGCTGGAATGGGTAAGGGTTGCAACAATCCTATTGGATGTTGATGCTCTGCCTTAACCTGTTGACACTTTTGACACCTAACAATGTACTCAACTATGTCTTTTTTCATACTCATGCCAGAAATACCGCCTTCTTCCCAACAAATAATGTCTCCACATATTGAGAGCATGCACTATGGCTGTTAATTCTAAGTCATGAGTGGCATAATTATTTTCATGCTCTTTTAATTTCCTTGAAACATAACAAATCACAAATCCTTCTTGCATGAGCACTCCACCTAGCCCTTCAATGCAAGCATATGTGTAGACTACAAAATCCTTCTTTGGATTTGCTATCTTCAAAACATGAGCACTGGTAAGTAACTCCTTTAGCTGCGGGAAGATTTTCTCACATTTTTCAGACCATACAAACTTGACATTCTTCCTCTGCAATGAAGTGATTGGATGAGCTATCTTGGAGAATCCTTCAATGAATCTTTTGTAGTATCCTGCAAGACCCATGAAATATCTAACATCTGTAACATTCTTTGGAATAGTCCAATCCATGATGGCATTAATCTTCTTTGGATCAACTGCAATACCCTCTTCTGAAATGACATGACCCAAGTACTGCACCTTCTTTTGATATAATTCACACTTGCTTAACTTGGCATACAACTGGTGTTCTCTAAGGACTTGCAACACCATTCTTAAATGCTAATTATGTTCTTCTTCATTTCTTGAGTAGAAAATGATGCCATCCAAGGACACAATCACAAACTTATCGAAATATTTGTTGAAGACACTATTCATGAGACACGTGAATGTAGCAGGTGCATTGGTAAGACCAAATGGCACCACTGTGGACTCATAATGGCCATATCTTGTCTGGAAAGTTGTCTTGTGAATGCCTTCTTCTTTTATCCTCACTTGATGATAGCCAGACCTCAAGTCAATCGTTGAAAACACTTTAGCTTCCTTCATTTGATCAAACAAATCATCAATTATTGGCAATGAGTACTTATTCTTGACTGTCACTTTATTTAGCTTCCTGTAATCAATACACAGCCTTAAAGTCCCATCCTTTTTCTTGACAAATAACAACAGTGCTCCCTAAGGAGATACACTTGGCCTAATATACTTCTTGTCCATTAATTCTTGCAGCTGCATCTTTAACTCGATCAATTCTTGTGTGCTCATTCTATAAGGAGATTTGGAAATTGGCGTTGTCCCTGGAATAAGATCGATGGTAAAATCAATATCTCTCGTTGGTGGCAATCCCAACACTTCATCCAGAAACACATCTCTGAACTCTTGCAACAACGGGAAGTCTTCTATCCTTGGTCCTTTGTCCTCCGATGAATCTGATATATGAGCTGCATATAATTGGCAACCCTTTTTATAAAACTTTTTCAACTCTAAGGATGAAATCTGCCTTACTGAAACTTGCTTGGGAATTCCTCTTACCAATCTTGGTCTTCCCTCTTCATCAATGCATTCAAGTACCTTTTCATAGCAATTTATTTTAGCTATATGCCTTTTCAACCAATCCATACCAATTAGAGCATCATAAGATCCTAATGGTAGGACATTCAAATATAATTTTGTAAGGAATCCGCTCACTCCATGGGGCACTCCATCACTACTTCACTCACTTTTCTCTTGGTCCCTGTGGCTAATTGAACTAACCAAGAATTATTATGATTCACTTTTCTAAGATAACAACCTTCAACCACTTTTGAGGAAACATAGCTATGAGTAGATTCTGGATCAATCAAAACAGAAATAGATTGCTTAGCAATCTTACCTTTAACCTCCACCACTGTTGATTGATGGGCTTCCTGATGATTATCCAACGCTGCATAAATTCAAGGCATTTCCCTTGCCATATCCTCCATTGTAGCTGCTCCTTTTAAGTTGTGCACATCCAAGGATTCTCCCTTCGATGTGGAAATTCCTTAATCATGTGGTTTCCTCCACATCCCCAACATTGAAGTGGCCCTTTTGATGCCTTTTCTGCTGCTACTGCTAGCTTGTTCCCACTTCGTTCTTGCTATCCCTATGGAAAATTTCTTGGATGATTTTTGAATGGTGGTTTGAATCCATTTTTCCTTTGATCAAACCTCCCTCTTAGCTGTCCCTTCCATGCTGGGTGAACCTATGATTTTCCTTTACTCTACTCATAGCAATGCATTGCCATCCTAATGGCTTCATCAAGACTTGGTTGATTAACAAACTCAATCCTATCTCTAAAAATTTGAGGTAGACTCCCAAGGAAGAATTAGATATTTATCCTCTCATCTTTGATATAGTCCACATACCTCAACAATTCCAAAAATTTATGGACATGTTCTTCCATAGATTCCTGTCCCAACTTGAGTTCGTTGAATTCTTTCCTCTTAGTGTCATAATACCTAGAAGAAAGGTATTTTTCTTTGAAATACTTCTTAAATCGCTCCCAGCTGATCCTCCTTTCATTGATCCCTTTTACTTGCAAGAGGTGTTCCCACCAAATTGACACTCTGCCATTTAGATTGTAAATGACAATTCTGGCCTTTTCATTCCCCAAGTAATCCTGAATCCTAAAAAAAAAATTCATCCCAAGAATCCATGTCTCTGCCTCTTGGCTAGTCTTATCTTCTCCATCAAATGTGGGAGACCTTACCTTCCTTAATTCTCCCTGTGGAATTACTTTTAATTTGTTTCTTCCTTCAATTCTACTAGAAGTATGTCTTGGACTTCTCCTAGAACCTTTGGAGTCACATAACCTGCTGGAAGAAGATCTTGAGGAGGGTGTTCTATGCTTTTTGCTCACATAACTCTTTCTTGGGCTTGGAGTCCTCCCCTTAGAACGACCTCTAGAAAGACTCTCTGCATCTCTTTCCTCTTTGCCTACATTGCTTGGGTTGGACCCAAGGTTTATACTCTTCTGCATATCAGTGAGGCTCTGCAAAATAATAGCATTGAGCTGTTTTTGTTCCTCCTGAGCCTTCATCAATCTTTCATTAAAGCTTACCATGGTTTCAACCAAATTCTGAGGAGTTATTTGCTCCCTTCTCCCATTGGATTCAGTCTCATCATTTTCTTCTTGAACATTTTCTCCTATCACATATTCATCATGCTCATAAGGATCCTGAGCATCATTCATGGTCACCATTTTCCTTTGGAGACCCCTTTCCTGTATGTTGCCTCTGCTACATCTATTCAAATTTTTATCAACTGCAACCACTGTGCATTATAAATGTATTTATTATACATCTTAGGAATGCATATAGAAACATAAAACATCAATATTTAACAGAATTAAACTCATGGAATAATTCACAGAGCTATTATGCCTTCTTTTCTTTTGCCCCATTCATGCAATTCTGGAAATTGCCCATATTGACAACATTTTTTGTCAAAACAATCACTGGCACTTTTATGCTCTAAATATATATGATGTACGAAAACCTCATTCAAATTTTGGTTATGCACCACTGTTCCCTATTAGATAAGCTTTCCAATTCCTATCTACATGCTACATTTTGACTCCGGGTGTGGAAATTACATTACTCCAAAAATGACAATTTTTACTAAAATTTTGCAGTTTTAAACAGCTACAAATTTATTTTGAAAAACCAACTTCAGTCGTTTGTAGAAGCAAATATAAAAAGAATCATGAAAACATTTCTACTGGGCGAAGTTAGTCCATATAACAAGGAACAATCAGAAACTTTCGGATCCCTGTTCCGATGCACCAATCAACTTCTATAAAATTTTGGGTTTGACTAATTTTATCTTTTAACTTTTTCCAAAATTTCAAAATTGGCTATCTTTCAAACTGAGCATTTCTGGAAAATATTTGTCTAACATAAAATGTCTGTATTAATGAGAATATGAAATGTGGAGTTCAGTATATTTCATGAATCCTACATCTAAGGTCACTTTCATCCATTGAATGCATTTCAAAATCCTCAAAAAGTGGCTCGAAATAGTGCTTTTTGGCCTTCTCTCTCACCCCGACTCTACATCCTTTGGAGTTTGGATCCAAGCTTCCAAAGTTAACACTGTTTTTGCTCCATGGTAGCTCCATTGCGATTTCAACTCAATTCGACTTTCTTCCAAGCTTCGAGACACCGATTTATAAAAGTCATTAATTCCAATTTTATGCCAAATGGGAGCATAATGGGCTCAGGACCCTCACTTGTTCTTTCATGGCCTTCATTAATGGCCTCCAAACATCGCAGGACTCATCCAATTCTGAGTTCGAATGCTCCTGCTATCCAAAAATCGAGTTTCGATCTCTATACGTTTTTTTTTCGAACCCGCAATCCGCAATCTGCAACACAAAACTTGAAAATGTGGAACGTCAATTTTCCAACTCCAGAAAATGTCACTTCCGCAACCTACAATGTGGAAGTCGAAAATGTGGAATGCCAATTTTTCAACTCCGGAAAATGTCATTTCCGCAATCCACAATCCGCAATGCAGAAGTCGAAAATGCGGAATGCCAATTTTCCAACTTCGGGAAAATACCACTTCTGCAATCCACAATGCGGAAGTCCAAAACGTAAATTTGAAAATTTTACGTCTCCGCAATCCGCAATGCGGAATTGCGGAAACACCTCCTCTACTCCTGCAAACTTTCAGAGCTTATATCTCCCTCATCCTTTAACCAACTAAGGCAAGTTCGGTACCGTTGGAAGGCTCTATGTAACGGTGTGATCCTCTGCCACACC
Organism: Larix kaempferi; assembly: GCA_027924585.1. Lineage (NCBI taxonomy): Eukaryota > Viridiplantae > Streptophyta > Pinopsida > Pinales > Pinaceae > Larix > Larix kaempferi. The sequence goes on along the minus strand of BSBM01000632.1, from coordinate 23,219,904 downwards.
TGCGAACTCTGATTTTGTCATTCTTTCAATCAAAATGTTTCCCAAACTTCATCAATACCTCTTTTAAACATTCTGATATTTGTCTATAAACTCACAGTTTGGCCCAAGTAGCCCCAGTGCTGCAACATGGGCTCTGATACCACTCCATCACATCCCCTCCCATCCTCCCGACCCACAGAGGGAACATGAACGCAATATGGGGTTTCTAATTCTCCCCCAAAGCCATATGAAGGAATTTACAATTTAATAAAATGCATAATTAAAATATACACAGCGGAATTAAAACATAGTAACACAGAGAGAATGGAATGCATCAACATATTTCTTCCAGGTGGAATGATGAAACATCATACAAAGAATTAATCCCCTTCTCTTGCTATGCACGTGCTTTATGCTGATAAAATTAAGATAATCATTTCATTCAATCAAAACAGTCAATAATTAAAGCATTGCAGAGCACAAAATGGACATAGTTTAAACAACAAAGAATACTTATCTTTAAGATGAAGCTATCCAAGCAACTATCTATGTGAGAACAACGTTCCACCCAACCATAGGTCTCAATTGTTACAACGTAATTTTCCACCTTGTGAGCATTAGCATTCTTTGGCCTGCAGGATCCATTTTACTGACTCAGATCCACTTTATATCCTTCGGACACTATTTTTTCCTATTTTTTCCCTTGTATGCTAGCTACATCATTACAGTGGGTGTACCCGCGAGTTGCATCACTATAGCCCGCGGGTAGCATGTAAAATGGTAAAAATCACTAGTTTATTACTTTTTACTCCCAAAAAGCGGTCATTGGGTGACCTTTGACCCTCCATCTACCCAAGAAACGCCTCGATGTGTTCTTTCACTTACCTTTGAGAGGACTATATATTGAGCACATATGGCTTATGGACGGGAGGAGAAAGAAGAGCAAGAGAACTCTAGTGGATTTTTGCCCTATCTTGAGTCTACACTCATTGATCCTTGTAGTTGTGAACCCTTATGTTCACCTTCCAAACTCCTACCATAGTTTGAGTTTGCCATTCCATGGAGGATTGAAGTGGTGGAAGCACAAGTGGATTGACCCAGATCTTGGTTCAGATTGGTTGCAGGCAAGAGGTCGTATCACATTGTACTTCTTCTTGTTTATTAATAGAAATACTCATATTCTCGTTCATTAATGTTGTGAATGTTGTTTATTCTACATTGGGTTGCATTTACTTATAATATCATGGACCATTGCTATTGATGATGTTAATTCCATTTATATATTATATGTACTTGTTGTATATTGGCTCTCAGGACTAATTTGCATATTCAAGTGCACGGATTGAAAGCTCCAACGGGGATCTACATCAAACGTTTGGATCGAGGTTGGTTACATTCTTCATGATCTTAGCATTGTCATTTATATAGAATAGTATTGAGAATTGTGTTAATTTCTGGTAGTTAGTTGTCTGTTGTGGTCTACCCCAAGCCATAGTGAGTTTTCTCCAAAATAGAAATGGCGACTCCGCTGGGGAAAACATCCATTTTTGGGGATTTTTAAGCATTAGTGTTAGGATATTTAGACACTTAGGAGTTAGTTAATATCAACTTGTGTAATATATCCATTAGGGATAGTGTGTTTCTTTAGTATGCATTTGTAAATACTTAATCCGACGCTCACGATATGTTCCCGACATAGAGTGATCCGATGGCTCAACTTCTCTTAGATCATACCTAACCTTGATCCGTGGCTTAACACCCGATTGGTCCATGATCTCTATTTAAAGAGCATGGAGGGTCATTGTTTAGTTGATCAATTATGAGAAGCTCATTTGTAACTTTCTTTCTTTGCATAATAAATTGTCCCGTAGAAGCTATTTGGTCGGGGCCATGGAGTATTTCCCTCAAGAGGGTTTAAACCACGTCAAAACATTGGTGTGTTGATCTATGATCTGTTTGTGTGAAGTGGTTGCTCTTGGTGTTCGGTCCTTTGGTAGAACAATGAAACCTTTGCTCCCGTTGCAAAAATGAACTCCATCTGCCTTGTTCTTTCCCTTGCAGCCTTACATAACTGGGAAGTCCATCAAATGGATGTCAAGTCTGCCTTCTTACATGGTGATTTACAAGAGGAAATTTACATGGAACAACCTCCTGGATATGTTCAGAATAACTCTAGCCTTGTCTGCCGCCTTAAGAAATCCTTATATGGCCTTAAGCAAGCTCCTAGAGCTTGGTATGCCAAAATGGATAACTTTCTCCTTAACACTGATTTTTCTAGATGCCATTCTGACCCAATGTCTATACCAAGAAAGTAGGAAACCATCTCATCATACTTGTTCTATATGTTGATGACCTTATTCTTACTGGTAGTGACCCTAAGCTTATAACCCATGTGAAATCCAGTCTTAAACAAAATTTTGAAATGTCAGACTTAGGACATTTGCATTATTTTCTTGGTCTCCAAGTCCTGCAAACCAAAGAAGGAATCTTTCTTTCTCGATCTAAGTATGCTTGTGACCTTTTTCGTCGCTTTCACATTGAAGATTGTACACCAGCCCCTTCTCCCTTCCAGTCTGGAGTCAAACTTTCTGCCACTTGTACTTCACCTGAAGTAGATGCCACCTTGTATTGTCAGCTTGTTGGTAGTCTCTTATACTTGACTCATTCTCGTCCTGACCTTTCCTTTGCCGTTGGTCGTGTTGCCCGTTATATGTAGACACCTCATGAAAGTCACTGGAAAGCAGCTAAAAGAATACTTCGATATATTCAAGGTACAGTTCAGTTTGGGATTCATTACAATACAAGGGGGAAACCTTTGTTGGTTGGTTTCACTAATTCAGATTGGGCCGACGATCCTGATGATCAAAAGTCTACTACAAGTTATGTTTTCAGTCTGGGATCTGGACCTATCACTTGGGCTTGTAAGAAACAACAAGCTCTTGCTCTTTCTTCAGCAGAAGCAAAATATCGAGTCGCAGTTAATGCCAGTCAGGAAACTTTATGGCTTCGACAGATCCTTTCAAAGTTTGTATTCGAGCAGCAGCAGCCTACTCCACTTTGGTGCGACAATCAAAGTACCATCAAGCTTGCCAAAGATCCAGTTCTACATCAACGCAGCAAACACATTGAGCTAGATATGCACTTCATCAAAAATCTTGTTCATGATCGTGTTCTTGAAGTGCTCTTTTGCCCTACAGATGATCAAGTTGCGGACATATTCACCAAGTCTCTTACAGAAGCGAAGTTTTCTAAACTTCGATCTATGTTAGGAGTTCAGGAACTTGTCATTAAGGGGGGATAGGCTCTAATGCCTCCTTCCTTCTCCTAATAGTGTCACTTTTGTAAATCCTTCAATCCTATCCCAAGTTGTTCTTAAGGGGGGATGTTAGGATATTTAGACACTTAGGAGTTAGTTAAGATCAACTTGTGTAATATATTCGTTAGGGATAGTGTGTTTCTTTAGTATGCATTTGTAAATACTTAATCCGACGGTCACAATATGTTCCCAACATAGAGTGATCCGACGACTCAACTTCTCTTAGATCATACCTAACCTTGATCCTTGGCTTAACACCCGATTGGTCCATGATCTCTATTTAAAGAGCATGGAGGGTCATTGTTTAGTTGATCTATTATGAGAAGCTCATTTGTAACTTTCTTTCTTTGCATAATAAATTGTCCCATAGAAGCTATTTGGCCGGGGCCGTGGAGTGTTTCCCTCAAGAGGGTTTAAACCATGTCAAAACATCGGTGTGTTGATCTGTGATCTGTTTGTATAAAGTGGTTGCTCTTGGTGTTTGGTCCTTTGGTAGTACCCTGTGTACCCGAACAATTAGTCCTTAATTAGAGTTGTTGTTTGTCGAAGCTCTGTGTCACTGATTGGTCGTTGAGATACACTATAGAAAACTGGTTTTTTTCTGAGCCATTGGACTCTTTATTTTCCCATTTGCCTTTCCTTACCCGTGGGTGAGCTTATCTCTACCCGCGTACACCCGCCTCTGTTTACTCTACTGCTCGTGGGTACCCGCAGGTTTTCCTTCAACAATAGTGTACAACTCCGGCTTTGGTTGATTTATGACTTTTGGTTGTTACTGGGTTGGCTTTGGATGATCCTGAGTCTTTGTTGGCCTATTTCTTAACTGTTCCATGCCTTGGTTGTGACTAGAACTCTTCTTTTCTCTTGGTTGAGCCTTGTTGGTTTCTTACCCATCTTTGGATTTAGCCTTGTTAATTTTTTCCTTTTGAGCTCATTCATTTGGCTGAGTCTTACTATTTGGTATCTGCTGGGTTGTCTTAGTGATCTCCTTGGCATATCAGTGACTAAATAGTAGGATTTCGCTTGCATTTTTCATTTCCTTATATTGAAAAATACGTATAGTTTTGCATTTTCCTTTTGCTTATAAGAGAAAATACAAACAAAAAAAATTTGCTTTTATGTACTGCATTTTGCATTGAGTGCTTGCTGCCTTCAGTTAGGTTCTGCTTGTGCATCGAAAATATAAAAGGATTGCATTTTTATTTCGAAACCATTGGATTGATTTTGCATGTTAGTGACATTGTTTTATTGGATAAATGAGTCTAGGATTTGACGATTTTGCATACTTTTGAGTCATACACATCACTAGTTTCATGACCATATCCCTTGAGTAACCACAGCCATTAAAATTAATACTTAATCTTAAAATTGATAGACTGATTTTACTTATAGGGTACACCAACTAGCATAGGTTTAGAGTCTTGGAATAGTTCATTGTGAGTTAATAATCCAAAACTACTAGACGAAACATTAGGTGTCTAAGCAGGGAGTGGAGGAATCCATGGTATACATCGGTGTTCTCAAGAAGCTCTACTCAAACCAGAGTTAAGCACGAGGTCATGGGATGTCGGTCGAAGAGATATCCCTCTGATACCGGTTGAACGTGGGAGATATTTCTAGGATTTGTTCGTATCTGGGGACTCTTGGGGGATTTGACCCTCACTGAGTTTCAGGCTCAGCTACCCTACCCATACAACAGATCCCACCTGCGACTGTCCCCTTGAGCATTGTTTATATTGTGGTGATCATAGTTGCTTTACCTAGGTATCGCATAGGGTACTTGCAGTGGTTATGATGTTTGTGTCCTGAGTCATATAGGGGTCAGACAGCACAGTTGCTGTTGTATAGGAACTTGACCCTGTGCACGCAGTGAAGTCTGGGGGTCGTTATAACTGATTCTGTTACCTCCGGCTATAGTTTGGGAGTCTCAAGCCTCTCCTAGGTGAGACGTACCAGCTCTAATGTCGAGAGCTCATTTAGCCACTCTGTTTGTTTGCTCTTGGCTGTGGTTTCTCTAGGTGTGTGCTTTTGATTGTTAGTGAAAATATTAAACAATTTATAACATATATCCAACGATTTAATTTTCAACCCAGAGAGATCATAAACTTAGAAGCACAAGCAACATATATACAGGATCGGAGTGATACTAACCTATTCTACAACTGAAATTGAATCTAGTTTATGAAAACAGGAAATTGCATGAAAATAAATCTAATTACAGAAAGCATGAAATTGCATAAATTAAACTTGGTAAAGAAAGACTGAAAATTATAGATGTGAGCTCACGAAAAATCTATACTAACAATTCATAAGAAAAGAAATCACTGAAAATCTATACTAACAATTCATAAGAAAGAAACTCAAATCAACATGAGAGAGTAAAAGGATTTGCATTAAAGCATTATCTCCATTACATAACAATCAAAATCCACTCTATGAATAACTCTCAAAAGACATAAACTATTCTCTACTTCCAAACCAGTAGAGAGGCCTCCAACCAAACGAGGAGAAAACCCTCCTATTTATACATGAATTCAAGATAACTAATCATAATTACAATCCACTTTCTTCTCAACTTATCCCTTCACATCCTCCAACAAATATTGGATGAGATATTCTCTCCACATTTCCATGATCTTCTCCTTGAAATTAGCCCACATCTTGAAGAAGAAATTCGAATTTGAGGCTAGGGGGTGACTTTTGAGCTTGTTAAAGTCTTCACCAAACTCATCTAACTTTGAGGTATAATGAAAATATATTAATTTTCTTAATATTTAACCACAAATTCATTCAAAATACTCAAAAATAAATGATTTGGAAAATAACAAGGTATCCCATACTTATTCATGAAAATGGTATAAAGGATGGTTAATGGAGTGAGGAATAAGGTTTAATGTGAGGAATAATGAAGAGAAAATATGATGAAAATGTGTCATTTGGGCGACCAAACATTCCCCCCAACTGAACGTGTTGCATGTCCTCATGTAACTATACATAAGCTTTTTGGCTTTTTAACTTTGGCTTTGCATGATGATGTTTGTAACAGTAACTTCATTCCATGATGTGAAATGCATAAATAGCAACTAATTTTTTATTTTTTTTGCATTGTTCTTAATTTTTTTTTGTGGTTGGTTCTTGTGTGACAACCATAACAAATGTTGGTTCTTGTGTTAAAAAAAATCATTTCTTTTACTTGTATTTTTGCTGCAATACATAGGATTTAAAAGTATACACTCACTGGAAATGATAAGCTATCAACGTCCATTGGAAAACATTGTCTTCATGTTATGCAAATTGTAATAAAATGTATGTTTGAAGAGACATGTTGGTCAATGGTGAATAAGATGATGACATGTGTAAAATGGAATCGAATGGTAATGATATACCCCCCCCCCAACTGAAGATGTCTTAGGTTCATGAAAATGAGTAAGGTAATGTAACAGGGTGAGGGAATTTTCCAAATTCATTCATTTTCTAGCATTGAAGGAATTACATGGTTAAAGATTAGAAAACAACATACCTCCACTTACCCAAAAATTTGATGAACTATGCAATAGGAATGTGGTTGCTGCTTGGTTGGATGAAGTAAAAGATGAGAGCTGAAAGTAGAACTACAGTACTCTCATATGGTTGGAAGTATGCTGTTGTAAAACTGCTGATGGTGTCGTGAAAGGTATATAGTCTTCACCTGCTACAAAACCCGATCGTACAATTCTTACCATGCGAATAAATGTGTCGATGTTGAGCATGGAAAGAAGTCATTGGATTACCGACCATTGATGAATGTCGTTAACCAATGCAAGGCAATCTCACCATTGATGTCAATGAGTGCAAAGGTACCTAAGTACATCGTGCAAAGTGCGAGTAAATGAGTTGATGTCGAGCCACTTGCAAGATCTAACGATCAAGGGACATTGATGTATTCCCATGATTGTTAGCGAGAGAACTTGCCATTAAGGCATGCAAGCCTCAAGGTACTAAAAATGAACTCTAGTCTCTATCCCAGATAAGGTGCTAAGGTCGATGGGTCAAGACTTGTTGAAAGGTGGGCCTTAAAGAATCCCACCTCAGTCAACACGAGTTGTACATAATGAGTGGTAGGACTATAGACAAAAAGGTCTCACGGCGAAACAGTTTTTATGACAAGGATAACAAAGCAATGTAGTCATGGAAATGAAGCTGAATGGTTTTATTCATAAGGAAAAAGATGAACCAAAAATGAGGAAAATGTGTGTGACTCATAAAGGTGGACATGCGGGAAGTTATGATGTATAAGGCAGTGAAAAAGTAGACTCTAACATGGATAACGAATAAGCTTGGAAGGAAAAAGGGTAGTAATCATGACAAGGCGTAATTGGTTTCGGAAGAGCTTCTTTGTGGCAGCAAAATGTCATGACATATATAGTGGAAACTCAACTTCTTCAAGCTTTTAATGGAACATTTTTCTGAAAATTTTCTGCGATTCTGGAAATTATTTATGCATGCCATTTGTTCGTCTTTGAACCTGAAAAAGGTTAGCATTTTCCTGCAACAAACTTGTGAGAGCTTTGAAAATATAGAAAAATATGTGCTTAACAAAAAGTTAAGGAGAATAAATAAAATGCTCTTATACCTGAAAGTAGCAACACATATTAAGCCACCTTTCTTGTCAAAACCTGTTTTTTTTGTGACTTGTGAAGCAACAAAACATAAAATTTGATAAAGTTCATTTGTAGTTTTTAATTTTATGATTTTGTTTGTTACCTAATAATTTATTTATATGTTTTTAGTTTTTAGTTTTATTTTATTTTTATTTTTTATTGTTATTATAACCCTTTTATTATTTCTGAAGCGTTTCTTTTTTGTATATTTATTTTTTTAATTTGATTTATTTAAAAAAAATAAAAATTTATGTGTTTATTTTAATCTTGTAAATTTATGTATACATGAGTTCTATTGTGTCAATGTGTATTTTTCTAACGGTTTTAATTGTTTTGCAATAAAAAGAATTTGGAACAAAAATCAGAGTTTTTACATCCTCCTTTTACAAAGGTTAATGCGTCTTTATGTAATGATTGAGCAACAGAGAGAGAGGGTCGACCCTTCCAGTGGTCGACCCCTCTAAAAGCAGACTATCTTAATGATCTGGAATAGAGAAGAGTGTGCGAAATAAGCGATTTCTATGATAAATTTGGCAGTTTGAATGACCATGCGAATACCCATCTGATCTTTCACTTACCTGAATGACAAAGAATGTCAAATATGAAAGAAATGCAGCTTGATATCTCATAATGTGTTACTGCATAATCATTCGCAGGCACAGTTTATATGAACATCATAACAAGATTGAAACAAACACCTACCTCCCCCAAACCGAAGATGTGCCAGGTCCCACTGTGCAAAAATAACAATCAAGAAGAAGGCGTAGCTGTGAAAGCAGCTGCCTTCGATTTCAAAGAGGATGAAACAGACTGTGATTTAGACTTTTTGTATTGGGATTCCAGATTGTCAAAATTTCTAGTAATTGGTGGACGATTATCAATTGATGAGATTGTGAGGGTATAAATTGGCAATATTCTTTTTAACCTGTGGTAGCATATTATGAATAGAAAAACCTAATGTAATGAAAGTTCTCAACGTCTCTCCTTACACGGGTAAGCGCAGTAACAACTACTGATGAATATTAAAAATGCTCTGTATCCATATTAAGGTTCACCATATGCACAGAACGACCAATACTCTCTTAGTATTGCAGTAATAAGTTGACTTACTACTGCCTGGCAGGCCCAGTGACAAGTTGTGCATATCCTATTGTTACAATATTACAGATTCCTCCTAGTAATAGAAACTAGAAGAAAAAAGCACTATGGAACAAAGGAACTGAACAAGGAAATAATTATAACAGGATCCATCTTAGTCCAAAGATTTATATGGGATAATTCAAGTTGTACCATCGCAAGAAGAGATACTTCGTTACATCTGACACGAACTGGAAATCAAGCCGATATTCAATATTCAACACAAACATTATAATTCCAGCGCTGAAGTTGACCAACATATGTTCGAAATGCAGGCAGCATGTGATGTGATTGGAATACGTGCAGGATATAAAAGTGAAACCCGGACTCTAAGACTTCTGGCGGTGAAATCGGCCTGTGAATTCATATTTAGCAGTCATAAAATCCCCATCCAAAACATCGAGAAATAAATCATGTTGTTCTGGTAAGGATAAACAAAATCTTGAATTCTCTTCCTTGGCCATCATTTTATACCTTTCTACAAGAATGATGTATTCCTGTAACTATCTATCTACTGCAGGAAATTCCTATTCTAATACCGGAGTTACACATGAATTCCAAGGTAAGCAATCACAGGCATCACAGGCATAGTCAATTCACCATTGTGATCAAATACAACCATATATTCCGATATCAAGATGCTATAATGTAAGCGCATAAGAATGCTGTCCATTTATTAGATTTGCCCTGATATACAATATGGTCACGCATCCCAGGCCTCTCTCCCACACTATGAATCTAATTCATTCATTCATTTATCAACTCACATGATTAATATTTTATTAATATTTTTTCTATCTGCATGCATATTTGTGAATCGATTTCGTGTAGCTTATGCAACTGGTTACATTCGTGGACATAGGTGCACTTTTTATTGTAGAAGAAGTGTTTCAAATAACTACTATCGGAATGAGTTACATACACAATTCAACCTTTCCTTCTCGGAGCGACTGAAGACAACTAGCAACCATTCAGTGACTGACAAATAATGATTTTCTTTCTATCCGGACCAGTCTCGATTACTTTATCCCGATTACCAAGTTGAGGTTTTGAAGTAATGTTCGATTGAAGTGGAGCGTACGAGTTTAACCCTACTATATGAGGCAGAGAGATATAGCGACAATCCAGAAATCGCTAAGGTAAATTCAAACATGTGAGAGGCGAATAGAGTAGGGGAAATGGTATTTTGTGGTCCAGTCCATGAAAGGGGAACGGTAACCACTGAACCCCGAAGGCGGCCTTTATATGTTAAAGATTAATCATTATTAGTTAGTTTTCCTAACTGTTACAGTTACATGATAGGCATGGTTATTTGTAATATATATGTACATACTTGTGTATATGCTATATTGTTTAATAGCTAAATAATGTGAAGCCTTTTCTGCCTTTGTTACTCGTCCTGTCTCTGTTTATCTTTTTCATGTATATATCATATTGTGTTGTCTAACAGTGGTATCAGAGCGAGTGAAGATAATAAAAGACGAAGAATGAAAGATATCAGAGCAGAGGGTATAAAGGCCTGGACATGAAAGGAGGAAGCCCGCTGTCAGAGGAGCAGAAAAGGGTCTGCATATCCATTGGAGAAGAGGAAGCCCGCTGTCAAAGGAGCAGAAAAGGATCTGCATATCCATTGGAGAAGAGGAAGCCCGCTGTCAAAGGAGCAGAAAAGGATCTGCATATCCATTGGAGAAGAGGAAGCCCTCTGTTAGAGGAGCAGAAAAGGATCTGCATATCCATTGGAGAAAAACAGTCGCGGGAGAGGGATTCGCATGGATTCTCACCGCTGCTGTGAAGAAAGAAATTTGTTTTTGTGCCATAGCTGAGCCTACTGTCGGTAAAGGTGAAAATGTTGGAGCCCAATCATTTTAGCAGTTAAAAAATTGAATTGCTCCTGTATTATATAGAGCCATTATTTTCTATAACTGCCCCCTGCGTAAAGAAAAACGATTTTGTGTGAAGAAAATGCCCCTGGACCAATCTGCGTTGAATAAAGGAATCTGTCACGCGAAAGTAGAAAGGCCTGCTGTAGACAGAACTCTGATATGCATGGAGGTTGCCCGAAAGTTGCACATAAGGTTTGCATTCTGCGTTGGTTTGGAGAATTGAGTCATCGAAGCACCGTTGGATTCTAGATGCCTGTCAAACTGAGAACGTTGTTGCCGCTGTTGCATAAATTGTGAAGAGCTGTCAAGAAATTGAAACCGGCATGATGTGAAGACTAAATCGAAAGAGAAAACGTTGAAGCTATGATTGAAAGATCAATTACAGCCAGATCCATGAGCCATGAGTTGCATAGAGAAATTGCTGAGAGGGAAGAAGCCACCAAGTGAAAGGTGTGTCAATGTTTCCAGGACAGAGAAAGCCACTCGTGGATAATTGTGAAGGTAAATTAAAATTGGTTTTGAGTTTAGTCACATTAAAAACATATTCTCACTTTAATATTTTAGATGTGAAGCGGCAATTTTATAAGAGTTATATGACGAGCTTTTGGAAAAAGGAATAGAAGCAAGTTCGTTGCAGACAATAGATTTTCGTTGCCTGACAAAGTCCAGTTGCCAACCACTGACAGTGACAGAAACTTTTATGGCCAACTTATGCACCAAAATTGTTTTAAGTTGCTTCTATGAAAGAGTTTTTAAACAGAGAATTCATTCTGGAATCGGCCCCCATCAAAACTCGAGCCAACAATGTTAGGAAACGAGCGACCAATGATATCAACCATGCACAGTGATAATTTTCTGTATGATTCACATGACAAGAAGAATGAAGGTATGCCTTTTATGATGGAAATTTGAATGTTTATTTTAACATATGCACATATTTTGGACCATAAGTTTAAGATTACGGTGAACACATTAATAGAAGCCTTCCAAATTTATGATGCTTAGATGTGGAGAAAATTATGTGTTAAGTGCACTTTAAGAATAAAGTGTCACTGTATCAAGATCAACTCATTTAAATGGTTTATGATTTCATTTAAGATCAACTCAAGATCAAAGTTTTTGAATGAGTAGTAAGGGGGTGTTTTTGGAGTCATAAGGAGATTTGTTGATGTTCAAAGTGTTTTGACCACTTCTTTCATTTCAAGTATGGCTTATATTGAAGAACTATTCAAAAAGTTATATGCAGTAATCATAACAACTTCAGAATCTCAAATTTCTATAAGTAAAGAGATAGTTACAAATGTTGTTACTTGTTTGCACCTAATGAGCAAAAAGATGGACATGTTAAAAGTTCAAAACAAATTGTTATTAGATGAGTTATGTCTTGTTCGACGTCAAAAGGATGATGACCATGTACCTGTTGGTTGTGAGCACCAATTCAATGTAGTTTCAATTGATGACATTGACAACAAAGAGGATAAAGCGAATGAGCATAATATTGTTCGTCCTTGGGAAGAAATTACATTTAAACGTAATCAATATGGTATAGGATTTGAAAAGGTTGATAATGATAAGGATTCTTTTCATATCCCTAATTATTCCAAACCAATCAAGTTTGTGAGTGGTGGAGTTATGTTTAATGCTAATGATATGGAACATGTACAGTTACAGGATGATAATCAGTCTGCTAATGCAAATGTTGATAGAGATGATGATACAGGTATTGATGATGGTGTTCATTTGTTGAATGAAGAACGTGAACAGTGCCAACACTATCACCAAGTTGGGCATAAAAAATTTCAATGTTTTGATCTTCACCCATGTCGTCTTTGTGGAAAGAAGAATCATGCATCAGTTAATTGTTGGAAGCAACCAAAAATTAGGAGGAAAGAGGTACATTTTGGTTGGTTATGTACTTGGCGCTGGTTATTGGAGGCCAAGTTGTTGGAACGATCTTACAATCGTATCCATACACAGGTACAAACATGTTTAATTGGTGATCTTACTACTACAGATGGTAAGTGTACTTGTCCCTGACAGGGGGGAAATAAAGATGTCAGTTCCAAGTTTCATAGTTCTTGGTACAATTTTGTGTTCAACAGAAGTCATTCAAGCTTCTAGTTGACATGGTTAGTGGTAAACCTAAAACCACCTCATTGTTGTTGATATGGTTAGTGGTAATCCTAAAACCATAAATTAAGCAGAAAACATGAAGTTTTGCTTGTTTACATTTTCAGAGAACTTCTCCTCTTTCAACTAACAAGGGGGAACTCAATGATGATTGTCAGACTTCAAGTTTCGAAGTTTGATGGATTGCAGATTGATTGATATTTTAGTGTTGGAGACCTATCAATCGAGAAGGAAGCCAGAACCTGAGCCAGAGCTAGAACTTGTGCCAGTAGCCAGAGCCTCCTAGCCAAAGTCAGAGCAGTATCCAGAGACAGAGTCAGAGCCATGTTGGTTTGTGGTCATCCTAAAACCACCCATTTAGCAGAAAATTGAGGTTCTGCTAGTTTTTTATGTCAGAGAGATTTTCAACTATTACCCTCTGAATTTGCTTGATACATTGTGGATTGTCAAGTAGAGGCAGTTTTTCAGGCGCTAACTAACTTATGATTAAGGGGGGATGTTAAAGATTAATCATTATTAGTTAGTTTTCCTAACTGTTATACCGTTACATGACAGTTATGGTTATTTGTAATATATATGTACATACTTGTGCATATGCTATATTGCTTAATAGCTCAATAATGTGAAGCCTTTTCTGCCTTTGTTACTCGTCCTGTCTCTGCTTATCTTTTTCATGTATATATCATATTGTGTTGTCTAACACTATAATCTTTAAACACCTCTTCCAAATCAAAAGATGGGTCAAAACATGAATCGAAAGAGAGAGAGAAAAAAATGTTTGCTGTTTATAAGTCTAGCTAATTTTTATTTACTAACACTTAGAAAACTAACAAAGAAACATTGTTTTGTTCTATGGTTTATTTAAGTTTTTATGTATATATGTTCAGTATTATTAGGTTTTGTTAAATTAATTTATTAAAACTAAAAAAAACTAATATTAGAGAATTAATTAAAAAACAAAGAAATATTATATACATTTTAATAGATATTCTTTTTAAATTTGGTTTTTTTAAGTTTTTTTCAATCTCCAGTTCTAACAGGTGCAATTCTTCCTTGTTTGTGTCAGGAGGAGTAATTGCATCTTTGGCTGCTATCAAGATCTCCTCTTCTTGAGAAGAGGAGATCCCGGCTTTTGCTAGAATCTGAGTGAGTTGCTCTAGGCTTATGCTCATCCTAAAATCAAATCAAATGCTAAAAAAAAAGAAAAAAATGAAAAACGAGTACATGACAAATGCAAAAAACAGTACGAAATGAATTAGTACAAAATGGGTGCAAAAAACAGAAATAAAAGTGCACAAAAATCAGTACAAAACAAAAAAATAAACAGATACAAAGTTAAAAGCAAGTTAGTATGAAATAAAGGCTAGCCCAAAAATGAAAGCAATCCAAACTTTACACGACAAAAATGAAAAGGGAAAATTTGCATAAAAAACAAACTCGCATTTGCAGAAAATGAAAGAACACTCTTGCAAAAAAAGAAAACACTTTGTAGAAAACACGCTTGCAAATAGGAAATTTTGCATGCAAAGGGAACAACAAGGCTTTGGGGTAAACCACTAAAGTAGATGCGTCTGGCTGTTACACCACGGAAATTCCGTAGTGAAGTCGTCTTTGCGTCTTACCGTTTTTCGCTCCCCCTTGCTGTGTAATATAAAAAACAACCTATCTACCTATGTGTAATATAAAAAGAAACCTATCTACCTATTTAAACTCTGGTCCCTTTTAGCACCTCCCCGACAATGGCGCCAAAATGTTGGTGAAAAATATTAAACAATTTATAACATATATCCAACGATTTAATTGTCAACCCAGAGAGATCGTAAACTTAGAAGCGCAAGAAACATATATGCAGGATCGGAGTGATACTAACCTATTCTACAATTGAAATTCAATCTAGTTTATGAAAACAGGAAATTGCATGAAAATCAATCTAATTACAGAAAGCATGAAATTGCATAAATTAAACTTGGTAAAGAAAGACTGAAAATTATAGATGTGAGCTCACGACAAATCTATACTAACAATTCATAAGAAAGAAATCACCGAAAATCTATACTAACAATTCATAAGAAAGAAACTCAAATCAACATGAGAGAGTAAAAGGATTTGCATTAAAGCATTATCTCCATTACATAACAATCAAAATCCACTCTATGAATAACTCTCAAAAGACATAAACTATTCTCTAATTCCAAACCAGTAGAGAGGCCTCCAACCGCATGAGGAGAAAACCCTCTTATTTATACATGAATTCAAGATAACTAATCATAATTACAATCCACTTTCTTCTCAACTTATCCCTTCAAATCCTCCAACAAATATTGGATGAGATATTCTCTCCACATTTCCATGATCTTCTCCTTGAAATCAGCCCACATCTTGAAGATGAAATTCGAATTTGAGGCTAGGGGGTGACTTTTGAGCTTGTTAAAGTCTTCAAATATACTTGTAATCATCACCAAACTCATCCAACTTTGAGGTATAATGAAAATATATTAATTTTCTTAATATTTAACCACAAATTCACTCAAAATACTCAAAAATAAATGATTTGGAAAATAACAAGGTAACCCATATTTATTCATGAAAATGGTATAAAGGATGGTTAATGGAGTGAGGAATGAGTTTTAATGTGAGGAATAATGAAGATAAAATATGATGAAAATGTGTCATTTGAGCGACCAAACATTGATTTACTGTTTTTTTATCGATAGTTGGCCTTTAGGGGACGTTTTGATTTTATATTCTCTTCGGAGATATCGTGGTGCGGAGTCCTACTCTCCATCGATCCCGTCGGTTGGTTGGTTTGCAGCTTGCCGAACTTTCACGCCGCGTTGCTAGAGGACGTCGGCGGGCTCCCTCCAAATCTTCGGATTCTTACGAGACTTACGTCCTAAACGTCATGACCGCTCCACACTCTGACACGGGAGAAATCCCTACGAGTCCTTCTGGTAGAGTTGAACACACTTCAGACACCCCTACTCCTCATGAGGCATGAGGGGGTGATCCACCTAAGACTCAACCTAGTTTGTTTGGTCCAGATCCACTCGAGGACGACCCATTCGATCCTTCGTTTCCACATAATTATTTATACGGGATGCCAGAGGTCCATGATGATTCAATCCCTATGGTCAACCCTACCGCATTCTCATATGGTATGCCAAATTACACCACAGTTGATCCTTCCACTGCTTTTGGTAGTCATGCTGGCACCATTCATGGTGTTAGCAACACTGCACCCACCGGGAGAAACACCCTCACCGGGGGCACCACGTTGTCCACTCACACACATAATATGGGGACTGGTCATGTTCCTCCTAACAATGCTAATGTTGGAAGACGACCGCCTCCTAGGGCTACCCAACCTAATAGGAACATTGTTCGCAACACGACTCACCATCCACCACCTAATACACATGTCGCTACCTGTCAACCCAGGACCACTTTCGTGAATATTAATGCTCCTCCTAACCACGGGGGTGGACATATACCGCATACTTTTGCGTCCACTGTCGCTACTAGTAATACTAATGTAGGAGGTGGGAATATATCTTATCCTCATGGTCATAACGCCACCATTCCTGGTACTAGTAACACCCATGTTGGGGTTGGGAATACATCTCGTGCTTATGGTCACCACACGACTGCTCACGCTAATCCAAATGCTGGGGGTGGGAACATACCTCACCATTATGGTCATTACAACTCGGTTCCCACTACGAATAGTACGTATATGCCCCATACTTATGGTGGCAACCCTTACTACAACACAGTCGGTGCTGGCCACCAGTACAACCCACCTCAATATGGTGCCCAAAATACCTATATACCTGCTTACTCTCATACGGGTCAGGTAGGAGGAGGTTATCAACCTTATGGCCATGGTCAAGCTTATGGTCTGTCAAGTCCTCATTATCAGCAGTTTAATGCTCATGGTCAAGCTTTTGGTCCACCTTATAATTCGGTTTCGTTCAACCAACCTTTTATGGGAGCTTATAATCAAGATTTCCAGCCACAGCTCCCGTTCCTTGCACGTTTGAATCTTCCGGATCTTTTGAAGGTCATGAATGATCCGGTGTGTCACGACCCCAATTGTCCCCTGGTCCCTACCAAGCTCCCTTCGGACATTCCAAAGTTTGAGGGGAAAGGTGGTCAGGACCCGGGTGATCATGTCACAACGTTTCACCTTTGGTGCTCTTCCAACTCATTGAATCACGATTCCGTTAGATTACGACTATTTCAACGCACCCTCACGGGGGCAGCTGCGAAGTGGTATGTTGAGTTGCTTGGGAACACTTATAGGGGATTCAATGAGATTGCTTTGGTTTTCTTAGACCATTTCCAGTTGTCGGTTCTCTATGATACTGGTACTGAACTTCTGTCTACCTTCCGTCAGAATAAGGCCACACATATTTCTGACCACATTCAAGAGTGGCGTTGACAGAAGAGATTAGTGAAAGCCAACATTCCTCCAGAGTTTCTGTTGGAATGGTTCCTCAAGTCTCTACTCCCATACATTGCTAAGGATGTTTCGATGTCCGGCATTGTGACTAAGGAACAAGCCATCTTAAAAGTCCAGCAGTTGGATTTACTATGTTCTCAGTCTGACATTTTGTATGACATCATTCCTGACGCACTGGGAACACGACATGAGCCCAAGTCTGTTCCTGGACCACATGCCAATGGCATCGTGGGATCCGCAAGTACTCACCCTGTAGATATGGTGGCTAATCAAATGCAAAATTTGTCGCTAAACCAGTCCACTCCCGGACAAGTTCACACCTTGTCCACTTCCACCCCGTCGTCTGATGTACACAATGTGCAATCAGCGAAACCGTCAAGTAACCAGCAACCTGGTGGTAAGAAAAGGGGGAGAAACAACCGTAGGGGTGGAAATAATGGGAATAACAATAATAGCAATCGAAATACCCCTCGTAAGGAGAATGCCAACCCTCCTCGGGAAGGCAGAAATGTTGGTGAGGATCATAAACCTAGGCGTAAGGTGAAGTTTCCTTGCAAGCTCTATGGGGAAGATCATCTTACTCACCTATGTCCTCGAATCAAAGAAGCATCGAAGCATTTGGAACATAGCCTAACTGTCTTAAAGGATCACCTTACTCATCATCAAAGCATGGATTCGCATGCTTCCACCACTGGTTATGGACCTACTGAAATGACAGCGTCTTCTTCCAATACTAGTGGTTATGGATGTGTGAATATGGTTCAATCGGAGGTTAGTGTTGCCTCTCGTCAACGCGATTATGGTGCACCACAACCTAATATGGGGAGTGAGCCTCCCCTTCCTCCTGACAATTCCTGGCATATTGAGAAGCCCTCTAATATGCCGCGGATATCGAAAGGTGTTCTTAAGTGCTCTACGCATAATCCTAATGCTCGAGCTGCCCATAACTACTCCATCGTGGAAGATTTGGGCCAAACTCTGTGTGCCATGTCAGCTCTTGAAGTTTTGCAGGCCTGTCCTTCTCAAAAGCATGCCCTTTTGAGTGCGTTCGGAGTTTAGGATGGGGGAAGTCCCAGTCTTATCAAGTTCGACACTACTGATGTTCAACCTCGCTTACCTTACCACGTGGCTTTTCAAATCCAAGTGGCGTGCCTTTAGAATTTTGTCAAACGTACGATGGTTGATGAAGGTGCTTCCGCGTCAGTAATGTTGTTAACTTGTTGGAAAGCTATCGACTCTCCTCCTCTACTCGCATCTAGAACCACCCTCACTGCATTCGACGGTCGGTCATTTAAGCCGCATGGAATTATCCCTTCCCTTGTTGTCTTCCTGGGAGGTAAATCTATGCATATTGAAGTCGAGGTGGTTGATGCGCCCATCGACTACAACCTTTTACTGGGTCGGAATTGGATGTACGCTATGAAGGCTGTCGCGTCTACTATATTCAGAGTTATCTGCTTTCCTCACAAAGGCAAGATTGTGACCATCAATCAGCTGGATTTCATTCATCCCCCTTCCACAACATCCACAAGATCCATAGTCCCGCAGGTTACTAATTCTCAGTCGACAACTGGGAACATGGGTGTTGGTATGTACCCTTCATTAATGGGAACTTATGACTTTCCTGCACCTGTGAATTTTATTGGAACCATTTCTGTCGATGCATCTCCTCCTTTGCATAATATGCCATTCCAAATTTCCTATTTTAATGACCCATGGACTTTATCGTCCACGAGTTCCACGTCTGGAGACATTATGCACGTTGCGATGTCTATGCCACTATTTGTAGCTGAGCTTGCTTACCAACATATTCAACAAGCCATTGCAGAACCGGATCTCTCTCAGTCGAGGAAGATCTCGTTACGCTGCCAGTTTGGGCAGCCAACTCGTCTTGTTCACACGACTACCTTGATGATACTTTGCCTTCACATAAAGCTATTATGGAGGCCATGTGTGGTAGTAAGAGGCCTTGGAAAGATATGCACCATCGATCTTATTTCCTTCCCAACCTTGAGCTTGCCGAACAGGAAGAGTTTAGGATGACTCTAGCAGAGATGGTTGGTCACCCTGTGGCTCTTTTAGGGTCGCAGGATATTTTTGCGGAGGGGAATATGGCTAATATTTTCCCGACTACGTCGATCAACATCTCTCGTACTCCTGGAAAGGTCGAAAATGCTTACATCGGTGACGATTGCACTCCTGAGGAGGTTGCTATTTACGCTGAATTGTTTACAGAACTCCGAGAAGCTTTCACCTGGTCATGTGAGGAGATGCCAGGAATAGACCCCCGCATTATTGAACATGAGATTAGAACGTATCCCAACGCTAAACCGGTTCGACAATGCTTACGTGTTGTGAACCCTAGGAAGGAAGCCGCTATCAAGGCAGAAGTGGAGAAATTGCTCAAAGTTGGTTTTATCTACCTCGTTCCCTTTACCGAATGGGTGTCAAACCCCGTTCCTATGGATAAGAAGTAGGGAATGATCTGTGTATGCACTGATTTTAGATATTTGAACCGTGCATGTCCAAAATACAACTTCCCCATGCCATTCATCGATCAGATCTTGGATGCTTGTGCGGGAAGTGAGATTTTTTCATTCATGGACATATTTTCAGGGTATAACCAGATTCAAATCAAAATCGAGGACCAACATAAGACAACTTTCATTTGTCCTTGGGGAACATTTGCATATTGGAAAATGCCCTTCGGCCTTAAAAACGTCGGAGCTACGTTTCAGCGTGCCATGACCTACGCCTTTCACGATCTTAAAAAGATTATGGAGGTTTTCTTGGATGATCTTGCCGACCATTCTCGCAAGAGAATGGACCACCCCAAGCACCTTCGCATGATTCTCGAACGATGTATACAATACAAGATTCGATTGAATCCCAATAAATGCATCTTTGCTGTAAGGACTGGTCGCCTTCTAGGCTTCATAGTTTCGAAAGAGGGTATTAGAGTCGATCCTCTTAAAGTTGAGGCAATACTTCGGTTGCCTCCTTTGTGCAACTTGTTACAACTTCGGAGCCTCCAAGGGAGAGCCACTTTTCTACGTCGTTTCGTAGTCAATTATGCTAATCTTACCAAAGGTTTTGCGTGCTTATTGAAGAAAGACACACCCTTTATCTGGGATGAGCGAGACCAGCAGTCTTTCGACGCCCTTAAGAAAGCTTTGGTATCAGACATGTGCTTAGTCCACCAGACTTCGCACGATATTTTATCCTTTATGTGGCCGCGTCTCAAGAGATGATTGGCATGGTCTTGATTCATGTTGATGATGCACTTGTCGAGCATGTCATCTATTACCTCAGTCGAAATCTAGTAGACGTTGAACTAAGATATACTCATGTGGAAAAGTTGACACTTGTGACTGTTCATTCAGTCCAGCGGTTACGACATTACATTTTGCTTAGAACAACCACAGTTGTATCGCATATCAATCCGTTTCAGTTTGTGCTGTCACGACGCCTTATAGGGGGGAAGTACAATAAATGGATTATGATCCTTCAGTAGTTCGATCTTGATTTTGCTTCGGTGAAATCATTGGTGTTTGCTGAGCTTATATTGGACCTTCTGAGACTTTGTCATTCATGAAGATTCCTTTGTGGATGAGCACTTATTTCTTATCTCATTTGAGGACCCTTGGTATGTGGATGTCATTGTATATCTCCAAACTTTGAAGTTTTCTCGGCATTATTCACGGGATGAGCGGCGGCTTGTGAAACATCACGCTAAAAATTATACTATCATCGGTGACACTTTGTATCACCGAGGAAAGGATTCGATTCTCTATCGTTGCTTAACTCACGAAGAAGCGGAGCGCGTGCTTAATGATTGCCATGCAAGGGTGTGTGGTGGTCATTTATCCGGGTTTGCTACAGCCCAACGTATTATGCGAGTTGGTTACTTTTGGCCTTCAATCTTTAAAGATTGTATTAACGCTATGAAGAGATGCCACCCTTGCCAAGTGTTTTCTCGGAATATACACTCGCATCCAGCGCCCCTTCATCCGGTCGTCACAGTCGGTCCCTTCACCAAGTGGGGGGTGGATTTCATGGATTGCAAGTCAGCTTCGGCTGGGTGGCATCACCATATTATAGTGTCCGTGGACTACTTTTCCAAATGGGCTGAGGCCATGCCTACCGTAAAAGCCGATGGTGCTGCAGCAGCCCATTTCGTGTTCAATCAGATTATTACTTAGTTCGGTATTCCGAAAGAGATTGTCACTGACCATGGCAGTCACTTTCAAAACAAGATGATGGAGGATTTGTCTCTCAAGCTTGGGTTTCATCAAGAACACTCATCTTCTTACTATCCCTAAGCGAATCGTCAGGTTGAAGCAGTCAATAAGTCTTTAAAGACCATTCTCCAACGTACCATCCAACAAAGCAAGAACAATTGACACATTATGTTATATCCTGCTTTGTGGGCGTATCAAACTGCAGTCAAGACTGCCACCGGGTTCTCACCATTTCAGTTAGTACATGGTGTTGAGTCAATTTTACTGATTGAATGCAAAATCCCTTTGCTTAAACTGGCCATAGAGCTCCTCCCTGATACGACAGGTATTGAGCAACATTTAATCCACCTTGAGCAACTTGACGAGCAACGTCAAGATGTCGCTGTGGCTATAGATGCCAACAAGCATCGTGTCAAGGTTCAGTATGATAGGTATGTCCGTCCTTGGCAGTATGTTGAAGGTGACTTGGTCCTTTTATATGACCAAGCTAAAGAACCCTTGGGGGCAGGCAAGTTTAACCCCATGTGGCACGGTCCTTCCATCATGAGGCGTGTCCTGGAAAAAGGAGCCCATGAATTAGAGGATTATGAGGGGAATGTCTTGAAGGAGCCTAGGAATGGGCTCTACCTCAAGTGGTATTACGCTTGAACCTTTAGTTCGAGCTAGTGTCCTTTGTATACTATTGTATAGTTATTTTTGTACATAGTTTAGTTTGCTTTTGGTTTCCGGGTCTGCTGATTCGCTTTCGTTTGATTGACAGATGTCAGTGGAATCTCCTACGTTCTTAGGTTTCGTGGATGGTGCTAGCCATAATACGCAACAGCTTGCTTCTGCTGCCTGGTTATTTTTTCACCTGACCACCTAGTTGTGTCCTCAGAAGGTGCTTGTCCCGATCCTACATCTAACAATGTGGCTGAGTATAGTGTCGTCATTGAGCTACTTCAGGATTCTATTTTACATGGTATCCAGTCTTTAGAAGTATGCCTAGATTCACAACTAGTTGTGTCTCAGTTGAATGGGCAGTACCGTGTGCAAGATCCTACGCTACATTGTGTCTTACCCTTAGGAATTTTTACGGAAATTCCTAAGGGTAAGACTGTTAGAGCGACATTTTGTTTCAATTACATACATTCATGTTCCAAGAAGTGTTAATCATATATCTAATGCATACACTAACTATGTATTAGATTGGCATTTGTCACATTCGCAATGAAGCACACAAATAAAAGAAGACATTCACACATTTGTACATACACACATAGTAGAACTGGAGAACCAAAGTTTTTTTATAAATAATATGTCCAAAATGGTAGTGTCATGATACAAAACTGGAGCCCGTAGCCCTAAAAAATATACATATCGATACAAAAATGAGATCCTGAGATATCTACTCCCTACAAGGAGGCCTAGCTGCCGCCCCGATAGGATGTGTCTCATAGAAGTACTGTACTGCATTTGCTATCTGCTGCAGCAGTCATACCCAGTTACCCGACACCCCCACTACCCGGCGTTGCATAGCCTTTGGTAGTTGAGCCACCTCTACCTATGGTACCCTGGCAGTCATCCGTGATATGTTGGACCGCAGAGTTTGTAGTGTTCACTCTGTTGCAGCACCTACCATCTCATCACCCTTTCCCTGGAGACGATGTCTCGGGAAGCCATCGGGTTTCACTGGGCCCTTGTCTGCGAGCAAACAGTCAAACATTAATACATGATACTACCCCCAAAAAGATTTTTGCATTTACATCTATAATAAAAAATCCATAAAAATTTAATACACAAAAAACCTAAAAAGAGTACTCACCGATGTCTCCAAACGCTGCATCTAGTGGGAGTGGCATGTCTCGGTCCTACCGGAAGTCTATCCCTGCATAGGGGTAGTCATCTATCACTATGACCTGTCGATCCCACCAGTGAAAGAACTCCTCTGTATATGGTGATGCCTGACGACCACCACCCTGTCGCGTCAAGACCTCAGCCCACCGGGTCATGGCTGGGTCGCGGAGACTATGAGGAGGGACCTCAACCCTCGGACTGAGCCCCGGAACCCGCTTAAAGAAGAAGGTGCACAAAATACTGCCATATCCGAAGTTTTTCGCATCCCCCTGCTTGCACTCTGTCAGCTGGGTCTTCATGGACCCTAGTAGCGTAGTACACCAGTCAAATATCATAGGCTGCATGCACCGTGATGCATAGAACATAACTAGCCTCGATGCCTGGTGAAGAGCTTTGGATCCAGTTATTCGCACTAAAGTTTCCACGACAACCTTCATGCTAAGGTTGACTATGGCTCGGATGGGCACCTGACTCCCCACGGCTTGAGTGTTTGGAACACAATACCTCTGTATGTAGTCGGGGATGGTGATCCCACCACCCACAGTTCATGACCGAAGGCTTGCCACCTCACCTCGACGGGACAAACCTGTGATGAAGTAGATATCTTCCACTTCCAGTGTAAGTATTTGCCCGTCAAGGTTGATGTTCTATGCATCAACATCCCAATAGTCTATCAAACGACGGAGCAATAGGTTTTGGGCCCTCAAACCCCCTATGCTCCAAAATTTGTATCAACCACATGCTTGTAGCACTTGTTGTGCACGCAAATCGTTACGAACGACCTCATCCAATAGGTCATGTTCTCTCTCTCTCCACTCTAGAACCATCCTGGAAAGAGAAAAACCCAAAGATTTAGTCACTTTTGCTTAAAAAACTAGCTTCACGGTCATACCCGCGGGTAGTTGTGCTCACAGAGGCGGGTACCCGCGGTCAACGTGTGCGTTGACTGCGCGTGCCCAGCCCTACCCGCGACCCGCATAGTTATAGCCCGCAGGTAGCGCCGTAACCATGTAGGGCATGGCTAAACACAAATTTTAACCAATAAAAATTGAAATAAAGACATGAAATGGAAGATGGGGATGAGATTACCAACCTGCTCCTGACGGTTCGATGATCGGACGCCTGTAGCTCCCAGAATCAGCAACTGAACTTTGAGGTGAAAACTAACCCCAAAACTCCAAATGGGTGAATAGTAAAAATGAATTGTAAATTGTAAAATTTTGTTACTATTTATAATTTTCAAGACCCACTTGTCTATAGTTTTTGCCATTTAATGTTGTTATGGACTAATACAATGTCATGGAGTAGCGTTTTTAACCACATTTCTTCGGCGAAAGTTGTTTCCGAACGTTTCACACCTACAGCAGGTACGTTTCACACCTGTCATATAGTTTAGATGCCATTTTCACATGCATTATGCATTTGACCTTTTGACCACTTTCATAGATCCTAGGTGCAATCCCGCTTCTTAACTGACACGGAACCTTCACACCGTTATAGAAGTGTCGTTATGTGGCGGTAGGGCCTTTCCGAACATGGGTACCCTAGATAGACCTCCCTTTTGCATTCTGGTGCACATGCCGTTGTTTGTCCTTAAGATTGGGAGTCCTTTGTAGTTACGCCATGACGTTGCAATAAAGACTCATACTCTACTTTGTCTTATGCTGGCCATCTCCCATAAGGACTCCCCTCAGTTATATCATCTTGTGATTGCATTGCATCATCCTGCTTGTCGCTTGTGCCTTGTGTCGGCTTCCGCTCACTCCGTTGATTAGCTTGGTGCCTGATCACTTTTCCCTGTCGAGCCTTGCAGAGCTTCCATTTATCCTTCACAACTTGATGACCTTTTGACCCTGAGGGAACACCCCCCCTGAGTGTCTACATCCCTCATGCACTTCCTTGCATTGATCATATGTATGTTCCACTGCTTGGGACTAGTTTGCGCGCTATTTGACACTCGTTCCCTCACTTGTTGTACTATAAGCAATTTTATTCTTTTTCAAGCTTTTCCAAATATGAAAAAGACCAGAAAAATCAAATATTCTAAAAAGCCGGATGGGATTATGGCTACTACTTCTAGTTGGCAGCTGTTGTGTTACCTTTGAACAGAGCATTCATTCCACTCCATACATTATGAGTCAGGACTATAGTTGGCCCTTAGGAGCTGTGCTTGTTTCTCAGTTTACTCCACCGATTGGTTAAGCTTCCAGTCATTATGGAGCCCTTTGTGGTGCCTCCTGCATCGCACAATTTATATTGAGTCTATGCTACCTGAGTCTATCCACCTGCTCATGCTCTTATTCAAAGGAAGTCCTGAAACCAGAGTTGGCCACTCCTCAGATCTCTTAACTATTGCATGTCGGCCATCCTTATTGAGTCAGTCCATTTCACCTGAGATCTTCCAAATCTTTCAGCATAGCTGGTACCTCGTGCCAGTTGATGGGGGGTGCCTTAATGCCCTCCTTCCAGCGAGTCTCGTTTCGTCGATTTCAGCCCATTTATTCCGGGATTTGAGTCTTAGAGTTCAGTTGAGTACCTTGAGGCTTGCAGTCATTAGTGGCAGGTTCTCTCGCCATCGACAGTTTTGGGAATACATCAATGTCCCCTGATCGATGGATTCATCTTAGTGTTCGACTTCAACACATCTATTCACACTCCGATGATTGTGCTCTGTGCCTTGATTCCCATTTTCATTATTGGTGGGTTATCTCGCGTCTGTTAATGGTATACATCATTGACCGATAATCAGACGATGTCACATCAAGTTCGACCTTGACTCCTTTATTCACTTGATGGGACTTGCACCGTCGAAGACTTGTGTAGAAAACCCCAGGCGATAGTGGAATTCAGTATGCTACTTATGATTATGACTTTACATTTGAGATATCACCTCTTAGATATCAGCAGTTTGTACCTTCAGTTTGCACCAGTTGTTTCCTTTCAGTAGGAGACCATATCTTACTGTAGAGGGATCATGGCTATGATCACTTATGACATGTATTCATTATGTCTTGCCTATTCATGGTCATTGTATCAGATTGTTGTACTACCGACATGTATTCAGGGATACTATTGTATTATGACGAGTGAGTTGCTCCTTCCACTTGTGTCTCCATCACTCCACTTCTGAGATCTTTTTATAATGTATTTCGGCCATCGTAGCATCAGTCTCTGACCTCACACATTAGGGGGCGTCTGTTACAACGTAATTTTCCACCTTGTGAGCATCAACATTCTTTGGCCTGCAGGATCCATTTTACCGACTCAGATCCACTTTATATCCTTCAGACACTATTTTTCCCTATTTTTTCCCTTGTACGCTAGCTGCATCATTACAGTGGGCGTACCTGCGAGTTGCATCACTATAGCCCTGGGTAGCATGTAAAATGGTTAAAAACACTAGTTTATTACTTTTTACTCCCAAAAAGCGGTCATTGGGTGACCTTTGACCCTCCATCTGCCCAAGAAACGCCTCGATGTGTCCTTTCACTTACCTTTGAGAGGACTATATATTGAACACATATGGCTTATGGACGGGAGGAGAAAGAAGAGCAATAGAACACTAGTAGATTTTTGCCCTATCTTGAGTCTACACTCATTGATCCTTGTAGTTGTGAACCCTTATGTTCACCTTCCAAACTCCTACCATAGTTTGAGTTTGCCATTCCATGGAGGATTGAAGTGGTGGAGGCACAAGTGGATTGACCCAGATCTTGGTTCAGATTGGTTGCCGAAAAGAGGTCATATCACATTGTACCTCTTCTTATTTATTAATAGAAATACTCATATTCTTGTCCATTAATGTTGTGAATGTTGTTTATTCTACATTGGGTTGCATTTACTTATAATATCATGGACCATTGCTATTGATGATGTTAATGTCGTTTATATATTATATGTACTTGTTGTATATTGGCTGTCAAGACTAATTTGCAGATTCAAGTGCACGGATTGAAAGCTCCAACGGGGATCTACATCAAACATTTGGATCGAGGTTGGTTACATTCTTCATATCTTAGCATTGCCATTTATATAGCACAGTATTGAGAATTGAGTTAATTTCTGGTAGTTAGTTGTCTGTTGTGGCCTACCCCAAGCCATAGTGAGTTTTCTCCAAAACATCAGTTCAACCAATATTATTTTAGCTGAGAGACCACCCCCGAGCTAGGCTGTGTATCCACTAAGGAGGAACTAAATAGGCTCACTCACAGCCATGGTTTCACACAAACAGACATGCTAAGCCAACACACAGTTGGGTTTATCAAGCATTTAAGAGACAAAGGAGGAGGATGCTAAACCAGTGAGCTCAACCACAAAGCTACATGCATCTCAAGCTAAACTCAACAACCTTGGTACCCACAATACCTACCACACCCAACACAAGGAAGGTCCCCTTCTCTGCTGCACAGTCCCTCATGTGCCCCTTGCCTCCAGTGCTCTTCAGGGTGGGCATAGAAAGGTCCAAGTTGTTAAATCCTTGAGATTCTAGACTTGACTGGGTTTGCCAAGCAATTCCAACCTCTATTCTATCTTTTTCTCTGTCAGTCACGCTTGGATTTTATCAATTCTATGGCCAAGTGACTTTGTCTCGTAATTGGATTTTCGGGCTATCAAATATGGATTTTCCTATGGATTTCTGGGCATATAACACTCTCAAATTCGCCCCAAGGTTCAGGTCTACGGATCCCCCATTGGATTTCACTGTCCACACAATTTTCTGGGCGTTTTTGGCACTTCAAAACACGGTTTAATTTAGAGTTGCGATTTCTGTTTTTTCTCACTGCTGGGCATGTGTAATTGATGAAAACTGATGCTTAGATGTTCAACAATGGAATGGAAATGGGGAAAAATGAATTCCCATGAGGTAGAGTGACTTGTGGGTTAAGGAAACAGAGCCCATACCTTGCCATACAAATTTTTGGGAGGCCCATGATCCATTGAAGCCATGGGCTGATTTCTTCAATCACTTCCTTACAACAGAATTAAATGTCAGCAAGGAAAGTCAAATGGGTTCTCAAGATGACATTTGACAGCATATGGTTCAACCTCACAAGCCCCTCACCACTCCCTAGTGGAATACACATGGCCCCCTCTTATTAGTTGCTTCCATAGTCAGGTTTTGGTATTTTTTATTGCAATATTAATATTTACATCATTTTACAACGTTCCATGGCTTAATAGCACATGGATAGCGTAATATCAAATACTTTCCTTTTTAAATAAAATCCGAGGATCCACTAGTGGAGCCTTGGCCTTGAGCTCCACGCTAGGAAAACATACATCGCATGTATACAACATTTACATTAAAAACCAATATATCCTAAGGGTCAAAATGGGGGTATTACAATGGGCATTCCTTTCTTGCCGAGACCGGGTGGTGTGGATGGTTCGTCGAGCTTAGTGTGGCTTGCTAGCATTCGGGAGGTGCCTGTAAATCGTCAGGTTCCTTGACAATTTTCTCTGTCTATTGTTTGTTTTTGGTTTGGTCATGTTGTTCGGTGGAAAGAATTATATGGGACTATCATGTACTTGGTCAGGTCTAAGTGTTAGTATGGTCCTTCAGCATATGAGACGGTTGTTAATGGCTTACAAAATGTAGTTAGATGAAGATTGTTAACGCCTTGTTTTCTCCTACAGGGGAGGGGCAATTTTGTTTTTTGAAAACTGTTTGGGGGTTATGATATGTCTGGTTAGGGTGCTATGGCTAGTAAGATGGAAGTTTGACATGTCATATACTATTTGTAAACTTTTTTTGATGATCCAATGCATAGTTTACTTGCTTGTAACAAAAAAAAATTGATCTCTAGAGAAAATAGGAATCCATGTGATGATGAAAAACATACACAACATCTTAAAGAACTTATTATGAAATGAAGTGAAAGTAATTTTGTTGTTGCACTCTATTCTTCATTAACAGCTACCCTGCTCAAGCACCACACTTAATAGATCTAGTCGTATCAAAAAATGACATATAGCTTATTTCGATACACTATCCATAGATAACAACTTTGAAAGCATCACCTCTTAAAAAATGTTTTCAATATAACAATTAATGTTTTACCACATTGTAGTGTTAAATGAATGTGGTAATATAAGGTTAAGTTCTCCTTTTCCACTACCATATAACTATACTTGAATGATGAATATTATGATAATGCTTTTACCTTTATGTTTTTATCCATATTTTTAAAATTGTTTTTAATTAAAAGAGATTTTTTTTAGCATTAATGTTTATTCAATATTTTAATGGGCAAATTGTACATGGTTGAAATCTTTTGGCCATTATTCCTTAGTTCGACCTCATTTCGAAGATGATATCTAAAACAAACAAACGAGTCGGTTGCAATCCATGTCATATAAAATACCTATACATTGTTATAAAAAGATAACTCATGGGCATGTTCAACACAAAATAGAGAATTATATCATATCTGGTCCTAGTTCAGATCAGGGTTTAGGATTTATTACAAAACGGGGAAGATGGGGAGCACGAAGAGCTTGGCTTGTTGTGAACTGCCGGAGCATCTTGCAGAGGAAATATTGATATGGTTGCCAGTGGAATGCCTTTGTAGATTTCGCAGCTTGTCCAAGCAATGGAATGCCCTAATTTCATCCACCAAATTCATCACAACTAAATGGGCGAAGGCACCTCCCAACAGGATGCCATGGCTGGTTGTGCAAGCTGCCGAATTAGAAAGGTCAAAATGCCTAGCTTACTGCTTTTCCGCACGAGTGTGGAAGGAGACCTCTTCCATCTCCCTGCCCTTAGATGATCCAGTTAAATTTCGTGATTCGTCAGCAGGTTTGATTTTACTGGAAAATGATAGAGCATGTTTTAAAGTCTGCAATCCTCTGACAAGAACTTCCTTAGAAATACCTCCCATGTCATCCATAAGAACAATCACAAGCTTAAGCTTCGTGGCAGGGGAGAGTGACAGTCCAGACACACACAAAGTTGTAGCGCTGGGTTTGGACAGTGAGGAAGAGGGGGGTAGTCGAAATCTACGATTCCACAAAGAAGTCGTGGAGGATTGCACCCCACCGACCAGGGAGTTTGAATCGTATGTATATTCCTCCTGACTTGGTTTTCTACGGTGGTTCCTTCTACTATTTGAGGTGCATTCGTGGGCTTTGGAACCTTGTGGGTTTCAGCATTACAGATGGGACTTCCATTTCTGCACCTTTGCCAAAGATGGCTTATAGCTTTATCAATTGCCCTGGCCTGGTCGCCTGTGGGTCGCATCTTCTACTTTCGGGTGACAGAGTCAAACGCAACAAGCTGCAGGTCATTATATGGGAATTTGAGAAGGTGAACGTGAACTCTTCACGGTGGAAGGAGATTGGCAGAAAATCCATGTGTGAGGTTGCTAACAGATTACCTAAGAACGGCCGCACCCCAGGTATGATATTTATAGGAGTCAAGGATTGTGCGTGCTTTGTGGTCCAATGGGGTACGGAAGCGCTGGAGGTACTTGTTTACAGTGTAAGTGAAAAGACATGGAGTTGGCTTCCCGGCTGTCCTCGAGATTTCGAAGCTAATGAACTCAGTATTGTGGCCTTTGAACCAAGGCCTGACATGAAGGTTCAGTAAAGCCGGGTATGCATGCCTTTGCCTTTCACATCAACCATTAACATTTTTTAACATTATTTTTCTTTAGTTTATTTGCGTAGAGAAGTTGCCCTGTCTTCTTCCTTGATTTTAATTGAAAGCCTGTGTAGTCCATACGTCAAGTAGCATAACTTTGAATAGACACAGCTGTGGGCCTTGTAATCTCCCTTTATGATTTTCTTGATGTATTAAAAGGGTTGGAGATACCAATTTGATGACATAACATAAGGAAAATTCCATAAACAGATGCAAACCTTCCCAAAACTTGATATGAACAGGTATCTTGCTTGGATACCTGCATGATTAAATTCTTCAAGTTTTCCAATTTTTATTCCAACTCTTATTTCTAGTTCTCATCTCGACCTCCATTTTCCAACATTTTCTTTGCTAGTTTAATGGCCCATTTAATATATTTTGCTATGTCTCAATGGATATTTTAAGTCAATAATAACATTGGCCAGCTACAACATCTTGAATATGAAAATTGAAGTCCAATGTAACCTTGTAATGACTCCCCACACGTACCTATTTGGGGTCCATGCAAGCGGGCCTGTAATAAAATCAATAAGATCTCCCATAATCTTATTTAGGCACTCATATTACCCCTATTCTAAAGATTTTTTTTTAATATTTCTTAGGACAGGAAGCCCATTTTTTCTACCACTTCTTGGCTTGTTCATCCCATCTTACTCTTTAAGAGAAGCTCTTTGCTATGCCTTATAAGATGAAAGGGTCTAACGCTACACATTTTCCTTTGTCACTGGCCAAATAAGGTCCCAGAGAGGATTTCCCTCTTTTGCCCATTGCATTGAGAAGGCTCAAGCAACCAATGCAAAACACAGACCCTTGGAATTTACAACTAAGGGGAAGAAAACACAACATGGTTTGAACTCTCAGAACTAGACAATGACAAGTAAACTAGAAGAGGATTACAAAATCTATAAAAAACAATGAGTCACCTATAGGTGGAAAGTAACCTCTAAAACAAAGGCAAGATAATACAAGATTGCACTGGATAAACAACATGACATACCTTTAAAAGTTGAATCTTCAAAAGAATTGGCCATAGTGTTAAACTATCAATGAACTCTAGACCTAGATGAACTCTATACTCTGAACTTGAATTAGAATACTCCCAAGCCAAAGACAAAATCAGAGGTCATAGGAGCGCTCTGTACTATCCAAATTAATGTATTCAAAGTATTCCTATGCCTCGTTTTAAACTGCAATTGTCAATTTCCAAATGTTGGGCCAGAGGATTGACATTGGTGTGAGCTAGATTGGCACTTATATCCTTTCTGTCATCTTCTCTTTGACACCCTAAGATATGTGTTTGAGCTTCCTCCATACATGTGCCTACTGGCCCTTGATCTCCCTTTGTTTGCAATGGTTTTAGCTCCATAGAACTGATAGTGATTTAATGGGTTTGCTTTGATTTGGCTATTAAAGTAGAAAGAACTTGTTCGCATTTATCAATTGGCCATAGTGTTAAACTATCAATGAATTCTAGACCTAACCTTTTGGATGAACTCCACTCTGAACTTGAATTAGAATACTCCCAAGCCAAAGACAAAATCAGAGGTCATAGGCGCGCTCTGTACTATCCAAAATAATATATTCAAAGTATTCCTATGCCTCGTTTTAAACTGCAATTGTCAATTTCCAAATGTTGGGCCAGAGAATTGACATTGGTGTGAGCTAGATTGGCACTTATATCCTTTCTGTCATCTTCTCTTTGACACCCTAAGATATGTGTTTGAGCTTCCTCCATACATGTGCCTACTGGTCCTTGATCTCCCATTGTTTGCAATGGTTTTAGCTCCATAGAACTGATAGTGATTTAATGGGTTTGCTTTGATTTGGCTATTAAAGTAGAAAGAATTTGTTAGCATTTATCATCTTGGCTGCTCAAACTAAGGTCTTGAGCCTTTTGTTATATCTCTTTTAAGTTTCCACAAATGGCTTTATTGATACAAACAATCACAACATTTAGCATGTAGCTTAAATTTTAATTGTATTAGAAAGAATGCAATTGTTATATCTCTTTTAAGTTTCCACAAATGGCTTCATTGATACAAACGATCACAACATTTAGCATGTTGCTTACATTGTAATTGTATTAGAAAGAATGCAATGATTGACAATAATAATGAAATAGTTTCCTCGTGTATTTTCTTTTATGATCAATGTAAATGAATGCTGGTAATTATATGCAGAAACTAACCTCATAATAATTGAGTTCATAAAGTCTGGTGGCCAAGAAATCTGCCAAGAATCTTTGGGGGCCATAACTATGCATATTAGTTAGAATAGCTATCAGAGTTGATATAGATTGCCCCTGATTAAATGAGAATTTGTAGTCTTTGCTTCTGAAATTTAAGCCTTTTATGTGGTTCATATAGAAATTGCTTGTCTCGTTGTAACTTGTAATTGCATTGGATCTAGTATATTGTCGTCTTTTGTAAGTAGTTACTATTGCTAATGGCTTGAATAATGAATATCTCTATCGCAAAGCGTATCACGTAGAATTAAACCCCTGCAGTATTTTTGAATTGCTTCATATAATACTTGCCAATTTGTATTTCTTTGGGTACAATTCTTCTTTTGTGTGTGGATTTTTTGTATCTTCTTTCTACTGTTGAATATCTTATTGTTAGAAAATTTGAAGGATTATTTCTAGTGAGAGTTCTGTTATCTGATTGATGGTGAGATTGTCACTTCAGTTGCACATCCTTGGAATGTTGACATTAATAATGATGTTGATAATATAATTACGTAGATCAATCTTAGAACTAATCACAACGGCAACCTAAATCCTTGTGATGAACATATTTACACAAGGCAGTGGCTTATAGACCACATATTTTCCTTCCAAAGGTGGACAGTTGGAGAGTTGTATTTCATCTAGGTTGGTATTATGTTCTTCCAAAACAGGATGTTGGAGCTATACTTTTTAAGGTTTTACCAACGGCACCTAGCTCCTATCTTTTGATGCAATTTTTGAGAACTTTTACTCTTTAAACAAATAGAATCCGAGAATTGTCTGTCCAATTGCGTTGACAACACATAATTGTGATCCATTCCCTACTTTTGGGAATTATCATAGGAACATTTCTTGCCTAGAGAAATAAACCCCATAGTGACATGGACTATGGGTTATAGAAATCTGTAGTTATAAGGTATCCATGGCTCTTTGATGCTAAACTGGATTCTCCACAGCTTTCTTTAGACTTTTCTAAGTTCAACGTAAGGACCAACTCTTGTGGTTAGAGGGTATAATAAGCATTCAAATTGATTGGAGTGGCTATTGAAGTAGACATAGATTGCCACTGATTAAGTGAAAATTGTTGTCTTGGCTGTTGAATTTTAGATCTTTATTTGGTTCATTTAGAAATTGTTTTATTTTTATTTTTATAATTGCATTGTTTGTTAAATGTTGTTGAATTAGTGTTGCAAATATCATGAAAATATTGCTGATGTCATGATATATTGTAATTCTCTCAGCTTGATGATATTATCGTCAGGAAAGATTGATGTTTTAAAATTTTGAAAATATTGTGATACTTTGAAAATATCAAAATGTTGCAATATATTGGCTAAAATTAGGAGAATTGGAAAATATTGGTTGAGTCGGGAGATTTTTAGATTTTGTGCTAAATTTGAAGAGGGAAAGTAGGGGATTGAAAACAGGGGTTATTCATTGTTACTTTTGCCCACAAAAGTGCTAGAGGGGGGATGCTTCAGATGATTAAAAAATTGGAAAAAATGAATATCTTTTTATATTTTTACGTTTGTTGATATTTTTCAATATTTTCACTGATTAAATGAAAATTGTTGTCATGGCTGTTGAACTTTAGGTCTTTATTTGGTTCATCTAGAAATTGTGTTTCTTTTTATAATTACATTGTTTGTTAAATGTTGTTGATTTTTGGAAGTAGTTTTTCGTAGATTTTTTTTTGGTGTGATGTTAATGGTTTGTATATATTTGAGTTAGTGTTGCAAATATCATGAAAATATTGCTGATGTCATGATATATCGTGATTCTCTCAGCTCGATGATATTATCGGCAGGAAAATTGATGTTTTAAAATTTTGAAAATATTGTGATACTTTGAAAATATCAAAATATTGCAATATATTGGCTAAATATTAGGAGAAATTGGAAAATATTGGTTGAGTCAGGAGATTTTTAGATTTTTGTGCTCAATTTGAAGAGGGAAAGTAGGGGATTGAGAACAGAGGGGTTATTCATTGTTACTTTTGCTCACAAAAGGGCTAGAGGGAGGCTGCTTCAGATGATTAAAAAATTGGAAAAAATGAATATTTTTATATTTTTACGTTTGTTGATATTTTTCAATATTTTCACTGATGTTGCTGATAAGTCCCTTTTCAGACCCACAAAAGGGCTAGAGGGGAGGGGGTTGCTTCAGATGATTATAAAATTGAAAAAACTGAATATTTTTTATATTTTTTACGTTTGTTGATATTTTTCAATATTTTTGATGATGTTGCTGATAAGTTTCTTTTCGGACCCTCAGCAATATATTCATAATTTCATAGGCATGATGTTTGCAACATTGATTTGAATATATAACATCAAAGTCCTAAATTTTGTTTGCATTACTCTAGAAATAAGTTGGAAACTTTTATTTCTTTAGGTACTATTCTTCTTTTGTGTATGGGCTTCGTCATATGGTGCTCCAATGTGCCATGTTACAGCTTGATTTAGCACCTAAGTGGAAAAGTCCCAATACACTAGTGCTATCAAGAGCAACTTTAGAAGAAAGCACCACGGTCACCTCAGTGCTAACTTCCCACTCTTTTGACTAGCTCTCAAGGTCAAGGGGGGCTTCCCTAGGGTTGATTAGATTAGGATTTGAGAGAGCTAAGGGAAAGGATATTAACGTAGTTAAGATGAGTGAGGTGTATTATTTTCAAGTTAATTTTTTCAAATAAGCATTTAACCATTTAACATATGTAATAGCCAATAGATGAAACACTTGAATAGAGATTGCTCAAACAGGTAAAGTAAAATGAACCATGAACATTTAGCAATAACATGCCACAATGGTGGTTTTTTCTGATAAGATGGTTCCTCCAATCATGATGCAACAAGCAAGCCCTTCCCCACTCTATCAATATTAGATTGAAGTGTAGTGGACTTGCAACACTCAAGTAAGATCCCCTTGGCTTAGACATTACATTGAAGTATAGTCATCTTGCAACACTCGAGGAAGATCCCTTCAGCTAAGAAGTTGTAGATGGGGGTATCTATTTTGCCAAGGTAGCCTAGGACTAGCACATGACCGTAATTGCTTGAAAGGGCTTACATGTACGTGCAAGACAACCCCCAAAGGGAAAACCATATCTTAGGAGATTTGAATCTTAATGGGGGGAAATTCACCACCCTGACTCAACCATTGAACCAAGATTGTGTTGACAATGTTGTATTTTTTTATACTCTTGGATATTCTTGGATATTTTGCCAAAATAGCCTAGGACTAGCACGTGACCTTTAATTGCTTCAAAGGGACTGCATGTACGTGCAAGACCACCCCTAGGGTGAATACCATATATTTGGAAGATTTGAACCTTAATGGAGGGGAATTCACAACCCTGACTCAACCATCAAACCAAGATTGTGTTGACGATGGTGTATTTTTTTTATACTCTTGGATATTTTGCCAAAGTAGCCTAGGACTAGCATGTGACCTTAATTGCTTGAAAGGGATTGCATGTACGTGCAAGACAACCCCCAAAGGGAAAACCACATATTGGGGGGATTTGAACCTTAATGGGGGGGAATTCACCACCCTGACTCAACCATTGAACCAAGATTGTGTTGATGATGGTGTATTTTTTTATACTCTTGGATATTTTTTCTTGGAGCAATTGGCATTTTTATGCTAGATATGGAAGTTAAGATGATTTCGCCTTTTTTAAGGAATTTCATTGCCCTTCGAGCTAGAGCTTGTGGTTGTTGCCTTTGCATCCCCCCTTTTCATTGTAAAAAATGCTCATTTACATACATATATTTGTAATATTATTGGTGTTAAAAAAACTATTAATTTCTATCAATGTTAGAGTGATTCACCAAAATTGGACCATTGAGCTTGGTCATGGCCTATAATTATAAGGTGTTTGTCCATTTTGAACATGCTAACTAGAATTAATTGCCATACTCAATCTATGCACTCTTGTCACAATATTCACAACTATGATAACCAGAAAGATACATAAAAAGTTACTAAAAGCTAGTGCATTCATGTCTGCTCTCTAGTTAGTAGTTACAATGGGTGTTGTCAAAGCATAGGCTAGAGCTTGTCTTCACCTGTTTCAAAATGGCAAATGATCATTGGTAATGTTGTATGTACCTTGGTCGAAATTGATAATTGATACCAAAACCAATGGCAGCTTATTGAGGATTAACGTACTACTACTGCAAGAAAAGCAACACCAGTGGAATCTGAAACACAAGAAATAACAATGGCACATGCACATAGTACACAAAGATTTACCCTAGTACCCTCTCTCCTCTTTCTATCTCATTGTACTATCTTCACTGTTTACAATACAATATCTATAGCATCCAAAACCCTAATCTGTTAACTTGGGTTGGCTGAAAAAGCACAAATTGGACCAAAAACAGATCCTTTGCTCTGGGAACCTACAAAGAGTACAACACATGTCCAACACAATTTCATAAGGTTCTCCTCCTAGCAATGTGCCTAGAATCCTCTGTAGGACGATCCACATTCTTTGTCATAGACTCTTCAATCCTCACCTTGATGCCAACTTGTTGCTACCCAAATAATTTTCTTTGCTTGGGAGTTCATAGGCCATGCTCTTCTACAACCCAGTTCTTAAACTTTTATTTCTTTTCCTAAAGTCTGGAGTTGGCTTGGAGATTGCAGGATTCATCCACCTACCTCTTCCTACCTCAAGGACTCTCCTCTCCATGTTTGCAACTCGCTTGTTTATGAGCATGGAAGAATTTAAACAAAAGATTCAAGCCTAGACTTAATATCAGTGGCCTTCCTTGGAGGGTACTTCACTTAATGATAAGACTCAAAGTGACAATCCTAGGGCTTAGAGATCATACAAAAGCATACAAAGGATGCCTTAAAAATTTCCAAATCCTGCAGCAAGAAGGAGAAATATAATGCTCTAACCATTGAGGAACCAACTGAGATGGGCCAAAGGAAAGACAAATACCTTTTGTCTCAATCCCTTGATCTCTTATGCCTGGAAGTGGAAGTTCCTTATCTACACCCATTCCCAAAGTCACTGGGAAAGTCAATTCCCCTTGCCAGATATTTTCCAGTGTGAGGTTGAACCTGATGCCTTATCCTAAAGAAGACAATAATGTGGATGTAAGAGCTTCAGTAGATTAGGTCCACTTCTGCATTTCATATTTGAGCTTGACAGATAGAAACCTCTCCATAATTCTTGTAGGTTGCCAACATGTACCATGATTCTATGCATTTACCAAGATGCCATGGTGATTTTTGGGCCTGTTTTGTTTATGATGCCCTGCATTCTTCCATCTATCGTGGTAATCGCTCTTCATGACTTTGTTCTGGGTGATTTTGGTCATAAATATGTTATTCAAGACAGCATCATAATTGCAGACATCCACGTGTTCAGATTTTGCACCATCATTTCCTCAATCATCTCCCCAAGAAATTAATGCCAACATTTTCTGTGAACTCAACTACTGAAATGTGGTAACATTGGCGAAGATATTTTTTAGAATTGACTATAGTTTTCAACTTCTATCCTTTTGCTCCTGGTAGCCTTGAAATGTGCTGACAAGTATGGAGTTCAGTTTAAGAACTTTGAAGTATGCTCACGCTGGAAGCCTGGAACAGCGCCCGGCGCATACAGTACAGCACCAGATGGAGGGAATCGTCAGGTACGTGGTCAAAGACGCACCCCCCCTCCCCCAACACACACACACAAATAATATAACACATACTCAACAAAGGTTTGGTTGCTTTTAAGTTCTCAAGAGAGAATTATGGTACTTACTGTCAAACTGATTGGACATATCAGCCCTTGGACCACTTTGTTTCCAAATTCAAAACTCTCTACAGCTAGGAGTGCCTTTGTAAGACATAACCAGATTGCTTGCCCAGATGTTTTGTAAAAGCGATTTGACAATTGCAAAGCTCATAACAATCACGTGCTTTGTTGCTTTTCCCCTTTCAACAGAACTTTGTAATTTGCCTTTGGGGATGACATCCGAATTTCTTAATTGGCTTGATGTCTTTGTATATTAGTCCTGGAAACTTTGATAACTTCTGTAGTTGGTTTACAATGGTATGAGTGAGAGTTACTTGTCATCAGTGTATGAATGAGAGTTATGTCAACAGTGTTTGGACATCCTATCGACATCTTGGCATCCCTCCACCCCTTCCAGGGAATGTCTGTATGTCCCTGAAACAGATTTAAATTAGTGTCTATGAAAACACCTTTTGTTTCATTTTTACAAAATTATTTTCCTTTATGATGGGTCCTGCTTCCCACATAACAGCATAAAAAGGGTTTTCAAACCTAAACTCGTCATTTGCGTCATTTTGCACTGAGGAAAATAGCAAGGGCAACCAACATGAGTGTTTTCCAATTACAGTTGGTGTATTTTTAGCAAAGGTGAGCAATTTTTTAGCATTTCAAATTGGATATAAAATGTTAAATTTTATATTTTCTGGAGTACTGTCCGCTCAAATCTGTGGGGTCTCTCCCCCCATCCACAAACCGGTGTGAAACATAGGTAATTAGATAAATCATAATACACTTCCAATCCATTGTCTGGCTGATCTTAGAGCCTATGATGCTCCATATATTAAAATGTTCACCCTAGTCGCATAATAAAAGTATTATATTCATATCATTCTTCTAAATCTTAAAGCACATAACCTCTAATCATCTTTTGAGTATTTTTGAAGTAATGTTATCAAGAAGAGCAGTTTGAAGATAAGTACTGATGAATGTTTTGTTTTGATTATATTGCATTGCAGATAAATACAGAGAGCAGGTGGAATTACATTGTTTTCTGACTGTACTAATGGCATTATCAGAATTTGGGAAGTTGGACACATTTGAGTTGCAGAAGCTTGCACAAGATTTTTGGTTTTCAAATTATAGTTGGAGTCAGATTAGGACACAAGTGTATTAACTGTTTGCTGCTCTGTTAAGTATAGTGACTTAATCAAATAGTATATTTTCTTAAAATAATTGTCAGGTTGTTTTTTTCTCTTTCCTTAATTAGGTCAAAACTGCATTAAAACGCAATGCACTGATTTTATGATGGATTCAATCCAAACTTTATAATTGAACACCAATTTTGAATTGATCACTTGAGTGTCCAAATGATGGATATAATCTCTTGAATTTCTGTTTTTTGTGCTTACTTGTTTTATGTTTGACATGGGTTTCACTGAATATCTTCACTTTACAAGCCTTACAAAGCATGAGCCTTGTAATGTTTTTTTGATTGTTATGTTTTTTTAATTAATGGGAAAAATGGTTAAGCAGTGGAGCATTATTCATAGTGGATGTATATGTTTCAAAGTTCACAAAATCCGTTTATTATTATTATTAGGATGTAATGATGTGCACAACAATTTGTCTTCCCGCACGCATAATGTTCTGTACCTACTATTTTTTTTGTGCCAACATCCTATGTGTGCCTCCAAACCTGTTTCTTATTCCCTGTGCTCACCTCATTAATTGTCTTCTGTACTGCATTAACTTGACATTTATCTAGATGCTTCTGCATAAATTTTGCTGAGGATACCTTTATATACAGGGTATTATCCAAGCTACCCATGAGCGACCCTGAGGTTGCTTGAATGCTTCTTTGAAGGATCGAGGAATAAATGTAAACATTGCTGGACCTTGATGCTATTGGGAAGAGGAACTAGGGTCTAGGGTGTCCCTAATCAGATGCTCTTGCTACATCCCCAAATGCCATTTGCAAGCCTAAATCTGTTGTAGCTATGACTAGGACGATGTTGGATGTTTTCGTTGAGGCCGTCTTCAAGTCATTCTGAATACTATTAACAAAAAATACCTTTCTGATGCACACTGTTCAAATTTTAAATCACTCTCCGGAGTAGAAGCTACCTCTTTATCTTCAGCATAATCAGTCTGTCAGGTTTTCCTGGAGCTTTTCTGATATGTGATGGCACATTCTAACAAATGATAGCCTGTGTATCTATGCCTTCAGGCATAGATACACTTTCAATGGTTCTCCACCTTGTATCAAAGTGTTCTCGAAGGCAGCTAGTTGTTGTCTAGATTCTTGATATACCATTTCCGAAATATCCATATGATCTTTTTTTTTATTTCAGACTAATCTCTGTTGCAATCTGCTGTTGGTGTGACTGAATTCCTATTTGTTTTGGTGTGCCTCCTAGAGATGATCCATATGCACTTTAAGTTTTGGCTTTCTTGAGTGACTGAGATTGATAATGCAGACTCCTGTGTCTGAAGCTGTTCCTGCTCAGATATTTTATCCAACTGTTGAGGTTTTGAGAACTTAGGAATTTCTGAACTGGACTAATTAACTTGCTCTTTTTCTATCTTTAAATTCTCTGAAGTTTATTTTCCATCTGAAGGCACAATCTCTCCGGGAATATTTAAGGCAACCAAATTTG
Organism: Larix kaempferi; assembly: GCA_027924585.1. NCBI lineage: Eukaryota > Viridiplantae > Streptophyta > Pinopsida > Pinales > Pinaceae > Larix > Larix kaempferi. Next base: position 23,178,011 of record BSBM01000632.1, on the reverse strand, counting down.
CACGCAATGTTTTTTTAATATCATATTAAGATCATGTACATGCTTGAATTTCCAACCCCTATCAACTTAGGAAATGCAAACTATATTCATATATGTTGAAAACAGGGGTGTATGTTGAAATTCTCAGGACATGGTAACAGTCCTAGCAATCTGACCTAACCTACCTACTTAGGATTAACAAAACACTGAAAACACCATCAAAACTGCAATTTGATATTTACTAGGGACTGAAACACATCAAACTGAAAATTATAGCAGAAAGTACAACAATCTGGCCCACAGGAGTGTGGTATAATGGGAAGCAGTGAGGTGGCAGGGCTTGTATTAACATGGAATATAGCCAGATTTCTTGAATTGTATTATAACGTCGAATATAGGTTGGTAGAATATAGCCAGGATTCTTAAATGTGTACCTCGGGGCAGAAGCTTGGAACAAAAGGGAACACAAGTAAACACAAAATAATATTAAGTACAGATCCACCCCGACTTCCTGGAATATCCTATACTAAAATGCAATCAAACCAGCTGCAAAAATGCCAGCCTCTCTACCAAGGACAAATTTGACATGAAGGACTTATCCCAAAGATATGTATTTTTTTTTGGAATACAGCCATGTCTTTTGCAATATTGACAACAAAATTACGTCTACAGTTATTCATGTTTCATCTGCTAAACAAAAATAATATTTTCATACAAAATACACTCCTTATGTGTTGATTTACTGCATGCTTTTTTTAATTTAAATTTAAGCACAATAAGTCATTGGTGCATGTAATTGATCATATTATTTGAAATTATGTTCAAGACTAACCCAATATTTGTAAATGGGTATGGATTAAATGTATGGGCTCTAGGGCCATGATTTCCCTATACCAAGAGCTCTGCTAATCCAAAAGTTGGCTTCAGGGTGCAATTCCCCAGGGAAAATTTGAAAAAGGAGATGAAAGAGAAGATTGCATATTGTATGATTGCTAGATATGAACATTTAAAGTGTTGTAATCTAAAGACAGAAAGAAAACGGTATTGAATATGGTGATCTAGATGGAAAATTAGGGTCTATCCTAGTTGATTCCATAGTTACTGGGGTTTGAATTCAATTTTCAAGACGGTACTATATGGAAATAAGTTGTCTAAAATTTGCTATACAGAAAAAAATTTCAGTTCTTAAAACATGGAGAGCTTTTTTCACTATGCCAAGACAGGAGGCAAATATTAGAATGAATGGAGGAAAGATCCTCAGCACTTTGTTGTGCAGATCTTTGAATTACCCGTTTTTCTCTCTTTCTTATCTTAGATAATATCCACCTTAGTACCTCTTTGTTTGATTAATTGCATTACTTATTATATGTATTGGAGGTGGCAAAGACTGTAGAATGATTATGAATAGCCAGTCATGAATTTATCACAAGTCTAATGAGCCATCTAGTGGGAACCAAAACCAATATGCTATCACATCCCCAATCCCCTCAGTGGCCTTTGAGTGATGGGGGAACAAGCCTGATATTTTTTTTTCTTTCAAAACTTATCTGCAACTCCGTCATTTTTTACATAGCCGAAATCATCTCTGGTCCGCAACTCCGCAAGCAACAATCCGTAGCCGCAAGTCGAAAGTCGGATCACCAATTTGCACAGTCGCAGAAACAAATCTCCGACTTCTGTAGTCCACATCCGCGATGCGCGACTTTGGAAAGTTGGAGCACTATATACATCGTGTCAACGAAACTCCCTTCCGACTTCTGCAGTTCCGCAATTTGTGATGCAGAACTTGGAAAGTTAGAACGCCCAAATACACCAGCTCGATGATTTACGCTTCCGACTTCTGCACTCTGCGTCTGCACGGCGGGAGTCGGAAAGTCGGAACACCAATCCACCATTCCAATGAAACACGTGCCTCCGACTTCCGCGATCCGCATCCCCGACACAGGAGTCGAAAAGTCAGAACACCAACATGCCCGACTTTGCAGAATTGCGCCTCCGACTTCCGCATTCCGTAGTCCGGATTCAGAAGGTCGAGAGCTGGCCATACCCCTGCTCTGCCAACTTCCCAGCCCGATAACTTCTTCATCCTTAAACCATTTTGAACAAACTCGGTACTGTTGGAAAGCTCTTGGAGAGCTCTATGCAATGGTGTGGACCCCTGCCACACTTGATGATTCCAATCTTGCCTCGTTTCCAATCAAAAAGCTGCGCTGAAGCCCATCAAAACCTCCTTATCCCACTACCAAAAGCCCTGGAATCACCCTGCCAAGGTCCCTTCCTTCATTTGATCACAGAGGGGGCATGAACACATTAGGGGTGTACACATCCCCCAAACTCCTATGAGGAAGTACTAACCTGTTAGGGATATGTGCAATGCATAGTAGACATACACTGGAAATAATTTTAATGAATGCATCTACCACATACAGGGTTAACAACATATTATAACAAGCAAAGTGATGAAACCAACAACAATGAATCATCCTCATAGTTAGGCTCATACACAAACTTCCTACTGATTACTTCCCTAAGATCATTTCATTCATTTTGACTTAAATAACACAAACATACATAACAAATTAGCATCATTTAACACCATAGAGAACACTTATCTTGTAGGATGAACAGTCCAAACAACTGACTATGTGAGAGCAACATTCCACCCAACCATAGGTCTCTGTGCAGCTTATATTCTTTCAGCTGAGAGACCACCCCCGAGCTGGGCTGTGTATTCACTAAGGAGGGCTAAACAAACTCACTCATAGCCATGGCTTCTCACAAACACACATGCTAAGCCAACATTCACAGTTGGGTTTATCAAGCATTCGATGAATAGTAGAGGAGGATGTTAAGCCAGTGAGCTCAACCACAGAGCTACAGGCCTTTCAATTCACACTCAGACAGTCTTGACACCCACAATACCTACCACACCCAACACAATGAAGTATTTCCTTCATTGCTATATAGTCCCTCAGGCCATACCTTCCCTCCAGTGCTCTTTAGGGTGGGCATAGAAAGGTCCAAATTGCTGGATCCTTGAGACTTTAGCCTTCATTGGGTTTATCAAGCAACTCTACCTTCTATCCTATCCTTTCTTTGTCCTTTCCACTTAGGTTTTTCTTTCACTTCTGTGACCAAACAACTTAATCTTGTGTGGCTGGTCTCTCTACTAACAACACAGGTTCTCTTCACTAGTTCCTGAGCATTTCACACGCTGCAAATTTCCTTAGGGTTCAGATCAACGGACCCCCTGTTGGATCGAGCTTCCCACATCGATTTCTGGGCAAGTTCGGCACTAAAAAATTGGGGTTTCTCAGAAATCACGATTTTCTTATTTCTCCCTGTTCGGCTCTTCGTTCTCTGCGTTTAAGCTCTGGTTGCTTCTGCCTAATGGAATGGGGATCAAGGAATACGAATTCTCAGGGTAGAGTAGTGTGTGGGTCAAGGCCAAACAAAGCTCCATACCCTGCCATCCTGAATTTCAGGGTTTGCCCACACTCCATCGACCTCAAGGAACAATTTCTTCAACCACCTTCTGCAACAGAAATAAATGTCAGCGGAGAAGGTAAAATGGGTTCTAACGATGACATTTGGCCGTCTATGGTCCAATCCCATAACCCCCTCACCTTTCCCTAGTGGATACACATGGCCCTCTCTTATTGGTTGCCTCCATAGTCAGTTTTCTTGGTATTTTATTGCAATATTAACATTTACATAATTTACAATGTCCCATAGATTAATATCATATTGATAACATAATATAATTCTTGTCTATTACATAAAAACCAAGCATCCACTAGCGGAGCCTTGGCCTTGAGCTCCACACTAGGAAAACATACCTTGCATGTATATAATATTTACATTGAAGACCAAATATGTTATAAGGGTCAAAATTGGTTTTTACAATTCCCCCCCCCTTAGAACCGAGACTGTCCTCGGTGTTCTCAAAATTGAACAAAAATGGGAATGCCTCTCTCATGGCATTTTTCAGCTTCCATGTAGCCTCATAGGGACTAAGATACTTCCATTGCACCTTCACCTGTCCAATAGCTTGATTCCAGAGCAATGTGACCTTGTCAAGGGTGTGCATAGGCTCCACTTGGAACTCTTTCTGGTTCCACTTGTATCACATTCCAATCACTTATGTGACTATGATCATGTGCATATTTCTTAAGCGAAGAAACATGGAAAACATTATGAGCTCTCATGTTAGCAGGCAATGCAATTCTATATGCAATTGGTCCTATCCTATCAAAGACTTCAAATTGCCCACAATATCTCGGTGCCAACTGGGCACAACTCCCCAACTTTAGGAACCTTTTTCTTGGTTTCACTCTCAAGTAAACATGATCCCCAATTTTAAATTCCTTATGCACTCTTTTCAAATCTACATAGCTCGTCTGCATGTCCCGAGCTGCCGTTAAATTCTGCACGATTTTTACCATTCCCTGTTCCATTTCCTTAACTATCTCTGGCCCAAGCACTACTTTGTTCACTAGATTATCCCAATTCACTGGGGTTCTGCATTCTTTGCCATACAATACTTCAAAAGGACTCATCCCCAATGATGCATGATGTCCATTATTGTATGCAAATTCTACTAAGTGTAGGTAGTCTTCCCACTTGCGTGGTTTGTTCATAACATACATCCTCAACATGTCTTCAAGAACCTGTTTCATCCTCTCAGTTTGACCATCTGTTTGAGGATGATATGTTGTACTAAACTTCAGCTGAGTTCCCAATTCCTGAAATAGTCATTTCCAAAAATTGGATGTGAACTTTGCATCTCGGTCTGAAACCATTGCCTTGGGCAATCCATGCAATCTGAATATCTCCTTCATGAAAAAATTGGCTATGTCACTTTCCTTATGAGTGGACTTGACTGGAATAAAGTGAGCTATCTTTGATAGCTTTTCCACCACTACCATAATTGAATCATGCTTCCTTACTGTCATAGGCAAACCTGTTATAAAATCCATAGAAATCACTTCCCACTTCCATTTTGGAATGGGCAAAGGCTGCAATAATCCTGTTGAATGTTGATGTTCTGCCTTGACTTGTTGGAATTTCTGACACCTAGAGATGTACTCTGCTATGTCCTTCTTCATTCCATGCCGAAAGTACTGCTTTCTTGCTGTTGTTATTGTCTTTTGATATCCTAGATGTCCAGAGTATGACATTTGATGTATCTCATCCATCACAAGCTTCTTCAAATCTGCACGATTTGGAATATACAGTCTAGTACCTTGATAAAAGAGAATACCATCTTCACCAAGCTGATATCCTACACACCTTTCATCTATATTTCCCTGCTGCAAATTCTCTTTAATTTGAAGGTAAGTTCCATCACTGGTTTGGGTTTCTAGAATTCTTGTCTTCAAATCTGATTTGTACATAGTTACTGCTGCAACATGAAACTTTCTCTTAAGAGCATCTGCAACCTTATTATTTTTTCCTTTCACATGTTTAATTTCAAAATCAAATTCATAGAGAAATTCCATCCACCTTGCTTGTCTAATATTCAAGTTTGTTTGGTCAAACAAATACTTCAAGTTCATGTGGTCTGTCCTAAGCTCAAAACTTCTCCCCAACAGATAATGTCTCCATCTCTCGAGAGCACGAACTATGGCTGGTAGCTCTAAATCATATGTGGCATAGTTCTTTTCATGTTTCTTAAACTTTCTTGACTCATAGAAAATTATAAATCCCTCTTGCATGAGCACTCCACCTTGCCCTTCAATGCAAGCATCTGTGCATACTATAAAATCTTTATTTGGATCTGCAATCTTCAAAACATGAGCGTTGGTAAGCAATTCCTATGGCTACTGAAAGCTTTTCTCACATTTTCCAAACCATACAAACTTGATATCCCTCCTCTGCAATGATGTAATTGGATGAGCTATTCTAGAGAACCCTTCAATGAACCTTCTGTAATAGACGACAAGACCCATAAAAGATCTAATATCTGCAACATTATTTGGAGTAGGCCAATCCATTATGGCTTCAATCTTTTCTAGATCCACTGCAATTCCTTTTTCTGAGATGACATGACCCAAATACTGTACCTTCTGTTGATAGAAATCACACTTGCTCAGTTTTGCATACAATTGGTGTTCTCTAAGGACTTGCAACAACATTTTTAGATGTTCATTATGCTCTTCTTCATTTTTTAAGTAAATAAGAATGTCATCCAAGACCACTATCACAAACTTATCCAAATACTTGCTGAAGACACTATTCATGAGACACATGAATGTAGCAGGTGCATTGGTAAGACCAAATGGCACCACTGTAAATTTATAATGGCCATATTTTGTCCTGAAAGTTGTCTTGTGAATGTATTCTTCCTTTATTCTCACCTGATGATAGCCATACCTTGAATCAATCTTTGAAAACACTTTAGCTTCCCTTTGGATGATGGCATCCATTTGGATCTATTTCTCCTTTCAAACCTACTAGAAGTATGCCACGGGATTCTTTGAGGGCTTCTTGAATCATACGACCAGCTGGAAGAAGATCTTGAAGAGGGCGTGATGCGCTTTCTGCTCACCGAGCTTTTCTTTGGGCTTGGAGTCCTCTTCCTAGAACATTCTCTAGAGCAAATTTCTGCACCCCTTCCCTCTCTGCCTACGTTGCTTGGGTTGGACCAGAGGTTTGACCTCTGCTGCATATCAGTGAAGCTCTGCAAAATATCAACATTGAGATGATCTATTCTTCCTGAGCCTTCATCATCCTTTCACTGAAGCTTATCATGGTTTCAACCAAATTATGTGGGGTTATTTTCTCTCTTCTTCCATTGGATTCAGTTTCAACATGATCTTCTTTCACATTTTCTCCTAGCATGTCTTCATCATGCTCAAAAGGATCCTGGGCGTCATTTATGGTCACCATTTTCTTGGATATTTCTTCCCTTGCCTGATGCTCTCTGCTACAACTATTCAATGCTATCAGCTGCAAGCTCTGTGCATCATAGAGGCGTTTATTAGAGATCATAAGAACATATATAAAACACAGAACATCCATTTTTAACAGAAATAACCCCATGGAATTAATTTAACAAGCTATTGTGCCTTCTACTTCGGCCCAAGTAGCCCTAGTGCTGCAACTTGGGATCTGATACCACTCTGTCACATCCCCAATCCCCTCAGTGGCCTTTGAGTAATGGGGGAACAAGCTTGATAATTTTTTCTTTCTTTCAAAACTTATTTGCAACTTAGCCATTTCTTACACAGCCGCATTATCTCTGGTCCGCAACTCCACAAGCAACAATCCGCAACCACAAGGCGGAAGTCGGATCACCAATTTGCACAGAGTCCCAGAAACACCTCTCCGACTTCCGCAGTGTCGGAAAGTCGGAGCACCATATACACGATGTCAACGAAAATACCTTCCGACTTCCGCAGTTCCGCAATTCGTGATGCGGAACTTGGAAAGTCAGAACGTCCAAATACACCAACTCGACGATTTATGCTTCCGTCTTCTGCACTTCGTGTCTGCAATGCGGGAGTCAGAAAGTCGAAACACCAATCCACCATTCCAATGAAAAACATGCCTCTGACTTTTGCACTCTGCATCCCTGATGCAGGAGTCGGAAAGTTGGAATGCCAACATACTATCCCGACAAAAATGCACCTCCGACTTCCGCACTCTGCATCCGTGATGCGGGAGTCGAAAAGTGGGAACGTCCACTTCATCATTTCGACGATTATGCGCCTCCGGCTTATGCACTCCACATCCGCGATGCGGGAGTCAGAAAGTCGGGACACTAAACATACCGCGTCGAGAAAACGGGCCCCTGACTTCTGCACTCCGCATCTGTGATGCGGAAGTCAGAAATTTGGGACGCCAAAATGCCAGCATTGCAAAAATGTGCCCGTGACTTCCGCATTCCACAGTGCGGATTCAGAAGGTCGGGAGCTAGCCATACCCCTATTCTGCCAACTTCCCAACCCGATAACTTCCTCATCCTTAAACTATTTTGAGAAAAATTGGTACCGTTGGAAATATCTTGGAGAGCTCTATGCAATGGTGTGGACCCCTGCCACACCTGAGGATTTTGATCTTGCATTATTTCCAATAAAAAAGCTTCCCTGAAGCCCATCAAAACCTCCTTACCCCACTTCCAAAAGCCCTGAAATCACCCTGCCAAGGTCCCTTCCTTTATTTGATCATAGAGGGGGCATGAACACATCAGGGGGTGTCTAACTCATCCCCCAAACTCCTATGAGGAAGTACAAACCTGCTAAGGATATGTGCAATGCATAGTAGACATACATTGTGGAAATAATTCTAATAAATGCATCTACCACATACAAGGTTAACGACATATTATCACAAGTAAAGTGATGAAACCAACAACAAATGAATCATCCTCATAGTTAGGCTCATACACATACTTCCTACTGATTACTTCCCTATGACAATTTCATTCATTTTGAATTAAATAACACATAAACATACATAGGAAATTAACATCATTTAACACCATAGATAACACTTATCTTGTAGGATGAACAATCCAAACAACTGACTATGTGAGAGCAACGTTCCACTCAACCATAGGTATCTGTCCATCCTATACTCTTTCAGCTGATAGACCACCTCTGAGATGGGTTGTGTATCTACTAAGGAGGGCTAAACATGCTCACTCACAGCCATGGATTCTTACAAACACACATGCTAAGCCAACATTCACAGTTGAGTTTATCAATCATTCAAGGAATAGTAGAGGAGGATGATAACCCAGTGAGCTCAACCACAGAGCTACAAGCCTCTAAATTCACACTCAGATAATTTTAGCACCCACAATACATACCACTCCCAACACAAGGAAGTATTCCCTTCACTGCTATATAGTCCCTCAGGCCATACCTTCCCTCCAATGCTCTTCAGGGTGAACATAGAAAGGTCCAAACTGCTAGATCCTTGAGACTCTAGCCTTCACTGGGTTTATCAAGCAACCCTACCTTCTATCCTATCCTTTCTCTGTCCTTTCAACTTAGGTTTTTCTTTCACTTCTGTGACCAAACAACTCAATCTCACATGGCTGGTTGTAGTGTCCCTTTTTAATAAATTTGGATAAATTGGAAAAATGACAATTTTTTGCTAATTCGACCCTTAGACTAGTTATGAATCCAATGCTTCCAAATGGCTTCAAATTATTCCAAATTGGGTCTGATGGTATTTGAAATGTATTAATATGTAAAAATGAGGCTGATGGATGCTTGGACACTCTCAAAATACTTTTGCAACATTCAATTATAATCAGGGAAAGATAGGGCAATTTACTAGTCAAATCGATGTTCAAATCCCCCAAGGGTAGTGGTCAAATATGGATCTCCAAATGCTGTAAGAACTTCCCAAATTTCAGAACAGAGACATGGTATTGTTAAAGGACTTCAATGGGCTCCCAAATACATCATCAATCAGTTTCTAAAGGCTTCTGCAACTCCCATAAATCAGAGGTTTGTGGACATGTCTTCACATAGGGGGAAATTCTAGTAAACTTCACCACTTGCTATGAAATTCAAGATTTATGTTCCAAAGACTTATGCAATGTATATGAAACTTCTTCTAGACATTAATTACTCTCCATACATAATAAAAATCATATAGATGAACTGATACAAGTCGAAATAAAACAACTTCTATCTTTCCTAACAAGATGTAGGGAAAATGGCACCATTTATGCATTGTTTGGTATTTTTACATAGTTCCACTTGGTATTTCGAACTGAGAGTCTTCTGAGCATTAAATACAGAGTATATATATCAAAATACAAATAAATGGGGTGACAAGAGCTCCCCTTGTAATTTCCTTTTTATGAATTTTATTAAAATGGTGAAATTTTCAATTTTTTCCACTAGTTTGACCTTTGACTAGTATTGGTTTCTTGACCTCCAAATGGCCCCAAATGCTCCAAAATTGTCCCAGAAGGTGTATGAATGGTTTTAGGACATAATTATGAGGTTCAGGGATTCTTTAGAGTCTTCAATAAGCTTCTGCAACTCTTCTGTAAGTTCTGGCCAAAGTACGGAGTTTGACTAGCAATTTGGGGTTCAAATCCCCATGGGGTAGATGCTGGAAATGGCTCTCCAAGTGCTCTTGAACCCTCTCGAATTTATGAATAGAGGTATGGTATATCTAGGGTAAATCAATATAGTCTCATGTGCATCACCATTCAATTTATTAAGTCTGCTACAACCCTCTCCAATCAGGTATAAAAAGACTAGTTTCGACCTTGGGGGAAATGATGGGCAATCTTCTCCAAATGCTATGAAAATGAACAATAAGAATCCAAAATCTTATCCATTGAATATGAAACTTGTACAACAGGTTATTAACAATCCATACATAATTAAATCATCAATAGTTCACTGGTCCATTCGAATACAACAACATATCATTGGCATACATCAACATAGTGGGGGAATTGGCACCATTTGCTCATTTATAATTAGATTTACACAATTCCACTTGGATTCTCGACTTGGTACAGTTCTGAATATGAAGAATAGATAATTTACATTATATGTCAAAATAAATGGGGCATTAGAATCTCCCCCAAAGATAACAATAGCTCACCCAATGCGCCTCTCCTCAAGGATCATGAATATGCCAAGAAAACTGGAAATGGTTCAATGAATGAGATGAACTAAGAGAGACCATGAGCTTCCCTGTAGGTTACAACTGCACAAAAGACTCCATTGAAGCTCTCATGAAAGGTCTGAATTGTATCATGGGAGCCCACCATGAAGGATAATACATACATGTAACACCTTTTTTTTGGGACAAACTCAATTAGTAAACCTATGTCGGGAGTTACTTTCCTTTATATGTAGTTACTAAAAGTCCTGGCTTGAGGTATTTCGTCGGGGAGGTATATGGAGAAGGATTTTCGATGCCTGGGGTTGGTTGCTCAGTTGGAGTTGAGGAGGGAGTTTTAGGCCAGCCATCAGATAAAATTTGAGATCTAAAACGGGTCTCCTAAGGAAAATAATAAAATAATATTTATGAATTTTGGAAGAAAAGAGAAACAAACTACCTTTTTTCTTTGTATTTTCAACATATCCCCCTTTCGTTTTATTCAAATTTTAAGTGGGAGCACTCGTTGGATTTGGAATTAAATTCCACATCCAATGAGTGCCCACACTGCATACCTTTGAGGTACCCTACCCCACGAAAAATGAGAAAATTCCGCATCCAAGGAGTGCTCCCACTCGAAATTTGAGTAAAACGATGTGGAGATATGTTGAAAATACGAATTAAATAAGTAGTTTTTTTAATGTCAAATATGTCATGTCAATCATTAAGGTTGACTTTTTTCTTGAAATTCTATTAGTTCTTGAATCCAACAATTCTTTTTTCTTATGAGGTCCATTTTAGACCCCAAATTTGCTTTAATGATTACAAGATACTTGGTGTGCGTGGTTTAGTGCACTGGACCAGATTCTTGGTACCCTCCAGATGAGGCCTTGGGGCCATAAAGCCCAACTAAGGCCAAATGGCCTTAAGCCTTATCCTGATGCCATAAATCAAAGATATAGTGAGATTTATACTTGCATCTCCTCAGAGTTATGAGACTTTTGATGCCTGTTGTGGTCACACCATGATGGGTGACCCTTATACTAGTTCCAACAAAGGGCTTGTGCCATGGTGAGTGGGACCATCTGGAGTATTGGGGGTGTTCAAAGGTTAATTAGATGGTATGATTTTAGGAGAGGGTGCGTGAGGGTGGAAGTAAACCATATGAATGGCTTGATTTGATGCATGATTGTATAAATAAAATTGATTCATAGTGGTGTGACTTGATTGATATGTAATTGTGTGACATGATTGCATAATAGGATTTCAATAAGAGTAATTAATAATATAGTTAAATAGGGCACTATATTTGTGATTGTGTAGGTACGAGAATTACTTGTGATGGCAACAAAAGTAATTCTCGCCCCCACACTATAGCACTAGTTATTTAGGTGCATATTGCATGATGGTTGTGCATATTGTATGATGTTGTGCATGTCTTGCATGAAAATAAAAAATGGGGGTGATGCAGCTTTGAGACAAAGTTTTCTGAAGGGAGGGTGTATGTAATGCCCCACCTAGTTAAATAAGTCATAACTATAGGAGCATGACTAAAGGTGCATGATAATATAATATAAATAACATAGAGAAATAATTAAATGCATATTTAAGATTAAAATGAGATTTATTAAATTAAAAAGATTGATTAGTACATGGATGACACTTGTGATCCATGCAAATAAACCTTATTTTGTAATAATGAAAATGAACTTTTCAAGGGGGAAGGGAGGACTTCATAAGGTTTTTATTTTTCTTCTCTTCCTTGGGGGAGGAGGGGGGTGTAGGGTGATTTGTCTAGCTAGTTTACTACCTGATATTTGGGGGTTGGAGGAGGGTGAGAGGATTTTCCTACTATGGTAATGAGGTGTTGGGATGAGGTTTGGCATAGTTTTACTGATTGAGGGATCGAGGGCTCTCAGTTTTTGACTAGGGGATATGTTGGGTGGAGAGTTGTCCCCGAGCCGATGTCTTAGGTACCATTCTACCTCAGCATATACTATGCCACAACTCTAATATTACCAACCCTGGTCGATAATTAAATATTTGGTGATTCCTTAAGATAGCAAATACACCCAACATTTTGGCGCCGTTGCTGGGGAGTTGTAGAGGTAGAATCCAGTTGTAGGTACGTAGATTTTTCTCTTAAAACTTAGTGATATATTGAATTTTCCTCTTTGAAACTTAGAAATAGGCTAGTGGCGGGTGAGCGGTAAGACGAGAGGTAAGAATCTGCACATTTGTTATAACAGGCATCCCCAAAACCCAACAATAGTAGTGATGCAATTATAATTTATTTCAGTTTTAACTTTGTTTTCATGCATAGGTCTAGAGACTCAAAAGGAAGATACATTAAAACTAGCCTTCATACTAAAATACCTACTAACCTATACAGGGGTGTGGAAATCAGATCACATCCAAGAACTATGCAAGAAATTAACCTCTCTCATATAAAAAATCTCACACAACTGCTCAAAGACACAAAAATTATGCACAAGAATGGAATTCTGTATTACTTCTCATGAATAATAATTACACCATCCAACATATGAATGTTGTAGGCTGTTATTAAATAACATTACAACAATAATTCAAATGGCTAAAGATGCCAAAAGAATCTTCCATCCGTTAGACTTTCTAAAACTTCCCATCCCCCCTAGGTGGCAAGTTGGCTTTCCAAATCTACTCAAAAGCTCACGAATTGCTAAATTAGTGAGCTGAAGGTGAAATATAGGTAAAAGCAATGCCAAATATGAAATTTGGGTGGAAATAGTGTTAAGGAAATTTTTTGGTGAATAAAACACTTTCCTAGGTTGACTAGCTCTTTCCTTTTGGGGAAAAAGCAGTAAAAGCGGCAACTTTCTTCACAAATGCGCCCTTCTTCACAAATATTATCCAGAATTGTTTAGGAATGCGCCCAAGTGGCCTAGGAGACTTGTAGAACACACCTCAGATGGAATCTTATCCTCCCAAGTTGCCTTGTGGGCCTCATAATGGCAATTTCCTCAATTATTACATAGAATTAACCACAAGTGATTAATTAAAGTATCTTATGTAAATAATTCAATGGTAAGAAGGCTTAAATATTCCAACACCCCCTCTTAAGTCTGACTTGAATGGTCTAAAAAATCAGAATATATAAAAATGCTAAGGGCCCAGTAACAAGACTTGGTCACCCCGTACAAAATACTGCCACTCCACAAAACAAGGATAGAAGGAAAACCTCATGGGAAAAACCTTCTCTCAAAACATGGACATATCAAAATTGAAAGGTTGCTGATCAACCCTTCACTCCACCACATGTCCAACCATCCCAAGCAGTGATCTAAGATAGCTAAATGTCTTCTCTGTGAAAGCCTTGGTGAAGATATCTGCAGTTTGCTCACATGTGGGGCAATACTGCAAATTTATGATATGGTCATGCACTAGTCCTCTGATGTAGTGCATGTGAATATCTATGTGCTTGGTCCTCTGCCTTTGTACTGGATCACATGAAACTCTAATGGCACTTTGGCTGTCACAATAAATGACAGTAGGAGTGCTGAAAGCAATCTCAAACTCAAACAAAATCCCCTGCAACCAGACACACTGTGTAACAACATTCACTGCCCCTCTGTACTCTGCCTCCGCTGAAGATAGTGCTATGGCATTTTGTTTCTTGCTGGACTAGAAAACAGGGCCACCTCCAAGCATGAATACAAATCCTGATGTGGATTTCCTGTCAAGGCTATCACCAGCCTAATCTGAATTTGTGAAACCCAAGAGATCTAAGCTAGAATCTGCCACATAGTGAATCCCATCACTCTTTGTGCCCTGCACATCATGAAGGATTCTTTTTGCAGCCCTCCAATGTAACTCATGTGGCTGATCCATGTATCTATATGCCACACTCACAGCATATGCAAGATCTGGATGAGTGTGAGTCAAGTAGAGTAAGCTGCCAATCAGCTGTCTGTAGAGTGTACTGTCAAAAAGCGGTGTAGATTCTGCTTCTTCCATTCTGACTCCAAAAAGGAATAGAGTCTTAGAAGGCTTGCAATCAGCCATCTTAAACTTCTTCAACAGATCAGAAGCATACTTTGACTGACATACCTTTGTACCTTCTTTTGTTTGTGAAATTTCAAGCCCCAAAAATTGCTTGAGAATTCCCAAGTCACTCATGGAGAATGCTTGGTGCATTGTGGTCTTAAGAGCTGCTATTTGTTCAGTGCTATCACCTGTGATCATCAAATCATCAACATACAACACTATTAACATAATAAAATCATTAGCAAACTTCATATAGACATTTGGATCAGATTTACACCGAACATAGGATTGTGACAACAAAAAACTGTCCATCTTTGCATACCAAGCCCTGGGGGATTGCTTAAGTCCATACAAAGACTTTTTCAATGTGTAAACAAGGTTTGGATCTGATGTATATCCCTGTGGCTGCTGCATATATATCTCCTCCTCGAGTTCCCCATGGAGGAAAGCACTTTTCACATCCATGTGATGTACTTCCCACCGCTTGGAAGTTGCCACTGCCAAAACTAGTCTAATGGAGTCTTTCTGAGCTACCAGTGCAAATGTTTCATTATAATCAAGTCCTTGGACTTGAGAATACCCCTTTTCTACCAGCCTTTCCTTGTACTTAATGGCTATACCATCCACTGCAAATTTAGTCTTATAAATCCATTTGCATCTTACCAACTTTCTGCCTGCGGGGAGCTTGACTAGCTCCCAAGTTTCATTCTTCTGCAAGGACTGAAACTCCTCATCCATAGCAATATTCCATATAGGATCATGTGAGGCATCCTCATATGTTTGTGGATCAGAATCTATCATCATATAGCACTTCTCAGAAAGATAAGGATCATTCACATTGAGAGCAGTCTCAAACTGTGATCTAGTCCTCCTTTGGTCCTGAGGGTTACCTGCTAGTTCACTTGCTGCTTGCAAAGTTTTTGCAGCCCACTTAGGCCTTGTAGGTGAGTTTGCATCTGCAATAAATTGGTCCTCATCATCAAAAATATCAGAATAAAAAATATCAACAACATCACTTACATCTTCTTCAGTCGGCGGTGAAGATGAGTCTCCAATTTCTGCGCTCTGAGAGGGCTCTTCTTCAAACTACACACTTCATTCGATGAATGCTTTATGAGTTGTCATGTTCAGCAACTTATATGCTTTGGAGTCCTCTGAATATCCAACAAACAAACATGGTTGGATTTGGGGCTGCATAGCCCTCCTATTCTCAATTGGAATCCTAGCCCAAGTCTTTGAGCCAAAAATCCTGAAATGAGAGATATCCGATTTTTTACCTGTCCAAGCCTCGAAAGGAGTGTTAAATTTTGAGCATTAATTCACAATAATCTAGGATCTTCATTGAGAGAATAAAATATACAGTATATCAATGCATAACAATCACAATAAGCATGACAAGCATCACAAGAATCAAAAGCATGAGAGACAAGAGACACAGAGTTTCCGTGGGGAAAACCCTAAGGTGAAAAACCCCACAACTTCCTCAGAGATAGAGAGAGCAATGGAACAACCAAAGTACAACCAAAATACACTGAGATATTCTCCTAGTAGTAGATGATCCTCCTCCTCACTAGTGTGCCACTTTCTGAGTGAGAGAAGTATGACTTTCCGAATGATCCAAATAGAGATCTCCCGATCTCTATTTATACTTAACCTGTTTGCCCAGTTGCACTATGGGGCCAACTTGTCTATCTAGATACATCCATAATATAATATATATTTCAGGGCCGACCCCACACATGGTGGTCTAATAACCCATCGGCAAGTACACACACTTGTGACACTTGTCAATTCACATGACAACACTTCCTTATAGAGGAATAACACATCTCTCATAAGGGTATAATAAATATATATGAAATACATAGATGAAATACATTCCGAAGTTACATATACATCAACACTCCCTCTTAACTAGGAAGGTATTTCTCGACACAGATCTGTTAGACAAGTCTTCTTCTTGGGATCATCGTCATTGATGCATCGTCATAATCATCATCACTGCTGCTGCTATCTCAACCAATCTCTGACTCTACTCGTCATAGGAAGTTCTACAGAGCCAATCCTTTTTCATACTGGATGTAGGCCCACCACCTGCAGGTCTTCGTCATCACTGGCCATACTGTGGAATCCTCAGAACTTATTACGTGCGTCACAAAATCTCGAAAGACCATCCCAGGCTGTTATAAGCACACGGCTCTACCTATAGTATCTCCCAGGGCCATATTATATGTGACCTCACCACAAAACCTCACAAGAGCATCCCAAGCTGTTACGAGCACACAACTCTACCTATAGGATCTCCTAGGGATAGATTATATGTGGTCACCACAAAACCTCGCAAGAGCATCCCAGACTGTTACAAGCACATAGCTCTACCTATAGGATCTCCCAGGGACAGTTTATATGTGGTCATGGAAAAACCTCACAAGAGCATCCCAGGACTTATTACGAGCACACAGCCCAACCTATCGAATCTCCCAGGGACATATTATATGCCATAGGACAAAACCTCGAAAGAGCATCTGCCAGATATCCCAAGGTCAAATTATATGCCATAGGAAAAACCTTGAAAGACTATCTGCAGATCTCCCAGGGCCAAATTATATGTCCTCCCAGAGCAAAACCTCGAAAGAGCATTTGCCAGATATCCCAGGGCCAAATTATATGCCATAGGCAAAACCTCGAAAGACTATCTGCAAATATCCCAGGGCCAAATTATATGCTTATCTGCACAACCTGATCCATGGCCATAGAGTATCATCTGATACTCACCATACATCATCCTGATGTACACATGATCATCCTGATCATCATCACTGCAACATCCTACTGCATATCATTTGGAGAAACATCCTGAAGCTCGTCATCCATGATCATCTTGATCATACAATGCATCTACCTGATGCATACCAAGTATCTACCTGATACATATCATCATACATGATCCACCTGATCATACAATGTATCCACCTGATACAAATACAAATACATGATCCACCTGATCATACATGATACATATCAACATACATGATCTACCTGATCATACAATGTATCCACCTGATACATATACAGATACATGGTCCAAGCATCCAACATGATGCATATACATACAAATGATCCAACCGATCATATCCAACATCCAACATGATGCGTACATACATATACATATAAATGATCCAACTGATCATATCCAGCATCCAACATGATGCGTACATGCATATAAATGATCCAACTGATCATATTCGACATCCAACATGATGCGTACATACATATAAATGATCCAACTGATCATATCTAGCATCCAACATGATGCATACATACATATACATATAAATGGTCCAACTGATCATATCCAACATCCTCCTGATGCATATACAGAGCAATAACTGGAGCATCGTCCTGATGCTCATCATCCAGCGCTTACATCCACAGCCATGTGAAGGATCCTCCTTCCAACATGCTTGGAATGGCTTCAGCAAATGTGTCCATCACTTCTTCCTCGAAGTGTCCTCGATCTGAAGAACACCAAGTCTCTCCCTGAAGTACTCGAACTTCACCTTGGCTACTGGCTTCATTAGCACATCCATAATCTGCTCGTCCGTCGCAACATACAGGAGCTTCACAGCTCCTCTTTGCACCATATCCCTGATATAGTGATATTTGATCTCTATGTGTTTCGACCTGTCATGAAACATTGGGTTCTCGGATAGCTTCACACAACTCTGGTTATCACAGAAGATACCAGTAGCATCCAACGGGAGATCAAATAACTAAGACAGTAGATTCCGTAGCCATACTGCCTCACAACTAGCTGAACAGGCTACAACATACTTTGCCTTAGCTATACTCAGTGCTACGCAGGACTACTTCCTGCTAAACCAAGAGATCACACCTGATCCCATACGGAAGCATCACCCAGATGTGCTCTTCCTATCTGCAGCACTGCCAGCCCAATCTGAATCAACATAACCCTGCAGGTTAAACTTTTGATTCGCTTCATACTTGAGCCCATAATCCACTGTACCCTTCAGGTACCTCAGAACATGCTTTACAGCAACCAGGTGAACACTCCTTGGATCTGTCAGGAACTGACTCAATGTGTTCATAGCAAAGCAAATATTTGGTCTCATGTTCGTCAGGTACATCAAGGACCCAATCATTTGACGATACATAGAGACATCAACCGGCTCAGATGAAGCATCACATAGAAGCTTCAGATTTGATGCCATAGGTGTGGCCATGGCCTTGCAATACATCATACCGAATCTCTTCAGGATATCTACTATGTACTTCCCTTGACCAAGGAAGATCCCACCTACACTCTGCCACACCTCCATACCTAGGAAATAATGCATCATTCCCAAATCTTTCATTTCAAACTCAGCAGCAAGCTTCCTCTTAGTATCTGCAATCAGTCTGTCATCTCCTGTTACAAATAAGTCATCCACATACAGGAGTAGAATCACAGGATTCCCTTCCTCAACCTTGTAGTAGAGGTTGGAATCCGCTTTACTCTTGGTAAAGCCCAAACTAGGTAGGAAATTGTCCATCCTACCATACCAGGTTCTGGGAGCTTGCTTCAAGCCATACAAGGATTTCTTCAATCTGCACACATATGACTCCCTGTCATGTATTTCAAAACCGAGTGGCTTCTCCACATATACTTCCTCTTCAACTACACCATTCAAGAAAGCAGTCTTGACATCCATCTGGTGTATTTTCCATTTGATTGCTGCAGCCAGGGAAAGTACTGTTCTAATGGAAGTATACCTGGCTACAGGTGCAAAAGTTTCTTCATAATCTACTCCCTCTTTTTGAGAGAAGCCATGAGCTACGAATTTTGCCTTGTATTTCTCTACACTGCCATCTGCAGCTTGCTTGATTTTGTAGATCTGTTTGGAAGTCACAACATACTTCTCTTTAGGTCTTGGGACAACATCCCAAAATCATTCTTCATTATTGATTGGTATTCCTCAACCATGGCATCCTTCCATTCTTTCTTTTCCGCTGCTTCTTCATAACTAGAAGGTTCTTTGTTCATAATGTCATAGAGTAAAGCAACATAGCTGGTATGTGATCTGGTTCTCTTTTTTGCTCTGTGTTCTTCTTCTGGAATGCCAAATCTTTCTGCATCTTGAATGAGCTCTCTAGCCTATGCAGGTTTCCTCTTGTGAGAGTTATCCTCACAGGGTGGATCTACGGGTTCTTGCGGATCTTTAAATTCATGAACAAATTCTGGAATTGCTTTTGTCATGGTAGTGTCTTGAAATCTATTTTCCTTAGGTTCTTCATGAACTTCGATAGGTTCCTTCCTTGATTTGATGAATGCTGAGTTTTCATCAAATGTTACATCCCTGCTAACGTCAATCTTCTTGAACCCTAGAAAGTATATTCTGTAAGCCTTTGAGCTTTCACTGTAACCCACAAAGATACCCTTCTTTCCTGAAGGATTTAGTTTGGTCCTCTTTTCCTTTTGGACATGAGTGTACACTAGACAACCAAATATTCTGAGATGGCTGACTTCAGGTTTCTTACCAAAAAAGACCTCTTCTGGTGTCTTGTTGTCCAATATCTTGTGGGGTGTTCTGTTTTGCACATATACAGCTGTTCTAGCTGCTTCTACCCATAGATGCATAGGTAGATCCTGGTCATGCAACATTGCCTTTGCTGCTTCCATGATAGTTCTGTTCTTCCTTTCTGCAACTCCATTCTGTTGAGGATTATAAGGAGCAGTCAACTCCCTCTTAATCCCTGAATCACTACAAAGCTTCTTGAAGTCACCTGAGGTGAATTCTCCACCATTGTCGGATCTGAATGTTTTGATCTTCTTGTCAGTTTGATTCTCCATCAAGGTTTTGAATTCCTTGAACTTATCAAACACTTCATCTTTGTTCTTCAAGAAGTATACCCAAGTCTTCCTGGAGAAGTAATCAATAAATGAGACATAGTAAACATACCCACTTAGAGAACTGGATGACATAGGACCACATACATCTGAGTGGATGATTTCCAGGATATCTTTTGCCTTGCTTTCACTGCTTGGGAAAGCCTTCTTAATGTTCTTACCTTTTGCACATCCTTTGCAAACACCTTCATGTTTGGTCTTGATTTCAGGAAGACCCTCTACAGCCTTGCTTGCAATTGGAAGTGCCGTATAGTGCATATGAGCAAGTCTTCTATGCCAAAGTTCACTTGGCTCCATGGATTCATGCACCATGGCATGTTCAGGTTGTCCCTTCAGTTTATACCAACCTCCCTCTTGCTCTCCAATCACTACTGCATCATCTCTCCAATCACTACTGCATCATCTATGGTCTTTCCCTTTGGCCACATTAGGACTTGGCCATCCACAAATGCAACCCTCATACCTTTTGCATCCAATGCAGAGATGGAGAGTAAGTTCTTCTTGAGCCTAGGTACATAAAGAACTTCTTTCATCTTCAAATATTTTCCAGAATCTAGGTTGTAGGAGGCTTCACCACTTCCTTTGATTGGGTATTGATAATCATCCCCAAGTTTCACCTTATGGGGTGATTCATGTTCAGATAGATTCACAAAAGATTCCTTAAACCCAGTCATGTGTTTGGAAGCCCCACTGTCAATCAACCAATCATTAAAACCATGGGAGATAGTACCTGTGAGAGCAGAGATTAGAACATACTCTTCTTCACTTGATGAGTCATCATCACTATCATCACTTTCTGCCCTAGCCTTCTTCTTTGGAGGTTCATCATCCTCGGCAGCATGAGCATGGAACTTTCTTTTGCTTCCCTTCTTCTTCTTGCTGGAGTTGTTGTTATTATCTCTTTTGTTCTTGGGACAATCTGAAGCAAAGTGACCCTTCTCATTGCATGTGAAGCATCTTAGATCCTTCTTATTCTTTTGATAGGATCTTTTGTAGCGAGAGTGCTCCTTCTTGGGATTTCTTCTTTTGGTGTGAGTTGCGAGAGCTTGATCTTCACCTCCCATCTTTTCCTCATGAGCTACAAGTCTAGCTTCTTCTCGAGAGCATTTCTCCCATAGTTTACTGAAAGAGATCAATTTCTTTCTTGCACAGATTCCTTGAATAAAGAAGTCCCATGACCTAGGTAGGCCATTCAGAGTGGTCATAACAACTTCACCATTGTCCACTACTTCATCCACAGCTTCAAGTTGCTCCTTGATCTGAGAGACCTTGGAGAAGTAAGATTGAATGGTTTCTCCATTCAACATCTTGACCCCTTTCAATTGATTCCGCAGAGTCATCTTCCGATTTATGTTCTTCCCTTCAAATAGCTTGGTCAAAGAGTCAAACATCTCCTTGGGTGTCTTTAGAGAAGACACATGGGGTATGAGATGGTCTTTGATAGAATTAGCAATGATTCTCTTTTCCTTGACCAAGTTCTTCTTATGCAATACCTTGGCCTCTTCATCCTCTGGGATAGGGATGTCTTCTTTTATATATGAGTCCAACTCATTCTCTTCCAGGATTAACCCAATCTTATACTTCCAAGCTCGGAAGTTATCAGCCCCTTCAAGCTTATCCTCAATCTTGGTGTGGTGAGATATCTTAAAGAGTACTTCAAATTGAAATAGAAAAGATTTAGTTCTTACCACTTGAAATGCTGAAAACTGGATCTGGTCCCGGATTAGGGTTTGTCGAAAAAACCCTTAAAATTCAAAATGTGAATTTCAACTATCTGAAAGGATAGAAAGATGTGCCTTGATGAGCTGATCAGCCTGGTGCATTCAGAATTTTAGATCAGCAAAGCTTTACCCTTCAGATTTGTCTTTTTGTCCTCCTGAGTTCACTAGGGAGAGCCCTGAATTAGGGTTTGAGTTTCCCGGAGATCTATCGAGCCAAAAATATCGATCCA
Organism: Larix kaempferi; assembly: GCA_027924585.1. NCBI lineage: Eukaryota > Viridiplantae > Streptophyta > Pinopsida > Pinales > Pinaceae > Larix > Larix kaempferi. The sequence continues at coordinate 23,155,563 of BSBM01000632.1, read as the reverse complement.
AAGCTCTAAACTTCGATTTTTGCAAGGAGATTCTAGCTATGTCTTCAGATTCCAGAAATTCCTATTTTTGTGGAAACCCTAATTTTTAGGGCCAAATCTGAAAATGCTCATAATTGAATTCTGATTGGACAGATAGATTCTCCTTGATGAGTAGAGTCAATCTACTATACTGCTTTTCCAAAATCTGTGGAGAGAAACCCAATAAACAAGAAACTCAAGTTTTCGTCATTGCAAAATGTCTTCTTCTCAGGTTAGCTCTAATACCATGTTAAATTTTGAGCATTAATTCACAATACTCTAGGATCTTCACTGAGAGAATAAAATATATAGTATATCAATGCATAACAATCACAATAAGCATGACAAGCATCACAAGAATCAAAATCTTGAGAGACAAGAGACACAAAGTTTCCGTGGGGAAAACCGTAAGGTGAAAAACCCCACAACTTCCTTAGAGATAGAGAGAGCAATGGCTCAACCAAAGTAAAACCAAAATACACTGAGATAGTCTCCTAGTAGCAGATGATCCTCCTCATCACTAGTGCGCCACTTTCTAAGTGAGAGAAGTATGACTTTCCGAATGATCCAAATAGAGATCTCCCGATCTCTATTTATACTTAACCTGTTTTCCCAGTTACACTATGGGGCCGACTTGTCTATCTAGATACATCCACAATATAATATATATTTCAGGGCCGACCCCACACATGGTGGTCTAATAACCCATCGGAAAGTACACATACTTGCGACACTTGTCAATCCACTTGACGACACTTCCTTATAGAGGAATAACACATCTCTCATAAGGGTACAATAAATATATATGAAATACATATATGAAATACATTCTGAAGTTACATATACATCAACAAGAAGTGATACCTTTGAGAGATTTGTGTGGCACTCTATTCTGAATATAGGTGGCACAATTTATTGCTTCATCCCATAGCTTAGGAGACAAACCTTTTTCCTCAAGCATGCATGTGGCCATCTCCTTAAGAGATCTGTTCTTTCTCTCAGCAACCCCATTCTGCTGAGGTGTATATGAAACTTTATGTTGCATCTGTATGTCCAATGAAGCACAAAATTGATGAAACTATGATTTCACATACTCACCACCATTATCAGACCTTAACACTTTAATATTCCTACCAGACAGATTCTCAACTGAGGCTTTGAATAGCTTGAAAAACCCAAAAACTTCTGATTTAAGCTTGATGAAATAAACCCAACAGTACCTGCTAAAATCATCTATGAATGTGAGAATGTATTTTGCTGAATTCAATGACTCATGAGGGAATGGAACTGCTATGTCAGTGTGTATAAGTTCCAATGGTGCAGTGGTTCTCTCAGTGGTAGATCTCCCATACTTGTGCTCAGGGTGTTTTCCTAGGATGCAGGATTGACAGACACCTTTGGAAAATTTGATATTGGGAAGCCCTATAACCATCTCTTTCTCATGAAGTTGGGAAAGGTATTTGTAGTTTAGGTGGCCAAATATTTCATGCCATAGCTTGCTAGACTCATTGGCACGGGTCAGTAGAGCAGAAGGTGAGGAGTTTGGCACAAAATGAGAAAACCTGTAGATTCTAGAACAGTGGTCAGCAGTACCAAATGCAATAATTTTTCCTGTTGAAATTTCTGCTATTTCAACATCATTGGGGGTAAAGGTGACTCTCTTGGGAATCCCTGTATGGGTCATCTGATAGACTGACAGTAGGTTTGTAGCAAGTCTAGGGACATATAAAACATTATTAAATGACCCAAACTCGATATCTATGCTACCTTTGCCTTTGCTAGAGGTTTCAGAATTGTCTCCCAATACAATATTCAGACCACCGGAAGAGTCAAGTGAAGTGAAATACTTACTTGCATACACCACGTGTCTTGAAGCACCAGAATCAATGATGAATGGTGAAGATTGGGAAGTGCTGGCCATCAGTGCATGAACTCTCTCTTTGTCATCGAAATTTGATCCTCCATCTTTTCTTCTTGCGCTCTCTGGGAGAGGGATGTTGGCTTTCTCCAATGCCTGAGTTAATTGGTCGATGGTATTCTTCATACAAGAGCTTTCGGGATGAAATCCCTTGCTGCAATATGTGCACTTTGTCCTCTCATTCTTCTTGTTCGGATTCTTCTTGAAGTTTGATGGCTCTCCATTAAAATTCTGCTTGTCTTTCTGCTCACTGGTGGGCTTCTTGAAGTTGCCTTTCTTCTTGCCTTTTGAATTATTTGAGTCTCCAACACTTAGACAATGGTATTTTGATGGATTTTTAATGGATCCCATTAAGACCAGATTGTCTTTCTCTTGAGTTAATGACTCCATGAATTCTGAAAGTGACAGGCTCTTCCAATTTTTAATTGCTTTCCGGGTGGAATGGAAGGTGGAGACAAAAAGTTGAATAGTCCGGGCCAGGCTTGGAGAGAATGGCCAAAACTAATTTCTCATATTTCTTGTATATTCCACATTGCTTCAGCTGCAATACAAGAGACTTGAATTTGGAGAAGAAGTCTTGTAGATTATCAAAATTCTATGGGCTCAAAGAGACTAGCTCATTATCCAATTGGTGGCATCTCAATTCATCGATTTTACCGAACAATTCTTGAAGTTTCAGCCATAATTCATTGGGTGAAGTGAGGCCATCAAGATGAAATAAGAGTTATTTGGATGTAGTGATACATAATAGCCCATAGGCTTCATCCCTTCGATTATGCCATTTAGACTTCTCCACTGCTGATTTTGGCTCAACTTTTGTTGCCATGGTCACCCTGTAGAGCCCTTTGCTCCTCAGTATAATCTCCATCTGTGCTTTCCAATCAAAGTAATTAAAAGGAGTGAGGATGATTTGCTGTGTATGATCCATTGCTGCAACTGATATAACTTTTGGACTGAATTTAGAACACTTATGGATTCCAAAATGCGCCCTGCAGAGAATAGAATTCACCCGGTGAATTGATCAATGCGCCCTTCTTGAGACTGTTGGATCCTGCAAGACAATCAATAGATGAAAGGAATATCTTGATGGATCTGATACCATGTGAAAATCAGATCACATCCAAGAACTATGCAAGAAATTAACCTCTCTCATATAAAAAATCTCACACAACTGCTCAAAGACACAAAAATTATGCACAAGAATGAAATTCTGTATTACTTCTCATGAATAATAATTACACCAGAAAACATATGAATGTTGTAGGCTATTATTAAATAAAATTATAGCAATAATTTGAATGGCTAAAGATGCCAAAAGAATCTTCCATCCATCAGACTTTCTAAAACTGCCCATCCCCCCTAGGTGGCAAGTTGGCTTTCCAAATCTACTCAAAAGCTCACGAATTGCTAAATTAGTGAGTTGAAGGTGAAATATAGGTAAAAGAAATTCCAAATATGAAATTTGGGTGGAAATAGTGTTAAGAAAAGTTTTTGGTGAATAAAACACTTTCCTAGGTTGACTAGCTCTTTCCTTTTGGGGAAAAAGTGGTAAAAGCGGCAACTTTCTTCACAAATGCCCCCTTCTTCACAAATCTTATCCAGAATTGTTTAGGAATGCACCCAAGTGGCCTAGGAGAATTAGTAAAAGATGAATTACAAAAACTCCTTAATGCTAGTTTCATGTACCCAATTTCTAACAATAAATGGGTGTCTCCTCTGGTGGTAGTTCCAAAGAAAGTTACAGGAAAATGGCGTATCTGTGTTGAATTTTGAGAATTGAGGCCACTCTTAAGAACTACTTCCCTTTATCTTTCATTGACCAGGTGTTAGATACCTTGTCAGGGAAACAATACTTTTCTTTCCTTGATGGGTATAGCGGATACAACCAAATATTAATAGCACTTGAGGATCAAGATAAGACAACCTTTACTTGTTCTTTAGGGACATATGCCTATCGAGTGTTGTCATTTGGCCTATGTAATGCACTTGCCACTTTCCAACGTGCAATTTTAGGAATCTTTCCTGACCTTATACATGACTGTGTAGAAGTTTATATGGATAATTTTACAGTTTATAGTAATACCTTCCAAGAATCCCTTGACAACCTTGAAACAGTTCTTATTCGGTGCCAAGAAACGAACTTAGCCCTTGGTCATGAAAAATGTAAGATGTTAGTAACTGAGGGCACAGTTCTGTGACATCATGTCTCTCTTCAAGGTATCAAGGTGGATTCTGCCAAGATAGAAATAATTGTTAATCTTCCTCCAAAAACTTCGAAGAAGGTAAGAAGCTTTCTTGGCCATGCAGGCTATTATAGACGTTTTATTGAAAACTTCACTAAGATAGTTGCACCTATGTTCAAGTTACTCATGAAAGATACAAAATTTCAATGGACTCAACCTTGTCAACATGCCTTTGAAACTTTGAAGGCAAATCTATCAGTGGCACCAATACTTAGGGGCCCCAATTGGTCCCTTCCCTTCCATATATCCACTGATGCTTCCGACATAGCTATAGGAGCAGTCTTAGGTAAAAAAGAGGGACAAACATCACATGCCATCTACTTTGCTAGTAAAAATTTGACTCCTGTAGAATCAAAATACACTGTTACTGAAAACGAGTTTCTAGCAATAGTCTATGCCATCAACAAGTTTCGTCATTATATCACGGAATATGAAGTTTTCCTACACACAGACCACTCTGCCATTAGATTTTTAATGAACAAGCCAATCACCAATGGCAGGGTGACTCGGTGGCTTCTTTTGTTACAAGAATTCAACATGATTCTTGTTGATAGTCTAGGTCAAGAGAATGTGGTAGCATATTTTCTCTCTCGAATTCAAATTGACGATAATGCTAGTCCTGTCGATGATAGCTTTCCAGATACACATCTATTCGCTGCGTCTGTTCGAACCCCTTGGTTTCCAGACATAGCCAATTATTTAGTAACTGGAAAGCTACCAAACCATCTATCCCCACCCGAGAAACGTAGGATTATAGTTCAAAGTTCTAATTATTCTTAGGTGGACAATGATTTTTTCTATACTGGTCCTGATCTTATTATTAGATGATGTGTACGAGAGGATGATATGGAAGAGATCCTCCATGCATGCCATGGTGGACCTTGTGGTGGGAACTTTCTGATAAGAGAAAAACTTGCAAAATGTTGCACTCTGGATATTATTGGCCAAGCATTTTTAAAGATGCTTCCAACTATGTCAAGGGATGTGACAGTTGCCAAAGAATGGGTACACCTACGCCATCCGATGAGATGTCCTTACAATCCCAAGTGATGATTGAGCCTTTTGAAAAATGGGCTCTAGATCTCGTTGGTCCAATTTTCCCTATGTCTCGAAAGAAGAAGTACATCCTAGTATGCACAGAATATGTCACCAAGTGGGTGAAATCTAAAGCCTTATTCCGAGCCACAAAAAAATCTGTGGTAGAGTTTATATATGAAGAAATATTTACCCGATTCGGTGTACTTAGGGAAATTGTAACCGATCAAGGATCTCAGTTTACCTTCCAATTGATGAAAGGGCTTACTGAAAAATATGGTATTATACATTGTAAATATTCACCATATCACTCGCAAGCCAATGGTCAGGTAGATTCTACCAACAAAGTATTAGAAGCCATCCTGACTAAGACTATCCAGTTACACCACAAAGACTGGGCTGACAGGCTTCGAGAAGCCTTGTGGGATTATAGAATAACTTGGAGGAATACCACTGACCACACACCTTGTGAACTTGTTTACGGTAAACAAGTTCTTCTACCCATTGAATTTCAAGTCAAAACCTTTCATATGGATGCACAATTAGGGATGGATCTAGAAGAAGCACAGAGACAACGAATCCTGCAGATAAATGAATTAGACGAGATTAGACAAGATGCTATTTAGCACACAATTATAATACAAAACCAACGCAAAAAGTGGCATGATAAATACATTAAACAAAAACAATTCAAAATTGGAGACTGGGCATTACTTTTTGATTCAAGGTACAAAAGTTTTGAAGGAAAACTAACTACTCGTTGGATGGGTCCATATGAAATTGTTACAGCTTTTGATAATGGATCTGTTAAGATTAAGACAATTGATGATTTGCAAATTTCCTTTGTTGTAAATGGACATAGGCTAAGACTTTATCATCAACCAATATCTAAACAATATTTTGTGCAGAATTCCTTACAACAGAAGGAGATGGAGCTGGTTGAAGAGGAAGTCATTCCTCCTTCTCCTGGTTCTTGAATTATTTTGGGTTATTTTCATTTGTATATATGTAAATATATTTTTGTTTTTTTTAATGAATAAGGGTCATTTCTAAGAGTTGATTGCATTTATATAGGAAATTCATTCTTATGATCAGCTTATGTAATTTTTTCAATTAAAACAGGAAGACTCTTTTCCTTTCCCTAATTCTGATAAATTTCATATGCCTTTTCTTTGTACATATGTTTTTGTTGTGAATAAATTTGGATCATCTAACAAGAGGTTTTGCAGTTTGATTGCAAGAACCTTATCTCTATAATCAGCTCATGAAATATTCTCTGAAAAGGGAAGTGCTCTAAAAAACTCATAATGCATCCTAACTCCTCTTTCGATTATTGTTGAAAATTGAAAATTTATAGTGAAAAGTTAAAGTGTTCTTTATATCATTTCTAACCACTTTTTTCTATGATTCTTTTTGATTAATTTCATTTTTATGCTTTTATATATGATATTTGATTCAAACATGCACATTTGTGATTTATCATTAGAACAATTACTTAAGACCTACTTTAATCATCATGTTTTTCAAAGTTCTATGTTACACCTATGGACTACTAGTTCATCCCAGACTCATTATCAAAACTTGTCTCTTAAGCATTCTTTAAAAAGGTCGACCAAGATTGAGTGATATTTCTACTTGTGGGGAACATTACTGATCTTTTATGAAGAAGATAGACTGAGAGGTCAAGGGACAACTTTAGGTTATTATCTTTTGACATGATATATAATCCAGGCCATTATAAATAAAGTTACTCATAAGGTTCGCTCTAAAAGTTTGAATTATGTGTTTAGCAGGCTTAACACACTCTAGTGCCAACGGGATTCCACATACTAAAATCATTATACGAAGCAAACTCGCCGGGGTACTGAATAGGCTCGCTGGAAGCGGGTCCATTCTAAGTAAAATATTAAACAAGGAAGCTCGGTAAATGCAAGTAAACCCGTCAAGGTACTGAGCAAGCTCGCTGGCAGCGGGGCTATGCTTTCATGGTACCAAGATAAACCTGCTGGGGTACTGAACAGGCCTGCTGGCAGTGGGGAAATATCAGGTAAAAGAGATATGGTTAATGCATTACTATGCACATGGCTCATCTAAAAAAAAACCTGAGTATACAAATACATGTTTAGGCCAATTATTTATACTGTCATTAGAGAATGGCTGTAAGTTGGACTTGGGCCTTGTCATCTAATTCAAACAATACCTAGGATATGATTATCCTAGAAAATGGGACCCATAACTATAGAAAGATCACAAACTCCAGGGTGAACTTTATCTATATTCTTTGGATGACAAGAGATCTTTAAAATGAGTCATGGATGACTGGTTTTTCTATGACATTTTTCGCATCAATTGTACTATCATTATTCATATGGTCTTCCTAAGCACTATTATTTTTTTGATGAATGTACATATCTAAATCATCTCCATTTATTAATTAGTTTTTCTTTTTTTTACGAAAAATAATAACAACATTTTAGAGATATTGGCTAAACTATTAATTGAAAATATTTGCATATTAATCAGTTTTTCTTTGATGGCTTGAGGACACGCCATATTTTTGGTTTGGGGGAGGTTTAGAACTGTCTTTACTTTTTGATTATTTATAAAAATATTAATTTTTCTCTGATAAAATGATAGGTGTTTTCAGGATAATGCAAGTGGCAGAAGATTGTTCTGATCCATGATAAATAAAGAAGAGCACGATTGAAGTTTTAGAAAAGCAGGCTTACATCATCCTTTCGTGTGCTGGCAGCCCTAGAATAAAAATTCTCTGCATAATCAGCAATACTCAGATCCAACAAAGCACATTTTGTACAGAAGGTCCGTATGAAGGATCGAATGAAGGGTCTAATGACGATCTGAATGAAGTGACGAATGAGGCAAATGAACGACGATCCGAATGAACTGCCGAATGGTGATCCGAATGAAATCATAGTGTATAAAAACATGATTTAGTATGCTAAGGGATCTAGTTTTTTTGAATTCTGTTGGTAAAATCTAATTGACTAACCATACTAGGTATCAATCAAATGTCATCTCTGCACTAGATCTCATTCCTTTGCTCATCTCGACTTCATCAAATAAATCAATTAACCATGCATTATTGCGATTTTTAGAATCATTTTATGGCTATCATATGGTTTTAACTCTTCATTAAGTTATATGCATGCGATTTGTCATTGCATTAATCAAAAGTCATCATGATCTTTTATGTCACCTATGCTTATAATCTCATGATGAAAATTACAATGGAGGGAAAGGGAGCATGAAGACATGGATAGACTAGCCACGCAAGACCCGGCTACCCTCCATGCGCTTCGTAGATGCGGTTTGTTGAAATTTTATCGAACCGTAAACATGCGGGCACTAAACAAGCTGTTTCAGAGATTGATTCAGTATTGGGATGTCGATACTAATACCTTCATCATCCGGGGGCAAACTCTTGAGCTTACCGTTGAGGATATATACTTTATTACCGGTCTCTCAAGGAGAGGAGACGTAATCAATCTAAAAGGGACATCTCGTTTGGGTGCACGATCAGTGCAAGAATATGTAAATACATACTGTGTTGCCGGAGCAGAAAAATCGGGAAGTCAAATCCTGATTTCAACTATTGATGGTCTCCCGCTGAAAGTGATAGTGAGCATGATCAACCGGGTATCCGGTAGTGCATCACAACACTTAGCTTCTGGGAATTCAATGTATGTCGGTGTACAGTGCTTGCATGGCCATGTTTATGATTGGAGTACTAGCTTGTTGGAAAACATGAAGTATCAATTGACAAGTTGCAAATCCGGCACAATGAAGAATTTCAGGTACGGGAGTATCTTGTGTACTTTCTTCTTCGAGAGGATGCTTGCTATTAGCTTGGGGATGCCTCTACCACAGGTTAACCCCCGTGAGCCCAGACTAGGCCGTTGGGGTGACATTTTTCTCCGCCAGGGTGGTGGGGAGAGTCACTATTGTTACCACACTGATGACTTCTGGGGGTGGTGGGAGAGGCAGGTTCCCGCTTTTGAGCAGTTTCCCTATGCTGGATTGGATTTCCGTCACAATCCAGAGCTGGTGCTTCCGCCAGGTGGAGCCTGGGGAGATATTGGTATGTTTACTTTTTAAGAATTTATTTAATTTTTTCAAACTTTTCAAGTATTTGATTTTTATGGATGAGTTTGGAGTTCTAATCAAGTGTCAAAATGCAGATGTTGGACCTGTTCGTCCCGAGGGCCATCCTACCATCTATGTGAGGCCATCTGATATCACCGCAGCCGAAGCTATGTTGGGAACCCTGGAGAGAAAAATGAGTCGGTTGACTCATGAGATTCCTGCATGCCGCATGGACCAGATACCAGTTGACATGCAGGAAGATGTTGTTGGGGTTCCCCCAGCATGGCTCAGATTGCTGCGGAGGATTGCTAGACTAGTGATATGCTACCGCAATGCGGTAGATGATGAGGAGGTTCCTCCTTCTCCATAGGGGAAGAAAAACATTATATGTATATATTTTTGAGGCTACCATGCCCAACTTTTGTACTTTTTATGACTTGACTTGAGAGACTCATGACTCAAAACTCATATTTTTTGATACGGTACCAGTTATATATACAGTATCGGTTATTTACATGTGTATGCGTTTAAATTTTATGTGCGGAATTGTTGTTTACAATGTATGATGCAAATGCCAGTCTAACACATAGTTTGCTAATGAATCAACTAAATTGTTTAAATTTCTTGGAATGTGTTCATATCTGATAGAATGAAAATGTCTTTCCAATAATCTAACTCGTAGAAACTGACGTAGCAATCCTGGATCTCTGATCCGATAGACACCGGTTAACTGAAATACAATTAGTTGTGAGTCAAGCCTTACCTCCAGGTATGAAATGCCATGACTGAGGGCATCTCGGAGAAGTTCTATAACTGCACTGTATTCAGCCACATTGTTCGTGGTAGGTCCCAAACAAACCCCCCTCGAAGAGACAAGTTGGTCAGCGGGTGAATAAATAACCCAAGCTGCCGCAGCCAACTGACAGGTGTGGCGACTGGCGCCATCAACAAATCCTAGGAAATGTGCGATTGACATCTGGTACATGAAACGAGAAACACACATAAGATCACCTAATGAGCATAACAAAACTAACTATACAAAAATATACAGCTATGTTACAAGAAAAAGTACTTCAGCCTAGGCATAGTACTTCTTCAGGTAGAGTCAATGCCTGGATCCTCATCTGGAGGTCGGGCAAAGGTGTTATGAAACTCACGGAAAAGGTTGGTATAAGGGATTATTTCATCGAGATAACATCCCGTTTCAAAGAACATGTTTCCGTTGACCCCAGTAAAAATGTTCACCAACGAGGTATGTACTCTATTTGCTTCAACAATGGCAACTTGTGAAGGAGTGAGACCAATATTCTCATCGGGTGGTGAACAAAATTCACCTCTCTCTAATAAGTGAAGAAAAGGAAACAAGAAGGACACGCGATTTAAATGTTCACGAGGATGGTCCGGGTCATTCAAAGCTTCTAACATTTCCTCATCAGAAGGTAAAGTAATTCCTGAACTGTTGAGAGAATGAATTGGGTCAGGTGTCTGAGTAGTGGCACAATCCATGCTTGACTCTACAGATACTGACGGAGTCAATATATCTTCTGTTGTAGTTTGATAAGAATCTAAGTGGGTGACTTCTACAACAGGGGTAGGCACTAAGGGGTTTGTATTGGTTGAGGGAAACTCAGAATCAGTTGTCAAACTGGTCATGGATGTTTCAGACGGTGAACATCCCTCAGTACCAACAAATAAAGTAGGAGCGGGTAGGTCAAAAGTGCCAATTAGTGATCCAAAGAGTCCTTCTCCTAAACTCTCGCTAACTGGGGTGGTTTGATCAATCATAGGAACCGTGGTTTCCATAGAAGTCTGGTGTTTTCCTTGAGTGAAAGAAAGTTGATCGACTGTAACGATCTTACCTTCAAATGGGAACATGACCACTCGAAAAACTGCCGATGCTATAGCTTGCATGGCATAAGTCCAACTCCTGCCCAATAACATGTTGTAATCGAGCGGAGCGTCCAGAACTTCAATCTCAACAGCAACTATCTTACCGTCCAAAGTGACGTTAAATGATGGCAAAACTCCATGTGGATGGAAAGTTCTGCCATCAAATGCAGTAAGCATTGTGTTGGAAGGGACTAACTCAGGAGAACCTAGAGCTTTCCAACAGGAAATCGACATTACGCAAGTCGACGCTCCCTCATCTACCACAGCTCGTCTGATGGTCATTGGACCATGAATGACCTCAATCTGGAGGGAAACGTGATATGGCAACCGGTATTTGACATCAGTCATGTCAAATCGCGCAGACATGTTGGAGGACTCCATACTCCCAATAGCTGCCAGAAGTGCATTTCGTTGCAATGGACAACTCTGCAAGACTTCTAGAGTAGACATGGCACAAGGGGTTTGGGCTAGATCTTCAACTACATTGTAGTTGAAAGCAGCCCGTGTGTTGGGATTGTGCGATGCCCTCTTCAAGAAACCTTTCGGAATCTTGGGCATTGGGTCCACAGGTATGTGGAGTGGAGTGGAGGATTCAGCAATCTCCTTATCCTTTCTCTGCGTTTCCGGGGTATAGTTCTTAGATCTGGTTTGCAAAAGTGCATCTGAGTTGACCATATTTATGAATGTTTGATCAACCGAAGCGTGCGAAGTGCCCCCAGTTTTGGAGGTGCCAGAAGTTGAGCCTTGCCCTTTAGGAAATGGATCTTTCAAGACAGTAGGCTTCTTCTCTCTTAAGAGCTTCTGGGCTTCTTCTAGTAGAGGGCATTGATGAGTAAGGTGGTTTTGTTTGCAAAGTTTACAAGGGAACCTAACCTTCTTCTCTTCTTTGTTGCCCTCTTCGGCATTATCTTTTTTGGGCTTTTGTTGGTTCCCCTCTCCTTTCTTGCCCTTCTTTTTGTTGTTGGGCTGTCGAGGGCCCTTTTGATTGTTCTGAACTTGATTAACAGATTCAGAAGTAGAAGGAGAGGTTGTGACGGAAGCAATGTCTGCAGTCGAATGTTTGACAGTTAGGGCTTGGACCTATTTGGTCAGTGCTTCGAAGGCTGCAGAGTTAACTGAACCCACTATGCCGTCAGCATGTGGTCCAGGTTTGGGTCTACTTAGATCAGTGTTTGATCTCGGTGCGTCCGGTATAATCTCGTACAGTAAACCAGATTGTGCGTATACAAGGTCTAACTGTTGAGTCCTTAAGATGGCTTCTTCTTCATTGGAAACTCCAGATGTTGCTACTTCCTTAGAAATATAAGGAAGGAGTGATTTCAAGTACCACTCAAGCAGGAACTTTGGAGGGATATTGGCCTTTATGAGCCTCTTCCGTCTTCGCCACTCCTGAATGTGGTCAGATAGGTGAGTGGCTTTGTTTTGTCTAAAAGTAGACAAAAGTTCTGTTCCGGCATCATATCGAACAGGAAGCTGGAAATGGTTCAAAAAGACGGTTGCTAGATCCCCAAAACTAGAGAAAGTAGCCGCAGGTAACTCGATGTACCATTTGGCCGCGGGACCAGTTAAGGTCCTTTGAAACAATCTCAATCTGATGGAATCCTCATTCAACGAATTTGAAGAACACCACAAGTGAAAGGTAGTGACATGGTCACCAGGATCTTCACCAGCTTTTCCTTCGAATTTGGGAATATCCGAGGGTAATTTGGTGGGAACTAATGGCCATGTAGCGTTATGACACACAGGATCATTTGTCAGTTTCGAAAGGTCTGGCAAATTCAAAGTTGCCAGAAAAGGTAGACGAGGCCGGTAAGATGAAGCTTGATAAGGGAAACCACCCATCGTTTGTCCCATGAATTGTTGGTAGGGGTTGCCCCCAGCCATTTGGTGATAAGGGTTGCCCCCGGCCATATGTTGATAGGAGTTGCCACCTACCAACTGTTGATAGGGGTTACCCCCAGTTAACTGTTGGTAAGGGTTACGCCCAGGTATTTGTTGGTAGGGGTTGCCCCCTGCCAGTTGTTGTTGCTGTGAGAAAGAATTATTAAAATTTCCCCACCCATACGAGAGCGGATTAGTGCTTTGCTGGTTCGTCCATTGTGGCTGGGTGTTAGCCCCGCCATATTGCTGGTTGAAGATGTTGCCTCCTCCCCCTGAAAATAAGGAAAAAGGAACATTATTTGTAGGCATGCTACCCTGATTCAAGTTAGGGCCTACAAAGTTGTTGAAACCAGTAGAAACTGATGTGGACGGTGCAGTCATGGTACCCATGACTGGCATGTTTGCACAAACACTTGGTCCTATCACAGGTGTGGAAACCCAAGTACTAGGGATCTGATATAATGGTTGCGAAGTAGAAGGTGTTGCACAGTTAGCCATACTGCTAGGTCCAACAGTAGACGTAGGAATAGATGCCATTGTTGTAAAACTATGCATTCCTAATGTACTAGTGTTGAAACTGAAAGATGGAGTAGGCACAGATGTGGTTTGTGCCTGACTAGATGTAGCAGTAAAAGAAGGGTTAACTGTGCTGGTATTCATACCTAAAGTGGGAGTTTGGGGACCCCCTGGTTCACCTCCTGTGTTAGACATTAGATGATCGGGAAACAAAAGATCTGCACTGAAAAGGGGCTGCTGGAAACCCACAGGTGACAGAAGCGGAATTCTAGTATTAGTAAGGGAGGGTTGAAAGGAGTGCTATACTCCGCGGAAGTAAGATCTTCCACCTCAACAGTACTAAAATGTTGTTGATCTGTGGTACCTGGTGGTGGTTCCTCAGGAACCTCAATTTCAAGGTTTTCTGTTATAAGTATTTCTTCAAGCAATTCTATTTCAGAGGTAATTTCTGAAGAAATACCGGGGTTTACCCGCTGTCTTCTAGCTGGTTGTATAGGTTCTGTTCTAATAGGTGGAAGGTTCTGAATCCTTCTCGATCTACGGAGTTGTTGATTCTCCGTGATTATAAATATAAAATAACATCCTAGAACCTAGTGGCCACTATGACTAGGGGGCAAACAACACACCAACTAAAAAAATTCCTAAGTATACAAACCAGTCAAACAAAGGTGCCTTCCGGAGAAGAGTCTGGGATGATTAGGGCCCAGAACAGATCAACGAAGGAAGAAAGACAGTTACCCGGGGTCCACAATACAATGACTAAGGGTGCAAGCGCTGGAATCACCCAACCGCCCTCCCAAAGACCTGCACGGGTTTTCCTCCCACGTCTGTCTTAGGTACAGCAGATATACCCTCTGCTGTCACCTGTGTAAGAACCTAGAATTCTGATACTATGGATACCACAACACCGAAAATTCCTGGGGGAACAGTCACTGGTCGAATCAGAAAGCGTGGGCAGGGTAGCTAAGCCCGAAACTCGAAAGAGTCCCCAATATGCAATCCGATCCTGGCGTATGCTCGAACAGCAAGTAGGAGGAGTATTCCCACAAACTGATCTCGCAATGACCTACTGCATATGCTCCCAGGAAAATTTTGAGTGAGGTGGGTTTGCCTATGATAGTCTCACTACGATTGTTGCGCAATGTGTGATCTTGGGTGGTTTAAGGTGATTTAAACCCAAGACCCTAACCAAAACTAGTTGGTGTAGTGTACCCTAAAAAAGAAAAGATTTCTAGTTCATTTTATTAACAAATTTTAGGGGCTTTTATTACGCAAAAAGGATAGTGAGTGTGTGAGCGTGGTTATAACAAGAAAACAAAAATGCAAATATAATTCAAATCTTCTTACAACAAAACTTTTTATTTTTTATCTACTTCTTTTTCAAAACTGAAAACCTAAGCAAACTTTCTTACAATTTTTTTTCTTTTCTTTTTAAATTATACAAAATATACTAAGCTATTTTGCATTGGCAAAAGACAAGTTCTATTTTAACTTTAAGTACCAATTTTTTTTGCTTTTTCAATAACCGAAAAAGAACTATGCAAAAAATGGAAAGCCAAATAAAAACTTTTTATGCAAATTGTGGAAGTATGGCAAACGTTCTTGGGCCTATAGCTATCGAAACCTAGCTCGAGAAAGACTTGATCTACAGGTTTTTTACTAAGAAAAAGCCTATAAACTTGGACACCAAGTGGGAGAAAACAAAGGAGAGAACACCCAAGGACTGACCTAAAGTGTTTAACCCTAGCAAGACCACAAATCCAAGTACAAGTAGACAAGCAGGCTGCCCTACTAACATGAAGAAACTAAGAGGTGAAACTAGCCTACAGCTGTTTAAAAAGTACTTGTGACCAGCAGAAGACAAGAAGTCCTGGAAGAAATGAAACTTGACCAAAAAGAAGACACCCTAGCAGCTCTACCAAAGACCAAACCCTAAACAAAGGACGGGGGTAGTAGAGAGCAGACAACTTCACCACAAACAACAGACACAGGAGTGTACAGGTTTGTAAACGGGCAAAAAACAGTCAGGGTCTGAAAAAAGTGAAAGTGTTCGTCACCAAACACCACTAAGTCTTCCAAAAAAGTCAATAAAAGGTCTCAACAATTCCAAAGGTCAACAAATGGTTTAAAAGATGGAAAAAACTTTAAGGAGAGGTTCTATGACTTGAATCAATAATTAAAAACCTTATGCAATCATCAAAGGGATCCTACAGCACAGTCAGCAAATCACCACAGGGTTGAAACACAAGCAAACCACAAAATGACTGCTTCAAGAAATGTACTCTACTGTGTAGTAGAGCAACTCGCGCCCATGCCAAAACGGGCGCTACTGTATATACCGAACAGTAGCATATGGGCGCTACTGTACATATATCAGAGTAGCGCTCATATTTCAAAAGCTTGGAAACTGACTTTGGAAGGTATAAAAACTGATGAAAGCAGGCAAGATAAAAACAAGGGATACCTAAAAAGGTTCTTAACACATTGAAGAAATCAAAATAAACTGAGAAGACACCCAAAAACAAGGTTTCCTAAAGCCAAAAACTCTATATCCCCAGTGGAGTCGCCAGTCTGTTGGCGGATATTTCTACCCTATAGTCAGGAAACTAAACTATCAACTTGGTTGGGGTGACAGGTAAGTGCATTAATGTTATTACAGAGGCATTTACAAAAGAAATAGATTGTAGATTTAGGGAACACACCTTTTAACCGGAGTCTGATCCTAGCCTTGACTCGATCCTGTGTCCAGCTTCCAAATCTACTTTTCCTTCAGCAAACCTGCAACAACAATACCTTCCTCAAACATTTTGGGCAACATACAAAGTATGAAATAAACAAAAACTATGTTTAATATTCAACATTGACCAAAATAAATCCAACTCAAAATGCCATTTCATAATACATTCAGATTGGAACAAGGAAACACTTCAACATTTATTTGTCAAAATTAGAATGCAGTACAAATATACCTGATAATGAAGCAGGCTCCTGCAACTAGATTCTGGGCTCTGTCTCTGCTCTGGTTTGAATGTCTTCTGTAACAACTTCTCCAATGTCCTAAAGTTTCTCCATTAACTCATTCTCTAGCTTCTCTAGCAATCATTTGTTGTAACCTTGCTCCTTTAACCTTCTTGGTATTTATAGGTTCAAAGAAGCAGTTCAGGTAGATGGAGGAGGTTGGGGAAGTTAAGAAACTACCATCAACTAATCCTCCTCGATGGATTAATATATTTTTTAATCATCTTTTAAGATATACGCGACTATTATGCAGTGGAGTAGCATATAGGGCGCTACCCTATTGTTTAACAACTAGCGCTCATTCAATTTTAAATGTCGAGCGCTACTTTGCTAAGAAGGAGTAGCGTATACATTGATATGGGCGCTACTATTATACACTGGAGTCGCGTATGGGCGCTAGTCTGTCTAAGTAGAGTAGCGCTCATACCTCAAAATGATATTTTGTATGTTTTCCAGTATTTTCAGGAAATAGGATGAGTTGTCATATGGACCAAGGTCAACATGCTCCTCCATCCAAGTTGTCCTTTTGTGTGATCAGCAGCTCAGGGTGATCATGGACGGAGAGGTGCAATTTTGACCTATAAAACCTGTCCAAAGTTGACTTTGGACATGGTTGAATATATCATAACCATACGAATTCACCAATGCACGTATTTTCATGATGGCAAATGATTCAAGATTTTTTTTGCATGATAGCATGATCATTTGAGCATGCTAAATACCTGCTTCACGATCATTTAACCGTTCAAATGGATCACATTTTAAACCAACTACTGCATGAATTCTACTTCATTCTGCTTGCCCTAATCTTTCCAGAGTCTATCAAGATACGTATCTTGCAATTTCTTGCATCCCCTATATCCATTTGCATCCCTTGAATTCTGCTTAATAATGCCGATCTGCTATGAGCCTGGCAAGTACCAGGATTTGCTCCGCATTCCTGAATTCAAGGCGTGCCGTGAAGTGTTTCTTCGAGCGGGCTGGGGTCCATTCCCCCATATTCTTGAGGGCCATGATGATGATATTTCACTATTATTCTCCAAAGAATTCGATGGAAAAATGGCTAAGGTTGGCCATCTCACCTTTCCTATAATAGAGGAGTCTATTGTGTTGGACATGAAACTTCCAAGGGAGGGTTCCCGTTGGCACAAACACCTTTTCCTTCCACGGAGGGTTCACAAAGTTTCTCTCAAAGCCGAATACCAACACGTTGTAGGCACAAAAGGGTTCCACCAGGAGTGGGTTAAGCCAGAATTTCTTGAGCCCTTGAATGTCATTATCCAGTTGATCACCTATGAGGGTAAGTTTACTATCTTCAAAGCCTGCCACTTCTGATTATTGGAACATTTCGTTAATAACCAGGCCCTAAATTTCCCATTTTATTTTCTAAAGAGCCTAGAAAAAATGTCAAGTCAAGTTAGAAAAAATGTAGTTAGCCCTACTGGTAGTTTATACCATCACTGTCTCATAAAAATGATGATCACCCATCAGTTGAAGGAAAAGGGGAAAACACAGGATAGTTTTGTGTTTGAAACATTAAACCCCCATTTGGTGAAGAATCCCCTTATCAAAGCCTCTGCCTCTCGCAAGCGTCACTGATTTCAAACTCGTGCTAACGAGCCCGTTCAAACCTCTGCCCAAGCAAAAAGGGACACCAAGTCTATATTATTTAGTGAGGATGCCTTAGGAGAAATGCACCTTGTTCATTCATCCTCTCCTGAGCCTGTCCACGAGGACATGACCATGAAACCCCCATTCTTTTCACCAATACCCACAAAGTTAAGAAAGGCCAATCATAACCAGTCTGTTAACTAGACCGTCATCCAGTATATCAATCAGTCCATCATTCATCTAATGCATTCAGACAGTCTTTGTGAAAATGTCCACATAAGATCCAAAGAGATGATGTAAACCTCACAATGAAATAATTTAGGAATAATAGAAGAAGAGAGAAGCAATAGAACATAGATCCAAAGGAGCTATGATAGAGGTAGAATAATTACACATGTTACATAAATCTGAATAATAAACTGGTAAATATACAATGCTGAGGATTCAAATTCACTAGGTGTAATTCGAATTAGCCTTCATGCATAGATCCATAATCAGTGGAGAGTCATCAAAGCATAACTAGGAGTCCACCTTCTCATCAGTGAAGTCATCAATGCACAAGTAATGGTCAACTGGGAGTCAAACTGAGTCTAACTGAGTGTGGTTGGTGTAACTGGCACATGGAAGCACTAATGTAGTGAAGGAGGCTCAATGGAGGGCGTAGATGGAGCTAACTGGAGTCAAAACAGGTTATCTAGTCACACTGGAGGTCCATCGGAGTGATAAGATCAGTTAAGAGCGAGTTAAGCCTAAAATCAGGGAGAGAACTCAGTTAACTGAACTAAACTGGACTGGTAGGTGAAGAAAGGCACCCTTCTCATGCAATAGGTGAAAGGAGGGTGCACTAAGCTCTAGGAGAGCTAAAACTGATCTGAAGGAAGCTCCGGGGGCTAGTTTGCTAAGGGCTAGGTGCTGATACTGATGACTAGGATGCATGCAAACCCTAATTTTGCATGCATGACTGAAAATGAAAATGATAGAAATGCTAGAAGGACTAGGATGGAGTATAGGAATATCCTAACACCCCCCCTTAATCCATCCCGGGACTTGGTAACTAGGACCAAAGGTCACCCATACAATTAAAGAAATGATAGAAAAATAAAGAACTGTCCATAAACCGAGGAAATGGGGAAAACCTCATGGGAAAAATACCCCCCCTCAAAAGAATAGTAAATAACTCAAAGAACCATCATACTATGCAGAAAATAAAGAAGCTTTCATCAGTGAAAACTTTTGCAAAAGACTTGGCAAGTTGATCCCCTGTAGGAAGCCAAAATAGGAGCTAGATCTGGATCTAGTCTCTTGATATGCCTCCCACTATGTGGAGAATGTGTTGGATGAAGCAAGTCTTTCAGGAATTCTTTCTGTAACTGGAGAGAATGGAACATGAGGAGTCTTCCCAAGAGATGGAAGAGAGAACCCCATCATCATGCTGCATCTCTCAAGGAGAGGTGGATGGCATAATGCAAGGTTGGCATTGTTGATGTATATGTAACTTCAGAATGTATTTCATTTATGTATTTCATATATATTTATTGTACCCTTATAAGAGATGTGTTATTCTTCTATAAAGAAGTGTCGTCATGTGGATTGACAAGTGTCGCAAGTGTGTGTACTTGCCGATGGGTTTTTAGACCACCATGTGTGGGGTCGGCCCTAAAATATATATTATATTGTGGATGTATGTAGATAGACAAGTCGGCCCCATAAGGTCACTGGGCAAACATGTTAAGTATAAATAGAGATCGGGAGATCTCTATTTGGATCATTCGGAAAGACACACTTCTCTCACTCATAAAGTGGCGCACTAGTGAGGAGGAGGATCATCTGCTCTAGGAGACTATCTCAAGTGTATTTTGGTTGTACTTTGGTTGAGCCATTGCTCTCTCTATCTCTGAGGAAGTTGTGGGGTTTTTCACCTTAGGGTTTTCCCCACTGAAACTCTGTGTCTCTTGTCTCTCATGATTTTGATTCTTGTGATGCTTGTCATGCTTATTGTGATTGTTATGCATTGATATACTGTATATGTTATTCTCTCAGTAAAGATCCAAGAGTATTGTGAATTAATGCTCAAATTTTAACATGGTATCAGAGCTAACCTGAGAAGAAGACATTTTGTAGTGACGGAAACTTGAGTTTCTTGTTTATTGGGTTTCTCTCCACAGTTTTTGGAAAATCAGTATAGTATATTGACTCTACTCATCAAGGAGAATCTATCTGTCCAATCAGAATTCAATTCTGAGCATTTTCAGATTTGGCCCTAAAAATTAGGGTTTCCACAAAAATAAGAATTTCTGAAATCTGAATACATAGCTGAAAGCGCCTTGCCAAAATCAAAGTTCAGAGCTTTGGATCGAGATTTTTGGCTGGGTAGATATCCAGGAAACTCAAACCCTAATTCAGGGCTCTCCCTAGTGAACCCGGGAGGATAAAAAGGCAAATCTGAAGGGTAAAACTTTGCTGATCTCAAATTCTGAATACACCAGGATGATCAGCTCATCAAGGCGCATCTTTCTATCCTTTCAGAAAGTTGAAATTCACATTTTGAATTTTTAGGGTTTTTTGACAAACCCTAATCCGAGACCAGATCCAGTTTTCAGCATTTCAAGTGGTAAGACCTAAATCCTTTCTATTTCCATTTGAAGTACTCTTTAAGATGTCTCACCACACCAAGATTGAGGATAAGCTTGAAGGGGCTGATAACTTCCGAGCTTGGAAGTATAGGATTGGGTTAATCCTGTAAGAGAATGAGTTGGACTCATATATAAAAGAAGACATCCCTATCCCACAGGATGAAGAGGCTAAGGTATTTCATAAGAAGAACTTGGTCAAGGCAAAGAGAATCATTGTTAATTCTATCAAAGACCATCTCATACCCCATGTGTCTTCTCTAAAGACACCCAAGGCTATGTTTGACTCTTTGACCAAGCTATTTGAAGGAAAGAACATAAATTGGAAGATGACTCTGCGGAATCAATTGAAAGTGGTCAAGATGTCGAATGGAGAAACCATTCAATGGCCTACCTAGGTCATGGGACTCTTTTATCCAGGGTATCTGTGCCAGAAAGAAGTTAATCTCCTTCAGTAGATTATGGGAGGAATGTTCTCAAGAAGAAGCAAGGCTTGTGGCAAGAGAAGAGAAGATGGGAAATGAAGATCAAGCTCTCACAGCTCACACTAAGAAGGGAAAGTTCAAGAGGGAGCCATCCCATCACAAGAAGAAATCTTCTCATCATTTTCACAAAGACAAGAAATATCTAAGGTGTTTCACTTGTAATGAGAAGGGTCACTTTGCTTCAAAATGTCCCAAGAACAAAAGGGACAACCACAAAACAACAACTCCAGCAAGAAGAAGAAGGGTAACAAAAGAAGGTACCATGCTCATGCTGTCGAAGATGATGAACCTCCAAAGAAGAAGGCTAGGGCAGAAAGTGATGATAGTAATGATGACTCATCAAGTGAAGAAGAGTATGTTCTAATCTCTGCTCTCACAGGTACTATCTCCCATGGTTGTAATGATTGGTTAATTGACAGTGGGGCTTCCAAACACATGACTGGGTTTAAAGAATTCTTTGTAAATCTGTCTAAACATGAATCACCCCATAAAGTGAAACTTGGGGATGATTATCAATATCCCATCAAAGGAAGTGGTGAAGCCTCCTACAACCTAGATTCTGGAAAATATTTGAAGATGAAAGAAGTCCTTTATGTACCTGGGATCAAGAAGAACTTACTCTCCATCTCTGCATTGGATGCAAAAGGTATGAGGGTTGCATTTGTGGATGGCCAAGTCCTAATGTGGCCAAAGGGAAAGATCATAGATGATGAAGTTGTGATTAGAGAGCAAGAGGGAGGTTTGTATAAATTAAAAGGATAACCTGAACATGCCATGGTGCATGAATCCATGGAGCCAAGTGAACTTTGGCATAGAAGACTTGCTCATATGCACTATAGAGCACTTCCAATTGCAAGCAAGGCTGTAGAGGGTCTTCCTAAAATCAAGACCAAACATGAAGGTGTTTGCAAAGGATGTGCAAAAGGTAAGAAAATTAAGAAGGCTTTCCCAAGCAGTGAAAGCAAGGCAAAAGATATCCTGGAAATCATCCACTCAGATGTGTGTGGTCCTATGTCATCCAGTTCTCTAAGTGGGTATGTTTACTATGTCTCATTTATTGATGACTTCTCCAGGAAGACTTGGGTATACTTATTGAAAAACAAAGATGAGGTGTTTGATAAGTTCAAGGAATTCAAAACCTTGATGGAGAATCAAACTGAAAAAAAGATCAAAACATTCAGATATGACAATGGTGGAGAATTCACCTCAGGTGACTTCAAGAAGCTTTGTAGTGATTCAGGGATTAAGAGGGAGTTGACTGCTCCTTATAATCCTCAACAGAATGGAGTTGCAGAAAGGAAGAACAGAACAATCATGGAAGCAGCAAGGGTAATGCTGCATGACCAGGATCTACTTATGCATCTATGGGCATAAGCAGCTAGAACAGCTGTATATGTGCAGAACAGAACAACCCACAAGATATTGGACAACAAGACACCAGAAGAGGTCTTTTTTGGTAAGAAACATGAAGTCAGCCATCTCAGAATATTTGGTTGTCCTACACTCATGTCCCAAAGGAAACGAGGACCAAACTAGATCCTTCAGGAAAAAAGGGTATCTTTTTGGGTTATAATGAAAGCTCGAAGGCTTATAGAATATACTTTCCAGGGTTCAAGAAGATTGATGTCAGCAGGGATGTAACATTTGATGAAAACTCAGTATTCATCAAATCAAGGAAGGCACCTATTGAAGTTCATGAAGAACCTAAGGAAACTAGATTTCAAGACACTACCATGATTGAAGCAATTCCAGAAGTTGTTCGATCCGCAAGAACTTGTAGATCCACCCCGTGAGGATAACTCTCACAAGAGGAAACCTGCATGGGCTAGAGAGATCATTCAAGATGCAGAAAGATTTGGCATTCCAGAAGAAGAACACAGAGCAAAGAAGAGAACCAGATCACATACCAGCTATGTTGCTTTACTCTGTGACATTATGAACAAAGAA
The DNA here is from genome assembly GCA_027924585.1 of Larix kaempferi. Classification (NCBI taxonomy): domain Eukaryota; kingdom Viridiplantae; phylum Streptophyta; class Pinopsida; order Pinales; family Pinaceae; genus Larix; species Larix kaempferi. The sequence continues at coordinate 23,132,267 of BSBM01000632.1, read as the reverse complement.
CCTTCTAGTTATGCAGAAGCAGCGGATAAGAAAGAATGGAAGGATGCCATGGTTGAGGAATACCAATCAATAATGAAGAATGATGTTTGGGATGTTGTCCCAAGACCTAAACAGAAGTCTGTTGTGACTTCCAAATGGATCTACAAAATCAAGCATGCTGCAGATGGCAGTATAGAGAAATACAAGGCAAGATTCGTAGCTCGTGGCTTCTCTCAGAAAGAGGGAATAGATTATGAAGAAACTTTTGCACTTGTAGCTAGGTATACTTCCATCAGAACAGTACTTTCCCTAGCTGCAACAATGAAATGGAAAATACACCAGATGGATGTCAAGATTGCTTTCTTGAATGGTGTAGTTGAAGAGGAAGTATATGTGGAGTAGCCACTCGGTTTTGAAATACATGACAGGGAGTCATATGTGTGCAGATTGAAGAAAGCCTTGTATGGCTTGAAGCAAGCTCCCAGAACTTGGTATGGTAGGATTGACAGTTTCCTATCTAGCTTGGGCTTTACCAAGAGTAAAGCGGATTCCAACCTCTATTACAAGGTTGAGGAAGGGAATCCTGTGATTCTACTCCTGTATGTGGATGACTTATTTGTAACAGGAGATGACAGATTGATTGCAGATACTAAGAGGAAGTTTGCTGCTGAGTTCGATATGAAAGATTTGGGAATGATGCATTATTTCCTAGGTATGGAGGTGTGGCAGAATTCAGGTGGGATCTTACTTGGTCAAGGGAAGTACACAGTAGATATCCTGAAGAGATTTGGGATGATGGATTGCAAGGCCATGGCCACACCCATGGCATCGAATCTAAAGCTTCTATGTGATGCTTCATCTGAGCCAGTTGATGTCTCTATGTATCGTCAGATGATTGGGTCCTTGATGTACCTGACGAACATGAGACCAGATATTTTCTCTGCAGTGAACACATTGAGCCAGTTCCTGACAAACCCGAGGAGTGTTCACCTGGTTGCTATAAAGCTTGTCCTGAGGTACCTGAAGGGTGCAGTGGATTATGGGCTCAAGTATGAAGTGAATCAAAAGTTTAACCTGCAGGGTTATGTTGATTGAGATTGGGCTGGCAGTGCTGCAGATAGGAAGAGCACATCTGGGTGCTGCTTCAGAATGGGATCAGGTGTCATCTCTTGGTTCAGTAGGAAGCAGTCGTGCGTAGCACTGAGTACAGCTGAGTCAGAGTATGTTGCAGCATGTTTAGCTAGTTGTGAGGCAGTATGGCTACGGAAGCTACTGTCTAAGTTATTTGATCTCCCATTGGATGCGACTGGTATATTCTACGATAACCAGAGTTGTGTGAAGCTGTCTGAGAACCTAGTGTTTCATGATAGGTCGAAACACATAGAGATTAAATATCACTATATCAGGGATATGGTGCAGAGAGGAGCCATGAAGCTCCTGTATGTTGCGACAGACGAGCAGATTGCAGATGTGCTGACGAAGCCACTAGCCAGGGTGAAGTTTGAGTACTTCAGGGAGAGGCTTGGTGTTCTTCAGATTGATGACACTTCAAGGAAGAAGTGATGGACACATTTGCTGAAGCCATTCCAAGCATGTTGGAAGGAAGATCCTTCACATGGCTGTGGATGTAAGCGCTGGATGATGAGTATCAGGACGATGCTCCAGTTAATGCTCTGTATATGCATCATATTGGATGTTGGATATGATCAGTTGGATCATTTATATTTATATGTATGTACGCATCGTGTTGATGCTATATATGATCAGTTGGATCATTTGTATTTGTATGTATGTACGCATCGTCTTGATGCTGGATATGATCAGTTGGATCATTTGTATTTGTATGTATGTACGCATCGTCTTGATGCTGGATATGATCAGTTGGATCATTTATATTTGTATGTATGTACGCATCGTGTTGATGCTGGATATGATCAGTTGGATCATTTATATATATGTACGCATCATGTTGGATGCTAGATATGATCGGTTGGATCATTTGTATATGCATCATGTTGGATGCTTGGACCATGTATCTGTATCAGGTGGATACATTGTATGATCAGGTAGATCATGTATGTTGATATGTATCATGTATTTGTATTTGTATCAGGTGGATACACTGTATGATTAGGTGGATCATGTATGATGATATGTATTAGGTAGATACTTGGTGTGCATAAGGTGGATGCATTGTATGATCAGGTTGATCATGATGATGACCTTCAGGATGTTGCTCCAGATGATATGTACTAGGATGGTACAAGTGATGATGATCAGTATGATCATGGGCATCAGGATGATGCCTCGTGCAATGGTGATTCGTTGGATCATGAGTATCAGGTTGATACTTGGAGGTCAGAGATAATATGTGGCAGGTTGTACAAATAACATGTAATCAGTCCTGGGAGATCTTACCGATCGTACTGCGGCACATAAATGTTCCTAGGGTAATCTTTCCGTTATTGCTATGTAGTATGTAATTAGTCCTTATATATCTGATAGGTTGAGCTGTGTGCTCGTAATCAGTCCTGGGATGAGTTATTACTACGGAGACATGTCCTGGAGATATGAGAGGTTGAGCTGTGTGCTCGTAATTAGTCCTGGGAAGCTCTTTAGAGATCTTGTCGGTCGTGCTGTGGCACATAAATGTTCCTAGGATGCTCTTTAAAGGTTTTGTCTATCCAAATGGAATCAGTCCTGGAGATCCGAGAGGTTGAGCTGTATGCTCGTAATAAGTCTTGGGATGCTCTTTAGAGATCTTGCTGGTTGTGCTGCGGCAAATAAATGTTCTTGGGATGCTCTTTAAAGGTATTATGGAGGAGATGCATGTAATCATTCCTGGGAGATCTTGCCAGTCGTGCTTAGGCACATAAATTTTCCTGGGATACTCTTTCCGGTATTGCATCCGCACATAAAATTAGTCCTGAGAGGCCACCTCTATCAAACCGTTCGCACAGATGATGAAGACCTGCAGGTGATGGGCCTACATCCAGTATGAAAAAGGACTAGCTCTGTAGAACTTCCTATGACAAGTAGAGTCAGAGATTGGTTGAGATAGTAGCAGCGGTGACGATGATGATGACGATGCATCGATGACGATGATCCCGAGAAGAAGACTTGTCTAGCAGGACTGTGTCGAGAAATGCCTTCCTAGTTAAGAGGGAGTGTTGATGTATATGTAACTTCGGAATGTATTTCATATATATTATTGTACCCTTATAAGAGATGTGTTATTCCTCTATAAGGAAGTGTCGTCATGTGGATTGACAAGTGTCGCAAGTGTGTGTACTTGCCGATGGGTTATTAGACCACCATGTGTGGGGTTGACCCTAAAATATATATTATATTGTGGATATATCTAGATAGACAAGTTGGCCCCATAAGGTCACTGGGAAAATAGGTTAAGTATAAATAGAGATAAGCTCCAATGTAGAACCTGTTGAAATCAAACAAAGAACAAACATACAAGCTTCCAAATACCTTGAAGTAAAGATTAGATTCAAATCTAGATTAGATACATTCCATGCTAAAGACTTGTACAATACACATGAAATAGGAAAAACAAGATAAGTTATCTTTATTACAAACTTGAAGAATGCTTACAAAGGTTGCTTGATGTCCAAGCCAATCCTCCAGCTCCAAGTGCTTCCTCCTCTAGCTATCTCCACAAGGCTGCAAGATCACAAGTTTGGTACTTCTAAGAGTCCTCCTCCTTCCCCATGGAATGCCTCTCTTTTATAGTGTATGGTAGGGTTAACCAACAAGAGAGATGGGTGGATCTTGGGAGAACTTAGTGGATCATATCTTTTATAGTGTATGGTAGGGTTAACCAACAAGAGAGATGGAATGGATCTTGGGAGAACTTAGTGGATCTGTTATACCTCCATATTCCACAGTGTCGCATCTCCACCACAAAACGAGTTGACGACACTTCCCCTAGTGCTTTAAACCACTCAGAAGAGACAAATGATGAGTGAACCTTGAAGGCAAATCCACCCTGTCAAGTTTTAACCCAGTTGAGACTTTATTTAACTTAACTACCGTGCCTTGCTCAGTTATAGGTGTGCGGTAGTCCACACTACCGCGCTATGCTTTGTCTCTAGAGAGCGGTACTACCGCGTTATGCTTAGATTCCTGGGCGCGGTACTCTTTTTATAGCCCTTTTTCCATGGCTTGTGGGATTTTGGATTTTCGAGAGATATTGGAGGATTGGGTTCCCTGATTCGATCCTAACCTATTTTCTGTGATTAGAAACCCTGATCCACTAAGTTCTCCCAAGATCCACCCATCTCTCTTGTTGGTTAACCCTACCATACACTATAAAAGAGAGGCATTCCATGGGGAAGGAGGAGGACTCTTAGAAGTACCAAACTTATGATCTTGCAGCCTTGTGGAGATAGTTAGAGGAGTAAGCACTTGGAGCTGGAGGATTGGCTTGGACATCAAGCAACCTTTGTAAGCATTCTTCAAGTTTGTAATAAAGATAACTTGTCTTGTTTTTCCTATTTCATGTGCATTGTACAAGTCTTTAGCATGGAATGTATCTAATCTAGATTTGAATCTAATCTTTACTTCAAGGTATTTGGAAGCTTGTATGTTTGTTCTTTGTTTGATTTTAACAGGTTCTGCATTGGAGCTTTTGGATCAAGAGTTAGAAGTGGGACAAACGTCAGATTGAAAGGTGAGTCATATCTTTCATTGTTTCTGAATGCATGTAATCTTGTTGTGAATGTTAGTTCAGGAATTTCAAGGTAGCATTTGTTTTGTTTTGTTCTTACCTTAGAGTCAGTTAGGAATCTGCTTTAAGTTAAGAGAATTTTGACTTATCCGTAGGGAAAAATTCTACCAACAAGAATGGCGACTCCGCTGGTTTTGATTTCTGCTTGATTGATTCAGTTCACTGTCATCCATCTTTTGATTGTGATTTTTTATTGCACTTCAAACCAGTTTTGAATCTTGGTATTTTTTTGACCTTTATTCACCCCTCCTCTCTGTATTTTTCTCCCTGTGTGATCACTGAGTCCCCTGGGTTAGCAGCAACCCTGAAAACCCCATTTTCTTTTCTAAAGTTGCGCTTTTTTCCTTACCTTGCAACAGTACCGCGCCCTTTGAACTCTCTACAGCTCGGTAGTACCGCGTTCTCTGCATTAGTACCAGAGCGGTACTGCAACAGTGCCGCGCTACAGTCTGACCCTGACACGCGGTAGTGTCTGCAATTTTTTAAATTTTTTCTTCTTGCTTGGTTTCCTGAGTCATTTTTTGATCTTTCTCTGCCTTAGGTAGTGTTTGCTGTTGCCTGTTATCATCCTGGTCATTTTACAGTCTGTGTGGTGTGTTTATTGCTTGTTTGTGAGCTTGATTGTTGTGTGAATTAGTGGCATTTTCGGCATATTGGGTCACTTTTCCAGTTTGATTGCATTGGTTTGATTTTTCACCACAACCAACCCAACACTGCTGTTCTCTTTTACTGAACCCTGTAGCTTTTACAGTCACATTGTTTTCATCATTTTCAGTAATTAAAAAATTATTATTTGAGAACAATTTTGTTGTTTGAATTGAAAAAGTCTAGCAGTATTAGTGTGCACTAGGAAATGAACCATTGAATTTGCCACAAAAATTCTCATATTTGAAGCATCTTAGTTCTAGGATCAGTGAATTAAAAAGAGTGTTTATTTCAGTTTGGCTCTATTCACAAAAAGAAAACAAAAATTTCTTGTTTTGGTTTTTATTGCTTGTGAAAAATTTCATGCATGTTTGATCGAAGAACTCTCTCTTTTCCTTAGCTAGATTTCATCGAAGACAAAGGCTTATTTTGATTCATTCTCATTTGCATGGTTTGAGTCGTCATAACACCATCAAGTTTCACGTCCATTTACCTGATTGAGTGAGACAACCACTAAAATTAATCTCCCTAATTAAACCAACGTTAACCTCACTTGAGGAAATCAAAAGAATTTGGTAGTTAGGTAGGACACCGGAATAGGCATCAAAATAATTCCCCCTTGTCATTTTCATATGAAACATAGTTGTTGTCTTCTAGGGAACTAAAATCCTCTAGTATTTATTGACACAGTCACAGCCAGTTTGTGGAGGGGCCTCTTGACTGTTTTTAACTTTCAGGGGTTAAACGACCGCGAGATTGAGAACCGGACGGACTTTGTGGAATGCCGCACTCCACTTAGCCCTAAGGCAACATCGATCATTGTCTTCCTCGGAAGGCTGAAGTGCCCAAAACCTTTTCCAATGTGTCATGAACGAGGTAGCTTAGTAACTATTCTACTAGGGCTCTTTTACCCAGGATCCCTTTCGGTAGAGGGATATCCTTCTCATATCGGTCTCTCATGTTGTATTGTTCGACTTGGATTTCATCACCTTGCGAAGGATACAGCTTGTTGAGGTCTCCAGCTCTTAGTTAGGAGTTTGCTTGTTATCTCGTCTTTGTAGAGGGTCTTCTTTTTAGGGACTTCTTGTTGGCATTATGGCCATTCTTTTTATCAGCTCGCTTATTGAGACACCGGTCTCAGTATAGATTTTAGAGCTTGTTTTTTTTGGCCTGCGAGCCTTGCTTTTTCTAGCTCCTCTTCTACACACTCGCCTGCATTAGAGTTTTTGAGTTCTTTGTTACGATACTTCCCCTGATTTTCATTTTACTGTCATCATGTTAGAACCACCACGAAGATCACGACGAGTACAGGGCAAAATCCCTCCACCACCACCACCGCCACGGACCTCCGGTCCACCTGCATCACGCATTCTCATTCCTCCTGGCCGTGGTGCTGGTCGAGGGAACATTTCACCGCCGATACATACTACATTATCAGTTCCGCCTGTAACTGTTACTCACAGCACAGTCTCAGAATCTATCGCAGCTTCTACAACCACTAGCATATCTGAGATTTCTAGTGTCACTTCACCCATTGTTATTCCAAATATATCTGCCACAGTGGACAACATTATAGCGGCTGAATCTAGTACAGCCCTAATTACTAGACCAGAGGTCATCCTCCTACCGGATGTCAACACTTCCCTTCCATCAGACACTTTTCATGATGACACAAAAGGATCTGTCGGCACCACCGAAGGATCTGACCAGGATATACCTGGCTTGATTTCAGTCCGAGGCGGGTACGTCGAAATTATTGAGGATACTAGATTTCCTGACACACCTTTTGAACCTGATTATGGCTTCATCACTTCCCAGGCGGAGCTTCCGCCTGTTATCACTACGTCACCCAGCATTCATCCGCAGGAAATCGGTTCTTCTAGCAACGTACCCCGTACTTTATCTCTCCCCAACCTTCCTCTGGGACACAAGATCATGGCTTCCATCCAGTCTAGTAGGGTTAGTCTAGCAAACTCCCCGTTAGCATCAGCATGGTTTAAACGCGACAAAGAGAAAATGCTCTCGACAACTTCTAGATATCCCCTCGTTACTCGTCCTTCTGACTATCGGGATCCTAACATCCCGTCTAGCACAGAGTTTCATCACTCCTATGCAGACGGCTCCGGACCTTCAGACGTTACTATACCTAGGTTCCCGCCGGATCCCCAAAACTCTTTTCAAGACATGAACTCGGACCCAGTTTTCGATGGTCCTCCTATCATTGAACATGTTATGGACGACGCTGATACCCCTGGGTTAAATTCCCCACATTTGCTGCCATCACCCATTTTTGGCGCACATTCTATGAGAGATAACCCAGTTTTTTCCCCGTCCTCGCCTATCATATATGGAAGACCCCCTCCGCAAATCGGCACTTTTGGCGCCGTTGGCCAATCCACACTATCATATTTGGCTAGCGACGGAAGAACACCTAGTCATACTGCTGAATCTTCCGCTTTGACTGGAGGATCACCTTCGGCCACTATTTACACTATCTCAGGAGGTGGACAACCGACTGTAGTGGTCCCCAACTCCAACAACCAAACTCCTCCTGGTGGGCCATCAACCCAACCAGTTGGAGGACAACCTTTTGTTGGGAACCCCGTTCCTAGTCAACAACCTCCTCCTATAGGGCCATCAACCCAACTAGTTGGAGGAAAACCTTTTGTTGGGAACCCCGTTCCTAGCTAACAGCCTCCTCCTATAGGGCCATCCAACCCATCTACTGGCGGACAACCCATTGGCTCCATCCAACAACTTTCCCAACCAGCAGTATCTGCTCAGTATGGTATGTACAACACACCTGGTAGCGGGCAACCTTATACCGGCATTCCAACCGGGCCTCATCCTCAACACCCCCCGTCAGGTACGCTTCCTTCTTGGGAATCTAAAATCCCATAGAGTGGGGGGTACTCACTATTTGGAAACTAGAACCAAGCTGGGGGGAAATCTCAGATTCCCCCCAACTTGAATTCTGGCTTCCCTTAGCCTTCAGCTGCTACAACTCCATGGAACCCATCCCTTCAATTTCCACTCGCTCCTCAAGGAGGAACGAGCCTTCCATGGACACCAAAGTCGCAGCCACCCCCCAACCCTGCTATGCGAAACCCTCCACTTACTCAATACGGTGGTACCATCCCTGGAACACAACAACTCCAAGGAACTTTTTCCCAACCAGGAGCACCCACAATTCCTGGGTTTCAGCAACCCCAGGGTACCATACCCACTCAGCAGAACATCCACCAACCGGTTACCTACACTCAACCAGTTAACCAGATGGCTTACTACCCACAGAACGTCCAGCAGTATCCCCCGGGAAACACATATGGGTAGAACACGCAACAGTACGCTATGTAGGGCCCCCTAGGTTTCTCTGCACCGCATTGTTATTACTCATACCCGTAGACTAACCGTCAACTTCCCTTTTTGGCCACACTTGACTTACCTGATTTGTCGAGGCTTATTAATGATCCTATATGGCATGAACCTCACTGGCCACCCATTCCAGCCAAACTACCATCGGACATTCCTAAGTTCAATGCTAAGCCCGGGGAAGACCCCAAGAACCACGTGATGACCTTCTATCTTTGGTGTTCATCCAACTCCTTGATGGATGATTCCATTTGACTTCGGCTCTTCCAACGTACGCTTACCGACATGGTAGAAAAATGGTACATCGAGCTGCCACAACACTCTTTCCGTGATTTCAACACCTTGGCTATGCAGTTTCTGACTCATTTCCAGCTCCCCATTCGGTATGAGACTGGAACAGAACTGTTAACCTCACTGCGTCAAACCACTTCTACACACATTTCGGATCACATCCATGAGTGGCGACGACACCGTAGGCTAATTAAGGCACCCATTCCGGATCAGCTACTCGCTGATTGGTTAACGAAATCCTTTTTGCCTCCCATAGCCAGAGATATCGCTATGCGTGGGCTGGTTACAGAAGAACAAGCCATCTTGGTAGCCCAGTACATGGATTTGGTATACACTCAATCCGGTACTTTACATGAAATTCTTCCACATGCCGCCCGCGTTAACACTGATCCAACGAAACCTACCACTGAACCCCCCATTGATGGTATTTTCGGTTCAGTCAAGACCCAGCCTACTACCAACTCGACGGGACAACAAGCTTCTGCTTCCCCCACTTTACCTCAGGCTACTTCAAAAACCACTACTTCTCTTGCTATTTCCTCCGAAGTGAACGCAGTTCAATCTACTTTACAACCATCCGGGGGAAAGAAGAAAAACAATCGTGGTAAACCCAAGAAGAACCAACAGGAGAACCCCAAGCCACAACCCACCCACAATGACTAGAAACCACGTCGAAAGGCTAAATTTCCCTGCTTAATTTGTCAAGACGATCACTACACACGTGATTGTCCCTACAAGGACGAAGTCAACAAATTTGTTAAAGGATCCTCTTGCTCGACAGTGTTAACTGACCCTTTCCCTCAACAGCAACAGCAGATGGTTGCCCAAGAAACCCCACAAGGGGGTAACCCGACCAATCCAACCCACGGAGAGATGTCCACAAACCACGAAATCCTGATGACGAGTAATGAGGAGATTCATATAACCACTCGTTCAAAGACATACTAGAACCCTCCAAGTTCAAACAAACAATCAGAGATAGCCAAAGGAAAATTTCCTGTTGAAGATCCGACTCCTATTCCCCCCCCTACTGGCCATCTCCACATCAAGAGACCACTTACGGACACAGTGCTACGCCAACCCAAGGGCACCATACGAAAGGCGACATTTAATCCTAATGCACGAGCTGCCCAAAATTACAATATTGTTGAGGATTTAGCTCAAGCACCTTGCGCCATGTCGACTCTCGAGGTTCTTCAACACTGCCCCACGCAGCATAGAACCTTACTTTCAGCACTGGGGTCAATGGACCCAGATACTTCAAACTCTATTATGTTTAACTTGGAGCACGCCAAACCTAGGCTCTCTCACCAGTTAGCCTTCCAGGTTCATACAAAAATCCGTGGAAATATCATCCATCGCACTGTGTTAGATGAAGGTGCTTCCACGTCGATCATGTCTTTGAATTGCTGGAGAGCCTTAGGCTCACCCGAAGTCATGACTTCTCCCACTACTCTCAGGGCATTTGATGGACATGGTTTTCAACCTTATGGACTCATTCCCTCAATTGGTGTTGAACTGGGGGGAAAAACAATATCCGTACACATTGAAGTCGTAGATGCACCATTGGATTACAATCTCCTACTTGGCCGGAACTGGTTTTACGCCATGACCGCCATAGCATCTACAGTCTTCTGGATTGTGCAATTTCCTCATGAAGGGAAAATTGTCACTATTGATCAACTGGATTACTGTATCCTAGACTCCCATCCAAACTTCGCCAACACCGTCCCGTTATTGGATCAACCTCGGTACCAGTTCCAAGACATTGGTGTTGGTCTCATGAAGGATTCATCCCTTATCGGAGTTTTTCCAGAGCTGGGAACCCATGTCCAACTAGTCAACATGATTTCATCAAATGTCACCCCTTCCAATGATTCATGGGTGATTCCGAGTCCCGCTCAGATTGAAAACTACGGCAACTCTATGCCTCTCAACAGAAACCTCGCAGCTTATGAAGCGATCCAATCAACCACCGATTGGGTCGACGCTTCTACCCATCACACCGTGGCACAGCTCTCGGCTGAGACTCATCCATACCCACCACTTATCGATCCTCTCAATTTGATTTTTCCCACTGACGAATCAATCATGGAGGTTATGTGCGGTGATGAGCCACCATGGGGAGATTTTCATCATCGATCTTCATTCCCCACCATTCAGCCACTTGAGCCTGATACAAAACCCAGTATTTCACTTGGGATGGTTCAAAACAAGTTCCCCACTTCCCTCGACGAAATATTTTCCAAAGGAAACTTGGCTAACCTTATGGCAACCACTCCCATTGATATTTCAGTGAAGCCTGGTATCGTGGAAAACATACACATTGGCAAAACATGTACTCCCCTCGAAATGGAGTTCTATAGTGCCTACTTCAAAAACTTCCGCGATGTTTTTGCTTGGAGTTATGAAGAAATGCCAGGAATAGACCCCTTGATTGTGGTCCACGAAATTCCAACTTTCCCTGGCGTCCAACCTGTTCGGCAAAAGCTTCGACCCGTCCATCCTCGTAAGGCAGCCGCTATTAAAGCAAAAGTTGAAAAAATTTTGCGTGCTGGTTTTATCTATCCTGTCCCATTGACAGAATGGGTATCCAACATCGTTCCCGTAGCCAAGAAACAGGGAACGATTAGAGTCTGTGTTGATTACCGTGATTTGAACAAAGCTTGTCCAAAGGACAACTACCCAACTCCGTTCATCGACCAGATCATCGATAACTGTGTCAGGAGTGTCATCTTTCCATTTATGGATGGATTCTCTCGCTATAATAAGATCGATATCCTCCCAGCCGACCAACACAAAATGGCCTTTATCTACCCTTGGGGGATTTTCGCATATAGAAAGTTACCTTTTGGCCTTAAAAATGCTGGGGCAACTTTCCAACAAGCGATGTCATACGCATTCCACGACATCAAACATATTGTAGAACCATATCTTGATGATCTTCTCGCTCACTCTCAGACCCGGGAATACCATCCAGACCACTTAAGTGCCATTTTCGAAAGGTGCCGTCGCTACAATATACGTTTGAATCCGCATAAGTGCGTCTTTTGCGTAGAATCCATAAAACTTTTAGGCTTCATAATCTCCAAAAGTGGGATACGTTTAGATCCTGCGAAGGTAGAAGCTATTTTAGCCCTGCCTTCCCCCACCAACATTCCAGAACTTCAAAGTTTGCAAGGGCATGCAAACTTTCTACGCCGTTTCATCTGTAATCTTTCCGAGATAACAAAAGGCTACATGAGGCTTCTCAAGAAGAACGTTCCCTTTATTTGGGATGACGAAGCCCAATGCTCCTTTGACAATCTAAAGGTAGCCTTAACCAAAGATCCTGTGATCCCACCCCCTGATTACACATGGGATTATATTCTTTATCTCGCAGCTTCGACTTCCACCATCGGTATGGTGCTAGTCCAGGAAGACCACAACGGCATAGAACATGTGGTATACTATCTCAGTAAGAGTCTTCTCGACTCTGAAACGCGTTATTCACATGTTGAAAAACTGACTCTGGCAACAGTTTTTGCTGTCCAGAGATTTCGTCATTAATTTCTACTCCGCCGGACTACTGTTATAGCTGATTTCAATCCAATGTATTATATCCTCAAGCGTCAAGTGCTTGGGGGAAAATATTCTCGTTGGATCGTCATCCTTCAAGAGTTTGACTTGGAATTTGTCAAAGCCAAGTCTAAAAAGTCTCTGGTCTTTCCTGAGTTAATTTGTTACTTGCCCCGCGCTACTGAGCAATCCAAACCCATTGATTCTCTTCCTGACGAATCATTGTTCCTCATTAGCATGTCTGATCTGTGGTATGGGGATATTTTATTATATCTCCAAACCCAACGCTTCTGCCCCGACCTCACTCGTGATGAACGTCGGCGCATTCGACATCACGCTAAGTACTACATCATAGTCAACGATAGTCTTTATCAACGTGGTGTCGACACCGTTCTTCGACGATGCTTGACCTTAGATGAGGCAGAACGCGTTGTTAATGACTGCCACACTGGAGCATGTGGTGGTCATCTCTCTGGGATGGATACGGCCCAGAAAATACTGCGAGCAGGATACTTCTGGCCCTCAATTTTCAAAGATTGCATTGAAACAGTCAAGAAGTGTCCGCCATGCCAATTCTTTCATAGTAAAACATGCTCGCACCCCGCTCCACTCCATCCTGTTATTGCCGTCGGCCCCTTTTCCAAATGGGGCATTGATTTCATGCACTGTAATCCCACTTCAGCCGGGGGGCATAGCTATGTCATAGTAGCTGTCGACTATTTCAAGAAATGGGCTGAAGCGATGCCTACGTATGCTGAAGACGACAAAACAACAGCGCAATTCATATTCAATCATATTATAGCTAGATTTGGTGTCCCACAATCCATTGTGACCGATCATGGCTCCCATTTCAGGAACCATATGATTGAAGAACTAAGTGCCAAGCTGGGTTTTCTCCATGAAAACTCAACCCCGTATTACCCACAAGCTAATGGCCAAGTTGAAGCCATTAACAAAGTCCTGAAACGAATGATTCAACGTATTGTGGGTACCCAGAAATCCAACTGGCACTCAGCTCTATTCTCAGCAATATGGGCATACCGAACCTCAGTGAAAAGTGCTACTGGGTTTACACCATTCCAACTGGTGTATGGCCTAGAAGCCATTTTTCCGATTGAATGTGAAATTCCATCACTTAAGATAGCCATAGAGCTACTTCCCCACAGTACTTCCGAAGAGGAACGGTTTCTATACCTAGCCAAGCTAGATGAAACCCGCCACGACGCTGCTTTAGCTAATGAAGCTCATAAAAAACGCGTCAAAGCTCAATATGACAAATCCGTTCAACCTTGGATCTTCAATGAAGGTGACCTCGTACTTACATATGATCGAATGCACGATAAGCTCGGAAAAAGAAAATTAGAACCTATGTGGTACGGCCCCTTTGTTGTAAATTTGTCTTGGAAAAAGGAGCCTATGAACTAATCAATTGTGATGGTACACCATTAGCACGGCCCCGCAATGGGCTATACCTCAAACGCTTCTACGCGTAAGGTTTCCCTATGCGGGTTACTTGTTGTACATAATGTACTTAGTTTGCTTTTACTCATTTTTTGGTGTGCGCGTGGACCTCACGTATCTACTCTTACTTTGACTCGTGATTTTATGCATAGATGTCTGCCTACTTCGGATTCGCCGACGGTGCAAGCCGACATACCCGGAATCTCGCTTCTGCAGCATGGGTAATCTATTCTCCCACTAGCGAGTTGATTTCTTCAGGAGCCAATTGTTTGGGTCCTGCAACCAACAATATCGCAGAGTACCATGCAGTCATCGGTCTCTTGACGGAGGTTGCTTCACTCAGAATTGACTCCCTAGCAGTCTTTTTAGACTCCCAGCTCGTGGTTTCTCATCTGAATCGTGTTTACATAGTTCGTGATCCTATCCTACTTCGTTTATTTCGGAGGGTATGCCTCTTGGAACGATCTTTTAATTTCATTTCATATCAACACGTACCGAGAGAATTCAATTGTATAGCTGATTCATTAGCTAATTACATTTTGGATTGGCATCTTGCCCATACATAAACACATCATAAAAAGTAAAACACAGAAGTCATTGTAAATAAGTAGATCATGAAAATAGGTCCATATCACTGTATATAAAAATATTTTTCCAAATACATAGAGTTGGTGTCAAAGACAAAATTTGGGACCAAATCCCATACAAAATTTGGCTCTCAAAGCCTACATATCGTATACATGCCGCAAAAAGACAAAAAAGACCATCTAAGGAGATCTGGGAGATCTATCATGTCCCTCGTCAGATTCCTCACGCTGCTGGTGATAGCACACTACAACTCGATTCACCCTACGAAGAAGTCGGCCAATACAACTAGGCACACCTACAGTATGCCACTGGAGGTGCAAAGGGACGTCATCCATCCTCATAGCAGGGATACCATGAGTTAAGCCCTGTAAGTTCCTCTCTATATCCCGGACGCCTCCTGCTTCATCTTCGTCCTCCTCCTCATCTGGAGCGGCTTGGTGATCAACACCACCACGATGTAATGGCGAGTACCCAGCTGGTCTCTGTGGTCCACGATCTGCGATGTGCATACGAACATACATTAGAAGTCTTTTACACATTCTGAAAAACAATAAAAATTATATATTCAAAAAAGAAAAAATATCTATCCATGAAGGTCATACATGAGTTGTCCCAATCTTCATCCTCTGGCAGTGCCAAGTCGATGTCCTGGCGGAAGTCCACCCCTGCATAGGGTTAGTCATCGATCATCACTATCTGCTCCTCGAGC
This sequence comes from Larix kaempferi, assembly GCA_027924585.1. Taxonomy (NCBI): domain Eukaryota; kingdom Viridiplantae; phylum Streptophyta; class Pinopsida; order Pinales; family Pinaceae; genus Larix; species Larix kaempferi. Next base: position 23,116,923 of record BSBM01000632.1, on the reverse strand, counting down.
CAGGAGAAGAAATCCTCACCAAAGGCCAAGCGCTGAGGTCCCCCGAGACATCCTGCATAGTCACTCCATCGAGCCATCCATGGCTCGGTAGGTGGACGGGGGGGCATAGATATCTGTGGGCGCAACAATGGCACCCTCGCCAAAAAGAAGGTGACTAGAATGCTCCCATAGCCAAATTTGGAATTCTCTCCAACCCTACACTTGTGCACTTGTTCTTTGAGATTGGACAACACCGCCTCACACTAGTTGAATACTGTTCCCGCCATACACTCCACTGCGAGATTCATTTGGGTACGGGATGCCTGATGGGGACCCGTACTCCCTGCTGCACGTGTTATGGTGAACAAAATAGTTTTTACAGGAAGTTCTATAACATCTTTGATGACCACCTTCCCACTTTTCTTACTCGAACCCTGACGGAAATACCGAGCAATCAAAGCATCTGTACTCGCTTCCGAGGCTGTGTATCCAGTAAAATTAACCCGGGCTCCTCTTTTTGAGAGGCCTGTGAGAAAGTAAATATCCTCAAGTTGAATTTCGAGGACATGCTCTCCCACTTGGAAATATTGAATGTCAGGGTCCCACAATTGAATAAGATGAGTGAGAAGCTTGGGTTGCTGATGAATCCCTTTGGTCTTGAAGAACTTCAACAAACCACATTCTTGCAGTGCGGTCACAGTTGGTAAGTCATTTTCGGCCGCCAAATCATCTACTTTGTGCTCTCTTTCTTTCCAACTGACCATTTTGATCCAAAAAAATTGCAAACTCCTGCAAAAGGTCAGGGAAAACATTCAGTAATCATTTAGCAACTTGGTTTCAGTAAAAAATTTGAGAAAAATCGATTTTTTCATCCTAAATTTTTCCTTCATCGCGCCTAGGGAAAATACTGCTGCGCGGTACTGCACAGTACCGCGTTTCGGTCTAACGCCACAGCGCGGTACTGTTGAACAGTATTGCGTTTCCCGATATGGAGCCCGCACGGTACTGTGAAGGGCGATTTTTTCCCAATAGGGATTTCCCAAAAAATTAATTTTTCTTACTGAAAGCAAATGATTCATACATCAAATGAAAGAGAAGCTTGAGAGCTCTTACCTGGCGCAGACGGTTGTTGAAACGGTGCCCTGGAACTCCCGATATGGATCCTTGAAGTTTTTGCTCCTCAAATGGGTAAAATCTCCTCTTTGGGTAAATGTTGGAGCCTAGGCCACAGCTATGGTAAAGCTGTGAATTTTGAGGAAAAAGCACAAGTGTTGAAGGGAAAGTGCTAATTTTGAATAAACACCAATTTTTGGGCAAAAGGAAAAGGTGCGCAGTACGGTGCCAGATGGATGAGCTTAGCGCAGATTACGGACCGGAACTCGCGGAGCTCACGCGCACACGTCAAAGGAGAATGAATGTGGCCGAGTAGAAAGATCATCTACCACAATAAATGAAGCGACGGAGTAGAGGGCTCAGCTACCCTCATTTAAGGCTAAGTACAGAATTTATGGTTGTTCTGATCAAGGAAGAGCAACAGACCAAAGCATTGAAGATGAAGGACAAGGAGCAGTGAATGATGAAGTGGCGCCCATGCCCGCAATCTGCGCCGGAAGTCACGGAACCTACAGGAAGCGGCGACGTGAATGCAAGCGGCGCCTACAGTACACCTAGCTATGTCCGTGGTTAGGGTTTTTGGGGATTACTGCTGGGAAAGGCCCACATCTTTGTAAAGGTGCGACCATCATGGCCACCTATATATATGTGTAATTGTAAAGGTTAGACGTTAGTTAGTTAGCTAGCCTTTAGATGTTGAGACGCAGGTTAGCTGTTTGAGATAAGCTAGCTAGGTAGTAAGTCTTCTACTGTGTTGTTAGGAGACAAGAGTTAGAACTGGATAGCCGTGAAGCTAATCCCTGAGTTGCAGACAGTCTGAGTCGACGTCTGAACTATTGTAATCTCTGAAGAGAAAGAGACTAGATCGAGAGAAGGGCTCCCAGCTGTGTGCGTGGAGTTTCCTGGAAAGATATAAGGCTGCAGCTGTGTGCGCAGCATATTGTGTAATTCTATCCTCTCCGGATTAATATAAGACACCCCCATGGACGTGGTTTCCCCGTGGAGGTGAAATTCATAATTCTCGTTGTTATGATGCTGTGTTGAGTGATTGCATGTTTTAGTTCACTGTTTATGTATACATGAATATTGCGTTATCTTTATGAGTATGTTAAGTGAGTTCTCAAAGCCTCCTTGGTAACTATAATCGTTAAGTGTCGAAGGAATCTGTAGAACGCTGTTGCTGTAGCGATAGAGGAATGCGTTACTGCGCTGGGTGTGCAAGCAGAAATGATATAGTAGCGATGCAGAGGATAATCGCCTTGTGCGCAGGAGTGAAGATACCGCGCAACTAGGCTGTCGAGAGAGAGTTCAGCGCAGTTGTGCTGAGAGGTCTGCGGAAGAGTAAGGCATTCCGCTTTGAGGAATCATCAAGGAAGAGAGAGAGCAGTCTCCGCGTCGCCTAGGTTAAGGAAATTTGATTCCTTAGCCCCCCCATAGCCACTTCGGGTGAGACCTCGAGCTACTGCGCAGCTTGTTTCCGAGAGGGACAGTGCGCCAAGGTGTTTTGTTGCTGCGCTTCATTAAAACTCGGGTCTATCCAAAAAGCAACCAACAGTAAAAACACAAATGAAATGGTAACTTTCTATTTTTACCCATCCTTTTATAGCTTTTTCACCTATTTTTTACTTATTATTTTATATGGTTAAAATAAAGCCCATTTCACATTACTAATGTCTGGTTTTATGAGCACTTATTGATAGGACCTCCTTTAAAAAGCGATATATTCACACTGGTGTTTATTCATTGTTTGACCTTCATTTTGAGCCTACTTTATCTTTTTCGTGCTCTGGATTTAAAACTTGAAAAAGATTCCAAGCGCTTTCACACCCATGTCGTGCTTGTCAAACGCAAGTAAATGGTGTCGAGTTCGGTCGGATTTACTCATGCTCATTAAACGATGAGGAAAGTATTATCCTGGTTGTATTTTATTCTTTTTTTTCGGACCAGAATAATTAAAAATTACGAAAAAGACCATTGGAGTCCATAGTTAAGCTCTTTTCAGACTCCTTAAAATTGAAAATATTGCCAAGTGATCTTGACTCTTTCACACTTGTAAAAGTATTTGAAAGGTCGTCTATTCGGTGATAGGTTACCCCTTTTTTGGCCCGTCTAGACTATTTATGAGAAAGGTATACTTCAGTCAATTTCGGCTGGGAGAGTTCTCTCGGGAATTGTTTTACACTTTTTCAGGATCGAGAGACTAAATTTACGAAAAAGTACATTGCGGAGCTTCCTTTAAGTTTTTCAGGCTCTCTAAATGTGAAAAACTACCGAGCTTTCCTTCCTTGGGCTCGTTAAAATTTAACATCGAGGGACCCACTTTGGGACGAACCCCTCCTTTCTCAGGTTCGTAAAACATGTGAGATTGGACTCATCTATGAGATGAGCTACACCGAGCATCTGTTTTCCTCTTCAAGCTCGAAAAAAAACAAAGAGGTACTCGTCTATCATGTCGGGGGAATATGGGGAACAAGTCAAGTTTGTTATGGTAGCTTGTCAGTCGTTACCTTTGAACATGGCATGTGTCTGTCTCTTGTCTATATTGGGTATCTATTTTTCACTGAGTTATGGTCATCATCCTGAGTCGTCTCCCTGGCCACGAGCCTACTCATCCGGTGTCTATCCTCTGCTATCAATAATCCCTGCTGCCAAGTCCTGTTACATGTCGTTATATGTTCAAAGGGTTGCATTGTTCAGAGTCATTCATTGTGTCAGACTTCCGCTGTGTCAGTACATACTCCATTGTCTCATCATCTTATACCATCTTTCGTTCCGATTTCGTGTCGATGATGTGGGAATCATTATGTCCCACCTTCGACAAGTCTATTCCCGTCGACTCCAAATCACTATCCAGGAATTAGACTTAGAGATCAACCATTAGTACCTTGGTACCTGCATGCCTCAATGGCAGGTTTCCTCTTGTTCGGCAGTAGGTTTACATCACTGACCTCTGATCGAACAATCTCTCGAATGCTCGACATCAACTCATCTATTCGCATTTTGTTGAGATGTACTTCAGATACCTTGGGGATCATCGTCATCATTGATGATTTCCCTCGCATTTGTTAACGGTTCACATCATTGACCGGTAATCAAATGGTTTCTACCATGTTCGACTTCAACACTTTGTAATCACATGGCTAGATTCGTATTGTTTGCGATCGGGTGGAAGACCCGGGGTGTACCTCAGTATCTTGATTACGTCCAGGTTGCGATGGAGATGTCCTTTGTATTTGTCACACAGATCCACTTATTGTATTGGTCATGGTTGTGTCATTATTGTCTCATGGATCTACGCTTGTTCATAGTAGCCATGATCTGTCCACAGTCTATATCATCTCAGTACTCATGGATCTGCAATGTATTGGTCGGCAGCCATGCTTTGAGTCATTTGTTTTCGAGCATGGGGATGCCTGCCTCGGTGGTATATCTAACACCTTGTTTCTGTTTCAGCTCCTCGATGCTATCTCTGCACACTATATTTGTAAAGTCTTTCGGCCATCAGTCCCTTCTGACCTCACACTTTAGGGGGCATCTGTTATATCTCCATATTCCACAGTGTCGAATCTCCACCACAAAATGAGTTGATGACACTTCCCCTACTGCTTTAAACCATTCAGAAGAGACAAATGATGAGTGAACCTTGAATGCAAATCCACCCTGTCAAGTTTTAACCCAGATGAGACTTTATTTACCTTAACTACCGCGCCTTGCTCAGTTATAGGTGCGTGGTAGTGCACACTACCGCGCTATGCTTTGTCTCTGGAGAGCGGTACTACCGCGTTATGCTCAGATTCCTGGGTGCGGTACTCTTTTTATAGCCCTTTTTCCATGGCTTGTGGGATTTTGGATTTTCGAGAGATATTGGAGGATTGGGGTCCCTGATTTGATCCTAACCTATTTTCTGTGATTAGAAACCCTGATCCACTAATTTCTCCCAAGATCCACCCATCTCTCTTGTTGGTTAACCCTACCATACACTATAAAAGAGAGGCATTCCATGGGGAAGGAGGAGGACTCTTAGAAGTACCAAACTTATGATCTTGCAGCCTTGTGGAGATAGCTAGAGGAGGAAGCACTTGGAGCTGGAGGATTGGCTTGGACATCAAGCAACCTTTGTAAGCATTCTTCAAGTTTGTAATAAAGATAACTTGTCTTGTTTTTCCTATTTCATGTGTATTGTACAAGGCTTTAGCATGGAATGTATCTAATCTAGATTTGAATCTAATCTTTACTTCAAGGTATTTGGAAGCTTGTATGTTTGTTCTTTGTTTGATTTCAACATGTTCTACATTGGAGCTTTTGGATCAAGAGTTAGAAGCGGGACAAACGTCAGATTGAAAGGTGAGTCATATCTTTCATTGTTTCTGAATGCATGTAATCTTGTTGTGAAAGTTAGTTCAGGAATTTCAAGGTAGCATTTGTTTTGTTTTTTTCTTACCTTACAGTCAGTTAGGAATTTGCTTTAAGTTAAGAGAATTTTGACTTATCCGTAGGGAAAAATTATACCGACATTTAAGAGGGAGTGTTGATGTATATGTAACTTCGGAATGTATTTCATCTATGTATTTCATATATATTTATTGTACCCTTATAAGAGATGTGTTATTCCTCTATAAGGAAGTGTCGTCATGTGGATTGACAAGTGTCGCAAGTGTGCGTACTTGCCGATGGGTTATTAGACCACCATGTGTGGGGTCGGCCCTAAAATATATATTATATTGTGGATCTATCTAGATAGACAAGTCGGCCCCATAAGGTCACTGGGAAAACAGGTTAAGTATAAATAGAGATCGAAAGATCTCTATTTGGATCATTCGGAAAGACACACTTCTCTCACTCAGAAAGTGGCGCACTAGTGAGGAGGAGGATCATCTGCTCTAGGACACTATCTCAAGTGTATTTTTGTTGTACTTTGGTTGAGCCATTGCTCTCTCTATCTCTGAGGAAGTTGTGGGGTTTTTCACCTTAAGGTTTTCCCCACGGAAACTCTGTGTCTCTTGTCTCTCATGCTTTTGATTCTTGTGATGCTTGTCATGCTTATTGTGATTGTTATGCATTGATATACTGTATATGTTATTCTCTCAGTAAAGATCCAAGAGTATTGTGAATTAATGCTCAAATTTTAACATGAATGATGCTGAAGTCTAGTAGTTCTGTGAATAGATAAATCATCAACTGTGTTCTCAGTAGTAGAAAGGACTGTGTGAGCCCATATTGACCTCGAATCTGGTCTGAGAATAGGTGTTGGTTCTAGATCTAAATATTCTTGAATTATGATCTCAACATCAAAATCTTGATCTTCTTCTTCATCAGAAGAGGAGTCACTGTGATCTTCATCAGAATTTGAAGGAATAGTCGGAGAGAAAGGCATGAAGTGTGAGAACTCATATGCCTTTGAGGCATGATTAACAATCCCATTCGCTATAACCTTTCCAGTGGAGATTTCTGTAATCTCTACTGTGTTTGGACGAAAAATTACTTGCTTTGGTGATCCTGTATGAGTCATTCGATATACTGACAACAAATTAGCTGTTAGAGAAGGAACAAATAAAACATTTTTGAACTTACCATGTTCCATATGAATTGTACCCAATCCTTTCGCAGAAATCTGAGAGTTGTCTCCCATGTGAATTGTAGGCCCATCTTGGAGATCCAAAGAGGAAAATGATTCTTCAGAGGCAACCATGTGGTTGGAGGCTCCAGAATCTATGAGGAGGGATTTTGACTTTGAAAAACTAGCCATCAATGCATGGAAATCATCAGATCCACTTCCAGAATCAGACATCTTTGCTTCTTTTGGAACAACAATTTTGTTTTGTTCAAGAAGCTTGGTTAGAAGATCAATTTTCTTGTGCATGCAAGATTTCTCAGGATGGTTTCCTCTCTTGCAGTAGGAACAATTTGGTCTCTTTTGTTTGTCATTCTTGGATTTTGATGGCTTCTTGTCCTTGTCTTTTTTCCTCCCTTTTGCATTCACTCCACTTGCTTCACCAGCTAGAAGAGCTAGATCTTTGGAGGTGTTTATGGCACCCATTTGAAACAATTTGTCCTCTTCTTGAATGAGGGCTTGAATGAAGACTTCTAAGGTAGGAAACTTCCATCCAGGGATCGACATTCACCTAGAATCGAAAGTAGATACAAAGACAAAAAATTGATATCCAAGTTTGCTCAAAATGGAGAGCACCAATTGCTCATCACTTTTAGTGATGCCACAATGCTTGCATTGTAAAACCAAATTTTTAAATTTTGAGAAGAATGCTTGAATGCTCTCGAAATTGCTAGGTTGTAGGGAAACCAATTCATTTTCAAGAATATGGCCTCTTAGCCCATCTTGTTTGCCAAAAGACTCTCCAATTTAGTCCACAACTCATTTGGAGACTTCAATCCTTCAACATGGAACAATAGATCTTTGGACATATGAAGGCATATGAATCCAAAAGCTTCATCCAATTTGTTTAGATGCTTGACTCTCTCTACAACTGCATGTGGTATGGCATCTCTTTCATAAACCAATATTTGAATCCCTTTATGCATCAAGTGAATTTTCATCTCACCCTTTCATTCGAAGTAATTGAAGGGAGTGAGGATCATAGGAGAAAGAGAAGAACAATCATTCGAATTGCTCATGTTGACTGCTGGAACAAGTGCAAATAGAAACTGTTGAATCTGATGCTGCAATTGATGGAACTTCGAAATACCTGCAAAAAACTCTCAAGAATGGAGGTAGAATATACTCTCAAATGGATATGATACCATGTGAAAATGCCCACATAAGATCCAAAGAGATGATGTAAACCTCACAATGAAAGAATTTAGGAATAATAGAAGAAGAGAGAAGCAATAGAACATAGATCCAAAGGAGCTCTGATAGAGGCAGAATAATTACACATGTTACATAAATATGAATAGTAAACTGGTAAATATACAATGCAGAGGATTTGAATTCACTAGGTGTAATTCGAATTAGCCTTCATGCATAGATCCATAATCAGTGGAGAGTCATCAAAGCATAACTAGGAGTCCACCTTCTCATCAATGAAGTCATCAATGCACAAGTAATGGTCAACCGAGATTCAAACCAAGTCGAACTAAGTGTGGTTGGTGTAACTGGCACATGGAAGCACTAATGTAGTGAAGGAGGCTCAATGGAGGGTGTAGATAGAGCTAACTGGAGTCAGAACAGGTTATCTAGTCACACTGGAGGTCCATTGGAGTGATAATATCAGTTAAGAGTGAGTTAATCCTAAAATCAGGGAGAGAACTTAGTTAACTGAACTAAACTGGATTGGTAGGTGAAGAAAGGCGCCCTTCTCATGCAATAGGTGAAAGGAGGGTGCACTAAGCTCTAGGAGAGATAAAGCCGATCTGAAGGAAGCTCCAGGGGCTAGTTTGCTGAGGGCTAGGTGCTAGTACTGATGACTAGGATGCATGCAAAATGCATGAAAACCCTAATTGCATGCAAACCCTAATTTTGCATGCATGACTGAAAATGAAAATGACAGAAATGCTAGAAGGACTAGGATGGTGCGGCAGAAAAACTAGGACACGAAATCCATATTGAATAAGATATATATATTTGATGATGATGATAAATTACAATAAGATCGCCTTTTATAAGGCTTGAGGAAGCATAGTGAAGGGTTATTCCCTTTCACTTAGTAACCTAATAAACTATTAATTTATAATTAATAATATTAATTAAATATTCATAGCATTGCCTTTCCCTTGGAAAAGCTTTGTCCTCAAAGCTGAGTTTCTCATGACGTCTTTTATTCTGGCTCTATGTCGCACTGATGACTTGAGAGATGCGATTTTGATTACGACCATTGCCTCCTTTGGGTTATTTTGTCTTGGTATTTGCATTAAGTATGAACTTGGAGAAGTTTTGTTTACGCTTTTTCTACTTCTGTGATTGCTTCTTTTAACTATGTTTTTCGTCAATTTAACATGCTCAACATACATTATGACCTTAACTATTTCCATGTTGTTATTCCCAAAACATTTTGTGTCAGTCCCTTTGAATGGGCTCTTTGTGCTTATAATGCGCATAAGAACACCGGTCTTATCTTGTGTCTGATAGATATTATAGTTGTTCCAAATGATGTTCTTCATTCTGATCCTTGTGAAGAAATCCGTACTTTGCTCACAAGGTGGGATTTGGTTTGAAAGCCTAACTATATTGATGCTTTGTTTGAAAATTTTTCCATCTAGGTGGACACTGGACTTTGTCACTTCTATCCTTGATATTAGTCCAAGCATATTTAGGATGTCATCATGTGTTATTCCCCTTCTACTTGTCTTGTAAGATGAGGTCTCACAATCATCATATAACATTCTTGGATTTGAAATCACCATATAACTTCCGTTGAGATTCCTTTGAGGTGAGACGATAGTTAGGGTATAGGTTGAATCTGGAATATTTACTTTCTTAGACTTGAATTCTTCTGCACATTGTAGGATCCAATCCTTGTCATTGCATTTATTATTTTTATTATTATCAACACCGGCTTGTCTCTTATCACAATCTTGGTCAAGATCATCTTTCTCCTTGTCAAATATTTCGTTGTTGGTTTCTTCATTAATAGGATGTGCTGTATATTTGTCTTGCATATTATCTTGATCAATGCCATTACTTTCATCATGGTTGACATAATGGTCTACTACATCTTCTTCTTTTACCTCAGCTTTAGTGGCTTCTTCTACGGAATTTTCACATACATCTTCATTTTCTATAAGTGTTAAATTGTTAATAGATTTTTTTATTTCATTTATATCCTTACTGATTTGCTCAAAAAGCTTGATCAATTCTTCATTGAATGACGCCATAGGTCTTGTAGAGGGGGATTTTTTTTTTTTTTAAATAACTCGTCTTTTTTTTCCCAAAAATAATTATTATAATAATAATAATTATTTCAATAATAATATTTTTTTTTTAAATAATAATAATTATTAATTAATAATATTATTATTATTAATGTCAGATGTCTTAAGTTCTTAATCAATGCTACGAATATTATATATAATAATGTATTATTATATATATTTTTTGTTCTAATATTATAACAATAACTATATTATTATAATATTTTTTGTTTTTGGTTGCAGGTTTTAGGTTTGTGTGGAGGGAGGCGTAGATCGACGCTGAGCCGGAAGGAGAATGGATTAGAGCCGGCGAGGGAGTGGAGGGTTGGATGCAGGAGGTCAGAGCACAGCAGCGAGGGCGCGGGTGTGACGAGGATGCACAGGCGTGGACGGGGAGGGGAGTGCAGGTCCGAGAGGATGTGGAAGAGGTGGCTGAAGGGCCGCGGAGGAAGAGAATGGGCGCATCGAGCAGGTGAAGGAGGAGCTCGGTGGACGGGATGGTGGCTGGTGGGAACGGTGTGGACAGGAGCAGCGTGCAGTGAGGGATGGTGATGGTGAAGTGGGTGATTGGGGTTGGAGATGGGAGATTGGGCGGGGCACCGAGCAGACAATGCGAGGGGAGTGAGGACGCAGCGGAGGTGGATGAGGGGAGGAGAGGGAGCCGAGTGGGAGAAGGGTGTGCAGGCGGAAGGAATGGACGTAACAGGTGGGAGAAGGGCGTGTAGGTGGAAAGGAGCGGCATTAGGAGGTGAGGTGTGAGCGCGAACTGGTGGGAGAATAATGAGGAGTAGAGCAGGAGCAACGAGTTGACCAGAGAGGGTGTAGAGAGAGCGTGAGGTGAGGTGGACGAGGCTGCATGGAGGAGGGCGAGGGGATGGCGAGTGATGCAGAGTGGAGATGGTGGAATGAAGAGCCGAATCCGAGCTCGCTGGAGAGTTGATGAGCCGAGTCCGAGCTCAGAGTGTAGGAGCGAATTCGCTCTGATTGTGAGCCGAATCCGAGCTCAGATGGAGGAGCGTTCCGCTCTGATACCAAATGCGGCAGAAAAACTAGGACACGAAATCCATATTGAATAAGATATATATATTTGATGATGATGATAAATTACAATAAGATCGCCTTTTATAAGGCTTGAGGAAGCATAGTGAAGGGTTATGCCCTTTCACTTAGTAACCTAATAAACTATTAATTTATAATTAATAATATTAATTAAATATTCATAGCAGATGGAGTATAGGAATATCCTAACAGTATTGATGACCAGACGGATGATCCTGTCCTTGAATCACCCCTTCTTGTGTTAGCCAATATATCTACCCGTTTGATTGAAGATCCCATATTTGAACCTACCCTTGCACACATTGAAGATAAGGCTCCTGAGGAACATACTACATCTGTTGATCTCGAACCATTTCTAAAGGGATCAAGCCCTCAAAAATATCCTGAGTCTTTTGTAGAAGCATCCACTCCGATCCATCAAACCGCGGACAAATTAACCTAAGACATAGCACAGTTAACAAACCAGAATCAGAGGTATGCTGAAATAATCTCTGAGCTTTGTGAAGAGAACAAAGAATTATGCTTACAAGTGAAGAGCGTTGAAGATTTGAACAATGCCAAAACAATTTCCCACACTTCTCTCCAATTGAGGTATGATGCCTTGAAGGACTAGTTTAAAAAGCTTGGGGCTAAATCTACTTCCTCTTCCAAGTCGAAGGTAGCTGCTACCGCAGGTCAACCTTCTTCCTGAATTCCTCTCTGTTTTCACAATGGGACCTGGCATATCTCCGGTTTGGGGGAATGTTGATGTCCATATTTGTCATCAGTTTTTTCCATTAAACGTGCTCTGTTGGCACTACTTTTGTCAATTTTGGCATATTAATTCATACCTTTTGCCATTCAGACTGTCAATTAGACCCAAGTATGAACGTATTTACATATCACATTAATCTTGATTAAATCTCATCATTTTATGGTTTATTGACAATTATCTCACATTTCTAGACGTGCTTGGCATATAGTTTTTGTTCTACAGGTTGCGGTCATCATTTGGACCTTCTTTCAGATGCGCGTTCACACTGAAGACGTCCATCCACATTCGAACCGTCGTTCATTCCTCCATTCACCAGGGAAAATTTTAAGAACCCCCCCTAAATTTCTATGTATAATAATTGGGCTAATCCCCATGATACATAGGAAAATATGAAGGCTATTTTATCAATTAAATAATACGTATATATAATTTTTTGGTGAATGTCACACCAAATTACATAATCTTGTAAAATCTCGTCTAATCTTTTATTGAATTATAAAATCTTGTAAAAACTTGGGAAATATTTCAATAAATTATAAAAACTTGTAAAGTCTTGGCGAATCTTTTATTAAATTATAAAACATTATGAATACTTGGCGAATTTTTCAATAATGCATTAACCACATATAATAATAAAACAACATATTCAATAAACTATAATATCCTCGAGAAAGAGCCATTATCCAGTACTTATTGAATTAAGATACTTTTTATTTGATTTCTTACCTATTCACATAGGATTTATTCAATCAATTCCATTATGATACAATTACATCAAACTAGGTTTGGCTAAAATCCATGTTTTTCCATTCTCCTAAGTAACCAAAAGATCAACCTACCACTTGTTATTGCAATCACATTAAATACCATAAATAGAGTACTCTGAAGTCTCAAACCCTTTAACCAATTCATATGCATATAAACCCTCAAACCCTAGTCATTAAGCTAAACAAGGGTGATAAAATTAAGAAAAATCCACGTGGAAGCTCAAAGAAGGGAGTAGAAACTAGAAAGAACAAGAGTTGTACGCAGCTTGGTCACTGCCTTGTAGAAATACAAGCAATAATAATATTATAAATATATACAAACCAATACTAAACAATAATAAATTGATGTCCATATTGAAAAAATGTGGGGTTTTAAGCCAAATAACCAACTTCTAGATTATATACTACAAATCTCCAGTTATTATTATGTATTCAAAAGTGAGGTGTAAAACAACCAAACATTGTTAGTCATGCCAGAAATGGCACCATATTTTGCAACACTTGTAAGTCCAAATATATATGAGAGCATGGTTTCCACACAACTTCTTACAAAAACATTTACTTTATATTATTAAGTTTTTTTATTACATTTTGATGTCTAATAATAATAATCACATAGAGGCCAATAACTGGTCTAGATTTGGAATACACATGTTAATTTTTCAGAATTTACTTCAATCTAATCTAGGATCTTAACTGAGAGAACAACATGCACAACATATCTACAGCATATCAATCATGGACACAATAATGCAAGCACACAAGAGACACATAGTTTACTTGGGGAAAACCATAAAGGTGAAAAACCCCAATAACTTCCTCAGAGATAGATAGAGCAATGATAAAACCCAAGCATAAGAGATAGACATCTCCTAGCAGTTTTTTCTCCTCCACAAGTGCGCCACTCTCCAAAGAGTGTGTGAGAGAATAGAATGATGAAATAGAGTGCCTCCCGCACTCTATTTATACTTGACTTGACTTTCCTAATAACCTTTACTAGGTCGGCCTTAACTTAACCACATAACATAATGTTGACTGGGCCGACACCCAATAGGGTGGTCTAATAACCCTTCAACCCACATGACTTATACAGGGCCGACCCCAACAAGGTGGTCTAATAACCCATCAAGTATAAGTTACAACACTTACAATATAAATGAAGACACTTCTGTATAGAGGAATAATACCATCTCTATAGGAGTACAATATACATATATGAAATACATTCCAAAGTTACATACACATCAACACTCCCTCTTAACTAGGAAGGTATTTATCGACACAGGTCTTCTAGCACAAGTCTTCTTCTCTAGATCATCGTCACTGGATAATCGTCATCGAGTCATCATCATCATCACTGCTGCTGCTATCTCAATCAATCTCTGAATCTACTTGTCATAGGAAGTTCTACAGAGACAATCCTTTTTCATACTAGATGTAGGCCCACCACCTGCAGGTCTTCATCATCACTGGCCATACTGTGGAATCCTCAGGACTTATTATGTGCGTCACAAAACGTTAAAAGAGTCTCTTGACTAGCAAGAACCCTAAAGAGCATCTGAGGCCTTTTTCATCCTGTCTAGATATCCAGGACTTATTACATGTGACTGTCACAAAACCTTAAAAGAGTGTCCCAGGAATGTTTATAAGCATAGCACGACCGACAAGAACTCTAAAGAGAATCCCAGGAACATTTATGTGCCTAAGCACGATTGACAAGATCTCTAGGACTGATTACATGTGACCTCTGCTACAAACCCCCGAAAGAGCATCCCAGGACGTATTACGGGCACATAGCCCAACCTATCAGATCTCCCAGGTCTTACATGTAGCATCCCACCACAAACCCTCGAAAGAGCATCCCAGCACTTATTACGGGCACATAGCCCAACCTATCGGATCTCCCAGGTCTTACATGTGGCCCACTATCACAAACCCTTGAAAGAGCTTCCCAAGACTTATTACGGGCACACAGCCCAACCTATCGGATCTCCCAGGTCTTACATGTGATACACAGTGCCAATACTTTTTCATATTGGATGTGACCTAGAAAAAATCTAGGATTTCCTTTGCACAACCTATCCACAGCCACAGAGTATCAATATGATACTCACCATACATCATCCTGATGTACACATGATCATCCTGATCATCATCACTGCATCGTCCTGATGCAAGTCATCTGGAGCAACATCCTGAAGCTCATCATCCATGATCATCCTGATCATACAATGGATCTACCTGATGCATACCAAGTATCTACTTGATACATATCACCATACATGATCCACCTGATCATACAATGTATCCACCTGATACATACATAGATACATGATCCACACAATGTATCCACCTCATATATATCAACATACATGATCTACCTGATCATACACAGTATCCACCTGATACATATACAGATACATGGTCCAAGCATCCAACGTGATGCATATACAAATACATATAAATGATCCAATTGATCATATCCAGCATCCAACATGATGCATACATACATATACATATAAATGATCCAATTGATCATATCCAACATCCAACATGATGAGTACATACATATACATATAAATGATCCAACTTATCATATCCAACATCATCCTGATGCATATACAGAGCAGTAACTAGAGTATCATCCTGATACTCATCATCTAATGCTTACATCCACAGCCATGTGAAGGATCCCCCTTCCACCATGCTAGGAATGGCTACAGCAAATGTCTCCATCACTTATCTCAAAGTGTCGTCGATCTAAAGAACACCAAGCCTCTCTTTGAAGTACTCGAACTTCACTTTGGCTAGTGGTTTCATCAATGCATCTGCAATCTGCTCATCCGTCACAACATACAAGAGCTTCACTGCTCTTCTCTGCACCATATCCCTGATATAGTAATATTTGATCTCTATGTGTTTCAACCTGTCGTGGAACACCGGGTTCTTAGATAGCTTCACACAACTATGGTTGTCACAAAATATTCTAGTAGCCTCCAGCGGTAGATCAAATAACTCATACAGTATCTTCCGAAGCCATACTGACTCACAACTAGCTGAACAAGCTGCAACATACTCTGCTTCGGCTGTACTCAGTGCTACATAGGACTGCTTCCTGCTAAACCAAGAGATCACACCTGATCACATACTGAAGCAACACCCAGAAGTGCTTTTCCTGTCTGTAGCACTGCCTACCCAATCTGAATCAACATAACCCTATAGGTTAAACTTTTGATTCGCATCATACTTGAGCCCATAATCAACTGTACCCTTCAGGTACCTCAGAATATGCTTTACAGCAACTAGGTGAACACTCCTCGGATCCGTCAGGAACTAGCTCAATGTGTTCACCGCAAAGCAAATATCTAGTCTCGTGTTCATCAGGTACATCAAGGACCCAATCATTTGACGATACGTAGTGATATCAACCAGCTCAGATGAAGCATCGCAAAGAAGCTTCAGGTTTGATGCCATAGGTGTGGCCATGGCCTTGTGGTACATCATACCGAACCTCTTCAGGATCTCTACTGCATACTTCCCTTGTCCAAGGAAGATTCCATCTGCAGTCTGCCACACCTCCATACCTAGAAAATAGTGCATCATCCACAAGTTATTCATCTCGAACTCTGTAGCAAGCTTCCGCTGCATGTTGGAAATCAATCTATCTTCACCTGTAATAAATAGGTCATCCATATACAAAAGTAGTATCACTGGATTGCCTTCCTCAACCTTGTAGTAAAGGTTGGAATCCGCTTTACTCTTGGTAAAGCCCAAACTGGATAGAAAGCTGTCTATCCTACCATACCAAGTTCTGCACATATATGACTCCCTGTCATGTGTCTCGAAACCAAGTGGCTGCTCCACAAACACTTCTTCTTCAACTACACCATTCAAGAAAGCTGTCTTGAAATCCATCTGGTGTATCTTCCATTTCATCACTGCAGCCAGAGCAAGTACGGATCTAATGGAAGTGTATCTGGCTACAAGAGAAAAAGGCTCTATGCTACCACCTGCAGCATGCTTGATCTTGTAGATCCTCTTGGAAGTTACTACAGACTGCCCTTCAGGTCTTGGGACTGCATCCCAAACATCTTCATGATCGACTGGTACTCCTCGATCATGGCATTCTTCCCAGATCCTGGGAAATTCAATATCTTCAATATTTTCAATAGATAACTTTGTTGCTGAACAAATGTTGTAGTCCTTCTTTTGTAGGTGATGGTATACGATCTTTCCTACACAACAAGTTAAATTGCATGATTAGAAAACATCTCATAGAACAAATTCTTACACATAAAGAAATATGTCATACAGTCATGCAATTATCTTAGCCAATGCTTCAATACAACATTTATCCATATCCCTTAACTTTCTAGATGCCTTCCAGTCTCTACCAGAACATTGTTAAGAGTGTGCACAACTCCCAACATGTCAGCAAAGAGGTTTCATTCTAGATAAGTAGCAATGGAATGTTGTACAGTTCCATAGGTCACTTACCCATGTATATTAGTAGTATACTGTTCATCAATGCAACTATTCTAATATGCATAATACACAACCTAATTCTAGGAACATGAGTATATACATTATTGAATAGTATTATTTAAACAATAAAATATGCAATGAATGATAATTCAAATACTTATCTTTGTTTGTTTGTTGGGTTGACTCCCTCTCAGTCTTTGCTTCTTTTCTGCAACTCCATTCTGATGTGGATTGTGAGAAGTGGTCAACTCCCTCTGAATATCTACATCCTTGCAGAAACGACTGAAGTGTGCTCCTTCTTGATCTTTGCTTCCTTGCAGGAAAATTTGGAGTGTGCTCCCTATTGATATTTTCTTCCTTGCAGGAACAACTGGAGTGTGCTCCCTCTTGATCTTTGTTTCCTGGATTACCTGTCCTTGAACTTATATCCATCACTATGCATGCTTATTAGTATCATCATTGTGTTATCCTCGAGGTCTCATACATAATCACACATTCATTAGTATAATCTTAATACTATCAAAACACAATAATCTTAAACATGTATAGTCATGATAATTTCAAACACAGATAATAAACATTAGTATTCAAGGTTTCAGGGAAGTCTTATTTTACTCATGCATATTCTTATTTGATCATAGGACTCTTCTGGTTAGTTAAATCATAAATCAAGATAAGAGACATAAAATGCATTAACCCTTGATTACTTACATTTCTAACTTTATGAATAAACATAACCAATCATACCAAGTATACTTATATAAGGGATCCTAACACAAGGTAGGATTCTAACTTGATATAGGAAAAACATACCTGGATTGGTATATTAGCTAGTTATGTCTAACATACCCACATGATGTCTTCTTGTTCTCTTCAATCACTTGTGCCAGTAACCTGCATATCTCATAGGTTAACCATTATAGAACCAAGTTATACATACCTCACAAATAGATCTTCTAAGTGATTCATGACAATGGATGAATCTTTGTCCTCATGCCATCATGATCATATGTTCTTGAACTAGAACATGATTTGTCTTTCTTGGTGTACCTTTCATGTTAGTGGACAACATAAAACTCATACAACACCATAATGCATTAGTACAATCGTAAGTGTCAACACCCTAATCAATGAATATCTTCTATCATGCATTCATAATTTTATTAAGGTGATACGACAAGTCTAAATTTAATCAAGATTGTACTAACCGTAACAACATGAAGACAAACATACCATAAAATTAATCATGAACAAATCTCGAAACATACCTGGATGAGTCATACCTATCGAGATTGCTTGTGATCTTCTTATGTAAGGCCTTAGCCTCATCTCCCTCTGAAACAGGAACTTCTTCACTTATGCAGGTGACCAATCCATTCTCTTATAGGATTAACCCAATCCACTTGATTTGCAGGAACTGGATCTGGAGCTGGATTAGGGTTTGTCAGAGAAACCCTAAAAATTCAAACTTTGAATTTCAAACTTCCAAAAGGATAGAAATATGCGCCTTGATGAGCTGATCAAGCTGGTATACTCATAATTTGAAAACTGCAAAGTTTCACCCCTCAAATTTGCCTTTGAAACTTTCGGATTCACTGGACATGACCCTGAACTAGGGTTTGATAAAACCCACCATTCTTCCCAATCAAAAGGTTCAATCCAAAGCTATAAGCTTCTATTTTTCTGAGGAGCTTCCAGTCGTGGTCATAGATTTCAAAAATTTCCATTTTTGCAGAAGCCCTAATTTTCCACTTTTCCAATCAAAGTCCCGAACTAGGGTTTGATCAAGCCCGGTCTTCTGCCCAACCAAAAATTCTGATCTTGGTCTCTAAATTTCTATTTTGATGTGTTGAATTCAGCCATAGTCTCCGATTACAAAAATTCCAACTTTCTCCGACACCCTAAATTCCGGAAGCCATGAATGAAGGTGCTAAAAAAATTATGTTTTGACAGAAATATGTACATAATTGTTTCTGGTGTAACTTTGAACTTTTCAATCCACAGGGTCTGAAAACTTTTCTTGTGATAGCCCGACCTGTCATTTTTCCAACCCCATAGTTCTGACCTCAAATGGATTCTCTGATAAAGAGTTATGCCAAGTGTCTCAACGTGACCTGTTTATGGGATAAAACAAGAGAGCTAACTTGTACGGTGTGCCACATGTCACTAGTTCAGTTTCGGCCTTTGAAAAAGTTACCTGAGAAATTACAGTCTGTGCACTACCAGTCAATTTTTACAAAATTTAATTTGGAGCTTCCTAGCCCAAGTTATGACCTTTTTTCCAAGGTCACCTGTTTATGACTGAGATCTGGAAGAGGAAGAAACCCTATATTGTACAGATCATAAATCACAAAGTACAACGGTTTAGAGGTTTTACTTTGGATCTTAGCTTCTCCCTGTATGATTTCTAGACCCTGAAACCTCACCTAAATTTATTTATAGTGAAAGTTCTATGATGATTGGTTTTTGCTATATCAAGCCCTAACATCGTAATTGCAACAAGTGTCATACATGCCATACCATGCCTTCTTTCAGGCTAGCTCTGATACCATGTTAATTTTTTAGAATTTACTTCAATCTAATCTAGGATCTTAACTGGGAGAACACCATGTACAACATATCTACAGCATATCAATCATGGACACAATAATGCAAGCACACAAGAGACACAAAGTTTACTTGGGGAAAACCATAAAGGTGAAAAACCCCAATAACTTCCTCAGATATAGATAGAGCAATGATATAACCCAAGCATAAGAGATAGACATCTCCCAGCAGCAGCTTCTCCTCCTCAACAAGTGCACCACTCTCCAAAGAGTGTGTGAGAGAATAGAATGATGAAATAGAGTGCCTCCCGCACTCTATTTATACTTGACTTGACTTTCCTAATAACATTTACTAAGTCGGCCTTAACTTAACCACATAACATAATGCTGACTGGGCCGACACCCAATAGGGTGGTCTAATAACCCTTTGACCCACATGGCCGACCCCAATAGGGTGGTCTAATAACCCTTCGACCCACATGACTTATACAAGGCCGACCCAAACAAGGTGGCCTAATAACCCATGAAGTATAAGTTATGACAGTTACAATATAAATGATGACACTTCCGTATAGAGGAATAATACCATCTCTATAGGAGTACAATATACATATATGAAATACATTCCGAAGTTACATATACATCAACAACCCAACTACCCCAATCTATATAGACATGCAAGTAAACATATCCATCCATTTATTTACCTTTACCAATCCTTTAAAGAATAAGATCCAACCGAATGCCAACAACTGCAAACTTTATTGCAACAACAAACCAAAAGATGGATTGCATTGTAGAAACATGTTAACATAACCAACAAAGAAGGATTACAAATAGATCAATATCAAGTTCGTTTGCTTTTGGTATTGCTTCATGTTTGCACTAAGGCTAAGAGATTTCCTGCATATTTAAGTTGTTTTATATGTTTCTAAGTAAATGATCCCTAATCAAAATCAAAGTTGAAAGGAGTAAGGAATCTAGGTTCTTCATTGATGCCATGAATACTTGTCAAATAATGGTGACTCAAGGCCTCTTCAATTGACAGGAAACACAATATAATAAAAATTCATCAGTTGACAAGACAATAAAACTAAAAGCATATAGCATAGATTCAATGTCCAAGTATTCCCCTTCTCCAAGACTTAAAACCATCCTTGAACACCCAAAAATAATAAAAACTAACCAATTATAGAATTTGACCCATATAATACCTATGATACACTTGCTTGGCTAAAATAAAAGCATTTTTCAAGTAAATCTACAAGACCCTCATCCATGTTAGGAATATTCGGAGCAAAATATTGCTTAAGGAACTGTCAAAATATTGAGTGCATGCACCACCTACAATATGGCACCTTGGTAAATTAGTAAATTTGTTTTTCAATACATTAAAAAAAATATGTGCATATGTGCCTCTAAAGTATATTTGCATAAGGATATATAAATATTTTTTTAGAAAATTGGATATTGTAAAAGAAAGAAAATCCAACAGGTGGAGAGTTTCCCAAGAGATTCTACAGTCCAGACACATGAGTGTATCACCATTTTGGACCAATATCTTTCAGGGAACAAATCTGCATAACAGTTGCATCGAGGTCTTTCCCCTCATCAAATCTAGCCTTGATCTTAATCACGTGAAAATAGTAGTAAATAGAAATAACATGGGGTAAGGGCCCAAGAACCTATTTGGTCCCAGACCAGAATATCATAGAGACAAGTAAGGGCCCTAGCCACATGCTAGGGACTTTTCCATGGCATCAACCTGCTTGGTCCTCGACCAAGAACCCCGAGATACAAATGGGGGCCCTAGGGTACCTTCTAGGGACTTACTCTGCCTGGCTAACTGATCAAGAACCCTAGTTAACTAACTAGGGTACCATCCTCTCTAAGAATGGGTCTCACAGCTGCACTAACTTTAACAAAACTTCTCTTCTTTTGGAGCAATTGTACAAACAACTACAAACTTGCTCGGATCCTTCAAGGAGGCACACCAAATTAATCTTGAATCTTCTCTAAAATCTCACTTCTATCAATTAGATGTAGGATTACTAATGGCTAGAGAAATAGTTGTTAATATGGCATATACAGAGTGCATTTTAAGAAGTCATGTGCACTATGCAGGTCTGCATTCTACAACACCATTAAAATAATTCTACAACAAATATGCAAATCTATTCTACAGCAGCCTAAACATTTAATTCTACAACAAACTAGCAACTTCACACATTCTAGAAAAGTGTCCTTTCCAATGAGGACATCTTTTGTATCTTGAATCTTTGAACCTGCAACTTAGAACAAAATTTGGAAGGAAAGATACAAAAGGCTTCTTAAAATCTCCGCGGCATTATTATACTAGTTCAAATCTACAACACTATTTAGTTCTTTTTAATCCAATCTCCAGACGGTCTTTTGTAGGAAAGGTAGTCCAAACCTTTTGAGATTAAGGAACTATGGGAAACCAACTTTAATCTTTCCAGAACAAAAATGCAAACACAATATCTATAACACTTTCTAGACTTCAAACTCTACAATAAAATGCAACAGTCTCTACAATATGCTACATTATGGATATCTTCCGGAACTACCCTCAATCTAGAAGTAAGCTTCTTTATATCAAATTGGGAAATAGTTACAAGGAAACAAAGAACCAAAAATTTGTGCCAGAAGTTAACTAAAAGAAAATGTGTAACCTTTTATTGAATACAACTCTGGTTCTAAGAAAATATACCAACAATCCTTTCAATCTTGCAGCTCATCAATACTCCAACACTCTCATTGAAAGCACCAAGAGAGCATGTTAGGTCTTCACATACAATAGTACCTCCACACAATTATCCACGATGGATTGCATTTAAAAATAGCGTAAGCTCAATTGGACAAATTCAATGTTGAAGGATGGTTGCAACACATCTCCATAGGATTTGCCACGAGCCATCAACCTTCAATTACACAACATACACAACAATGTAAATTGTATCCTTCACTCAAACTCCACGCTTATCTTCATATTCAAGTTTCTTTCAACACATCTAGCAGCTCTAGGATAGGGAAACTCCAATATAGGCTAGGAATATAGCTCCACGAATCTCCACGAACAACAAATTGAAACTCTCACATTCAAACAAATTGGGCGTAGTGACAAAAATTAGGGTTTCCAACCTTTGGAGAGAATGTGCAACAATATTCACAAGAGAGATAATCAATGGAGACTTGGAATTTTCTTTGGACGTAAGTCTTTGCAACACACTCTCATATAGATAGAGCTTTAACCATGAGGTACAGGTTTCAACATAGGTCCTTCATGCATCAGCAGTACAAGAAGGGGAGACCGTAGTTCCACTCTTCTCAACGCAATTCCAAGCAAACAACACCACAACAATAGTTTTATGTTCCACGTTTTGGAATAAGCTCACAACTTAGCTCACATTCTTCTTCTATCCTTTTAAAGATTGAAATTTTGCTCACCAATGAAACTCTAAGTGCATGCCCTTGGGTTGTGAAAGATTCATCCAAATATTTTCTTGATCTAGTCCTAAAAGGAGAGAGGTCATATTTTGTTATACTTCACTGCACCACGCTCACTGTAGTAGAAGGATAGTCATCAAAATATATCGATGCAACAACCAAGATTAGGGTTTCTCCACCTCAAGACTTCAATGAACGCCTGTGATAAGAGAGAGAGCAATGCAGTCTTCACGGTGAGTTCATATCACAACATTCTCAAGAGTTCGAGTTCCACGGTTAAGCACAGTTCTACACTAGTGCTCCAAATGCAACTCGTGTAGGTCTCTACACAATGTTCAAGACTCCACCAACTCCACCAACATAACTCTCCAAGAGAAGGTTACAAATGACACTTGAGGCAACTTGCAGTAGTTATGAAAAACATGCAGAATTCCATAGTAGTCTTTATGAAGAACTCCACACTCTGTGGTTCTCCTTCAAGTCCTCCACCAGTCAATCGCATCAATGTTCCAAGCATTAGTCAGCAAAAAATGCATCTTCACGATGATCACAATGTAGCACGTAGAGGAGAGAAGTCTTGGTGCATAGTCTTTAACATATAGTTCGAAAGAGTGATTAGGATTCTCCATAGATTGATATGCACCAGTTGTAAATAGTCATTCCAATGCACCAGTTGTAAACAGTCATTCCAATGTAGTTAGTTACCATTTATGCGGTCTTCCAAAATTCAACAACTAACTGTCACCATCGACCTCTGCAAATCAACTTTCTTTCAATCTAATATCACCCATATGAAGATTGCATCAATCGTCCACATGACTAGATTTCTAATCTGTTCATAAATTCAATCACCCATTTAGCATTAATGGTATTCAAACTTTGATAATGGTGTAGATGTTGTCAATCAGTGGATGCATCATTTGCTTTGATCCACAAGTGTTCACCTGCAATTTCGTTGGCATGTAGGCCTTCATGAGATAAGAGGGAACTCCATTGAAGGCCAAACGCAACGTTTTAAAAGATAACTTTCAATTGAATAAACAATAGTAAGAACAATAACTTGAAGTTGGAATCCATATCTCCCACACATCTTGTTAGCAAACCATAGATTGAGCAACAATAATTAACAAGTCATGTTGCAATAGCTCATGGAATAGATAAACTCCAATGAATAGGTAATGACACGTTTGGCTAGCAGAAGGCAAACTCTCTGCTAAGATTTAATGTGTAATGATAGTCAACAGAGTCAAAAGGTAACAACCAAGGGGAGGATAGCCAAAATTAGGGTTTTTCATATATCAAAAATGTAGAGGGCATGAAAATGCATAGAGAAAACTTAGCATTAAAATATTCAAAATATGGCAGTACAGTGGCAGGCCTGTAGGGTCAAATTCATAACATATAGAGAATAAAAAACTGTATGGTAGAGAATAAAAATGCAACATAGAAATAAATTGATGATAGCGCTCAAGAATGATTACCTTCATAAATTCATAGGAGGATAATAGCTATCGAAGAAATGTTAGAGCTAGTATTCCTGGGCTTTGCGAGAATATGGCTGGTAGACAGGAATGCGGGTTGACAGAGATGGCAACACGCAACACTGAGAAGAAAGGGAAGACTGTAGGGATGAAACACAGGAGAATATAGCAGATTAGCACAAGAGTAAATCGAAAACAACACACACACACACACATATATATATATATAGTGTAACAACCTGTTGGGCTTGGCCCAGATGGGGCATTTTTGAGTAGGAAGAATTTTGAGACCTGCGAAGCTAAGCGCAGTTAAGTTTGAACAATTTTGGGATAAGTTTTTGTATGCTGCGAAGTTGCGTGCAGCACAGTGTCAAAGGAGTTGTGAGGTTGGTGCTGCGAGGAGTACAACGCCGTGATGTGCCATGTCAACGGAGATCCAGCTAAGTAGAGCGTGGATGGATAACAACATTTATTTCGGTTAGGTCACAGAAGACCTATTTTTGGCAAAGATTTCCAATAACTACCAAGCAGTGGGTAGGTGAAGATCAGAGGTAGGTGATTGATCATACTAACAAAAGACTATGACTACTTGAGCCAGTCATCTGAGGACGCGAAAGAAGAGCTCAGCGGAAACAACTTGTTGGCATGCACGTAACAGAAGATCCGCTGCCAGATATCAGTAGTCCGGTTTTGGGAAAACCGCGACAGTTTTGTAAACCTAAGGGTTTCTGCCTTCAAGATGTAAAAGACATGACCTATGGGTCTTGATCTATAAATACGAAAATTTTGTAAAGGAAAGGGTTAACTCTTCATTTTGTTGATTATTATTGAATATTGTTAGATCTGTGAGATTGAGGCATTGTAAAGGCTCTGTAGCTGAGTGCGCAGAGACCTAATTTTGAGAGAGAGAAGAGCGTCTGAAGCTAAGTGCACAGACGAAGAACTGTTGTACCCTTTCCTAATATATTAAACAACACTTCTTGTGGACGTAGCTTCCCATCCGGGGGGGTGAACCACATTAAACCATTGTGTTA
Source organism: Larix kaempferi (assembly GCA_027924585.1). Classification (NCBI taxonomy): domain Eukaryota; kingdom Viridiplantae; phylum Streptophyta; class Pinopsida; order Pinales; family Pinaceae; genus Larix; species Larix kaempferi. The sequence continues at coordinate 23,091,372 of BSBM01000632.1, read as the reverse complement.
TGTGATTGTTGTGTATGATTGTCATTAATTTGTGATTTAATTTACTTACAGTGCATGCATGAAGTTACTATTGCCTGTTATATGTTTACTGTTATCTGTATTCACCATGGAAAGGATGGAATAAGATGCTAGTAGTTCATGTATGGAGGAATGTTAACAGTAAAGCACCTATAAGTTCTCAAATGAATGGATCTATGAGATAACCACACAACAATTGGTTAGAGTTGAATTGCGACATCAAGCATACAACACTACACATCTCACTCAATTGCATAAGTTATGATATTTATCAAGCTAAGTAATGATGAATGATTAAGGATTATCGAATAAAGTTGAATAGAAGTAATCATATCTCATAACCCCACTGCGTGGCCTGTGGACACACTAAAGGTGCAAATATCTTTGCTCCTGAAGACACTCATCATGGAGTAGAAGACTTTGCGTAGTCATTGACCATAGCGTGCAGCCTGTACCGCGCTGTACATGAATCAGTTCAAACACTCGCATCACAAGGTTGTGGAAACATGCTTCTGCAACCACCCCATCGACTTCACCTCGGGTGAGACCTCAGACTGCTCGCAGTCTGTTGCCAAAAGGGTCGGTGAATAGGGGTTTTGTTGGTATCTTGTACCGCAAATTACCTGGGTCTACATTGGAAAACCTCTAGAATAGTATAATGACCAACACAACCCTCATATAAAATAATGAAATGAAAGGGGTAAAATAATAAAAAAAGAATATATAATGAAATGTAAAATAATAAATAAAAGGGGGTAAATAATATAATTGGGAATATGAAAGAAAAATAAGGGAAAAACAAATTGCATTAAAAGAAATTAAGAAAAATGGGAAGAGGGGGAAATAAAAGGAGGAGAAGAAGAAGAGAGGAGGGATTTTTTTGTCTTTGGCATTTTGTTACACCCAAAATCTACTCATCATCAGATTTAGTGTATACACCCCTGAAGATACTTGGACTAAATGATCATCTTGGGAGGATTTGTACTCAATTGTGCTAGGTTTTTAAGGGTCATCACAGGTTGCACACTAGCAACATGCGACGTCGCAGCTTGCTCCACTGCAGGGTGCGACGAGGTTAGTTAATGGGAAAAAATAGCTTATTTGAGATCCTTCTCGAAACTTGCTCATTTAGGGGCTTATCCCTGACCTCTAGGGGAGCTGGTCTTCGACTCCTAACTCTTTGGGAGGATCCCCTATCTCTCTCCTACCATCTCTCAACCTATCCTATCCATACCCTATCCATTTAGTCCTATATAAGTGAAGCTCACTCCCATTCCAAAGGGAGGAAGCCTATGGTATCTACATGCTGGTGCAATCTCTCTTAAGACATCTCCATTCACCTCTTGGAGAACTCATACTTCCTTGGAAGAACATGGAAATTGACTTGGTCAGAGAAGGGCTATTACGTTAAGTCTTGGTTGTAGTTCTATATCTCTATCATGTACTCCTCTATTTGCAGTAATACAAATGCTTTACACCAATATTTTTCGTATTTGCAATGATATTGAGTAGTTTACCTGCTTAACTGTTTACTTAGATCACTTATTGTATAGATGTCTTTTACTGGTTTCTCTTGTTTCTTTGTCTTGACAGGTTTTGCAGCTTGGATCTGACGACCGTGGGACGTGGAGCAACATTCAGGAGAAAGGATTGCATAGTTAAAAGGTAAGACATATAGTACTTGATACTTAAGTAGATATAGGAGATGTATTTGTAGTCTGTTCTATTTGTTCTAGACTCACATTGAGCTAGGGAGATCCGGCTCGCGTCCGCCCGAGTGGATTGTCCGATAACAAATCTGGAAACCATACTAGGGATTATGTGTTTTGTTTTGTTTAGTGGTCATTAATATGAGAGTCATATTCAGTTGATTACTTGACACAAGCCTTTTTATCATTTTTTCCATTTACTTCTTAGGATTGACTTCATTGTCAGATCTTCACGTTGAAGATTTTGATCTTCTTCCTCTAAGTTTATGCAACTCATTTTCAAGCCTGTTTATGGTTCATTGTTGAGAGATCTGATACATTTTTGAATCCAAACCTCGCCTGTCGCACCTGGGTAGTGGAAACAGAGCGAGATTGTGTCATTCTGAGTCTTTGTTATTTACCTGTTGGATACTCGTCGCACCCTTTGCATTGGTAAACTGCGACATCATCGCACTTCCCGTGTGAACAACTTGCGACATCGCACTATGTACAAGGGCAGAGTGCGCCGATCTGTAGAAAGTTGACATACAGGCATCCCTTCCCTCATTTGATAGTCTGAACCTTGTTTTGATGTATTAACTCCCTCTGTGCTGCAAGATCCAGCCAGAGACCCCATTGATGATTTGTGTGTTGAGAGTTTGGTTTCATTTGGATTGACTTTGGGTTCCATCTTGGACAAGTTTGAGACCAATAGTGGTGGATACTCTTGTCTCCTCCACCTTCATCCGTTCACTCTTGCATTCCCTTCCTTCTGTCCTTGATCTGATCTGTACATTAGATCAGCTTCCAGACCTCATCTACTTTTGTTATGAGCTTTGCTTGCTTAGTTTGCTTGGTGCTGCTTGATTTTGAGTTAAGTGTGTCTTTCAGCTTGGTTGAGTGCTTGCCTTTTCTCGAGTTTTCTGAATATATGAGTGCTGCAGGTAGTGTTTTCTTTTCAGTCATTTAGATCTGAAAGCTCAGTTGTTATCAAGTTTATTCTTTGATGCATCCATCGAAAAGATTAAAAGTGCTTCTTTCCCATTGTTTCTCAAAAAAATTATTGAAGAAAGATTGTTGCACATTGGAAAATTTTCGTTTATGTTTTGGAAAAGTTGAATGAACGTATGATCTATTGTGTTTTTCTCGAATTATGAATTGTTCATTTTATTGAAAGACTCAAAGTACACTTGATTTTTTGAAAAAATTGATTCCATGCTAAGGAAAGATAGATGCATTTTTAATTTTTTGTTGCCTTTAGATCATTGAAAGAGAAATTGAAAAGCTTGCATATTCCATTTCAAAATCCTCTCTTTTCATTACCTACTGTCATTTTGAGTTGAAAAGAAAAAGAAAAGAAAAAATGCTTTGATTTGGATAGTAGTCATGTGTACTTTTGTGTTTTGTCGAAAAAGAAAAGAGTACTTTCATTGTGAAATTTGTTTGAATTCGGATTGTGTTGCATTGAGTTTGTTTTGGCAATATCATTGGAAAAAGATTTCTCCTTCCCATAGCTAAAATTCATTGAAAGAAAAGAATATTTAATGCATGTAGTTAGGGCTTGCATTATGCTTCCGATTATGTACTCACCTCATGCGTTCACCTAACTGTCCAAGATAAAATTAACGGTAGAACTAGGTAAAATTTTTAGCAACTTGTGTGTAAGTTAGAGACGTGTTCCAATGTCATTAAGCATGGCAGCTGTTGTTATTTGCCAGCACTATATCCCAGGGGTATTGTAGTCTTCCACGTACATCGGTATATCAAGCTCCTTCACGTACCCACCAAGTACCATAATCCATACTTGGCGTATATCGAAGGTTGTATCATGTACTCGACACGTATATCAGAAAGTCTCTTGCCGAACAATTGTGCATTAGACAACACTATTACGGATTTGAGCTGCCACGTACCTTGCCTATATCGGGAGACAACATTAGGATTCCTGAAACCAACTGAGTTAACCATTTGGCCGTCTTGGAAAAGCAATACACCGAGAACAGAACTCGGGGAGATTAGCACACACGTACTGTCCAGGTAATTGGGTATGCAGGTAAGGGTATGGTCCCAATCCTCCTTGTCGTGTCATATTGTTGGACCTTGCAGTATATCATGGTTTGTGATGCCTTGATAATCCCGTGAGGTTCCAGACTTTTGAATCCGCTCTGTCACATAAGTTTGCTTGTTGCCTTAGATTGAGTAGGTTTTTTCTGGATTGCTTTTCTTTTAGCATACCCTTAGGAGAGACGCTGTTTCAACCATCCTAGCTGATCATCTTGACACTCTGGTGGATTTTCCCTGGAGAAGGTCCCGTAGGATCTTGAACTTATCACCCGAATATCCCCTTATTCCAGAGGTTTTTTCGAGGGTAAGAATGGATCAGCATAACGGTCGTAGTTACTGAAGTGAAAAACCCCACTTTGAATGTTGGAGGACTTTTGTTTCCAAAAAATCCTCCAGATTCACTTGCCTCTCATCCCCCGCAGGATGAAGGAGAAAAAACCCCCACTTCACAAGGCCTTTCTCCCGTCATCCCGGGAGAACTTGGATCGTTGGAATGGATAAACCGACCCCAGGATGACCCTACAACAACTGTTGGTCCTTCAACAGCTTATTGGACATCTTCTACAGACCACCCAGTGGCCCAATTTGCCATCTCATCCCCACCTAACTGGACTACTCCAGAGTTCTCTAGGCCTAACTGGAGTACTACAGGCTTGACCCTGCCGAGATGTTCGGCCCCATCCATGAACGTTTGGAACAGTTACGTATTAAAGGTGATGAGCTTTGAAGACAAAGTCTCGAGCAACGCTTTGAAGATTTTCGAAATCGCCATTTCCAAATAAGATTTGATGATGGAGACATCCCAGTTCATCCGATATCTTTCGGATCACCTGAAGCACCCCACCACGTGACCACTAACAATACTAGTCAACCCTCGCAAGAATCTAGTCCTGCACCTAAAGTGAACCGGCCGGTGGAAGGACAACAGTCCAACACACCCAACACTACCAAAGTTACTTTACTAGTTCCTCCCCCACCTCAAAATTCGAGGTGAGGGTATTCTGTTCCCCCGGGTTACCTTATTGGTAATGTTATTACTATGGTAGCTAGTCAACAACCTAGGTTGGTTCACCCTTTGAATAGTGGTCAACCTGCTGTGGCTAGGGGGCAACCCCCATTTCCTAACCAGAACATAGGCGATGGAAACCCCAACGAGCCTTCCGTTGGACAATCCCAACCTGCCAGACCATCCACCATGAAATTATCTCATGTTGGAGGGCCGTCAAATGTAACTCAACCCTCATGGAGTCAAGCATATCCAGGTTCTGTTAACCCTGTGTCGGGACAACCTAATCCTGGAAACGCACCATATGGGATACCTTATCCCAGAAATTCATACACTTTATGGGGGAAACAACCTATGTTGCAACACGGACCCCAACTGATTATCCCTCAAGTACCACCACCCCCGATCGACCCTCCCCCACCTCATGCTGGAGGCGATGGGCCCCCACCTAACATTGGTGGAGGTCCACCTCATTTTACCTACAACATCCCTCACCCCTTCGGCGGTGCCGGGAATGGTCCACCACCCCCTCCCGGTGGAGGCAGTGGGGGACCACCCTATCATAGTGGAGGAGGACATTTCCCTTCGGGTGGTGGAGGTGGTCCACCACCCCCTCCAGGCGGAGGCAGTGGAGGACCTAATTACTATGGTGGTGGAGACCCTCATCCTTCCGGCAGCGGAGTTGGTGGGTGCCCCCATCCTTCTGGCACCAGAAGTGGTCCACCACCCCCTCCAGGAAGAGGTGGTGGTGGGCCACCTTATTACGGTTATGGACCCCCACCTCCTCCCGGTGGTGGAAGCAGACCTCCACCCCCTCTAGGTGGTGGAGGTGGACCCCCACCTTATTGGAATGGACCACCTTATGGTGGCGGACCTCCTTACGGTCCGGGCGGCACACCCCCCTACGGTCAGTTTCATCTTGGTACACCTTATGGTGAGTCTGGTCCTTACATGCCTTATCCGTATTACCAATACACATAGCCTAATCCACAACTTCCCTTTCTGTCTACTTTGGAACTTCCTGACCTACCCCATTTAACCAATGATCCTATTTACCATGGATTTAACTGGCCACTGATTCTGGTGAAACTCCCGTCTGATATCCCCAAATTTGATGGAAAGCCGGGTGAAGAATCTAAAAGACATGTGATGACATACCACTTATGGTGTTCATCTAATTCCTTAATGGATGATTCAATTCGTCTTAGATTGTTTCAAAGGACCCTCACCGGTTTGGCTGCCAAGTGGTACATTGAGTTGCCACCACACTCTTTTCCGTATTTTGGTTCTCTTGCCATGAAATTTTTGACACATTTCCAGCTTCCCATACGGTATGAGACTGGTACCGAGCTTTTAACCTCGCTCCATCAAAATACCGCCACTCACATTTCGGATCATATCCACAAGTGGCGAAGGAGATGACATCTCATTAAAGCTCCCATTCCATATCAGCTCCTAGCAAACTGGTTCACAAAATCCCTCATCCCTACCATAGCAAGAGACGTCGCTATGTGAGGTGCTGTCATCGAAGAACAAGCCATCGTGAGTGCCCATGTGCTAGACCTAGTTTACACTCAATCCGGCACTTTGTTTGATATTCTGCTTGACTCACCCCGTGACGTTAACGACCCTGAGAAACCACATAAGGGACTCCAAATTGATGGAATCATTGGTTCCTTTAACACCCAGCCTATTGCTAGCATTGTTGGATCATCCAACCCGACTTCGGCTGGCCACAACACCACCAAGTCCACCGCTCCTGTTGTAACTGAAGAGGTGAATTCTATCCAATCAACTTCATCTCAGAAGTTTGGTGGTAAAACGAAGAACAATGGGAAACCCAAGAAGTCTTCCGCCGAACAGGAATAAAAGAGCACTCCTGACGATACCAAGCAGAAACAGAAACTAAAGTATCCTTGTTTACTATGTGGAGATGACCATTTCTCCAAAGAGTGTCCCCATAGAGACGAAGTGCAAAAGTTTCTTAGGGGTAAACCAACTCCCGCAGTCCTCAATGATCCATTTCCTACTCAGAACCAACAGATGATTGCTCAAACCCCCTCATCCTAGGGGGAACCATCCAATACTGCGCATGTTCTCATGCTGCGTAATGAGATGATCAACTTGAATACTCGCTCGCGATCTTACGAACCGGTCCCTTCGAAGCAATCCACTGGAAGTAACACTGAAAAAGCTTCCGACTCCTTAACTGATGTCACTGTACCATCAATGTCTCTCACCATAGAGAGACCATCTTCAGATTCGATATTGCGTCTGCCCAAAAGTACGATTCGAAAAGCTATTTTCAATCCTAATGCTCGAGTGACACAAAATTACAATATCGTAGAGGACTTGGCACAAGCTCCTTGTGCCATGTACACCCTGGAAGTTTTGCAGAATTGTCCTAATCAATGCAAAACTCTCCTTACAGCCATCGGTGTAGTCGACCCGGATTCCTCGAATACCATCATGTTTCGGCTTGACAACTTTAAGTCAAGGCTCTCACACCAGCTCGCATTCCAAGTTTCTGCAAACATTGCTGGGAAGATTTTCCATCGTACCCTTTTGTACGAAGGCGCCTCCACTTCTGTCATGTCGATCGCCTGTTGGAGAGCCATTGGCTCCCCCGAATTGAATCATTTTCCTACCATGTTGAAGGCATTCAACGGGCGTGGCTTTCAACCTCATGGGATCTTACAAGCTCTTGTAGTTGAGTTGGGAAGAAAGCCGTAGCCATTAACGTGGAAGTGGTCTCGGCCCCGTTAGATTATAATCTCTTGCTTGGTCGCAATTGGTTTTACACCATGCAGGTGGTGGCTTCTTCAGTATTCCACATAGTACAATTCCCCCACCAAGGATGAATTGTTACTATCGACCAACTAAATTTTTGTACACCAGACGCCACTACTCATCCTGGTGACCACGTTCCTGCCATCGGACAGATGTCAAAATACTATGAGAGTGTAGGGGTTGGCCTTTTGAAAGATTCATCTCTCATGGGAATTTTTCCAGCCACAAACCCCCCTAATCATGTTGCTATGGTGAACATGATCTCCGAAGAGATTTTATCTCACTCAAACGATGCTTGGCTTGTACCGGACGAAGCCACAACACACCTGTTTGGAGACATAATGCCTCTTTCACCTGCTGAACGCATTTATGAGGCTATCAAATCAGCACAGGAGGACCATTTAACCATGGCCTCCCCATCTTGTTCTCTATGACGGACGTCATCTCTACCTGATCTCTTACTTCGGACTTTTCATTTAGATGAGTCCATCATGGAAGTAATGAATATTGACGACAGTCCATGGGATGATCTCCACCATAGGTCATCTTTTCTTCCTCCTTTGAAGTACATAGAGGACAACATCCATACCCTCTTTTCACCAAATATCTACCCATCCCCTCATTCCCCCATCCTTACATGTCTTACGGACACGAAGGAAACTTGGCCAACATTGAGCCAACCACCCTTGTAGACATCTCAGTGAAACCTGGTATAGTGGAACCCATTCGCATAGGCTAGAAGTGTTCCCCTGAAGAAATCACTATTAGCACGGCCTTGTTCAAGCAATTTCGAGACGTGTTTGCTTGGTCCTATGAGGAGATGCCTGGGATAGACCCCACAATTGCTTCTCATGAAATAAAAACCTATCCTGGCATCAAACCTGTACGCCAAAAATTGCTACCGATACACCCCCGGAAGACTGCGGCAATTAAGGTAGAAATTGAAAATCTCTTAAAGGCTGGTTTTATTTATCTTGTCCCATTGATGGATTGGGTCTCAAACGTCTTTCCTGTGAACAAAAAGCAGGGCACCATCCACATCTGTGTTGATTATCGGGAGCTTAATCGGTCTTGTCCAAAAGACAACTACCCAACCCCCTTCATCGACCAGATCATCGACAACTGTGCCGGAAGTGTCATCTTCTCATTCATGGATGGCTTTTCTGGTTACAACCAGATTGAGATCAACCCAGCTGACCAACATAATACGGATTTCATCTGCCCTTGGGGCACATTTGCATACCGCAAATTCCCATTTGGCCTTAAAAACGCTGGTGCCACGTTTCAATGGGCTATGTTGTACGCCTTCCATGACATTAAGGACTTTGTGGAACCTTACTTAGATGATCTCCCTGCTCATTCAAAGCAGCGCGAATTCCACATTGATCATCTGACGACCATTTTCCTCAGATGCAGACGGTACAATATCCGTCTGAATCCTCATAAGTGTATCTTTTACGTTGAGTCCAGACGCCTCTTAGGATTCATCGTTTCGAAGGATGGGATCCACATTGATCCCTTAAAGGTGGAGGACATCATCAACCTACCACTCCCGACTGATGTAACGAAACTTCAAAGTCTCCAAGGGAAGGCGACTTATTTAAGACATTTTGTTTGCAATTTTGCGGAGAAGACTCAGGGGTATATGAGACTACTCAAGAAGGACGTCCCATTCATTTGGGATGACCAAGCTCAAAAATCCTTCGACAGTATCAAACATGCCATCACGCATGCCCCCGTACTCCAACCGCCTAATTATTATCGAGATTACATCTTATATCTCACCGCTTCTGCTACCACTATCGCCATGGTTTTGGTATAGGAGGATCAAAATGCCCAGGAACATGTAATATACTATGCAAGTAAGGGTCTGGCTGACGCTGAAACTAGATATTCACATGTTGAAAAAATCACATTCACAGCGGTCATCGCCATCCATAAGTTCCGACACTACATCTTGCTCCGCACCACCACTATCATTGCTGACTCGAACCCCATGTACCATGCACTGACACGTCAGGTGCTTGGGGGAAAGTATTCACGCTGGATCGTGATACTACAAGAATTCGATCTTCTTTTCGACAAAGCCAAGTCTAAGAAGTCTTTGGCGTTTGTAGAGTTCATTTGCGACCTTCCCCGTCCTGATGCAGAAGTTGAGCACAATGACTCCTTTCCGGATGAATCATTGTTTCTCATCAATACGACTGATCCGTGGTATGGAGATATCTTGTTATATATTCAAACCCAATGCTTCAACCCTCAATCTTCTCGCGACGATTGTCATAAGATTCATTACCATGCAAAGTATTATTTAATCATCAATGATACTTTGTATCGTCATGGCGTCGATTCAATTCTTCGACGTTGTCTCACTCACGATGAGGCTAAATGCGTTCTGAATGACTGTCACGCTGGGGCATGTGGCAGTCACCTCTCTGGGATGGCTACAACCCAGAATATTTTGCACACAGGATATTTTTGGCCTACTATCTTCAAAGATTGTATTGAGGCCGTAAAAAAATGTCCTACTTGCCAACACTTCCATACAAAGAAGCGCACTCATCCTGCCCCGTTACATCCAGTTATTGCCGTTGGCTCATTCGCAAAATGGGGCATTGACTCTATGCATTGTAAGCCTACCTCGGCCGGGGGGCATAGTTACATAATCGTAGCTGTGGATTACTTTACAAAGTGGGCCGAAGCTATGCCTACATACCATAATGATGGAAAAACCGCCACACTCTTCATGTTCAATCATGTAATAGCATGGTTCGGAGTTCCTCAGGCAATTGTTACCGATCATGGTTCTCACTTTCAGAACCATATGGTTGATGAATTGAGCGACAGGTTGGGTTTTCGCCATGAAAATTCAACACCCTACTACCCGCAATCCAATGGACAGGTCGAGACCATTAACAAGGTCTTGAAAACTATTTTCTAAAGGATGGTAGGGACACATAAGTCCAATTGGCACAATATGATCTTTTCAGTGTTATGGGCCTACCGAACTTCCGTCAAAACCGCCACAGGCTTCACTCCCTTCCAATTGGTATATGGATTGGAGGTTGTCCTACTGATAGAGTGAAAAATTCCATCTCTATAGCTTGCTGTCAAACTTCTTACTAACACTACTGCCGAGGAAGAACGTCTCTTGCACTTAGCAAAACTTGACGAGTCTCGTCGAGATGCCGATCTTGCTAATGAAGCACACAAGAAATGCATCAAATCCCAATACGATAAGTTAGTTGAACCTCGTATCTTTAATGAGGGTGACCTGGTCCTCACTTATGACCAGAAGCACGACAAACTAGGAGTAGGGAAGTTCGAGTCCATGTGGCATGGACCTTACGTTATAAAACGTGTGTTGGAAAAAGGTGCTTACGAGCTTGAAGACTATGACGGAATCTCTTTGGGTGAACCCCGCAATGGGATTTACCTGAAGAGATACTATGCTTGATCTCTCATGCATAGACTTGCTTGTATATACTGCACATGGCGTGTTTTTGTGTGGTGTGATGCATTTCTTTTCGAGTGTCTTTTGATCTTGTTTTCGCTTCTTATACCATGTTATGTCTGTGTGTGTAGATGGAAACATGCTATGGATTCACGGATGGCACCAGCCAGCATACCCGTAACCTTGCTTTGGCATCCTGGGTACTATATTCCCCAACAGGTGAGCTCATTAGCTCAAGAGGAAATTGCCTAGGGTTTGCGACTAACAATGCCGCATAATATCAGGCAGTAATCAGAACCCTAGCTAATGCCATTTCCTTGGGTATGAACCACATTGTCATCCACATGGATTCTCAATTAGTGGTTTCCCATCTTAACCGGGTTTACGCCATTTGTGATCCCACCTTACCCCGTCTCTTCAGACGAGTACGTCTCCTGGAAAGGTCATTTGAATCCATTCAATACCTACACATTCCATGAGAGTTAAACACAGTTGTTGACTCGATGGCCAGCTTCATTTTAGATTGGTACATCACACACACATAATATCCATAATATGTAAAAGCATTCACAACATGTAAATAATGTAATGTATAAAAGCAAACATGTAAACAAGATCACATCACTAATCATTTTAAAGACACATAATGTATAAATCGCCGATAATGTCTGTATATATATATATCGCTCAAAAGTAGTGCTGGTACAAAATCTAAAGCATGATGGCTTTCAGTAAGTCTCTACAAAAATCTGAAGCATCATAGCTTTCAGTAGTACAAAATTTGAGGCCTCTAAGCTCTCAGTACAAGTATAAAAGTGTCATCAGGCTGGATTCCTGACCTGTACACCACCCCTATCTCGAACAGCTCACTGTCGCTAGGTGAGAAAGCAATCCACAGTCTGAGCCACCTTGCGGAGTAAGGCGTTGAAGCGAACGGATTCTCCAACCCCAAATATCTGCATGGGCCTCGGTAAGTCATCGATAGCTGGCTCTGGTACCTCCACATTCAGCTGGGATAGGTTCCTGTACACCTCCTCCATCTCCTTGATGGCAGCATGAGCACCTGCAGGAACGACTACCTCCCCGCCTCTATCTCTCCTCGCCAAAAGAGAGAGACCCACCGGCCATGCAGGGCCCACATCTGCGCACACATATCACGTACGTATCAACACTGCATCAAAAAAATGATATAATATACAAATCTAAAAATACAAGGGTTTTGTTCTCACCTATATCACCCCATGCTGCACCCTCCGGCAGCACCAAGTCGGGATCCTCTCGGAAGTCTGTGCCACTATATGGAAATTCCTAGACCATAAGTAACTGGCCTTCTAGCCAGCTAAAAAAATCGGGGCCAAAGCTAATGATGGGCCCGCCACCATGACGGTTCATGACCTCAGCCCATCTAAGCATATGGGGATCCCTGGGCTCCCTGTCATCAAGTAGCAACTGCAGACGTAGAAGAGGAATCCGGTCTAAGAGGAACGATACTATGATCGATCCATACCCAAACTGCTTGAGCTCCCCACACTGACACTTGGTCAGCTGAGCTCGGATGTTTGCGAGGAGACCCTCGCACTAGTTGAAAACCCTGGGAGACATACAGTCCTCCGCATACAATATCTGGGTCCGAGTAGCCGTGTGTGGGGTTTGGATACCCACCACCTTAGTAATGGTAAGAAATATGGTCCGCAGTGGATGGCTCACCACATCCCTGATGAGTATCTTCCCACTGGAAGATCAAGAGGTAGCAATATAGTGTTGCGACACCATGTCCTCAACTGTACGGTCACTGACCCGTGTGCCGGTAAGATGTACATGGTCCCCTCTTCGGGACAAACCGGTAAGAAAGTAGATATCCTCAATGTCTATCGTGACAATATGCTCACCAATCACGAAGTACTGTTGGGCCGCATCCCAACTCTGAAGCATGTGTGTCAGCAGTGGGATCTGGGATCTCAAAGAACTTGAGCAACCCGCAGTTTCTGAAAGCATCCACGCATTGTGGATCATTCGCAGCTTGTTCATCTTCTAGCTCATGTTCTCTCTCTCACCACTCCAATACCATATTGGCTATCTAGTAACCTACTAAGAAGGACATTTAAACACTGTTAGGTCCTGCTTCAAACGTCAGAAGTCCATTTTTTGAATTCTTTTTGATGTTTGGTTTGTGGTTCTCTGTCATCGCACTATACGTTTAGGTATAGTGCGATGACATCGCATCTCTCACATTCGAGACTTGCGACGACTCGATCTCGTCGCAGGTCCCGAAAGGGCCAACTGCGACGAGACAAGGGCGCATAAAGCCCTCCATAACATCATCAACAACCCAATAAATGGACCTAAAAGAAAAAAATAAACCACTGGAAAGTTGTTGGATGAATTTTAGGCCTACTTGATTCGGACGGTTGGTGAAATGGTGGATCGTAGCTCCCGAAATCGGTAAAGGAAGTTTTGGCTCCAAATTGGTACTTCTCCACCCAAATTGGCAATTGAAACAATGTTTTCTATTTTTTCCCATATTTCTATTTATAAATAGAATGGAATATTCCTTTTCAAATATTTTGATGCTTTTGAGCCATTTACTATAGTTTCGATCATTTTTCATTATATTTGGGGCTATTTGACACTTTCTCTAGTGTACAGGAGTCGTCTCTAGTGTACAGGAGTCGTAAAGTGGTCTTTTGTGCCGTTTCTCGCATCACTAACGTTAACTACAGGTATGAACACCCCTTTGAATGTTTTGTCATTATTATTTTTGGTTAGTCGTATTTATTGCATGAGGATGAGTTCACTCTTTGTTTGTTCTCGTACTCACCCAACCATGAGAACAAGTATCGAGTTATGATTTATCACTTTTTTCGGGCTCGTTAAAATTCCACGGAAAAGGACACCCCCCGGATTCTACCATTAAGCTTTCAGGCTCTCAAAAAATGAAAAGATTGCTAAGAAAACTTGTCACATTCACGCTTGTTAAAGTATTTGAATGGTCATCTTCCTGGTGATAGTTTACCCCTTTTTCCGACCAAGAGGCACTAATTATGAAAAAGGAATACTCCATCCAATCATGACTGGAAGAGTCCTCTCCCGCGTTTTTTTACCCTTTTCCAGGTGATGAGGCTAACTTTACGAAAAAGGACCGTTGGAGTCTTCTTTAGTTCTTTTCAAACTCTCTAAATATGAAATGACGACCAAGTTTACCTTCTATGGACTCGTTAAATTTTCACATTGAAGGGCCCATCATGGGACGAACCCCTCCTATCCCAGGTTTGGAAAATATTTGGGATTGGACTCATCTATGAGATGAGCTATACCGAGCATCCAGTTACCCTCATCAAGCTCATAAAAAACACATGAGGCACTCATCATTCATGATGGGGAAAAGGAAAGTGTTTGTGTTACATACCTTAGTGGCAGTATGTAGTCGTTCTTGAACATGGCACTCATCTGCATTTGCATACAATACTTGGGTCATATGTTTGTCTATGAGTCCTCGCTTACTTTCTGAGTCCTGTTACTCCTCTGAGTCATTCAGAGAAAGCTTCCATCATCAGTTGCATTAGAAGTTTGCGTCATTCTCATTATGTCAATACTGCCAAGTCATGCCATGCCCATGTTCAAGAACACGTTCATCATTTATCATCTACAGTCAGTACACACGTCGTCATGCCATTGTTACTTTGAGTCAGTCTTACATGTTACTGTACCATCTGATCCACTCTACACATATTTTGTTGTGTTTCATGTTGATTGATGGGGGATTTATCATGTCCCTCCTTCGACGGATTCATCCTTGTCGACTTCAACACATCATCCGAGGATTGAATCTAGAAACTAGTCAAGTACCTTGGCCCTGCATGCCTCAATGGCAGGTTACCTTGCTTTCATCATGAGTTTACATCATTGACTCTTGATTGAAAGATTTCATCTTGCGTTCGACTTCAACTCATTTATTCACGCTTGATGATATGTACTGTGATACCTTGGGAATCATTGACATTAATGATGATATCCCTCGCACTTGTTAACGGTTTACATCAATGACCGGTAATCAAGTGGTTTCTACCATGTTCGACATCAAGACATTTGTAATCACATGGATAGATTTGTATCATTGCGGGTTCAGCTTGAAGACCCTGGGAAGGCATGTTTTACCCACGTTGCGATGGAGTTTGTATTGAGTCATATTACACGGATCCACTTTTGTATTGGTCATGGCTATGTTACCATCTCATCATGGATCTATGCTTGTGTCTAGTAGCCATGATTGTGTTTCGTCGGTCATTACTACCATGGATGTGCAATGTATTGGTCAGCAGCCATGTTGTACTTCATATGAGATTGTCAGTTCAGAGTCAGTTGTACTACAGCGGTGTCCTTCGTCCGATGAGTCTATTGCCATTACTTCTATCAAAGCACTTCACCTGTACATCCTTAACAACTTCATGCTTTGGGGGGCATTCTATTACACCCAAAATCTACTCATCATCATATTCAGTGTATACACCCCTGAAGATACTTGGACTAAATGATCATACTGGGAGGATTTGTACTCAGTTGTGCTAGGTTTTGAAGGGTCATCGCAGGTTGCACACTAGCAACATGCGACGTTGCAGCTTGCTCCACTGCAGGGTGCGACAAGGTCAGTTAATGGGAAAAAATAGCTTATTCAAGACCCTTTTCGAAACTTGCTCATTTAGGGGCTTATCCCTAACCTCTAGGGGAGCTGGTACTCGACTCCTAACTCTTTGGGAGGATCCCCTATCTCTCTCCTACCATCTTTCAACCTATCCTATCCATACCCTATCCATTTAGTCCTATATAAGTGAAGCTCACTCCCATTCCAAAGGGAGGAAGCCTATGGTATCTACATGCTGGTGAAATCTCTCTTAAGACATCTCCATTCACCTCTTGGAGAACTCATACTTCCTTGGAAGAACATGGCAATTGGCTTGGTTGGAGAAGGGCTATTATGTCAAGTCTTGGTTGTAGTTCTATATCTCTATCATGTACTCCTCTATTTGTAGTAATACAAATGCTTTCCACCAATATTGTTCATATTTGTAATGATATTGAGTACTTTACCTGCTTAACTGTTTACTTAGATCGCTTATTGTATAGATGTCTTTTACTGGTTTCTCTTGTTTCTTTGTCTTGACAGGTCTTGCAGCTTGGATTTGACGATCGTGGGATGTGGAGCAACATTCAGGAGAAAGGATTACGTAGTAAAAAGGTAATACATCTAGTACTTGATCCTTAAGTAGATCTAGGAGATATATTTGTAGTCTATTCTATTTGTTCTAGACTCACATTGAGCTAGGGAGATCTGGCTCGCGTCCGCTTGAGTGGATTGTCCGATAACACATTTTGGAAGAGGAGCTCTGGAGGAGAGGAGAGCAAGATAGCACTGGCATAGGGTTAATTGTTGGGGGCTCAAGGGCCTCAGCCTTTGGCTGGGGGTTGGTTGGGTGGAGAGTCGTCCCCCCACCTTCAGTTGCACTATTGGAGCTGTCAAGGTAATGGTAGCTGCTAGGTCATCTAACCAAGTATAGATCCTTAATTTTCATATCATATTTTTTGTTATTATTGATTAGATACACTTTCTTTTGTCAGATCTTCTATGCATGTTGTTCTTGTTTGTTACTGGATTTTATATGATTTTACATGTTGTGTGTATTCTTGTGTTGGTTCAGAGATCTGCATGCATATTTAATATTATTTTGTTATTTAGTGGGTTTTATGAGTATTATGGTTCTGTTGGCCCTGTTTTGCAACCAGGCTTAGTGCTATGGGCACTTGCTAACTAGTAGCAGCAGTTTCAATGGAATTAAACAAGAAACTAATCATGGATCTATGCAAGAATATAAGCAAATAATGGAAATGTTTTAAAAACAAGAACAAGAAAATATGAAAGAATAAATTTGTATTTAAAAATGGGGCAAGCTAATGCTTGCAATAGTAATACCTTCAATGGTGAAGGTTGATGTAGAGCAACTCCCAAGATAAGTAGCTCCAAGCTCCAAGAGGTCTCCTTCTCCAAGGTTGCTTACAATGGCCAAAATACTCAAGGGAGATTTCGGCAGCATGAGGATGAGATAATGGATGGATGTGAAATGAGGAGCCCCTACCACCTTTTTATAGGTTTTGGTGGTGGGGAATACCATTTGTGGTTTTGTGGAAACCAAATGGTATTGACCAACATGGTTTAGGTACTTTTCCCTCCTTTTTCCTTTTTTGAATAAAATTAATATTTTAATTCTCTTTTTAATATTTTTGGGAATTTGGACCCTTTTTGAGGGTTTTTTATGCTTTTCAGGAAAAATAATCTTTTTGAGTGGGAAAAAGGGGTGTACTAAGGTATTTTGGTGACCTTTTGTTGGTTTCAGAGGCTCAGATGGTGGAAAAGTGGACAAATGGGTCATGTGAATAAGGGAATGAGCTAGTGAGCACTTTTTAGGTGTTAACAGATTGCCCCCTGATGTGTGAGGGCAGGAGCTCATCGTATGGCCGATAGACATCATAGTTCTTTTGTCTTTTTCTGGGGTTTAGGGAGAGAAGAGACCGGTTGGAGACTGGAGCCACGACCCTTGGAAGCTGCAAAAACAAAAAATATTACATGGCCTCATATTGAATGAGGTATAATCTCTGATAATGGACGAGGCAGGCATTCCCATGCTCGTATCAAGACATATACATAACAATTAGTCCCAAGAAGGGGGATCTAATACATAAAGAATCTACTGGTACATCATAATGGTCCAGGGGGGACATTATTTTGGGATATACTCCTGATCATAACTGATCTCAATAACTGATACACTGCGTTAATTGATGAACTGCTAAAACTGAAGATGTCCATGAAACTGGGGTACTTCTTAATACTGTCGTCATGTGCAACCCGGATATCTCTAGAAAAAGTGTAACTGGTATCCATTGGAAGATTCTCAAATGTGGAGGAGTCAGGAGGTATCCAAGGTCTTCTACTAATAACTGAAAGGATCAATGTCCTGTGCGAATCTCAACGATGCGATCAAGGTGTTGAAGTCGAGCATGTGAGAAATAATCATTTGGAAAGGTACTGAGGATTCCTCTCGAAATGACTCGTAGGCACTCATCATAAATGGTAATGAATCCAAGACACAGGGACCTCTAGGTCTATCCTCTGGAATAAATGTGGTTGTCGTCGACAGAGGGAGACCAGCAACTAACAAGGCAATGATTTTTCCTTGATAGGAGCACGAGGTGTAGAACTGAAGTGTTGTAGTACTGATGGTAGGACTGACATACTTGTGGGGATGGGAAATAACTGGGTGAAAGAGTGGGTAGACTCAAACTTCCTTTGTTCAGAGCATGATGACATGGTTGACCTGGCAGCGTAGGGAACTGACTTGTAGGTGAGGGGATCATTGCTTTGATTGGCTGAATGGTATATATTGACTCGGGGGGGGGGGGGAGGACGAGCTAATAGGTGCTGTCGAGGGATTTTCAAGGTGACGTACTACAGAATACTCTGAACAAAGGCGACCAATCATGGGGAAGCTGTTATATGAGTAGATATGATCTGTCGTGGCGCCAAGAGGCACCATTGGGTCCTTCTTCGTAGTTTTAATGAGCTCCAAGAAGGGATAAAAGTGTGCTCTGAGATGGTACTGTCCTGTGGATTTGTGAGCCCAGGACTATTCGTGCTCATTGGTGCTTTCATTTTTAAGGAATCTGAAAGCGATAAGAAGACTCTGCAGTGGTTATGACTACTGTCCTGTTTGTTTTACGAGCCCAGGATGGTGATTGCTCGTGATCGCTTTCATGTTTAGAGAGTCTAAAAGCGGTAAGGGGACTCCATCGGTGTTTCTTTTTCGTAAGTTTAGTCTCCAAGGCCCGAAAAAGCATAAAATGATGCGGATGGAGAACTCTTCTAGCCGATGTGACTAGAGTATACCTTTTTCGTAATTAGTCTACGAGGTCCGGAAAAGGGGTAAACTTATACCAGGTAGACGCCCTTTTAGATACGTTTTAGCGAGCATGAAAGGAAGCAAGATTGCTCGGCGATCTTTTCATTGTTTTAGGAGTCAGAAAAGAGCTTAACAGAAACTCCCTAAGTGCCTTTTTCGTAAAAGGGATTGCTCGGCCCGAAAAAGGGATAAAATTATACCGAACAAAAATGGATAGATGGGAGCGAGAAAAGGTCTCAAGCGTCATCATGTGTGTGGGATACTGGATCCGGTGACATAAAGATTGTCACAAAGGGGGCTGCGGCCGTTGTGGCACGCAAACCGAGGCAATGAGAGGGCATTTTGAAAAAATGGCCGAAAAGTATGGGCGTGAGAGCGAGAAATGATCTCAAGCATCATCACGAGCGTGGAAAACTGAATCCGACGATATAAAGACTGTCAAAAATGGAGAACGACGGATGTGGCACGAAAATCGAGGTGACGAGGGGGGCATGGGAAAAAATGCTCGAAAAATCTAGGCGTGAGAGTGAGAAATGATCTCAAGCATCATCACGAGCGCGAAAAACTGAATCCGGTGATATAAGGCACGTCGAAAACGGAGAACGGTCGATGTGGCACGCAAACCGAGGCGACGAGGGGGGCATGGGAAAAAATGCCCAAAAAATCTAGGCGTGAGAGCGAGAAATGATCTCAAGCATCATCAAGAGCGTGGAAAACTGAATCCGACGATATAAGGCATGCCAAAAACAGACAACGACTGATATGGCACGCAAATCAAGGCGACGAGGGCACCCAAAAAATGGTCCCAAAAAATGGAGCTGGTGAAAACTGGAAAAAGAAAGAACTGTCATGAAGTTCTCGCTGCGCTGATTCCAATGGTACCAACGGTTTGAGAAACGGACGTCGTATGAAACCGGAATGGCGGTTGGAAAAATGGTGGAATTTCTATAAATAGGGCGTGGGGCCCCTATGACGTGTCATTGTTACGTGCGAGTTTGGCAGAGCAGTCAGAGCTATTTCTTGATTTCCGGGAGATTTCACCGTTGGTTTTCGATTCTGCGAGTTTCAGGTAACTCTATTTGCTTTAGCCTTTTCAATTATGTCTTTTTTGTTTGGTGGCGGGCCCCCGAAGGCCGTGAAATTTCATGTTGACCTTCCAACGTGGAATATCGCGGGTTTCGGGTCTCTTCCCGCGATGAACCGCGCGGGTTTTAGGCTGACAGTCGCGATGTTCATCGCGACTATGAGGATGGAACCCACGATGTTCATCGCGAGTTCATGGGAGATAGTCGCGATGTTCATCGCGACTGTCTGGCAAAAATCCGCGATGTTCATCGCGGGTTTTTGATTGGAGGCCGCGATGATCATCGCGGGTTTTAGCATGGAGGCCGCAATGGTCATCGTGGCTTTTGGTGGAAAAGCCGCGATGGGATTTTTTCAAAATTTTTTGTGCTGAGGCTAAAAATTTCTTCTGTTTTCTGGCAGGATGTTGAGGAGACCATTGTCCTCATGGCGAGAGCGGGAGATCGATGATGATCTGATGGAGAAGATTCAGACTGATTCGGGGGTGCGACAGACTCTGGCTGTGAGCGAACTTTTTAAGTTCGCTCAGATCCCACCTATTCGTTCAGTGAGACGGCTCCTGAACAAGCTGGTGAGTTGGTGGGTGCCCGCGGAGGGTGCTTTCATTATTGGAGGTGAGAGGTTAGAGATCACCCTCACGGATGTCTATTTTCTGACTGGGTTGCCTCGTTTGGCGGAGGTGGGCGATCTCTTGCCGAGGATCCCGCCGGGTGTAGATATGGAGGACTTGTTACAGACCTTCTGTGTTGATGATGCCGTTTTGCAGAACAACTCTATTAGTCTGCGATCCCTACGTGAGTGGGATATGCGAGCTGTTGGAGCATGTGTTCTGCGGATATTGGGTGCTGCTGCACCACATCGTTTGTCTGGGGGACAAACGATGTTGGTGGATTCTGTTCTTCGGGGGACTTACTATGCCTGGGGGCAGATGTTTCTAGCTGGTGTCCGGAGAGATCTGGACAAGGCCAGTCGAGAGGGAGGAGAGTTTTGTTATGCCTCCTTTCTATGTTGTTTTTTCTTCGAGCGGTTGCCGACCTTACGACCGCGGGTACCCATTCGTGCTGGTCTGGTGAGTCAGCCTCGCATGATGCGGGGGGGGGAAGATGATTCCTCGTGGTGGCGGTGGTGTCCACGGTTTCTTCACGGAGGATTTTTATGAGCAGTGGGAGCAGATGCCCCTGCTGATTGAGGACTACCCCTATGCCGGCATGGACTATCGAGGCGACCCGGAGATGCCTCGTGCCCCAGGACAGGCCTGGAGTTTAGACGGTATGTTTTGTGTTTTATTTTATACTATATCATGTGTTGTTTGATTTATCATCTATGATTATAGTTGGATAGTATATGATGGCTTACTTGCTTTGTGCAGATGTGGGTCCAGTGCCACCGGCCGACTACATGGCTCGTCGGGGGCGGGTGATGGTGGTTGCAGCGGTACCGCCTCCACGCGGTGGAAGATTTGCGGCACGTGGGCGAGGCGTTGGCCCTCGAGATGACGCCATAGAGGGTGTCAGACAGACCTTCGACAGGATCCTAGCTGGACTCCCCGAGGATGGTTGGAGAGACCTGGATCGGGATATTTTGGAGGGTTGTTTCGGTGCGCCGCCTGAGTGGTGGTCGCTCTTGTTGAGGACAACGGTGTTTGTGGCGGAGCACAGGGGCGGTGGACGAGATGATCCGGCAGGGCCGACTGAGAGGAGGATACGTCTGCGGGATGATCCAGCGGGGCCAGCAGAGCGGAGAGTTCGGGCTCGCCATGACCCGGCGGAGCCAGCGGAGGAGGAGTCGGAGGATCCTAGGGATCTTGATGAGTAGATGATATTGTATCTGCCCCCAAATGCTGATGAGCATATGGGGAAGCATTTTTGTATGACTGATGTATTTTTTGTATAACGGGTGCTGAGGGCACCTATGACATGTTGACTATTATGGTTTATATATATATGTGTGTATATATATTTGGATATATTGTCGTTTATGCACGTGGATGCACATTTTGTCTTTTGTATATGCCCGTGGAGGCACATGTTATGCACGCGGATGCAGTATTTTGTTATTTGTATATTCCCGTGGAGGCACATGTTATGCACGTGGATGCATTTTGTTTATGGATATGCCCGTGGAGGCACATGTTATGCACGTGGATGCATATTTTGGTTATGACATGATGTGATTGGTGTGCCAGTCAAGGACATTGTTGGCCGTATGGTCTGCTACATTATTGAGGTGTCTTGGGACATGTGTGAACGAAATGGATTCAAACTGTCTAACCATTTGTTTAGTGCGCAGGAATTTTCTGAAAAGACAGGGATCGCGTACTTGGTAATCATTGTTGAGCTGGGAAACCAGGAGCTGTGAGTCTAAGAAAACGTTGAGGTGACGGATGCTCATTTGGAGAGCTGCGGCCAGGAGACCGGTCACGGCATCGTATTCAGCTTGGTTATTGGTGGCGGCACCTAAACATACTCAGTCATTGTGAATTAACTCATGTGAAGGGGAGTATATTACCCAAGCTGCGGAGGCGAGATTGGGAGACCAACGGCTTGCACCATCAGCGAAACCGACATAGCAGAGTGGAAGAGGATCCATCTATGGTCATGCAGAGAAAAACAAATATTTAGGTTTTTTGAATTTTTTGTGAGAAACAGAAAGGAAGCTTATACTAGAATGGACGGTGGTGTCCATCAGATTTTCTATGGGTAAAATCGTTTAAGGTACAACCCGTTGCGTGGGTTGCGTAGGGGATTGCCTTATGAATCGGTCAGAATGTATGCCCCCTGCCCGAGGCAAGTGTGTACGATGTAGGGGCCTTGCCACATAGATACAAATTTTCCCTTTCCGGTTTTGTCGTGGGCTTGATCGTAAGCGAGGACAAGGTCTCCCTCAGAAAAGGTTCTAGGGTGGACGTGTTTGTCGTAACTTAGTTTTGATCGTTGCTTGTCTGCTTCCATGTTTTGAATAGCTGTGCGCTGATCTTCATCGGCCTGCTCTAGGAGTAGTAAACGTTGCTCAATCGGGGAAGTGTCTGGTAGGAGTTCAACGGCGATATGTAAGGCTAGAATCTGACACTCGATAGGGAGGACAGATTCGACATCGTGAACTAAATGGAAAGGGGTAAAATCGGTGGCGGTTTTGGTTGAGGTGCAGTAAGCCCATAGTGCCGGGAAAAGCATGTGGTGCCAATTGGATTTGTGTTTGTCTACAGTGCGTTGGAGAATGGTCTTCAAAATTTTATTGATCGCTTCGACTTGGCCGTTTCCTTGGGGATAGTAGGCGGAAGAGAAATGGTGGTCAAATTTCAACATGGTTGATAATTCTTTCCAGACGGCATCCTCGAAGTGAGAGCCATGATCAGAGACTAGTTGCTTTGGCACTCCGAAACGAGTGATAACATGGTTGAAGAAAAACCGTGCTACAGTGTCGGCTTTGCAATTGTAAGTCGGCATGGATTCCGCCCACTTGGTGAAATAATCTACGGCCACAACGATGTGTTTGTGACCGCCGGATGACGTGGGGTTGCAATCGAGGAAGTCGATAGCCCATTTGCAGAAAGGTCCAACAGTGATGACTGGATGAAGGGGGGCGGGGGGGGTTCTTGCCTTGGGAGCAAAGAGTTGGCAGTTCTGGCAATGCTTGATTGCGGTGATACAATCAGTAAACAATGATGGCCAAAAGTAACCTGCCCGAATGATCTTCTGGGCGGTGGCCATGACGGAGAAATGGCCTCCGCAGGCACCACTATGACAATCATTGAGGACTTGTTCTGCCTCACTATGGGATAGGCACCGGCGTAGGATGGTATCAATGCCGCGTCGGTAAAGTACATCCCCTAACAAGAGGTATCGGGGGGCATGGTGTCGTATGCGACGGCGTCCGTCACAATCGATGTTTGGTCAAAAATTTTGCGTGCGGAGGTAAATCAAAATGTCTCCGTACCATGGGTCGTCAGACGAAATGATGAAGATTTGTTCGTCAATAAGATCCATTTGGATAGCAGGTGATGACGAAGAGGATGGGAGGTCGGTGATGAGGTGAGCAAGCGCGAGGGATTTGGTGCTTTTAGGAGTTCTGAAAGTAACGTCATATTCCTGGAGGATAATGACCCATTTAGCAACACGACCTTGTAGGAGCCGCCGGGTTAGGAGATAGACCATAGGGTTGGAATCGGCCACAACCGTGGTATGACTGAGTAGAATGTAGTGCCGCAATTTTTGTACGGAAAATACTACAACTAGGGCTAATCTTTCCTCGTATGGGTAACGTAGGGGTGGGCCAGACAAGGTCTGGCTGATGTAGTATATCACATGCTCTCGGTGAGAGGCATCTTCTTGGACCAAAACTCCGGACACGGCATGTTCAGATGCCGAGACGTAAAGGGTGAAGTTCTTAGAGAAATCCGGAGGGGATATCAAGGGGGCTTGTGTGAGAGCTTTCTTGAGGGCTTCGAATGTCGTGTCTGCTTGCTCATCCCAAACAAAGGGTATGTGGGTACGAAGTAAGCGTAAGAATCCATGGACTTTGGTGGCGTAATCAGGAACAAAGCGCCTAAGGAAATTGGACCGCCCTTGTAGACTCAGGAGCTGCCGAAGCGTGCGAGGAGGGGGAAGTTCTAAGATGGCTTTGACTTTTAGGGGATCAACAGTAATTCCATCTTGGGAAACAATGAAACCCAACAACCGGCCTGCCGGAACGCAAAAGACACACTTGTGTGGGTTCAAGCGGATTTTATATTTGCGACAACGCAAGAAAACTTGTCGGAGGTCGTTAAGGTGGTCTGATCGTTTTCGGGAACGAGCTGTAAGGTCATCAAGATAGACTCGCAGGATATGGACCAAGTTGTGAAAACAATATGTCATGGTTCGCTGGAATGTGGCACCAGCATTTTTAAGGCCGAATGGCATGACGCGATAGGCAAAGGTGCCCCATGGGGTGGTGAAGGCAGTCTTGTACTGATCCTCCTTGCGGATGCGAATTTGGTTGTATCCGAAAAACCCGTCCATGAAAGATAGGACTTCATGGCCCGCACACTCATCAATGAGTTGGTCAATGAATGGCGTGGGGAAATTGTCTTTTGGACAAGCGTGGTTTAAATCGCTGAAGTCAGTGCATACTCTAAGGGTGCCTTGCTTTTTGTTTACGGGAACGGGGTTCGACACCCAGGTGGTGTACGGAATAGGATAAATGAATCCTACTTTGCGAAGTTTCTCGACCTCAGCTTTAACAGCGGGGAGTTTGGAAGGATGAATGGGTCGTTGTTTCTGACGAACAGGGGGTACCTCAGGCCATGTATCAATGTGGTGCTCTATAATGGCGAGGTCAAGACCAGGCATTTCGGTATAGGACCAGGCGAAAACATCCCAGAATTCTTGAAAAAGATTTTTATACGCCTGAGTTTTTGCTTGAGTGCAAGATGCGCCCAGCGAGATGAGCTTAGGTTTCCCTGGTGTTGTGGAAATATCTATTTGTATAATGGGGGAAATGTTGGACATGTTCCCTTCTTCGAAGGAAGCCGGTGCTGGGATGGGGTCCTTTAACCAATCGACCTTAGTGGGTATGAAATCTTTTGATTTGACCGATAGCTGGTTAGATGCGGTGGATGTGGATGCTTCCGGGAGGAAGTATGAGCGATGATGCATATCATCCCAAGGGTAGTTGGGTGCAGTGAGTGTCTCCAAAATTTGCTCATCAGTATTGAAGTAATCAGACCATAAATCGAGGGGTTCTGGTTTGAAAGTTGTTGAAATCATATAGATTGTATTGACTTCTTCCGACGAGGATGATGGCGGGGGGTAGATCTCCTCGATGAGGGGAGGAGATATCTCCAAATCGACGTTGTTTAACTCGTACAATGCTGCTCTATAGTCCGGGAGATCAGGACAATGGTGAGAGTAGTGGCCGTACACACTACATATGGAACAAGGATGGTTGGTGCGTAGTGATCTGACGTGAGGCTGAGGAGGTGGCTCTAGTCTAACTACTGGGATGCTGATGTCATCGTCTAACATATTCATATGCTCCTGGAGAGCTGGTAACTGTGGGAATTGATGAGTTGGATGGCCTATCTCATTGCACAACGAGCATTTAGGAGGAGCTCGAAACATAGGTGGGGGTTTAACTGCCTTAGGAGGTGGTATAGCAGTGTATGATTGTGGACCTCTGCCCCCAGTGGGCTTGATGAGAGGAGGAGGATTCATTGACGATGAAGGGATTGCGACACCAGGAGGAGGTTTCGCTGACGCCGAAGGAATTGTGACACCAGGAGGAGGTTGAGTAGTGGTAACAATAGGTTGTACCAGTTGGAGGATGACGTCTGGTGTCGGAGATGGAATGGGATGGGAAATGTACCACACGGGTAATCCCAAGGTTAAACCGGGGAGACTAAGGGTAGCCATAACCGGGGAACTTACCACGCCCGAGGGAGGGAATAGGAAGGGGATAGTGTGAATAGGTGTAACGCCAATGTGACTAGGTACCAATGGTGGTTTAGGAAACAAAGGCGGTTGATTGTTGGATGTTTGTAGATTGTGGGAAAGAGTACATAGGTCAGATACGACGGTCGCGGCTGGCGGGGGTGGAATAGATTGAAAGGTTGAGGTCATTGGCGTATCTGAGTAAAGTCCGGGTCCCACAAAAGAAATGAAGGAAGTGGTTGCACTAGAAACGGGTTGTTCAACCATGGGGAGAACATTTTCGGGTGCTGCAGGGGCATTGGGATCATAGTAGGTGAGTTGGTCGATTTTGACCACGCGTCCCTCATGGGGGAACATCATGGTACGAAAAATGGATGAGGCAACTGCTTTCATGGCGTACATGTAGCTGCGGCCAAGTAAGAGGTTATAATCGAGTTGGGCATTAATGACCTCTATATCGATTAGCACAGTTTTACCACCCAACTGGACGGGGACATTGGGTAGTAGACCTTGGGGTTGTGCTGACCGGCCGTCGTAGGCCCGTAATGCAGTGGTGGATTGCTGGAGAGTAGGGGATCCCAACTTTTGCCAAACGAATGTGGACATGACGCATGTAGAGGCACCCTCATCGATGATACATCGATGGATGACAATATTCCGAATGGAAACAGACACTTGGACTGCTATGGTGGAAGGAAGACGTGGTTCGGATTGGTCCAAATCAAAGGTCATCAATTTCGAATCATTTGGGTCAATCGCCCCAATGGCAGAAAGTAAAGTCTTGTGCTGTGATGGACAGTTTTTCAAGACTTCTAACGCAGACATGGCTGCGGGAGACTGAGCTAAGTCATCTATGATGTTGTAATTTGTCGCAGCCCGTGCATTGGGGTTGTTGTTGATACGGCGAAGTGGGAAGCGAGGTGCTTTAGAGGCGCCATCGAGTGGAAGCGGGGGTATACGTAACGTCTGATCTGTGGGATGAGCGTTAATATATTTATCGGCGGGGGGTGCTTCGGAGGTAGAGCCATACTGGTTCCGACGGGTTTGGATGTTGACATCGGCAGTTGACATCATCAACAAGTGGTGTGTACCTGAATCAAACATTGGTTGATCAGGAGAGGCGTAAGTGATTTGTTGTGGTGGCACGTTGCCCTGTGGGGGAGCTAATGGCTGAGTGTTCACCACTGCTTGTGTTGGAAAAGGGTTTTGTAGCACCAAAGGTTGATGTTGTGGTGGTGGAGGGTTGGGTGGTGGCTGAGGAGCCGCTTGTCCTTGACGATGGGCATCGTCAGTCCAGAGTTGTCGAGCTCGCTCCAAATGTGGGAAAGCATGTGTATAGTGGCCATAGACCCCACAAATAGAACAAGGATGGTTTGTTCGCAAACTAGGGTTTTTGGCTTGCTTGGGCGGCCAATCAGGGTTCTGATGAGCAGGTGCCGCGTTATTATTTTGTGGAGGATGGGGAGGTTGTGGACCTTGGTTATTATGTTGGTTATTGCCGCGGTTACGTCCTCTTCCACGGTTTTGTTGCCCACCCTGGTTGCGTTGGTTATTTTGGTATTGGGGCTGATTTTGTTGTGCATATACCTGCCCTTGAGCATTAGGGGGATTTTGGGGAGCCGCAGGTGCAGGAGCAGGTTGCGGTGGATAATATGCTGGTGGAGCTAGAGGTGGTCCAGCTGCTTGTTGGGGTTGTTGGTACCGCTGAGCTGTTGGAGGTGTGAGATTAGCTGGTGCAGCTGGCTGTGGGTAATGCGTCTGTTGTTGTGGGAACTGAATGGGGTTCTGTGTGGCAGGTTGATTATAGTATGTAGGAGGTACATATGCCAATGGCGCTTGCCCATAGCAATGTTGTGGACAAGAGGGTCCATGAGTGTGATGGGTCTGGTTTGTAGGAGCGTAAGAAGTTGTCGCTCTGGAATTGGATGTAGCCCTAGAAAGGTATGGGGCGTGTATGGTGCTTACCATGCTGAAAGGTTTAGCTTGCGGTGTGATTTGGCCAATAATGCCATCGGCGGCATGTGATGCCCCCGATGCATCACCGCGTGAAGAGTCGCCTCGTGGGGCGTCTGGTATGATTGTGTATAGATAACCCGACTGGGCGTAAATGAGATCAAACTGTTGGGCTTTGAGGATGGCATCTTCTTCAGACTGGGGTCTTTCGGATGCCACATCCTTCGTAATGAGAGGGAGAAGTGATTTTAGAAACCAATCTAGGAAGATACGGTCGTCTAATTTGATTTTGCAGAGGCTTCGACGTCGACGCCACTCATGAATGTGGTCAGTGATGTGGGTGGCCGTGGTTTGTCTGCAAGACAGTAGGATCTTGAATCCCGCGTCATAGCGGACAGGTAACTGGAAGAATTGCAGGAAGGTCGAGGAAAGGGAGGTAAAGGTGGCATGCGTCCCATGGGGCTACTCGATATACCAATTAGCTGCAGAGCCAGTGAAGGTGCGCTGTAATAGACGGAGGCGGACAGAGTCGTCCACTATGGAGTTGGAGGAACACCATAGATGGAAGGACATGATATGGTTCTGGGGGTCCTCTCCTGCCTTACCCTCAAACTTAGGGATGTCGGAAGGGAGTTTGGTGGGCATGTGAGGCCACACAGGATCGTGTCGGATGGGATTATTGGTGAGTCTGGCTAAGTCTGGTAAGTTCAGACTTGCCATGTATGGTAAGCTAGCAGATGTAGTGACTGGAATTGGAACATGAGTAGTCATGGTGGCATGATGTGGGGGTCCAGTAGCACCTAAAGGTATGCTAGGTATTGAAGGTATATATCCTCCAATACCTTTGGTCTGGTAAGGGCCAGCGCTTCCTAGTGCAACATGGGTTACACCAGGGTTAGGAATAGTAGTGGTGATTCCTGGGATAGGGTTTGTGGAAACCAGAGGGGGTGTGACCCCTATGTTGGGCATACCCATAATAGGTGGTGGCCCTGTGTTGGGAATTCCTATAACAGGAGGTGGCCCTGTGTTGGGCATTCCTAAATGTGGAGTGTTGCCCATATTGGGCATACCCAGGGGGCTGGTTGTTGCCATAGATGGCGCTGCAGTAGAAGGGTCTGTAGACGTCTCTCCTATGGTGCTGGTAAAGAGTGGATCAAATGGTGTTGCAGACATAATGTTGGTTGGGAATAACTCTGTGGGGTTTTCGGATTCTGCCTCTAAATCAAATGTGAAGTGAGGCGTGTCAGAATTGGATGACTGTCTAGTTGACCGACGATGTGTCGAGTCAAGGGATAAGGCTCGGCGTCGGTGACATGGCGAGCCAAGTAGACTGAACTCTGGGAGTTCGCCCTGTAGATGACGAGAGCATCTAAAATTCTCAATGGTGAGAAAATAATTTTTTGTGGAAAAATCTGTATGTGTAAAATGGTAATGTATAAAAAACTCAAAACCCTAATGCAACCAAGGGTGCAAGAAGGGGAGTGAAAAATGAAGGCTCTCAGGCCAAAAAAATCAACCTAAAAAAAGGCACTTATTCTAGCAGTTGTGCTACAATAAGTGGAGGGATGCAACAAATGGTCAGAGTACCAACATGCAAACAGCTTCTAGAAAAAATAGGTGTAACTAGACCACAAGTGGGTTGAATCATGCAAACACCTAACTAAAAGTATTGTGAATCAACAAACTATATTCTCTGCAAGGTGATGAAATCCAAGTCAGACAATATTGAGTGTTAAGTCCACGGCTAGATATCCCCCTACCGGGAGGGACACCGGGTAATCAATCCTAAAGAATGGCTACTAGGATACTCCGTTCATGATGCGTCGAGAAAAGGTAAATCTGTCGTTTGGTCCTTGATCATAATATCCCAATACAGGGATATCCCGAGAACTGCGAATGGTAGCCCTTCGGTTACTCAATGGATTTCGGTATTCCACTCAGGCTTCCAGAACCATCCTCGCGACTTCAACCCTCCTAGGGGAGAGGCCTTCCCACAAACCGGTTGTGACCGTGCCAATAAATACTAAGAGATTTTAGCTCCCTAAATGGACAACTTCTATGTCTCAGATGTAATAACTGAGGGGTGTTATTGGAACACCTATCCCCTCAATACTACCTAGCTACAAAGTTCTTTTAGTGTTCCCCACGTGGGGTTAAAAGTGGGTTGAAATTAGGGTAAGTTTTAAAGCTCAGTTAAATTAAGTGTTTGATTGGGTGCACGTGTGGTATTTTAAACTGGAAATTGAAAAAAGTAAATGCTAAGTAATCAAAAAACAAAGGATCTTTCGAAAACAAAAACAAATTTTATGACTTTTTCAATAAATGGAAATTAATTGCTTTTCAAGGACTATTCGAAAAAACAAAGGATCTTTCAAACAGGAAAGCAAATCAGATAAATTTTTTAAGAAATAAATGGATTTCTTTTTCAAGGAAATTGCTAAGGGCAAGATTTTAAAGAAGTAAACAGGAGATTTTTTTTAACCTAGATAAACTGCAAACTAAGTCTTTCTTTCACTTTCTTGAAATTTTTTTAAAAGGACTTCTAGATGTGCATTCTAAATAGTAAAATTTTTTCTATGGCTGTAAAATATGCAGAATTTAATATTGTAAAAATGTGCTATGTGGGCAGAAAATACAGTAAAAATTAATTTTCTAAATCGGAATGGCCGAATGAAAAAATTAGCATCGCGGGTTTTGACAGAAAAGTCGCGATGGACCGCGCAGGTTTCTGTCGCACAGTCGCAATGGACCGCGCGGGATTTCGGCGCATTGTCGCGATGTGCAGCGCGAAAAATGTCCGTGAAGCCGCGATGTGCAGCGCGCAAATAGGTCGCGAAGCCGCGGAGAACCGCGCGAAAAAGGGCCGCGCAGTCGCGATGTGCAGCGTGGAAAAAGACCGCGAAGCCGCGATGTGCAGCGCGCAAACAGGCCGCGAAGCCGTGGGGAACCGTGTGGAAAAAATCCCAAAAGCCGCGATGGACCGCGCGACTGTCATGCTAAAAACCGCGAGGCGAAAGCCGTGCACGGAAGCCGAAAAACAAACCCGAAAATTGAGAATTCCGTGCTGTAAATGGCAATAGATGGGGCCAAAACCTAGAGCAGTAATGGATTTGCTGTCTAGGATGGCAGATCTATGGTTCTAAAGGCTAAAAACTAATAAAAAACTAAGATTGAAAGCAAAATTTGAGATCTATTGTTCAAAGCCAGCGGAGTCGCCAAAAACTGTTGGCCCGGTTTTGCAACCAGGCTTAGTGCTATGGGCACCTGCTAACTAGTAGCAGCAATTTCAATGGAATTAAACAAGAAACTAATCTAAACAAAACTAATCATGGATCTATGCAAGAATATAAGCAAATAATGGAAATATTTTAAAAACAAGAACAAGAAAATATGAAAGAATAAATTTGTATTTAAACATGGGGCAAGCTAATGCTTGCAATAGTAATACCTTCAATGGTGAAGGTTGATGTAGAGCAACTCCCAAGATAAGTAGCTCCAAGCTCCAAGAGGTCTCCTTCTCCAAGGTTGCTTACAATGGCCAAAATACTCAAGGGAGATTTCGGCAGCATGAGGATGAGATAATGGATGGATGTGAAATGATGAGCCCCTACCACCTTTTTATAGGTTTTGGTGGTGGGGAATACCATTTGTGGTTTTGTGGAAACCAAATGGTATTGACCAACATGGTTTAGGTACTTTTCCCTCCTTTTTCCTTTTTTGAATAAAATTAATATTTTAATTCTCTTTTTAATATTTTTGGGAATTTGGACCCTTTTTTAGGGTTTTTTATGCTTTTCAAGAAAAATAATCTTTTTGAGTGGGAAAAAGGGGTGTACTAAGGTCTTTTGGTGACCTTTTGTTGGTTTCAGAGGCTTAGATGGTGGAAAAGTGGACAAATGGGTCATGTGAATAAGGGAATGAGCTAGTGAGCACTTTTTAGGTGTTAACAGGTTCTTTCATATAGGGCGATTTAAAACTGAAAATCGATTTCAATCCATAATATGTGGACGAAATTACCAAAAAATGAGATTTCCATGATCACCGGAGGGAGAATTTACCCTCATTAACTACCATTTCTATAAATTTGGGCGAATTAGAGAGATCGGGTTATTTTACTGGGCGGTGGGAGCTTGAAATCGTATCAGAGAGGGGCGAAATGGTTTAATTTAGTGTCCCCTTTATATATTTTATGGGGCTAATGTGTCATTTAGTAAAAATAAATACATAAAAATTGGGCTAATCATAGTAAATGCTGGTTTAATTAAAAAATAGCCCACTAAAAAATTAAAACCTCTAAATTTAGCCCAGGGGCTAAGATTAGCGCTTAAAATTTTCCCTGCCATTCACACCCGTGGAATCGTTGGTTGGAATATTTCGGGGCATTAAAGACAAAAACGATGATGTGGGTTCTGTTGGTGACGTGTCCCTCATAGTTCATGAGCCTCCATTCTAGAAGATCTATCCTCCTATTCGCCTAGCTTGACATCACATCATCTTCCCATGTCAAGGATAACCAAGGCACAGTTGCTCGCGTGAAGTGAACCAACGCCTGTGGAATCAGGCAGACGACCTGTGTGCTATTTTGACCCGTTTCTGTAGCAATTAAGACCTCTATTTTTAGAGAGGTCGACCTCTGAAAGGGTCGACCTTCTCTCTTATTGTAAAAAATTATATAAAGATGTCTCTCATGGAGAAACGCAACATCATAGCATTTAATAGAAGTTAGTAGTAATTTATATACAGAGAAACGCTGAGTTAGAGAACGTTGTGTAATATTTTCCAGTTAATGGAAGTTTTTGGTTTTTAGCTGTTGATGTTCTGTTGGTGATCATCTAAGTTAGCTTCAATCCCTGATTGCTAAGAAGGGCCCCTCAACAACCAGAGGTTTTTGTGTATATTCTATATTTCTTTTCTGTAAGTAAATAGTTTATTTTTCAGTACATGTATTCAACGTGGTTTCTTGTAGATGTTGTTTTATTTCCTGTTGTTAATAAAATTTACATTTTCAGAATCTAGAACGACTAGTCATGCATAGTTTTTCTTAGTTTGCTTTCAGTCTTTTTATTTGCAACTAGATAAGGTTAAATAGTTAATGTTTCAAGTTCAGTCTATAGTTAGAGTTAGTTTTAATTGTTTTCCTATAGATGTAGATTAGTTTAACTTACGTTTCAGCCTTACTTTATTATGCAATAGAAATAGTTTATTTCCTTAGATAATGATTAGTATAAGTTGCTTCTTGTTATTTCAGCTTTAAACATTCTATTTACTGCTTTTCTTGCACTGTAGGTTCATATGCACCAACCACCTGGAGTTAAGATCATTTAGTCTGCTTCTTTCTTTAGTTTATATCATTTTCTGCCATCCGGACTGTCATTCGGACTGTCTTTTAGACTGTCATCCGGATTGTCATATGGACTTTAATATTTTCTGCATTGTTTTTATGCTTGTTTAGAATTCAATTTCTTAGGTTTTCGAATTGTAATATTTCTTGTGATTGATCAACATTCATAAATGTAATTAGGACCTTGTTCTGAACCATATAGAGTTTCAATTAAGCTTCATATTCATTCTTCATTCTTAGTTTTCATTCCATTTCCTTAACTTTGCTTTCGTTGCTTTTCAAATTATGTTTCTTTCATCTCTAATTTCTTAATACTTTACTATTCTAGAACTTATCAATTCCATTCTTAGATTAGTCTATTTAATTCTTATTAAGATTGATTTTGGATTAAACTTAGTAATTACATTCTCCAAAGTATATTATTTTTTATGGTTTCTTAGTTCAAACATAGGGTTTGCTTCTCCCATTCACATAGTTAACAAGTATGTTCATAGAATATGATTTCATTCAGAAATAAGATATCTTTATCAAGTTTTCTACTTGCTTCTAGATCAAATTCATTTTCAAGTAAATATCTTTATCAAGTTTTCTACTTGCTTCTAGATTACATTTGTTCCATGTCATTTGCTTATGGATAAAGAATAGATTGCAATGTTTAAATTTAGTTGTAATTGGACACTCTTTAGTTTGCATCTCTTTGTAGAAGTTAAACTAGATTTACTTCTGTTTTGTTTCCTTGTCACATTTGAAAGTCATGTTGATACATTATCTCTCATTCCTATTACATTTGATACATTTCCTCAGAATCCTCAAGGAGAATGGAATTAGGTAGTTTAGCTTAGTTTTGAGTATTTGTTGAATGCATGAATAGTTAACTATTAAATTTATAAGTAGTTTGTAATTTTGCTTTAAGATAATATTGTTTCTTGTTTCCATAGTTAGTTGTCAATTGAATCATTTCATAGATAGGTTTCTAAACTCATTTATAGTTGTTACTTTCTAATTCCTAGGTTAGAGTTTGAATCCTTAATCAGTAGTTTCCATTTTCATAAAAGTAGTTATGTTTTTTATTAAGTCTTATTTCCTAGAATAGTATTGTTGCTTTTATCTTCTCAGTTATTGTTCATAGAATAGAGTAGTATAGATTGATACTATTCCGATCTATTAGCTTAGTTAGGTCTAACCAGTTTAGTAGTTGTATTTTTAAAGTTTGACTTGATTTTTCAGTTTGAAAGATCTTTCGATCTTTTCATTATTAAACATTTCTAAGGTCGGCCAAGTCGATGTCCTAGGTACCATTCTACCTCAGCATATACTGTGCCACAACTCTAAGATTACCAACCCTGGTCGATAATTAAATATTTGGTGATTCCTTAAGACAGTAAATACACCCAACACCCCGTAATTAATACCTAATTAATATATCCCATACTCCAAAGTGTTATATTTTGAGAATCCATGAAGCAATCAAATGAAATGTAGTGCAAGTGGAAGGGTAGTAAAATACTATTTAGGGAAGGATGAGCTCTACAAATGATGTTAATGCGTGATCAATAATGATGTTAGAATACTAGCCTTGAATTCATGGGTCTAATAATATGAAATTAACTCAAAGTCACTTATTGATGAAACCTTAGGGTTGAGGCACATAATCAAACACAAGGAAGAATAAACACAATATGATATTATTATTATTATTTTTATAGAAACGATTATAAGCATTATATTAAAAAAACACGAGTTACATCAAGGTGGGGAGACTAAACCCACAAAAAAATGAGGGAAATAGGCACCTCAGACCAGTCTTCAAGAGTTCAAAATTTATCAGAAAGTCTAAGATGACAGAACTTAACAGAAGCATACTACATACTGCAATATTAGCCGCTACTAAATAGAAACATAGACTTAAAAGGTAACCCGAGCTGAGTTGATTTCAGGGTGGCGGGACTTATTCATGCTTCCAGTGTCTGTGTCCTCCTTATCCTTCAATCCAGTGATCATAGATGGACTGTTTTCTTTGCTGGTATGAACAAAATGTACCTTTTCTTCTACAATTCTCAGGAAGCTATGCATAGAATCCATTTTCCCTGCTATCTTTTTAAAGTACTCCTTCATTTTTTTGCTGCTACCTCTACCCTCTGAGTTTGCGATTTGGGTGAGGGTGGACATGTGGTAGATCAACTTCTTGAGCTCCTTGTTTTCCCCTCTTAACCAGTTGACTTGGGCTTCAATATATTGGAGATGTGAGAGCACCCCTGGGGAGGGGCTTTCCCGAGCAACCGGGGATTTCAAGTTCAGAATCCCCAAACTATCTCCCACCACCTCCCAGACATTCCCAGCTTCACCTGGACTGTTACGCAGAGTGCCATTCTTCATTAAAACATCTTGCACCGAGCCATGACATTGTAATCCCCCAGAGTTCTGAGGCATACCAATCTCAGAGGGACGCCAATTTTGACCACCATCAAACAAAAAACCAGACTCGACCAGAGTTGTAGGATGTCCTCGCAGACCCACATCCTGTTGATTCCAGAAATGGCCATTTTCATCATTGATGTTTCTGCGAACATGCTTCATCGGAAATCCATGGGGGTGGATAGAGTCCTTACCACCGTCACCCTACATTATTTCAGTGATGGAGGAATATTGCTTTTGTCCAATATTGTCCTTGCATCACTTGCACTTCAACCACTGGGGACAGAACCCCGAATTGCTGCCACATTCCATGCTGAGCCTGAGGCTGTTGTTCCTAAACTAGACGATATCCAAATGCCAGAGGATACTAGAGAGGAGAATGTTGTTTCTACCACCACCTTGCTGATTCAACTAGCCACGACCTCCCCTGCATCTTGTCCGCATTAAACCCACGCATGCGGGCCAGGTGTGAACGATCTGCAGGCACCGTCGAAATGGCCTAGGGAGATGGAATGGGGATCCAGTGTAGATTTCTTATTTGATCATGGTAGAGATGGCCCAACGGATTACGAAGCCCATTAAATTCCTTGGGATTTGGTTAGATCTATGGCACCCAAACATTAGAAACAAGATTGCCATTGCATAAGAGGTTCCCATAATTTAAATTGGCTCCTATGTTAGCCATGGTATTTGCCATTTGGTTATTGTGTCTTAGAATGAGATAGAGGGAAAGGGAGGTAATATCTTTCGCCAGGTTGAGGAAGAGAATGTGAAATTTAGAAGAAGGGGGGTGGTGCTTCTTGATGAGGGCCCGAGCTTCTTTGATTACCATCAAAGAATCTCCGATCACCAACTCAGTCTAGATATGGTTTTCCTTGACGATATTCATTCCTTTAATCAAGGCTAGCCACTCAGCCTCATTATTCGTGTGCTTTCCAAGACCCCAAGCATAGTCTGTCTTTTTGTTTCCTTCGGGGTCAAGGAGGACCCCCCCGCACTACACAATATGATATTATGAATAGATGTTTGTGAGGCTATATTTTTCCAAAACTCTAAAATTTAATATTTAATGAAAAAAATATCTTTTAACCTAAGTCATTAAGTCATTAAGGTGACTTTATTACGAAGATAAGCTTTATATTCTATCACTCTCTCTTACACTTTATTCATTTATTGGAAGCATCATATTTACTTAAAAATATTAACAATAGAACTATACCTATGCATTTATTGAAAGCATCACATTTACTTAAAACTTTTAACAATAGAACTAGACCTTCTCACACTTTCTCCTTTTTAAAACAATTCTTGAACTAGAAATACTCCTTCAAAGTCCTCCTTACTCATTCAAACTTTGCTTGATTTGCTTGATTTGTTGGAAATACTAATGAGAGTTTGTTGGAATAAACTTAAATATGCTAGATGGAAACAAGGCAAATAACATAACCAATTCTACATACCAGTTATTGGTGAATGGGTATGTGACAACTAAGAAAAACAATGCCTCCTTCATGAATGACAAGTAGAGGTTGGTGGAAATCCTTGGTGGCTTTATTCCTTGACATTGGAGGTTGAATCAAATACCATTTTGGAGACTACGCCTTTGGTGGCTATGGATTTGTGACTTTAACAAGCAATCGATAACTTAACAATGACGTCCAACTTTTTATCGCTTTACACAATTCCATCCTCCATTACAAACTAATGGTGGTTTCTTTCCCTATATGAATCTTATATTTCAAATGTAGTAGTGATTCTCTTTCTAGATGGCATATTCTCTCAAATTCGATGATTAGAAACGAATCCTCTCTTAAGGACTGGTGGATCCCTCCACATGATAGCTAACGACTCCTTTCTCCAATTGATGACCTGGTCTCTTGCTTACGAATCAACCTTGTTTTCTCTTAAACAATTAATTTATATTTTAATGGCCTTTATCCGTAGCTTTACGTAGCTAGTTCATTCATGCATCCAAAACAACAATTACTTGTTGTCATTGATTTGTCTCTACACCATGCTCTCAATTTGACGTTTTCCATTACTGGCTAGATTGGCAAGTTCTCATTGAAGAATCTAATAGGTTTCATGATCTATGTTGCTCTGATACCATAATATATAAGGAACTAGACCACTTCATGATGAAACACTATATAGGGTTAAGGCACATAACCAAATATAAGGAGGAATAAACACAATACGATATTATAAATATCTTAAGTGTTTATTGCAATGGGATTCACTTATATATAATTTGAGACATAGAAAACCCTAGATAGGTTTGAGGCACATAAAAAAATATAAATAATAATAAACACAATATGATGTTATGAATAAGTGAAGTGATTATTACAATGGGATTCACCTCTCTTATATAGAATTTGAGAGATATAATATTTGTCCAAAACCCTAAAAGTGAATAACAAAAAAAAACCTATCCTTTAGCCTAAGCCACTAAGGTGACTTTATTATAAAGGTAATTCTTATATTTTTAACATTTAAGGCTCCTTGAGTGAAATAAACAAAGTTGTAACATGTTGGTCAACTTTTTTTTAAAGGTGTGCTCAACCACTTTAAAAAACCATTAGAATATATAGTTAATGATGGTTTCTTTACATCCTTTTCCAAGACTATAATATAACAAAGGGGAGGGATTTAGTCAATCAAACTCCCTCATCAAATAAATTTTATGGTTCCAATCTCAATTCAGAAGCACTTGGTTGGGCCAAACGCTTAATGATTTGCCACCAAACAGATCTTATAAAATATAAATTATCTCAAGTTATGATTACCTTGCAAAATAGGGGATTAATGAAAGGTAATGATAGTATAAAATATTGTAGGAAAAGGGAAAGGGGTGCCTATTGTTTCAAACCCTTTTCCACACTTTGCTAGGACACAATGTAATTGGTCAACACCATCAAACTAATGGAAATAAAAAAATTCAACTTCCTTCTTAATGTAGGGTTGGAAAAATAAAGATCTGTAATGGCTCAAAATGGATCGATACATAATTTGTGCTTCATGTGTGGAAAGATTGGATGAATTGGCTTGTAGGGCCCATTTTTGGGCAGGTCTCACTTTACAGATTTGGGTTATAGAATATTTTGAGGCTCACTTGATGGTTTAAATGATTTTTTTTGTAGACAAAATTTCTTCACTTACACAATGTCCCTTGATGCTATTATACACTCTGAGACCTTTCCAATGATGCAAGAATTGCCTCAAACAATTTTTTTATGAGGAAGT
The DNA here is from genome assembly GCA_027924585.1 of Larix kaempferi. Lineage (NCBI taxonomy): Eukaryota > Viridiplantae > Streptophyta > Pinopsida > Pinales > Pinaceae > Larix > Larix kaempferi. The sequence continues at coordinate 23,051,955 of BSBM01000632.1, read as the reverse complement.
TATGCCTCTCGCAAGTTGACCTATCCAATTGACCACCGTGGTATCAAATGGATTCCACGTTATCTCTCATTTCTCACACATGTGGAGCTATTTACATGTGGACTTTCAATAACATTTTATAAGGTCCAAAACCCTAACCATAATCGATAATTGAGACATGCAAAACCCCTAAAATTAATCCTAGATGGCTATTAGACTATGTTTCATACTAGGCCGTTAGGATAAGGAGGGGTTCCATTATGATATCGTTATTGTATTTTTCATGAGCTGAGCAACAGTAAGGGAGTGGATTTAGAGAAAATCAGAGGGATTAGGAGATCTTGTAGTAGCCATACCAGCCACAATGTCGAAGGTAACTCCACAGAGAGTACATTTTCCTTTGTATCTCTATATAAAAGAGCAAGGCATATTCCTCATTTATGGTTGGTTTTTTCCCCATAGTGGGATTTCCCAGGGAAAATCTCATGTTGATTGTGTATTTCTATGCCTTAGTCATTTTTCTCGCAGTTCAATTTTATTTAGCATTCAATGGAAGTAAGCTAATAAAAATAACTAAGTTGTAAGATTTGTTGTGATGAATTGTTCTAGTGGAATATCCATGACAATTTATGGATCACATTGGTATTAAAGTTTTTTTTATAGTTTTGTGGGTAATTGGAGGATCCAGTAGTTGGTTAAAAAAAGTCTTCAAACCCTAGCTATGGAAGACAAGTCTGGTGAATAAATGGTGGGCGATTATGAGCAACAATTTACAAATATGGAAATACAAGTCGTTGATATCTCATGCAACATGTCGATCCTCATAGTGGATTTGGAGAGAAAGGTTGGAACTTTTGGTTATTTTGGAGGCTCTAACTTAGAGATTGGATCAGAGGGAAAACTGGAAGGTAAAGGAGACCCAAAAAGGGAGCCGAGGAAAGAGCTTGAAAAAGAGCATCCAAGTTCCAGTACCAATATTCCTTCCCAGTCATTATTTAAGATGGAAGAAAAAGTGGATATCAAGACGTACCAAGGCGATATCGATGTGTTAAAGTTGAATCATTGGTTTAAAAAACTAGAGGTATATTTTAGTATCCATCAAATAGATGAGGATAAAAAAATTCATTTGATTGACTGAAATCAAAGGGCCATGCATTAATCTGGTGCGAAATCCACACAAAATCACTTAAGTTGGAGGGTGATCCGCCGGTAACTAAGTGGGAGTATTTAAAAACCCTCATTAACTCCCAATGCTACCCTATCGAGTATGTAGAGGATCGATGGATCCGTTGGAATTAATTTAGGCAAAGGAAAGGGAAGAGTGTGCAAGAGTAGACCATCGAATTCAGGAAGATGGCTAGGCATGTTGGGTATCTCAGCCAATAATCCATATGTACTCCTCAAATATCTAGGTTTCTACATAACTATTTATGAAATCAAGTGAAGTATCTTCAATATAGGACAATTGATGAGGCCAATGTGAAAGCACAATACATGGAAAATATAGGCCCAAAGAAAGGATAACTATGGTTCCAAACATAAAGATAACCAAGATACTTCCAAGGAGGGGAAGAAATGGAAATGAAAAGATAAGAAGACTACAATCACGACACATCATTGCGAGGATCCCAAAAACCATTGTAATCATTGCAACATCAATGGTCACACTAAAGAATAGTGTTGGAAGCTACCTCTAGAGATGAGCCCTAAGAACTACACGACGGATTCTAAGAAGAATAATCTTCTAGCCATCAATTCAAGCAAATAGGTAGAGAGAAACTTAGATGTGGATGATAAGATTGTTTGCACTTCAATGAAGGAGGTGAATCTGAGTACTCTTCATCACAAGGAAGAGAAGGAGATGAAAAAACTCTTCCATATCAAGATCCAAAGAAATAAAACCAAGGTAGATGTTCTATCCGATTCTGGTTCACTGGAAAATATCATAGCAGATGATCTGGTCAACAAGATTGGGTTGGAGGTTCATGATCATCTTAATCCTTATCCATTGGGATGGCTAAGTAAGGATACAAAACTTAGGGTCACAAAATAGTGGAAGATTAAATTTTCCATAAGTGCATATTATATTGATGAAGTGGAGGTAGAATCTAGTCCCCCTTGATGTTTGTGGTGTAGCGTTTGGAAGTCCCAAAATGAATAAGAGGGATGTGATCTTCAAGAGGAGAGAAAATCAATACTACTTGATAAAGGATGGAAAATATTTCATCATCAACGTGCACACAAGTAAATCGAAGATCTCTTTGGTAAGTTCCAACTAAGCAAAGAAGTTGACCAATTCAAGTAGAAATTTTGTGTTGCTTTTCTTAAGACATAATCAACAAGAGGGTTAATTGATAAAAGTAATGGCATATTTGGAGGGATGTACCAAAGAGAATAAAAACCAATTGGAGAACCTTTTATAGGCATACATAGAAGTATTTTATGATCCTAGAGGGATACCTCCTAAGAGGGAAGTGGAGCATGAGAGACAACTATTTCCTGATTCTCCATTATCAAACATCGAACTATACAAACAGTTTGTTCTAGAAGAAAAAGAAGTGAAGAAGCAGTTGCATCAACTGTTGGAGTAGGGAATAATCCAACCAAGAACCTCACCTTGTGGGTCACCTATTTTTATAGTACCCAAGAAGGACGAGATTTAGAGGATGTGTATTGACTACAAAGCTTTTAATATTATCACTATTATGTAGAGTGAGCTCTTCCTCAACTCCCCAACTATTTATACAAGACTTGGCATATTTATGCCAACCTCTCTTAAGATGCAAGCAATTTTGACTAGAGTATGAAGCAATATTAGGAATCCTCTTATCTCTCATGTTATTTATGTTAAAATTCAATATGCTAAGACAGAAAATAGCAGCATTACATTCCATTTCACAATAATATCATATACAGGATCACTGAAGAAACAACAAGCACAGCATAAACACAAGAGACATAGATTTATCCTGGGAAACCCTCATGGGGTAGAAAACCTAGCAAAGCTTCCTCAATATAGATGACCAGCAATATACAAAGATGAAACCCTGAGACATGATCTCCTCCTCCACAATAGCAGACCTCTCCTCCACAAGTGCGCTATCCTCAAGTGTGTGAGTGTATCAAATGAGGAACACACCTCCTCTATTTATACACTACTCTGATATGTATTTTACACAAGTACATGTAGGCTCGTATTTAACCATTAGGTTAAATACCCCATTATAACTGACTGGGCCGACCCCCACATGGTGGGTCTAATAACCCTAGTTACCACACCCAACTCGGAGGAATAAACATCTCCGGATTTATAGTATAATCACATCGGAGGTATGGAACATCTCCGGAATAAATAATATACAAATATAATATTCTTTGAAGTTACAATATTTCAACACTCCCCCTTAACGAGAAGGATATTATAACAGTATCTGCACGAGCAAGGAGTCATCAACATCATACATGATACATCTATAAATCATTGGAAGCTTTCTCAACATCATCAGTAACTCAGGCAGTTACTGGAACATCTTCAATACTGGAACATCTTCAATACTGGAACATCAACATCTTCAGTACTGAGTCTTTATCTTCTGCAGCACTCGAACAACTACAACAACATCAACATCTGGATCCTCACGATCATCAGTATCGTCATCTCACGATCATTAGCATCGTCATCACACGATCATCAACATCGTCATCACACGATCATCAGCATCGTCATTCACACGATCATCAGCATCGTCATCTCACGATCATCAGCATCGTCATCACACGATCATCAGCATCATCATCTCACGATCATCAGCATCGTCATCACACGATCATCAGCATTGTCATCACACGATCATCAGTATCGTCATCACACGATCGTCAGCATCGTCATCAACACAGGTATCCATAACAATACAAGTATCCACATCATTAGTACAAGTATTCATGCCAATACAAGTATACATATCATCAATACAAGTATCCATACTGATACAAGTAATCATGTCATCAATACATGTATCCTACCGATACAAGTAACCACATCATCAATACAAGTATCCATACCGATACAAGTAACCACGTCATCAATACTAGTATCCTACCGATACAAGTAACCACATCATCAATACAAGTATCCTACCGATACAAGTAACCACATCATCAATACAAGTATCCTATCGATACAAGTAACCACATCATCAATACAAGTATCCTACCGATACAAGTAACCACATCAAAAATCACTTTCTCGGAGACCATACGTCTACGGATCAATTCAGGGACCGAAGTCCGGGGATGATACAATCCCCACTTCTCGGAGACCATACATCTACGGATCAATTCAGGGACCGCAGTCCGGGGATGATACAATCCCCACTTCTCGGAGACCTCACGTCTACGGATCAATTCAGGGACCTAAGTCCAGGGATGATACAATCCCCACTTCTCGGAGACCTCACGTCTACGGATCAATTCAGGGACCTAAGTCCGGGGATGATACAATCCCCACTTCTCGGAGACCTCACGTCTACGGATCAATTCAGGGACCTAAGTCCGGGGATGATACAATCCCCACTTCTCGGAGACCTCACGTCTACGGATCAATTCAGGGACCTAAGTCTGGGGATGATACAATCCCCACTTTTCGGAGACCATACATCTACGGCTCTCTTTAGGACTGAAAGTCCAGGGATGATCCAATCCCCTCAACTGTCCACTAAGGACTTCATTCTCGGAGACCTCACGTCTACGGCTCTCTTTAGGACTGAAAGTCCAGGGATGATCCAATCCCCTCAACTGTCCACTAAGGACTTCATTCTCGGAGACCTCACGTCTACGGCTCTCTTTAGAACTGAAAGTCCAGGGATGATCCAATCCCCTCAACTGACCACTAAGGACTTCATTCTCGGAGACCTCACGTCTACGGCTCTCTTTAGGACTGAAAGTCCAGGGATGATCCAATCCCCTCAACTGACCACTAAGGACTTCATTCTCGGAGACCTCACGTCTACGGCTCTCTTTAGTACTGAAAGTCCAGGGATGATCCAATCCCCTCAACTGTCCACTAAGGACTTCATTCTCGGAGACCTCACGTCTACGGCTCTCTTTAGGACTGAAAGTCCAGGGATGATCTAATCCCCTCAACTGTCCACTAAGGACTTCATTCTCGGAGACCTCACGTCTACGGCTCTCTTTAGGACTGAAAGTCCAGGGATGATCCAATCCCCTCAACTGTCCACTAAGGACTTCATTCTCGGAGACCTCACGTCTACGGCTCTCTTTAGGACTGAAAGTCCAGGGATGATCCAATCCCCTCAACTGTCCACTAAGGACTTCATTCTCGGAGACCTCACGTCTACGGCTCTCTTTAGGACTGAAAGTCCAGGGATGATCCAATCCCCTCAACTGTCCACTAAGGACTTCATTTTCGGAGACCATACGTCTACGGATCTATTCAGGGACCGAAGTCCAGGGATGATACAATCCCTACCTGTCCACTAAGGACTTCATTTTCGGAGACCATACGTCTACAGATTTATTCAGGGACCGAAGTCCAGGGATGATACAATCCCTACCTGTCCACTAAGGACTTCATTTTCGGAGACCATACGTCTACGGCTCACTTTAGAACATGTGTTCAAGGATGATACAATCCCCACATGTATTCTCATCAATACAAGTACAAGTATCCTCAACCATACACGTACATTAATCAATACATGTGTCATCAAAAGTATGTATTCTTACCAATACATCTTATCATCAAAAGCATGTATTATCACCAATACATCTATCATCAAAAGCATGTATTCTTACTAATACATATAACATCAAAAGCATGTATAAGTAAAACTAAGTATTCTAAGTATACGAGTCCTAAATATAAATATTTCTAAGTATCTAGGTGTAGAGAACAGGTTACCTCATCATCGACCTTGTTGTTCGATGAGACAATCTCATCATCAGTGACTATACTACTCCCCCTTTCGAGGAGGGTCCTTTTGAGCTACACCAAGCTTGTCTCGAAAGTATTCAAATTTCACTCGAGACAGAGGCTTGGTTAGTATGTTGGTAACTTCTTCACTCGAGGTAGAGGTTTGGTTAGTACATCGGTAACCTGTTACGAATTCAAACTTTATAGTTCCTTTCTGTGTCATATCTTGTTAGATCCCTATGATCTTTGACTTATCATGGAACACTGGATTCTATGTCATCTTGATACAACTCTATTTGTCACATAGGATCACAGTTGGTTCTATCTCTAAGTCAAACAATCCTGAAGCCAAACTTCTTCACAACTAGCAGAGCAAACAACCATATATTCTGCTTGTGCTGAGAGCCACACTAGACTGCTTCCAGCTAAACCACGAGATCATGGCTAATCCTAGACAATAACATCCTCTTGATGTGTTCTTCTTGTCTGATACACTTTCTGCCCAATCAGCATCTGAGTAGCCATCTGAAGTCATGATCTCCAAGATAGCACAGATCAAAGTCTATCGTATCCTTTAGGTGCCTCATCACATGCTTTGCAACTATCAGGTGAAAACATCTAGTTTCCACTAGATACTGACTCAAGGTATTCACAACAAAGCATATATCTAATCTAGTATATGTTAGAAACATCAATGACCCAATAATTTGACTGTACAGAGTTATATCCACTAACTCTGATGAGTTATCCCCTAACAGCTTCAAGTTGGAATCCATAAGAGTGGCCATTCCAACACCTCAAGTCATATTTCTCATCATACTTTCCCTGGTTGAGAAATATTCCTTCTGAGCCTTGCCATACTTCCAGACCTAGGAAGTAAAGCGTCAATTTGAGATCTTTCATTTTCATTTCTGCATTGAATGATCTTCTGCATATCTATCTGTGCCATCTCTCGTTAGATGGGTCTACTAATATGAGCCTTAATATCATTCGAACTCTGTGGTGAGTTCCTTCTTGCATCCATGTCATTTGTGTATAGAAATCATATTCAACCTTGTAGCAAAGGTTGAGATCCACATCACCCATGGTGATCATTAAGCTTATCAATTTATTATCGATCCTAGGTACCTATACAGAACCTGATTCACACTTCTTCTTTAATTACACCATACTTGGAGCAAACATCTTGTCGTGATTCTCTTCCCCTTTCTAAGAGAATCTTCTAGCCATGAGCCTTCTATATTTTGTTTGATTTGTAAATCTTCTTGTTTGAACATCCACCACTTGTACGGTGTCCATCATTCTTCATGACCTTTCCTACAAATCAAAATTAAGTACATGATTAGTAATACTTCATAATCATCAAATCATATTGACATGATAACCTATTATGCATACATATATCATTTACATAGTGATGCAACTATTTTGACCAATACTTTGGCACAACACTTTCCCATATCCTGTATGCATATAGTGGCTATCTAGATGCCTTCCATCTCTACCAGAACATACTATCGAGAGTGTGCACAACTCTCAGCATGTCAGCAAAGAGGTTTCATTCTAGACAAGCAACAATGGAATGTTTGGCCAACTTACCAATCATATGCATATTAGTAGTATACTGTTCAATGTTCTATAAATATTTACACTCAGCATGATATATTATAGGAATACAAATATGCATACAACCTATTACAGGCAATATCATTACTATTTCAAATAACAACTCAAATACTTATCTTTTATGTTTGTGTGGCTGCCTCCCGCTTGATCTTCTGTATGTCTTTTGAACTTCTATTCATTCTGTACCACTGTGCATGCTCAAGAGTCATCCTCATGATCTCATACACAAACATACACTCATTAGTATATTCTAAATGCTATCAAAACATTATAGTACTAAATAATCTTGAAAATGTATAGTCATGATTATAGTTAATAAACATTAGTATTCAAGATTTCAGGGAAGTCTTCTTTTACTCATGCATATCATCAATCAAGATAAAAGATATAATATGCATAATCCCTTGATTACTAACTTTATGAATAAGCATAACCAATCATTCCAAGTATACTTATATAGGGGATCCTAACACAAGGTAAGATTCATGGGAAACATACCTGGATTAGTATACCTACTTGGTTATGTACAACATACCTAAACAATCTCTTCAATGATTTAGAGATCCTGAGCTAGAACCTGCATGTCTCATAGGTTAAGCATAATATAACAAAGTCATACATACCTCGTAAGTAGAACAAAGATTATGGATGAGTCTTTGTCTTCATGTTTTCATGGTCATGGAGCCTGATTTGTCTTTTGTGATGTACCTGTATCTTGTTAGTAGACAACATCAACCTCACACAACATCATAATGCATTAGTACAATCATAAGTGTCAACACCCTAACCAATGAATATCTTCTATCATGCATTCATAATTTTTTTAAGGTGATACAACAAATCTAAAATCAAGATTGTACTAACCGTAATAACATGAAGACAAACATACCATAAACTTAATCATGAACAAATCTCAAAACATACCTCGATGAGTCATACCTGTCGAGATCGCTTGTAATCTCCTTATGTAAAGCCTTAGCCTCATCTCCCTCTGAAACAGTAACTCCTTCACTTATGCAGGTGACCAATCCATCTTCTTCTAGGATTAACCCTATCCACTTGATTTGCAAGAACTGGACCTGATTGTTGGATATGGGTTTGTCAGAGAAACCCCAAAAATTCAAACTTTGAATTTCAAACTTCCGAAAGGATAGAAATATGCGCCTTGATGAGCTGATCAAACTGATATATTCGGAATTTGAAAACTGCAAAGTTTCACTCCTCAATTTTGCCTTTGAAACTTCCGAATTCACTGGACGTGACCCTGAACTGGGGTTTGGTGAATCCCACTCTTCTGCCCAATCAAAATGTTTGATCCAAAACTCTAAGCTTCTATTTTTCTGAGGAGCTTCCAGCCATGGTCACATATTTCAAAAATTCCCATTTTTACAGAAGCCCTAATTTTCCACTTTTCTGATCAAAGTCCCGAACTAGGGTTTGATCAAGCCCGGCCTTCTGCCCAACCAAAAAATCTGATCTTGGTCTCTAAATTTCTATTTTGATGAGTAGCATTCAGCCGTGGTCTCCGTTTACAAAAATTCCAACTTTCTTCAAAGCCCTAAATTCCGGAAGCCATGAATGAAGGTATTCAAAAATAATTATGTTTTGACAGAAATATGTACCTGATTGTTTCTGGTGTAACTCCAAACTTTTAAATCCACAGGATCTGAAAAAGTTTTCTGAGATAGCCTGACCTGTTATCTTTCCATCCTGACAGGTCTGACCTCAATTGGATTCTCTGAGAGAGAGTTATGTCAAATGTCGCAACGTGACCTGTTTTGGGATAAAACAGAAGAGCGAACTTGTACGGCGTGCCACGTGTCACTGTTTGAACTTCGGCCTCTGAAAAACTTTTCTGAGGTATCTCGGCCTGTTATCTTTCCATCCTGATAGGTATGAACTCAATTGGACTCTCTGAGAGAGAGTTATGCCAAGTGTCTCAACATGACCTGTTTATGGGATAATACAGGAGGGAGAACTTGTACGGAGTGCCACGTGTCACTGGTTCAACTTCGGCCTCTGAAAACATTTTCTGAGATAGTACAGATTGTGTACTACCTGTCACTTTTTACGAAATTTCATTTGGAGCTTCCTAGCCCAAGATATGACCTTTTTCCCAAGGTCACCTGATTTCGACTCAGATCTGGAAGAGGCAGAAACCCTATATTGTACAGATCATAAATCACAAAGTACAATTAATTAGAGGTTTTCCTTTGGACACAAGGTACCTAGATATTTAATATTCGTCCTGTAACAATTTCAGATCCGAAAACTTCGCCAAAATGGATTTATAGTGAAAGTTCTACGATGACTGGTTTTTGCTATGTAAAACCCTAACCTTCAAATTGTCGTAAGTAAAGCAAGTGTCTTTAGTGCCATACCTTGTCTTCCTTCAGGTTAGCTCTGATACCATGTTAAAATTCAATATGCTAAGACAGAAAATAGCAGCATTACATTCCATTTCACAATAATATCATATACAGGATCACTGAAGAAACAACAAGCACAGCATAAACACAAGAGACAGAGATTTATCCTGGGAAACCCTCATGGGGTAGAAAACCCAGCAAAGCTTCCTCAATATAGATGACCAGCAATATACAAAGATGAAACCATGAGACATGATCTCCTCCTCCACAATAGCAGACCTCTCCTCCACAAGTGCGCTATCCTCAAGTGTGTGAGTGTATCAAATGAGGAACACACCTCCTCTATTTATACACTACTCTGATATGTATTTTACACAAGTACATGTAGGCTCGTATTTAACCATTAGGTTAAATACCCCATTATAACTGACTGGGATGAACCCCACATGGTGGGTCTAATAACCCTAGTTACCACACCCAACTCGGAGGAATAAACATCTCCGGATTTATAGTATAATCACATCGGAGGTATGGAACATCTCCGGAATAAATAATATACAAATATAATATTCTTTGAAGTTACAATATTTCAACAATTTATGTTTTCCTTGTACATTAGGTACACGGTCATAGCCATGCTCTCAGTGGGGGGGAGACTCAATTCTATGAGGAGGATATGATAGGGTGTATTGCCTTAAATTTTTATATTATATGTTATAAAATGCTTTTGGATTTGCTCTATCATTTCCCACAATTATATTGAGATTCTACAAACCCAAAATTCAAATCCATATAAGATAACAATAATGATGAGAGACTCAAAGTGACCCATAAATGCGAGACTTATAGGCCACTTGCTTCACTAACACGGTTCCCCTTGTGTAATTTAACTATTGGTCTATGTTCTTAATGTTATACAAAGAGCTTTGTTATTTTAAATGACTTCAAGGCCTCAGGACTTAGTGTATCCTAGCCATGTATGTTGGAATGAATCCTGTGATAATAATGCCTTGTGGTTTTACTTTCAAATCCACTTGAACTTGAACACCTTTTAGTAAGGAACACCTTCACCAACCTTATGTGGATAACCAACCGAGTGTAGCACTAGTGTGAAAAAATGATCGTCTCAACAATTCAAAAAAGAACCCTGAGACGACATTTATTCATTTCATTTAATGACCCCTTAAAGAAAAGATGCATGGGAATAATTCAGTTTATTTCCTCAACGATTGATTTGGAAAAATAATATAACAACTCACTTTGTACTAGTGTTATGCCACCATAAAAAAATGCATAATGAATATTACTCATGCCAAGTTGTATATCACATGTACGACTCTTGGAAAACAAATGCAAGAAAATGTTGAGACAAGGCTCAATGACCAGTAAACAGTCTTACACTTTGTACAATTATCCCATATGAAAATAAAAAACTCCAATCAACAATCCAATCTAAATCACTATTTATTTATGGATGGAAAGCGAAGTAGTGAAAATGGACTATGTTGTCTCAAAATGTTTCATAACAACATGATAGAATTTACACCATCATCAAACTGAACCAAGGAAGCTTGCATTATATTGTTTTCCAACCAACATATTGATAACTCAATTAAACACTGAGTGATTCAAATTTTTGTGTGTATTTGGATTTACCTGATGAATGTCAAGTGGAAAACAAACTATGTGGCACTCTTCAACACACAAGAAGATATCAATGAGACAAATTGACTCCAAGAAGAGGTGTATGATATGGACATTAGTTAATACACCCACCAACATTTCATGACCATAGAAATATTGCTAACACTTAGCAAAATGAAGTGTGCATGGCCATGGTCAAGAAGAGAGGGTGTCCAGACTTGGGCGAAGGAGAAAATTTCCCTAAGCAAGTTGTATTTCACCCAACAATTTTTAAAAACTCCCATACAAGGTAGGGAAACAACTAGGGTTAGATAAATTCACCCAACTATGTATGAAAACACCCCAAGTAGCACAAATTCACATAAGAAGATGAGAAGGATGCCTATGCAAGTTGGAATATGTTCAAAAGTCAATAAATCATTCAAATCAAATTTAGAAACCCCCTAGATAATTGTAATAGCTCTTGAATCAAGTCCATTGATCTTTGAGCTTAATTGTGCATCCAAGGAAGGATATTTACTAGCTATTACAACTCTATGGCTGATTAAAACAAAGGAGAAAGTGCAATGTTACTCTATTATATTCATGATGCTTTGGTTCATCCATTCCATTAATGACAATTTGAGATCTCAATTAACAAAATAAATAAAGTCAATGCATAAATCAATTACCCACTCAACAAAGATGCACATAAACACGTTATTTACCCTAGATTCCCAAACGAGAAAACCAACATCAACGATTGCTCATTTTTATTTTTATTTTGAAATTGTATAGTTATGCAGCTTTGGCTCTCTAGCATAATTTGTGCCTCATCATCCCTTTGTCCAAAATACCCTTTGTGAGTGAATATTCTAGAGGAAATAGGGAGAGATGGGGTAATGGGAAGGGCAACAGGCTTGACTTTTTATTTCCCATTCCTCATCCTTTCTGTCCTATTTCATGTTTATTTTTACAATTAATTAATTAATTTTCTCTTGTCTTATTTACTTTACATTGACTTGTATTTTATGACTTTATAACCTTCATGAAACACCAAATTACATTTAGGAACTGAGACTTACAACCATTGATTATGGTCAAATCCATTTCACATCACAAAGAGGAGTTTGTTCTTATCCCAGTGACAGAGGTATGGTAATATACAATTGTTTTCAAGTCCACAATAAGCTTTTGATGAAGATTTATTTTGAGATATTTGTATGAAGTCACTTCCTCCAAGTTGTTGTTGTCATACTTGAAATTAGCATGAATGATCTTTTGGGGTTTGATTATCATGGCCTTTGTTTTGTTAATGTTAACAATCATACCCATACTAGAGAAAAATCATTGAGAATTTTTAATTTCTTGTCGAGATCATAGGGTATCCTTTCCATAAGAAAAATATTATCAATGTAGAGAAGAAAGATAATGGCTATACCATCCAAAGTTGTCTCAACACAACTTGCATCTTCCAAACAACACTCTATCTTGTTAATGTATATACCAAAAATGGTAGGGAATACAGGACAACACTGCCTAATTCCTATAGTAAAATTAATTTCTTTTGACTAGCCCTCGTAGTTCCTAAACTTGGAAATAACCTTCTTGTACAACCTTATCACAACAGCTCTCAACTCAAAAGGGACCTTTAGCTCTTCTAATATATTCCAAAGGTTAGTTTTGGGCACTATGTAAAATGCTTTTTAAAAGTCAACAAAGCAACACATAAGATTGATTTTATTATTGTGACACTCCTTAGAAATGGTCCTAATGTAGCAAGGTGGTCCATAATTGAATGATAGCTCCTAAATCCCGCATGGCCTTTAGTTCTTGAGTACGTGACTTTCTAGCCATATTTTGATGTTCTTTTCTAGAATAATTCCATATAAATTGGATAAAATAATGCTAATTATAATGGTCCTATAATTAGATGGATAGTTTTTATATATTCTTTTAAAAATAGGAACATTGAGGATTTCTATCCACCGTTCAGGGAAACCTGCTTAAATACTAAATTGAAGAGCTTGTGGATGGAAGGGTTGAGGATAGGCATGCCAGTTTGGTATCCTTCGATGTCATTAGCTTTCCCTTTTTGAGCCATGTAACCCCAAAGTCTAATCATTTAAATGTTGTCCACGGCATCAAAGGATTCACAAATCCTTTTAATCTGATCCCTCAAGGGAGTGTTAGCACCCAAAAAGTGCTCACTACCTCATCTACCCCATTACATGATTCATTTGTCCATATTTCCTACCATATTTTCCTTCAAAACCCTCAAGTCCCATTAAAAAGCCTCCAAAATGCCACAAAACCATCAAAAAAGCCTCAAAAAGGCTAAAAAACCCCTTTTCCCTCAAAAAATATCCAAAATTCCTCCAAAATAGCAAAAACCCTCTAAAAAGGGAATAAAAAATATAAAATAATGAGGAAAAAGAGGAAAAAGGAGGAAAAAACCCTATACAGCTGACCTAAACCATATGGTTCCCAAAACCATGGGCCAACACTCCACCACCAAAAAACCTATAAATAGGTGATGGAGACCCCTCATTTCATATCCACAATCAAGTATACCCTTACTCTGTCAAAATATCTCTTGAAACCCTAGCTCACCCTTGAGCTACTTTCACCATTGAGAGCCCCTTTTGGCCCATTTCCACCATTGGAGAAAGAGAAGGAGAAAAGCTGGAGTTTGGAGCAACCCTCTTGGACAATTGCAAGAACTTCACCAACCTTCACATTGGAGGTAAAGCTTTAATACAAAAAAAACATTTACATTATCTCTTGTCTTTTTATGTTTCGTGCACATGCTTAGTATAATTTTCATTTTAATATCTTGTCTTTTAATTACCGTTTATTGAACTGCTACTAAGGAGTCCCTTCTCCTTAGTAGGTGCTCATTTGCACAAGCTAGGGTGAAAACCCTAGCTATAGTTTTGGCGACTCCCCTTGGTTTGAATTTCTAGTTCTAGTTTAAAATATTTTCAATTTTCTGCAATAATTTCCTGTCTTTTCCCTTTCGGCTGTCCCTTTCAGCTGCCGTAAACTGCATCTTTTTCCCCCGTAGTTGCGTTCCGACTGCATCTTTCAGGCGTTTACCTGCGATCCGACCGCGGCTCTCAGACTTTTTCCGGTGACCTATTCACGGATTCAAGTCTGTTACCTGCGATCCGACCGCTGCTATTAGCTTGCTTGACGCGATCCGACTGTGGCTGTTAGCCATCTTTCCCGCGACTTTCCCACGCTTGTTGCTCTATTTCCTGCGGTCCGACCGTACCTTTCGGCCACAAACCCGTGGTCCGACTGCACCTTTCGGACAAAAACCCGCAACCCGACCGCACCTTTCGGCCAAAAACCCGCGGTCCGACCGCACCTTTCGGCCAAAAACCCGCAACCCGACCGCACCTTTCGGCCAAAAACCCGCAACTCGATCGCACCTTTCGGCCAAAAACCCGCAACCGAACCGCACCTTTCGGCCAAAAACCCACGGTCCGACCGCACCTTTGGGCTAAAAAGCCGCAACCCGACCGCACCTTTCGGCCAAAAAGCCGCAACCTGCCCGCGCCTGTTTCTCTGTTTCCCGCGATCCAACCGCTCTGTTTTGCCACAGACCTGCGGTCTGTTTTCTGCATTTTTTCCTTGTTTTGAACCCAGCCCTTTGCTACACTATTTTCTGCATCAGCACAGCCATCTGTTCACCTGCAGCCGCCCTTCCTTACAGCCTTTTTCTATAGTTTTATTTCTATTTCATTTACAGAATCGTTTTTACATTTTCAGCATTTTAAATTGAAAAAAGGAAAATTGTGCATTTCAAAGGTTAATTTCTGTCTTTTTATTGCTAGTTAGAAAGTTACCCACCCTAGTGGCACTTTTTACTTGGGTTCATCATCATCTCACAAGCACACACTCTGTCACCTAATTCAAGTGAGCCTTAAAAAGTACTTAACACAACCAACATTCTAACCCCACTTGGGGAACAATTTTTGTAGTTATGTAGGATCGGGGGGATAGGCATCCAAATAACACCCCTCGGTTACTTACACTTGAGACATAGCTGTTGTCCATTAGGGAACCAAAATCCCCTAGTATTTTTTAGCACGGTCACAACTAGTTTATCAGAGGGCCTCTCCCCTAGGAGGGTTGAAGTCGCCAGACTGGTTCTGGAGGCCTGAGTGGAATACTACAATCCATTCAGTAACCGAAGGGCTACCTTTCGCAGTTCTCGGGGTATCCCTGTATGGGGGTACTACGGTAAAAGGACCAAACGGCAGATTCACCTTTTCTGGACATGTCATGAACGGGGTATCTTAGTTGCCTTTCTTCTAGGATTGACTACCCGGTGTCCCTCCCGATAGGGGAATATCTTTAGCCACTTGGCTCTCCTATCAATATTGTCTGACTTGGATTTCATCACCTTGCAGAGGATATGTCTAGTTGAGTCAAAATACTATTTAGTTAGGTGTTTGAATGCTCCCTTACCTCCTTTTGGTCTAGTGAGTCCACTCTTTTTCTTTTCTAGGAAACCTGCTGCTTGTTGGTATTCTGACCATTTCTGTTGTTACTCCACTTATTGTAGCACAGCTGTTATAGTAGGTGTTTTGAGTTGGTTGTTGGCCTAAGTGCCATATTTTTTGAGCTCTCCTTCTGCACACTCAGTTGCATGAGGGTTTTTGAGCTATTTTTCACTCGACACAACCCCCAGATTTTTGACACCATCTGTCACCATTGAGTCCCCGAGACATTCTCGGCACCTCAGGGGCGAGCCCCCACAGCACGGTTCACTTGACACCACTCGTCATAGACATAGATCATCATCACTTGATACCACTCATCATAGATCTCGAGCTTTGTCACTTGAATCCACTCGTCAACGGCATAGAACTCCGTCACCTGATCTTTACATCCCTTATTTTACCTCTGATTCTGAGACAGAGTCCGAGAACCCCATTTACACTACACCCACCAGCCCCATGGCTGGCATGACTTCCACCCCTTTCTTGGTAGGGACCATTGGTGGAGCATCCACCACCACCCCAGCTACCACACCTGCTTTGGGTATGCCCTCGATGGGGCCCGTGTCTACCATTCCACTCACTGCACCCATTCCAGTAGCTGGAATACCTGCCCCACCTCCCTCAATGACTCACACTACCCTGGGCGATGCAGGACCGTCCCATACCACGTTCGTACCTCCACCTGGGGGCAACGTCCCAAACCCAGCCCCTCCACTTGGGGGCATTGGCCCCAATTTGGTCACACCCACTAGTATGTCACATCCTTCTACTAGTTTTCCATTCATGGCTAGCCTCAACCTTCGTGACCTAGCCGGATTGACTAATGATCCCATTAGACACGACCCTGCATGGCCTCCCATGCCCACCAATCTCCCCTCTGACATCCCTAAGTTTGAGGGAAAGGCAGGTGAGGACCCCCAAAACCACATCATGTCCTTCCATCTATGGTGTTCCTCCAACTCCATAGTGGACAACTCTATCCGCCTCCTTCTATTACAACACACCTTCACTGGCTCTGTAGCTAAGTGGTACATCGAGCAACCTCATGGGACCCATGCCACCTTTACCTCCCTTGCCTCAACCTTCCTGCAGTTCTTTCAGTTACATGTCCGCTATGATGCGAGAGTAGAGATCCTACTGTCTTGTAGACAGAACACGGCTACACACATCACTGACCACATTCATGAGTGGCGTCGACGCAGCAGCCTCTACAAGATCAAGTTAGACAACCGTATCTTCCTAGATTGGTTCCTAAAATCCCTCCTTCCTATCATTGGCAAGGATGTGGCATCCGAACAACCCCAGTCTAAAGAAGAGGCCATCCTCAAAGCCCAGCAATTTGACCTCATATACGCCCAGTCGGGTTACCTCTATACCATTATACCTAACGCCCCTCATGGCGAGTCCTCCCAGCACGATGCGCCAGGGGCATCCCACACTGCAGACGGCATCATTGGCCGTATCGCCTCGCATCCCCAACCCTTTTCCATAGCACGCCCTAGCCATGGCCCCGACCTTTTGCGGGGTACATCACAATCCAGAGCTACCAATTTGTATGCTCCCATGGCACATCATCACCATTCCCATGGACCCTCATGTCCACCTCAGTGCTTTGGGCACACCTCCCCCGCCTATGCCCCCCCGGTCGCACCTCAGCCGTATTACCATCCACAGGCTGCACCAGCTCCTGTGACCTCTCAAGCCCAACCTGCTTATTACCCGCCACAGGCAGCTCCTGCGGCCAACCCACAACCCACTCCGCAGGAATATCCACAACCCCCACAAGGGTCAGCACCTGCTCAGCCTCCACCTACATATTATCCACCGCAGCCTGCTCCCACACCTGCACAACCCCAAAACCCACCTGCTACCCAAGGGCAAGTATACGCCCAACAAAATCAGCAGCAAAACCAGAACAACCAGCGCCAATAGGGCCAACAAAACCGTGGCAAGGGCCGTAACCGTGGGAACAACCCTCCTCCAGACCAAGGTGGTCAACCTCCAAATCCCCCAGACAATAATAATGCGACACCTGCCAACCAAAACGTTGATCGACCACCCAAGCAGGCCAAAAACCCTAACTTGCGAACAAACCATCCTTGTTCTATTTGCGGGGTCTATGGCCACTACACACACACTTGCCCACATTTGGAGCGAGCTTGGCAACTCTGAGTCGATAATGCCCATCACCAGGGGCATGCGGCTCCTCAAGCGCAGCCCAACCCCCAGCTCCCCCAACAGCAACCTTTGGTGCTGCAAAACCCCTTACCAACTCAAGGCATAGTGAACACTCAGTCATTGGCTCCTCCTCAAGGCAACGCACCACCCCAACAATAGATCACGTATGCCACTCCTAATCAACCCATGTTCGATTTAGGTACCCACCACTTGTTGATGATGTCATCCGCTGATGTCAATCTCCAAACCCGTCGGAACCAATATGGCTCCACCCCTGAAGCCCCTCCCTCCGACAAAAACACTAACACTCATCCCACCGACCAGACGTTACGTATACCTCCGGCTCCCCTAGATGGCGCTGCCAAAGCACCTCGCCTCCCACTTCGTCGAATCAATAATAATCCCAATGCTCGCGCTGCGTCAAATTATTCCATTGTAGATGACTTAGCCCAGTCTCCCGTAGCCATGTCTGCATTAGAAGTCTTGAAAAATTGTCCTTCCCAGCACAAGACTTTGCTATCCACCATTGGTGCTATTGACCCAAATGATTCACAACTAATGGCATTCGATTTGGACCACTCCGAACCACGCCTGCCTCCCACTTTAGCGTTCCAAGTTTCTGTTTCCGTTAGGAATCTTGTCATCCATCGGTGCATCATCGATGAAGGTGCCTCTACATGCATCATGTCCACATTCGTTTGGCAGAAGTTGGGATCCCCTACTCTTCAGCAGTCCACTACTACGTTGCGAGCCTACGACAAGTGTTCGACTCAACCCCAAGGCCTATTAGCTAACGTCCCCATCCAGCTGGCTGGAAAAACCGTTCTCATTGACATAGAGGTCATCAATGACCCACTTGATTATAACCTCTTACTTGGTCGTAGCTACATGTATGCTATGAAGGCGGTTGCCTCCTCCGTTTTTCGTACCATGATGTTCCCCCATGACGGACGCGCGGTCAAGGTTGACCAACTTACCTACTATGATCCAAATGCCCCGGCCGCACCCGAAAATGTTCTCCCCATGGTTGAACAACCTGTTAGCGGTGCTTCTACCTCGTTGGTTTCCTCTGTGGGACCTGGAGTTTACTCAGATCCACTGATGACATCAACATTCCAATCCATTCCTCCCCCATCATCTACACCCGACATATCTGACCTATGTACCCTTTCCCATGAAACACAAACACCTAACAATCAACCGCCCTTGTTTCCTAAACCACCGTTGGTACCTAGCCACATTGGTGTTACACCTATCCACACAATCCCCTTCCTAGTCCCTCCCCCCGGAGTAGTAAGCGCCCCGGTCATGGCTACCCTTAGCCTCCCTGGGTTAACCTTGGGATTACCTGTGTGGTATCTTTCGCCTCCCGTTCCCCCGTTGACACCAAACGTCATCCTACAACTAGTGCAACCCATGGCTACTACTAGTCAACCACCTCCCGGTGTCAATACCCCTTCATCCTCTATGAATCCCCCCCCTCGTATCAAGCACACTAGGGGCAGATGCCCACAACCATACACAGCTGTACCTCCTCCCAAGCCAGTAAAAAAACCTCTGGTTTTTCGTGCTCCCCCCAAATGCTCGTTGTGCGATGAGTTAGGCAATCTGACTCACCAATGTCCACAGTTACCTGCATTACAGGAACACATGCAGATGCTTGACGACGACCCCAATATCCCGGTTGTCAAAGTAGATCCAACCCCTAAGCCTCGTGATAAATCATTACGCACTAACCACCCTTGTGCAATATGCGGTGTTTACGACCATTATTCACATCACTGTCCTGATCTCCCCGATTACAGGGCAGCTCTCTACGAGATGAATAATGTGGATCTTGAGACAGCACCTCCCACCATTGAGGATATTCACCCCCCGATCTCACACCCATCCGGGGAGATCAACACCATTTATATGATCTCTTCCTCTACCATTCCCTCGTCAACTGATTTGACGTCCCACACTTTCCGTATTGATGAGGAGATCCTAGAGGCTCTGATTGCCCCGGCTTATCCCTGGTACGACATGCACCATCGTTCGTATTTCCTCCCAGAAGACTCCTCCTCCACCACAGCTACCCAATTCGTGGTTGAGTCCAAAGATTTCCTTCCCACTAAAGTTGACTGGTTTAAGGATCCTATTCCTGCTCCTGATGCCTTTGAGGAAGGTAACATGGCCAACATTTCTCCTATTATCCACATAGATATCTTTGCCCCCGGAGGTGCCCTTGAACTCATTACCTTAGGAGCCTCCTGCAGTGAGCATGATATTGGAGAATACAAAAAACTCTTCCAAGAATTATGTGATGTCTTTGCCTGGTCCTATACCGAAATGCCTGGCCTTGACTCCGCTATCATAGAGCACCACATTGCCACCTCTGAGTTAGGGGGCATCATAGATTACCTCGACCCTGGGATAGGGGGCATGATCAATCATTTTGAACCTTCCCCATCACATCTATCTCAGCACGTCAATGATCCCATTGTTCAAACCAACACATATGTGATCCACAATCACAAACCCCATGCACATAGCATGGGGGCAAGTCATTAACCCTACTCACTTTTTCACACTTGTGATCTCAACCATTTTTGAGGTCACATATTAGGCGGGTCATCATTTCTCCCTACCATTGCATCTTTGGCTTGGTGGGCTCACCTTTATTTGCAACCATTTTTTAACCTAGTTATTTCCTTTGACCATTCCGGAGTCCTTACAACCTCCGTTTTTCGCACCATTTGCACTACCGGATTCATATTTCCGTGCCCGTGATGATGCTTGAGATCATTTCTCGCTCTCACCAGGACTAATATCAACATTGTGTCGCGACACCTTGTCACCCCGGTTTGCGTGCCACATCGGCCGTAGCCCATTTTTGGTATATTTTATATCAACGGATTCATTTTTCTGAGCCGGTGATGATGCTTGAGATCATTTCTCGCTCTCACCCCTAGATTTTTTGGGTATTTTTTCCAAAACGCCCCCCGTCACCTCGGTATGCGTGAGTGGAATCGCCAAAACTGTAGCTAGGGTTTTCACCCTAGCTTGTGCAAATGATCACCTACTAAGGAGAAGGGACTCCTTAGTAGCAGTTCATTAAACAGTAATTAAAAGACAAGATATTAAAATGAAAATTATACTAAGCATGTGCATGAAACATAAAAAGACAAGAGATAATGTAAATGTTTTTTTTGTATTAAAGCTTTACCTCCAATGTGAAGGTTGGTGAAGTTCTTGCAATTGTCCAAGAGGGTTGCTCCAAACTCCAGTTTGTTTCTTCTCTTCTCCACACCCCAGGAAAACCATTCAAAGACTTATGATGTCTATCGGCCATACAATGAGCTCCTGCCCTCACACATCAGGGGGCAATCTGTTAACACCCAAAAAGTGCTCACTACCTCATCTACCCCATTACATGACTCATTTGTCCATATTTCCTACCATATTTGCCTTCAAAACCCTCAAGTCCCATTAAAAAGCCTCCAAAAGGCCACAAAACCATCAAAAAAGCCTCAAAAAGGCTAAAAAACCCCGTTTCCCTCCAAAAATATCCAAAATTCCTCCAAAATAGCAAAAACCCTCTAAAAAGGGAATAAAAAATATAAAATAATGAGGAAAAAGAGGAAAAAGGAGGAAAAAACCCTATACAGCTGACCTAAATGGTTCCCAAAACCATGGGCCAGCACTCCACCACCAAAAAACCTGTAAATAGGTGATAGAGACCCCTCATTTCATATCCACAATCAAGTATACGCTTACTCTGCCAAAATCTCTCTTGAAACCCTAGCTCACCCTTGAGCTACTTTCACCATTGAGAGCCCCTTTTGGCCCATTTCCACCATTGGAGAAAGAGAAGGAGCAAAGCTGGACTTTGGAGCAACCCTCTTGGACAATTGCAAGAACTTCACCAACCTTCACATTGGAGGTAAAGCTTTAATACAAAAAAAACATTTACATTATCTCTTGTCTTTTTATGTTTCATGCACATGCTTAGTATAATTTTCATTTTAATATCTTGTCTTTTAATTACTGTTTATTGAACTGCTACTAAGGAGTCCCTTCTCCTTAGTAGGTGCTCATTTGCACAAGCTAGTGTGAAAACCCTAGCTACAGGGAGTCATTGTTTTCTTTAGTTTTATGACTTAGAATTTTCCTCCAGAATTTATAAGGATTTAACGTAGAGAGGTGTGAAAGATTCTCTTGCTTTCTATTTATATAGTACATTTTCCCCCCTTTTAATTAGAGTTTTGTACCTACATATCTTGTTGGATTTTAAGGACTTGTAAGAAGTATCCCTAATGAATTTTGTAGCATGCTTGCACTCTTCATCATACCAAGGGTTGGTTTTCTATTTTCCATTTTGCATGACACCATGATAGAGAACTTGTTAATGTCACTAGAGATGGTTGTGGTAAAATTATGATAAAGGTATTCAATATTGTCTTTATTTAATAGTATATTTAATTCATCATTTAAATCCCTTAAAAATAAATCAATTTTATTTTTATCAAAGATCAAGTGCTTTTGGTTATTATAATCCTCTATTATGGGGTTTATATGCCAGCCAAAGTTTGGAGTCATGGTTAAAGGTCTATGCTTAGAGTCGGGATCATATTTATTTAGGATGTCAAAATTTTCTATTTGATTGTATATGGGGATATCAAATATCAAATAATATATGACACCACTAACAAGATCATGGATACAGGTCATTTGGTTAGATTTACACCACTTCATAAGACAATTTCAAAATCAATTAGATCTTGAGAACTATAAAGCTTGACTAGTTTGTTACTAAAGAAAGATGGTCTATAACCTCTTCCTCTACATCATTAGAGAGATCTCATGCCTGGCTCATAGCTACTTTAGCTACCCCTAAGGTTAATTTATGTCAAAATATCTTCTTTGTAATAAAGATATTTTGTATTTGAAAAAATATAAATACTATAATTAATTAAATTCATTTTTTTTAAGGAGATACTCAATTTTCCCTTTCCAAGAAAGCCTTAGTAATTTCTTTTGTTTTTTTCATGCTTATGAATTCCATTATAGGTACACCAACATTTACCAAAAGTCATGTTTCGTTTTTCCCAGATTCCATATATCCATTTGTCTTGATGACTGTTAGTACTGGAATTATACCCCTGATTTCATTCTTTATTTCTTGTTTTTTTTTTCTATTTTTGTTCACTCTTTCTCATTTTTAGCCATACTATTTAAACCCTTCTTATTTTTATATTTTCATTTAATAAAACATAAACATTGACTTATAATTATTAAATCTTCCTTTTTTCAGTCTCCAAATGTATATTTAATATTATTTCTAACCTTTTTTATAAATATTTACACATGTTTTGTTGGTTAGTGTGATTTGATGTATTCCGACAGCGTAATCAATGAAGCTTACACATACTGGCATTTCCAGAATGATGAATCATTGAATTTAGTGGTTCAACACTGGTCCAAAATCATATATGTTTTTTAATGAGATATCTTCCTGAGATTTGAGTCAGGAATGATGGAACATCTGCCAAACTTGTAATTCAACACCATATGCATTGAAATCAAAGATTAAGGGTTTTCCCTAATTCCACAATTTCGCTGGCATAGAAGAATCAAGACATCTGTTCATCAGGTGGCAAGAGTTCATTTCAGAAGATCCATATTTTTCAAGTGTCTAGAAGCAAACACCATGAAGAAGAGTGGTAAGCGGTGAAGGTTTGAACCGATCTACACCGAGTGGGCAGAAGAATTCCCTGAATGTGCAGAAATTTTCAAAATCTCTGGTGGGTTTTCTTTCTTTGAAAGAATTAAAGATTATAATACTGAAGTTACTCGGTTGTTTGCAAAAAATTACTCAGACTCCTTCATTCAGTTCCAAACCCTGAAGTTTGAATTGACCGAGGACCTAACCGCTGAAGCAACAACACTCCCCGTTGAAGGAGATCACTGGTTTAAAAAACTCCCATTCAAAGTTGATTTGAGTTTATTTTTGTTTCCTGGGTTCGAATCCTTAGAATGGATTAAGGGTATTCATCTGAACAATGTTAAGCAGGAATGCAGAGAAGTTTCGGGGATAGTGCAGCGTTATATTACCTACGAAGGAAGATTTGCTATGGTATATAGATATCATTTCAGGTTCCTCTTACATATAAATGGACAGTCAAAATTGAATTTTCCCTTCTACTTACTGAAGAGCCTTATCAAAATGGAAACCATAGTGAAAAGTCACATTGATCATACAAGCCAATCCATTTTCCATCACATGTTGGTCAAATTATTGGTGTCAACATAACTCAAGAAGAAGAATCGTGCTTGGCAGCATTTCCTTTTTTGGTCAGGTTTCGAACTTGAGAAGATTGAAAATCAAGAAGAAACATAAACCTTTGTTAGAAAACAGAATAACTTTCAAGGAAGACGCCGAGTTCAGAAAGAACAAAGCATTTCAAAAAGACCGAAGAGAAAGATGGGTGAAGAAGTAAGCTCAACAGAAAAGTTTGATTTAAAAGAGGAAATAGTTTGAGAGCATCCACAGGAAGAAAGGCCCCTGGTTTCACGAAATGAGGACATTACATCTGCTCCAGACACTCCTAAGGTCACCAAGGAAAATCTAATTGAAGAAGGTTTGGTAGGACTTCTTCTAATGTTGAAGCTTTTGTCAATTATTTCTCAAAACCTGAAATTTCAAAGTGGAAGCCTAAAACCAGAGCCAAAAATAGATTAAGAATGAATATGAGAAGGATTCTCGATCCTAAATATGAAAACAAGAGATAACTACAATTGAAGACTCTTCGAGTGAAGAAGACCCTAATATTAGAAAAGTGGAACCAAATTTAGAACAAGTTTTTGAATACACAGAGAGGAATGACAAAAGTTTTCCAGAACTGGTTGAGAAGAATTATGAGGTTCATGAAGAAGAAAGAATTCAGAATTTTGAGATTGGGTCAAGCTCAAGAACTGTCCAGCTAGAAGTTCAAGTAGAAGATGCAAATAGTAAAAGGCTAAAGGAGTTATTTGAAACATAGGAAGATGTTCTTATTGCAGAGCTTGAAGTTTCTCCAGGTTTGGATGATGAAGAGAATCCTGTGCATCAGATGCCAATAAAAACAAGATTGGAGGTTGAATTTATGAAGAAATCCCTACAACATTATAAGACACATAATGAGTAGCTAAATGATTCAAATGAAAAAATGATGCAAGCTAAGAGAAGGTTAAGGGAAGACTTAGAAGAGGTAAATGGCCACTATCAGGAGTTAATAGCAGCTGCAAAAGAAGTATTGAAAAGAAAGAAGAATGAAGGAAGAATGAAGAGTTAGCAAAGAAAAACACAGAATTACTAAACAAAGTTCAAGTGATGGAGGCAAAACATGCTCGACTTCTGAAAAGATCCCAAGCATTAGATGGACTTACAATACTGACAGAAGTAGCTCGTCATATTTGAATCAAGGATAATCATACATCTGTCGATCAAGTTTTGATTACACATCTGGATGTACTTGAAAGTCATATTTTTAGGAGTCAGTGTTTGTTATCTTTAGAAAGTCCTTTATTTTGTAAACCTCTTAAATAGATCCGAATCCTTAAAATATGGATATGTTAAGCTACTTTTTGAAAGTTTTTTTGTAATTATAAAAAGAAGGAGGATAGTAGTAGTAGGGGTTGGGTTTATTTTATAGAAAGGGTTAGATGATATCAAGCTGCTGGATAAGGACATATGATTGATTCTCTGTAAGTGCATTGGAGACTGTAATTTTTGAATGACACATATATAATATATAAGTCATGTTTGATCCATTATTTTAGTTAAAGTTTTTTATCAGTTTTATCACCTTGCTCATCATTTCATTTTCTAATAAAAGTGTTTATCCTAAAGTGCTTTTGAGTCTGTGATATTTTCTAGAAATTCATTTATGGGATGTTTTTATGTTTATGATCTTTGAAGTAATAATTTCCACATGGTTTATGTTTATATTTTGTACATGTTTCACCTGATCTACAAACCTACTTACTGATTTGGTCATTATATGTCATTTATACCTCACTTCCTTATTCTTGAATGATTCCTTCACAACCTATAAAATTCAACCTTTGGCATATTTTATTCTGGATGTTTTGGCTTTGCACTTCTATAGTCTAAGTACAAATTCTAGTGCAAACATATGTTGGCGCCATTTCTGGGGATAGAGAGACGAAAGTATTAATCTTCCCTGGGTATTGAGATCCTTAGATCTGTTTTTGAAGGTGAACAAAATCAGTTTAGTTTTCTAGACTACATTTTCACCTATCCCTCAAGAAGTAATTCTGGCTCCTAAGAGGATTGGAACCAGGGGAAATCCGACATCTCCACTGCATTAAGGGATTCCAGATCCATAAAATATTTTGAGAGAATCCGGACAAAAGATTGGTTCTTCATCATCAACAAGATTTCAGTATTCTTCAGTCCCAAAAGTTTCAGGTGAGTTCAAACATAATATTTCTTCTTTAAATTTGCCAATTTTTTAAGAAGAAAAGAAGCAAGATATCTCTATTTATATTCCTAAATTTTAGAGTTTAGTCCCTACTATTCAAGTTGATAATTTTCAAGTCTATACCAATCCTTTGTCCTATGAAAAAAGTAAAGCTTAACTTTTAGACTCTGGACATTTTGGTTCTTTGAAATCTCAGTCATCACTTTATACCCCTCTTACAAGTAAGATCCCAATTACTCAATTTCAATCTAAGCTACCACATCCTCCACAAAATCAGATTAACCTAAATATGGTTGGTCAGCCCCCTGATAGGATGGATCTTATAGTGGCTACAAGTTATGCTCCATTGATTTTAGCCCAACCACTTAGTTCCCTTCCTATAGGAGATTATCAAAAGCACCTTCCCATATTTAATGGTCAAGGTGAAGTTACAACATAAGAACATTGGAATGCTTATTTTAGTTATGCTAATAACCAAAATATTGAACAAAAGGATGTTTGGATGTGATTTTTTGTTCAAATCCTAGATGGAGAGGTGAGAAAGTGGTTTAGAGAGTTGCCAACAAATTCTATAGATGGGATTGAGGCGTTATAAGAAGTATTTATGAGACAATGGGGAGATACCAAAGATTATCTTTATTATATTGCTAAGTTCAGATCATTGAAAAGAAAACAAAATGAGGCAGTCAAAGAATTTTCTAAGCATTTTAACAAGATGTATGTAGGATAACTATATAAATCAATCCTTCATAAACATCTGCAAAACTCACATATGCTAATTATTTTGATGCTGAATCCTTTTTACTATTAAGAGAAAGAAGACCTGTTTCTCTAGTAAACATGCAGGAAGCAACTTTAGAGGTTGAATCAAATTTGATGGCAACAAGCAAGATTAAGGTTAAGTCAAAATATCATGAGGATGATAAGAAAGATACAAATGAAATACTACCATAAACTTCTGGAGCAAAAACATCAGAAAGCAGAATGGATGAAATGACCAAGATAATCAAGAATTTGTCTTCCAATATCAATAGATTTGAAATTGAAAATAAAACTCAAAACAGACCTGTCCAAGAGGGAGATAACCAAAATCTAAATCAGTTTAGACGCCCCTTTGTTCATAGGTTTTTAACTAGAGAAATAAGGAATAATGATGATCAAAGAGAAAGGAGAAATAATGAAGATCAGAGAATACAACCTCCTTTCCAAAAAGAGAATGAGTTGGACTCATATATAAAATAAGACATCCCTATCCCAAAGGATGAAGAGGATAAGGTATTGCATAAGAAGAACTTGGTCAAGGCAAAGAGAATCATTGCTGATTCTATCAAAGACCATCTCATACCCCGTGTGTCTTCTCTAAAGACACCCAAGGCTATGTTTAACTCTTTGACCAAGCTATTTGAAGGAAAGAACATAAATCGGAAGATGACCCTGTGGAATCAATTGAAAGGGGTCAAGATGTCGAATGGAGAAACCATTCAATCTTATTTCTCCAAGGTCTCTCATATCAAGGAACAACTTGAAGCTGTAGATGAAATGGTGGAGAATGGTGAAATTGTTATGACTACTTCGAATGGCCTACCTAGGTCATGGGACTCTTTTATCTAGGGGATCTGTTCCATAAAGAAGTTAATCTCCTTCAACAGATTATGGGAGGAATGTTCTCAAGAAGAAGCAAGGCTTGTGTCAAGAGAAGAGAAGATGGGAAATGAAGATCAAGATCTCATAGCTCACATTAAGAAGGGCAAGTTCAAGAGGGAGCCATCCCATCACAAGAAGAAATCTTATCATCATTTTCACAAATGCAAGAAAGATCTAAGGTGTTTCACTTGTAATGAGAAGGGTCACTTTGCTTCAGAATGTCCCAAGAACAAAAGGGACAAACACAACAACAACAACTCCAGCAAGAAGAAGAAGGGTAACAAAAGAAGGTACCATGTTCATGCTGCCGAAGATGATGAACCTCCAAAGAAGAAGGCTAGGGCAGAAAGTGATGATAGTAATGATGACTCATCAAGTGAAGAAGAGTATGTTCTAATCTCTTCTCTCACGGGTACTATCTCCCATGGTTGTAATAATTGGTTAATTGATAGTGGGGCTTCCAAACACATGACTGGGTTTAAAGAATCCTTTGTAAATTTGTCTGAACCTGAATCACCCCA
Source organism: Larix kaempferi (assembly GCA_027924585.1). Classification (NCBI taxonomy): domain Eukaryota; kingdom Viridiplantae; phylum Streptophyta; class Pinopsida; order Pinales; family Pinaceae; genus Larix; species Larix kaempferi. The sequence goes on along the minus strand of BSBM01000632.1, from coordinate 23,023,101 downwards.
TAAAGTGAAACTTGAGGATGATTATCAATATCCCATCAAAGGAAGTGGTGAAGCCTCCTACAACCTAGATTTTGGAAAATCTTTGAAGATGAAAGAAGTCCTTTATGTACCTGGGCTCAAGAAGAACTTACTCTCCATCTCTGCATTGGATACAAAAGGTATGAGGGTTGCATTTGTGGATGGCCAAGTCCTAATGTGGCCAAATGGAAAGACCATAGATGATGCAGTTGTGATTGGAGAGCAAGAGGGAGGTTTGGATAAATTAAAAGGACAACCTGAACATGCCATGGTGCATGAATCCATGGAACCAAGTGAACTTTGGCATAGAAGACTTGCTCATATGCACTATAGGGCACTTCCAATTGCAAGCAAGGCTATAGAGGGTCTTCCTGAAATCAAGACCAAACATGAAGGTGTTTGCAAAGGCTGTGCAAAAGGTAATAATATTAAGAAGGCTTTCCCAAGCAGTGAAAGCAAGGCAAAAGATATACTAGAAATCATCCACTCAGATGTATGTGGACCTATGTCATCCAGTTCTCTAAGTGGGTGTGTTTACTATGTTTGATTTATTGATGACTTCTCCAGGAAGACTTGGGTATACTTCTTGAAAAACAAAGATGAGGTGTTAAATAAGTTCAAGGAATTCAAAACCTTGATGGAGAATCAAACTGACAAAAAGATCAAAACATTCAGATCCGACAATGGTGGAGAATTCATCTCAAGTGACTTCAAGAAGCTTTGCAGTGATTCAGGGATTAAGAGGGATTTGACTGCTCCTTACAATCCTCAACAGAATGGAGTTGTAGAAATGAAGAACAGAACAATCATGGAAGCAGCAAGGGCAATGTTGCATCACCAGGATCTACCTATGCATCTATGGGCAGAAGCAGCTAGAGCAGCTGTATATGTGCAGAACAAAACACCTCACAAGATATTGGACAACAAGACACCAGAAGAGGTCTTTTCTGGTAAGAAACCTGAAGTCAGCCATCTCAGAATATTTGGTTGTCCAGTATACACTCATGTCCCAAAGGAAAAGAGGACCAAACTAGATCCTTCAGGAAATAAGGGTATCTTTGTGGGTTATAGTGAAAGCTCGAAGGCTTACAGAATATACTTTCCAGGGTTCAAGAAGATTGATGTCAGCGGGGATGTAACATTTGATGAAAACTCAGCATTCATCAAATCAAGGAAGGCGCCTATCGAAGTTTATGAAGAACCTAAGGAAACTAGATTTCAAGACACTACCATGACTGAAGCAATTCCAGAAGTTGTTCATGAGTTTGAAGATCCGCAAGAACCTGTAGATCCACCCCGTGAGGATAACTCTCACAAGAGGAAACCTGCATGGGCTAGAGATCTAATTCAAGATGCAGAAAGATTTGGAATTCCAGAAGAAGAACACAGAGCAAAGAAGAGAACCAGATCACATACCAGCTATGTTGCTTTACTCTGTGACATTATGAACAAAGAACCTTCCAGTTATGAAGAAGCAGCAGAAAAGAAAGAATGGAAGGATGCCATGGTTGAGGAATAGCAATCAATAATGAAGAATGATGTTTGGGATGTTGTCCCAAGACCTAAAGAGAAGTCTGTTGTGACTTCAAAATGGATCTACAAAATCAAGCATGTTGCAGATGGCAGTGTAGAGAAATACAAAGCAAGATTCGTAGCTCGTGGCTTCTCTCAGAAAGAGGGAATAGATTATGAAGAAACTTTTGCACCTGTAACCAGGTATACTTCCATCAGAATAGTACTTTCCCTGGCTACAACAATGAAATGGAAAATACACCAAATGGATGTCAAGACTGCTTTCTTGAATGGTGTAGTTGAAGATGAAGTATACATGGAGCAGCCACTTAGTTTTTTAATACACGACAGGGAGTCATATGTGTGCAGATTGAAGAAAGCCTTGTATGGATTGAAGCAAGCTCCCAGAACTTGGTATGGTAGGATTAACAGTTTCCTATCTAGCTTGGGCTTTACCAAGAGTAAAGCGGATTCCAACCTCTACTACAAGGTTGAGGAAGGGAATCCTATGATTCTACTCTTGTATGTGGATGACTTATTTGTAACAGGAGATGACAGATTGATTGCAGATACTAAGAGGAAGCTTGCTGCTAAGTTCGATATGAAAGATTTGAGAATGATGCATTATTTCCTAGGTATGGAGGTGTGGCAGAATTCAGGTGGGATCTTCCTTGGTCAAGGGAAGTACACAGTAGATATTCTGAAGAGATTTGGGATGATGGATTGCAAGGCCATGGCCACACCCATGGCATCGAATCTAAAGCTTCTATGTGATGCTTCATCTGAGCCGGTTGATGTCTCTATGTATCGTCAAATGATTGGGTCCTTGATGTACCTGACGAACACGAGACCAGATATTTTCTTTGCAGTGAACACATTGAGCCAGTTCCTGACAGATCCGATGATCCAGGTGGATATCGGTGGTGGCCCACCTCCTCCAACTGGCTCAAAACAGTCTCCTGGAAATTTTGGTAAATTTCTATTTTTAGCAGTTTTTCGGGTCCTGAACTTCCGGAGCCATTTTGAGGCCCTAAACGAAATTTTTTGGCAATTTGGGGGGCCAAATGGTTTCCAACGGCATACATTTGGGCCCAATTGAAATTTGTAAATCCCGGTTAGACCTTTCCAACAGGCTACCGAGCGCCCTAAACGGAGATCGTATGCAAAAGTTATGACCCCAGGAAGTTGACTGTTCAACTAACCACCTTGGGGCCGCAAACTTTATGACGGTTCATCTTCTAGGGTTAGGTTTTTGGATGTTTGGGATTCTTTCCCTCATGCTTATGATAAATAGGCCCTTTCAGCCTCTCTTTGTATTCATCTTAGCACGAATGAGCATAGCGGCCACATCTCTTCTCAGAGATAGCTACCACCATTCTAGCTATTGTATTTTACAGTCTGTTCTATTTCCGCTATTTAATAGAATATGTGTTTACTGTATCACTGTGTTATTTGCAATATATCTTTGTATATGATTCTGTATATGCTATCTTTTGTTTCGTTCCCACATAAATCCGGATCAGTGGTATCAGAGCAGTCTGCTCTTTGATTGTTTCTCAGTGCATGTCCCCGACGAGGTCAGGATACAGAGAGTTGGGTCTCGAACTAATTTCACTTGGGGAAGACCACTCTCGCCGCCCCAAACGGCCTCCCATGGCAGAAGAAAAGAGAGACGGCGGAGCAGTAGATCCTATCAAGTTGTTGCTCGAGGAAGCCCTCGCGCGACAGAGGAACGAGATGATGGATAATTTCGCCCAGATCTTTCAACGCATGCCAACACTGGCAAATGCACCCTCAACGAGTAGCCATTTTGGAGATACGAATCCCTTCAAGGTACAAGTTAATTTTGATATCCCTTTATTTGAAGGCCAAATCGATGCCGATGCTTTAGATAAATGGTTGAATCTACTAGAAGTTTATTTCTCTGTCCACCAATTTTCGGACAGGGAAAAGATCATCTTTGCGCTCCTTAAGGCCGTCCCCCATGTCAAAAATTGGTGGGAAACTTATTGTGAGCAAAACTCATCAGACGAGTCTGGATTGTTTAAATATTCAAATCCCACTTGGGCCTCTTTTATAGATGCCGTCAAGGAACAATATTACCCCGTTGGAAACTATGATGACCAGTACACAAAATGGACCATTCAGCATCAAGAGAGGGACCAAACGGTGTCGGAGTACACCAAGCAAAATTTCATACCTTGCGCACAAAGCTAGGTATCAAGGACTCCGAGCGGCACCTAGTATTGAAATATTGTAGTGGCCTACACCGGTACATCCGGACATAGATGAATTTCCTGGAAATATCTTCACTCGGATCTGCCTATTGATATGCTGTCAAAATTGAGCAAAAATTTAAGCAAAAGAACAAGCGTGACTTCGGACCTGCGCAGAAGCAGGGCAATGGAAACTCTGGGTCGCAGAACACGGGGCAGGAAAAGGACAACCAGTCCCAACCACAGGCAAAGAAGGGTAAAGAAAATACAAAGAAGGACACCGGGAAGTGGTGTGAGTTCCACAAAAGCCCCTGGCACAACACTGATGATTGTCGCTCAAAACAGTCATTGGTGGCTGAGATCAAAGCTTCAGAATCAGATCCCAGTTCCGATTCTGACTCGGAACCTAATTTCACAGCCGCGCGAAAAGGGAAGCAGATCATTGGTGCAGAACCCAGTGCCGTTTTTGCCACCACACAGATTCAGCCAGAGGATCTTGAAGAGTCGGAGGCAGAGGAGTGCCTTTTCCACTCACAGATGTGGGTGAAGGAAATTCCCCTACACTTTGTTGTGGACAACGGCAGCCAGAAGAACCTGATCTCAGAAGAAGTCATCAAGAGATTGGAGCTACCAATAATGTCGCACCCACAACCATACACCATTGGATGGCTAAGCCAAGGACGAAGGATCCGTGTCAGTCACCAATGTCGCCTACCATATGGCATCAAGCCCTTTAAAGATGAGGTATTGTGTGATGTGGCCCCACTTGAAGTATGTGATGTTCTTTTAGGACAACCATATATCTGGAAGCGTCATGCTGTATATGAATCACGACCTCACAGTGTCATTGTCACTTTGGGAGGACAACTCTATCGGATACCAGAGATAGTTGCACCTACCCCAAACGAGCAGGGAAGGAAGATAATCTCCCACACTGGGAAATTTTCCCTATTCGCAATTGCCACTAAAGGTGAACATCAGATCGTGGAGACATCCACAACCTCTGCAGATTATCCTTCTACTCAACAGAAACAAGAAAAACACAAAGTTAGTGCAGCATCGCCTATTCGGGTACCTCTACAGTGCAAGGCCACGCATTCAAGGGGCCCCTCCAAAAAGAAACCATCCAAACCGGTGCATACCAAGGATACCACAACAACCAAAACTGTTGAACAGCTCCAGCGCATCCATCAACAACAATTACAACCCTCTGAAGATGTCAAAGTAAGGCAACCTTTCCACTTTAGCAAATGTCGCACCAAGAGCTCAATTCGACACACGGCTCGACATATGATAAGGGATTTAACGCAATGGAGACCATTGCTTCCTAAGGAGGGAGGATTGATCCAGGTGGATATCGGTGGCGGCCCACCTCCTCCAACTGGCTCAAAACAGTCTCCTGGCAATTTTGGTAAATTTCTATTTTTAGCAGTTTTTCGGGTCCTGAACTTCTGGAGCCATTTTGAGGCCCTAAACGAATTTTTTTGGCGATTTGGGGGACCAAATGGTTTTCAATGGCATACATTTGGGCCCAGTCGAAAGTTGTAAAATCTCGGTTAGACCTTTCCAACGGGCTACCGAGCGCCCTAAACGGAGATTGTATGCAAAAGTTATGACCCCGTGAAGTTGACTGTTCAACTAACCACCTTGGGGCCGCAAACTTTATGACGGTTCATCTTCTAGGGTTAGGTTTTTGGATGTTTGGGATTCTTTCCCTCATGCTTATTATAAATAGGCCCTTTCGGCCTCTCTTTGTATTCATCTTGGCACGAATGAGCATAGTGGCCACATCTCTTCTCAGAGATAGCTACCACCATTCTAGCTATTGTATTTTACAGTCTGTTCTATTTCCGCTATTTAATAGAATATGTGTTTACTGTATCACTGTGTTATTTGCAATATATCTTTGTATATGATTATGTATATGCTATCTTTTGTTTCGTTCCCACATAAATCCGGATCATCCGAGGAGTGTTCATCTGGTTTCTATAAAGCATGTTCTAAGGTACCTTAAGGGTACAGTGGATTATGGGCTCAAGTATGAAGCGAATCAAAAGTTTAACCTACAGGGTTATGTTGATTCAGATTGGGCTGGCAGTGTTGCAGATAGGAAGAGAACATCTGGGTGTTGCTTCAGTACGGGATTAGGTGTGATCTCTTGGTTTAGTAGAAAGCAGTCCTGCGTAGCACTGAGTACAGCTGAGGCAAAGTATGTTGCAGCATGTTCATCTAATTGTGAGGCAGTATGGCTACGGAAGCTACTGTCTAAGTTATTTGATCTCCCATTGGATGCTACTAGTATATTATGCGATAACCAGAGTTGTGTGAAGCTGTCTGAGAACCCAGTTTTTCATGACAGGTCGAAACACATAGAGATCAAATATCACTATATCAGGGATATGGTGCAGAGAGGAGCCATGAAGCTCCTGTATGTTACGACGGACGAGCAGATTGCAGATGTGCTGACAAAGCCACTAGCCAGGGTGAAGTTTGAGTACTTCGGGGAGAGGCTTGGTGTTCTTCAGATCAACGACACTTCGAGGAAGAAGTGATGGACACATTTGCTGAAGCCATCCAAAGCATGTTGGAAGGAGGATCCTTCACATGGTTGTGGATGTAAGCGCTGGATGATGAGTATCAGGACGATGCTCCAGTTACTGCTCTGTATATGCATCATGTTGGATGCTGGATATGATCAGTTGGATCATTTATATTTGTATGTATGTACATATCGTGTTGATGCTGGATATGATCAATTGGATCATTTATATTTGTATGTATGTACGCATCGTGTTGATGTTGGATATGATCAGTTGGATCATTTATATTTGTATGTATGTACGCATCGTGTTGATGCTGGATATGATCAATTGGATCATTTATATGTATGTACGCATCATGTTGGATGCTGGATACGATCGGTTGGATCATTTGTATGTATTTGTATATGCATCATGTTGGATGCTTGGACCATGTATCTGTATCAAGTGGATACATTGTATGATCAGGTAGATCATGTATGTTGATATGTATCATGTATTTGTATTTGTATCAGGTGGATACACTGTATGATCAGGTGGATCATGTATGATGATATGTATCAAGTAGATACTTGGTGTGCATTAGGTGGATGCATTGTATGATCAGGTTGATCATGATGATGAGCTTCAGGATGTTGCTCCAGATGATATGTACCAGGATGGTACAAGTGATGATGATCAGTATGATCATGGGCATCAGGATGATGCCTCGTGCGATGATGATCCATTGGATCATGAGTATCAAGTTGATACTTGGAGGTCATAGATGATATGTGGCAGGTTGTGCAAATAGCATGTAATCAGTCCTAGGATATCTTGCCAGTCATGCTGCGGCACATAAATGTTCCTGGGGTACTCTTTCCGATATTGCTATGTAGTATGTAATCAGTCCTCAGATATCCGATAGGTTGAGCTGTGTGCTTGTAATCAGTCCTGGGATGAGGTATTACTACGAAGACATGTAATTAGTCCTGGAGATCCGAGAGGTTGAGATGTGTGCTTGTAATTAGTCCTGGGATGCTCTTTAGAGATCTTGTCGGTCGTGCTGCGGCACATAAATGTTCCTCGGATGCTCTTTAAAGGTTTTGTCTATCCACATGTAATCAGTCCTGGAGATCCGAGAGGTTGAGCTATATGCTCGTAATAAGTCCTGGGATGCTCTTTAGAGATCTTTCCGGTCATGCTGCGGCACATAAATGTTCCTGGGATGCTCTTTAAAGGTATTATGGAGGAGATGCATGTAATCAGTCCTGGGAGATCTTGCTGGTCATGCTTAGGCACATAAATGTTCTTGGGATACTCTTTCCGGTATTGCATCCACACATAAAATTAGTCCTGAGAGGCCACCTCTATCAGACCGTTCGCACAGATGATGAAGACCTGCAGGTGGTGGGCCTACATCCAGTATGAAAAAGGACTGGCTCTGTAGAACTTACTATGATGAGTAGAGTTAGAGAAGAAGACTTGTCTAGCAGAACTGTGTCAAGAAATACCTTCCTAGTTAAGAGGGAGTGTTGATGTATATGTAACTTCGGAATGTATTTCATAAATATTTATTGTACCCTTATAAGAGATGTGCTATTCCTCTATAAGGAAGTGTCGTCATGTGGATTGACAAGTGTCGCAAGTGTGTGTACTTGTCGATGGGTTATTAGACCACCATGTGTGGGGTCGGCCCTAAAATATATATTATATTGTGGATGTATCTAGATAGACAAGTCGGCCCCATAAGGTCACTGGGAAAACAGGTTAAGTATAAATAGAGATCGGGAGATCTCTATTTGGATCATTCGGAAAGACACACTTCTCTCACTCAGAAAGTGGTGCACTAGTGAGGAGGAGGATCATCTGCTCTAGGAGACTACCTCAAGTGTATTTTGGTTGTACTTTGGTTGATCCATTGCTCTCTCTATCTCTGAGGAAGTTGTAGGGTTTTTCACCTTAGGGTTTTCCCCACGGAAACTCTGTGTCTCTTGTCTCTCATGCTTTTGATTCTTGTGATGCTTGTCATGCTTATTGTGATTGTTATGCATTGATATATTGTATATGTTATTCTTTCAGTAAAGATCCAAGAGTATTGTGAATTAATGCTCAAATTTTAATAGAATGGACCGACCTGTGATAGGATATTCCACCTTCCAGCAGTAGCTAAAAGTCATATCCCTAGCTTGGTGACCAAATGTGGAGATGTCATTCCCCTAAACATCTAGTGAACATAATGGGTTGGCTTGTGATAAGACCCCCCATCTTGTAATCTACGATTATTAAAGTGAATTATTTTCAAGGTGATCAAAATGGGATCCATAGTAGATAAGGCTGACCAAGCTATAAATATATGTTTCCATTCACTAATGAAACATAAGATAAGAAATACTAATCACTTCCATAAATTCAATTAACCAAATGAAACATGTATAAATATAGTGATTGAGGTGGGAAGATATCAATCAAATCTCTTCAAATATTGACTGTTTGATTTCATGAAAAACATTTTCAGATATAGGCTGAGTAGAATAACACTGACATTTCTACCTCAAAACTTCAGACTATATTAATCTTGAGACACACTGATCAACAGCCTCAGCCAAAAGTGTGGATATTATTCAAAATAAAACCAAAATGTAAAAGAAAATATCAACATAAACAAAGAAAGAAAACAAAACAAAACACACTTATATACAAGTAAGGGAATCTGCTCCTCTAAACAAAGTACTTTTTGAGCAACTGGACATTCACTAGGTAGGTCTCTGAGATACCTTCCAGTGCCTGCAACAGGACAGTACTAGGACCAATATTTTCTTTAATAATGAATGGTCCTATCCATAAGCGTTGGAACTTGGTGTAATCATTCTTGTCCTTGTGTTGTTTATCCCACTTTAACACCAAGTCCCTCACAGTAAACTCCCTATCAAATGAGGACTTCTCATGAAACCACCTCTTCACTAGCTATTGGTGTTGATACAACTTGTTCTTGGAATTTTCCCTATCTTCTTCCAGCTTGAGTAACATATCAATTCTCTTCTAGAGTGGGGAAGAATCATCCTCTTGTATTGAATGTGCTAGTTGTAGTGAAGGAATCATAAGGTTGGATGGTAAGATGGCCTCCTTGCCAAATACCAAATAGTAAGGGGAGTTTCCTATGGCTGCTTTTGGGTTGAAACAGTCTTCCCAAAGACTCTTTGTGGTGGGTAGCCACTATCTTCTTTAAGATATTAATCAGGTTTTTGTTGGAAGACTCCGTTAGTCCATTCCCTTGTGGATAGTAATTGGCAGAAAACTTCAGTTTTATCTCTTTTTCAAGGGAATACTTTGTTAGATCAATTGAGGAAAAATAAGAGGCACTGTCAAACACTAAGAATTCGAGTGCACCAAACCTAGTGACTATTTTAATTTCAAGGAAGGATATCACTTGGTTTGAATTAGCTTGTCTCAGAGGGACTGCTTGTACCCATATGGTAAAGTAGTCCATGGATGTCAAGATTTACTTGTGTTAAAGGGAGGAAGCAAGGTTAATACTGTAGTCCCACAAATGCTGTAGACTACCTTTTGTGAGTTGGATTTTGTACCTTGATATCTCTAGTCGATTGCCCCTATGTTTGATCTTGATTGTGGAAATCCCCATAGTTGCTTGAGTTGTGTTGGCTAAAACCTGAATCAAATTGTACTACCTTTGGAAATTATTGATATATATCTTTTGTAAATCCCCATGAAAAGGGTTGTGAAATGAAATACAATGAAATGTAAATGAAACCCGGATGAAAGCTGCGATTAGTTGTGATTTTAAGTGCATGAGAAATACCAGAGGGGTCCTAAAGGCCTAAAAAAACAATGGATAAATGTATGCTAAATCTAAATATTGTTGGCCAAGTAAATGATATGAAATAAAAGGTCCAAATAAAGCAGTGGTTAAGTATATGCCAAATCTAAAGACTGCTGACCTTATGTGATTTTTTCCTCATTGATCCTGTAGGTTATGATATGAGATGAATCAAGGGACAACTAATTCTAAGTGTCCCCTAGAACCTCAAGTTACAGTTAGACGAGCACCTAGTTCACGACGGTTCTAGTAGTAGACATTTTGCCAATGTTGAATAAGAACTTCTCTAAATGACTTACCCATTTGTGAGACACCGCCATTCCTTGTGTATTATTTGTCCAACACATGCTTAAGTGTGTAACACCATTTCCCTTATCCAAAGTATCACAGTGTCAAGTCAGTCAAGTCATCCCCTTTTTGTCCTAGCCTTACATCCTTAGCATTCACCCTCTACTAACAAATTGATCATGTCTACAAATGAGTATATTCGTGAGGTTCTTTTTGAAAGTAAATTAATAATTAAACTACTATTATTTATTAATCACCAGTGAAATAATGCTTAATGTTTTAAAGTCTTTCTATAAAAATGATTTAAAGAGCATGTCTTAACAATTTTCACTTGCAGCATCAGGCTTCTTTAGACTGGGTCATATTTTGATCAGTTTGACGGGTCAAACCTAGTTTGGCCAAGGTCAACCTTGGGATCCGTGATGAGATGGACTACGTATATTATATGATGTTGATATATGGTCCTTTATATACCTTTTGATGACTCCATATGATGGACACGTGTTTCAAATGATGATCGATGCAGTTTTTATTGATTATTATTATTTCCAGATCATCATATTTTTATTTGTTCGGGTATGGTGGATGATACAGATGATTTTACAGGTTACCATAAGGTGTATGAGTACTCATCTCTAGAGGATTTGGGTCTTCTAAACCCATTTAGACGCTTAATTTTTTCGTTCCAGGCACTTCCAGAGATGATTTGAGCAGTTTTTCACCTATTGTCCATTTTGGCCATGCTGATGTGGCCTGTCCAACTGATGCATTGGAGGCAAGTCGTTTCCTAGGGCGCTACAGATAAAGGGGGTGGTCCAGAAACTTGTTATTACCATATTACCCCCATTCAAGACATGATGGTACAGTTAGATTTTGTTCCCAAGCACCAGACAGTTGTTTTCTGTTTGGGTACACAAGGTACTCCCAAAAGACCGAACACCTAGAGCAACCACTTCACACAAACAGATCACAGATTGATACACCGATGTTTTGACATGGTTTAAACCCTCCTGAGGGAAACACTCCCAGGCCCCGGCCAAATAGATTCTACGGGACAATTTATTATGCAAAAAAAGAAAGTTACAAATGAGCTTCTCATAATTGATCAACTTTCCAATGACCCTCCATGCTCTTTAAATAGATATCGTGGACCAATCGAGTGTTAAGCCACGAATCAAGGGTAGGTATGATCTAAGATAAGTTGAGCCATCGGATCACAACATATTGTGACCGTCAGATTAAATATTTACAAATGCATACTAAAGAAACACACTTTTCCTAACGGATATATTACACTAGTTGATCTTAACTAACTCCTAAGTGTCTAAATATCCTAACATCCCCCCTTAAGAACAACTTGGGATAGGATTGAAGGATTTACAAAAGTGACACTATTAGGAGAAGGAAGGAGGCATTAGAGCCTATCCCCCCTTAATGACAAATTCATGAACTCCTAACATAGATCGAAGTTTAGAAAACTTTGCTTCTGTAAGAGACTTGGTGAAGATGTCTGCAACTTGATCATTTGTAAGACAAAAGAGCACTTCAAGAACACGATCATGAACAAGATTTCTGATGAAGTGCATATGTATCTCAATGTGTTTGCTATGTTGATGTAGGACTAGATCTTTGGCAAGATTTATGGAACTTTGATTGTCACACCAAAGTGGATTAGGATTCTGCTGCTCGAATCCAAACTCTAAAAGGATTTGTCGAAGCCATAAAGCTTCCTGACTGGCATTAACTGCGACTCGATATTCTGCCTCTGCTGAAGAAAGAGCAAGAGCTTGTTGTTTCTTACAAGGCCAAGTGACAGGTCCAAATCCTAGACTGAAAACATAACCTGCAGTAGACTTTCGATCATCAGGATCGCCGACCCAATCTGAATCAGTGAAACCAACCAACAAAGGTTCCCCCCCTGTACCGTAATGAATCCCAAACTGAATTGTACCTCGAATATATTGAAGTATTCTTTTAGCTGCTTTCCAGTGACTTTCATGAGGTGTTTGCATATAACGGGAAACACGACCAATGGCAAAGGAAAGGTTGGTACATGAATGAGTCAAGTATAAGAGACTACCAACACGCTGGCAATACAAGGTGGCATCTACTTCAGGTGAAGTACAAGTGGTAGAAAGTTTGACTCCAGACTGGAAGGGAGAAGGGGTTGGTGTACAATCTTCCATGTGAAAGCGACGAAGAAGGTCACAAGAATTTTTAGACTAAGAAAGAAAGATTCCTTCTTTGGTTTGCAGGACTTGGAGACCAAGAAAATAATGCAAATGTCCTAAGTCTGACATTTCAAAATTTTGCTTAAGACTGGATTTCACATGGGTTATAAGCTTAGGGTCACTACCAGTAAGAATAAGGTCATCAACATATAGAACAAGTATGATGAGATGGTTTCCTACTTTCTTGGTATAGACATTGGAGTCAGAATGGCATCTAGAAAAACCAGTGTCAAGGAGAAAGCTATCCATTTTGGCATACCAAGCTCTAGGAGCTTGCTTAAGGCCATATAAGGATTTCTTAAGGTGGAAGACAAGGCTAGAGTTATTCTAAACATATCCAGGAGGTTGTTCCATGTAAATTTTCTCCTGTAAATCACCATGTAAGAAGGCAGACTTGACATCCATTTGATGGACTTCCCAGTTATGTAAGTCTGTAAGGGAAAGGACAAGGCGGATGGAGTTCATTTTTGCGACAAAAGCAAAGGTTTCATTGTAGTCAATCCCTTCAACTTGGGAAAAACCTTTGGAAACTAACCTTGCTTTAAGTCTTTCAACACTTCCATCTGATGCATACTTAGTTATGTAGACCCATTTACATCTGACAAGTTTTCTTCCTTTTGGAAGAGGTACAAGATCCCAAGTATCGTTCACCATTAAGGAACGATATTCTTCATCCATAGCTGAATCCCAATCTGGATTTCCTGAATCTTTTGCAAAGGTTTCTAGATCATGATTCTCAGAAACTTGAGCCAAAAGAGAAGAGGCTCGCTGAAACTGAGAACGTGTTCGACGTTGATCTCTAGGATCACTAGCAAGATCACTAGCTGCTTCACATGTTGAACGGACCCATCAAGGAAGCACTTGTGCTGGTGCAACTGGAGGAACATGAATAGGAAGAGGTGGTTTTTCATTCTCACTATCATCATCAGAAACTAGAGTTGGAAACCTGTCGAGGAAGTTGGAAGAAGAAGAAGAAGGCACAATCGCCGAATCAAGCTCGCAGGCCAAAGATGGCACAATCGTTGAGTTAGGGTCGCAGGCCAAGAGATTTTCATCAAATTTAACATCTCTTCTAATGATTACATCATGAGAATGCGGTTGAAGAAGTATATAACCTTTTACATCTTCAGAATATCCAACAAATATGCACTTTTCACTTTTAGGGTGCAATGCTTTTGTATTTTTCATCCGGAATGTGAGCCCATGCTTCACTACCAAACACACGGAAGTGACTTACATCTGGTTTAATTTGACTCCATGCTTCTTCCAGTGTGATACCTTGTAATGCTTTAGTAGTGGTGTGATTAACTATGTAATTTGCACAATTAATGGCTTCAGCCCAAAATTGAAGACTTAGTCCCTTAGATTGGATCATACAATTAGCCATTTCTTTTAAAGTGCGGTTCTTCCATTCAGCTACACCATTTTGTTGTGGTGTATATGGAACAGTGTGTTGTTGTTGGATTCTTTGTTCAATGCAGAAAGTAGTGAACTTTTTGTTAACATATTCTCCTCCATTGTCAGATCTTAACTTAATAATTTGATGACCAAATTGTTTTTCAACAAAGGCCTTATAGGCCAAGAACATGTTAAGTACTTCACTCTTAAGTTTTAGGAAATAAACCCAAGTGTGTCTGGTGTAATCATCAATGAAAGTTAAGAAATATTTGAAACCAGAAAAGGAAGCAGATGGAAGAAGACCACACAAATCACTATGCACAAGCTCCAAGGGAACCGAGGCGTGCCAAGAGGCACATTTGTCAAAACTATCCCGATGATGTTTTCCAAGTACACAATTAGAACAAACACCATCCCTGCAAGATACTATCAAAAGACCTGTCACCATATTGTCTTTACATAGTTGTTGCAATGAACGATAATGTAAGTGACCAAATCGCTCATGCCAAAGTTTGCTCAAGTTATCACTATGAGCAACAAAAACTGAAGGAAAAGGTGATGACCCAAAGTTGTCAAACTTGTACAACCTGGTAATATCATCAACAATTTCGGAAGCTAGGACCTGTTGAGGATCTTTAAAATCCTTGATTACAACTTGGTGAGGTGTAAACATCACAGTTTTACCTTCACCAGAATGAGTGATTTGATAGACTGATAACAAATTGCAGGAAATTCTTGGAACACATAGTACATCACTGAAATGACCATTATCTACTACAACTGTTCCAGCTCTTACAACACTTAGAGATCTATCATCATCAACAAATATTTGTTTGGTGTTACATTCATGCATAGTAGAAAATATGGCTTGATCCTTAGCCATATGATAAGATGCTCCAGAATCAATGAGCCATTCATTTGAAGTAGAAGAAGAAGATGTATTATAAGAATAACCAGAAGCACAAAGTGCATGTCCATGAGAGGTAGATTCTGAAGGCGAATCTAGACTGATGTGGTGCTTCTTCATTGCTACTTCAAAGGCTTCCATCTTCTTGAAACACTTAGATTCATCATGATTATCTTTCTCGCAATAGTTGCAATGACGTTCATTCTTATTGCCTTTTGGCTTGGATCCTTTGTCATTTTTTAAAGAAGGAGCTGACTGAGAGAGTTTGGGACCCTTATTTGACTTATTATTGTGAAAACTTTGTTTATTGGGAGGCTTGGACTTTTCTTTCTTTTGGGACAATAAAGTTTTCCCAGATGTATCTGCATTGTTAATTATTCCAAGATGGATGAGCTTATCTTGCTCTCTAATCAAGGAATCACAAAAGGATTCAAGACTAGGCTCTTGATAGCTAGTTGCATTCAAGGATTCTTTCATGGAATAAAATGTAGATACAAAAACAAAATATGCAGGTCCAAGTTTGGAAAGAATATGATAAATGCATTGTTTGTCTTCCCTCTTAATCTTGCATTCTTCACATAAGAGTTTAAGAGTTTTGTACTTAGATAAATAATCTTGTATGCATGAAAAATCACTTGGATTTAAACAAATCAACTCATTTTCGAGTTGGTGACCTCGAATTTCATTGTGTTTACCAAACACAGATTCTAACTTGTCCCAAGCAGCATCAAGTTCATCAATTCCAGCTATGTGGAATCACAAATCGGTAGATATTGACATCCCAATCAATCCACGAGCTTCGTCACATCTATTTGCCCATTTTATTTTCTTGTCATCATCAGTGGGTTATGTTTCTTTCCCTGAGGTAATTCTGAAAAGTCCCCTACTTCGTAGAACATCATCCATACGATATTTCCATGAGAAATAGTTGGAACTGGTAAGTAGAATATCACAAGGGGCGGCCATACTGCAAATTAATCGCTATAAAAACAAAAACCAATAGTCTGGATGCGAAGAGCTTGAAAAAATAGATAGTTTAAAAGAAAAAACGACACTGAAAACTGACTCCGTATGATGAAGTTATGCTTGAACAAAGAAAAAGTTGAAGATGTCCCCAATAGTAACGTGGTAGATAGAGAATGACCAGCTAAAAAAAGGACCCCCCTCTTCCCAAGATGAACCTTTGAAAATCACTTTACAAGAAAGTTTCTTTAAGTGAATCACTTTTGTAAAATAAGTGATTTCACTTTTACAATGATGTTAATTTAAATAGTGCAACAATAAAAAGGAACTTAAGTGACTCACTTTTTATTTGTTTTTATTATTTAAGTGAGATGCACTTTTACAATAAAGTAACTTGAAAATAGAAATTGTATGCACTTTTCTTTTAAAAGTAACTTCCTAAGACTTGAACTCAAGACCTATTAAGGAATAAAGCAACTTTGAACTAAGTAAGCTAGATTAAAAGGTATGTAAAATATGGGAAAGAGAATGGGTTTTTTTAATTATTATTAACTATTCTTGCTCGGTTTGCGTGCTTGCCTTTTTTCCTACAAATCACACCACAAACCGAAACAAAAAAACTTTTCCACACTTTTGGGGTTAGATATCGTTACCTTTCCCAGAAAGTCTATGTTTTCTCTCTATTTCTTATTTGTTGAGATCACACAAGGTGCATGGCAAAGAGCATACGCAACCGAGAAAAACCCTTTCCTTTTCGGTTTCTAATTCACCGAGATCGCACAAGGTGCACGGCAAAAAGTATACTCAGACAGGGAAAGCAACAATCCGAAACTAAAAAAAATCTAATAATAAAAATTGATAAAATATGAGATTTTTTTTCTTTAAAACAAAAATAAATAAAAAAGCGTCGTTGTAACATTATACCTTCAAATCTGATGAAATACGCGTTTCTGAAGCAACCAGGAACCGTTTTCGATCAAACGAAAACTATTTCCCAATGGAAACGGAGCTCCGGACGTAATGGAACACCTCCCATACCCCAAAAATGCATAGAAATACTAGAACCAGAAATCCTTTCAATTTTTGGCAACAACAATTCAAGATCTAAATCATAACCGAAAATCCTTTCAAGATCTAAACAATTCAAGATATTCATAAAAGATCTGATACCAATTGTTGGTAGTACAGTTGTCGTTACACCAAAACCTACTGGTGATTGGTAAACTCACCACCACCCGATTTCAAGGATCCACGAGAGGTGATTAGTCCCTTGTCATGATACACTGGGGAGTGCTGACTACTGGCAATTTCGTGCAACAATCTCCCCCTCACCGTGAGCCGAGTGTGTATCGAACTCGTGACCTCTAGATCTAATACCATGTTCGAGTACACATAGTACTCCCAAAAGACCAAACACCTAGAGAAACCACTTCACACAAACAGATCACAAATCGATAAACCGATGTTTTAACGTGGTTTAAACCCTCGTGAGGGAAACACTCCACGGCCCCGGCCAAATAGCTTCTACGAGTCAATTTATTATGCAAAGAAAGAAAGTTAAAAATGAGCTTCTCATAATCAATCAACTTTCCAATGACCCTCCATGCTCTTTAAATAGATATCATGGACCAATCAGGTGTTAAGCCACGGATCAAGGGTAGGTATGATCTAAGAGAAGTTGAGCCGTCGGATCACAATATATCGTGACCGTCGGATTAAATATTTACAAATGCATACTAATGCATACTAAAGAAACACACTTTTTCTAACGGATATATTACACAAGTTGATCTTAACTAACTCCTAAGTGTCTAAATATCCTAACATTTTCAGGCAATTTGATGGATTTTCAGGTGACAAAAAACTGGAATAAAAAGGTGAATAAAGAATTCGATTTGTGAAATTCAGGAAAGGTTTTGGCATGATGTCTTCTCAATGGTCATCTATGGTGTATCCCACTCCTTATGTATAAGTTTGCAGCATTTAGTGGGGTCCACACAGTCATCAGGTTGTGTTTTGATGCATTCTTCTCTCAGACGAGGGGGCCAGGATTTGATCATTTGTTCACTTGGACATGCCATTGAGTCATAGGTTATATTATTGTGTCATGGGGTGATGCTAGTGAAGGAAAGTAATGCCTCCTATCCCCACCATGTTATCCTAATTTTTTTTCCTATTCATATTATGTGGCATGCTTGTATTTTGTCCACCTCTATGTAGTGCACACCCCTCCTAGTGTATCCCTCATGTAGTGCACACCCCCTTTGAGTGAGTGATCCATGTTATATTGTATCGGCTTGTCTTAACCGTTGATTGTATTGTATTATATTTTGATCTCCACCACTTGTTTTGAAAAGTGGTTTAGGGTTTTGGTCTCCCTCATCCTATTTAAGGAGGAGACCCTCCTCTTGTAAAGGAATCTAGATATTTTTGGCTCTTGGCTACCGGAATAGAAGAAAGAATTTTTGAGCACATACTTGGATCTTGATTTGGGTGTCTAATTGTGATGATTCTAAATTCTTATCCCATTGCACTGAAGGATATTTTGTAGCTATCTTGTATCTTTTTCCACAATTTTTTATTTACAGGTGAAGAGGACAATTTGGGAGGAGTGCGCATTGGTGGGGAGGCTTGACCTACAATCTTCTATCAAATTTTGGGTTCAAACAGGGAGTGATTTTGTCTTTGTACCAATCATTTTCTATCTTTTAACTCTAGCTTGTATCTACCCTCATTTTGTTGGCTAATTGAGCTTTGTCTCCTTGGTTTTGTAGGAAGAGAGGGGTGCACATGTGGACTTGGTAAAATCGCACTAGCAAGATAAACAAAAAATTCTTCATTTGATCTATGGGGAAGTAATTCTTGTCATAATTGAAATCCATCTCATTATCCAAGTACACTTGAAAGGTACGTATTTTACTTCCTTAGCTTATCCATTATTTCTAGATCTCAAAACCCTAAAAGTAAAAACCCTTGCATTTTTATTTTTATTTTTCAGATCTATGGAGATATAGCAAACATTTGGGATTAATAAACCCACCTTAATAATCATATTAAAATTCCTTATCTAAATTTTGGTGCACATCCGACTCCATTTCCCGCCCCCGATCTAAGGCACCGGGCTTCTCCAAGGGAGGTCGCACTTGTTGGGTAGGTGGCCATTTGTTAGATCCCCATCATGGGTATTACTCTTTTCTTCTCAAATTCATAGATGCATGTCATATAAATCCCCCTAGTGCCATTTCATCTCAATCTTTACCTTGTGGGTCCCATTTGGACCATTTTTCATATTTTAAGGGTGGGCCCCACTTAGGTACTTTTATTTGGCATTAGATATATCTAGATCTACTCTACCTAACCTATAAGTGGCATTATATTTTATTGGTTGAAAATAATTTCTTCTCTTAAGCCTCTTTAACCAAGCCCTAACTCCTTGGGTCCACTTATCTATTCTATATCTAGATCTATCCCTCTTGATCTCTTCATGTTTTGTCTTTCACATTTCCCTAGGAGTTCTTGAGTGGGTTCGCTAGCCCTCATAGGTTAGCTAGGGTCTCCCCCTTGGTATTTATTAGGATAGATCTAAGGTGAATAGTGCCTCAGTTAGTGTGACACCAACTTGCAATGGGAACTGTGGCATATCTTGGGTTACCTCTTTAGTTGTCTACACCTCTACCATCCTGTATAGGATAACCTTTAGGGAAAATACAAGTTGTGTGATAAAAATTTTGGCACCGTTGCTGGGGAGGTAGAGGATTACCTCAGGTGTCTGTGAGTATCCATGCATAACTTATATCTTATCGCATCTGGTATTGTAAACTAGATGGTTATCATTTATATTCCTAAATCATTCATAACCATCCATTTTCACTCATATCTCCCTTCTTATTCACGACATATCTTTTGGTAGAAATGAACATAAGTATACCTAGAGACTCCTAATCGTGACTCCGCTGAGGAACAAACTCATATACATCCTTACGATCTTAGAAGTAGGGCTAATTTAAATCAATCAGAAGGAACCCCGTTTGTTTATCATAGAAGATATCCCAAATTCCAATCATCTAATTTATTTTTGGAAAATCGTTAATTCTGATTCTCCAAATCGTTTCTTGGGATCCCCTTCAACCAATTTGGTTCCTCCTTCATATCCAACTCATAATATAATTCCAACAAATCAAATGGCTGGAACAAATCAAACTCCTCCAGGAAACAATCCTCAAACCAATCCACCTGTCGTTCGTATATTTGGAAACAAAGCCAAAGCTTCACCTTTATACTTTTCCTAAAGCCCTGGTTCACCCCACGATATGCCAGACAAGTAATTTGAAAAGATCCCTAAGTTCAATGGGAACTTTGCGACCTCCATCAAGGACCACATTGAAAATTTTGGGGCACACATGGACGCTTATGGGGCAGAAGAAGAAGAGGTTTACATGAGGGGTCTATTTGCATCCTTGGAAGGTGATGCTCATAAATGTTTTGATCGTTTTCCTACATCATCAGTCATAGGATATGATGAATTCACAGAAAAAAAAAAAATTAAGCATGAGTGATCAGTCAAGTTGAATGGACATTTTCTTTTGAACCAACTCTTTGAAGTTAAGAAGAAAGAAAATGAATCTGTCCATGAATTCAACATCCGTTTTGACAAGATATTGGCCAGTATCGCTGATGATATTGGGCCTAAAGAACAAGCTGTGTTAATTCATTACGTCATATCATTTGAGGGTTACCTAGGCTACCATGTCAAAGACAAATATCCTAATGACTTAAAAGCCGCTCAAGAGAATTCTAGAAGGGCTGAAGCAAATGTTGCCTCTATGGTGTAGCTAGGGTTTTCACCCTAGCTTGTGCAAATGGGAACCTACTAAGGAGAATGGACTCCTTAGTAGCAGTTCAAAAATAGTAAATGACAGAAGCAAGAAACTAAATCTAAGCATGTGCATGGGCATTTATCAAATAAATTTGCAGTAAAAGACAGTAAACAGTAAACATTCATAGATTTCTCATGCAAAAAAAAAATACCGGAGATTTATATATTTTCATTAGATGAAAATGGAGTTTTTACATGAAGTTTTACCTCGATGGTGAGGTTGATGGAGCTTTTGCAGTAGAAGGGATGAGGTGCTCCAGTGCTCCAAGGTCTCCTTCTCTTCTCAAAATTCAAAGATGGCTTGGCCAAAGGGGCACTCAAGTGGTGAAAGATAGCTCAAATGGATGGCTAGCGTTTTGGGAGTGATTTTGGAAACATAAGGTTAGATTGGATTGTGGATGAATAATAGGGGGCCTCCATCACCTTTTTATAGGTTTTTTGAGTGGTGGAGTATTGACCCATGGTATTTGGTACCACATGGTTTTGGTTATTGGTTTAGGGTTTCTTTCCTTCTTTTTCCCTCTTTTTCCTTTTTTGAATTTTATTCCCTTTTTATTTGATTTTTGGGGAATTTTGGGCCCTTTTGGAGGGGTTTTGGTATTTTTGGAGGAAATTTAATTATTTTGAGGAGAAAAAGATTGATTTTGGCCTTTTTGGTGACCATTTGAAGGTTTTTTGAGGTTTTGGAGGCTAAAAGGTGGGAAAAGTGGACAAATGGGTCATGTGGCTAGGGAGATGAGCTAGTGAGCATTTTTTGGATGTTAACAGATTGTCCCCTGATGTGTGAGGGAAAGAGCTCATCGTATGGCCGATAAACATCATAGTTTCTTTGTCTTTTTCTTAGGGTGTGAAGGAGAGAAGAGACTGATTGGAGACCGGAACAACGGCCCCATACAAATTGCAAAAACTGAACATACATGGCCTCAAAATGAATGAGGAATAATTGCTGATATATGGACAAGGCGGGCATACCCATGCTCGTATCAAGATATACAAAATAATAATAATGAGGTCCAATGGGACCTGAATAATACATGGAGAACTGTTGTGTACATCATAATGGTCCATAAGGGACACAAAACTCGAACATACTCATGGTCCTGCCATGACTAAGCTGAAGCACTGATACACTAGAATGACAACAGTCGCTCTGAATGTGGTACCAGAAGGACTGATGAGCTATTGGATATGATGGTGTCCAATAAATAGGTGGAATCAATGACTGAGAGTCAGAATCTCAATGATACACTGGACTATATCTAAATGGGGTACTCGAGGAATCATATGACTGGATGGATTACGAATATTGTCGCCAACACAGCCCAGATATCCACGGGAACATATAACTGGGTGTTCCAAAGTGACTCACCAATGTGCTAGAGTCGGGGCAGATCCAGGGTCTTCGACTAATAATTGAAGGGACCAATACCTTGCATGAATCTCAACGGTGCAATCAAGGTGTTGAAGTCGAGCACGTGAGAAAGGAACATTCGGACAGGCACTAAGGAATCCTCTCAAAATGGTTCATAGGCACACACCACTTATGGTGATGAGTCCAAGGAACAGCGACCTCTAGGTATATCCTCTGGAATAGATTGGCTGGCGTCGATAGAGAGAGACCTGCAACTACCAAGGCAATGATGTTTCCTTGATAGGAGCACGAGGTGTACAACCAAAAGGTGATAGTACTGAAGGTGGGACTGACATACTTTGGGGGTGGGGAACAACTGAGGTTGCAGAGTGGCGGGGGGGGACTCAAACTTCATTTGTTCAGAGTAAGATGGCATGGCTGACCTGGAAGCATATGAAACTAACTTTAGAGGAAGGTACCATAGCTTAAGGGACGAGGGGTTGTGACTGCAAAGGGAGAGACTCAGGGGGACAAACTAAGGAATGATATCAAGAAACTCTAAGGGTGGCATATCACAGAATACTCTGAACAAAGGAGACCATACTGGGGGGTGATGCCATAATATGGGGACTAGGTATGATCTTTCATGGCTCCAAGAGGCACCGTTGGGTCCTTCTTCGTGGTTTAAGGAGATCAAAGAAGGGATAGAAGGGTGCTCGAAATGGTATTGTCATGTGGATTTGTACAAGCCCGGGACAGTTCATGCTCATGAGTGCTTTCAATTTTAAGGAGTCTGAAAGTGATAAGAAGACTCTGAAATGGTGAAGAGGTACCATCATGTGGATTTATGCGAGCCTAGGACGGTGAGTGCTCGTGGTTGCTTTTCATTTTTAGAGAGTCTGAAAGCAGTAAGAAGACTCCAAGGGGGTTATTTTTCGTGTGTTAGTCTCTAAGGCCCTGTTGATGACTCAGTTGTGCAGGTGCTGGAATGGTATTCAAGGAAACAACAGGGCATGAAAACCCAACCAAAGGCTTCAGATAATCCTACGCAAGTATTACCCTATCCTTGAGATGTTTGGTGTGGTTAACACCCACAGATATTCGGCCTCCGCTGGCACTCTATGAGTTGGTGGGTTTGCTCCTTAAAAATGAGACTTTGAATTAATTGTGAAATTAATCCTAAATGTAATTTGAATGCAATCTATAATTAATATGCAATCTAAAATTAATAGTTCTGCAACTATGAGAATAAATTCTATAATTACAAAAATAGAGATTTAAACCAAACATGAAAGTAAAATAATAGCTAAATTAAATATTAATTAGTAATCTATCCCTGGAGCCAAGTATTTTAAAACGGAGGAAATGATTAAATGTTCAAAAAGGAATAATTGGATCATCAATGTTTTTAAAAGAAATTTTAAAATTATTGATATCTTAAGCACATTAATTCTAACATGAGAAGTAAGAAATTATCTTCATTGTGCTAAAATTATTTGAACATAAAATCATTTATGCAATGATTAAATATAATTAGGTTAGCACATAAACTACAAAAATGCAAAAAATTGCTTGAATCTGATTATGATTTGATCTGTGCACAAAAAGAGAAATCTGATTAAATGCACATGAACAAATGGAAAATAATTGCAGAAAATAAATTGTATTATCATCTCAGCTTGATAAAAATACAAAGCTTCAACTTGATAATCAGAGCAGCCACTTCAAGAAGGGCCTATGATCTCCAATCTCTTAAACACAAGAAATTGCTATCAAGAGAATCATAGCAGAGAAAGAAGAAATTCAGGTCTCTGTCATACAAAGATCATCTACTCCCCCTGGCAGCAGCGTTTCTCCTTCTTCCCTGTCAACAAAACATTGCAAGAAGAATAAAAATATAGGAAGAATGAAAATCCTTCCATTCTTTTGAGATCTCTTCCTCCCTCCTCTCTGAATGCTGAGGTCGAATTTATAGCAATGAAGAACACTGGTGATGATAGGATCAAATCCTCATATGTTTGGTTCGTTCAGCTATGCAAAAACGACCAGAACGAATTTCTAGAAAACTCACCTCTGTTCGTTCACGTTTTTCTATCAAATGGTTGATAGATTTGCAAACCTATTCGAGATTAGGGGTAAATGAGCCCATTTGGAAAGTGGGTTTTCAACCATTTGATCTAATTCCTCACGGTTTTCTCACAATCCTCCACACAAAAATGTGACTTCTAAAAGTGCGCGATCCGTTTTTAAACTTCATCCTGCACGGCATATTAGGGTTTAATGAAATACTATGCATGAACATTAGAAATAACATGATATATCAAAAGCCAATTATACAAATAAATTATTAATATTGTCATTTTGAAAGTATATCATATATAATCTAAACAATAATAATAATAAATTGATTATATCAATTCATAAATTGTACATAATTATTTGAATTGATTACAGTAGTATTTGTATAAGAAACCCTTAAATGTAATTAAAAATTCTTTTACTCTAAAGATTCAATTGATAATATTATGAACCACATGATATATTAAGCCAATTGAAGCCCTTTTATTTAAATAAAACTAAATTAAAATAATTGTAAAAACAAGCCTTAAGAAATTGTCTTATGCGAACAAAGGTGAGATTTGTTGTTGTGTTTGTAGAATCGAAAGAATTCGTTATTGTAAAAAGAGTAATTATATCAATTCATAAATTGTAAATGTATTGAATAAATTAATTGAATTGATTGTAATAAAACTCTTAAAATAAATTTATTCTCCTTCGGTTGAAGAATTATGATCAACATTGTTATTTGTCACATAAAGTTGTTTAAGACAATGAGGCTTTTCTTTATTAAAGATCATGTACAGAAAGAAATAAAATGAAATAAAACTAAACTAAATTATGTGCAATTTGTGACAAAAATATATAAAAAAACTCATTTTTTAGGTGCATGT
Organism: Larix kaempferi; assembly: GCA_027924585.1. NCBI lineage: Eukaryota > Viridiplantae > Streptophyta > Pinopsida > Pinales > Pinaceae > Larix > Larix kaempferi. The sequence continues at coordinate 22,998,033 of BSBM01000632.1, read as the reverse complement.
CTAGGAAAGATCAATATTCGCATGACATGAAGATGTTCTAATTTTAATTACCTTGTCTCATGTCAAAATATTTTTGCTCTTAAAACTTGAAAAAGAATTAATTCAAAACATTTCATAACAAGATCATTATAATTTAAAAATATGTAAATTAATCATGAATGCCTTGAACCAATAAAATAATAAGCAAGAGCATGAATAATAGAAAGTGAAAAAGGATAAAGATACTTCCCTGAATGCGTCTGAAGAAGCGTTGTTTCCAACTTTGACTTGGCTTGCGGTCGCAAATGCTTTATTGAAGAAAACCAAAGCAGTAATCTAATTATTAAATAAATGAACAAAACTAATCTATTCTACACCTACTCCTACACTGTTCTGAAAAGTAAACAAAAACTAAGAATAATCGAATTTCCAATGCAGCCAATCAAATAAATTTAAACCTGCAAGAAAAAGCAAATGATGCATCAGCAATAAAAATCTTAAAAATAGAGATCCAAACATTGGAAAAACTAAACTAAGTTTCTTATTTACAAAGAAATGAAAATGACATAGAAAATGGTTCAAAACTGATTGTTCCAACCATAAATAAATTGGATCATAAAAAGTGGGTTGGAAATTATTAAGATCATGATTCAAAAGGGCTTCATCAAAATTGAAAGTGGAGAATATATCTTTTGGAAATGTATCATCGTTATTGCATTGAAAGAAAATATCAGAATTTGAATCTTGTGAATGATTAACTTTATCTTCTTATTTTTATTTAGATGTTCATTCTTTTCAAGTGCATTAGGTTTGTTTAATTTCAAATTATTCGATCGAAATAACTTTTCATTTGAAATTTGATTTATAGAGAAAGTATATTTGGAACAAATATTTTGAAATTCAATCTCAATTTCAGCCAACTCATCTTCTAAATACTTATGATTTTCATTTTGTTCATAACCATCATAATTAAAATATGAAGATAAAGAACTTTCAGATTTCGTAAATGAATAGAATCAACATGTTCTTCAAAATCTGGAGTGTAATTAGCATCTTCAAAAAATTTTACTCTAAGATCCATCATTTGATTAAATGAAGAAGGATGAATATCACTTATAGAAGAATGATTTTTGAAATCATTAAAAATAGATGAAAAATCCTCTAAATAATTCTCGAAATCTTCATTTTCATTGATAATTGGATGATTATGATCAAATTGAGAAAAAAAATGTTCAAAATTCGTTTGAACAAATTGTTCATTACATAGATTGGAGGTATTGGGTTTAAGCTTTTCTTCAACAATTTCAGATTGAGATTCTAAACAATGAAGGGAAGATGTGAAACACTCATCGTACTCACATTCATTTGAAAGAGAAAATTTAGGATTAGAATTTGCAACTAATTTTTCTTTTGTATCTAAGGAAGATGGAATTTTAGATGCAAAAACTATTTGTTTCAAATCATGTAAAGTATTTTGAATATTTCTTTAATTTTTAATGGACATAACTTCATCGTACAAATCATTAATTTGTGTGTTTAATTAAACAATTTGTGGAACATTTAGTTCTTCATTAACGGATTCTACATCATATGAGACAGAATGAGAAAAAGGATCTAAAGGATACATTTTCAAGTCTTTTTCAAACTCTTGAGCCCCTTTGCATGCTTTATTGAAATCTGTTATCCCTTCATGCAAAATAAACATTGCTATAGTCTTGGGAAGAGATCTAACATACCAACAAAAAGTGAGTTGAGCTGAAGGTCTATCTTTTCCGTGTAAATTGTAATACACTTGTCGAAAATGTGTGTTAAAATTTTGAATTTATTCTCCGTCGTGTACATGCATTTGATTCAAATTTTGATGAATTTTAGTTATACCATAATCTCTAAAAACATTCTTAAATTCTAACCAACTAGAAATTGAATTCAAAAGTAAAAAATAAAACCAAAGAGAATCCTTACCATCTTTATATGGAAACAGCGTTTTACCAGTGTCACATCCCCATTTTCACCCTTCTAATATTTTGGGCTATAATGTAAATAATGTATGCATATTATGTATGATTCCTAGCGTGGAGCTCAAGGCCAAGGCCCCGCTAGTGAACTCTCGACCTTGAAGAGGCAAGTATTTGATATTATGCTACCCATGTGCTAGTGAACCATGGGAATTGTAAGTATACATTTTAATATAAATGCCCACAACTAGCTATGCAATGCAACAAGAGATAGGGGCATGATGTTACAAGGAATTTGGATGGAAATATTCAAACCCTTGGAGCCAATCAAGCCAAGCCAAGTGTCAATGAGAGAACCAATCAAACCCTCAACTACCCATGTTGACTTTTGTACCCAATCATTGATTTCTCCCAACAGTTGGTTGAGGTAGTTAATGCCTTGGGGAATGGGAGGTATGGCTGTCCAAATTCAGGTATGGGCAAGCCACCCTACATGTAAATTCATGATTGGCTTCTTGGGCAATAAAAGAGCCATGAATTGCTCCCCAAGCCATTACCCATGAACCCACTTTGCTCTCCCACGAGTTTGGAGCTACCTGGGCGTTTTCTCCATTGATTTCATGTATGTTCCTTCGTTTTTCCTAGTTGGGAAGGGCGTTTTTGCTGTGGCTATCAGTGGGGAAGAAGGGGAAACGATTTGGGGTTTAATTGAGGCCATTTTGGCCCACTAACTGCTCATACACATGTGGGAGAAATCGGTTTTCTTCCCTGGGGTTGATTCCCCCTTCCCACAATCCGTTTTGGTGTGCCCACTTGTTGGGGAAAACCCATAGACCCTATTCTATGCATCCATGCCAGTCTTGAGCTGCTGTGTGTAAAGAATGTTGGGGGTTGAGTTGGGTATCCATTGCTTTGGCTAAGCTGAGCTTGAGAGTTTCCTTTTTCTTGTAGATATCATGCCCAGCTCGGGGGTGGTCTCTGAGTGCTGAAATAATACAGGCTGGGAAAAGACGTACGGTTGGGAGGAATGTTGCAGCGACATAGCTAGTTGTTTGGGACGACATTACTGTGAGATAACTATATCTTCCCATGTGTTTTACCTCTACAGTGATTAAATTAATGACTATTATTGATATATTGAGTGCATAAGAAAACATGTGTGTGGATGATTTTATTTCTGCTATGCATATTTGTTTGATTTACACTTGCACACATTTGCTTTTTAACTGTATGCATCTAATGAATGGGTTGCGTCTTATGAAAAGCCCCATAGATTGGTAGCATGTTTTCTCCCATGCCTTGGATGGATGGGTGGGTATGTGACAGAATGGTATCAAAGCTGTTGGTTGCAGCATTGGGCCTTCATGGGCTACCTATCACAGTTGCAGAGGTAAGTATGCTTCCTGCTCAACTGTATTCATTAAGAAAATTTGAAATTTTGAAATTTTTCTAAGTATTTTTAAGCTTTCTGCTAAGTCTGTATCAGCGGCAAGACTTGACAATTTCATCCGCAACAATGGAAGGAACTTGCGAGTGTTTGCCGGAAAAGGCAGAAAGGTTGACGATTTTGTCCACAATGGCAGCAAGACTCGGCGAGTTCATTCGCAATGGTGGAAGGAACTTGCGAGTGTTTGCCAAAGCGGCGAAAAAGTTGGCAAATTTGCACCGCAATGATGGAGGAAGCTGGTAAGTTGCGCTGAGGTTGGTGGCGAAACTTGGTGAGTTGCTCCACAATGAACCGACAGAAAATCATTAAGTTCGTCGGAAGGGGAAGGAAGCATTTCGATGGAAGAGTTGGAAAAATCTTTCCGGAACAGCGGAAGCGTTGGCGAAAGCTTTCCGGAATAGCGGAAGCATTGGTGAAAGTTGTCTGGAATAGCGAAAGAGTTGGCGAAATTTTTTCGGGATGGCGGAAAGAACTGTCGAGTTGCTCCAAAAAAATTTCAAAATTTTTCTAAGTGTTTACAGTGGAAGAGATGGACAAGTTGCTCCACGACGGTGGAAGAGATGGACAAGTCACTCCGCAACGGCGGAAGAGACAGGCGAGTCGCTCTACAACGGCAGAAAAGATGGGTGAGTTTATCCGCAATAGGTCAGAAGAGAAACGATAAGTCCACCGAAACAGGGAATTTCAGCCATTTTCCAGGGAAATTTTTCAGGTGTCGAAAGTTGAAAAATGGTACAAGGGAGAAAGCCCCCTTGACCCCCATCGTCCCCTTGAGACGTCGTCAATGGTGAGAAAGATTCTATGGGATCCAAGTAAGACAATGTTGATAAAGAGGGAAGCTTCTCACCTTAACTATTTCGGTTATAGCATAGGAATTGCATGATTGCAAAGTAGAAACTAAGAATGCTTTACATTTGTATTAAATTACTACTTGGTGAGAAATGATAGCTAATGATACCTTGTGTGCATGGTAGAGAGCCCATGAAACTTGATCAGCTATGATGCGAAAGAGGAAATTCCACGCTACTATGAGGAATTGGGAAGGGGAAATTCCTTAACTCCTCTCTTGCTATTGTATTTATATTTCCTAAGATTCATAAGTAAAAATTATGGCATAGGGATGTTGGAAATACAAGAGAGTAATGCATATGAATTAATGGGCATGATTAAGGAGTCATTGCATAGTGCATGTGAATCGCTTATGCATAAAGCATGATGTTGCATATGGGTAAAGGTAGTGAAAGTTACACATGCAATAGCCCATTAATGGTATTGCTTATGGTTGATCACCAGTAATGTTGTTGATAATGGTTGTATGAATCAGACCATAGAAGCATGATTGAAAATGTAAGAGATTAGATAGCTGAAATGAATATGCACTAGATGCATGTAAAAATACTTGTGTATATATATGATATTGCATATTGGTAAAATAGTGAGGTTTTGCAATGCAATGAGCCACTTAAAGATGATTATAGTGGTTGTTAAATAACTAGTCGTATTTGCAATGGTTATAGCCCAAAGACAACCAAAGCATGGCTAAAGATGTGGATGATGATTGTTGCATATGACCAACAACCTTATGAAGAAAGGATGGTGCAACAAATCTATGAGCATGAGGTTAGAAAGGAACTGTGAAGCCTTGGTAAGAGGCCAACTGATTAGGTAACATCAAGCGATGTTAATAATAGCCATGCAAGTAAGGGTTAACTGTGCTTAATTGCACGAATGCTTAAAAAGGATTTGGTAAGATCCCTTCAAACTATGTTTAAACTATGTTGATTTGGGTGAGTGAAGGCAAGGACCCTTACACCCTATAATTGCTTAGAAATCTCAATGCATTCATATGAAATTGTATCATGCCATTTGTGGATGTTGGTTGTGAAGTTTAACAACCCAAGCAAGCGATGACTTATGGTCCTGTTATAATGTATGCCATATGAGAGAGGCATGGTTAGGCCATAATATGTTTGAATGCATAAGTACACATAAATTAATGCAAGGTTGCTTTGAGGAGATGTGCATTAAAATATTAAGTACAATCTTGTGGTTATACATTGAGTGATTGTACACTAAAATATTATGTGAGTGATGTAAAAGTGCATGCATATGTATAGGTGCACATGTTGAGATGCATTGTGTGAATGCATGATTGTGGTGTATGTTTCATTACCACTAGAGAATAGATGAAATGGTATTGTCAATCTTGAGAGCATTTCATGAGCTACTATGAATGCAAGAGAATGATTGCATAAAATGATGTAATTAAACCATGCAACTCTAGTATGGTAATGATTCACATGAAGTAGATTATTTTGGTGATATTAAAATGCTTTAGTGACTGTGACAGCATTTAAATATTCTATGCATAGAGACTTACAAAGCATTTAGCTTATTGAAGTTTCATATTTCAGGTAGATTGTTTTGGGCATGGAAAATATGGGTAAGTCCATGATGAAGATGGGAATCTACCATGAACAAGAGCCAAACGATATAAGAACAGGCTCATGGCTAAGCGAATCAATTTCTGTAGGAGACAGAGTTGTAAATTCATGTTTGAATTTAATTATCAATGCCATTGACTGATTAGGGGAATTAGATTTAAATTTTTTTGATAAATGCTGCTAACTGTTTGGCTATTTGATTAATGTGCCAGGAAGACACATTGCAGGAAGACCAGGAGTGATGACCTGCAAAAGCCAAACTAGATGGGAAAGACCCCATGCTTTGGAAATGGGTTTTGGGTGAAACGCCATTGATAATGTCTCAGCCAAACCGCATGTCGGTAAACCATGAGAGTGAGATGGTAAAGCTATGCCCAGAAGGCATGTGAGACACATCTGCAAAATGAATGAGTATTCTGTGACCCTAGACAAGAACATGCATGTCTAAATTATTAGGGTTAATATGCAGAGCATGCTCTATCTTATTTATATTATTGCAGACTGCTTGAGTATGATTAGGGCCTACACGGCGCACATCGGAAAGGGGGTGCACACCTTTTCTAGTGCTAGGTCATGATAAGGTTTTCAATATTGACTACACCCTAAGGGAATGGACGCATTCCTGGTGTTTCAATACTTGATAGTGAATGATATGGATTATGGTTACAAAAATTGAATAGCAATACTGATGAGCTTGCTTACCCTTCTTGTGTTGTCAGCCTACACAGATGTAGATTGATGCTGCACATTAAGAGGTAAAGTAAAGAAGGGTACGCAAAAGGACTATATAGGAATTGGAAACCTTTCTATGCTCACATGAAATATTACCAGAAGGGATGGGTAGGCCCAAAGAGCTGTGTAATAAGAAGAGGTATCATCCTTGTGTGAGTGGGGTCATGCTAACCTGCAATCAAGAAAGTCACCTATAAAGTTCCTAAAGGGAACCACCGATTTGCACCGGAGAAGGAGTGACTTCCTTGTATGAATAAAGAGTTGATGTGTGTGTGAAGGGTTATGGTGCAAGAAGGTGTGGTGACATTGGTGAATGCATAAAATCTCTATTGGGTCAGCAGTAGGAGGGCGGGTGCCAAGACTGACTGAAAAACCTGAGATGCCTATTGGGTCAGCAGTAGGAGGGCAGGCGCCAAGACTGACTGGAAAAACCTGAAATATCTATTGGGTCAGCAGTAGGAGGGAAGGAGCCAATACTGACTGGAAAACCCTAAAATCTCTATTGGGTCAGCAGTAGGAGGGCAGGTGCCAAGACTGGTTGAAAACCCTGAGATGCCTATCCAAGTCCATAGGAGATTCCAAGGCTTGTAAAGCGAAGCAGGACCCTGTGGACTAGAAGGGAAAGCGTACAATACAGATAAGTATTCATTTTCATTTATGTCTTGTTTGGAATAATGAAGATTTCAGGTATAAATCTTTTAACAGCTAAGTTGATACACTATTGTTTCTTTATTGGAAACCTTGGTCATTGCAGGAAGGCGAGACCTTGAAAGAATATAAATTGCTGGTAAATCTAGAGAGTAAATGAGTGGGCGATATAAAATGCTGGTAAATCCAGAGAGTAAATGAGTGGGCGATATAAATTGCTGGTAAATCTAGAGAGTAAATGAGTGGGAGATATAAATTGCTGGTAAATCCAGAGAGTAAATGAGTGGGCGATATAAATTATTGAGAAATCCAGGGAGTAGTTGGTTGAACGCTATAAAGTTCTTGATAAATCCAGAGAGTAATTGGTTGGGCATTCACTACTTGATATGGTAAAGCAGCGTGTCTGCCGGCCCAATACCCCTTAAACAATTGATAAAACCAGTCAGCGTACTAGCCTGGCATTGCCTATTCGAATGATTGTGGAGTAGCCTACGTGCTGGCCCAACATTCATAATTGTGTCCACAGAAATCCAAGGCTCATAAAGCAAAGAAGGATCTCATGGAATAAAGTGAATACATCCAATACAGATAAGTGTTTGGTTATCTTGCAGCTTCTTGCTTATGAATATACGTGTGTATATGATTTGGTTATGGTTTCTCAAACTTTTGTTTAGAGATAAACCCTATGAAAATGAACTAAACATGTGAATTGATTCAATGTTTGAGTGTAGGTATTGTTGGAATCAAGGATTATGAAGGCATCCTAGAGATGCATGTGGACATGTGATTGTCCTAAAGAGCTCAGTATGAGCAGTAATGAAAGATGGTGCTAGTGGACATGAGGGGGTCATAGCAGCCAAAGGTTCTGTAGGAAACTATGGAGGAGGGTTCCTAGTTGAAAATTCTTAGACAGACCTTAGACACTAAGTGTCATAGCCAAGAAAGGAAAGTCAAAGCATTCACATTGAAGTGAAAGAGACTAAGGAGCATGAAACCAAAGCGATGGTGTAGCTCCATAATAGAACAAGACTAAGAGGGAGAAACTCCTACTCTTCTCTTTCCTTTCGATTGATGCATTCATAAAACAAAAGATTGTTGAGTGCATGTTATGGCTGAAAATAGATTGTGTTTAATTTCTTGAAATAAATTGTGAATGCTGAAATAGTAAATTCCTGTGAAATGATGAACATGAATGAGTTCATGTGTATGTTGGGAAAGCATGAAAAGTGTGGAAGTCCCATGAATAAAGCATGGACATTCCATGTCAATTAGGAAAATAATTGACTAATCTTAATGTTTATATTATGCTTGTCCTAACAAAGAATTTCCATGATGAATTTCACAGGAAAGGAAAGTGAAACAATTGGTTGCAGCCGGCACAAGAAAGTGTTGCTAGTAAGCAAAGTGTGGTCAGTTGTGCTAATTGACTATGGCAACAGACCGAGGGCTATTAGACTTGGCTGAAAGTCTTCTTCAAATAATTTCCAGAAGCCAAGAAAATCTTGGAGAGATGCTCAAGCTACAGAGGCAACAAAATGAGATGAACCATAAGGTTTTGCAGGACTCTATTCGTCTGCAAAAAGAGGTAAAAAGCATTCTGGGAGCAATTAGTAAGAGAAAGGAAAGTGGATCCATGAAGAAGCATTCATCCAATTGTTCGATTAAGAAACATTCCAGGTGGGAAGATTCAAAGGACATCGAGCAGGAAAAGGTAAAACAACCAATGAAATGTTGGCGATGTGGAGGAAATCATTGCCTCCGCGACTGTCCAACAATGGAACATCAAGAGGGTAGCCTCCATAAATTTTCCAAACTTGTAGATCAGCAGGAAGGTAAAGAAAGGGAAGGGATTGTTTTGGAACAATGCCCTCATGCAGAGCTAGAAGGTCCCCGCCAACAGGAGCCGTTTGTGAAAACCAAAGGACTTGGTCCTGAAAACCCAAGAAAAGGGTGAAATGCAGGACAGACCTGCCATATTTTGAGAATTTTGGACATGTATATAGCATGTATGTATTCCTAGGTATTGGAACACCGAGGATGGTGTTATTCCAAGGGGAGGGGATTGTCACATCCCCATTTTGACCCTTCTAATATTTTGGGCTATAATGTAAATAATGTATGCATATTATGTATGATTCCTAGTGTGGAGTGTAATGTCCCCAGCTTGACCCTATTGCATTAATATTGTAAATGATGTAAATATTGTTATTTAGTCATGGTGAGGAGATCAAGGCCAAGGCCCCGCCATTGATTTAATGTTCTATGTATCGGCAATTAGAATAGATGCCTATGGTTCTTGTGCGAGATGGGCACAATGTAAATAAGACACCATGTAAATATGTGATTTTAAGGAAAACACCCACAACTAGCTATGCAATGCAACAAAGAGATGGGGCATGATTCTACAAGGAATAGGGAGGGAAATTATTCAAACCCTTGAGCCCATGGTGTTAATCCATTTCATTGAGGAAACCCATGAACTCTCAACTACCCATTTGGTCTCATGCACCCAATCACTTAATCCTTCCAAGAATTGGTTGAGACAATAAATGCCTTAGGATGGGAGAGGTATGGCTGTCAATTTTCGTGCATGGGAAAGCTATCAACTTGGAAAATCGTGTTTTTTCTTGTGAGGCAAGAAAACCCCCACGAAATTGGCCCAAAAGCCATTCTTCACCCATGGCATTCTTCCTCTCACGCAGTCTGAGCCTGTTGGGGTTTTATCCTTCACGTTTTCACCTTTCCCTGCGTTTTTCCATGCCTGCAAACTCGTTTTTGGTTAGCTCATTGGATGGGAGAAGAGAGCCACGATTTTTGGGGTTAGGGAGGCTGTTTCTGCCCACGAAATGCCCATGAGCATTCTTCTGAAAACGATTCTGCTCTCCTGGGGTTGAATTCCCATTTTCTCCTTTTCGTTTTGGTTGCCCACGTTTTCTGGAACGGTCAGGAACCCATTGTTGGGAACTTCACTATAGAAGCATTTTTCCCATGCCCAACACTTATGCTTTTGATGATACATGCACCCATCTCTTAACAGCCTGAGAAACCCAATTCTTGATTGGCTTGGCTGATTTTGATATACCTTTGGCTATGTGAGAGCCTGTTTTCCCCTTTTCCTTGTGGAGATCATGCCCAGCTCGGGGGTGGCAGTGGTGCTGAGAGATTGAGGAGAACACTGGCCTACGGTTGGGTGGAACGTTGCAGTTGCATAGCCAATTGCTTGGGACTGCCTTATTGAGATAAGTATCCCCTTGTGTTAATTTGGCAATTATCAATTGATGAATAATGGAATGAATGCTGGGTGTGCTATTGAATTAAATTCCGCTGTGTTTTTCTTATGATTATACATTCCATATGTCTTTTATATGTTTTTAAAAGTTTATGCATACCATATTATCTTTTATAATTCTGCCAAGGTCTCTATTTAATGACTGTCACCGAATGCTGAATGTATGTTAGATATCAGCATGATTTACTTTATCTCTGTTGTGTTCTATAGCATGCACATGTACATGTCCTTGTATCAATGAGTTTGATGATTATAGGGCTAATTGCCCGGACTGAGCACTATGATCCTCTCTATCACGCTGGTATGATAGAGAGGGGACACTACATGGAGCTCAAGGCCAAGGCCCCGCTAGTGAACACTTGACCTTGAAGAGGCAAGTATTTGATATTATGCTATCCATGTGCTAGTGAACCATGGGAATTGTAAGTATACATTTTAATATAAATGCCCACAACTAGATATGCAATGCAACAAAAGATAGGGGCATGATGTTACAAGGAATTGGGAGGGATATATTCAAACCCTTGGAGCCAATCAAGCCAAGCCAAATGTCAATGAGAGAACCAATCAAACCCTCAACTACCCATGTTGGCGTTTGTACCCAATCATTGATTTCTCCCAAGAGTTGGTTGAGGTAGTTAATGACTTGGGGAATGGGAGGTATGGCTATCCAAATTCGGGTATGGGCAAGCCACCCTACATGGAAATTCATGTTTGGTTTCTTGGGAAAGAAAAGAGCCATGAATTGATCCCCAAGCCATTACCCATGAACCCACTTTGCTCTCCCACGAGTTTGGAGCTACCTGGGCATTTTCTCCATTGATTTCCTGTGTATTCCTTCATTTTTCCTAGTTGGGAAGGGTGTTTTTGCTGTGGCTATCAGTGGGGAAGAAAGGGAAACGATTTGGGGTTTCATTGAGGCCATTTTGGCCCACTTAATGCTCATACATCTGTGGGAGAAATCAGTTTTCTTCCCTGGGTTTGATTCCCCCTTCCCACAATCCGTTTTGGTGTGCCCACGTGTTGGGGAAAACCCATAGACCCTATTATGTGCATCCATGCCAGTCTGAGCTGCTGTGTGTAACGAATGTTGGGGTTTGAGTTGGGTATCCATTGCTTTGGCTGAGCTGAGCTTGAGAGTTTCCTTTTCCTTGTAGATATCATGCCCAGCTCAGGGGTGGTCTCTGAGTGCTGAAAGAATACAGGCTAGGCAAAGACCTATGGTTGGGAGGAATGTTGCAGCGACATAGCTAGTTGTTTGGGACAATATTACTGTGATATAAGTATATATTCCTGTGTTTTACCTCTACAGTGATTAAATTAATGACTGTTATTGATATATTGAGTGCATAAGAAAACATGTGTGTGGAAGATTTTATTTCCGCTATGCATATTTGTTTGATTTACACTTGCACACATTTGCTTTTTAACTGTATGCATCTAATGAATGGGCTAAATCTTATGAAAATCCCCATAGATTGGTAGCATGTTTTCTCCCATGCCTTGGATGGATGGGTGGGTATGTGACAACCAGAATGATGAAATCTCGCTAAGAAAGACTTCTCAAGCCAATCAACAACCCAATCATGGTATGTACAATGAAAATCAAAAGAATGACAGAAAGAGTTTGAAAATTTTATGCAATGAGAAATAAAATCAACATTAGTATTATATGAATCGAAAACTTCCTCTTGAACCATTATCTCCTTAGGAATATTTTCTTGAGGAATATCAACAAAATCAGATCCAATTTGTTCTAATTTATTATTGTGAAAATCATCATAAATTGGTTGATTTAATTGGAAATTCTCAAAGAGATCAAATTGCTTTTGAATATTTGCTTGATAAGAATTAAGGATATGAGATGTTATAAGTATAGAACTAGTATAATTAATGTTAAATTTTCAGAATTTACTTCAAACTGATCTAGGATCTTAACTGAGAGAACAACATGTACAGCATATCAATCATGGAGACAATAATGAAAGCACACAAGAGACACAAAGATTTACTTGGGGAAAACCATACAGGTGAAAAACCCCAATAAATTCCTCAGAGATAGATAGAGAAATGATACAACCCAAACATAAGAGATAGACATATCCTAGCAGCAGATCCTCCTCCTCCATAAGTGCGCCACTCCTCCTTGAGTGCATGAGTGAAAAGTGAGTGATGAAATAGAGTGCCTCCCGCACTCTATTTATACTTGACTTGACTTGCCTTTTACATAAATCATGTAGGCTCGAACTTAACCACATAACATAATGCTGACTGGGCCAACCCCCAATAGGGTGGTCTAATAACCCTTCGACCCACATGGCCGACCCCCAATAGGGTGGTCTAATAACCCTTTGACCCACATGACTTATACACAGCCGACCCCAACAAGGTGGTCTAATAACCCATCAAGTATAAGTTACGACATTTACAATATAAATGACGACACTTCCGTATAGAGGAATAATACCATCTCTATAGGAGTACATACAACATACATATATGAAATACATTCTGAAGTTACATATACATCAACACTCCCTCTTAACTAGGAAGGTATTTCTCAGCACAGGTCTTCTAGCACAAGTCTTCTTCTCTGGATCATCGTCACTAGATAATCGTCATCGAGACATCATCATCGTCATGCTATTGCTATCTCAATCAATCTCTGAATCTACTCGTCATAGGAAGTTCTACAGAGCCAGTCCTTTTTCATACTGGATGTAAGCCCACCACCTGCAGGTCTTCGTCATCACTGGCCATACTATGGAATCCTCAGGACTTATTACGTGAGTCACAAAACCTCGAAAGAGCATCCCAGGCTTTTATGAGCACACGGCTCTACCTATAGGATCTCCCAGGGCCATATTATATGTGACCTCACCACAAAACCTCGCAAGAGAATCCCAGGCTATTACGAGCACGTAGCTCTACCTATAGGATCTCCCAGGGCACGAATTACATGTGGTCACCACAAAACCTCGCAAGAGAATCCCAGGCTGTTACGAGCACACAGCTCTACCTATAGGATCTCCCAAGGCACGAATTACATGTGGTCATGGAAAAACCTCACAAAAGCATCCCGGGACTCAGCCCAACCTATCAGATCTCCCAGGGACAGATTATATGCCATAGGAAAAAATCTCAAAAGAGCATCTGCCATATATCCCAGGGCAACGAATTACATGCCATAGGCAAAACCTTGAAATACTATCTGCAGATCTCCCAGGGCCAAATTATATGTCCTCCCAGAGCAAAACCTCGAAAGAGCATTTGCCAGATATCCCAGGGCAACGAATTACATGCCATAGGCAAAACCTCGAAAGACTATTTTCAAATCTCCCAGGGCCAAATTATATGCTCATCTGCACAACCTGATCCACAGCCATAGAGTATCAACCTGATTCTAACCATACATCATCCTGATGTACACATGATCATCCTGATCATCATCACTGCAACATCCTGCTGCATGTCATCTGGAGCAACATCCTGAAGCTTGTCATCCATGATCATCCTGATCATATAATGCATCTACCTAATGCATACCAAGTATCTACCTGATACATATCATCATACATGATCCACCTGATCATACAATGTATCCACCTGATACAAATACAACTACATGATACATATCACCATACATGATCCACCTGATCATACAATGTATCCACCTGATACATATACAGATACATGGTCCGAGCATCCAACATGATGCATACAAAATACATACAAATGATCCTACTGATCATATCCAGCATCCAACATGATGCGTACATACATATAAATGACCCAACTGATCATATCCAGCATCCAACATGATGCGTACATACATATACATATAAATGATCCAACTGATCATACAAAGCAGAAACTAGAACATCATCCTGATGTTCATCACCCAGCACTTACATCCACATCCATGTGAAGGATCATCCTTCCATCATGCTTGGAATGGCTTCTGCAAATGTGTCCATCACTTCTTCCTCAAAGTGTCCTCGATCTGAAGAACACCAAGCCTCTCCCTGAAGTACTCGAACTTCACCCTGGCTAGTGCCTTTGTCAGCACATCTGAAATCTGCTCGTTCGTCGCAACATACAGGAGCTTCATAGCTCCTCTCTACACCATATCCCTGATATAGTGATATTTGATCTCTATGTGTTTCGACCTATCATGAAACACTGGGTTCTCGGACAGCTTCACACAACTCTGGTTATCACAAAAGATACCAGTAGCATCCAACGGGAGATCAAATAACTCAGACAGTAGCTTCTGTAGCCATACTGCCTCACAACTAGTTGAACAGGTTGCAACATACTCTGCCTCAGCTGTACTCAGTGCTACGTAGGACTGCTTCCAACTAAACCAAGAGATCACACCTGATCCCATACTGAAGCAACATCCAGATGTGCTCTTCCTATCTGCAGCACTGCCAACCCAATCTGAATCAACAAAACCCTGCAGGTTAAACTTTTGATTTGCTTCATACTTGAGCCCATAATCCACTGTACCCTTCAGGTACCTCAGAACATGCTTTACAGCAACCAGGTGAACACTCCTCGGATCCGTCAGGAACTGGCTCAATTTGTTCACCGCAAAGCAAATATCTGGTCTCGTGTTTTTCAGGTACATCAAGGACCCAATCATCTGGCAATACATAGAGACATCAACCGGATCAAATGAAGCATCACAAAGAAACTTCTGATTCAATGCCATAGGTGTGGCCATGGCCTTGCAATCCATCATCCCGAACCTCTTCAGGATCTCTACTGCATACTTCCCTTTTCCAAGGAAGATTCCATCTGCACTCTACCACACCTCCATGCCAAAAACAAATAGTGCATCATCCCCAAGTTCTTCATCTCGAACTCGGCAGTAAGCTTCCACTGCGTGTCGGAAATCAATCTATCTTCACCTGTAACGAACAGGTTATCCGCATACAAAAGTAGTATCACTGGATTGCCTTCCTCAACCTTGTAGTAAAGGTTGGAATCCACTTTACTCTTGGTAAATCCCAAACTGGATAGAAAGCTGTCTATCCTACCAAGTTCTGCACACATATATGACTACACCATTCAAGAAGGTTGTCTTGAAATCCATCTGTTGTATCTTCTATTTCATCACTTTTATATTTCTCTATGCTACCATCTGCATCATGCTTGATCTGATAGTTCCAT
This sequence comes from Larix kaempferi, assembly GCA_027924585.1. NCBI lineage: Eukaryota > Viridiplantae > Streptophyta > Pinopsida > Pinales > Pinaceae > Larix > Larix kaempferi. The sequence goes on along the minus strand of BSBM01000632.1, from coordinate 22,982,361 downwards.
TTGGAAGTCACAACAGACTTCCCTTCAGCTCTTGGGACCGCATCCCAAACATCATTCTTCATGATGGACGAATCATGGCATTCTTCCTGTATCCTGGGAACTTAAATATCTTCAATAGATAATTTTGTTGCTTGAACAAATGTTGTAGTCCTTCTTTTGTAGGTGAAGGTATACAGTCTTTTCTACAAAACAAGTTAAATTGCATGATTAGAAACATCTCATAATTTTCAGACAAATTCTTACACATAAAGAAATATGTCATACAGTGATGCAATTATCTTAGCCAATGCTTCAATACAACATTTATCCATGTTCCACAACTTTCTAGATGCCTTCCAGTCTCTACCAGAACATTGTTAAGAGTTTGCACTACTCCCAACATGTAAGCAAAGAGGTTTCATTCTAGATAAGTAGCACTGGAATGTTGTACAGTGCCATAGGCCACTTACCCATCACATGCATATTAGTAGTATATTTTTCATTAATGCAATCATTCTAATATGCACAATACATATCCTAAGTCTAGGAACATGAGCATATACATCATTGAACAATTTTATTTAAACAAACAAATATGCAAGAAATGATAATTAAAAATACTTATCTTTGTTTGGTTGTTGGGTGGACTCCCTCTGAGTCTTTTCTTCCTTGCAAGAGATGCTGAAGTAGCTTCTTCTAGACCTTTATGTTGTGGAATGTAGAAAGATGGTCAACTCCCTCTGGATATCTGCATCCTTGCAGAAACTACTGGAGTATGCTCCTTTGCTTTCTTCCAGGAACAACTGGAGTGTGCTCTCTCTTGATCTTTGCTTCCTGGATTACCTGTCCTTGAACTTACATCCATCCTTAATCACTATGCATGCTTATTAGTATCATCATTGTGTTATCCTTGAGGTCTCATACATAATCACACATTTATTAGTATAATCCTAATACTATCAAAACACAATAATATTAAACATGTATAGTCATGATCATTCACAGATAATAAACATTAGTATTCAAGGTTTCAGGGAAGTCTTCTTTTACTCATACATATTCTTATTTGATCATAGGACTCTTCTAGTTAGTTAAATCATCAATCAAGATAAGACATATAATATGCATAAAACCCATGATTACTCAAACCTATACCTTCATGATTCTTCTGGTTAGTCATATCATCAATTATGGTCAGAAACATAATATGCATACAACCATGACTATTCAAACCTATGACTTCATGAATAATCATTATCAACAACACAACAGTATAAGATCCTAACACAAGGTAGGATTCTAGTTTGATATAGGAAAAACATACCTGGATTAGCATGCTAGCTAGTTATGTATAACATACCTGCATAATGTCTTCTGGTTCTCTTCAGTGACTTGTGCTAGTAACCTGCATGTCTCATAAGCTAACCATTGTAGAAACAAGTTATACATACCTCGAACGTAGATCTTCTATGTGATCCATGACAATGGATGAATCCTTGTCTTCATGTCACCATGATCATACGTTCTTGAAGTAGAACATGATTTGTCTTTCTTGGTGTACCTTTTATGTTAGCAGACAACACAAACCTCATACAACACCATAATGCATTAGTACAATCATAAGTGTCAACACCCTAACCAATGAATATCTTCTATCATGCATTCATAATTTTGTTAAGGTGATACGACAAATCTAAAATCAAGATTGTACTAACTGTAATAACATGAAGACAAACATGCCATAAACTTAACCATGAACAAATATCGAAACATACCTCGATGAGTCATACTTGTCGAGATCGCTTGTAATATTCTTATGTAAGGCCTTAGCCTCATCTCCCTCTGAAACAGGAACTTCTTCACTTATGCAGGTGACCAATCCATCTTCTTCTAGGATTAACCCAATCCACTTGATTTGCAAGAACTGGACCTGGAGCTAGATATGGGTTTGTCAGAGAAACCCCAAAAATTCAAACTTTGAATTTCAAACCTCTGAAAGGATAGAAATATGCGCCTTGATGAGCTGATCAAGCTGGTATATTCAGAATTTGAAAACTGCAAAGTTTCACTCCTCAATTTTGCCTTTGAAACTTCCGGATTCACTAGACGTGACCCTGAACTGGGGTTTGATGAAGCCCACTCTTCTGCCCAATCAAAAGGTTTGATCCAAAGCTCTAATCTTATATTTTTCTGAGGAGCTTCCAGCCGTGGTCACAGATTTCAAAAATTCCCATTTTTACAGAAGCCCTAATTTTCCACTTTTCTGATCAAAGTCCCGAACTAGGGTCTGATCAAGCCCGGCCTTCTGCCCAACCAAAAATTATGATATTGGTCTCTAAATTTCTATTTTGATGAGTAGCATCCATACGTGGTCTCCGATTAACAAAATTTCAACTTTCTCCGAAGCCCTAAATTCCGGAAGCCATGAATGAAGGTACTCAAAAAATAATTCTGTTTTGACAAAAATATGTACCTGATTGTTTCTGGTGTACCTCCGAACTGTTGGATCCACAGGGTTTGAAAATGTTTCTTGAGATAGCCCGACCTGTTATCTTTCCATCCTGATAGGTTTGACCTCAATTGGATTCTCTGAGAGAGAGTTATGCCAAGTGTCGCAACGTAACCTGTTTATGGGATAATACAGGAGAGAAAACTTGTACGGCGTTCCACGTGTCACTGTTAAAACTTCAGCCTCTGAAAAACAAAATTGAGATAGTACAGTCTGTGTACTACCTGTCACTTTTTACGAAATTTCATTTGGATCTTCCTAGCCCAAGTTATGACCTTTTTCCCAAGGTCACCTGATTTTGACTCAGATCTGGAAGAGGCAGAAACCCTATATTGTACAGATCATAAATCACAAAGTACAACGAATTAGAGGTTGTCCTTTGGACACAAGGTACATGGGGATTTATAGAGAAAGTGCTATGATGACTGGCTTTTGCTATATCAAGCCCTAGCATCGTAAGTGCAACAAGTGTCATACATGCCATATCATGCCTTCTTTCAGGCTAGCTCTGATACCATGTTAAATTTTCAGAATTTACTTCAATCTGATCTAGGATCTTAACTGAGAGAACAACATGTATAGCATATCTACAGAATATCAATCATGGAGACAATAATGCAAGCACACAAGAGACACAAAGATTTACTTGGGGAAAACCATAAAGGTGAAAAACCCCAATAACTTCCTCAGAGATAGATAGAGCAATGATACAACCCAAACATAAGATATAGACATATCCTAGCAGTAGATCCTCCTCCTCCATAAGTGCGCTACTCCTCCTTGAGTGCATGAGTGAGAAGTGAGTGATGAAATAGAGTGCCTCCCGCACTCTATTTATACTTGACTTGACTTGCCTTTTACATAAATCATGTAGGCTCGAACTTAACCACATAACATAATGCTGACTGGGCCGACCCCCAATAGGGTGGTCTAATAACCCTTCGACCCACATGGCCGACTCCCAATAGGGTGGTCTAATAACCCTTTGACCCACATGACTTATACACGGCCGACCCCAACAAGGTGGTCTAATAACCCATCAAGTATAAGTTACGAAATTTACAATATAAATGATGACACTTCCGTATAGAGGAATAATACCATCTCCATAGGAGTACATGCAACATACATATATGAAATACATTCCGAAGTTACATATACATCAACAATTAACATCCTGATAAGAATCTTCTCCATCAAGTAATTGATTGTAAGAAGAAAATGTTTCTTCATTGAATGATGAATCATAAAAGGGAGAATTCTGAAAATAATCATTAGAAATAGTATTCATTTCCAGCAAAGTAGAATGACAAGAAGACATAGATTGATGACAAAGACAAGACTCTTCTTGATCTTCTTCATGTATTTCATAATTAACTTGTACCTCCTTAAGACTTAATAATGGAGAATTAGAATCTGAAATATGTGATTGGATTCCATTGTTATCAAATAGATCAAGATACACAGAAAAATACGAAGAGGAAATAACTGAAATTCATCTCTTTGTAAAATATTTTCAGATTGAGATTCCTTAGGAAATGTTTTCTCTTCAAAAGAGATATGTATGAAAGGTTTCAAAGCAGAATGTACTTCTTCTTGTAATGTAGTATCATCATTTCGTGAAATATATTCTCCTAAAGAATCACTTAGAACAATATCACAAACTTTAGAACAATTAGTTGATTCAAGATCTATCAAAGGTTTAACAGAATAATAAGTATCAGAATCTTGAAGCTCTTTAATTATGCTAGAAGAAGATTGTTCGATGTTATGATCAGAACTATTCTCTTGTACTTTAGAAGAATATTCTATAGAAAAATGACCTACTTCATGATTAGTTACACATTGCATTTCATGTGAAATAGACATGGGAATATCAACATTTAATTCACCCGAATCATTATATTGATTATGATCCATATCTAAAAAAGAGAAGGAAGTCATTTCTACAATATTTAAATCTTTAGATTCTTCATGCAAATTTAAACCAAGAGGTGGACGATTATCGATGTATAATTCAGATTTATCATCTACTAATTGATCAGATTCATGCGAACCAGAAATAATATGCTGAAACCATTCAAGTATCAAAGGATGATCTATTAAAGGGAATCTACAATAGAGATTACAATTTCTAATTGCAAAATATTCTAATGATTCATCCTCTTTTGAAGTGAGTTGTTTCCATTCAATGCATAATCTAACAAAGTCATAATGTCCAAAAGAAAGTATAAAAATATCTATAAAATGTTCAAAAGAATGGACAGAGGAAAAAGGTAAGGTTACACACCATTCGTTGACCCGCCCTTCAAATGTGAAGGCTAACAATCTGCACAAAACATCTTGATCCAAAATTTTGTTAAGAAGACAATCATGAAAAAATTGAAGAACATGTTCTTGTGCTAGTATTTCTCCCTCACCATCAAATTTTACTTCTATCAAATGCTTCAACAAATCTGTTTGAAAATGAAATATAATTTGTCTAGAAAAACAACTAAATACATATTCATGAGCATAAAATGAACTATATACAGATTTTTTGGCTGGAGCCATTTTAAGATAATCTGATTAAGATAGCTCAAATGACCTTACATGTTGGATGGCCCTCCTTCTAGCACCATTTGTTGATGCCTCGGTTGTGCAGGTGTTGGAATGGTATCCAAGGCAACAACAAGGGATGAAAACCCATCCAAAGGCTTCAGATAGTCCTACGCAGGTATTACCCTATCCTCGAGTTGTTTGGTGTGGTTAACACCCACGGATATTCGACCTTCGGCCTCCGTTGACACTCAATGAGTTGGTGGGTTTGCTCCTTAAAAAGGAGACTTTGAATTAATTGTGAAATTAATCCTAAATGTAATTTGAATGCAATCTAGAATTAATATGCAATCTAAAATTAATAGTTCTGCAACTATGAGAATAAATTCTATAATTACAGAAATAAAGATTTAAACCAAAGATGAAAGTAAAATAATAGCTAAATTAAATATTAATTAGTAATCTATCTCGAGAGCCAAGTATTTTAAAATGGAGGAAATGATTAAATGTTCAAAAAGGAATAATTGGATCATCAATGTTTTTAAAAGAAATTTTAAAACTATTGATGTCTTAAGCAAATTAATTCTAACATGAGAAGTAAGAAATTATCTTCATTATGCTAAAATTATTTGAACATACAATCATTTATGCAATGATTAAATATAATCAGGTTAGCACATAAACTACAAAAATGCAGAAAGTTGCTTGAATATGATTATGATCTGATCTGTGCACAAAAAAAGAAATCTGATTAAATGCACATGAACAAATGGAAAATAATTGCAAAAAAGAAATTGTATTATCATCTTAGCTTGATACAAATACAAATCTTCAACTTGATAATCAGAGCAGCCACTTCAAGCAGAGCCTATGATATCCAATCTCTTGAACACAAGAAATTTCTATCAAGAGAATCATAGCAGAGAAAGAAGAAATTCAGTTCTTTGTCATACAAAGATCATCTATTCCCCTTGGTAGCAGTGTTTCTCCTTCTTCCCTGTCAACAAAACAATGCAAGAAGAATACAAATATAGGAAGAATGAAAATCCTTTCATTATTTTGAGATCTCTTCCTCCCTCCTCTCTAAATGTTGAGGTCGAATTTATAGCAGTGAAGAGCACTGGTAATGATAGGATCAAATCCCCAGATGCCTGGTTCGTTCAACTATGCAAAAACGGCCGGAATGAATTTCTGGAAAATTCATTCTCTGTTTGGTCATGTTTTCCTCCCAAATGGTTGATAGATATGCAAAATTGTCCATGAAAAGGGGTAAATGAGCCCATTTGAGAAGTGGGTTTTCAACTCTTTGATCTAATTCCTCACAGTTTGCTCACAATCCTCCACGCAAAAATGTGACTTCTACAGGTGCGCGATCTGTTTTTAAACTTCATCCTGCATGGCATATTAGGGTTTAGTGAAATACTATGCATGAACATTGGAAATAACATGATATATCAAAAGCCAATTATACAAATAAATTATTAATATTGTCATTTTGAAAGTATATCGAATATAATCTAAACAATAATAATAATCTTATCAACGAGCAAAGCTAATTATTATTTTGTAAAATATAATACTTTGCTTAATGAAATATTATTGACTTTTTCCATGATTTGAAAGTATGTTTTTTCTTTTACAGGATTCAATTGAATTATACATAACAAGGCCTTGTAAAATCTTGTCATAAAATTATAGATTTTCCCTAAAGAACAAATTTTATCAAATATTCAAGGCTTAGTAAAATTCAATAATCTTTTCAAAGTTGAGAATTAAATGCATGGTTCCATTATTTGATATACACCCTTTCAAGTCATAAATCAAAATGATTAAACATGAGTATTCAATCAAATTGTTCTAACCCATCAAGATGCTCTTTTAATCTTATTGATTTAATGAAGTTCAAATTTGTTTCCAAGATCATATGAATTTAATTAGGAAAAACTGAAGCATGTAAATGAATCAAACAAGTTCAAATAAGAATAAGCAATCATTACACACAAAAGTCTAAATCAAATGACAAGATCTTTGAAATCATTGTAAACCAAGTAATCATTCAAATCACGCAATGTAATCTCATTCATAGGATTAAGACATATCGACAGTTGGGATTGAATCTTGTGGCTATGGGGTCGGGTTCAGGTCTTATTTCAAACTTTATTCATGATTCCCGCCATCTGCAATCTGCACTTGTGGGTTGCAGGTTTGCAACTTGACAAAATAACACATAAAAGAGTTTCCAAAATCCGAAACCCAAAATTGGCAAGTTGCGGGTTTCGAGAATGAAAACAACCGTTAAAAAAGAAAATGTTTTTCATGCATCCCGCAATCCGCAATTTTCGGGTTGCGGGTTTCAGGATCGCATAATGCAACTGAATAAGAAAAACAAGTTTCTGAAATCCGAAAGCCACAATTGCGGGTTTCGGGTTTCAGGATGGAAATTTCCCAAAATTATTAACAAAGCTTCCCGCAATCCGCACTTTTTGAGATGCGGGTTGCGGGTTAACGGAAATCAAAATATAGAAAAAATAAATTCCCGCATCCCACAATTGCGGGTTTTCGGGTTTGCAGAGGTGAAAACAAAAATCACTCAAAATTCAAAGCTTCCGCAACCCAAAACATTTAGAAATTTTCTGAGAGATAAAATGACAATCATTCAGAACAAAAGAACAGGTAAGAGATTATCAGAAGGAAGTTCAAAATCTCATGTTGACGCAAACACTTACCCAAATACCTTCGTATTTATTTGAAATTGGGGTTCCCATGTTCAGCTGAACCATGGGATCTGTTGTGGCTACAATAGGCCCAAAAAAACATAAAAGGATGCAATGAATAACTCTTCTAGCCGATGTGACTAGAGTATTCTTTTTTCGTAATTAGTCTATAAGTTCCAAAAAACGGTTAAACTTATACCAGGTAGACGCTCTTTCAGATACTTTTAGTGAGCATGAAAGGAAGCAAGATTGCTCGGCGATATTTTCATTCTTTTAGGAGTCAGAAAAGAAATTAACAAAAACTTCCTAAGTGCCTTTTACATAAAGGAATTGTTCGGCCCGAAAAAGGGATAAAATTATACCGAGCAAAGTGTAGCTGAGCAAGGAGGAAGCGTTCGATGGGAAACAAGAACGAGGGCTGGGGGGAACACTGGTGGGGCCTCCTTGGGGGTAAATGAATGGTGGAAAAATAACGAAAGAACTATAGTATGGATGGAACGGAGAGCTCATCGATGGGCATTGATGCCAAAATTGGTAAAAAATAACGGTAACCGATGTGGTGCGCAAGTCGAGGCGGAAAGGTGTATGGACAAAATGTCAAAAAAAAATCTGGTGAGAGCGAGAAATCATCTCAAGCATCGTCACGGGTTTGAAAAACTGAATCCGTTGGTATAAAAATCGCACAAAACTGATAACGATCGATGTGGCACACAAATCGAGGCGACGAGGGGTGTGTGATACAGACCCAAAAAATATGGGGGTGCGAGCGAGAAATATCTCAAGAATCATCACGGGTTAGGAAAACTGAATCCGATGGTATAAAAATCCCCAAAAAATGATAACGGTTGATGTGGCACGTAAATCGAGGCAACAAGGGGTGTGTGAAACAGACACAAAAAATATGGGGGTGAGAGAGAGAAATGATCTCAAGCATCATCATAGGTTTGGAAAACTAAATCCGATGGTATAAAAATCACCAAAAACTGATAACGACAGATGTGGCACATAAATCGAGGCGACGAGGGGCACTAAAAATGCCCGAAAAAGGGTACGGTGAAATCAAGGAATGGGATCGACCACCACGAAGGTCTCATCGTGTTGAATCCAATGGTATCAACAGTTTGGAAAATAGACCTCGTATGACTCCATAATGGCTAAAACAAGAATTGGTCAAATGTCTATAAATAGTAAGTGGACCCATAGTGACATGTGTCATTTGTATGGTTGAGTTTGACAGAAGAATTGAGTGAACCAGAGGTGATTTAGCATTTGTGGGAGAAACGACCGATGGATTTTCATTTCGTGAGTTGCAGGTAACTCTCTTAGCCCTTATCTTTTATATTATTTTGTTTTTGGGGGGCATTTGGACCTTGGGGGAGGTGTACCGACCACACTGGGTGACCATGGTGGTAAAGTGAAGGTTCCGAGGTAATTTGCACGCTCTGGAGTGCGGCATTGGGTGAGGTATTCGCGCTTGCCGAGCGCGGATGTGGCTCTCACAACCGTGCTTTCCAAGCGCGACTGTGGCTCCCACAGCTGCACTCCGAGCGCGACTGTGGCTCCCATAGCCGTGCTTTGGAGTGCGACTGCGGGCCCCATAGCCCTGCTTTGGAGCGTGACTGTGGGCCCCACAATCACTCTTTAGAGAGCGACTGTGGGCCCCACATCCGTGCTCAAGAAGCATGCCTTTCGAGGAGAAAATCACGCTCCAAAGCGCACATGTGGGGTCTAGAAGTCCCAAAATGCGTGTCGTGGTGCCTTTTTGTCAGTGTACCAATCCGGAGGGGATCGATGGAGTATTCTATGTGGTTCTGATGAGATTTCATTGTGTGTTTAGCAGGATGCCGAAGGTGACGTGGAGAGAGTGTGATATGCCGGAGAACATTTTGGATGACATCCGGTGGGATCCTCATGTGCAGGGGACTTTAGCACTCTGCGGACTGCTAAAGTTTTTACAGGTGCCCCTTATGCATTCAGCATCTCTGTTGTTGAACAGGTTGGTCGGGTTTTGGGACCCCGACATTGAGGCGTTTATGATACAGGGTGAGAGACTGGATATCACCCTAATGGATGTGTATTTTTTGATTGGATTTCCCTATTTGGGTAGGATGGCGGATACTCCCCCTAGGAGGTTGCGGGATGCCGATATGGAGGATATGATGGAGAGGCATTGTTTTATGGGGTCTTATGTGCATAAGAATGCACTATTCGTGTGTGATTTGCAGGCCCTGGAGACCCGAGTGGTCGTGGCTTGTGTGGTGCATGCATTGGGATCGCATGCGCCCCACTGAGTGTCGGGAGGGAAGATGATGTTGATTGAGTGGGTGTTAGCAAGGACCTACTATGCATGGAGTCAAATGTACCTCACCATTATTCAGCGCGAGCTAAGTAAGGTGAGGCAAATCAGAGGGGAGTTATGCTACTATTTTTTTTTGTGTTGTTTCTTTTTTTAGCAGGTTCCTACGCTGCAGCCTCGTGTGGCAATCCGAGATGGAGGACAATAGGAGCCGCATATGGTGCGGTGGGGGGATATGATGGTCCGCGGTGGTGGTGGGGTCATTGGTCGATATTTTACTGTAGAGTTGTTTAGGCAGTGGATGCAGATACATGTTCTTATCGAGGACTACCCATACCGAGCTATGGACTACCGGTGGGATCCTCACTCCTCAGCTGCCGCAGCCTCCTGGACAGGTCTGGAGGCCAGATGGTACGTATGCATTTTGGTTTCTTCTTAGTGTATCATGTTGTATTTTTACTTGACATTTTATGATGATAACTAGAGATGTTTGATGATGCTGACATTTCTAGTGTTGGTTCTTGTAGATGTGGGACCACGGCCGCCACAGGGGAATCGGGACCGCAAGGGTCGCATATTCGTGGAAGCCCCACCTGATCGAGGGGAGTTACGGTGCCATGATGGCGATCATACATTAGATTCCTTACGGGTCAGCTTTGATCAGTTTCTGGTCGAGGTAGAGGACGAGGGTTGGTGGGATTTAGACCATGTAATGTCCCTTGTTAGGAATTTTATTAAAATAGCAATTTTCCACTTTTTTTCCCTAGTTCAACCTTTGACTAGTTTTGATCTCTAGGTCCCAAATTTGCCCCAAATGATCCCAAATATTCTGAGAAGGTATATTAATGATATTAGAACATAAATATGTGTTTCAAGTATGCCTTTGGACCTTTAAAATACTTCTGCAAATCCTCTTTCAATTCTGATCAATGTAGGTAACTTTACTAGTGATTTTCCTTTGACTAGTATTGGTCTCTAGGTATCAAATTGACTCCAAATGCCTTCAAATATTCAAGGAAGGTGTATGAATTATATTAGAACTTGAATATGATGTTTATGGATGACATATGTCCACCAAAATACCTCTCCAAACTCTCTTAAGATTCTGGACCAATTATGCAATTTTACTAGTAATTTGGGGTTCAAATCCCCCGGGGGTAAGTACTGAAAATGGCTTCCCAAATGCCTCCAAACCCACTCAAATTTATGAACAGAGGTATATAATTTGTTAAGTATTTTATTAAAGTCTCATATGCACCATTAATGGATTATTACAACTGTTCTCACCCTCTCCCATTCAACTGCAAAAATCCCCAATTCGACCCTTGGGGAAATGGCACTATTTCACCTCCCAATACAACTAAACTGAGTAAAAATGCTTCAAATGCTCAAGTAAAGTACATGAAACTTGTATAAGACATCCATTTCAGTATATTTATCACAAATATATCAAATAATCATCCATTCATTCGAAATCATCATCAATACATTGGCTCACAACAAGGTAGTGGGGAAATGGCATTGTTCTTCCATTAAAAATGCGATTTATACATTTCTACTTGGAATTTCGACCTGAAAATTTTTGGAGATGAAGAAAAGAGTATTTAATTCATATTACAAAAGAAATGGTGCATTAAAATCTTCCCCAAAGATTACAATATCTCACCAAAATCGCCATCCCTCAAGGATCAAGAATATGCCATCAAAACTGGAAATGGTTGAAGGAGTGAGCTGAAAAAGAAGAAACCATGAGATGCCCTGTAGCTTACACCTGCAAATAAAGACTCCATTAAAGCTCCAAATGAAAGGTCTAAATGGCCTTTCCAATTACCAACTTGGATGGGAATCTTTCACCCTCGAAATTGGCTAAGGCAAGAAACTAGTCATCCACTAGCTCTCCCTCTACACAAATGCAATTGCAAATTATACAAATGATAAAAAGCTATTCTCATACATCATTTCTACATTTTATAACCAACATTGCCCTTCTAAGGGTCGAAATCCTCTCAATAGATTCAATAGATTTCCATTTAGGAAATATTCCACATTTGCCACTTGTCTCCTAGTTCCAACCTTCCATCTTCTCCCAAATTCGATTTTGAGTCTCTTTGGCTTCTCCAACTCCCAAATTCGACCTAAGATGCTCAATGAAATTTTTTATGACTTACCAACTCACCCAAGAGTGTTCACATTCCCATTAATTCGAATTTGCAAAAGAGAGATACATTGTATTATGAAAAATCAAGCTAGTGCGGGTCCCACATCCTCCATATGTCTCCAAAACCATTTGTCACCTAGGATTTCTCTTAAATTTATTTATTCACTCTATTTATTAAATCCTTGAACCCTTCTAATGTCTAAACATCATTTATTATCCCCCTTATTCCAAATCCCAAAGCTTCCACCCCAAACCTAGGAAACTAGTAATTTTCCTCCTTGGCAATTATTTGACCCTTAACATCAATTTTACAAACTCTAATGAATATGGCTAATGTGATTACGCCATTGTGACCCAATTCCAATTTTGGGACATGACAGACCAAGAGCTGATGGATGTTTGTTACGATGCTCCACAGGAGTGAAGATCTATCTGTTGGTTGTGGAGCCTAATCTTCCAGTCTCATAGATGATGTTGTTTCATCCATGTTGTACCCCAGGTTTGGTTATTATCCTGGCATGAGCCCCAGGGGGTCCGAGGGAGTTTCGCCAATAGATTACGGGCCCATGGTTTTGGGTAACCTGTGGTATTTTCCCTTTGTATTTCCCCTTTATAAGAAAGACAGTGTAATATGGATAGGTTTGATGTATAAGTGTTAGAACATTATTACACCTATGTACATTAATCATTTATTAATTGATGGTTAATTAGTGCCTAAGTGATTAATTATTACATCCCTAAGTTGGTTAGTTGGTAAATGGTCAAATATCTTGAACTAGTTAGCAATGTGAACAAACCTGTGCATGTGCTGAGTCAAACTAGCTGTTGGGTGCGCTCCCTAGGGCATTTAATGCATTCAGCATGCCTAGAGCACCCTCCCCAGGTCAATTAATGCATTCAGCATGCTTCTCTTCTACCTAGGGCGCACATGCTCAGAATGTGGACAATCTTGCCAACCTTGTCCAATTTTTGGCCAATTCTAGCTTCCTAACCTCTAACCAACCATATTCTCCACATGTGTGAGGTCACATGGGCTTGTCTAGTCATTCCCATCATTCACACAGCATTTTCGAACCAGTTTCGGATGGTTTGGGATATTTTGGTCAACCTAGGGGGGTTTGAGCTTTTTCTAAGCTAGATCAGTGTGAACACTCCAAATGGATTCGAATTGTTCCAGATTTGTATATATGGAGGTTCTTAACCTATTTTGAGGTTGGATAGTTAATAATATTACAGTTATTTTCACCCATTTCATGTGTTAATACATTTTGTTCTTCATTTTACAGATTTATGATATTCTTGCAAATGTTGTGCAATCTTTTCACTAGTGAGGAATCCATAGTAGCTAGGTTCTGCTGTGATTGAGATTTTACATGGTATCAGAGCTCTTGGAGCTACCATTCGAACCAGCAAGACTGTTTTAGTGGATTTCCAGAAGCAGTGGAGAAACCACAGAATTCCTGAGGTCATTGCATTGAGTCATTGGAGAAATCTAGTGGCTCTTCTCAGGTGTGATGCTCTCCCGAATGCACCCACTATCCAAACAGGGTTCGAATCTGTTAGTGTAGATCCCTCCTGAATGATTTGAGAGTTGTTTGCAGGTATTGAAGATCAACATTGTCAGCAAGTGCGCATTGCAGCAGAGAAGAATGGAGCCATCTCACCCAAATGTGCTTACTCCCTTCAACTATTTCGATTGGAAGGCAGAAATGGTGATTTTGCTGAGATCTAAGGGTCTCTACAGAATTACGATGGGCACTGAGGTGGATCCAAACTCAGCTGTGGAGAAATCCAATTTTTTTAACAGAATGGATGAGGCATTTAGCCTCCTTTGTCTCAGCATTTCGAGAGGCCTCCTGTTTCATGTAGAAAGTCTAGCAACTCCAAATGAAGTGTGGCTCAAGCTTGAGACCTTGTTTGGAAAGACTGATGAGATGAGAGGCCACCAGCTCGAAAATGAGCTTGTTTCACTGAGCCCAGGGAATTTCGATTCCATCCAGGACTTCTTCACCAAGTTCAAGAACTTGGTCTTGCAGATCAGACAATGTGGCATAGAGAAGAAAGAAGAACAGTTGGTGTTGTCCATTCTCTCCAAACAGGGTTCTGAATACTCAGTTTTTGTGTCTTCCTTCAACTCCACAAGGCTCACAGTTAGAGGTTGGAAGATGCCATCTTTGGCTGAATTCATGGAGATGCTAACTCAAGAGCAAGACAAGCTAGTCTTGATGGGCTCCATCAAGCAAAAAGACCAATTTCTTGCAGCTGGAGATTTGAAATATGGAAGAGGCAAGCAAAAACCTAGGGGGCCGAAACCTTAAGAGAAGAAGAGGAAGGATGAGAGGACCAAATCCTCTGAGGGGGTTTCGAATCCTGTCAAGAACAAGGGAAAGAAGGCTGAGAAGACAAAATGCAGCTACTGTCAAAGGGGTTTTCACCCAGAGAGTTCATGCATGAAGAAAACCATAGACATCATGACCCATCTCCTACAGAAAAATAATATTCCTCTTCCTGAAAGTTCCAAGAAGAAGGAGTGCGTTTCTGAAGACAAGGAGAGTTTCCATGCTCTGGTGGCTTGTTCATCTCATTCACTATTGTTCGTCATTGATTCAGGTGCCTCAAGGCATATGGCTTCTTCAAGAGATTCATTTTCTGAACTTGCACCCTATAGTGGTCTCTCCATTCGAATTTGTGGACTACAGTGGTCAGGGTTAAATGTTGTCCACAGCATCTGAGACTTTATTTACACACACTACCGCACCTTGCTCAGTTTTAGGCGCGTGGTACTCCACACTACCGCGCTATGATTTTTCCCCAGAACGCGGTAGTACCGCGTTATGCTCAGAACACAGGGCGTGGTACTCTTTTATTAGCCTTTTTTCCATGGCTTGTGGGATTTTGGATTTTCGAAGATAATGGAAGATTGGGGTCCCTGATTCGATCTCAACTCATTCTCTGTGTTTAGAAACCCTGATCCAATTATTTCTCCCTAGATCCACCCATCTCTCTTGTTAGTTAACTCTACCATACACTATAAAAGAGAGGCATTCCATGGGGAAAGGGGAGGACTCTTGGAGTATCAAACTTATGATCTTGCAGCATTGTGGAGATAGCTAGAGGAGGAATCACTTGGAGCTGGAGGATTGGCTTGGACATCAAGCAACCTATGTAAGCATTCTTCAAGTTGTAATAAGATAACTTGTCTTGTCTTTCCCATTTCATGCGTATTGTGCAAGTCTTTAACATGAAATGTATCTAATCTGGATTTGAATCTAACCTTTACATTCAAGGTATTTGGAAGTTTGTATGTTTGTTCTTTGGTTGATCTTAACAGGTTCTACATTGGAGTTGTGGATCAAGAGCTAGAAGCGGGACAAACGTCAGTTTGAAAGGTGTGTCTTATCTCTCATTATTTCTGAATACATTTAATCTTGCTGTAAAAGTTAGTTCAGGAATTTCAAGGTAGCATTTGTTTTGACTTGTTTCTTGCTTTAGAGTTAGTTTAAAGTCTGCTTTAAAGTTAAGAGAGTTTTGACTTATCCGTAGGGAAAAATTCTACATAACAAATAGTACAGGAGGAGAAGAGATTTGGAGATCTTTTGGAGATGATAGTTCTTCTGAGTAAGAGAGGACTAGAGCTATTTTTGCTAGAGAGATAAATATTGAACTGCTTCGTGGAGAAGTGTCGGAAGAAATTAGGGCTTTGAACCAACTTAGTAATGTGGACCCACAGATCGATCAACTTGAGCCCATCACTAAAACAAACAAATCTGAGATTGATTTAGATCAAATAAGAATGGGTGAGCGTATACCTAGGGCGGTTAATGAATGGATTACATTGGTTGATCATAATATGGAAAGAGAAAGGCAAGGGCTTGATCACATTATACCTAGGGAAAACAACATTAAAGGAACACATCCTTCCCTTGTTTTGGGGAATGATGAAGAACCAAATGAATATCATTTTTCTGATGTCCCATATCATTTATCTCATATGTCCTTGGAAGGTGGCGTTTTGAGGTAAGTAAATGACAACTCTATAAGTTGGTAAGAACATGCCTTGATACATGATGCTCCTGAAGGGGATTTCTCATTGAACAACCTAGCTATTTTTCAGGAGGAGCCTCATGCCAACATTGGAACCAATGAGGATGAGTTGTCTTTACATTATCCGTTACTTAGGTACATCCCTAGTTTTATTTTTCTCCGTGAGTTACCTATTGGTGAAGAGATTATGCAATCTATTGATACATCTCACATTGCTACTCCTTCACCAACACCTTCGAACATGGGAGCTTAGAATGATTCTAACGCAGTTCCAAGTCATTCGTCCCTTCCCACCAACCACCTATCAATTTTTGAATATATGGTTGTTCCCATCCCAATTGGAGAAGGTAGTAGTAAGAGTATTGAAAACCAAAACGTACCATCTCCATTGGAAGATGAGGAAGATGAGATTGTAATCATATATTTTTGGACTGTGGGAGAAATTCCCAAGTATATCATTCACCCACAGACTGATGAACCGAGAGATGAACATCCAAGGAGAAGAGTTATTTAGGAAGTCCTTATTGGTAGGTTAGCCATTCCTTTATAAGGTGGACCTCCCAGGTTTGATTCAGTTCCTCCTAATAGCAACTCGAGGATAGTCACACCCCAACCTCAATGCAACTCTAACATCCATCCAATTCTGATTTGTAATGTTGAAGCCATCCCTGAATCTGTGAATCGCCATATATTTTCATGCAGTGATTTATTTTACATACGATCCAGGGGATCTTACGATATTTGGGTTGTATCGCTCATAGTTGAACGTTGTATTGATGACATGTGTTTCCTCACTACCGAGACTAGGCAGCAGATCATGCTACCTATCAATCATATAGAGTTAAGGGATTATATCCCTAACTTGACTTGAGTTAGGACTCCTCTTTCCTATTTAGAGTAGGTAGGCCTTCAAATAAGCTCACTTGAGCAATAGGATTTGAGTTCCTTTTGATTTTTCTGAGTTTTGTGTATTGCGAGTATTTTATCTTTCCTTTGAGTGCTTTTCCTTTTGTTGAGTTCCTTGAGTGAGTTGAGTCTACTCCTTTCTAATCCTTTCTCATCTCCTGCTTTCACATTAATAAAATGAAAATGTTAAAACTTTTTTGAGTTAGTATTTTCATTTTTCATGCTCCTTAATTTCTGCTCTAGATTAGTATTTCATTTATGCGGTTTATTTTATTTTTATCCCATACATGCATCAAGTGGTAGTTTGCTTTCCATGTGTGTAGAGATAGGTGCAAATAAATATTAAAGAAAAACAAATCAAGTGTTGGATTGAAGATTGATACAGTTGCTAGTTCTAATTTCTTCTATCTCTTATTACCTAGATCAGGATTCAACGCAGTTCTTGGTCCAACAAAACCCCTTTTCATCGGCCCTTTCAGAAACAACCCGCGAACAAACTGAGGTCTCACCCAAGGTGAAGTTATGGGGTGGTTGGAGAAGCACATTTCTACAGCAAGGTGATGCGCATCTATTAATCTGGTTTGCTGAGAGAAGTCACATATTCGCATCCACTTCATGTACTACAACGCACTCTGGAGTTGCGTTCACAGGGAAATGACACAATGCAATGAAACAACGCACTTCAGGACCCTGCTAGGGTACATTTATACACTTTGTAAAATTAGTCACAGCAGATCTAATGAACAAGTAAATCAATCAAAATAGATGAACATAGAAAATATGGTGTAAAACTGTGCAAAACATGCATCAATGCACAATATCCCAATGAGGGTGAATAATTACAATACAATACAGTAACAATGACTGAGCAATTCGAATTGACTAAGGAGACCATTCGAATTACTGAATGGTGTAGCTTGGCTCCAACTAGGAGTCCTAATCATCAATCAGTGGTGGTCATCAATGCACAAGAACCAGTCATCCAGGTGTCAATCTAAGTCTAACTAAGTGTAACAAGTGTAACTGAAGTGTGTAGCACTGATATAGGGAAGGAGGGTCAGTGGAGGGTGCATGGGAGGATTAACTGAATTCAGAACAATTCATCTAGTCAATCTGGATGTCCAACAGAGTGAAACAGTCAGTCGGGAGTGAAACTAGCCTCAAATCAAGGAGAATCGAAGCTAACTGAGTGTAAACTGAGTGGGTAGGTGAAGAAGTACACCCTTCTCTGGAAATAGGTGAGAAGTGGGCGCCTTCATGACTAGGAGGGATAAAAATATGATGGAAGGAGCTCCCGGGTGTTAGAATGAAGTGGATAAGGTGCTAGAGGCATCAACCTAGTGACTGGGATGTATGCAAAATGCATGCAAACCCTATAATTTGCATGAAAACCCTAATTGCATGCAAGGTCCTGAAAATGATGATGTGGATATCCAAACACCCCCCCTCAAGCTAGAATATGATGTGCAAAAAATAATGTAGGGCCCTGGTTACTAAGACCAAAGGTCACCCCAATACAATAATCCAAAAAAAATGCTAAAAATAAGCTAAGTGAGGAAAGAGGGAAAACCCAGTGGGAAGAAATCCCCCCCTCAAGCTAAAACATAATAATGGATCAATCTGTCTCCACCATTATGGAACTCACCCCCAACAGTGAACGGAGGTAAGAGAACTTCTTCTCAGTGAAGCTCTTGGTGAAGATGTCTGAAATTTGCTCATCAGTAGGGCAATATTGCAGAATGATGGTGTGATCATGCACCAACTCTCGAATGTAGTGCATATGAATCTCAATGTGTTTGGTCCTCTTCCACTGAACTGGATCTGTGGAGATCTTGATAGAACTTTGATTTTCACAAAAGAGCACAGTCGAAGTAGTGCCACTAAAACCAAACTCGGAAAGAATAGCCTGCAACCAAACTGCCTGAATGTAGGCATTGACTGCCCCTCGATACCCTACGTCTGCTGAAGAAAGTGCAATGGCTGCCTGCTTTTTGCTGGACCAGCAAATAGGGCCATGACCAATAATGGAAACATATCCAGAAGTGGACTTTCAATCAATGCTATCACCTGCCCAATCTGAATCAGTAAAACCAGTGAAATCAAGCTCAAAATCTGCAGCATAGTGGATGCCAAAATGTCTTGTACCTTGCACATATTGCAAGATCCGCTTGGCTGCCCACCAATGAAGCTCATGGGGCTGATGCATATACCTTGACATAGGACTCATGGCATATGAAATTTTAGGCCTTGAGTGTGTCAAGTAAAGTAGTGAACCAATCAACTATCGATACATAGTGCAATCTACAAGTGGTGTAGAATTTCCCTCCTCAAGACTGATTCCTAAGAGGAATGGGAACGGGGATGCCTTACATTCAGCCATATTAAACTTCAATAACAGGTCGGAAGCATACTTTTGCTGAGATATAGTGATCCCATCAAAATTTTGAGCTATCTCCAAGCCCAAAAAGTGACTCAGCAAGCCTAAATCGCTCATGTCAAAAGCTAGATTTAAGGCAGTTTTAAGCTTGTTTATTGAAGTAAGAGTGCTACCAATAATGAGAATATCATCAACATAAATTACAATAACCAACTAATTACCTTTAACTTGTTGTAGGTACACATTCGGATCAGATTTGCATCTTTTTAAATTCTAAGAAAGAAGGAAGGAGTCCATCTTTGCATACCAAGCTATTGGGGCCTGTTTTAAACCATACAAAGATTTCTTCAATCTGCAAACTAATGATGGATCTGATGTATAACCTTATGGATGCTTCATATATACCTCTTCAGCAAGATCTCCATGTATAAAAACACTCTTCACATCCATGTGGTGCACTTCCCAGTGCTTGGATGCGAAAATTGCCAAAACTAGGCGGATGGAATCCATCTTTGCAACCGGTGCAAAGGTCTCAGTGTAGTCCACTCCTTGGACTTGGGAGAAACCTTTTTCCACCAACCAAGCTTTGTATTTTCTTATAGAGCCATCAGTAGAAAATTTCGTGCGGTAGACCCATTTACATTGGACTAATTTTCTTCCAGGTGGAAGAGAAACTAGCTCCCATGTATTGTTCTTTTGAAGAGAACTGTACTCTTCATCCATGGCACTTTGCCATCTCGGATCTCGGTGGGCATGATAGTATGTTGTGGGATCTGAACTATTCATCAAATAACAAATCTCAGGAAGTAATGGATCAGAAATAGAAAGAGCCATACCTGCTCTTTGAAAGTCTGCTCTTGTTCGTCTTGGATCAGCAGGATTTCCAATGTTCGAACCAGCAGATTGAAGAGTGTTTTGGGCCCACTTTGATAACTGAGGAGGATCATAATGGTCGGATTCCGAACCTGATATCTCATTATAATCATGTTCTTATACAATATCAGAAATATCAGAACCAATACTTTCATTATCACTGCTCGAATCTTCTTCTGGTGAAGGCGGTGAAACGGTAGTTTCTTCCTTGACTAGTTGCAATTCTTGAAGCAGTTCTTCAAATTGCACACTGCGCTCTATGAATATCTTTTTGGATCTAATATCCATGATTTTATATGCCTTTGATTCCTCCCCATATCCTATCAGTATGCACTCAATACTTTGTGGATCCAAAGCTCGTCTCTTCTTGGAAGGAATTCTAGCCCATGCAGTAGAGCCAAAAACTCTCAAATTTAACACATCTGGTTTGTGACCAAAAAATGCTTTGAAAGGAGTCATACATTTTACGGAGGAATGTGGAACTTGGTTCTGAATGTATGCAGCAACATTAATTGCTTCAGCCCAAATATTTGTATCCAAACCTTTTGACTCAATCATGCAAGTAGCCATCTCTTTCAGTGACTGATTTTTCCTTTCCGCTACACCGTTCTGCTGGGGTGTAGGGAACTGTATGTTGGATCTGAATTCCGCTTTCGGCACAAAGTTGAAGCAACTCGGCCTTGATATATTCTCCACCACTATCAGATCTAAGAGCTTTGATCTTTCTCTCAGTGGCAGTCTCAACAGAAGCCTTAAAATCCTTGAATTTTCCAAGCACTTATGACTTGTTTTTGAGAAAAAATACCCATGTAAAGTGGGAAAGATCATCAATAAATGTCAAAACATACCTTGAACCATTTAATGACATACTGGGAAGCAGACCACTGATATCAGAATGTATCATCCCCAAAACTATAGAAGCTCTGCTAGCTTTGCCACGGTCGAACCTGTGGTCGGGGTGCTTCCCAATAATGCAACCTGTGCAAATTCCCTTCGATGAACGGAGTTCTGGAAGACCATATACCATGGATTTGTTTGATAACAGAAGAAAATACTTATAATTAGGATGTCCAAATCTTTCATTCCAAATCCTACTAACCTCATTTCCAAGTGTGGGAAGAGCAGTGGGGTTTGCAAGCGGAATAAAGTGTGAAAACTCGTAGTATTTTGCAGTGTGGTTCGCCTTTCCGATTGCAATAAGTCTTCCACTTTTGATATCAGAAATTTCAACTGTATTGGGTCTGAATGTAACTTGCTTCGGTTCACCAGTGTGTGTCATTTGATACACAGAAAGAATATTTTAAGCGAAGGAAGGCACATAGAAAACATTCTGAAAGCTTCCATGATCAATATGGATTGTACCTTTGCCCTTCGAAGAAATTTTTGAGTCATCTCCCAAATGGATGGGGATGGATCTGTTTGGATCGAATGAAGAAAAAGAATCAATATTTGCATCCATATGATTCGAGGCACCCGAATCTATCAAAAGAGTAGTGGGCTTCGAAACAGTTGCCATGAGTGCTTGTCCTCTTTCATGATCATCATTCCTATCCTTCTTCCTTGCACTGTCAGGAAGAGTTATGTTATTCTTTTCCAAAAGGAGGGCTATTTGATCTATAGTATTTTCTTCATGCATGAAATTTCGGGATGAAATCCATGGTTGCAATAAGTACATTTAGATTTTTCCTTACCCTCTTTACCCTTTTGCTTGAACTTCGAACTGGATGGTGCATCCGTCTACTTGCCTTTCTCTCGTTG
Source organism: Larix kaempferi (assembly GCA_027924585.1). NCBI lineage: Eukaryota > Viridiplantae > Streptophyta > Pinopsida > Pinales > Pinaceae > Larix > Larix kaempferi. Next base: position 22,960,209 of record BSBM01000632.1, on the reverse strand, counting down.
CTTGTGAGGTTTGAATTTGGGCTTCTCTTTCTTTTGCTTTCCTTTACCATTCGAATTCTTGAGTCCTTCAAAAAATAGGGTTGAATCTTTGGAGTTTATGGACCCCATTTGAATCAACTTATCATGCTCTTTTGTGACGGACTCAATGAAGGCATTCAAGGTAGGCATCTGTCGACCGGAATTGAAAGTAGAGACAAATACCGAATAGTCTTTACCAAGCTTGGTGAGAATAGAGAGGATCAATTGCTTATCCTCTTTGATAACTCCACTGTTCTTCAACTACAATGTCAAGTGCTTGAATTTAGTGAAAACTCATTGATGGTCTCGAAATTCTCAGGACTAAGAGCAATCAATTCATTCTCTAATTGAAAAGACCTAAGCTCGTCCTGCTTGCCAAAAAGTGTTTCAAGTTGCTCCCATATTGCTTTTGGAGTCTTCAATCCACTGAGATGGAAGTGAAGATATTTGGAAATAGAGAGGCAAAGAAGACCATAAGCTTCATCAAGCTTGTTGTAGTGTTTTGTTCTTTCTGACAATGTGCTTGGCTCCAATTCGAGGCCAACTGTGACTCTATAGAATCCTTTTGAACGTAATATGATCTCCATATCATCTTTCCAATCAAAATAGTTGAAGGGAGTGAGGATAGGATTTGAAGAAGAGTATTCCTTTGCTAGAAGAGAGTGCACTTTGATGTAGAAAGGCTTGCAAAGGCAAGGTAGCGAATGCAATTGAAGGAGACAATAACCTGCAAATCACAATCAATACAAGAACAGTGAGGTTGAACAATCCACCCTTTTAGAGTTGCATCACACCTGGGGTTGGAGATCAAGCAATGTTGAATGGGTCCAATGTATCAAATCCAGGATTTATGTGGAAAAACTCAAGCTTCTGGAGTGGTATTGGAAGTATTTTTATGCTTTGTGTGCACAGGAGCGAATGCTCTTGAGATCTTTCATGCCAAACTTTTGTAATTTTGAGTAAATTCACTCAAATATCCTTGTAGAACACCTGTAGAAAAGAGATATTGTCCCTGCAATGGCTCTGATACCATTTAAAATTAGTCACAGCAGATCTAATGAACAAGTAAATCAATCACAACAGATGAACATAGAAAATATGGTGTAAAACTGTGCAAAACATGCATCAGTGCACAATATCCCAATGAGGGTGAATAATTACAATACAATACAGTAACAATGACTGAGCAATTCAAATTGACTAAGGAGGTCATTCGAATTACTGAATGGTGTAGCTTGGCTCCAACTAGGAGTCCTCATCATCAATCAGTGGTGGTCATCAATGCACAAGAACCAATCATCCAGGTGTCAATCTGAGTCTAACTGAGTGTAACAAGTGTAACTGAAGTGTGTAGCACTGATATAGGGAAGGAGGCTCAGTGGAGGGCACATGGGAGGCTTAACTGAAGTCAGAACAAGTCATCTAGTCAATCTGGAGGTCCAATGGAGTGAAACATTCAGTCGGGAGTGAAACTAGCCTCAAATCAAGGAGAATCGGAGCTAACTGAGTGTAAACTGAGTGGGTAGGTGAAGAAGTGGGTGCCTTCATGACTAGGAGGGCTAAAACTATGATGGAAGGAGCTCCCGGGTGCTAGAATGAAGTGGATAAGGTGCTGGAGGCATCAACCTGGTGACTGGGATGTATGCAAAATGCATGCAAACCCTAGAATTTGCATGCAAACCCTAATTGCATGCAAGGTCCTGAAAATGATGATGTGGATATCCGAACACTACAGGATCTGCTGTATTAGTATCACTTATGCAACTATGCCTTCAACATACTCATAATTACTTGTGCATTCAGTTATATGTGTTCGATACTTAACATATTATTCTCATCAACCATACATGTGAAAATACATATAAAAGTAGGAACATACATAAACATGAACATAAACTATCTCACAGATGCATTCATGCAACACAAGTATTTACGTGGTTCACCCCCAGGATGGGAGCTACATCCATAGGAACTGTTATTTATATTAATGGGAAGGGTTATCAGTTCCAGTCTGCGCACACAGCTACAGACTCTTCTCTCCACAATGGTTCTCTGTGCACACAGCTGCAGGGCCTCTTCTTCTCTTCTTGCTCTTACAATACTTAGTCTTTCATCAAAACCCACAAGAGACCAACCCTTCCCTTACAAAGTTTCCCCTTTTATAGATCGTGCCCGAGGGTCACGTCTTTAAAATAATTATGCGCTGAAAACCCTATAGTACCCAAAACTGCCCAAAATTGACGTGGTTACCCCACTAACCAGGCTGTCATAACTCGACAACTAATTTACTTGACTTCAAACATCCTTTTGCACCACTTCTGGCTCTGACACTCATCTGATAGCCGCAGTTCTGACCGCACGGCTTTGACTTGATACTGACATGTCCTTTTCAGCCGCTCCGCTTCTTCTGTAGCCGTCATCCCATCGTTCGGTTTATAACTGCCTGAGCTACCCTGGACGTCCATAGTACTTTGTAATTACTCAGGTGACAGGTCTCTTTCCTTCGAATCTGTGCCGCTCCTTACCATGTTCCCGAGATTTGCAGAGTTATTTACCCAAAATAGGCCGATGTTGGACCTCACTTCGCTTGTACTTCTTGCCAACAAAAATGTTGTGCTAGAACCTCGCTCCACAAAATTGCTCCACTTGGGCCATGCCCAATAGGCCCCTAACACTCACATGTGGCTCGTCCCCAAGCCACTCTCTGTAGGATCCTTCGGTTGCGCATCCCCTTGGATGTTTAACTTCACAACGAAGTTCTTATAAGTTACGCTTAACCTCGCAACTGTCTCATTAGTGTCTTGCTCAAAATCCTTGATAGTGTCTAACATCTCCTATGAGAGGACTTCTTGAGTGTGCTCCTATACCGTATGCTCCGTGGTGTGGAGTTCTTGTAAATTTACTTCAATTTCCTCTGAGATGGAAACCTCCTTCTCCCTCAGAACTTTCATCTCTTTTTGCAAGTCCTTGATTTATGTGAACTTCTAGATTTTCTATCTGGGTGGCAAGGTCTTCATAGCCGTGTTCACAGAATCCAGATCCATCTGTCGTTGTTGTAAGTCCTCTTGTATTTTCTACAACTTAGGATCCTCCTGCAGTGTATTCCATACTTTAGTAGCTTCCTCTAGTAGGTCTTGGAATTTCACTACTTCTATGGAGATGTTCTCTGTTGAATCCCTTAGCGCTTCAACTCTTTCTTCTGTCATACCTGGCGGGGTACCAGGTGGGTTCTAAGCTTCTAGGCTAGCAATATTTTCCTTGTAAGCAATATTCATATCTGCCATCTCTTCTTTAAGATAGCTTACCACAGTGTCGATCATAAGTATGGTATCTTCTATCACCGGTTTCTCTTCACATTCTTGTATCTCCGCCCATACTAGAGCAATAGTTTCTTGCAGCTTTCTTCGCTTCTTGTGCGCACTAGCAAGTTCTATTATTTTCTGCGCACATTCCTCTTTCATCTCTTTGTAGCTTTCTTCTAAATGCAGATGTTGATTGTAAGAGACCATGTCTCTATCTTTGTTCTCTTATACAACTTGTAGATGTAGATTGTGCAACCCCTCAAGAGGTAGCATACCGATGTTAATATCCAGGTGGTCCAACCTCTTTGTGCCTTAGGTTAACTCATCATTCAGGAAGATTATTTTAATTGGCTCCATTCGAACTAAGTGAGGTTTCGTTGTCAAGGTAGGTGGCCTTCTCTTTCTTTGAATTGACTCACCCGAATTTCCTTCTGAATCAGACTCTCGTACCAAGTCCTTTTGGACTTGTTCTATCTTTGCAACCATGATTTTGAGTTCTGCAAGGTTCTCATTTAGGTGTGCTTGAATTTCTTCACTTTTGTTGTCTTTTAGAGCGAGAACCTCTTCTAAATGCTCACTTATGCTTAGTGCAATGCAGTCGTAATCATCTTCATGCAACTGTTCCTTTGGCGGAGTCTTGGTCGCCTTGTGCTTCTTCCTGGGTCCTTTTTCTGGTGTTGTTCTTACAGGGTCCTTCCTCTTTTCTCCTATCAGTACCTCAACAGTGTCTTTTTTTGCTTCTCCTTGGTCGGTTTCTGCGTCATCCAGTGGATCTCTAGTGTTGATTTCATCTACTTCTGTTTGGATTACTACTGGTACATCGACCTTCCATTCTGGTGGCTAATATTCCATAATCAACTTGATTTTCAGTGCATCGAGCTGATATTTGCCTAGGAACCATTCTAGATTCTCTTTCTCATCCCTTGGTTGAATATAGATATAATGCAAGTCGGCCTTGAGTACCAGCCTATGGATGTACTTGGTTGTCAGCCCCTTTGAGATTCGTGAAGTGCACTAAATCACATCGCACATCTTCCTGTAGTAGGTAAACATATGCTCATTGTTTACCTGCTTCCTATCTGGCTTCGCGTTTGCCCACATCTTAGCAAACTTCGTCCCACGACAATATCCTAACAACACTATGAGGCTTTGCTGGTATAGTGGCTCCTTCTATCCTACAAAAGCAATTAGCACAAGCAACCAACTGTAGTGGAAAGGGATTCCACTCTCCTAAGTCTCGCAGACACCGTCCAAGAACTCATTCAATAAGTAACTTTCCCAATTGTATTGTGTTCCGTCCTTGGCCTTCATGACTAGGAGAAATGCTAAGACCGACATCTCTGTCGTTCGATACTTTCTCAAGACTTTACCTTCCAACAATTGGATTGTGAACCACGTAGCTTGGTCTTCAATTCCAGTGGTCATGTAACCGCGACTACCCTTCCATAATCCATACTCATCCTTCATTCGCTTGGTGAGCTCTTTGTCCTTTGTCTTTCCCACAAACTTCACTGCGGGATCAACACCTCACTTTTTGAGATGGGTGATTCGGTAGATGAGGTCAATACTTATATCGATCTTGCAGTCGAGCCACAGATAGCCTTGGGGCATGCATGACAGTAAAGTGTGCACCACTGCAGTAAGCTCAGACTTCGGTCAAAATGCGGGATGCACAGGAGGATCAACAATCAGGATGGAACCAACGACGAGAGCCACTCCTACACATGGAGAGTGGGTTGCTTCTTTTTCAATTCGATCCTTCGGCACATGTATTGATCAGGATGGAACAGAAGGTACTTCGGCACTTGAGTGTCCTTCCCCTCTAATAAACCATGATCTGAGAACTTACACTCTGCAATCCTGCCAAGCAGGTTCTCATGGATACACACATGGCTGGAAATCAGCGACAGAGGAATCTCGTATTGTGCATTTTTCAGGAGCTAAATCAGTGGTGCATCAGGCCTTCTTGGCGAAATATAATCAATGTTGGAATATTCTCACCATCATTTTTTATATTTGCATGCATGCATGCATCCAGTCATTAGTATGGTAGTCTCCCCGACACCTGGAGCCTATGTCCATCCCCCTAGAGTCTAGTTTATCCCTCAAGATCCCTCCTACCTACCTAGTGTACCTTTTTTCCCTTAGTTGGATGAAATATGCACCCTACTACACTACTTGGATCACTAACAGTCAGTTGCAACATTTATTGACCAGTTTATTCATTTATTGCTCAGTTTAACTACTTGTAGCTTCTAGTTGGTTGTATCGGAGTGCCACTTGACCTACTGACAGGCCCATCAGCCTCATGCACCCTCCTTGGAGTCTCCATCCCTTGATTTGTGCTCACATGACTCAATTAGACACAATTAGACTCACTTTACTGACTTTTGACTATTTGTGACTACTACCACTGATTGGATGATGTCTCCAATGCTATCCAAGCCACACATTGAGGAGAATTCGAATGAACTTAGGAGGCATTCAAATCTATTTTATTGTATTAAGTTATTCTTCACTTTTCACAGTGCCATCTTATAGTTGTTGTATGATACAACTGTTTTTTTCATTTCTTGTGTTAATGAGTGATTATTGATTCAACAATTATTCTTCTCTTCTCTTCTATTATTGAGTGATTTTTAGTGAGGTTTGCTCCAACTGTGTGACATCTCCTGTAAATTATAACATGTTATCAAAGCTGGAGTCAACTATTCGAATTGCAGCAGCAACAATTGCAGCAGTTCTTTCAGCAACTGTTTTTCATTGAGCTCCAGAAGCCTCTGGATTTCCACAACAATTCCTGGTGCAATTGTCTTGAATTCACTGGAGCAATCTAGTGAGGTATAGCCAGGCGTGAAGGATCCAATCACATGTGCTCATTCTCCTAAGGAATTGTTCAATTTGAGTTGTAGCAAATATCCATTTACAATTCTCATTTGTTTTGCAGGTTATCTCCTTCTTCAATTCGACTTCACTAAGATCAATGGATCTAAAACTGAATCCATTCAACTATTTCGAATGGAAGGCCAAGATGAACATCTTCATGAAGTCCAAGAGCCTATCTATATTTTTGAGTGGGACTACAATCGAACCCACTGGTGCAATAGAGAAATAAAAGTACTTAGACAAACTTGATGAAGCAGTAGGACTGCTACTCCTCAGCACTTCCAAAGACCTCCATTTTCATGTCATAGATATAGCAACTCCAAAATATTTTTGGGACAAGCTCAAATATATTCTTGGATAGAAAGATGACTTGAAAGGTCATAAGTTGGAAAATGAGCTCATCTCCTTGAGCCCAGGAAGTTTTGAAACCATCACTAAGTTTCTCAACAATTTCAAAAACTTGATTTCACAGTTGAAGAGATATGGGATAGAAAAGGAAGAGAAGCAACTCATCCATTCCATACTATCAAAACTAGGCCCTAAATACTTAGTATTTGTCTCTACCTTTCAGTCAGCGAAGTTGTCCATCCCAAAATGGAATTTTCCCACTCTTGAATGCTTCATCCAGTCTCTCACACTTGAGGAGGAGAAGTTAGTTCATATGGGAATGATAAAACCCAAATTGGATTTATCTCTTGTAGCCACTGAGATGAAGAGAGCGAATGGCAAGGGTAAGAAAAAATCATTTGATAGAAATTCGAATGAGAAGAAGCAGAAGGAGGCTTCAAATCAGTCAGATGGAGTTTCGAATCCCAAGAAAGACAAGCAAACTCAGAAGGGGAAATCCCAATGCGCATACTGCAATAGAGGATTCCATCCTGAGAGTTCATGTATGAAGAAAACCATAGATCTCATGGCTTCACTTCTTGAAAAGAATAACCTTATAGTACCTACATGTGCTAGAAATAAAGAAGGTGAACCATCAAGATCAGAGTACAAAGAGAGATGCCATGCTCTCATGGAAGGTGCATCAACACAATCCTCCTCCATCATAGATCCAGAAGCATCAAGACTCATGTCTTCCTCCAAATATCTCTTTGTTGATTTCGAATCCACTGTTGGACCATCCATCATGTTGGGGAATGATTCTGAGGTCTCCTCTAAGGGGATTGGAAGAATCAAACTTGATCGTGGGTAATTCTCAAATGTTCTCTATGTCCCTACACTCACTACTAATCTACTTTCAGTCTACTAGATGACCCACACTGGAGATCCCAAGAGGGTGATATTCTCTCCAAATGAGGTCGAAATCCAAGACATGGTATCAGGATCTACCATTGCAAAACATGTTGCAAACCACAAGTCAAAACTTTATGAGTTCTCCCATTTTCTACCTCTCTCTAAATAGTCTTCTCTTCACACTCATGCAAATGAAGAGAGTAGGCTATGGCATGAAAGATTTGGGCATCTAAACTACAAGCACTTGCAAGACATGCAAACTCAAAAAGTGGATGAAGGTCTACCCAATCTCAAGTTTTCCAAAGGCTCCTGCAAAGGTTGCTTGAATGGAAAAGATCCAACAAAGAAGGTTGAGAAAAATAATATTCACAGAGAAGAGTGAATGCTAGATACAAATCCATAAGAACCTGAAGATCTAGCACCTAAGGTTCGAACTCCTATTGCAAAATGGGACACCACTATTGATGCATCCACAAGTGATCGTGTTGGAGATCCACCATCTTCAAGAACAACCAACTTTGATATTCTCTCTCACACAGATCCATTTCTATCTAAGAGATGCTTTCTTATGATTGGATCATGTTATCACTCCAGGAAGCTCTCCTAGGTTGTATTTCAGAGATGCCTGGTAACTTAAACTTATCTTAAATGATGGGGTTTGTTTGGATCAAGTTGGATGACTAAGATCAAAACTCACACACTCAGAACACACATAGAGATGCTTGGGTAGACAAGGCTTTGACTACTGTTGTTCAGAGGGTTGATAAAAATTAATGGGAGTGAATCCTTATCATGTCAGCAGACTCATACTAAGAAATATGCATATAAATGGCTAATCACAACAAATAAATAACATGTATGTTCAGTTCTCAAATACCAAAACAGGATAACAGCTATCTAGCATAGACAAGTGAACATACTGGAAATAAACCATCCATTGTAAGTACAAAAACATAAGAAAGAGAAATATGAAAGCAAGTAGTAAAAGAAGCTTATATTATCTGAGAAGTCACTGAAGTCTGAGAATACAAATATCGATCAGTCTCTCCAAAATCCAACCTACGTTCTATTTCAGTTCTGGGCTTTATAGCCATTACAAAGTTTTTTTAGATCCCAAAAGATGGATCGAATATGCTAAAAATAACAAGTAAGAACAGTTAATGAAAGGTATGACAGTGTATTCTGATAAAAAAAACTTCTTCTTGCTGATACACCTACGCGTGACCAATGAAATGAGCCTCTGGGGGCTGGAGGACGAGTTGAAACTGCTTCCTGCAAAAACCTGTAGGCGTCTTTTCTAAAAATAGGCAGGAATATTCCACTATTAATTTTGCTGGCACTCTCAGTCTTGGATCAGAGGTGATCATGATGCACTTTGAACGCTTATCAATCCCCTGCAAAATGCCTTTAAGATGCTCGGACCAACAAAAAAGGGGTTTTATGCCCAAAGACAGACCTCTACATTTTTTGTATTTTCGGTAGCTAACAAAACCCAGGCTTGGAGGGGATAAGCAACCGAAAGTCTGGTATTCGGTGGTTAATGAATTAGATCTACACTTCGCCTAAACCACCGAATTGCTTCGAAGCACTGGAAACCTTTATCTCTTTTCGATATCCAGGAGGGCTCTTCCTGCACATCGTAAACCACCAAATAGGGATTCGGCAGCTAATGAACAGATCCTATGTTCGCCCAAGTTGCCGAAAACGGTGTATGATCTAGCCTGCAAAAATTTAGCAAAACTGTGTTTCTGTCCCCTGCTACCTGGATTCCTCTTCCACCTGGGCCAAAACTGGGGGGTCAGCAAATTTGATTGTAGCTGCTGCCAGGGTGTCGAGGTCTGACTGTACCTTGGGCTGAGGCCTCTGAATTTTTTACTTACCCTCCAGGGACTCAACCTTCCTCCTTAGCTTGATGTTTTCTCTTATCAATCTAATGTTTCTCCCTCTCATTTTGCCATGTTTTTTGGTCAATCCATGAAAAGACACATAAAGCTCGTTATATCTTTCAGTCAGCCTCTCATTTTTCTCCTTAATGACCCTCTGGAGTATCTCGCGTTCATACGCCTGTTGGAGGAGTCGATTGATTTTCTGTGAGGCGGAAATCTTTGTGTTATGAATTGATCCCTCAACTACCTGCTAAACTTTTTCTTCCACAGGTGTAGGAGGGGGAAAACTAGCATAGGCGTTCTCCTGTTCCATCACGGATGGGGTTGCTTCCTAGGGTTCCTGTTCCATCGCCACCTCCTCTTTTTCTGCTCCAGCTTCTTGCAATTCATCCTCCTCGGAATCGTTGTATGGGAGGTTTAAAATATTAGTACTCCTTGAAGGGGTCTCTTCTGAAACAACTCCCTCTTCCTCATCCTTATCTTTAAATGCCAATTTCCTTTTGGATTTCTTCGCCTTTGGATCCGAGGAAAGGGGTTCGGTTTGAATTAAGGGAATAGCCTTCCTCTTCCTTTTCCCACTTCTAGGGGTGGAAGACTTCTTTCCATCCTCCGACTGTAATTATGTTTCGAACCCACTCCAGAAAAGGAAGAAGGCCCAGTTTTTGCTTTTCCTCTGCAATAACTCAGATACCAAGAGTTTGATCAGACCATGGTGGTACAATCTGCCTGCAATTTTGGTGGGATGGGCTTTTACTTGATGTGCCATTTTGGTGAGGCTCTTGTGGAGGTAGAAAGGGAGATTTAAAGAGCTCTTGCCTGTGAAGTGATCCAGTAGTCTAAAATGGTAAATTAGCACCCTGTTATACCTGCCCTCACAGGTTATATAGACCAGAATGGACTTCAATAAGAGCTGCCATTTATCCTCCAAATATGACATGGGAATGTATTTTTTCCAAACCAGGTTCCTATGCTCCGATTTCAGGTATGATTGAAATTCGAAATCCTTTTTGGCAGTGGTCTTAAACTAGTTTTCCTCCGGTTGTTGGAAGTTCTGTTACCTGGGCTATGAGGCCTCATCCACCAGGAATTCCTCCTTGCCTATCATAGCCTTACAGCCATCAAATGTGAGGGCAAACACTTCGGCCACCTGTTGATGAGAACCCTGAAGTTTTTTGCAGAAGTTATAGCAGCCGACATTTTTGAACAATTGACATACCTCGGGGTGCGCCTCCAAGTAGCAGATGTCATTCAACTCTTTCCTCAAAACCGCCCCTCCTCCTTTCTTCATCGATAACCTGCTTGCTGGTGCCTGCTGCTAAACTCGGGACTGAGGGAGAGACAGGAAATCAAACAGAAAATGTGTTCGATCGACGTGGTGAGGATGAAAGAGGAAGGGTGGTGTGGCTTTTCGGGAACTGATTCCAAGGGGTATGAAAAGGTGGATAATCATGAGAGAGTAATGATAGCTAATGCAGCATGATTGTACTAGAGGAATGAATTTTTAGAAAGGTTGTTATGCGGAGAGGAAGCGAGGTCCATCTAGTCAGAGTCATGGCGGTGGTGTCTGGCCTCGCCTTGGGGTAAAATGTGATTTCGTTGAAAAGACCCTTTCAGCGGCTAAGACATGATGGATTCCCTGTATTATGGCCAAACCCTCGATTTGACGTGCCTGCCGATCAACGCCAACTCCTTTTCGGCAGTCGATAATCCACCGTTGACACCGTATGCCACCGAAAAACGGTCTTAACCAGTGCTCTTTGCTTTCAGTGGCTATAAGCGACCCAACCTTTAGATGGTAAGCTACGAAAAGTATTCGCCCTTTCGGTGGCTAATGAACACCATCATGTTCGCCCAAACCCCCGAAACGGCCTCTTGGATTATGAAAATAACTTTTCTTTTCGGCAGATACGGAAGGTTCTAAACTTACGCTGCGAACTGCAAAAAATATTTACCTTTCGGAGGCTAATGAACACCATCGTGTTCTCCCAAGCCACCAAAACCTGCCCCACAACTCACGCTGTAATTTTTCCCTTTTGGTAGCTGGAGTGTATTTTCTTTCACACAATAAACCACCGAAAACAGGGTTTCTGGTAGCTAATGAACCATTTCCAGGCCCGCCTAAGCGACCGAAACCTGAAATTTACCTTTTGAAGGAGAGATAGCTTTAAACAATTATTTCAGACTTCGTTACCTTCTTCAACCTATCAGACTAGAACTTAAACACATGCAAAAAACAAAAATTAAAGACTTCCTATCACCTCGACACCATGACTAGTCTATGCTTATTGAGGAGATAACAGATCATATCCAAAGACATTCTTTGAAGCCTCCCAAGATCCAAGATGGGTAGCAACTATGGATGAAGAGTATGAGTCTCTTCAAAGAGATGAAACTTGGGAGCTTGTCTCTCTCCCTATTGGGAGGAATCTTGTTCAATGCAAGTGGGTTTACAGAACTAAGATGGACTATGATGGGTTCACTAACAAATACAAGGCTCGACTGGTTGCAAAGGGTTACTCCCAAGTCCATGGGATTGACTACTCAGATACATTCGCTCCTATTGCTAAGATGGATTCCATCCGTCTTGTCCTTTCTCTTGATGCATCCAAGCATTGGGAAGTGCATAAAATGGATGTCAAGGGTGATTTCCTTCATGGATATCTAGAGGAGGAGATCTACATGTTAAATTTTTAGAATTTACTTCAATCTGATCTAGGATCTTAACTGAGAGAACAACATGTACAGCATATCTATAGCATATTAATCATGGACACAATAATGCAAGCACACAAGAGACACAGAGTTTACTTGGGGAAAACCATAAAGGTGAAAATAGATAGAGCAATGATACAACCAGAATACAAGAGATAGTCTTCTCCTAGCAGCAGAGCCTCCTCCTCCACAAGTGCGCCACTCTCCAAAGTGTGAGTGAGTGAATAGAATGTGTAAAATGAGAGAGACACGCTCTCTATTTATACACTAACTTGACTTGACCTTTACTCAACTAGGTCGGCCTCAACTTAACCACTTAACATAATGTTGACTGGGCCGACCCCCACTAGGGTGGTCTAATAACCCTTTGACCCACATGGCCGACCCCCAATAGGGTGGTCTAATAACCCTTTGACCCACATGACTTATACAGGGCCAACCCCAACAAGGTGGTCTAATAACCCATCAAGTATAAGTTACAACACTTACAATATAAATGATGACACTTCCGTATAGAGGAATAATAACATCTCTATAAGAATACAACCACTTCCGTATAGAGGAATAATAGCATCTCTATAGGAATACAATATACATATATGTGAAATACATTCTGAAGTTACATATACATCAACACTACATGAAGCAACCTAAGGGGTATGTTGAATACTCTTCACTAGTGTGTAGATTGAGGAATTTCGTGTATGGACTCAAGCAAGCTCCCCGATCTTGGTATGCAAATATGGACTCCTTCCTTCTGTCACAAGATTTCAAAAGGTGCAAATCGGATTCGAATGTCTATATGATACATGATGGTGACTCCCTACTCCTGATTGTTCTATATGTTTATGATCTATTGATTACAGGGAGAAACACTTCATGCATCAAATCTATTAAAACAACTTTGCACAAATCCTTCTCCATGTGAGATCATGGATTGTTGAAGAAATTTTGTGGTCTTGAAGTCACTCAGAGTGATTCAGGAATCAAGGTTGCATAGTCCAAGTATGTTTCAAATTTGCTTGACGGGTTCCATATGAGCGAACGCAAACCAGCAGCATTTCCTTTTCTTTCAGGGATCAGCCTTGAGTATGGTTCTTCCACCCCTCTGGTGGATAGTACATTGTATCGGTAGTTGATTGTGAGTCAATTATTTCTTACACACACTTGACCTAATCTTTACTATGCAGTCAGTGATGTCTCCAGATACATGCAGGAGCCTCATGAGCTTCATTGGAAGGAAACAAAGAGTATCTTGCATTACTTGTAAGGGACAAAGACCTATGGTCTTCACTATGCAACTGGGTCTCCTCTTAACCTTGTTGGCTATACTGACTCAAATTGGGCTGGAGACAGCTCAGATCAAAAGTCAACATTTGGTTTTGTTTTGATGATTGGATCTGGACCTATATGTTGGTCGAGCAAAAAGTAGACTACTTTAGCTCTCTCTTCAGCAAAGGTCGAGTATAGAGGTGCAGTCAAGACAACCACACAGTGCATCTGGTTGTGGGGAATCTTGTCAGATTTTGGGATTCAATTCAGTACTCCACCAGTCATCTATTGTGACAATCAGAATGCTATCAGGATTTCTACAGATACGGTTCTGAGACAAAGAACCAAACACATCGAGATACACATGCATTACATCCGAGTATTGGTGCATGATCGGACCATCACACTGCCCTACCTTTCGACGGAAGAGCAGATTGGAGATATCTTCACTAAGACCTTCTCAGTGAAGAAGTACACTTACTCTTAGAAAAACAGGATCGCAGAGCAATAACAATAAACAGAAATGCAAATATAATCACACATACACATTACAAGAGAGACACAGATATATCGTGGTTCACCCAACTTGGGCTACGTCCACACTGAATTTTTCCAGTCCTTATTATTATTACCGTCCAGCAAGTCAAAGGGATACAACCTGCAGCACAACCGTTGCACTTCCTCTTCTCTGTTTTACAGTCTCTCTCTAGATCTCAAAGATCTTTACAATGCATAAAACCTAATACATCAACCCTAGCCGTATTACAATGTCTTTCTTTTATAAGGGAAATACAATGGGAAAATACCACGGGATACCCAAAACCATGGGCCCGCAAAACAGCTGGCGAAAACAGCCCCAAAAAATTTTCTTCAGGGGCGCTGCCCCCGAACCCCCACCGGGGAACCGCTGGCCCCTGGGCCCCCCTGGAACCCCATGGGGGGGAGATGCCCCCCCACACCCCCCCGTTGGGGTGAGTGTACAGTCCACCTACACATCATATAGAACTGGGGTACAAACACGGCTAATACAATATCATCTATGAGACTAGAAGATCTGGCTCCACAACCAACACTTACCTTAGATCTCTTCTTGGGGTGAGTGATGTACATGATTGATTATCCTACCACATTCTATCTTGAGGGGGTGGATTTCTTCCCACTGGGTTTTCCCTCTTTCCTCACTTTATTTATTTAGATTGTTCTACGGGGTGACCTTTGGTCTCAGTTACTAGGTCCCTACTAGTTTTCAGTTACTTCCTCATAGTTTGGCTTGCGGGGGGGGTGGTGTTGGAATATTCTCACCATCATTTTTTATATTTGCATGGTTCCAGTCATCATGCATGCATCGAGTCATCAGTATGGTAGTCTCCCCAGCACCTGGATCCTATGTTCATCCCCCTAGAGCCTAGTTTTATCCATCAGGAGCCCTCCTACCTACCTAGTGCACCTTGTTTTCCTCCCCTAGATGACATATGCGCCCTACTACACTACTTGGATCACTAACAGTTAGTTGCAGCATTTATTGACTAGTTTATTAATTTATTGCTTAGTTTAACTTCCTATAGCTTCCAGTTGTCTGTATCGGAGTGCCACTTGACCTTCTGACAGCCTCATAAGCCTCATGTGCCCTCCTTGGAGTCTCCATCCTTTTATTTGTGCTCACATGACTCAGTTAGACTCTTTTGAATGAATTTTGACTATTTGTGACTACTACCACTGATTGGATGATGTCTCCAATGCTATCTAAGCCACACATTCAGGATAATTCGAATGTACTTAGGAGGAATTCGAATCCATTTGATTGTATTGAGTTATTATTCACTTTTCACAGTGCCAGCGTACAGCAAATGTATGATACAACAGTTTTTGTCATTTCTTGTGATAATGACTGATTATTGATTCAACAATTCTTCTTTTATCTGCTATTCTTGAGTGAGTTTTAGTGAGGTTTGCTCCAGCTGTGTGATCTCTCCTGTAAATTATCACATGTCATCAGAGCTGGAGTCAGCTATTCTAATTGCAGCAGCAACAGTTGCAGCAGTTGCAACAATTCTTTGAGCAGCTGTCTTTCATTGAGCACCAAAAGCCTCTGGATTTCCATAGCAATTCCTGGTGCAATTGTCTTGAATTCACTGGAGCAATCCAGTGAGGTCTAGCCAGGTGTGAAGGATCTGGTCACATGTGCTCATTGTCCTAAGGTATTGTTCCATTCGAATTGCAACAGATCTCCATTTACAATTCTCATTTTTTTTGCAGGTTATCTCCTTCTTCAATTCGACTTCACCGGGATCAGTAGATCTAAAACTGAACTCATTCAACTATTTTGAATGGAAGACCAATATGGACATATTCATGAAGTCTGAGAGCCTCTCTAGAGTTTTGAATGGGACTGCATTTGAACCCACTAGTGCAGTAGAGAAATCCAAATACTTAGACAAACTTGATGAAGAAGTAGGACTGCTGCTCCTAAACATTTCCGAAGACCTCTAATAAGCCTGAATAATAGGTATCCTAATAGCCTTTTTCCCACTGTGAAGCACAAGAAAGGGTGAAGAAATACACTTTTTTTGTGGGAGAAATTATTTACCTTGATTATTTAATGAAGTTGTTTTAAATATTATTCTTTTATGTTTGAAAGCGTGTTCAATAAACTAATTATATGAAAAATGAGTATGATTGAGCAGGTGCAGGTACACTAAGGGACAAACACGCAAATCAAGTGAAGGAATGAAAGATCATACAAAGCTAAGTGCATTTTTCCCTGATTTATAGAGAGAACTCATGTTCAACAGGATCGGCGATTAAACATATAGTTAGGTTAAGCAATAGAGGTATATATATATGGACCTCTCGGGTAGCGAGGGGATCCTGCTGCCATTTTTTAGAACCATCGTTTTACATTTTTATACTTCTGAGACAATTTGTGTTACAGACCTTTATGGAACTATGAATTTACTATTTTGAATAAATATATTGATGTTGCTTTCAATTCGGCATCTATAAGCTTTCTCCACTCCTGAGTATGGGGTTGGAGAGGGCCCCTCCAACACGTAAGTCAAGAGATTTTATTGTTCAGGTATTTTTCATTATGTGCTTTTTATTGAATTAATCTATATCGCATGTGAAAGTATTTTTTATGGCATTCAAATAGCACTGTTATAGGTCAAATCTACACTTCTCTGGCCATGATCACATTGCCCTATTGATCACAAAAAAGGACACTTAGGATTGAAGAGTTTGATTGACCTAGATGACTTGTTGCTAGAAGTACACTCTTTAGTTGAGATTAATGCAGTTTATCCTAATTTTACCTCATGTACGCCCCTCTCTCTATAGAATACCAGCGTACACCTTGGTAAAATACCCTACGTTGCTCAAGGAAAACCAGCATACATCTCCCAAAATGTTGTTAACGTATGTTGTGAAGCACAGAAGTTGCTCTCTGTATGATACTCTTGTTGTATGAAACCCACGTACATATTAAGATGAAATCAAAAATATATTAATTTGACGAATTAGAATTAGTTGAAGTTGGTTCTGCAACTTCCCCAACCTCCCAATTCAACCACCTCTCGATCTAAACTGCCTGCCTTGTCCTATAAATACAAGGAGGATCCATGAGAGGAGTTAGTGAAAAACCTTGAAAGAATGCTTGGAGTACTGTTATGCTGGAGGAATTCCCAAGTCATTGTGAAGAGCAGGAGCCTAGGACTCAGTTGCAAAAGCATCTTGACACGTCAGGTATACTTGTATTAATTTCATGCTTCTTTGACAATAAAAAGGTCGAAATACCCTTTCTGTCCCAAATTGAATGTCTATTGGATTGTATGCTCATTTGGCTTAATATCTGATTATAGATTACTTTCTAATTTCATCATATTTATATATAGTCAAGATATGCTGAGGAAGGTGATACTTTGTGTTGCAGGTTCATCAAGCGAAGATCAAGCAAGGATGAAGTGAAAGCTAGGATCAGCCATCAATAGAAAGGTGCTCTTTCTATACTTTGATCTCTTTCATTTGTAAGAACTAGTTGTAATGCAATGAATGTATTTACCTGTCAACCCCACCCAGTTGGTAGTGTCCATCTCCCACTATAAGGTAGAAATCCTGAACAACAGAGTAGCAACTCCACTGGGGAGTAACCATTAGTTTTTCTGCTCTAGGAGACCTAGTTTAGGGTTTCTTCCAGTCCATTTTCAGTCTTTTGATTCTCTGAGAGGTCTTATAGGTTTTTTTTACCTGTTCTTTATATCCTAACTCATCTCATTCCACTGCTGCAAAGCCTTTTTGTTTGCTTCTGAGCCTTGTACGCTAGTTTACCCTACTTACAGTAGCGTTTTTTTTCCTGATATACCCTGCTTTGTCTACTACACAGTAGCGTATTTTAGCTAATGTGCGTTGCTTTGTCTACTACACAGTACACAATAGCGTATATTTCCTAGTATACGCTGCTTTATGCACTGCACAGTAGTGTATTTTCTTGTAACTCTCAATTCTCTGTTAGGGTTTGATTTCCAGTTTGTTTGGGTTCACTTCCAGCCTATTGTTTTACCTCCTTGACTGACCCTTGAGACTTCCATGTCTTTTTTTAGTCTTGTTTGCCTCTCTTGAGTCTTTTAGTTTGCTTTTGCTTGCTTGAATACTTGTTTAAGTGTCTTTACTGCTTTCTAGCCCTTTTTGAAGTTTGTGCACTATTCTCTTTTCGACATAGTTGTACACTCAACCCTAGCTGCTTGTTGCAATCATACAAACCTGCGTTATTATCGTTAGTTGTTTGTGGCAACGTTAGCACGCTTTCTCTTTGTCTTATCCTTTCCATTAGGGTTTGACCTTAAAGTTGAGTCCTTAGGGTTGCTTCCGAAAGGTTGCCTGGTTTAGATACTTCTTGATTGTTTTTCAGTTTAGTTCAAGTGAGTCAAAGCCTCCTAGTTAGCCTTCTTTCAAGTCCGTCTGTTTAGTAAGGTCACTTGTTGGTTCGCTTGCTTACTTCTTTACTTGGATTAGTGTCTTCTTAGGGTTTTGATGCTTAGGAGAATCCTTTAGGCTTGCCTTTCCATTACGAGAATTTCTTTTCCTTGTCTCTGTTACACTTTGTTTCCAAGTCTCAAGTTTTTCCTTTGCAAAAACTTGGTAAGTCAAGTCTTCCTCAAATCGTTTGATTTGTTTGTTTTGAACCATTTAGGTGTTTGTCTTACTCACACTTTTAGGTCTTACTTGATCTTTTACAAGTTCTTTTTTTATAATTATCAGAAAAGACAAAAAATTGTTTTAAGTAGCGTAGTAGTAAGGTTTAATGTAGTTTTGAGTAGCATAGTTTGCTTCAAAATATTAAAAGAAAATACAAAAAGATTTTGTTTTAGGTTTGCTTATCTTTAGTTTTGGAAAACAATGAATGAGAAATTTTAGTGAAAGTTCTTTACTTTTATGTACTTTCCAGTTCAGTCACAACCACGCCACACACTTCACTACAACCTTTGAGTAAGAACAACCATTTAAAAAGAAATCCTAATAAAATTAATTAGCAACATTTTTCTTCTTTAGGTATACACGACATCAACTAGCTTAGGCTAGAGTTTCGAGCTTAAATCACCTTAAGCTGCTCGAAACTGACTTCATTACTCAAGAATCGTAGTACGACTATCTTTTAGGTAAATCCATCTGTATCAAAATCTCTTGGGAAACTCTACTGAAACCATAGCTAAGCACGAGGTCATGTGTGACTAGAATTGCTGAGGATAACCCCTCACTTTCTTTTCGAGCATAAACCAGAGTTGTCTCGCGTACAGGGATCCTTTTGGATTTCGGGCTTTGTTACCCTTCCCATGTGTTACGGCTAGACTGACGACTGTCCCCCCAAGAATTTTTGTACTTATGGTAGCCTTAGTATCTTGACCATCTAGGACTCTACACAGGTGACGACGGAAGGCTATTTTTGTTGTACCTGGGACAAACGTGGGAGGAAACCCTCTACATAAATTTGGGAAGACGGTTTGGTGATTCAAACGCTTGCACCCAGTGGACCCCGGGTAACTATTCTTCATGCTTCGTTGGTTAGTTATGGGCCCTAATCATCCCAGACTTCCCTCTGGAAGGCATCTGTTTTCCTGGTTTGGATTACCATAGGAAATTTTTAGTGGTGTGCTCTTTGTGCCGCTTGTTTTTTGGATTTAGATATTTTTGGCCCATTGAGTCAGAAAATATGGAAAGCATCCCAGTGAGCACCAATCAAGGGACCCATATTGAAGGGGACCCTGTGCTTTTCCATTAATTGGGAACATTGGTACTCCCTTAATGGCTACCTTGAATCTTCCAGGATTCATTATAGGGCTATCGGTTTGGTTGTTTTCCACTCTGAATGCATTGCATGCTCCCGATGCTTCTCCAGTAAGCACTTCACATCAAGAGCATCATAACCCTATGCCCACTTCGCCAGTAACATCTTCTCCTCCTCCTTCTACCTCATGTGGTGAAAGCAGTACTACTAGTAACCAGCAGTCTAAAAGGAATAGACGGAGGAAGAATAGGAAGAATATGTCAAAGCAAGGAGGCAGCCACCCAGCCTCTGGAGGTCATGCTGGGGGCACCCACCCAACCTCTGGAGGTCATGTTGGGGGGAAAATTTCAGTCACTGGAAATCATACTGAACCTCGCCACCCAGCCTCTGAAGGTCATGCTGGGGGCACCCACCCAACCTCTAGAGGTCATGTTGGGGGAAAAATTTCAGTCACTGTAAATCATACTGAACCCACCCACCCATCCTCTGGAAGTCATGCTGGGGGCACCTACCCAGCCTCTAGAGGTCATGCTGGGAGCAAAATTTCAGTCACTGCAAATCATACTGAAAGCATGTCTTCAACCACTGTTTCTCGTGTTTAGGACACGTCACTGATCACTGCTGGGCATATTAATGACAAGTCACCAGTTCCTATGAGTCATACTAGAGACACTAAATCAGCCACTACAAGTCATGCTGAGAAAGTTGACATTATCGACAAACCTAATAAACAGAAGCTTAAGTTCCCTTGTAATTTTGGTGAGGGAGACCACCTAACCTATTTGTGCCCTGTACTTCCAGAGGTGCAAAGAGTGTGGTCCTTAGTTCAAAAGTCTTCTACTTCTGAGCAACCAGCCACTGCAAGTCATGCTGGGGGCAAGCTGTCAGCCAATGTTGTTCATGCTAAGAGTATTGTTGTTGTAAAGGAGTCTAAGATTATAGGACGGAATCCAAAGTTCCCTTGTAAACTTTGTAAGGGAGATCACCTTATTCACCTATGCCCTGCTATTACAGAGGTGTGGAGAGTGTGGTCCATGTCTGAAGGATCCTTTGATCCTGAATTGTCTATAGATTCCCAATAGCCTGATCAACCTTTGGTTGATGAAGTGGTTGAACAAATGCAATCTTTAGTCAACCCCACTCTTTCTTCGGAGATTGAAGTGATCGAATCGATGCAATCTTCGATCGATCCCATCAGTCCTTTAGAGACTGATGCACCTGTCCCTGAAGTCTTCAGCATTACCAGTTCAGATGTTTCTGAAATTGGGGGCACTTCATCTATGCCGAGTGAACCCCTATGGAGCTCTGGGATCATTTCCTTTGATTGGAATAGTCTAACTGGGCCTCTCCTTCCTTCTGCTACACTTTTCCAGATAAAGGTTGACATCGGAAACCATGTAGTTCATCGATGTATTGTAGATGAAGGAGCCTCTGTTAGTATCTTATCCCCTTGCACTTGGAGAGATTTAGGTTTTCCTAACCTTGTTCCAGCTATTAATTGGCCATTGACTTTCGATAAAATACCTAGCGAACCATTTGGATTCCTCCCTCAAGTACCCGTTACTTTGGCTGGAAAAATAGTCTTAGTTGATTTTATGGTTTTAAAGGACCCTATGGATTTTGATATGATCCTCAGGCGTGATTACGTATATGCTATGCAGGCTGTGGTGTCTACGCTCTTTCGTGTGATTCATTTTCCTCACAACGAAAGCATTGTCACTATCGATCAGCTTACATTTGTTGATCCCTCTTATTACCCGACTATAGACCAAGTATGTTCCCTGTCAATAGGCACTACCATGTCACAATCAAATTATGTGGCATATTGTTCCTTGAGTCCAATTTCTACTGAGAAGAATCATCTGAAATCATGCTTACCTTCTAGGGAATGGGTCCCAGCAATTGACCAGGTGATGACTCCATCTGAATGTTTAGATATGTGTTCCATCTGGGATATACTTCCTTCTGATGAAGTTTTCCTAGAGTCTATAATATAGTTTGCCATTCATTTGGACATTGATCCACCAACGAGCATTCTTCTACCTTCACTTCAAGCTCGTTAAAAACAGTAAGGAGGTTATGAGCATTCTTCCACCTTCACTTCGAGCTTGTTAAAAACAGTAAGGAGGCTACGAGCATTCTTCGACCTTCACTTCGAGCTCGTTAAATACAGTAAGGAGGTTATGAGCATTTCTTCCATCTTCACTTCGAGCTCGTTAAAAATAGTAAGGAAGTTATGAGCATTTTCCTATATCTCATTTGAGCTCGTTAAAAACAGTAAGGAGGTCACGAGTTTACTTTTTCGAGCTCGTTAAAACTTTATGAAAAAGATCTTTATAGAGTTATTTTACGCTCTTGTTTGACTCTTTAAATATGACAAGATTGCCAAGTATAGTTGTCATTTCAGACTCATTAAAGGATTTGAAGCGACATCCACTTAATTATAAGTTTAACCCTTTTCCGGACTTTTACGGATTACTTACAAAAAAGGAATACTCTAGTCATACGTGGCTAGAAGATTTCTCCTCTCATTGTTTTATACTTTTTCGGGGGAGGGGACTAACTGTACGAAAAAGGACTTTTGGAGCCTCTCTTTAGGGTTTTCAAGATCTCTAAACATGAAAACACCAAGCGAGCATTCACCTACTCGAGCTCGATGTGAAATCCACAAGAAGGTAAATAGAGGATTGTTTAATTTTTTGAGACTCTATAAACAGGAAAATACTGGCGAGCATTAACCTACTTAGGCTCGATATTAAAATCCACAAGTAGGTGTATGGAGTTATTGTTTAATTTTTTCAGACTCCTTAAAATTGAAAACGCCAACGAGCAAGAACAGATCTCGGCTCGATATGAAAATCCAGAGATCAATATTATAGAGTATTCGTCTATCTCTTCTTCGAACTCTGTAAAAAATGAAGAAGGTCCTGAGTCTTCCTCCCATGGGCTCATTAAACTTATTACATGGTTGGACTTATTGAGTTTTCTATCTTTCTTGGATTTGTTAAAACAACAAGAAGGCCATTCTTTTCCCAAAAAGAATAAGGGATAAGAACGGTATATCACATCTTTTTCAGTTTCAAAGGCAGTTTCAGTCAGTCATATCCTTGAACACAGCACCTACTTGAGTCTTTCATGTCAGTTGGGTTTTAGTTTTTGGTCTTAGGGTGAACCTGATCTCTGATTTTGTATTCCCCCAGTTGGTTATTCTTCCAATCATATGGAGGGTCTGTTATGTCTCCTACATCGTAGACTTATATCATTTTCCCCTTCATGTTGAAAACTGCCTAAGTCACTTTGTGTCGTGCTCACTGTTCAAGGATACAGCCTGTGTCGGCCATTCTGCAGTTTACCTTGACTTCATGTGTCGTCCATCTTGGTGTCAGTTTGTTTCATCTTGTTACTCGTCCTACTCCACATCAGCTCATACCTGTGAATGTTCCTCGTGGTGGATGATGGAGGATGGATTAATGCCTCCCTTCCAGCGGACTTCTTCCCATCGACTTCAGCTCATTATTATCTAGGAATGAAGTTTAGAGTGTTGGTTAGTACCTTGGGTATTGCAGTCATCGGTGGAAGTTTCCCTCGCTGTTGAATAATGGGAATACATCAATGTCTCTTATTCGACAGGTTCCTCAAGTGTTCGACTTCAAGTCCTCTTATTCACATTTTTTGGATCGTACTAGGTACCTTGGGCCCCATTATCATTATCGATGGAAGCCCTCACATTTGTTAACGATATACATTAATGACCGGTAATAAAACGATACCCTCCATGTTCGACTTCAGCTCATTTATTCGCATAGATAGGGTTTGTACCTTGGGTTGTTTGGATGAATACCTTGGGACTCTGATAGCATCACCATATTTATGTTATCGCCCAAGCTGCACAAGACTGAGCCTCACTCATTTTGGCTCTTCATGAGACATAGATTTAGTTTGTTATTATGGCTATGATCTCTCATTTTGACATGGATCCACACTTGTATTTCAATGGCCATGCTATATATACATATCCTAGTTATGTATCGGAGATCATGTTGTATCATGCTAAATATCTATATGATGTCAAGATTGTAATTGCTTGCTGACCTTAATTGTTGTTTCAGGTGTTTTTGTGACTTGGTTCTGTGGTCTCTTGCTCCTCCTTTGACTTGGAATTTTAATGTATTTCGACCATCATTTCCCTCTGACCTCACACATTGGGGGGCATCTGTTATAGGTCAAATCTACACTTCTCTGTCTGTGATCACATTGCCCTGTTGATCACACAAAAGGACACTTGGATTGAAGAGTTTGATTGACCTAGATGACTTGCTGCTATAAGTACACTCTTCAGATGATATTAATGCAGTTTCTCCTGATTTTAACTCATGTACTCCCCTCTCTCTATAGCAGACCAGTGTACACCTTGGGAAAATACCCTACTTTGCGCAAGGACAACCAGCGTACATCTCCCAAAATGTTGTAAACGCATGTTGTAAAGCACAAAAATTGCTCTCTGTATGCTACTCTTGTTGTATGAAACCCGCGTATATCTTAAGATGAAATCAAAAATATATTAATTTGACGAATTGGGATTAGTTGAAGTTGGTTCTGCAACTTCCCCAACCTCCCAATTCAACCACCTCTCGATCTAAACTGCCTACCTTGTCCTATAAATATAAGGAGGATCCATGAGAGGAGTTAGTGAAAAACCTTGAAAGAATGCTTGGAGTACTGTTACGCTGGAGGAATTCCCAAGTCATTGTTAAGAGAAGGAGCCCAAGACTCAGTTGCAGAAGCATCTTGACACGTCAGGTATACTTGTACTGATTTCATGCTTCTTTGACAATAAAAAGGTCGAAATACCCTTTCTGTCCCAAATTGAATGTCTATTGGATTGTATGTTCATTTGGCTTAATATCTGATTATATTTGATGTTAGATTACTTTATGATTTCATCATATTTATATATAGTCAAGATACGTTGAGGAAGGTATAACTTTGTGTTGCAGGTTCATCAAGCGAGGATCAAGTGAAAGCTAGGATCAGCCGTCGATAGAAAGGTGCTCTTTCTATACTTTGATCTCTTTCATTTGTAAGAACTAGTTGTAATACCACTTGTAGTGTCCCTTTTTAAGATTTTGCAAAAACTAGGAAAAATTACAAATTTTGACCAATTCAACCCTTAGACTAGTATTGACTCAAGTGCTTCCAAATGGTTTTGAATTGGGTCTGAATTAGTTTGTAAGGTATTAATACATGTAAATGAGGCTGATGGATTTTTGGAAACTCTTAAAACACTTATGCAACATTCATTTATAATCAGGGAAAAATAGGGAACTTTACTAGTCAAATCGAGGTTCAAAACCCCCAAGGGTAGGGGACAAAGATGGCTTCCCAAACATTGTGATACCTTCCCAAATTTCATAATAGAGACATGGTACTGATAAAGGACTTCAATGGGATTCCCAATGCAGCATCAATTATTTTTTTTTGGCTTCTGAAACTTCCATAAATTAGATGTTTGTATACTAGCTTCAACATAAGGGGAAATGATAGTAAATCTTCACAAATGGTTATGAAACTTAACAATACTGCTACAAATGCTTCTCTAATGAACATGAAACTTCTTAATCATATTAATGGCTATCCATACAACAATAATATATCATAGTTTGACTGAACCATTTGAATTTGATACCACTTCATGTGCAAATAACAAGGTATTGGGGAAATGACACCATTTATTCATAGTTTAGCATTTTTACATAGTTTCACTTGGTATTTTGACCTGAAAGTCTTCTAAGAATTAAATACAAAGTATATATATCATCTTACAAATATATGGGGCCTCAAGAACTATCCCAAATAGATCATCACCTCACCAAGTGTGCTTCTCCTCAAGGAGCAAGAATATAGCAAGAAATGGAAGAATGGTTGTAGAAGCAAGCTGAAAGAGATGTGACCAAGAGATTCCATGTAGCTTCAACTTGTAACAAAGGACTCCATTGTAGATCAAAATTAAAGGTCTGAAAGGCCTCTCCAATTTCCAATTAGGATGGGAATCTTTCACCCTCGAAATTGGTGCTAAGGCAAGTAGAATAACACTCTACTAGCTCTCCTCTCCAAATGCAAAATGAAAAATGATCAAAATATGGTCTTCTTCTTTGTTCTTGACTTTTATAAACTTCTCAAGTCCTCCATGTGGTGCATTCCTTCCAAAAGACTCATTCCACCTCAAGTTGGGAAGAGATTCCAATGTGTGCCACTTGTCCCTCCAATTCTAGCCTCCTCCTTCACTCAATCCGAATAGGTGTCTCTTTGCTTCCCTAAATTCCTTGTGCGCCTTCTTGGAGGCTATTTTTAGCCCTAACATGTCATGTATGTCAAATTTCATCCATCGGGTCTGATTTATTCATAAGTGTCATAGGAATCTTCATCATTGGTGTCATAGAAGCTAGGGAATCTAGCCCAAGTGTCCCACTAGCTCCAAAATGCCTCTTCCTCTTCCATGGTAGTTACTCTTCCTCTACATTTCGAGCTCATTGAGTCATTCCAAGTATTATTCCTTTCCAAATCCCCCAAGAATAGTGGACTCCACCTTGGATTCGAATGGGTGAGAGTGGAATTCCATGTGGCATGGGGAATCTAGCTTTGTGTGGGTCCCACACCACCAATGTGTCTCCATGACCAAGTGCCATCTTATTTTCTCATCATAACTATTTATTTAGCCCCATTTAATATATTTATGTCAAGATAAAGTCCATTTGGGGTTTATTAGTTCCCTTATTCCAAATCTAATGTTTCCACCCCAACCTAGGAAACTAGTAGATTGGTGGAATTTTCCCTTCTTGAGATTTATTTGAATGGGGACATTACAGATTTAAACTATGTAATGAATTATCTTATATTGAGAATACCTTCAGAATCATAGATTCTGGAGGCACTCTTTAATAATTTTCTCAAGAATTTATTAAAGACAAAAGTTGATCCCCATTTTTATTGACTAAACAAAATAAAATGGGAGAAGGTTGTTGCCTACCAACAAATGGCGACATACCTGGGTGAACCATTTATATCTGCTCATTTTATTTCAAATAGATGTGTAAGGTATGGTCTAAGACTTACTCTGTGAAATCAGATAATCTCAATCTGGTACAAACCTGTGTTTAATTATCTTCATCATTTGCAAATACCTTCACGATCTTCCTTTATGTCGTTTAATAAAGATTTTTGTTTGAAGATAAGCCAAGTAAGATTAGTCCGTCAAAATTGAGTACCCAAAAGTAAAGATAATCCAAATCATCAATATAAAGATACAACTTTTTACTTTTCCAAAAATTACCTAGAACCTGTTCCATTTTGTAAAAATCATTTATATATATTTTCCTTTCTTTTGTAAACTAATTCTTTATAAAAGAGGGAATCACTGCCCAAGTTTGGTAACTAAATGACAGTGTCACTCACAAACATCATCAGAAAATGAATCAGCTGGATAATTATTGAGACCCCCTATCTCTTGATTAAACAGCCAAGAGACACTACCATGGTGTGATAACTAAAATTAGGTAATGTCATACCAATTATTCTCATGATCCTGAGCGGACCGGATCATTACTGAGACCTTCCATTCCCAATCTCATAAAACAAAAATTTATAAATGGAACAGATTAAGACACTCTCAAGACTATAAATAATTTTAAAAGATGACTGATAATTCAGATTCATAAGGATTTTCCAAGTACAATGTTTTGACGAAGTAACTCACCAATAATCTATACTATAATAATAGAGCAGACTGAAAAAAGGTTAATCCTAACTGTATTTACAAAAAATTAAAATCTTTTAACAGATTTATCTCATATTTAAGAAAATCTTATTAGACTAAGTGAGATGAAAGACCACACTTTGATCATAACTACTCAAAACGAATGAACAAACTAAAATTCAAACCGCAGGGATTTATTTTTGTATAGTACCTTCTTGTATAGAAATGTGTACACTCGAGATTCAAAAATTGTAAAGAGCAATTATTCTCGATTGTGATAGAAACCAATCCTTAAAGAGAATTTAACCTTGGCGCCTCGAAGATATTTACAAATGGAAAGATTTTTTTTTTTTTACAAATATATAGATTATGTATAGATTAAGGTTTTGGAAAAATTAGCGAAAATATTTTTTTAGAATCAATCCATTTACCGAAAAAGTTTCAAACTGACCCTCCAAAGTTTGAAGTCGAAAAGTACTAGGACCCATTTTTTCATAAATAATATAAGGACCTAACCAAAGATGCTGAAACTTCGTGTGTTCACCTTTATCTTCATGGGCTTTGTCCCACTTCAACACCAAATCACCTACCTGCAAATCTCTATTCGAGACTAAGGCCTGATGAAACCAAGATTTCACAATCTATTAATGTTTCATGAAATGTTGTTTGGACTTTTCTCTATCTTCTTCCAACTTAATCAGAGTATTGATTCTCTTCTCCATAGCTGAACAGTTTACATCTTGGATGGACTGTGATAGCTTAGAGAGGGTAGAAAAAGATTAGGAGGTAAAATGGATTCAGTACCATAGACTAGAAAGAAAGGTGAGTTTCCAATTGAGGATTTCGGTGTTACTCTGTCTGCCCAAAGTGCATTATGTAAGGCGATGTGTCAGTTTCGGTGATGTGTGGCAATGGTTCTTTTTAGAATCTTCAATAAATTCTTGTTGGTAGATTCAGCTAAGTCATTACCCTGAGGGTAATAACTTGTAGAATATATGACTCTAATACCCTTCTCCAAGGAAAATTTTGTTAGTTCAACAGAAGAAAAATAAGAAGCGGTATCAAAGCCCAAAGATTCAGGCATGCCAAACCGAGTAATAATAGAGGATTCTAAGAAAAGGACAACTTGACAGGTATTTACTACATGCAACGGTGCAACTTTTTCCCAACTGGTAAAATAATCGGTGGTTGTGATAATATACATATGTTGTAAATAAGAAGGTGGATTGATTGGATCAACTATCTCAAAACCCCATTGCTAAAATGGTCTTTCCACCGAAACTGGTTGTAATGGAAAGGCAAGTTTTTTAACCCTTCCTGCAGCAGTCTGACAATCCTGACATTTCCTAGCAAATGCATAAGAATCTCGAAATAGAGTAGGCTAGTAATAACCATCTCTAAGTATTTTATGGGCAGTGGTTTCACCTTCGAAATGACCACCAGAAGGACCAGAGTGCAACTCCTTTAAAATAGTTTCAGTTTCATCTTTATCAAGACAACATAATAATACACCATCAGAATTTTTCCTAAAGAGGACGTTATTTATTAGCTGATAAGCAGTTGATTTTAACCTGAGAGATCTTCTTATTCTTGGTTCTAAATGATCTGGGGCACTTCCTATTTCAAGAAAAATCCTTATGTCAAAATACCAAGAATCTTGAGGAGGAGGAAAGAAATAGATTTCCTTTTTAAGTAAAGATTCATTGATGTCAATTTCAGAATCATTCACCGACAAATGAGTTGATTCAGCGGCAAGTTTACAAAGACCCTGTCCTTTCACCATCGTTGAAGGTTTAATTTCAAGGTCATATTCTTGAAGGGTTGTCATCCAAGGAGCTCTTTGTTCGCCTAAATCCTTTTGTACTAACAGATTCCTTACTGCAGGGTATGGAATAACAACTTTGGTTCTAGATTTTAGAAGGTAAGGGCGAAAATGTTTAATTGCTTTAAAGACAATGAATGCTTTCTTATCAACTTCATGATAATTTAACTCAGCTCCTTTAAAATTTGAACTCATAAATGATATAGGAACCTCGTGATTTTGTTGATTACGTTGAGTTAAAACTACAGCATAAGAAATATCTAAAGCAAATGTATAGAGTATAAAATATTTACTGAAATCGGGAATTAGGAGAGTAGGAGCTTCAGAGATAGTCTCTAAAACTCTTTTGAATGACTCATTTTCATTGTTCCCCCAACTAAAGATAGCATCCTTCTTGATCATGTTTTGCAAGGGACGTACAATTTCAGAGAAACTTGGGATAAATCTCCTAACGAAATTATTTTTTCCCAGAAAAGATTGCATGGCCTTTTTATTGGAAGGATAAGTGATTTTAGAAATGGCTTGAGTTCTTTGAGGATCAATCATGATTCCATCCTTGGAAACTACCAACCTAAAAAAATCCCTTGGGTCACCGCAAATATTGTTTTTCTTAGGGTTAAGTGATATCCCATATCTTCTAGAATGTTCAAAAACCTGTTTAAGATGAAGAATATGGTCAAGTCGATATTTCAAAAAAATTGTAACATCATCAAGATAGAAAACTACTGCATGATTAATCAGTGCTCTAAAATCTATATACATAGCTCGTTGGAAGGTATCCCTAGCGTTGACCAAGATGAAGGGCATCTTTCTTATATATGCATAGTTTCCCCATGGATTTTTGAATGTAGTTTTCAACTGATTATCAGGAGAAACTAAAATTTGGTTGTAACCCGAGAAACCATCAAGTAGTGACAACATTTCAGAACCAGAGACCTTTTGGAGAATTTGCTCCATAGGCGGAACTGGGTAATTATCTTTTTCTGGTGACTTGTTAAGGTTACGAAAATCAACACAAAGCTGAATATCACCGTTCTTTTTCCGAACAGGAACGAATTTAGACACCCACTGAGTGTGGTGAACTGGAAAAATGATTTTAGTTGCCAGGATTTTATTAAGCTCCTTTTTAACTATTGGTTCAAGAGTCGGGTGCATTTTTCGAAGTTTTTTGTTGAAATGGTTTTTGAATCTTGCTTCATTGGGATTATGTGTTGCATGATCTGTGGGTCAAAAGTTTTAAGGTCATCGTAACTCCATGCAAAGACATCCTTATATTCTTTAAGCAGTTTTATGAAAGATAATTTTTCCAATGGAGTACAATCTGTTCCAGGGTTTATGTTCTGTGGATTAGAAACTGTCCCCAAATTAACAGTTTCATACTTCAAGCATGAGCTATTTGTTTTACAATTTGGTACAGGTTTAAACTTATCATGAAGATCATAAAACTTTTCCAACCTTAAAACAGAGTTAGGGATAGATTTTACCGTGTCGAAATCTTTCTCTATTGGACAATGAGGATGTATTACCGAAAATTTACGCAAGTCTTCATCATGGGTAATTTCATCAATAGCGGAATATTTAAAGGTATCTTCATTCATCAAGAAATTCAGAATATGCACATCATCATCAAAGACATGCCAATTAGTGATGTTATCTGGGATTGATGGCCTAAATATTAACTCAATTGAAAAGGCATTCGAAGAAAAGTCTTCAGATGGAATTAACTTAGAAGCTACGTTGGCTAATAAATCAGCTTCTTGATTCTGAGATCTTGGGGTGGAATTTATATTAAAAGCTTCAAATTCATAAACAATATTTCATACCTCTTTTTGGTAATCCCGGAGATGTTCAAAAACATAATGAATTGAATTTCGTACCTGACGGACAATGATTTCGGAATCACCATAGACTACTGAGATCTTAACATTCAAGTCTAAAGCTTTCTTTAAACCTTGAATAAGAGCCTCGTATTCTGCCATGTTGTTAGTACAGTTAAATTCCAACCTGCATGCTATACATGTTTTATTTCCCTTTGGATCAATCAGAAGACAACCTGCTCCAGATCCTTCCTTAAACTTCGAACCATCAAAATATAATGCCCACAGTAAACTATCCACAACTACTTTACTATCAACAATGTGCACAATTTGTTGATTATCTGCAATATTTACATCATTTTGAAATGAAGAACCAGGCTGAATAGAAGTAACATTAGAAATTTCAAATTGTTGTTTTATACCTGAAAATGGAGAATCTTCAACCTTAAAATTACCAAAATCGAGTTCAAAAGTGTAATTTTCCATTATTGAATCAAAAAATAGAACTGGTTCATTTGGATCATGTAATTCTGTTACAGTATGATTCAAGTATCTTTCTCTTCCTATTTTAATCTGATTGTCTTTAGCATTCTTGGGAAGCCATAAAGTTGACCTATCAATATAGAAGAAACCATTCAGATTTCGTGACCAATCTCTGCTTAAAAACAACCCATAAGCATCAGGAATGTCAACAACAACAATATCTATGACTTGATGAATTGATGGGTTACTTGCAAGCCTGATTAGTACATCTTTTATTTCCCCTAAAACTTTCACATTTGAATGATCTAATTGTGTAATCTGTGATTTTCATGGAGTGTATTTAGCGTTCAACCTTCGACAAATTGATAAAGGCATTACATTAGATGACGCTTTGGAATCTACCATACAGTTATGCACATTTCTATTGTAAATTTCAAATGTGAGAAGAAAAGGAGGAGTTGTAGACTTTGAATTTTTACCTATCAATGAGGTTTTATCAACAGTTGATTTTCCTCTATTTTTGGAAATTAATTGACTATTAGAATCAGTACTAGCATCTGTATTATCTTGAGTAGGTGAACTGATTGAAGGAGTTATCACTAGTACAAAATGAGAGATAAGTGACCAAGCAACCAAAACAATTGGTCACCATGGCTTTTTCAAGGGATAAATGACCAAAATTGGGAAATTTTAAGTGAACTAACTAAAAATGACCAACATAAATGACCAATTTGGTCACGAGATAAGAACTAAACTAAAAAAGACCAAGATAAATGACCAATTTGGTCACGAGATAAGAACTAAACTAAAAATGACCACATAACAATTGGTCATTTTTAGTTGTGTCATTCCGGCAATGGAAATTATAATTTTGATAATGAATTTGTACAATTTACTAAATTTTAACACTGCAGATGGATTCTAGGGGGTCTCCGAATCCATCTGCAGTGTTAAAATTTAGTAATCTAGGGGATTAACACTGCATCCCCTAGATTACTAAATTTTAACACTGCAGATGGATTCGGAGACCCCCTTTCTAGGGGTCTCCAAATCCATCTGCAGTGTTAAAATTTAGTAAATTGTAACATTAATAGTACACAACTTGGATTATTTTTCAATACATATCTTCTAAGGGATCATTTATTTGAGGCCATCTTGATGCCTATTGTGTTAGATGATAGGAGAATCATTGAGATGCTCATTTAGGGGTTTCTCTACTAATTAGTGCCTTGGGTGTGGTGAGTTGATATCTAGATACTACATCATGTCTTGCATATAGTTTATCAAGTGATAGATGAGTTCTTCTACACGTGGTTGAGTCGAGTCTTAGTCGATATTTTTCATCTTTCCCTTTTGGAATTGTCATGTCCTAAAGTTAGTGTCACTCTGTTCAGCTTGTTGTATTGATTGTGTTCATATTTTGTTTGAACAAAACCATCGTCGTTTGACCATCTCGGCAATCTGTTAAATTTTCTACAAGTTCATTTATTTTGTGTCATGTTAGCAAAAAATTGTCAATTTCACAACCTCCATTAATTCTCCAAATGCATTCATTCACCATGGTTCTCTTTGCACCTGAGTTCAAAAATATTTAAAGTCCCATTGGGTCCCTCCCTTACAAGAAATAGCCAATATCCTCCATTTTGAAGAAAAAATAACTCCTCCCTTTTTGTAAAGATCCCTTTGTTCCCATCTCCTTGAATAATAATAATAATAATATATACCCCCATAATCGCAGCTAACCTCTTCTCCTTTCACATATAAAATAAATAAATTATCAAAAACCTTTTTTCCCTGTATCTTTTCACCCATATATAATATTAATATATTGTATAGTTATTATGTATATTTACATAATTATTAATATATGTAACTAGTATTAACAAATTAAGAAAAAGAAGAATATAATAACTATATAATATAATAATAAGCATTGCCTCCCGCATGAATTATCCTTACCTTCCTCCCTTTATATTTATCATTTTTAATGAATTTTCTTATATTTATTTGTTTTATTTATTTTGAGATTCATATTGAATTTACACTCACTTCTCCTTCTTATTCAAGGAAATTGCTCTTCACTTAGATAAGTGGCCACTGCTATCAGATCCTTCGAATTATGCTTCAGTCGATCATCTCTCGCCAAATCTATACATCCAAAGCTCAAGTAAGTTACATTATGGCCCTTTCAAGTGCTTTCTTTTGAACTTAGTGGGGAAAAAATTAGCATTGCTTCGATATTTTCCCCATAAATGTTGCCTTACAATGTCATTTCCATGGCCCTCACTGAACCCTAAGGTTTTCACGATTTTCACAGTATTTATTTCAATGCAAACTTTTACGGTTAAATGTGCATTTGGATTACATTTTAGTTTAATATTTCCTCAGGAATGCATCTTTTCATACCCTGTTAGGGTAAATCTTGGGACCAAGGAAGGTCTACCATGCTCAGGTTTATAGCTAGGTTCTTGCACTTCTCTAGTGTTTGTTCTTTACACTATGAAGGATAACCCCATAGCGTTTGGTTTTTGGCCTTTGGGATCGGAATGAGGTCCCCTTACTTCATTGCTCGTGTCTCAGGATCATCATCAACTATTTTGTCTTAATGACTAAGATATTATATAGTTGGGGTAATTTATAAGCTACTATCTCATTAGAGTACGATTGATCCTACATTTTTAGTTATGCCTAAGGTGGTTCTATGTTTCTATTTGTTCTTTAGATAATAGTCTCTCTCTCTCTCTCTCTCTCTCTCTCTCTCTCTCTCTCTTTATCTATCTATCTATCTATATATATCTTATGCTCTCATCAACTCTACTATGTCTTTAATTTCTCAAGGGCAATAAAATGTAGTTTCATTGTTAGTGTTGTCAAGCTTTTTCACAATGTCTTATGCTAGACACCATGTCAGAAGACTATGATTTATTCAAAACATTAATGCTTTAAAATATGGAAAATCCGTGAAGGTTTATGTTTATGATTTAGGATCTATTGTTGCATTGGATATAGGTTTTCCCTTTGCCATGCAAAAAACATTTAGGGATAGCACTCTGCCAATTATTACTATTATTTTTTTCCTCCAAAATATTGAGCAATGTATTTGTTTTTCCTTATCCATCCTGGATCCTTCTTCTTGCTTATCATATTTCTAATTGCTACATAAAATCCAAGACCAGATTAGGGGAACATCTTATTCTCGTGACTCTTTTTCAAAGTTCTCCTCAAATGCCATTATCTTCACTCCTTTTTCAGCATACTCTGCTACAACTTATTGCAAATTGTCTTTAACCTCTGCAAATTTTCTTCTCAATGGATTATTGATATCCCAACTTTTATATTCTACACCTTATCTTCCAAGTCCAACCCCATCACTGTCTCCACTCTTGGTGAATTTCCATAATTTTCTCTGTTGCAAGTGTTTGTTCTAGGGTATCTTCCTCTCCCCATTGGCCAAAATACCTATCACCATACAACCTCCCATATTCATATTTTTCCTCAGTAATTTCCAGCCTCATCTCTTCCCGTGTATTCTTGCTCCATTTCTTGGTGCAATGGTTTCATTTGTACATCAACCTTGTCCATTTTTTGGTCCAAACATCATACAACTTTTCACCTTCATCAACTGCATACAATTCTACGGTTGCAAATATATCGACAATATCATCTATTTGCAATCCATAGTTCTCATAGACATCTTATCTTATTGTGCCATTCTTTGACTCATCACTTCAATCTTACATTTCTCATCATCTACCTCTAGTGTTTCAATTGCATGTTCTTTTTTCTATTGTTAATTATTCACTATCATATTTCCTTTGAAACTCTAATTCTAGTTGTAAAAGTTTGTACAATCAACTACCTCACTGCAATTACAATATGCATTGCTACATCTTTCAAATAATCCACTTTCATGAATTCTTCCATGTACTGGTGTTCTTTTCCATCAACTGTTCTTTTGGTAGAGATACTTCAAAGTGCCCTTCCTTCCATTGCAAAAGTCCCTCCATACAATTCAATTCTATTGCAATATCCTATCCTTGATGCATAGCAGTCGGGCCTATCATAATTTTACCAATCCACATCATTTCTCTTCATTTGCATCTTTATCAGTGTTGCAACATGCCACATCCTCAAATTATTCATGCATGCTTCTTCTCTACCACTTCCCACACCTCAAGTGTATCTCCCCCTTTTGGGTAGCATAACTTTTCTTCGATGTCCAAATCTGTAGGGCAGTTTGCTTCCACCAACTCTCGTTCATGTTTTGCACCATTTACTGGGTGAAAATCTACTATATTGACCATTTCTTCAGCATTAAAAACTCACTAGTATTCCTTCCTCACCATGACAAGTTCATGTTCTTAGACACATTCATATTTTACATAAGCATTAACTCTTCCATCTTGAATTTTTGACTAGATAGTAATACCATTTCTTTACATTCCTACATGTGAATCAGTGATCACAATTTCAAGGGATTCATCAACCTATGTAGGCACCTCCACCATTGGTGCTACATCTATTGCTTCTCTTTCCTCTCCTGTCTTAAACTTAAAAGGTTCAATTCTTTGGGAGCACTGAATTGTGATGGGCACTTCCTCAAATGGTGCGTTAGCTTCTATTATCCTCTCAACATCTTTGACAGGCTACTCACAACATTTGTCTTCACCCTTACATGGCTACAGATAATAGTTTATGGATGTCTTCTTTTCTTTAGCCCCAATATTAGTTTCCATCTTCTTCTTTAACTTCTACAACACCCTTAGCATAGCTTTCTCAATCTCCTTTTGGGATTCACACACATAATTCTAGTTTTTCACTAGTTTTGTTTTTTCAAGCAATGCTCATGTTAGATGTAACTTGAGATCTTCATCATTACTTCTCATTGTTCTCTTAGTAGCAATCTTTCAACAATACTTACACAAATGAAATTAATGACTAGGTTTACTCAAAAATACATAAAATATTTAAATTTTAAAGAAAACAATATTTTAAAGGTTCTAATTGAAGCAAGAATTTTTTTCTTTGATTGGCGCGATCCACCTTGGAATTGAGCTTAATCTGTATTCATTTAATTCATGATATTATTAAATATGAATGCATGGACTTCTCTATGTGCACTCTCAACCTTAAACCACAAAGAGACCCCATGATCATGCCTTGAGCCCACACAACCTACCATGCCATCGATCTCATGACCATGCTAATGCAAGATGGAAAGAGTAATTATGAAAGGAGAATTTGAGAAAATGCATTTGTGTCTTTTGTAAAACGCTTTTCAAACAAAATTCTATTTAAAGTTACAAACTAATAGCCATACTTCACCTTTTTACAGTAGGTTGTAGATTGTTGATTATTCATAAAGCACATACTGTTAGAAAAACAGGATCGCAGAGCAATAACAATAAACAGAAATGCAAATATAATCACACATACACATTACAAGAGAGACACAGATATATCGTGGTTCACCCAACTTGGGCTACGTCCACACTGAATTTGCCAGTCCTTATTATTATTACCGTCCAGCAAGTCGAAGGGATACAACCTGCAGCACAACCGCTGCACTTCCTCTTCTCTGTTTCACAGTCTCTCTCTTGATCTCAAAGATCTTTACAATGCATAAAACCTAATACATCAACCCTAGCCGTATTACAATGTCCTTCTTTTATAAGGGAAATACAATGGGAAAATACCGCGGGATACCCAAAACCATGGGCCCGCAAAACAGCTGGCGAAAACAGCCCCAAAAATTTCCTGGACCCCCCAGCCAGGGGGGATGGTCCCCCCTGGAACCCCGTGGGGGGGCGATGCCCCCCCGCTGGGGTGAGTGTACAGTCCACCTACATATCATATAGAACTGGGGTACAAACACGGCTTATACAATATCATCTATGAGACTGGAAGATCTGGCTCCACAACCAACACATACTTCGCGTTTTTAATTTGATTTGATATAGAGCAAAATTACATATCTTAGATGCTAGAAAAACATTGCAAAAACTAATCTGATAGATTAAAGAGACTCTTGTCCACTAGAAGTGCTTTTAATTTATTTCATTTTTTACTGTGTACAAGATGGAGATACTCTGTCAAATAAAAAAATTCCTGCAAACTACTTGAAAGATAGCACTCAACCTGCTATTCTATAGTGTTTGTCCACAAAAAAAAGTGATAAATATTCCAAACCATCTACAGCTGAAAGATAGCTTTCAAACTGTCTATAGTCGTACTCTGTCCATTGCATGTAATTTCCAGTAACCATTGGATAAGCTAACACAAAGATAGCATTGTTATTCCATAGATTGGGCCATCAAAAATCTGTATTTAATTTTATTTCGAATGAGAAGTAATAATTGTCTATTGCTTTGATCTTGTCCAAAGAAATGCATGTTATTCCAAAGTGTTTGTCCACAAAAAACTAAAAAGTAATCATAATTGTCTATTACTTTGAGCTTGTCCAAAGAAAAGCCAACAATTATTCAAGAGGGTGGCTTGTAATAGACCTAAAATTATAGGTTAATGAGGGTAACCGTGTCAAATCATATAACAAATAATTAACTAACAATAACAATAAATTAACCTTGGATGGTATTTTTGTTAGGCCTTGAATACTTATTAAAATATCAACAATAGATGATGTTTCACTTTGACCACATTTCAATCCCTAATATAGGACTCAAACCAAAGAATGCTAAAGAGAAGAGTATTGACACAGTCCTCAAATTCAATATAAGTTGAGCAGGAAAATTTTAACAAAATAGAGTATTACATAATCTAGTGTACCTAAGTTATTAAATCCAATATAAATTGTAATAGAATAAATTATTACATATTTTAGATGTACATGAGTGGTGAAAACCAAATCCAAACAAGTGAATTCCATAAACTTATGCCAGTAGGAATAATCAAACAGGTAACAAGGATCCAAAATAATGTACATTGTAGACATATCCAATTCTTAAGACCTCAACACCATTCTTTTCTCCTCGAGGTCCTTCAATTCCTTTCTCCATGTATCCAGTTTAGCCAACTTTTCTCTTTGCTTAGGATTCAATGTTCCTTCACAATCGATAGATGCTTGTTGTGATTTTGTCAGACAAATTCGTTCACAAAATAAACTTAGTTTTTGTGCACAAATAAATCATCTTTCCATACATTCATAGACAATAGAAACCATATGAATACAAAAGATAATTATAATTTTCAAGTTGCTTTCCCAGTGTGACTAGCTTGCCACAAACAACTTGTTCCTGATTACATTTGTGTGAAACTTTACATAAAATGTTACCAAGAATCCATATACATGCACAATTTC
Organism: Larix kaempferi; assembly: GCA_027924585.1. NCBI lineage: Eukaryota > Viridiplantae > Streptophyta > Pinopsida > Pinales > Pinaceae > Larix > Larix kaempferi. The sequence continues at coordinate 22,921,424 of BSBM01000632.1, read as the reverse complement.
ACAAAATAGATGCTTGTTGTGATTTTGTCAAGCAAATCCGTTCACAAAATAAACTTAGTTTTAGTGCACAAACAAATCATCTTTCCATACATTCATAGACAATAGAAACCATGTGAATACAAAAGATAATTATAATTTTCTAGTTGCTTTCCCAGTGTGGCTAGCTTGCCACAAACAACTTGTTCCTGATTACATTTGTGTGAAATTTACATAATAATGTTACCAAGAATCCATAATTTTACAAACAAATAAACAAGCACATCATAATTAAACTATCCACACACATTTCACATGCATTCATCATATTGATAGCATGCATCAAATTAAAACCATTTGCAGAATTAAACACATAGACAGAATACTTATCTTGCAATGGTGAAGTTGTCCCAAGCAACTAGCTATGCAACTACAACGTTCCACCCAGCCATAGTTGGCCAGTTGTGTTCAACAATCTCTCAACACAACTGCCACCCACGAGCTGGGCATGATTTCTATAAGGAAAGGGAACACTTAAGCTCATTCATAGCCAAATAAGCATTCCATCTAAGCCAAGCCAGTCCATAGTTGGGTTTATCAAGCCAAATGTGAGTCCTTCTATTTTTGGATGCTTGCACTGAAGCTCAAGCCAAAGCAATGGATACACATAACCCATACCCCAACATACTCTTTCTTCACACATCAAGCACAATCGTTGGCATGGGTAAATGTTTCAACTATGGGATTCACAAACAAGATGTCCATGGGTTTTCCCCAAATCATGGCACAACAAAAACAACTTATGGGATGGGGAAATAACCAAAGGGAGCAAAAAACAAATTTTCCCATGGGTTATGAGCATTCCAATGGAAAAAAACGGCCTCAATGAAACCCCAGGGACCCCAAAACGGATTCCTCTTCTTCCCCATTGTTCTATATCACAAAAACGCCATTCTCCCAGGTAAAAATGAAGGAAAGCCCAGAAAAACGTGGAGGGAAAACGCCTAGGTAGCTCCAAAAACGTGAGAGAGCCAAACTGGTTGATGGATAATGGCTTGGGGAACAATTTCATGGCTCCTTTCTTGCCCTAGAATCCAAACACGGATTTCCACAAATGGTTTCTTTCCCACACCCGAATTTGGACAGCCATACCTCTCCATTTCCCCAAATAATAATTATTTCAACCAACTCTTGGGAGAAATAAATGATTGGGTACAAAAGTCAACATGGGTAGTTGAAATTTCATGGGTTTCCTCATTGACACTTGGCTTGGCTTTATTGGTGCAAGGGTTTGAATATTTCCCTCCCATTTCCTTGTAAAAATCATGCCCCCATACTCTTGTTGCATTGCATAGCTAGTTGTGGGTATTTTATTAAAATGAATATTTACATGATATTTACAACTTAAATTGTGCTTGGATAACACACAAACCATATGCATCAATTTTAACACTAAATCGATGGTGGGGCCTTGGCCTTGAGCTCCTCGCCACAATTTATAACAATATTACATCATTTACATTTCTGTTGCCAGATTTCTGTGGTTGTTTGTTTCAGGTGATCTCGGAGCATCCACAATTTCAAAGTTACGAAGTCGACGTTTCATATCCATATCAGGATTCATCATTAGGATGCTCTGAGATCACCTGAATCATTTACATTTTTAATGCAATGGGGTCAAAATCAGGATATTACATTGGTCGTCTCCTTCAAGGGTGATTTGATCTAAAATGGGTTCCAAGATGGTCTTCCTCTGTGATGCTTCCATCTCTTTATTTCTAGGATGATTTGTTCCATTTGTTTGTAGGTCTTCCATAGGTTGTCCTAAGATCTCGAAGGAATTACTAGTAGAGGGGGCCGTGTTTTGAGTCACAACAAGTTTCTTTGGACCTAGTATGTGTTTTCCTTGGACTTGGGTGAAGCCATCCTTCAATTTCTTTGCCATTGTCAAATTCTTCTTGGGAGGGGAATTAAGTCGGAAATCTTTGAATAGGTGGTCGTGTTCATGACATTTTTGGCACCTAAAGGGGATGTGCTCATAATATATTGTCTGCATCCATTATTCATCATGATATTCCAGATAGATCGATACTAGGAGGGATTTAGAAATGTTCATGTACACACAAATCCTAGCATAAGAAGTGTAGCGTATTTGTCTTGTTGCTTTAGTTTATTTCACATATCTTCGTAGATTAAGTTATTTTCATGCTAGGATTTCTTCCAGCCAAAACTCCTGTGGGAGTGAGTAACTCTTGATCCAAATAGTGGCATGGGTGAAGTCCTTTTTTTCTAGACTAAAGTGGTATGTTCAATCATTTAGAAAGAGCCCAGTTGAATTGAAGAAATAGGGACCATTCTCATATATATGCTCCATATATTACAAATTTACATGTTTCTAAAGATCACTATAAAGAATCCTTTGGAACCTAGCTAAAGTTCAAATGATCCTTAAGGTTCCACCAAGCTTAGATTCATTTAACTAGATCTCTTTCAAAGAGCCGCAAACCTAAAAATTACAAATAAGTGCATGATCCCTCATGTATTGTGAATTGTTTTTAACTCTCACTTATTTAACCACATATCTTGGTGCTGAAGAGGTCTGTGGAAGACATTTTCCCATCTCCCATTCCCAAGCCACCTTTGGATGGGAAATTTCACTATCTAGCTCCATTTCCTTTCCTTTTCTAGATTCTGGGAATAGTTCATGATATGGAAGATGTTGAGGCAAAGCAAAGGATGGTCGCTTCGATCCATTTTGGCCTCCAACTGCAACTGACACAATTTCTCTGTAGGAGGGGGCATGCACCCCCTTAGTCACAATACCCATAACGTCGCTTAGACGATCTTTCTCTTGGAAAGGTCGGTGCTAATGCTAAAGAGATATGAAGAAATCCAAAACCAATATAGGATGGGATATGCATTAAAAAAACTTCGCCTTCTAAGAAGAATATTTATATTTATGATTATTATCATAATATTTATATGAAGTTGCCTAATAGATTAAGTTATTTTCATGGTGCCCCTTTACATATAAATAGAGGTAATACGCAATAATTATGTTGGAATATGAAAAATAAAAATAATATAGTTAGGATTAACATAAAATTTAATCTTATGTGACCTTCAAATGCGGGGGAATGAGAGATGACTAGCACAAATGAGGGTCGAGCTTCAATTCGATAGGACTTTAAGGATTTTTGTCTAGTTCTAGTGAGTTATATTATTTGGAATGGTTAGTCAAGCATACCTCTTTCTATAAACAAATCGTGTTATATCACCAACTTGCTTCATATTGAATGTAGTCCTCACATGTTGCCAGTTTGTTAGTTGATGGAGATTGTTGACAAATTACACTAAAATAAATGCACACAATGCTTCCTATTAAATGCATGGACATCTTACTTCAATATGTAGAAATGAGGATTACAAAGGAGAATTTGACAAGCAACATCAGTAATTTCAAGCACATCCACATATTACATCAAGCATTGCACGTGAGGTGGTAAAGGGTGTGTCTAAGACAATGTAAAAAAAATGTATGAGCACCATTTAAAACATCAAACCCAATCATGAGGATAAGGCAAGGCCACGATTGTAATAACTTGGAATCGAGAGAAAAACATATATAGCATCTAAAACAACCTATTATGGAATAAAGGGAAAGTAATTTTGTTGTTCCAGTCTATCCTTCATCACCGACTACCCTATTCAAGCACCACATTTAGTAGATCTAATCACAACAGGAAGTTATAGATAACTTATTTCAATACACTATCAATAGAAAACACGAACTTTGAATAGAACCACACCCTTAAAAAATGTCTTCAATATAATAATTATGTTTGATCACATTATAGTGTTAGATGGACATGGTAATATAGGGTTAAGGTTTCATTTTCCACTACCATATGACTATACTTGTAATGATCAATGTTTTCTTTGTGAGTAAGAGTAGAAGTATTCTATTAAATAATAAAGTTAGAGAGTACAATAGTTATCAAAAAAAAAATCTTCAACCTACATCTGGGAGAGATTAGGTTGTAAAAAAAAGTATGTGAGATGTGTATATCTGCAGTGGCATTGAAACTAACACCAAAAAACTATTTTAACTGCATTTATAAGAAATCCTTTTTGCCTGAATATAGAGAGCTGACTATAGTTATTACAAAAAGGCTAGTGATGGCATAATAGGAAAAAAACCTAATAAACATACTGAGAGGAGCCTCGTGACATGGTTAGTTGAACTAGATCATCGTCAATAATGATAGGGGTGTCACGGGAGCTCCCCATTGAAATGGAATTCAGGGTCATCTTTGCATACAAGCACTTCCCAATAATTTACATCTTTCCTACCATAATTTTATTCATTCTCCTCTAGTTGCTCAGAGCGACAAGCTTTTGCTTGAGATTAAGGATTTCCATATTATGCTTTGTCAGAACCCAACTCATCATAGTTTTCTTTACCCAATGAAGGATCACTGAGCATTCATAAAGCATGACACTGCTTCTGGCGTCCCCTGGTTTTTGGATCCATTATGCCATTGGATTGGAGGTTGCTTCTTCAACGGGATTGTTTTGCATCAGGTCCAAAGTTTCCCTGTTCGTGTACTCTTCTTCTTGATCGACTTCATTGGAGTTGATGATAGGAATGGAAGGTTGGGGAATAAACTCTACTCCCAGGTGACATCCTAACTTATTTAAGTTGGATTTCATAATGTTGGTATCAGTATTCAATTCACATAGAATTCTCAATTTCCCCCTCTAGAAGTTTGGATGCTTTCTTTTGGTCCTTTAGGATATGGTTGAGCAACACTTTCTCCATCCAAAAGGAGATGAGTGAACGTTCATAGAGGGTTTTTCTAGCCCTGGAGTTCCCTGGGTTTGTGATCTAATTCGCCAGAGCCTGAAATTCATTCACTTCTTAGAATGTGATGGTTTCCAACCAGTTTTTCCTTTCCAGACCTTCAATTCTGATTTTTTGAACTAGGGGGGTGGAGTTCTTATAAAAATTTGTTGTTGTTGCTGCCCATAGTTGGCTAGTGGTGGGTTTTTGAATGTCTTCTCCTACTCACTTAGATCCTCTGCCTCTCGCCATGAATTTTGTCTTGATAATACTTCGGTACTGGTCACCAATGCCTCTATCTTTGGGAGCAGCTAGAAGGATGAGAAAAATGTCCAATACACCCTAGAGATTAATGGACCAGATTGCCCCCGTGATTACCATGTCCTTCATCGCACAGGTGAATTCAAATTTCGTCATGGCATTGTACTACCTTTTCTCTCAAATTGTGTTGCCTAATCTGTTTAGGTACGTTCGCACAAGTCTATGTAGATTGGGGTAACGGAACATTAATAACGGTGATCTAAATCCATGTACTCTACATGGTTTGAATTTGCCTTGCGTCCACTCAAAGACAGATGACTTGTCATGGCATCGCAAGTGGGGCCCCTCCTCAAGGTATCCACGTCATGGACTAAGGTGATTTGGGTGGAACTTATGGTTTCTGCTCTTAGCCTACTTGGGAAATTGTAATGATCAATGTTATGATAATGCTTCCACCACTATGTTTCTATCCATGTTTATTTAAATTAAATTATTTTTAGTTAAAAATGTTTTTATCAAATTTTATTAATTATACCGAAGGCGTTCTTTAAGAGAATGGTTCCTCTAGCCGCTTGGTCATTTGTTGATGGCCTATGAGGAGCCGCCCCCTATCTTTACTAAATCTAAAGAATGCAACCATGATATCCCTCGTACTTTTTGCTGGCTTAAATTCTACTTTCATTAAAAAGATAAATAAATATTATTCAGTATTATGATAATGCTTTCATATCGTATAAAAATAAAAATAAAAATATAAAGATTTCGAGTTGGGTGTTGGAATTCTAGATAAAGTTATGATAGAGAGATTCTAGAACCTCATGGCATTGGAATTTTTATTTTTCATGATTGTATTAAATTTTAAAGATAATGATTTTTTATTTAAAAAAATAATTAAGTTTTTCAGATATTTTGGGTTTAAAAACATTTTAAACTTTATGATATGTGATTTTTTTTATTTTGTTAAGGAAAAAAGATGTTCAAAATATTTTTTTAACATATTAATAATAATGTAAATGTTTATGATTTATAGTGTACGTGATATTGAAATTGAAATTGATCATGTAGGTTTTTTTAATAAAATGGAAAATTGGTAAATGATATATGAAAATGTCTAATTTCAAGTACCAAACACATTTGGATTTGGAATTACGATTATATATATATATATATATGTATATATATATAAAACAAAATATTAAGGGTTTTTAATTTAGTGATTAGGACATTGTTATTTTAATTGTTATTTTATTTAAAAATTGAATGAAAATTAAAAGAGTAATATTATATAAGTAATGTATATTTCTTTTGTATTTTAAAAAATAAATATCAATTTTGTTTTATTTTGTTTTTTAATTATTATGTTTATTTAAAAATTGAATAGAAACAAGACAAAGTTGCAATGAAATTAATTCCCCGTTAATAGCGTTCAGCAATGATTGGCACGTGATTTGAGCACGATTTGAGTCATGGCAAATATGCTTCACTCGATAAAAGGCTATAATAAAGCAGATAAAGGGACTTCATTTACGGAATTGTTGTGCCCATTGTAAATGCAATCGTTGTGTCCATTGTATATGATGTTGCGGAGCTTTATAGCCCCCAATCTAAACAAAAAGTGTTTCACTAGGAAAATAAATAGATTAAATAAACAAGTTGAGCTTATCACAAAACTTTGACAAAATGATGTGCAAAGCCACTTCACATCACATCTGATCTCTTATTGTGCAAATAAACCCCAATTTACATGACAACTAACACATAAACTATTATTAAATTCTATTAACATGAGTCAAAGTAATGTTATACGTAAAAATCCAATTCAGTTACAATAACAATTAATCTTACTTAGACTCATTTTCCAGTAAAAAGTATCACGAAGACTAAATGATGCAGGGGCATCGTAGCCTAGGCGAAACAATCGAAGATGATCAACAAGAGGAGGCCGACCAGGGGGATTGCCGACGACCACTGGTGCGGGAAGACTGGCAGTCAAAGCCAGGAAGTCATGCAGAAAGTTGTCGAAGTGTGGTCGATATGAGAGGGAGTCGATAAAGTCGAAAGTCGACAAGTTGGTCGAGAAGCGACATCGATGGAAAAGTGGCAAGGGCCAAGCGTGGAGGATGGAGCAGACAACAACCGAAGAGACTAAATGAAGTCAGCAACTGACAACTGTAGCAAAGTCAAGAGGCACAGAGGTCGAGAGGTGCAAAAGTCGAGGCAACATACCTACAATCGTAGTGGGTAGTTGAAGAGGTTAATGGCAGTTAAGAAGGTGGTTGGGATCAAGCCATATGTCACCACATGAGAAGGTTGTGCAGGCACAGACAGGGGCGCTGACAACTGCAGGTCTGCAGGATCAGGGTGAATTCGACGGACGGGGTGAGGACACCTCGGGGAGACTGACAAGGTGGACCTCAGGAACAACAGAAGAGCAAAGTAGAAGAGTGGTGTGAATGCACAGAAGAAGGGGCAAATCAATCAATTAAGGAATTATAGAGAATCGATCGCAAAGGGGATCACACACAGAGAAAGACACAGACAGAGTAGAGATTACTCCTGTGTATTGTAACAGGCCGAGGCTGACTTGTTTATTTGTTTACATGTAATTTTGTAAATGATTCAAGTAATAGAATCCAACTTCATCGCATTTCGAGTTCACATCTAGTCTTTGTGAGCACATTTGTGTGAATATGTTAAGCAAGAAGGGTCTGGCGGACCCCTCCTTGTGTCAATAAATATATTGCATTCAATGACACCGAGTTATGTCCGAGCCCTCGACCCCACCAACATAAATTCAAAATAAAATGGCATATTCTTGGTTCACAAAATCAATCCAACCATCTAATTGTACACGTCAACGCAAAGTTGGTGAGATTTGAAACACTACGACCACGACTACGTTACATTAACCACTATTGCAAGACCTTGCAAACATCATATGGACGTCACACAGAATGAGAAATGCCTTCATCTGATTGTTGTTCAACCAAAAAATTTAAAAATAATGGGAACACCCTCCAAAGATTTATGCTTTAGCCAAACACATGTAAGAAAATGAGATGGATATCATGCCCACTCCATATTACTTTGGAATTCGAACAACACTTGTATTCAAAGACATATTTTCAACGACACTAATTGGGTTGGATGGGAATGCTTAGGGCAATGGCTGATTTGCTCGTTTTAGTCATCGATTTCTTTTCTCATCATATTCTCTTGGATGCATCCCATGCCAAGGAATATCCAAGCGGCCTTTGGGTATTCATGAAGCCATTCGTCTTTACAATTCCAACTCTCAAGTCAATTGTTCAAGAGAATTTTGATCATTCCAAGAGGCGAAAATGAAATAGGATCTCAGAGTTTCATCTCCCTTAAAAAAACCTTTCGTGTCATTTCGACATATTCATTCAATAACCAGAGTTTATTTTTCTGGGGGTGGAGATAAGTTGGGATTTCTGCAATTTGTTCCTTGTCTAGATTTTGTCCTGCAGTTGGGTAAGAAATTTTCTTGTGAATTTGATGAGACTAGTTCAGTTTTGTCTATTACTGATGGTGGTGATTTGGTTGTAGAAACTCGTGGTATTACTCAGTAAGGTCTCTTGGTATATTTCTTAGTGTGCGTTGTGAATGAACCAACCTTTCATAATGAACCATGAATTGAAAGAAACCTGTGAATTTTCCAAGTACAAATAAAGTTTGGAGATGAGGCGAATGCCAGGGGAGATGGCGTCTAGCCTATGGATAGTCAATAAATGAGCCTTCAAGCAAATAGATACTCGCATTAAAGAAGGCATGGAAGAGGAAAAGCGTAGTTCGGAAAATTTAATCAGTTTCATGAAAGGAAACATTGCAGAGCTGATGAAAGGTCCACCTAATATATCTTCGGAAGAAGAAAAACATATCATGGAAATTGGAAAATTGTTGTCTTATAAGATGATAGTAGTTTCGTTCATTCATCTGATGATATACTTTAATGACAACACTAATTGTGAAATCGCTAGTGATGCTATAGATGCTTACAATGGAGCATGTGAATATATGGACTTGGTTGACGGTTTTGATTAGGAAGTCATGTGCATGCGTGCAACAATTGACAAAAAATTGGTCGATCTTGTAAAGATTTGGAATGAGCATCATAGTATTAAGTGCAATAAATCATAGAAGTAGTTTATCAAACTACTGGAATGTGAAATCAAAGCCCCACTCAAAGAACTCATGGATAAGATAGAAGAGAAAACTGGTAGAGAACTTCCTTTTGTGAATGATAAGGAGTGGATGAAGATATCTGAAGCTGAAATTGACTTGTACAAAACCCGGGAAGCTAATTTCACTAACACAATTAGCAATTTACAACGCTCACTAGAAAACGTTATTGTAATGTACCTATTATGGTCAAAGGCACATTAACTCAAGCTTTCAAAATTTTAAACAAAACAGTGGAAGATAATAAACCAAGACTAGTTAATTTGACTAGGATTCAAGAAGGATTTTTCAAGCAGTATTAAACTCTTCCTAAATTATAGCAAATGTAGGTTAAGACCTGATAAGGCTGTGAATCAGATGGAAAACAACCCAAGGCCTTGTCAGTGGCACTTTTATGGGTGCTTCACACCTTGGAAGATTTCTTTGGCAAAACCAAGTTTATCAATGCACATTCCTCGAGGAATTTTGTGGAAACCCAAGGCTTCTGGTGCTCACTGAAGGTAATCAGACCTGGGGAAGACTAAATGGATTGTCCCCCAACCTGATACAACAATAATGCATAGGTTTGGATGCAATCTAACAGAGTTTGGAGGCTAAACTAGCAAGTGCGTTACTTATGATTGGTTAACTAGTCTTCATCAATAATTTTCCAAACACCTCAAGAGGGTCACGAATTTCAGATTTAAGGTTGTGGTTGGATTTATCATAGTCTTATGGACCTATAGAAACTTACAGAACACTAATTGGATCTACATAGATCACTATGCTGCATTTTCTGGAAAACTAGTCAAAATAAACACTGTATCTAACATAGGTGCAATAATTGACTCAATTTCATTTAAAATAAAATTTTCAGAACTATAATTTATATAAGATACTAATCATCAGAGAATGTTCATCACATTACATATCCTTAGATACAATAATAATTCCCATAGGTTCATCAACAACCTACAGGAAAGAAGTAGAGACAATTAATATAGAGAATGCTCCAATGGATGGAATTGCTACACCGGAAGAAGAAGATTTGGATGGCACTAGAATCAAATCTGCAATTTACATTAGAGAACAAGGTTGTAGCCTCACTCCACAAGAAAGAACTCGAATCCACATGAAGAATAGAGATTCAGCAGGGGCACATCTCCTAACTGTGACTAGGGTCACATCTCCCTAAGTCCTGAGAAGCTCATTGCTCTCAATGCAAACATTTATCAAAAGATGTGAAATGGAGTTGTAATCCTCCTTTTACAAACTTCTCCTTCATAATTGAGCTTATCTTCCCACCTTCTAGGAATTTCCATCTATGAAATTCGAATTTAGTGATGAGTGAGGCTTCTTTGGCAAGTTGCTCTTGCATTTTCGACCCACTTGCAATATGAATTCGCCCTCCTTGGGTAAATTTAGCCTATGTTTCTTTCCTTGAGCCTTTTTCCTTCTTTCCTGCGTTTTCCAATCTCTCTTATCTTCAAAAATTAGGAAACTCTTGCTTTATTTGATTTTATGTTGCTTTCTTGCTTTTTCTGCTTTTGGGTTGCTTTTCCTGCGTTTCCTATTATTGTTGCTTTTCCTATTATTGTTGCTTTTCCTTCCAGCTTTTCTAAGGAGGATAACTCATAGGATTTATCCTCATCCAATGCAGCCCCTTGAGCCACCTGGGCTATTGCAACTCATAAATGTTTATTAGAATTATTAAATAAAATAAAATTGAGGCCCACCATAATTTATTTAATTTTGTAAGTGACTATGGCCAAAATAACCCTCTTTATCAACTAATGCAAGTATTCCACTAGGATCCATGGGGGTTCTAATGGTCCTAGTGATGAACCATGCTGCATCCAAAATGGGGACATTATAGTTATTTTGCAGTGTATTGAAAAGGAGCAGCTAATTAAAGCGCTAATAGAAAGTTGCAAAGAATTGGCAATCCAGGGGAAAGAGGATGATATATTCAAAGCAACTTTTATTGCAGGGAAAGCCACATTGGTGTTCAAAGCACTAGATCAGCTACCACGTTTACATATATTAGGTAAGCATTAATGCCAAAGTTACATGTGTTTTTTTTTAGAAATTTTAGATTTATAAATCAATTTTATTTATTTTTAATTTTTGAAAATTAACTCCACTCATGCAAGGATTTATGTCCCATCAGGAATGTCCTACACCAATAAAAAAATCCAATTATTGTATTTTAAAATTTGTAATATTTATTTTAATTTTTTAAAATATTATATTTAATAATGAAATTCTGTAAAACTTTAAAAACTTTGTAAATTAATGTGAAAATGCAAATTAATAGAGGTCAATAAGGTTTGATGTACTAATCAATCGATTAGTATATTCATTCCTTTGCAGGGAATAATAATAAGAGTAAAATTATACAAGTAATGTATATTTCTCTTGTGTTTTAAAATATATATATATATATATTTTTTTTTTTCTGTTTATAATTTTTTGTTACCTTTTTTTAAAAAGGTTTAAAGTGATATCATAATGGGAGGTTAGGATTTGTAAAGGGAACCAATTACTTATCGAATCATAGGCGTCGGTTTTGTGAAGCCTCTTCATTACCCCCTACAATGGATTCATGTGTAGCTACCACCCTTGAGGATGAAAGCTTGAAAACTCAATATCTGGATGTCTTTCTTCTCTATCCTCTGAGGGATAATAGGGTTCCTTGTTATGGACAAACAATGTTCTCTTTCTCTAATTCAATAGTTTCTTGATTGGCAATATTATGTGCTCCTTTGGATATGGTTGCTCACATGCTTTCTAGCTTTAGGTTTAGATTTATGTCCTCTATTCCTTTTTTATAGGCATGTGCTTGAGGACAGTAACCATGAAAATGTTGTGTTTGTTGGCAACGTTGACATTGAATAGTGGTTTTCTCATAATCCAAAGTCTAAACCCATCTAAAATATAGTAAGAGAATAATTACATTCCAGAATGGTCCTTTTACTACATTTTTTGAATTTTGAATGTCCGGATTCCACTTATCCCAATGTGGACTTTGTGTTATTTGCTTTTGAATGTTGATTTGCTTAAGATGGACACATTTACCATTCCATGCTTTCCACGTTCATGAAATGCACCCAACACATAATGATGCTCATATGGACATCCATAATCCTAGCATACTTCAAACATGGCAAGCAAATGTGGATTTTCAGCTAGTGCTCTCATGTTATGCTATCTTGAAATACACAGCCAAATATGATTCCAAAACAGAGGGACAATCAAAGACCTACCATCATATGCTGACTAGAATCATAGCTCCATCATGTCCATAAGACCAAGCCTCATATGCCTATTGTCGTTTGCACTCATAAGCAATTGTTGACTGAGACATTAGTGCTCAAGAAACTTGCCATATGTTGCAAAAATTACCCCTTGTCACATGCAATCGGTCCTTCACCAAACTAAATGTTGGTCACCAAATATTCCATCTTGTATCTACCAACTTGATTGATTGCTTATTTGGTTCCAGTTTCATAGATGCCTACTTGCAACGACCTCCAGCTTTGGACCCTTTCTGTCTTATTGACCTTGCATAACAATGGTCATATAACCAAGGACACAAAACTGAAAAGTGGAAGAAGAGAATTGTCCCTGTAATCATCCATGTCTAGTCGCGCTTTACTTCAATTCCAACCAAAGATTCCAATGCCTTTCTTGAATTCTACTGGAGTGAGTTGCCTTTATATAATCCATTTTTTCTCCTTCACTAAAGACATAGGCCTTACACAACATGGCATTCTGTCAAACTAGGAATGCATATGAAATACCCACTATGCATGACATTTTGATCGCATCACTACACCCACTATCAATGAGACAACATATGGAGATGGGGATACCAATCATAACATACATTTCGACATGGAGATGAATGAATGACAAGTTTTGTCATGCTTAGTCCTTATAGGAAATATCCACATTAATAAGCTTGAAATGCTTGGCCTTCGATATTTTGACACCAACCATACATGGAATCGTCTAGAAGTATCAACATATACATTGGAGACTGCACCAAACTACATCAACTACAACCGAAGGAGTGGGGAAGTAATACAAGATAACACTCCCTTGCCTATTTCTACAAATACATTATCTCACAATCAACAACTTGCATTTGGCATAGTCCTACAACATTCACAAGTACAAGGAACTAAAGCGCCATTGAGGATGATCATCCCAGGAATTGCATGCACAAGTAAATCCTACCTTATAAGCACCATAAATAAAACACTATCTTCTCAAGCAACCTCTATCCATAGCCCACCACTACTCCTCGGCCCTACTGGAGTTGCATCGTTTAACATACATGTAGCCACTATACATGTAGGCCTCTGAATTCCTATAAAGGACATGAAGCCTTTACAGGGACATTCCCTATTAGTGTTCCAAGAAGATATGAAACATATTCAATACATTCTCATTGATGAGATGAGATTCATAGGGCCTAAATTGTTTGTGCACATTGAGAGTCGCTTGCATGAGTGTTTTCCAAAACAAAACAATTACTCATTTGGAAACTATTCATAATTAGTGTTGGTGATTTGGGCCAACTCCCATCCGTGATGGACAAACCTCTATATGTAGGAGAAACTCCGGGGAATTGGTTGTGGACAAACTTTAACATTGTAATAATTTTGGAAACAATCTTCTGTCAAAGGGGCACTGGTGCCACCCAACTTTGTTTTCGACAGCTATTGACAAACGTCCACAATGCTACACCAACCTAGAAAGACTTGAGCCTCCTCTAGTCTAGGACTAATAGATTCTTGTCAAGAGAGGAACATTCAAACTTTGACACATCAATCCATCTCTTTGCAACGAAAATTCTTGCAAACAATCATAACAAATACATGCTCCAAGCATTGGCTATGCCTATTGCATAATTTTTTGCAGATTTCAACAATGGTTCAGATGCACAACAAGATGATGACCATCAACTAGAAAAATAAATATTGCTATGTGTGGGGCAGTGAGTAATGCTATTTTGCAATTTATGGGTCCAATCAGGGCTAGTAAATGGTGCACTTGGAGTGGTCATGCAAATTGTATACACACATGGATCTAGCCCTCATAAGTTGCTAGCCTATGTTGTCGTGGCATTTGATAATTATGTTGGTCCTCCATGGGACCAATCTCAACCAAAGCACATACCAATTCCACCCATAAATCGAAGTAACAAGAAACAAACCCCCCTTAAGATGGCTTGGGAATTGACTATCCATAAATCCCAAGGATTGACATTAACAAGGACAAACATTGACATTGGTAACACTAAACATCAAGGCTTGACCTTCACAACAATGTCATGCACTACACCATTAGAAGGAATGCGAATTGCACCACTATTCTCCTTCAACTGCTATGCAAAGATGAAATGCACTTCATATGTCACATTTCAAAAAAAGGAAGAGACACTTCTTCATTCTTTGTCACTTTCACACTTAAAATTGCAACCCTTAATCCCTCCACTCCCCCTACCAAATGAAAATACTAGTGTTGATTGTCAATATAATTATAGTCAAACTTGATAACTACCTAGTCCTTTATTGTTTTACTCACATATGTATACTTTCTTGTATGACAAATTAATGTACATTTCATTTTACTTGCAATTGATTATACGGGTTTCTACTTATTGCTTATTAGTAATTGCACTAGAGTTTTTCTTTAAATTTAATCTACTACTTTGCCTACCATAGATTCACTAGACTTGCTTTCAACACATAAACTTAGTTTATCTTTTTTTTCTTCATATGAGTAGTGTAGCCGGCAGCTCAATACCGCGAGAGCACCGAATCTGATGGGGTCGTGGGTTCGATCCTGGGTGGGGACGGCCACAGCCGACCGCCCCAGCCACCCGGCCATAACGGCGGCCCACCGGCGGCCCACCCGACCATAACGGCGTCCCAAACTTAGTTTATCTATATACACACAACTTTATTTCATTTTTAAAACATATCAAAATTATGTCCAAAAATTCCCCACTTCGAGAGTATGCTCGTGTTTGACACTATACCTCATTTCTAGGATGATACCCAATACCAACCGTTTTAATTTTGAAAACTTAGCCTATCTCATCTTAATTACAACTACAAGTGAGTAGGTCAGAATAAATATCTAGACACATTGTTATAAATCCACATTGTTATAAATCAATAACCTATGGGTATATCGGTGTGTTCATCATATCTGGTGGTCTCAGTTCAGGTCAGGGTTTAGGGTTTAATAGAAAATAGGGGAGATGGAGAGAAAGAAGCGCTTGGCCTGTTGTGAATTGCCAGAGCATCTTGAAGAGGAAATATTGACATGGTTACCAGTGGAATGCCTTTGTAGATTTCGCAGCGTGTCCAAGCAATGGAATGCCCTAATTTCTTCCACCAAATTCATCACAACTAAATGGGCGGAGGCACCTCCCAACAGGATGCCATGGCTGGTTGTGAAAGTTGCCAAATTAGGAAGGCCAAAATTAGAAAGGCCAAATTTCTTCGCTTACTGCTTTATCACACAAGTGTGGAAGGAGACCTCTTCCATCTCCCTGCCCTTAGATTATCCAGTTAACTTTTGTGATTCGTCAGCAGGTTTGATTTTACTGGAAAATGATAGAGCACCTTTTACTGTCTGCAATCCTCTGACACGAACTTCCTTAGAACTACCTCCCACGTCATCCATAAGAACAATCAAAGGCAGAGGGATCGTGGCAGGGGAGGGTGACAGTCCCGACACATACAAAGTGGTAGCGATGGGCTTGGACAGTCAGGAAAAGGGGGTAACTGAAATCTACGATTCTTCAAAGAAGTCGTGGAGGACTGCACCACACCGGCCAGAGCATTTGAATTATATCTATACTCCTGGATCTAAGATGGTTTTTTGGAGTGGTTCCTTCTACTATTTGAGGAAGCGTCGTGGGATTTATAACATTGTGGGTTTCAGCATCTCGGATGGCACTTCCATTTCTGTACCTTTGCCAAAGGTGGAGACTAATAGCTTTATGAATTATCCTGGCCTGATCGTCTGTGGGTCGCATCTTCTTGTTTGGGGTGACATAGTCAAACGTAACAAGCGGCGGGTCATTATATGGGAATTTGAGAAGGTGAACGTGAACTCCTCCTCCTCCCCATTACGGTTGAAGGAGATTGGCAGAATGCCTCCATCCATGTGTGAGGGTGTTAACAGATTGTATAAGAACTGCCCCTACCGAATTATGAAATGTGTAGGAGTCAAGGATTGTGCATGCTTTATGGACCATCTGGGTACGGTAGCGCTGGAGGTAGTTGTTTACAATGTAAATGAAAAGACATGGAGTTGGCTTCCCAGCCATCCTCTAGATTTCGAAGCTATACTCAATATTATGGCCTTTCAACCAAGGCCTGATATGAAGGTTAAGTAAAGCGTGGTATGCATGCCTTTGCCTTTCACATCAACAATGAACATTTTTTAGCACTATTTTTCTTTTATTTATTTACGTTGAGAAGTTGCCATGTCTTCTTCCTTGATTTGGATTGAAAGCCCGTCTAGTCCATACTGCAAGTAGCATAACTTTGAATAGACGCAGCTGCAGGTCTTGGAATCTCACTGTATGATTTTCTAGATACCAATTTGATGACATAACATACGAAAACTTCCATAAACAGATGCAAACCTTCCCAAAACTTTTGTCTTGGGCTTTTTTGCTTCATTTTTCTATTTCAATTAGGTCTGCATTTCCAATGCCTTTACTCTGTATTGGTTTTGTTCATTCTCCTTTCTTTTTTGATCTATTCTTATTTCCCCCTCTATTTTCCATGATTTGTTGGATGGCTCCCTTATGTTTCTCATCTTCCTTGGATACCTGCATGATTAAATTCCTCTAGTTTTCCAATTTTTATTCCACCTCTTATTTCTAGTTCTCATCTCGAGTTCCATTTTCCAACATTTCTTTTGCTAGTTTGATGGTCCAGTTACTTTGGTTTTGTTGAGACTGGTTTTGTTGTGTCTCAGTGGATATTTTATGTCAATAATAACATTAGCCATCTAGAACATCTTGAATATGAAAATTGAAGTCCTATGTAGCCTTGTAATGATTCCTAACACGTGCCTATATAGGGTCCATGCGAGTGGGCCTGCAATAAAATCAATAAGATCTCTCCAATGATCTTATTTGGGCACTCACATTACCCCTATTCTAAAGATTTTTTTTTAACATTTCTTAGGACAAGAAGTCCATTTTGTCAACCACTCTTCTTGGCTTGTTCATCCCATTTTACTCTCTTAGAGAAGCCCTTTGCTATGCCTTACAAGATGAAAGGGTCTACTGTCTAACCCTACACATTTTTCTTTTTCGTCACTAGCCAATTAAGGTCCTAGAGAGGCTTTCCCTCTTTTTCCCATTGCATTGAGAAGGCTTAAGTAACCAAAGAAAAACACAAAGCCTTGGAGTTGACAACTAAAGGGAAGAAAACACAACATGGTGTTAACTCTTAAAACTAAACAATGACAAGTTAACTTGAAGAGGACTACAAAATCTATAAACAACAATGAGCCACCTATAGGTGGACAGAAGCCTCTAAAATGAAGGCAAGATAATACAAGATTGCACTGGATAAACAACATGACATACCTTTAAAAGTTGAATCTTCAAAAAGAAATGGCCATAGTGCTAAACTATCAATGAAATGGTAGACCTAACCTTTTGGATGAACTCTACTTTAAACTTGAAGTAGAATACTCCCAAGCCAAAGACAAAAGCAGTGTTCATAGGAGTGTTCTGTACTATCCAAAATAATCTATTTAAAGTATTCCAATGCCCCGTTCTGAATTGCAATTGTCAATTTTCAAAGATTGTGCCAGAGGATTGACATTGGTGTGAGCTGGATTGGCACTTATATCCTTTCTATCATCTTCTCTTCGGCACCCTAAGATATGTGCCTGCTGGCCCTTGATCTCCCTTGGTTTGCAATGGTGTTAGCTCCATAGAACTGATACTGATTTAATGGGTTTGCTTTGATTTGGCTATTAAAGTAGAAAGAACTTGTTGGCATTATCTTGGCTGCTCAAAGTCTCGAACTAAGGTCTTGATCCTTTTATTATCTCTTTAAGTTTCCACAAATGGATATATTGATACAAACAATGACAAGAGATATCATGTAGCTTAAATTGTAATTGTATTAGAAAGAATGTAATGATTGACAATAATAATAAAATAATATAATTATGTAACTTCTCTTACAATCAATGTAAATGAATACTGGTAATTATATGTAGAAACTAACGTCATAATAACTGAGTTCATAAAGTGTTGTTTGGTTGCCAACAATTCTTGGGGGCCATAACTATGCATATTTGTTAGAGTGCCTATCAGAGTTGACATAGCTTGCCCCCCTCTTCTGAAATTTAGGCCTTTATATGTTCATATAGAAATTGCTTTTCTTGTTGTAACTTGTAATTGCATTGGCTCTAATAAATTGTTGTTTTTTCTAAGTAGTTACTAATGCTAATGGGTTGAATTATGAATATCTCCGTCGTAAAGCATATCACATAGAATGAAACCTCTGCAGTCCTTTTGAATTGCTCCATATAAAACTTGCCAATTTGTATTTCTTTGAATACAATTCTTCGTTTGTGTGTGGGCTTTTTTTGTATGTCTTTTCCATTGTTGAATATCTTATTGTTCGAAAATT
Organism: Larix kaempferi; assembly: GCA_027924585.1. Lineage (NCBI taxonomy): Eukaryota > Viridiplantae > Streptophyta > Pinopsida > Pinales > Pinaceae > Larix > Larix kaempferi. The sequence goes on along the minus strand of BSBM01000632.1, from coordinate 22,902,470 downwards.
TGAATGATTATTTTTAGTGAGAGTCCTTTTATCTTCACCATCTGATTGATGGTGAGATTGTTACTTGAGTTGCGCACCCCTGGAATGTTGACATTAATAATGATGCTGATAATATAATTACATAGATCATATCTTAGAACTAATCACAAGAGCAACCTAAATCCATGTGATGAACATATTCACACAAGGCAGTGGCTTATAGAGCACATATTTTCCTTCGAAAGGTGGAAAGTTGTAGTTGTATTTCATTTAGGTTGGTATTGAAATCATAGGACCTCTTTTGTGTTCCTCCAACAACGGGATGTTGGAGCTATACTTTTTTAAGTTTTACAATGGCACCTAGCTCACATCTTTTGTTGCAATTTTTGAGCACTTTTACTCTTTAAACAAATAGAATCCAAGAATTGTCTGTCCAATTGCATTCACAACACATAATTGTGATCCATTCCCTACGTTTGGGAATAATCATAGGAATATTTCTTGCCTAGATAAATAAAGCCCATAGTGACATGGATTGTTGGTTGTAAAAATCTGTAATTTTAAGATATCCATGGCTCTTTGATGCTAAACTAGATTCTCCACAGCTTTCTTTAGACTTGACTAAGGTCAACCTAACGGACCAACTCTCTTGTGGTTATGTCATTTAGTGCAATCTCTCCAAGTACAAAATTTTACAATCTTAAAAAAATTGTAGACATGTATGTTGGAGTGGGTAGCAAAGGGTGCAAGACTTTGAAATATACATAAATTTCTCTAGTTGGATTTTTTCTGCCTCTCTAAGCATTACATGCGCAACTTAGTAGATGGCTACATTGTTGAAGATCTCCCCATACTTGGGCAGCTGGGCTATAGAGTACCCCACTTCTTTCGCTGCAACAAAGTAACTTGCATCAATATTGATATGTCTTGTTGGGCTTCTTGTCATTTTTGTTATTAAAATAAAAAGAACTTGTTGGTATCTGTCATTGTTGGCTACTCAAACTAAGGCCTCGAGGCTCTTGCTATAGTGTTTTAGGTTTACACATATTGTCTTATTAATACAAACAGTGACAGTATTTCACTGATAGCTTAAAATTGCAATGGTATCTGGGAAGAGACATATCAATAACGATAATAATCTAATCGTTTATGCATGTAGGTTCCTTGCTATTAATACAAATGAATGTTGTAATTGTGTGTAGAAACTAACTTCACTGGTAACTTAATGTGGAAAATGTGGTTGGGATTCCAAGCATTGTTGGGGGTATAAGAAGTATTCAAATTGATTAGAATGGCTATTGAAGTAGACATAGATTGCCACTGATTAAATGAATTTTTTTTGTCTTGGCTGAAGTTTAGGCCTTTATTAGTGTTGCAAATTTTTTTGTATATATTTGAATTAGTATTGCAAATATTACGAAAATATTGCTGATGTTGTGATATATTGTGATTCTCTCAACTCAACGATATCATCATTGGGAAAAATTGCTAATTTTTAAAATTTTCAAAATATTGCGATATATCGACAAAATATTAGGACAAATTGGAAAATATTGATGGAGTCAAGGGATTTTTGGATTTTTTGCTCAGTTTGAAGAGGGAAAGTAGGGGATTGAGAACAAAGAGGTTATTCACTGCTACTTTTGCCTATAAAAGGGCTAGAGGGAGGGGGTTACTTCAGATGATTAAAAAATTGAATATTTTTATGTTCTTTTAAGTTTGTTGACATTTTCCAATATTTTCCCTGATGTTGCTGATAAGTTTCTTTCCAGACCCTCAGCGATATATTATTTGACATGCTGTTTGCAACATTTATTTGAATAAGTTTGTTGATATTTTCCCTGATGTTGCTGGTAAGTTTCTTTTGGACCCTCATTTATTTGAATAAGTTTGTTGATATTTTCTGATATTTTCCCTGATGTTGCTGGTAAGTTTCTTTTGGACCCTCAGCGATATATTAACTGACACGATGTTTGCAACATTGATTTGGATATATAACATCAAATTCCTACATTTTATTTGCATTGCTCTAGAAATAAGTTGGAAACTTTTATTTTTTTAGGTAAAATTCTTCTTTTGTGTATGGGCTTCGTTATATAGTGCTCTAGTGTGCCATATTACAACGTGAATTAGCAGCTAAGTGGAAAAGTCCCAATCCATGCTATCAAGAGCAATTTTGGAAGGAAGCACCCTGTTACTTCAGTGCTAACTTCCCACTCTTTTGACTAGCTCTCGAGATCAAAGGGGGCTTCCTCCAATCATGATTGCAGCAAGCATGCCCTTCCCCAATCTATAGGAATATTAGGTTGAAGTGCAGTGAACTTGCAACACTCAAGGAAGATCCTCTTGGCTTAGACATTAGATTGAAGTATAGTCATCTTGCAAAACTCAAGGAAGATTCCTTTGGCTAAGAAGTTGTAGGTGGGGTATCTATTTTGCCAAAGTTGTCTAAGACTAACACGTGACCTTAATTGCTTGAAAGGGCTTGCATGTACGTGCAAGACAAACCCTAAAGGCAAACCATATCTTTCGGGGATTTGAACCTTAATGGGGGGGATTTCACCACCCTGACTCAACCATCAAACCAAGATTGTGTTGACGATGGTGTATTTTTTTATGCTTTTGGGTATTCTTTCTTGGACCAAATGATGATTTTGCTTTCATTTTTAGGAATTTCATTGCTCTCACAGCTAGAGCTTGTGGTTGTTGCCCTTGCATCCCCCTTTTCGTTGTAAAAAATGCTCATTTACATATATTTATTTGTAATATTTTTGGCATTAAAAAAACTATTAAAGTTTGATCAATGTAAGACTACTTCACCATAATTGGACCATTGAGCTTGCCCATGAATGAGGTCAGTCATGGCCTATAATTATAAGGTGTTTGTCCGTTTTGAACATGCTAACCAGAATTAATTGCGATATTCAATCTATGCACTCTTGTCACAATATTCACCACTATGATAACTTGGAAGATACAGAAAAAGTTAGTGCATTCATGGCTGCTCTCCAGTTAAAATGAGTGTTGTCAAAGCTTAGGCTAGAGCTTGTCTTCACCAGGTTCAAAATGGCTAATGATCATTGGTTGACGTTGTATGTAACTTGGTCGAAATTGATAATTGATACCAAAAGTCTTCAAAATTTCTGCCTTAATCTTATTATGATCAAAACCAATGGCAGCTTATTGAGGATTAACAAACATGTGTGTGTGAGAGAGAGAGAGAGAGAGTCAGAGACAGAGAGAGAGAGAGAGCAAGGGAGAGAGAACTTCCTAAAATCCATAAACTTAATAAAAGAGATGCACTACTTGCCCATTTCTAGTCATCACAATTGTCTTGCACCCTGTCCAAAAGCTTGGCATCAAAACTAATTAGGATGTCTCCAGTGTAGAAATTGTCTTCAGTGATCAATATGAAGAGTTCGATAAACTTGCGCAAGAAAAGCAATACCAACAGAATCTGAAACAAGAAATAACAATGGCACATGCACAATGTACACATAGATTTGCCTTAGTACCCTTGCTCCTCTCTCTATCTCATTGTATTATCTTCACCGTTTACAATACAATATCTATAGCATCCAAAACCTAATCTGTTAATTCAGATTAAATTTCAACCTTATCCCTTAACCAAAATTAGTTTGCAATTGGCCCAAAAACCATTGGCTGAAAAGGCACAAAATGGACCAAAAACCGATCCTTTGCTTTGGGAACCTACAAAGAGTACAACACATGTCCCACACAATTTTCATAAGGTTCTCCTCCTAGCAATGTGCCTAGAATCCTCTCTAGGATGAATATCCACATTTTTTGTTATCACCTTGTCAGTCCTCATCTTGATGCCAATTTGTTGCCCACCCAAATAATTTTCTTTGCTTGGGAGTTCATAAGCCATGCCCTTCTACAACTCACTTCCTAAGCTTTTCTTTCTTTTCCTAATGTCTGGAGTTGGCTTGGGGATTGTAGGATTCATTCACTTCCCTCTTCATACCTCAATGACTCTCCCTTCCATGTTTGCAACTCGCTTGTTTATGAACATGCAAGAATTTAAACAAAAGATTCAAGCTTAGCAATAATCTCACATTGGCCTTCTTGGGAGGGTACTGAATGATAATACTGAAGTGACAATCATAGGGCTTAGAGATCATAGAAAAACATACAAAGGATGCCTTAAAAATTTCCAAATCCTGCCGCAACAAGGAGAAATATAATGTTCTAAGCATTGAGGAACCTGAGACAGGGCCAAAGGAAAGACAAAGTACATTTAGTCTCAATTCCTTTCTCTCCTATGCCTAGAAGTGGAAATTCCTTATCTACACCCATTCCCAAAGTCACTGGGAAAACGAATGCCCCTTGCCAGATTTTCCAGTGTGAGGTTGAACCTGATGCCTTGTGCTAAAGAAGAGAATAATGCGGATGTAAGAGCTTCAGTAGATTAGATCCACTTCTGCATTTCATATTTGAGCTTGACAGATAGAAATACTCTCCATAATTCTTGTAGGTTGCCAACATGTACCATGATTCTCTTGTTACATGCATTTACCATGATGCCCTGTTGAGTTTTGAGCCTGTCCTGTTTATCAGAGCTAGATTTTCCCTGCATTCTCCCATCTATCATTGTAATCCCTCTTATACTCTTCATGACTTTGTTCTGGGTGATTTTGGTCATAAATATGTTATTCAAGACAGCATCATAATTGCGGACGTCCATGTGTTCAGATTTTACACCATAATTTCCTCAATCATCTCCCCAAGGAATTAATGCCAACATTCTCTCTGAAATCAACTACGCTATCGGCAGAGGTGCAAACATAGGTAATTTAAAGTGCTGAAATGTGGTAACATTGGCGAAGATACTTTTTAGAATTGACTATAGTTTCCAACTTATATCCTTTTGCTCCCGGTATCCTTGAAATGCGCTGACAAGTATGAAGTTCAGTTTAAGAACTTTGAAGTTTGTAGTAAAGTATGCTCTTGCTGGAACAGTGGGCGGAATCTGGTTTGTTGAATTGTTCTACTGTTAATGGGGCCAAATAAGCATTGGAATATTCATCACAATGCTCCTATGTGGTGTTCCTAAGTGGTCGCCCAGCTTTGACACCACCTTGAAAGAATCTATCTTACTTGTCCCTCTGTGCTTAAAAGCATTGACATGTGCTGACAAGTACAAAGTTCAGTTTAAGAACTTTGAAGTTTGTAGTAAAGTATGCTCTTGCTGGAACAGTGGGCGGAATCTAGTTTGTTGAATTGTTCTACTGTTAATGGGGCCAAATAAGAATTGGAATATTCATCACAATGCTCCTATGTGGTGGTCCTAAGTTCCTAACTCCTAAGTGGTCGCCCAGCTTTGATGCCACCTTGAAAGAATCCATCTTACTTGTCCCTCTGTGCTTAAAAGCATTGACATGTGCTGACAAGTACAAAGTTCAGTTTAAGAACTTTGAAGTTTGTAGTGAAGTATGCTCTTGCTGGAACAGTGGGCGGAATCTAGTTTGTTGAATTGTTCTACTGTTAATGGGGCCAAATAAGCATTGGAATATTCATCACAATGCTCCTATGTGGTGGTCCTAAGTGGTCGCCCAGCTTTGACGCTACCTTGAAAGAATCCATCTTACTTGTCCCTCTGTGCTTAAAAGCATTGACCAAAATTTTGGTGTTTACCGTAGTGTGTATTTTTTGAATGTTTAATTTGAGGGCTAGTCTAATACTTTTTTGCAATCATATAACTTTTGTGATATTATTAGTGCCCCTTGCCCTTGCTAGTCTTGGATTCCCTTTCGAGGTATTGTCAAAATTTAGTTTTATTGAATAGTTGACAGTTTCCTTATATTGTGAGCTTTTGGGATTTATGATCTAGTTTTTTTTCTTGTTTCAATCTGCTAATTTCATTGCTACTTTTAGGAGGAATTTGTCTTTTTTCTCATATTGCTCATCCTCTTAATGAGCTTACTGAAAACTGTAAACAGTTCTGTTACAAATTCAACAACTGAAAAGGCTTCCAATAACTAATTATAATGCCATTACTTGTTCTTCCTGGATGGATGCTTTGCAATTCGCTTCCCATGCTGTTTGTCAGAAAGGAGGAGATCTAGTTGCCTGTCATTTGGAATATTTTGTAAGGCTAAGTTAAATTGAGGTACATATGATAAAATTTTATGCGTTGTTTTTAAGTACATAAGAATTGGGTTGTCCTCTGATTTTTTTCTACTTGTTTTAATTTGCAAACAGATGCCAAACATAAGTTTTTAACGGCTCTCATGTGCATATCGAAAAAACAGTGGGATATGTATCTTCTTATAATTCAGCACAGATAAGATAGGGATTCTCATGCATCTATTAGTCACTCTACATTTGAGGTTTTTTGTGGTTTCCAACCACCTACACCATGAGTTTTTTCTCTTCCAGTTTCTTTGACTGTTTTGATTTTTGAGCAAAATAAACATGGTAGAGTGTTTGCCTTTGTTATTCACTTGGCACAGTTACAGTTGCCGTTAATGCTTCTAGATTTGATTTGCCAGCTAAATTGGGCATCCATGATGTTGTAAAAGCCTACTTTTGGATATCCAATTTCTAATAGAAGTAAATAGACAGAAGCGAATCTGGCTAGTTGGATAGGGACATTACCTTAGCAAGCTAAATGCCTCTTTCGGGCTGCTTCTGAGAAATAATTTCCCATCTAAAAGAGAAATCAGGAATAATTTCCTCGAGGGAGGAAATGAAGAAGTATATCATGTAACGTAATAATCTTTCTCATTTAATAACCCTACCATTAGTAGATTAGACAGTTATGTAAGAGACTAGCCCAGAATTGCTGTTGTACATCTTGTCTGAAAGACATTCAGAGAATTCAATTAAAAAGTTCTTCGTGGGAAATGCCTTTCTTCACTATCAGTGAGGTCAGAGTGTTGGAAGTGTAGAGAAGCAAGTTTCTGATTTCTAACTTAAGCTCAGATTAATTGTAATGCTCCATTGAGCATCTCTGGAATAGGAAGTTCCTATTTGTTCACTCTGTGATGGTAATCACTTTTGCTTTTTCTTCTTCTGGCTGTTAAGATTTTTCTGATCAGCACACTGTAAATACCTGCCTGTTGGAACTTGAAAAGTGACTAAGAATGGGTCAAATATTGATCATGTACAAGATGCCTAAGGCTTCCTGTTTATTTGTCATTGTTCTTAAGGTTTGGTTGCTTTTAAGTTCTCGAGAGAGAGTTATGAAATTTACTATCAAACTGATTGGGCACATCAGCCCTTGGACCACTTTGTTTCCAAATTCAAAACTCAACTCTACAGTTAGGACTGCCTTTGTAAAACATAACTAGATTGCTTGCCCAGATGTTTTGTAAAATCTATTTTACATTTGCAAAGCTCATAAAAATCACACGTGCTTTGTAGCTTTTCCCCTTTCATCAGAACCTTGTAATTTGCCTTTGTGGATGGCATCCAAATTTCATTAGTAAAACCTTAATTGGCGTGATGTCTTTATATATTTGTCTTGGAAACTTTCATGATTTGTACTGTTGGTTTACGATGGTATGAGTGAGAGTTACTTGTCAGCAGTGTTTGGCACTGACACGTCCCCCAGGCTGCAGGACATGTCCCATATTTCTTGCGAAATGGGGATGTGGGTATGAGTCCTCAAATCCCCCAGCATCCACAAATACAGTGGGTGCCACTTCCATGTTCATGGGAAAGCCTTAGTGGATAGGGGACATCCCATTGACATCTCGGCATCCCTCAACCCCGTCCAGGGAATGTCTGGACGTCCCTGAATCAGATTTTAAAAAAGGACTAGTCTATTTATTCTACGTTTTGGACTTTACGGTGGTTTTTGGTCGGAATCCGGTAATTTTTTTTGGGTAAAATTCAAATTTGGAAGTGTTTAAATTACATTTTTGAATTCATAAATAGATTCAGCACCCTTGGATACCCCATGGCACCCAAATTATGTAATTTTCAGAGCTAATATATGTGATTCTAAGATTTTGTAAAGATTTCCAACCGGACTCCGAACAAATAAGACGGAAAATATGCTCAGAAAAGGTTGAAAACGAATAATATTTAGATTACACCTTTAAAAAATGTCTATTGATTTTTCTTTTTCAATTTTACAAAAAAAAAATTCCATTCTGATGGGTTCCACTTCCAACATGAGTGTTTTCCAATTACAGTTTGGCATATTTTTAGCAAAGGTGAGCAATTTTTTAGCATTTCAAATTGGATATAAGATGTTAAATTTTAAATTTTACGGGATACTATCAGCTGAAATATGTGGGGGTCTCTCCCCCATCCTGAAACCAGTGTGAAATGTAGGTCGTTTCATAATACACTTCCCACCCATTGTCTAGCTGACTTAGAGCCTATGATGCTTCATTTATTAAAATGTTCACCCTGGTTGCATAATAAAAAGGTAATTTATTTATATCATTCTTCTAAACCTTAATGCACATAAGCTCTAATCATCTTGAGTATTTTTGAAATAGTGTTATAAAAAATAGCAGTTTGAATATAAGTACTGATGAATGTTTTATTTTGATTATATTGCCTTGCAGATTCCCTTCTATATCAGTTTGGCACAAAGGGCAGATGAAATTACATTGTTTTCTGACTATACTAATGGCATTATCTGAATTTGGGAAGTTGAACGCATTCAAATTATATTTGGATTCACCTTAGGTCATAAGTGTATTAACTGTTCTCTGCTCTGTTAAGTAGAGTGACTTAATCAAATAGTATATTTTCTTAAAATTATTCAGGTCGTCTTTTGCTCTTTCCTTGATTTGGTGAAAACTGCATTAAAACACAGTGCAACAATGCACTGGTTTCAGTTCCGCTATTTTTTTATTAGTTTGAAGATGGATACAATCCAGAACTTTTTAATTGAACACTATCTTTTAGTTGAACACTTGAATGTCTAAATGTGTGAATCGAGATACAATCTCCTGAATTTGTATTTTTATTTTTGCTTAGTTTTAAGATGGATACAATCCTAAACTTTTAATTGAATACCATCTTTGAGTTGATCACTGGAGCGTCCAAGTATAGGAATGGAGATACAATCTCTTGAATTTGTGTTTTTTTTTTACCTGTTTTATGTTCGACACAGGTTTCACTGAATATCTTCACTTGACAAGCCTTACAAAGCATGAGCTTTGAATGCTTTTTTTTATTGTTGTGTTTTTTTTATTAATGGGAAAAATGGTTAAGAGTTTTCATTGGAGCATTATTCATAGTGGGGGTATATGTTTCAAAGTTCACATTTTTTTTTTGTAAATCTGCAAGTGTCAATTAAACTGTAAAATCAAATTGTACATGTCAATCCATCATCTATGGCAGCATGAGGCAATGGAGCTATCACCCTAGGTGCTCATAGCTACTGAGAAAATTGGTTTGGTTACAAAAAAACACTTGCCCTCTATAGGAGGGAGACCAGGCCAGGCTTAAACCAGTGAAATGTTCAAAATTTGTAATATCTAGAGACAAACTTTTAACAAAAGGAAAAAAAACTCAAGTAAAATAACTGAAAGTGACAAGTTGAACTAGGTGCCTACATGTCTTGCTTGGGTGTCCTTGCTGCCTGAATGGCCTGCTTAGGTTTCCGTTGTTGCATGGGGCGTGTCAGGAGTCTCCTCCAGAATGGGGCGGCCTCCATAGAACTCGTATACGGGGTCCTGGGGTGGCAGCTTCTCCGGTAGTGGGTCCTGGGGTGGCAGCTTCACCGACTGAGGGTCGGACTTGCGCTGGAGCGAGGTGTCTTTGCTATCCTCCTTCCGAGTACGCTTGCTGCGCAAAGGGCCCATGGTAGAAGGAATTGGGAAAACTGGCTTATCCTTACCCATGCAGGTTGTGTTGATGTATTTGTAACTTCAGAAGATATTCACTTGTATATTGTATGTATTACATTTGTACTTTATTGTATCCCCAATGGAGATGTATTATTTCTCCATTTGGAAGTGTCGTCATTTGTATTTGCAAGTGTCGCACGTATTATTGTAAGTGTTGTAACTTATATTTGATGGGTTATTAGTCCACCTTAGAGGGGTCGGCCCAGTATGGGTTAAAGGGTTATTAGACCACCCTAGTGGGGTCGGCCCAGTGACAAGTGGTAATGGGTTATTAGACTCTCCTAAGGGAGGTCGGCCCAATTAGAGTTAAAGGTAGGTCAAGTCATTGTATGAATAGAGAGTGTGACTCTCATTCTATTCATTCACACACTCACTCACTTCGCATTAGTGAGAGAAAGGAGGAGTGTGCACACGTGGAGGAAGAGAAGATGCTAGGAGACTATCTCTATCTTTTGGGGTTTGATCTTTGTGATCTTTGTATTGGTGCTCATTCTATCTCTGAGGAAGTTGCGGGGTTTTTCACCTTCTTGGTTTTCCCCGGTGAAATGCTTTGTGTCTCTTGTCTCTTATGTTTGATATGCTGTACATGTTCTCTTAGTTAAGATTCTAGATCATATTGAATTAAATGATGAAAAACTAACATGGTATCAGAGCTAGCTTGAAGGAAGGCATTGTATGACATTTATGACACTTGTTGCACTTGCGACAAATTGGAAGCTAGGGCTTGATATAGTAAAAACCAGTCATCGTGGCACTTTCGCTATAAATCAGTTTTGGCAAAGGTTCAGGATCTGAAACGTTTACAGGGCGAAGATGAAATGTTCATGTACCTTATGTCCGAAGGACAGCCTTAGATTCGTTGTACTTTGTGAGATATGATCCGTACAAGTTAGGGTTTCTGCCTCTTCCAGAATGCAGTCCTAAACAGGTGACCTAGGCAAAAAGGTCATATCTCGGGCTAGGAAGCTCCAAATGGAATTCCCTACAAAGTGACAGTTAGGGCACAGACTGTAATTTCACAAGTCCGGGTTTCAGAGGCCGAAGTTGAAATAGTGACACGTGGCACTCTGTACAAGTTCGCTATGCTGTTTCCTTCCACAAATAGGTCATGTTGCGACACTTAGCATATCTCTTTCATGGAGAATCCATTGGAGATCATATCTGAGGGGTTGGAAATATGACAGGTCAGTGTACCACAGGCTGAAGTTTCAAACCCTGAGGATTCGAAATTTCAGAGATACACCAGAAACAATATGGCATATATTTCTGTCCAAACAGAATTGGATTCTGAGCACTTTCATTTTTGGTTTGTCACTTCTGCGAGAAATTAGGGTTTCTGAAAAAAGTTGGAATTTTTGGAATCTGAGACCACGATTGGATGCTCCTCATCAAAATCGAAATTTAGAGACCAAGATCGAAGTTTTTGGTTGGGTAGAACCCTGGGTTTTATCAAACCCTAGTTCGAGATTTTGACCAGAAAACCAGAATTTGAGAGGTCAATTTTTGGAGTTTTCAAAATCAGAGCACACCAGCTTGCTCGCCTCAGTCTTTTGCATCTCCCTGTCCAGACAAAAGTTTGAAATTCCAGGTTTGGATTTTTAGGGTTTCTTTGTCAAACCCTAGCTAGCTCTAGATCCAGTTTCAGCAAATCAAAGTGGATATGGTTAATCCTAGAAGAGAATGATTTGGACACTTACATAAGTGAAGAAGTTCCAGTTCCAGAGGGAGATGAGGCTAAGGCCTTACATAAGAAGGATTTGGTCAAGGCTAAGAGAATCATTGCAGATTCTATCAAAGACCATCTCATACCTCATATGTCTTCTCTAAAGACACCCAAGGAGATGTTTGATTCATTGACCAAGCTGCTTGAAGGAAAGAACATAAATCAGGTATGACTTGAGGAGATACAGGTATGTGTCGAAATTTGTTTCATTTATCTGATGATTAAGTTCATGATATGTTTGTCTTCATATTGATGAGGTTAGTACAATCTTGATTAATTTTAGATTGACTGATCACCTTAGTAAAAGTATGAATGCATGTGAATGATATAAGACATTCATTGATTAGGGTTATGACACTTATGATTGTACTAATGCACCGTGGTGTTCTTTGAGGATGATGTTGTCCGTTAACATGAAAGGTACATCAAGAAAGACAAATCAAGTTCTAGATCGAGAACATATGACCATGGTGACATGAAGACAAAGACTCATCCATAGCCATTGAACACATAGAAGCTCTACTTACAAGGTATGTATAATTTGGTTCTACAATGCTTAACTTATGAGATATGCAGGTTACTAGCACAAGGTCTCTAAATCATTGAAGAGAACAAAGAAGACATTGTTTGGGTATGTTAGACATAACTCACAAACATGATAATCCATGTATGTTTTTCCTATATCAAGTTAGAATCCTACCTTGTGCTAGGGTCGCATATAAGTATACTTTCGTATGATTGATAATGACTATTCACGAAGTTATAGGTTTGAATAATCACGGGTTTATGCATATTATGCTTCTTAGTTTGATTAATGATATGACAAACTAGAAGAGTCCAATGGTCAAATAAGAATATGCAAGAATAAAAGAAGTACTCCTTGACCTTGAATACTAACGCTTGTGATAAATTACTTGTGCATGAAATGATCATGACCATACATATTTAGAATCATAATGTTTTGATAGTATTGAGATTATACTAATGCATGTATGATTATGTATGAGATATTGAGGATGACACAATGATGACACTAGTGCACACTTAAGCATGCATAGTGGTCCAGGATGTATATAAGTTCAATGACAGATAATCCAGGAAGCAAAGATCAAGAGGGAGCACACTCCAGTAGTTCCTGCAAAGAAGCAAAGATTGAGAGGGAGTCCATCCAACAACCAAACAAAAATAAGTATTTGAATTGTCATTTCTTGTATATATGATTACTTAAATAATGTTGTTCAGTCATGTACATACTTATGTTCCTAGATTTAGGATGTATATTATGCATTTTAGAAAAGTTGCATTAATGAACAAGATACTACTAATATGCAAGTAATGGGTAAGTGGCCTATGGTACTGTACAACATTCCATTGCTACTTAACTAGAATAAAACCTCTTTTCTGACATGTTGGGAGTAGAGATAGAAGGCATCTAGAAAGTTACGGGATATGGATAAATGTTGTATTGAAGCATTGGCTAAGATAATTGCATGACTGTATGACATATGTCTTTATGTGTAAGAATTTGTTCTGAAAACTATGAGATGTTTCTAATCATGCAATTGAATTTGACTTGTAGGAAAGATCGTGTACAATCACCTACAAAAGAAGGAAAACAACATTTGTTCCAGCAACGGAGTTCAAGAAAACTATTTATTGAAGAATCTGAAGTTCTCAGGACCCGGGATGCAGTAATGGAAGGATGCCATGATCAATGAGTACCAATCGATCATGAAGAATGATGTCTGGGATGTGGTCCCGAGACCAGAAATGAAGTCTATTGTGACTTCCAAGTGGATCTACAAGATCGACCATGCTGCAGATGGCAGCATAGAGAAATACAAGGCAAGATTTGTGGCTCGTGGCTTCTCCCAGAAAGAAGGGATAGATTATGAAGAGACCTTTGAACCTGTAGCCAAATACACTTCCATCAGAATAGTACTTGCTTTGGCTGCAGTGATGAAGTGGAAGATACACCAGATGGATGTCAAGACAACTTTCTTGAATGGTGTAGTCGAAGAGGAAGTGTATGTGGAGCAGCCACTTGGATTTGAGACACATGACAGGGAGTCACATGTGTGCAAATTGAAGAGAGCCTTGTACGGTTTGAAACAAGCACCCAGGACATGGTACGACAGGATTGACAGCTTCCTGTCCAGTTTGGTCTTTACCAAGAGTAAAGTGGATTCCAACCTTTACTACAAGGTTGAGGAAGGCAATCCAGTGATACTCCTACTGTATGTAGATGGCCTGTTTGTGACAGGTGAGATTGGGTTGATTGCTGATACGAAGAGGAAGCTTGCTGTCGAGTTCAAGATGAAGGACTTGGGTATGATGCATTACTTTTTAGTTATGGAAGTGTGGCATAGTGCAGATGGAATCTCCCTGGGACAAGGGAAATATGTAGTAGAGATCTTGAAGCGGTTCGGGATGATGGACTGTAAGGCCATGGCCACACCTATGGCATCGAAGCTGAAGCTATTGAGTGATGCTTCATCAGAGTCTGTTGATGCCACGATGTATCATCAGATGATTGGGTCCTTGATGTACCTAACGAACACGAGACCAGATATTTGCTTTACGCTGAACACCTTGAGCCAGTTCTTGACGGATCCTAAACATGTTCACCTGATTGCTGTAAAGCATATTTTGAGGTACCTAAATGGTACAGTTGATTATGGGCTCAAGTATGATGCGAATCAAAAGTTTAACCTGGAGGGTTATGTTGATTCAGATTGGGCAGGCAATGCTGTAGATAGGAAGAGCACTTCAAGGTGATGCTTCAGTATGGGATCAGGTGTGATCTCTTGGTTTAGCAGAAAGCAATTTTGTATAGCACTGAGTACAGTGGAAGTAGAGTATGTCGTAGCTTGTTCGGCTAGTTGTGATGCAGTATGGCTAAGGAAGATGCTATCTGATTTATTTGATCTCCAGTTGGATGCTACTTGTATCTATTGTGACAACCAGAGTTGTGTGAAGCTGTCAGAGAACCTAGTGTTCCATGACAAGTAGAAGCATATAGAGATCAAATATCACTGTATCAGGGATATGGTGCAGAGAGGAGCAGTGAAGCTCCAGTGTGTTGCGACATATGAGTAGATTGCAGACGTGTTGACCAAACCACTACCCAGAGTGAAGTTCGAGTACTTCAGAGAGAGGCTTGGTGTTCTTCAAATAGAAGATACTTCGAGGAGGAAGTGATGGGACACATTTGCATGAGCCATTCCAAGCATGGTGGTAGGAGGATCCTTCCCATCGCTGTCGATGTAAGCGCTGTGTGATGAGCATCAAGACGATGCTCCAGATGATGTGCATCAGGATGATGTACTATATGGTGATGATCAAGATGATTATGTGATGATGATGTGCATCAGGATGATGTACTGTATGATGATGATGTGCATCAAGATGATGTACTGTATGATGATGATCAGGATGATCATGTGATGATGGTGTGCATCAGGATGACGCACTATATGATGATCAATATGATCATCAACATCAGGATGATGCTCCGTGCGAGGATGATCCGGTTGATCATGAGTATCGGGATGATACTCCGAGGCCGTGGATATGTGGCAGGTTGTGCAGTAGCATGTAATTTATTCTTGAGAGATCCAATAGGTTGAGCAGTAAGCTCGTAATCAGTCCTGGGATGCTCTTTCGAGGTTTTACGAGGTAGGCATGTAATCAGTCTTAGAGATTAGATAGGTTGTGTTAGGAATGTAAAAGTTCCGGGATGCTCTTTAAAGATCTTGCAAGTCGCAAGATGTTCTTTTAAGGTTTTTCCTGTTCATCAGTCCTGGAGATCCGATAGGTTGTGTTAGTCACGTAAAAGTCCTGGGATGCTCTTTAGAGATCTTATAGGTCGCAAGATGCTCTTTTAAGGTTTTGTGAAGTTCACATGTAATAAGTCCTGGAGATCTGATAGGTTGAGCAGTAAGCTCGTAATCAGTCCTGGGATGCTCTTTAGAGATCTTGCCGGTTGTGCTAGGCACATAAAGGATCCTGAGATGCTCTTTAAAGGTTTTGTGAAGGCTGCATGTAATCAGTCCTGGGAGATCTTGCCGGTCGTGCTAAGGCACATAAAGGATCCCGGGATGCTCTTGTCAGGTTTTGCAGAGGCACATAACCAGTCCTGAGATTCCACCTCTATCAGGCCGCTCGCAGAGATGATGAAGACCTACAGGAGGCTAGGCCTATATCCAACATGAAAAAGGGTTGGCTCTGTAGAACTTCCTATGACGAGAAGAATTGAGAGATAGCACTAATGATCGAGATGACGAGTACAACAGTAGTGACGATGATCCTCCGTGATCCAGTGACGATGATCCAACTCCAGAATTGAAGACTTGTGCCTTTATGTATTGATGACTTGTGTCAAGAGAATACCGTCCTAGTTAAGAGGGAGTGTTGATGTATTTGTAACTTTGGAAGATATTCACTTGTATATTGTATGTATTACATTTGTACTTTATTGTATCCCCAACGAAGATGCATTATTCCTCCGTTTGGAAGTGTCGTCATTTGTATTTGCAAGTGCCGCAAGTATTATTGTAAGTGTTGTAACTTATATTTGATGGGCTATTAGACCACCTTAGAGGGGTCGACCTAGTATGGGTTAAAGGGTTATTAGACCACCTTAGTGGGGTTGGCCTAGTGACAAGTGGTAATAGGTTATTAGACTCTCCTAAGGGAGGTTGGCCCAGTTAGAGTTAAAGGCAGGTCAAGTCATTGTATAAATAGAGAGTGTGACTCTCTCATTCTATTCATTCACACACTCACTCACTTCACATTAATGAGAGAGAGGAGGAGCGCGCACAAGTGGAGGAGGAGAAGCTGTTAGGAGACTCTATCTTTTGGAGTTTGATATTTGTGATCTTTGTATTGGTGCTCATTCTATCTCCGAGGAAGTTGCGGGGTTTTTCACCTTCTTGGTTTTCCCCGGTGAAATGCTTTGTGTCTCTTGTCTCTTATGTTTGATATGCTGTACATGTTGTTCTCTCAGTTAAGATCCTAGATCATATTGAATTAAATGATGAAAAACTAACAAGTTGGAGATGCCGACTCTGCAAAAATATCAACTTCGTTTCCACACCCAGCTCCAAAACCTTCACCAGAGACTCCTCTTGTGCGTCGACACATGGCGTAGTTTTTCTAGGCGAAGCTGGCCTCCAGACCTCCTAGCTTCTCGTCCAGTTCAATCAGAGTGGCTCGGGCAACCTGCATCATGTCCTTTGCAGAGCTCCAATTCTTCAACATGTCGTCCTTGAGAATGCCCATCATATTTTTGACTATCCAGTAGTGGTTAACCCGTACACCATAGATTCCCGATGCCAAATGCTCAGTGACCATGCACACCTCCCATTCCTCAATGAGCCCTCGCATCGACATAGAGACCCTTGCGACATAGCCCTCTCTGGCTTCGACTACAAGGATCCTTTGTTGAGTTGCCTGCTCTCCTCTCCCGCGTTGGGGAGTGCCCCTTTGCCGCGACATGAGGAACTACCAGCAGGGGTCTTCACACGCCAAACGAGCAGTGCACCAGAGGGTGGCTTCACACACCTGAGAGCACAAGAGCTAGGAGAGCTCTGCAACAAAAAACAGAGAATGAATAGGATGTCCTCTTGCATTGTCATATTTAACCAAACACCATGAGAGACCACGAGGGCCACATGCTTGAGGTTATCTGCCATGAAATTGCAATTAAGTCATTTGGTACCCTATGTCCCCTCTGCCCTAAGCAGATGAGTTTGCAGCCTCCGTTGCCGTAAATACTTCTATCTTCGAGACATTTGGCCAGTTAATGCATGGAGTGTGCCTTGTGCCACGCTTTTGTCACGAATGCCCAGGCTCCTTGTTCCTTCCACGCGTGCCATCCTCGCTGTCACCCGTAGTCAAGGCACAAAATCCTTTTATTATTATGCAGCATGCAATATTGTTTTTTTATTGTTATGCATTTTTTATCAAGGGAAAGATGGTTAATAGCTTTCACTGGATCATTATTGATAGCGATGTATGTGTTTTTTTTGGCGTGGTTTACAGCCTCAACAATTGTGGTCGGGGCTCGCTACATCCACAGTTGATAACAGTAATTAGTGCAGGGATGTGTCTACACTAGTTTAACTATTATGCTAAGAGGTGGTGAGTCTCTACGTTAGAAATGAAGCAATTATCACAAGTTCCTAAAGATCTAAGTTCCTTCATTAAACATTCATTAAGATCTAAGAACATTTCAGAATTAGAATCATGCAAGATAAACAAACATTCAACACTAAAATGGTAGAAACTTGAATTACTTCATATTAAAACAATGGAGAAGATACATGATTACCAGGAATCCTGGTGTGAATCCTCCTCCCTTGCCATATATTCTCCTTCCTTCATCCTTGCTTTTGAAGACTTGGAGCTCTTCTGCTTCCTTCAGAATCTCCTCAGCATGCCTTTGCTCTTTTTATCTCTCCTTACCATGCCTTTCTTATATAACATTGGGAAATGGGCCTTAGGCTTTTCTTTTAAATGTGGGATTAGTCATTTTCCTCATTTTGATTATTTTCAATCGAAAACCCACTTTTGAATAGTTTTTAGGCTTTTTGCTCCACTTAGGATGTTTTAAACACAATTAATGCATTTCTCAGAGAGGATTCGTCTCTGATTGAACTTGTGTCATGACTTTCCTGTCGCGAGTGCATGGTAAACATATGTTGCTCCTTCACTTAGTTAAGGGTGTCAATTTGATTGTTAACAACATGTATAATTCTAGGGGGCCTCACCCTATCAGCTCCAGTTTTGGGAACCTAACCTTGAAGGACCTAGAGAGTTGGATTCGTGAAAATTGAATCTCCGACCTCAATATCAAATGGTATTTGGACGCGGACTCCAACTAACCGAGTAACCCCTCGGGGCTATGTATATATTTCAAAATGTTTACAATTTTTTTATTGATATGTAGGATGCAATATAGCCTTTATAGTCTTGATTTTTTCCTTGTTTACCCTCACCTATATTAAATAAATCAATTTACTTGTTTTGAACCTAACTTTGAATTTCTTCCATTAGTCAAGAATTCATGCATTATTTTGATTCCAACTACAAGAGTTCAATTAATTAAGAATCGTCATAATTAAAACCTGACTAATATATTTCACACTCCAAAGTGTAATAGTTTGAGAATCCATGGAGCAATCAAATGAAATGTAGTGCAAGTGGAGGGGTAGTGAAAGACTATTTAGGGAACATATGAGGTCTAAGAATGGTGCGTGAGACATGATGTGTGATCAATAATGTTGTTAGAAGTAACTACCCTTGAATTCATGGCTCTAATAACATGAAATGAACTAGAAGTCACTTAATGATGAAACTTTAGGGTTGAGGCACATAATCAAACATAAGAAAGGAAGAATAAACACATGATATTATCAATACATGTTTGTGATGTAGTATTTGTCCAAAACCCCAAAAGTTAATATTTAATGGAAAACTTATCTTTTAGCCTAAGTCATTAAGGTAACTTTATCACAAAGCTAAGCTTTATATTCCAACACCCTCTCTTAAAGTTCACATTTATTGAAAACTATTAACAATGTGATTAGACCTTCACACTTTTTTCTTTTTAAAACAATTCTTGAAATATAAGGACTCCTTCAAACTCCTCCTTACTCATTGAATCTTTGCTTTGCTGGAAATGCTAATAAGAAATTGTTGGAATAAACTTAAATCTACCAGATGGAAGCAAGGCGACTCATATAACGAGATTCTACATACATGTTATTGGTGATTGGGTATGCGTCAACGAAGAAAAACGACAACTCCTTCATGAATGACAAGCAGTGATTGGTGAAAATGCTTGGTGGTTTTTTCCCTTGACATTGGGGGTTGAATCAAATACACTTTTGGAGACTACATCCTTGGTGGTTGTGGCTTTGTGACTTTAATAAGCATTTTCGAAATTAACAATGAGATCTAGCTTTTAATTTCTTTACAACATTTTTCTCCTTCAATACAAATCAATGGTGGCTTCCTTCCACATATGGCTTAGATTTCAAATGGTGTAGCGATTCTCTTTTCTAGGTGGCATATTCTCTCAAATTCGATGATTAGCAATTACTCTTCTCTTAAAGGCTAGTGGCTTCCTCGACATGCTAGGTATCGACTCCTTTCTCCAATTGATGGCTTGAGCTCTCTCTTACAAATCAACCTTTTTTTCTCAATGGATTTAAAGTTTAATGGCCTTTATATGTAGCCTTATGTACCTAGTTCATTCATGCATCTACATCAACAATGACTTGCTCTCATTGATTTGCCTTTGCCTTGTGCTCTTAATTCAACCTTTTCCATTAGTGGCTAGATTGACAAGTTTCCATTGAAGCATATAACAGGTTTCATGATCTATGTTGCTTTGATACCATAATATATAAGGAACTAGACCACTTAATGATGAAACACTAGATAGGGTTAAAGAACGTAACCAAACATAAGGAAAAATAAACATAATATGATATTATAAGTAACTTAAGTGCTTATTGCAATGGGATTCACCTCCTATATATAATTTGAAAAATATAAAACCCTAGATAGGCTTGAGGCACATAGCCAAATACAAGGAAGAATAAACACAATATGATATTATGAATAAGTGAGGTGCTTACAACAATGGGATTCACCTCTCTTTTATAGAATCGAGACATAATATTTGTCCAAAACCCTAAAAGTGAATAATAACCAAAAAAATATATATACTTAACCTAAGTCATTAAGGTAACTTTATTATAAAGGTAAATCTTATATTCTAACATTTAAGGCATCTTGAGTGACATGAACAAAGTTGTAACATAGGTTGGTAAACTCTTTTTCTAAGATGTGCTCAACCACTAAAACAAACCATTAGACTATCTAGTTTAATGATGTTTTCTTCGCATCCTTGTCCAAGTCTAGAGTAAAACAAAGGGAAGAGATTTAGTCAATCAAACTCCCTCATCAACTAAATGCTATAGTTCCAACCTCAATTCATAAGCACTTGGTTGGGCCAAAGGATTAATGATTTTGCATCAAACAAATCTTATAAAGTAGAAATTATCTCAATCTTATGATTACCTAGTTTGTTGAATTGTCCTGTTGTTAATGGGGTCAAAATAAGCATTGGAATATTCATCACAAGGCCTTAAGTGGTCACCCAACTTTGATACCACCTTAAAATAAACATGGTAAAGCTATGATGCCACCTTCAAATAAACATAGTAGAGCCTTTGCCTTTGTTATTCACTTGGCATAGTTGCATCTCAAAATCAAAAGTCATTCTTGTTATTCACTTGGCATAGTTAAATCTCAAAGTCAAAAGTCAAATCCAAAGCTAAGTTAGGAAGAATGTAAATGTTTTAGCAAGAGGTCTACATATAAGTGTGGGGGTTTCTTCGTAGGGTTACCTTGACATGAAAAGACACACCTATGAGTTTTCTGATGAGATTTGTGGTGCATAATGTATGAGATTTGAGAGATGCAAATAAACATAAAATACAATGAAGCAAATTTTAATCCTAGTGGGTAAGACTAGGAACTAAATGTTGGCATTGAAATGAAATCTATAGACCAACTATTAAAAGATATTTATTCATCATAGTGTCAACTAACAACATGCTTCACATCAACATTGGGAAAAAGTTAATGAGAACCACCCTGGTAATTATTTCACATTGAAAATTGGTTCAATAGGCACTTCATATGCTATTGTGGGCAGCATATGGAAAATTAGATTGTAACCAACATTTTAGTGCTTAATATGTTCTACGGTTAAGTAACTCTAGTGTTTATGCCTTTGAAGTTGTAGGTAGATGGATTTTTTGGTAAATCAAAGGTTGAGCCTAGCTACCCAAGTACATTTTTTTTTCGAACTTTTTTGTTATATTTATTTTCTAGGTTAAGGGCCACTTTCACTGAAAAAAACCTTGAGTTGCATAGACTTGAAGATGTTTGGTTGTTTTATTCAAGTTTTATGATATTTATTTGCTACAAAATTTTCCAAAACAAATATTGAGAAACATGCTCAAATTTTTGTCAATTTTCATGTCTTATATTCCTATATTGCATTGAAAATAAGCATTAACGACTATAATTTGTTTCTATTTAAAATTATTCTCCTTAGAAAGTAAAATGCTAAAAAACGTTCAAAGTTTCAAAATTCCTAAGTTCCAATTTTAATGTATTTTTAGGTGTTTTGTAAAAAGTAAAAACAAAAAAAGAGATTTTATACAACAACCATAGAATTCGAAAATGTGTTCCTCCTAAGATGCCACAAGTTCAAATCTGGAGAGGGTAGGGTATGTACGCCTATATACTTTAGCGGTTACATTGCTGTGCATAGGGGGGTCCCTTGTCCCACAACAAAGGGGGTCTCATACACCAAATTGGTGTCTGGCTTGGCCATGACCATAAAAATAGACTATTATTATTATTATTATTATTTTAAAATTCATTTAAAAGTAACAAACAAGATTTTAGAGTCATTTCGTTTTTGTATGTGATCCAAAATAACATTCAAACACATAAGTAATACAAAGTAACTTACAAATTTGAAAGTTAGGTGCTTTTTTTCTATTTGATGCTAGCTAACATTTGGAGACAAGCTATATTGGTGTAGTTGGTGGATGTAATGGGCAATTTTTTATAAATCTCGGGCTCTACAAACTAAGTGCAACAATGTGAAATACATAGAATAGAACATGGATGCAAATAACTTGAACCCTCAATAATTTACAGATATAAATATAAAAACACATTCAATCAAAGGGGACGCGTCTAGTCAAACAAAAATCAAGATGCATATACAAATTTTGAATTTGTGCCTCGACTCTCTACTATGGCTTGAAGGCAATGCCGTGTGACTCTAAACATATTGCTCGACACTCTTGGACTCATTAACTCAATTCAAATGACAATGACCCTATTTATTCCTTTGCTAGTTATTTTTTAGTGTTTCCCAACTCTTCATCTCTTGATGTTCAATCTAGCACTTTGGCTTCTTTAGGAAGTCTTTGAATTGGTTCCTATTGCTTCAGTTTCATATGGAACCTTTAGATCCATTCTCATTGGATCCTTTGTCTCCCATGACATGTGGATTCATAATGCATGCTGCCTGGTGCACTCTGCCTGGTGCACTCTTGTTTCAATCACTTTCTTTTATCATCCTAATGACATCAACATTATTCACACTCTTTTAGTCTACACAGAGATGTCAATCAATAGTCAAAGTGTTTTGGGTTATTGTCTCATTATTATTATAAAGGCATTGACATACCTTTTTTTCCCCTAATACTAGCTAGAGATGTAGGTTTCCAAATACTTTATTCTTCTTCACAAAATTAAAACATTGTATTCTCATGAGTTGTCTCTGGATTTAAACATAAGAAGCTAGTGATTTATTTTATTATTATTATTATTATTGGATAGGTTTCCAAATACTTTATTCTTCTTCACAAAATTAAAACATTGTATTCTCATTAGTTGTCTTTGGATTTAAACATAAGAAACTAGTGATTTATTTTATTATTATTGGATTTCCAATAAAAAAGAAACTAGATTTTTACTTCATCTTATTGCGAAGTACAATATTTCACTTTCTCAATTTCCACATTTCCTTCTCAATTTCCACATATCCTCTTGTATGTGTTGTAAAATGGTTCATTTAGAATCTACGGAAAGATTCTCCTCTAAATATATATGATATTATAACTTATTAACATATTTTTTTTTATTTAATTTTTTTGGAAAATTTATCAAAATATTTATTTATCTATACTAAAATAACTTATTCTTTTGAGTTTCATACATGTTTTCGACATTCTCCATTTATTATACTTTTAAATCTAGAGGCAAATCTTATAATTTTCCTTATTTTCTAGTGCTTGTTTTCCTCCTCTACTTTGACATAATTGATTTTGGATTCCAAATGGATGGTTTGTCCTTTAGACTTACCATTTCTTTCTCTTCATAGTTGATTATCCAACCTATCCATTTCTTTACTGTAGATCTTTATTTCTTGAAGAAAGCATATGTCAATTTAACAATCTTTACTTTTGTAGGGGAAGCTAAAACCATTATATACCATCATAAAAGATTCATTCAAGGA
Organism: Larix kaempferi; assembly: GCA_027924585.1. NCBI lineage: Eukaryota > Viridiplantae > Streptophyta > Pinopsida > Pinales > Pinaceae > Larix > Larix kaempferi. Next base: position 22,878,808 of record BSBM01000632.1, on the reverse strand, counting down.
TGATGTTTTGGATTTCAATTTGAAAGAACACAACATCTATCATCTAGATTTATCGTAAGTCTACCAATAATCTACCTTCCATGGTGAATTGTGCATAATTTGTCGTTTCCTACACTTTTATGCATTGCTTTATCATTTTGTGTTTTGCCAGTAGTTTATTTGATTCCTAGGAAAAACCATTTGTCTCTTTGATACTATTTTTTTTACTTTCCCTTTATTTAAATGTTTTCAATCATATTTGTGCCACCATATTACCATCCCTTTGACTCTCAACCCTTCATTTTTTCCTATTTTTGCAATACATTTTAAAGCCCTAGTCTCATTTCCTTCCTCGTGTTGCCTTAACTTGGAGCTCCTTTACTCCATTGGTGGCAATGCCTCTCTCAAATGGCCCACACATACTATTTCTTCATTTTAAACTCTACCTACTTCCTCATCCCTTTATGTTGTTAGTGGTTAATTTGAGTGCATCTTCGTATGAATATCTCCCATGTTTAGATTGATCTCTTCTTTCGAATCAATACTTTGTCCTCACATTTCTTTGTTATTTTTTCCTCTTTGCTTGTTCTCCCATTTATTTAAATACCATTCCATTGGCCTTCTCTATTGTATTCATTTTCAATCATAGTTGACTAGTGTGACTTTGGTTTGAGTATTTTTGTCCTCTCTTTTCTCCCAATGCTTCTTCCCCTTTTCCCCTAAGAAAAGCTTTGGTGTTCCAATTTTGCTCTCTTTTTTAATTCTTTTGTATATTAGGAAAGTGGGGGTAGTCTCTATGAAGGTGCCTCTTTTTCATCTAGCAAATTGATTGATCATATCCAAGTATGCATATAATCATATGTAGCTAGTCAATCTTTTCTCTTTTGTTGTTTTTGGAGATTTGAGTTGTTTACCCAAGAAATATCCTACCCCAAAAATCTCTTCAAACCTAAATTATAGAGGGATTTGAAATAATCTCCATGATGCTAGATTTTTATTGAAGTATTCAAGTTATTGAACCACGCATTTTAGTAACACATGTATAATCCTTCCTCGGTTAGGAAAGAAGGCCCTCCAAATATTTTGTTTGTTTCCTATTTTCTTGTTGCCATTGTTTATAGACACTTCGTCTATGTAGACAAGGACAAAGCTTTCTAGTCTAAATGTGATAGATCTAGAAAAAAACACCACAAAACATACAATCTTTCCTAGATTAAGTAAATTACAAAGAGTGTAGATGGATTACTCACCTTGCAAATGTAGTGATATCTCCTTGCTTGATGTAGCCCTCGATCTTTAGCTGCAAAACAAGAGACAACAAACAAGTGGAAACACACAAACGATAATACTATACAATATTGATTAATCTAGTGGTCAAGGAAACTAATTCTAAAGATCTATAATAGACAATAAAACTTTATGGAAAGAGTGTATATCACCGTATTAATGAAAATAAAAAAAGAGGAGATTACAACCAAGCGTTGGCGTTGCAATTTATTCCAAATGACCTTTGCCTCAAGGATCCAATCTTGCCTTCGATGGATGAAAGGGTTATCACTATAGAAAAATTTCACTAGCATTTAGATGCTCTAATCCTTCCTCCTTAACCACGAAGAGGAGGCTTGAATATATAGGCCAAAGATGATAGAAGGGGTTGAGGATTTGATGGAGAAGGCCAAGGGATCATCCCAAGAAGTTAGGGGATCAAATGCCACCTTTGTTGATTTCTTGGGATAAGCCTCCATGAAGATATTTGTTCTAGAAGGCTCTCGAAGCTTTTATTTTTTCTTTCCAACTGACAGTGATGCACTTTGTCAATAGGAAACATGCGCCATTGAAGGGTGACCCACGTTGAACAAGGGTAAGTAGTGTCTATGACATGATCTGTCAATGTACATAGCACGTCGTCAAGAGCCTGACGCACTTTGTCAATGTGCAAGGTGCATCAGTATGACAACATAAGGAAAAACCATGTCAACTCCTTTCCTTCAATCAATTTGGGATCAATGCTTTAGGAATTAGGACAAGTCAAGGACACATAGCTCATGATGATGAGATTTTGGTGTAACAGAATGCCCCCCAAAGCATGAAGCTATAGAAATAGGATATGTGAAGTGCTTTGATGTATGTAAGTTTAAGGAAAAGATCACTGGTTGAAATGCTTAACAATGACTTTTGCAGTATAATAGACTCTGAGATACATGTCCCAAACGACTCAAAACATGACTGTCGACCAATACATTGTAGATCCATCTTAGTACTGACTGAATGAACACAAACATGGCTATTAAGATACAATCGTAGATCCATGATGAGATAATTACACAACCACGACCAATACAAGAGTGGATCTGTGTGATATGACTCAAAAAATCTCAATCGCATCCTGGGTAAGATACATAAATTATCCCAAGGTCTTCAACCTGAACCCGCAAAAGTGCAATTCTAACCATGCGAATAAATGTCTTGACGTCGAACATGGTAGAAATCACTTGATTATCGGTCATTGATGTATATCGTTAACAAGTATGAGGTGTTATATTTTGAGCATTAATTCAAAATTATCTAGGATCTTAACTGAAAGAACAACATGTACAACATATCAAGCATAAGAGACAAGAGACAAGAGACATAAAACATTTCACCAGGGGGAAAACCAAGAAGGTGAAAAACCCCGCAACTTCCTCAGAGATAGAATAAGCATCAATACAAGGATCACCATGATCAAACCCAAGAGATATATATATTCAGCAGCATGCTCCTCCTCCACTTGTGCGCACTCCTCATTTTCTCTCCTTAACGCGAAGTGAGTGAATAATAGAATGTGTAAAATGAGAGAGACACAATCTCTATTTATACACTAACTTTCACTTGACCTTTACTCAACTAGGTCGGCCTCAACTTAACCACTTAACATAATGTTGACTGGGCCGACCCCTACTAGGGTGGTCTAATAACCCTTTGACCCACATGACTCATACAGGGCCGACCCCATCAAGTATAAGTTACGACACTTATAATATAACTTGCGACACATGCAAGTACAACTGACGACACTTCCAATCAGAGGAATAATACATCTCCGTTGGGGATACAATAAAGTACAAATACACTATACAAGTAAATATCTTCTGAAGTTACAAATACATCAACACTCCCTCATAACTAGGAAGGTATTTTCTTGACATAAGTCATCAATACATATAAGCACAAGTCTTCAATTCTGGAGCTGGATCATCATCATTGGATCACAGAGCATCATCACCATCACTGCTGCTGCACTCGACATATCGATCACTGGGATATCTCTGAATTATTCTCGTCATAGGAAGTTTTACAGAGCCAACCCTTTTTGATGCTGGATGTAGGCCTAGCCTCCATGTAGGTCTTCATCATCTCTGCAAGCAATCCATCAAGTAGGTACACCTCATGATTGATTAGACTGCCTTTGCAAAACCTGCAAGATCTCCCAGGACTGATTACACTGCCTCTGTAAAACCTGCAAGAGCATCTCAGGACTGATTATATGCCTCTGCAAAACCTGCAAGATCTCCCAGGATTGATTACACTGCCTCTGCAAAACCTGCAAGAGCATCTCAGGACTGATTATATGCCTCTGTAAAATCTGTGTACCCTACTGTCACATCATCATCTTCACATCACCTCATAGTCCACGGAGCACAACCCAGATGCACATCACACAACACTTACACCACCGACATGGGAGAACACATCTATCACCATTCGGGGAAGGCACCAACACTTACATCACGACCATGGGAGAACACATCTATCACCATGTCAGAAAGGCATATCCAGCCCTTACATCTCACCATGAGAGAACACATCTATCACCATGTGAGAATGGCCCAGCCCTTATATTTCAGCATAGGAGAACACATCTATCACTATCTGAAAATGGCTCAGCCCTTACATTTCACCATAGGAGAACACATCTATCACTATGTGAAAATGACTCAGCCCTTATATCTCACCATAGGAGAACACATCTATCACTATGTGAGAATGGCTCCAGTCCTTACATCTCACCATGGGAGAGCACATCTATCACCATGTGAGAAAGGATCGTGTGCATCTGTGTCTCCAGACTCATCACTTCCCCTTGGAAGGAATCTCGATCTGAAGTACACCAAGTCTCTCTCTGAAGTACTCAAACTTCACTCTGGCCAGCGGCTAGGTCAACACATCGGCTATCTGCTCGTCCGTCGCAACATACATGAGCTTCATTGCTCCTCTTTGCACCATATCCATGATATAGTGATACTTGATCTCAATGTGCTTCGACTTGTCATTGTAAAATTAGTCATAGCAGATCTAATGAACAAGTAAATCAATCACAACAAATGAACATAGAAAATATGGTGTAAAACTGTGTAAAACATGCACAGTGCTCAATATCCCAATAAGGGTGAATAATTACAATAAAATAATATGACAATGTGAGTGATCAATTCGAATTGACTAAGAAGGTCATTTGAATCACTAAATGGAGTAGCTTGACTCCAACTAGGAGTCCTCATCATCAATCAGTGGTGGTCATCAATGCACAAGAACCAGTCATCCAGGTGTCAAGCTGAGTCTAACTGAGTGTGTCATTGTGTAACTGAAGTGTGTAGCACTGATATAGGGAAGGAGACTCAGTGGAGGGTGCATGGGAGGCTTAACTGAAGTCAGAAAAAGTCATCTAGTCAATCTGGAGGTCCAACGGAGTGAAACAGTCAGTCGGGAGTGAAACTAGCCTCAAATCAAGGAGAATCAGAGCTAATTGAGTGTAACTGAAGTGGAACTGCAGTGGTAGGTGAAGAAGTACACCCTTCTCTGGCAGTAGGTGAGAAGTGGGTGCCTTCCTGACTAGGAGGGATAAAAATTTGAAGTAAGTGGCTCGCGGGTGCTAGAATAAGGTGGGTAAGGTGCTGGAGGCATCACATGGTGACTGGGCTGCATGCAAACCCTAGACTTTGCATGCAAGGTCCTGAAAAATATGATGTGGATATCCGAACACCCCCCCTCAAGCTAGACTATGATGTGCAAAAAATAATGTGGGGCCCTGGTAACTAAGACCAAAGGTCACCCCAATACAATAATCCAAAAAATGCTGAAAATAAACTAAGTGAGGAAATAGGGAAAACCTAGTGGGAAGAAAGCCCCCCCTCAAGCTAAAGCATAATAATGGATCAATCTGTCTCCACCATGATGGAACTCACCCCCAAAAGTGAACAGAGGTAAGTGAACTTATTCTCAGTGAAGCTCTTGGTGAAGATGTCTGCAATTTGCTCATCAGTAGGGCAATATTGCAGAATGATGGTGCGATCATGCACCAACTGTCGAATGTAGTGTATATGAATCTCAATGTGTTTGGTCCTCTGCTGCTGAACTGGATCTGTGGAGATCTTGATAGCACTTTGATTGTCACAAAAGAGGATAGTCAAAGTAGTGCCACCAAAACCAAACTCGGAAAGAATACCTTGCAACCAAACTGCCTGAATGCGGCATTGACTGCCCCTCGATACTCTGCCTCTGCTGAAGAAAATGCAATGGATGCCTGCTTTTTGTTGGACCAGCAAATAGGGCCATGACCAATCATGAAAACATAACCGGAAGTGGACTTTCGATCAATGCTATCACCTGCCCAATCTGAATCAGTAAAATCAATGAAATCAAGCTCAGAATCTGTAGCATAATGTATGCCAAAATGTTTCATACCTTGCACATACTGCAAGATCTGCTTGGCTGCTTGCCAATGAAGCTCATGGGGCTGCTACATATACCTTGACATGGAACTCACGTCATATGAAATATCAGGCCTTGAGTGTGTCAAATAAATTAGTGAACCAATCAATTGTCGTTACATACTGCAATCTGCAAGCGGTGTAGAATCTCCCTCCTCAAGATTGATTCCTGAGAGGAATGGGAATGGGGATGCCTTACATTCAGCCATATTAAACTTCAATAACAGGTCGAAAGCATATTTTTTCTGAGATATAGTGATCCCATCAAAATTTTGAGCTATCTCCAAGCCCAAAAAGTGACTCAGCAAGCCCAAATCGCTCATGTCAAAAGTTAGATTTAAGGCAATTTTTAGCTTGTTTATTGAAGTAAGAGTGCTACCAGTAATGAGAAGATCATCAACATAAAGTACAATAACCAAAAAATTACCTTTAACTCACTGAATATACACATTCAGATCAGATTTGCATCTTTGGAAATTTTGAGAAAGAAGGAAGGAGTCCATCTTTGCGTACCAAGCTCTTGGGGCCTGTTTTAACCCATACAAAGATTTCTTCAATATGCAAACTAATGATGGATCTGATGTGTAGCCTTCTGGATGCTGCATATATACCTATTCAGCAAGATCTCCATGTATAAATGCACTCTTCACATCCATGTGGTGCACTTCCCAATGCTTGGATGCATAAATTGCCAAAACAAGGCAGATGGAATCCATCTTTGCAACCGGTGCAAAGGTCTCCGTGTAGTCCACTCCTTGGACTTGGGAGAAACCTTTTTCCACCAACCTTGCTTTGCATTTTCTGATAGAGCCATCAGCAACAACTTTCGTGCGGTAGACCCATTTACACTTCACTAATTTTCTTCTAGGTGGAAGAGAAACTAGCTCCCATGTATTGTTCTTTTGAAGAGAACTGTACTCTTCATCCATAGCACTTTGCCATCTCGGATCTCGGTGGGCATGGTAGTATGTTTGGGGATATGAACCAGTAATCAAATAAAAAATCTTAGAAAGTAATGGATCAGAAATAGAAAGAGCCATACCTTCTCTTTGAAAGTTTGCTCTTGTTAGTCTCGGATCAGTAGGATTTCCAAGGTTCGAACCAGCAGATTGAAGAGTGTTTTGGGCCCATTTTGGTAACTGAGGAGGATCATAATGGTCGGATTCCGAACCTGATATGTCATAATCATCATGTGCTGCTAAAATATCAGAAATATCATAAATCATACCTTCATTATCGCTACACGGATCTTCTTCTGGTGAAGGCGGTGAAACGACAGTTTCTTCCTCGACTAGTTGCAATTCTTGAAGCGGTTCTTCAAATTGCACACTGCGCTCTATGAATATATTTTTAGATCTGATATCCATGAGTTTATATGCTTTTTATTCTTGCCCATATCCTATCAATATGCAATCAATACTTTGTGCATCCAAATCTCATCTCTTCTTGGAAGGAATTCTAGCCCATGTAGTAGAGCCAAAAACTCTCAAATTTGACACATCCGGTTTGTGACCAAAGAATGCTTCGAAAGGAGTCATACCTTTCATGGATGAATGTGGAAAACGATTCTGTATGTATGCAACAACATTGATTGCTTCATCCCAAATATTTGCATCCAAACCTTTTGATTCAATCATGCATGTAGCCATCTCTTTCAGTGACTGATTTTTCCTTTTCGCTACACCGTTCTGCTGGGGTGTGTAGGAAATTGCATGTTGGATCTGAATTCTGCTTTCAACACAAAGTTGTCGCAGCTCAGCCTTGATATATTCTCCACCATTATCAGATCTAAGAGATTTGATCTTTCTCTTAGTGGCAATCTCAACAGAAGCCTTAAAATCCTTGAATTTTTCAAGCACTTCTGACTTGTTTTTGAGAAAAAATACCCATGTAAAGCGGGAAAAATCATCAATAAATGTCAAAACATACCTTGAACCATTTAATGACGTATGGGGCATCAGACTATTGATATCATAATGTATCATCCCCAAAAATGCAGAAGCTCTGCTAGCTTTGCCGCGGTCGAATCTGTGCTCGGGGTGCTTCCGAATAATGCAACCAATGCATATTCCCTTCGAGGAACGGAGCTGTGGAAGACCATCTACCATGGAATTGTTTGATAACAGCAGCAAATACTTATAATTAAGATGTCCAAATATTTCATGCCAAATCCTACTAACCTCATTACCATGTGTGCGAAGAGCAGTAGGCTTTGCAAGCGGAATAAAGTGTGAAAACTCATAGCATTTTGCAGTGTGGTTCGCCTTTCTGACTGCAACAAGTATTCCACATTTGATATCAGAAATTTCAACTATATTAGGGCTGAATGTAACTTGCTTCGGTTCACCAGTGTGTGTCATTTGATACACAGAAAGAATATTTGAAGCCAAGGAAGGCACATAGAGAACATTCTGAAAGCTTCCATGATCTACATGAATCATACCTTTGCCCTTGAAATTTTTGAGTCATCTCCCAAATGGATGGGGATGGAGCTGTTTGGATCAAATGAAGAAAAAGAATCAATATTTGCAGCCATATGATTCGATGCATCCGAATCTATCAAGAGAGTAGTGGGATTCGAAATAGTTGCCATGAGTGCTTGTCCTCTTTCATGATCATCATTCCTATCCTTTTTCCTTGCACCGTCAGGAAGAGTTATGTTATTCTTTTCCAAAAGGAGGGCCATTTGATCTATAGTCTTCTTCATGCATGAACTTTCGGGATGAAAGCCACGGTTGCAATAAGTACATTTAGATTTTTCCTTACCCTCTTTACCCTTTTGCTTGAACTTCGAACTGGATGGTGCATCTGTCTATTTGCCTTTTTCTCTTTGCTTGTGTGGTTCGAATTTGGGCTTCTCCATCTTTTGCTTTCCTTTACCATTCGAAATCTTGGGTCCTTGAACAAATAGGGATGAATCTTTGGAGCTTATGGACCCCATTTGAATCAACTTATCATGCTCCTTTGTGACGGACTCAATGAAGGCATTCAAGGTAGGCATCTTCCAATTCGGGGTAGTTAGCCGACCGGAATTGAAAGTAGAGACAAATATCGAATAATCTTTACCAAGCTTGCTGAGAATGGAGAGGATCAATTTCTTATCCTCTTTGATAACTCCACTGTTCTTCAACTGCATGTTCAAGTTCTTGAATTTTGTGAAGAATTCATTAATGGTCTCGAAATTCTCAGGACTAAGGGCAATCAATTCATTCTCTAATTGAAAGGCCCTAAGCTCATCCTAGTTTCCAAATAGTGTTTCAAGTTGATCCCATATAGATTTTGGAGTCTTCAATCTGCTGAGATGGAAGTGAATATCTTTGGAGGTGGAGAGACAAATAGGACCATAAGCTTCATCAAGGTTGTTGTGGTGTTTGGTTCTATCTAACAAGGTGTTTGGCTCCAATTCAAGACCAAGAGTGACTCGGTAGTAACCTTTTGAACGTAATATGATCTCCATATCATCTTTCCCATCAAAATAATTGAATGGGGTGAGAATAGGCTTTGAAGAAGAGTATTCCATTGCTAGGAGTGAGTGCACACTGATGTAGAAATGCTTGCAAGGGAAAAGTAGCGAATGCAATTGATGGAGACAATAACCTGCAAATCACAATAAAACCAAGAACAATGAGGTCGAACAATCCACCCTTTTAGAGTTGCATCACACCTGGGATTGGAGATCAAGCAATGTTGAATGGATCCAATGTATCAGATCCAAGATTTATGTGGAAACTCAAGCTTCTGGAGTGGTATTGGAAGTATTTTCAAGCTTTGCATGCACAGGAGCAAATGCCCTTGAGATCTTTCATGCCAAAACTTTTTGTAATTTTTGAGCAAATTCACTCAAATCCTCTTGTAGAAACACCTGTAGAAAAGAGATCTTGTACCTGCAATGGATTTGATACCATGTAAAATTAGTCACAGCAGATCTAATGAACAAGTAAATCAATCACAACAGATGAACATAGAAAATATGGTGTAAAACTATGTAAAACATGCACAGTGCTCAATATCCCAATAAGGGTGAATACTTACAATACAATAATATGACAATGTGAGTGAGCAAGTCGAATTGACTAAGAAGGTCATTCGAATCACTGAATGGAGTAGCTTGACTCCAACTAGGAGTCCTCATCATCAATCAATGGTGGTCATCAATGCACAAGAACCAGTCATCCAGGTGTCAAGCTGAGTCTAACTGAGTGTGTCATTGTGTAACTGGAGTGTGTAGCACTGATATAGGGAAGGAGACTCAGTGGAGGGTGCATGGGAGGCTTAAATGAAGTTAGAACAAGTCATCTAGTCAATCTGGAGGTCCAACGGAGTGAAACAATCAGTCAGGAGTGAAACTAGCCTCAAATCAAGGAGAATCGGAGCTAACTGAGTGTAACTGAAGTGGAACTGCAGTGGTAGGTGAAGAAGTGCACCCTTATCTGGCAGTAGGTGAGAAGTGGGTGCCTTCCTGACTGGGAGGTCTAAAACTCTGAAGTAAGTGGCTCCCGGGTGCTAGAAAAAGGTGGGTAAGGTGCTGGAGGCATCACATGGTGACTGGGATGCATGCAAACCCTAGAATTTGCATGGAAACTCTAATTGCATGCAAGGTCCTGAAAAAGATGATGTGGATATCCGAACAGTCATGGAACATCGGGTTCTCCGATAACTTCACACAACTTTGGTTGTCGCAATACATACAAGTAGCATCCAGCTGGAGATCAAACAAACAAGACAGTAGCTTCCTAAGCCATACTGCCTCACAACTAGCCGAACAAGCTGCAACATACTCTGCTTCGGTTGTACTCAGTGCCACACAGGATTGCTTCCTGCTAAACCAAGAGATCATACCGGATCCCATACTGAAGTAACACCCCGAAGTGCTCTTCCGATCAATGGCACTGCCTTCCCAATCTGAATCAACATAACCCTCCAGATTAAACTTTTGATTCGTATCATACTTGAGCCCATAGTCAACTATACCCTTCAGGCACCTTAGCAACAATCAGGTGAACATGTCTCGGATATGTCAGGAACTGGCTCAAGGTGTTCACAGCAAAGAAAATATCTGGTCTCATATTCTTTAGGTACATCAAAGACCCAATCATCTGACGATACATCGTGGCATCAACTAGATCATATGAAGCATCACACAAAAGCTCCAGGTTCGATGCCATAAGTGTGGCCATGGCCTTGCAATCCATCATCCCGAACCGCTTCGGGATCTCTACTGCATACTTCCCTTGTCCAAAGAAGATTCCATCTGCACTCTGCCACACCTCCATGCCTCGAAAGTAGTGCATCATCGCCAAGTATTTCATCTCGAACTCGGCAGCAAGCTTCCTCTTTGTGTCGAAAATCAATCTATCCTCAGCTGTTACAAACAGGTCATCCACATACAATAGTAGTATCACTGGATTGCCTTCCTCAACCTTGTAGTAAAGGTTGGAATCCGCTTTACTCCTAGTAAAGCTCAATCTGGATAGAAAGATGTCTATCCTACCATACCAAGTCCTAGGATCTTGCTTCAAGCCATACAAGGATTTCTTCAGCTTGCACACATATGACTTCCTGTCATGTGTCTCAAAACCAAGTGGCTGCTCCACATACACTTCCTTTTCGACTACACCATTCAAGAAAGCTGTCTTGACATCCATTTGGTGTATCTTCCATTTCATCACTGCAGCCAAAGAAAGTACTGATATGATGGAAGTGTATTTCTACTATAGGAGCAAAGGTCTCTTCATAATCTATCCCCTCTTTCTGGGAGAAGCCATGAGCTACAAACCTTGCCTTGTATTTCTCTATGCTACCATCTACAGCATGCTTGATCTTATAGTCGATCCACTTGGAAGTCACAACAGACTTCCCTTCAAGTCTTGGGACCACATCCTAAACATCATTCTTCATGATCGACTGGTATTCCTCGATCATGGCATTCTTCCATTACTGCATCCCAAATCCTGGGAACTTCAAATTCTTCAATATCTTCAATAGATAGTTGTCTTGAACTTTGTTGTTGGAACAAATGTTGTAGTCCTTCTTTTGTAGGTGATGATACACGGTCTTTCCTACAAGAAAATTTCAATTGTATGATTAGAAACATCTTATATATTTCAGAACAAATTCTTACTCATAAAGACATATGTCATACAGTCATGCAATTATCTTAGCCAATGCTTCAATACAACATTTATCCATGTCCTGTATTCACACAATAACTTTCTAGATGCCTTCCATCTCTACCAGAACATTTGTTAAGAGTGTGCACATCTCCCAACATGTTAGCAAAGAGGTTTCATTCTAGATAAGTAGCAATGGAATGTTGTATAGTACCATAGGCCACTTACCCATTACTTGTATATTAGTAGTATCTTGTTCATTAATGTAACTTTTCTAATATGCATCTAAGAACATAAGTATGTACATGAATGAACAACATCATTTAAGTAATAAGAAATGATAATTCAAATACTTATCTTTGTTTAGTTGTAGGGTGGACTCCCTCTCAATCTTTGCTTCCTTGTAGGAACTACTGGAGTGTGCTCCCTCTTGATCTTTGCTTCCTGGATTACCTGTCCTTGAACTTATATCCATCTTGGACCACTATGCATGCTTAAGTGTGCACTAGTGTTACCATTGTGTTATCCTCAAGATCTCATACATAACCATACATACATTAGTATAATCTCAATACTATCTAAACATTATGATTCTAAATAATCTTATCATGTATGGTCATGATCATTTCACACATAGGTAATAAGCGTTAGTATTCAAGGTTTCAGGGAAAACTTCTTTTACTCATGCATATTCTTATTTGACCATTGGACTCTTTTGGTTAGTCATATCATCAATCAAAGTAAGAAACATAATATGCATAAAACCTTCATTACTTAAACTTATAACTTCATGAACAATCACCAATCATACAAAGGTATACTTATATAAGAGATCTTAACACAAGGTAGGGTTCTAACTTGATATAGGAAAACATACCTGGATTATCATGTTATCTAGTTATGTCTAACATACACGCATAATGTCTTCTTGTTCTCTTCAATGACTTGTGCTAGTAACCTTCATATCTCATAGGTTAAGCATTGTAGAACCAAATTATACATACCTCGTAAGTAGAGCTTCTATGCGATCCATGACTATGGATGAGTCTTTGTCTTCATGTCACCATGGTCATATGTTCTTGAAATAGAAATTTCTTGATGTACCTTTCATGTAAGCGGACAACATCAACCTCATACAACACCACAGTGCATTAGTACAATCATAAGTGTCATAACCCTAATCAGTGAATGTCTTCTATCATGCATTCATACTTTTACTAGGGTGATAAGACAAGTCTAAAATTAATCAAGATTGTACTAACCTCAATAATATGAAGATAAACATATCATAAACTTAATCATGAACATATTTCAAAACATACATGTATTTCCTCAAGTCATACCTATCGATATTGCTTGTAGTCTTCTTATGTAAGGCCTTAGCCTTATCTCCCTTTGGAACTGGAACTTCTTCACTTATGCAGGTGTCCAATTCATTCTCTTCTAGGATTAACCCAATCCACTTTGATTTGATGAAACTGGATCTGGAGTTGGATTAGGGTTTGTCAGAGAAAACCTAAAAATTCAAACTTTGAATTTCAAACTTCTGATTGAATGAAAAGATGTGCCTTTATGAGATGATCAAGTTGGTATACTTCAATTTTGAAATCTCCAAAATTTGACCCCTCAAAATTGCCTTTGAAACTTCTGGATCTTCTGGACAGGATCCCGAACTAGGGTTTGATAAAGACCGATCTTCTTCCCATCCAAAAGGTTCGATCTTGTGTTCTAAACTTCGATTTTTCTTAGGAGCTTCCAGCCGTGGTCATAGATTTAAAAAATTCCAACTTTTACAAAAGCCCTAATTTTCCACCTTTCCGATCAAAATCCTAAACTAGGGTTTGATCAAGCCCAACCTTCTGCTTAACCAAAAAATTCGATCTTGGTCTCTAAATTTAGATTGTGATGAGGATAATTCATCCATGGTATCCTATTAAAAAAATTCCAACTCTCTCCGAAGCCCTAAATTGCCGCAGCAGTGATAAGCCAAGAATGAAGGTGCTTAGAATCCAATTCTGATTTGACAGAAATATGCACCGTATTGTTTCTGGTGAATCTCTGAAATTATGAATCCACAGGGTCTGAAACTTCGGCCTGTGGTATCCTGACCTGTCTTCTTTCCAACCCCACAGGTCTGACCTCAATTGGATTCTCTGAGAGAGAGTTATGCCAAGTGTCGCAACATGACCCGTTTGTGGGATAAAATAGGAGAGCGAACTTGTACGGAGTGCCACGTATCACTGGTTCAATTTCAGCCTCTCAAAAAAATTACCTGAGAAAATACAGTCCGTTCTCTTACTATAAATTTTTACAAAATTTCATTTGGAGCTTCCTATCCCAAGTTGTGACCTTTTTTCCTAGGTCACTTGTTTATGACTGAGATCTGGAAGACACAGAAACACTAGATTGTACTGATCATAAAACACAAATTACAATGAATTAGATTCTATTATTTGGACACAAGGTACATGGGTATGTTATCTACCACCTGTAAAATTTTTGGTTCCTGAACCTTTGCCAAAATGGATTTATAGTGAAAGTGCTATGATGACTGGTTTTTGCTATATCAAGCCCTAGCTTGCTATTTGTTGCAAGTGCAGCAAGTCTCATAAATTCTATATCATGCCTTCCTTCAGGATAGCTCTAATACCATGTTAGATTTTGAGCATTAATTCAAAATTATCTAGGATCTTAACTGAAAGAACAACATGTACAACATATCAAGCATAAGAGACAAGAGACAAGAGACACAAAACATTTCACCGGGGAAAACCAAGAAGGTGAAAAACCCTGCAACTTCCTCAGAGATAGAATAAGCATCAATATAAGGATCACCATGATCAAACCCAAGAGATAGATATCTTTAGCAGCATGCGCCTCCTCCACTTGTGTGCACTCCTCCTTTTCTCTCACTAATGCGAAGTGAGTGAATAATAGAATGTGTAAAATGAGAGAGACACACTCTCTATTTATACACTAACTTTCACTTGACATTTACTCAACTAGGTCGGCCTCAACTTAACCACTTAACATAATGCTGATTGGGCCGACCCCTACTAGGGTGGTCTAATAACCCTTTGACCCACATGATTCATACAGGGCCGACCCCATCAAGGTGGTCTAATAACCCATCAAGTATAAGTTACGACACTTACAATATAACTTGCGGCACATGCAAGTACAATTGACGACACTTCCAACCGGAGGAATAATACATCTCCATTGGGGATACAATAAAGTACAAATACAATATACAAGTGAATATCTTCCAAAGTTACAAATACATCAACACGAGGAAAATTATCATTAATGTCAATGACTCCCAAGGTACCCAAGTACATTCCTTTGAATGTGAATCAGTGAGTCGGAGTAGAACATTCGGTGGAATCTCCTAGTCAGAGGTCAATTATGTGAACCTACTACTGAAAGCGAGTTAACCTGCCATTAGGGCATGCAGGTCCATGGTACTTGACTAGTTCCTGTTTTGCAGAAAATCTACCGAGAGCGGACTCAAGGCCTTATCTCCCTAGCTTAACGTAATTCTAGAACAAATAGGACATAACATAAAATACTTTCCTAGATCATATAGAAGTACAAATGTAATAGTAGATCGTTTACCTTATATTTGTAGATCCCTTTCTCCTTCGTTGATCCAATGCTCCAGCACTTCCAGATTGCAAGTAGCTAAACCCTGTTGAACATGTGACAGACCACGAGAAGTGAAAGCATATATCTCATATGATAGATCTAAGCTAACAGTTAAGGAGGAAAGCTCTAAACATCATCAAGGAGACAATATTTATGGAAAGCAATTATATTAACTGTATTGAAAAGTGGAGAAGTATAATAGAAAAGAGGATTACAACCATTTCCTTAACGCTGCAAGATCCTTCCGACAAGCCATGCCAAGGATCCTAGAGAGAAGTGGATGTTCCCCAAGCTAGAGTGTTAGATCTATTGGGCTTAGTTTAACCAGCATAAGAGTACCATAGACTTCCTCCCTTTGGGATGGGAGTGAGCTTCACTTAAATAGGACTAAGTGGATAGGGTATGGATAGGATAGGTTGAGATGTGATAGGAGAGGATTAAGGGATCTTTCCAAGGTGATAGGAATCGAGTGCTAGCTCTCCCAAGAGGTCAGGGATAGGGTCCTAAGTCAGCAAGCTTCGAGAAAGAGCTCGAAGGGTTATTTTTTTCCATTAACTGACATCGGCGCACTCTGCAATAGAGCAAGCTACGACGTCGCATGCTGCATGATTGCAACCTGCAACGACCTCTCAAAACCTAATACAAATGGGTACAAATCCTTCCAGGTCAATCACTCAATCAAGGTAACTCCAGGGGTGTATACACTGAATCTCACGATGGGAAGATTTTAGGTGTAACAGAATGCCTCCCAAAGCATGAAGCTGTTGAAATATAGACGAGTGAAATGCTTTGATAGAAGGAATGGCAATAGACTTGTCGGACAAAGGACGCTGCTGCAGTACAATTGACTCTGAGTACACAGTCTCAAATGACTCACAACATGGCTGCTGACCAATACAATGCAGATCCGTGGTAGTAATGACCGACTGAAAACAATCATGGCTACTAGACACAAGCGTAGATCCATGATGATATGATAACACAACCATGACCAATACAAATGTGGATCCGTGTGATATAACTCAATAC
Source organism: Larix kaempferi (assembly GCA_027924585.1). NCBI lineage: Eukaryota > Viridiplantae > Streptophyta > Pinopsida > Pinales > Pinaceae > Larix > Larix kaempferi. The sequence continues at coordinate 22,862,292 of BSBM01000632.1, read as the reverse complement.
AAACTCAATCGCAACCTGGGTAAAATATGAATTCCCAGGGTCTTCAAGATGAACCCACAATGAATCGAATCTATCCATGTGATTACAAAGGTCTTGACGTTGAACATGGTAGAAACCACTTGATTACTGGTCATTGATATAAACCGTTAACAAGCGCAAGGGAGATCACCATTAATGTCAATGATTCCTAAGGTATCACAGTACATATCACCAAGTGTGAATAAGTGAGTTGAAGTTGAACGCAAGATGAAATATTTCAATCAAGAGTCAATAATGTAAACTCATCCTGAAAGCAAGGTAACCTGCCATTGAGGCATGTAGGGCGAAGGTACTTGGTTGGTTTCTAGATTCAATCCTCGGATGATGAGTTGATGTCAACAAGGATGAATCCGTCGAAGGAGGGCCATGATGAATCCCCCATCAATTGACACGAAACACGACAAAATATGTGTAGAGTAGACCAGATGGTAAAGTAACATGCAAGACTGACTTAGAGTAGACCGACATGGTGGTGGGCATACTGACTGCAGATAATAAGTGACAGATGTATTATTGAACATGGGCATGGCATGACTTGGCAGTGTTGACATGATGAGTATAACACTAACTCCTAATGCAACTGATGAGGGAAGCTTTCTTTGAATGAATCAAAGGAGTAACAAGACTCAGGAAGTAGGTAAAACTCGAGGACAAAAGGATGACCCAAGTACAATATGCAAATGCAGATGAGTGCCAAGTTCAAGAACGACTACATACTTCCACTAACAAAGTGTGTAACATAAAAGCCTTCCTTTTTACCCATCATGAATGATAAGTGCCTCATGTGTTTTTTACGAGCTTGCTGAGGGTAACCAGATGCTCGGTATAGCTCATCTCATAGATGAGTGCCAAGTTCAAGAACGACTACATACTTCCACTAACAAAGTGTGTAACATTAAAGCCTTCCTTTTTACCCATCATGAATGATAAGTGCCTCGTGTGTTTTTTATGAGCTTGATGAGGGTAACCAGATGCTCGGTATAGCTCATCTCATAGATGAGTCCAATCCCAAATATTTTCCGAACTTGGGATAGGAGGGGTTCGTCCCATGGCGGGCCCTTCAATGTAAGAGTTTAACAAGTCCATAGAAGGTAAACTCGGTCGTCATTTCATGTTTAGAGAGTCTGAAAAGAACTAAAGAAGACTCCAACGGTCCTTTTTTGTAAAGTTAGCCTAATCGCCCAAAAAAGGGTAAAACAACACGGGAGAGGACTCTTCCAGTCATGATTGGCTGGAGTATACCTTTTTCGTAAGTAGTGCCTCCTGGTCCAAAAAAGGGGTAAACTATCACCAGGAAGACGACCATTCAAATACTTTAACAAGCGTGAACGCGAAAAGTTTGCTTGGCAATCTTTTCATTTTTCGAGATCCCGAAAAGAGCTTAAAAGGACTCCATGAACAACTTTGTCATGGTTGATGACCGAGTATGAAAAAGGAAAAAGTAAACTCGGCACAGTTCCTTTTCCGTAAATAGTCTAGCGAGGCCGGATAAAGTGATAAACCTATACTCGTTAGACACACCTTTTTACTCAATTTTTTAACAAACACGACAATGGTATCAAAAGCACTCGAAATATTTTTCATGTTTGAACCAGAGCACGAAAAAGTAAAAACTAAACTCAAACCACTTTTCATGTTTCAACCAGAGCACGAAAAAAATGAAAAGTAAGCTCAACACCATCTTACTGTTTTTAACGAGCTCGAAGATAGGTTGGAAGAATGCTCATAATGTCTGCTTCATTTTTTAACGAGCTTGCAACCAAAACTGAATTATTCCCAGGATTATTTTCATGATTTAATGAGCTCGAAAACCAAAAGAAAAGTATGCTCGAAAAAATTCCCATTGGTGGACTCTTCCCATCATGAAAACCAAATTTTGGTACATCCCCCTAGCATGATTGCTAGAAGTAAGTGAATTAGATCCAAACATGATGTGGAGAGGCGATCGAGTTGACTTCAACATGAATTTTAGAGGTTGAAGACATGCCCCCCAAGCTTCATTTCATTTACCTAAGGCATAGGTGGATGAAAAGAAGGTTCAAGTACTAAGTCTATGAGAAGACTCGACTCAAAGGGAAAATAGTTGTTTCATTTTTTAACGAGCTTGACACAGGAATAGAACTCTGCTCAGTGAATCTGGTCTCATTTTTATGCAAGATTGAAACCAAAGGTGAACTATGCTTGGGGGCTCTATTCCATTTTTTAACGAGCTTGGAATCAAAGACTAATCTGTGCTCAAACTATTGGTTTCATTTTTAACAAGCTTGAAGCCAAAGGTAAACTCTGCTCGCGGTTAAGGCCCATTGACGGGTTCCTTCTCAACTGTAATATCCTATGGACTGTCTACCAAGAATATTAACTGAATCTCAAGTTCCTTTTAATTCCACCAGTCAATTTTCTGCTTAATTCATCAAATGGTGCAGGATGTAAGTGAGGTTTACTCGCTACGAACTGAAGATGATGGGATGAAAGTTCAGTTCTGGAATTTATATGGGGTTTGCTGCAGAAGCAGGTCAAAGTGAAGATCTGAGGTGTCCTATGCACAATGTACCAGTGCCTTTCACTTTTCAACAATAGAACTAGTCTATTGCCTACTTCGAGGCTTCCTGGGTAGCTGGCATATGCATACTAGACAGGGAGGGGGTTCAAGAAGTTTGCAGCAGTGTGAATATTAGTCAACTAATGTCTAGATATGTTCAAGAATATTCTGGAGCAGATTGCACAAGGTTTGGAAAGATTGAGGTGACAGATGCTTAACTGGGATTGTCGGGCTAGGAACTTTGCTGGCTTCCCAAAAACAAGGCAGAAGCTTCCAAATTTTGGTTTTAAAGGATGATATGATTAATATATTAAGTTGTGATCCTAGTGCAACAAACAAGAAGTGAAATGGATTTGCAGATTGTATTTTATGACGAAAACAATAAAACTAGTTAAATAAAACCACCCAACGAGCTAGTCTCCGAATCTGACTTGACAACTGATTTCCATTAATTGATTTTTCTGTTATAAATGAGTATGCAACTATGATACAGTAATAAAAAAAGAAATATCTTTCAATAGATATGAAAGAACCCTTCTTTTCTTATTCAATAACTTCCTTCTCAAAATGGTGCCTCACAGGCTAAGATTTTACATTACAATAGTGGAGAAATAGGTAAGAGAAGAAAGAAGTTACTTTGGATCTGTAATGGAGATTAGTATCAGTCTATATAATGTCTAGATGGCTGAAGTTGCTACATTCTGAACATGCTGGTATTCAATGGTTGCAATCTTCAACTGATTCTCCCTTGTGGGGAAATCACCTCCAAAACTAGCTGTGGGAGTAGTAGAGGTAGAAGAAGAGAGGAGAATAGTTCTGATTTTCGATCTATGGAATTTAGCAGCCTTAAATCTTTGCAAGATAAGCTTATAGAACTCACTGGAGGTCCTGGGTACACCTATCCATAATTATGTCCATCCTCTAGTGCTCTTTCTTCAAATCTAGCTGTAGATCTCCTTCAATGGTGGCCTCCTCTTCACTCTGGCATTAGATCTTCATGGCTGCGCTATATTGGACATCAATGGCTGTAAGATTACTTGTTGGACCTGCACAACACTCCTGGATAACTCACATAGTCTTGGGGCACATCACCCAAGCAAACATGTTGAGGCACAACACTCAACCACAGAGGCTCAGAGCTCTCAGACTAAAATTCTAAATGACAAAAGTCCTCCATTGGAGTTGGTTGGCTTCTTTTATAAACTTTATGATGACCCGCTGAGTAAGTTACTTAGCTTTGGTGACCTGTGAGAGTATGTCATGTCCCAAATTTGGAATTGGGTCACAATGGCCTAATCACATTGGCCATATTCATTAGAGTTTGTAAAATTGATGTTAAAGGTCAAATAATTGCTAAGGAGGAAAATTACTAGTTTCCTAGGTCTGGGGTGGAAGCTTTGGGATTTGGAATAATGGGGATAATAAATGATGTTTGAAAATTATAGTGGCATAAATATTTAATAAAGGATCTAAATAAATATATACAAGTGAAAATCAAAGTGGCATTTGATCATGAAGACACATGGAGGAAGTGGGACCCACATATGGCTAGATTTCCCCACTACACTTGGCATAATTCTCTCACCAATTCGAATTCAAGGTGAATGGTAACATACTTGTGGGAGTCCAAAAGGTATTATTCATGGCATGACTCATCCAAGGTCGAAATATAGAGGAAGAGTAACTCCCATGGAAGAGGAAGAGGCAATTTGGAGTTAGTGAGACACTTGGGCTAGATTCCCTAGCTCTATGACAACAATGATGAAGATGCTATGACACCTATGACACAAATCAGACATGAAGGCTGACATATGACATATATGACATGTCAGGGCTAAAAATAGACTCCAAGAGGGCGCTCAAGGGTGTTAGGGAAGCTAAGATGCTTCCACATGTGATTTGGTGGAAGTGGGAAACTAGGAATTGTTGTACAAGTGGCGTTCTTTGGAATCTCTTCCCAACTTGAGTTGGCATGAGTCTCTTGGAAGGAATTCGACCCATGGAGGACATTAGAACTTTATAAATTTCAATAACAAAGAATGAAACCAGATTTTGATCATTTGTAGAATTTGCAATTGCATTTGGAAAGGGAAGAAGTAGGAGAAGAAGTGCATTCATTGGTCACCATGAGTAAGGATGAGAAAGGAACCTTAAAGGAGAATGAGGAGTTTAGAAAATTACTTGAACCATCCTTTGAAGACAAGTGTAGACAATACTTTCAAGAGTTCAGATTGTTGCTTAGTGAAATTGGAAGCAACTCGAAAAAAATAATGAGCAATGGTTCTCTTTTCAAGGAAAAGGATGAAACAATTTATGCCACAAAAGAGGAACCTAATGTAATTGTGGAACATGAGGTACATGTTAATATGCAGGTTCTTGAAGATGCTACACTAAAACAAGAAGAAGGACAAGCACTTGTCCTTGTTCAAAGGGATTATGAGTTGCCTCATGGAGAGAATTGCAAAGCCTTGGAAGAGGTACATGATCTCACAATAGTTGGACCAGCCAATTATGGAGAAGATGAATTAAATATTTCAATGGGTAAGAGTTGTAAAGAATTAAAGTTGGTTCATAATTCCTCACCTCACACTTCTTTTCCAGCCACATCACTTTGGGATGAAAATTGGGTGAAAGGTTTTTTCCTAGTGGTGCCACATGAGGGGTATGAAACTCCTACCGCTCCTTTTGATGATGACATGAATAGAGCACCTCATTATTTAGAATTGCAGCAGCATATTTCTTTACCTTATGATGATACATATCCTCATGGATGTATGGATGAGACTTCTTTGAGTCCTTTGAATTCTGCTTGTTTTTCCTGCTCATTATTTGGTTCAGATTTTAGTGGAGATTCTTCATTCACTTCTTGGATGAAAGAATGCATGGCTGAATATTTTGATGCATATCACATTCTCTTGGAGCAGCACTATCGGACATGGGATCCTCACCCATGTCATTGGAGCATATTTGATGGGTCACTTGAAGATTGTATGCACTTGGAAAATGGTGGTCTACATGCTTGGAGGTATAAGCACTTTCATGACTCTTTGAAGAAGCATATCCTTTATGTACATTTTCATTATGTTGTTATGTACTTTGATGATATATATTTTGTACTCATGATGTTTGGAAGAATGCATACAAGAAAATGGGATCCAGGAATCCTCTTATCTGATGGTATGGGTTGGAGAGCACTTTTAATTGTTGGGGTGCAATACAAGCAATGGGACCCTGGAATAATTTTTGTCTCATTGGTTTGAATTTTTATTTGGGAAACAAGCAGTATGGGAGATGGATTTCCCACTTAATAAAGTGAATTTTATCAGAGTAGTGCAGCAGCAAGCATGGTGGTTCCTCTCTAAAATCTTCAAGGAAACTCAAAGACTCAAGGTTGGGCAATTCAATGGCAACTTCAAAGAATTATACAGGAAGCAGGTTCTTCAACACCCATGTTTGAAATTGCTTGAGGACAAGCAATATTGGGAAGGGAGGACTTGTCATGTACCAAATTTGGAATTGGGTCACAATGGCCTAATCACATTGGCCATATTCATTAGAGTTTGTAAAATTGATGTTAAAGGTCAAATAATTGCTAAGGAGGAAAATTACTAGTTTCCTAGGTTTGGGGTGGAAGCTTTGGGATTTGGAATAATGGGGATAATAAATGATGTTTGAACATTAGAGTGGCATAAATATTTAATAAAGGATCTAAATAAATATATACAAGTGAAAATCAAAGTGGCATTTGATCATGAAGACACATGGAGGAAGTGGGACCCACATATGGCTAGATTTCCCCACTACACTTGGCATAATTCTCTCACCAATTCGAATTCAAGGTGAATGGTAACATACTTGGGGGAGTCCAAAAGGTATTATTCATGGCATGACTCATCCAAGGTCGAAATATAGAGGAAGAGTAACTCCCATGGAAGAGGAAGAGGCAATTTGGAGTTAGTGAGACACTTGGGCTAGATTCCCTAGCTCTATGACAACAATGATGAAGATGCTATGACACCTATGACACAAATCAGACATGAAGGCTGACATATGACATATATGACATGTCAGGGCTAAAAATAGACTCCAAGAGGGCGCTCAAGGGTGTTAGGGCAGCTAAGATGCTTCCACATGTGATTTGGTGGAAGTGGGAAACTAGGAATTGTTGTACAAGTGGTGTTCTTTGGAATCTCTTCCCAACTTGAGTTGGCATGAGTCTCTTGGAAGGAATTCGACCCATGGAGGACATTATAACTTTATAAATTTCAATAACAAAGAATGAAACCAGCTTTTTATCATTTGTAGAATTTGCAATTGCATTTGTGAAGAGGGAGAGCTAGTGGATGACTAGTTTCTTGCCTTAGCCAATTTCGAGGGTGAAAGATTCCCATCCAAGTTGGTAATTGGAAAGGGAAGAAGTAGGAGAAGAAGTGCATTCATTGGTCACCATGAGTAAGGATGAGAAAGGAACCTTAAAGGAGAATGAGGAGTTTAGGAAATTACTTGAACCATCCTTTGAAGACAAGTGGAGACAATACTTTCAAGAGTTCAGATTGTTGCTTAGTGAAATTGGAAGCAACTCGAAAAAAATAATGAGCAATGGTTCTCTTTTCAAGGAAAAGGATGAAACAATTTATGCCACAAAAGAGGAACCTAATGTAATTTTGGAACATGAGGTACATGTTGATATGTAGGTTCTTGAAGATGCTACACTAAAACAAGAAGAAGGACAAGCACTTGTCCTTGTTCAAAGGGATTATGAGTTGCCTCTTGGAGAGAATTGCAAAGCCTTGGAAGAGGTACATGATCTCACAATAGTTGGACCAGCCAATTATGGAGAAGATGAATTAAATATTTCAATGGGTAAGAGTTGTAAAGAATTAAAGTTGGTTCATAATTCCTCACCCCACACTTCTTTTCCAGCCACATCACTTTGGGATGAAAATTGGGTGAAAGGTTTTTTCCTAGTGGTGCCACATGAGGGGTATGAAACTCCTACCGCTCCTTTTGATGATGACATGAATAGAGCACCTCATTATTTAGAATTGCAGCAGCATATTTATTTACCTTATGATGATACATATCCTCATGGATGTATGGATGAGACTTCTTTGAGTCCTTTGAATTCTGCTTGTTTTTCCTGCTCATTATTTGGTTCAGATTTTAGTGGAAATTCTTCATTCACTTCTTGGATGAAAGAATGCATGGCTGAATATTTTGATGCATATCACATTCTCTTGGAGCAGCACTATCGGACATGGGATCCTCACCCATGTCATTGGAGCATATTTGATGGGTCACTTGAAGATTGTATGCACTTGGAAAATGGTGGTCTACATGCTTGGAGGTATAAGCACTTTCATGACTCTTTGATGAAGCATATCCTTTATGTACATTTTCATTATGTTGTTATGTACTTTGATGATATATATTTTGTACTCATGATGTTTGGAAGAATGCATACAAGAAAATGGGATCTAGGAATCCTCTTATCTGATGGTATGGGTTGGAGAGCACTTTTAATTGTTGGGGTGCAATACAAGCAATGGGACCCTGGAATAATTTTTGTCTCATTGGTTTGAATTTTTATTTGGGAAACAAGTAGTATGGGAGATGGATTTCCCACTTAATAAAGTGAATTTTATCAGAGTAGTGCAGCAGCAAGCATGGTGGTTCCTCTCTAAAATCTTCAAGGAAACTCAAAGACTCAAGGTTGGGCAATTCAATGGCAACTTCAAAGAATTATACAGGAAGCAGGTTCTTCAACACCCATGTTTGAAATTGCTTGAGGACAAGCAATATTGGGAAGGGAGGACTTGTCATGTCCCAAATTTGGAATTGGGTCACAATGGCCTAATCACATTGGCCATATTCATTAGAGTTTGTAAAATTGATGTTAAAGGTCAAATAATTGCTAAGGAGGAAAATTACTAGTTTCCTAGGTTTGGGGTGGAAGCTTTGGGATTTGGAATAATGGGGATAATAAATGATGTTTGAACATTAGAGGCATAAATATTTAATAAAGGATCTAAATAAATATATACAAGTGAAAATCAAAGTGGCATTTGATCATGAAGACACATGGAGGAAGTGGGACCCACATATGGTTAGATTTCCCCACTACACTTGGCATCATTCTCTCACCAATTCGAATTCAAGGTGAATGGTAACATATTTGGGGGAGTCCAAAAGGTATTATTCATGGCATGACTCATCCAAGGTCTAAATATAGAGGAAGAGTAACTCCCATGGAAGAGGAAGAGGCAATTTGGAGTTAGTGAGACACTTGGGCTAGATTCCCTAGCTCTATGACAACAATGATGAAGATGCTATGACACCTATGACACAAATCAGACCTGAAGGTTGGAATATGACATGTTAGGGCTAAAACTAGACTCCAAGAGGGCGCTCAAGGGTGTTAGGGCAGCTAATATGCTTCCACATGTGATTTGGTGGAAGTGGGAAACTAGGAATTGTTGTACAAGTGGCGTTCTTTGGAATCTCTTCCCAACTTGAGTTGGCATGAGTCTCTTGGAAGGAATTCGACCCATGGAGGACATTATAACTTTATAAATTTCAATAACAAAGAATGAAACCAGCTTTTGATCATTTGTAGAATTTGCAATTGCATTTGTGAAGAGGGAGAGCTAGTGGATGACTAGTTTCTTGCCTTAGCCAATTTCAAGGGTGAAAGATTCCCATCCAAGTTGGTAATTGGAAAGACCATTCAGACCTTTCATTTGGAGCTTTAATGGAGTCTTTATTTTCAGGTTTAAGCTACAGGGCAGCTCATGGTTTCTTCTATTGCAGCTTACTCCTTCAACCATTTCCAGTTTTGATGGCATATTCTTGATCCTTGAGGGAGGGCATTTTTGGTGAGCTATTGTACTCTTTGGGGAAGCTTTTAATGCCCCATTTATTTTGTAATATGAATTAAATACTCTGTTATTCATCTCCAAAAAGTTTCAGGTCGAAATTCCAAGTAGAAATGTATAAATATCATTTTTAATGGAAGAACAATGCCATTTCCCCACTACCTTGTTGTGAACCAATGTATTGATGATGATTTTGAATGAATGGATGATTCTCTGATATATTTGTGATCAATATACTGCCATGGATGTATTATACAAGTTTCATGTACTGTACTTGAGAATTTGAAGCATTTTTACTCAGTTTAGTTGTATTGGGAGGTGAAATAGTGCCATTTCCCCAAGGGTTGAATTGGGGATTTTTGCAGTTGAATGGGAGAGGGTGAGAACAGTTGTAATAATCCATTAATGGTGCATATGAGACTTTAATAAAATAATTAACACATTACATACCTCTGTTCATAAATTTGAGTGGTTTTGGAGGCATTTGGGAAGCCATTTTCAGTACTTACCCCAGGGGGATTTGAACCCCAAATCACTAGTAAAATTGCATAATTGGTCCAGAATATTAAGAGAGTTTGCAGAGGTCTTTTGGTGGACATATGTCATACATAAACATCATATTCAAGTTCTAATATCATTCATACACCTTCTTTTAAGATTTGAAGGCATTTGGAGTCAATTTGAGACCTAGAGGCCAATACTAGTCAAAGGAAAATCACTAGTAAAGTTACCTACATTGATCAGAACTGAAGAGGATTTGCAGAAGTATTTTAAAGGTCCAAAGGCATACCTGAAACACATATTTATGTTCTAATATCATTAATATACCTTCTCAGAAGATTTGGGATCATTTGGGGCAAATTTGGGACCTAGAGATCAAAACTAGTCAAAGGTCGAACTAGGAAAAAAAAGTGAAAAATTGCAATTTTAATAAAATTCCTAATAAGGGACATTACAGAGTAGGTTACCACTTTCCCATCCTACTCCAAGTCACGAGGGCGCCTTTCTTGAGGAGAATAGCAACTTTTGAGCTTTCAAAACTTTCTTTCCTTCACTTCCTTCACTAAATTTGGGCAAGTGCGCTTTAGGTAGCTTTTTTGGTTGTTTCTATTTCCTTTCAGAAAGCTTTTCTGAATCTTTCCACTTTCTTTACTTTCCTCTTTCTTGCTTTTGTCTGATTTTGCTAGCTTTTGTCAGTTTCCTTTTTGGGTTCATCTTGCCAACTTGTCTCCACTAGATTCCTTAGCTTTTCTGAGACTTTACCACTTAGGAAAGTTGGGCTCACTTACCAATTCGAATTTCCTAGCCTTGTCAACATCAACTTGTCACCAATTAAATTAGTAATGATACATTTATTAATTAAAATTAATCCAACTCTGAATATAATTAATTAATTCATATAGTATTCTTCCTCAACATTTATCTCCATTAATTAATGATAACTCCATTAGTTTCCTTAGATCCTTAGTTTGGGTATTAATATCTTCCGGGGTCCACCTTATCCATTTAATACCCAAATACAACCTTAGGCATCTTTCATAAGACAGTTTCCATGCTTGCTCATTAATTAAATAATTGTTGCCTAGGTGACTTAGGCCAAAATTACCTCATGGACCACAGCAAAATTTGGGGACATGCCACCAACATGATGCCTAGAGGTTGGTAAATGCCCCCAACATGATTGCTAGCGGCTTAACATGGTAGTGTTCCCTCAACATGATTGGTAATGGTATGACATGTGGCATGCCCCCCAAGCTTCATTTCGTCTGAAAATGTTGCTTTCTAACCCAACTACCAACTTGGATACTAATATGAAAATGTTCACCAAAGGGGGGAAAACGAGAATTAGATGAAATGAAGGTTCAAGTTCTAACTCTAGCGAGAGACTCAAATCGATGGGAGGGAGATCTATTTCATTTTTACACAAGCTTGAAATAGACAATAACTATGCTTGAGGGGGCCCATCTTATTTTTTAACGAGCTTGAAATGGAATAAAACTATGCTCGAGTAGATGGTTTCATTTTTATGCAAGCTTGAAACCAAAGGTAAACTATGCTTAGAGGGGTCTATCTCATTTTTTAACTAGCTTGAAATAGAATAAAACTATGCTCCAATGGATTGGTTTCATTTTTATGCAAGCTTGAAACCAAAAGGAAACTATGCTTGTAGGGGTCTATTTCATTTTTTAACGAGCTTAAAATAGTATAAAACTATGCTCTAGTGGATTGGTTTCATTTTTATGCAAGCTTGAAACCAAAGGGAAACTATGCTAGAGTGTTCGGTTTCATTTTTTAATGAGCTTGAAACATAACATAAACTGTGCTCGTACCCCCCATCCTTAGGGGGAAGAAACCACTAAAACATGCGCATCATTCAGGGAATTTTGATGACTAGGAGTCATATGATGAGTGGGTGTCACGAAGGAAAGCTGATCAATGGTCACAACATTCCAATGATGGGGAAAATACATCACTCGAAAGAGTGATGACACTACAGCCTTCATTGTGTAAACATAATCTCATCCAAGGAGAAGATTAAAATCTAAAGGACTTTGGACGACCATAACATCAATACAAACACTTTTATTTCCCAAAGTGATAGGTAACTGAGAAAGGATCCCTAAAGGTCGAGTAGGCCTTCGATTAAAGGCCAAAACCTGGTCAGTTACTAGCACAAGTTGAGGGGAACCTATAGCTTTCCAAGCAGTTGAGGATAGAATACTAACAGAAGCTCCCTCATCAACTATCGTACGAAAGATTTCTTTATCGGAAACTCCTACAGATATTTGAAAAGGAATACTCGAAGGAAGACGGGATTATGTTAGACCTTTCCAATCAAAGGAAATGACCTCAGTACTTGGGGGGTGTCTTGTAGGAATGGAAAGGGTTTCCCCTTGCCTAGGACATTTTGAACTGAGAAGGAAAACATCAGCGGTTTCCAATTCACTCTCACTTGGAAGACAAGAATGAGACGAAGGTTGTGTCATGGTGACTGCTTCAGTCTGGACTTTCTCCAATGAAAGAGAGGGATCGAGTGGAGATGACATCGAATCTATCACTTCACTCTTGGAAGGAAGAGTGGGATCAATTACAGATGAAACTGAATTGATCATTTGGTCAACCAGTGGGGGGTTGAGGGACAACTTACTATCAGTTGTTGGAAGCACTTGTTGAGAACTAGTAATATCTTCCAACCATTGTGAAGCTTCATCCATGCTTGGACAAAGGAAAGTATGATGCATGCCCTTGCATATCCAACAAGAGTCTGCAGCTCTACCCTTTCGACCCTTCACCAACGGGTCACTAGTCGAGGGAGTATCATCAACATGATGGTCAGAGGTTGACGATACAAGTGGTTTGGGGTTTTTAGACCACACTTATGACACACAAGAAAGACTGGGACAATCCTTGAGAAGGTGATCACCCTTGCAAAGTTTGCAAGGGAACTTGGGTTTACGAGGTGTTCTCATAGAATGAGTGCCATCAGAGGCAGATGGTTGACGCTTGGTCTCTTTCTTATCCTTCTTCTTGTTAATATTCCTTTTCTTCTTCTTCTTCTCACCTGCCTTCTTACTAACATCAGAGTTTTCAGTAGGAGAAGAAGAAGAGATGGAAGTCGATTCAACTTTCGACGGAGAAGGAGAAGGGTCACCATGAGATTGATGCTCATGTGGTGAAGTACCTAGGTTTGACACAATTGGTGCACTTGGTGTAACTGGATTGGAGAATAACCATACTGGAAATCCTATCGTCAATCCAAGAAGACTCAACGTAGCCATAAAGGGAGGACCAACAGTTCCACAAGGGGGAATAACAAATGGAATACCTTGGAAAGGGGCCTCTTGTTTGGTAGTCCCGGAAGAGTCTTCCATATCTAAACTTCCTCAGAGTCTCTAAAGTAACACACAAAACAAACACTACTCAAGTCTAAAAGCAACAAGCAAACTATGTGAATAGGAGTGGATTCAAAGTTTGCAACCTCACAGGATTGTCAAGGCTTTGCAAACCGCTATATACTGCAGGGTCCAACAATATGACGCGACAAGGAGGATTGGGACCGTACCCTTTCTTGCATACTTGATTACTTGGACAGTACGTGCGTGCTAATATCCCAGAGTGTTGTTCTTGGTGTATTGCTTTGCCAAGACGGTCAAATGGTTAACTTAGTTGGTTTCAGGAATCCTAGTGGTGTCTACCGATATACGCAAGGTACGTGGGAGCTCAAATTGTAGTGGTGCTGTCTAATGCACAACCGTTCGGCAAGAGACCTTCTGATATACTACCGAGTACGTGATACACCCTTTGATATATCCCAAGTACGGATTATGGTACTTGGTGGGTACGGGAAGGAGCTTGATATACCAATAAGTACGTGGAAGTCTACAATACCCCCGGGATACAGTGCTAGAAAATAATGACAACTTCCATGCTTAACGATGCCGGAACACGTCTCTAACTTACACACAGTTACTAAATGATTTTAACCTAAGATAGCGTTAATTTTATCTTGTGTGGTTAGGTGGATGCATGAGGTGAGTACATAAATGTAAACATAATGCAATCCTCAACTACATGATAATGCACATTTTCCTTTCCTTTTCAATGAAAACTACTTAAGGTAAGGAGAGATTGTTCTTTCTTTCAAACCAAAAGTACTTAAGTAGTAGCGAAAAGAAGAATTCCTTCCTAGAGTGCAATAACTCTAACTTTCTTCAATAATCAACTAAAAAGCACACAGAAAATGAAAGATGCAACAAATATTAACAATGTATAAGACAAAATAATGAAGCACTTTCAATTTTCACATGCATGTATAAAAAAATGGAACTTTGATAACTAAACGCTTTTCATATCTATATACAGAAAGTGAGAGAATATCTACAACACTCTTTAATCATTCAGAAATTCGCAAAGAAAAATGGCAAGCACCCAAACAACTCAAAGGCACTCAAGAAAGGCTCAAAATCTACCAAATGCAATAATTATAACTCATTTTCTATCTTTTTACACTTGAAAAAGACACATCTAAGCTATGAAAAGAAATATTCCACAAACGTTTCCAATCAAATGCAAGACAAAGAAAAGCACTTAATAATCATGTCTAACTCAAATGTACACAAAACTGAAACAAGCCTTTTCTTCTTCCTATGAGTGTAAGACCAAAAATGCCAAATGATCAAATTAAAGCAAGAAGAATACTTATGTTTTCCAATTTCATGAATATAGCAAAAGAGTGACAAAATCAAGCTTTTCTTTGAACTAAAGTGGAGACAAAGAATCAATCTTTTTCAATAATCACTAGATAACTTAGCCTGTAAAGGAAACAAGATGCACAACCAAAGAAAGGGAGGCTAAAAAAGACATGGATATCCCACACTCTTCAAGTATTTAAAACAAGCCAACCACGCCAAACCAAAAATGATCTCAAAACCTTGAGATGGGTCAAAACGACTAAAGGATGCACGATTCATGCCCTCCCCGGCCATGAGGGGGAATTTGTTTTAAAAAATAGAACCCATTTCGCTTAAAAATGAAAGAAAAACACTAGTCTTGACACAAAGGACCAAACATGAATCCAAATCTCAAAAGACCCAAAAACCAATACAAACAAGCCAAACAAAACACTGCTGGACAAAAGGGTCTCTGCCTGGAAGGTACAGTGCAGAGGAGTCTGCACAAAAACCAAAACTCAAATCATAATTGGATAAGGGGTGCCTGTATGTCAATTTTGGCAGATCGGCGCAGTCTGTGTTTGTACACAGTTTGACATCATAGTTCACCAATGCGAGGAGTGCGATGATGTCACAGTATACCAATGGAAAGGTTGTGACGGGAAGCCAATAGACAAAGAACAGGATAAAAAAAGACACAGTGTCGCTCTGTGTACACTAACTAGGTGCGAAAGGAGAGATCCAAGTTAAAAAATGAACTAAATCTCCAAGTAATGAGCAATGAACTGGTTTGAAAATGAAAAGTACAAACTCAGAGGAAGGTAATCAAACTCTTCAAAGTGAAGATCTGATGGTGAAAACAACTTAGGAGGCTAATGACAAATGAAAAAGGCTTGGCAAGAAATCAACTAAAAACAACATTCAAATTGACACTACAAAGCAATGTTCTTTCCCAGTATGGTCGCCAGATTTGTTTTGCAGACAATCTATCGAGAGCGGACTCAAGGCCTGATCTCCCTAGCTTAACGTAAGTCTAAAACAAATAGGACAGAACATAAAATACTTTCCTAGATCATATAGAAGTACAAATATAAGAGTAGATCGTTTACCTTATATTTGTAGATCCCTTTCTCCTTCGTTGATCCAATGCTCCAACGCTTCCAGATTGCAAGTAGCTAAACCCTGTTGAACATGTGATAGACCACGAGAAGTGAAAGCATATATCTCATATGATAGATCTAAGATAACAGTTAAGGAGGAAAGCTCTAAACATCATCAAGGAGATAACATTTATGGAAAGCAATTATATTAACTGTATTGAAAAGTGGAGAAGTACAATAGAAAAGAGGATTACAACCATTTCCTTAACGCTGCAATCTCCTTCCGACAAGCCGTGCCAAAGCTCCTAGAGAGAAGTGGATGTTCCCCAAGCTAGAGTGTTAGATCTATTGGGCTTAGTTTCACCAGCATAAGAATACCATAGACTTCCTCCCTTTGGGATGGGAGTGAGCTTCACTTAAATAGGACTAAGTGGATAGGGTATGGATAGGATAGGTTGAGATGTGATAGGAGACGCTTAAGGGATCTTTCCAAGGTGATAAGAATCGAGTGCCAACTCTCCCAAGAGGTCAGGGATAGGGTCCCAAGTCAGTAAGCTTCGAGAAAGGGCTGGAAGGGTTATTTTTTTCCATTAACTAACATCGGCGTACTCTGCAATAGAGCAAGCTGTGATGTCGCATGTTGCATGAGTGCAACCTGCGACGACCCCTCAAAATCTAGTACAAATGGGTACAAATCCTTCCAGGTCAATCACTCAATCAAGGTAACTCCAAGGGTGTATACACTGAATCTCATGATGGAAAGATTTTAGGTGTAACAGTTCCTAGGCCTAATACTTGGATGATGTGTTGGAGTCGACAAGGATAAAACCGTTAAAGGAGGGCCATGATGTTTCCCCCATCATCGACACGAAACAAGATCAAAGATACTTTTGAAGTAGATCGGACTGTAGAGTAACTTTTGAGACCGAATTAGGGGTGACCGACACAAAAGAGGGCATAAGATTGCATATGTGAACTCAACAACAGACTTCCCTTGAACATGGAATGGCATGGCTTGGAAACATTGACACAACGAGACAAATACCAAAACCTAATACAACACATGTTTGATGTATTCTCCATATGACCCAAAGGAGTTGAATAACTCTAGAAAATGGTATGACTTAAGGTCAAGCAGATTACCCAAGTTGTTTGAATGGGATGCAAACAAGTGCTATGTTCAAGGGTGACTATAAGCTGCCACTAATACATGTAGATACACACTATTTCCTTATTCCTCATCATGATTGATGAGTACCTATATTAACGAGCTTGAGGAGGATAATAAATGCTCGATATAGCTCGTCGCTTAGGATGAGTCCAATCTCACATGTTTTACGAACCTGAAATAGGAGGGTTTTGTTCCTACAAGGTTCCTTCAATGTTGAATTTTAACGAGTCCTTAGAAGGTAAAATCATCGTCATTTCATATTTAGAGAGTTTGAAAAGACTAAAGAAGACTCTAGAATGTACTTTTTTGTAGTTTTAGTCTCAGAGGTTCGAAAAGGATAAAACCATACCTGAGAGAACCTTCTAGTCAAAAGTGACTAGAGTAGACCATTTTTGTAAATATTCCACATGGTCTGAAAAATGGATAAACTATCACCATGTAGACGACCTTTCCCATACTTTTACAAGCGTGACAGAGACAAGTTCGCTTGGTAAACGTTTCATGTTTTGGGAGTTAGAAAAGCGCTTAAAGAAAACTCTAGGGGGTTCCTTTTTCGTAACGGTTTTATGAATCTGAAAAAGTGAGAAAAGTGTACTCAGTAATGTGTTCTCATGTATTTACGAGCACGAGAAGGAACAAAGAATAATCTCGACACTGTTTTACTAGGTTTTTAATGAGCACAATCATGGTGTAAAAAGCACTCAAAAGCTTTTTCATAGTTAACGAGGACCATGAAAATGTAAAAAATTATCTCCGTCAAAGTCAAATTTTTATTAGTCTCAATCTACAAGATTCGCGACAAGTTTTAGAGCCAATAAGTGGATTAAAGCACAAAAATATATTCAACTTAGTGAAAAACTACTTGGAATAATAAAAATTAATTTGGGAATATTCCATTTTGATATTAAAAAGGGTTAAAGTAAATTTTTTTTACCATTGTGTTTTTTACCAAGTTGGAAGTGAGTGAGAATCCCTTTTCAAATCGAATTTGTGGTGAGGATTGCGAGAGATTCAGTCAACCATTCGACATTCCGTCAGGACCAGGTAATTCTACTCCCTTTTCTCTTCAATTTCATGGTTAATTTTTTTTTTTTGATGCACATTTGAGTGGTTTTGAGGGTCATTCCATGGCAGAAAGTGCATGCCCTGGGTGACGCACTTCTCCCTTTCAGGAAGTGCGTTAGTCAGCGGTGACGCACATCCCAAATAGGGTTAGTTCGTCGTTGACGCCTTGTTACCAAATCCGGGGTGCGTTGACAGCAGAGCAACCCAAAAAATCAATAATGCAAGAAAAAAATTGTTTTTTTTTTTCCATGAGATGGTCCTAATGCCTCTTAAATTGATGTCCATGCAGGATTTATCAATCAAGATGGTGCAATGGAAGGAACGAGAGCACGAATTAGAATATTTCCAGGCGGCCAATGATCCTCATTAAATCAATGCTTTGAGAGAATGTGGGTTTTTGAAATTCTTCCAAGTGTAAGGAATGAGGGCTCAACTCCAGTTATTAGATTACTTGATCTGAATGTGGGTCTCAGAGCAACAATATTTTCAAGTTGGGACACATATTCTCACATTGGATATTGAGGACATCTATTTTCTGATGGCTTTGTCGAGGCGTGGAGCCCCAGTGTCAGTATTTATACCTAGGGGATGAGATAGGACCATTGAGGACTTGATCACACAATTTTGCACTCCCAGAACCCAAATGTTAGGTGGGAATATTCCCATAAAAAAATGTGTGAGCTCATCGTTTGAGGACCGTATTATTCACCATTGAGAGAGTGCGGACATAAGGGCTCCACATCAGGATACTAGGGCCTATATGATTTACACCATTGAGTGCATGGAACTTGCGGTATTCAACTGGTGTTAGGGTCTCCTTGCAAAAATCAAGGAACAACTGACCAAATGCAGGAGGGGAGAACTCAAACAATTTGGCTATGGTTCAATTGTAGTCTCTTTCTTCCTAGAGAGGGACCCCTTACTCTATCCACAGGTGGAGATCAGTGATCTCGAGCCATGAGATCCACGCATGTTGAGGTGGACTGAGGTGATGGATCAACATGGCGGTGGTGGGACTATGATTACCAATGGGCCTACCTTCTTCAGGTGGTTGCGTAGCCAGCTTCTTATGGTAGAGGAATACACATACGAAGGAGAGGATTTTCGAGGGGATCTGGACCTAGTGCTTCCGGAGGGACAACACAGGGGTGAGCTAGCTAAGAAGAGAACTTTTGTTTTTTAATTTTTTAATTTTTTATGCATTTCATGACATTTCATTTTTTTGCGTGGTATTGATATTTTATACTTTGCTACACAGATGTTGGGTCTTCGAGATCTGTTATATCATCTCCCATTGAAAGACGAGGATTAGTCAGGGATATGGTAGTGGCCAATCGAGAGGCTATGGAGGAGATGGATGACAATGAGGAGAATCTCCATCGACTGATCGCAACCATTCCTGATATCTCTATAGATGACTTGCCACGACACTATCAACATCATACATATGGGGTTTCCGGTCGCTATGGAAGGCTACTTCGTCGGGTGGCAAGGGCCATCATATGTTCCCATGAGCACCACTAGTGATAGCATGTATATGCAATGATGTACTGAAAGCTACGAGCTTCGAATTTTTGTAGATATGATAGACAGAAAGCCACAACGTTCACAGTTTTGTACCAATATTTTTTTGTAATTTTTTTTACCAGGAGTAATATAAAATATTACCTAGCGGTTTATACAATGTGTCTTTATGATGAATGCGGGTCTTATGTATGTTTGCTTATATACTAATGGATAATTTACATGTCATGGAAATTATACATCCTTAATAAAATGTTTAAAAATGTGTAATGTGCCAATCTAATACAACATTAGCTAATGAATCTGCAACCGTGTTCATACACCTCGGGATATGTTGGTATTGAATGAACTCAAAAGATTGTTGCAAGAGACGTACTCGCCGAAACAAGCGAATCAGTGTAGGGTCATGAATGGAAAAGATTCGGTTTAAGTGAAAGGCTACGAGCTGAGAGTCTAGGTAAACCACGATACGACTCACACCATAGGAGGAAGCGTCGGTTAACAATCCAATCGCTGCATGGTATTCGACAATATTATTAGTTGCATAACATAAGAAAACTCCACCCGAACTTACTAAATCATCAGGAGGGAATAAAGTACCCATGCTTATGAAGCGACGTTTTGGGTGTGCTAGCTAGCACCGACCATGAATCCATAACAGTTTTCCATTTGCACATCCAGGCAGAACATGGTATAAGCAACAATCAGAATAAGACCGTGACACACTAACTGAAAAGTGTCACACCAAATCAAACACACATTATGTATAGGATATACAGAGTAATGATGCAAGATAACCTAAGCATAACTGCTTTAGGTAGAGCCCATTTCGAGGCTCCCTTAAGGATATTCTGTTGTAATCAACCAACTCATAAGCTCCTTTTTTCAAGACACACTTTACAATGTATGGGCCATTCCACACGGACTCAAGTTTACCTGTTTATCATGTTTTTGGTCATATGTCAAGACCAAATCACCCTCATTGAAGAAACAAGGCTTTACGGATTTGTCACATTAGGCCTTGATGCATTTCTTATGCACTTCATTGGATAGATATGCATCACGGTGAGTCTCATCGAGTCTGGATAAGTATAAAAATCTCTCTTCCTCAGTGGTAGTGTTTGGTAAGAGTTCAACGACTAGTTTCAAAGACGGAATTTCGCACTTAATAGGCAATACTTCCTCTAGTCCATACACCAATTGAAAATGTGTGAAACCAGTGCCGGTTTTTACGGAAGTCCTATATGCCCACAGGGATGAAAAAAGAATCACGTGCCAATTTGACTTGTGAGTGCCTACCATACACTGAATCGTGGTTTTCAAGACCTTATTAATGGCCTATACTTGTCTGTTTGATTGAGGATAGTGGGGGGTTGAGTTTTCTTGACGAAATCCCAACTTGGTGCTTAATTCAGTTACCATATGATTTTGGAAATGTGATCCATGGTCTATGACAATGGTTCACAGGACTCCAAATCTAGCAATGATATGGTTAAACATAAAGAGTGCAACAGTTTTGTTGTCTTATTTGTATGTAGGAATAGCCTCGACCCATTTTGTGAAGTAATCCACAATGACAATAATATAACCATGCCCCCCGACCAAGGTAGGATTACAGTGCATGAAGTCAATGCCCAATTTTGCAAAGGGGCCAATGACGATAATGGGATGGAGTGGGGTGGGGTGTGTGTGTTTTTTATGATGAAAAAGCTGGCAAGGAGGACACTTCTTGACTACTTCCATACAATCTTTGAATATGGATGGCTAGTAGTATCCAACGCATAAAATATTCTAGGTTGTAGCCATCCCAGAGAGATGACCGCCACATGCCCTCGAGTGGAAATCATTCAAGACATGCTCGAACTACTCGTGAGTTAAACATCGTCGCAAGATGGAATCAATTCCATGACAATATAAGGTATCGCCAATGATGAGATAATATTTGGCATGATTACGGATATGACGATGTTCATAGCAGGATAAGTGAGGTCCAAAGCGTTGTGTTTGGAGATACAAGGTGATATATTCGTACCATGGATCAGTAGTACTGATAAAAAACAATGACTCATTAGGAAGAGAGTCAATGGGATCAGACTCTTAATCAATATGGGGAAGATCACAAATTAGCTCTGCGAATACTAATGACTTTTTTGGATTTTTTCTTTTCAAACTGGAGATTGAATTCTTGGAAAATCATGATCCAACGAGAATATTCCTCCCCTGGTACTTGACGAGTTAAGATGTGGTACATAGGGTTAGAATTGGCGATTATAGTAGTAGTATGGAGAAGGATATAATGACGAAACTTATGGACAACGATGACGACTGCCAGAGCCAACTTCTCAACATGTGAATAATGAGTTTCAGAGTCCATGAGATCCTTACTAAGGTAGTAAATCACATGATCATGCACGTTGCTATCCTCTTGAATTAACACCATACCAATAGTCGAGGTAGATGCAACAAGATAAAGGATATAATACTTGGTGTAATCAGGTGGTTGTAACACAGGTGCGTGAGTAATGGCATGCTTGAGATTGTCAAAGGAATTTTGGGCATAGTCATCCCAGATAAACATGACATCCTTCTTTAACAATCACATATAGC
This sequence comes from Larix kaempferi, assembly GCA_027924585.1. Classification (NCBI taxonomy): domain Eukaryota; kingdom Viridiplantae; phylum Streptophyta; class Pinopsida; order Pinales; family Pinaceae; genus Larix; species Larix kaempferi. The sequence goes on along the minus strand of BSBM01000632.1, from coordinate 22,840,201 downwards.
CTTGTGTTTTCTCTGCGTAATTACATACAAAACGATGCAAGTAGTTTTCCTCCGCTTGCAAACTTTGAAGTTCAATGATGTCCATAAGTGGGGGTAGGGATAAGATGGACTTTACCTTGAGGGGATCTATGCGGATCCCGTCTTTTGAGACGATGAAGCGAAGGATATGTCTGACCTCTATGCATAATATACAATTGTGAGTATTTAAGCAGATGTTATATCGTTAGCATCTGAGGAAAATGACTGTCAAATGATTGAGGTGAAAGGCACAATGATTGGAATGAGTTGGAAAATCATCGAGGTATGGATCTAAAAAATCCTTAATATCATGAAAGGCATACGACATGGCCCACTAGAATGTGGCACCAACATTTTTTAGGCCAAAAGGTAATTTGCGGTATGCAAATGTACCCCATGGGCAGATGAAAGCAGTATTGTGTTTATCTACTACGTGGATCTCAATATGATTATATCTAGAAAATCCATCCATGAATGAGAAGATGACACCACCGACACAATTATCAATAAACTGGTCGATAAATAGGGTAGGGTAATTGTCCTTGTAACAAGCATTTTTTAGATCCCTATAATCAACAAAAAATCTGATCGTTCCTTTTTTTTAGTAACATGAACGATATTAGAGACCCAATCTATCAAGGGGATAGGATAAATGAAACCAACTCTTAACATCTTTTCAATTTATGCCTTAATCACTGCAGTCTTTCGAGGGTGTACTGGGCGGAATTTTCGCCGGACAGGTTTTGCATCGTGATAGGTTTTGATCTCATGTACAACAATCGCAGGATCAATCCCGGGCATTTATTCATAGCTCCATGCAAATACGTCATTGAACTATTTGAACAAGGCCGTATAAGACTTGATTTCTTCAGCAGAACAAGTTTTTCCAATGTGGATGTGCTCCACGACGTCGGGTTTCGTCGAAATGTCGATGATGGTATTAGGCGCAATGTTTTCCAAATTCGCTTTGGTGACCGTATCCAAGGTAAGAATAGGGTACTGAGGGTTGGAAATGATATTCGAGGAAAAAATGGTTTGAATGACATTCTCTACTGTGTCCAAAGGTGGGAGAAAAGATGATCGATGATGATGGTCTTCCCATGGGGGCTCATCCAAGCTCATAATATCCATGATGGATTCATTAAAGGGAAATGTACAGAGAAGATGATCTGGAGAGGATGAGTTCAACCATGATGGTAGAGAGCATGGGTTTGATGCCACCAGGTGATGGTCATCAAATGTTGATAGGATGTCGTCATAGGTAGCCTCAATTGGGATGAAATGCATCTGAGCGGCAATCAAATCTATATCGATAGGATGAGGAACAATCCAAGGATTTGTTGAGTTAGAAAAATATGGGGCCATGGAAGAGATCATGTTCACCATGGCAACATGTGATGGGGGATCAGGTGTTGGAAAGACTCCCATCAGAGATGAGTCTTTAAGGATTCCTACCCCCACAGTCTCATATATTTTTGAATAATGTCCTAAAAGAGGGATATTATCCGCGGGATGAGTTGTGATGTCAGGTGTACAAAAATCCAGTTTGTCGATGGTGACCATTTTCCCTTCATGGGGAAATTACACAATGTGGAAGACAAAAGAGGTGACCACTGTCATAGCATAGAACCAATTTCGACCAAGAAATAAGTTGTAATCCAATGGGGCTGCGTCTACTTCCACGTTAATGGAAACGGTTTTGCCTCCCATATCAACGGATAAATATTGTAGAAGCCCATGTGGTTGGAATCCACATCCGTCAAATGCTTTCAGGGTGGTAGGGGAGCGGTTCAATTCAGGAGAATTGATGGATTTCCAGCAGGACAAGGACATTACAAAAGTAGAGGCTCCTTCCTCTAAGATAGTATGATGGATGTTTTTCCCCACAACATTGGTAATGATTTGAAAATCCAATTGATGGGAAAGCCTCGAATTAAAGTAGTCCAATCTAAACATGATTGTATTGGATGATTTTGGATCCAATGCTCCAATAGTAGATAGCAGATTCTTCTACTGACTAGGGCAATTTTGTAAGACTTCAAGGATCGACATAGGACATGGTTGCTAGGTAGATCTTCCAAAATGTTGTAGTTTAAGCGGCCAGGGAATTGGGGTTGAAAATTTCTTTTTGGATTGTGCTTTTTGGTGGACGAAACATTACATCTGGTAGAGGTTTCTATATGGTCAAAGGACCTTGTGACATATTGATAGTGGATGCGGATGTGGAGGATTTTTCAGTATTATCTCCATTGGATTCCTTATCAAGAACATGATCATATGTACGTTCCTTGGTGGATAAGTTAACAGCTTCACTAAGCATCATGAGAACATGGGTGGTCGTGGATGGTTCTCTGATCCAAAAATTTAATTGAGAAAACCTTCTCTGATATAAATTTATGATATAAGGATTTTACTGACTTTTAAGTTGCTATGTGAATCACAAATGATATAATTGGCTCCAATAAATGCCTTAGTCCATATCACAACAAAAGGAAACTTGATATGAAAACTCTACTTATCAAAGTGAGAACATAATCAAAATTCACACATACAAAAATGACAACAAACCAAGTGATAATAGAGTTTGTGAGGACTCTTGACTACGTCTCCGGGTTCGTCAAAACTCCGAACCATTTTTATTAATTCTCCTTCAAAGATATGCATACATTATACATGGAAAAAATTCTCACATCATGTGGCATTTCTCCCATCTTGGGCAGCCTTCTTCTAAATCTCTCACATGAAATGGCACAAAGAAGACCTCCTTGCTTATTCTCTCCAAAATAAAGAAAAGCTTCCAAAAGCTCCTCTCCTTTCCCTCTCATCATGAGGAGATTTTATATCCCCCCACAGATAAGAGATAATTACACACATTAAGGATAATATATCTCTTTAGATCCCCTAAATTAGGATCTACAATATTTTAGGGAGAGAATATCTCTCAAAATCCCCATGGAAATCTCAACTCTCCATGAGACTTTCCATAAGACTAGGAAACGAAAGGTGAGGTGGATTCTCACACTTTATTTTAATTTCCTTTTACAAATTTAAATGAGAAATACATGAGCACCTCACACTCACAAAAGTATTAATTATTTATAGTTAACATTTCACCTCAAACCAAAGCTTCCGTGAGCTTCTTTTTGGTGTCTTGGAAAGTTACTTGAATACTTGTTGTTGAAGGTGGAGATCCTCCTGGATCAAATATCCCCATGGAAAAGCACTTTTGGACCTCCAAAAGTGTAAACTGTAATATGAAAAACACATTCCCCTTCTCCTTCACCTTTGTTCTTTGGAATCAGAATGTCGAAGCCAACATCTATAGTTAATAATACATTATTACAATTTTGAAGCATCACACTTTACCAGAGTTTATAAATACACTCATGGTCAAGTTTACAATAAGTGCTAAATAGGACTTAGGCAGAATTAATGCCTCTCACTCAATAGTTGCTACATGGCCATTACAATGATGTTAATAAGGTTTAGCTAAACAACCGCCTCTCACTCTCATCAACTCCTAAAAGTGACTAAATAAGCCTTTTACAATATTTCCATGGTAACTTCAATCTTCAAGCCAAATGAAAATTACTTCAAAGTCTAAAGAAACCTTACATTAGAGCAAATGCCCCAAATGTGCACTAGTGGTGAACAACCCATGGTTCCAAACCCCACTACAAAACATGTGCAACATATCTCAAATTTTTCAACCTCCCTTGGTTTTGCCATTTTTCCACTTTAAACATATGGAGAAATTTCAAATACCCCTTTATGCCATCGATCCATATGGAAACTCTAGGTATAGGGTAGATTACAACAATGCCCTTTGATTTCCATATAGCAACATTAGCAATATTGCATTTCAACCAATATAAAATATGGTTTTCAAATCATATAATATAGTTCTCATAAATAAACTATATAAAATTACCCATATTATATCAAATATGCGTCCAAAAACAATGGTTTACCAACATTATATGCATATGTGGATGCTGTAACATAACTTCTTTGGCCTGCACAAGACCTAAACTCAGACCTCCATCAAAATCTGACCCCACAACCGGTGCGTAAGCTCAATACCCAAGCAATGACTTTGTGCTTAAATATTTAATCACGGCCCCTCGACTCTCAATATCTTCATAATTGTTGCGCACTGCATTCACATCCAGATCCAAATTTTTCCTGCGCCATGTAATTTTCGCAGAATACTTAAGCGCGGTGAGAGTGCCAGATTCTGGAACAACACTCACAACATCACAGTCCACTGGTGCCTCCTCAACCAATATCCAACCACACTCATATTGGGACTCGTACACAGACCACCCATGGACAATCCTTTCTCTGGTTTTGTGGCATCATGCAAGCACATCGTGGTCACGCCATCCTCATCCATAACAACAATTTCACCATGTCTCACCTCTCGTTCGTAGCTGGACTTGATAAGGTTCAATGCACATATCTCGGAGATGAAGACCATGACCCCATTCAAATGTCTCTCCATAACCTGACCAAAGGTCGAACCACGTGGATCTACCTGTTCCACAAAACTGTTGAACTCCTGAGCAATGGAGAAATGGAGTTGTATGGAGTCATCACAGACAATGAGGATGAACCCGTCACTTCAGCCGAAGTCATCTCTATCTTGCCCATTAGATCCTGGGAGACTGCCATTTATCATCACGAAAATAGATCAAACATATATTATGCTACACCAACATAATGATTCTTAACTGTTGTACGCTCCTGAACTATTGATTCTTACTATTCAACAATTCGTAGATGTCAACTTCTTTATTAGATCCCATAGACAACCTATATGGAGTAAGAAACACTTGTATCCTCTACTGCAAAACATGTTAATTAAGAATTATTTCAATTTTTCAAAAATGATAACCACATCTTACCCAACCATTCAAACGAATGCTCTCATTGGGTTGTTTTTTTTCGATAGCAGTTTCTTTGGATGAAGAGGCCTCATCATGGACTGCCGATCTCGTACAATTCTTCTCCATGATTGTTGACGGCGAACTGGGCCATCCTCCTTCTTTACACGAAGAGAAGGATTTTCTTCTTTTGGTCTAATTCTTATTGCACCAATTCTTCTGCCATAAGCTTTAAATTTCCAGCATTCTGTAATATAATGATTCTTCCTTCCACATAAAGTATAGAAAATTGCATATTTTATACTATTAAAATTGTCATTTGAAGCATACCTTGGATTTTTTTTAACTGAACTGCTGCTTGGTGATCCGTTTGTTGTTTCTGAATCACTACTTGAATTCATTTTCCTTTTTCTTTCTCGAATTTGAAACCATTTTGGTTTCAACTATGGATGCAAATCCCAACAATGGTCCTCAACATGTCCTCGCCTATGGCAATAAGAACAACTTTCCCAAAAGCTTTCACTAGATGTTGTCTCCTGATATCCCAATCCTTGGTATCGGGGATGTTCTTCAACCTCAATTGGATGAACAATACCTTGGCCATTAGTGCCAAGACCTACTCCATTGAATCCCATCTTTTTTAAGAGTTTCATGCCAATCCCTCGACTATGTTCTTCAAAAGAACCTAAACAAACATTTGTAGGTAAAGAAACTGAATGAGCGGAATTATTATTTACCTTATCCTTTTCCCATGGAACAAATATGTTCAAATAATCCTCTTTTATCCTCGAGGTATCATCCTTCTATCTGGTTGAAGATGAAATATCTGCAAAATCTTCTTTTGAATGAGGACAAAAAGTGCAAATTTAGTCATTTTCCATTATAGAGAGACTTTCTAAATTGTGAACTTGTTGATACTTGGCTAACAACTCCTCCTTAACTTGCATCTCAAGCTGCATCTCTTTGAGATTTTCTTGAAGTTCTTGCTTCTCTTCTGTCAAAACTTTCAATTGTCTTCGTAACTCAACACTTTACTTTCCCTCATTATACAATTCTCTTACCTTTTTCTCCATAGTTAAGAGTCCTTCAACAAAAACTGAGTTTTTACAAAAAATTACAAAAACAAAATCAGAAGAATTCTTGTTTTGTGGATTCTCCATATTAGATTCACAACCTGCAAAACTGTCAGCCTGCTCTAATACCACTTGATCCAAAAATTTAACTGAGAAAAACTTCTCTGATATAAATTTACAATATAAGGATCTTTACTAACTTTAACTTGCTATGTGAATCATAAATGATATAATTGGCTCTAATAAATGCCGTAGTCCATATCACAACAAAATGAAACTTGATATGAAAACTCTACTTATCAAAGTGAGAACATAATCAAAATTCACACATACAAAAATGACAACAAACCAAGTGATAGCAGAGTTCGTCAAGCCTCCTGACTACCTCTCCGGGTTTGTTAAAAATCCGAACCGTATTTATTAATTCTCCTTCAAAGATATGCATACATTATACATGGAAAAAATTCTCACATCATGTGGTATTTATCCTGTTGGTACCAGATTTGTCCCGTGAAATTTTTTATATTCCGACAGCATGCATGTAAAGAAATCCTTTAACTCTCACTATCGGAAGATCATAACCCAACATCTTTTCACTAAAGCTATGTGTCCCAATTAGCTTGTCAATTTTTCATTGTTTCAAGTTTCCTTCTTTGTCAATTGGTAATGTCTTTGATTACCCAGAAAATTACTCATGAGTTCAACCCATCCATTCTATATGCATCATGGATTTTATAATTACTATTATTATTTTAAATAAAGGATTTGTTAATCTTTTAATTAAAATAATAGTTCTTATAAAAAAAAACATTAAACAAATAAGAAACTCAATATGGTTTTATCCATAACCTTTTTCAACATGTTACGTGCCATTTATTTTAAAAAGGAGAAGATTTGGTCATGTAAAAGGTTAGGTACTTGTACCTTCTCTAATTACTTTGCCAATCCGCCATTGTTCCCAAGCACCCACACCATTGTAAACGAGTTCCAAGTATTGAGTCTTTGCTCAACGTGTTGAAATAATCCTTCAACAAATCGGTGCCTGAGAGGTAACGTTGGTTTCTCAATTCGCCAAAAAGAAAAACATCTTCACCCTATCAAAGAGAAACATATTGTTGACGAGGGGATTGTGCACGAGAAAGAAGGAATATCTGAAATATTCGAGGGTGTTCTTGAGATTACATCAAGAGTTCTGGTAATGTATAAAAGTAGCATCAATTTGACTGCTGAGAAGAGGGGTTCCAGCTAGGGGACTTAGGGGACTCATGAGAGGACAATTTTTGACTCTTATTTTTGTATAGTATGTAGATTTTATCTTGTTGATCAATTAATATAATGAGACAACGTTTTTGAAGATTCATGACAATATCTTGTAGGCTTATGTGATTTCTTTTGTTTATTTCATATCCATTTCCTCTTGTGATTTTATGCATAATGATATTATACATTGAGGAGCTTTTGTCAAGCTTTGCTTCATCTTTTATTAAGAGTTTTTGCTCAAATGCTTCATCTTCTATGAAGAGTTTTTGCTAAGTTGCCTTCATCATCAGTTGTAATAGATATTATTCATGTTCATTCAGCCATTTCCGTTTACAACTCAAATTCAGCTTGTATGTACTAGATTTCCTTTAACATGTGTTAATTGTTCCTTAACGTATCATAATTTTTATTGAGTCAATTTTGAATTTCCTTTGGACCAACCAACCTATTCGAATTTTATTCAACCCTAGAGCTTAAGATGAACTAGCCATGCTCCTTCTGCAGTCAAGGAGCATCTTTTAGTGATAACATATCCCATCTTGGGCAACCTTCTTCTAAAGCTCACATAAAATGGCACAAACAACACCTCCTTGCTTATTCTCTCCAAAATAAATAAAAGCTTCCAAAAGCTCCTATCCTTTTTCTCTAAACAACACCTCCTTGCTTATTCTCTCCAAAATAAATAAAAGCTTCCAAAAGCTCCTATCCTTTTTCTCTCCTGGTGAGGAAATTTTATAGCCCTCCATGGATAAGAGCCTGATTACACACATTAAGGAGAATATCTCTCTTTTAGGAGATCCCCTAAATTAGGATCCCCTAAGAGCCTGATTACACACATTAAGGAGATCCCCTAAATGAGGATCTACACTATTTTAGGGAGAGAATATCTCTCAAAATCCCCATGGAAATCTCAACTCTCCATGAGACTTTCCATAAGACTAGGAAACAAAAGGTGAGGTGGATTCTCCAACTTTAATTTCCTTTTACAAATTTAAATGAGTAATACATGAGAACCTCATACTCACAAAAGTATTAATCATTTATAATTAACATTTCACCTCAAACCAAAGCTTCCATGAGCTTCTTTTTGGTGTCTTGGAAAGTTACTTGAAGACTTGTTGTTGAAGGTGGATATCCTCCTGGATCATTCTCCCTGAGAAGGAGTTGATTGTTGTGCATCAACTATTGTTGTTGTGTGGGGAAGGGGTCCGTTAAAACTGCAAGTTGGGGGTTTCCTTTGAGGAGATTTTGGACTTCTTCACGACGTGGACATCTTTCGTGAAGTGGTCGTCACCGCACAATAATTAGGGATACTTAGCCTTCCATCTCGTTTTGGTGTCAGGAGGGTCAGGATTGTTTTTATGTTCCTATTGGTTAGAATATTTCTTGGATTTTCCTTTTTTTTCTTCTTAGCTGGATTTATGAGATGAAGCAGATTGGCCTGAATATTTCACCTTTGTAGTGGAAGCAACACTAGGTGACTGGTTGGTGTTATTACCAACCTTTGACGAGGATGGGGTTGGACCCATGTGGCTTTGTGATCCAATCGATTGAGTAGTAGGATGGGCATGGATGGATCCAATTATGTCGTCGACATGTGATCTTGTGGGGGGTTTCGTTGGGTCATGTGTGGGGCGTGGGGAATTGGGAATTATGTCGTATAACATGCCATATTGAGCGTAAACTAAGTCTAAGTCCCGAGCACGTGAAATGGCTTGTTATTCCATATCTACCTCGTCCATAGTGACGTCTTTGGCTATGATAGGTAACAATGACTTGGTAAACCAATCGACCAATAATTGATCCGGAATGGGAGCCTTAATGAGCCGACGTATTCTTCTCCATTCATGAATATGGTCAGAAATATGAGTGAAGGTTGATTGTCGGAGAGAAGTTAAATATCTGTGTCGGTTTCATAGTAGATCGGTAATTGGAAATGTGTAGGAAAATCCATAACCAAGGATCGAAAGTCGACGAAAGAGTGTGGTGGTAAGTTGATGTACCATTTGGAAATCATGGCAATGGGGGTTCTTTGAAAGAGCCTCAAACAAATAGAATCATCCATTAATGAGTTCGAGGAACACCACAAATGATATGCCATTACGTGGTTTTTGGGATCCTTGCTGTGTTTACTGTCAAATTTGGGTATGTCCGATGGAAATTTCACAAGAATGGGTGGCCAATTCATGCCATGTTGAATTGGATCATTGGTCAAACATGAAAAATATGGAAGATCTAAAGTAGCCAGGAATGGTAACTGTCGGTTTGGTTGCGGATACTGCTAATATTGGTAAGGAATTTGAGTACCAGTAGGACCATAGATCGATTGATCATAAGGTTATCCCTTAGAGGATTGGCCATACGGAGGTGGTCCTCCTATGTTAGGAGGTGGACCCAATGGGGGTTCCTCCTCCTGAATGCAGGGGTCCTCCAGACAGTGGAGGTGGAGGTGGGACAGGTGGTGGTGGAGGTGGTGGGACGCCGATTGGAGGTCCATTCGGTGGAAAATTATGATATCCCCATGGGGTATTTGTGTTTCCAGGGTAAGGTGCTCCAGGATAAATATTTCCTGGAGTATTTTGATATATTTTACCCATTTCGATATTGTGATTACCCAGATATGTGTGCCCCCATGGGGGTTGTGCCCACACAGATGGCCCCCCCACGTGATGATCCCACGAAGGTTGTCCCATGATTGGATATGGACCTCCAATCGTATTACAATCCATAAATGAAGGTTGTCCTCCACTTGTATTTCATCCACTAACTAGGGGTTTCCCCCCAATTAAATATTGTCCACTAACTAAGGATTTCCCACCAGTTAGATATTGTATGCCCCTCGAAGTTTTCCCGGTGATTTTGTTTTGACCACTGACCATAGGCTGCCCTGTAGTCATATATTGACCACTAATTATAGGTTGGCCTCCGCTCATAATTTTTGTTGGAGGTTTTGTTCCAGTTATGAAGTTAACTATGGCTCAAGGTTTCCCTCTAGTTGTTGGGGTCAACAGAGGTCTAGAACTGACCAAATGAATTTGATGTGGATTAAGCATAAAATATGGTTGGTCTGGTTCGTAGGTGGTCATATTAGGCATAGACATTCTTGGTGAAGGGAGAATAAAATAATGTATAGGAGAGTGTTGTTCGAGAATGTCTACCTCCAGAGTGGATTGGGAAGGGAATATCTGGTGTGTTACCCGATATCCCCCGTAAGCAAGTCACGGTATCTTGAAGTGGTGCGAAAAATTCCATGTTCGGATAATTTTGGTAGGGCACATATGTGGTGGAGTCTCTACAATCGGTGGTGAACCAAAATCAGAAATGACATGTCCTAAGGAGGTCCCCCAAAATGATGCGGTTGGGCCAAAAGCAGTTTCTATTGAGTCATCTGGGGGTCGAGTGTAGATTCAATTGACAATACTAGGGTGACCTTCAAGCAAGTGATGGAAAGATGTGTCATGCGAAGGGGGTTGTTCCACCAACAATGGTCCCATAGGATCAGTGATGGGCAGATTTACAGAAGGAGAAAAGTTTCCCCCTGATTTAGTGGTAAGGATCCCTTCTTCGCACGATCCAGTTGTAGTAGGTTGGTCCATACCCGCTCTTATGTTTCCTTCTCAAATGAGGGGATATTCAAGTGGAAAGTCTTCTCCTAAGAGTCTTCTAAAGAAAAACACACTTCACTTCCTATTCAAGATAAATTCACAAGGAAACTTATATGATAGGTGGGATTAAAGAGCTGGATCCTCACGGGAGTATCAAGGCGTCGAAACTCGCAATATACTATAGGGTCCAACAGTAATACTCGACCCAATATTTTATAGCACTAACCAAGGAGGATTAGGATCGTACCCTTGACTATATTACCCTACTACCTGGAATTATGTGCGTAGTAGCTCCCCAAGTTCTTTTCTCGGTGTATTACCATGCCAAGACGGCCAATGGTTGACTTAGATGGTTTTAGGATCCTAGTGGGGTCTCCCGATATATGCTAGGTACGTGGGAGTTCCAATCCGTAGTAGTTTTGTCTAATGCACAATCGTTCGACAAGATCCTTCCTATATACTGTCGAGTACGTGAAGCACCTTTCTATATACCCGTGGGTACGTGAAAGGTTGTTTGATATACTGACTAGTACGTGGAAGAAATGCAATCCCCCAGGATTCAGTGTAGGAAGATAACGATAGATACTATGTTTAAAGACGTCGGAACACGCCTCTAACCTATCACATGAGTTTATATAGATTTTAACTTAGGCCACTACTTGATTTTATCTTATATGGCTAGGTGGATGCATGAAGTGTAGACTTGAAGCAATATGCATGAATAAGCTAAATGAGATGAAAGTCTTTTGGTTTTCGATGAAAACTATCTAAAGAGAGGAGAGAGATATTTATTTCCCTAAGATGAATGAACAAAACACTCCTTTTCACTTTCTTTTCTAACCAAACCAAAAGAATAAAAACACTCATTCATTTAATCCAACAAACCAAAAAAATAACACACCAAACCAAAAATATTTTTTCTTTTTTCTTTTCAACGAAGCTAGATCTACAAGCCAAAATGAAAATATAAACTTCTTTTAATTGCAATGTCTATGATTTTAAAACCAAGGGATAAAACTTAGTGAAGAGAAATCCAAAAGGTATGAGAGCTTTCATTGACTTTTTCCAAAGCTTTGAAAATGCCTAACTTCCACTTAATATTTTTGGAAAGATGAAGATGAACTCTTTTAAAACCAAGAAGAAATAAGCATGTTATTTCAAACAACTATAAAAAGCACAAATGCTCTTTTCAACAACCTTAAGCAATGCACTCAAGATGAAGAAGTAAAATTCTTGATTTTCTCCAACAATGCATTCAACAATTCTAAGAATGATATCACTTCCTCTATCTTGATTCGAGATATGAGAGATTAATCACTATTGCAATCTTTAAACAAACAAAATTTCTTAAGAAATCAATCACCCAAAAAGTGTAGCAACTCAAGATTCACACCCAATTGTACTAAAACCACAACAACACAAGCTTCTCAAAGATTTAGAATCTAGAGAAAAATGGATCAGAGATCCTCAATGAGTCACAAGACTAGTTGCACTTGCGAGGGATTGGAACTACCCAAGACCAAGGAAGCAACCACTTGAATACCTAGGACTGGTAAGAAGTCTATTCAAGCTCTAAATCTCAAAGTAAACTAAGGAAAGAAGCAAACCAATTTTGAGAAAAACTATGGCTGAGACAAGTGAAACACAGACTTCATAAAACAAATCAAAACCAATTTTTGTGGGAAACTTAACTCTAGATTCCAAGATTTGCAAGGTGATGCAACTTTCAAGTATACACCAAGGTGTCAACACCTCGGTGATGTGTTTTTTACATAGGGAGAGAACATTAGTGCTGCTTTCTGAACACTGGAAAAGTGCGTCAGTGACGCGATCTACCTTAACGAAAGGTGCGTGAAATTTACAATGATGCAAGTATGACACTACCCAGGTGCGTTAGACGAGATCCAAGTTTTTAAAAAAAATTCCAAACCAAAAGAGGTAACTGGCTGAATAAAAGATCCCTAATAGACATTGGATCACCAAGTAACTCACAGGAAGGAATATCCAAAGGAAAGAGGAAAATTGAAAGGATTTAAAAGAATAAACAAAAAACAATGCAAATCACAACTTAAACAACCCAAATACTATGGAGTTATCCCCAATCTGGTCATCAATTTTGTTTCTAGACACTTAGTCTATGCAGACAAGGACAAAGCTCTCTAGTCTAAATGTGATAGATCTAGAACAAAACACCACATAACATAAATCTTTCCTAGATTAAGCAAATTACAAAGAGTGCATATGGATTACTCACTTGAAAATGTAGTGATATCTCCTTGCTTGATGTAGCCCTCGATCTTCAGCTGCAAAACAAGAGATAATAAACAAGTGGAAACACACAAACAATAATACTATGCAATATTGATTAATCTAAACTAGTGGTCAAGGAAACTAATTCTAAATATCTATAATAGACAACAAAAATTTATGTAAAGAGTGTATATTATTGTATTAATGAAAATAAAAGAAGATGATATTACAACCAAGCCTTGATGTTTCAATTTATTCCAAATGACCTTTGCCTCAAGGATCCAATCTTGCTTAAAGTTGAAACTCAACGACGGAAAGCACTGAAAGACTAGGGTTTGTGTACGCCTGCTCAAATGGAGCCGCTGCCGGACCCTGGCCGTAATGGCTCGGAGGATGCTCGTCCGCTTGTCCCCGATTTGTTTAAGGCGTTGGTCGCTTCATAGCTTGTCTCATCGAAAGCAATAGCCCCGGTTGACTCAAAGTTTGTCAAAAGAACGGAGGTTCCAGAAGTGAAGCTCACCTCAACTGCTTCGAAATGCAAAGCCATTGCGCTAGCAGAAAAAGGACTGGTAGGACATTTTACGGTTCTGTGGCCCTCCCCTCGCTCCATCGAATCCTGGCTCAGCAAAAACTGGCATCCATTAATACAAGGAGAGGTGCAGCAAATTTTTTGTGGGAAAGGGTTCTTTGTTTTCTACTTTGAAAAAAAGGAGAATCGAGACTTAATTTTCAGGAATGGACCATATTTCATGGGTCCAAGAGGAATGTACCTTAAAAAATGGGACCTTTCCTTTGACCCAGAAAAAGACATTCCAAGGGCAGTTCCCGTCTGGGTAAAATTGCCGCATCTTCCTCTTCATTGTTGGAATGACGAAGATTTACGGGCTATTGGCAACTCACTGGGGAAATACATCGACAAATCAGAGCCAAAACCCCCAATGTTTTCTTGTGCAAGAATATGTGTTGAAGTCGATTTGGAAAAGGGCCTTCCAGAAGCTATAGACTTAGCAATGGAAGGATGGAGCCACAGGAAAACAGTCGACTATGAGCAGATTCCCTTTAAATGCAAGGTTTGTCACGAATATGGACACTTCGCAAGGTTGTGCCCCAAAAGGAAAATCCGAGAAGTAGAAGAGACACAAGGAGGAGAATGGAATGAAGTATCAAATAAAAAAGGGGGCAAAAATAATACAAGTTCAGTGGCCAAATATCCTTCTAAAAATAAAGAGCACTCCAACAAGTTTAAGATCCTGAGCAGCGAGGAAAATGAAGAAGAACAGGAGCAAGAAAAGCAATCTGAAGAACCTCAGGGAGGACAGGTGCAGAACGATAATGCGGACAAGAGCCAAAACCCGCCCTTCTCTTAGCACGCAGTGGATGGAGTAGAACCCTCATTAAACTCAGGAGGTTCAGTAACAAGAGCCAAAGCAAAATCATTTCAAGAAGAAACCTTGGAAAGTAAAGAAGAGGAACAAGAACCCATAGCCAAAAGAGGAAGAAGACTCAACAAAACAATCAGAGAACAAGAAGCAGCCAGAGAAAGGGCGGCGGGCAAGCAAACCAGTTTGGACCAGCATGTAAGAATAATACCCAGTGGAAAGTAGGCATAGGAGGAAAGAAAGGACAGAGCAGGTCCTCTTCAAAACAAAAAATAATGAAAATAGTCTCTTGGAATTGCGGAGGATTAGGCGGAAAGCAAAAAGCAGAAGCAATAAAAAGAATTAAAAAAATGGAGAACATTTCAATCCTCACAATCCAGGAGACTAAAATTAAAAAGGAAGACTGTATCAGTACTATGAAGAAAGTTTGGCCTAAAGGGAAAGGAATAGCATTCAATGCAATAGGAGCATTTGGAGGACTAATTTCCATATGGGACGAAGGTAAGTATAAATGTCTCTCCTCCGAAACAAGTAGACATTGGATTTTTATTGAGTTAGAAGACACTTCAAGCAATGATAGGTTTTGGGTCGGAAATATCTATGGGCCGACCATGTATGGCCAAAAGGAACAGTTTTGGAACCAATTAATAGACCTTCGGCCCACCCTAGAAAATCTTCCCTGTATTCTAGCAGGTGATTTTAATGTTACCATCTCAACGGTTGAGAGAAGAGGTGGGTCAAAAATCAGAGATCCGTCTGGGGAAAGATTGGAAGACTTGCTTTCAGAATGGAATCTTATAGATATCAAGCCCAAGCAAGGTGCCTTTACCTAGAACAATAAGAGGATAGGCCCCAACCATATAGCTGCTCGCCTAGACCGGTTTCTTATCAGCTCCTCCTTTCTCCTCAACCCCAAAATCCCTGAATCTAAAATTTTAGCCTCAGCCACCTCCGATCATAGGCCCATCTCCTTCTTCTTTTCCTCACCAGGAAACCTGGGCCCTCTCCCCTTCAGACTCAATCCGGCTTGGCTAGAGATCCAAAACTGCACGGATGAAATTGTTTCGATTTGGAAGCAATTTATTCCTGGGTCCCCTGGCTATATCTGGGAGACTAAATTGAAGTTAATCAAAAGAACACTGAAAAATTGGGCAAAGAAAAACACTCTAAAACCTGGAGAGGAGCTTGAGTTTCTTCAAAAGGAGATGGAACAACATCAAACTAAAATGGAGCAGACTACAGTCACAATGGAAATTCTTAGAGAAGAAAAAAAACTTGATGAGGCAATCCTGAGCATTGCTAGAAAAGAAGAGGAAGAATGGAGGCTCAGATCAAGATGTCTCTGGTTAAAGGCAGGAGATCGGAACACAAAATTCTTTCACGCCCAATGCAAGGAGAGATTTAGGACTAACAACATACTAAGCCTCACAAGGGAGGATGGACAAAAGATAGAAGGGCAGGACAACATTCTCCAAGAAGCCAAATCCCATTTTGAGAATTTATACAATGAGAATGAGGAAGTTTCCAAAGAAGTTCTGGACCAAATGAGCATGGAAGTCCCCGCGCTTATTTCAGAAGCTGAAAATAAGAGGTTAATGGATCAGATAATAGAAGAAGAAGTAAAAAGAGAAGTCTGGTCATTACATCCAGAAAAGGCCCCTGGCCCGGACGGGCTCCCCATTCATTTCTACAGGAAGTTTTGGCATTGCCTCAAGAAAGACCTTGTCAGAATTCTCAATTGGACTAGGGGAAGAGCAAGAATCGGAGGGGCTACCAACTCCACCTTCATAGCTCTCATACCCAAAGAAAAACATCCCCACTCCATAGGAATATTTCGCCCCATCTCCCTGTGTAATTCATCCTACAAAATTCTCACCAAAATCATTTCCAACAGAATTAAAAGTCTCTTACCCAAAATCATATCCCCAAATCAAGGTGGCTTCATGGCTAAATGACAAATCTATGACAACATTCTTCTTGTTCAAGAGGCAATACACTCAAGCATTCAAAGGAAATATTCAGGTATGGTTATCAAGCTGGATATGGCAAATGCCTTTGATAGAGTTAGGTATAAATTTGTTTTTACAGTAATGGCAAAATTTGGTTTTGGGGAAGAGTTCATAGGATGGATTAGAGCCTGCATTGGATCCCCTTGGATCGCCCCCCTAGTTAATGGAAGACCCTCTTCCTTCTTCCGTTTGTCTAGGGGGCTGAGGCAGGGATGCCCCCTTTCCCCTAGTCTCTATGTCATCATGGAGGACTCCCTCAGTAGGAAACTTAACAGTCAGCAATTGAATGGCTCCCTTCCAGGTATTGTCATAGCCAAAAACGTTCCTCCCATTAACCATGCGCAGTTTGCTGATGACACCATTCTTTTAGGTAGCGCCTCGTCCATCATTGCTTCCAGATTTAAGTCAACCCTAGACCTTTTCCTCCACGCCTCTGGGGCTAAAATGAACAGTAAAAAATGCAATATTTACAGTTGGAATTGTAGAAACCTCCTTCTTAGAAGCATAGCTCTCATTTTAGACTTTAAACCCTGCTTTGACTGGACATCCTTCAAATACTTAGGCATTCCTATCACCCATAAAAGAGTTTCATCATCTTCTTGGCAACCAATTTTGGAAAAAATCAAGAAGAAGATCAGCTCTTGGGGATCGCGCTGGATCAACCTAGCTGGTAGAGTGACCTTGATCAAAGCAGTTATATCCTCTGTCCCCATTTACACCGGAGCCATTCTTTTGGCTCCCAAGACGGTTATGAACGATATATGCCTGGAAATCAGAAAATTCCTCTGGCAGGGAGGGAAGTCTCAAGGTAAGAAATTCCACCTTGTCAATTGGAACACCGTTAAGGAGAACTGGAAAAGAGGAGGTCTAGGCATTCGTGACCCAGCAACAATGAGCAAAGCATTGGGAGCAAAAATTGTTTGGAGATTGATATCAGGTAAAAAAGAATGGTGGAAGGAGGCAATAAGGAAAAAATACACCAAAGGATCAAGACAGAGATGCCTAAGCAATATGAAGGAGAACACAGGAACTGCTATTTGGAGACTTATGCTCGCCTCAGCAGGGTTAATTAAAGATAATATGTATTGGATTCCTGGTAACGGAAACAAAATCAACCTTTGGACTGATAGCATCAATGGAGAGCAGCCTATTGGCGAAATACAAGAGATCTAGAATGTCAAAACATGGCTTCAAGATGCAGGGATAAAGAAACTGGCGAATATGGTCATTTGGACACCTTCAGGGAAATGGAAAGACTGGAAAAACATGGATCCCCCAGGCCATCTTGCTGAAAGCTACAAAGTCTTCACACAACTCCTGCATGGGAAATCCCCCTTAAGCAACAGATCCGAAGATACTAGAGGTTGGGGCAAGGCTGGGAATTACTCCGTTAAAGATGGCTATGCACTACTTATCAGGAACAACAACCCCTCCCAGACAAGGTGGAAGAAAGTTTGGAATAGAGACAGCATTCCAAAGATAAATTACTTTTTCTGGATTCTAGCTCACAACAAACAGTTAACAGCCGACAATCTCAAGCTACGTGGTATTGAAGCCCCCTCTAGATGCCCTCTGTGCCAAAACACAGAAGAGAATGCGCAACATCTTTTTCTGGAGTGCACCTTCGCTAGACAGGTTTGGAATGAGGTTCTCGACTCACTGGAAAATTCATTCCCTTTCCCCAGACAGATGAAACAGATGCTGGATGAATGGAACTATAGAGTCCAAGGAGGAGCAAAAAACAAGCCCACCTTCTCAAGAATCTGGAAGCTTCTTCCCATGAATATATGTTAGCAATTATGGTTGGAAAGAAATCGAAGAATATTTGAAGATAAAAAAAGCTCAGAGACGAGATTAGCAATCAAAGCAATAACCTTTATCTCTGAGTCCTTGAAATCCAGGGGTGTGGCATTCTGTTCCAAGGAAGCTTTAAGCTGGAATGATTTCCAATGGTGTCAAAGGTTCATAACGGTGAGTTCTCTTTAGTCCAATATTCTCCGAGTCTGTCATGAGTGGGAAATAAGAAAAGACAAACAATCCTTTGGAAAATGGTGGAAGGAACAAGCAAGATTCACAATCTTCTTTGACGGGGCCTCGAAAGGGAACCCGGGGGCGGCAGGTGCGGAGAGGGGGGGTTATCTTTGACCCTGGAGGAAATAAAGTAGTATATTTTTCCTGGGGACTGGGCACCAGCACCAACAATCAAGCAGAATGGTTAGCTCTGTATTATTCTCTAGAAAAAGCGGTCACCCTTAACATGAATCGCTTACAGGTTTTCGGGGATTCTAGACATGTTATTCAAGCTATGCGCAATGACAATCTACACAAGAATGATAAAAGCCAAAGAATTCAGAAAAGAATCAAGTGCCTCGCTCTTCCAAAGGACACCATCTATTACCATGTGCTAAGAGCTCATAATTTCATTGCTGACAAATTAGCTAATGCTGGAGTTAAACTAGACATGGGGCAAGTCTCTCTCAACAAGGTTTTATCACACCATTATCTACCTTAATGCATACAAGGTTAGGGAGTTTTATTTTTTGGAATTACTATAGGCTTGATAGCCTCTATCACCATTACGAATTTGGCTTTGGTTATTATTTTCTCCACATTCAAGACATGGCTCGGCAGCCTCTTGTCACACCACGTTCTCTCCCCGTGGCTTGCTCAGTCCTCACGCTTGAGCATTTACTACCCCAGGCATCCGTCGGTTGTATAGCTTTCAGAATGGAAGGTGCTCCATACCCTGCTCTCGGCCCGGCGTTGCAGAACCTCTGCATCTCCCAGGATTCCACAGTGTCGTTCGTAGATGGTTCTCTCTCAGCTGACTGCGATATGGACGGCGTCAGGAAAGCCATTGTTACGCTGAGTCGGCTCACCTCTGACATCAAGGTATATCTTTCCAGGACCTACTCTGCAGTTTGTAATACCGTAAACAAAATTGATGAATTAGCTCTGGAAGATAAATATATCCACTCACGGCTCTCCTGTCTGGAATCGCGCTTGGAGGACGTGGACAGAAACATAATAGAGTTAATGGGGAAAGTTGACAGTTTCAAAGAATACATCTTTGCCTTCATCTACAAAACACAATGCAGCTGTGTGCAGGAGGCCCCAACAGTCAATCAGGGGATGGTAGAAGCGGCTTCAGTCCAACACCAGAATTTCGGATGATGGCAGTCATTTGCTTGCAGGTTCCTCCAGATGTTTTTCTTGAATGTTTTTTTGCCTAAAATTATGCAATCAATATGTAAGGGTTTACCCCACCAGTAAAAATAGGATATATAGAAAGTCTGAAAGCATAGAACTTCAGGGGAAATACTCTATAAGCCTCTGTAATTTTCCTTCTTCTGACACAGAGTGCTGGGTTTTTCTCTTTTTGTACTGAATGGCTGTGCACAACCTTTGTTAATACAAATCATTCACCTGTTTCTGTTTAAAAAAAAGGATCCAATCTTGCTTCGATGGATGAAAGGGTTCTCACTCTAGCATAATTTCACCAGCATTGAGATGCTCTAATCCTTCCTCCTTAACCATGATGAGGAGGCTCAAATATATAGGCCAAAGAGGATATAAGGGGTTGAGTATTTGATGGAGAAGGCTAAGGGATCATCCTAAGAAGTTAGGGGATCGAATTCCACCTTTGTTGATTTCTTGGGATAAGCCTCCATGAATATATTTGTTCTAGAAGGCTCTCGAAGATTCGTTTTTTCCTTTCCAACTGATAGTGACGCACTTTGTCAACATGCAACATGCACCATTGAAGGGTGACACATGTTGAACAAGGGAAAGTATGTCAATGACACGCTCTGTCAATGTACATAGCGCATCGTCAAGATCCTGATGCACTTTGTCAATGTGCAAGGTGCATCAATATGACAACACAAAGAAAAACCATGTCAACTCCTTTCCTTCAATCAATTTGGGATCAATGCTTTAGGAATTAGTACAAGTCAAGGACACATAACTCATGATGATGATATTTTGGTGTAACAGCCACAAAGAAGCCCTCAATACACATCTTCATATCTACGTTTCTCTGTAGTATCCAATAGGTTGAAATACATCATCTAAGAACTAAACCTAATGCTTAGATGCCTAGATATCTAGATATTAATATGTCATTGCTCAAGTATCACACCTTCTCATCATATCTTATTGTATCACTTTGATGTCCCATTTTATTTCTTTAAGAATCCTTTAGGTAGCACCATCGTGACTTGTTTTACTATAGAAAATCCTCCACAATTATCCCTCGCCACTTGTTTACCACAAATCCTTTAAATTCCTTCTATCCATGGGTGTCCCATTATTGGGAAATACCCTTTGGTTGGGTTGTGATTCAATAATATTTCTCACTAGGTGGGAGGGATAGCCCCCAATCTAATTGCCATTATTGATTTCCTTGCTTATGTTTTGACAACAAACCCTAGATTGATTGCTTTCATGGAGTTCTTAGACATTTCCCTTCTTTTAACAATTATATTTGATCACATGATACCATTAATAGTTAAAGGAAACATTTTTAAAATGTATTAAGGAAATCACGTTATAATGAGTACAAGGCCAACTATGATTTAAATGAACAACCATGTATAAATTACACCCCACCCTCTTTTTAAATTTACATCCATCTAGGATTGAAATTATTCAATTTTTTGTTTCCTCATTTCAATGGTTAATACAACACATAAAGGATCCATGTCAAAAACCGAATAAATGAATAATACATGTAATGATTAAGTGGTAAGGTTTTGTGATTGTGAATTAATTACAATGTTTTTTTACTTGATATAAAGTCAAAATTGTGTTTATGCCATAAGTTTTTTTTTCTTAATATGGTATTTATGTTCATGAATCATGATGTCCTCTTTGTAACTTACCTTAAACGTGCATTCAATGATGGTTGGTATAGTTTGCATCGTCTACCCCACATGGTTCTCTTCACCTTCCCATCATTGGTGTTCATCACCTCACTCTCATATTCATTGCATTCCCACTTTCTTAGGTTAAGGCACACCAACCTAGGAATGTAACCAACTTGTTATAATAGAAAATGGTCCTTTTTCCTCAAGATATACACTTGCGTTAAGAGTGACAAACATGAAACATACATAACGGAGGAATTTTATTAGCACCGATGATCCCTTTGGCCTAGTTAATATCAAATGTATTGTGACCAAGCTCAAGCATTCATAAACTACAAGCTTGATGGAAGCTTTTAGATAATTTAGTTTTGTATTAAACAATGACGTTATAGTAGAAACACTATTGAGTTTCATTATGATGCAGGAGCATCCTAGGGTTCTTGCAATCTTGTACACCCAAACATATAGTAGAAACACTATTGAGTTTCATTATGATGCAGGAGCATCCTAGGGTTCTTGCAATCTTGTACACCCAAACATATTTTCAAACATGTTTTGGTTTTGTTTCAAGTATTTTTGAATCTTTCAACGTGCAATTAGTGGTATAGTATTTTCATTGACACTCTCTCATACCTTGAAGTTAGATGCTGAATTTTGGATATGTTGTTGAGGAAATATTATTCTAGATTCAAATAAAATTTCAAAAGAAAATATGGATTTTATTCCCCATGCCCTTTAGAAATGTTGAAATCTAACTTTTAATGTGATCCTTGAATTTCACCTCGCACCAGAGGTTCCTTGAATCCAAACCCTATATATATTCAACCTTAGGGATAATATGAAATATGAATTACAACATCAAACAATGGACAATAATTCAATTCAATTCAACTCCAATCCACTACCCAATTCAAGAGTAAGGATATAAAACATATTCCAACAAGTTTAAGCCCTTAGGGCATAATTTCAAAGCATAAAATGAGATACAAACACATTGAAATCAATGTAGATTTACAACAAAAAAATTTACTTATTATAATTTATATTAATGTTAAATAACTTAAGAATTTCAACCTTCACTTATGTCAAATCAATATGACAAACTAGTGTTGGAAATTACCAAACCAAGAAGATAATGAATGTTGAAAATAAAATCTGAATTGGGACAAGTTTGGACAACTAGAAGTTTCATGTGTGTGTGTGTGTAAATATGAACTATATGTACATACCATAGCCTCATTCCAAGGCTTTCACAACCCTCTAGATTTTCAAAACCCTAGCTAGGGAAGACAATGAAAAACCCTAACTCCACCAAATATCCTCTACAAACCAATATCACACTAGTAAGAGTCTTCATCTCCAAGCAAGATGCCACCTCTTTTTGTAAGATGAAAAGTATTAATACATGTTTGCATATATATCTATCTATCTATCTATCTATCTATCTATATATATATATATATATATGATGATGATCTAGAATAATACAAATGAGGTGTATAAATGCACCAATATGTGATAAGTCACGATCTTTTATTAAGTGACCGTGACTTACAATATTTAAACTAATTATAGATTAACCATAACAAATACTAATTTAAATAATTATGGTAATATACACTTTGGTATATTACAAGTTATCTTTCCTTTAAAATATTTTCCCATGAATCTTGGATTCCACTTAATTAACTACAACATCAAAGAGGCTTCCAAACTTGATGACAGACAGACCTTCTTTAATATCTTATTTCGGATAATAGTACCATGATTTAATAGTTCTTGAAATAGTCGGTCACATTTCCATTCAAATCTCTTCATGCATATGATTCTGTAGATAAAAACATAATGATTAAAGGGGGTATTCTTTTGAGTTTCCAATTCGATGTCTTCATGAAGAAATTGCATCGCCATGTTAATCTCTGATATTTTTGCATGCTTTGTAATAACACTTATTTATGTTTGACATATAGCTTATTTAGTGTTGATCAATGGATCTTGAAACATGGTTGGATCTTCAGTTATTTTTTTCATGGTATTCTTATCTCCAGTGGAAACTACTAACAACTTACTTAATTCAATCCAATTGGTTAAGATGTCTTCATTTGCAGTTTCATCCTCTACTTTTAAAGTTGAAGCACTCTTTAATTTTTTTGTTTCATTAATTTGGGTTTGATTTAAAAATTTCAAATGATTTATTTCCTTGTCTTTATCTGACGAGCTTGTCTCCAGTTGTTCTTGGGAACCATTTGATATTGATATTCTAGAACATATTGAGTTACGACAACCTGTAGAACGTTTATCTCTTCATGTGTCAAAGAATCTTCTGGGTTTTCTTCTTCTACGTTATCATGATTATGATCATCTTCAGTGATTTTATTTTCATCGTTGTATCCTTCTACAACTTCAATTCTTTCATAATTGTCATTAACACCAACTTTGTATTCATCATTATTTGGTGCTACATTATTACAATCTATGAGATTGTCATTTTCTTTACAATTGATATTGACATCACGATTGTCAATATCTGATGCATCTATCTCTTTGTTAGTTTTATTCTCAATTGGTTTATGTTCATCTTGATCTTCCATACTATGGAATTTATCCTCTTCCTCTACATATTCCATATCATTGTCCTTGTTATCATCTTCTTTATCATGTCCTTGGATTTCGTTTGGGTTCCAAGCAGGGCTTCCAATTTGACTTTGTTTTGGAGTTTCACTAGACATTTTTATAGATTTTTCAGTTGGTGCATCAATGGGACTTACTTCCCTTCCTTGTAAGAACCCATAATGAAATTCTGGTAGATGTACATATTTTTTACATGGCATCATATTTTGAGTCTTGTAGTTGGAGTGTCGGTTCTTATCCCTCCATGTGTCTAATGACCCGGGCCTTCTGTGAGGGGGAATGCAAGGTGTTGATGGATGTGATTTTCGTACTTCTTCTATTGTGGGTGCAAAAGAAATTTCCATTTCTTTCTTACTTGAAAATTCAGGGTTCGTAACCACTTCTTCTTCTTCTTCTTTCCTCTTAGATATTTCTTCTTTTATTTGTAATAGTATTGTGTTTAGTTATGCATATATTTCCTTTTCTTCAAGTTGGATTGTTTTTATGTCTTGGATAATATACTTTTTGGTATATTACACTTTCCTCTTCAACAAGTATCACGTAGGGTTTAATCATGAATCCTTAATCTGCAAGTGTCCAAGGGATGAAACCCTAACCCTAGTATTCAAGATGATCAAAGTAATACAAGGAACCCTAGCACCTCCAAGACAAGAGATCCATATATTTCCATCAATTAAATGAAAATATGTTGTCTTGGTTGTTGAAGTTTATGTTAGAAAACAAGATCACAAAGAAATAAAATCAAATAAATGCAAAAATATAACACATAAGAATAAAATACAAGAAATACACCAATATACATGGTTCACCTAATATGGGATACATCCATGGAGAAACAACCAATCCTTTCTTTTATTTCATCCAACAAAATGAAGGGATACAACCTACAACACATATGTCGCAACCTCTTCTTCACTCCTATAGTCTCTCTCACTCGGTCACAATGATATTTCACAATACACAACCACAATGCAATTTCCTCATACATAAAAGAGGGTTTCCTACTAGGGAAAACAACCCTAACATAACTTCTACCTTCATATCTTCAACCTAATGATGAACGATCCATATTGACTATGAAATTACAATATTTTACAAGGCAAATTTTCCAAAAATAATATCTTTGTGGTGTTGGACTTATGGTTATACTAAGAGGGGGGGGGGGGTTGAATCGGTATAAGCTACTTTTTCTTATTTTAACCACTCACCAATCATTCATTTATTTTGAAACAATAAATACACATAAACTAAAATCACAGTATATAGAATTTAACGTGGAAACCCTTTTGGGAGAAAACCCCAAAACTTATATTTATAAATTCATGTAGGCACCAAACTACTATTAAAAAGTTTGTAGGCACCAACCTACTAGATACACCAATCCCCTCAAATGAGCACCAAATAAACAATATGTAGGCACCAACCTACTAGAGACACCAATCTCCTCAACTAAGCACCAACTCAACAATCTGTAGGCACCGACATACTTGAGACACCAATCTCCTCAATTGAGCGCCACGAACCCAGTAATATGTAGGCATTGACCTACTAGAGACACCAACATCCTATTGCTTCTATTTTTATTGCTACTGTTGCTAACTCTACTTCTACTTGTACTTCCTTCTGTGTTCTAATCTTGCACTCTTGCAATAGACAACACCTCCTTCTACATATGCACCATAATTTGCTTCAAAGCTGCTTCATACTATACATAAACCCTTACTTCTAGAGAGAATATTTATAAAACTACATAGAACCAACATCTGGAACTTGTATCACATGTACTTCAAGATCTCTACTTCATCTCCTCCAAATTTCAAGGTCTGAAACGTCCTAAAACAAAAGTTATAGCAAAAACACCAAATTGACATGTTTAAATTTGATTCCGGGATCATTAAAAAACCCTAACTTCCAAAGGTCATATCTATGAAAATATAGTGCATCAACATATCAAACTTGAACCATAGGTACTTCAATATCTCTATTTCATCTCTTCCACATTTCACGGTCTGAAACATCCTAGACCAAAATTTATAGTGAAAGTTCCACAACAACTTGTTTGAGGTTGATTTCAGGATCATTTATAAACCCTAACTTCGCGAGGTCATATATCCTAAAATATAGTAAACCAACATCTGAAACTTGTACCACATACTTCAATTCATTTTCTCCATATCCTCCAAGTGGAATGGTTTGCAACATCCTAGAACATAAGTTATAGTGAAATATCCATACTAGCCTGAAAATCTCCCTTTTTGGAATGATATTCAATCTTTTCTCATCCTCTTCTTCAAATGATGCAACCCTTTCCACTAGTGCACCTCTCCTATGAGATATCCATGTCTTGGATGAGTGAAAGAACAAACGAGTAGTTTATCCTCTTATTTATACTATTCTTAAATCACTTTCTAGGTCAATGTAACATTGTTCAATATCTTGGCAGGGTTGACCTAAAATTATAGTTGGAATGACTTTACGAATCCTTTCATATCTCCTCATTTATATGGATTTAGAGGGAGTTCGATATACCATCAGAAAGGTCTCAAAATAATATTTTTAACCATGTTGCTTATACTCCAATTTGAGCTAGGAAACTAGAATAAAAATTCCTTCAAAGATAGGGTATCCAAATTGAGCATCAAAATTCCAAAAATAATATTTCCAACAATTCCCATCTGTAATATTTATCTGCAGTGTCCCCCTGTCATTGAAATTAATGACAACAATAGTATTAATATTAATCTTGGACATCTATAGTATCCCATTTCCTTTGACATCATTTGTGAAATTCTAAGTCACAACAGATCTAAAGAGCCGAGGATACCTCACAAAGAAAGAATGAGGAATTTTTTTTAATAAGAGTGATGTTGGGCGCACAAATTATTCCTTAGACTGACCTGGGTTTTGTTTAGTTCAGAGACCCAACAAAGCCCACTTTTCACCGTACCTTTTGGAAACAACATGCAAATAGATTGAGGTCTCACCCGAGGGAAAGTTATGGGGTGGCTACAGAAGAAGGTTTCTGTAACCCGGTGATGCGCATATATGGAACTAATTCACTGAGTGGAGTCACTATTACGGAGAAAAACTTCCTATGGCATGGGGCAGATCACAATAGACAGATGATTGGTAGAACACTACTCAATTCTCAAAACAATGCTATATAAATGACAATTCCAAGATAATGAAGAAAAGACCAACGTTCAACCAGATGTTTGAAGTAGATCCCCATTGAGCTTTCAACCTCTACACTTGAACCTTCATATTAGTCTCAACAAAAAGTACAAGCAAGTGCATATAATATGTGAAAGACATTAGCATAGTCAACAACAATGGTCCATGATATCATAATAAAATGTAACCCAATGTAATTTAAACAACATTCACAACATCAATTGGACGAGAAAATGAGTATTTCCATTAATTGATAACAAGAAGTACACAATAAAACCTCTTGTCGGCAATCGATCTGAACCGAGAACTACGTCTCTCCACTTGTGCCTCCACCACTTCAATCCTCCATACAATGGAAAAATCAAACTATGAAAGGAGTTTGGTAGGTGAACATAAGGAGTTCACAACAACAAGGATCAATGAGTGTAGACTCAAGTCACAACGAAAATCCACTAGAGTTATCTTTCTCTCTCTTTCTCCTCCCTTCCATACACCACAAGAGCTCAATATATAGCCTTCCAAAGGTAAGTGAAATGTCGAATCGAGTCGTTTCGGGGTATATGGAGGGAAAAAGCTCACCCCAAGATTGCTTTTTGGGAGTAAAAATAGAGTTTTTACTGTTTTTTACCATGTAACTAGATGTAGGCGAACTAGTTAGGTACAGCCTGTGTGTACACTGGCTATAATGGAACAACAAGCATACAAGAATAAAAATAGGGAAAATTGGTTCCTGAAGGAAAATAATGGATATGAGTCAATACAATGGATACTGTAGGCCAATAAATGCCGATGCTCACAAGGTAGAAAAATACGCTGTAACAGATGCCCCCTAATGTGTGAGGTTAGAGAAGATACTTCGATGGCTGAAATACATTATAAATCTCAAAAGTGGAGTGATGGAGACACAACTGGAAGGAGTATCCCACTAGTCATAATACAATGATATCTCTGAATGCATGTCGGTACAATACAACAATCCGATACAATGGCCATGATAGGAAATACATAGTGAATACATGTCATAGGTGGTCATAGCCATGGCCCATACAGTAAGATATGATTTCCTGCTGAAAAGGAAACAACTAGTGCAATACTGAAGGTACAAACTGCTGATGTATGAGAAATGAGATCTCATAAGTAAAATCACGATCATAAGTAGCATATTGAATGCCACTAACGTCTGGGGTCTTCTACACAAATCATCTACGGTGCAAGTCCCATCAAGTGAATAAAGGTGTTGAAGTAGAACTTGATATGACATCGTCTGATTATAGGTCAATGACGTATACCGTTAACATACGTGATATAACCCCCCAATAATGAAAATGGGCATCAAGGAACATAGTACAATCATCAAAGTGTGAATAGATGTGTTGAGGTCGAACACTCAGATGAATCCATCAATCAAGGGACATTGGTGTATTCCCAAAACTGTCGATGGAGAGAGAATCTACCACTAATGACTG
Source organism: Larix kaempferi (assembly GCA_027924585.1). NCBI lineage: Eukaryota > Viridiplantae > Streptophyta > Pinopsida > Pinales > Pinaceae > Larix > Larix kaempferi. The sequence continues at coordinate 22,811,582 of BSBM01000632.1, read as the reverse complement.
CAAGCCTCAAGGTACTCAACCAAATTCTAAGTCTCAATTCCAGAATAAATGAGTTGATGTGAGGGGAACGAAACTCACTAGAAGGAGGGAATTAAGGAATCCCCCATCAATCAGCACGAGGTAACAGCTACACTGAAAGATTTGGAAGAACTCGGATGAACAGACTGACTCAATAAGGATGGCCGGCATGCAATAGTCAAGCGATCTGAGGAGTGGCTGACTCTAGTTTCAGGACTTTGTTTGAACAAGAGCATGAGTAGATGGATAGAATCAGGCAACATAGACTCAAGTACTAGATGATAATAACACAGTGCGATGCAGGAGAAATCAACAAAGGGCTCCATAGTGACTGGAAGCTTAACCAGCCGGTGGAGTATAGTCTAAGAAACGAGTACAGCTCCTAAGGTCCAAAATATAGTCCCGACTCATAATGAATGGAGTGGAATGAATGCTCTGTTCAAAGGCAACACAAGAGCTTCCAACAAGAAGAAGTAAAATTTTTCCCATCCGACTTTTTCAGTTTTTTGGATTTTTTTGGTCTTTTTCATATTGTGAAAGCTTGAAAAAGAATAAAATTGCTTATAGTACAACATGTGAGGGAACGAGTGTAAAATAGTGATCAAATTAGTCCCAAGCAGTGGAACATACCTATGATCAATGCAAGGAAGTATGTGCAGGATGTGGACACTCGGGGGGTGTTCCCTCATAGTAAAGGGTCATCAAATTGCGAAAGGCAAATGAAAGCTCTGTTGGGCACGACAGGGAAAGTGCTCAGGCACCAGGATAACAACTGAGTAAGCGAGAGCTGACACAAGGCTCAAGCGGCAAGCAGGATGATGCAATGCAATCACAACTTGATAAAAATGGGGGTGTCCTTATGGGAGATGGAGAACATAAGACAAAGTAGAGTATGATTCTTTATCACAAAGTCATGTCGTAACTACAAAGGACTCCCAAACCTAAAGAAAAACAATGACATGGGCACCAAAAGGCATAAAAAGGCTCTAACTAGGGCACCCATGCTTGGACAAGCCCTACCGCCAAATAACGACACTCCTATAGCAATGTGAAGACTCCTTGTCAGTTAAAAAGTGGGGTCACACTTAGGGTCAATTCCAAATGGTCAAAGTTCAAATGCATAATGCAAGAGAAAATGACATCTAACCTATATGATAGGTGTGAAATATACCTGTCGTAGGTGCGAAATGGTCAAAAAATCAACTCTCGTCGAAAAAATATGTTCAAAATGGTGCTCTAGGACGACATATTAGTCCAAAACAGCTTAAAATGGTAAAAACTATAGGAAAGTGGGTTTTAAAAACTATAAATAGTAATAAAAAATTACAATTACTATTCCATTTTCACAATTCACCCAAATAGTAGTTTTTGGTTAGTTTTCACCTCAAACTTCAGTTGTTGATTCTGGGAGCTAAGGGCATCCATTCCTCGAGCTGTCTGGAGTAGGTTAGTCATCTCATCCTCCTCTTCCATTTCATAGCTTTTATTTCAATTTTTACTGGTCTAATTTTTATTTTAGCCAATATATACATCATCTCAGCGTTGTACGTAGGCTAGGGTTTTGTGGGTCGTGGGTAGGGCTTCCTGGATGTGGTCAACACATGCGTTGACCGTGTACGAACGCGACTGTGATAATTTTTAGCCGCATACAGGGCCGTGGATGTGGTTTTTTCATGTGTAAAAGATAAAAATGCTTTTTTCTTTGCCTCTAGGATGTTCCTAGAGTGGGGAGAGAGGGAACATGATGTTTTTGATGAGCATGTCTGCCAAGGTTTACCCGTGTAACAAGAGCTACAAGCATGCAGTCTCTACAAATTCTGGAGCATTAGGAGTTTAAGGGCCCAAAACCAATTGCTCCGTATATTGATTTATTACTGGGATGCATATGCACAGAACTTTGACCTGGATGGTCAAACACTCTCACTAGAGGTGGATGATATATACTTTATCACAATGTTGTCCCGCCGAGGGTATGTTGCTAGTCTTTGGTCCCGCAATGTAGCCATTACTGACTATATAGATTGGTACTATATTCCCGGTACCCAAAAGGTGGGGAGTTAGATACCCATTGAGGCCATTGTGAGCTTGAGCATGAAGATAATAGTGCTCACCCTCATGAGAATAACAAGTTCAGCAGCTTTACATCAGGGTTCGAGGCCAGTGATGTTCTACGCAATAGAGTGCATGAGACCTATAATGTACGACTGGTGCACAACGTTATTGGTTACCATGAAGATCCAATTAACAAAGTGCAAGCTTGGACATGCAAAGAACATTGTCTTTGGAAGTATACTCTCCAGTTTATTCTTTGAGAGCGTTCTAGGGCTCAGTCTGAGGGTTGAATTCCCTCCGCACAGTCTCTGAGATCACCCAGACCTAGTGGGCAGAGGTACTGACGTGACAGGAATCACCATATTCATATGGGTTCTTTCACTAGTGGGCTCGACAAGTCATCTCCATTGATGACTATCCATACGAGGGAATAGACTTCAATGGATATAGGGACATGATGCTCCCACCAGGTGCTGCGTTCAGAGACATCGGTATGTTACTCTTTTTATGTTTTGTGTATTTCATTTTTTGGATTTTTGATTATAAGTGGAATGCAAAAATATTTTTGGTGTGGTGACACATATTGACATTTGACTATTTGCTTGCAGATCGGGGTCCACAAAGACAAGAGGGCTACTTGAGACATCGTCGTCGAGGCAGGGGTGGCGAGGTGGTTGACGTTGCAGCAGAGCACACACTAGAGACAGTACAGGTCAACTTGATCCACATGAATACCAGAGTACCACTCATCGAGGTGGAGCATCTGCTAGAGGCGATGCAACGACATGTTGTAGGAGTACCGGGCACCTGGGTGCGGTTACTGCAACGCATAGCCAATGCAATTCATTGTTATGCTCAGACACATCCTACCGAAGTAGCTAGGCCTCCCTGTAGGGCTTAGATATCTCATAGTCCTATATTTTTGTATCGATTATGTATATTTTTGAGAGCTACGGGCTCCAATTTTGTACTGTGACACCACATTTTGGACTTGTTATTTATGAAAAACTATGATTCTCCAATTCTACTATATGTGTATGTACAAATGTGTGAATGGATGTTTATTTGTGTGCTTATTTATTGATGTGACAAATTCCAATCTAGGACATAATTAGCATATGCATTAGATACATGATTAAAACATATCGGAACATGAATGTATGTAACAGAAACAAAATGACGCTCCAAGAGTCTTACCCTTAAGAACCTCCGTAGTCAAGTAGGATACCTTACACGATACTGGCCATTCAATTGAGACACAACCAGTGTTGATATATTTGTAACTTCGGAATGTATTTCATATATGTATATTTTATTCCTATAGAGATATTATTATTCCTCTATACGGAAGTGTTTGTATTCCTATAGAGATGTTATTATTCCTCTATACAGAAGTGTCATCATTTATATTGTAAGTGTCGTAACTTATACTTGATGGGTTATTAGACCACCTTGTTGGGGTCAGCCCTATATAAGTCATGTGGGTTAAAGGGTTATTAGACCACCCTATTGGGGGTCGTCCTTGTCAGCATTATATTATGTGGTTAAGTTAAGGCCGACCTAGTAAAGGTTATTAGGCAAGTCAAGTCAACTATAAATAGAGTGCCGGAGGCACTCTATTTGATCATTCACTTTCTCACTCACACACTCATTGTAGAGTGGCGTACTAGTGGAGGAGGAGAAGATGCTGCTAGGAGGACTATATCTTGTACTTGGGTTGTATCATTGCTCTATCTATCTCTGAGGAAGTTGCGGGGTTTTTCACCTTCTTGGTTTTCCCCGGTGAAACTTTGTGTCTCTTGTGTGCTTGCATTATTGTGTCCATGATTGATATGCTGTAGATATGCTGTACATGTTATTCTCTCAGTTAAGATCCTAGATTAGATTTAAATTTTTGAAAAACTAACATGGTATCAGAGCTAGCCTGAAAGAAGGCATGGTATGGCATTTATGACACTTGTTGCACTTGCGAAGCTAGGGCTTGATATAGAAAAAACCAGTCATCGTAGAACTTTCGCTATAAATTTTTTTTGGCAAAGTTTCAGGATCTTAAAATCTTACAAGTCGAAGATGAGATCCCCATGTACCTTGTGTCCGAAGTAGAACCTCTAATTCGTTGTAATTTCAGATTTATGATCTGTACAATATAGGGTTTCTGCCTCTTCTAGATCTCAGTCATAAACAGGTGACCTAGGAAAAAAGGTCACAACATGGGATAGGAAGCTCCAAATGAAATTTAGTAAACATTAGCAGGTAGGCCACGGACTGTACTTTCACAGATATGATTTTCAGAGGCCGAAATTGAACCAGTGACACGTGGCACTCCGTACAAGTTCGCTCTCCTGTTTTATCCCATAAACAGGTCACGTTGCGACACTTGGAATAAATCTCTCTCAGAGAATCCATTTGAGTTGATGACCTATGGGGTTGGAAAGTTAACAGGTCAGGCTACCAAAGGAAGAATTTTCAGACCCTGTAGATCTTAAATTTTGGAGTTACACCAGAAACAATCAGGTGCATTTTATGTCAAAACAGAATTGGATTTTGAGCACCTTCATTCATGGCTCCGGGAATTTAGGGTTTTAGAGAATGTTGGAATTTTTGTATTGGAGAAAACGGATGGATTCTCCTCATCAGAATCAAAATTTAGAGACAAAGATCGAATTTTTTGGTTGGGCAGAAGGTCGGGCTTGATCAAACCCTATTTCGGGACTTTGATCGAAAAAGTGAAAAATTAGGTCTTTTGCAAAAATGGGAATTTTTGAAATCTATGACCATAGCTGGAAGATCCTTGGAAAAATCGAAGTTTAGAAATTTGGATCAAACTATTTGGTTGGGCGAAGCTCTGGGAAACTCAAACCCTAATTTAGGGTCCTCCCTAGTGAATATGGAAATCTAAAAGGAAATTTTGAGGGGTGAAACTTTGCAGTTTTCAAATTTTGAGTATACCAGCTTGACCAGATCAGAAAGGCGCATCTTTCTATCCTTTCAGAAGTTTGAAATTTAAAGTTTAAATTTTTAGGGTTTCTGTGACAAGCCCTAATCCAGGTCCAGATCTAGTTTCTGCAATTCAAGTGGATTGGGTTAATCCTAGAAGAGAATGGATTGGTCACCTGCATAAGTGAAGAAGTTCCTGTTTCAGAGGGAGATGAGGCTAAGGCCTTACATAAGAAGATTACAAGCAAACTCGATAGGTCTGACTTACGGGCATGTTTCAAAATCTGTTCTCGATTAAGTTTATGATATGTTTGTCTTCATTAAGATTAGTACAATATTGATTAACTTTAGACTGGTCGCATCGCATTAATAAAATTATGAATGCAGATATTCATTGATTAGGGTTTTGACACTTATGATTGTACTAACGCATTGTGGTGTTGTATGAGGTTGATGTTGTCCGCTAACATGAAAGGTGCATCAAGAAAGACAAAACATGTTCTAGTTCAAGAACATACGACCATGGTAACATGAAGACAAAGATTCATCCATTGTCATGAAACTCTACTTACGAGGTATGTATAATTTGGTTATACAATGCTTAACCTATGAGATATGCAGGTTACTAGCACAAGTCATTGAGGAGAACAAGAAGACATTGCTAGACATAACTAGCAAATATGATAACCAAGTATGTTTTTCCTATATCAAGTTAGAATCCTACCTTGTGTTAGGATCTTATACTGTTGTATGGTTGATAATGATTATTCATTGAACTTAGTAATCATGGGTTTAGTCATATTATGCTTCTTACTTTGATTGATGATATGACTAACCAAGAAAAGTCCTGTGGTCAAATAGGAATATGCATGAGTAAAAGAATTGTGATAAATTATTTGTGTTTGAAATGATCATGACTATACATGTTTTAGATTAGTGTGTTTTGATAGTATTAAGATTATACTAATGAATGTATGATTATGTATGAGATCTCGAGGATAACACAATGATGATACTCGTAAGTATGCATAGTGATCGAGGATGGATATAAGTTCAAGGACAGGTAATCTAGGAAGCAAATATCAAAAGGGATCACACTCCAGTAGCTCCTGCAAGGAAGCAAATATTGAGAGGGAGTCCATGCTACAAACCAAACAAAGATAAGTATTTGAATTTTCATTTCTTGCATATTTGTTTGTTTAAATAATATTGTGCAATGATGCATATGCTTATTTTCCTAGACTTAGGGTGTGTATTATGCATATTAAAATAATTGCATTAATGAACAATAAACTACTAATATGCATGTGATGGGTAAGTGGCCTATGGCACTGTACAAAATTCCATTGCTACTTATCTAGAATGAAACCTCTTTGCTGACATGTTGGGAGTTGTGCACACTCTTAACAATATTCTAGTAGAGATTGGAAGGCATCTAGAAAGTTACAGGATATGGATAAATGTTGTATTGAAGCATTGGCTAAATTAATTGCATGACTGTATGAAATATTTCTTTATGTGTAAGAATTTGTTCTGAAAACTATGAGATGTTTCGAACCATGAAATTTAACTTGATTTGTAGGAAAGATTGTATACCATCACCTAAAAAACAAGGAAAAACATTTGTTCCAACAACAAAGCTATCTGTTGAAGATATTGAAGTTCCTAGGATCTGGGATGAAGTAATGGAAGAATACCATGATCCATCGATCATGAAGAAAGATGTTTGGTATGTGGTCCCAAGACCAGATGGGAAGTCTCTTGTGACTTCCAAAGATCAAGCATGCTGCAGATGGCAGCATAGAGAAATATAAAGCTAGATTTGTAGCTTGTGGCTTCTCCCAGAAAAAGGGAATAGACTATGAAGAGAATTTTGCTCCTGTAGCCAGATACACTTCCATCAGATCAGTACTTTCTCTGGCTGCAGTGATGAAATGGAAGATACACCAGATAGATGTCAAGACAAATTTCTTGAATGGTGTAGTTGAGGAGGAAGTGTATGTGGAGCAGCCACTTGGTTTTGAGACACATGACAGAGAGTCATATGTGTGCAGGTTGAAGAAAGCCTTGTATGGCTTGAAGCAAGCTCCTAGGACTTAGTATGGTAGGCTAGAAAACTTTCTATCCAGTTTGGGACTTACTAAGAGTAAAGCAAATTCCAACCTTTACTACAAGGTTGAGGAAGGCAATCCAGTGATAGTACTTTTGTACGTGGATGACCTGTTTGTTACAGGTGAGGATAGTTTGATTGCTGATACCAAGAGGAAGCTCGTTGCCGAGTTCGAGATGAAGGACTTGAGGATGATGCACTACTTTCTAGGAATGGAGGTGTGGTAGAGTACAGATGGAATCTTCCTTGGACAAGGGAAGTATGCAGTAGAGATCCTGAAGAGGTTCGGGATGATGGACTGCAAGGCCATGGCCACACCTATGGAATCAAACCTGAAGCTTCTGTGTGATGCTTCATTTGAGCTGGTTGATGCTACGATGTATCATCATATGATTGGGTCCTTGATGTACCTGACGAATACAAGACCAGACATCTGCTTTACCGTGAACACCTTGAGCCAGTACTTGATAGATCCGAGACATGTTCACCTGATAGCTGGAAAGCATATTCTGAGGTACCTGAAGGGTACAGTTGACTATGGGCTCAAGTATGAGGTGAATCAAAAGTTTAAACTGGAGCGTTATGTTGATTTGGATTGGGAAGGAAGTGCCATTGATAGGAAGAGCACTTCTGGGTGCTGCTTCAGTATGGGATCAGGTGTGATATCTTGGTTTAGCAAGAAGCAGTCCCGCGTAGCACTGAGTACAACCAAGGTAGAGTATGTTGCAGCTTGTTCGGCTAGTTGTGAGGCAGTATGGCTTTGGAAGCTACTGTTTGAGCTATTTGATCTCCCGTTGGATGGTACCTGTATATTCTGTGACAACCAGAGTTTTATGACAAGTCGAGATCAAACATCACTATATCAGGGATATGGTGCAGAGAGGAGCAGTGAAGCTCCTGTATGTTGCGACGAATGAGCAGGTTGCAGATGTGTTGACGAAACCACTAGTCATAGTGAAGTTTGAGTACTTTAGAGAGAGGCTTGGTGTTCTTCAGATTGAAGATACTTCAAGGAAGAAGTGATGGGACACATTTGCAGGAGCCATTCCAAGCATGGTGAGAGGAGGATCCTTCCCATGGCTGTGGATGTAAGCGCTGTGTGATGAGCATCAGGACGATGCTCCAATTACTGCTCTGTATATGCATCATGTTGGATGCTGGATATGATTAGTTGAATCATGTATATGTATATGCATCATGTTGGATACTTGAGATGATCAGGTGGATCATGTATTTGTATATGTATCAGGTGGATACATTGTATGATCAGTTGGATCATGTATATGTATATGCATCATGTTGGATGCTTGTTATGATCAGTTGGATCATGTATTTGTATATGTATAAGGTGGATACATTGTATGATCAAGAGGATCATAAATGATGATATGTATCAGGTAGATACTATGTATGCATCAGGTGGATGCATTGTATGATCAAGATGATCATGGATGATGAGATTCGGGATGTTTTTTCCAGATGATGTACATTAGAATGATGTACATCAGGATGATGTATGGTGAGTATTAGGATGATGCGCTATGGTCGTGGATAGGTTGTGCTTGGGGGACATGTAAGACCTGGGAGATCCGATAGGTTGGGATGCATGCCTGTAATCAGTCCTGGGATGCTCTTTCGAGGGTTTGTCCTGTGACAACATGTAAGACCTGGGAGATCCAATTGGTTGGCCTGTGTGCCTGTAATAAGTCCTGGGATGCTCTTCCAAGGGTTTGTGGTGGTGACTACATGTAAGACCTAGGAGATCCGATAGGTTGGGCTGTGTACCCGTAATAAAGTCTTGGGATGCTCTTTCGAGGGTTTGTAGTGGATATCACATGTAAGTCCTGGGAGATCCGATAGGTTGGGATTTGAGCCCGTAATAAGTCCTGGGATGCTCTTTCGAGGGTTTGTGATGAGGATCACATGTAAGTCTTGGGAGATCCGATAGGTTGGGATGTGTGCCCATAATAAGTCCTAGGATTCTCTTTCGAGTGTTTGTGATGAGGGTCACATATAATACCTAAGAGATCCGATAGGTTGGGATGTGTGCCTGTAATCAGTCTTGGAATGCTCTTATGAGGGTTTGTGATGCACATACTAAGTCCTGAGGATTCCACAGTATGGCCAGTGATGATGAATACCTGCAGGAGGTGGGCCTACATCCAGTATGAAAAAGGACTGGCTCTGTAGAACTTCCTAAGACGACTAGATCGGAGATTGATTGAGATAGCAGCAGTAGTGACAATGCCGATGATTCGATGACAATGATCCAGTGACGATGATCCAGAGAAGAAGACTTGTGCTAGAAGACATGTGTCGAGAAATACCTTCCTAGTTAAGAGGGAGTGTTGATGTATTTGTAACTTCAGAATGTATTTCATATATGTATATTGTATTCCTATAGATATGTTATTATTCCTCTATACGGAAGTGTTTGTATTCCCATATAGATGTTATTATTCCTCTATACGGAAGTGGCATCATTTATATTATAAATGTCGTAACTTATACTTGATGGGTTATTAGACCACCTTGTTGGGGTCGGCCCTGTATAAGTCATGTGGGTTAAAGGTTTATTAGACCACCCTATTGGGGGTCGGCCCTGTCAGCATTATGTTATGTGGTTAAGTTAAGGCCGACCTAATAAAGGTTATTAGGCAAGTCAAGTCAAGTATAAATAGAGTGCAGGAGGCACTCTATTTGATCATTCACTTTCTCACTCACACACTCATTGGAGAGTGGTGCACTAGTGGAGGAGGAGAAGCTACTACTAGGAGGACTATATCTTATATTTGGGTTGTATCATTTCTCTATCTATCTTTGAAGAAGTTGTGGGGTTTTTCACCTTCTTGGTTTTCCCCGGTGAAACTCTATGTCTCTTATGTGTGTTAAATTTTGAGCATTAATTCACAATACTCTAGGATCTTTACTGAGAGAATAACATGTACAGTATATCAATGCATATCAATCATAACAAGCATGTCAATCATCACAAGAATCAAAATCATGAGAGACAAGAGACATAGAGTTTCCGTGGGGAAAACCTAAGGTGGAAAACCCCACAAATTCCTCAGAGATAGAGAGAGCAATGGCTCAACCAAAGTACAACCAAAATACACAGAGATAGTCTCATAGTAGCAGATGATCCTCCTCCTCACTAGTGCACCACTTTCTAAGTGAGAGAAGTGTGAGTTTTCGAGTGATTAAAATAGAGATCTCCTGATCTCTATTTATACTTGTCTGTTTGCCTAGTGACCTTATGGGGCCAACTTTTCTAGCTAGGTACATCAACCATATAATATATATATCAGGGCCGACCCCACACATGGTGGTCTAATAACCTATCAGCAAGTTCACACACTTCCGACACTTGTCAATACACATGACGACACTTCCTTATAGAGGAATAACACATCTCGTATAAGGGTACAATAAATATATATGAAATACATAGATGAAATACATTCTGAAGTTACATATACATCAACACTCCCTCTTAACTAGGAAGCTATTTCTCGACACAGATCTGCTAGCACAAGTCTTGTTCTCTGGATCATTGTCATCATCATCGTCATTGTTGTACTATCTCAACCAATCTTTGAATCTACTCATCATAGGAAGTTCTACAGAGATGCTACTATCATCGTCACTGCTGCTACTATCATCGTCAATGCTGCTACTATCTCAACCAATCTCTGAATCTACTCGTCATAGGAAGTTCTACAGAGCTAGTCCTTTTTCATACTGAATGTAGGCCCACCACCTGTAGGTCTTCATCATCTGTGCGAACGGTTTGATAGAGTTGGTCTCTCAGAACTAATTTTATGTGCGGATGCAATACCTGACAAGAGAATCCCAGGAACATTTATGTGCCTAAGCACGACCGACAAGATCTCCTCAGGACTGGTTACATGCATCTCCTTCACAATACCTTTAAAGAGAGTCCCAAGAACATTTATGTGCCACAGCACGACTGGCAAGATCTCTAAAGAGCATTGCAGGACTTATTACGAGCACACAACTCAACCTCTCGGATCTCCAGGATTGATTACATGTGAATAGGCAATACCTTTAAAGAGCATCCCAGGAACATTTATGTGCAGCAACACGACCGGCAAGATCTCTAAAGAGCATCCCAGGACTTAATACGAGCACACAGCTCAACCTATCGGATCTCCAGGACTGATTACATGTCTCCATAGTAATACCTCATCCCAGGACTGATTACGAGCACACAGCACAACCTATAGGATCTCTGAGGACCGATTACATACTACATAGAAATACCTCATCCCAGGACTGATTACGAGCACATAGCTCAACCTATCGGATATCTGAGGACTGATTACATGCTATTTGCACAATCTGCCACATATCATCTCAGACCTCCAAGTATCAACCTAATACTCATGATCCATCGGATCATCATTTCATGAAGCATCATCCTGATGCTCATGATCATATTGGACATCATCACTATACCGTCCTGGTACATATCATCTGGAGAAACATCCTGAAGCTCGTCATCATGATCATCCTGATCATACAATGCATCCACCTGATGCATACCAAGTATCTATCTGATACATATCATCATACATGATCCACCTCATCATACAATGTATCCACCTGATACATACATAGATACATGATCCACACAATGCATCTAACTGATATATATCAACATACATGATCTACCTGATCATACACAGTATCCACCTGATACATATACAGATACATGGTCCAAGCATCCAACATGATGCATATACAAAATACATACAAATGATCCAACTGATCATATCCAGCATACAACATGATGCGTACATACATATACATATAAATGATCCAACTGATCATATCCAACATCCAACATGATGCGCATACAGAGCAATAGCTGGAGCATTGTCCTGATGCTCATCATCCAATGCTTACATCCACAGCCATGTGAAGGATCCTCCTTCCAACATGCTTGGAATGGCTTCAGCAAATGTGTCCATCACTTCTTCCTCGAAGTTTCATCGATTTGAAGAATGCCAAGCCTCTTCCTGAAGTACTCGAACTTCACTCTGGCTAGTGGCTTCGTCAATACATTTGCAATCTGCTCATCCGTCGCAACATATAGGAGCTTCAGTGCTCCTCTCTGCACCATATCCCTGATATAGTTATATTTGATCTCTATGTGTTTCGACCTATCGTGGAACATCGTGTTCTCAGACAACTTCACACAACTCTGGTTATCACAAAAGATACCAGGAGCCTCCAGCGGGAGATCAAATAACTCAGACAGTAGCTTCCAGAGCCATATTGCCTCAAAACTAGCTGAACAGGATGCAACATACTCTGCCTCAACTGTACTTAGTGCTACGCCGGACTACTTCCTGCTAAACCAAGAGACCACACCTGATCCCATACTAAAGTAGCACCCAGATGTGCTCTTCCTATCTGCAACACTGCCTGCCCAATCTGAATCAACATAACCCTGCAGGTTAAACTTTTGATTCGCTTCATACTTGAGCCCATAATCAACTGTACCCTTCAGGTACCTCAGAATATGCTTTACAACAATCAGGTGAACACTCCTCGGATTTGTCAGGAACTGACTCAATGTGTTCAAAGCAAAGCAAATATCTGGTCTCGTGTTCGTTAGGTACATCAAGGATCCAATCATCTAACAATACATAGAGATATCAACTGGCTCAGATGAAGCATCACACAAAAGCTTCAGATTCGATGCCATAGGTGTGGCCATGGCCTTGCAGTCCATCATCCCGAACCTCTTCAGGATCTCTACTGCATACTTCCCTTGTCAAGGAAGATTCCATTTGCACTCTGCCACACCAACATGCCAAAAACAGATAGTGCATCATCCCCAAGTTCTTGATCTTGAACTTGGCAACAAGCTTCTGCTGCGTGTCGGCAATCAATCTATCTTCACCTGTAATAAACAGGTCATCCACATACAAAAGTAGTATCACTGGATTTCCTTCCTCAACCTTGTAGAAAAGGTTGGAACCCTCTTTACTCTTGGTAAAGCCCAAACTGGATAGAAAGCTATCTATCCTACCATACCAAGTTCTGCATATATATGACTCCCTGTCATGTGTCTCAGAACCAAGTGGCTACTCCACATACACTTATTCTTCAACTATACCATTCAAGAAAACTGTCTTGAAATCCATCTGGTGTATCTTCCACTTCATCACTGCATCCAGAGTAAGTACTGACCTAATGGAAGTGTATCTGGCTACAGGAGCAAGAGTCTCTATGCTACCACCTGTAGCATGCTTGATCTTGTAGATCCTCTTGGAAGTCACTACAGACTCCCCTTCAGGTCTTGGGACTACATCCCTGTTGTTGCAGCAACACCCCTCCCCAAAATTTTGTACATGTTGGGGCCCCTCCTGTATTTTTCGTACAAAGTCTGTTTGAGAAGACATCCCAGGCGTCCGCTCTGTTTTCAGCATAAAATTTTCCTTCCCTGCTGAGCTGCTTGCCGTCAATCCGCCCATGTTCTCCCCATTAAGCCAAAAGATAACTTAGTTTTGCCCAAACGTTTTGAAGTAATCCGGACTTTGTCCCGAAACAGCGGGAGTCAAACGTCCAACCTTTCCGAGAGGAGGACCTAGATTTCCTTTGTCAAAATCCGCGGGAGCCATTGGGCAAAACCACCCGAAACGGCGGAAGCTTTCGATCAAGTCTTCCGCGACCACGGAAAGGTTCGCGTTGTTCTCCCGAAACGGCAAGGAATTCAACAAAGCCATCCGAAACGGCGGAACAATTCAGCTCTGTCTTCCGAAACGGCGGAAGCCATTCGGATAAACTCGCCGAAATAACACAAAGCAGTTCATCATTTTCTTCCGAAGTAAAAGCACTTGGAAAATTTTCAATCGTTGCTTCTGCGGAACGGTTCAAGCTCCGAAACAACTTAGTTCCCGAAACGGCGGAGCCTTTCACTCGAACCTCCCGAAATGGCGGGGCTCATTCACCTTAGTCTCCCGAAAAGGACTTAGATTTTCTTTCGATGAGAAGACTGCGGGAACAAAGGACTTAGAGAATGTTTAGTTTCAACCTTCCGCAACGACGGGAGTTTAAGTGAGCCCACCCGAAACGGCGGGAGTTTTCAGGGAACCCTTCCGCAACCGCGGGAGCCCTCGTAAAATCCTTCCGCAACGGCGGGGGAATTCAAGGAACCCTTCCGAAACAGCGGAAGCCGCCGCGATATCTTTCCAAAAGAAAATAAGCGGGAACGTTTTATGAAACCCTTCCGCAACGGCGGGGGAATTCATGAAAACGTCCCGAAACGGCGGAAGCCATTTGGATAAGTCCCGCGGAGAAATTCACGATTGCCTTCCGAAACCATGAAAAGACTTAGAATTTTCTCAAGAAGTTGTCGCGGAAGCCTTCAGCTTTTGCTCCCGAAACGCGGAAGCCTCCGGGCTACCCTTCCGAAACAGCGGAGGCCAATCGCTTACCCCGTTCGGCGAAAGGACTCCGAAACGATCCCGGGCGAATTTACGGAAAATATAAGTTTTGCTTCCGAAACAGCGGAAGCCTTTCCCAAAAGCTTTCCGAAACCAACGGGAGCCTTCGCCGAACCTTCCCGAAAAATCAACGAAACTTTGAAATTCTGGACCACGGAAGCTTTCGCAAAAGTCTTCCGAAAATACCGGGAGCATTCGCTATATCGTTCCGAAAAAGCGGAAGCTTTGGCGTTACCCGTCCGCTACACGACGGTCTCTCGCGGAAGGCTTCAAGTTTCCTTTCCGCATTAAGCCCCGAAACGTCGGAAGCTTTCACTGAACCCTTCCGCAACGGCGGATGCAATTCGCAAACTGGCCCCGCAAGTGACGGTCGCACGGAAACCGAGGTGCTTTGACATGACCGCTACGCGCGGCGAATTTAAACCCCGCTTTAACCACGCCACCTACCCAATTAAGTGCTCACACGTGCCATTCTTTATAAAATATACCGCGGGGGGCTCGACCAATGCACCATTGTTTTGAACCGGCCAGCGACGTGTGATACCGTGCAAATCGCTCCAGCTCACCTCGCGCATCCGTGCTCGCAGCCACCTTGCTCAAGCAATCCCCACGGTGCCAGGTAGGATCTTAACTCTGATTTCCACCACTGAATTGTCCTTTTGGGGAAAATAATGGGTTTTAGTGGGATTGTGACGGGCAAAACACCCGTCAAGGGCTATGTTTTGCCCGTCAGGTACAGTGAACGGAGTTTCCGTTTTACAAAATCATTTTAGGCCTTCGTGAAAGCGTTATATTTTATTTTGGTGGGTGTGGGCGGTTAACCATGCCCTGTTTTGTTTTAAACCCCGGGCCGCGCCCCTCGTCGTGGGTTAAGTTGACAAAACCCTATAGGCTTTCCATGTCCCTGACCGTGAACCCTGGGCCCTTTTCCATAAACCCCAGTCCCTACACGCGAAGCCGAAACCCGTAAGCGGTTAAGCTACGAAAGTCGAAACTTGAAGCCGCCCTAGCTCTCCCCGTCAGTTTGTCCCCGGCACCGTTACCTTCGCTCAGACTAAAGCCTCCCGTAGTGACTCGGCAAGTGGCCGCGTGTGACGATAGCATCCATAGCCCTCACCGAGTCAACCCGCCTCTTCCCCGCCTTCGACCTCTCCAACCGCAGCCATAGCGAAAGACCTCTCCTTCCGCGAGGCGGAACCGGAAGCCGATTGCTTCCGCGAATCACCTATCGGTCCAATAAGACCAATAGCGTCCGCAACATAGCTTATCCCGCACTCATCTTTTTAAGAGCTTCAAATGTTTCAATGTGTGTCTTATAATTGAAATAATGTTTTACTTCCTATATATATGCTTCGTTGATTTATCTCATTAAGACAATGTTGCTCTCTGCTGAAACCATACAACCTGTTGCTCAAACTCATGATGAATTGTATATGGATGTTATCAGGGATAATTCAATATGCCGAAACCCAGTAAGAAGAAGGCGAGGATGACAGAAAAGAAACCTGCTCCTCCTAAGATTGAAACCTCGCTCCAAGACACCAGGTGCACCACTGGTGTCCCTCCAGAAATCAGATGGGATGACATATACAGAATGATCAGGGACCAAGAGATCCCAGATATGTTGCTGGAGGAGGCACCGATCTATCAAAATATCAGAGCCTCAGGCATAACTAGAGCCGCTACCCGCCCTGAGCTGTTCCCCTGTGCTGAAGTGATCGGGTGGATACTCCAACATGCAGATGCTGATGGGAGAGTGATAAATGATAGCGGGAACATGGCTATCGCCTCATTTCAACCCGCGTATCTGGCGGCAGCCTACAGGTTTCCCCGTGTCCAGCAAGCTCTGACCGATGAATGGTTAAACCAGATGGACAATGTCGAGATGGCCAAAAAGCTACTGGTGCAAGGGAAACATTTGAGGAAGAAAGAGAGGGAGGAGTATGACGTACAGAATCTAAGAGCTCCTTATAGGTTGATCGCCCTGATGCTGTGTAGAATCTTCGGCATGCCCGATGGCACAGTATACAAGATTCAGTGGGTCCCTATCATTCACTATGTGGCATTTAAGGGGACAGTGTTTGACTGGGCCACCATCTTGTCAGATAGTCTGGCCTCAATGATAAGTGCTGCTAAGCCCGGGCTGGCCTCGAAGAAGGCTGAATTCTTCATGTCCTCATACCTGATAGATTGTATCTTGGCCAAGATAGAGTTCCCCGGATTGGGGTGTACATGGGATAGGGCCACAGCCCCGGTCTACACTGCATTCAAGATGTTGTGGGCTCAGAATTACAAGCCCAGCTACAAACTCATTTGTGAGGGGTTCATCATGCCCCTATACGAGAAAATGTTCAAGGAAGAACCAAGTTGCCTGTCCCAAAACGCTTTGGAAGTCCTTGAGGATTATGGGGATTTCTACTTTTCAGAACAAGGTACCTACTTGAGAATGTTCGGAGGGACTAAGCCCCCATACATATTGCCGCAGTATGCCACAGACTATGTGGTGCTCAAGGAAGCAGTAAGACAACTCTTCTTGGATGGGATTGGAGCATTCCTCCACAAGCTACACAAGGCTTCCTTTCCCCCCCTACCTTTCTGCATAGGTGCTTACAAGTTTTCAGGGGTGGCCTCTGCCGATGAATTTGTTCAAGAGTTGAGGGCCTTCCATTTCGGTGAGGTCATCTTCCACAGGAACGACAGAAAGGGTAAAGTGGCCGAGCATTGCAAGGGGAACTATGCGAACTTCGAATATTCCCACTACCCCGATGCCGAGGAGGAAGCTTTCAGAGGCATCAGCAACATGGCTGAACTACGGATCTGTCGCCAAAGTACTGGAGCGAGCTCTAGCTCAACCAAAACCCAGAAGACCATCCAGCAAAAGGAGAAAGAAGCCAAGGATGCCCGAGCTCAGGAAGAGCTCAGATTAAGAGAAGAGGCAAGGTTGCAAAAGGAAGCCGAGGAGGCAAGAAAGCTACAAGAGGCTGAGAATGAAAGACTGCGGAAGGAGGCTGAGGAAGCCCAAAAGCAGAAAGAAGCAGAAATTGAGCGAGCTGAAGCAAGGAAGAAGGCGGAAGAAGAATTGAGGACAAGGGAAAATACCGAAACAGGTGGGTCCGGTGCGCAGGACATGGAGATAGACACCTCTCAGGCAGGTGGCTCTAGTACCCAAAAGGAAGGGACAGACCCCGCTCAGGAAGTCCGGACCCCACCTATGGAAGAAGACATAGACATCATAAACCGACCAATTGTACCGTACACTCCATCTGGGAAGCGTACGGTGTCCAAATGGAATGAGTTTGTTTATGATAAGAAAAGAAAAACAATGGTCCTCCAATCAGAAGAGAGGATTAAAAGTCCCT
This sequence comes from Larix kaempferi, assembly GCA_027924585.1. NCBI lineage: Eukaryota > Viridiplantae > Streptophyta > Pinopsida > Pinales > Pinaceae > Larix > Larix kaempferi. Next base: position 22,793,625 of record BSBM01000632.1, on the reverse strand, counting down.
TCCATGACGACATAGTTACTCACCGAGAGGTCGCTGTCATGCAGAACACAGATGCGGATCCCATTGCCATGGCCTCCGCAGTTATAGCAACAGCACAAGCATCATTTGCCAATGTAGGGGTTATAGTCAAAGAAAATATATTGACAAAGAAAAGAGCACGTACCTTGCAACGAAATGTGGCTAATGAGCAAGCCCAGAGAGACCTGATAGTGAATAAATACAATTGCTTGTACGCCGAGCATAAGGAGTTGGCAAATAAGTACAGCTACCTGGAGGAGGAAAAGGACCAGCTAGCACTCCAAATAATGATTGCAGAAGCGGAGAAGAATGGAGCAGAAGAAAAGGCTTCCCAGCTAGAAGCAGACAAGCAGGCATTAACTGAACGTTTAGAGCAAGCGGAAAGCAGAACCTTGGATATGTCCCCCTTCCACGAGCTGTCATGCAATATACTACAGCAAGTGCATGGCTCTCAAGAGCTAATCACTGATGAGGTATGCAAACTCAAGGCCATGACGGTCAGGCTAAAGGAGGTTAATGCGGAAGCCCACAGGCTCAAGGCTAAGAATACCCGTGTCAAAGCAAATGTCATAAGTCAGATGGCATGGAGGGAAGGGAAAGGAGGTTTTCCCCCTCATCTTCCTTTTAAGACAGTGGAAGATTTTAATGAAGATATAGCCTTGTTGGAGTTTGGCCGGAACTGTGCCAATAAGCTGATGGCCAGTGTGCAGAAGACCACAGAGAGAATCAACAACCTGTACCAAAAGCTCAAAGGAGTCCACGATAACTGCTCATTGAGTTTCCCTCATACCCTAGAAGATTTCCCGGGAAAGGAGCAGCGGTTATCTCAACTAAAAGAAGAGCTAGGCGTCCAGATGGAGTATGTAAAAAGCATTGATGTTCTTGCCATGGATGATCTCCAACATTACATCGGTTCATCAACACTTCACAATCATCTGTTGAAGGAAACATATCAAGTTGCTGAAGCGGGAGTACAAAGCATTAAAATAGAGCTCGGGAAGAATGTAACTTCTCAGAAAATCCTGTTTCCTGCTGCAGCAAACATAATCATAAGGGATACAGGTGTGTGGCACAGCTACATAGAAGAGGAGGTCAGGAAAGCTGCTGCAGCAGCAGAAACATCAGTGGATCCGGCAGCCCCGCTCCCAGCAGCATCTTCCCCAGCAATGGCAGAAAATTTGGCCAGTCCCGTTCCCCCTTCCCAATTAAGAGCAGCATCAGCAGGGGATTCGAGGTCCTCTTCCCAGGCAGCACCAGTGACAATCAATTTGGGCGACCCTTTGCCATCGGAAGCTCACGCACAGGAATGAAGCAAACCAAATTCAGCTGGACGACTCCCTTCAGACAGACACGTGCCCAGCAGGGAACGCTCGGATGTTAATAAATTTTCTGTTATGTACATTTTGAACATGTAAGGCTTAAGCCATGGGACAGCTGTCCCTAATTTTGTCAAAACATTTTGTAAAAGGAATGGCCATTTTGGTAGTCGATTTTAGTAGAAATTCCTGTAAAAGACAGAGGGGGAATGCTAGGTGTCAGCCCAGAGGGCAAATTTGTAACTATAAATAGGAGCTAGAAGAGATTAGAAAAGGGACTTTTGGCAGGGAATGAAAATTTTGGGCGAATGATATGAGCTATCTTGTATCGGCTCTGTAAATTGAATTTTCTAATAGAAGCCAAAGGAGATGGACGTTTTGCTTGGAATGTTGGGTTGCTTTATGTTGGACTATTCTAATGACTGCAATTCTGCAATGTGAGATCATTCTTGACTTCTGAATTATTTCTTTGTATTAATGATTTTGCTCTTATCTATGCATGCGTTCTCTCTATTTCATGGACAATGAATGCGTTCCATATTAAATCAGGAGCTACCTGCTGATACTTTTACCATTGCTGTAGATTTTTCTTCTAGAACGAATGGCTAACTGTTCTTTCTTCAGGATAATTCGTATGGCTCATTGTTCATGCTTTTAATTGCTCCTTGCAGGGATCTTTTAGTTTAATTCCAGTTTCGTTCTATCTAGAGCTGTTTCTTTATTCTTGTTACTTAGATCAAACAATTTTGATTTCTTCTGTTCATAAGCAATAAATTCGTTCTGTAGGTTCAGTGTAGATCTGTTTCCTTAATCCTGTAGCTTTTCTCTGTTTATTTTCTGAGCAACAGATGCGTTCCATTTTAAATGAGAAGCTATCTTCTCAAGATCCTCATCTTGCTGTAGCTTTGACCGTGAGAAATAATAGTTATCTGTTCGTTGCTTATGATATCTGTTACAGCTGATTGCTCTCCCCTTAAGCGTGTTCCCCTGCAGGGATAGGTAGATGTGTTCCTGTTTCTAAATTTAAATCTGTTTCAGTTGCATTTAGACTAAGTATAATTTAGGCATGTGCATCTCATATAAAACACATAAAATCCAAAAGAAAGGTGGATCGGGCCATAACCGGTAAAATCGGATTTAAAGTCCAAAACCACGGTTGCCGGAACCGCTAACCGGACGGATTCCCTACACCAAACGGGAGATAGTCTAATTGGGACCGTCTCTCGGGGAGAATCCCTTTCTGATTGATGCTACGATATCCGAGGCATCAACAGTTTTTGGCGCTAGAAGGAGGGCCTGAAGTGCATGGCTGATAGAGGAAAATCTTCCACGGTCATAGATAACACTGAAAACCCGCTTGAAGAAAACTTTTCAAACAGCCCAGATCTTGGATTAACAGACCAAGAACGCCTCGTTTCTGACCCTGAGCCTCAGGAAGCTTTATACGCTGTTCCTTTTGCAGAAATAGAGGACTTGAGAAGACATACTAGATCTTACGTTAGACAGCTAGGTGGGTTAAACGCTGTCAACTTCCTCCCTAAGAAAACTACACCCAGAAAGGAGCCGCAATATACCCGTGATTCGATCCTCGTTCAGAGTTTTGAAGAACTGGTAAATCTAACGTTGGAAGAAATCTCCGGCACTCTTAACAAGTCAGACCAAGAAAATCTCGAAGAAATTACCACTCCCAAAAGTACTCCACCGAATTCACCTTACAATTCTCCACCAGGGTCTCCACGTCCGAACCCAAACATGGCTGTACCTGCCTGGAGAGCAAGGGGAGCGCTGAACCTAGCTGGACCATTCCATAATCTCCCTAAAAATCCAGAAAAGGTCTTGCCTAAGTACGATCCAGGGAAGGCCATTTCGGCGGAGGATCACCTCAAGAGTTTTTACTTAGCTCTGAACCTTTTAAATGTACAACATGAAGACGTAGTCTGCAGGTTGTTTCCGTATACATTCGAGCCTAAGGTATCATCTTGGTACTTTAGCCTTCAACCCAGCTCAATCTCTAGTTGGGATGATTTCGAAAAGTGTTTCCTCAAGAAATACGGGAACCAAAAAACTGTAGCCACGCTTATGAAAGAGCTCTTATCCATGAGAATGGAGAAGAAGGAAAAGGTTCAAGACTTTAATCAAAGATTCACAACGCTGTTGAATAACTTTAGTGAAACTAACAAACCCACAGAAGAGTCTTTGATTGAATACTACACAACAGCTCTTGAAGGTCCAATCGCAATGTTTGTAAAACGATCCAAGAAAACGACCCTAATAGAGAATTTTGAGGAAGCTCGAAAGGTAGAGGAAGAGGCTGATAGCATAGCTAAACATGCCTTAGATGTGGAAACAAAACCAGCAGCTAGCAAGAAACCTTTGCTCCTCACGAGAGGCAAAGAAGAGCCATCTACGGATATGGAAAACGTAGTTAAGATGATGCAGAAGTTATCTAACAAAATCGTAGATCTTGAAAAGGACAAGGCTGCTAATACATCTAGGAAACCTTTCAAGCCATTCTATAAGAGAAGGGAAGACGGGGAACAGTCTCACCCACCAATGAACACTGCCCCTGTTCTAAATTTGAATGAGATTGGGATGGAGAATTTCTGCACCTTTCACCAAGAACCACACTCGGAGAAGAGCTGCCCTCAATGGATCAATTCCATGAGCTTGGTCATGAACCAAATGTTAGATTCTCAGATCCCAGACCAGGATGATCCTCCAGAAGAGTCAGGCCCTGAGTTAGAGGAACCAACCCCGGACACTACTATGGTATTGTGGGATTGGATACCTATGACTGAATTAGTAGAAGAAGATTACGCAGACAGCTCTCCCTCTACCATAAATGTTGCTACTCGCAGCAAGGGCCCAATTGCGGATCCTGTCCCATCCACCTCTTCCCATAAGCCTAAGATTACAAAGGATCCGCCCAGGAGGCATATACCAATCATCCCACCACAGCCCAAAGTAAACCAGACAGCGGCCAAACAGCCAAGTGCTGATAACACAGTTCAGCCGCCTAAGGAGACCTTGAACAAAACAGATCAGTCCACTCGAATTGGGAATGAATCCGATATAGGGTATGATATTATCGAAGATATCAAGAAAGTTAAAGCAAACGTATCAATATTTGACATGTGTAGCTTGCCCCATCAACGAGACAAACTACTTCATGTTTTACAACCAAAACCCAGCGCTACATTAACAGATTCTCAAGACAATCCTGAAATTAACGAAGCTAGCATCGGTGGGAAATCCAAATCCCAAACATTGCCATTTCTGCTGACATTCGAAATTTTTAATCACAATGTTCATAACTGTCTGGTAGACTCCGGAGCTTCTTCAAACGTCATGCCACTTTCAATTTGTAAGAAAATTAATGGGCAGCCCGTACCATCTCCAGCTCAAATCATACAATTAGACAGGACTGCTGTCAAGGTTATAGGGGAGATGAAAGATGTTCTAATTAGACTGTCAGCCGACCCTAGAGTTTGCCAATTCATTGACATAATGGTGGTCGATATTCCTGAAGCTTATGGGCTGATTCTGAGTAGGGATTGGTCTACCAAGTTGAGCGGCTACTTTGCTACCGATTGGTCTCATCTATGGCTGCCTTATCAGAACAGGCAGAATCAGATTAAAATTCTTAGGGAACCTCATATGAAACAAAACGTAACCCAGCTAGAAGAAAAGAATGAGGCTGTAGCTTTCTCTTCCTCGGTCCTGGGAAATTACTTCTTGGAAATGGATCCGGGTAACTATCAATCTGAAACCTTTTGCCATGAATCAGACAAACAGTCCGATCTCCTTCATTTTTCTCGGACTGATGAGGTTGATTGTAACATAGTCAATTTAGTTGCTAACGTAGACCACAAAGAAACTAACTTAGTTGAATCTAAAGATACCTTTTGGACATTATACTTTGATGGTTCTAAAACTCTGGAAGGATCCGGAGCCGGTTGTGTTCTAATGGATCCAAAGAAGAACAAGTATTTTTTGTCTTGTAGATTAGAATTCGATTGTACTAATAATACCGCTGAATATGAAGCTTTGGTGCATGGTTTAAAGAAGGCCATTGGCTTAAATGTTAAGTACCTGAAGGTTTTTGGTGACTCCGAGATAGTAGTTAGACAGGTAAGAAACACCATTCATTGCCTCTCACCGCACTTGAAAGGTTACCAGGCTGAGGTATGGGATTTAATCATGTATTTTGACGCTTTCAATATAAAATCAATTCCTAGGTTGCAAAATTCTGCTGCCGATTTGTTAGCAACATCTGCTTCTAGATTGGTGCCGACAAATAATAAATGCTCGATTGAATTGATTTTCAGGCCTTCCATTCCAGATAACATCACAAACTTCAGAATCTTCGATGATGACGAGCAGATTATCAGCTTCCTGACAAATGAAGACAGTTTTCAAGGAGCTGCAATAGATGAGGAAGAACATGATGATGATTTGATGAAGAAGGAAGAGGAGAAGGGAAATTTCATGCCAAAAGGGGTAAGGGCCCTCGAAATGCTTTTCGATCTTCAAAATAAATTCAAAAGACCAGCTAATACCAAAACTAACAGCTCATCAATGCAACATGAGTTGGTTAATTTGGGTACCGAGGCAGAACCAAAATTTGTCAACCTTGGCAAATGCTGTTCACCAGGAGAAAGAGAAAGGTTCATTAAGTTGTTTAAACAGTACAAGGATGTTTTTGCATGGACCTATGAAGATCTGAAAACATATGACGTCCGCATCATTCAGCATGTTATACCAATGAAAGCGGGTGTCAAACCATTTCAGCAGCAGTTAAGGAGGATGCATCCCACTCTTGAACCGCTGATCCAAAAGGAATTAAAGAAACTCCTGGACGCAAAGATAATCTTCAAAGTTAGGCATTCCGAATGGGTTGCAAACTTGGTTCCCGTGAGGAAGAAATCAGGAGAGATTAGGCTATGTGTAGATTTCAGAAATCTAAACAAAGCCTCAGATAAAGACAACTACCCCGTGCCTTCAATGGAGCAAATCCTACAAATGGTGTCTGGATCTGAATTGTTTTCTCTCCTCGATGGGTTCTCTGGCTATAATCAAGTGTTAGTAGCTGAAGAAGATCGTCTCAAGACTACCTTCAGGACTAAGTGGGGAACGTTCGCTTACAGGAGAATGCCGTTTGGTCTGATAAATGCTGGAGCTACATTCCAAAGGGCGATGGATATTGCCTTCCGAGGATTGGGTGGGCAATGCGTTGTTGTTTACTTAGATGATGTTACAGTCTTTTCGAAGAAAAGGGAAGATCATGTTGTTCATCTGAGACATATCTTTGATCGTTGCCGGAAGTATGGTATTTCCTTAAATCCCAAGAAGAGCGTGTTCGCTGTACCCGAAGGTAAGCTATTGGGTCATATCATCTCCAAAGAGGGAGTGTCAATCGACCAGGAAAGAGTCCAAGCTATTAATAAGATTCCGATGCCTCACAACAAAAAATCTATGCAGTCTTTCATGGGCACCATTAATTTTGTCCGCAGATTTGTTCCGGATTTTGCACAAATTGTTAAGCCATTGCAACAGATGGTTAAACAAAGCATACAATTTAAGTGGACAGATTTGGAGAAGGACGCATTTAGAAATATCAAGGCAGCTGTAGCTAAAGCTCCTTCCTTAAGAAGTCCAGATTTCGATAAAGATTTCATCCTGTATACCTTCGCTTCGGACGATTCTCTCGCAGCTGTACTCACGCAAAAAGTGGAGTTGGGGGACGAATACCCAATTTCGTTTATGAGCACTGGTCTGCAAGGGGCTGAGCTGAATTACCCCGTAGTGGACAAGCATGCCTACGCGGTCTTCAAAGCAGTCAAGCAATTTAGGCCATACATTTTGAAGAATAGAACTAAAGTCATAGTTCCCCATCCAGCTGTTAGATCCCTTTTCGTTCAAAAGGAATTGGGAGAGAGGAGAGGAAACTGGGTCACAGCTCTGCAGGAGTATGATTTGGAATTTAAACCGGCTACAATCATCAAAGGACAAGGTCTATGCAAGTTACTGGCGGGAAACTCGACTGATGAAGAGCACCATTGGAAAAATGAAGCCGAGCTCAATTCGGTTGAGGTATGCCATATCTTCACAACTCCCCAGTCATGGTATAGAGATCTAGTGCACTATTTACAGCAGGGATATCTACCCGAGCACTGGAATTCTAAACAAAGAAGGGCACTCCGCTTGAAATCGGCACCCTATCAAATCATTGATGGGATTCTTTTTAGAAAGAATTATGACGGAATCCTTCTTAGATGTTTGGAAAAGGAGGATGCAAACAAAGTTGTCAAAGGATTGCATGATGGCCCCGCAGGTGGCCATTATTCAGGAGAGACGACAGCACACAAGATACTGAGAGCTGGTTATTACTGGCCCACTCTGTTTCGAGATGCCCACACATATGCACGAAACTGTGATGTATGTCAAAGAAGCACTGGGAAGTTACCTAAGGCCGCAGGCCCATTGCAGCCTGTCATTATCTCTGAACCTTTTGAGCAATGGGGCATAGATGTTATCGGAGAAATAAATACAAATTCTTCCTTGCAACACCGATACATTCTGACAGCTACCGACTATTTCACCAGATGGACGGAGGCCATCCCGCTGCGCAAGATCAATGAAGATACAGTTATCAGCTTCTTGAAAGAGAACATCATAACCAGGTTTGGGGTTCCAATTTCCCTTGTTTTTGATAATGCTACTTATTTTTCATCTTGCAAGATAAATGAATTTGTTTATGAATGGGGAATTAAGTTGCATTATTCAGCCAATTACCACCCTCAGGGAAACGGATTAGCTGAATCCTCAAACAAGAATCTGATTCGAATCCTTAAGAAAACAGTGATAGAAAACCAGAGAAGTTGGCATGTGGCTCTCCCAAATGCCTTATGGGCAGATAGGGTAACCCCGAAGAATGCTTTAGGTGTCTCCCCTTTCACTCTTGTCTATGGCAAGGAAGCCATACTTCCCCCAAACATCTTGCTGCCATCCTTGCAATTGTCCCAAGCCTCTCGGGGTTCTGGTAGCCAAGCCTTACAATCCAGGATAAACACCCTGCTTCGACTGGAAGAAGCCCGACACAAAGCTAAAGACCGATTTCATCAACACCAGGACATAGTTAAGAGATGGTTCGACAAGAGGAAATCCGGCAAGAGGGACTTTGAAGTTGGGGATTTAGTCCTGAAATGGGACCATAATCACGAAGGCAAAGGAATGCACACGAAATTTCAACATCTATGGGTAGGCCCGTACCAAATTTCTGCAAAATTGGGCCCATCCACTTATAAATTGACAAATCTCGAGGGAGAGGAAGTAGCCCTTCCACTCAATGGCCTCGCCCTGAAACAGTACTTTGCGTGAGTCTCCGTGAGACTTCCTGTACATAAATAAAGTTGTCTGTTCGCTTTCGCTTTTAGCTGTTTTATTTTTCGGCCATGTTGTTTCCTGTTTTGTTATTTGAGCTTTTCAATAGGTTTTGTTTTCTGAAGCACCCGTTTGAGTTTCCCGTTGAAGATAGCTTTCTCAAAGAAAACCTGCAACCCATGAGTCTGGAACCTTGCTCAGTAAACCCGGCCCGCTGTGCTCTCGCTGAAATAATCAAAAAGCGGGAGGCCTACCCTGCTAGTCACACTAATCCTGTTCAATAGCAGAGACCCATGGCCATCTTCACTACTATCGTTGGGCTCCACCCACTCTCACACTTCAAAGGCATCTCAAGAAAGGTTACCTAAGTTGGACCCATGGAAAGTGGCACTTCTCGAAGACACGGGGTATTGAAATGACTCCATGCTGCTGATTTAAAAGCCAAAATGGCCTACATTCAAGAGTCTGTTTTCCAGGGATTCTCGCCTCAATTAAAGCATGGCTGAGACAAAACAAAAGGGACATGTAAAATCAAGAAGGCTGTCCAAAAGGCCCAGCTCAAAATAGGCTCCTCTCCGTCCGTGAAGTTTGATCAAATCAATAAAACCTCTAACTCACACAAAAGGACATTATGGATTGAGGAGCCCAAATCAAAGATCGGTCCAAAAGAAAATATCCCTGGAAGGCTCAAACAGCTAAGCTGTCCAAAATACAAGCATCCCAAAGGATGCCAGCAGCATGGGAATGAGGAACAAGAACAATAGTGTCCATGAGGAAGTGTTGCAAATCCTGTGGAGTCCGGCAGTAGTGACCATTTGAGGGATGACCCTCCTAAAATGAATCTCATATGCTGGCCCTCTGAGAGTGGTGAAGATGCCTCGGTCGAAGCTCCCCTTTCCCAATGACTAGCAGGAAAAGTGCTCCTTTCCCCGCATGAGTCTAAAATGCTCAGCTGAGTAGTGCACCCGAGACGGATGTTTTAATGAAGTTCCGGACCATGTAGGGTATTTTTTCAGAGATCTGTGTTCGCCAGCGACTCACCATTGTTGTTGCAGCAACACCCCTCCCCAAAATTTTGTACATGTTGGGGCCCCTCCTGTATTTTTCGTACAAAGTCTGTTTGAGAAGACATCCCAGGCGTCCGCTCTGTTTTCAGCATAAAATTTTCCTTCCCTGCTGAGCTGCTTGCCGTCAATCCGCCCATGTTCTCCCCATTAAGCCAAAAGATAACTTAGTTTTGCCCAAACGTTTTGAAGTAATCCGGACTTTGTCCCGAAACAGCGGGAGTCAAACGTCCAACCTTTCCGAGAGGAGGACCTAGATTTCCTTTGTCAAAATCCGCGGGAGCCATTGGGCAAAACCACCCGAAACGGCGGAAGCTTTCGATCAAGTCTTCCGCGACCACGGAAAGGTTCGCGTTGTTCTCCCGAAACGGCAAGGAATTCAACAAAGCCATCCGAAACGGCGGAACAATTCAGCTCTGTCTTCCGAAACGGCGGAAGCCATTCGGATAAACTCGCCGAAATAACACAAAGCAATTCATCATTTTCTTCCGAAGTAAAAGCACTTGGAAAATTTTCAATCGTTGCTTCTGCGGAACGGTTCAAGCTCCGAAACAACTTAGTTCCCGAAACGGCGGAGCCTTTCACTCGAACCTCCCGAAATGGCGGGGCTCATTCACCTTAGTCTCCCGAAAAGGACTTAGATTTTCTTTCGATGAGAAGACTGCGGGAACAAAGGACTTAGAGAATGTTTAGTTTCAACCTTCCGCAACGACGGGAGTTTAAGTGAGCCCACCCGAAACGGCGGGAGTTTTCAGGGAACCCTTCCGCAACCGCGGGAGCCCTCGTAAAATCCTTCCGCAACGGCGGGGGAATTCAAGGAACCCTTCCGAAACAGCGGAAGCCGCCGCGATATCTTTCCAAAAGAAAATAAGCGGGAACGTTTTATGAAACCCTTCCGCAACGGCGGGGGAATTCATGAAAACGTCCCGAAACGGCGGAAGCCATTTGGATAAGTCCCGCGGAGAAATTCACGATTTCCTTCCGAAACCATGAAAAGACTTAGAATTTTCTCAAGAAGCTGTCGCGGAAGCCTTCAGCTTTTGCTCCCGAAACGCGGAAGCCTCCGGGCTACCCTTCCGAAACAGCGGAGGCCAATCGCTTACCCCGTTCGGCGAAAGGACTCCGAAACGATCCCGGGCGAATTTACGGAAAATATAAGTTTTGCTTCCGAAACAGCGGAAGCCTTTCCCAAAAGCTTTCCGAAACCAACGGGAGCCTTCGCCGAACCTTCCCGAAAAATCAACGAAACTTTGAAATTTTGGACCACGGAAGCTTTCGCAAAAGTCTTCCGAAAATACCGGGAGCATTCGCTATATCGTTCCGAAAAAGCGGAAGCTTTGGCGTTACCCGTCCGCTACACGACGGTCTCTCGCGGAAGGCTTCAAGTTTCCTTTCCGCATTAAGCCCCGAAACGTCGGAAGCTTTCACTGAACCCTTCCGCAACGGCGGATGCAATTCGCAAACTGGCCCCGCAAGTGACGGTCGCACGGAAACCGAGGTGCTTTGACATGACCGCTACGCGCGGTGAATTTAAACCCCGCTTTAACCACGCCACCTACCCAATTAAGTGCTCACACGTGCCATTCTTTATAAAATATACCGCGGGGGGCTCGACCAATGCACCATTGTTTTGAACCGGCCAGCGACGTGTGATACCGTGCAAATCGCTCCAGCTCACCTCGCGCATCCGTGCTCGCAGCCACCTTGCTCAAGCAATCCCCACGGTGCCAGGTAGGATCTTAACTCTGATTTCCACCACTGAATTGTCCTTTTGGGGAAAATAATGGGTTTTAGTGGGATTGTGACGGGCAAAACACCCGTCAAGGGCTATGTTTTGCCCGTCAGGTACAGTGAACGGAGTTTCCGTTTTACAAAATCATTTTAGGCTTTCGTGAAATCGTTATATTTTATTTTGGTGGGTGTGGGCGGTTAACCATGCCCTGTTTTGTTTTAAACCCCGGGCCGCGCCCCTCGTCGTGGTTTAAGTTGACAAAACCCTATAGGCTTTCCATGTCCCTGACCGTGAACCCTGGGCCCTTTTCCATAAACCCCAGTCCCTACACGCGAAGCCGAAACCCGTAAGCGGTTAAGCTACGAAAGTCGAAACTTGAAGCCGCCCTAGCTCTCCCCGTCAGTTTGTCCCCGGCACCGTTACCTTCGCTCAGACTAAAGCCTCCCGTAGTGACTCGGCAAGTGGCCGCGTGTGACGATAGCATCCATAGCCCTCACCAAGTCAACCCGCCTCTTCCCCGCCTTCGACCTCTCCAACCGCAGCCATAGCGAAAGACCTCTCCTTCCGCGAGGCGGAACCGGAAGCCGATTGCTTCCGCGAATCACCTATCGGTCCAATAAGACCAATAGCGTCCGCAACATAGCTTATCCCGCACTCATCTTTTTAAGAGCTTCAAATGTTTCAATGTGTGTCTTATAATTGAAATAATGTTTTACTTCCTATATATATGCTTCGTTGATTTATCTCATTAAGACAATGTTGCTCTCTGCTGAAACCATACAACCTGTTGCTCAAACTCATGATGAATTGTATATGGATGTTATCAGGGATAATTCAATATGCCGAAACCCAGTAAGAAGAAGGCGAGGATGACAGAAAAGAAACCTGCTCCTCCTAAGATTGAAACCTCGCTCCAAGACACCAGGTGCACCACTGGTGTCCCTCCAGAAATCAGATGGGATGACATATACAGAATGATCAGGGACCAAGAGATCCCAGATATGTTGCTGGAGGAGGCACCGATCTATCAAAATATCAGAGCCTCAGGCATAACTAGAGCCGCTACCCGCCCTGAGCTGTTCCCCTGTGCTGAAGTGATCGGGTGGATACTCCAACATGCAGATGCTGATGGGAGAGTGATAAATGATAGCGGGAACATGGCTATCGCCTCATTTCAACCCGCGTATCTGGCGGCAGCCTACAGGTTTCCCCGTGTCCAGCAAGCTCTGACCGATGAATGGTTAAACCAGATGGACAATGTCGAGATGGCCAAAAAGCTACTGGTGCAAGGGAAACATTTGAGGAAGAAAGAGAGGGAGGAGTATGACGTACAGAATCTAAGAGCTCCTTATAGGTTGATCGCCCTGATGCTGTGTAGAATCTTCGGCATGCCCGATGGCACAATATACAAGATTCAGTGGGTCCCTATCATTCACTATGTGGCATTTAAGGGGACAGTGTTTGACTGGGCCACCATCTTGTCAGATAGTCTGGCCTCAATGATAAGTGCTGCTAAGCCCGGGCTGGCCTCGAAGAAGGCTGAATTCTTCATGTCCTCATACCTGATAGATTGTATCTTGGCCAAGATAGAGTTCCCCGGATTGGGGTGTACATGGGATAGGGCCACAGCCCCGGTCTACACTGCATTCAAGATGTTGTGGGCTCAGAATTACAAGCCCAGCTACAAACTCATTTGTGAGGGGTTCATCATGCCCCTATACGAGAAAATGTTCAAGGAAGAACCAAGTTGCCTGTCCCAAAACGCTTTGGAAGTCCTTGAGGATTATGGGGATTTCTACTTTTCAGAACAAGGTACCTACTTGAGAATGTTCGGAGGGACTAAGCCCCCATAGATATTGCCGCAGTATGCCACAGACTATGTGGTGCTCAAGGAAGCAGTAAGACAACTCTTCTTGGATGGGATTGGAGCATTCCTCCACAAGCTACACAAGGCTTCCTTTCCCCCCCTACCTTTCTGCATAGGTGCTTACAAGTTTTCAGGGGTGGCCTCTGCCGATGAATTTGTTCAAGAGTTGAGGGCCTTCCATTTCGGTGAGGTCATCTTCCACAGGAACGACAGAAAGGGTAAAGTGGCCGAGCATTGCAAGGGGAACTATGCGAACTTCGAATATTCCCACTACCCCGATGCCGAGGAGGAAGCTTTCAGAGGCATCAGCAACATGGCTGAACTACGGATCTGTCGCCAAAGTACTGGAGCGAGCTCTAGCTCAACCAAAACCCAGAAGACCATCCAGCAAAAGGAGAAAGAAGCCAAGGATGCCCGAGCTCAGGAAGAGCTCAGATTAAGAGAAGAGGCAAGGTTGCAAAAGGAAGCCGAGGAGGCAAGAAAGCTACAAGAGGCTGAGAATGAAAGACTGCGGAAGGAGGCTGAGGAAGCCCAAAAGCAGAAAGAAGCAGAAATTGAGCGAGCTGAAGCAAGGAAGAAGGCGGAAGAAGAATTGAGGACAAGGGAAAATACCGAAACAGGTGGGTCCGGTGCGCAGGACATGGAGATAGACACCTCTCAGGCAGGTGGCTCTAGTACCCAAAAGGAAGGGACAGACCCCGCTCAGGAAGTCCGGACCCCACCTATGGAAGAAGACATAGACATCATAAACCGACCAATTGTACCGTACACTCCATCTGGGAAGCGTACGGTGTCCAAATGGAATGAGTTTGTTTATGATAAGAAAAGAAAAACAATGGTCCTCCAATCAGAAGAGAGGATTAAAAGTCCCTTCCATGACGACATAGTTACTCACCGAGAGGTCGCTGTCATGCAGAACACAGATGCGGATCCCATTGCCATGGCCTCCGCAGTTATAGCAACAGCACAAGCATCATTTGCCAATGTAGGGGTTATAGTCAAAGAAAATATATTGACAAAGAAAAGAGCACGTACCTTGCAACGAAATGTGGCTAATGAGCAAGCCCAGAGAGACCTGATAGTGAATAAATACAATTGCTTGTACGCCGAGCATAAGGAGTTGGCAAATAAGTACAGCTACCTGGAGGAGGAAAAGGACCAGCTAGCACTCCAAATAATGATTGCAGAAGCGGAGAAGAATGGAGCAGAAGAAAAGGCTTCCCAGCTAGAAGCAGACAAGCAGGCATTAACTGAACGTTTAGAGCAAGCGGAAAGCAGAACCTTGGATATGTCCCCCTTCCACGAGCTGTCATGCAATATACTACAGCAAGTGCATGGCTCTCAAGAGCTAATCACTGATGAGGTATGCAAACTCAAGGCCATGACGGTCAGGCTAAAGGAGGTTAATGCGGAAGCCCACAGGCTCAAGGCTAAGAATACCCGTGTCAAAGCAAATGTCATAAGTCAGATGGCATGGAGGGAAGGGAAAGGAGGTTTTCCCCCTCATATTCCTTTTAAGACAGTGGAAGATTTTAATGAAGATATAGCCTTGTTGGAGTTTGGCCGGAACTGTGCCAATAAGCTGATGGCCAGTGTGCAGAAGACCACAGAGAGAATCAACAACCTGTACCAAAAGCTCAAAGGAGTCCACGATAACTGCTCATTGAGTTTCCCTCATACCCTAGAAGATTTCCCGGGAAAGGAGCAGCGGTTATCTCAACTAAAAGAAGAGCTAGGCGTCCAGATGGAGTATGTAAAAAGCATTGATGTTCTTGCCATGGATGATCTCCAACATTACATCGGTTCATCAACACTTCACAATCATCTGTTGAAGGAAACATATCAAGTTGCTGAAGCGGGAGTACAAAGCATTAAAATAGAGCTCGGGAAGAATGTAACTTCTCAGAAAATCTTGTTTCCTGCTGCAGCAAACATAATCATAAGGGATACAGGTGTGTGGCACAGCTACATAGAAGAGGAGGTCAGGAAAGCTGCAGCAGCAGCAGAAACATCAGTGGATCCGGCAGCCCCGCTCCCAGCAGCATCTTCCCCAGCAATGGCAGAAAATTTGGCCAGTCCCGTTCCCCCTTCCCAATTAAGAGCAGCATCAGCAGGGGATTCGAGGTCCTCTTCCCAGGCAGCACCAGTGACAATCAATTTGGGCGACCCTTTGCCATCGGAAGCTCACGCACAGGAATGAAGCAAACCGAATTCAGCTGGACGACTCCCTTCAGACAGACACGTGCCCAGCAGGGAACGCTCGGATGTTAATAAATTTTCTGTTATGTACATTTTGAACATGTAAGGCTTAAGCCATGGGACAGCTGTCCCTAATTTTGTCAAAACATTTTGTAAAAGGAATGGCCATTTTGGTAGTCGATTTTAGTAGAAATTCCTGTAAAAGACAGAGGGGGAATGCTAGGTGTCAGCCCAGAGGGCAAATTTGTAACTATAAATAGGAGCTAGAAGAGATTAGAAAAGGGACTTTTGGCAGGGAATGAAAATTTTGGGCGAATGATATGAGCTATCTTGTATCGGCTCTGTAAATTGAATTTTCTAATAGAAGCCAAAGGAGATGGACGTTTTGCTTGGAATGTTGGGTTGCTTTATGTTGGACTATTCTAATGACTGCAATTCTGCAATGTGAGATCATTCTTGACTTCTGAATTATTTCTTTGTATTAATGATTTTGCTCTTATCTATGCATGCGTTCTCTCTATTTCATGGACAATGAATGCGTTCCATATTAAATCAGGAGCTACCTGCTGATACTTTTACCATTGCTGTAGATTTTTCTTCTAGAACGAATGGCTAACTGTTCTTTCTTCAGGATAATTCGTATGGCTCATTGTTCATGCTTTTAATTGCTCCTTGCAGGGATCTTTTAGTTTAATTCCAGTTTCGTTCTATCTAGAGCTGTTTCTTTATTCTTGTTACTTAGATCAAACAATTTTGATTTCTTCTGTTCATAAGCAATAAATTCGTTCTGTAGGTTCAGTGTAGATCTGTTTCCTTAATCCTGTAGCTTTTCTCTGTTTATTTTCTGAGCAACAGATGCGTTCCATTTTAAATGAGAAGCTATCTTCTCAAGATCCTCATCTTGCTGTAGCTTTGACCGTGAGAAATAATAGTTATCTGTTCGTTGCTTATGATATCTGTTACAGCTGATTGCTCTCCCCTTAAGCGTGTTCCCCTGCAGGGATAGGTAGATGTGTTCCTGTTTCTAAATTTAAATCTGTTTCAGTTGCATTTAGACTAAGTATAATTTAGGCATGTGCATCTCATATAAAACACATAAAATCCAAAAGAAAGGTGGATCGGGCCATAACCGGTAAAATCGGATTTAAAGTCCAAAACCACGGTTGCCGGAACCGCTAACCGGACGGATTCCCTACACCAAACGGGAGATAGTCTAATTGGGACCGTCTCTCGGGGAGAATCCCTTTCTGATTGATGCTACGATATCCGAGGCATCAACAGTTTTTGGCGCTAGAAGGAGGGCCTGAAGTGCATGGCTGATAGAGGAAAATCTTCCACGGTCATAGATAACACTGAAAACCCGCTTGAAGAAAACTTTTCAAACAGCCCAGATCTTGGATTAACAGACCAAGAACGCCTCGTTTCTGACCCTGAGCCTCAGGAAGCTTTATACGCTGTTCCTTTTGCAGAAATAGAGGACTTGAGAAGACATACTAGATCTTACGTTAGACAGCTAGGTGGGTTAAACGCTGTCAACTTCCTCCCTAAGAAAACTACACCCAGAAAGGAGCCGCAATATACCCGTGATTCGATCCTCGTTCAGAGTTTTGAAGAACTGGTAAATCTAACGTTGGAAGAAATCTCCGGCACTCTTAACAAGTCAGACCAAGAAAATCTCGAAGAAATTACCACTCCCAAAAGTACTCCACCGAATTCACCTTACAATTCTCCACCAGGGTCTCCACGTCCGAACCCAAACATGGCTGTACCTGCCTGGAGAGCAAGGGGAGCGCTGAACCTAGCTGGACCATTCCATAATCTCCCTAAAAATCCAGAAAAGGTCTTGCCTAAGTACGATCCAGGGAAGGCCATTTCGGCGGAGGATCACCTCAAGAGTTTTTACTTAGCTCTGAACCTTTTAAATGTACAACATGAAGACGTAGTCTGCAGGTTGTTTCCGTATACATTCGAGCCTAAGGTATCATCTTGGTACTTTAGCCTTCAACCCAGCTCAATCTCTAGTTGGGATGATTTCGAAAAGTGTTTCCTCAAGAAATACGGGAACCAAAAAACTGTAGCCACGCTTATGAAAGAGCTCTTATCCATGAGAATGGAGAAGAAGGAAAAGGTTCAAGACTTTAATCAAAGATTCACAACGCTGTTGAATAACTTTAGTGAAACTAACAAACCCACAGAAGAGTCTTTGATTGAATACTACACAACAGCTCTTGAAGGTCCAATCGCAATGTTTGTAAAACGATCCAAGAAAACGACCCTAATAGAGAATTTTGAGGAAGCTCGAAAGGTAGAGGAAGAGGCTGATAGCATAGCTAAACATGCCTTAGATGTGGAAACAAAACCAGCAGCTAGCAAGAAACCTTTGCTCCTCACGAGAGGCAAAGAAGAGCCATCTACGGATATGGAAAACGTAGTTAAGATGATGCAGAAGTTATCTAACAAAATCGTAGATCTTGAAAAGGACAAGGCTGCTAATACATCTAGGAAACCTTTCAAGCCATTCTATAAGAGAAGGGAAGACGGGGAACAGTCTCACCCACCAATGAACACTGCCCCTGTTCTAAATTTGAATGAGATTGGGATGGAGAATTTCTGCACCTTTCACCAAGAACCACACTCGGAGAAGAGCTGCCCTCAATGGATCAATTCCATGAGCTTGGTCATGAACCAAATGTTAGATTCTCAGATCCCAGACCAGGATGATCCTCCAGAAGAGTCAGGCCCTGAGTTAGAGGAACCAACCCCGGACACTACTATGGTATTGTGGGATTGGATACCTATGACTGAATTAGTAGAAGAAGATTACGCAGACAGCTCTCCCTCTACCATAAATGTTGCTACTCGCAGCAAGGGCCCAATTGCGGATCCTGTCCCATCCACCTCTTCCCATAAGCCTAAGATTACAAAGGATCCGCCCAGGAGGCATATACCAATCATCCCACCACAGCCCAAAGTAAACCAGACAGCGGCCAAACAGCCAAGTGCTGATAACACAGTTCAGCCGCCTAAGGAGACCTTGAACAAAACAGATCAGTCCACTCGAATTGGGAATGAATCCGATATAGGGTATGATATTATCGAAGATATCAAGAAAGTTAAAGCAAACGTATCAATATTTGACATGTGTAGCTTGCCCCATCAACGAGACAAACTACTTCATGTTTTACAACCAAAACCCAGCGCTACATTAACAGATTCTCAAGACAATCCTGAAATTAACGAAGCTAGCATCGGTGGGAAATCCAAATCCCAAACATTGCCATTTCTGCTGACATTCGAAATTTTTAATCACAATGTTCATAACTGTCTGGTAGACTCCGGAGCTTCTTCAAACGTCATGCCACTTTCAATTTGTAAGAAAATTAATGGGCAGCCCGTACCATCTCCAGCTCAAATCATACAATTAGACAGGACTGCTGTCAAGGTTATAGGGGAGATGAAAGATGTTCTAATTAGACTGTCAGCCGACCCTAGAGTTTGCCAATTCATTGACATAATGGTGGTCGATATTCCTGAAGCTTATGGGCTGATTCTGAGTAGGGATTGGTCTACCAAGTTGAGCGGCTACTTTGCTACCGATTGGTCTCATCTATGGCTGCCTTATCAGAACAGGCAGAATCAGATTAAAATTCTTAGGGAACCTCATATGAAACAAAACGTAACCCAGCTAGAAGAAAAGAATGAGGCTGTAGCTTTCTCTTCCTCGGTCCTGGGAAATTACTTCTTGGAAATGGATCCGGGTAACTATCAATCTGAAACCTTTTGCCATGAATCAGACAAACAGTCCGATCTCCTTCATTTTTCTCGGACTGATGAGGTTGATTGTAACATAGTCAATTTAGTTGCTAACGTAGACCACAAAGAAACTAACTTAGTTGAATCTAAAGATACCTTTTGGACATTATACTTTGATGGTTCTAAAACTCTGGAAGGATCCGGAGCCGGTTGTGTTCTAATGGATCCAAAGAAGAACAAGTATTTTTTGTCTTGTAGATTAGAATTCGATTGTACTAATAATACCGCTGAATATGAAGCTTTGGTGCATGGTTTAAAGAAGGCCATTGGCTTAAATGTTAAGTACCTGAAGGTTTTTGGTGACTCCGAGATAGTAGTTAGACAGGTAAGAAACACCATTCATTGCCTCTCACCGCACTTGAAAGGTTACCAGGCTGAGGTATGGGATTTAATCATGTATTTTGACGCTTTCAATATAAAATCAATTCCTAGGTTGCAAAATTCTGCTGCCGATTTGTTAGCAACATCTGCTTCTAGATTGGTGCCGACAAATAATAAATGCTCGATTGAATTGATTTTCAGGCCTTCCATTCCCGATAACATCACAAACTTCAGAATCTTCGATGATGACGAGCAGATTATCAGCTTCCTGACAAATGAAGACAGTTTTCAAGGAGCTGCAATAGATGAGGAAGAACATGATGATGATTTGATGAAGAAGGAAGAGGAGAAGGGAAATTTCATGCCAAAAGGGGTAAGGGCCCTCGAAATGCTTTTCGATCTTCAAAATAAATTCAAAAGACCAGCTAATACCAAAACTAATAGCTCATCAATGCAACATGAGTTGGTTAATTTGGGTACCGAGGCAGAACCAAAATTTGTCAACCTTGGCAAATGCTGTTCACCAGGAGAAAGAGAAAGGTTCATTAAGTTGTTTAAACAGTACAAGGATGTTTTTGCATGGACCTATGAAGATCTGAAAACATATGACGTCCGCATCATTCAGCATGTTATACCAATGAAAGCGGGTGTCAAACCATTTCAGCAGCAGTTAAGGAGGATGCATCCCACTCTTGAACCGCTGATCCAAAAGGAATTAAAGAAACTCCTGGACGCAAAGATAATCTTCAAAGTTAGGCATTCCGAATGGGTTGCAAACTTGGTTCCCGTGAGGAAGAAATCAGGAGAGATTAGGCTATGTGTAGATTTCAGAAATCTAAACAAAGCCTCAGATAAAGACAACTACCCCGTGCCTTCAATGGAGCAAATCCTACAAATGGTGTCTGGATCTGAATTGTTTTCTCTCCTCGATGGGTTCTCTGGCTATAATCAAGTGTTAGTAGCTGAAGAAGATCGTCTCAAGACTACCTTCAGGACTAAGTGGGGAACGTTCGCTTACAGGAGAATGCCGTTTGGTCTGATAAATGCTGGAGCTACATTCCAAAGGGCGATGGATATTGCCTTCCGAGGATTGGGTGGGCAATGCGTTGTTGTTTACTTAGATGATGTTACAGTCTTTTCGAAGAAAAGGGAAGATCATGTTGTTCATCTGAGACATATCTTTGATCGTTGCCGGAAGTATGGTATTTCCTTAAATCCCAAGAAGAGCGTGTTCGCTGTACCCGAAGGTAAGCTATTGGGTCATATCATCTCCAAAGAGGGAGTGTCAATCGACCAGGAAAGAGTCCAAGCTATTAATAAGATTCCGATGCCTCACAACAAAAAATCTATGCAGTCTTTCATGGGCACCATTAATTTTGTCCGCAGATTTGTTCCGGATTTTGCACAAATTGTTAAGCCATTGCAACAGATGGTTAAACAAAGCATACAATTTAAGTGGACAGATTTGGAGAAGGACGCATTTAGAAATATCAAGGCAGCTGTAGCTAAAGCTCCTTCCTTAAGAAGTCCAGATTTCGATAAAGATTTCATCCTGTATACCTTCGCTTCGGACGATTCTCTCGCAGCTGTACTCACGCAAAAAGTGGAGTTGGGGGACGAATACCCAATTTCGTTTATGAGCACTGGTCTGCAAGGGGCTGAGCTGAATTACCCCGTAGTGGACAAGCATGCCTACGCGGTCTTCAAAGCAGTCAAGCAATTTAGGCCATACATTTTGAAGAATAGAACTAAAGTCATAGTTCCCCATCCAGCTGTTAGATCCCTTTTCGTTCAAAAGGAATTGGGAGAGAGGAGAGGAAACTGGGTCACAGCTCTGCAGGAGTATGATTTGGAATTTAAACCGGCTACAATCATCAAAGGACAAGGTCTATGCAAGTTACTGGCGGGAAACTTGACTGATGAAGAGCACCATTGGAAAAATGAAGCCGAGCTCAATTCGGTTGAGGTATGCCATATCTTCACAACTCCCCAGTCATGGTATAGAGATCTAGTGCACTATTTACAGCAGGGATATCTACCCGAGCACTGGAATTCTAAACAAAGAAGGGCACTCCGCTTGAAATCGGCACCCTATCAAATCATTGATGGGATTCTTTTTAGAAAGAATTATGACGGAATCCTTCTTAGATGTTTGGAAAAGGAGGATGCAAACAAAGTTGTCAAAGGATTGCATGATGGCCCCGCAGGTGGCCATTATTCAGGAGAGACGACAGCACACAAGATACTGAGAGCTGGTTATTACTGGCCCACTCTGTTTCGAGATGCCCACACATATGCACGAAACTGTGATGTATGTCAAAGAAGCACTGGGAAGTTACCTAAGGCCGCAGGCCCATTGCAGCCTGTCATCATCTCTGAACCTTTTGAGCAATGGGGCATAGATGTTATCGGAGAAATAAATCCAAATTCTTCCTTGCAACACCGATACATTCTGACAGCTACCGACTATTTCACCAGATGGACGGAGGCCATCCCGCTGCGCAAGATCAATGAAGATACAGTTATCAGCTTCTTGAAAGAGAACATCATAACCAGGTTTGGGGTTCCAATTTCCCTTGTTTTTGATAATGCTACTTATTTTTCATCTTGCAAGATAAATGAATTTGTTTATGAATGGGGAATTAAGTTGCATTATTCAGCCAATTACCACCCTCAGGGAAACGGATTAGCTGAATCCTCAAACAAGAATCTGATTCGAATCCTTAAGAAAACAGTGATAGAAAACCAGAGAAGTTGGCATGTGGCTCTCCCAAATGCCTTATGGGCAGATAGGGTAACCCCGAAGAATGCTTTAGGTGTCTCCCCTTTCACTCTTGTCTATGGCAAGGAAGCCATACTTCCCCCAAACATCTTGCTGCCATCCTTGCAATTGTCCCAAGCCTCTCGGGGTTCTGGTAGCCAAGCCTTACAATCCAGGATAAACACCCTGCTTCGACTGGAAGAAGCCCGACACAAAGCTAAAGACCGATTTCATCAACACCAGGACATAGTTAAGAGATGGTTCGACAAGAGGAAATCCGGCAAGAGGGACTTTGAAGTTGGGGATTTAGTCCTGAAATGGGACCATAATCACGAAGGCAAAGGAATGCACACGAAATTTCAACATCTATGGGTAGGCCCGTACCAAATTTCTGCAAAATTGGGCCCATCCACTTATAAATTGACAAATCTCGAGGGAGAGGAAGTAGCCCTTCCACTCAATGGCCTCGCCCTGAAACAGTACTTCGCGTGAGTCTCCGTGAGACTTCCTGTACATAAATAAAGTTGTCTGTTCGCTTTCGCTTTTAGCTGTTTTATTTTTCGGCCATGTTGTTTCCTGTTTTGTTATTTGAGCTTTTCAATAGGTTTTGTTTTCTGAAGCACCCGTTTGAGTTTCCCGTTGAAGATAGCTTTCTCAAAGAAAACCTGCAACCCATGAGTCTGGAACCTTGCTCAGTAAACCCGGCCCGCTGTGCTCTCGCTGAAATAATCAAAAAGCGGGAGGCCTACCCTGCTAGTCACACTAATCCTGTTCAATAGCAGAGACCCATGGCCATCTTCACTACTATCGTTGGGCTCCACCCACTCTCACACTTCAAAGGCATCTCAAGAAAGGTTACCTAAGTTGGACCCATGGAAAGTGGCACTTCTCGAAGACACGGGGTATTGAAATGACTCCATGCTGCTGATTTAAAAGCCAAAATGGCCTACATTCAAGAGTCTGTTTTCCAGGGATTCTCGCCTCAATTAAAGCATGGCTGAGACAAAACAAAAGGGACATGTAAAATCAAGAAGGCTGTCCAAAAGGCCCAGCTCAAAATAGGCTCCTCTCCGTCCGTGAAGTTTGATCAAATCAATAAAACCTCTAACTCACACAAAAGGATATTATGGATTGAGGAGCCCAAATCAAAGATCGGTCCAAAAGAAAATATCCCTGGAAGGCTCAAACAGCTAAGCTGTCCAAAATACAAGCATCCCAAAGGATGCCAGCAGCATGGGAATGAGGAACAAGAACAATAGTGTCCATGAGGAAGTGTTGCAAATCCTGTGGAGTCCGGCAGTAGTGACCATTTGAGGGATGACCCTCCTAAAATGAATCTCATATGCTGGCCCTCTGAGAGTGGTGAAGATGCCTCGGTCGAAGCTCCCCTTTCCCAATGACTAGCAGGAAAAGTGCTCCTTTCCCCGCATGAGTCTAAAATGCTCAGCTGAGTAGTGCACCCGAGACGGATGTTTTAATGAAGTTCCGGACCATGTAGGGTATTTTTTCAGAGATCTGTGTTCGCCAGCGACTCGCCATTGTTGTTGCAGCAACACCCCTCCCCAAAATTTTGTACATGTTGGGGCCCCTCCTGTATTTTTCGTACAAAGTCTGTTTGAGAAGACATCCCAGGCGTCCGCTCTGTTTTCAGCATAAAATTTTCCTTCCCTGCTGAGCTGCTTGCCGTCAATCCGCCCATGTTCTCCCCATTAAGCCAAAAGATAACTTAGTTTTGCCCAAACGTTTTGAAGTAATCCGGACTTTGTCCCGAAACAGCGGGAGTCAAACGTCCAACCTTTCCGAGAGGAGGACCTAGATTTCCTTTGTCAAAATCCGCGGGAGCCATTGGGCAAAACCACCCGAAACGGCGGAAGCTTTCGATCAAGTCTTCCGCGACCACGGAAAGGTTCGCGTTGTTCTCCCGAAACGGCAAGGAATTCAACAAAGCCATCCGAAACGGCGGAACAATTCAGCTCTGTCTTCCGAAACGGCGGAAGCCATTCGGATAAACTCGCCGAAATAACACAAAGCAGTTCATCATTTTCTTCCGAAGTAAAAGCACTTGGAAAATTTTCAATCGTTGCTTCTGCGGAACGGTTCAAGCTCCGAAACAACTTAGTTCCCGAAACGGCGGAGCCTTTCACTCGAACCTCCCGAAATGGCGGGGCTCATTCACCTTAGTCTCCCGAAAAGGACTTAGATTTTCTTTCGATGAGAAGACTGCGGGAACAAAGGACTTAGAGAATGTTTAGTTTCAACCTTCCGCAACGACGGGAGTTTAAGTGAGCCCACCCGAAACGGCGGGAGTTTTCAGGGAACCCTTCCGCAACCGCGGGAGCCCTCGTAAAATCCTTCCGCAACGGCGGGGGAATTCAAGGAACCCTTCCGAAACAGCGGAAGCCGCCGCGATATCTTTCCAAAAGAAAATAAGCGGGAACGTTTTATGAAACCCTTCCGCAACGGCGGGGGAATTCATGAAAACGTCCCGAAACGGCGGAAGCCATTTGGATAAGTCCCGCGGAGAAATTCACGATTGCCTTCCGAAACCATGAAAAGACTTAGAATTTTCTCAAGAAGCTGTCGCGGAAGCCTTCAGCTTTTGCTCCCGAAACGCGGAAGCCTCCGGGCTACCCTTCCGAAACAGCGGAGACCAATCGCTTACCCCGTTCGGCGAAAGGACTCCGAAACGATCCCGGGCGAATTTACGGAAAATATAAGTTTTGCTTCCGAAACAGCGGAAGCCTTTCCCAAAAGCTTTCCGAAACCAACGGGAGCCTTCGCCGAACCTTCCCGAAAAATCAACGAAACTTTGAAATTCTGGACCACGGAAGCTTTCGCAAAAGTCTTCCGAAAATACCGGGAGCATTCGCTATATCGTTCCGAAAAAGCGGAAGCTTTGGCGTTACCCGTCCGCTACACGACGGTCTCTCGCGGAAGGCTTCAAGTTTCCTTTCCGCATTAAGCCCCGAAACGTCGGAAGCTTTCACTGAACCCTTCCGCAACGGCGGATGCAATTCGCAAACTGGCCCCGCAAGTGACGGTCGCACGGAAACCGAGGTGCTTTGACATGACCGCTACGCGCGGCGAATTTAAACCCCGCTTTAACCACGCCACCTACCCAATTAAGTGCTCACACGTGCCATTCTTTATAAAATATACCGCGGGGGGCTCGACCAATGCACCATTGTTTTGAACCGGCCAGCGACGTGTGATACCGTGCAAATCGCTCCAGCTCACCTCGCGCATCCGTGCTCGCAGCCACCTTGCTCAAGCAATCCCCACGGTGCCAGGTAGGATCTTAACTCTGATTTCCACCACTGAATTGTCCTTTTGGGGAAAATAATGGGTTTTAGTGGGATTGTGACGGGCAAAACACCCGTCAAGGGCTATGTTTTGCCCGTCAGGTACAGTGAACGGAGTTTCCGTTTTACAAAATCATTTTAGGCCTTCGTGAAAGCGTTATATTTTATTTTGGTGGGTGTGGGCGGTTAACCATGCCCTGTTTTGTTTTAAACCCCGGGCCGCGCCCCTCGTCGTGGTTTAAGTTGACAAAACCCTATAGGCTTTCCATGTCCCTGACCGTGAACCCTGGGCCCTTTTCCATAAACCCCAGTCCCTACACGCGAAGCCGAAACCCGTAAGCGGTTAAGCTACGAAAGTCGAAACTTGAAGCCGCCCTAGCTCTCCCCGTCAGTTTGTCCCCGACACCGTTACCTTCGCTCAGACTAAAGCCTCCCGTAGTGACTCGGCAAGTGGCCGCGTGTGACGATAGCATCCATAGCCCTCACCAAGTCAACCCGCCTCTTCCCCGCCTTCGACCTCTCCAACCGCAGCCATAGCGAAAGACCTCTCCTTCCGCGAGGCGGAACCGGAAGCCGATTGCTTCCGCGAATCACCTATCGGTCCAATAAGACCAATAGCGTCCGCAACATAGCTTATCCCGCACTCATCTTTTTAAGAGCTTCAAATGTTTCAATGTGTGTCTTATAATTGAAATAATGTTTTACTTCCTATATATATGCTTCGTTGATTTATCTCATTAAGACAATGTTGCTCTCTGCTGAAACCATACAACCTGTTGCTCAAACTCATGATGAATTGTATATGGATGTTATCAGGGATAATTCAATATGCCGAAACCCAGTAAGAAGAAGGCGAGGATGACAGAAAAGAAACCTGCTCCTCCTAAGATTGAAACCTCGCTCCAAGACACCAGGTGCACCACTGGTGTCCCTCCAGAAATCAGATGGGATGACATATACAGAATGATCAGGGACCAAGAGATCCCAGATATGTTGCTGGAGGAGGCACCGATCTATCAAAATATCAGAGCCTCAGGCATAACTAGAGCCGCTACCCGCCCTGAGCTGTTCCCCTGTGCTGAAGTGATCGGGTGGATACTCCAACATGCAGATGCTGATGGGAGAGTGATAAATGATAGCGGGAACATGGCTATCGCCTCATTTCAACCCGCGTATCTGGCGGCAGCCTACAGGTTTCCCCGTGTCCAGCAAGCTCTGACCGATGAATGGTTAAACCAGATGGACAATGTCGAGATGGCCAAAAAGCTACTGGTGCAAGGGAAACATTTGAGGAAGAAAGAGAGGGAGGAGTATGACGTACAGAATCTAAGAGCTCCTTATAGGTTGATCGCCCTGATGCTGTGTAGAATCTTCGGCATGCCCGATGGCACAGTATACAAGATTCAGTGGGTCCCTATCATTCACTATGTGGCATTTAAGGGGACAGTGTTTGACTGGGCCACCATCTTGTCAGATAGTCTGGCCTCAATGATAAGTGCTGCTAAGCCCGGGCTGGCCTCGAAGAAGGCTGAATTCTTCATGTCCTCATACCTGATAGATTGTATCTTGGCCAAGATAGAGTTCCCCGGATTGGGGTGTACATGGGATAGGGCCACAGCCCCGGTCTACACTGCATTCAAGATGTTGTGGGCTCAGAATTACAAGCCCAGCTACAAACTCATTTGTGAGGGGTTCATCATGCCCCTATACGAGAAAATGTTCAAGGAAGAACCAAGTTGCCTGTCCCAAAACGCTTTGGAAGTCCTTGAGGATTATGGGGATTTCTACTTTTCAGAACAAGGTACCTACTTGAGAATGTTCGGAGGGACTAAGCCCCCATACATATTGCCGCAGTATGCCACAGACTATGTGGTGCTCAAGGAAGCAGTAAGACAACTCTTCTTGGATGGGATTGGAGCATTCCTCCACAAGCTACACAAGGCTTCCTTTCCCCCCCTACCTTTCTGCATAGGTGCTTACAAGTTTTCAGGGGTGGCCTCTGCCGATGAATTTGTTCAAGAGTTGAGGGCCTTCCATTTCGGTGAGGTCATCTTCCACAGGAACGACAGAAAGGGTAAAGTGGCCGAGCATTGCAAGGGGAACTATGCGAACTTCGAATATTCCCACTACCCCGATGCCGAGGAGGAAGCTTTCAGAGGCATCAGCAACATGGCTGAACTACGGATCTGTCGCCAAAGTACTGGAGCGAGCTCTAGCTCAACCAAAACCCAGAAGACCATCCAGCAAAAGGAGAAAGAAGCCAAGGATGCCCGAGCTCAGGAAGAGCTCAGATTAAGAGAAGAGGCAAGGTTGCAAAAGGAAGCCGAGGAGGCAAGAAAGCTACAAGAGGCTGAGAATGAAAGACTGCGGAAGGAGGCTGAGGAAGCCCAAAAGCAGAAAGAAGCAGAAATTGAGCGAGCTGAAGCAAGGAAGAAGGCGGAAGAAGAATTGAGGACAAGGGAAAATACCGAAACAGGTGGGTCCGGTGCGCAGGACATGGAGATAGACACCTCTCAGGCAGGTGGCTCTAGTACCCAAAAGGAAGGGACAGACCCCGCTCAGGAAGTCCGGACCCCACCTATGGAAGAAGACATAGACATCATAAACCGACCAATTGTACCGTACACTCCATCTGGGAAGCGTACGGTGTCCAAATGGAATGAGTTTGTTTATGATAAGAAAAGAAAAACAATGGTCCTCCAATCAGAAGAGAGGATTAAAAGTCCCTTCCATGACGACATAGTTACTCACCGAGAGGTCGCTGTCATGCAGAACACAGATGCGGATCCCATTGCCATGGCCTCCGCAGTTATAGCAACAGCACAAGCATCATTTTCCAATGTAGGGGTTATAGTCAAAGAAAATATATTGACAAAGAAAAGAGCACGTACCTTGCAACAAAATGTGGCTAATGAGCAAGCCCAGAGAGACCTGATAGTGAATAAATACAATTGCTTGTACGCCGAGCATAAGGAGTTGGCAAATAAGTACAGCTACCTGGAGGAGGAAAAGGA
This sequence comes from Larix kaempferi, assembly GCA_027924585.1. NCBI lineage: Eukaryota > Viridiplantae > Streptophyta > Pinopsida > Pinales > Pinaceae > Larix > Larix kaempferi. Next base: position 22,764,835 of record BSBM01000632.1, on the reverse strand, counting down.
CCAGCTAGCACTCCAAATAATGATTGCAGAAGCGGAGAAGAATGGAGCAGAAGAAAAGGCTTCCCAGCTAGAAGCAGACAAGCAGGCATTAACTGAACGTTTAGAGCAAGCGGAAAGCAGAACCTTGGATATGTCCCCCTTCCACGAGATGTCATGCAATATACTACAGCAAGTGCATGGCTCTCAAGAGCTAATCACTGATGAGGTATGCAAACTCAAGGCCATGACGGTCAGGCTAAAGGAGGTTAATGCGGAAGCCCACAGGCTCAAGGCTAAGAATACCCGTGTCAAAGCAAATGTCATAAGTCAGATGGCATGGAGGGAAGGGAAAGGAGGTTTTCCCCCTCATCTTCCTTTTAAGACAGTGGAAGATTTTAATGAAGATATAGCCTTGTTGGAGTTTGGCCGGAACTGTGCCAATAAGCTGATGGCCAGTGTGCAGAAGACCACAGAGAGAATCAACAACCTGTACCAAAAGCTCAAAGGAGTCCACGATAACTGCTCATTGAGTTTCCCTCATACCCTAGAAGATTTCCCGGGAAAGGAGCAGCGGTTATCTCAACTAAAAGAAGAGCTAGGCGTCCAGATGGAGTATGTAAAAAGCATTGATGTTCTTGCCATGGATGATCTCCAACATTACATCGGTTCATCAACACTTCACAATCATCTGTTGAAGGAAACATATCAAGTTGCTGAAGCGGGAGTACAAAGCATTAAAATAGAGCTCGGGAAGAATGTAACTTCTCAGAAAATCTTGTTTCCTGCTGCAGCAAACATAATCATAAGGGATACAGGTGTGTGGCACAGCTACATAGAAGAGGAGGTCAGGAAAGCTGCAGCAGCAGCAGAAACATCAGTGGATCCGGCAGCCCCGCTCCCAGCAGCATCTTCCCCAGCAATGGCAGAAAATTTGGCCAGTCCCGTTCCCCCTTCCCAATTAAGAGCAGCATCAGCAGGGGATTCGAGGTCCTCTTCCCAGGCAGCACCAGTGACAATCAATTTGGGCGACCCTTTGCCATCGGAAGCTCACGCACAGGAATGAAGCAAACCGAATTCAGCTGGACGACTCCCTTCAGACAGACACGTGCCCAGCAGGGAACGCTCGGATGTTAATAAATTTTCTGTTATGTACATTTTGAACATGTAAGGCTTAAGCCATGGGACAGCTGTCCCTAATTTTGTCAAAACATTTTGTAAAAGGAATGGCTCCTTGCAGGGATCTTTTAGTTTAATTCCAGTTTCGTTCTATCTAGAGCTGTTTCTTTATTCTTGTTACTTAGATCAAACAATTTTGATTTCTTCTGTTCATAAGCAATAAATTCGTTCTGTAGGTTCAGTGTAGATCTGTTTCCTTAATCCTGTAGCTTTTCTCTGTTTATTTTCTGAGCAACAGATGCGTTCCATTTTAAATGAGAAGCTATCTTCTCAAGATCCTCATCTTGCTGTAGCTTTGACCGTGAGAAATAATAGTTATCTGTTCGTTGCTTATGATATCTGTTACAGCTGATTGCTCTCCCCTTAAGCGTGTTCCCCTGCAGGGATAGGTAGATGTGTTCCTGTTTCTAAATTTAAATCTGTTTCAGTTGCATTTAGACTAAGTATAATTTAGGCATGTGCATCTCATATAAAACACATAAAATCCAAAAGAAAGGTGGATCGGGCCATAACCGGTAAAATCGGATTTAAAGTCCAAAACCACGGTTGCCGGAACCGCTAACCGGACGGATTCCCTACACCAAACGGGAGATAGTCTAATTGGGACCGTCTCTCGGGGAGAATCCCTTTCTGATTGATGCTACGATATCCGAGGCATCAACAATCCCAAACATCTTCATGATCGACTAGTACTCCTCGATCATGGCATTCTTCACAGATCCTGGGAACTTCAATATCTTCAATATTTTCAATAGATATCTTTGTTGCTGGAAAAAAATGTTGTAGTCCTTCTTTTTGTAGGTGATGGTATACGATCTTTCCTACAAGACAATTTAAATTGCATGATTAGAAACATCTCATAGTTTCATAACAAAATATTACACATAAGAATATATGTCATACAGTCATGCGACTATTTTAGCCAATGCTTCAATACAACATTCATCCATATCCTGTAACTTTCTAGATGCCTTCCAATCTCTACCAGAACATTGTTAAGAGTTTGCACTACTCCCAACATGTCAGCAAAGAGGTTTCATTCTAGATAAGTAGCACTAGAATGTTGTACAGTACCATAGGCCTACTTACCCATCAAATGCATATTAGTAGTATATTGTTCATTAATGCAATCATTCTAATATGCATAATACACATCCTAAGTCTAGGAACATAAGCATATACATCATTGAACAATATTATTTAAACAAACATAATATGCAAGAAATGACAATTCAAATACTTATCTTTGTTTGTTTGTTGGGTGGAATCCCTCTGAGTCTTTGCTTCCTTGCAGGAGCTGCTGGAGTCCTAATCTGATGTAGTTTCTTCTACACCTTTATGTTGTGGAATGTAGAGAGATGGTCAACTCTCTCTGAATATCTGCATCCTTGCAGAAACCACTGGAGTGTGCTCCCTCTTGATCTTTTCTTCCTGGATTACCTGTTCTGAACTTATATTCATTCTCGATCCCTATGCATGCTTATTAGTATCATCATTGTGTTATCCTCGAGGTCTCATACATAATCAAACATTCATTAGTATAATCAAAACACAATAATCTCAAGCATGTATAGTCAGGATCATTTCAAACAGAAATAATAAGCATTCTTATGGTTAGTCATAAACATAATATACCTACACCCGTGATTAGTCAAACCCATGACTCTTTTGGTTAGTCATATCATCAATTAAGGTAAGAAACATAATATGCATAAGCCCTAGATTACTCAAACTTGTAACTTCAAGAGTAATCACTATCAATCATACAAAAGTATACGATATATAACAAAAAAACATACCTGGTCATCATATTTTTCTAGTTATGTCTAGCAATGTGTTCTTGTTCTCTTCAATGACCTGCATAACTCATTAGTTAATCTTTGCAAAAACAAATTATACATACCTCTATGTGATCCATGACTATGGATGAGTCTTTGTCTTCATAGCATGTTCAGGTTGTCCCTTTAATTTGTACAATCCTCCCTCTTGCTCTCCAATCATTACTACATCATCTATGGTCTTTCCCTTTGACCACATTAGAACTTGGACATCCACAAATGAAACCCTCATGCCTTTTGCATCCAATGCAGATATGGAGAGAAGATTCTTCTTGAGCCCAGGTACATAAAGGACTTCTTTCATCTTCAATGATTTTCCAAAATTTAGGTTGTAGGAGGCTTCACCACTTCCTTTGATGGGGTATTGATAATCATCCCCAAGTTTCACTTTATGGGGTGATTTATGTTCAGATAGATTTACAAAAGATTCTTTAAACCCAGTCATGTGTTTGGAAGCCTCACTGTCAATTGACCAATCATTACAACCATGTGAGATAGTACCTGTGAGAGCAGAGATAAGAACATACTCTTCTTCACTTGATGAGTCATCATCACTTTCTTCCCTAGCTTTCTTCTTTGGAGGTTCATCATCTTTAGCAGCATGAGCATGGAACTTTCTCTTGCTGCCCTTCTTCTTCTTGCTGGAGTTGTTGTTGTAATCCCTTTTGTTCTTGGGACATTCTGAAGCAAAGTGACCTTTCTCATTGCTATTGAAACACCTTAGATATTTCTTATCTTTGTGATGAGGATGAGAATATTTCTTCTTGTGATGGGATGGCTCCCTCTTGAACTTGCCTTTCTTGGTGTGTACTGTGAGGGCTTGATCTTCATTCCCCATCTTTTCTTCTCTTGCCACAACCCTTGCTTCTTCTTGGGAACATTCCTCCCACAGTCTACTGAAGGAGATTAATTTCTTCCTTGCACAGATCCCTTGGATAAAAGAGTCCGATGACCTAGGTAGGCCATTCAAAGTGGTCATAACAATTTCACCGTTCTCCACCATTTCATCTACATCTTCAAGTTGTTCCTTGATCCGAGAGACCTTGGAGAAATAGGATTGAATGGTTTCTCCATTCGACATCTTCACCCCTTTCAATTGATTCCGCAGGGTCATCTATTGATTTATGTTCTTCCCTTCAAATAGCTTGGTTAAAGAGTCAAACATCTCCTTGGGTGTCTTCAGGGATGACACATGTGGTATGAGATGGTCTTTGATAGAATCAACAATGATTCTCTTTGCCTTGACCAAGTTCTTCTTATGCAATATTTTAGCCTCTTCATCCTCTGGGACAGGGATGTCTTCTTTTACATATGAGTCCAACTCATTCTCTTCCAGGATTAACCCAATCCTATAATTCTAGGATCGGAAGTTATTAGCCCCTTCAAGCTTATCCTCAAGCTTGTTGTGGTGAGACATCTTAAAGAGTACTTCAAATGGAGATAGAAAACATTTAGGTCTTACCACTTGAATTGTTGAAAACTGGACTTGGTCCCAGATTAGGGTTTGTCGGAAAAACCCTAAAAATTCAAAATGTGAATTTCAACTTTCTGAAAGGATAGAAAGATGCACCTTGATGAGCTGATCAACCTGGTGTATTCAGAATTTGAGATCTGTAAAGCTACACCCTTCAAAAATGCCTTTCTGTCTTCTCGGATTCAGTAAGGAGAGCCCTGAATTAGGGTTTGATTTTCTCGGAGATCTACCCAGCCAAAAATCTCGATCCAAAGCTCTAAACTTCGATTTTTGTAAGGAGCTTCCAGAGATGTCTTTAGATTTCAGAAATTCCTATTTTTGTGGAAACCCTAATTTTTAGGGCCAAATCTGAAAATGCTCAAAATTGAATTCTGATTGGATAGACAGATTCTCCTTGATGAGTAGATTCAATCTACTATACTACTTTCCCAAAATATGTGGAGAGAAAACTCAATAAACAAGAAACCCTAGTTTTCGTCACTGCACAATGTCTTCTTCTCAGGTTAGCTCTGATACCATGTTAAATTTTGAGCATTAATTCACAATACTCTAGGATCTTTACTGAGAGAATAACATGTACAGTATATCAATGCATATCAATCATAACAAGCATGTCAATCATCACAAGAATCAAAAGCATGAGAGACAAGAGACACATAGTTTCCATGGGGAAAACCCTAAGGTGAAAAACCCCACAACTTCCTCAGAGATAGAGAGAGAAATGGCTCAACCAAAGTACAAAAAAAATACACAGAGATAGTCTCCTAGTAGTAGATGATCCTCCTCCTCACTAGTGCGCCACTTTCTGAGTGAGAGAAGTGTGAGTTTCCGAGTGATCAAAATATAGATCTCCCGATCTCTATTTATACTTCTCTGTTTGCCCAGTGACCTTATGGGGCCGACTTGTCTAGCTAGGTACATCAACCATATAATATATATATCAGGGCCGACCCCACACATGGTGGTCTAATAACCCATCAGCAAGTTCACACACTTGTGACACTTGTCAATACACATGATGACACTTCCTTATAGAGGAATAACACATCTCTTATAAGGGTACAATAAATATATATGAAATACATAGATGAAATACATTCCGAAGTTACATATACATCAACAGTGTGCTTGCATTATTGTGTCCATGATTGATATGTTGTAGATATGATGCACATGTTATTCTCTCAGTTAAGATCCTAGATCAGATTGAAATTTCTAACAAACTAGCAACCATTTGCGAATCTAGGCGAACTTCTAAAGAATGGATACCATGCGAAATGGCATCACGAAGTAGCTCAACTATGGCAATGTACTCAACCACATTGTTGGATGTAGGACCGAGACAAGCAGCTCCCGAAGACACAATCTGATGGTCAGGTGAATAAATAACCCACGCAGCAGAAGCGAGTCGCTGCATATGACGGCTAGCACCATCTGCGAATCCCAAGAACACAGGAGATTCTGCTGACATTTGTCAACCAAATGGAAGCGAATCAGCAGACCCACAAAACCAAAAGAAATATAAACTATGTACATAAGCAACTATACAATAGTATAAAAAATTATTAGCTCGAGCTAGAAGCTCAAGCGTAATACCGCTTGAGGTAGATCCCATTTCTATGCTCCTTCAAGGCGTTCCCCTCATAGTATTCCAATTCGTAGGCTCCTTTCTCAAGGACACACCTCACTATGTAAGGACCGTGTCACATGGGGTTAAAATTGCTTGCCCCCAGGGGTTCCTTAGCTTGTTCATACAAGAGGACCAAGTCACCTTCAACATACTATCAGGGACGGACAGACCTATCATACTGAACCTTGACACGACGTTTGTTGGCATCTATAGCCACGACGGCTTCTCGATGCTGCTCGTCAAGCTTCTCAAGGTGGATCAAATGTTGCTCAACATCTGAGGTGTCAGGAAAGAGCTCTATGGCTAGTTTCAATGAAGGTATTTTTCATTCGATCGACAATATAGACTCCACACCGTGTACTAGCTGAAATGGTGAGAAACTGGTGGCAGTCTTAACTGCGGTTTGATATGCCCACAAAGTAGGATATAACATAATGTGTCAGTTGCTCTTGCTTTGATGGATGGTACATTGGAGAATGGTCTTTAAGGACTTATTGACTGCCTCAACCTAACCATTCGCTTGGGGGTAGTAATAGGATGAGTGATCTTGACGAAACCCAAGCTTGAGTGACAAATCTACCATAATTGTTTTTTGAAAGTGACTGCCATGGTGAGTGACAGTCTCTTTCTGGATACCGAAACGAGCGATAATATGATTGAACACAAAGTGGGGTGCAATAGCACCATCGGCTTTTATGGTCAGCATGGACTCAGCCCATATGGAAAAGTAGTCCACGGCCACAATGATATGGTGATTCCCCCCAGCCAAAACTGGTTTGCAATCTATGAAATCCACCCCCAACTTGGTGAAGGGACCGATGGTGACAACTGGATGAAGGGGTGCTAGATGCGAGTGTACATCCTAGAAAACACCTAGCAAGAGTGACATCTCTTTATGGCATTCATACAATCTTTAAATATTGAAGGTCAAAAGTAACCCACTCACATGATACATTGGGCTGTCGCAAGCCCAGATAAGTGACCACCACATGCCCCACCATGGCAGTCATTAAGTATGAGCTCCGATTCTTCATGAGTCAAACAATGACGGAGGATAGAGTTTTTTCCCCGATGATACCAAGTGTCGTCGACGATGACATAATATTTACCGTGATGTCTCACATGCCATCATTCATCTCGTGAATAGTGTGAAAGGAACTTTAAAGTTTGAAGATATACGATGATATCCCCATACCAAGGGTCCACTGACGAGATAAGGAATAAGTGCTCATCCACAAAGGAATCTTCATGGAGGATGTCCTCATCAAGCCATGTAAAATCCGACATGATCTTAGCGAAAACCAAGGATTTCACTGAAGCAAAACCAAGATCAAATTCCTGAAGAATAACAATCCATTTATTATACTTCCCCCCAATTAGACGTCATGAGAGCACGAACTGAAATGGATTGGTGTGTTCTATGAAAGTGGTTTTCCTAAGCATAATTTAATGCCGTAAACATTGGACTGCATGAACAGTCGCAAGTTCCAAATTCTCCATGTGAGTGTATCTCAGCTCAACGTCTACTAGATTTCAACTAAGATAATAGACAACATGCTCTTGGAGTGCATAATCTACCTGAACTAATACCATGCCAATCGTCTGAAGAGACGCAGCCACATAAAGCAAGAAACCTCTAGCAAAGTCAGGTGGACTAAGCAGAGGAGCTGATACCAAATATTTCTTCAAAGTGTTGAATGACTGTTGGGATCGCTCATCCTAGATAAAAGGAGTTTCTTTCTTCAAAAGTCATGTGAAACCTTTGGTAAAACTGGCATAATTCACTATAAAACGTCTTAGGAAAGTGGCTCTCCATTGGATGCTTTGAAGATGAATTAAGTTACATGGGGGAGGAAACCGAATTATTTCCTCAACCTTAAGAGGATTGACTCTTATACCCTCTTTGGAAACTACAAACCCTAAAAGGCGACCTGTTTTCACAACAAAGATGCACTTGTTGGGATTCAACCGAATCTTGTAACATTGACATCTTCAAAAAATGAGATGGAGGTGCTTGGGGTCGTCCACTCTCTTACAAGAATGGCGAGCAAGATCATCTAAGTATGCCTCCACTATGCGCTTAAGGTCGTAAAAATCATAATACATGGCACGCTGAAAAGTAGCTCTGACATTTTTAAGGCCGAAGGGCATCTTTCGGTATGCAAATGTACCCCAAGGACATATGAAAGCCGTTTTATGTTGATCCTTGGGCTTTATCTGGATCTGATTATATCCGGAGAAATTGTCCATAAACGAAAAAACCTCGCTCCCCGCACACGCATCCAAGATTTGATCTATGATGGGGTGGGGAAGTAATCTTTCGGAAATGCGTGGTTTAGATCTCTAAAGTCTATACATACACGGATGGTTCCTTGCTTCTTATCTACAGGAACAGGATTTGGCACCCATTCAGTAAGGGGAACTGGGTAGATCAAACCAACTTTAAGTAGTTTCTCCACATCTGCCTTCCTAGGATTCACAACATGAATTTGTTGTTGAACCGACTTAACATTAAGATATGTATTAATCTCATGTTCAACAATAATAGGTTCTATTCCTAGCATCTCCTCACAAGACCAGGAGAAAACATCCAGAAATTCCTTGAACAAATCAGTGTATATACGGATCTCATCGGGAGAACAATCAACACCGATATAAACATTCTCTATCTTTTCGGGCGTGTGAGAGATGTTGATCGTTATGGTTGGGGAGATATTATCCCTATTCCCATCCATGTAAATCCCATATGAATCTAAAGGAGCCATAGGGTGACCAACCTTCTCGGCAAGAGTCGTCCTAAACTCTTCTTGCTCAATAATATCAAGGTTGGGAAGAAAATAAGAGCGATGATGCAAATCCTCCCAAGGCCTCTCACTACCACACACAGCCTCAATGATGGATTCATCTGAAGGAAAAGTACCATCAAGACAATCTTGCGAGCAAGACGAGTCGGCTGCCCACATGGGAAACATAGCGGGATCTTCTTCTTCTGTCCGTGAAGAGGAGAGATTCGGCTCTGTAGTGGCTTGTTGAATTTCACGGTATGCAACCTCGGCTGCAGATATTGGCAAAGCCATTCCAACGTGTGAAATGTCTCTAGATGAGGAACTCGTGGATGGTAAAGTCCATGAATCATTAAAATATGAGGTCCGAAAAGGTACATTATTTAAAGAGGATGGTGCAGTATCAGAAACGGTTGCAATAAAGGAAATTGATGCAACAAAGTCAAATTATCCCATCAAGGATGGATACAATCCTACACCAATGTTCCTAGTTGCTGGCTGAGAATCTTTGATCTGGGGAACAACAGTTCGCGACGATGCTAGGGAATTGGAACTAAGGAAGTCTAGCTGATCAACCATCACAATTTTTCCTTCGTGGGGAAAGAAAATAACTCTAAACAAAGAGGACGCGATCGCTTTCATTGTGTAGATCCAATTCCTACCCAGAAGAAGGTTGTAGTCAATGGGCGGCGGCGCATCAACCACCTCGACTTCAATAGGCACAAATTTCCCACCCAAGCGGAACTCAAGGGAAGGGAGAATACCATGCGGCCTAAATGACCGACCATCGAACACAGTAAGCATGGTCATAGATTTTGACAAGGGAGGAGAGCCAATAGCTTTCCAACAATCCAACGACATTACTGAAGTGGAAGCACCTTTGTTAACCACTGTACGTTTAACAAATTTCTATAAGCACCTCACATGGAATTGAAAAGCCACATGATAAGGAAAGTGAGGTTGGATATCAGTAGTGTCGAATTTAATGATGTTAGGGCTACCCTCATCATGGACTCCTGAAGGACATGCCTGTAAAACCTCAAGAGCTGACATGGCACGTGGAGTTTGACCCAAATCTTTCACAATAGAGTAGTTTTGCGTGGCTTGGGAATTAGGATTATGCTCTGAGCGCTTAAGAACACCTTTTGGTATCCGCGACATAGTAGTGGGCTTCTCGATATGCAAAGAAGATTCTGGAGGAGGAGGGGGATCATTCCCCATATTCAGTTTTGGTGCACCATAATCACATTGATGAGTAGCAACACTAACCTCATATTTAACCATGTTCACGCATCGTAGCCACTAGCATGAGAAGAGGACGTCGAAGTCTCGTTAGTCCCATAGCCAGTGACAGGAGAATTCGAAGCCATATTCTGATGATGCAGAATGGGATCTTTCAACACAGCTGGGCTCTGTGCAAGATGCTTCGATGCTTCTTCAATTCGAGGACACAAGTGGGTAAGATGATCCTCCCCACAAATTTTGCAAGGGAATTTCACCTTACGTCTAGGCTTACGGTCCCCACTAGCATTTCCGTTGTCCTGAGGAGGGTTGGTGTTATCTTTTCTAGGAGTATTTCTATTACTTCCATTATTCCCATTATTCCCACCCTTACAATTGTTTCTCCCCTTCTTCTTTCCACCAAGTTGCTGGTTACCTGATGGGTTTGCCGATTGTATAGAATGCACATCGGATGATTGGGTGGAAGTGGATGAGGTGCGATCTTGTCTGGGGGTAGACTGGCCAATAGACAAATTTTGCATTTGATTGGTAACCAAATCTAGGGGTCGAGTACTCATGGATCCAACTATGCCATCAAAATGTGGTCCAGGAACATGCTTGGGCTCATGATGTGAATGTGTTGTGTTAAGATTAATATCGTATAGGATACCAGATTGAGCATATAGTAGAACTAGCTGCTGGGATTTGAATATAGCTTGCTCCTTAGTCGTAATGCCAGACATTGAAATGTCCTTTGAGAGGTAAGGAAGCAAAGACTTGAGGAACCATTCAAATACGAAATATGGAGGAAGGTTGGCTTTCACTAGCCTCTTCCGTGGATGCCACTCTTGAATATGATCAGATATGTGCATGGCCTTGTTCTGGTAGAAGGTAGATAATAGTTAGGTGCCAGTATCGTAGCGAAACGACAGTTGAAAATGGTCTAGGAAAACCAGGGCTATCTCATTAAAACCCCTGTAAGTGCCCCCAGGAAATTCGACATACCACTTCATGGCTGCCCCTGTGAGGGTGCGTTGAAATAGTCTCAAATGAATAGAGTCGTGATTTAATGAATTCGAGGAGCACCAAAGGTGAAAATTCGTAACATGATCACCCAGATCCTCACCATTCTTCCCTTTGAACTTTGTAATGTTGGAAGGGAGTTTAGTAGGGATTGGAGGCCAAGTAGGATTGTGACACACCAGATAATTTGTGAGCTTCGAAAGATCTTGTAGATTCAAACGAGCAAGAAACGGGAGCTGCGGCTGCGAAGCTCGATAATAACCTCCCAAAAGAGGTTGACCTTGCAGAACTAAAGGATGATATAAACCATGACCATAGGGATGATAACCGCCTCCCACCTGACCCGTGTAAGGGTACGAAGGTATATGTGTATTGTAAGCACCATAGTGAGCAGGGTTGTAATAAGGGCCAAAATCGGTTGCGTTATAATGAGGGTTACCACCATAATTATGGGGTATATACGTGCTATTCGTAGCAGGAGCAGTCATGTAATTACCATAAGTATAGTGTATGTTCCCACCCCCAGTGTTAGGAGGGATGTTAATGTTAGCAAACGTGGTTGTGGGTCTATGTGTAGAGGCATGTGTGTTAAACTGTGGAATGTGAGTTGTATTATGGAAAGTGTTCCCACTGAAAGCAGTAGTAGTTGTGGGAGGTGGTCATCTCCAACATTTGGAATGGACAAAGGGATTTGATCAATCCCAAACTGGAATGACAAAAAAGAGGGTGCAGTGCCCCTAGTGGGTGCAGGGCCCCCAACACCAAGGCTAGTGTTGGCATGACTACCGGACGTAGTGGAAGTAACAGTCGTGTTTAAACTAGGAATACCAAATGAAAAAGGTGTCATGGTCAAAGGAATTGTTGTATCATTCATGTCTGGCATCCCATATCAGAAACCATGTGTGTGTGTACCATCAAATGGGTTTATTTCGGGAAGAGTGACATGTGGTGGTGAACCTCGCCCCCAACCATCCGTAGGAGTGGAAGGAGCAAATTGATATTTGAATCTACCTGACAGAGTCATGGGGATTTCTCCTGTGCCAGAAGGATTAGTCATAATATGAGCTTCTTGAAGCTCATGGAAAGTGTCAAAAGGGTCTGAAGGAATCCTCCAACGTCTCTTATAAAAAGGACGTGCTACCTCGTCAGCTGGTAGACCAGCCAAATGACGAGATCGATGGAGAGGTAGATTTCGCTCCACGATATCTCTAAAAAGTCAATAAACCAAAATTCCTCCTAACGACAAACTAACGCAATCAAAGAGCACACACCTAAAGAAACTACAACCAAATGCACACAAATGGGATTGGCTCAAGGGACCTCCTGACACTACAGCTAGTATGTCTCACCTAGGAGAGGCTTGAGACTCCCAAACTATAACCGGAGGTAACAAAATCAGTTATAAGGGATCCCAGACTTCACTGCGTGCACAGGTTCAAATCCTTATACAATAGGAAAATGTGTTATCCAACCCCTATCTGACTCAGTACAATTGCAGAATAACCGCAACGAATTCCCTATGTGATACCTAGGTAAAGAAACCAAGGACACCACGTATAACCAATGCTCGGGCGGATAGCCATAGGTGGGATCTGTCGTATGGGAAGGGTAGCTAATCCTGAAACTCAAGAGGGTCAAATCCCCCAAGAGCCCCCATACACGAACAAATCTTGGAAATATATCCCACGTTCAACTAGTATTGGAGGGCTATCTCCGCAACCAACCTCCCGTGATCTCGTGCTCAACTCTGGTTTTATTAGAGCTTCCTGATAACACTGATGTATACCATGGGTTTCACCACTCCCTGTTCAGAAACATAATGTTTCATTTAATAGTCTTGGATTGTTGACTCACAATGATCTATTCCAAGACTCTAAACATATAGTAGTTGGTGCACCCTATAAAAAGAAAATCGTTTCTAATAAATTTTAAGATTAAGCGTTGATTTTAAATGGCTGTAATTACTCAAAGGATATGGTCATGAAATTGATGAATGTAAAAGACTCAATGGTATGCACAATTGAAAAGCACTAGACTCATCTATCCAATAAAAACTATGCCACTAATATGACAATCAATCCAACGGTTCGGAAATAAAATGAAATCTCTTTTAAAATTTCAATGCACAAGCAAGCCCTTGATGAAATCACAAGCACTATGATGCAAAATGTAGAACATAAAGCAAATATTTTTGTATTTTATCTTATAAATAGAAGGAAAATGCAAAATAATGTTTTTGTATTTTTTCAATATAAATGGAATGAAAAAATGCAAGCAAAATCTAACTATTCAGTAAAGAAATGCAGAGCATATCACACAGACAACCCAACAAATCCCATACTGTAAGACTCAGCCAAGCTAATGAGCTATAAAACAAGAAATGGTGGGAAACCAAAAAATCTAAAAAAAAAAGAGAAAGAAGAGTTTCTGGTCACTAACAGGGCATGGAATAGTAAGGAAACAGGCCAAGTAAGAGTCAGGAACACTCAGAACCAACCCAACAACAACCCAAGGTCAAAAATCAAGCAATCCCAGAGATGTAAATGACTGTTCAAGGAACAGTAGCGTCTGTACGCTGGCTATAGTACTGACAATTGCGGGTAGACGTGAGTAAAGCTAGGCTGACCCGTGTACATGGAAAAGGAAATGAGCCAAAAAGAGTCCAACAGCCTAGAAAGAGCTAGTTTTCTAATGTAAATCCCAATGGCCAATCAATGACATAGAAGCTCGACACACAACAACTCAAAATAAGGAAAAATGCCTAAAAATCCCCAAAATGGAGGTTCTTCCCCAGCGGAGTCGCCATTTCTATTACGGAGAAAAACTTCCTATGGCATGGGGCAGACCACAATAGATATATGACTTCTAAAACACTACTCAATTCTCAAAACAATGCTATATAAATGACAATGCTAAGATAATGAAGAAAATACCAACCTTCAACCGGATGTTCGAAGTAGATCCCCATTGAGCTTTCAACCTCTACACTTGAACCTGCAAATTAGTCTCAACAACAAGTACAAGCAAGTGCTTATATTATGTGAAATACATTAGCATATTCAATAGAAATGGTCCATGATATCATAAGAAAATGTAACCCAATTTAATTTAAACAACATTCACAACATCAATTGGACGAGAAAATGAGTATTTCCATTAATTGATAACAAGAAGTACATAATACAACCTCTTGCTAGCAACCGATCTGAACCAAGAACTACGTCCCTCCACTTGTGCCTCCACCACTTCAATCCTCCATACAATGGAAAAATCAAACTATGAAAGGAGTTTGGTAGGTGAACATAAGGAGTTCACAACAACAAGGATCAATGGGTGTAGATTCAATTCACGGCAAAACTCCACTAGAGTTATCTTTCTCTCTCTTTGTCCTCCCTTCCATATACCATAAGAGCTCGATATACAGCCTTCCAAAGGTAAGTGAAAGGTCGAATTGAGTCTTTTCGGGGTATATGGAGGGCCAAAGGTCACCCTAAGACCGCTTTTTGGGAGTAAAAATAGAGTTTTTACTGTTTTTTACCATGTAACTCGATGTATGTGGGCTAGTTAGGTGCAACTTGCTTGTATGCTATCTATAATGGAACAACAAGCGTACAAGAAAAAAAATAGGGAAACTTGGTTCCTGAAGGAAAATGATGGATCTGAGTCAATACAATGGATACTGAAGGCCAATAAATGCTGATGCTCACAAGGTGGAAAAATACATTGTAATAGTCACACATACTCCGCATCCACTTCTAATACCATAAAACACTTCAGAACTAGGCACTAGAAATAGTATCTACACTTCAATACAGCAACGCGATTCTAGGACTGCGCTTCCGGGTAGTTGCACTCACTACAGACTGCGCTGAGTAGTGTTACTTCTTATTTACTTAAAGCTATGCAATTTACCACATTGTACAATGCAACTAAGTGACTGTGTACTTCACTATTCTAACAATACAAACTCCGTTGAATTATTGTTAGTCCTTAGCTGCTCACTAGGAAACTACACATTCACCATATTTACTAACACTTAGCAGATTCAGTTATATGCGTCCAACACTTAACATATTATTCTCATCATCCATATAAGTGAAAATACATATAAAAGCATGAACATACATAAACATGAAACAATCACACATATGCAATCACACAACTCAGGTATTTATGTGGTTCACCCTTTGGATGGGAGCTACATCCACGGGAACTGTTGTTTCTATTAATGGGAAGGGTTACCAGTTCCCGTCTGTGAACATAGCTGCAGACTCTTCTCTATAATAGGTCTTTGTGCACACAGCTGCAGAGCCTTTTCTCTCTTAGAGATCTCTTAGCACAGATCTTACAATCAACTCTCCAATATCTATTCTTACCCAACAAGATCTAACGACCAACCCTCTAGATTCTCTTAGATCTATACAAATCTAACCCTTCCCTCTTCAAAATTTCCTTTTTTATAGATTGTTCCCGAAGGTCACATCTTTACAATAACTATGGGCTGAAACCCCATAGTACACTTAAACCCAAAATGACATGGTCCTCCTATTGACCATGCTTGTATTTACTTCGCAGCTACTTCGCTTGTCCTTGGTCATCCTTTGCATCGCTTCTCAGGTTCTGACGTCCTTCTGAAATTCGCTTGCTTTGACTACGCAGTGCTGACAATACCGTGGTGCGTCCTTTCCACTCTTCGTCTCATCAACGCTGTTCCTGTAGCTGTCAGGCTGTCGCTTCTTCTTTAACTTCTCTAACTACTATAGTCGTCCTTTGTACTCTAACCTTTACTAAGGAAGAAGGCCCCTATCTGTCATCTTCGCATTGCTCCATACCTTTCTCCCGAGAATCACGGAGTCGCTTCTCCCCAAAATAGGCCAGTACCGGCCTTGCCAAGTTTGTACTTCTGCCTCAAAACTATTGTACTTGAGCTATACTTTAACAAAACTGTTCCAATATTGAACATCGCTTAACCACAACTGTGCCAATTTGAACTTCACTTGACCACAACTGCGCCAACTTGAACTTCGCTTAACCACAACTGCGCCAACTTGGGCCTCTCCCAACAAGTGAAAACTGCAATAAAAAATAACAGAAGAACTCAGATAGGAGAAGAATAATATCACATATTCCAATAATCATTATAATAAACAATGATGTTACAATGGAGAGAATTCAAATCATGCAGGAGAATTTGAACCTCAGTTGGTCTAGCATAGGGATTATCACCACTGGAGTGCTCCAGAAGACTCAAAGTCAACTGAACTGAACCTAAACTCAACTAATTGAAGTCATAATGAGTTAAATGACTAAGGAGGTCACAATAGTGAGTCTATCATGCATGTCAGTCAGAAAAGGATGCATGAGGCCACAATCAGTGGCATCCATAGATCTAACCCCCCACAAGAGTCAAATAACTCAGGTGGATTACAATGGAACACTCAGTAGGTTCCTATAAAATAGGTAATTGGCTGAAGTGGTCCTAAAATGATGCATGCAGGGCTCAGAAGGTGGTAGATGGATCCTATATGACATATGCACACCACTAGGCGGAAATGACATCATCAAAAACTAGGAAAAATAAATAATGCTAGGTAGGACAAGGATGGAGTATTGAAATATCCTAACACCCCCCCTTAATCCATCCTTTGCATCTTGGGCCCTGGTTACTAAGACCAAAGGTCACCCATACAATCAAATAAATGATAAAAAAAGAAAGAAATGTCCATGAACCAAGGAAATGGGGAAAAACCTCACGGGAAAATACCCCCCTAAAAAAGAACAACAGTAGGGAACTCAAAGAACCTTCATGCTAAACAAAGAAGGAAAAAAATTTCCTTAGTGAAAGCCTTTGTAAAAATATTGGAAAATTGATCCTCTGTAGGATAGCAATGTAGGTGCTATATTTAGATCTGCTGCTCTTATCTCCCTCCCACTGTGTAGAAGTTGTATTTGCCAAAACAAGTCTTTTAGGAACCCTTCTTGCTACTGGAGCGAATGACTCATTATGGTCTAAATCATGAACCTTTGAGTACCTTTTTTCAGAAAACCGATATTTGTACTTGGTTGTAGATCCCCCATGGCAAGTCTCTTCAAGAGATTTTGGATCAAACCCCACCATCATGTAGGAACTCTCTGAGAGAAGGGGATCTACGTGACATAGTGCAAGTTTTGCATGATGCTAAGATCTGGTGGTTCTATGGTCAGATGGATCCCCAACTATGTTCCCAGCAACTACAAGGACTTTGTGATCCCATATTGGCCTTGGCCATGGATTGGGATCCTGTTTTGGATCTGGATCCTAATATGAATCTCCTTAAACTTTATTCTCAACATCAAGATCATGATCGTCATCTTCATTAGAAGATGTATCACTCTGATCTTCATCAGATTCCGATGGGGTAGGAAGAGAGTATGGAAAAAAATGTGAGAATTCATATGCCTCAGAGGCATAGTTTGCAAACCCTTTAGCTATAATCTTCCTAGTAGAGATCTATGCAATCTCAATTGTATCAGGACCAAAGACCACTTTCTTCGGTGAACCTATGTGAGTCATCTGATATACATACATCAAATTTTCTGACAAAGAAGGAACAAATAGAACATTATTGAACTTACCATGCTCTATATGTACTATGCCCTTCTCTTCAGTAGAGATCTGAGAGTTGTATCCCATGTGAATAATCAGACCATCTTTGAGATCTAAAGAAGAAAAAATTTCTATGGAGGAAACCATGTGGTTGGAGGCTCCTGGATATTTGAGGAGGGATTGTGATTTTGAAAATTCAGCCTTCCGTGCATGGCATCTCTCATGACCATCAGACTCAATTCCAGAATCAATCTCTCTTGCACCTTTTGTGAGGGAAATGTTGTGTTGTTCAAGAATCTTGGTCAACTATTCTATATTCTTATGCATGCAATATCTCTCTGGGCAGTTTCCTTTTTTGCAATAGGAACACTTGGGTTTCTCAAATCCCTTTTATTCTTCCTTCTTAGAGTTGTAGGATCCTTCTGATGGACTTGGATTGGCATTCAGCTTGGGTTCAGATGGCCTCTTATCCTTTCCCTTTTGCTTCCCCTTCCCATTCACACTTTTTCCTTCTCCATCCATAAGAGCTTGATCTTTGGAGGCCTGCAAGGTGCCCATATGTATAAGCTTATCTTTTTATTGGATGATATATTCAATGAAAACATCTAAGGAGGGAATCTTCGAACCATGGATTAACATTCGACCAGAATGGAAGGTAGAGACAAAGATAGAGAACTTAGGACCTAGCTTGCTCTGAATGGATAGCACTAGTTGCTCATCCTTCTTCTCAATTCCAAACTGCTTGCATTACATAACCAGAGATTTGAATTTTGAAAATAACTGCTCAATGGTCTCGAAACTACTCGGTTGAAGAGCAATCAATTCATTTTTAAAAATATGGCCTCTTAGCTCATCTTGTTTATCGAAGAGGGTCTCTAACTTGAACCAAAAATATCTTTAAGTATTCAATTCTTCGACGTGGAAGAGTAGATATATGGAAATATGAATACACATGAAACGAAATGCTACATCCAATCTATTCAGATACTTGGTTTTCTCCACATGAGCTGATGTTTGTTCGAGATCTTTCCCCATTGTCACCCTGTATAGTGATTTGTTTCACAATACCATCTGCATATCAGCCCTCCAATCAAGATAATTGAAGGGTGTCAAGATCCTAGGAGAGAGAGGAGAGTTCGAATTGTCCATGAAAACTGCTAGAGCAAATACAAGGTGAAACTGCTGCTACTACAGAAAAACTGCTTCAACCGCAAAAAAATGTTGCAACTGGAGACAACTGTAGAAAACTACTGAAACTGCAAAAAATTGCTATAACAACAGAAAACTGTTGTAACTGCTGCAACTACTTCTCCACTCAAAAAATTTGAATAAATTGCAAAAAAATATCAATATGAAGGTAGACTACTAATGTTACTACTGAGCACTACTTTAGGATAGTAGGCACTTTTATCCAGATCCTTCACACCCAGCTAGACCTCATTGGATTTATCCAATGAATTAAATGCATTGGCACCAGGATTTGCTGTGGAAATCCAGAGGCTTCTAGTGCACTACTAAAATCAGTTTTTCAACCTATTAGCTCTATGGCTCTGATACCATGTGAAATTATAAGTCACGAAAGATCTAAAGAGCTGAGTATACCTCACAAAGAAGGAATGAGCGAAAAATTTGAATAAGAGTGAAAACTGTAGTAAAAAATAGCAGAAGAATAATAATGCAGCAGAACTCAGATAGGAGCAAAATAATATCACATGTCCCAATAATCAGTATAATAAATAATGACAATGGAGAGAATTCAAATCATGCAGGAGAATTCGAACCTCAGTTGGTCTAGCATAGGGATTATCACCACTGGAGTGCTCTGGAAGACTGAAAATCAACTCAACTAAACCTAAACTTAACTAACTAAAGTCACAATCAGTTAAATGGATAAGGAGGGCGCAATAGTGATTCTGTCATGCATGCTAGTCATAAAAGGGCGCATGAGGCCACAACAAGTGGCATTTGGAGCTCTACCCCCCACAAGAGTCAGATAACTCAGGTGGATTGCATTGGAACACTCAGTAGGTTCCTATAAAATAGGGAACTGACTGAAGTGGTCCTAAAATGATTAATGCAGAGATCATAAGGTGGTAGATGGATCCTATATGACATCTGCACACCACTAGGGGGAAAATGACATCATCCACAACTAGGAAAATTAAATAATGCTAGATAGGACAAGGATGGAGTATTAAAATATCCTAACATCATTGAAAAAATATTTCCAACACGAGGGTGTTGCTTCTGAACCCCCATTAGGGGGAGATCCTAAAATGTTGTCATCACCCGCTCCCCTTGGAGAAAAAAGTAACGGGGAATACCCCCCACACTCCCCCATCAAGTACTAGTATCCAAACATGGCTAAAACACAACCTATGAATCAAGAATATTATAACCAAGATCCAAAACCAACAATATCCTACATAGAGACTGATCACATCGACTTTGTTGTTACCGCACCTACTGGAATATGATCTAGCGTGGACCTAACAAGTTTCTCATCTTCACCTTCATGCTTGAAGCCCAATTGAAATTGAGCAAGAACACAATTTATCCCTGGTTACCACCTTTGTTAACATGTCTACAAGATTCTAGTGCCTAGGATGTATCTTTTCCAACTTCAATTGTCCATCTTCCAAAATAGATTGTATGAAATGGTACTTGAGTTGTTTATGTTTAGTCTTACAATGGAAGCCTTGATTTATTTTCAAGACTAATGACACTCTAGTTGTCAGTATATAGCATGCTATTCTCCTACTTCTTACCCAATTCCTCCATGAACCTCTATACCCAAATCATCTCTTTACCAGCCTCTGTAGCAACATCATAGTCTACTTCCATTGTTAAAATTGCAACAACCCTTTGTAGTTTCAAAATCCAGCTTACTATTGTTCCACCTGCAATGAAAACATACCATGTGGTGCTCCTCCTGCTATCTTTATCACCTACCGTATTTGAATCAACATATCCCTGTAGAACAATTTTTGACCCTCCAAAACATAATGCCTGAGTAGTACCTCTCAAATTCCCAAGAATCCACTTTATTGTCTCCCAATGCTCGTTATATGGATTGTTCATATAACTGTTCACAACTCCCACTACATCTGCAATATCTAGTATTGTGTACACCATCACATACATCAAGCTACCTACTATTGATGAATAAGGGACCTTGTACATGTATTCTACTTGCTCCCGTGTCTTGGGACACATCTCCTTAGTTAGTTTGAAATGCTGGCCAAAGCTGTACTAATTGGGTTTTCATATTGCATTCTAAACCTCTCCAACCTATTGTCTATGTACTCACTTTGAGACAATGTCAATTTGTGATTTTTACCATTTCTTGTTATTCTCATACCAAGGATTTGATTTGCAACACCCAAATGCTTCATCGCAAATCAATTAGCTAATTTTATTTGGAGCACATTTATATCTTGCGTGTTAGACCCTACTACAAGCATGCCATCCACATATAGTAACAAGATAATATAGCTTCCATTATCTAGCCTCTTAAAATAAACAAAGTGGTCTAAATGACATCTACTATAACCTTATTCTATCATAAAATTGTCAAATTTCAAATACCACTGCCTTGGAGCTTGATTTAGGTCATCCAAGCTCTTCTTCAACTTACATACTAAATTATCCTTCCCTTTGACCCCATAACCCCATTTTTACATCTAACAGTTCAAGATACAAATTGTCTACTGCCACTAAACTTAAAATATCCTAATTGAATTCATTTAAAAAAAATGAGAAAATATTTCATCAAAATATATACCTTTCTTCAGTGTAAACCCCTTTACAACAAGTTTGTCCTTGTACTACTTTTTTCCTCCATCTTCTTCCTTCAACATGTAAACCCATTTATTGTGCAATGCTATTTTACCTACAGGAAACTGAACCAAGTCCCAAGTCTGGTTACTTACCAAGGATTCCATCTCCTCTTTCATGCCTTGCTCCCACTTATTTCTAGTTTATACATGCATTGCATCTTCATAACTTTTTGGTTCAACATAATCAATCAACAATAAATAATACAATGAATGAGAGTATGGTTCAGGGGTCTACTTAAACTGGTAGATATTAAGATCTCACAACTGAAACAAACCTCACCAAAACTCACTCAATAATTACAGAGAAGAAGAGAAGAATGTAGTCAATAATCACTCATGAAGACATAAAATGGAGAATAGCAGTATAATCATACATCAGCTATGAGCTGGCACTGTGAAAATTGAATACAATACAATAACTGTCAAGAGAATTCGAATAAGCTAAAGGTCATTTGAATTCATCCTTAGTGTCTATCTTGGATGACATTGGAGACATAATCCAATCAGTAGTAGCAATCATAATGTTAAGTTTAGACTAATTTCACAAGCAAGATCACTGAAAGAAACACAATCACAAGATAGCCAAAGATTTACCCTGGGAAACCCTCATGGGGTATAAAACCCAGCAAAGCATTCCTCAATATAGATAATCAATCAATACAAAGATGTAGTCCTCAATAAGATCTCCTTCTCCTCCTATGCAGATCTCTCTCTCTCCTATGCGCCAATCAAAAGTGAGTGAATGAATGAGATAAATGAGGAACAAACCTCCTCTATTTATACTCATGTTCTAACTGACTTTTCACCCTAATGGGGCCGACCTCTCCTAAGAGAGTGTAATAACCCCTAAACAACTAACACAAGGCCGACTTCACATGGGAGATCTAATAACCCTAGTTACCACAAACTCTCGGAGGAATAAACATCTTCGGATACATGACAAAGTCTCATCAGAGGAATGAAACATCTCTGGAATAATAAAATACAAATATAATATTCTTAGAAGTTAAAATATTTCAACACCCCCCATTAACGAGAAGGATATTATAACAACATCTACAGGAGCAAGGAGTCATCAACTACATGATACATCTATAAATCATTGGAATCTTTCTTTATACATCATCAGTAACTCAAGCAGTACTGGAACATCAACATCTTCAGTACTGAATCTTCATCTTCTGCAACCCTTTAACAGCTACAACAACATCAACATCTGGATTCTCACGATCAACAACATCGTCATCTAGATCATCACGATCAACAACATTGTCATCTAGATCATCACGATCAGTAGCATCGTCATCTAGATCATCACGATCAACAACATCGTCATCCAGATCATCACGATCAACAACATCGTCATCTAGATCACCACGATCAACAACATCATCATCTAGTTCATCACGATCAACAACATTGTCATCTAGATCATCACGATCAACAACATCATCATCTAGATCATCACGATCAACAACATCGCCATCTAGATCATCACGATCAACAACATCGTAGCAGCATACCCTACAATACACATGATCCATTTAAGACACCAAAGCATGTCTAGGGACGATGCAGTCCACTTGTCAACTTAGACAAAGTATAAGGACCTCTTTTTCGAAGACATATGTCTATGGATCAATTCAAGGACCGAAGTTCAGGGATGATGCAATCTCCTCTCGTCCACTAGGGACCACTTCTCAGAGACATCTATCTATGGATCAATTCAGGGACCAAATTTCGAGGATGATGCAATTCTCTTGTCCACTGGGGACCACTTCTCGGAGACATCTATCTATAGATCTATTCAGGGACCAAAGTACAGGGATGTTGCAATCCTCTTGTCCACTGGGGACCACTTCTTAGAGACATATGTCTATGGATCTATTCAGGGACCAAAGTCTTGGGATGATACAATCCTCTCGTCCACTGGGGACCACTTATTGGAGACATCTGTCTATGGATCTGTTCAGGGACCAAATTCCTGGGATGATACAATCCTCTTGTCCACTGGGGACCACTTCTCGGAGACATCTATCTACGGATATGTTCAGGGACCAAAGTCCTGGGATGATACAATCCTCTCGTCCACTGGGGACCACTTCTTGGAGACATTTGTCTATGGATCTGTTCAGGGGCCAAAGTCCTGGGATGATAAAAATCCCTTCTCGTCCACTAGGGACCACTTCTCGAAGACAACTGTCTACGGATCTGTTTAGGGACCTGTTGGCAAGCAACACCCTCCGGAGAAATTGAACACTAAAATCCAATTGGCCATTATATAAGTCTTGATGACAAGGAACCATACTACATGTCACAACCTTGATCGACACTCATCCATTTATATTTTAGGAGTGCCTTCAGAATCTTTGATTTTGAAGGTACTCCCAATAAAGTTGATAAATTGATTGGTATAGAGGGATTAGAATCAGTCTTCATTTTGAAGTGAATTTCTTGACTTATTTTCATATTTCTGGTTGATTATTTGTAAAATTCATAATCCTAGAAATTAGCAGCTCCTAAGTTTACAACATCAGTCATCTTTGCAAATTCAAAGTCAAGAAAATTCATTATATTAATAGTCTCTGATTGATTCACTCAATAGAGTGATACCTTTTATGGCAATTTCTTTTCCAATTCATATGCTTGGTCTAATGAAATCTTCCACTTCCAAAAGGTCATTCTCATTATAACAATTGTGAGGGTAAGAAATCATTTTATATTAATATCACAAGTTCACCATCTTTATATACTCATCCCCATATGGGAACTTTGAATTCTATGATGAGATAAGATCTATAGGATTATGAAATTTTTAATGGTGCTTGGAGGTGAGATAAATATCATGATTCGATCATAAGTGACTAAAATGTTCTTCAAAGGATAATTTTTGGTTTTGGTTACATTCATTAATTATTGCTCATCATTGCAATGATAACCATGACTTCGATTAAATCAATACCATCTTGTATTATGAAAATCTTGGTATTAATGATATGTGGTAGTGGATGATTAAGTAGTGGGAGCCATTAATTTATACTTTGAAGGTTTGGAACTTTGATTATACCTTAGCGTTGTGTTGATATGAGAATGTGTCGATTAACATTGACAACACCATGGGGATTAAAGGTTTGATATTCTCCTAACCAAAATGTTTGCCATCTGTTGATTCACATAAGGCAAATGTCATGTCCAACTATCACCCGCTTGTCATTGTTCTGAGAGGAATTATTGCACCATAAGCTCTTTGTGAATTCTGCTAACCTTTTCCAATTCGAAGACATCATAATCCCGCGTTCCATGACTGTGCATGAGTATTCACAGTACCCTGGTGGAATGAAGTTTGTTGGGGCTTTGATAAACCTGCACGGGCTAAGGACGAACTTGTTTCATTTCTCAGTTAGGGTTTTGAAGATCCCTAAGGTTTGTGTGATCGTTTCTATGGCTCCCGTCTCTAGATTCGAGCTCATTGGTGATGAATACTTAGACGTTGATCCCAAATGCTGTGAAATGGTGGTAAGGGCAGGATGGTTAGGGTTTCTGCAGAGGTTCTCTGGTTTTAATTTAATGGTCTCCAGGGCATTCGCGACTTCATTTGATGGTATGAAAGCACAGGTAGGAGATATTGTGTTGGAATTGTCAAAGGAATTCGTTTCTCGGACTATAGGTTTTCCAATGGAGGGATAATGCTGGTATAAGGGTAAGCATTTGAGGAGTGATGACTGGAAGGAGTTTTTGACTCCAGCTAACCGGCGAGTTGAATATAAGTCCGGTTTCCCATCTCGGTTGTTGAAGAAGAAGTGGCGTGCGATGCTTGGGCTTATTATCAGGTATGTCACCTGTGAGGGACGATTGTCTCAGACTCAGTTTTATCATCTTCGGCTCTTAATGGTTTTTAAAGAGCATCTCGTGAATATGCTGTATTACTTCCTCAATAGTTTGCAAAAGATGGCTAGCACTTATCATGGTAATGTGGGAGATAAAGAACGAAGTTTGTTTCATCATGGGCTTATTAAGATACTCGTTTCCTACCAATTGGGAGAACTAGGAGATTCTTGGGAATCGTTTCTCACCCGTAACGACTTTGGTTAAAATGATGAGTGGCCTCGACAGAGGTCCAGAACCAGGTGAAGGCATATTGGGACAGAACTAGATGAGCTTGAGTTAGAGGAACTTGGCCCTCAAAACGATCCATACCACGAGGTACTTGAGCCCGGACAAATCCCAAATGATGATGGCCCTAAGGTCGAGTCTGAGATAAACCATGACACACCCTCTGTTGACCCTCGTCCCCAAATGAGTCGACCTGTGACTATTCCTCCCTATCCAAATGATGCCCCACTACATCCACAACCAAACGTTAGTCACAAACTGGCTGATCAAGAAGTTAGTAAAGTGTTGAGTGATCAGGAAATTCACCGAACCACTCGTAGCATGGCTGCCGTGTTCTTTGCGAATAGGGATTTGGTTGCAGGAGATACCCCTGTGGTTGAACTGAGCGATTCTACCAAGTCTCGGCCAAATCAAACCCCAATTGGTCGTACGATCCTAGACCTCAAGTATGTATCAGTTTTTGAACATGAGGGCGTGAGTGTTCAACGATCAAACTCAATGCCTAATGTGGAGCAAGAAGTTAATCAGGAGCCACGCACAGGGATGGGAGATGTAGAAGAGCTAAAATTGGAACCAGTACAACAATTGGTTCAAATACCCTTTGCTCAGGTCATATCGTCTTTGGAAACTGATCTAAAGGAAGCTCAAGTTGTCAATGCATTCACCATGGAAGAGATTGCGAGCTTGAAAGCCGAATTGACTGCCTGGGTTGATAAATGGAATCTCTTAAAGGAAAAGAATCTCAGGTATAAAGCTTATGGTAAGAACCTCTGGTCAAAGAACAAAAAATTATCCAAGCAAAACATAATTGCAAAAATGACAGCTGTGAGGTTTAAGGCCAAACTGAACGAAGCTAGGAGAGTTGATCTGGTTCGAGTCTCTGTTGAATCATCTCCAAAAACTTGATGCTTTGAAAGATAAAATTCATTTTTGGGTTTATGGTTTTGCTTGAATGTATAGGTGATACGGAATTCGGTTATTACAGGTTAGTAGACACATTTAGATTTTAATTTAAATAGAGAGTGTTTTATAAGGATACCTGCAGAATTAAAATTCTGTAGGCATCCTATTTATTATGCATTTGTATTTATCATTCGTTTATATTGTCCATGATTTGTTAAATGATTTGGTTTGTGAATTCTAGGTGTCATGGAATATATGAACTAGAAGCTGGTCTTGTTGCTACATTTTTGGAGTTCATTTCACTGAATATTACCTTTCCGAGATGCTATGAACATACAACCGTTTCCTTTACATTGCTAGCATCACATTTCCAATTTTGTACATCGACAGTTGATGAGTTGATTAATGCAAGGATATCTTGTGCCTGGGAATAATGATACTGGATTTTATCCAGTAAGTTATTAGTCGTCTGTCATGTCATTCAATTCTAGGTGTCACTAAATGGCATGCATTAGAATTATAACATAAATGTATTCAAGTGATATTTCTGTTATTTTATATTCGGATAGGGATCAACGTGGTTCCATGAAGATAGGACTGTTAGGGAGTTAGGATTTTGATGTTTTATAATATAAACAATTTCAAAACCTGGAACAAGGGTTCGATTTCTAATACATGGGAGAGACGATATTATACAGTATCATTCTATTCTGTTTACTTAGATTTTCTCTGAACTTCTTCTGAAGAATATCAAGTGTGCCAGAATACTAAAACCATAGCTAAGTTTTAGATATCTATACTGTGTGGTTTATCTCTCTTTTGTTATTTTAATCTTCATATTGTATGTGTAATTCTTACAGGAAATTCGAATGTTTATACTCATTTGAAACATAATTGATTTATCCTCATATTGATGTTAAAGAATTTTTTCATGATGTCAATGGTTTATGAATCAACTTTTGTAAATATCAGACTTGCAGGTTGAATTTGTTTCAATTGCAAATTAGTGTTGATTATGCTTTCATGTTTCAGAATGATATATCTTGTTAGTTAACTTTGACTCTAGTTTGGAATTCACATATATAATTGCTTACAATATATTTGTTTAAATCCATTGTGGGGTAATTCAAATTCACTTTTATAGTTGGGTATTTCTCTTACTGATCTGTAACTAGTGAATGATTTCTTTGTTTTGAACTTCTAGTCGAATAAATCAATTTGTGCTCTTGGCTGAGATAGGAAGCTAACATTTTGGATAGATTATTAGCAGTTACCATATCATAGCATAACGTTAGGAGCTACTAACTTTTGATTTTTAGTGTTAGTTAGTCCTTAGGATTAGGTATTTGTTAGCTTAAATTTTTCCTGGTTTGTTAGCAGATAGTTTTTTTAAACTGAGACACACCCACTTCAATAGACTCTCTATCTTTGAGAACACCACACAAAGCAACAGGGCCTAAATTCCTGTGAGAAATAGTTACTCCAAACACATATAAGACTGTACAAAGTCAAGTGTGTGGACTTTTTTTCTCTAATTTGGCCTAAGAAATTTTTTCTGGCCAACAGGACCTAAGTCCAGGGATGATACAATTCCTCCTCGTCCACTACGGACCATGCATTGACCTCATCGTCACAATTGGAAACCTCATCATCGACCTCATCGTCGGAACATGTAGCCTCAATATCAATACAAGTATCCACATCATCGATACAGTATCCTCATCATCGATACAATATCCTCATCATCGATACATTATCCTCATCATTGATACAGTATCCACATCAATACAGGTATCCTCATCATCAACCTTACCATCGATATAGGCAATCTCATCATCGATACAGGTATCCACATCGATACTAGTATCCAAAAATATCTTCATCGACCATATCACTCCCTCTTTCGAGGAGGGTCCTTCTAAACTACACCAAGCTTGTCTCGGAAATACTCAAACTTAACTCGAGACAGAGGTTTGGTCAACACATCAACAACTTGTTTGTCAGTGCTCACATACTCGAGCTTGATAGCTCCTTTCTGCACCATATCCCGTATATAGAAATATCGGATCTCTATGTGCTTTGACTTATCATGGTGTTTATACCTCGACTATCGTTGCATCAATCAGCAAGGGATTCTCCCCAGTAAGCAATCCCAATTAGATCGCTCAGCGTTTGGTGTGGGGAATCCATCCGGTTAACAGTTCTAGCTACCGTGGGTTTTAAATATTTGTTTGTTTCATTGGTTGTGACCCAATCCATCGGTTATGTATTTTATATTTAAAATGATATGCAAGTGCCCTATATTAAATGCATGCGAGAAAAAAAATCTATCCTAATCTGACTTTAATCTAAATTACCTATCCTTATAAGGAGCAAATTTAAAGAATGGGCAATAAATTGGAAAATACACCCACTAATTCCACAAATTGCTGTTAAATTGAAAGGAGCATTTGCAGTAGAAAAGGAAATATTATCTAAGATAACTCAGATTTCTGTAAACATTCAATTACCCATTTAACACAGAAATTTCCATAAGAATATGAAACCATCCACATCAAAGAATTAGTTCATAAACGCCAGGAAATATCTGATAGGAAATGTGAAAAAATTACAGAAATATTTTAGCACCTTAATCAACAAGACTCCATGTAAAATAACGTGCTAGCTTTCACAGGCCAAAACGATTTCCATTGATGTAGCAGACATAGTTCCTTTACAAAATAGAAAAGAGTTTCACCTGCCAAAAGTACTTCTCTCTTCTTCTTATCAGCTATATATAGCCTTACAAAATATGTCTAGAGTTGATACCTATACCCTAACTGTTTACATTCCCCAATTTGTCTTGTAGTGCTGAATATTACATAAGGGAAATATATAAAATATTTTGCAATAACGGGAGTTAAATATTACAAAACATTAATATTCCAAAGGTATATGCAACAAATAAGCGCTCATGAGATATACTAGCTGCTGGAAGCTATCCCTGAGTCTGCTCCCCTGGGGCCTGAGGCGCTGCTGCATTTTCTTCCTGCATCACTGGAATAGCTGGGCCACTCTTTGATGTGGTAGCTTGGCTGGATGCTAACACTTTCTCCACCTCTGCTATATGAATTCCCCAATGATTTGTGTCACTTATGATGTTTGTTCCAATCAGAGGACTCATAAATCTGAGAGATATCTTTTGCTTGACCATCTCTTCTACTAAGGTGATTACTTCAGCCGCAGTGATCTGGAGGCTTTCCTCTAGGTTATGTTGATGAACGGCAGCTTGGCTGATAAATTGGCGTAGATCTTCTGCTGTCAATGTGTCCAGCTTCTGCACATATTCACTTTCTTCCTGGATCTCTATACTTAGATTAGCTAAATATTGAACCTTATCTGGGAAGTCTTCTATCTTCTGAGGCATGGCTATTTTGTAGTTTTCCTGTGTGGTCCGGATTCGAGAGTATACAGTCTTGCACTTTTCATAAGTTTCTGAAGTTATGGAGGCTAATTTTACTCCGCAGTCTTTAGAATACTCCAGGGTGCATATATCTGTCTTGTAATCAACAACAGACTTAAGGGGAAGGGTTGTTGGGAACCCTAACTTTCCTTCTCTCCATTCGATATGCCTTCTAATCTCCTCACTCATGTGTGAGTGTTTCCTCCTGATCTTGGTGGCTTCAAGATTTACTTCCTTGACTTTGGCCATGACTGTCTTTAGTCTGTATATCTCTTTTGCTATGAGTTTTTTGACTCCATAAGTATCTTTTAGGATTCCACAGGCCTGCTCATGGAAGGGTATGATATCTCCCATTTTGTTGTTTGCTAACTCCAACTGTTGCTCCAGTGACTCATTCTCTCCTTGGAATTTTTCAATGCTCTCTTTCAGGTCATCTAAATCCTGAAGGTTGTCAAATTTATCCGATTCAAGCTTCAAATTATTCCCTTTAAGCTCTGAATTTTCATTTTCTAATGTGCTTACTTGTATTGACAAAGCTCTCTCATTCGCCTCTAATCGTTAGAGTGCTCTTTTTAAATCTTCCTTTTGGGATGTGAGAGCATCATTCTTCTCAATCATTAGATTTGTGTAGTTTTGCTCCTTGACTAAAGCTTCCTGGAGTTGGTGCGCCTTCCCCTTTTCTTTATCCAACTTATTTCCCAGTATATTAACATTATCTGTAGTTGCTGTAACAGCGGCTACAGAGATAGATGCCAGGAGTCTAGCAGCTTCTTCTGTGTTCCGCATGACCATAGTTTCATGTGTGGTGACAATGTCAGGCCGAAATGGTCTTTTCAGTTTGGAACCTGCTTCCTTGACAATGGTCTTCCTCTTCTCGTTGTAAGAAAAATTTACCCAATTGGAAACTATGCTGCCTTTATAAGGTGTGAACGGGACAATGGGTAGATCCCTTATGGGAGAGTCCATATCCAAGTTTTGTAGGTCTGGGATTTTGGGGTCAAACTCTTCTTGGGATTTCTTTTCTTCTTCTTCCTTCCTCTTTGCCTCTTCCTCTTGCTACTTCTTTCTTTTGTTCTCTTCTTCCCGCTTAGCATTAGTTTCCAGCCTAATTCTTTCTTCCTCTCCTTTTCTCTTTGCCTCTGCTTTAGCTTCGGCTGCTTGGATCTTCAAATTTTCTTCTTCTCTTAGTTTATCTTCTTGGATCTTCTTTGCGTGTTTCAAAAGCTTCAGCTCTTCTTCAGAGGGAGCTTGGGAGCTTGAGCTGGCTCCTCCTTTGCTTAACTGAAAAATCTGTGGCTTGGCCATATTGCTGATTCCCCTATATGGTTCTTCCTGAGGATCATAAAAATTGGCATATTCACAGGGAGTAGAGTGCTCTTTGCAATGCCGTGCAACTTTGCCTTATCAATCGTTCCTGTGGAAAATCCTTTCTCCAAAGTGGAAGCTCTTCAATTCTACAACAAACTACTTAACAGTCGTGATTCCTGCGAACTTGTAGGAGCCAACATAAAAGGGTAAGTGGTCAAAGGTGGCTTTTTTGGCCTTGTACAAGGTGTTACCCATTCCGTCAATGAAGACCTGCCTGACCATTTCCTTATGGACTATGTAATATGTAGCATACTTCGGAAGCATATATGGTGCTTTAGAACCTCCATACATTCTTATGTAAGTACCTTCTGGAGAGAAATAGAAATCACCATACTTTTCCAAGGCTTCCATGGTGTTCTCTGATAGACAATTTGGTTCTTCATGGAATATCATTTCATAAAGAGGCATGATGAACTCCTCGCAGATGAGCTTGTAGTCCCTCTTGTGATTCTGCGCCCAAAAGATTTTATAGGCAAGGAATACTGGACCTTCTGCCGAACTCCACATGCATCCCAACTTGGGAAAAAGACAATTTGCCATAATACAATCTATGAGATACGAAGCCATATAGAATTCTGCCCTTCTTTCCTCTAGCCCTTCTTTAGCCATTGTTATTGCTGACGTCAGGATGTTTGAGAGAATGTCATCCCAATTGAAGATCGTCCCTCTGAACACCACATAATGGATGATCGGGAACCACTGTAGCCTAAACATTGTCCCATCAGGCCTCCCGAAGATTCTTCTTAGCATGAGAGCAATCAGTTTGAAGGGAGGCCTTAGATTCTGGACTTCATATTGCTCACTATCCTTTTTCCTGATTTGCTTGCCCGTAATTAACATTCTTCTTGCCATGTCTAAATTATCCATATTGATCTCCTGCAACCATGCATCATCTATTCGTTGTTGTGCTTTGGGTAGTTTGTAAGCTGTTGCAATGTAGGATGGGTGAAATGAGGTGAAGGCATTACCCATGCTATCTGCTATGACTCTGGTTGTAGGGTTGGCATGCTGCAACACCCATTCGATCACCTCTGAACATGGGAATAGTTCTGGACGTGTGGCTGCTTTGGATATACAAGAGGTCCGGATGTTTTGATACAAGCATTCTTCCTCAAGGAGAGCTTCCGGAAAGTCTTGATACCTTATCATACATTAGACATCACCCTAGTTCACTTCTGGAGCCACGTTTGTAGTGCATTTGGTGTCTTGAAACGTCGTCTCTAGTCTGGAGCTTTCCTCGACTGCTTTCGTCCTCCTCTTGCCACCTTTGGCCATAATGAGAATCCTATACAACGATTAACGTGAATAAACATGCATGACATAATGTTTTACAAATCTAAACTGATGTCCCTTAGATAGTCTTAAAAATAATGCAAAAACTTGTGAAAACGTTAATCAGGCTATCCTTGTGGTTTCTATGCTGGTCGGGAAGAATAATGGCTACAAGATTGGTCTGGGTACTCAGGTCCTTAGGATACCAACTAGTGCACAGGCGCGAAAGAGGTCAAAAAATTATAGTTGAGATGCCTATTGATTAGGTGCGAAAAGGTGGACAAGTCCAGCAAGTCATGAAGAGACGCAGCTTTTAAAATGTGAGAAACTCGAGACCATCTAGGGTTACGCTTGGGGTCACTTAACGAACGTCTCTTAGGTTGGGGAAAATAATTATTCGGGATCAAGAGGTACAAATTCTGCTTAAATGACTGGATGAAAATACCATCTTAACAGGACCCGCAGCATGATAACTGCGTTAGACGCTCAGAGGGTCGACAACAGTTCCAGGAAAACAACGTGGCTTAGAAACGAACCAAACTAGAAAAATGAAACAACCTTTAAAAGGTATGCATATCCTAAACAGGCTTGTAAATGTACTTACCTGGAATCGAAGGGCATGGTGTCGGTGAGTGGTCTATAAAGCTAATCCTTGCGTTCGACGATGGCCGCTCCTTGATTGTTCAAAATGGGATGGGTAGAACACTTAAGCGGTGAAAAACCAATGAAATAGTAACGGGGTTTCACCCCTATATATTTGGGTTGATACGTGTGAAACCTTAATGTGGTTGGTGCAGGCCATTAAATGGGATACTAAGCCTGCGTACGGTCAGGTCATGTCGAAACTTTTTTCCATAAATGCGACCGTCAAAAGCGGAAGATTTATACCAATGCTTCCGACTCATGCAGAAAGAAAAAGCGAAAACGTTTCGCTGTTGCGAGAGATTTGTGTGAGTGCTTCTGCGAATGGCTCATGTGTCGCGGTGGATTTGAAATGAAATTTTCTGCTTCCGCGAAAAAGTTATTCAAGCTCTTCTTAAACGCAAAGGCTTCGTCAGTGCGGAAGTAGTGGATGAGTCCTTCGAAAGAAAGAAAAAAAATGTTGAGTTTTCGGCGCGTGCGGAAGAGTTAAAAGAAATCTTCCGCTGTAGCGGAAGGTTTTCATGAGTTTGCTCTGCCACGAGCTTGTTTATTTAAACGTTCCGTTCCTTCAAAGACTTTAAGTTAACCTTTCCGCTTCGGACTGACTTGGGGTTTTCCTTCCGCGGTTTCGGAAGACTTGGGCCAACTCTTTCGTTATTTCAGGAAAATTTGTTCAAAGTTTCTGCTATTGCAGGTCGAAAGGCTGAGTTTGTTTGGTCAACAGACATAACTCAAAAAACAATCTAAGGCAAGTTTTAAGATAGAGAAACTAGGATGCTAAAAACGTTGCAAAACTTTCTAAGGAAAAATACTCAATTAAGAGGAGGGACCCGAATAATTTTCAAAAATAAAATGAGGGGGGGGGTGTTGTACCAACAACAAATGGCGATTCGTTGGTGAACACAGATCTCTGAAAGAGACTCACCCGAAGTCAGAAAATTCTCAAAGTGTTGATTACATGTGAAACCGGAGGTCTTCATAGTTCAGTTTCGAAGGATGCATCGATAGCTGTCTTTATGATGGTGATAAAGGGGAAGGGTAACTTTTGACTCAGCTTTCTTTGAAACTCTCTTAGGGCCAAACTGGGAGTTTTTTAGAAAGGTCGTCTTTTAGAAGTTCAAAGGTATAGGACTCCACTAGATTGTGGCAAGATCTCACAGGGACATTCGTTTGTTCCTCATTCCCATGCTCTCACATCATTTTGGATGTTTCTTTAATTCTTGGCTTTAGCCATTTTGAGTCTTCCAGAAATATATTTCTTCTGCTTTCGAGATTTAGATAAAAGTTCTTCAATCCATAACGTCCTTTTGTGTGAATAGAATATTAGATTTCATAATTCACGGACAGAGAAGAACTTTGCTGGGCTAGTTTATTAGACAGCTTCCTTCAGCTTTCTCGAGCTTTCTGTTATTTTCTCAACCATGCTTTAATTGAGGCGAGAATTTATGGAAGCTAGACTCTTTGATATGTGCCTTGGGCTTCACTTGGAGCATGGGATAATTTTAAATACCATGCATCTGTGAGACATGCTTCCTCTCCATGGGTCCATCTGCAGTCGACTTCTTGAGACATCTATTATTGTTAAGGTGAGTAGGCCCTGAGATAGTTAAAAGGAAATGCTGGATCTTAGTTATTTGATAGGGGTTATTTTGACCAATCAGGAAAGATAACTAATGCATTCCAGGATACTGACCATTGAAGGTGAGGTTATGAATATGCATTCCACTTATTTGTGAGCTTCTGATGAGTTTTCTGGAGTCTCATTCATCTAGATACACCATGATTGAAGTCTTGGCTTTGTTGAAAGCAAGATGAGCAAAAAATAAAAATGACTAGCAAGCTAAAGGAAAACTAAAGAAAACTAAAACAAAGCAAAAGCCAAAAGAGACAAACAAAAAGAGAGAAAGCGTGCTTTATTTATGTACAAAAACCTGCGGAGGTTTATGCAAAGTATTGCTTTAAGGCAAGGCCGTTGAGAGGGAGGTTTGGTTCCTCTCCTTGTAGGTTTTTCACTTTATAGGTTGATGGGCCCAGCTTTTCAGATATTTGATAAGGACCAAGCCATAGGTGCTGAAATTTTGTGTGCATTCCCTTACCATCGTGTTGGTGATCCCACTTGAGGACTAAGTCCCCTACTTCGAAAGTTCTCTTACCAAATTTTATTTAATCAAACCATTGTTTGACTATGTCTTGGTGATGATGAAAATGTTCTTTGGCCCTTTCTCTTGACTCCTCTAGTTTTATTAGAGTATCAATTCTTGACTGCAGGGCTTGACTACTAGTCCCTTGGGAGGATTGGGCCAACTTCAAGGATGGGAGTAATATATTCGAAGGGAGGATGGCTTATTTTCCATAGAACAGGTTGAAAGGAGAAGCTCCTAAGGCATTTTTGGGTGTTACCCTGTCTTCCCAAAGGGCGTGAGGGAGGGCTGTGTGCTAGCTCCTTTGATTTTCGATCACGGTCTTTTTCAGGATTCAGATAAGGTTTTTATTGGTTGATTCAGCTAAACCATTTCCTTGAGGGTAATAATTGGCTGAGTAATGTAATTTGATTCCCCTTTCAAAACCGAATTCATTAATTTTTATTGACGAAAAATAAGGTGCATTATCAAAAACTAGGGAAATTGGAACCCCAAACCTGGTTATGATATTCTCTTCCAAGAAGTTGATAACCGTGTCTTCATTAGCTTTCTTGAGGGGAACAGCTTCCACCCATCTCGTTAAATAATCTGTAGCGGTCAAAATGTACCGATGCTACAGCGAAGAGTTGGGGTTTATTTCCCCAATTATATCTATGCCCCATTGCTCAAATGGTTCTGTAATGATAACTGGCTGCAAAGGGCCTGCCGCTTTAGGTAGCTTTCCAGTGCTTCTTTGGCATACATCACAACTCTTGACATAAGCATGGGAGTATCTAAAGAGAGTAGGCAAATAATACCCCGCTCTAAGAATTTTGTGGGCTGTAGTGTCTCCGGAATAATGTCCTCTGGAAATTCCATCATGTAGTTCTTTGACCACATTAGTAGCATCATCCTTTTCCAAACATCTGAGATAAATGCCATCATAATTCTTCCTGAAGAGTACTCCTTCAATGATTTGATAAGCTGCTGATTTAAGACAGAGAGCTCTCCTTTGCTTCGAACTCTAATGCTCTGGCAAGTAGCCTGACTACAAGTAATGTATTAGGTCTCTGTACCAAGACTCTGGAGCTGTGAATATTGAACACACATCTATCATATTCACCTCAGCTTCATTCCTCCAATCTAGCTCTTCGTTAGTTTGGCTTTGAGTGAGTAATTTACATAGGCGTTGACCTTTAATAATGCTAGCTGGATTGAATTCTAAGTCATACTCCTGGAGGGCAGTGACCCAATTCCCTCTTCTTTCTCCTAATTCCTTTTGAATGAAAAGAGTTCTGACGGTGGGATGAGGAACTATGACTCTCATCCTATTTTTTAGAATATATGGCCTGAACTGTTTTACTGCTTTGAAGACTGCATATGCTTGTTTATCTACCACATGATAGTTTAGTTCAGTTCCTTGCAGACTAGTGCTCATAAAAGAAATTGGATATTCATATCCTGAATCCGTCCTCTGAGTAAGCACAGCTACGAGAGAGTCATCAGAAGCGAATGTATACATTATAAAATCCTTATAAAAATCAGGACTCTTTAAGGAAGGTGCCTTATCTATAGAAGTTTTAATATCTTTAAATGCATCCTTCTCCAAATATGTCCACTTAAATTTCACATTATGCTTAATCATTTGTTGTAAAGGCTTGACGATTTGGGCGAAATCCGACACAAATCTTCGGACGAAATTTATGGTTCCCAAAAAAGATTGCATAGATTTCTTACTATGGGGCAAGGGAATTTTATGGATAGCCTGAATTCTTTCTTGATCTATTGAGATTCCTTCTTTGGAGATGACGTGACCGAGGAGTTTTCCTTCAAGAACAACAAAAATGCTTTTCTTAGGATTTAGCGAAATACCATACTTTCTATAGCGATCAAAGATTTGCTTTAGGTGGGAAGCTTGGTCTTCTCCTTTTTTGGAAAAGACTGTTACATCATCTAGATATACCACTACACATTTACTGGCCAGTCCTTGGAAGGCAATGTCCGTGGCTCTCTGAAAAGTAGCTCCGACATTGATTAATCCAAAGGGCATTCTCTGATACGCGAAGGTTCCCCACTTCGTGCGAAAAGTGGTTTTGAGTCGGTCTTCCTCGGCTAGTAGCACTTGGTTGTAACCAGAAAAACCATCTAGTAGGGAAAAGAGCTTGGATCCTGACACGATCTACAATATTTGTTCCATTGGAGGCATCGGATAGTTTTCTTTGTCAGAAGCTTTGTTTAAGTTCCAGAAGTCTACACACAGCCTAATCTCTCCTGATTTCTTCCGCACAGGGACTAGATTAGCCACCCATTCAGAATGTCGAACTTTAAAAATGATTTTGGATTCCAGAAACTTTTTTAATTCTTTCTGGATTAGAGGCTCAAGTGTTGGATGCATTCTCCTTAGCTGCTGCTAAAAAGGTTTGACCCATTCCTTCAT
Organism: Larix kaempferi; assembly: GCA_027924585.1. NCBI lineage: Eukaryota > Viridiplantae > Streptophyta > Pinopsida > Pinales > Pinaceae > Larix > Larix kaempferi. The sequence goes on along the minus strand of BSBM01000632.1, from coordinate 22,726,989 downwards.
AGGTATTACGTGTTGAATGATACGGGTGTCATATGTCTTCAGATCATCATAGGTCCAAGCGAACACATCTTTATATTGTTGAAAATTTTTAATGAATCTGCTTCTTTCTGCCGGAGTACAACACTTCCCCAAATTGACGTACTTCGGTTCAGCGTCTGTGCCCAAATATATCAATTCATATTGCAGGGTCAAACTGTGGGTCTTGGCATTCGTCGGTCTTCTGAATTTGTTTTGTAAATCGAAGAGGGCTTCTAGCGTTCTCACTCCTTTGGGCATAAATTTTTCTTTAACTGTATCTTTATTTTGTAGACTTGAGTCATGCTCTTCTTCTTCTATGATGGCTTCTTGAAAAGCATCTTCATTGGTTAAGAAACTAATGATATGTTCGTCATCATTGAATACTCTAAAATTTGTGATGTTATCTGGTACAAATGGCCTGAAAATTAATTCAATAGAACATTTATTATTAGTGGGCACTAATCTGGAAGCAGAAGTGGCTAACAGATCAGCTGCAACGTTTTGCAATCATGGGACATAATTGATATTAAAAGCATCAAAATATGAAATTAAATTCCAGATTTCAGCCTGATAACCCTTTAAATGCGGTGAAATACAATGAATCGTATTTCTTATTTTCCTAACAACAATTTCAGAATCGCCAAAGACTTTCAAAAACTTAACATTAAGACCAATGTCTTTCTTCAAGCCTTGAATGAGAGCTTCGTATTCTGCGGTATTATTAGTACATTCAAACTCTAACCTACATGACAAAAAATATTTATTTTTATCGGGATCAATTGAAATGCAACCATCTCCGGATCCTTTCTGTGTCTTGGAGCCATCAAAGTAAAGCATCCAAAAGACATTTTCTTTTCTAACTAGGTTAGTTTTATTATTGTCTAAGTTAGTGGCTAAGTCTACTATGTTACAGTCAATGTCATCAGCCTGCGAAAACTGAAGGAGATCAGGTTGTCTATCTGAAATATGGCTAACTTCTTCTGATTTATAGTTTCCAGGTTCAATTTCTAAAAAATAATTTCCTAAAACTGAAGATGAAAAATCCACTGCTTCATTCTTTCCATCCATCTGAGTAACGTTTTGTTTCATATGTGGCTCCCTCAATATCTTAATCTGATTTTGACAATTATGATAAGGCAACCATAGATGAGACCAATCTGTTGCAAAATAGCCATTAAGTTTTGCAGACCAGTCCCTACTCAATATTAGATCGTATGACTCGGGAATATCAACCACCATTATATCAATGAATTGACACACTTTGGGATCGGATGAAAATCTAATGAGTACGTCTTTCATCTCCCCAATAACATTGACAACAATCCTATCTAATTGTATGATTTGAGATAGGGATGGGACAGGCTGCCCATTAATCCTCTTGCAAATTGACAAAGGCATGACATTTGAACTAGCTCCCGATTCTACCAAACAGTTGTGGACATTATGATTAAATATTTCAAAGGTCAATAGAAAAGGCAGAGTCTGAGATTTTGATTTTCCGCCAATACTTGCTTCATTAATTTCTGGGTTTTCCTCAGTGTTTTCCACTGGGACAACTATTTGTGGATCTAGTACTTCCATCAATTTCTTCTTCTGTTGCGGTAAACTACACATATAAAAAATGGAGACATTTGCTTTTGTTTTTTTAATATCCTCGATTATATCATAGCTCATGTCACAACCCTTCGACACCTCTAATTGGTTTTCTATTTTGTTCAAAGGAGCTTGTGGCTGTTTATTCATTTTAGAGTTAGGTACTTTCGTCACTGTAGGAGCATCCACCGTGCTCGTTTTGGGTTGGGGAGGTATTCTAGTTATGTTCCGCCTCGGTATTTGGTTAGACCTTGTCTTAGGTAGTTCTATTGCTGGTTCGGTCACCGGGCCTTTACTCTTGGTAGTAATATTAACAGACGCTATTTGCACTTCATCTATGAGTTATTCACAAGACAGTTCTTGGGCAGGGGTCCAGTCCCAAAGGATCATTGTAGTGTTGGGGGCTGGTTCTTCACTGTCAAGAATTTGCTCTTATTGGGGACTCATTTGCTTAGGTGTTTGCACATCTAACATTTGGTTCATTACTAATCTCATCGAATTAATCCATTGTGGGAAGCTATTTTTTGAGTGTTGTTCTTAGTGGAAAGTGCAAAAGTGGCCCATCCCTATTTCATTTAGATTTAGAACAACAGAATTATTGACTGGTGGGATTGGCTATCCATTGTCTTCTTTCCTTTTATAGAAAGGTTTAAAAGGTGGCCTCGAAGAGCTTGCTGTTTTATCCTTTTCTAGATCTACAATCTTATTGGAGAGTTTCTGCATCATTTTGATTACATTCTCTAAATTTGGCGCAGGTTCTTCTTTATCCTTAGTTAATAAGAAATGTTTCTTGACAGCCGCTGGCTTACCCTCTACATATAAATCATGTTTCTCTATTTTGTCATGTTCTTCTTCCACCTTCTTGCCTTCCTCAAAATTTTCTGTCAGGGTAGGTTTTTTGTTCTCTTGACGAAAATTGCAAGCAGGGATTTAAGAGCTGTTGTATAATATTCTACTAAGCACTCCTCAGTGGGCTTGGTTGCGTCACTGAAATTATTCAACAATGTTGTGAATATTTGGTTAAACTCCTGGACTTTCTCATTCTTTTCCATTCTCATAGACAATAATTCTTTCATGAGAGTGGCTACGGTTTTCTGATTTCTATACTTCTTAAGAAAGCATTTCTCAAAATCTTCCCAACTTGTTATCGAACCAGCTTACAAACTAAAGTACCAGGAAGATACTTTAGGTTTGAAAGTATAAGGAAAAAGACAACAGACCATGTCCTCATGCTCCACATTTAAAAGATTTAGGGCTACATAAAAACTTTTAAGGTTGTCTTGAGCATAAACTCCCTTGCTAGGGTCATACTTAGGAAAAACCTTCTAGGGATTCTTGGGAAAATCATGGAATGGTTCGACTACGTTTAAGGCCCCTCTGGCCATGAATCTCGAGGGAGAGCGTGGTGGTGAGTGCGGTGGTGAGTTAAGAGGAGTATCCCTTGGAGGGTGATCCTCTGGACCTGTAGGGGTCTCTGGCCTAACTTTTTCGAAAGGTTCAGTGATCTCTTCTAGAGATAAATCTAACAATTCTTCTAGACTTTGAACAAGGACAGAATATCTTGTGTACTGAGGATTTTTTCGAGGATCTCTGGTTCTGGGTAATAAAGGAACTGTGGTTAATCCTCCAAGACTTCTTATGTATGAGCGGGTATGTCTCATGAATTGATTTACTTCTTCAAAAGGGACATCATACACTACTTCTGATGGTCCTGTTCCAGGGTTGGGATCTTCTTGATTTCTGGATTCCAGATATGGAAATTCTGGAAAGACTGTTGTGGATGGGTTTTCAGTGGAAATTTTGCTAACAAAAGAATCTTTTCCGCTAGCCATGCACTGATGGCCCTCCTTCTAGCGCCAAAAACTGTTGATGCCTCGAATATCATTGCATCAATCAGCAAGGGATTCTCTCCAGTAAGCAATCCCAATTAGATCGCTCACCGTTTGGTGTGGGGAATTCATCCGGTTAACGATTCCGGCTACCGTGGGTTTTAAAGATTTGTTTGTTTCATCGGTTGCGGCCCGATCCACCGGTTATGTATTTTATATTTAAAATGATATGCAAGTGACCTATATTAAATGCATGCGAGAAAACAAATCTATGCTAATCTGAATTTAATCTAAATTACCTATCCTTATAAGGAGCAAATTTAAAAAATGGGCAATAAACTAGAAAATACACCCACTAATTCCACAGATAGCTGTTAAATTGAAAGGAGCATTTGCAGCCAGAAAGGAAAGATTATCTAAGATAACTTAGATTACTGTAAACATTCAATTACCCATTTAACATAGAAATTTCCATAAGAATATGAAACCATCCACAACAAAGAATTAGTTCTCAAAAGCCAGGAAAGATCTCAAAGGAAATGTGTGAAAAAATTACAGAAATAGTTCAACAGCTTAATCAACAAGACTCCATGTAAAATAACGTGCTAGATTTCACAGGCCAAAACGATTTCCATTGATGTAGCAGAAATAGTTCCTTTACAAAATATCAAAGAGTTTCACCTGCCAAAAGTCCTTCTCTCTTCTTCTTATCAGCTATATATAGCCTTACAAAATATGTCTAGAGTTGAAACCTATACCCTAACCGTTTACATTCCCTAATTTGTCTTGTAGTGCTGAATATTACATAAGGGAAGTATATAAACTATTTTGCAATAACGAGAGTTAAATATTACAAAACATTAATATTCCAAAGGTATATGCAACAAATAAGCGCTCATGAGATATACTAGCTGCTGGAAGCTATCCCTGAGTCTGCTCCCCTGGGGCCTGAGGCGCTGCTGCATTTTCTTCCTGCATCACCGCAATAGCCGGGCCACTCTCTGATGTGGTAGCTTGGCTAGCTGCTAACACTTTATTCACCTTTGCTATATGAATTCCCCAATGATTTGTGTCCCTTATGATGTTTGTTCCAATCAGGGGACTCATAAATCCGAGAGATATCTTTTGCTTGACCAGCTCTTCTTCTAAGGTGATTACTTCAGCCGCAGTGATCCGGAGGCTTTCCTCCAGGCTATGTTGATGAACGGCAGCTTGGCTGATAAATTGGCATAGATCTTCTGCTGTCAATGTGTCCAGCTTCTGCACATATTCACTTTCTACCTGGAGCTCTATACTTAGATTAGCTAAATACTGAACCTTATCGGGGAATTCTTTTATCTTCTGAGGCATGGCTATTCTGCAGTTTTCCTGTGTGGTCCAGATTCAGGAGTATACAGTCTTGTGCACTTTTCATAAGTTTCTGAAGTTACGGAGGCTAATTTTACTCCGCAATCTTTAGAATACTCCAGGGTGCGTATATCTACCTTGTAATCAACAAAAAACTTAAGGGGAAGGGTTGCTAGGAACCCTAACTTTCCTTCTCTCCATTCGATATGCCTTCTAATCTCCCCACTGATGCATGAGTGTTTCCTCTTGATCCTGGTGGCTTCAACATTTACTTCCTTGACTTTGGCCATGACTGTCTTTAGTCTGTATATCTCTTCTGCTATGATTTCTCTGACTCCATAAGTCTCTTTTAGGATTCCATAGGCCTGCTCATGGAAGGGTCTGATATCTCCCATTTTGTTGTTTGCTAACTCCAACTATTGCTCCAGTGACTCATTCTCTCCTTGCAATTTTTCAATGCTCTCTTTCAGGTCATCTAACTCCTGAAGGTTGTCAAATTTATTTGATTCGAGCTTCAAATTCTTCCCTTTAAGCTCTGCATTTTCATTTTCTAATGTGCTTACCTGTATTGACAGAGCTCTCTCATTTTCCTCTAATCATTGGAGTGCTCTTTTTAAATCTTCCTTTTGGGATGTGAGAGCATCATTCTTCTCAATCACCAAATTTGTGTAGTTTTTCTCCTTGACTAAAGCTTCCTGGAGTTGGTGCACCTTCACTTTTTCTTTATCCATCTTATCTCCCAATATATTAACATTATCTGTAGTTGCTGTAACAACGACTATAAAGATAGATGCCAGGAGTCTAGTAGCTTCTTCTGTGTTCCGCATGACCGTAGTTTCATGTGTGGTGACAATGTCAGGCCGAAACGGTCTTTTCAGTTTGGAACCTGCTTCCTTGACAATGGTCTTCCTCTTCTTGTTGTAAGCAAAATTTACCCATTTGAAAACTGTGCTTCCTTTATAAGGTGTGAACGGGACAATGGGTAGATCCCTTATGGGAGAGTCCATATCCAAGTTTTGCAGGTCTGGGATTTTGGGGTCAATCTCTTCTTGGGATTTCTTTTCTTATTCTTCCTTCCTCTTTGCCTCTTCCTCTTGCTCCTTATTTCTTTTTTTCTCTTCTTCCTGCTTAGCATTAGTTTCCAACCTAATTCTTTCTTCCTCTCCTTTTCTCTTTGCCTCTGCTTTAGCTTTAGCTGCTTGGATCTTCAAATTTTCTTCTTCTCTTAATTTATCTTCTTGGATATTCTTTGTGTGTTCCAAAAGATTCAGCTCTTCTTTAGAGGGAGCCTGGGAGCTTGAGCTGGCTCCTCCTTTTCTTACCTGACAAATTTGTAGCTCGACCATATCGCTGATTCCCCTATATGGTTCTTCCTGAGTATAATGAAAATTGGCATATTCACAGTGAGTAGAGTGCTCTTTGCAATGCTGCACAACTTTGCCTTGTCGATCATTCCTGTGGAAAATCCTTTCTCCAAAGTGGAAGCTCTTCAATTCTGCAACAAACTCCTTAACAGTCGTGATTCCTGTGAACTTGTAGGAGCCAACATAAAAGGGTAAGGGGGGAAAGGTGGATTTTTTGGCCTTGTACAAGGTGTTACCCATTCCGTCAATGAAGACCTACCTGACCATTTCCTTATGGACTATGTAATCTGTAGCATACTTCGGAAGCATATATGGTGCTTTAGAACCTCCATACATTCTTATGTAAGTACCTTCCAGAGAGAAATAGAAATCGCCATACTTTTCCAAGGCTTCCATGGCGTTCTACGATAGACAATTTGGTTCTTCATGGAATATCATTTCATAAAGAGGCATGATGAACTCCTCGTAGATGCGCTTGTAGTCCCTCTTGTAATTCTGCGCCCAAAATATTTTATAGGCAAGGAATACTGGGCCTTCTGCCGAACTCCACATGCATCCCAACTTGGGAAAAAGACACTTTGCAACAATACAATCTATGAGATACGAAGCCATATAGAATTCTGCCCTTCTTTCCTCTAGCCCTTCTTTAGCCATTGTTATTGTTGACGTTAGGCTATCTGAGAGAATGTCAGCCCAATTGAAGATCGTCCCTCTGAATTCCACATAATGGATGATCGGGACCCACTGTAGGCTGAACATTGTCCCGTCAGGCCTCTCGAAGATTCTTCTTAGCATGAGAGCAATCAGTTTGAAGGAAGGCCTCAGATTCTGGACTTCATATTCCTCATTGTCCTTTTTCCTAATTTGCTTGCCCGTAATTAACATCCTTCTAGCCATGTCTAATTATCCATATTGATCTCCTGCAACCATGCATCATCTAGTCGTTGCTATGCTTTGGGTAGTTTGTAAGCTATTGCAATGTAGGATGGGTGAAATGAGGCGAAGGCATTGCCCGTGCTGTCTACTATGACTCTAGTTTCAGGGTTGGCATGCTGCAGCACCCATCCAATCACCTCTGAACATGGGAATATTTCTGGACGTGTGGCTGCTTTGGATATACAAGAGGTCTGGATGTTTTGATACAAGCATTCTTCCTCAAGAAGAGCTTCCGGAAAGTCTTGATCTCTTATCATACGATAGACATCACCCCAGTTCACTTCCGGAGGCACGTTTGTAGTGCATTTGGTGTCTTGAAACGTCGTCTCCAATCTGGAGATATCTGTTGAGGTATATGTAACTTTGGAATGTATTTCACATATATTTATATTGTATTCCTATAGAGATGTTATTATTCCTCTATACGGAAGTGGTTGTATTCCTATAGAGATGTTATTTCCTCTATACGGAAGTGTCGTCATTTATATTGTAAGTGTCGTAACTTATACTTGATGGGTTATTAGACCACCTTGTTGGGGTCGGCCTTGTATAAGTCATGTGGGTCAAAGGGTTATTAGACCACCCTATTGGGGGTCGGCCCAGTCAGCATTATGTTATGTGGTTAAGTTCGAGCCTACATGATCTAGGTAAAAAGGCAAGTCAAGTCAAGTATAAATAGAGTGCGGGAGGCACTCTGTTTACTCACTCACTTCTCACTCAAGCACTCAAGGAGGAGTGGCGCACTTATGGAGGAGGAGGATTTGCTGCTAGGTTATGTCTATCTCTTATGGTTGGGTTGTATCATTGCTCTATCTATCTTTGAGGAAGTTATTGGGGTTTTTCACCTTTATGGTTTTCCCCAAGTAAATCTTTGTGTCTCTTATGTGCCTGCATTATTGTATCCATGATTGATATGCTGTAGATATGCTTGTTAACACCTAAAAAGTGTTCACTACCTCATTACCACATTATATGGCTCATTTGTCCATTTTCCTACCATTTTTCCCTTAAAATCCCAAAAAATCCCATTAAAAAGCCTCCAAAAGGCCTAAAATGCCTCCAAAAGGCCAAAAAACCCTCAAAATAGCCTAAAAAAGGCTAAAAAACCCCCTTTTCCTCCAAAAATAGCAAAAATCCCCTAAAAAGGAAATATAAAATATAAAATAATGAGGAAAAGGAGGAAAAAACCCTATACAACTGCCTAAAACCATGGGTCAGCACTCCACCACCAAAAAACTATAAATAGGTGATGGAGATCCCTTATTGCATATCCACAATCACAAGCACCCTTACTCTGCCAAAATCTCTCTCGAAACCCTAGTTCATCATTTGAACTATTTTCACCTTGAGAGCCACTTTGGCCCATCCCCACCATTGGAGAAGGAGAAGGAGCATTCAGAAGCTTGGAGCATCCTCTTGGACACTGCAAAGGGCTTCACCAACCTTGACACTCAAGGTAACATTAATATAAAACCATTTTTTACATCTTTTATTTATGTCTCATGCAATGTTTAAAGTAGTTTGTTAATTGTTGTTTTAGCTTAATCATTTAATCATTATTGAACTGCTACTAAGGAGTCCATTCTCCTTAGTAGGTGCTCATTGGCACAAGCTAGGGGTAAAACCCTAGCTACAGTTTTGGCGACTCCCCTAGTTTTCGAATTTCTGGTTTCCGTTTTTAATTTTTTTCCTTTCGGCTGTCCCTTTCGGCCGCCGCATACCGCGTCTTTTTCCCTCTACAGTCGCGTCCCGACCGCGCCTTTCAGGCCTTTACCCGCGATCCGACTGTGGCTCTCAGACTGCTTCCGACGCTCTGCCGGCGGATTCAAGTCTGGTACCTGCGATCCGACCGTGGCTAATCAGCCTGTTTGTCGCGATCTGACTGCGCCTGTCGGCCTTTTTTACGCGTCCCGACTGCGGCTTTCTGCCTCTTTCGGGCGTCCCGACTGCGCTTGTTAGCCCTTTTTGCCGCGACCCGACTGTGTCTTTTTCCATTTTTCCTGCGTCCCGACTGCCACTGTTGGCTCGATTGCCGCGACCCGACTGTGCTTTTTCCCCTGTTTCCTGCGTCCCGACTGCCTCTGTTGGCCCGATAGCCGCGACCTGACCGCCGCTGTTTCCCTCAAACCCGCGGTCGGCCTGTTCTGATCCGCCACAGACCCGCGGTCTGATTTCTGCTCTTTTCCTGTTTTGAGCCCAGCCCCTCTTGCTGCAATATTTTCTGCATTTGAACAGCCCTCTGTCCCACCTGCAGCCCACTTCCTTACAGCCTTTCTGCAACATAATTTCTGTTCCTTTTACAGAATCTTTTTAAAAATTTCCGTATTTTTATTTCAGAAAATTTTGCAAGTTAAAAGAATCAATTCCAGCATTATTGATAGATTAGAAGTTGCCCTCCCTTGTGGCACTTCTGTTTTTGGGTTCAACACCTCACGAGCACACACTCTGTCACATAAAATCAAGTGAGCCTTAAAAAGTACCTAACTAAACCAACATTCTAACCCCACTTGGGGAACACAAAAGAATCATTGTAGTTAGGTAGGATCAGGGGGATAGGCTTCCAATAACACCCCTTGGTTATTTCACTTGAGACATAGTTGTTGTCCAAATAGGGAACCAAAATCCCCTAGTACTTTTTGGCACGGTCACGACCAGTTTATCAGAGGGCCTCTCCCTTAGGAGGGTTGAAGTCGGGAGACTGGTTCCGGAGGCCTGAGTGGAATACCGCACTCCATTCAGTAACCGAAGGGCTACCTTTCGCGGTTCGCGGGATATCCCTGTATAGGGGTATTGCGGTCAACGAACTAAACGGCAGATTCACCTTTCTGGACGTGTCATGAACGGGGTATCTTAGTTGCCATTCTTCTAGGATTGACTACCCGGTATCCCTCCCGGTAGGGGGATATCATAGCCACTTGGCTTTCCTACTCATATTGTCTGACTTGGATTTCATCACCTTGCAGAGGATATGTTTAGTTAAGTCAGAATACTTTTAGTTAGGTGTTTGCATGCTCCTTTACCTCCCTTTGGTCTAGTGAGTCCACCATTTTTCTTTTTTAGGAAACCTGCTGCTTGTTGGTATTCTGACCATCTTTGTTGTTACTCCACCTATTGTAGCACAGCTGTTGCAGTGGGTGTTTTGAGTTGGTTGTTGGCCTGAGTGCCTTGCTTTTTAGCTCTCCTTCTGCACACTCGGTTGCATTAGGATTTTTGAGCTGTTTTTATACTCACCTCAACCCACAGAGACTAGACACCATCCGTCACCATTGAGTCCCCGAGACATTCTCGGCGCCTCAGGGGCGAGCCCCCACAGCACGGTTCTCTTGACACCACTCGTCATAGATTCCGATCATTGTCCGTTGATACCACTCATCACAGATCTAGAGCCTTGTCACTTGACTCCACTCGTCAGCGACGTAGGTCCCCGTCACCAGGTAGTGACGCACCTTACTTTACCTCTGATTCTGACGAAGAGTCTGAGAACCCTATTTATACTGCCCCTACTAGCCCCATGGCTGGCACGACTTCCACTCCATTTGTCATAGGGACCATTGGTGGCACATCCACCACTACACCAGTTACTACACCTATTTTGGGTATGCCCTCCATGGGGCAACCATCTACCGTTCCCCTCACGGTACCTATTCCCACAGCGGGAATACCTATCCCCACTACATCAGTGGCTCACACTACCAATGGTGGTGCTGGACCATCCTTCACTACCTCAGTTCCCCCACTTGGGGGCACCACCTCACATCTTGTCCCTCCACTTGGGGGCACTGGCCCCAACTTGGTCCATAGCACTACTGTGTCACAGCCTTCTTCCAGTTTGCCATTCATGGCTAGCCTCAACCTACCTGACCTGGACAGATTGACCAACGATCCTATTCGACACGACCCTATGTGGCCTCATATGCCTACCAAACTACCCTCTGACATCCCTAAGTTTGAGGGTAAGGCCGGTGAGGACCCACAAAACCATATCATGTCTTTCCACCTATGGTGTTCCTCTAACTCCATCGTGGATGACTCTGTTCGCCTCCGTCTCTTACAGCGCACCTTTACTGGCTCTGCAGCCAAGTGGTATATTGAGCAGCCTCATGGGACCCACGCCACCTTTTCTTCCCTGGCCTCGACCTTCCTGCAGTTCTTCCAGTTGCCTGTCCGCTATGACGCGGGCGTTGAGATCCTTCTATCTTGTAGACAAAACACGGCTACTCATATCACGGACCACATCCATGAGTGGCGTCGACGCCGTAGCTTATGCAAGATCAAACTAGACGACCGTATCTTCCTCGATTGGTTCCTCAAGTCCCTGCTTCCTGTTATCGCTAAGGATGTAGCTTCAGAAAGACCCCAGTCTGAAGAAGAGGCCATCCTTAAGGCACAGCAGTTCGACCTCATTTACGCCCAGTCGGGTTACCTTTATACCATTATACCTGACGCCCCTCGCGGCGAGTCCTCCCATCATGATGCGCCGGGGGCATCCCACGCTGCAGATGGTATCATTGGCCGTGTTTCTTCGCATCCCCAACCCTTTTCTATAGCACGACCTACCCCTGGCCCCGACCTGTCGAGGGCTACCTCCCAGTCTGGAGCAACCAACTCATATGCTCCCATGACACATCACCATTCCCATGGACCCTCATGTCCACCTCAGTGCTTCGGGTATGCGACTCCTGCTTATGCTCCTCCAGTCGCCCCTCAGCCTTACTACCATCAGCAGGCCGTCTCAGCTCCTGCGCCTTCCCAAGCCCCACCAGCTTATTATCCGCCACAGGCAGCCCCTGCGGCACATCCACAACCTGCTCCACAGTCCTATCAGCAACCCCCTCAAGTTGCTGCACCTGCTCAGCCTCAACCTGCATATCATCCTCCGCAGCCTGCTCCAGCACCTGTGCAATCTCAGAATCCACCTGCTGCCCAAGGGCAAGTTTACGCCCAACAGAACCCGCAGCAAAACCAGAACAACCAACGTAACCAGGGCCAACAGAACCGCGGCAAGGGCCGTAATCGGGGGAACAACCAACCTACAGACCAAGCTGGTCAACCGGCTAATCCCCCTGACAACAACAATGCGGCTCCCGCTAATCAGAACCCTGATCGCCCGCCCAAGCAGGCCAAAAACCCCAATTTGCGAACGAACCACCCTTGTTCTATTTGCGGAGTCTATGGACATTACACCCACGCTTTCCCACATTTAGAGCGAGCTCGGCAGCTTTGGGTTGACGAGGCCCATCGCCAAGGGCATGCGGCTCCCCAAGCACCGCCCAACCCCCCCAACCTCAGCAACCCCCTTTAGTGCTGCAAAACCCATTACCGACCCAAGGCGTAGTGAACACTCAGCCGTTGTCTCCCCATCAAGCCAATGCGGCCCAACAACAACAGATCACCTACGCTGCTCCTGATCAACCCGTGTTCGACTCAGGTACCCACCACTTACTGATGATGTCATCTGCTGACGTCAACCTCCAGACCCGTCGGAACCAATATGGCTCCACCTCTGAAGCCCCTCCCACGGATAAACCTACTAACGCCCACCCCACCGATCAGGCGTTACGTATACCTCCGCCTCCCACAGACGGCGCTGCGAAAGCACCTCGTTTCCCACTTCGCCGAATCAACAATAACCCTAATGCGCGCGCTGCGTCAAACTACAACATCGTAGACGACCTAGCCCAATCTCCCGCAGCCATGTCTGCGTTAGAAGTCTTGAAGAACTGCCCTTCCCAGCGCAAGACTTTACTCTCCGCCATTGGGGGGATTGACCCAACCGATTCGCATTTGATGGCCTTTGATTTAGACCAGTCTGAACCACGCCTACCTTCCAGCTTAGCCTTCCAAGTTACTGTCTCCGTTAGGAACCTTGTTATCCATCGGTGCATCATCGATGAGGGTGCCTGCACATGCGTTATGTCTACATTTGTATGGCAGAAGCTAGGATCCCCTCCTCTCCAACAGTCCACTACTGCGTTACGTGCCTACGACGGTCGTTCGGCCCCAGCCCCAAGGCCTCTTGCCCAACGTTCCCGTCCAGTTAGGTGGTAAAACAGTCCTTATTGATATAGAGGTAATCAATGCCCAATTGGATTACAACCTTCTACTTGGCCGCAGCTACATGTATGCCATGCGGGCGGTTGCCTCTTCTGTCTTTCGCACTATGATGTTCCCCCATGAAGGACGCGTGGTTAAGATTGACCAGCTCACCTACTATGATCCCAATGCTCCAGCGGCACCAGAAAATGTTCTCCCCATGGTGGAACAACTTGTTTCTCCTGCCTCCACCTCGTTTGTTTCCTCTACGGGTCCTGGAGTCTACTCAGACGCGCCGATGACTTCCACCTTTCACTCCATTCCTCCGCCGTCATCTACGCCCGAAATGTCTGACTTATGTACCTTGTGCCATGACATCCTACCACCTAACAATCAACCATCCTTGTTGCCTAAACCACCATTGGTACCTAGTCACATTGGTGTTACACCGATCCATACGATCCCCTTCCTAGTTCCTCCAGCAGGAGTAGTAAGCGCCCCGGTCATGGCTACCCTTAGCCTCCCTGGGTTAACCTTGGGATTACCTGTATGGTATCTTTCGCCTCCCGTTCGCCCGCCGACACCTGATGTCGTCCTCCAGCCGGTGCAACCCATGGCTACTACCACTCAGCCACCGCCCGGTGTCTCTACCCCTTCATCCTCCACGACACCTCCTCCTACTCCCAAACCCACTGGGGGCAGAGGTCCTCAACCTTACACTGCTGTACCACCTCCAAAGACAGTCAAGAACCCTCCAGTGTTTCGTGCTCCTCCCAAATGCTCGCTGTGTGACGAGTTGGGCCATGCGACCCACCAATGCCCACAGTTACCCGCATTGCAGAAGCATATGCAAATGCTCGATGATGACCCCAACATCCCAACTGTCGAACTAAACCCTACTCCTAAGCCTAAAGATAAGTCCCTACGTACCAACCAATCCTGCGCCATATGCGGTATTTACGGGCATTATTCACATCTTTGTCCCGATCTCCCGGATTACAGAGCAGCTCTTTATGAGATGAACAATCTGGACCTTGAGACGGCACCACCTACCATTGAGGAGATCTACCCCCCGGTCTCTCCCCCTTCTGAAGAGGTTAATATCATCTACATGATCTCTTCAACCAACACTTCCACTACCCCCTTGTCAACCGATTTGACGACGCAGACTTTCCGTACTGATGAGGAGATTCTTGAGGCCCTAACTGCCCCGGATCATCCTTGGGATGATATGCACCACCGTTCCTATTTCATCCCAGAAGCGTCTTCCTCTAGCACCGCTACCCAATACGCAGTTGAATCCAAAGACTTCCTCCCCACCAAGGTTGACTGGTTCAAGGACCCTATTCCTGCTCCTGATGCCTTCGAGGAAGGTAACATGGCCAACATCTCACCTGTCATCCAAGTTGATATTGCTGCCCCAGGACGTGCCCCTGAACTCATCACTTTAGGAGCATTTTGCAGTAAACAAGAGATTGAGGACTACACAAACCTTTTCAAAGAATTTCGTGATGTCTTTGCTTGGTCCTATACCGAAATGCCTGGTCTTGACCCCGCCATTATAGAGCACCACATTGACACATGGCCTGATGTACCCCCCGTTCGTCAGAAACAACATCCTCTTCCTCCCTCAAAATTTCCAGGATATGCCCCTGAACTCATCACTTTAGGAGCCTCCTGCAGTGAGCGGGAGATTGAGGATTATACACAACTCTTCCAAGAGTTCCGTGATGTCTTCGCCTGGTCCTACACCGACATGCCCGGTTTTGACCCCGCCATCATAGAGCACCACCTTGACACCTATGAGTCAAGGGGCATAATAGATTCCCTCGACCCTGGGATAGGGGGCATGATCAATCATTTTGAACCTTCCCTATCACATCTATCTCAGCACGTCAATGAACCCATTGTTCAAGCCCACACATATGTGATCCATAATCACAAACCCCATGCACATAGCATGGGGGCAAGTCATTAACCCTGCTCACTTTTTCACATTTGTGATCTCAACCATTTTTGAGGTCACATGTCACTTGTACATTGGATTTGATACGCATAGTTCTTTCCTTTGACCATTCCGGAGTCCTTATGACCTCTGTTTTTCGCACCATTTGCACCGTCGGATTCATATTTCCGCGCTCGTGATGATGCTTGAGATCATTTCTCACTCTCACCAGGACCAATATCAACATTGTGTCCAGATGCCACTAGTCACCTCGGTGCGCGTGCCACATCGGCCGTTTCCCGTTTTGATACTCTTTATATCATCGGATTCATTTTTCCGAGCTGGTGATGATGCTTGATATCATTTCTTGCTCTCACCCCCCGATCTTTCGGGTATTTTTTCACAACGCCCTCGTTACCTCGGTTTGCGTGCCACATCGGCCATTACCCTCTTTTTGACATCCTTTATATCGCCGGATTCATTTTTCCGAGCTCGTGATGATGCTGGAGATCATTTCTCGCTCTCACTTGGTACAATTTCCACATTGTGTCCCAACACCTTGCTGCCTCGGTTTGCGCGCCACATCGGCCGCCATCGAATTGTTCCACACTTTTACATGAGCCATTCACTCCTGTCACACTGCAAATATTTCGTTATCTTGCCACCATTTCATCTACCCCGCAAGGAGGCCCATCAGTGTTCCCCACTACCCTCGTTCTTGGTCATCATTACTGATCCTTGATTGAACACTTCCTCCTTGCCTGGCCATTCCTTTTGTTCGGTATAATTTTATCCCTTTTTCGGGCCGGACAAGTCCTTTACGAAAAAGGCACTTAGGGAGTTTCCGTTAAGCTCTTTTCTGACTCCTAAAAGAATGAAAAGATCGCCGAGCAATCTTGCTTCCTTTCATGCTCGTTAAAGTACCTGAAAGGGCGTCTATCTGGTATAAGTTTACCCCTTTTCCGGACCTGGTAGACTAATTACGAAAAAGGAATACTCTAGTCACACCGGCTAGAAGAGTTCTTCATTGCATCCTTTTATGCTTCTTTGGGCCTTGGAGACTAAATCTACGAAAAAGAAACCCCCTGGAGTCTTCTTATTTGCTTTCAGACTCTCTAAAATTGAAAGCAACCACGAGCATGCACTGTCCTGGGCTCGTAAAATCCACACGACAGTACCATTCCACTACCTCAGAGTCTTCTTATCGCTTTCAGACTCCTTAAAATTGAAAGCCACCACGAGCATGAACTGTCCTGGGCTCGTAAAATCCACACGACAGTATCATTTTTACACAAACTTCTTCTAGTTCCTTAACCCATGAAGAAGTACCCTCCTATGCCTCCTGGCACTATGATCGATCATCTCGGCAGCACCCCCAATCAGGTCGCCTTTGTTCAGAGTATTCAGCAGTCTTATGCCATTTTACACCAGCTTGAGTCTCCCTCAGCCAGTTATCCTCCCAGATTCATTACAGCTATGATCCCTTTCCCCTTAGTCAGTTTCATATGCTGCCAGATCATTTCCATTATCATACTCTGAACAAAGGAAGTTTGAGTCCACCCACTCTACTTGCCCAGTTGTCCCACCACAGTTTATCAGTCCTGCCATCAGCACTATCACATTTCGGTCTTCTACCTCGCGCTCTTGTCAAGGAAACATCATTGCCTTGATAGGGGCAGGTCTCCCTCTGTCGACGACAGCTCCTCTATTCCAGAGGATAGGCCCAGAGGTCCCTACGCCTTGGACTTATCACCATCTGTGGTAAGTGCCTACGGATCATTCTGAGAGGAGACATCATTGCCTCTCTGAGTGGTTGTTCCTCACATGCTCGACTTCAGCACCTTGATCGCATCGTTGAGGATCGCGTAGGATTATATTCCATCAGTTTTTTGTCGAAGACCCCGGATTTCCCCCGACTCTAGCACATTGGTGAGTCACTTCGGAACGCCCAGTTGTATGTTCCCGTGGATGTCCGGGCTGCGTTGGCGATTGTATTCGGAAGCCATCCAGTTCTCTGCTTCCTTGAGTACCCATTTCAGTTCCAGTCCAGTGTACCATGGAGAGTATGACCCCAGTCACTATGATCCAGCAGCTCATCAGTTCCTTTGGTACCACACTCAGTAGCACTGTTGATTGTTCCAGTGCACCAGTTCTGCAGTTCACACATGATCCGTTCAGCAGTATGTCCCAGATTTGTGTCTCCTCTGGACTCTTATGACGTACACAGTGGTCATGTATCTTACAGGTCCCCCTTTTCGGGCCTTACAGTTATGTTTATGTATCTTGATACGAGCATGGGTATGCCCGCCTCGTCCATATATTGAGATTATTCCTCAGTCATTATTTGAGGTCATGTATATTTCAGGTCCCCATTTTTTGGACCCCATTGTTGTTATTATGTTATATCCTGATACGAGCATGGGAATGCCCGCCTCGTCCATATGATCAGATGATTCCTCATCCCTTATTGAGGTTATGTACTTTTAGTTCTTGCAGTTGTTCGGGATCGTTGTTCCGGGCTTCAGTTTGTTTCTTCTCTTCTCTCCACATCCCAGGAAAACCATTCATGACTTATGATGTCCATCGGCCATACGATTAGCTCCTGACCTCGCACATCAGGGGGCAATCTGTTAACACCTAAAAAGTGTTCACTACCTCATTACCACATTATATGGCTCATTTGTCCATTTTCCTACCATTTTTCCCTTAAAATCCCAAAAAATCCCATTAAAAAGCCTCCAAAAGGCCTAAAATGCCTCCAAAAGGCCAAAAAACCCTCAAAATAGCCTAAAAAAGGCTAAAAAACCCCCTTTTCCTCCAAAAATAGCAAAAATCCCCTAAAAAGGAAATATAAAATATAAAATAATGAGGAAAAGGAGGAAAAAACCCTATACAACTGCCTAAAACCATGGGTCAGCACTCCACCACCAAAAAATTATAAATAGGTGATGGAGATCCCTTATTCCATATCCACAATCACAAGCACCCTTACTCTGCCAAAATCTCTCTCGAAACCCTAGTTCATCATTTGAACTATTTTCACCTTGAGAGCCACTTTGGCCCATCCCCACCATTGGAGAAGGAGAAGGAGCATTCAGAAGCTTGGAGCATCCTCTTGGACACTGCAAAGGGCTTCACCAACCTTGACACTCAAGGTAACATTAATATAAAACCATTTTTTACATCTTTTATTTATGTCTCATGCAATGTTTAAAGTAGTTTGTTAATTGTTGTTTTAGCTTAATCATTTAATCATTATTGAACTGCTACTAAGGAGTCCATTCTCCTTAGTAGGTGCTCATTGGCACAAGCTAGGGGTAAAACCCTAGCTACAATGCTGTACATGTTGTTCTCTCAGTTAATATCCTAGATCATATTGAAGTAAATTCTGAAAATTTAACATGGTATCAGAGCTAGCCTGAAAGAAGGCATGATATGGCATATATGACACTTGTTGCACTTACGATGCTAGGGCTTGATATAGCAAAAACCAGTCGTCGTAGCACATTCGCTATAAATCCGTTTTGGAGAAGGTTTCGGATCTAAAATATTTATAGGTCGAATATTAAATCTCCAGGTACCTTGTGTCCAAAGGAAAACCTCTAATTCGTTGTACTTTGTGATTTATGATCTGTACAATATAGGGTTTCTGCCTCTTCCAAATCTGAGTCAACATCAGGTGACCTTGGGAAAAAGGTCATAACTTGGGCTAGGAAGCTCCAAATGAAATTTCATAAAAAGTGACAGGTAGTACATAGACGGTACTATCTCAAATTTTTTTTACAGAGGCCGAAGTTGAACCAGTGACACGTGGCACACCGTACAAGTTCTCTCTCCTGTATTATCCCATAAACAGGTCACGTTGCGACACTTGGCATAAATATCTCTCAGAGAGTCCAATGGAGGTCAGACCTATCAGGATGGAACAATAACAGGGTGAGCTATCTCAAAAACATTTTTTAGGGGTCGAAGTTCAAACAGTGACACGTGGCATGCCGTACAAGTTCGCTCTCCTGTATTATCCCAAAACAGGTCACGTTGCGACATTTGGCATAACTCTCTCTCAGAGAATCCAATTGAGGTAAGACCTATCAGGATGGAAAGATAATAGGTCAGGATACCTCAGGAAATGTTTTCATACCCTGTGGATTGAAAAGTTCAGAGTTACACCAGAAACAATCAGGTACATATTTCTGTCAAAACATAATTATTTTTGAGTACCTTCATTCATGGCTTCCGGAATTTAGGGCTTTGGAGAAAGTTGGAATTTTTTTAATCGGAGACCACGGCTGAATGCTAATCATGAAAATAAAAATTTAGAGACCAAGATCAGAATTTTTGGTTGGGCAGAAGGCCGGGCTTGATCAGACCCTAGTTCGGGACTTTGATCAGAAAAGTGGAAAATTAGGGCTTCTGTAAAAATGGAAATTTTTGAAATCTGTGACCACGGCTGGAAGATCCTCAGAAAAATAGAAGCTTAGAGATTTGGATCAAACCTTTTGATTGGGCAGACGAGTGGGATTCATCAAACCCCAGTTCAGGGTCATGTCCAGTGAATTCAGAAGTTTCAAAGGCAAAATTGAGGAGTGAAACTTTGCAGTTTTCAAATTCTGAATATACCAGTTTGATTAGCTCATCAAGGTGCATATTTCTATCCTTTCAGAAGTTTGAAATTCAAAGTTTGAATTTTTGGGGTTTCTCTGACAAACCCATATCCAGCTCCAGGTCCAGTTCTTGCAAATCAAGTGGATTGGGTTAATCCTAGAATAAGATGGATTGATCACCTACATAAATGAAGAAGTTCCTGTTTCAGAGGGAGATGAGGCTAAGGCCTTACATAAGAAGATTACAAGCGATCTCGACAGGTATGACTCATCGAGGTATGTTTTGAGATTTGTTCATGATTAAGTTTATGGTATGTTTGTCTTCATGTTATTATGGTTAGTACAATCTTGATTTTAGACTTGTCATATCACCTTAATAAAACTATGAATGCACGATAGAAAATATTCATTGATTAGGGTGTTGACACTTATGATTGTACTAATGCATTATGGTGTTGTATGAGGTTTATGTTGTCTACTAACATGAAAGGTACACCAAGAAAGACAAATCATGTTCTGGTCCAAGAACATATGATCATGATAAGATGAGGACAAAGATTCATCCATTGTCATGGATCTCATAGAAGATCCATTTACGAGGTATGTATAACTTGGTTTTGTAATGGTTAACCTATGAGATATACAGGTTACTAGCACAAGTCATTGAAGAAGAAAAAGAAGACATCATGTGAGTATGTTAGACATAACTAGCTAGCATGCTAATCCAGGTATGTTTTCCTATATCAAGCTAGAGTCCTACCTTGTGTTAGGATCTTATACTGTTGTGCTGTTGATGATGATTATTCATGAAGTCATAGGTTTGAATAATCACAGTTGTATGCATATTATGTTCTTACCATGATTGATGATTTAACTAACCAAAAGAGTCCTATGATCAAATAAGAATATGCATGAGTAAAAGAAGACTTCCCTGAAACCTTGAATACTAATGTTTATTATCTGTGTTTGAAATGATCCTAACTATACATGCTTGAGATTATTGTGTTTTGATAATATTAAGATTATACTAATAAATGTGTGATTATGTATGAGACCTCAAGGATAACACAATGATGATACTAATAAGCATGCATAGTGATTAAGGATGGATGTAAGTTCAAGGATAGGTAATCCAGGAAGCAAAGATCAAGAGGGAGCACACTCTAGTTGTTCCTGCAAGAAAGCAAAGGAGCACACTTCAGTAGTGTCTGCAAGGATGCAAATATTCAGAAGGAGTTGACCATCTCTCTACATTCCACAACAGAAAGGTGTAGAAGAAGCTACTTCAGATTAGGAATCCAGTAGCTCCTGCAAGGAAGCGAAGACTCAGAGGGAGTCCACCCAACGAACAAAGAAAGATAAGTATTTTAATCATCATTTCTTGCATATTTGTTTGTTTAAATAAAATTGTTCAATGATGTATATGCTCATGTTCCTAGACTTAGGATATGTATTGTGCATATTAGAATAGTTGCATTGATGAAAAATATACTACTAATATACATGGGTAAGTGGCCTATGGCACTGTACAACATTCCATTGCTACTTATCTAGAATGAAACCTCTTTCCTGACATGTTGGGAATTGTGCACACTCTTAACAATGTTCTGGTAGATATTGGAAGGCATCTAGAAAGTTACGAGATATGGATAAATGTTGTATTGAAGCATTGGCTAAGATAATTGCATGACTGTATGAAATATTTCTTTATGTGTAAGAATTTGTTCTGAAAACTATGAGATGTTTTCTAATCATGCAATTTAACTTGTTGTGTAGGAAAGATCATGTGCCATCTCCTACAAAAGAAGAACTACAACATTTGTTCAGCAACAAAATTATCTATTGAAGATATTGAAGTTCCCAGGATGCGGGAAGAATGCCACGATCCGTCGATCATGAAGAACGATGTTTGGGATGCGGTCCCAAGAGCTGAAGGGAAGTTTGTTATGACTTCCAAATGGAACTATCAGATCAAGCATGTTGCAGATGATAGCATTGAGAAATATAAAAGTGATGAAATAGAAGATGCACGAGATGGATTTCAAGACAGCATGGTGCAATCATATATGTGTGCATAACTTGGTATGATAGGATAGACATCTTTCTATCCAGTTTGGGCTTTACCAAGAATAAAGCGGATTCCAACCTTTACTACAAGGTTGAGGAAGGCAATCCAGTGATACTACTTTTGTATGCGGATAACCTGTTTGTTACAGGTAAAGATAGATTGATTGCCGACATGCAATGGAAGCTTACTGCCGAGTTCGAGATGAAGAACTTGGGGATGATGCACTATTTGTTTTTTGGCATGGAGGTGTGGCATAGTGCAGATGGAATCTTCCTTGGACAAGGGAAGTATGCAGTAGAGATCCTGAAGAGGTTCGGGATGATGGACTGCGAGGCTATGGCATCGAACCTGAAGCTTCTTTGTGATGCTTCATCTAAGTCGGTTGATGTCTCTATGCATCGTCAGATGATTGGGTCCTTGATGTACTTGACGAACATGAGACCAGATATTTGCCTTACAGCGAACACATTGAGTTAGTTCCTGATGGATCCGAGGAGTGTTCACCTGGTTGCTGTAAAGCATGTTCTAAGGTACCTGAAGGGTATAGTGGATTATGGGCTCAAGTATGAAGCGAATCAAAAATTTAACCTGTAGGGTTATGTTGATTCAGATTGGGCTGGCAGTGTTGCAGATAGGAAGATCACATCTGGGTGTTGCTTCAGTATGGGATCAGGTGGGATCTCTTGGTTTAGCAGGAAGCAGTCCTGCGTAGCACTGAGTACAGCTGAGGTTGAGTATGTTGCAGCCTGTTCAGCTAGTTATGAGGCAGTATGGCTACAAAAGCTACTGTCTGAGTTATTTGATCTCCCGTTGGAGGCTACTGGTATCTTTTGTGATAACCAGAGTTGTGTGAAGCTGTCCGAGAACCCAGTGTTTCATGACAGGTCGAAACACATAGAGATCAAATATCACTATATCACGGATATGGTGCAGAGAGGAGTTGTGAAGCTCCTATATGTTGCGATGGACGAGCAGATTGCAGATGTGCTGACGAAGCCACTAGCCAGGGTGAAGTTCGAGTACTTCAGAGAGAGGCTCGGCATGCTTCAGATTGAGGACACTTCGAGGAAGAAGTGATGGACACATTTGCTGAAGCCATTCCAAGCATGTTGGAAGGGGGACCCTTCACATGGCTGTGGATGTAAGCGCTGGATGATGAGCATCAGGATGATGTTCTGGTTTCTGCTTGGATATGATCAGTTGGATCATTATATGTATATATGTATGCATCATGTTGGATGTTGGATATGATTGGTTGGATCATGTGTATGCATCATGTTGGATGCTGGATATGATCGGTTGGATCATGTGTATGTATTTTGTATACGCATCATGTTGGATGCTGGATATGATCAGTTGGATCATTTATGTATGTATGCATCATGTTGGATGCTGGATATGATCAGTTGGATCATTTATGGATGTACTTATCATGTTGGATGCTGATGGATACATTGTGTGGATCATGTATCTTTGTATGATCATATAGATCATGTATGCTGATGAATACATTGTGTGGATCATGTATCTTTGTATGATCAGGTAGATCATTTATGATTGATGGATACATTGTGTGGATCATGTATGTATGCTGATGGATACATTGTGTGGATCATGTATGTATGCTGATGGATACATTGTGTGGATCATGTATCTATGTATGTATCAGGTGGATACTTGGTGTGCATCAGATGGATGCATTGTATGATCAGGATGATCGTGGATGACGAGCTTCTCCAGATGACATGCAGCAGGATGTTGCAGTGATGATGATCAGGATGATCATGTGTACATCAGGATGATGTTTGATGAGTATCAAATGATACTCTGTGGCCGTGGAACAGGTTGTGCAGATAAGCATGTAATTTGTGCCCTGGGAGATTTGCAGATGGTCTTTCGAGGTTTTGCCTATGGCATGTAATTCGGTGCCCTGGGACACCTGACAAATGCTCTTTCGAGGTTTTGCTTGGGAGGACATATAATTTGTGCCCTGGGAGATCTGCAGATAGTCTTTCGAGGTTTTGCCTATGGCATGTAATTTGTGCCCTAGGATATCTGGCAGATGCTCTTTCGAGGTTTTGTCCTATGGCATGTAATTTGTGCCCTTGGAGATTTCAGGTCAGAGTTGTGTACCCGTAACATCCTAAGATGCTCTTTCGAGGTTTTTCCATGACCACATGTAATTTGTGCCCTGGGAGATTTTAGGTCGGAGTTGTGTACCCGTAACATCCTGAGATGCTCTTGCTAGGTTTTGTGGTGACCACATGTAATTTGTGCCCTGGGAGATCCTTCAGGTTGGAGTTGTGTACCCGTAACATCCTGGGATGCTCTTTCAAGGTTTTGTAGTGGGGTCACATGTAATTTGTGCCTTGGGAGATCCTATAGGTAGAGCCATGTGCTCGTAACAGCCTGGGATGCTCTTTCGAGGTTTTGTGACGCACGTAATAAGTCCTGAGATTTCCACAGTATGGCCAGTGATGATGA
The DNA here is from genome assembly GCA_027924585.1 of Larix kaempferi. NCBI lineage: Eukaryota > Viridiplantae > Streptophyta > Pinopsida > Pinales > Pinaceae > Larix > Larix kaempferi. Next base: position 22,702,768 of record BSBM01000632.1, on the reverse strand, counting down.
AGACCTGCAGGTGGTGGGCCTACATCCAGTATGAAAAAGGACTGGCTCTGTAGAACTTCCTATGGCGAGTAGATTCAGAGATTGATTGAGATAACAGCAGCAGTGACGATGATGATGATGACTCGATGACGATTATCCAATGACGATGATCCAGAGAAGATGACTTGTGCTAGAAGAACTGTGCTGAGAAATACCTTCCTAGTTAAGAGGGAGTGTTGATGTATATGTAACTTCGGAATGTATTTCACATATATGTATATTGTATTCCTATAGAGATGTTATTATTCCTCTATACGGAAGTGGTTGTATTCCTATAGAGATGTTATTATTCCTCTATACGGAAGTGTCGTCATTTATATTGTAAGTGTCGTAACTTATACTTGATGGGTTATTAGACCACCTTGTTGGGGTCGGCCTTGTATAAGTCATGTGGGTCAAAGGGTTATTAGACCACCCTATTGGGGGTCGGCCCAGTCAACATTATGTTATGTGGTTAAGTTCGAGCCTACATGAGTTAGGTAAAAAGGCAAGTTAAGTCAAGTATAAATAGAGTGTGGGAGGCACTCTATTTACTCACTCACTTCTCACTCAAGCACTCAAGGAGGAGTGGCGCACTTATGGAGGAGGAGGATTTGCTGCTAGGTTATGTCTATCTCTTATGGTTGGGTTGTATCATTTCTCTATCTATCTCTGAGGAAGTTATTGGGGTTTTTCACCTTTATGGTTTTCCCCAAGTAAATCTTGGTGTCTCTTGTGTTCTTGCATTATTGTCTCCATGATTGATATGCTGTAGATATGCTATACATGTTGTTCTCTCAGTTAAGATCCTAGATCATATTGAAGTAAATTCTAAAAATTTAACACTATCCTCGACCGCTTTCATCCTCCTCTTTCCACCTTTGGCCATAATGAGAATCCAGTACAGCAATTAACGTGAATAAACATGCATGACATAGTGTTTTACAAATCTAAACTGATTTCTATTAGATGTTCTTAAAAAGAATGCAAAAACTTGTGAAAACGTTAATCAGGTTATCCTTGTGGTTTCTGTGCTGGTCGGGAAGATTAATGGCTACAAGATTGGTTTGGGTACTCAAGTCCTGGATACCGACCAGTGCACGAGTGCGGAAGAGGTCAAAACATTATAGCCGAGACGCCTATTGATTAGGTGCGAAAAGGTAGATAGTTCCAGCAAGTCATGAAGAGACGCAGCTTTTAAAATGTGAGAAACTCAAGACCATCTATGGTTACGCTTGGGGTCACTTAACGAACGTCTCTTAGGTTGGGGCAAACAGTTATACGGGATCAAGAGGTACAAATTCTTCGTAAATGATTGGACGAAAAATACCGTCTTAACAGAACCTGTAGCATGATAACTGCATTATACGCTCAGAGGGTCGACAATAGTTCTGGGAAAACAACGTGGCTTAGAAACAAACCAAACTAGAAAAATGAAACAACCTTTAAAAGGCTTGCGTATCCTAAACAGGATTGTAAATGTACTTACCTAGAATCGAAGGGCATGGTGCCGGTGAGTGGTTTGTAAAGCTAATCCTTCTGTTCGATGATGGACGCTCCTTGATTGTTCAAAACGGGACGGGTAGAATGCTTGAGCGGTGAAAAACCAATGAAATGGTAACGGGGTTTCACCCTTATATAGTTGGGTTGATACCTGTGACACCTTAATGCGGTTGGTGCAGGCCATTAAATGGGATATTAAGCCTGCGTACGATCGGGTCATGTTGAATTTTTTTTCCATAAATGTGACTGCCAAAAGTGGAATATTTATACCAACGCTTCCGACTCATGCGGAAAGAAAAAGCGAAAATGTTTCGCCGTTGCGGGAGAGTTGTGTGAGTGCTTCTGCGAATGGCTCATGTGTCGCAGTGGATTTGAAATGAAAGCTTCCGCTTCCGCAGAAAATTTATTCAAACTCTTTAGAAATGCAAAGGCTTCGTCAGTGCGGAAGTAGTGGATGAGTACTTCCGAAAGAAAGAAAAAAATGTTGAGTTTCCGCCACGTACGGAAGAGTTAAAAGAAAGCTTATGTTGTAATGGAAGGTTTTGATGAGTTTGCTCCACCGCTAGCTTGTTTATTTAAACGTTTTGTTCCTTCAAAGACTTTAAGTTAACCTTTCCACTTCGGACTGAATTGGAGTTTTCCTTCTACAGTTTCGGAAGACTTAGGCCAACTCTTCCATTATTTCGGGAAAATTAGTTCAAAGTTTCCACCGTTGCGGGTCGAAGGACTGAGTTTGTTTGGTCGACAGACATAACTCAAAAAACAATCTAAGGCAAGTTTTAATATAGAGAAACTAGGATGCTAAAAACGTTGCAAAACTTTCTAAGGTAAAATACTCAAATAAGAGGAGGGACCCTAATAATTTTCAAAAATAAAATGAGGGGGGGTGTTGTTGTACCAACAACACATGGAACACTGGATTCTCTGTCATCTTGATACAACTCTGGTTGTCACATAGGATCAAAGTGGGGTCCATCTCTAAGTCAAACAATCCTGATAACAACTTCCGAATCCATACCGCTTCACAAGTGCATAGCAAGCAGTTATATATTCTGCTTTAGCTGTGCTGAGAGCCACACTAGACTGCTTCCTGCTAAACCATGAGATCATGGTAGATCCCAGACAATAAAATCCACCCGATGTGCTCATCCTGTCTGTTACACTTCCTGCCCAATCGACATATGTGTACCCATACAATCTAAAGTCATGATCTCCATGATAACATAGACCAAAATCTATCGTACCCTTTAGGTACCTCATCACATGCTTTGCAGCTATCAGGTGAACTCGTCTAGATTCCACTAGATACTTACTCAATGTGTTCACCGCAAAGCATATATCTGGCCTGGTATTCGTAAGATACATTAATGACCCAATAATCTGTTTGTACAGAGTCACATCCACTAACTCCGAGGAGTCATCAGCTAACAACTTCAAGTTGGAATCCTTGGGAGTGGCCATGGATTTACATTCCAACATATCAAATCTTTTTAATATTTCCACAACATACTTTCCCTGGTTGAGAAAGATTCCTTCTAGACCTTTCCATACTTCCAGACCTAGGAAGTAATGCATCAATCTGAGATCTTTCATCTCAAACTCTGAAGAGAGCTTCTTCTTGCACTCAACAATCTGTTTCCCATTTCCGGTCAGAAAGAGATCATCCACATATAGCAACAATATGACAGGTTCATCATCCATAACCTTGATATAAATATTAGGATCAACTTTACTTTTGGTAAATCCCAATCTTGTCAAGAAACTGTCAATTCTTCCATACCAAGCTCTGGGAGCTTGCTTCAACCCATACAAATCCTTCTTCCGTTTGCACATGTGGGTTCTTCCATCTTTCACCTCAAATCCTTGTGGTTGTTCTATGTACACTTCCTCCTTAATCACACCATTCAGGAAGGTTGTCTTTACATCCATCTAGTGTAATTCCTACTTCATCATGGATGCAAGTGCCATGACGGTTCTAATGGAAGTGTACCTTGCAACTGGTGCAAATGTCTTTTCATAGTCAATTCCCTCTTTCTGAGAGAATCCTCTGGCCACAAATATTTCCTTATATTTTTCAATGCTACCATCTGCAGCATGCTTTATTTTGTATATCCATTTGGAGGATACCACACTTTTGTCCTTTGGCTTGGGAACTATATCCCAAACATCATTCTTCATTATTGACTAGTATTCTGCTGTCATTGCCTCTACCCACTCTTTCTTATGAACTGCCTCTTCATAACTAGTAGGTTATTGGTATACAAGATCACACATCAAAGCCATATAGTTGGAGAAAGGCTTTGGTTTCTTGCTCACTCTAGTGGAGCCTTCAGGAGCTCCATACTTTTCTGCTCCTAGTATAATGTCTCTTTCCCATGCTGGCTTTGTCTTTCTTGATATGTTTGTGATGGGGGTTCTTGTGGTTCTATCATGTCATGGTATTCAGGTGTTACATCTTCAGGGGTGGTTACATTCTCTGCAATTCTAGCAGGTGCATCTTCTTCATATACTTCTTCATACTAGCACTTCCTAGATTTCTTGAGAGCTGCCTCTTCATCAAATGTCACATCCCTACTAATCTTCAAATGGTGGAATCTTGGGATGTATATTCTGAATTCTTTGTATGCTTCACAATATCCAACAAATATTCCCTTCTTTCCGAAAGGGTCCAAATTAGTTCTGTTTTATTTTGGTATGCGAATATATACAGGACACCCAAATATCTTGAGGTGGATTACCTCAGGATTCTTCCCTATAAACACTTCTTCTGGGGTCTTGAATTCAAGAGCACTATGAGATAGGCTATTCTGTACATAAACTGCTGTCCTAGCTGCTTCATCCCATAGATACATAGGTAGGTCTTGATCATGTATCATATTCTTCACTGCTTCCATAATGGTTCTATTCTTTCTTTCTGCAACACCATTTTGTTGAGGATTGTAGGGAGTGGTTAATTCCCTCTTGATTCTAGCTTCTTTACAAAAGCCTTCAAAATCCGTTGAAGTGTATTCTCCACCATTATCTGTCTTGAGTATTTTGATATTCTTTTCTGAATGATTTTCTATCAAGGCTTTGAACTCCTTGAACTTTCCAAGGACTTCATTCTTTCCTTTTAGAAAGTATATCCAAGTCTTTCTGGAATAGCCATCAATAAATGTAAGGTAGTATTCATATCCACTCAAGGATGTGGGGCATTGGTCCACATACATCTGAATGAATCGATTCCAAAATACTTTTAGTCTTTGTTTCTCTTTAAAAATGGGTTCTTGATATTCTTCCCTTTTGCACATCCTTTGCATGTGCCATCACGATCAATCTTCAAATCTGGTAGTCCTATGACTACTTTACTCACATGAGGTAGTGCTTTGTAGTTAATGTGAGCAAGCCTCCTATGCCATAGCTCACTAGGGATAGTGGATTCATGAACAAGGGCAGCTTCTGGATGACCCTTGAGTTTGTATAGACCTCCTTCCTCTTCACCAATAAAAATTGCATCCTCGATTGATTTTCCTTTGGACCACATGAGTACTTGTCCATATATGAATGCAACCCTATAACCTTTCTTATCTAGAGCTGAGATAGAAAGTAAGTTATTCTTCAAACCTGGTACATATAATATTTCCTTCATCTTCAATGGAGTTCCAGAATCAAGCTTGTAGTTTGCTTCACGAATTCCCTTGATGGGATATTGATAGTCATCTCCTAAAGATACTTTCTGTGGAGAGGTCTTCTCTTCAAGTTTTGCAAGAGTTTTCTTTTGACCTATCATGTGCTTTGAAGCACCACTATCAATAAACCATGTATCTTCTCCAGGTGTTACAGACCCAGAGAGTGTAGAGAATAGAACATATTCTTCTGCATCTTCTTCTTCTATTCTAGCTCTTTTCTTCGGAGGCCTTTCCTCTTCTTATTCTTATTCAATATCATCTTCTACTAGGTGTGTCTGATGTTTTCTATGGTGGAAGCCCTTCTTTTTTTTGAAGGAAAATCTCTAGCAAGGTGTCCTATTTTATGACAATTGAAACATTGGAATGAGGAGTAATCTCTTCCTTGATTAGTTCCTCTTTTCTTCTGAAATCTTTGTGGAGGTTGAGACTCCTCATGACTATCCTTCTTGAAGTAGGATTTATTCCTTCTTCTCTTGGCGTGGGTGGCCAAGGCTTGGTCACCTTCTTTGAGCAAGGCTCCTCTATTGGCAACCCCAGCTTCTTCTTGAATGCAATCTTCCCATACCACATCAAACTTCATGCTCTCTTTTTTGGCACACATGATTTGGATGAATGACTCCCAAGGTCTAGTGATACCATTTAGAGCAGTTATGACTAGTTCATCTTCATCAAGGGTATCTCCAATGGCATCTAGCTGTTCCTTGAACTAGGAAACCCTTGAGAAATAATCTTGAATGGATTCTCCTTGATTCATCTTGGTGCTCTTCAATTGAGCTCTCAGGTTCATCTTCCTATTGATGTTATTTCCTTCATACATTCTGGAAAGGGCATCATACATTTCCTTTGGGGTCTTCTTGGATGCCATTTGGGGAATCAAGTGGTCTTTGATAGAATCAACAATGATTCTCTTTTCCCTAATCAAGTCCTTCCTATACTTCTCTTTGGCTTCATCTTCTTCAGGTTCTGCAACCTCATCTTTGATATATTGGGCAAGATCATTATCTTCAAGATTTATAGCAATCCTATATTTCCATGCTCGAAAATTCTCTATACCCTCTAGCTTGTCTTCAAGCTTAGTGCTTAGAGCCATCTTATCCAGGAGGTTACTAAGATTGAAGTTTCTCAAAAACTAAAATAATATTTACAAGGAGATGAGATTTTATGAATTGAGATTACTGGTGTGATCTGCTTTTGGAAACTTAAACTCTTCCAGATATGCAACAAAATTTCTGGATTTCTGGTTCACTGGTGCACACGTGCGCACTTTTCTGGTTGATTGGTTTTCTAAAATTCTGGTCCAAAACCAAAACTAGGGTTTGAATTTCCTGGAGTTCTACCCACTCAAAAAGTTCGATCTAGGGCTCAAAACTTCGATTTTGAGGAGGGATATCTAGCCATGCAATCCGATTCCAAAAATTCCAACTTTTGTAGAAACCCTAAATTTCATCGAAGGAGGAGAGAGAGGTATTTTCACCTTGTGAAAGATGTCCTATTCAGGCTAGCTCTGATACCATGTTAAGTTTAGCCTAATTTCACAAGCAAGATCATTGGAAGAAACACAATCACAAGATAGACAAAGATTTACCCTGGGAAACCCTCTTGGGGTAGAAAACCCAACAAAGCTTTCCTCAATATAGATAATCAACCAATACAAATATGTAGTCCTCAATAAGAGCTCCTTCTCCTCCTATGCAGATATCTCTCTCTCCTATGCACCAATCACAAGTGAGTGAATGAATGAGATAAATGAGGAACACACCTCCTCTATTTATACTCATGTTCTAACTGACTTTTCACCCTAAGGGGGCCGACCTCTCCTAAGAGAGTCTAATAACCCCTAAACAACTAACTCAGGGCCAACCTCACATGGAAGATCTAATAACCCTAGTTACCACAAACTATCAGAGGAATAAACATCTTCAGATACATGAAAAAATCTCATCGGAGGAATGAAACATCTCCAGAATAATAAAATACAAATATAATATTCTTAGAAGTTACAATATTTCAACACATAAATGGTCAATAGTCAGTAAAATGAGTCTAACTGAGTCTAACAGAACCATCTAGGCACAAATCAGGAAATGGAGACTCTAAGGAGGGCGCATGAGGCTTTCAGAAGGTCAAGTGGCATTCGAGAACTAGCTAACTGGGAGCTATAGGCAGTTAAGAGGAGCAATCAATGGAAGAACTGGTGAATAAATGGTCTAACTGACTGTTAACTCCTGGTAGGTGAGAAAAGCGCACATGTCATGCAAGTGAGGAAAACAAGGCGCATCAGGTAGGTAGGAGGGATACTGGGGGATGAAGACAGGATCTAGGGAGCTGAAATTAGGCTCTAGGTGCTGGGGAGACCACAAAAATGATGACTGGATGCATGTAAAATTCATGCAGAAATGAAAATATGAAAAATGATGGTGAGAATATTCCAACACCCCCCTGCAAGCTATACTATGAGGTAGTAACTGAAAACTGAAAAATAGGGCCCTGGTGACTGAGACCAAAGGTCACCCAATACAACAATCTAAACAATAAATGAGGAAAGAGGGAAAACCCAATGGGAATAAATCCCTCCCTCAAAATAGATTGAAGGATGCTAATGTAGCATGTCATCACTCACCCCAAGAAGGGACTGGAGGTAAGTGAATCTCTTCATTGTAAATGACTTACTGAAGATGTTTGCAATCTACTCTTCTGTAGGACAGTAGAGCAGTGTAATGGTATTTTCATGCACCAATCCTCGAATGTAGTGCATGTGAATCTCTATGTGTTTGGTTCTCTGTCTCAGTACCGGATCTGTGGAGATCCTGATGGCACTCTGATTGTCACAATAGATGATAGGTGGAGTACTGAATCGAATCCCAAACTCTGATAAGATGCCCTGCAACCAAATGCACTGTGTGGTTGCATTTACTGCACCTCTGTACTCAGCCTCTGCTGAGAAGAGGTAAGGATTTACAATGAGAAGTAAGGAGTTACCATCATGTCTCATGTAGACATTCGAATCTGATTTACACCTCTAAAAGTCTTGTGAGATCAAGAAGGAATCCATCTTGGCATACCAAGCTCGTGGAGCTTGCTTAATCCCATACAAGGACTTCCTCAATCTGCAAACAAGTGAAGGATCATCAGTATACCCCTAAGGTTTCTTCATGTATATCTCCTCCTCTAGATCTCCATGAAGGAAAGCACTCTTGACATCCATATGATGCACTTCCCAGTGCTTGGATGTAGCAAGAGCAAGAACAAGACGAATGGAATCCATCTTAACAACATGAGTGAATGTCTTAGAATAGTCAATCCCATGAACTTTGGAAAAACCTCTTGAAACCAATATAGCCTTGTACTTGTTGGATAATCCATCTAAATACATCTTAGTTCTATAGATCCACTTGCATTGAACAAATTTCCTTCCAGGTGGGAGAGAAACAATCTCCCAAGTCTCATTTCTTTGAATAGATTGATACTCTTCTTCCATAGCAGCTACCCATCTTGGATCTTGGGAGGCTTCAAAGTATGTATTTGGATAAGATCCAAACATAAGAAAGCATCTCTCAGCTAGAAATGGATCTAAGGGAGAGAGTGCAGCTCTTGTATCATGAAAATAAGATCTATCTTTGACAAGATCAATGGTGGAGACAGGAGTAGTGGTGGCCCATGTAGCAATAAAAGTTGAAACTTTAGGTGTTATATCTTCAGGCTCTTGTGGATCTGGATCTAGCATTCACACTTCTTCAAGAGTTCTCTTTTTCTCAATCTTCTTTGGTGGATCTTTGCCTTTCAAGCAACCTTTGCAGGTTCCTTGAGCAAACTTGTCATTTGGAAGACCTTCAACGACATTTTGAGCTTGCATGTTTTGCAAATGCTTGTAGTTGAGATGCCCAAATATTTCATGCCACAATCTACTTTATTCATTGGCATGAGTATGGAGAGCATATTTCCTTGAGAGAGGTAAGAAGTGTGAGAACTCATAGAGTTTAGAGTTGTGTTTTGCAACTCCTTTTGCAACGATTTCACCTGAAACCATGTGTTGTATTTCAACTTCATTTGGAGAGAAGATCACTCTCTTGGGCTCTCCAATATGAGTCATTTGGTACACTGAAAGTAGATTTACTGTGAGAGTAGGAACATGAAGCACATCTAAGAAGTAGCCATTATCATGATTGATCCTTCCAATCCCCTGAGAGGAGACTTCAGAATCATTACCCAACATGATGGAAGAGCCAACTGAGCATTCGAAGTTGGAGAAGAGATATTTGGAGGAATACATATGTCTTGATGCTCCTGAATCTATGATGAAGGAGGATTATTTTGATGCACTTTCCATGAGGGCATGGCATCTCTCTTTGTCCTCGGATCTAGAAGGTTCAGTATCTTTCTTCCTTGCACATGCAGGTACAAGGAGATTGTTCTTCTCAAGTAATTGAGCCATCAAATCTATAGTCTTATTCATACAAGAACTCTTAGAATGAAATCCGCGATGACAATATGTGTACTTGGATCTCTCCTTCTGAGATTGCTTGGTCTTCTTTGAATTCGAAGCCCCATCTGACTGATATGGAACATATTTTGGCCTTAGCAGCTGTAGGGGCCGAATCCAACTTTGGATTTATCATTCCCATGGAGATTAAATTATCCTCCTCTTGTGTGAGAGATTGGATGAAGTCATCAAGTGTAGGAAACTTCCATTTTGGAATGGACATCTTAGCTGACTGAAATGTGGAGACAAAAACTGAGAAATTTGGCCCCAATTTGGATAGAATGACAAGTATGAGTTGTTTGTTTTCTTTCACTATTTGATATCTCTTCAACTGTGAAATCAAGCTTTTGAACTTGGTTAAGAAAGCATTGATGTATTCGAAGCTTTCAGGACTCAATGAGATGAGCTCATTCTCCAATTTATGACCTTTCAAATCATCTTTGTATCCAAATAGGGATTCGAGATTGTCCCAAACCTCTTTTGGAGATGTTAGATCAATGATATGGAAGTGAAGATCTTCGAAAATTGAGAGAAGAAGTAAGCCTACTACTTCATCAAGCCTATCCAAGTACTTGGATTTCTCTACTGCACTGACATGTTCGAACAAAGTTCCATTCAATATTCTAGAGAGACTCTTGGAATTCATGAAGATGTCCATCTTGGACTTCCATTTGACATAGTTGGAGGAATTGAGTTTTAGATCCATCTAAAGTAGTGGAGAGCGAATTGAAAAGGAATTCGAATGAATGAATAAACCTGCAAAACAAGAATTTTGTTGATGGAGATTTACTACAATTCAAATGAAAAATGCCTTAGGACACTGAGCACATATGACTAAGTCCTTCACACCTAGCTAGATTTCACTGCATTGCTCCAGTGAATTCAAGGTAATAGCACCAGGATTTGCTGTGGAAATTCAGAGGCTTCTGGTGCTCAATGAAAGACAACTGCTCAATGAAATGCTACAACTGTTGCAATGGCTGCAATTTAAATAACTGCTGCAAGCTCTGATACCATGTGATAATATGTAGGAAGATATCACAGCTGAAACAAACCTCACCAAAACTCACTCAAGAATTGCAGAGAAGAAGAGAAGAATGTAGTCAATAATCACTCATGAACACATAAAATGGAGAATAAAAGTATAATCATACATCAGCTATGAGTTGGACCACTGTGAAAAATGAATACAATACAATATCTGTTAAGAGAATTAGAATAAGCTAAAGTTCATTTGAATTCATCCTCAGTGTCTAGCTTGGATAACATTGGAGACATCATCCAATCAGTATTAGCATTCATAAATGTCAATAGTCATTCAAATGAGTCTAACTGATTCTAACAGAACCATCTAGGCACAAATCAGGGGATGGAGACTCCAAGGAGGGCGCATGAGGCTGTCAGAAGGTCAAGTGGCACTCCAGAACTAGCTAACTGGGAGCTACAGGCAGTTAGGATGAGCAATAAATGGAAGAAATGGTCAACCAACGCTCTAACTGACTGTTAACTCCTGGTAGGTGAGAAAAGGCGCACATGTCATGTAGGTGGGTAAAACAAGGCGCATCATGTATGTAGGAGGGCTACTGGGGGATGAAGACAGACTCTAGGGAGATGAAATTAGGCTCTAGGTGTTGGGGAGACCACACAAATGATGACTGGATGCATGCATGATGATTGGATGCATGCAAAATTCATGCAAGCATGAAAATATGAAAAATGATGGTGAGAATATTCCAACACCTTTGGAATTTAATTTTCTTTGATTTCATCAAATCACTGTGTATTATGTGTTTTTTTCCTATTCCTTTCTCTACAATTGATCTTTGTGTTGAACTTTGGTGTTTCCAATGATGTCAAAGAGGTTGTTAGATGATGTCAAAGAATTTTTTGGACTCGGTGTCTATGTTCTAGTTTGAAGAAGTATATAAAACTATGAACGCTAGTATGTAATTCCACCTAATCATGGTACTAGAAGTGTGCAAGTCCCACTAAGCCAATGAACTAGTGCGTGCAAGACACACAAAGTCATGGTACTTTTTTCACGCAGGTAAATACAAGTGGAAATTCTTGGGTAATATTAACCATAAAGAAAGGAAGAAGGGGTCTTATCATTTAGAGAAGCCCCAACAGTTGTGTACACACAACCAAATTTGAACCCAAAATCCGACGAAATTGACCTTGTTGTCGGATTTCACCTTTATAATTGTGAATTTTCCTTAGTTTTCTTTTAAATTGACCCCAATAGTCATCGAATTTCCGACGATCATTGAATATCCTACTAGATTTGTAAGATTTTCGACTTCTGAAGTCGAATATCCGACGTATCCTTGTCAAAGTCGAATATGCAACTACAATAGTCAATACATTAACGTCATCGGATTTCTGACATAGCCAAGTTATAACGGTCACTATGTTAATGTCGTCGGATATCTGATGATAATTTATTTTTAGAAACTATAAATTATAGGAATATTCCGACATGTTTGGTATACAAGCGACGGTTTGCGGAAATTATAATATTCGCACAAAATGTTTTCCGTACAAAACGTCACAATTATCTCAATTGTTACCGTGATTAAAAATAGTGAAGTGTGGATCTTGATATTTTAAGATTGGTAATCATTAGTCAAGCTTGGTATCAGAAAATGTGACATAACAACATTCTTGATCTAGACGAACAAAATTGAGAATTGCTTGCTACATTGTGGTATGAACTGAAAAGAAAGGGTGATTAGAAATGTCATTGTCCATATAGTCAATGCAGGGGATTTAAAAGGAGAAGAATAAATATCACAAAAACTAAAATACATTGTAAGGAACATGGACACGTTGAGGGGGGATATGACTATTGTCCATTGATAAGTTGTTCATTATATATGCATTTATATTGATCGTTTTTGTAAATGTATGTATCATTTTAATATTTCTTATATTAACTAATATCTCTTGATGGTTTGTAATTACAAAGAAAATACCTCCTATGACATATCGCCCAGAGGATGTGCTTGCAGAACAAGCACCGAAGGAACATGGAGCTATGAATAATGAAGAACAAGTTAATGATCATATTGAAGAAGATGATCATACTCATAGCATAGTTAAAGTTGCTGATACACTGATACATTGATCCATCATACATTTAATGTTAGAATGGATGATGATGATGATCATGAAAATGATGACTTTGATGATGTTCATGATTTACCTCTTCTTGAGAAGGCATACGAACCATTTTATGAAGGATCCCACACAAATATTCTCTCCGCTCTATTGTTGATAATGAACTCCAAGGTTATGAATGGTCTTTCAAACACATCATTCACACAAATGTTAAGGTATGTGATATATTCCATCACATATATATGATTGTGATAAAGGTTATCTTTGTTCCTCTAATAATTGTATTCTTAATTCATAAGTAAAATCAATATAGACGAAATATGTTTCATTAATATTATTTATATATTATATTAACTAGTTTTTTATTTTAATTTGTTGTAGGTTGATAGCTGAATTTTTCTTACCACCGTCAAATATTTTACCTCGCACATATCAATATTTATCTTCCATCATGAAATAAATTGGAATGCAGTATGAACAATTGATACATGCCCCGATGACCATATTATATATTATAAATAGCATGAATTTTAAACAGAATGTCTGGAATGTCGTATCAGTAGATATCGAACAGATCAAGTAACAAAAAAGGTTCCTCGCGAGGTTCTTCGTTATATTCCCATTATTCCACGTTTGCAACGACTGTTCAAGTGAAAAAATACAACACAATTCATGGATTACCATGCACGAAACAAAAGTCAATATGACATTCTTCGAAATCCTGCAAATGGCTCTGCATTTAGAGATATGGAGGAAAAATGGCCACACTTTAAAGAAGAACCTCGCAATTTTAGGCTTTCTTTGGCAGCAGATGGTGTCAATCTATTTGCAGAGATGAGATCTATTTACTCAGTGTGGCCTATTTTTGTTAACAACAATAACATTCCTCCATGGTTGTCAATAAAGAGGGAGCACATAATGTTGGCAATGATTATTCTAGGTTTGTGTCTACAACAATTTTTTTAATGTAGTGGCATCTCATTTGTCGTATTTTGTTGCATAATGTCATTTTTCTTCTTCTTTTACTCATGTATATTATTTATAGAATATCTAAATGGTTGTAATAATTATATATTTTATATGTTCAAATCAATCATGTAAGTACCAAGTTAAAGATATGAATGTATATATATAGCCTCTTATTGACGAGCCACTAAAACTATGGAATGGCATCACTATGTATGATGTATCTAGACCAACGCGGCAAAGGAAATTTTAATTCAATGCAATGCTTGTATGGACAATACATGATGCCTCAGGGTTATAACCCATTTTTGCGGTATGTAATTATAACGTCCACTTTAATAGTATTTAATTTTATGAAGTTGATATATTATGCATGCATGTTTTTTTTTAAATCCATTCATTTTATATAATTATAATTGACATAGTCAATCCATCTCTTCATGTACGTATTCGAACAAATGGGAATTTGCATGTCTAGTTTGTGGTCCTAAGATCAAATATCGTCGTTAAAAAAGTTTAGGAAAGGAGGTGTTTGATGAGTAAAGGCACTTCCTCTCTAAGAATCATAGGTATCGAACTACCGAAAAACAACTATTCAATGGGAAGCAAGAGACTGCATTAAAACCTCAGAGACTGACACCTCACCTATGGAAGTTGCAATATAATATAAATCATCAAGGTACATATAGATCAAATTGTCTATCTATCATCATATATGAAATTTTTTGAATTTTTTTTATTGTGTGTTGCTTTACTGTAATTGACATTGATTTTTGTAATTTATTTATAAACTATGATTCATGATGGCCATCCTTATCATGAAGGCATTAATGGGCTTTCACGAGGAATAAAAAATTATTAGAAACAATTCAGTAGGTTTCCCTACTATGAGCACCTACAAATTGCTCATTTGTTTGATACAATGCATATAAGAAAGAACGTAGCTGAAACATTATGGTGAATATTGGATGGAAGGAGTGACAAAGAAAATATTTCATTCAAGCGGTTTTCACAGACGTTCATGTTTTTAAAGCTAGAGAATCTATGTTGAAGAATAACCCTCGACGTTTTGGGATGAGTAGCACAACCCATATTCAGGAGATATCAAAGAGTCTCTCCGCCAAATTCCTTAGAAAAGATTCTAGACCACGCGAAAGACAAGATAGATCCAAAGAAAATGGAAGGAGTTTATTCGATACCATGCGACCACCACAAACTATACATTGGGGAGATGGGCCGCTCGATTCACATTAGACTAAAAGAACACAGTGCTGACATTATTCATAGTAGGACAAGGAGTTCAGCCATAGCAGAACACTCACAAACCTCTAAACACTACATTTGTATAGAGGATGCAAAGGTTATTGCTAGCGTTGATAACTTCACAAAGAGGAAAATCCGTGAAGCTATAGAAATAGAGAAACATCCGCAAAACCTAAACAGGGATGACAAGTGGAAATTGATCAAATCATGGATCCTTGTCATCAACCTTATTAAGGAAAAATAAACTAATTATATTATTGTATAGTAATTAAAATTAAATATATTATAAATTATATTTATAATATAATTTATATTATATTTTATATTAACTTAATAAATTACACATTATGCTTGGTCTTAAGTAAGGCTCATTGAATATATAAAATTATTAATTAAAGATGAAATTATTAATTAATTCAAATATTTAAAGAGTTATTAATTATTTGGATTAAATTAACCACAACTAATATGATAACCTTTTCTAAAACTAACTGGCCTACATTTTCAAACTAAACGGAACACCTCAAAACTATTTATAAATCAACTTTTGGCCTAGTATTGAAATTGAGACTCTTTGGTATCTCCTAAATATGGGTTGTGCTACTTAGCACGAAACATCGAGGGTTAATATTCAACACAGATTCTCCAGTTTTACAAAAAATAAAACATTGTCAAAATTTGCAATGAAATTCAGGAAGCCAATTATGCAATTAAAGATGTCATTCAATTACATAACACCGGAGACCAAATTAATAGAAACTCACTTCCATGGTTGTTAACGGAGCAACAAAGAAGCGTTGTAAAAGAAGTCATGCGAAAAAATAAATTTCCCACCGGATTTTGTTCGAACATGAAGAATATCATAACAAAGAAAGGTGACTTCGCGGGGGTGAAAACACATGATTGGCATCTCTTCATCAAGGTAATTATTATGGTATATATATTGCTATATTTTTTTATACTAGTGTATATTGTTGGTATTTGTTTGTCTACTTTTTGTAAAAAATAATAAAACAATTTTTATATTGTTATAGTATGTTCTACCTATATCTCTCCCAGATGTTAAATTTTGAGCATTAATTCACAATACTCTAGGATCTTTACTGAGAGAATAACATATACAATATATCAATGCATGACAATAACAGTAAGTATGACAAGCATCACAAGAATCTGTGAGGCACCTGCAACAATTAATTAACAAGAATACGCGAAATAGCAGAAATGACAGAACTCAGAATCACTTTTGTATTGATCACAGGCCACTTCGAGGGGGCAACCTCCTTTGAGCAAGCTCAATACAAATAACTTCACGGTGCCTTCATAGGTCTCAACACACACTTATATACTAATTCTAGGCGCCAATACTATGGGTCGAAACCATGGGCCGTTACAAACTATGGATCAACAATACTACGGGCGACTTACAAAGCATATGCGCCAACAACAATAACACAAACTATTGATCAACAAATACTACGGGACGACTTACAAAGCATATGCGTCCAACAACAACATACTAACAAAGTAAAGATATGGGTTCCTAACATCCCCTCCCCCTTAAAGAAAAGCTTTGTCCTCAAAGCTTCAGATGTGGAAATTGTTGTTGAATCTGAAGGAGTGGTTCCCATGTAGCATCCTCTGGTTGCATGCCGTGCCACTGAATTAAGACCTCTGTGATAGAGCGAGAGCGAAGCTGACGTGTGCGCCGATTGAGGATGGCCTCTGGTTCCAAAAGGATGGATCCTTCATTATCCAGTTCGGGTAAAATCGTTTGGCCGCTGATGTTGGTGCCAAGAACTTTCTTCAAACAAGAGACATGAAAGACTGGATGAATGCGGGAAGAAGGAGGAAGTTCCAATTTATAAGCAATGGACCCAATCTTCTGAAGAATCCGATATGGCCCATAGAACTTTGGAGCAAGCTTATGACACCCTTTGAGTTTCAAGGAGGATTGTTTGTACGGCTGGAGACGAAGAAAAACCATATCACCGACTTGAAAGGTGCGCTCTGAACGGTGCTGATCCGCTTGTTGCTTCATGCGATTTCTTGCCATGTGAAGATTGTCCCGTAAAATGCGAAGAATCTGATCGCGGTTGCGAAGGACCGTGTCAACTTCCTGAACTGGTGAACTGGTGGGGGTGTATGGAAGAAGAGCTGGAGGTGCTTGACCATAGACTGCTTCATATGGGGTCATTTTAGAGGCAGTGTGGTAAGAGGTATTGTACCACCATTCAGCAAGAGGGAGCCACTTTGCCCACTGATGTTGTTGTTCTGAGGTGAAGCAACGAAGATAAGTTTCCAAGCATTTATTGACAATTTCAGTCTGACCATCTGTTTGTGGGTGATACCCTGAACTCATCTTCAGTTTGGTGCCAGTGTGGCGAAATAGTTCTGTCCAAAAATGACTAGTGAAAGTCGCATCACGATCCGAGACAATGGAAGAAGGGATGCCATGAAGACGAAAGATCTGGTCCATAAAAATTTGAGCAACTGAGGAGGCTGTATAGGGATGACTGAGAGCACAAAAATGACTATATTTGGAGAGGCGATCAACCACAACGAGAATCACTGTCTTCCCGCCAGATTTAGGGAGCCCTTCAATGAAATCCATAGAAATATCTGTCCAAATCCGTGTAGGTATAGGTAAGGGTTCAAGCAATCCTGGAACGAGTGTTGTTTCCCCCTTATTGCGCTGGCAGGTATCACATTCGGCCACCATCTGTTGAATTGTCCTTTTCATGCCCTGCCAAAAGAAGTTACGCCGTGCTCGTTCATATGTTTTGAGGAACCCAGAGTGTCCGGCGGATGGAGAAGCATGGAGTTCATAGAAGACAGCCTGTTGAAGATCTATGCTCTGGGGAAGCACCAGACGACCCTTGTATTGCAGAGAAGCACCATCCCAAGAGTAATGTGGTACAGCAGAAGGGTTGTTGGTCAAGCGTTGGATGATCTGAGATAAGGAAGAGTCATTGACATAACCCTGTTGAACAGATTGCAACCAATTTGGAACAGGTATAGAAATAGCTGAAAGAGAACCTTGGGCACCAAATGTGCGAGAAAGAGCATCTGCCACAATATTGTCTTTACCCTTCTTGTAAGTGATCTCATAGTCATAACCCATGAGTTTGCTAACCCATTTCTGTTGTGCCGGGGAGGAGACACGCTGGTCCAAGAAATATTTCAGACTCTGGTGATCAGTCTTGATGCAGAAATGATTCCCTAATAGGTATGGACGCCACTTCTGTACTGCATGCAAAATAGCCATCATTTCCTTCTCATAGGTAGAGGTAGCTAAATTCTTACCTGAAAGGGCTTTGCTAGTGAACGCAATGGGGTGTTCATTTTGAAGGAGAACAGCACCAAGTCCATTTCCGCAAGCATCACTCTCAATAGTGAAGGGCTTGGAAAAATTGGGCATAGCTAGCACAGGTGTAGTACACATAGCTTGTTTTAGTTTGTCAAATGCACACTGAGCAGCAGGTGTCCATGTAAAAGCATCCTTTTTCAATAGAGCAGTTAATGGAGCTACAATCTTCCCATAATCCTTGACAAACTTGCGGTAGTAGCCAGTCAACCCCAAAAAACCACGAAGGCTCTTGAGTGTCTGAGGACGTGGCCAATTGTTCATGGCGTCGATTTTGGCAGGATCCACGCGAACCCCTTGTGCTGAGATAATGTGCCCGAGATACCCAACTTCCTTTTGTCCAAAAACACATTTAGACTGCTTGGCATGGAGATGATGGTCAGAGAAAAGTTGCATGACAAGATCCAGATGCTGGAGATGTTCATCCCATGTTTTACTATAGATGAGGATATCATCAAAGAATACCAGAATGAATTTCCGCAAGTATGGTCGAAATATTTTATTCATTAAGGCCTGGGATGTGGAAGGAGCATTAGTGAGGCCAAAGGGCATGACCAAAAACTCATAATGGACATCATGTGTGCGGAAAGCTGTTTTAGGAATATCATCCTCATGAACCCGAATTTGATGATACCCAGAATGAAGATCCAACTTGGAGAAAAAGTGAGCCCCATGAAGCTCGTCAAGAAGTTCATCAACAACAGGAATGGGAAACTTATCCTTGATGGTGAGGTGATTAAGTGCTCGGAAGTCAATGCAGAGGCGCCATGACCCATCTTTTTTGCGGACGAGAATAACTGGAGAAGAAAAGGAACTAGTGCTTGGGCGAATAATACCTTGCTTCAATAAGTCCCAAACGAGCATTTCAATCTCTGTTTTTTGGTGGAATGGGTAGCGATAGGGCCTGATGTTGGGAGGAGCGCTGCCAGGAAGGAGCTGAATACGATGGTCTTCTGGCCTGGAAGGTGGTAATCCCACTGGTTCAGCAAAGACACCTGTGTATCGATCCAGAATTTGTTGTAGATCCAAAGGAGTAGTGGAGACCGCTGATGGTTGCATCTAGATGGAATGGATCTGAGCGATGACACCATGTGAATTCTTCTTGAAGAGTTTTTCCATGCGATGTGAACTGATGATGCTGAGAGAACCTGGTTGTAATCCTGTCAATGTGTGTTTGTGTCCATTCTCGGAAAACTGCATCCAAAGTTCGGCAAAATCCCATAAGGTAGGGCCGAGTGTGCGTAGCCATTGAGCGCCCAAAACCACATCACATCCTCCTAAGGGCAAGGCAAACATGTCAGAGCGCAAGGTATAATCTCCCATAGAGATACGCACATTTCGACACTTCCCTTTGCAAGGTAAGGTGCCCCCATTGGCAATCATGACTTCAAAGTTGGAGCAAGGATGGATAAAACAATCAGCTTGTTTGGCGATCCGAGGGTCAATGAAATTATGCATGCTACCAGAATCAATGAGGATTGTAAGAGGAAGCTTCTTGAAGTAACCCCTGACCCGCATTGTTTGGGGGGTGGTGATTCCAGCTAAAGCATGGAGAGATATCTCGGGCTGGTCATCCTGAGACGGAGGGTCAATAGGCGGTTCCTGAATGTCGACCGGAGCATCCAGTGTTTCTGGATCTTCGTCACCCATTTCAGAGGCAGGCGGAGACTCCACATCCAGGAGATAGAGATTTTGCTGAACACATCTATGTCCCCGAGTGAACTTCTCATCACAATTATAGCAAAGACCCTTTTCTCTGCGTGCTTGCATCTCTGTTTCCGACAAATGCTTGATAGGAGTCGGTCGAGGAGCCTGCGGTATAGGAGGTCGCTGAGACCCCATATTTCGGAAAGGAACAAAAGTGGGCTTGGAGCGTTGTTGGGCTGCAATCTTGTCTTCTGTCAATTTAGCCAACCCGAGTGCTTCCATCATTGTGTTGGGACAGAACATTTTGACCTCAGAGCGGATGGCATCCTTTAGACCACTGATAAAACAACTCCGGTAAAATTCATCAGACAATCCTTCGGTGTGGTTGGCTAGATTCTCAAATTCGGTTTGATACTCTCTCACAGTGCCAGTTTGGCGAAGTTTAGTGAGGGCTCCTGTGAAGTCATCAAAAGCACTAGGACCAAATCGTTGCAAAAGGAGCTGGCAAAAGTCTGGCCAGTTGGGCTCTGGATGAGCCTTGATGTACCAGCGGTACCATTGAAGAGCTTCCTGTTCCAAATGAAAGGATGCCAACGGAACTTTGTTGACATCAAAAGTATTATGCAGACTGAAATACTGTTCTGCACAATAGATCCATCCAGTTGGATCGGTACCATTGAAGCGAGGAAAATCAAGCTTCGGACCACGGAAATTGCTGGAAGAAGAGAACCCATTGTCTACTGAAGACTCGGACTGCCGTTTGTTGTTCATAGCTGAATGTTCAAAATGGAGACCAAGAAATTTTTCATCCAGATCCTGGAGTTTGGCTTGGATGGCTGCAAGGGCTTCCTCCATGGTTTTTGCTCCTGCACGGGTGACAACCATAACCAGGGATTTTTTTTTTTTTTTTTGACTGGGTAGGAAAACAAAAACAGGAACTACTTCAGTAAAGGAAAATTTGGATTTGAGAAAAATTCAGAAGGGTAATTGGGGTTTGACTCGTTTTTTGGACACTGTTGGATAGACAGGGAAGCAAAAATGAGGATTTCAGCAGCGGGGTGAAAGGATGGGAAAATTTGGCAGAGGGGAACAAAGAAGCAGAATTCAGAAAGGAACTCTGTGGTAAAAATTGAAGGTGATTGGGTGAAATCTGAGGAAGTTATGGCAAACCCTAAAAATAGACAAATGTGGGATTTCGGGCTGTAGGAAAGGGAATTGAGGATAGGGTCCTCAGGGATGAAATATGCAGAATGGAATGACAGGGGTTCCCTGAAATTTTCAAGGAAAACAGAGGTAAAACAAGGGAGATATGGAGAAAAAACGGAATTTTATACCTTTTTTTTTTTTTTTTTTTTTTTTTTTTTTTTCCAGACAGGAGCGGCTAGGGCTCGGTTTTTTTTTTTTTTTTTTTTTATAGACTGGAGCGGTTACGGCTCTGCTTGCAGAATGGGATCTCTGGTTCGAAGGATTCTGGAACAACGCTGAACGGCTGGATCTGGAACGGTTTGCAAAATGAATCTGAAACGGCGCAGCAGTGATCGACAATAGTTCAGCTGAAAGTAGATATGGACCCCAGGTATGTGCGGCTTCCTAACAGTTCAGGGGTTTCACTCGGCCACCAATGTTGTCTGACGGCTTGCGTATTAGGGCAGTACCCCTCACTCCACGGCTCAGGTAAAACTGATAACCGCTTTGCCACAAACGACAGCTCTTGGTTTACCTCACGGGTGGGAACTAGTCAATCAGGTAGGGGTCGTTGCCCTTTTTGCTGGCAGGTCCTCTCAATGGGCAAGCTACTTCGGGGTTCCTGTGGTACTCCTCATAATGAGTTTTAGGGCTTATGCCCAAGTACTTCCCATAGTTAAGCGGATAGGGATTATTCCCAGATCCGAACCTGCAACAGAAAAAATTTGAGCAGAAATTCCACCCAATGTTCAAAAACCGGATCTATATTGCTCAAAATCGCTATTATAGCATATTTCTGGAACTGGAACAACCACTCTGCGTCTTTCCACGAAAGAAGAATAGAAATCTGGGCACTCAGTCAAAAGATTTTCTCGCCGCAATTTCCGCGGCCGTCATTGAAATTCTGAAAAATTGTTGATTTTAAATCCGCGATATCTCCACTTTTAGAACTCCAAATGAGATGATATTTTTTTTGAAACTGCGTATTTTTGAAAGAGGAATTCAGATATGCAATCGGTTTCTTCTAATTTTGTGCAGAAAGTTTTAGAAATTGATCTGAAAGTCGCCGCCCAAAAAAGAAAAAAAAAATTTCCCACTTGTGCCAAGGAAAGTGCTCTGATACCAGATGTGAGGCACCTGCAACAATTAATTAACAAGAATACGCGAAATAGCAGAAATGACAGAACTCAGAATCAATTTTGTATTGATCACAGGCCACTTCGAGGGGGCAACCTCCTTTGAGCAAGCTCAATACAAATAACTTCACAGTGCCTTCATAGGTCTCAACACACACTTATATACTAATTCTAGGCGCCAATACTATGGGTCGAAACCATGGGCCGTTACAAACTATGGATCAACAATACTACGGGCGACTTACAAAGCATATGCGCCAACAACAATAACACAAACTATTGATCAACAAATACTACGGGACGACTTACAAAGCATATGCGTCCAACAACAACATACTAACAAAGTAAAGATATGGGTTCCTAACAGAATCAAAAGCATAAGAGACAAGAGACATAGAGTTTCCGTGGGGAAAACCCTAAGGTGAAAAACCCCACAACTTCCTCAGAGATAGAGAGAGCAATGGCTCAACCAAAGTACAACCAAAATACACTAAGATAGTCTCCTAGTAGAAGATAATCCTCCTCCTCACTAGTGCACCACTTTCTGAGTGAGAGAGATGTACTTTTCCGAATGATATAAATAGAGATCACCTGATCTCTATTTATACTAACTTGTTTTCCCAGTGACCTTATGGGGACGACTTGTCTAGCTAGGTACATCCACATTATAATATATATTTCAGGGCCGACCCCACACATGGTGGTCTAATAACCCATCGGCAAGTACACACACTTGCGACACTTGTCAATCCACATGACGACACTTCCTTATAGAGGAATGACACATCTCTTATAAGGGTACAATAAATATATATAAAATACACAGATGAAATAGATTCCGAAGTTACATATACATCAACACTCCCTCTTAACTAGGAAGGTATTTCTCGACATAGATATGTTAGACAAGTCTTCTTCTCGGGATCATCGTCATCATCATCGTCACTGTTGTTGCTATCTCAACCAATCTCTGAATCTACTCGTCATAGGAAGTTCTATAGAGCTAGTCCTTTTTCATACTGGATGTAGGCCCACCTCCTGTAGGTCTTCATCATCACTGGCCATACTGTGGAATTCTCAGGACTTATTACGTGCGTCACAAAACCTGGCTGCAGCATCCCAAGCTATTACGAGCACACAACTCTACCTGTAGGATCTCCCAGGAGCACATCACATGTGACCCATCACAAAACCTGGCTGAATCATCCTAGGCTATTACGAGCACACATCTCTACCTGTCGGATCTCCCAGGAGCACATTACATGTGATCTCACCACAAAACCTGGCTGAAGCATCCCAGGCTGTTACAAGCACCCAGCTCTACCTGTCGGATCTCCCAGGAGCACATTACATGTGGTCCACCAAAAAACCTGGCTGAAGCATCTAAGGCCTTTTTCATCCTTTCTAGATCTCCCAGGAGCAAATTACATGTGGTCATGGCAAAACTTGGTTGAAGCATCTGAGGCCTTTTTCATCCTGTCCAGATCTCCCAGGAGCAAATTACATGCCATAGGACAAAACCTCGCAAGAGAATCTCAGGATGTTATGGGTACACAACTCCGACCTGAAGATCTCCTAGGGCACAAATTACATGTCCTCCCAGAGCAATGTCTCGAAAGAGCATCCCAGGCTGTTATGGGTATGCAACTCCGACCTATAGGATCTCCCAGACATGCTCATATGCACAACCTGATCCACGGCCACAAAGTATCATCTGATACTCATCACACATCATCCTGATGTACACATGATCATCCTGATCATCATCACTACAACATCCTGCTGCATGTCATTTGGAGAAGCTCGTCATCCATGATCACCCTGATCATGCAATGCATCCATCTGATGCACACCAAGTATCTACCTGATACATATCATCATACACAGTGTATCCATTTGATACATAGATACATGATCCATACAATGTATCCATCAACATACATGATCTACTTGATCATATAATGTATCCACCTGATACATATACAGATACATGGTCCAAGCATCCAACATGATGCATATACAAAATACATACAAATGATCCAATCGATCATATCCAACATCCAACATGATGCGTACATACATATAAATGATCCAACTGATCATATCCAGCCTCCAACATGATGCGTACAAACATATAAAGGATGTAACTAATCATATCCAGCATCCAACATGATGCGTACATACATATACATATAAATGATCCAACTGATCATACAAAGCAGAAACTAGAACATCATCCTGATGTTAATCATTCAGCGCTTACATCCACAGCCATGTGAAGGATCCTCCTTCCAACATGCTTGGAATGGCTTCAACAAATGTGTCCATCACTTCTTCCTCGAAGTGTCCTCGATCTGAAGAACACCAAGCCTCTCCCTGAAGTACTCGAATTTCACTCTGGCTAGTGGCTTCGTCTGCACATCTGCAATCTGCTCGTCCATTGCAACATACAGGAGCTTCACAGCTCCTCTCTGCACCATATCCCTGATATAGTGATATTTGATCTCTATGTGTTTCGACCTATCATGAAACACTGGATTCTCGGACAACTTCACACAACTCTGGTTATCACAGAAGATACCAGTAGCATCCAACGGGAGATCAAATAACTCAGACAGTAGCTTCCATAGCCATACTGCCTCACAACTAGTTGAACATGCTACAACATACTCTACCTCAGCTGTACTCAGTGCTACATAGGAATGATTCCTGCTAAACCAAGAGATCACACCTGATCCCATGCTGAAGCAACATCCAAATGTGCTCTTCCTATCTGCAGCACTGCCAACCCAATCTGAATCAACATAACCCTGCAGGTTAAACTTTTGATTCGCTTCATACTTGAGCCCATAATCCACTGTACCCTTCAGGTACCTTAGAACATGCTTTACAGCAACCAGGTGAACACTCCTTGGATTCGTCAGGAACTGGCTCAATGTGTTCATAGCAAAGCAAATGTCCGGTCTCGTGTTCGTTAGGTACATCAAGGACACAATCATCTGACGATACATAGAGACATCAACTGGCTTAGATGAAGCATCACATAGAAGCTTCAGATTCGATGCCATAGGTGTGGACATGGCCTTGCAATCCATCATCCTAAATCTCTTAAGGATATCTACTGTGTACTTCCCTTGACCAAGGAAGATCCCACCTGCACTCTGCCACACCTCCATACCTAGGAAATAATGCATCATTCCCAAATCTTTCATATCGAACTTAGCCACAAGCTTCCTCTTAGTATCTGCAATTAATCTATCATCTCCTGTTACAAATAAGTCATCCACATACAGGAGTAGAACCACAGGATTCCCTTCTTTAACCTTGTAGTAAAGGTTGGAATCCGCTTTACTCTTGGTAAAGCCCAAACTAGATAGGAAACTATCCATCCTACCATACCAGGTTCTGGGAGCTTGTTTCAAGCCATACAAGGCTTTCTTTAATCTGCACACATATGACTCCCTGTCATGTATTTTGAAACCGAGTGGCTGCTCCACATATACTTCTTCTTCAACTACACCATTCACGAAAGCAGTCTTGACATCCATC
The DNA here is from genome assembly GCA_027924585.1 of Larix kaempferi. Taxonomy (NCBI): domain Eukaryota; kingdom Viridiplantae; phylum Streptophyta; class Pinopsida; order Pinales; family Pinaceae; genus Larix; species Larix kaempferi. The sequence goes on along the minus strand of BSBM01000632.1, from coordinate 22,676,866 downwards.
TGGTGTATTTTCCATTTCATCGCTGCAGCCAGGGCAAGTACTGTTCTAATAGAAGTATACCTGGCTACAGGTGCAAACGTTTCTTCATAATCTATTCCCTCTTTCTGAGAGAAGCCACGAGCTATGAATCTTGCCTTGTATTTCTCCACACTGTCATCTGCAGCATGCTTGATTTTGTAAATCCATTTGGAAGTCACAACAGACTTCTCTTTAGGTCTTGGGACAAAATCCCAAACATCATTCTTCATTATTGATTGATATTCCTCAACCATGGCATCCTTCCATTCTTTCTTTTATGTTGCTTTTTCATAACTAGAAGGCTCTTTGTTCATAATGTCACAGAGTAAAGCAACATAGCTGGTATGTGATCTGGTTCTCTTCTTTGCTCCGTGTTCCTCTTCTGGAATGCCAAATCTTTCTGCATCTTGAAATAGCTCTCTAGCCCATGCAGGTTTCCTCTTGTGAGAGTTATCCTCACGGGGTGGATCTACAGGTTCTTGCGTATCTTCAAACTCACGAACAACTTCTGGAACTGCTTCAGTCATGGTAGTGTCTTGAAATCTAGTTTCATTAGGTTCTTCATAAACTTCGATCGGTGCCTTCCTTGATTTGATGAATGCTGAGTTCTCATCAAATGTCACATCCCTGCTGACATCAATCTTCTTGAACCCTGGAAAGTATATTCTGTAAGCCTTCGAGCTTTCACTGTTACCCACAAAGATACCCTTCTTTCCTGAAGGATCTAGTTTGGTCCTCTTTTCCTTTGGGACATGAGTGAATACTGGACAACCAAATATTCTGAGATGGCTGACTTCAGGTTTCTTACCAGAAAAGACCTCTTCTGGTGTCTTGTTGTCCAATATCTTGTGGGGTGTTCTATTCTGCACATATACAGCTGTTCTAGCTGCTTCTGCCCATAGATGCATAGGTAGATCCTGGTCATGGAGCATTGCTCTTGCTGCTTCCATGATTGTCCTGTTCTTCCTTTCTGCAACTCCATTCTGTTGTGGATTGTAAGGAGCAGTCAACTCCCTCTTAATCCCCGAATCACTGCAAAGCTTCTTGAAGTCACCTGAGGTGAATTCTCCACCATTGTCGGATCTGAATGTTTTGATCTTCTTGTCAGTTTGATTCTCCATCAAGGTTTTGAATTCCTTAAACTTATCAAACACCTCATCTTTGTTCTTCAAGAAGTATACCCAAGTATTCTGGAGAATTCATCAATAAATGAGACATAGTAAACATACCCACTTAGAGAACTGGATGACATACGACCACATACATCTGAGTGGATGATTTCTAGGATGTCTTTTTCCTTGCTTTCACTGCTTGGGAAATCCTTCTTAATGTTCTTACCTTTTGCACATCCTTTGCAAACACCTTCATGTTTGGTCTTGATTTCAGGAAGACCCTCTACAGCCTTGCTTGCAATTGGAAGTGCTCTATAGTGCATATGAGCAAGTCTTCTATGCCAAAGTTCACTTGGCTCCATGGATTCATGTACCATGGCATGTTCAGGTTGTCCCTTCAATTTATACAAACCTCCCTCTTGCTCTCCAATCACTACTGCATCATCTATGTTCTTTCCCTTTGGCCACATTAGGACTCGGCCATCCACAAATGCAACCCTCATGCCTTTTGAATCCAATGCAGAGATGGAGAGTAAGTTCTTATTGAGCCTAGGTACATAAAGAACTTCTTTCATCTTCAAAGATTTTCCAGAATCTAGGTTGTAGGAGGATTCACCACTTCCTTTGATTGGGTATTGATAATCATCCCCAAGTTTCACCTTATGGGGTGATTCATGTTCAAATAGATTCACAAAAGATTCCTTAAACCCAGTCATGTGTTTGGAAGCCCCACTATCAATCAACCAATCATTACAACCATGGGAGATGGTACCTGTGAGATCAGAGATCAGAACATACTCTTCTTCACTTGATGAGTTATCATCACTTTCTTCCCTAGCCTTCTTCTTGGGTGGTTCATCATCCTCGGCAGCATGAGCATGAAACCTTCTTTTGCTGTCCTTCTTCTTCTTGTTGGAGTTTTTGTTGTCCTTCTTGTTCTTGGGACAATTTATGGCAATATGTCCTTTCTCATTACAGGTGAAGCATATCCTTCTTTCTTTGAAGTGATGTGAAGATTTCTTGGAGTGAGATGGCTCTCTCTTGGACTTTCCTTTCTTGGTGTGAGCTGTGAGAGCTTGACCTTCATTCCCCATCTTTTCTTATCATGCCACAAGCCTTGCTTCTTCTTGTGAGCATTCTTCCCGTAGTCTACTGAAGGAAAACAACTTCTTTCTTGCACAGATTCCTTGAATGAAGGAGTCCCATGACCTAGGTAAGCCATTTAGAGTGGTCATGACAACTTCACCATTATCTACCATTTCATCCACTGCTTCTAGTTGTTCCTTGATGTCAGAACCTGAAATTTCTGAAAAATTTAAAATTTTATTTATAACAATAAATGTTAACTAAATAGTATTTCTGGTCCTGTTTAATTTCAGTAACTAAACATAATCTGGTTTAAAAGACTCTGTCTTACTACAGTTGTGATTTCTGTGATTGTAATTATTGACTGTTTTGTTTCAAACTGCAAGGGAAGAGCTAGTCATAGCTGACTGGCTTACTTAGCTTACGAGCTAATGCATAAGTTGTCTTCTGTTTCGCAGGCACGCCGGTGAAGTAAGGATCACTGTATTTTAATCTTGGTAAGCATCAAGCTCTACTCCCTGTACTTTAAAACTTAAAGAAGATTTATTTACTATTGCTAGTTGTAGTGTAAGATAGTGAAGTTATTCTCAGGAAATTACACTTGAAAAAAAAGATTGATGGTCTGCCTCGACATGATATTTCTTATTTGGATAGTATCATCAGGTTTTGCGATGAATTACACTGTTTCAGTTATAATTATTGTGTTATGAATATGACTCTATGTTACTGCTGTAACTATCACTGGAACAATTGTTTGTATCATAATTATTGTCTGCATAAAGCGACGTTAGCGTCATGTGATATGTTGTCAACTAATACCGGTGATTACTGTTGTGTTCACGTATTATTAACGTGAGTTGGAAATGTGGCGCCTCTAGCGTTGTTCCATTATATTAATCTATATATCGAGATCCAATGTCTACTTAAAGTTTAACTTATGTCACCTGACTGTGCCTTGTTTTTAAACTACATTCACGGTGTGAACCAGTAGATGAAATTATATTTCAACATCTTAATAATAGAGATTATTATTCTCATTGTTTACTGTTTAACAATAGTATCGGTAGAAATACGATGTTAGGTTATAATGGCAAATGTGTATCCCGTCATATAGTTTTGGTAACATTTCAATGTATTAAGTGATAAGATGTTTTCATTTGAAAGTTGACCACCTCATTGTTTAAATGATGGTAGAAATGTAATGTGCTCATGGCATTAATCTATGACTTGGTTTCATTATATATAAATACATTATCATGATTGTGCAACAATCATAATGTTTTCCATACCATGGACAAGATTTATATCCAATATAGTGTTAAGGTAGTATCTACCATATTAGGTTAATAGAAACTCCATATTTGATGTTGACTATATCTCGTTCCTATCATTGTAGGGAAAATACATACCATGTTCTTGGAATTGTCGAAGGTTCGGTTGCAGGCATGCACTATATGCTAATTGAGTGTATAACATAGTGTTATTTCCATGCGTTTGACTTATATCTATGCAATGATTTTGAAATCGGTAAATAATGATTTGAATGGCAACTGAACTATATGATCTCGACCCATATTACGTTGATATATTTCAATGCTACGTGTTTGACTCTCCTCCATGCATTTGGTGATATATAAGCTGTTTATCGAAACCCTACCAGGTTATTGTCTTTGCCTTCGGGCTCGGGTCCTAAGGGTGAAACCCTCCATGTCTGAATTTCGTCGTTGGGCACTGTAACAACATGCAAGGTGCTGTGGTTCTGGCCTCGTGGTTTCATTCTGTGGTAGGATAAGTCCTCGGCTCGGCTAATAGCGTCTGCTACAGTTTCATTGTTTTCTTGGTCTCGTTGCCATTATTTGTTTGAGTCCCAGCTACTTACAGTCTTCCACTGTTGTGGGTGTAAGCTTGAGGCAGGGTTTCGCTGGGTTTCGCTGTTGTCTTTAATTTATGAGAGGGTTGAGCATTTGAGTTTGGGGGTGTGCTTCTCGACTGGTTCAATCCCAGCTTGAGGGTTTCGTCTGGAATGTTACCTGTCGCGGCTGTCAAGGAATGTTATGAAGGTTTCCCTTGCTCATCCAACTGATGAAGATGATGGGGTTTCACTGCTTGTTCAACTTGTGGCTACCAGGTTGTCCGCTGTTACATTCCTCCATTGGCTCGGTAAGATAATGTCCATATTTTTCACAGTTTTTATGTTTTGCAAATATTGTTTGGATTTACATCTGTATTACTACCCTCGGCATTCGTTAATATGACTAAAATCCCTCGGCATTCGTTAATGTGCAAGTCACGCGGCTCTGAAGGTGTACAGGGCTTTATCTCCAACGCTGGCTCCTCCGGGTAAGCCTGGTTATCCACGGCTGTCTCTTCCTTTGTTGGTTTTGTGGTTAGGGTTGAGTCTTGGAGGAAAACTCCTGTATAATGAGGTCGTTAATGTCTTTGTGACATGGGTGCAGTCACCTGTATAAATTTGTTTTGTTTGTAAAGGAAAGGGGTTTGATACCCTGTTATGTTTATGGAGAGCCATTCACGGCTCAGACTGTATGAGGCCAGGGTTTCTGTTATTGTAATTGTATTTGCTAGGAGTAGGGTTCTATCCACGCTGTATAAATTAATATTTTAAAATAATATTGGGCCTTTCATGGCCGTGTTTCATTTTTGTGTTTTGTTAAAATATTAAAATGTTTGAAATGTAAGGATGATTGAGTTCTCCGATACCTGCATGGAATGATAACTCTACTGTATGAAATCCATGTATCGTTTCTCTATGTTTTCTTGGATTTTGACTATTTAATAAAAGAATGTGGATGTTTTTCAACTATAACTGTAATAGTTAATTAGTATAGGGTTATTCTGGCGAATTGGAGTTCTGTTTTATGTTCAAAACATATATATGGAAATGTTAACTCGGTGGTGACTGGAAACGGGTTATAACAAATTTATTTTGGTTCTGGTATAATTATTTAATATAACTGTGGATAAAAATTTATATACATAAAACTATGTATAAACCTACTGTAGGTTCTGTCTGTCGTATAAGGCATTCTTTTCATTTGTTTTCAGTCTGTCAAATGAATGTTGTAAGGCTACGGCCGTGTAGGGTTTGTGAACTACTCTAAGGGAGAATATTTATAATGAAATAAATATTATTACTGTGTATAATTATGAAGGTTGGTAACAGCCAATAATGGTTGCGTTCGTTGATAGTTTCTCGGTGTGTTAATATGTTTGTTTAGAGGTAGGAATTTCTTCAACAGTGCTTGTGTATTACATGTATATGAGTTCGATAACGAACAGAAATCTATGCCTGTAAAATGTGTAAAGAAACATTGAAGTCTCTTGAGTCTTGGCTTCGAGCCATTCAATACGTTTGTCTTGTTTAAAACAACTCTGTCAACTCTGTTATGATAACATGGCTATTAAATTCTAATACTAGGTTGAAGGGGAATAATACTCTACAGTTTTATGTGTTTGTATTTGACTACTATGTTATTGAATAAGATTATATGGAAGTTTGTAAACAATGAAATATTGTTACAGTCACACCCTTTAGTTAGTCGTTAGCTGTCAATAATATTCTGAGTATAACTATATAATAAGATGAGTTTTGTTTATCTGTTAGCTCGATACAAGAATGACCTGTAACTAAAGTTGACTGAAATATGAAACAAATATATATATATATATACAGGTATTTTGCTCTAATAGGAAATATCTCAAAGTAAAAACTAAGATTTATCTATATCTGTTCTTATGATTGTTTAATAGCTATAATTCTGGAATAACTACTGTTTAATATTCTGTCTATTATTTAACTATTAACAGAAATTCTAGAAATACCTAAACATGGTATTTGATAACTGTAACAGTAACAAATATGTTCTGCATAGGATAATTACTCTATTTAAATGAAAATAGGGAAAATTCTAAAACATCTGAGTTCTGAAATTTATACCAAAAGAAAATACAGAAAGACTGATCTACTGAAATTGAATACAGTCAAAACATAGTTGAACTAGTCTATTTCATAGAAAAATTAATTAAACCAACAGCAGGAAGAGTGACAGAACCTGTAGCTATGGTAGACAATAACAACAATGGGAGGCTGTTCCTCCCTACCAATTCCTGGAGAGTGCCCAGACAGCACTTCTCAGGACCCCCGAGCTTGCTCTGGTCTAACTGGCTGGAGCTAGGTACAGTCAACAATTCCCTCAGCCAAAACAGCTATGCTGGAACCAAGTTACTGCAACTTCCTGATTCAAAACACTTCCTTACTGTTTTCCTACTTCCTCAATGGGACTCCTGAATAGCATTCACCTGAATGTATTCTCCCTCTAGAACAATTGCTGAACCCCCAGCTCAGTTCATTGAGTAGTATTTAAAAGATTGCCTAGGTCTTAGTTGGGCTAACTGTCATTAATGAGCCACCTGCTCAGATTCCACTTTCTTGGGGAATCATGACCCCAAAATATAGGGAAGTTTCCACCTGCAACTCAGGAAGTGTTTGAGGATGCTGCCACTTGTCTTTTGTCCTTCCACCTAATTCCATCCACCAGTTAGACCAGTAACCTCTTTTAACAGCTCTCCCATGCTGTTGTCTCCATAATTTATTTATTAATAATAATTATTCAGAATTTACATTCCATTTCTGGAGACTCTGCTGAGTCATCCATTCCTACTTAGCATTAAATTTAACATAATGTCTCATGAATATTAAAAATAATTACATTATTTTAATAAAATTGGGGTATGTGACATACACACCCCCTTAAAATGTAACATCGTCCTCGATGTTACTTATTCTTCTTCTTCAGCCACCTGCTGGAATAGATGGGGATATGCTTCCCGCATCTTACTTTCCAGCTCCCAGGTAGCTTCTTCAGGACTAAGGTGCTTCCATTGCACCTTCACTTGTCCAATTATGCGGTTCCGTAGAGTAATTTCCCTCCTCCCGAGGATATAATCCGGTTCCACCAGAACTTCCCCTTCTGGTTCTACCTGTACAATGTTCCAATCAATAACATGAGTAGCATCATGAACATACTTTTTCAAAACAGAGATATGAAAAACATTGTGTACTTTTAAATTTGGCGGTAATGCTAACTGATAAGCAACTTGACCGATTCTAGCTAAAATTTCAAATGGACCACAGTAACGTGGTGCTAATTTTGCACAACTTCCTAATCTTAGGGAGCTCTTCTTTGGCCTTACCTTGATGAACACATGTTCACCTACCTGGAACTCTTTAGGAGTTCTTTTCAAATCTATTTGACTCTTTTGCCGATCCTGGGCAATCTTCAAGTTTTCCTGCACTTGTTTCACAATCTGTTCCATTTCTTTCAATAAATCAGGTCCTAACACTAATCTATCTACTGGATTACTCCAAGAGATAGGAGTGTTGCATTTTCGTCCATACAAAATCTCAAAAGGACTAAACTTAGCTGATGATTGATAGCTGTTATTGTATGCAAATTCAGCTAAGTGTAAATAATCCTCCCACTTACCTGGTTGATCTTTAACATACATTCTTAACAGATCTTCTAATACTTGATTAACTCTTTCAGTTTGTCCGTCAGTCTGAGGATGGAAAGAGGTGCTGAAATTCAAAGTGGTGTTTAATCCTTTGAACAAGGATCTCCAAAAATTTCCTGTGAATTTAGGATCCCTGTCTGATATAATGACTTTTGGAATACCGTGTAACCGAAAAATCTGTTTTAAAAAGATATCTGCTATGTTTGCAGCCTTGTATGTGGTTTTAACAGGAATAAAGTGTGCTGATTTACTTAATTTGTCTACCACTACCATAATCGAATCATTCTGATGTTGATTTTTGGGTAAACCCGTAATGAAATCCAGGCTGATTATTTCCCATTTCCAGCTAGGAATAGGTAAAGGTTGCAGCAATCCAGCTGGATGTTGGTGTTCTGTTTTTACTTGTTGGCAGTCCAAACACTTAGCTAAATATTCAGCGGTTTCAGATTTCATGTTAGGCCAAAAATATTCTTTTCTCAACATAGTGACAGTCTTTTGATAGCCAGGATGCCCGGAGTAAGGGGTTTTATGAATTTCGTCTAAAATTAACAGCTTAACTGTAGGTGCATTAGGGATATACAGCCTGTCCTTAAACAACAAAAATCCGTTTTCGTTTAAACTATACCCTTTTATCAAACTTTCTGTGGGTTGTTCTTTGGCTGCAGTTTGTAAATGCTGATAATTTTCGTCTAATTTTATCCCTTCAGCCAGCTGTTCATTTAAGTCAGAGGTATAAGTGCTGCTAGCTGATATAAAATTTAGTTTTGCATTTCTGCTCAAGGCATCAGCCACCTTATTTTCCTTCCCTTTTATGTGTTGGATTTCAAAATCGTATTCGCTTAGGAATGCCAGCCACCTGGCTTGTCTTGCGTTTAAATTTGGCTGGTCTAAAAGGTATTTCAGACCTTTATTATCTGATAGTAAGGTAAATTTTCTGCCTATTAGGTGGTGTCGCCACATCTTTAAAGCATGAATTACAGCAGCTAATTCTAGGTCATAAGTGGCATAATTCTTTTCATGGATTTTCAGCTTCCTAGATTCGTAAGCAATGACATGTCCTTCTCGAGTCAGCACTCCGCCTAAACCATCATTACAAGCGTCGGTGCAAACTATGAAATCTTTATTTGGGTCTGCTATTCTAAGAATAGGTGCAGTTGTCAATAAAGTCTTAAGTTTCTTGAAACTTTCTTCACATTTCGCATTCCAATCAAACTTCTTGCCTTTCTTTTGCAAAGAAGTGATTGGGTTGGCTATTTTTGAAAAGCCTTCAATAAACCTCCGGTAGTAACCGGTAATTCCCATGAAAGATCTAACGTCCGTCACATCTTTAGGTACTGGCCATTCTTCAATCGCCCGAATCTTTTCGGGATCCACTGAAATCCCTTCCTTAGTGACTACATGTCCTAAGTACTGGATTTCATCTTTGAAGAAGTCACATTTACTGAATTTCGCAAAAAGTTGTTGTTCTCTCAGTTCTTGTAAAACGATACGTAAGTGTTCTTTATGCTCCTCCTCGCTCTTGGAATAGACTAAAATGTCGTCGATAAATACAACAACAAATTTATCTAAGTACTTATGCATTATGTTGTTCATTAAGCACATAAAAACAGCTGGGGCATTAGTAAGTCCAAATGGCATTATGACAAATTCGTAATGTCCGTACCTTGTTCTAAAGGCTGTTTTGAAAATGTCTTCTTCTTTAATTCTTACCTGATGATAACCCAATCTCAGATCGATCTTGGAGAATACCGTAGCGCCACGTAGCTGATCAAACAGATCATCAATACGAGGTAACGGATACCTGTTTTTGATCGTCATTTTGTTTAGTTGACGATAATCTATGCAAAGTCGCATAGTTCCGTCCTTCTTTTTAACGAAAATCACTGGTGCTCCCCAAGGGGATACACTGGGTCGAATATAGTTCTTATCTATTAACTCCTTTAACTGAGTTTTCAACTCGTTAAGCTCCAAAATATTCATACGATACGGGGCTTTTGAACTGGGAACAGCACCTGGTACCAGCTCAATTGTAAAGTCTAGCTCTCTCTTGGGAGGCAATTCTGGGATTTCCTCAGGAAAAACGTCAATAAATTCATTGATGACAGGGATGTTCTCTACTGTTTTCTGGTTGCTTTCAGACTTATCTGTCTCATCTGTAATAGTTACAGCATAGGTCTTGCACCCTTTCCTGACTGCTCTTTTAAGTTGTAAAGCAGAAATCTGCCTAACTACTGTTTTCCTAGGGATACCCCTAACAGTTACAGGCTGTCCACTACTGTTTATACACCTAAAAGTTTTGTCAAAACAGTTTAAAACGACCCTATGTTGTTCCAACCAGTCCATTCCGATAAGTATGTCATAAGAGCCAAGTGGTAAAACGTTCAGTTTAACTGTAGTTCTAAAATCAGTCATGTTTAAGATGCATTCTTTTACATAGTAGTTTACTTTCCTCTTTGCCCCAGTAGCTAATTGTACAGACCAAGAATTATCAAACCTTTCAACAATCAATTTACATTTTTCTACCAGCTGAGGTGAAATATAACTAAGACTAGCACCTGGATCTATTAATATAGTAACTGGGGTTTTGTTAATCATACCTCCTACTTCCACCATGGAAGTTTGGTAGTCAGCCTGACGGTTTTCCAACGCTGCATTGATTCGGGGCATAGTTCCTGCAAAATCTCCAACTGTCATTTCCTCTTGAACAGTATGAATATTGCTGATTTGTTTCTTTCTGTTTGGGCAGACTGAAGCATAATGCGGCCCATTACACTCCCAACACTTGACAGGTTCTTTTCGCTCAAAGTTTTTAGTGTAGTTTCCATGGTTATTAGGAGTCTCTTTGCTGTTTTTGTAATTGTTTGAATGGCTGACAGCTCCATTTTTGTTTCCTTGGAAACTTTTACTATTAAAGTGGTTCCCGTTTTTGCCATTTTTGAAACTTTTATGGGGAACAAATTCCTTTTTCTTGTACTCGATCAGATTGCTGTTCTTTTTGGCTTTCCAGCTGGCTATTCCCTCTTTCTTTTTATTCTGTTCATAACAGAAATTTGCCTTGCGCATAGCTTCTTCCAGTGTTTTGGGGTTGTCATATTCAATTCTGTCCTTGATATGATAGGGCAGACAACTAAGAAACCGCTGTATTTTTGGTTTCTCTTCGACAAAATACGGTACATAACGCAACAGACTTAAGAATTTACTGTTTAAATCCTTCATCGTCATAGATCCGAGCTTTAGTTCATAAAATTCTTTGGCCCTCTCTTCATAATATTGTTCGGACAGGAATTTCTTCTTGAAGTATCTTTTAAAGGTACTCCAATTAAATTCTCTTTCTTTAATCCCTTTGACCCTTTTCAGATCTTGCCACCATATGTCTGCCTTTCCCGAGAGGTTGTAGATGGCCATTCGTGCCTTCAGCTGATTTGAGTAGTTATAGATCTGGAAATATTTTCTCATCCCGGATAACCAGGATTCTGCCTCTTCTCCAGTTTCAGCTTCTCCGTTGAAAGTTGGGGGCTTTATCTTCTTAAACTCCCCGGAAATCTCTTCATAAGGCCTGTACTTTTTCCTTCGGTTGTGTAGCTCAGTTTCACTGCTGTCACTGCTTGTGTGATAACTGGTTTGTCCTTTTCTTTCTTCAGATGATGAACTGCTGTCGGACTTAGCCGGTTTTGTCCTTTTTGACCCTCTTTGATGACTAACCTCCTCTGAGTCAGCTCGTTTGCTCCTTCCTTCTGTCTGGAATTTTTCTATCAATAGCTGATTTAACTGCTCCTGAGTCTTTAGAATTCTTTCATTATCCTTCTTAACTGTTTCCATCTCTGTCTTTAATCCTCTTATGGTCTGCATCAGCTCAGTGGTGTGAGCAATTATTTCTTCTGTCTCAGGTTCTCTTGACATCTGTCTTGTCACTGCATTTGGAGATTCCTCCTCGGTATATTCTCCCAGTTTTTCCATACCTGTCTGAAAAATTCAGGAAAAAGAAATTTTCTGTTCTGTTCATGAAACCGAAATATATATTAGTACTTTATATAAAAAAAAAAAATCTTCTTTTATGGTCACTGTTTGCGGAAGTTTAGTGGAGTCACATCCAAGCCTAGTGTCTGAACCATGCTCTGATACAACATGTCAGAACCCGAAATTTCTGAAAAATTTAAAATTTTATTTATAACAATAAATGTTAACTAAATAGTATTTCTGGTCCTGTTTAATTTCAGTAACTAAACATAATCTGGTTTAAAAGACTCTGTCTTACTACAGTTGTGATTTCTGTGATTGTAATTATTGACTGTTTTGTTTCAAACTGCAAGGGAAGAGCTAGTCATAGCTGACTGGCTTACTTAGCTTACGAGCTAATGCATAAGTTGTCTTCTGTTTCGCAGGCACGCCGGTGAAGTAAGGATCACTGTATTTTAATCTTGGTAAGCATCAAGCTCTACTCCCTGTACTTTAAAACTTAAAGAAGATTTATTTACTATTGCTAGTTGTAGTGTAAGATAGTGAAGTTATTCTCAGGAAATTACACTTGAAAAAAAAGATTGATGGTCTGCCTCGACATGATATTTCTTATTTGGATAGTATCATCAGGTTTTGCGATGAATTACACTGTTTCAGTTATAATTATTGTGTTATGAATATGACTCTATGTTACTGCTGTAACTATCACTGGAACAATTGTTTGTATCATAATTATTGTCTGCATAAAGCGACGTTAGCGTCATGTGATATGTTGTCAACTAATACCGGTGATTACTGTTGTGTTCACGTATTATTAACGTGAGTTGGAAATGTGGCGCCTCTAGCATTGTTCCATTATATTAATCTATATATCGAGATCCAATGTCTACTTAAAGTTTAACTTATGTCACCTGACTGTGCCTTGTTTTTGAACTACATTCACGGTGTGAACCAGTAGATGAAATTATATTTCAACATCTTAATAATAGAGATTATTATTCTCATTGTTTACTGTTTAACAATAGTATCGGTAGAAATACGATGTTAGGTTATAATGGCAAATGTGTATCCCGTCATATAGTTTTGGTAACATTTCAATGTATTAAGTGATAAGATGTTTTCATTTGAAAGTTGACCACCTCATTGTTTAAATGATGGTAGAAATGTAATGTGCTCATGGCATTAATCTATGACTTGGTTTCATTATATATAAATACATTATCATGATTGTGCAACAATCATAATGTTTTCCATACCATGGACAAGATTTATATCCAATATAGTGTTAAGGTAGTATCTACCATATTAGGTTAATAGAAACTCCATATTTGATGTTGACTATATCTCGTTCCTATCATTGTAGGGAAAATACATACCATGTTCTTGGAATTGTCGAAGGTTCGGTTGCAGGCATGCACTATATGCTAATTGAGTGTATAACATAGTGTTATTTCCATGCGTTTGACTTATATCTATGCAATGATTTTGAAATCGGTAAATAATGATTTGAATGGCAACTGAACTATATGATCTCGACCCATATTACGTTGATATATTTCAATGCTACGTGTTTGACTCTCCTCCATGCATTTGGTGATATATAAGCTGTTTATCGAAACCCTACCAGGTTATTGTCTTTGCCTTCGGGCTCGGGTCCTAAGGGTGAAACCCTCCATGTCTGAATTTCATCGTTGGGCACTGTAACAACATGCAAGGTGCTGTGGTTCTGGCCTCGTGGTTTCATTCTATGGTAGGATAAGTCTTCGGCTCGGCTAATAGCGTCTGCTACAGTTTCATTGTTTTCTTGGTCTCGTTGCCATTATTTGTTTGAGTCCCAGCTACTTACAGTCTTCCACTGTTGCGGGTGTAAGCTTGAGGCAGGGTTTCGCTGGGTTTTGCTGTTGTCTTTAATTTATGAGAGGGTTGAGCATTTGAGTTTGGGGGTGTGCTTCTCGACTGGTTCAATCCCAGCTTGAGGGTTTCGTCTGGAATGTTACCTGTCGCAGCTGTCAAGAAATGTTATGAAGGTTTCCCTTGCTCATCCAACTGATGAAGATGATGGGGTTTCACTGCTTGTTCAACTTGTGGCTACCAGGTTGTCCGCTGTTACATTCCTCCATTGGCTCGGTAAGATAACGTCCATATTTTTCACAGTTTTTATGTTTTGCAAATATTGTTTGGATTTACATCTGTATTACTACCCTCGGCATTCGTTAATATGACTAAAATCCCTCGGCATTCATTAATGTGCAGGTCACGCGGCTCTGAAGGTGTACAGGGCTTTATCTCCAACGCTGGCTCCTCCGGGTAAGCCTGGTTATCCACGGCTGTCTCTTCCTTTGTTGGTTTTGTGGTTAGGGTTGAGTCTTGGAGGAAAACTCCTGTATAATGAGGTCGTTAATGTCTTTGTGACATGGGTGCAGTCACCTGTATAAATTTGTTTTGTTTGTAAAGGAAAGGGGTTTGATACCCTGTTATGTTTATGGAGAGCCATTCACGGCTCAGACTGTATGAGGCCAGGGTTTCTGTTATTGTAATTGTATTTGCTAGGAGTAGGGTTCTATCCACGCTGTATAAATTAATATTTTAAAATAATATTGGGCCTGTCATGGCCGTGTTTCATTTTTGTGTTTTGTTAAAATATTAAAATGTTTGAAATGTAAGGATGATTGAGTTCTCCGATACCTGCATGGAATGATAACTCTACTGTATGAAATCCATGTATCGTTTCTCTGTGTTTTCTTGGATTTTGACTGTTTAATAAAAGAATGTGGATGTTTTTCAACTATAACTGTAATAGTTAATTAGTATAGGGTTATTCTGGCGAATTGGAGTTCTGTTTTATGTTCAAAACATATATATGGAAATGTTAACTCGGTGGTGACTGGAAACGGGTTATAACAAATTTATTTTGGTTCTGGTATAATTATTTAATATAACTGTGGATAAAAATTTATATACATAAAACTATGTATAAACCTATTGTAGGTTTTGTCTGTCGTATAAGGCATTCTTTTCATTTGTTTTCAGTCTGTCAAATGAATGTTGTAAGGCTACGGCCGTGTAGGGTTTGTGAACTACTCTAAGGGAGAATATTTATAATGAAATAAATATTATTACTGTGTATAATTATGAAGGTTGGTAACAGCCAATAATGGTTGCGTTCATTGACAGTTTCTCGGTGTGTTAATATGTTTGTTTAGAGGTAGGAATTTCTTCAACAGTGCTTGTGTATTACATGTATATGAGTTCGATAACGAACAGAAATCTATGCCTGTAAAATGTGTAAAGAAACATTGAAGTCTCTTGAGTCTTGGCTTCGAGCCATTCAATACGTTTGTCTTGTTTAAAACAACTCTGTCAACTCTGTTATGATAACATGGCTATTAAATTCTAATACTAGGTTGAAGGGGAATAATACTCTACAGTTTTATGTGTTTGTATTTGACTACTATGTTATTGAATAAG
This sequence comes from Larix kaempferi, assembly GCA_027924585.1. Taxonomy (NCBI): domain Eukaryota; kingdom Viridiplantae; phylum Streptophyta; class Pinopsida; order Pinales; family Pinaceae; genus Larix; species Larix kaempferi. Next base: position 22,661,693 of record BSBM01000632.1, on the reverse strand, counting down.
ATTATATGGAAGTTTGTAAAAAATGAAATATTGTTACAGTCACACCCTTTAGTTAGTCGTTAGCTGTCAATAATATTCTGAGTAGAACTATATAATAAGATGAGTTTTGTTTATCTGTTAGCTCGATACAAGAATGACCTGTAACTAAAGTTGACTGAAATATGAAACAAATATATATATATATACAGGTATTTTGCTCTAATAGGAAATATCTCAAAGTAAAAACTAAGATTTATCTATATCTGTTCTTATGATTGTTTAATAGCTATAATTCTGGAATAACTACTGTTTAATATTCTGTCTATTATTTAACTATTAACAGAAATTCTAGAAATACCTAAACATGGTATTTGATAACTGTAACAGTAACAAATATGTTCTGCATAGGATAATTACTCTATTTAAATGAAAATAGGGAAAATTCTAAAACATCTGAGTTCTGAAATTTATACCAAAAGAAAATACAGAAAGACTGATCTACTGAAATTGAATACAGTCAAAACATAGTTGAACTAGTCTATTTCATAGAAAAATTAATTAAACCAACAGCAGGAAGAGTGACAGAACCTGTAGCTATGGTAGACAATAACAGCAATGGGAGGCTGTTCCTCCCTACCAATTCCTGGAGAGTGCCCAGACAGCACTTCTCAAGACCCCCGAGCTTGCTCTGGTCTAACTGGCTGGAGCTAGGTACAGTCAACAATTCCCTCAGCCAAAACAGCTATACTGGAACCAAGTTACTGCAACTTCCTGATTCAAAACACTTCCTTACTGTTTTCCCACTTCCTCAATGGGACTCCTGAATAGCATTCACCTGAATGTATTCTCCCTCTAGAACAATTGCTGAACCCCCAGCTCAGTTCATTGAGTAGTATTTAAAAGATTGCCTAGGTCTTAGTTGGGCTAACTGTCATTAATGAGCCACCTGCTCAGATTCCACTTTCTTGGGGAATCATGACCCCAAAATATAGGGAAGTTGCCACCTGCAACTCAGGAAGTGTTTGAGGATGCTGCCACTTGTCTTTTGTCCTTCCACCTAATTCCATCCACCAGTTAGACCAGTAACCTCTTTTAACAGCTCTCCCATGCTGTTGTCTCCATAATTTATTTATTAATAATAATTATTCAGAATTTACATTCCATTTCTGGAGACTCTGCTGAGTCATCCATTCCTACTTAGCATTAAATTTAACATAATGTCTCATGAATATTAAAAATAATTACATTATTTTAATAAAATTGGGGTATGTGACACTTGATCTGGGAGACTCTTGAAAAATAAGATTGAATGGTTTCTCCATTCTGAAACTTTACCCCTTTCAATTGGTTCCACAGGGTCATCTTCCGATTTATGTTCTTCCCTTCAAATAGCTTGGTCAAAGAGTCAAACATTTCTTTGGGTGTCTTTAGAGAAGACACATGGGGTATGAGATGGTCTTTGATAGAATCAACAATGATTCTCTTTTCCTTGACCAAGTTCTTCTTATGCAATACTTTAGCCTCTTCATCCTCTGGGATAGGGATGTCTTCTTTTATATATGAGTCCAACTCATTCTCTTCCAGGATTAACCCAATCCTATACTTCCAAGCTCGGAAGTTATCATCCCCTTCAAGCTTATCCTCAAGCTTGGTGTGGTGAGACATCTTAAAGAGTACTTCAAATGGAAATAGAAAATATTTAGGTCTTACCACTTGAAATGTTGAAAACTGGATCTGGTCCTGGATTAGGGTTTGTCGGGAAAACCCTAAAAATTCAAAATGTGAATTTCAAATTTCTGAAAGGATAGAAAGATGCACCTTGATGAGATGATCAGCATGGTGCATTCAGAATTTGAGATCAGCAAAGCTTTACCCTTCAAATTTGTCTTTTTGTCCTCCTGGGTTCACTCGGGAGAGCCCTGAATTAGGGTTTGAGTTTCCCGGAGATCTACCCAGCCAAAAATATCGATCCAAATCTCTAAACTTCGATTTTTGCAAGGCGCTTCCAGCTATGTCTTCAGATTTTAGAAATGCCTATTTTTGTGGAAACCCTAATTTTTAGGGCTAAATCTGAAAAAGCTCGAAATTGAATTATGATTGGACAGATAGATGCGCCTTGATGAGTAGAGTCAATCTACTATACTGCTTTTCCAAAATCTATTGAGAGAAACCCAATAAATAAGAAACTCAAGTTTTCGTCACTGCAAAATGTCTTCTTCTCAGGTTAGCTCTGATACCATGTTAAATTTTGAGCATTAATTCACAATACTATAGGATCTTTACTGAGAGAATAACATATACAGTATATCAATGCATGACAATCACAGTAAGTATGACAAGAATCACAAGAATCAAAATCATAAGAGGCAAGAGACACAGAGTTTCCGTGGGGAAAACCCTAAGGTGAAAAACCCCACAACTTCCTCAGAGATAGAGAGAGCAATGGCTCAACCAAAGTACAACCAAAATACACTAAGATAGTCTCATAGTAGCAGATAATCCTCCTCCTCACTAGTGTGCCACTTTCTGAGTGAGAGAGATGTACTTTTCTGAATGATCTAAATAGACATCACCTGATCTCTATTTATACTAACCTGTTTGCTCAGTGACCTTATGGGGCCAACTTGTCTAGCTAGGTACATCCACATTATAATATATATTTCAGGTCCGACCCCAAACATGGTGGTTTAATAACCCATCGGCAAGTACACACACTTGCGACACTTCCTTATAGAGGAATGACACATCTCTTATAAGGGTACAATAAATATATATAAAATACATAGATGAAATACATTTCGAAGTTACATATACATCAACACTAGACAACTTCAACAATAATGTCAAACAAGTTATATATGATCTTGGAAAATACATGAGGTAAGTAGCTATATTTTGCATGCATAAAGTGTTTGTTTAATTCATTGTAGAACTTATATTTGACATTTGTTTTACTAATTGTTATGTAATATAATGTTTATTTTTGTAAAATCTCGTGATTTGTTTGCATTCACTTGTAGATGTTTGTCATCTAAATAAATCCATAAAGAAGATATAAATTATTGGAGGAGAGAAATTCCTCGTCTCATGTGTGAAATGCAAAAGCATCTACCTTCGACATTTTTCAATGCACAAGAACACTATCTCATACACCAAGTTGAGGAGATTGAATTGTGTGGACCTGTACACTCAAGGTCAACGTGGATGGTTGAGAGGCACTTGAAATTTTTGAAGGGTTTGGTTAGACAAAGAGCATGTCCTGAGGGTTCTATGGTGGAGGGATATATGGTATACAAGAACAATGTTGAATATGGATCCGATGATACAAATGATGACTTGGATGAAGAAGATGATGAAGTCCTTTGAAGTGTATGAGGTATGCCTTAATATATCTACTCTATTTATTTTGAATTAATATTGTGATAGAATTATTGACTTGTATTGGTACGTATAAATTAATTTTTTTAAAGGTTTTTTGCCATTTTCTTGTATGTTGGCATATGTTATAAGAGACATTTCTTCTTAAGTATGACAAAAAACACAATAAATTAATTTTTTATACATAGATTTTTTTTGGGTTATGGGGAATTGAGAGTGACGTGGGGGAGGGGGGGTCAGATGAGCTTCCACCTTCACTTGGTTGGCCTTGTTTAGTAGAGAATATTAAATTATTCTCGAAACAAAAAGAATCTCGATAATCCAATGCAAAATTATCATGATAATTATTCCACCTTCATTTTTATATGATATTTCATAACCCAAAAGGCATTCCTGCTCATGTACTTTACCCCACATATTATAATTGTCATGTGATCAATGGGGCCAACTTTGAAAGCTTTTCAATTTGTGCTTGTATGGAATGAAATTTGAAATGGTTAGACTAGACATATGCATTGATGGTGTGGGAGGGTTTCCAGACTCAAACATGACTGACACAAACAATTCGATAATAAAAAAACAAATCTATAAAATAATTAATGTACTGCATGGGGCCAACGTTGAAATGCTTTCCATTTTTGCTTGTATGGACTGAAATTTGGCATGGTTAGGCTAGACACATGCATTGAAGGTATGGGAGGGTTTCCAGACTCAAACATAACTCGCACAAACAATTTGCCAATCAAACAACAAAACTAAAGAATAATCAATGTACTAAATTGGGCCAACGTTGAATTTTTTTCAAGTTGTGCTTGTATGGATTGAAATTTGGCTCGATTAGACTAGACGCATGTATTGATGGTTTGGGATGGTTTCTAGACTCAAACATGACTCACACAAACAATTCTCCAAACAAACAACAAACCTATAGAATAATTAATGTACTGAATGGGGCCAACTTTGAAATGTTTTCAAGTTGTGCTTGTGTGGATTGAAATTTGGCATGGTTAGACTGACACATGCATTGAAGGTATGGGAGGGTTTATAGACTCAAACATGAATCACACAAACAATTCACCAAACAAACAACAAACTTATAGAATAATTAATGTACTAAATGGGGCCAACGTTGATTTTTTTTCAAGTTGTGCTTGTATGGACTGAAATTTGACATGGTTAGATTAGACGCATGAAATAACAATATGGGAGGGTTTACAAACTCAAACATGAATCACGCAAACATTTCTCCAATCAAACAACAAACCTATAGAATAATTAATGTACAGAATGGGGCCAACATTGAATTTTTTTCAAGTTGTGCTTGTATGGATTGAAATTTGGCATAGTTAGACTAGACGCATGCATTGAAGGTTTGGGAGGGTTTCCAGACTCCAACATGACTCACACAAACAATTCAACAATCAAACAACTAACCTATAGAATAATTTCAAGTTTTAAATTTTTGAAGTTTCAGAAAATCAAGGAAGCTATCAAATAGGCTATTGCAAAGAAGTGGTTAGTATTTGTTATATTTTTAAATTGGTAACCAATGGCCTCTAAGATAATGCCTCCCCAATCGAAGGTCATAGGGATAATGCTTAAGCTTTCTTGAAAAAAAAGGAAACAATCAATAATGCATTTAATGGAAACCATAAACCTCACAAATTGTTTAATGCAACATAGTTAAACCATATTTGTTTAGATATTGTTTTACTTCCCAAATTGGTGCTAAGTTAATTCGCCTTCAACATGATGTTATCCTAAGTCATTTGGGATTATTGCATCCAATATGTGTCAATGCTGTTTTTCTCTTGCTTTATTTATATTATTTTGACATTGAATTTTTATTGTGTTTAAATTTGCCACAAGTTTAGTGTTTTAAGTTTATTTGAGTTTATTTGAAATAGATAATTTAAGTACTAGAATAAGTTAAAAAGTGGATAAATTTAAATTTTTTTTTATCAATTTTTTTTTTTAAATTTGATAGGGATTTTGATATAAATTACAATTTTATTTACTTGATGTGAATTTTGATCATAAAATTGTGTCCTTAAAAATTTTAATCTGTTGAAAAAAATAAATCATCATAATTAGAAAAAACATTAAATCAAAGAAAAACTTCCCTCACTAAGCTTTACCATAAAAATTGAATTTCTATACATTTTATCTCACTCCATTTAGTATTCAATATATTTTCAAGTCAACATATTTGTCATATGCCCATTCTTTTGTAATAATAAATGGCCATTTAACGTTATCTTTATAAGTGTTTAGAGTGTGGATTAGTTTAAAGGTTGGCTCAAACATTTCACTACTTTCATGTGAATGTGTTTTAGTTCAAATTCTTATGGATGAGATATACTAATGTATGTTGAAATATTTATTAAAGATAATGTCTACAAATGTAAAAAAAATTCTTCAAACTTTTTTCAAATTTTTTTGGAAAAATATTCAAATAAAATTATGTTTTAAATAAATATATAAAATACAACTCAAACATTTATTATTGAAATATTTTAATTATACAAGATAACTCAACCATGGGGGTTTGTTTTTTAAACCGAGCTTCATAATGGACTAATATAGTCATTCTCTTATAAATGGCAGACATGTCCTTTACAAGATTTGAACTTAGGGGGAGGAACTTACTTCCTCCATATAACCACCTAAACTATGCCCTTTTGAAAAATTATGGTTGTAGTTGTATCATTTAGTATATGGTCTCAAGGAGGATAAGAAGGTGGTATTTTATCCAATTTTATGTGTATGGAGTGCAACTTAAACCTCACATGTTCGACCATTACCTATAGGTGTCTCCATGGCATCCTCAAGGGTTAGACATCTACATGAGACTTGAACCTTGGTCAACAATGAATAACTCTTGATTCCTCACCAATGCTTAAATTTGAAGGATATGGGGGTGATGTTAGATCCACTTATATGTAGACTGGTCATGAGATAGTTTAATCTAATATCTCTATGTGAAATACACATTCAAACAATACCTCAAAGTGACCCATGACTCCAATATAAACTCTCACAAAAATTAAACTTGATCCATTAATGAAAAATACCTCACTTTTCATCAATAAATTTGACTCATTTAAACTTTCTATTTATAAAAATTAAAATCAATTTAAAATTAAGAAACCCTTTACACTTTCATTTAAAACATCAAAATCATTTTTTATAAAATAATTTATACCCTTTAAAATCATTTTAAAATTAGGATTAGACCAAGTTTATCTTTCACTTTGGTTGTCACTTAGGATCGTTTCTAAATAAAGAGACCATGCCCATTATTGTTTCGATCTTAGGATCATTTCAATATTACGTTCCTCTCACACTCAAGTCATATGTCAATATTACCTCCCTCCCTACGCTCGCACATTTTTCACTTGTTGATCACCAATCCTGGAGCCCGTAAGGTAGAGCTAGGAGGTGAAGGCCAAGGACATAGAGGGAATGCGAGGACACAGAGGATAGATTGGTGCTCGAATGTAGGGCAAGGAGCTAGTGAAGGATGACGTAGAGGAGAGGACGCAGAAGGGTTATGAAGGAGGACGCAAAGGGGTCACGATGCCACAGAGTACACAGAGGGAAAGGTCACGGAGGACACAAAGGTCACCTAGAGGAAATAGAGGGGTCACATAGGTCACGTAGGGGGAAGAGGGGTCACAGTGGTCACCTAGAGGACACAATTCCCCAAAATCAATAAGTACTCTATAATTAAACCCCATTACTCTGTAAATGTAATATTCCAGCCAATATTTGGCCAAAATATTATCTCCAAACTCAGATTGTGCCAACATTTTACTAGTCAATTTTTAGGCAATTACTTACACTGAGTAGGATGTAAGTGACGGGGACTGAAATAATGAGCGAGGATAGCAGGGATGAATTTAATTTCTGGAATTTATATGGATGAGTGTGCAGCAGCAGCTAAATGTGGTCTAAGTAGAATTCCTAGGCACAAATTACTAGAGCCATTCATTTTTCAGCAACAAAGCAATTATGTTGCCTACTTCGAGGCTTCCTGGGATTCCAGCATATGCCAACAAGACTAGGTGAGGGTAATCAGAGTTTATGGAAGAAGTATAAAATTCAATTAAATTTTATAATACACCGGAATAATGTCTTGGTGAACTTGGAAAGGTTTGGAGTGATTTGGGGGATAAATGCACATTGTGGATTGCTGAGCTAGTCAATTTCCAGACTCTTCCAAATAAGGTTAAATACATCCAAAATCTCAGGAACATGGCTGGGATGGAATTTATAATGAGTTATTAAGCTAATTCAACTGACATAAATCAAAATTGATGCTCAGAAAGGAAATAGCAGTCATAAGTGTAAAACTAGTCATGAAATTGCACACAATGAGCTAGTCTTCATCTTTAAAGGTCAATCTGCCTCCATAATTCACTAAAATCTGTTCTGATATGATTTAATGCTATGATATAAATAAATTATCAGATATAAGTTGAAATGTAAACTTCAGAACACTTCTTTTACTTATTTGATTTCCTTCCAAATTTACAATGCCTCACAAGCTAGAAATTCATTACAAATGATGGAGAATGAAGATAAGAAGTAGGAATATTACTGTGGCTCTATTATGAAGTTGTTATCATACCACATACAAGTCATATGACTGATACTTTATGCATACTAAACTTCTGATCATCACTAGGGCGCATTTACTGAACCATCTCCCTCCTCTAGGGAAAACTCCTCCAAATTTAGCTGAGAATGAGAGTAGAAGTGAAAGAAGAGTATGAGGATCAGATATAAAGTTGTTCTCTTGTCATAAGAATCAATGATCTCTTAAAATGATGTTACATTAGTCTTCTTGAAGATCCTAGGTGCATTTACTAAAAACTAGCTCCTCCTTCTAGTGATTCTCCTCCAAAACTAGCTGCAAAAACACTAAAACTATAGCCTCCTTCTTTGAATGCTTGAAGGTCTTCAAATGTGATCTGATATGGATCTAAATGTCTGCAATATTACTCTATAGATATGAATACTTATTAACTGGAAACCATGGATCCTTGGGGCACATCACCCAAGAAAGAGTTGAGGCACAACACTCAACAAAAGAGAGACTTAGAGCTCTCAAGACAAAATTCAAATGCACAAAAGTTCTCAAATGGAGTTGGAAACATCATTAAATAGATTAAGTGACTTGTTACACAAGCCAACTACATGTGTGGATGAGGGAGGGCGCATTCCTTGAGAGGAATGGAAACTTCTTTCTTTGAAAAAATTTCCTGCTTTTGCCTTCCTTCACTGATTTTAGCAAGTGTGCCTTAGTGAGCTTTTATGAATGTTGCCTCTTTTTTTTGACTGCTTTTCTGAATGTTGCCACTTTATTTCTTTCCTCCTTTTCTACTTTTTCCTGTTTTTGTTTTCTTTTGACAGTTTCCATTTTATTTTCCTTTCCTTCTTTCCTCCATTGGATTCCTTGATTTTCTGAGAATTTGCCACTAAGGCAAGAGTGGCCCACTTGATCCAAATTCGACCTCCTATCCAATTCATCATCCACTTGAAAACATTTATTAGTAATGATGATGAATTAATAATAAAAATAATTCCAACTCATAAATTTAATTAATTGTTTGATAATTAATTAGCTACTATAATATTATCCCTGAGATGTAGAACAGTCGGTGGTGAGTGATGGTTAAGACACCCCTAAGTGGAAAGGTTTCCGGTTCGAAACCTCGCAGATACTAAAATCCAAACATGCTAAGGGTTGGTGCGGTCTAGGCCGGGTGTGATCCCTCGGTGATTTTGATGGATTAGATGCCCCTGGTTCGTGGTCTCTCAACTAATGGCAAACCCTGCTAGTCAAGGGGTACTACACTTGCAAAAAAAAAAGCTACTATAATATTATGCCTCAAAATTACCCCATCAATTGAATATTCATTTAATGAATTGAATTAGACCCCCTAGGGATGGGAGGATCCAAGTTGTGGCCAAGGCCACTATTTGATGGACAATCCACTTGAGTGGATGCGAGCTGGATCTTGCTAGCTCTAAGTCAGTCTAGAACAAATAGTACAGACTACAAACTACTTTCCTAGATCTGATTAAGGATCAAATGACTAGATGCCTTACCTTAACTTTGCAATCCTTTCTTATGGATACTTCTCCACGCCTCACGGTCGTCAGATCTCAGCTGCAGGACCTGTCAAGACACATAGAAAAATGCAAATGAGTAAAGATCATCTATACAATAAGAGATCTAAGTAAACAGTTAAGCAGGTAAACTACACAATATCATCACACATAAACAATATTGGTGGAAAGCATTTATATTACTATAAATAAAGGGAAAGTACATAGGTAAGAATGACTACAACCAAAGCTTAATGTAGTAGCCCTTCTCCATCCAAGCCAATTGCCATATCCTCCCAAGGAAGTGTGAGTCTCTCAATGGATGAGGTAGAGATATCGCAATGATGATTTCACCAGCATGTTGACACTATAGACTTCCTCCCTTTGGAGAGGGGTAGAGCTTCACTTATATAGGACTAAGTGGATAGGGTATGGATAGGGTAGGTTGAGATATGGTAGGAGAGAGATACAGGATCCTTCCAAGAGGTTAGGAACCAAGTGCCAGCTCTCCCAAGAGGTCAGGGATAAGGATCCAAGTCAGCAGGATTCAAGAATGAACTCGAAGGACCTATTTATATCCATTAATTGACTTTCTCACACCCTGAAATAGAGCAAGATGCGACGTCGCAGGTTGCATGAGTGCATCCTGCGACGACCTCTCAAAACCTAGCATAAATACAATGATGTCCCTTCCAGGTAAATGAGTTATCCAATGAAACTTCAGGGATGTAAACACTAAATATCATGGTGGTAGGATTTTAGGTGTAACAGAATGCCCCCCAAAGCATGAAGCTGTTGAAATTTGGACAGCTGAAATGCTTTGACAGAAAGAATGGCAATGGCTCGTTGGATGAAGGACACTGCTGTAATACAACTGACTCTGAATACACTGTCTCATATGATGTAAAACATGGTTTTCGACCAATACATTGTAGATCCATGGTAGTAATTACTGACTGAACAAAATCATGGATACTAGACACAAGCATAGATCCATGATGAGATGATAACACAGCCACGACCAATACAAATGTGGATCTGTGTAATATGACTCAATAAAATATCCATTGCAACCTGGGTAAAATATGACTCAATACAATATCCATCATAACCTGGGTAAAATATGACTCCCTAAGGTATTCAAGCTGAACCTGCAATGATACGAATCTATCCATGTGATTACAAATGTCTTGCCGTTGAACATGGTAGAAAACACTTGATTACCGGTAATTGATGTATACCATTAACAAGTGCGAGGGAGATCACCATTAATGTCAATGATTCCCAAGGCATCACAATACATATTATCAAGCGTGAATAAATGAGTTGGAGTCGAACGCGAGATGAAATCTTTCAATCAAGAGTCAATGATGTAAACTCATGTTGAAAGCGAGGTAACTTGCCATTGAGGCATGCATGGTCAAGGTACTTGGCTGGTTTCTAGATTCAATCCTTGGATGATGTGTTGAAGTCGACAAGGATGAATTCATTGAAGGAGTGCCATGATGTATCCCCCATCATCGACACAAAACACAACAAAGGATGTGTAGATCTGATCGGATGGTACAATAACATGTAAGACTGACTCAGAGTAGACCGACATGATGGAAGGTGTACTGAATTCAAATAATGAGTAGTGAGAGTATTCTTGAACATGGGCATGGCATGCCTTTGCAGTATTGAATTGACGAGTTATGATACCAACTCCTAATGCAACTGATGATGGAATTATTCTTTGAATGACTCAAAGGAGTAACAAGACTCAGGAAATAGGTGAAACTCGAGGACAAACGGATGATCCAAGTAGTATGCAGACGCAGATGAGTTCCATGTTCAAGAAATGACTAGATATTGCCACTGATAAGGGGTGTAACATAAAATCTCCCCTTTTAGCCCATCATGAATGATGAGTGCCTCATGTGTTTGTTACAAGCTTGATGAGGGTAACCAGATGCTCGGTATAGCTCATATCATAGATGAGTCCAATCCCAAATCTTTTCCGAACTTGGGATAGGAGGGGTTCGTCCCATGGCGGGCCCTTCAATGTGAGAATTTAACCAGTCCATAGAAGGTAAACTTGATCGTCATTTCATGTTTAAAGAGTCTGAAAAGAACTAAAGATGACTCCAACGGTCCTTTTTCATAAAGTTAGCCTCATCGCCCGAAAAAGGGTAAAACAACGTGGGAGAGGACTCTTCCAGTCATGATTGGATGGAGTATACCTTTTTCGTAAGTAGTGCCCCCTGGTCCAAAAAAGGGGTAAACTATCACCAGGAAGACGACCATTCAAATTCTTTAACAAGCATGAATGTGACAAGTTCGCTTAGAAATCGTTTCATATTTTGAGAGCCTGAAAAGAGCTTAAAGATAGACTCCAGGGGGTTCCTTTTTCCGTAGGAGTTTAACGAGCTCAGAAAAGTGATAAATCATAACTCGGTAACTTATTCTTATAGTTTCAAGAGCATGAGAAAAAACAAAGAGTAAGCTCATCATCATAAAATAATTACAAACTAATGAATGGAAAATAATGACAAAAACACACAAGGGGTGTTCATACCTGAGATGACCGTTCCGAAGCGAAAGCGGCGTAAAAAGGCACTTAATGACTCCTGTACACTAAAAAACTAGGTCAAATAGTCGACCAAGCGTTCAAATATGATAAAATTGACCCAAACTATAGCAAATGACCTAAAAGCATCAAATATTTGAAAAAGGAATATTCCATTTTGTTTATAAATAGAAACAAAAACCAAATATGGTCACCATTGTTTCATTTGCCAAATTGGGAGGAGAAGTGCCATTTTGAGCCAAAACTTCACTCGTCGATTCCGGGAGCTACGAGCAACCATTTCACCCATCGTTCGGAGCAGGTAACTCTAAACTTCATCCAACATAATTGTAGTGGTTTACATTTTTGAATTTGGTCCATTTTTTTGGGTTTTAGCTTGGTTTGTGAAGGGCCATTGCGTCCTCGGGTCGTCGCAGTCTTCCCTTTCGGGAACTGCGATGAAACTGAGTCGTCACAAAGGTTGCATGGATGGACTACGACGATGTCACAATGTTAGCAATAACGAGGTGCAGCAATGGAAAAGTCCATCCCCAAACACGCACCATGCCCAAAAAAAGAACTTTTGGTGGTCGAAGCAAGTGTTAACAATGTTTAAACTCCCCTTTTGGTAGGTTACCAGCAGCTAGAATGGTTTTGGAGTGGCGTGAACAGGAGCATGAGATAGATGATGCACAGGCTAAAAATGATCCATAATGTGTGGAAGCACTAAGGAACTGTGGGCTCCTCAAGTTCTTCGAGATCCAGGGCATGAGGGCCCAAATCCCATTACTGACACATATGCTCCGATGCAACCCAGCAATATTTCATGATCGGCGAGCACGTGCTTACCATAGATGTTGAGGACATCTATTTCCTGTCTGGATTGTCCTGAATAGGGGAGAATTTGCTTCTTATTGGATCACGTGGAAGTGATTGGACTGTGGGCGACATGATCCTACAACACTGTACTCCCAACACTCGTGCTTCTAGTGGGAAGATTCCCATAAGAGATGTGCAGGAACGTCCATTGCGTGCCATACTTTTCACCATTACGAGGATGGCAGGGAGCCAGGCTCCTTGGTTGATAGATTTGTTTGATGGACAATCCACTTGAGTGGACGTGAGTCGGATCTCCCTATATCATTGTGATTCTAGAACAAATAATACAGGCTACAAACTATTTTCCTAGATCTAATTAAGGACCATGTACTAGATATCTCACCTTAGCTTCACTATCCTTTCTCCTGGACGTTGCTCCACGCTCCATGGTCGTTAGATCTCAGCTGCAAGACCTGTAAAGACACAGAACACATACAAGCAAGTGAAAGATATCTATACAATAGCCAATCTAAGTAAATAGTTAAGCAGGTAAACTACATAACATCATCACACATGAACAATATTGGTGGAAAACGTTTGTATTACTGTAAATAGGGAAAGTACATAGAAGAGAATAGATCACCACCAAGGATTAACATAGCAACCCTTCTCCATCCAAGACAATGCCATAACCTCTTTGAGGAAGTCTATAGTGTCTATATGCTGGTGAAATCATCCTAGAGAGACCTCTACTCACTCATTGAGAGACTCTTGCTTTCCTCACTTAGTCACCAGGTCTCAAATGCTATACGCGGAGGATTGCATGTCTCCGAAGATCTTCAACTGGTGCGAGGGACTCCTCGCAAACATGCGAGCTCAGCTGACCAAGTGTCAGCGGGGAGAGTTCAAATAGTTTGGCTACGGTTCGATAGTGATCTCGTTGTTATTGGAACGGGTTCCCCTCTTGTGTCCTCAGGTACCACTGGATGACAGGGATCCTAGGGATCCACACATGGCTAGGTGGATAGAGGTGATGGCCCGACATGGTGGGGGTCCCATCATCTCATATGTTATTGAGTTCTTTAGCTAGCTAGATATTCAGTTACTTATGGTACAGGATTACCCCTACAGTGGTATGGAATTTAGAGATGACCCGGACTTGCCGCTGCCCAAGGGAGAAACATGGGGAGACATAGGTAAGAACAATAAACCCTTGTACTTTTTAAGTTTTGTGAATTTATAATTTTTTTTGTTATAGTACTGATGAGTTAACAACATGTGTGTGCAGATGTGGGCCCCGTACGACCAGTAGGGGTCTCTCTTCTTGTGAGGAGAGAGAGAGGAGAGGGAGTAGTTATGGGTCCAGCTGTACATGCTGCCATTGCAAAGATGGATGGAGTCTACGCCAACCATAGTGGATTGACATGAGACGTTCCCGAGCCGACGGTAGCTGAGGTGCCGCGACCCATGCAGGTGTACACGGTTGGAGTGACTGCACGCTTCAATGCGTTGCTTCATAGGGTTGCGAGAGCAGTTGACTGTTTCCACACTCAGTATGCTTGAGCTGCTAGACCTAGGGTTGTACGGGCCAGGAAATAGGCCTTATGTTGTTACCATGTACGTTTGAGAGCTTGGAGGCATCATATTTTTTGTACTTACTGAAATCTACGAGGCCTCAGATTTTGTAGAGACTCACTGAAAGCCATTGTGCTTCAGATTTTTGTACTTTTTATGATGACATATATATAGAGAGAGATATTTCGACGATTTATACATTATGTGTTTAAAATGAGTGAATGGTGTGGTCTTGTTATGTGTTTGCTTATATAAAATGAGTTATTTACATGTTATGTCTACTTTTAACAATTCATGAATATGCTTATATGTGTGCAATGTACCGATATAATATGAAGTTGGCCATAGAATCAGAAACTATGTTAACGTCTCGTGGAATGTTCAGGTACTGAATGGACTCAAAGGACCTTTCCAGAAGACGGACTCGTTGATAGAGACAGAATAAGATAGGATTGCAGATGGTTTAGACTCGGTTAAGATTAGAGACCACTAGTTGAGAATCCAAGTGGATGACAACATGGTCCATACCCAAATAAATGACATCAGTTAGGGTTCCAATGACTGCTTGATATTCTACAGCATTGTTGGTTGCAAAACCTAGACACATTCCCCCTGAGCTGATGAGCTCGCCAGTAGGTGAATAGAGTACCTAGGCTGCCGAAGAAAGGTTATGGGTATGCCGGCTAGTGTCATCCATGAATCAAAAGCAGGTTGCTATCTGCAAATGCAAACATAACATGGTATAAGAAACGAAACAAGACCTAAAACACGCAAAAAATTAAAGCGTCACACCACACAAAAACACACACACGCCATGTACAGTATATACAAAAGTACTTATACGTAAAAGACTCAGGCATAGTACCTCTTCAGGTAGAGCCCATTGCGGGGCTCACCTAAAGATATCCCGTCGTAGTCTTCAAGCTCATAAGCTCCCTTCTCCAAGACGCATTTCAGTATGTAAGGTCCATGCCACATGGACTCAAACTTTCCTGCCCCCAACTTATCATGTTTTTGGTCATATGTGAGGACCAAATATCCCTCCCTGTAGGTGCGAGGTTCTACCGAATTGTCGTACTGCGCTTTGATGCGTTTCTTATGAGCCTCGTTGGCAAGAGTGACATCTTGGTGAGTCTCATCGAGCTTAGCTAGGTAGAGGAAGCGTTCTTCCTCGGCAGTAGTGTTTGGGAGAATTTTGATGGCGAGCTTAAGGGACAGGATCTTGCACTCAATAGGAAGGACCGCCTCCAATCCATACACTAGTTGGAAAGGAGTAAATCCAGTGGCGGTTTTAACGGAGGTTTGATAAGACCAAAGTGCAAAGAAGAGCATGTTGTGCCAATTGGCCTTGTGCATACCCACCATACATTGGACCATAGTTTTCAAGACCTTGTTAATGGCCTCGACCTGTCCGTTGACTATGGGTAGTATGGTGTTGAGTTTTCATGGAGAAAGCCCAATCTGTCGCTCAACTCATCAACCATTTGGTTCATAAAGTGAGAACCGTGGTCAGTAACTATTGCTTGAGTAACTCCAAATTGAGCTATTACATGGTTAAACATGAAGAGTGTGGTGGTCTTGCCATTGTTTGTGTATGTAGGCATTGCCTTGGCCCACTTTGTAAAGTATTCCATAGCTACAATGACGTAACTATGCCCCCCGACCGAGGTAGGATTACAATGCATGAAATCGATGCCCCATTAGCAAAGAGGCCAACGACAATTGTTCGGATATCCACATCATCATTGTTAGGGTTTTGCATGCAATTAGGGTTTTCATGCAACTTCTAGGGTTTGCATCCATTTTGCATGCATCCCAGTCACCAGGTTGATTCCTCCAGCACCTTATCGACTTTTTTCTAGCACCCGAGAGCTTCTATCCTCAGAGTTTTATCCCTCCTAGTCATGAAGGCATCCACATCTCACCTACTTCCAGAGAAGGGCACACTTCCTCACCTACCCACTCAGTTAGCTCTGATTCTCCTTGATTTGTGGCTAGTTTCACTCATGACTGACTGTTTCACTCCGTTGGACCTCCAGATTGACTAGATGACTTGTTTTGACTTCAGTTAATCCTCCCATGTTCCCTCCACTGAGTCTCCTTCCCTATATCAGTGCTACACACTTCAGTTACACTCAGTTAGACTCAGATTGACACCTGGATGACTGGTTCTTGTGCATTGATGACCACCACTGATTGATGATGAGGAATCCTAGTTGGAGTCAAGCTATGCCATTCAGTTAATTTGAATGACCTCCTTAGGAAATTCGAATTGATCAGTCATTGTGACATTATTGTATTGTATTTTCACCCTTACTGGGATGTTGAGCACTGATGCAAGTTTATGCATAGTTTACACCATATTTTTTGAGTTTCATCTATTGTGATTGATTTACTTGTTCATTAGATCTGCTGTGACTAATTTTAGATGGTATCAGAGCCATTGCAGGGACAAAATCTCTTTTCTATAGGTGTTCTACAATAATATTTGAGTGAATTTGCTCAAAATTACAGAAGTTTTGGCATGATATATCTCATGTGCATTCACTCATGTGCATGCAAAGCAGAAAAATACACTTCCAATCCACTCCAGAAGCTTGAGTTTTCCACATAATTCCTGGATTTGATACATTGGACCCATTCAACTTCTTTGATCTCCAATCCCAGGTGTGATGCAACTCTAAAAGGGTGGATTGTTCGACCTTACTGTTCTTGTTTTCATTGTGATTTGCAGGTTATTGTCACCATCAATTTCATTCACTACCTTTCTTTTGCAAGCCTTTCTACATCAAAGTGAACTCACTCCTAGCAATGGAATACTCTTCTTCAAAGCCTATCCTCACTCCTTTCAACTATTTTGATTGGAAAGATGATATGGAGATCATATTACGTTCAAAAGGATTCTATAGAGTCACTGTTGGCCTCGAATTGGAGCCAAGCACATTGTCGAAAAGAACCAAACACTACAATAATCTTGATGAAGCTTATGGTCTCCTTTGCCTCTCTATTTCCAAAGATCTTCATTTCCATCTCAGCGGATTGAAGAATCCAAAAGAAATATGGGAGCAACTTGACACACTTTTTGGCAAGCAGGATGAGCTTAGAGATTTTCAATTAGAGAATGAATTGATTGCTCTTAGTCCTGAGAATTTCAAGACCATCAATGAGTTTTTCACAAGATTCAAGCACTTGGCCATGCATTTGAAGAACAGTGGAGTTATCAAAGAGGATAACCAATTGATCCTCTTCATTCTCACCAAGCTTGGTAAAGATTACTCGGTATTTGTCTCTACTTTCAATTCCGGTCGGCTAACTACCCCGAATTGGAAGATGCCTACCTTGAATGCCTTCATTGAATTCGTTACCAAAGAGCATGACAAGTTGATTCAAATATGGTCCATAAACTCCAAATATTCATCCCTATTTTTTCAAGGATCCAAGAATTCGAATGGCAAAGGAAAGCAAAAGAAAGAGAAGCCCAAATTCGAACCTCACAAGCAAAGAGAGAAAGGTAAGCAGACAGATGCACCATCCAATTCAAGAAACAAGCAAAAGGGTAAAGAGAGCAAAGAAAAATCTAAGTTTTCTTATTGCAACCGTGGATTTCATCCCGAAAGTTCATGCATAAAGAAAACAATAGATCAAATGGCTCTCCTTTTAGAAAAGAACAACATATGTCTTCCTGACGGTGCAAGGAAGAAGGATAGGAATGATGATCATGAAAGAGGTCAAGCACTCATGGAAACTGTTTTGAAGCCCACTACTCTTCTGATAGATTCCGGTGCCTCGAATCAAATGAATGCAAATTTTGATTCTTTTTCTTCATTCGATCCAAACAGCTCCATCCCCATCCATTTGGGAGATGACTCAAAAATTTCTTCAAAGGGAAAAGATACCATCCATGTAGAACATGGAAGCTTTCAGAATGTTCTCTATGTGCCTTCCTTGGCTTCAAATATAATTTATGTGTATCAAATGACACACATTGGTGAATTGAAGCAAGTTATATTCATCCCTAATACAGTTGAAATTTATGATATCAAAAGTGGAAGACTTATTGCAGTCGGAAAGGAAAACCACTGCAAAATACTATGAGTTTTCTCACTTTCTGCCGCTTGAAAAGCCCACTGCTCTCCTCACTCATGGCAACGAGGTTAGTAGGATTTGGCATGAAATATTTGGACACCTTAATTACAAGTATTTGCTGCTTCTACAACAGAAATCCATGGTAGATGGTCTTCCACAACTCCATTCCTCGAAGGGAATTTGCACCGGTTGCATTATTGGGAAGCACCCCGAGCACAGGTTTGACCGCGACAAAGATAGCAGAGCTTCCACCATTTTGGGCCTCATACATTGTGATATCAGTGGTCCACTACCCAATATTTCATTAAATGGTTCAAGGTATGTTTTGACATTTATTGATGATCTTTCCCGCTTTACTTGGGTATTTTTTCTCAAAAACAAGTCAGAAGTGCTTGGAAAATTCAAGGATTTTAAGGCTTCTATTGAGACCACCACTAAGAGAAAGATCAAAGCTCTTAGAACTGATAATGGTGGAGAATATATCAAGGATGAGTTGCTACAACTTTGTTCTGAAAGCAGAATTCAGATCCAACATAAAGTTCCCTACACACCCCAGCAGAACGATGTAGTAGAAAGGAAAAATCGGTCACTGAAAGAGATGGCTACTTGCATGATTGAGTCAAAAGGTTTGGATGCGAATATTTGGGATGAAGCAATTAATGTTGCTGCATATATTCAGAACCATGTTCTACATTCCTTCGTAAAAGGTATGACTCCTTTCAAAGCATTTTTTGGTCACAAACTGGATGTGTCAAATTTGAGGGTTTTTGGCTCCACTGCTTGGGATAGAATTCCTTCCAAGAAGAGACGAGCTTTGGATCCACAAAGTATTGAGTGAATAATGATATGATATGGAGAATAATCAAAGGAATATAAAATCATGGATATCATATCCAAAAATATATTCATAGAGGGCAGTGTGCAATTTGAAGAACCGCTTCAAGAATTGCAACTAGTCGAGGAAGAAACTGTCGTTTCATCGCCTCTACCAGAAGAAGATTTGAGCAGCGATAATGAAAGTATTGGTTCTGATATTTCTAATATTTTAGAAGCACATGATGGTCATGAAATATCAGGTTCATAATCCGACCATTATGATCCTCCTCAGTTACCAAAGTGGGCCCAAAACACTCTTCAATCTGCTGGTTCGAACATTGGAAATCCTGCTGATCCAAGACGAACAAGAGTGAAATTTCAAAGAGCAAGTATGGATCTTTCTATTTCTGATCCATTATTATCTAAGATTTGTTATTTAATGATTGGTTCAGATCCCAAAACACACTATCATTCCCACCGAGATCTGAGATGGAAAAGTGCCATGGATGAAGAGTGCAGTTCTCTTCAAAAGAACAATACATGGGAGCTAGTTTCTCTTCCACCTGGAAGAAAATTAGTCCAATGTAAATGGGTCTACCGCACGAAATTTGCTGCTGATGGCTCTATTAGAAAATACAAATATAGGTTGGTGGAAAAAGGTTTCTCCCAAGTCCAAGGAGTGGACTACACTGAGACCTTTGCACCGGTTGCAAAGATGGATTCCATTCGCCTAGTTTTGGTTATTTCTGCATCCAAGCACTGGGAAGTGCACCACATGGATGTGAAGAGTGATTTTATACATGGAGATCTTGTTGAAGAGGTATATATGAAGCAGCTAGAAGGTTACACATCAGATCCATCATTAGTTTGCAGATTTAAGAAATCTTTGTATGGTTTAAAACAGGCCCCAAGAGCTTGGTATGCAAAGATAAACTCCTTCCTTCTTTCTTAGAATTTCAAAAGATGAAAATATGATCCGAATGTGTACCTACAGAAAGTTTAAGGTAATTTTTTGATTATTTTTCTTTATGTTGATGATCTTCTCATTACTGGTAGCACTCTTACTTTAATAAACAAGCTAAAAACGGCCTTAAATCTAGCTTTTGACATGAGCAATTTGGGCTTGTTGAGTCACTTTTTTGGGATTGGAGATAGATCAAAATTTTGATGGGATCAATATGTCTCAGCAAAAGTATGCTTCTGACATCTTATTGAAGTTTAATATGGCTGAATGTAAGGCAGCCCCGTTCCCATTTCTCTCAGGAATCAGTCTTGAGGAGGGAAATTCTACATCGCTTGCAGATTGCACTATGTATCGACAGTTGATTGGATCACTACTATACATGACACACTCTAGGCCTGATATATGTTATACTATGAGTGCTGTATCAAGGTATATGCAGCAGCCCCATGAGCTTCATTGGAAGGCAGCCAAGTGGATCTTGCAGTATGTGCAAGGTACGAAACATTTTGGCATACATTATGCTGCAGATTCTGAGCTAGATTTCATTGGTTTTACCGATTCATATTGGGAAGGTGATAGCATAGATTGGAAGTCCACTTCTGGATATGTTTTCATGATTGGACATGGGCCTATTTGCTAGTCAAGCAAAAATCAAGCAGCCATTGCACTTTCTTCAGCAGGGGCAGAGTATCGAGGGGCAGTCAATGCCTGCATTCAGGAAGTTTGGTTGCAGGGTATTCTTTCCGAGTTTGGTTTTGGTGGCACTACTTCGAATGTCCTCTTTTGTAACAATCAAAGTGCTATCAATATCTCCACAGATCCAGTTCAGTGACAAAGGACCAAACACATTGAGATTCACATGCACTACATCCGAGAGCTAGTACATGATCGCACTATCATTCTGCAATATTGCCCTACCGATGAGCAAATTGCAGACATCTTCACCAAGAGCTTCATTGAGAAGAAGTTCTCTTACCTCCGTTCACTGTTGGGGGTGAGTTCCATCATGGTGGAGACAGATTGGTCCATTATTATGTTTTTAGCTTGAGGGGGGGCTTTCTTCCCACTGGGTTTTCCCTCTTTCCTCACTTAGCTTATTTTTATCATTTTTGGGATTATTGTATTGGGGTGACCTTTGGTCTTAGTAACCAGGGCCCTACATTATTATTTTTTACATCATAGTCTAGCTTGAGGGGGGGTGCTCGGATATCCACATCATCATTGTTAGGGTTTTGCATGCAATTAGGGTTTGCATGCAACTTCTAGGGTTTGCATGCATTTTTCATGCATCCCAGTCACCAGGTTGATGCCTCCAGCACCTTATCCACTTCTTTCTAGCACCCGGGAGCTTCTGTCCTCAGAGTTTTATCCCTCCTAGTCATGAAGGCTCCCACATCTCACCTACTTCCAAAGAAGGGCACACTTCCTCACCTACCCACTTAGTTTACACTCAGTTAGCTCCGATTCTCCTTGATTTGAGGCTAGTTTCACTCCTGACTGACTGTTTCACTCCGTTGGACCTCCAAATTGACTAGATGACTTGTTCTGACTTCAGTTAAACCTCCCATGCTCCCTCCACTGAGTCTCCTTCCCTATATCAGTGCTACACACTTCAGTTACACTAGTTACACTCAGTTAGACTCAGATTGACACCTGGATGATTGGTTCTTGAGCATTGATGAACACCACTGATTGATGATGAGGACTCCTAGTTGGAGTCAAGCTATTCCATTCAGTTAATTCAAATGACCTCCTTAAGCAATTCGAATTGCTCAGTCATTGTGACATTATTGTATTGTATTTTCACCCTTACTGGGATATTGAGCACTGATGCAAGTTTATGCACAATTTACACCATATTTTCTGAGTTTCATCTATTTTGATTGATTTACTTGTTCATTAGATTTGCTGTGACTAATTTTACAGCAATAACCAGGTGTAACGGGGTGGGATGGGTGCACTTTTTCGTATGAAAATGTTGGCATGGAGGACATTTTTTGACGGCCTCAATACAATATTTAAAGATAGTCGGCCAATAATATCCCGCGTGGAGAATCTTCTGGGCTGTAGCCATCCCATAGAGGTGACTGCCACACGCCCCAGTGTGACAGTCATCCGGAATGTGTTCAGCCTCATCACGAGTCAGAAAATGTTGAAGAATAGAGTTAATACCACAATGGTACAAAGTATCACTGATAATCAGGTAATACTTTGCATGGTGGCGTATGCGACGACGGTCGTCACGAGACAATTTGGGGTTGAAACGTTGGGTTTGAAGATACAATGTGATATCTCCACACCATGGATTAGACGTACTAATGAGAAACAATGACTCATCCAGAAAGGAGTCACTGGGCTCAGATTCTACATCAGTGTGGGGGAGGTCGCAGATGAGCTCAGCAAACACCAAAGATTTTTTCGACTTGGCTTTTTCAAAAAGAAGATCAAATTCTTGCAGTATCACGATCTAGCGTGAATACTTGCCCCAAGCACATGACGTGTTAGAACGTGGTACATGGGGTTCGAATCACCGATGATGGTGGTGGCGTGAAGCATAATGTAATGTTGGAACTTCTGCACGGGTATGACTGCTGCGGGAGCGAGCTTCTCAACATGTGAATAGCGAGTTTCAGCGTCAATGAGACCTTTACTGGCATAGTATATCACATGTTCTTGGGCGTTCTGGTCTTCCTGTACCAAAACCATGGCGATAGTGGTGTCGGAAGCAGCGATATATAAAATTTAATCTCGATAGTAATTCGGCGGTTGGATCACAGGGGCATGCATGATGGCATGTTTTAAACTATCAAAAGATCGTTGAGCTTGTTCATCCCAAATAAACAGAACATCCTTTTTCATCAATCTCATGTAACCTTGCGTCTTTTGAGAAAAATTTCAAACGAAGCGCTGTAAATAAGTTGCTCTTCCTTGTAGACTCTGAAGTTCCGTGATGTTGGTTGGAGGTGGAAGGGCGATGATGGCTTCCACCTTCGAGGGATAAATACAAGTCTTTTCTTTTGAGACGATAAAGCCTGAGAGGCGTCCAGACTCGACAGAAAAAATACTCTTGTGAGGATTCAAACGGATATTGTACCGTCTGCATCTGAGGAAAACGACTGTCAGATGGTCTAAGTGGAACTCGCGGTGCTTTGAGTGGGCAGGGAGGTCATCCAAGTAAGGTTCCACGAAGTCCTTCACATCATGGAAGGTGTACGACATGGCTCGCTGGAATGTGGCACCAGCGTTTTTAAGACCAAACGGAAGTTTATGATATGCAAACATCCCCCAAGGGTAGATGAATGCAGTCTTGTGTTGGTCAGCGGGGTGGATCTCAATATGGTTGTATTTGGAAAAGCCACCCATAAATGAAAAAATGACACTTCCAGCATAATTGTCGATAATTTGTTCGATGAAGGGATTTGGGTAGTTGTCCTTAGGACAAGCTTTGTTGAGATCTCGATAATCGACATAGAAGCGGATGGTCCCCTGTTTTTTATTAATAGGGATGACGTTTGAGACCCATTATGTCAATGGGACAGGATAAATGAAGTCGACCTTCAAGAGTTTCTCAATCTCCACCTTGATTGCTACAGTCTTCTGAGGGTGTACCGGTCACAACTTTTGGCGGACAGGTTTGACGTTGGGATAGGTTTTAATCTTGTGTAAAATGATGGAGGGGTCTATCCCAGGCATCTCCTCGTAAGTCCAAGTGAACACATCTCAGAATCGCTTGAATAAAGCCGTGGCGGCGATGAATTCTTCAGGGGAACACTTCTGGCCTAACTGAATGTGTTCCACTACACCAGGAGTAACCGAAATGTCTATCAGAGTGGTAGGCTCAATGTTGGCTAAATTTCCTTCTGAGTCTATTTGACATGCAAGTATCAAGCCAGAATAGAATTCCGGTGTAAAGATGGTGTGAATGCTATTCTCTACAGTATACAAGAGAGGAAGGAAAGACGAACGATGATGGAGGTCTTCCCATGGAGGGTCATCTGCATTCATGATTTTCATAATGGAATCGTCAGAATGAAAAGTCTGTAGTAGAGGATCGAATGATGTCTGTCGCAGAGAACAGGAAGTGGAGGTCACAGCTAAGTGGTCCTTTGGTGCTGGCTATATAGACTCATACATGAGTTCAGTGGGTGACAAAGGCATAGTGTCTCCAATCAGGTGTGTGGTGGCTTCATCAGGTACAGGCCATGAATCAATGGAGTTGGGGATAAGTGAAATATGCGAGGAGATCATGTTCACTGTGGCAACATGGTTTGGGGGACACGAAGTAGGGAAGACTCCCATAAGGGATGAATCCTTAAGGAGGCCAACCCCCACACTCTCATACTTTTTCGAAGATTATCCAATTGAAGGAACGTTATCGCCTGGGTGAGTAGTGGTGTTAGGTGTGCAGAAATCTAGTTGGTCGACTATGACAATTCGGCCTTGATGGGGGAATTGTACCATGCATAAGATAGATGATGCGATCATAGTCATGGAATAAAACCAATTACGACCACGCAAAATGTTGTAATCCAACGGGGAAACGACCACTTCTATGTTAATGGTTGTGCTCTTGCCCCCCAAATCGACTATCGTAGCTTGTAACATCCCATGAGGTTGAAAGCCATATCCGTCGAATGCTCTCAAAGTGGTATGGGAACGGTTCAACTCAGGAGAGCAATTGGATCTCCAACATGAGATCGACATGAATGACGTAGAGGCATCTTCGTCCAAAATGGTGCGATGTATTGTCTTCCCAGCAATGTTTGTAGCAACTTGAAATGCCAATTAATGGGAGAGCCTTGGTTTGAAGTATTTCATCCAAAACATAATCTTATTTGATGAATCCGGGTAAACTTGAAATGCCAAGTAATGGGATAGTTTTGCAAGACTTCAAGCGTCGACATAGCACAAGGAGCTTGTGCTAGGTCCTCTACAATATTGTAGTTTTGAGCAGCCTGAGCATTAGGATTGAAAACCGATTTTCTAATCGTGCTCATAGGTGGACGCAACACTGACTCGAATGAGGGATTCTCTATGGTGAGAGGAGCATCCGGTACGTTGATGTTGGGAATCGAAGTGGAAGATTTTTCAGTATTACTTCCAACGGGTTCCTTTGCTGGAACAGAGTCATACGAACGAGAATGGGTGTTCAAGTTGATATTTTCGCTATGCATCATGAGAACATGTGCGGTGGTGGATGCTTCTTCTTGGGAAGAAGAAGTGTGAGTGATCGACTGCAGATTTTGAGCAGGGAAGGGATCATTGAGAACTGCAGGTGTGGGATTTCCCTTAAGAAAATTTTGAACTTCATCTCTATGGGGGAACTCTTTAGAAAAGTGATCATCACCACACAGTAGGCAAGGATACTTCAACTTCCTTTTCTGTTTGGTATCATCAAGGGTTCTCTTTTGTTCCTGCTGGGTGGAAGATTTATTAGGTTTCCCTTTGTTCTTCTTCTTACCACCAGAATTTTGAGGTGAAGCTGATGAGACGAAATTCACTTCTTCGGTGAAAGTAGGAGTGGATGATTTGGTGGTGCCATGACCATCCTGTGTTGGTGATGGGGAAGAAACTTGTGGGTTCAACGATCCAACAGTTTGAGAAGGAGGATGGGTGGTAAGGGATCCAATAATGCCATTAGCTTGGGGTCCCTTGGGTGGTTTCATGGGATCGTAGGTGCTACGGTGGGAGTTAGGAAGAATGTCAAACAATGTGTTGGATTGGGCATAGACTAGGTATAGCAAATGGGCACGGGCGATAGCTTATTCTTCAGTGACCTCACCTCCCATGGCAACATCTCGAGCTATGGTGGGAATGAGAGACTTTGTAAACTAGTCTGCTAGGAGATGATCTGGAATAGGGGCCTTAATAATACGTTGTTTCCTCCGCCACTCATGTATATGGTATGAGGTATGAGTAGAGGTATTTTTATGGAGCGAGGTTAAAAGCTTTGTACCACTTTCATACCGTATAGGTAGCTGGAAATGAGTCAAAAAGTTCATAGCCAGAGAACCAAAATCAGGAAAAGAATGGAGTGGTAGTTCAATATACCACTTTGCAGCTAAACCAGTGAGAGTCCGTTGAAATAACCTAATACGGATCGAGTCATCCATCAAAGAGTTGGATGAACACTGTAAGTGGTATGCAATCACATGGTTTATAGGATCCTCACCCGACTTGCCATCAAATTTTGGGATATCTGATGGAAGTTTCACCGGAACGGGTGGCCAATTAGTTCTGTGGTAGATGGGGTCATTGGTCAAACGAGAGAGGTCAGGTAGGTCTAAAGTAGCCAAAAAGGGAAGCTGCAGATTAGGTTGCAGGTACTGATAGTACTGATAAGGCGTGTAAGCACCTGTGGGACCTTGTATCGTTTGACCATAGGGTGTTCCAGGAGGAAACTGGCCATAGGGGTATGGGCCACTTGGACCCAATGTAGGTCTGCTTCCATAGTAAGGTGGTCCATAACCATAATAAAGTGGTGCATTACAATAAGGAGGGCCCCGCCTCTGCTGCCGAGAGGGGTGGGCTGCCTCCAAATGGTGGGGGTCAACCACCACCGCCAGGGTAGGATGGGCTACCATCGCCTCCACTAGAAGTAGGTGGTGGTCCCCCACCACCACCGGAATAGTGCGAGCCTCCACCACTTCTGTCGGGAGGGGGTGGTGGACCACCGCCACTGTTGGAAGGGTAAGATCCTCCTTCGCCACCTCCACCATAGTGGGGTGGTGGTCCACCACCACCACCACCAAGATGAGAAGGTCCTCCACCACCGCCGCTAGAGGGAGGTGGTCCTCCACCACCTCCACCAGGAGGGGGTGGTCCATGGTGACTGAAGTGAGGTGGTCCTCCACCAGAAGGTAGAGGTTCGCCTCCTCCAAAGTTATGTGAGGGCCCGTCGCCTCCAATGGGAGGTGAGGGTGGACCAAACGGGGGTGGAGGGACTTGAGGGACCATAAGTGGGGGTCCATGTTGTAAAACATTTTGCTTTCCCCATAGAGTGTAAGGATTTTCGGGGTAAGGTACCCCGTAGAGTGCATTTCCAGGATTAAGTTGACCTAGCATAGGGTTAGGATGACCTGGATATGCTTGAATCGATGGAGGTTGAATTATGTTGGATGGTCCCCCGACATGGGATAGTCTCGAAGTGGAAGGTCTAGGAGGTAAGGAATTTCCAACGGAAGGCCCAATGGAAATTACAACTTCAGTATTATGGTTAAGAGACGGGGGTTTCCCCCCAGCAACAACTTGCTGACCACTAAGTAAAGGTTGTCCCAACACCGGTTGTTGATTATTCACCGTAGGATTAATGTTACTTGTAAAAAAGGTAGGGGGTGAAGAATATCCTCCCCTCGAATTTTGAGGTGGGGGAGGAGCAGGTAACGTAACCATGGTGACCACAGGTGTGTTGGAATGTTGTTGTTCAAAAGGTACTGAACCGGTCTCCTGTCTAGGGGATGCATGTGCAAGAATGGATGGTTGATTAGTTTCAATCATGGTCATGTGTTGCATGGATGATTCTGGTGACTCAAAAGATAAAGAGCTACCTGGGATTGGTTGGTAGGGGGGTAATGATGGGTCCTCAACCCTTCGTTGGAGACTCGATCTCTAGAGACTCTCAGGCATAGAGAAAAAGTAAGCCAATTGGTCATGATAGTAAGCCAAGGGGTCATCCGGTGTAGTCCCACTGGGTGGGGGTGCAATGGAAAAATGGGCCACTGGGAGGCTTGTAGAAGATGTCCAATAAGCTGCTGAAGGACCAGCAGCTGCTATAGGGTCATCTTGGGTTTGATTTATCCATTCCAACAATCCAGGCTCTCCTGTCGAAACAGGAGGTAAGTCTTGTGAAGTGGGGATTTGCGCTTTTTCACCCTGTGGGGGATGAGAGGCAGGTGAATCTGGAGGAGTATGAGGAAACAAAATTCCTCCAACATTCAAATTGAGGTTTTCCACTTCATGTGACCCGAACCTGGCTTGTGGATCCATTCTTACTCTCGAAATTACCTCCTGGTTAAGGGGATGTTCGGGTGGAAAGTTATGAATCTTGCGAGACCTTCTCCAAGGAAATTCATTTAGAGTGACTGAAAGAAAACGTTTCTCCTAAGGCAAGCTAAACGAAAGAAAAGCAGACCAGACAAAACCCTACACAAACTAAGGCCACAAGAAAAATTATGTTATAAGAGTGGATTCAACGGTCTGGAACCTCACAGGATTTTCAAGGCTTTGCAACTCGCGATATACCGCCAGGTCCAACAGTAAGACACGACAAGGAGGATTGGGACTGTACCCTTGCCTGAATACCTGATTACTTGGATGGTAGGTGAGTAGTAGATCCCCGAGTGCTGTTCTTAGTGTATTGCTTTGCCAAGACGACCAAAAGGTTGAATTAGTTGGTTTTAGGAATCCTAAGGGTGTCTCCCGATATAAGCAAGGTACATGGGAGCTCAAATCCGTAGTGGTGTTGTCTAATTCACAACCATTCAGCAAGAGAACTTCCGATATACTACCAAGTACGTTATACACCCTTCGATATATGCCAAGTACTAAAGGTGACTTGGTGGGTACGTGAAGGAGCTCGATATACCGATAAGTACGTGGAAGACTACAATACCCCCAGGATACAGTGCTGGAAAATAATGACAGCTACCATGCTTAACGACGCCGGAACACGTCTCTAACTTACACACAAGTTGCTAAAAATTTTACCCTGGTTCTACCGTTAATTTTATCTGGACGATTAGGTGAATGCATGAGGTGAGTACATAATCGTAAACATAATGTAGGCCCTAACTACATGCAAAAAAAAAATACACTTTTCTTTCGGTGAACTCTATGTATGGGAAGGAGAATTTTTTTTTTCTTTCCAACAATTTTACCAAAACAATGCAATGCAACACATTCCCAAATCTACGAAAAATGATAATGAAGCGTTTTTTTCCTTTTCAGCGAAACATAAATATTTTTTAACACAACACTACTAAGCCAAATCAACCCATGTTTTTCTTTTTCTTTTGTCTTTTCAAAACGAAAATGATGCTAAGTAATGAAAAGAGAGAATTTCTAAGTAGAGTATGCAAATTTTTCACTTTCACTATGATGGCCTAAAAGCATGAAAATCAAAAGGTACAATGCAACTTTTCACGCACGGAACTACTTTTGCAAAACTTGATATCTATTTGGATTTTTCAAGAAAATGAGCAACTCATAGTGCATGAAAAACACAAATAATGCAATTTTATTTCAACTTTTCCAAAAGATCTACAAATGAGACATTCCAATGCATGTGCAATTCTTCAAATGATCTTGAAAAATGACGGAAATAAAGTACTTTTGATCTTTCAATGGATGTATCAAAATAACAATTTGACAACAACAATGCTTTTAAACATAAATACTGAACTGAAAAGATTACTTGCAGCACTCTAATAACTCAGAAAAACTCAAGATAAAGTAAGCACTCAATGAACCAAAAATACACACAAACACTCAAAATCAATCAGTAACAAGTAGCACTAAAAGCAAGCAAAGCTCACAAAAGCATGCAAATGAGGTATGGGTAAACGATCTGATACACTTGACCATATGTAGCAAGGAGAGGAGGGAATGCAAGGGTGAGTGGATGCAGGTGGGGGAGACCAAAGTGTCCACCACTACCAAATATCAGACTTGTCCAAGATGGAACCCAAAACAACTCCAAATAAGACCAAACAACACAACACACAAAGCAAATGGAGTCTCTGACTGGATCTAAAAGTACAGAGGGATTCTGTACACGAACCAAAACTCAAGTTAGAACTGGAGAGGGCATGCCTGTATGGAAAAAATGGTTGATCGACGCACTCTGTGCTTGTACATAGTGCGATGTCGCAGTTCACCAATGCGGGAAGTGCGACAATGTTGCAGAATACCAATGGAAGAGTTGTGACGACAGGCTAATAGGCAAGGAACATAGATAAAAAAACAACACAGTGTCGCTCTAAGTACACTGACCAGGTGCGATAGGTGAGATCTCAGTTAAAAAATGAACCAATTCTCCAGATGCTGAGCATAAAAAGGTCTGTAAATGAGAAGTACAAACTCAAAGGAAGGCAATCAGACTCTTCAAAGCGAATATCTGATGGTGAAACCAACTTAAGAGGTTAAATGACAAAATGGTATAGGATTGGTAAGGAATCAACTGAAAACAACAATCAAATTGACACTACAAAGCAATTTTCTTTCCCCAGTATGGTTGTCAGATTTGTTTGACGGACAATCCACTTGAGTGGACGTGAGCTGGATATCCCTAGCTCAAAGTGAGTCTAGAAAAAATAGTACAGACTACAAACTACTTTCCTAGATCTGATTAAGGATCAAGTGACTAGATGCCTTACCTTAACTTCACAATACTTTCTCCTAGATACTGCTCCATGCCTCACGGTCATCAGATCTCAGCTGCAGGACCTGTCAAGACACATAGAACAATGAAAACAAGTAAAGAGCGTCTATACAATAAGAGATCTAAGTAAACAGTTAAGCATCTAAACTACACAATATCATCACACATAAACAATATTGGTGGAAAGCATTTATATTACTGTAAATTAAGGGAAAGTACATAGGTAAGAATGACTACAACCAAAGCTTAATGTAGTAGCCCTTCTCCATCCAAGCCAATTTCCATATCCTCCCAAGGAAGTGTGAGTCTCTCAATGGATGAGGTAGAGATCTCTCAATGATGATTTCACGAGAATGTAGACACTATAGACTTCCTCACTTTGGAGAGGGGTAGAGCTTCACTTATACAGGTCTAAGTGGATAGGGTATGATAGGGTAGGTTGAGATATGGTAGGAGAGAGATATGGGATCCTTCCAAGAGGTTAGGAACCGAGTTCTATCTCTCCCAAGAGGTCAGGGATAAGGATCCAAGTCAGCAAGCTTCGATAATGAGCTCGAAGCACCTATTTTTGTCCATTAACTGACTTCGTCGCACCCTGAAATAGAGCAAGATTCGACGTCGCAGGTTGCATGAGTGCAGCCTACGACGACCTCTCAAAACATAGGATAAATACAATGATGTCCCTTCTAGGTAAATGGCTTATCCAATGAAACTTCAAGGATGTATACACTAAATCTCATGGTGGTAGGATTTTAGGTGTAACAACCACTAAGGAAGGGACATGATAATAAATTACTTTGAAAAGGACCAAATTTGAATAGGGTTGTTGGAAAAACATAATATATAACCTCCTGGCCCCAAGGTAACTTTCAACTTGACATCCTTATTCAATCATCCTAAAGGGTATTTAATTCCTTTCATAACTGCTAAGTTCACGGTAACTATTATATATCATAATTTGAAAGGATTCACTTAGGGTTTGGAGAATGGATCTCGCAAGTTTCGTTCAAGAACTGATCTACTGCCTCAATAAGAATATAGTGTCCCTTCAATATCAATTTTACTTTTTATGGGTTTAAGGTTTCATGCTTTGTGATTCACTTGATGGGATGGAAGGGCAGATGGCAACACAGGGGTCCCGAAAGACGATGATTGTGCATCTGTAAATAAATATTTCTTAGCATTTCCTCTATAATGACATTTTTTATGAACCATAATTGACATTTTTTTATGAACACTAACTATTTTTCAATTAGAACACTATTTTATGTGGTAATGCCAACATTTTCATCCAAGAAGATAGTTTACACATGAATTAGGCTTCCTATGGTGTGCAAGTGAAATGTTTATGTTGTATATTAGCATGCAACACAATCAAATTTGTAAATCTCTCATCGCTATAAAAATTTCAGATGTAAGCAACTTGTCTTGGGGGTTTGAAACTTAGCTAAATACAGTTACATCCATGATACAATATTCATGTCATCACCTCCTTTTTAACCATGGAACATGGGTTCCTAAATATGTGAACACTGGGCAATGTAGAGATAGAGTATGCTCATTTTTTTTCAAAGGAATATATCCTCATAGTTGTAGGTGCTTAAAATATGTCCATGTTGGGATTGAGGTATCCTTCTAAGGTGTCAACGACCAACTCTACGCAAGAGTTACACATCCAAGAATATTAAAATTTCTCCTAAAACTTTGATGCAAAAATATGATGGGATAAATATTTTCTTGAAATTTTCACATCTTTGAACACATGATGTCACCTTCAATCACTCCACATACTTTCTTCCAAGAGATTTGGTTACCAATGTTAACATTCGAGCATATACATACCCATGAACATGATTCCACCTCTCAATTCAAGTTTCAATTCTTTACAACAATCGCACAACTACCTTCCCTATAAACTATAATCACCATCAAATCATATTCTTATATACTCTACTTTTAAGTAGTAATCTAATGGGAATAGAGTTGCCACTATTGTTACAGATTTGTGGTTTGTATCTATTGTAGCATTTAGTGGCAATAATATGGTTCAATAATCCTTAGAAACCCTTCTTTATACTAAATTATTTCACATAAATAGGTACAAACTGAAAATGCAAATGAAGGAGCTTGATCTAGGAATTTCTTCATTGCACTTATTGTGGATTTATCTCTTGAGAGTTTGGATTTTGAACAAGAAGTGAATACCATACCTCATCTGACATTATCAATATGTAACCTAAAATTCCATCTAATAAATTTGGTGGTATGTTGCAAATGATATCACCTATAACATACTTAACTACTCGGTTTTGTGGAATATTATTAATGTCAATGTGGAAAAAACCAATGTCATATGTGTGCAATGCATATGCATACTCATCACATTTAAGTGAGTGTGTAATCATAAGCAAGATGAACTGCATATTCCTCATAATAATTAAGTTGTATACATTTTTAAATGATGAATGGCTTCTATTAAGATATAAATAAACTTGCATTACCAACCAATAGAAACACTTAACACCC
Organism: Larix kaempferi; assembly: GCA_027924585.1. NCBI lineage: Eukaryota > Viridiplantae > Streptophyta > Pinopsida > Pinales > Pinaceae > Larix > Larix kaempferi. The sequence continues at coordinate 22,628,507 of BSBM01000632.1, read as the reverse complement.
AGTGCAAGGAGTTAACAATATTGAGTCAATGAGACATCTATGAGGGTTTTAAACACATGAAAGATGGATGCAACTGCTGATGTAAAAACACACAGAAATGACTATGACAGTAGATGAAAATGGGTGAAAATTATATTTTTTTGGGTCCTTTAGGGGGTACTTCAATTAAACACATGCTAAACCTTAAATTTGGTCCCATTTCATTATTTAAACCACTATGAATCCTTCCTTTGAATGACTCCTCACAATGATTTAAAAATGGAAATTAGAAAGAGCAAGGAAGATGAAATAATATGACCTATTTCAAGCCTTTTTTCCCAATAGCTAGAAGCCTTACTTGAGAGCTTTAAGATAGAAAAACATGGATACATCCCAATGCATGTAAATCAGCAACAAAAATGTAGATGGATATCCCCACATGATAAGAGAATTCAACAACATTATATTCCCATGAAAGAGTTCAATAAAAGCTAAAAACAAAGAGCTTAGGTGCCTCTCACAAGAAAATTTGAATAAACACATAAAACATCATCACAAACCATGCCCTCTAAAACTTATTATTAGAAGAATATACAACTAGATCTATGGCAATAGAAAATTTTGGCTAACTATCACGACTCTATATTCAAAAAATAGCCCAAGCAATTTCTATAAATGTTGTCATACTACTACTTGTAAAATTACTGTTATCAGGTTAGTGAATCTAGCACACAAATAGTCTTGGTCTTGTTCAACTGAAACTTAAACCACAAACACATTGTCCATAATGAACATAATACTCTTTTACATTACAATGGTTTTCCTCATAGTGTGACCAGTCTACCTTATTCATCAAAGTATAATAAAGACTTTTACAACCTATAAACCATCCTCTTCAACAATTCCTCCAAACTAAAACTTTTACCTATGACTAAGCCTATCACTTGCATCCTTTTTTTAGTACTACCTTTGGACCCTTAAAATTCTTAGGCAACTCCAATTTGCATGATCACCTTCACCCAAGTCTTGGTGATCTGCACTTCAATTATTTTGTTTGAAGGATTTAATCCTCAAAATTACACTCCATGGACTTGATTGAGATAATCAAGTCAAACTAAAATTTGCCACAATTCAGTGCTAGAATGAGTTGAAATCCTCCAATATTTTTCAAGCTTGATTACCCACATTATACAGGGAGGAAGGTTTTACCAATTCCTTGTAATAAGGAATCCCCTTTCTCTCCCCATCTTCCTTATTTGACCCACAGATGCATGACTACCTTAAGTATTCATCATACATCATACAAAAGCATACTCCATTGAATAATGGATTCAACATGTGGGGGCCACCAAATAATAGATGGTTTCAATATATTTCCTTGTTTGATGTTGCTGAAGTTGAATATTTTATAGAAATGCAAGTATAATACTTGTTTTGGAATCTTAATCGAGGCATAAGTTCCCCAAACAAATTTGGTGTTGAGTCCCATTTTTTTATCTAATTTTTCAAGCTCTACATTATGGTGTACATTATTTCATCTTATTACGTTCTGTTGGCATAGTATTTTTCAAATTTAAATGAGAAATGGATAATGGAAATTTGTTTTGGTATAACCCAAGCTTTGTGGGGAAAGTGCCTAGACCGAAGAAAATGTTCTATATGACCATTGGAGAGTCGTTAAAGAGGAGAAAAGACCAACAGTCAGTTAATCGGTTGAAAACTAGATCAACGGCTCATATCCATTCCGCACCGCCAACATGCACGCAAAAGTGAAATGCTCGGTGGATGCGAAATACCAAACCGCCATCCATGCGTTAGCACCACACCATTTTACAACTTGAGAGGGTGGTAAGGGAAACCACCTTCCACCATTGTGAAAATGCTTGTAGGGGTTAAATCAAAGAATCAAGGTTTACATTGGGACCTAAGACTGTGACCAAGAGCTAGTGGAGAGAATTTATATATTTATCTTAACAGATAAGTGAATTGAGAGAGCTTCTAAATTTGTCCAAGCGTACCAAATAATGGCGGAACCTCTGAAAATTCTCCAAGACTCTTTTAAAATTTAAGGGGCTTCTATATCATCCACAAGGCCATATTATAAACCTCATATGCCCAAGTACTTAACAATAATGAAAAAAGGGTTATTTTTAATATAAATATTTTAATATAAAATATTTATATTAATTTTTAAAATCCAAAAATGATTCATATCACATTATAACCTTGGCACAAATCTCTAAAATTTATGGAGAAGCCAAATATTTGGAATCAAAGGTGGGAATTTATTTCGCTGAAGAAATGGTTCGATGGTTAATGAGCTAAGGATGGTGCAAAATTTTTACCGTGGTTTTGGGTTTTACCACGTGTCAATAGTACATCATTTCGCAAGTGGGAGAGGTGGTAAGGTAAACCACTCCCTACAAGTTGCAAAATTTCTCTCTGCAACAAAAAAAATAATATTTTTGCCCAACATTTAACCTTATGTTATAATGTTGGATGCTCCCTAATTTTTTTGTAGAGATACCGTAAATATGGAATGCTAAATATTGGAAAATATTTGAAATGAAAATATTTTCCAAGATTTGAAAATCCAAAACCATGTGAAGCAATCAAAACCACGGGGAGAAAACCAGTGGATGGTTTTCACAGGAAAATGAAAATTGTTTATGGATTTCCATTTATATCGGGAAATTGTTTTTAAATTTCATTTTATGAAATTCATAAATAGTTAAATGCAAAATGCAAAAATGGAGAAACATTACAAGACATGGTTTTTAATGGAAGATGTGGTTTTCCAAAACTAAGGACGGACTTGATTTTAATGGATATTTTGATTGATTCCAAATAATTGAAAATCGAATTTTCATAAGTGGATATGGAAAAATTTGAGAATAGATTTGGGAAATATTTTGTTCCCAAATATTAATTTTTTTTTTTTTACAATCCTAAAGTGGACATGGATAAATCAAATTTAAATTTGATTTTAATGGAACTACTGAGTTTGTGGCAGCCAAGCATACATTTTCAGATTGCAAAATATTTCAAGAACATAATCAAAATCACTAATCCCAGATTTCAAGCAAGTTATCTTCATTCTATTTTTAGGATATTAGTTCCACAAATGAAGAAAAAACTTGAAAATTTGAAGGGCATCCAAATCAATCTCTCATGGCTAAAAGTAAACAAGAATAGGACACTTAGCAACAATTATTTTCCAGCACTTTTGAAGATTATGGAAATTTTGACAGAAATGGAATGTAATAAGTAGTTTAAAGTTTACTATTTTTGGAAGTAAATAGTTTAGGTTTTTCCTCAAGAGGCCTCTCTATGTATAAAAATTAATTTTGGAGATGTAATCAGGGTTGGAACCTATGAAAGAAAGGCACATTTTGTATTGAGAATTTTCCAGTTTTAATGAAGATAGCCATGCAAAGTTGAGCACATTTTTGAAGAGCAAAGAATCTTGTGTTGATTAAATCACACTCTGTAATTTTCCTTCCTTTTATGTGATTTGTTGTTAGGAACCCATGTCAACCTTTCCATTTACTTTGTTAGTATATTGTTGTTGGATGCATATGCTTTGTAAGTCGTCCCGTAGTATTTCTTGATCCATAGTTTGTATTATTGTTGTTGGATGCATATGCTTTGTAAGTCGTCCTGTAGTAATTGTTGATCCATATTTTGTATTGGCCCATGGTTTGTATTGACATGTGGTATTGATCCATGGTATTGGCTCCTAGACTTAATATATAAGTTTGTGTTGAGACCAATGAAGGTACCGGGAAGTTATTTGTATTGAGCTTGCTCAAAGGAGGTTTCCCCCTTGAAGTGGCCTGCGATCAATATAAAAGTGATTCTGAGTTTTGTTATTTCTACTATCTCATGTGTTTTAATTAATTAATTATTGTAGGTTCATCACATCTGGTATCAGAGCACTTTCTTGGGCTCGCTGGTAATTCTTTCCATTATGTTTTTCCTTCATACTTAGATGAGAGTTTGAATGAATCATAATTCATGTAACTATGCTCTAATTTATTAGGTCTGCGTATTCACAAATTTTCCTCCAAAGTTAATATTGGATTCATCTATAATCAGTGCCCAATGTTGATGGAGTATCTATTTTTCTTCCATTATCGCCTGCAAATAAGAACTTGACTATGAAATGACAACTACCTTGCCTTTGTAGAAATCCTCATTGTTAGAATTCTGTTGGTTCTTAAATATTCAAATTTGACTCCATGCCCAATGTCACCCATGAGTTTCAGACTTTACAAATTTTAAATCATAATCACTTTGAAATATATATAGCCATTGTATCTATTTGTTGAGAGAGCCCTCTCTGGTAGGAAAAAAACAGGTTTCCTCCTAAATATTGTTTTGAAATAGTTACCTTAGAAATATCCCTCCACAACCAAGGGTGAAATTATGAGTGTTAACACATTCTATGATTTCTAATTTAAAAATGGCTACTTGTTGGAGCACTATTTCTGTAATAAATTATTTTACAACTTATAAACTATCCTCTTCAACACTTCCTCTAAACTAAAACTTTTCCCTATGACTAAGTCTATCACTTGCATCCTATGACTAAGTCCTTTAAGTGCTTTATTTATTGGAGAAATGTTTTTCTCATGGTGCAGGTAGAACCAAACAGGTATTTGTCAAATCTTTCTTCCTCGAGCAAGGGAAGTTTAGGAATACTAGAGGAAAGTGAGACATCTAGTAGTTCTATAAGAGGTATATCAACTAGATGTCAAAAGATCAAAATAAAATTCCATAAACGCATGGAATTTTTTCTCGCTAAAGGGGGGTTCATGTTCTTATGATGATGAGACTATACGTGATATCGAGGTGCCCTTGAGGTACAAAAATCTAGTGAAACAATGGGTATCCAAGGATCTTCCTCAACTAAACACAAATTTTTGTGTGAACCAGAGGATATATCGGATTTCACCATCATCATTACATGGTTTGGGGTTGTTTTGCATGGATGGCATAAAGGTTAGTTATCGAAGATGTACTAAATTGATGGAGTATGTTGGACCCTGTTACAACTACAAATATTGGATGCGACTGTTGGAATATTATAACCATATCATTTTGGTTTTGCATGCATGCACCTTGCATTCATGCAATCCATGCTCCTTGCATGCATTCCATACAGTGGTAGGTGAGTCTCCTAGCACCTAGTCCATATCCCCCCCCCCTCTATAGATTAACGTTGGAAATTATTATCCCTCTTGTCCACTTAGAGAACCTTGGTTACATCACTGAAGTCCAAACTCGCCCTCATGCATGATTTTAGGATTTAGCAAAGTCAGTTCCATGATTTAGGGTTCCTTGTCCCCTTGATTGACTAGTTAACTGACTGTAACACCTAGTTTCATTACCACATAGTGTAGGAGCACCTATTTTTAACACTACAAGTCAGTATTGTGCCTCCTTGGAGTCTCCTTCCCTAATTTATAGCCCCAATGACTCAATCATGCACTATTCCACCTCAGTTGACTATCTATTCATCATCGATGGCCACTAGACCTTATCAAGATATGGTTCCAATGCAAACTAAGCATGTCACTTGTGTGGATTCCAAATGCCTCTTTAGGCGCACTAATTTATCCTTTGGAGATGTATTTTTTATGTACACATTCTACTAAATAATAGATGTAATGGAATTTTTTCCAATTGTTCTTCATTCTCTTGTGTTGTAACACAACTTTTTCTTCTCTATTTTTCCTGCTCAATATTTTGATCTCTGTTAGAATTAGTGTAAATTTTATCTTTGTCTCTAGATATATGTGAGAATCTCACAGAATATCACATGGTATCAGAGATTTGATGATCAAAGTAATATTCCAGAAGATTTTTTCAGATCTTGTTTATGCAAGTATTCTACAACAACTTCCATGAATCTAAAAGCAATTCCTCCTATCTCTCCATTCAACTATGATGAGTGGAAACCAAAGATGGTAGCATATATGAATATACAGGATCTTTTTTATATGTGTATTGATTTTATGAGATATTTTTGTTCCTATGAAGAGGATAATGATTGTCTAAATGAATGTTATAGATCCTTTGGAGCAATGTGTATTGCTATGTCTCCTAGTATGTGCTACCTCATGGAAACTGTTGAATATCCAACTTATCTATGGTCCCAGCTGGACAAATCATTTGGAAAGAAAAATGAAGAGATTGGTGCAAATCATTTGGAGAACAAGATCAATGATACCCCCTCAAGTTTTCTCTCTAATTATGTCTCGACCTCAAGAACATCTCATGATGAAGTTGTTCAAGATGAAGAAGAAGCTGTAGATTCAACACGGAAAGTTCCTATTGAAGTCATTCCTTCCTCTGTTGCTCTAGAAGTTTAATACAGTTTCGAATTGTCTCCTTCCCATGTAGCTGATGTTACAGATGAAATTTATACAACTAGTGAAGCTAATTCTTTTGGAGAGATTGTCCATTCCTCACTCATGTTCTCAATATCTTCTATTCTAAATTTAGAGCAAGATAAGATAGTTCATGCTCTAGAATGTGAAGAGGTTCTTAAATCCTCTCTTTCACATGAGTCCGTTGGTGTGCAAAATGATAATCTATTGAATGTTTTGGAGGTTAAATCAGGGTTTGGAGGTGATTCATTCTCCCTCCTTGATCACATGCTTCCTATGTACTTCTATTCGATCATTGGCACATCTTCTCAGAGTTTCAATGAAAATGGAGGACACTACCATTTGCTTGGGTTCAAGTCTTAGGCATATTTTGGTGATTTTGGTTCTGATCTCACCTACATTGGTTCAAAGGAGATTTCAAAGAACCATATACACATTACTAGAGTTGATGCTACCTCATATGGTTCAAATTTCAAGTTCCAGGATGATCTTCATATTTTTGGATTTGTTCTCACCGTGTTTGGTCTGAAGGACAAGTTCAGAGAGCTTCCTGATTTTCTTGCTTCCATTAGTGGAGAATTCAAGCACATGCCTTGGGATCATGATCATCTTCTACCAAGGAGGAATATACTTCCATACATCTTCATCTCTGGAGAGCATCATTAAAAAATTTGGTAGGTTTCATGTCCATCTTGAGGGGGGGGTTGTTCCCACGGGGTTTTCCCTCTTTCCTCACTTAAATGGACTAATAAATTTGTAAAGGGTGACCTTTGGTCTTAGTTACCAGGGTCCTATTTCTAATATTTCCTCACATAGTCAGGCTTAAGGGGGGTGTTGGAATATTCTAACCATCTCATCTTGGTTTTGCATGTATATTGCATGTATTCCATGCAGTGGTAGGTGAGTCCCCTATCACCTAGCCCTTATTTTTGCCCCCCTAGAGCTTAACTTTGGCCATCATTATCCCTTTTATCCACTTAGAGTGCCTTGGTTACATCACTGAATTCCAAAGGCACCCTCATGCATGATTTTAGGAGTTAGCAGAGTCAGTTCCATGATTTAGGGCGTCGTGTCCCTTTGATTGACTAGTTAGCTGATGTTTACACCTAGTTTGACTGACACTAAGTGTAGGAGCACCTATTTTGACCACTATAATTCAGTATTACACCTCCTTGGAGTCTCCTTCCCTAATTTATATCCCCAATGACTCATTCATTAGCCAGTCCACTTCAGTTGACTAGCCATTCATCATCGATGGCCACTAGACCTTATCGAGAGATGGTTCCAATGCAAACTAAGCCTGCCACTTGTGTGGATTCCAAATGCCTCTCACAAATTTCTCCTTTGGAGATGTATTATTTATGTACATATTGTACTGAGTAATAGTTTTAATGGATTTTTTTTCCAATTGTTCTTCATTCTCTTGTGTTGTAACAACACATTTTTTTCTTCTCTATTTTTTCTACTCAATTCTTTTGATCTTTGTTAGACTTAGTGTGAATTTTATCTTTGTCTCTAGATCTCTGTGAGAATATCAAAAAATGTCATATTAATTGGTCCAATATACACGGAGTATGCATAGATACAGACTATCTAAAAATTATTTACAATTGAAAGACAAGGATCAAAATAAAAGGAGCGACGATCTACATTGACGGAAGGCCAAAATCTACATGGAATATCGCAGGGTTTATAAACAGTACACAACCATGGTATACAATTAAGCAACCCAATTTCATATTTGATGGGCATGAATGAAACCATGTTTTTGTATGTCCCATTAAATCAATAGCTATAGGGGAATATTTGCTTATTAATTACAATTTGAATCGAATAGATACAAACATGGTTACTATGGGAGTGGTACATCTAACATTTTACCCAACCTTAATTAATGAATCTAATATCTTATGTATTTTTAGTTATTCTATTGTTATAATTTCGTTAAAATTTTCTATATTTATTTCACAAGGTAGTGATCAGGGCATCTCCCCGGCAATTGGCCAGAGGAGTACACAATCCTTGAGGCAACAGGTATACATCATTGTAATTGTACAAATATAATATGAACAAAATGTTTTTTTGTTATGTTTTTTCATGAGTATATCCGTTTCGTTTAGATAATTTTTTATATATTTTTGTTGCAGATTGTTGATCGGAGCAACTACTCGGTTGTTGATTAGACGACAACAGCCTCAAGCCAACATATATAACTCATTCTAACCGTACAATTTATATACGATCAATATGTTTTATTATTATGTTTTTTTCATGAGTATTTTGGTTTTGATTAGTTAATATTTTCTATATTTTTGTTGCAGGGTGCTGATCGGGGAACCTCCCTGTTAGGATATTCCTATAGTCCATCCTAGTCCCACCAGTATTTTGATCATTTACATTTTCAGTCATGCATGCAATTTTAGGTTTTGTATGCATTCTAGGATTTGCATGCATCCCAGTCATCAGTCCAACACCTAGCCCTTAGTTAGCCAGCCCCCATGAGCTTCTCACTATTCAGTTTTATCCCTCCAGTTTCTTAATGCACCCTTCTTCCTTGATTTTAGGAAGCAACTTGCCCTTCTTCACCTACCAGTTCAGTTGTCTTCAGTTTACACTCAGTTACGCTCAGTTACACTCAGTTACAGTCAGTTACACTTAGTTACACTGAGTTACACCTATTGACTCAGTTTGACTGATGGTTGACAGTTACTTAAGCATTGATGACATCACTGATGATGATGAAGACTTCCAGTTTTGCTCCGATGATCATGAGGACACCTAGTTGTGCTTTGACGACACTCTATTGATCTTATGATCAATCTGAGAGGCTAATTCGAATTGCCACCTTAGGCATTCAAATCCTGTCTACCATTGTACTGTTTATTTGTCCATATTGTGATTAATTAATTAGTATGTGTGAAGTATTATTGATTCTATCTGAGTTCTACCGTACCATATTATTTTGTTGCTCATTATACTGTATTGACCACTCTTCTTCTATTTTCCTGCTTAATCATAATTACTCTTGTGAGGTATACATCATCTCTTAGATCTACTGTGAGTATTTTCACATGGTATCAGAGCATGTTGAGAGTATTGTTTATCTCCATTCTTGAGAGTTTTTTGCAGGTTATTACCAAGATTTTGAGTGCAGTAGTTGTAGCAGTTTCTGCATTTTTGCAGTAGTAGCAGTTGCAGTTATTCTATATTTTTTTGCAGGTCTTCTACAGCTCCAATGTATGATTTAGAAGGAATTACTTATCTTTCTCCATTCAAATATGATGAATGGAAACCAATAATGATAGCATACTTGAAGATCCATGATATTTTTTATTGTCATTTTGAAAGAGAGTTCGAATCCCCTGAAGAGAATATTGATTGGTTAAATAAAGGTGATGGAGCCTTTGGAGCAATGATGCTTTCTTTGCCTACATACCTGAGATTCCATTTCAAATACCGTGATGGTGTTGAAACTCCAAAAGAAGTTATGGACTCCAAAAGATTTATGGGCTCACCTGGATGAAAAATTTGGCAGAAAGAATGAAGGACTTGGTCCTAACCCATTCGAAAGCAAGAAAAGTGATGCATTCGCTCCTCTTGATGGTCTCTCAGATCATGAACCAGTATCATCTCATATTGAAGTTGTTGATAAAGAACTTGCATATTCTCCACTCATGCTCAAACCTTCTTCTCTTTCCGTGCCAGCTCACACTCTAGATATTGCAGAAGGTCCTAAATCCTCTCTTGCACTAGAGTCTATTGGTTTGCATCATGATCACATGATTATTTCGAAGGTCAAAACAGCTATTGAAGGTAATGCATTCGCTCCTCTCTAGCTATCTCCTCTTTTATACTACTATATGATCATAATTCCATGCTTTCAGAAGGTCATTGAAGAATATGGCCATTGCCATTTGCTTGGGATAATTTCTCATGCATCTACTGGTTTTGATCTCACCTCTCATGGTTCAAAGGAGATCTCAAGAAACCATGATTCAAGTCTTGTATCTAAATTGGGTTCTAAGCAATTACTGCTTGGGATAATTTCTCATGCATATGATAGTTTTGTTCTCACCCCTGCTGGTTCAAAGGAGATCTCAAGAAACTATTTTTTAAGTCTTAAATCTGATTTTGATTTCAAGTAAACATGTAATAGTTATTTTTGGCATAATCTCACCCATGGTGGTTCGAAGGAGAAGACAAAAGACTATATGCACTTTCATAGATTTGATCCTACCTCAACTGATTCAAATCATAGGTTCAAGGATCATTCTCATACTGTTGGATTTTTTCTCATCACATTCGATCTGAAGAGCAAGTACAAGCACATGCTTTTTGAGCATGATCCACTTCTTCCTAAGAAGAAAATACCTCCAGACATATGACCAAGCACCACACCTGCTTGAGTTTGGAGCATTTATTTTCGTGTGTGCCTTACAGTCTGTTTTTAAGGAGGGGGTATGTTTCCCATGAAATTTTCCCACTTCCTTGGTTTATTGACTATTATTATTCATTGTATTTGGTGACCTTTGGTCTTAGTTACCAGGGCCCAGGATGGATTAAGGGGGGGTGTTAGGATATTCCTATACTCCATCCTAGTCCCACCAGTATTTTGATCATTTACATTTTCAGTAATGCATGCAATTTTAGGGTTTGCATGCATTTTGCATGCATCCCTGTCATTAGTCCAACACCTAGCCCTCAGTTAGCCAACCCCTAGGAGATTCTCACTATTCAGTTTTATCCCTCCAGTTTCTTAATGTGCCCTTCTTCCTTGATTTTAGGAAGCAACTCGCCCTTCTTCACTTACCAGTCCAGTTGTCTTCAGTTTACACTTAGTTACACTCAGTTACACTTAGTTACACTCAATTACACTTAGTTACAGTCAGTTACAGTCAGTTACAGTCAGTTACAGTCAGTTACACTTAGTTACACTGAGTTACACCTATCGACTCAGTTTGACTGATGGTTGACAGTTACTTGATCATTGATGACTCCACTGATGATGATGAAGACTTCTAGTTGTGCTCCGATGATCATGAGGACACCTATTTGTGCTCTGACGACATTCTATTGATCTTATGATCACTCTAAGAGGCTAATTCGAATTGTCACCTTAGGCATTTGAATCCTCTCTACCATTGTACTATTTATTTGTCCATATTGTGATTAATTAATTAGTGTGTGTGAAGTATTATTGCTTCTATCCGAGTTCTACTGTACCATTATTTTGTTGGTCATTATACTGTATTGACCACTCTTCTTCTATTTTCCTGCTTAATCATAATTACTCTTGTGAGGTATACATCATCTCGTAGATATGCTGTGAGGATTTTCACACTCCCTAGCAATAGATCAGACAAGACCAGCCTTGAGGCAGCAAATATACCTCACTGTACTTGTACTACTATAATATGCACAGTATGTTTTCTTATTATTTATTTTCATGAGTATATTGGTTTCATTTCGATAATGAATTCTATATTTTTGTCACAGGCTAGTGATCGGTTCATCTCCCCAATAGTTGATCATAGGAGTACACCATCCTCGAGGCGGCAGGTATACCTCATTGTAATTGCACAAATATAATTATATGAGCAATATGTTTTTTTATTATCTTTTTTTCGTGAGTATATTGGTTTCGTTTAGACAATTTTTTCTATATTTTTGTTGCAAGGTGCTGATCGGGGCACCTCCCTAGTAGTACATCAGACAAGACCATCCTCGAGGCAGCATGTATACCTCATTGTAATTGTACTATTATAATATGCACAATATTTCTTTTATTATTTATTTTCATGGGTATATTGGTTTCATTTCGATAATGAATTCTATATTTTCGTCACAAGCTAGTGATCGGGGCATATCCCCAACAGTTGATCAGAGGAGTAAACCATCCTCGAGGCAGCAGGTATACCTCATTGTAATTACACAAATATAATTATATGAGCAATATGTTTTTTATTATGTTTTTTCGTGAGTATACTGGTTTCATTTCGATAATTTTTTAAACAATTTTTGTTGTAGGGACGTAATTAGGGAAGTCGCCTTCTGTTGATCACATGAGTACACAATCCTCGAGGTAGTAGGTATACCTCATTGTAATTGTACAAATATAATATGAGCAATATGTTTTTTTGTTATGTCTTTTTCTTATGTATATTGGTTTCATTATGATAATGTTTTCTACATTTTTGTTGCAAGGTGATGATCGGGAAAAGTCCCCAGCTGTGGATCAGACGAAACCAACATCGAGGAAGCAGGTATACCTAATTGTAATTTTACAATTCAAACATGAGAAATATGTTTTTTTCCTCAGTCTATTGCTTTCATTTCAGTAATGTTTTATATATTTGTGTTGTAGGCTATTGATTCGGCATTTGATCTAGCATTAGAGCAATCAATAGATATTGATGTGAATGAGCTCATGCGCGATGCTGACATCAGATCTTCGATAGACCCAATTGAGATGATAGAGAATACCTTAAAAAAATTTAATGAGGATATCCTTGGTCTTCTATTCATTCAGCCGCAAACAAATGAGATTAGAGAAAAAGTTGATGTTTTGGTAAAGAGATATAAGGCATTGAAAGGAAGTTGCGGGATCTTGAATTAGAAGATAAATTCATTTAGGATTTTAAAATTTGTACTTGTATATGATCGTGAACTAAAATATGGTTTGTATTTACTGGATTTTTTGCACCCACACACTAGTGGTCAGGGCGGTGTTGGTACTAGTGATGCTCGTGGAGAGTCATCACATGAGCATATGACCCCACTTGCATCTCACATGCCATTGTTGTCAACTGAATGATCAGAGGCACATTCCGAGACACCCCCGAGGTGTAACATCCCAAAATCCTAGTCACTTTTAAAAAGAAATGGGGAGATTTTTTTTGTTTGTTTTTAAATCCACATACTATCAATATCCATACAATCATCAATTCACCTACCAAGGTGAATAACATATAGAAAATCAGATACATAGCTTTAATGCAATATGGAAAGTCCTTCCAAACATAATTGCATGCAAACCAAGTTTCTCTTTATAACATTACAAAGCAGATGCTAAGTAGAAAATCACTCTCAACTTCATCTACAAACTGGGGTAAGAAATACCGCATATAATTTCAAACTTGGTGTAACATAGAAGATCACTCCTTCTATGAAATAAATTAGCTTCATAACTCGATGTTAACTTTAACAAAACCCTCTCAACTAGAGTCATTTTAACATCATAAGCATGCCTATGTACCATAAGTCTCATATAATTATAACCAAGATATGCACCTATCTTTCCATATAATGACATGAAATACATTAAATCAGTAATGAAAGATGTATCACGGTGCAGATATTTATAGAGTAATAACTCAATTCAATACTCAAGCATACTTGGTAAATTATAACATTAAACGAAACAGTGTACCAATATACATCCATGTGTTAGATTCCAATTCATGCAAAGATACTCCTTCAAGAAGCTACCTACTCAATTGAATTTTAGCGAACTTGTCGACACCTCATTAATGCATAATGGAAAACCTTTTCGAACACATGAATAATCACACCAAAATAATATTCAACATCATGGTGTCATAGTTTCATTAACAAGAAATTCAACTAACCATTGGATGTAAATGTGCTATAACTCTCACCATAAGTCAATGACGACACAATTAAGCACATGCATAATAATATGGGAACATGTCAAGTCTTTCCCTTACACCAAATGAATATTAAGTCAACCATAGACTATGTCGAAAAGTGTAATAATAACCTTATGCTAGGTTATAATGGCTAATCTCTTTTATATCAAACACAAAATGTATATCGACATGTTCGTTTCACACATACCCTTACATAGATCCTTACCAAATGAAAATTGATCTAAGGTAATGTTTCAATCATAATCCACATAAGAATTACATATTTATTCCAAATCACAAGAAGCACATTCATTCTTTTATGCATTCACAATCATATGCTTTCCCATTAAATGTAATGTCTAATCTATGTTCTCACATCAATGACATAGAATGGTAGGTCTCTAAGCACGTGTATGACACTAAACTTCCCTAGGGTTAGCATCATATTGAAATCTCGTTTCAACAAAGGTGGCCTCTTTCTTGTGACCGTCCAACAATCAACGTTATATGAATACATGAATAAGTAAACATAACCTTTACTTACATTCATCGAATACAAATAGGGGCACGATCAGACGAGCCAATGCATATATATATATCAATGCGTATGATAACTTCACAAACATACTTTTCTTACCACCTTGGTAAAATTGAATAGTGGCCATTCTTTCTATCGTCTTATTCCTGTATTCATCATTCATACTTACAACATACATTAGTACCATAAAACATACTACAAAAACTATACTTGTCATTTCATTAATCTAATTAACAAAACATAATCATTTTAATAAGGGGAAAATAATGTGGGCAATGCAACGCTCCACCCAACCATAGGCTCTTCGACGGCATATACTCAGTCCGTCCGAAGGCCACCCCTGAGCTAGGCATGGTGATCCACAATTACGATAGAGAGTCATAAGTTTCGTTGCTCTAGAACCAATCACACATAACTCTAGAGGTGAATGTAGTACTCCTGCAATGTCGGAAGGTAGTACTCCTACCTGGACACTTCTCGTGTCCTAACCTCATGCATAGCTATGGTGTTGTTCTCGTCTGACCCAAGTCTGTGCTCCAGATTTGGCCGTCTACGCCTCATGGCATAATACATGTATAAGAAACATGAGAAACACATTCGACATGCAACAATACATTCAACATGCAATCACCCAATGCCAAGCGTCATAAAAAGTGTCTGTAATGATTCCACTGCAGACGACATGCATCCCATGCATGTCGACATGCAACCACAAGATAACAAGCATCATCAACATACACATGAAATATGAGTAACGCATTTGACATGCACACACGACATTCGACATGCGACCATATGGTGTCATATGATACAATCATCAATTAAGTGCATGTAAACTTACTAAATGCATACCAAACAATGCATTTGACAAGCGCTCCAATAGATGTAATACAACATCATAAATTTATATACGTACATATTTGTCGATGCATATAATGCGCTTGACATGTACCATAAGCATAAAGTAGTCATGAATAGGTATAAAATCTTCTCATTTTATGAATGCATACATCTCCATCCAAAATGCATGAATGCATACCTCGTTCAAATCAACCTCTCATATGCATACCGCATTCAGTTAGAATTATGAAAGCATGCGACATTTATTCAACTTAACAATGCCTACCATATCCATTTCAAATTATGAACGCATACTTCATTGTTTAGAAATCGCATATGCATACAACATTCATTTCATTCTATTTAGGAGTATAAACCAAGATCATTGGATTTTATGAATTTCTGCAACATTCATCTCAAATTAGGAATGCACACTAGCTAATTACCTAAGCAACCAATGCATTGAATCATGTAGGTGACACAAGCATGTATGGAGTGAATGGCTATCTCGTCCATAACACACCCCTTTTGCATACCCGAACGGTAACCTAGCCACGTTTGTGCAACATAAAAACAAACATTATCATTTTGTATAAGTTATATAAAATGTGACCGGTGTACAAGGTATATAAGGATTAGCCACTTATATAATGCATATGTATATACCAAACATCACCCTTTATAAAAATTTATAGACAATACGTCCATCATCTTCACAATGGGTGCCTCTGCCTCCAGGCATCACCCAACACACAAATATAGAATCTAAAACACAAACTTCATGCATTATAATGTACAGCCGATATCATTATAGCATATACATATATAGAAAAGGTGATCACTGCGTGAATGTGTGGGATACACATATGCTGTACCTTGTTGTAAACCTACATAATGCCAACCACGACAGTATAGATGCAAGGATTCTTTTATTTGCATGAATACATGAGAGTGAAGGCAATGCTGTAGCTCAATGCTTAGAGTCGGTTGGATTTGGAGAATTTTCCAATCCAACGCACCCTAAGCTCACTGAGCTGCAGCATTAAATGAGCTCGCCCAGAGGAAAAGTCCCACCAAAACGAGTAAAGAGGAAAAGTCCCACCGAAACGAGTAATGAGTGAGGATCAAGCTCACCATGAGCTGTCCAGGCATTGCAGGTTCCAACTACCCTACGCAAAGTATAATGTCACGCAACATCAACATACAGAACCACCATGGCATTTAAAAGGAAGAATACATAGCATTGGAGCTCATCTGGCATTCTCGCAGCAGCTAGACATGAGCACAAAACCACGTGGAGATAAAAGCTGATCCTCAAGGCTCTTCCAGGCTTCACGCAGCCACCGGGACGAGCAAAACACATGTAGCAAAAATAAGGATAAACCAGGAGCAAAACTACGCTGGTGTGGAAAGGAAAAATAAAATAAAAAAGAGAAATGCCTCTCCCATGGAAGCTTCCTCTCGGTTTTTTCCTTCATTCAAACGCCCAGGAGCATATTTCTCCCTTGACGCAGCCACAGGGTATCTACACCCTCAACGCATCCCTCGTAGAAGACAACATGCTCTGCGTTGGTTTCTTGGGACCAAACACCATGACGGCTCTCCCTCAGCCATAGACACAATAAAAAAAGGAATGGACAGAGCGTAAGCGCTCTCCCAGCACAGTGTTTGCTTTTATTTTTATTTATTTTTAATTTTTTTTCATTAGGCAAAACAAAGCAACACACAAAAACGTTCTTCCGTCAACGCAACAAGCACATAACGAAAACAGGGAAGGAATGGGGTCTCGGTGCCGCCACAGGCAAGCGATCAAGCCATAAAACAACTCTGCAAACAATGATTCCCATTAATAACACTAAAATCTCTTTGACAAGATAAAGGTGCAGCCATTGCTGACCAACAACTTTGCCACCGACAATCCATCGTGCCAATAAAGGCATCTCTGCAATTAAACTAGTAACGCATGAATTTTTCCCGAAACTGGTGCTACTGAAGGGCATACAATATTTTGTGGAACCAGATGGTGTGGGGATCCCTCCCCTATGCTCTGCGCAGCCACCCCCTGCGTGGAGGCTCCACGTGAAAACAACTCCATGTGGGGAAGCCGTTTCCAAAACCTAGGTCCACGAAAATTAGGTCAAGCTCTCCAAAAAAACAATATATATTAAAGATATCCTAATAATCATTCCCCTCCATTTCTTATCCAAAATATATATATTCAATACATATTCCCAAATATAGATAGGTATGTTTTTCCAGCTATTTTATTTTTCTCATAAAATATATATTAAATATATTCTACATAAAGAAACATAATCAAATAACCGATAATAAAACTATATATTTTTATGCCCTTCATTTGAATACTATATATGTACATACATAACAAACACTATTGCATATATATATATATATAAATACTTTTAAAAATATATACTTCCAAATCAACAATATGCATTTTCATTCATTAATAACCATCATAAGAATGTATGCATTATATAAATTATAAAAGTGTATAAAAACAAACATTTTGTTTGTCACAATGTATTTTATAAGTGCAATTACATTAAAACATATACCTTGAAAACAAGGGAACACAACCTTGTGTTTTAACATTTAAAAGATTTAAAAAGAGTACATAAAGATGTATCTTCTTTTATATATATATATATATATAGTGTGTGTGTGTGCGTGCGCACGTATGCAATAACATGTCAAACTATAAAAACCTAATAATAGGATGAAAAATACTTATCATGCACCATATATATATATATATATATATATTCTTTTATAAAAACATAGTCATACGTAATTCCCAAGTTGTCATGCTTTAATTTAGAAGCCCATCGGTCATGATCAACCTTTAGGCATACTGCATATAATTATGTCATAATTAACTTAACTTAGATCCTGATCAAAATCTAAACCAAGCCAAATGCTTACGATGACGTTTACGACTGGAAGACTCAATTACTCTCCCCCTTGTGGTTCACCATGCCCTTTTTTACTCTTGGTTGCATTGCAGGAGAATAGTTTAGGCTCTAACTAGTGTCGTCATGCATATAGATAAAATTAAATGATTAAAATCTTTTACCTGAGATGGAGACATGACAAAACTCTCCCTCTTGGAATAACATCGTCCTCGGTGTTGTGTTAGGTTTTGCACTATTTCTCTTGTGCATCTTTCTTTCTTGCATTTCTATCGCATGCAACCCAATTCTCCTTCCATTATATATTAACAACATAATATTCTGGTAGTAAAAACATCATAAGGACATGGTTTTTATACCCGCAATGCTTATTTCCCGCATCGGTATGCTCCCTATCTTGGGAAATTGCACTTACTTTGCAATGGTGGTACCAGTCCCACCTGGTTCACATGTTAGTGGCATAATATAAAACATAAAACTTTGGAGCCACATGCTCCCATGCATAATCATTTACTGTTTTACTGTGCATGTTCACTTAACTTGCACTGTCTTGTTGGCATTCCTGCATGTTAGTTTACAATGTACACATATTAACTTTTGCAATGTGATATTAAAGTTGCTCAAGTTCGGCATGAAATTGTATTCACCAAAAAAAAAAGATAATTAGCACTCCTAAGTGCTTTCATTTTATCATGCAGCAACAACAACTGTCACACCAAGTGACCATATCACATCCAATGTGTCAGAAAACAATATACATGCATAATGCTATCAGTATACCAAGTACAATGTTAAACCAAAACATTACATGCACTTCACTCTTTTACATTTAACAATAGCATTTCATTTGAGTAACCACTTTATGACACACTCAAGTATCTCAACAATACAAAATACATCACAGTATTTTCATTTCAATTTAGCCATTCATTAATTCACATATACATGAATTTAAATAAACATATTTTTCCCGCAAAATTTCCACTTGTGTACCTATGGTATAATCATACCAATCATAGCATCGTTGAATGTATCAACAAGTGACCTCAATATTTTCCATTCAATCCATCTCGCTTGAATCCTGAAAATTCTCTTTCCTCTCAAGCCCTCTCGCTTGAGTCCGGGACAACTATATTTCCCCTCAAGCCTTCTCGCTTGAGTCCAGGAACTCTTTTTCCCCTCAAGCCTCCTCGCTTGATTCCAAGAAAACCTTTTCCCCTCAAGCCTCCTCGCTTGAGTCCAGGAAAACCTCTTTCCCCTCAAGCCTCCTCGCTTGAGTCTAGGAACTCTTTTTCCCCTCAAGCCTCCTCGCTTGAGTCCAGGAAAACCTATTTCCCCTCAATCCTCCTCGCTTGAGTCAAGGAACTCTTCCCCTCAAGCCTTCTTGATTGAGTCTAGGAAAACCTCTTTCCCCTCAAACCTCCTCACTTGAGTTCGGGAAAAATATTTTTCCACTCAAGCTCCCTTGCTCGAGTCGAGGAAAATATCACGCCTTCTTGGTGTGTACCAAGCAAAAAAGGGGTACTCGACACCTCCTTAGTGTCATTCCCCTCGGGCATGCATCATGCACTGATCCAGGTGGATATTGGTGGCCACCCACCTTTCCAACTGGCTCAAAACAGTTTTATGGCAATTTTGGTATTGTACTATTTTTAGCAGTTTTTCGGGTCCTGAACTTTCGGGGCCATTTTGAGGCCCTAAACGACCTTTTTTGGCAATTTGGGGGGCCAAATGGTTGCCTTTGGCAACATTTGGCCCTAGTCGAAAGTTGTAAATCTCGGATAGACCTTTCCAACGGGCTACCGAGCGCCCCAAACGGAGATCGTATGCAAAAGTTACGACCCCGGGAAGTTGATGTGCTAACTTACCCAAACGGGGCCCACATGACTTTTGGCGCTTCATCTCCTAGGGTTAGGTTTTTGGATGTCTAGGGTTTTTGACATTCCTGTTTATTGAAAAAGGCCTTGAGAGCCTCATTGTAACCATCTTCTTGCGAAATGAGAGCAGCCGTCACATCTCTTCTCAGAGATAAGCCGCCACCATTCCAGCAAGCTTGTTTTCCGCTGCATTTTACAGTTCTAGCTTATTTCCTTATTGAATAGAAAACCAGTTTTACTGTATCTCTGTTATTGTCTGTTAAGCATCTGATAATAATCTGTATTCATTTCGTTCTGCTCATAAAATCCGGATCAGTGGTATCAGAGCGGTCTGCTCCTTGTCGTCTTAATGCACGTCCCCAACGAGGTCAGGGTACAAAGAATTGGGTCTCGAGCTTGTTTCTCTTGAGGACAAAAGCTCTCGCACGCCCAAGCGACCTCTCATGGCAGGAGAAAAGAAAGATGACGGGACAGGAGATCCTATCAAAATGTTGCTTGAGAAAGCCCTCACGCAGCAGAGGAACGAGATGATGGATAATTTCGCGCAAATCCTTCGGCGACTACCAACAAGCGACGCATCTTCCTTGAGCGGAGGCGCCGCCCCCTTCAAGGTACAAATCAACTTTGATATCCCTATATTTGAAGGACAGATAGACGCAGATGCTGTAGATAAGTGGTTGAATCTACTAGAAGGGTATTTTTCTGTCCATAACTTTTCGAATAAAGAAAAGATTACTTTTGCGCTCCTCAAAGCCGTTCCCCATGTCAAAGATTGGTGGGAAACATTCTACGAGCAAAAGGACACAGAAGAAGGCTCATTATTTTCAGTCACGGCCACCTGGGAATCCTTCAGGGATGCTATTAAGGAACAATACTACCCTGTTGGAAGTTATGACGATTTGTATACCAAATGGACCACACTGCGACAAGAAAGAGACCAAGCAGTGCCAGAGTTCACAAATATCTTCCATACCTTGCGCACCAAGCTGGGTATCAAAGATTCAGAGCGACATCTGGTGCTCAAGTATCGCGGTGGTTTGCATAGATACATCCAGACCGAAATGGAATTTCTGGACATCTCTTCCTTGGGCGCGGCCTACCGATATGCTGTCAAAATCGAGCAGAAGCTCAAACAGAAGACACGGCAATTTGGGCCTGGGAACCCTTCACAGCAAAAGACAGGAAAGGGCAGCCCCAACCCACAGAATAAAGGACAGAGCAAATATGGACAACATCAGGACAACCAGTCCAAGCCGCAAGCAAAGAAGGACACCGAAAAAACAAAGAAAGATACCGGGAAGTGGTGCGACTTCCATAAGAGCCCTTGGCATAACACTGCTGATTGTCGCTCAAAGCAGTCGTTGGTGGCCGAATTGAAAGCATCTGAATCAGATGCGGGTTCTGACTCTGAGTCCGAACCAGAAAGGGGAAGGCGGATCATTGACGTGGAACCCAGTGCCACCGTTGCCACCACCAAGCTCCATCCTGATGAACCAGACGAGCCAGAAGAAGGAGAACGCCTCTTCCATTCACAGATGTGGGTAAAAGGCACCCCGCTGCATTTCATCGTTGATAGCGGTAGCCAGAAGAATCTCATCTCAGCAGAGGTCGTCAAGCGCCTGGCCCTACCGACAACGCCGCACCCACAACCCTACACCATTGGATGGCTCCGCAAAGGAGGCGATCTCCGCGTCAGCCAATAGTGCCGACTGCCATACGGCATCAAGCCCTTCAAGGATGAGGTATTGTGTGATGTTGCTCCTCTCGAAGTTTCAGATGTTCTTTTGGGCCAACCTTATTTATGGAAACGTCATGCTGTATATGAGTCTAGGCCTCGTAGTGTTATTATTTCTTTGAACAGGAAATTGTTGAATTTAACCAAATAGACAAGCAAGATCTCTGATAGAAACACAATCACAAGATAAACACACTATATATCCTGGGAAACCCTCATGGGGTAGAAAACCCAGTAAAGCTTTCCTCAATAAGATGATCAACCAAAATACAAGATGTGCTCCTTCCTCCTAAGTCTCCTTAGCAGATCTCCTCAACTAGTGCGCACTCTTCCACAAGTGAGTGAATGATCTAATGAGGAGTTCACCTCCTCTATTTATACTTGAATCTCAACTGACTAAAAGACCTGTTGGGGCCGACTTCACCTGGAGAAGTCTAATAACCCCTAAAATATAACTACAGGGCCGACCCACACATGGTGGGTCTAATAACCCTAGTTAATACTAACCATCGGAGGAATAAACATCTCCGGATACATAATAGGGTTACCTCGGAGGGATGAAACATCTCCGGAATAATAAAGTACAAATATAATATTCTTTGAAGTTACAATATTTAACACTCCCCCTTAACGAGAAGGATATTATAACAGCATCTGCAGGAGCAAGGAGTCACTACACATGATACATCTATAAATCATCGGAAGCTTTCTTCAAATTGTCTTCATCAGTAACTCAAGCAGTTACTGGTATATCACTGTCAATCATCAACATCACGATCACCAGCGTTGTCATCACTTGATCAGTAGTATCGTCATCACACGATCAGCAGCATCGTTATCACACGATTAGCAGCATCGTCATCACATGATCAGCAGCATCGTCATCACACGATCAGCAGCATCGTCATCATACGATCACCAGTCATCGTCATCACACGATCAGCAGCATCGTCATCACACGATCAGCAGCATCGTCATCACACGATCAGCAGCATTGTCATCACACGATCAGCAGCATCGTCATCACACGATCATCAGCATCGTCATCACACGATCAGCAGCATCGTCATC
The DNA here is from genome assembly GCA_027924585.1 of Larix kaempferi. Classification (NCBI taxonomy): domain Eukaryota; kingdom Viridiplantae; phylum Streptophyta; class Pinopsida; order Pinales; family Pinaceae; genus Larix; species Larix kaempferi. Next base: position 22,605,490 of record BSBM01000632.1, on the reverse strand, counting down.
ACACGATCATCAGCATCGTCATCACACGATCAGCAGCATCGTCATCACACGATCATCAGCATCGTCATCACACGATCAGCAACATCGTCATCACACGATCAGCAGCATCGTCATCACACGATCATCAGCATCGTCATCACACGATCAGCAGCATCGTCATCATAATCATATTTAAGACTATCCCTCCTGGATTTGCTGTCTAAGGATGATTAGTCCAATCACAATCTCATTTAAGACTATCCCTCCTGGATTTGCTGTCTAAGGATGATTAATCCAAACACAATCATATTTAAGACTATCCCTCTTGGATTTGCTGTCTAAGGATGATTAGTCCAACCACAATCATATTTAAGACTATCCCTCCTGGATTTGCTGTCTAAGGATGATTAGTCCAATCACAATTCATTTAGGACTATCCTTCCTTTCGGAATTACTGGATTTACTGTCCAAGGATGATTTAATCCAATCACAATTCATTTAGGACTATCCTTCCTTTCGGAATTACTGGATTTACTGTCCAAGGATGATTTAATCCAACCACAATTCATTTAGGACTATCCTTCCTTTCGGAATTACTGGATTTACTATCCAAGGATGATTTAATCCAACCACAATTCATTTAGGACTATCCTTCCTTTCGGAATTACTGGATTTACTGTCCAAGGATGATTTAATCCAACTACAATTCATTTAGGACTATCCTTCCTTTCGGAATTACTGGATTTACTGTCCAAGGATGATTTAATCCAACCACAATTCATTTAGGACTATCCTTCCTTTCGGAATTACTGGATTTACTGTCCAAGGATGATTTAATCCCCTCAAGTCCATCAAGGACTTCATTCTCGGAGACCTTACGTCTACGGCTCTCTTTAGGACTGAAAGTCCAGGGATGATCCAATCCCCTCAAGTCCATCAAGGACTTCATTCTCGGAGACCTTACGTCTACGGCTCTCTTTAGGACTGAAAGTCCAGGGATGATCCAATCCCCTCAAGTCCATCAAGGACTTCATTCTCGGAGACCTTACGTCTACGGCTCTCTTTAGGACTGAAAGTCCAGGGATGATCCAATCCCCTCAACTGTCCACTAAGGACTTCATTCTCGGAGACCTTACGTCTACGGTTCTCTTTAGGACTGAAAGTCCAGGGATGATCCAATCCCCTCAACTGTCCACTAAGGACTTCATTCTCGGAGACCTTACGTCTACGGTTCTTTTTAGGACTGAAAGTCCTGGGATGATCCAATCCCCTCAACTGTCCACTAAGGACTTCATTCTCGGAGACCTTACGTCTACGGTTCTTTTTAGGACTGAAAGTCCAGGGATGATCCAATCCCCTCAACTATATTCTTACCCATACAGGTACAATCATGTATCACATCAAACCATGTATACATCTCATCAAAACATGTTTACATCAAAACATGTACATATCACATCGAAACATATGTACATCAAAACATGTATACATCACATCAAAACATATGTACATCAAATCATGTATTCATCACATCAAAACATGTACATATCACATCGAAACATATGTACATCAAAACATGTATACATCACTAATCAAAACATGTACACATCACATCAAAACATGTGTACATCAAAACATGGATATATCACTAATCAAAACATGTACACATCACATCAAAACATGTGTACATCAAAACATGGATATATCACTAATCAAAACATGTACACATCACATCAAAACATGTGTACATCAAAACATGGATATATCACTAATCAAAACATGTACACATCACATCAAAACATGTGTACATCAAAACATGTATACATCACTAATCAAAACATGTACACATCACATCAAAACATGTGTACATCAAAACATGTATACATCACTAATCAAAACATGTACACATCACATCAAAACATGTGTACATCAAAACATGTATACATCACTAATCAAAACATGTACACATCACATCAAAACATGTGTACATCTAGCATAAATGATATGTAAGAGTTCTAAATCTAAATAAATGTAGGTAGCTAACAAAACAGAAAGTAAATGATAGTAATACTATACTACTCCCCCTTTCGAGGAAGGTCCTTCTGGACTAAACCAAGCTTGTCTCGAAAGTACTCAAACTTCACTCGAGACAGAGGTTTAGTTAAGATATCAGCAACCTGCTCCTCAGTGCTTATATACTCGAGCTTGATGGCTCCTCTCTGCACCATGTCTCGTATGTAGAAGTAACGGATCTCAATGTGTTTTGACTTATCATGGAACACAGGATTTTCAGTCATCTTAATGCAGCTTTGATTATCACACATAATCACAGTGTGATCCATTTCTAAGTCAAAGATTCCAGATAAGAGTTTCCGAAGCCACACCGCTTCACAGCTAGCAGAGCAAGCAGCTATATATTCTGCTTCAGCAGTACTGAGGGCCACACTAGATTGTTTCTTGCTGAACCAGGAGACCATGGCAGATCCAAGACCATAACATCCACCTGAAGTACTTTTTCTGTCTGAGACACTACCTGCCCAATCAGAATCTGAGAAACCATGCAACTTGAGTTCATTGTCTCCAAAATAATAAAGGCCAAAGTCCACTGTACCTTTTAGGTACCTCATGATATGCTTTGCAGCTATAAGGTGAACCTTTCTAGGTTCTACTTGAAACTGACTGAGAGTATTTACAGCAAAGCATATATCAGGCCTAGTATTTGTCAAATACATCAATGATCCAATGATTTGTCTATACAGGGTTATGTCCACTATTTCTGACGAATCATTAGCTATCAGTTTTAAGTTGGAGTCCATGGGAGTGGCCATAGCTTTACACTCCAACATATCAAATCTTTTGAGGATCTCCACAGTATACTTACCTTGATTTAGAAAGATCCCTTTTGGTTCTTGCCACACTTCTAGGCCTAAGAAGTAGTGCATTAGTCCGAGATCTTTCATCTCGAATTCTGAAGAAAGCTTCTTCTTGCTTTCAATGATTTGTTTCTCATTTCCTGTTAGAAATAGATCATCTACGTATAATAACAATATAACAGGTTCATCATTCATTACTTTAAGATAGAGGTTGGGGTCAGCTTTACTTTTGGTAAAGCCCATGCTTAAAAGGAAACTGTCAATTCTTCCATACCAAGCTCTCGGAGCTTGCTTCAAGCCATATAATGCCTTTTTCAGTTTGCATACATGGGTCCTTCCGTCTTTGACCTCAAAACCTTGAGGTTGTTCTATATATACTTCTTCTTCAATCACACCATTCAGAAAAGCTGTCTTAACATCCATTTGGTGCAATTTCCATTTCATCATGGATGCAAGTGCCATGATAGTTCTAATTGAAGTATACCTAGCAACAGGTGCAAAAGTTTCTTCATAGTCAATTCCCTCCTTCTGAGAGAAACCTCTGGCTACAAATCTTGCCTTGTACTTTTCAATGCTACCATCTGCAGCATGCTTTATCTTAAAAATCCATTTGGAGGAAACCACACTTTTATCTTTTGGTTTGGGAACTATATCCCAAACATCATTTTTCATTATTGACTGATATTCTTCTGTCATTGCTTCTACCCATTCTTTCTTTTGAGCTGCCTCTTCATAGCTGGTAGGTAGTTGATCCACAAGATCACACATCAAAGCCATGTAGTTGGTCACTAGTTTTGGTTTCTTCCTTTCTCTAGTGGAACCTTCGGGAGCACCATATCTTTCAGCTCCTTGAATGATATCTCTAGCCCATGCTGGTCTTCTCTTCCTAGATAATTCTGCTACAGGAGGTTCTTGTGGTTCCAGCATGTCATGATCCTCTGGTGTATCCTCTTCAGGAACATGAACAGTCTCTGAGATTCTGGGAGAAGAATCTTCTTCATAAACTTCTTCAAGTTGACACTTCCTGGATTTCTTGAGAGCTGCTTCCTCATCAAAGGTTACATCTCTACTTATTTCTATATGATGAAAACCTGGTATGTAGATTCTGAAGGCTTTGGAAGTTTCACAATAACCAACAAACATTCCCTTCTTTCCTGAGGGATCCAACTTGGTTCTCTTTTCTTTTGGAATGTGGATGTACACAGGACACCCAAATATTTTAAGATGACTTACCTCAGGCTTCTTACCTGTAAACACTTCTTCTGGAGTTTTGAATTCAAGAGCACTGTGAGATAATCTATTTTGCACATAAACTGCTGTCTTGGCTGCTTCAGCCCATAGATACATGGGAAGATCTTGGTCATGTATCATAGTATTCACAGCTTCCATGATGGTTCTATTTTTCCTTTCTGCAACCCCATTTTGTTGGGGATTGTAGGGAGTGGTTAGCTCTCTCTTGATTCCAGCTTCTCTACAAAAATCTTCAAAATCTTTTGAAGTATATTCTCCACCATTATCTGTTCTGAGAGTCTTGATTTTCTTTTCTGTGAGATTCTCTATTAGAGCCTTGAATTCTTTGAACTTTCCAAAGACTTCATTCTTACCTTTTAGAAAATAAATCCAAGTTTTCCTTGAATGATCATCAATGAAAGAAAGGTAGTATTCAAAACCACTTAAAGAGGTGGTGGGCATTGGACCACATACATCTGAGTGTATTAACTCCAAGATACTCTTAGTTTTTGTTTCACTCTTTGGAAAGGGGTTCTTGACATTCTTCCTTTTCTTACATCCTTTACAAGAGCCATTATGATCCACCTTCAAGTCTGGTAGTCCTATGACTACCTTGCTTACATAGGGTAAGGCTTTGTAGTTAATGTGAGCCAGTCTTCTATGCCATAGCTCACTGGGACTAGATGTTTCATGAACAAGGGCAGCTTCTGGATGACCCTTGAGTTTATACAAGCCTCCTTCTTCTTCACCAATGACAATTGCATCCTTAATAGATTTGCCTTTGGACCACATTAACACTTGTCCATCAATGAATGCAACTCTATAGCCTTTCTTGTCCAAAGCTGATATTGAAAGTAAATTCTTCTTCAATCCTGGAACATACAAAACTTCTTTCATTTTCATGGGGGTTCCAGAATCAAGTTTGTAGTTTGCTTCTCCAACTCCCTTAATAGGATATTGATAGTTATCTCCAAGAGATACCTTTAGTGGAGAGGTCTTTTCTTCAAGACTTGATAGAGTCTTCTTTTGTCCTGTCATGTGCTTTGAGGCACCACTATCAATTACCCATGTATCTTCTCCTGGTGTTATAGATCCAGAGAGTGCGGAGAAAAGAACATACTCTTCTGCATCTTCTTCTTCATTTCTTCTAGATCTTCTTTTGGAGAGAGTCCTTTCTTCATCTTCTTCTTCTTTTCTAGATCTTTTCTTGAGAGGCCTTTCCTCTTCAACTTCTTCTTCACTCTCATCTTCTGCAAGATGTGCATGATGTCTTCTGTGGTGAGTACCCTTGATCTTTTTGCTAGGACAATCTTTGGCAATGTGTCCTAATTTGTGACAAATGAAACATTGGTATGAGGAGTAGTCTCTTCTTTGGAAGGATCCTCTTTTCTTTTGAAATCTCTGTGGAGGATGAGACTCCTTTTGACTATCCTTCTTAAAGTAGGATTGATTCTTTCTTCTCTTTGTATGGGTGGCCAAGGCTTGGTCATCTTCCTTGAGCAATGCCTCTCTATTGGCAACCCTAGCTTCTTCTTGAACACAATCCTCCCACACTACATCAAACTTCATGCTTTCTTTTCTGGCACACATGGTTTGGATGAAGGATTCCCATGATCTAGTGAGACCATTTAGAGCTGTCATCACAAGTTCATCTTCATCAAGAGTATCACCAATGGCATCTAGTTGCTCTTTGATTAGAGAGACTCTTGAGAAGTAGTCTTGAATGGATTCTCCTTTGTGCATCTTGGTACTCTTCAACTGAGTCCTTAGATTCATCTTTCTGTTGATGTTCTTCCCTTCATACATTCTTCCTAGGGCATCATACATTTCCTTTGGAGTCTTCTTGGAAGACACTTGGGGAATCAAGTGGTCTTTAATTGAATCAGCTATGATTCTCTTTTCCCTAATCATATCCTTCCTGTGTTTTTCCTTGGCTTCATCTTCTTCTGGTTCTGCAACTTCCTCCTTGATATAATGAGCAAGATCATTCTCTTCAAGAATGAGACCAATTATGTATTTCCATGCCCGGAAATTCTCTAAGCCTTCTAGATTGTCTTCAAGCTTAGTATTTGGAGCCATCTTCTCTTGGGGGAGTCCAAGAGACAGAGTAGACTTACTTGGAAAGTTACTTTTCACTTTTCCGGAAATTGAAACAGAATTTTATCGCACTTTTGGTAGAATTAGGGTTTGCAATTCCCGGAGTTATACTTAACCAAAAAGTTCGATCTATAGCTTAAAAGAATGCTCTTGATAAGGGCTATCCAGCCATGCAATCAGAAATCAAAAATTCCAACTTTTTTTTTCTGAAACCAAAATCTGACGTATCGCACTTTTGGTAGAATTAGGGTTTGCAATTCCCGGAGTTCTACCCAACCAAAAAGTTCGATCTAGAGCTCAAAAGAAAGGTATTGAGGAGGGCTATCCAGACATGAAACCAAAAATCAAAAATACCAACTTTGGGCTGAAACCCTAACTTCACCAAAAGGAGAGAGAGAGAGAATCTTACCTTGTGAAAGATGTCCTATTCAGTCTAGCTCTGATACCATGTTGAATTTAACCAAATAGACAAGCAAGATCTCTGATAGAAACACAATCACAAGATAAACACACTATATATCCTGGGAAACCCTCATGGGGTAGAAAACCCAGTAAAGATTTCCTCAATAAGATGATCAACCAAAATACAAGATGTGCTCCTTCCTCCTAAGTCTCCTTAGCAGATCTCCTCAACTAGTGCGCACTCTTCCACAAGTGAGTGAATGATCTAATGAGGAGTTCACCTCCTCTATTTATACTTGAATCTCAACTGACTAAAAGACCTGTTGGGGCCGACCTCACCTGGAGAAGTCTAATAATCCCTAAAATATAACTACAGGGCCGACCCACACATGGTGGGTCTAATAACCCTAGTTAATACTAACCATCGGAGGAATAAACATCTCCGGATACATAATAGGGTTACCTCGGAGGGATGAAACATCTCCGGAATAATAAAGTACAAATATAATATTCTTTGAAGTTACAATATTTAACAGAAATTGTACAGGATACCCGAGGTAGTCCCTCCTAGTGCTATTTCCTTGATCTCTTCCAAGCAATGCAGGAAGGTCATCTCTCAGACTGGAAAATTTGTCTTCTTCGTGATTCGCCCTCAGAGTGAAAGAAAGATCGCAGCCACATCCCGGGCCTTCGCGATCGATCTATCCACACAACAGAAGCAAGTGGATAAGGTGGTGGAAGGATACTCAGATATCTTCTCCTCTCCGACCGGGGTACCTCTACACTGCCAGGTCAAGCATCCCATCGATCTGACCCCAGGCGCACCGCTACCCAATGGGCCAGTCTATCGTCGCTCTCTGTTGGAAAATGAGGAGATCAAGAGGCAGATCCAAGAATTGCTCCACAAGGGGCACATCCGTCCCAGTTCATCACCTTGTGGGAGCCCAATCGTGCTGGTGCAGAAGAAAGATGGGACCTGGTGACTCTGCATTGATTACCGGGCCCTGAATAAAATCACAGTCCGTAACCGGTACCCGATTCCCTGAATCGACGACCTCCTTGATCAGCTCACAGGGGCCAAATACTTCAGTAAGATTGATCTGAAGTCGGGCTACCACCAGGTCCCAATAGAACAGACAGATGTATGGAAGACTGCCTTCAAGTCAAAAGAAGGTCTTTTTGAAAGGCTGGTCATGCCTTTTGGTTTGACAAATGCTCCAGCAATTTTTATGAGGATGATGGACGATATCCTACGACCTTTCACCAACAATTTTGTAGTGGTGTATCTGGATGACATCCTCATCTACAGCAAGACTTGGGAGGAACACTTGCAGCATATTCAGCAGGTTCTGCACACCCTCGGAAGCACAAACTATATGCAAACTTGGAAAAATGCTCCTTCGGCATGGACAGGGTCCATTACTTAGGCTACATCGTTGATCGACATGGTCTGCATGTGGATCCAGCCAAGATCCAGGTCATCCGTGACTGGCCAGCCCCAACCACACTCACTGAACTTCGGAGCTTCTTGGGCCTCGCCAATTTCTATCACCAATTCGTGCTGGGATTCTCTCATATCACATGGGCCCTCAGCCAAGTGACCAGGGGTGGTGGTAAGTCAAAATTTGTGTGGGGCCTATCCCAACAACAAGCCTTCGATGACTTGAAGAAGCGTTTGTGCTCATCGCCGGTACTCTCATTACCGAACCTGCAACATCCCTTTGAGATCAAGACAGATGCTTCAGATTATGCTGTGGGTGCCGTTCTCACTCAACACGGCCACCCCGTGGCATATCATAGTGAGACACTATCAGATGCTGTTCGCAAGTACCCTACCTATGACAAAGAAATGTACTCCATTGTACAAGCCTGCCGCCAGTGGAGACATTACATTCTTGGGAAGGAGACAGTCATCCACACTGATCACAAGCCACTACAGTTCATGCAGACCCAAGGAATGTTGCAGAATGACCGCCATCAGAAGTGGTCAACATATTTACAGCAGTTCCACCTCAACATCAAATATAAAACAGGGAGTACCAACCGAGTTGCTGACTGCCTCAGTCGACCTCCAGTCGCGGCACTTACCACGGTGCTAGACTCTTGTGGCCACGAGACCTCCGGATGGCCTCACCTCTACGAGACAGACCCTGACTTCTCCACCACCTATCAAATGTTGGGCACCAACTCAGTGGTTGCTAATTTCCATCTTCAGGACGGGTTGTTGTGTCATCTGGGCCATCTCTCCGTTCCATCAAGCGAGCGTGCGAAGCTGATTTGGGAGGCTCACTATAGTCGGGTGGTAGGACACTTTGGCATCGAAAAGACAGTGGCAGTGTTGCAAAAACATTTCTACTGGCCGAAACTTCGACAGGATGTCGGCAAGTATATCAGGTCCTGCACCGCTTGCGCTATTGCCAAACCGACCACTAAGAAACATGGCCTATACACCCCTCTGCCTACTCCTGACAGGCCATGGGAATCCATCTCAAAGGACTACATGTCAGGCCTCCCGTCCACCAAGAGGGGAAACGACTGTGTTTTCGTGGTTGTTGATCGCTTTTCCAAGATGGCGATTCTAGCCGCTTGCAAGAAGAACATCACAGCAGAAGCCACTGCCAAACTCTTCTTTGAACGAGTATGGGTACATTTTGGGATCCCACAGACCATTACCTCATACCGTGATAGTCGGTTCCTCAGCTCATTCTGGTCAAGCCTCTGGTCACTGCTGGATACCAAGCTCACCAAATCCACTGCAGTCCACCCCCAGACCGATGGACAAACGGAGGTCGTCAACCGGATGGTCGTACATATCCTGCGCATGTACAATTCAACACACCCCCGCACATGGGATGAGAGTCTCCCCTATGTCCAACATAGCTACAACCGAGCCTTGCATAGCTCAACTGGCCATAGCCCCTTTCAGGTGGGGTTGGGATTCCAACCATTGGGCCCCATGGATGTTGCACTTCCCCTTGCGACCACCTCGGCCGACTCGTCCCCAGAAGCTGACAAAGCCGCCCGGTTCATTGAACGGATCCAGCATATCCGCCAACAGGTTCAGGATATTCTACAGAAGTCTACTGCCAAGTACAAGAAACGCCATGATCAACATCGGGTGCCACATAAGTTTCAGGTGGGCGACAAAGTTTGGTTGCATTTGCAGAAAGAACGCCTTACAGGGCCCAATCGAAAGCTTCGCCCACTCCGTTATGGGCCGTACACCATCACTAAGGCGGTGGGTGACAATGCTTTTGAGCTCAACATTCCCCCCTTCCTGGGTCTGCATCCAGTCTTCAACGTGGCTCTCCTTCGGCCATATTTCCCACCACTATTAGACACCTCAGAGATAGCAGAGAAGTTGACACCAACAGAGCTCAACCCTGACTGCCTACAACAAGCATCTAGTGATCATATTGCAAACACACAGATCAAGGGCACTCGACATCAAAGGATCCAGCTTTATCGAGTTGTCAAAGCAGGGCAGCTCTTGCACCAAGGCAAGTGGCTCACCTAAGGCCAAATTCAGCAGAAATTTCCTCATCTGATGGGGGAACTCAGCGCAATGGAGACCATTGCTTCCTAAGGAGGGAGGATTGATCCAGGTGGATATTGGTGGCCCCCCACCTTTCCAACTGGCTCAAAACAGTTTTATGGCAATTTTGGTATTGTACTATTTTTAGCAGTTTTTCGGGTCCTGAACTTCCGGGGCCATTTTGAGGCCCTAAATGACCTTTTTTGGCAATTTGGGGGGCCAAATGGTTGCCTTTGGCATGCATTTGTCCCCAATAGAAAGTTCTAAATCTCGGATAGACCTTTCCAATGGGCTACCGAGTGCCCCAAACGGAGATCGTATGCAAAAGTTACGACCCCGGGAAGTTGATGTACTAACTTACCCAAACGGGGCCCACATGACTTTTGGCGCTTCATCTCCTAGGGTTAGGTTTTTGGATGTCTAGGGTTTTTGACATTCCTATTTATTGAAAAAGGCCTTGAGAGCCTCATTGTAACCATCTTCTTGCGAAATGAGAGCAGCCGTCACATCTCTTCTCAGAGATAAGCCGCCACCATTCCAGCAAGCTTGTTTTCCGCTGCATTTTACAGTTCTAGCTTATTTCCTTATTGAATAGAAAACCAGTTTTACTGTATCTCTGTTATTTTGAGTTAAGCATCTGATAATAATCTGTATTCATTTCGTTCTGCTCATAAAATCCGGATCAGTGGTATCAGAGCGGTTTGCTCCTTGTCGTCTTAATGCACGTCCCCTACGAGGTCAGGGTACAAAGAATTGGGTCTCGAGCTTGTTTCTCTTGAGGACAAAAGCTCTCGCACGCCCAAGCGACCTCTCATGGCAGGAGAAAAGAAAGATGACGGGACAGGAGATCCTATCAAAATGTTGCTTGAGGAAGCCCTCACGCAGCAGAGGAAAGAGATGATGGATAATTTCGCGCAAATCCTTCGGCGACTACCAACAAGCGACGCATCTTCCTCAAGCGGAGGCGCCGCCCCCTTGAAGGTACAAATCAACTTTGATATCCCTATATTTGAAGGACAGATAGACGCAGATGCTGTAGATAAGTGGTTGAATCTACTAGAAGGGTATTTTTCTGTCCATAAATTTTCGAATAAAGAAAAGATTGCTTTTGCGCTCCTCAAAGCCGTTCCCCATGTCAAAGATTGGTGGGAAACATTCTGCGAGCAAAAGGACACAGAAGAAGGCTCATTATTTTCAGTCAAGGCCACCTGGGAATCCTTCAGGGATGCTATTAAGGAACAATACTACCCTATTGGAAGTTATGACGATTTGTATACCAAATGGACCACATTGCGACAAGAAAGAGACCAAGCAGTGCCAGAGTTCACAAATATCTTCCATACCTTGCGCACCAAGCTGGGTATCAAAGATTCAGAGCGACATCTGGTGCTCAAGTATCGCGATGGTTTGCATAGATACATCCAGACCGAAATGGAATTTCTGGACATCTCTTCCTTGGGCGCGGCCTACCGATATGCTGTCAAAATCGAGCAGAAGCTCAAACAGAAGACACGGCAATTTGGGCCTGGGAACCCTTCACAACAAAAGACAGGAAAGGGCAGCCCCAACCCACAGAATAAAGGACAGAGCAAATATGGACAACATCAGGACAACCAGTCCAAGCCGCAAGCAAAGAAGGACATCGGAAAAACAAAGAAAGATACCGGGAAGTGGTGCGACTTCCATAAGAGCCCTTGGCATAACACTGCTGATTGCAGCTCAAAGCAGTCGCTGGTGGCCGAATTGAAAGCATCTGAATCAGATGCGGGTTCTGACTCTGAGTCCGAACCAGAAAGGGGAAGGCGGATCATTGACGTGGAACCCAGTGCCACCGTTGCCACCACCAAGCTCCAGCCTGATGAACCAGACGAGCCAGAAGAAGGAGAACGCCTCTTCCATTCACAGATGTGGGTAAAAGGCACCCCGCTGCATTTCATCGTTGATAGCGGTAGCCAGAAGAATCTCATCTCAGCAGAGGTCGTCAAGCACCTGGCCCTACCGACAACGCCGCACCCACAACCCTACACCATTGGATGGCTCCACAAAGGAGGCGATCTCCGCGTCAACCAATAGTGCCGACTGCCATACGGCATCAAGCCCTTCAAGGACGAGGTATTGTGTGATGTTGCTCCTCTCGAAGTTTCAGATGTTCTTTTGGGCCAACCTTATTTATGGAAACGTCATGCTGTATATGAGTCTAGGCCTCGTAGTGTTATTATTTCTTTGAATAGGAAATTGTACAGGATACCCGAGGTAGTCCCTCCTAGTGCTATTTCCTTGATCTCTGCCAAGCAATGCAGGAAGGTCATCTCTCAGACTGGGAAATTTGTCTTCTTCGTGATTCGCTCTCAGAGTGAAAGAAAGATCGCAGCCACATCCCGGGCCTTCGCGATCGATCTATCCACACAACAGAAGCAAGTGGATAAGGTGGTGGAAGGATACTCAGATATCTTCTCCTCTCCGACCGGGGTACCTCTACACTGCCAGGTCAAGCATCCCATCGATCTGACCCCAGACGCACCGCTACCCAATGGGCCAGTCTATCGTCGCTCTCTGTTGGAAAATGAGGAGATCAAGAGGCAGATCCAAGAATTGCTCCACAAGGGGCACATCCGTCCCAGTTCATCACCTTGTGGGAGCCCAATCGTGCTGGTGCAGAAGAAAGATAGGACCTGGCGACTCTGCATTGATTACCGGGCCCTGAATAAAATCACAGTCCGTAACCGGTACCCGATTCCGCGAATCGACGACCTCCTTCATCAGCTCACGGGGGCCAAATACTTCAGTAAGATTGATCTGAAGTCGGGCTACCACCAGGTCCCAATAGAACAGGCAGATGTATGGAAGACTGCCTTCAAGTCAAAAGAAGGTCTTTTTGAATGGCTGGTCATGCCTTTTGGTTTGACAAATGCTCCAGCAATTTTTATGAGGATGATGGACGATATCCTATGACCTTTCACCAACAATTTTGTAGTGGTGTATCTGGATGACATCCTCATCTACAGCAAGACTTGGGAGGAACACTTGCAGCATATTCAGCAGGTTCTGCACACCCTGCGGAAGCACAAACTATATGCAAACTTGGAAAAATGCTCCTTCGGCATGGACAGGGTCCATTACTTAGGCTACATCGTTGATCGACATGGTGTGCATGTGGATCCAGCCAAGATCCAGGTCATCCGTGACTGGCCAGCCCCAACCACACTCACTGAACTTCGGAGCTTCTTGGGCCTCGCCAATTTCTATCACCGATTCGTGCTGGGATTCTCTCATATCACATGGGCCCTCAGCCAAGTGACCAGGGGTGGTGGTAAGGCAAAATTTATGTGGGGCCTGTACCAACAACAAGCCTTCGATGACTTGAAGAAGCGTTTGTGCTCATCGCCGGTACTCTCATTACCGAACCTGCAACATCCCTTTGAGATCGAGACAGATGCTTCAGATTATGTTGTGGGTGCCGTTCTCACTCAACATGGCCACCCCATGGCATATCATAGTGAGACACTATCAGATGCTGTTCGTAAGTACCCTACCTATGACAAAGAAATGTACTCCATTGTACAAGCCTGCCGCCAGTGGAGACATTACATTCTTGGGAAGGAGATAGTCATCCACACTGATCACAAGCCACTACAGTTCATGCAGACCCAAGGAAAGTTGCAGAATGACCGCCATCAGAAGTGGTCAACATATTTACAGCAGTTCCACCTCAACATCAAATATAAAATAGGGAGTACCAACCGAGTTGCTGACTGCCTCAGTCGACCTCCAGTCGCGGCACTTACCACGGTGCTCGACTCTTGTGGCCACGAGACCTCCGGATGGCCTCACCTCTACGAGACAGACCTTGACTTCTCCACCACCTATCAAATGCTAGGCACCAACTCAGTGGTTGCTAATTTCCATCTTCAGGATGGGTTGTTGTGTCATCTGGGCCATCTCTCCGTTCCATCAAGCGAGCGTGCGAAGCTGATTTGGGAGGCTCACTATAGTCGGGTGGTAGGACACTTTGGCATCGAAAAGACAGTGGCAGTGTTGCAAAAACATTTCTACTGGCCGAAACTTCGACAGGATGTCGGCAAGTATATCAGGTCCTGCACCGCTTGCGCTATTGCCAAACCGACCACTAAAAAACATGGCCTATACACCCCTCTGCCTACTCCTGACAGGCCGTGGGAATCCATCTCAATGGACTACATGTCAGGCCTCCCATCCACCAAGAGGGGAAACGACTTTGTTTTCGTGGTTGTTGATCGCTTTTCCAAGATGGCGATTCTAGCCGCTTGCAAGAAGAACATCACAGCAGAAGCCACTGCCAAGCTCTTCTTTGAACGAGTATGGGTACATTTTGGGATCCCACAGACCATTACCTCAGACCGTGATAGTCGGTTCCTCAGCTCATTCTGGTCAAGCCTCTGGTCACTGCTGGATACCAATCTCACCAAATCCACTGCCTTCCACCCCCAGACCGATGGACAAACGGAGGTCGTCAACCGGATGGTCGAACATATCCTGTGCATGTACAATTCAACACACCCCCGCACATGGGATGAGAGTCTCCCCTATGTCCAACATAGCTACAACCGAGCCTTGCATAGCTCAACTGGCCATAGCCCCTTTCAGGTGGGGTTGGGATTCCAACCATTGGGCCCCATGGATGTTGCACTTCCCCTTGCGACCACCTCGACCGACTCGTCCCCAGAAGCTGACAAAGCCGCCCGGTTCATTGAACGGATCCAGCATATCCGCCAACAGGTTCGGGATATTCTACAGAATTCTAATGCCAAGTACAAGCAACGCCATGATCAACATCGGGTGCCACATAAGTTTCAGGTGGGCGACAAAGTTTGGTTGCATTTGCAGAAAGAACGCCTTATAGGGCCCAATCGAAAGCTTCGCCCACTCCATTATGGGCCGTACACCATCACTAAGGCGGTGGGTGACAATGCTTTTGAGCTCAACATTCCCCCCTTCTTGGGTCTGCATCCAGTCTTCAACGTGGCTCTCCTTCGGCCATATTTCCCACCACTATTAGACACCTCAGAGATAGCAGAGAAGTTGACACCAACAGAGCTCAACCCTGACTGCCTACAACAAGAATCTAGTGATCATATTGCAGACACACAGATCAAGGGCACTCGACATCAAAGGATCCAGCTTTATCGAGTTGTCAAAGCAGGGCAGCTCTTGCACCAAGGCAAGTGGCTCACCCAAGGCCAAATTCAGCAGAAATTTCCTCATCTGATGGGGGAACTCAACGCAATGGAGACCATTGCTTCCTAAGGAGGGAGGATTTATCCAGGTGGATATTGGTGGCCACCCACCTTTCCAACTGGCTCAAAACAGTTTTATGGCAATTTTGGTATTGTACTATTTTTAGCAGTTTTTCGGGTCCTGAACTTCCGGGGCCATTTTGAGGCCCTAAACGACCTTTTTTGGCAATTTGGGGGGCCAAAAACAGGCCCATGGCATGCATTTGGCCCCAGTCGAAAGTTGTAAATCTCGGATAGACCTTTCCAACGGGCTACCGAGCGCCCCAAACAGAGATTGTATGCAAAAGTTACGACCCCGGGAAGTTGATGTACTAACTTACCCAAACGAGGCCCACATGACTTTTGGCGCTTCATCTCCTAGGGTTAGGTTTTTGGATGTCTAGGGTTTTTGACATTCCTGTTTATTGAAAAAGGCCTTGAGAGCCTCATTGTAACCATCTTCTTGCGAAATGAGAGCAGCCGTCACATCTCTTCTCAGAGATAAGCCGCCACCATTCCAGCAAGCTTGTTTTCCGCTGCATTTTACAGTTCTAGCTTATTTCCTTATTGAATAGAAAACCAGTTTTGTTGTATCTCTGTTATTTTGTGTTAAGCATCTGATAATAATCTGTATTCATTTCGTTCTGCTCATAAAATCCGGATCAGTGGTATCAGAGCGGTCTGCTCCTTGTCGTCTTAATGCACATCCCCAACGAGGTCAGGGTACAAAGAATTGGGTCTCGAGCTTGTTTCTCTTGAGGACAAAAGCTCTCGCACGCCCAAGCGACCTCTCATGGCAGGAGAAAAGAAAGATGACGGGACAGGAGATCCTATCAAAATGTTGCTTGAGGAAGCCCTCACGCAGCAGAGGAACGAGATGATGGATAATTTCGCGCAAATCCTTCGGCGACTACCAACAAGCGACGCATCTTCCTCGAGCGGAGGCGCCGCCCCCTTCAAGGTACAAATCAACTTTGATATCCCTATATTTGAAGGACAGATAGACGCAGATGCTGTAGATAAGTGGTTGAATCTACTAGAAGGGTATTTTTCTGTCCATAACTTTTCGAATAAAGAAAAGATTACTTTTGCGCTCCTCAAAGCCGTTCCCCATGTCAAAGATTGGTGGGAAACATTCTGCGAGCAAAAGGACACAGAAGAAGGCTCATTATTTTCAGTCACGGCCACCTGGGAATCCTTCAGGGATGCTATTAAGGAACAATACTACCCTGTTGGAAGTTATGACGATTTGTATACCAAATGGACCACACTGCGACAAGAAAGAGACCAAGCAGTGCCAGAGTTCACAAATATCTTCCATACCTTGCGCACCAAGCTGGGTATCAAAGATTCAGAGCGACATCTGGTGCTCAAGTATCGCGGTGGTTTGCATAGATACATCTAGACCGAAATGGAATTTCTGGACATCTCTTCCTTGGGCGCGGCCTACCGATATGCTGTCAAAATCGAGCAGAAGCTCAAACAGAAGACACGGCAATTTGGGCCTGGGAACCCTTCACAGCAAAAGACAGGAAAGGACAGCCCCAACCCACAGAATAAACGACAGAGCAAAGATGGACAACATTAGGACAGCCAGTCCAAGCCACAAGCAAAGAAGGACACCGGAAAAACAAAGAAAGATACCGGGAAGTGGTGCGACTTCCATAAGAGCCCTTGGCATAACACTGCTGATTGCCGCTCAAAGCAGTCGCTGGTGGCCGAATTGAAAGCATCTGAATCAGATGCGGGTTCTGACTCTGAGTCCGAACCAGAAAGGGGAAGGCGGATCATTGACGCGGAACCCAGTGCCACCGTTGCCACCACCAAGCTCCAGCCTGATGAACCAGACGATCCAGAAGAAGGAGAACGCCTCTTCCATTCACAGATGTGGGTAAAAGGCACCCCGCTGCATTTCATCGTTGATAGCGGTAGCCAGAAGAATCTCATCTCAGCAGAGGTTGTCAAGCGCCTGGCCCTACCGACAACGCCGCACCCACAACCCTACACCATTGGATGGCTCCGCAAAGGAAGCGATCTCCACGTCAGCCAACAGTGCCGACTGCCATACGGCATCAAGCCCTTCAAGGACGAGGTATTGTGTGATGTTGCTCCTCTCGAAGTTTCAGATGTTCTTTTGGGCCAACCTTATTTATGGAAACGTCATGCTGTATATGAGTCTAGGCCTCGTAGTGTTATTATTTATTTGAACAGGAAATTGTACAGGATACCCGAGGTAGTCCCTCCTAGTGCTATTTCCTTGATCTCTGCCAAGCAATGCAGGAAGGTCATCTCTCAGACTGGGAAATTTGTCTTCTTCGTGATTCGCTCTCAGAGTGAAAGAAAGATCGCAGCCACATCCCGGGCCTTCGTGATCGATCTATCCACACAACAGAAGCAAGTGGATAAGGTGGTGGAAGGATACTCAGATATCTTCTCCTCTCCGACCGAGGTACCTCTACACTGCCAGGTCAAGCATCCCATCGATCTGACCCCAGGCGCACCGCTACCCAATGGGCCAGTCTATCGTCGCTCTCTATTGGAAAATGAGGAGATCAAGAGGCAGATCCAAGAATTGCTCCACAAGGGGCACATCCGTCCCAGTTCATCACCTTGTGGGAGCCCAATCGTGCTGGTGCAGAAGAAAGATGGGACCTGGCGACTCTGCATTGATTACCGGGCCCTGAATAAAATCACAGTCCGTAACCGGTACCCGATTCCCCGAATCGACGACCTCCTTGATCAGCTCACGGGGGCCAAATACTTCAGTAAGATTGATCTGAAGTCGGGCTACCACCAGGTCCCAATAGAACAGACAGATGTATGGAAGACTGCCTTCAA
The DNA here is from genome assembly GCA_027924585.1 of Larix kaempferi. Lineage (NCBI taxonomy): Eukaryota > Viridiplantae > Streptophyta > Pinopsida > Pinales > Pinaceae > Larix > Larix kaempferi. Next base: position 22,587,284 of record BSBM01000632.1, on the reverse strand, counting down.
GTGAAAAGAAGGTCTTTTTGAATGGCTGGTCATGCCTTTTGGTTTGACAAATGCTCCAACAATTTTTATGAGGATGATGGACGATATCCTACGACCTTTAACCAACAATTTTGTAGTGGTGTATCTGGATGACATCCTCATCTACAACAAGACTTGGGAGGAACACTTGAAGGATATTCAGCAGGTTCTGCACACCCTGCGGAAGCACAAACTATATGCAAACTTGGAAAAATGCTCCTTCGGCATGGACAAGGTCCATTACTTAGGCTACATCATTGATCGACATGGTGTGCATGTGGATCCAGCCAAGATCCAGGTCATCCGTGACTGGCCAGCCCCAACCACACTCACTGAACTTCGGAGCTTCTTGGGCCTCGCCAATTTCTATCGTCGATTCGTGCTGGGATTCTCTCGTATCACATGGGCCCTCAGCCAAGTGACCAGGGGTGGTGGTAAGGCAAAATTTGTGTGGGGCCTGTCCCAACAACAAGCCTTCGATGAATTGAAGAAGCGTTTGTGCTCATCGCCGGTACTCTCATTACCGAACCTGCAACATCCCTTTGAGATCGAGACAGATGCTTCAGATTATGCTGTGGGTGCCGTTCTCACTCAACACGGCCACCCCGTGGCATATCATAGTGAGACACTATCAGATGCTGTTCGCAAGTACCCTACCTATGACAAAGAAATGTACTCCATTGTACAAGCCTGCCGCCAGTGGAGACATCACATTCTTGGGAAGGAGACAGTCATCCACACTGATCACAAGCCACTACAGTTCATGCAGACCCAAGGAAAGTTGCAGAATGACCGCCATCAGAAGTGGTCAACATATTTACAGCAGTTCCACCTCAACATCAAATATAAAACAGGGAGTACCAACCGAGTTGCTGACTGCCTCAGTCGACCTCCAGTTGCGGCACTTACCACGGTGCTAGACTCTTGTGGCCACGAGACCTCCGGATGGCCTCACCTCTACGAGACAGACCCTGACTTCTCCGCCACCTATCAAATGTTGGGCACCAACTCAGTGGTTGCTAATTTCCATCTTCAGGACGGGTTGTTGTGTCATCTGGGCCATCTCTGCGTTCCATCAAGTGAGCGTGCGAAGCTGATTTGGGAGGCTCACTATAGTCGGGTGGTAGGACACTTTGGCGTCGAAACGTAAGTGGCAGTGTTGCAAAAACATTTCTACTGGCCGAAACTTCGACAGGATGTCGGCAAGTATATCAGGTCCTGCACCGCTTGCGCTATTGCCAAACCGACCACTAAGAAACATGGCCTATACACCCCTCTGCCTACTCCTGACAGGCCGTGGGAATCCATCTCAATGGACTACATGTCAGGCCTCCCGTCCACCAAGAGGGGAAACGACTGTGTTTTCATGGTTGTTGATCGCTTTTCCAAGATGGCGATTCTAGCCGCTTGCAAGAAGAACGTCACAGCAGAAGCCACTACCAAGCTCTTCTTTGAACGAGTATGGGTACATTTTGGGATCCCACAGACCATTACCTCAGACCGTGATAGTCGGTTCCTCAGCTCATTCTGGTCAAGCCTCTGGTCACTGCTGGATACCAAGCTCACCAAATCCACTGCCTTCCACCCCCAGACCGATGGACAAACGGAGGTCGTCAACCGGATGGTCGTACATATCCTGCGCATGTACAATTCAACACACACCCGCACATGGGATGAGAGTCTCCCCTATGTCCAACATAGCTACAACCAAGCCTTTCATAGCTCAACTGGACATAGCCCCTTTCAGGTGGGGTTGGGATTCCAACCATTGGGCCCCATGGATGTTGCACTTCCCCTTGCGACCACCTCGGCCGACTCGTCCCCAGAAGCTGACAAAGCCGCCCGGTTCATTGAACGGATCCAGCATATCCGCCAACAGGTTCAGGATATTCTACAGAAGTCTAATGCCAAGTACAAGCAACGCCATGATCAACATCGGGTGCCACATAAGTTTCAGGTGGGCGACAAATTTTGGTTGCATTTGCAGAAAGAACGCCTTACAGGGCCCCATCGAAAGCTTCGCCCACTCCGTTATGGGCCGTACACCATCACTAAGGCGGTGGGTGACAATGCTTTTGAGCTCAACATTCCCCCCTTCCTGGGTTTGCATCTAGTCTTCAACGTGGCTCTCCTTCGGCAATATTTCCCACCACTATTAGACACCTCAGAGATAGCAGAGAAGTTGATACCAACAGAGCTCAACCCTGACTGCCTACAACAAGCATCTAGTGATCATATTGCAGACACACAGATCAAGGGCACTCGACATCAAAGGATCCAGCTTTATCGAGTTTTCAAAGCAGGGCAGCTCTTGCACCAAGGCAAGTGGCTCACCCAAGGCCAAATTCAGCAGAAATTTCCTCATCTGATGGGGGAACTCAACGCAATGGAGACCATTGCTTCCTAAGGAGGGAGGATTGATCCAGGTGGATATTGGTGGCCACCCACCTTTCCAACTGGCTCAAAACAGTTTTATGGCAATTTTGGTATTGTACTATTTTTAGCAGTTTTTCGGGTCCTAAACTTTCGGGGCCATTTTGAGGCCCTAAATGACCTTTTTTGGCAATTTGGGGGGCCAAATGGTTGCCATCGGCATGCATTCGGCCCCATTTGAAAGTTGTAAATCTCGGATAGACCTTTCCAACGGGCTACTGAGCGCCCCAAACGGAGATCGTATGCAAAAGTTACGACCCCGGGAAGTTGATGTACTAACTTACCCAAACGGGGCCCACATGACTTTTGGCGCTTCATCTCCTAGGGTTAGGTTTTTGGATGTCTAGGGTTTTTGACATTCCTGTTTATTGAAAAAGGCCTTGAGAGCCTCATTGTAACCATCTTCTTGCGAAATGAGAGCAGCCGTCACATTTCTTCTCAGAGATAAGCCGCCACCATTCCAGCAAGCTTGTTTTCCGCTGCATTTTACAGTTCTAGCTTATTTCCTTATTGAATAGAAAACCAGTTTTACTATATCTCTGTTATTTTTTGTTAAGCATCTGATAATAATCTGTATTCATTTCGTTCTGCTCATAAAATCCGCATCAGTGGTATCAGAGCGGTCTGCTCCTTGTCGTCTTAATGCACGTCCCCAACGAGGTCAGGGTACAAAGAATTGGGTCTCGAGCTTGTTTCTCTTGAGGACAAAAGCTCTCGCACGCCCAAGCGACCTCTCATGGCAGGAGAAAAGAAAGATGACGGGACAGGAGATCCTATCAAAATGTTGCTTGAGGAAGCCCTCACGCAACAGAGGAACGAGATGATGGATAATTTCGCGCAAATCCTTCGGCGACTACCAACAAGCGACGCATCTTCCTCGAGCGGAGGCGCCGCCCCCTTCAAGGTACAAATCAACTTCGATATCCCTATATTTGAAGGACAGATAGACGCAGATGCTGTAGATAAGTGGTTGAATCTACTAGAAGGGTATTTTTCTGTCCATAACTTTTCGAATAAAGAAAAGATTACTTTTGTGCTCCTCAAAGCCGTTCCCCATGTCAAAGATTGGTGGGAAACATTCTGCGAGCAAAAGGACACAGAAGAAGGCTCATTATTTTCAGTCACGGCCACCTGGGAATCCTTCAGGGATGCTATTAAGGAACAATACTACCATGTTGGAAGTTATGACGATTTGTATACCAAATGGACCACACTGCGACAAGAAAGAGACCAAGCAGTGCCAGAGTTCACAAATATCTTCCATACCTTGCGCACCAAGCTGGGTATCAAAGATTCAGAGCGACATCTGGTGCTCAAGTATCGCGGTGGATTGCATAGATACATCCAGACCAAAATGGAATTTCTGGACATCTCTTCCTTGGGCGCGGCCTATGATCCAGGTGGATATTGGTGGCCACCCACCTTTCCAACTGGCTCAAAACAGTTTTATGGCAATTTTGGTATTGTACTAATTTTAGCAGTTTTTCGGGTCCTAAACTTCCGGGGCCATTTTGAGGCCCTAAATGACCTTTCTTGGCAATTTGGGGGGGCCAAATGGTTGCCTCTGGCACACATTTGGCCCCATTCGAAAGTTGTAAATCTCGGATAGACCTTTCCAACGGGCTACCGAGCGCCCCAAACGGAGATCGTATGCAAAAGTTACGACCCCGGGAAGTTGATGTACTGACTTACCCAAACGGGGCCCACATGACTTTTGGCGCTTCATCTCCTAGGGTTAGGTTTTTGGATGTCTAGGGTTTTTGACATTCCTGTTTATTGTAAAAGGCCTTGAGAGCCTCATTGTAACCATCTTCTTGCGAAATGAGCGCAGCCGTCACATCTCTTCTCAGAGATAAGCCGCCACCATTCCAGCAAGCTTGTTATCCGCTGCATTTTACAGTTCTAGCTTATTTCCTTATTGAATAGAAAACCAGTTTTACTGTATCTCTGTTATTTTGTGTTAAGCATCTGATAATAATCTATATTCATTTCGTTCTGCTCATAAAATCCGGATCAGTGGTATCAGAGCGGTCTGCTCCTTGTCGTCTTAATGCATGTCCCCAACGAGGTCAGGGTACAAAGAATTGGGTCTCGAGCTTGTTTCTCTTGAGGACAAAAGCTCTCGCACGCCCAAGTGACCTCTCATGGCAGGAGAAAAGAAAGATGACGGGACAGGAGATCCTATCAAAATGTTGCTTGAGGAAGCCCTCACGCAGCAGAGGAACGAGATGATGGATAATTTCGCGCAAATCCTTCGGCGACTACCAACAAGCGACGCATCTTCCTCGAGCGGAGGCGCCGCCCCCTTCAAGGTACAAATCAACTTCGATATCCCTATATTTGAAGGACAGATAGACGCAGATGCTGTAGATAAGTGGTTGAATCTACTAGAAGGGTATTTTTCTGTCCATAACTTTTCGAATAAAGAAAAGATTACTTTTGCGCTCCTCAAAGCCGTTCCCCATGTCAAAGATTGGTGGGAAACATTCTGCGAGCAAAAGGACACAGAAGATGCCTCATTATTTTCAGTCACGGCCACTTGGGAATCCTTCAGGGATGCTATTAAGGAACAATACTACCCTGTTGGAAGTTATGACGACTTGTATACCAAATGGACCACACTGCGACAAGAAAGAGACCAAGCAGTGCCAGAGTTCACAAATATCTTCCATACCTTGCGCACCAAGCTGGGTATCAAAGATTCAGAGCGACATCTGGTGCTCAAGTATCGCGGTGGTTTGCATAGATACATCCAGACCGAAATGGAATTTCTGGACATCTCTTCCTTGGGCGCGGCCTACCGATATGCCGTCAAAATCGAGCAGAAGCTCAAACAAAAGACGCGGCAATTTGGGCCTGGGAACCCTTCACAGCAAAAGACAGGAAAGGGCGGCCCCAACCCACAGAATAAAGGACAGAGCAAAGATGGACAGTATCAGGACAACCAGTCCAAGCCGCAAGCAGAGAAGGACACCGGAAAAACAAAGAAAGATACTGGGAAGTGGTGCGACTTCCATAAGAGCCCTTGGCATAACACTGCTGATTGTCGCTCAAAGCAGTCGCTGGTGGCCGAAGTGAAAGCATCTGAATCAGATGTGGGTTCTGACTCTGAGTCCAAACCAGAAAGGGGAAGACGGATCATTGACGCGGAACCCAGTGCCACCATTGCTACCACCAAGCTCCAGCCTGATGAACCAGACGAGCCAGAAGAAGGAGAACGCCTCTTCCATTCACAGATGTGGGTAAAAGGCACCCCGCTGCACTTCATTGTTGATAGCGGTAGCCAGAAGAATCTCATCTCAGCAGAAGTCGTCAAGCGCCTGGCCCTACCGACAACGCCGCACCCACAACCCTACACCATTGGATGGCTCCGCAAAGGAAGCGATCTCCGCGTCAGCCAACAGTGTCGACTGCCATGCGGCATCAAGCCCTTCAAGGACGAGGTATTGTGTGATGTTGCTCCTCTCGAAGTTTCAGATGTTCTTTTGGGCCAACCTTATTTATGGAAACGTCATGCTGTATATGAGTCTAGGCCTCGTAGTGTTATTATTTCTTTGAACAGGAAATTGTACAGGATACCCGAGGCAGTCCCTCCTAGTGCTATTTCCTTGATCTCTGCCAAGCAATGCAGGAAGGTCATCTCTCAGATCGGGAAATTTGTCTTCTTCGTGATTCGCTCTCAGAGTGAAAGAAAGATCGCAGCCACATCCCGGGCCTCCACGACCGATCTATCCACACAACAGAAGCAAGTGGATAAGGTGGTGGAAGGATACTCAGATATCTTCTCCTCTCCGACCGGGGTACCTCTGCACTGCCAGGTCAAGCATCCCATCGATCTGACCCCAGGCGCACCGCTACCCAATGGGCCAGTCTATCGCCGCTCTCTGTTGGAAAACGAGGAGATCAAGAGGCAGATCCAAGAATTGCTCAACAAGGGGCACATCCGTCCCAGTTCATCACCTTGTGGGAGCCCAATCGTGCTGGTACAGAAGAAAGATGGGACCTGGCGACTCTGCATTGATTACCGGGCCCTGAATAAAATCACAGTCCGTAACCGGTACCCGATTCCCCGAATCGACGACCTCCTTGATCAGCTCACGGGGGCCAAATACTTCAGTAAGATTGATCTGAAGTCTGGCTACCACCAGGTCCCAATAGAACAGACAGATGTATGGAAGACTGCCTTCAAGTCAAAAGAAGGTCTTTTTGAATGGCTGGTCATGCCTTTTGGTTTGACAAATGCTCCAGCAACTTTTATGAGGATGATGGACGATATCCTACGACCTTTCACCAACAATTTTGTAGTGGTGTATCTGGATGACATCCTCATCTACAGCAAGACTTGGGAGGAACACTTGCAGCATATTCAGCAGGTTCTGCACACCCTGCGGAAGCACAAACTATATGCAAACTTGGAAAAATGCTCCTTCGGCATGGACAGGGTCCATTACTTAGGTTACATCGTCGATCGACATGGTGTGCATGTGGATCCAGCCAAGATCCAGGTCATCCGTGACTGGCCAGCCCCAACCACACTCACTGAACTTCGGAGCTTCTTGGGCCTCGCCAATTTCTATCGCCGGTTCGTGCTGGGATTCTCTCATATCGCATGGGCCCTCAGCCATGTGACTAGGGGTGGTGGTAAGGCAAAATTTGTGTGGGGCCTGTCCCAACAACAAGCCTTCGATGAATTGAAGAAGCGTTTGTGCTCATCCCCGGTACTCTCATTACCGAACCTGCAACATCCCTTTGAGATCGAGACAGATGCTTCAGATTATGCTGTGGGTGCCGTTCTCACTCAACATGGACACCCCGTGGCATATCATAGTGAGACACTATCAGATGCTGTCCGCAAGTACCCTACCTATGACAAAGAAATGTACTCCATTGTACAAGCCTGCCGCCAGTGGAGACATTACATTCTTGGGAAGGAGACAGTCATCTACACTGATCACAAGCCACTACAGTTCATGCAGACCCAAGGAAAATTGCAGAATGACCGCCATCAGAAGTGGTCAACATATTTACAGCAGTTCCACCTCAACATCAAATATAAAACAGGGAGTACCAACCGAGTTGCTGACTGCCTCAGTCGACCTCCAGTCGCGGCACTTACCACAGTGCTAGACTCTTGTGGCCACGAAACCTCCGGATGGCCCCACCTCTACGAGACAGACCCTGACTTCTCCGCCACCTATCAAATGTTGGGCACCAACTCAGTGGTTGCTAATTTCCATCTTCAGGACGGGTTGTTGTGTCATCTGGGCCATCTCTGCGTTCCATCAAGCGAGCGTGCGAAGCTGATTTGGGAAGCTCACTATAGTCGGGTGGCAGGACACTTTGGCGTCGAAAAGACAGTGGCAGTGTTGCAGAAACATTTCTACTGGCCGAAACTTCGACAGGATGTCGGCAAGTATATCAGGTCCTGCACCGCTTGCGCTATTGCCAAACCAACCACTAAGAAACAGGGCCTATACACCCCTCTGCCTACTCCTGACAGGCCGTGGGAATCCATCTCAATGGACTACATGTCGGGCCTCCCGACCACCAAGAGGGGAAACGACTGTGTTTTTGTGGTTGTAGATCGCTTTTCCAAGATGGCGATTCTAGCCGCTTGCAAGAAGAACATCACAGCAGAAGCCACTGCCAAGCTCTTCTTTGAACGAGTTTGGGTACATTTTGGGATCCCACAGACCATTATCTCAGACCGTGACAGTTGGTTCCTCAGCTCATTCTGGTCAAGCCTCTGGTCACTGCTGGATACCAAGCTCACCAAATCCACTGCCTTCCACCCCCAGACCGATGGACAAACGGAGGTCGTCAACCGGATGGTCGTACATATCCTGCACATGTACAATTCAACACACCCCCGCACATGGGATGAGAGTCTCCCCTATGTCCAACATAGCTACAATCGAGCCTTGCATAGCTCAACTGGCCACAGCCCCTTTCAGGTGGGGTTGGGATTCCAACCATTGGGCCCCATGGATGTTGCACTTCCCCTTGCGACCACCTCGGCCGACTCGTCCCCAGAAGCTGACAAAGCAACCCGGTTCATTGAACGGATCCAGCATATCCGCCAACAGGTTCAGGATATTCTACAGAAGTCTAATGCCAAGTACAAGCAGCGCCATGATCAACATCGGGTGCCACATAAGTTTCAGGTGGGCAACAAAGTTTGGTTGCATCTGCAGAAAGAACGCCTTACAGGGCCCCATCGAAAGCTTCGCCCACTCTGTTATGGGCCATACACCATCACCAAGGCGGTGGGTGACAATGCTTTTGAGCTCAACATTCCCCCCTTCCTTGGTCTGCATCCAGTCTTCAACGTGGCTCTCCTTCGGCCATATTTCCCACCACTTTTAGACACCTCAGAGATAGCAGAGATGTTGACACAAACAGAGCTCAACCCTGACTGCCTACAACAAGCATCCAGTGATCATATTGCAGACACACAGATCAAGGGCACTCGACATCAAAGGATCCAGCTTTATCGAGTTGTCAAAGCAGGACAACTCCTGCACCAAGGCAAGTGGCTCACTCGAGGCCAAATTCAGCAGAAATTTCCTCATCTGATGGGGGAACTCAACGCAATGGAGACCATTGCTTCCTAAGGAGGGAGGATTGATCCAGGTGGATATTGGTGGCCACCCACCTTTCCAACTGGCTCAAAACAGTTTTATGGCAATTTTGGTATTGTACTAATTTTAGCAGTTTTTCGGGTCCTAAACTTCCGGGGCCATTTTGAGGCCCTAAATGACCTTTCTTGGCAATTTGGGGGGCCAAATGGTTGCCACCGGCACTCATTTGGCCCCAGCCGAAAGTTGTAAATCTCGGATAGACCTTTCCAACGGGCTACCGAGCGCCCCAAACGGAGATCGTATGCAAAAGTTACGACCCCGGGAAGTTGATGTACTGACTTACCCAAACGGGGCCCACATGACTTTTGGCGCTTCATCTCCTAGGGTTAGGTTTTTGGATGTCTAGGGTTTTTGACATTCCTGTTTATTGTAAAACGCCTTGAGAGCCTCATTGTAACCATCTTCTTGCGAAATGAGCGCAGCCGTCACATCTCTTCTCAGAGATAAGCCGCCACCATTCCAGCAAGCTTGTTTTCCGCTGCATTTTACAGTTCTAGCTTATTTCCTTATTGAATAGAAAACCAGTTTTACTGTATCTCTGTTATTTTGTGTTAAGCATCTGATAATAATCTGTATTCATTTCGTTCTGCTCATAAAATCCGGATCAGCCTACCGATATGCTGTCAAAATCGAGCAGAAGCTCAAACAGAAGACACGGCAATTTGGGCCTGGGAACCCTTCACAACAAAAGACAGGAAAGGGCAGCCCCGACCCACAGAATAAAGGACAGAGCAAAGATGGACAACATCAGGACAACCAGTCCAGGCCGCAAGCAAAGGACACCGGAAAAACAAAGAAAGATACCGGGAAGTGGTGCGACTTCCATAAGAGCCCTTGGCATAACACTGCTGATTGCCGCTCAAAGCAGTCGCTGGTGGCCGAATTGAAAGCATCTGAATCAGATGCGGGTTCTTACTCTGATTCCGAACCAGAAAGGGGAAGTCGGATCATTGACGCGGAACCCAGTGCCACCGTTGCCACCACCAAGCTCCAGCCTGATGAACCAGATGAGCCAGAAGAAGGAGAACGCCTCTTCCATTCACAGATGTGGGTAAAAGGCACCCCGCTGCATTTCATCGTTGATAGCGGTAGCCAGAAGAATCTCATCTCAGCAGAGGTTTTCAAGCGCCTGGCCCTACCGACAACGCTGCACCCACAACCCTACACCATTGGATGGCTCCGCAAAGGAAGAGATCTCCGCGTCATCCAACAGTTCCGACTGCCATACGGCATCAAGCCCTTCAAGGACGAGGTATTGTGTGATGTTGCTCCTCTCGAAGTTTCAGATGTTCTTTTGGGCCAACCTTATTTATGGAAATGTCATGCTGTTTATGAGTCTAGGCCTCGTAGTGTTATTATTTCTTTGAACAGGAAATTGTATAGGATACCCGAGGTAGTCCCTCCTAGTGGTATTTCCTTGATCTCTGCCAAGCAATGCAGGAAGGTCATCTCTCAGACTGGGAAATTTGTCTTCTTCGTGATTCGCTCTCAGAGTGAAAGAAAGATCTCAGCCACATCCCGGGCCTTCGCGACCGATCTATCCACACAACAGAAGCAAGTGGATAAGGTGGTGGAAGGATACTCAGATATCTTCTCCTCTCCGACCGGGGTACCTCTACACTGCCAGGTCAAGCATCCCATCGATCTGACCCCAGGCGTACCGCTACCCAATGGGCCAGTCTATCGTCGCTCTCTGTTGGAAAATGAGGAGATCAAGAGGCAGATCCAAGAATTGCTCCACAAGGGGCACATCCGTCCTAGTTCATCACCTTGTGGGAGCCCAATCGTGCTGGTGCAGAAGAAAGATGGGACCTGGCGACTCTGCATTGATTACCGGGCCCTGAATAAAATCACAGTCTGTAACCGGTACCCGATTCCCCGAATCAACGACCTCCTTGATCAGCTCACGGGGGCCAAATACTTCAGTAAGATTGATCTGAAGTCGGGCTACCACCAGGTCCTAATAGAACAGACAGATGTATGGAAGACTGCCTTCAAGTCAAAAGAAGGTCTTTTTGAATGGCTGGTCATGCCTTTTGGTTTGACAAATGCTCCAGCAATTTTTATGAGGATGATGGACGATATCCTACGACCTTTCACCAACAATTTTGTAGTGGTGTATCTGGATGACATCCTCATCTACAGCAAGACTTGGAAGGAACACTTGCAGCATATTCAGCAGGTTCTGCACACCCTGCGGAAGCACAAACTATATGCAAACTTGGAAAAATGCTCCTTCGGCATGGACAGGGTCCATTACTTAGGCTACATCGTTGATCGACATGGTGTGCATGTGGATCCAGCCAAGATCCAGGTCATCCGTGACTGGCCAGCCCCAACCACACTCACTGAACTTCGGAGCTTCTTGGGCCTCGCCAATTTCTATCGCCGATTCGTGCTGGGATTCTCTCATATCACATGGGCCCTCAGCCAAGTGACCAGGGGTGGTGGTAAGGCAAAATTTGTGTGGGGCCTGTCCCAACAACAAGCCTTCGATGACTTGAAGAAGCGTTTGTGCTCATCGCTGGTACTCTCATTACCGAACCTGCAACATCCCTTTGAGATCAAGACAGATGCTTCAGATTATGCTGTGGGTGCCGTTCTCACTCAACACGGCCACCCCGTGGCATATCATAGTGAGACACTATCAGATGATGTTCGCAAGTACCCTACCCATGACAAAGAAATGTACTCCATTGTACAAGCCTGCCGCCAGTGGAGACATTACATTCTTGGGAAGGAGACAGTCATCCACACTGATCACAAGCCACTACAGTTCATGCAGACCCAAGGAAAGTTGCAGAATGACCACCATCAGAAGTGGTCAACATATTTACAGTAGTTCCACCTCAACATCAAATATAAAACAGGGAGTACCAACCGAGTTGCTGACTGCCTCAGTCGACCTCCAGTCGCGGCACTTACCACGGTGCTAGACTCTTGTGGCCACGAGACCTCCGGATGGCCTCACCTCTACGAGACAGACCCTGACTTCTCCGCCACCTATCAAATGTTGGGCACCAACTCAGTGGTTGCTAATTTTCATCTTCAGGACGGGTTGTTGTGTCATCTGGGTCATCTCTGCGTTCCATCAAGCGAGCGTGCGAAGCTGATTTGGGAGGCTCACTATTGTCGGGTCGTAGGACACTTTGGCGTCGAAAAGACAGTGGCAGTGTTGCAAAAACATTTCTACTGGCCGAAACTTCGACAGGATGTCGGCAAGTATATCAGGTCCTGCACCGCTTGCGCTATTGCAAAACCGACCACTAAGAAACATGGCCTATACACCCCTCTTCCTACTCCTGACAGGCCGTGGGAATCCATCTCAATGGACTACATGTCAGGCCTCCCGTCCACCAAGAGGGGAAACGACTGTGTTTTCGTGGTTGTTGATCGCTTTTCCAAGATGGCGATTCTAGCCGCTTGCAAGAAGAACATCACAGCAGAAGCCACTGCCAATCTCTTCTTTGAACGAGTATGCGTACATTTTGGGATCCCATAGACCATTACCTCAGACCGTGATAGTCGGTTCCTCAGCTCATTCTGGTCAAGCCTCTGGTCACTGCTGGATACCAAGCTCAGCAAATCCACTGCCTTCCACCCCCAGACCGATGGACAAACGGAGGTCGTCAACCGGATGGTCGTACATATCTTGCGCATGTACAATTCAACACACCCCCGCACATGGGATGAGAGTCTCCCCTATGTCCAACATAGCTACAACCGAGCCTTGCATAGCTCAACTGGCCATAGCCCCTTTCAGGTGGGGTTGGGATTCCAACCATTGGGCCCCATGGATGTTGCACTTCCCCTTGCGACCACCTCTGCCGACTCGTCCCCAGAAGCTGACAAAGCCGCCCGGTTCATTGAACGGATCCAGCATATCCGCCAACAGGTTCAGGATATTCTACAGAAGTCTAATGCCAAGTACAAGCAACGCCATGATCAACATCGGGTGCCACATAAGTTTCAGGTGGGCGACAAAGTTTGGTTGCATTTGCAGAAAGAACGCCTTACAGGGCCCCATCGAAAGCTTCGCCCACTCCGTTATGGGCCGTACACTATCACTAAGGTGGTGGGTGACATTGCTTTTGAGCTCAACATTCCCCCCTTCCTGGGTCTGCATCCAGTCTTCAACGTGGCTCTCCTTCGGCCATATTTCCCACCACTATTAGACACCTCAGAGATAGCAGAGAAGTTGACACCAACAGAGCTCAACCCTGACTGCCTACAACAAGCATCTAGTGATCATATTGCAGACACACAGATCAAGGGCACTCGACATCAAAGGATCCAGCTTTATCGAGTTGTCAAAGCAGGGCTGCTCTTGCACCAAGGCAAGTGGCTCACCCAAGGCCAAATTCAGCAGAAATTTCCTCATCTGATGGGGGAACTCAACGCAATGGAGACCATTGCTTCCTAAGGAGGGAGGATTGATCCAGGTGGATATTGGTGGCCACCCACCTTTCCAACTGGCTCAAAACAGTTTTATCGCAATTTTGGTATTGTACTATTTTTAGCAGTTTTTCGGGTCCTGAACTTCCGGGGCCATTTTGAGGCCCTAAATGACCTTTTTTGGCAATTTGGGGGGCCAAATGGTTGCCATAGACATGCATTTGGCCCCAATCGAAAGTTGTAAATCTCGGATAGACCTTTCCAACGGGCTACCGAGCACCCCAAACGGAGATCGTATGCAAAAGTTACGACCCCGGGAAGTTGATGTACTAACTTACCCAAACGGGGCCCACATGACTTTTGGCGCTTCATCTCCTAGGGTTAGGTTTTTGGATGTCTAGGGTTTTTGACATTCCTGTTTATTGAAAAAGGCCTTGAGAGCCTCATTGTAACCATCTTCTTGCGAAATGAGAGCAGCCGTCACATCTCTTCTCAGAGATAAGCCGCCACCATTCCAGCAAGCTTGTTTTCCGCTGCATTTTACAGTTCTAGCTTATTTCCTTATTGAATAGAAAACCAGTTTTACTGTATCTCTGTTATTTTGTGTTAAGCATCTGATAATAATCTGTATTCATTTCGTTCTGCTCATAAAATCCGGATCATGCACATAAATATGTCCCAACACTCACGCAGCACTCCTGAGTTCCAAAGTGCTATAGGGACTCTAACAATGCCCAACACTCACCCAGTGCTACTGAGTTCCAGAGTGCTCCATGGACTTGCAAGTCACTAAAATCATGGAACCACCTCTAACAACTATTCAGGGTAATGCAGTGCTCCTGCAAACTTGGGGTAGTTCTCCTACCTACACACAATCAAGTGGCCAATCCATACCCAACTGTAGGTGTTCCTCGTGATCTAGACCAGTTTGGTACTCCCAAATCTTCCCTCCATCACAATGTCTTTCGGACCAGTTTGGTTCTCCCAAATCTATCCTCATTTGTCTCAGGTTGTGGTTCATGTGAAGGTGAGGGTGTTGTTTTAATTTGTAAGTTAGCGTGTCATTTTAATTTGTCTCTTGATACTCTCAATATTTCCACCTTCCAGTCACATGGTATCATGTGCATGTAACAATGTCTCATAACATTGCATTAATGAACCCCTTGGTTCTCATTGTGGATCTCATGCCACTATCATGGCTAACTTCCTTGACATCAAAAGCTGCAAGTTAAGCCTACTGCACATAAACATATATGAAATGTAACAACCATATAGAGGCATTCACTTACAGTGATTTTTGCGAAGCTCTTTGGATCTAGCGATTCTCTTGCCATTGATTCGGGTTGGCTCTTAACTGCCAAGACCTTGCTTCATGTGTAGCTAGGGTTTTCACCCTAGCTTGTGCAAATGAGCACCTACTAAGGAGAAGGGCCTCCTTAGTAGAATTCAATAAAACAGTAAAATATGACAGTAAAGTAAAGTAAACTTAAACTAGCATGTGTATCAATAAGAAATAAAAAGACAGTAACATGATAAGAATTTTCTTTTGTATTAGATTTACCTCAAGTGTTGAGGTTGGTGAAGCTCTTGCAGTAGTCCAGGAGGGCTACTTCCAAGCTCCAATGGGTTCCTTCTCCTTCTCCAAAGTGTTTTGGATATGGGCCAAAGGGGCACTCAAATGTGAAATTAGCTCAAAGTGGTGAGCTCGATTTTCATGAGTGATTTTGGTAGAGTGAGGATAGGGATGACTGTGGATGTGAAATGGGGAGCCTCCATCACCTATTTATAGGTTTTTAGTGGTGGAGTGCTGACCCATGGTTTTGGGCACCATATGGTTTAGGTCAGCTGTATAGGGTTTTAGCTTCATTTTTTCCCTCTTTTTCCTCTTTTTTGTATTTTTTATTCCCTTTTTAGAGGGTTTTTGCTATTTTTGGAGGAATTTTAAATTATTTTGGGGGGAAAAGGGGGGGTTTTGGCCTTTTGGAGGATTTTTTAATGGTTTTTTGGCTTTAGGAGGCTTTTTAATGGTTTTTTAAGGTTTTGGAGGCAAATATGGTAGGAAATATGGACAAATGAGTCATGCAATGAGGGAGATGAGTTAGTGAGCACTTTTTGGGTGTTAATAGATTGCCCCCTGATGTGTGAGGGCAGGAGCTCATCGTATGGCCGATAGACATCATAGGTCTTTTATGGTTTTCCTGGGGTGTGGAGAGGAGAAGAAATGAACTAGAGCCCAGAACAACGGTCTCGAACAAATTGCAAAAACTGAAAATACTTGACCTCAATAATGGATGAGGAATAATCTCAATATATGGACGAGGCGGGAATTCCCATGCTCATATTAAGATATATAATAATAACAACGAGGTCCAAAAAATGGGGACCGGAAAGATACATGACCTCAAATAATGAATGAGGGAGAATCTCAATATATGGATGAGGCGGGCATACCCATGCTCGTATCAAGATATATAAAAATAATAATGAGGCCCAAAAAGGGGGACTTGAAAGATACATGGAGAACCACTGTGTACATCATAAGTGCCCAAAAAGGGGACACATAATCTGGGACATACTGCTGGGATGACCATGTCTGAGCTGAAGAACTAATACACTAGAATATCAATAGTGGTGCTGAGTATGGTACCAGAGGAACTGATGAACTGGAAGATCATTGATACGAACCATTACACCAAAACCTTGAGGTGTTAGTGAAGGCCACCCACTAAGATCTTAACATCCCACCACGCTCCGCAGTCCAGACTCTGGGCTGGATGTGCGCCCATACGGTGGTGTCCCCTTTGCGCCGTACGAGCCCCGGACGAACACTGCAATGCCGACGTTGCCACCCGCTCTGTGACTTGAACCTGGGTGGAGGCTCTGATACCAAATGGTCAATGAGTATGGTAAGAGGGAGCTTCTTGAAGCATCCCTGACCTGCATTGTTTATGGGGTGGTGACGTCGGTTACAGCATGGAGAGAGATCTCGGGTGGGTTGTCCTAAGATGGGGTGTCAACAGGCGGGTGTTGAATGTCGACCTGATCATCTACTATATCTGTAGCTTCTTCACCAAGTTCTAAGGCAGGCAGAGAATCCACATCCAAGAGATAGAGCTTTTGTTGAACACATCTATGTCCCCGAGTGAATTTCTCATCACAATTATAGCAAATCCCTTTTTCTCGGTGTGCCTGCATTTCTATTTCAGACAAATGCTTTATAGGAGTTGGTTGAGGAGAAGGCGTGATGGGAGGTCGTTGGGAACCCATATTTCTGAAGGGAACAAAGGTGGGTTTGGAGCGTTGTTGAGCTGCGATATTGTCCTCGGCTAGCTTAGCCAACCCTAGGACTTCCATCATTGTGTTGGGACAAAACATTTTGACCTCTGAGCGGATTTCATCCTTGAGACCACTGATAAAACTACTCCTATAGAATTCATCAGACAATCCTTCTGTGTGATTGGCCAATTTCTCAAATTCTGTCTGATACTCTCTCACTGTGCCAATTTGGTGAAGCTTAGTGAGTGCTCCTGTGAAATCATAAAAAGCACTAGGACCATATCGTGGCAAAATGAGTTGGCAAAAATCTGTCCAGTTTGGCTTGGGTGAGCTTTGATGTACCAACAGTACCATTAAAGGGATTCCTGTTCCAAATGAAAGGATGCAAGTGGAACTTTCTGGGCATCATAAGTATTATGCAGACTGAAATATTGTTCTGCTTGATATATCCATCCAGTCGAATCAGTACCATTGAAGTGAGGAAAACCAAGCTTCGGCCCATGATAATTGCTAGAAGAAGAGAACCCGGTGGCTGCAAAAGATTTTGGCTGTCTGGTATTGTTCATGGCTGAATGTTGAAGATGGAGGCTGAGAAATTTTTCATCCAGATCTTGGAGTTTGGTTTGGATGGCTGCAAGTGCATCCTCCATGGTGTGTGCTCCTGCACAGGTGACAACCATAACCAAGTTTTTTTTTTTTTTTGGTGGAATGGTTAGAAAAACACAAACATAAGCTGATTTAGTAAAGGGAAATGTGGATTGGGGAAACAATCTGATGGGTAATTGGGGTTTGACTAGATTTTGGACACTGTCGAAAGGACAAGAAAGCAAAAAGGGGGATTTAAGAAGTGGGGTGATAGAATGAGAAAATTTGGCAGAGAGGGAGAAAGAAGCAGAATTCAGAAAGGAACTCTGTGGTAAAATTTGAAGGTGATTGGGTGAAATCTGAGGAAGTTATGGCAAACCCTAAAATATACAAATGTGGGATTTCGGGCTTTGGGAAGGGGAATTAGGGATAGGTTCCTCAGGAATGAAAGATGCAGAATGGAATGACAGGGTTTCCCCAAAAATTTCAAGGGAAACAGAGTGAAAACAAGGGAGATATGGACAAAAAACTAAAAATTTCCAGAAATAAATTGACAACAGCGACGCGGAAGGGATCCGCAACAGATGGATCTGCAACAGTGCAAAAAGGATCGAAAATGACTGGATCTGGAATGACTTTCAGAATAGATCTGAAACGGCTGGATCTGGAGCGGAAGTGATCGGCAACAGTTCAACTAAAAATAGATATGGACCCCAGGTATGTACAGCTTCCTAACAGTTCAGGTGTTTCACTCGGCCACAAATGCTGTCTGATGACTTGCGTATTGGGACAGTACCCCTCATCCACGGCTCAGGTAAAAATGATAACCGCTTTGCCACAAACGACAGCTCTTGGTTTACCTCATGGGTGGGAACTAGTCAATCAGTTAGGGGTCGTTGCCCTTTTCACTGGAAGGTCCTCTCAATGGGATAGCTACTTTGGGGTTCCTGTGGTACTCCTCACAATGAGTTTTAGGGCTTATGCCCAAGTACTTCTCATAGTTAAGCGGATAGGGATTATTCCCAAATCCGAAGTTGCAACAGATGCGAAAAAAAAATTTTGGCAGAAATTCCACCCAACGAGCCCAAGAAAGTGCTCTGATACCAGATGTGATGAACCTACAATAATTAATTAATGCAAATACATGAGATATCATAAATAATAGACTCAAAATCACTTTTATATTGATCACGGGCCACTTCGAGGGGGCAACCTCCTTTGAGCAAGCTTAATACAATTAATTTCACAGTGCCTTCAATGACCTCAACACATAGTTATATACTAAGTCTATGCCCAATACTATGAGTCAAAACCATGGGACATATAATACTACGGGACGACTTACAAAGCATATGCATCCAATACTATGGGTCAATACTATGGATCAACAAATACTACGGGGCGACTTACAAAGCATATGCATCCAACAACAATATACTAACATAGTAAAGAGAAGGGTTGACATAGGTTCCTAACAATCATAATGATGGAGAGTCACACCCTCAATGGTATACTGAACTGGAGCTGAACTGGGTACTTAAGGAAGCATATAAGTAGATGGCTTCCGAATACAATCGCCAATGCAACTCGGATATCCATGGGAACATATAACTAGGTGTTCCAAGGTGACTCACCAATGTCCTAGAGTCAGGGGAAATTCGGGGTCTTCAACCAATAACTGAAGGGATATATGCCCTGCGCGATTCTCAACAATGCGATCAAGGTGTTGAAGTCGCGCATGTGAGAAACAACCACTTGGAGAGGCACTGATGACTCCTCTCAAAATGGTTCGTAGGCACTCACCACAGATGGTGATGAATCCAAGGCGTAGGGACCTCTAGGTCTATCCTTTGGAATAGAGGGGCTGGCGTCGACAGAGGGAGACCTGCAACTACCAAGGCAATGCTGTTTCCTTGATAGGAGCAAGAGGTGGAGAACCGAAGTGTGAGAGTACTGATGGTAGGAATGACATACTGTGGGGTTGGGGAATAACTGGGTAAGTAGAGTGGGTGGACTCAAACTTCCTTTGTTCAGAGTATGATGGCGGGGTTGATCGAGCAACATATAAAACTGACTGGTGGGAAAGGGATCATAGCTTTAATGGATCAGGGAGGGTCACTGGGAGGAGTGATACTCAGGTTGGTGTAAGATGGAAGGAGACTGCAGAATAATCTGAACAAAGGAAACCTTATTGGGGGTGCTGCTGAGAGGATCGATCATGGTGCTGAGTGGCACTAGGGGGACTTCTTCATGGGTTAAGGAACTAGAAGAAGTGTGTTCAAAACGGTACTGTCGTGTGGATTTATACGAGCCTAGGACAGTTCATGCTCATGATTGCTTTCAATTTTAAGGATTCTGAAAGCGATAAGAAGACTCTGAAATAATGGAATGGTACCATCGTGTGGATTTGTACGAGCCCAGGACGGTGCATGATCGTGGTTGCTTTCAATTTTAGAGAGTCTGAAAGCAAAAAGAAGACTCCAGGGGGGTGATTTTTCGTGTGTTAGTCTCAGGTCCAAAGAAGCATAAAAGGATGCAATGAAGAACTCTTCTAGCCAGTGTGACTAGAGTATTCCTTTTTCATAATTAGTATACCAGGTCCGGGAAAGGGTTAAAATTATACCAGATAGACGCCCTTTCAGGTACTTTAATGAGCATGAAAGGAAGCAAGATTTCTCGGCGATCTTTTCATTCTTTTAGGAGTCATAAAAGAGCTTAACAGAAACTCCCTAAGTGCCTTTTTCATAAACGACTTGTCCATCCCGAAAAAGGGATAAAATTATACTGAACAAAAGGAATGGCCAAGCAAGGAGGAAGTGATCAATCAAGGAACATCGATGAGAACCAAGAACAAGGGTGGGAGGGAACATTGGTTGGCCTCCTTGCGGGATGATGAATGGTGGAGAAATAACGAAATAATTGCAGTATGAATGGAGTGAATGGCTCATGTAAAAATGTGTAACAATCCAATGGCGGCCGATGTGGCACGCAAATCGAGGTAGCAAGGGGTCGGGACACAATGTTGGAATTGTACTCGGTGAGAGCGAGAAATGATCTCAAGCATCATCACGAGCTCAAAAAACTGAATCCGGCGATATAAAAAGTGTCAAAAATGGGTAACGGTCGAGCTGGCACGCGAACCGAGGCGACGGGGGGCATTTTGGAAAAAATACTCGAAAAATATGAGGGTGAGAGCGAGAAATGATCTCAAGCATCATCACGAGCACAGAAAAATGAATCCGACGACATAATGTATAAAATGGGCTACGACCGATGTGGCACACAAACCGAGGCGACAAGAGGTGTCTAGAAAAAATGCTCGAAAAATATGTGGGTGAGAGCGAGAAATGATCTCAAGCATCATCACGGGCATGGAAATATGAATCTGACGGTGCAAATTGTGCGAAAAAATAAGGTCATAAGGACTCTGGAATGGTTAGAGGAAATAACTAGGTTAAAAAATGGTTGCAAATAAAGGTGAGCCCACTAAGCCAAGGATGCAGTGGTGGGGAGAAATGATGACCCGCGGGGGAAGAATACTAGGTGTATCAAATCAAATCAAATATACAAGTGATATGTAACCTAAAAAATGGTTGAGATC
The DNA here is from genome assembly GCA_027924585.1 of Larix kaempferi. NCBI lineage: Eukaryota > Viridiplantae > Streptophyta > Pinopsida > Pinales > Pinaceae > Larix > Larix kaempferi. Next base: position 22,566,335 of record BSBM01000632.1, on the reverse strand, counting down.
ATGCATGTGAAAAAGTGAACAGGGCTAATGACCTGCCCCCATGCGATGTGCATGGGGTTTATGATCGTGGATCACATATGTGTTGGTTTGAACAAGGGGGGTCGGTCATCAGCGATTCCTTTGTGGGAAACAATGAAACCTAACAACCGACCTTCCAGAACGCAAAAGACACACTTGAGGGGGTTCAAGCAGATCTGATACTTGCGACAATGCAGAAAAACTTGTCGGAGGTCATTAAGGTGGACTAATAGGATATGGACAAGGTCATGAAATAAATAGGTCATGGTCTGCTAGAAGTTGGCACCAGCATTTTTAAGGTCAAAAGGCATGACACGATAGGCGAAGGTGCCCTGTGGGGTAGTAAAGGTAGTCTTGTATTGATCTTCCTCGTGAATCTGAATCTGGTTGTATCCTGAGAAACCGTCCATGAAAGATAGGACCTCATGGCCCGCACACGAATCGATGAGTTGGTCAATGAATGGCATGGGGAAGTTGTCTTTGGGACATGCATGGTTTAAATCGTGGAAGTCAGTACATACTCAGATGGTGCCTTGTTTCTTGTTAACAGGGACGAGGTTAGAAACCCAAGTGGTGTATGCAATAGGATAAATGAATCCTGCTGTGTGAAGTTTCTCAATCTCTGCTTTAACGGCGGGGAGCTTTGATGGATGAATGGGGCGCTGTTTCTAGCGAATGGGGGGTACATCTGGCCACGTGTCAATGTGGTGCTATATGATAGCGGGGTCAATACTAGGCATTTCGGTATAGGACCAGGAAAAGACATCACAGAACTCTTGGAAAAGTTTCTTGTACTCTCCGATCTCGTGCTCGGTGCAGGAAGCTCCTAACGAAATGATTTTAGGAGCACCAACTAGGGCAGAGATATCAATGTGGATTATGGGTGAGATATTGGCCATGTTACCCTCCTCAAAGGCATCAGGAGTGGGAATGGGCTCTTTAAACCAGTCGACCTTGGTAGGGAGGAAATCTTTGGACTCAATCGAAAGTTGGGTGGCTATGGTGGGGGAGGACTCCTCCGGGAGGAAATATGAACGATGATGCATATCGTCTCAGGGGTAATCATGTGCGGTAAGAGCCTCAAGAATATCCTCATCATTGTGGAAACTTTGGGTCATCAAATCGGTGGACGAGGGAGAGCTATTAGAAGAGATCATATAAATGGTATTAATCTCTCTAGTTGGCGGGGATGATGGGGGGTGGATCTCTTCAATGGTAGGGGGAGTCGTCTTGAGGTCCAAGTTATTCATCTCATAGAGAGCTGCTCTGTAATCTGGGAGATCTAGGTAGTGATCTGAGTAATGACCGTAAATACCGCATATTGCACAAGGGTGATTGGTACGCAGTGATTTATAACGAGGCTTCAGGGTAGGGTCGAGTTGGACAACCGGGATGTTGGGGTCATCGTCAATCATTTGCATGTGTTCCTATAATGTGGGTAATTGTGGATATTGATGGGTAGCATGGCCTAACTCATCACACAATGAGCATTGGGGAGGAGCACGAAACACTGGGGTATTCTTAACTAGTTTAGGCAGGGGTAAAGCAGTGTATGGTTGTGGGCCTCTGCCCCCAGTGTGCTTGATAAGAGGTGATGGATTAGTGGATGATGAAGGGGGTAGTGACACCAAGAGGTGGTTGACTAGTAGTGGTGATGGGTTGCACTGGTTGTAGGATGAGATTTGGTGTTGGAGGGGAAACGGGAGGCGTGATGTACCATACAGGTAATCCTAAAGTTAAACCAGGGAGGCTGAGGGTAGCCATAACCGGGGTGCTTACTACTCCCAAAGGGGAAATAGGAAGGGGATTGTATGGATGGGTGTAATACCAACATGACTAGGTACCAATGGTGGTTGGGGGTAGCAAGGGCGGTTGATGGTTGGGTGTTGGTGTATTGTAGGAAAGGGTACATAAGACAGATATTTCCGTCGCAGGTGGCGGGGGTGGAATGGCTTGGAATGTTGAAGTTAGCGACGTATTTGAGTAGACTCCGGGTCCCATTGAGGAAACCAATGAGGTGGTTTCACTGCAAGTAGGTTGTTCAACCATGGGGAGAACATTTTCGGGTGCAGCGGGGGGCATTGGGATCGTAATAGGTGAGTTGGTCTGTCACGTCCCCTCCAATTATACCAGTGCGATGGAGAGGATCGTGATGCTAAAGCCGGGAATCTAGCCCCATGAACTTATTAAATAAGCATTCACATAATATAAAAAGACATATGGAAATGTATCATTATAAGAAAACACAACAGAAGTAATTTCAATTACACATCCATCATACATTCAAGATATTCATGAAATAAATAATTGCAAAATTAACACAAGAGAATACTTATCTTATAACAAAGTAGTCCCAAGCAACTGGCTATGCAACCACAATGTTCCACCCAACCATTGGCCAGTTGTGATCATCAATATCTTTGTTAAAATTCAATATGCTAAGACAGAAAATAGCAGCATTACATTCCATTTCACAATAATAGCATATACAGGATCACTGAAGAAACAACAAGCATAGCATAAACACAAGAGACACAAATTTATCCTAGGAAACCCTCATGGGGTAGAAAACCCAGCAAAGCTTCCTCAATATAGATGACCAGCAATATACAAAGATGCAAACCAAAGACATGATCTCCTCCTCCACCATAGCAGACCTCTCCTCCACAAGTGTGCCTCTGTCAAGTGAGTGAGTGTATCAAATGAGGAACATACCTCCTCTATTTATACACTACACTGACATGTATTTTACACAAGTACATGTAGGCTCGTATTTAACCATTACGTTAAATACCCTATTATAACTGACTGGGCCGACCCCCACATGGTGGGTCTAATAACCCTAGTTACCACAACCAATTCGGAGGAATAAACATCTCCGGATTCATAGTATAATCACATCGGAGGTATGGAACATCTCCGGAATAAATAATATACAAATATACTATTCTTAGAAGTTACAATATTCAACACTCCCCCTTAACGAGAAGGATATTATAACAACATCCGTGGGAGCAACGAGTCATACATCATACATGATACATCTGTATATCATCGGAAGCTTTCTTCAGTTCATCATCATCAGTAACTCAACTAGTTACTGGAACATCGACATCACTCGATCATCAGCATCGTCATCACACGATCATCAGCATCGTCATCATACAATCATCAGCATCGTCATCACACGATCATCAGCATCGTCATCACATGATCATCAACATCGCCATCACACGATCAACATCGTCATCACACGATCATCAGCATCGACATCACACGATCAGCATCGTCATCACACGATCATCAGCATCGTCATCATACGATCATCAGCATCATCATCATACGATCATCAGCATTGTCATCACATGATCATCATCATCGCCATCACACGATCAACATCGTCATCACACGATCATCAGCATCGACATCACACGATCAGCGTCGTCATCACACGATCATCAGCATCGTCGTCATACGATCATCAACATCGTCATCATACGATCATCAGCATCGTCATCACACGATCATCATCATCGCCATCACACGATCAACATCGTCATCACACGATCAACATCGTCATCACACGATTAGCATCGTCATCACACGATCATCAGCATCGTCATCACACGATCATATTACAGGATGATCAATCCTGCTCTCTTTAGGACATAGGTCCATGGATGATACAATCCAGATCAAGTTCTAGGATGATCAATCCTTATCTCTTTAAGACAAGTCTCATGTCTAGGGACGATCTAATCCCAACCACAGTGCCAGTCCTTTTTCATACTGGATGTGACCTAGATCAGATCTAGGATTTACCGCCACAGAGCCAATCCTCTTTCATACTGGATGTGTCACGTCTACAGAGCCAGCCCTGTTTCATGCTAGATGTATCACATCTACAGAGCCATCCCTGTTTCATGCTGGATGTATCACATCTACAGAGCCAGCCCTGTTTCATGCTGGATGTATCACATCTACAGAGCCAGCCCTGTTTCATGCTGGATGTATCACATCTATAGAGCTAGCCCTGTTTCATGCTGGATGTATCACATCTACAGAGCCAGCCCTGTTTCATGCTGGATGTATCACATCTACAGAGCCAGCCCTGTTTCATGTTGGATGTATCACATCTACAGAGCCAGCCCTGTTTCATGTTGGATGTATCACATATACAGATCCAACCCTATTTCATGCTGGATGTATCACATCTACAGAGCCAGCCCTGTTTCATGCTGGATGTAACCTAGAACAATTCTAGGATTTGTCACGTACATTTTGAACCGAGGTCCAGGGACGATCCAGTCCTATCATGTACCTTTTGAACCGAAGTCTAGGGATGATCCAGTCCTATCATGTACCTTTTGAACCGAAGTCCAGGGACGATCCAGTCCTATCATTCAATTCTCGGAGACCTCATGTCTACGGCTCAATTCAAAGGACCATAGTCCGAGGACGATCCAATCCCCTTACCTGTTCATTCAGGATTTAGTTCTCAGAGACATCATGTCTATGACTTAATTCAAAGGACTAAAGTCCGAGGACGATCCAGTCCCCTTACCTGTTCATTCAGGAATTTTTTTCTCGGAGACATCATGTCTACGGCTAAATTCAAAGGACTAAAGTCCGAGGACGATCCAATCCCCTTACCTGTTCATTTAGGATTTTGTTCTCGGAGACATACGTCTATGACTCTCTTTAGGACTGAAGTCCAGGGATGATCCAATCCCCTCAAGTCCACCAAGGACTTCATTCTCGAAGACATATGTCTACGGCTCTCTTTAGGACTGAAGTCCAGGGATGATCCAATCCCCTCAAGTCCACCAAGGACTTCATTCTCGAAGACATACGTCTACGGCTCTCTTTAGGACTGAAGTCCAGGGATGATCCAATCCCCTCAAGTCCACCAAGGACTTCATTCTCGAAGACATACATCTACGGCTCTTCTTTCGGACTGAAGTCCAGGGATGATCCAATCCCCTCACATGTTCACCAAGAACTTCATCAAAAAATGTGTCAATCATGTATCCTCATCATCAAAACATGTATAACAAAACATGTATCCTCATCATCAAAACATGTATAACAAAACATGTATCCTCATCATCAAAACATGTATAAAAAAACATGTATCCTCATCATCAAAACATGCATAAAATCTATCATCAAAAGCATGTATACATCTATCATCAAAAGCATGTATATCTAACATCAAAAGCATGTATACATCTATCATCAAAAGCATGTATACATCTATCATCAAAAGAAAAAATATAAGATTCCTAAATCTAAATAATTCTAAGTAACTAGGTGCAGTAAAAAGGTAACCTCATCATTGATGAGACAGACTTGTTATCATATACTATACTACTCCCCCTTTCGAGGAGGGTCCTTCTGGACTATAGCAAGCTTGTCTTAGAAGTATTCAAACTTTACTTGAGATAGAGGTTTAGTCAAGATATCAGCAATCTGATCCTCAGTGCTTATATACTCGAGCTTGATAGCTCCTCTCTGCACCATATCTCGTAAATAGAAGTATCGGATCTCTATGTGTTTTTGACTTATCGTGGAATACAAGATTTTCTATCTTGATGCAGTTTTGAATGTCACACATAATCATAGTGGAATTCATTTCTAAGTCAAACACTCCATATAAAAGCTTATGAAGCCACACTGCTTCACAGCTGGCAGAGCAGACAGCTATATATATATTCTGCTTCAGCAATACTGAGAGCCACACTAGATTGTTCCTTGCTAAACCATGAGATCATGGCAGATTCAAGACTATAACATCCACCTGATGTACTCTTTCTGTCTGAGGCACTTCCTGCCCAATCAGAATCTGAGTAACCATGTAAACAGAGTTCATTACCTCCAAGATAATATAGGCCAAAAATCTAATGTACCTTTTAGGTACCTCACTACATGCTTTGTAGCTATTAAGTGCACCTTTCTAGGTTCTACTAGATACTGACTTAGGGTATTTACAGCAAAGCATATATCTGGCCTAGTATTTGTTAAATACATCAATGACCCAATGATTTGTCTATATAGGGTTAGGTCCACTAAATACGATGAGTCATTAACTAACAACTTCAAGTTGGAGTCCATGGGAGTGGCCATGGCTTTATACTCCAACATATCAAATCTTTTTAGAAACTTCACAGCATACTTACCTTGATTTAAAAGATTCCTTTTGGATCTTTCCATACTTCTAGACCTAAGAAGTAGTGCATTAATATGAGATCTTTCATTTTCATTTCTGCAACCATTTTCATGACCTGTTTCTCATTCCTTGTCAGAAAGAGATCATCGTCATACAATAATGGTATGATAGGTTCATCATCCACAACCTTAAGGCAAAGGTTAGGAACAACTTTACTTCTGGTAAAGCCCAAGATTTGTCATGAAGCTGTCAATTGTCCATTATTCACACTCAACATTGAGTGATCTTCTGCATATCTATCTGTGCCATCTCTCGTCAGATGGGTCTACTAATATGAGCCTCAAAATCATTCGAAATCTGTGGTGAGTTCCTTCTTGCATCCATGTCATATGTGTATAGAACCCATATTCAACCTTGTAGCAAAGTTTGAGATCCACATCACCCATGATGATCATTAAGCTCATCAATTGACTACCGATCCTGGGAACCCATACAGAACCTGATTACATTATTAAGAGAATGGTCTTATCTAGTCCCTTGGAGCAAAACATCTCATCATGATTCTCTTCCTCTTTCTAAGAGAATCTCTTAACCACAAGCTTTCTATAGTGTGTTTGATTTGTAAATCTTTTGTTGAACATCCATCGCTTGTTCAGAGTTCATCATTCATCATGATCTTTCCGACAAATCAAAATTAAGTACATGATTAGTAATACTCCATAATCATCAAATCATATTGACATGATAACTTATTATGCATACATATATCATTTACATAGTTATGCAACTATTTTGACCAATACTTTGGCACAGCACTTTCCCATATCCTATATGCATACAGTGGCTATCTAGATTCCTTCCATCTCTACCAGAACATACTATCGAGAGTGTGCACAACTCTCAGCATGTCAGCAAAGAGGTTTCATTCTAGACAAGCAACAATGGAATGTTTGTCCAATTTACCAATCATATCCATATTAGTAGTATACTGTTCAATGCTTTATGAATGTTTACACTCATCATGATATATTCTAGGAATACAAATATGCATACGAGCAATATCATTTACTATTTCTAATAACAACCCAAATACTTATCTTTTATGTTTGTGTGGTTGCCTCCCGCTTGATCTTGTGTATGTCTTCTGAACTTCTATTCATTCTTTACCACTGTGCATGCTCAAGTGTACACTAGTGTCATCCTCATGATCTCATACACAAACATACATTCATTAGTATATTCTCAATATTATCAAAACATTCTAATTCTAAATAATCTTGAATATGTACAGTCATGATCATTAGTATTCAGGGTTTCAAGGAAGTCTTCTTTTACTCATGCATATTCTTGTTTGATCTAGTTAGTTAAATCATCAACCAAGATAAGAGACATAATATGCATAAACCCTTGATTAGTAACCAATCATACCAAGTATACTTACACAAGGTAAGATTCTAACATGACATAGGAAAACATACCTAGATTAGTATACCTGCTTAGTTATGTACAACATACCTAAACAATCTCTTCAATGATTTAGAGATCCTGAGCTAGAACCTGCATGTCTCGTAGGTTAAACATGATATAACAAAGTCATACATACCTCGTGAGTCTTTGTCTTCATGTTGTCATGGTCATGGAACTTGATTTGTCTTTTGTGATGTACCTGTGTCTTGTTAGCAGACAACATCAACCTCACACAACACCATAATGCATAAGTACAATCATATAGCCCTAATCAATGAATGTCTTCGATCATTCACATGCATTCATATTTTTACTAGGGTGATAAGACAATTAATAACATTAATCAAGATTGTACTAATAAATAACATGAAGACAAATACATTATGAACTTAATCAAGAATTAGATTTCAAGGCATACCTGAACCTCCTTAAGTCATACCTGTCGAGACTTTTTGTAGTCTTCTTATGTAAGGCCTTAGCCTCAACTCCCCCTGAAACTTGATCTGGAGCTTGATTAGGGTTTGCTAGAGAAACCTAAAAAATCAATCTTTGACTTTCACACTTCTGAATGGATGGAATAATGTGTCTTGCTGAGCTGATCAACCTAGCATTCTTCAATTTTGAAATCTCCAAAATTTGACCCCTCAAAATTGCCTTCGAAACTTCTGGATCTTCTGGACAAGAACCCGAACTAGGGTTTGGTGAAGCCCACCCTTCTGTCCAATCAAAAGGTTCGATCCAAGGCTCTAAACTCTTATTTTTCCGAGGAGCTTCCAGCCTTGGACTCCAATTCCAAAAATTCTAACTTTCTCCGAAACCCTAAATTCTGGAAGCCATGAATAAAGGTGCTCCAAAAATAATTCTGTTTTGACAGAAATATGCACCTGATTGTTTCTGCTATAACTCTAAAATTTCTGCTCCATAGGGTCTGAAAACGTTTTCTACAGTAGCCTGACCTGTCATCTTTCCATCTTCATAGGTCTGACCTCAATTGGATTTTCTGAGAGAGAGTTATGCCAAGTGTCGTAACGTGACCTGTTTATGGGATAAAATAGGAGAGTGAACTTGTACGGTGTGCCCCGTGTCACTGGTTCACCTTCGGCCTCTAAAAAAGTTTCCTGAGATAGTACAGTTTGTGTACTACCTGTCACTTTTTACGAAATTGCATTTGGAGCTTCCTAGCCCAAGTTATGACCTTTTTTCCAAGGTCACCTGATTTTGACTGAGATCTGGAAGAGGCAGAAACCCTAACTTGTACTGATCATAACTCATAAAGTACAACGAATCTGAGGGTTCCCTTTGGACACAAGGTACCTGGGGATGTTATCTACGACCTGTAAACTTTTCAGATCCTGAAACTTCGCATAAATGGATTTATAGCGAAAGTTCCACGATCACTGGTTTTTGCTATATAAAACCCTAACCTTCAAATTGTCGCAAGAGAAGCAAGTGTCGTAAGTGCCATACATTGCCTTCCTTCAGGTTAGCTCTGATACCATGTTAAAATTCAATATGATAAGACAAAAAATAGCAGCATTACATTCCATTTCACAATAATAGCATATACAGGATCACTGAAGAAACAACAAGCATAGCATAAACACAAGAGACACAAATTTATCCTGGGAAACCCTCATGGGGTAGAAAACCCAGCAAAGCTTCCTCAATATAGATGAACAGCAATATACAAAGATGCAAACCAAAGACATGATCTCCTCCTCCACCATAGCAGACCTCTCCTCCACAAGTGCGCCTCTCTCAAGTGAGTGAGTGTATCAAATGAGGAACATACCTCCTCTATTTATACACTACACTGACATGTATTTTACACAAGTACATGTAGGCTCGTATTTAACCATTAGGTTAAATACCCTATTATAACTGACTGGGCCGACCCCCACATGGTGGGTCTAATAACCCTAGTTACCACAACCAATTCGGAGGAATAAACATCTCCGGATTCATAGTATAATCACATCGGAGGTATGGAACATCTCCGGAATAAATAATATACAAATATAATATTCTTAGAAGTTACAATATTCAACAATCTCAACACACTGCCATCCCCGAGCTGGGCATGATCTCTATAAGGAATCAGGGAACAACAGACTCACACATAGCTCAAAGATACACCAAATCAGCCAAGCCAAGCTACAGTTGGGTTTATCAGGCTGTTAAGCAATGGAAGGAAGAATTGCTAAGCTAGTGGGATCATCCATAGAGATATGGGCACCCTCTGCAAGATCTATCTAGCTTGGTCCCCACAATACCTACACATATGGCACAAGGAAGTATTCCCTTCACTAATACACAGTCCCTTAGGCCATACCTTCCTTTCTAGTGTTCTTCAAGGTGTGCATAGAAGAGCAACCAGCCCTTTTGATACTCTTGAGAGGCTACCTCCTCACTAGGTTTATCAAGCCAATTCTGGTCCACTTCCACTCCTAATTCTTGCTCATAATTTCCAACCAACACAGGGATGCACCCTACAACAAAACACAAGTGCTGAAAAACGTGGGCAACCAAAATGAACTGGTAGATGGGGAATAAACCCTGGGAGATAAAATTTGTTTTCAGGGGAAAAACGACCTCTATAAACCCCCAAAACGTGACTCCCTTTCTCCCAGCCACTGTGCAACACAAAAATGAGCTCCTAGCTATGGAAAAATGCAAGAAATTGGTAAAACACATGATGGGGAAAGCCCAGCTAGCTCAGATTGCGTGAGGGAGGAAAGACTATGGGTTCAGAATGGCTTTGGGCACCATTTCGTGGGTGTTTTCTTGCCCCAGAAGCAAAAGTATGCTTTTCCAGGTTGATGGCTTGCCCATGCACGAAATTGGCTGCCATGCCTCTTCATTCCTAAGGCATTAACTGCCTCAACCAATTTCTGGAAGAATTAAATGATTGGGTGCATAAGTCAGAATGGGTAGTTGAGAGTTTATGGGTTTTCTCATTGACACATGGATTAACACCATTGGCTCAAGGGTTTGAATAATTTTCCTCCCCATTCATTATACAATCATGCCCCCATATCTTTGTTGCATTGCATAGCTAGTTGTGGGTTTTTCATTAAAATTCGTATTTACATGATGTCTTAATTTACATTGTGCATATCTAGCACAAGAACCATAGGCATCTATTTTTAATTGCCGATATACAAAACGCTAAATCAATGGTGGGGCCTTGGCCTTTAGCTACTCACCATGATTAAATATCAATATTTACATCATTTACGAGTTAATGCGAAGGGGGTCAAAATGGGGACGTGACATGGTCAACCTTAACCACGCGTTTGTCGTGGGGGAACATCATGGTACAAAAAACGAATGCGGAAACCGCCCGCATGGCATACATGTAACTGCGGCCAAGTAAGAGGTTATAATCAAGCTCGACATTGATGACCTCTATGTCAATAAATACTGTTTTACCAGCCAACTGGATGGGGACATTAGCTAAGAGACCTTGGGGTTGAGTCGAACGGCCGTCGTAGGCTCGCAACGCAATGGTGGACTGCTGGAGTGTAGGGGATCCCAACTTCTGCCAAACGAATGTGGACATAATGCATGTAGAGGCACCTTCATCGATGATGCACCGATGGATGAAAAGATTCCGAAGGGATACAGAAAATTGGAACACTAAAGTGGAAGGTAGGCATGGTTCGGATTGGTCCCAATCAAAGGCCATCATTCATGAATCATTTGGGTCAATAGCACCAATGGCCGAGAGCAAAGTCTTGCGCTGTGAAGGACAATTTTTTAAGACCTCTAACGTAGACATGGCTGCGGGGGACTAAGCTAATTCATCTATACTGTTGTAATTAGACGTAGCATGAGCATTGGGGTTATTGTTGATGTGACGAAGTGGGAAGCGAGTGGCTTTGGAGGCACCATCTAGTGGAGCCGGAGGTATGCATAATGATTGATCGGTGGGATGAACGTTGGTATTTTTGTTGACAGGAGGGGCTTCAGTGGTGGAGCCATATTGATTCCGATGGGTTTGGAGGTTGACATCGACGAATGACATTATTAGCAAGTGATGGGTACCCGAGTCTATCATAGGTTGATCAGGAGTGGCATAAGTGATCTGATGTTGTGGAGGCGTGTTTCCTTGAGAGGGAGCCAACGGTTGAGTGTTCACTATGCCTTGGGTTGGTAAAGGGTTTTGTAGCACCAAGGGTTGATTATGAGGTGGTGGGGGGTTGAGCAGCGCCTGAGGAGCCGCATTCCCTTGGCGGTGGGCATCATCATTCCAAAGTTGCCGAGCTTGCTCCAAATGTGGGAAAGCGTGTGTGTAGTGGCCATAGACCCCACAAATAGAACAAGGATGGTTTGTTCGCAAATTAAGATTTTTGGCTTGTTTCGGCAGTCGGTTAGGGTTTTGGTTGGTAGGTGACATGTTATTATTGTTCAGTGGATTGGGAGGTTGGACACCGTGATCTGGAGAGGGGTTGTTCCCGCGGTTACGGCCTTTACCACGGTTTTGATCGCCTTGTTGGCATTGGTTATTTTGGTTGGGCTGTGGATTTTGTTGCGCATACACTTGCCCTTGGGTGGCAGGTGGGTTTTGGGGTTGTGGAGGTGCGGGAGCAGACTGTGGTGGATAATAAGTGGGTGGAGCGATGCAGGTGCTAAAACTTGTGGGGGTTGGTGATATGCCTGTGCAACGGGTTGTGAGTTTTCCTCAGGAGCTGCCTGGGGCGGATAATAAGCAAGGGGGGTTTGAGAGGATACAGGAGCTTGCGCAGCCTGTGGGTGGTCATATGGCTGAGGTACGAGCGGGGGGGTGTAAGTGGGGGATGCATGAACAAAGCACTGAGGTGGACATGAGGGTCTATTGCAATGGTGATGATGTGCCATGGGAGCATACGAATTGGTTGCTCCGGACTGGGATGTAGCCCGTGAAAGGTTGGGGCCAGGGCTAGGACATGCTATGGAAAAGGGTTGGTTATGTGAGGCTATATGGACAATGATGCCATCTGAGGCATGGGATGCCCCCGGCGCATCGTGTCAAGAAGAATCACCATGGGGAGTGTCAGGTATAATGGAATATAGATAACTAGACTGGGCGTAAATAAGGTCAAATTGATGGGATTTGAGGATGGCCTCTTCTTCGAACTGGGGTTGCTCGGATGCCACATCCTTGGAAATGACAACAAGGAGATATTTTAGAAACCAATCTAAGAAGATATGGTCATCTAACTTGATTTTGCAGAGGCTGCGGTGTCGACGCCACTCATGAATGTGGTCAGTGATGTGGGTGGACGTGTTTTGTCTGCAAGACAGTAGGATCTCAACTCCCACGTCATAGCGGACAGGTAACTGAAAGAACCGTAGGAAGGTCGAGGCAAGGGATGTAAAGGTGGCATGGGTCTGATGGGGCTGCTCGATGTACCACTTAGCTACAGAGCTAGTGAGGGTGCGTTGTAACATACGGAGGGGGACGAAGTCATCCACTATGGAGTTAGAGGAACACCATAGATGGAAGGACATAATATGGTTTTGGGGGTCTTCATCTACCTTGCCCTCAAACTTAGGGATGTCTGATGGGAGCTTGGTGGGCATGTGAGGCCACTCAGGGTCGTGTCTAATGGGATCGTTAGTCAGTCTGGCTAGGTCAGGAAGGTTGAGACTAGCCATGAATGGAAAACTAGTAGAAAGACATGACATACTGGTGGTTGTGACCACGTTAGGGCCAATGCCCCCAAGTGGAGGGGCTGGGTTAGGGTTGGGGACATTTCCCCCAGGTGGGGGAACGAAGGTGGTATGGGACGGTCCTGCACCGCCAAGGGTAGTGTGAATCACTAGTGGAGTTGGGATAGGTATGCTAGCCACTAGAATGGGCACAGTGATCGGAATGGTGGGTGTGGGCCCCATCTAGGGAATACCCAAAGTGGGTGTGATAGCTGGGGTGGTGGTGGATGCTCCACTAATGGTCCCTACAAAGAAAGGGTTGGATGTCATGCCAACCATGGGGTTAGTTGCTGTAGTATAAGTGGTTTTCTCGGACTCTGCCTTAGAATCAAAGGTAAAATAAGGGGCGTTAGTGATTGCAAGAAAATGCCTGAAAGCTGCAGGCGGATCACAGGAAATCGGCTAAAAGCCGCAGGTGGATCTCAGGGAACAGGTTAATAGCCGCGGTCGGATCGTAGGAAACAGGCTGAGAGCCGCAGTTAGATCGCAGGTAACAGACTGGAAACCACGGGGAGATCGCAGGAAACAGTTTGAGAGCCATAGTTGGATCGCAACTGTGGGGAAAAAATTCACGATTTACAGCAACAAACCGGACTGCCGAAAGGGACAGCCGAAAGGAAAAAACAGAAAAATATTGCAGAAAACTAAAATCATCTAAAATCTATAACCATAAATTCAGAGGAACACTAGCGGAGTCGCCAAAACTGTAGATAGGGTTTTCTCCCTAGTTTGTGCAAATGAGCACCTACTAAGGAGAAGGGCCTCCTTAGTAGCAGTTCAATAAAACAGTAAAATATGATAGTAAAGTAAAGTAAACTTAAACTAACATGTGCATCAATAAGAAATAAAAAGACAGTAACATGATAAGAATTTTCTTTTGTATTAGATTTACCTCAAGTGTTGAGGTTGGTGAATCTCTTGTGGTAGTCTAGGAGGGCTGCTTCCAAGCTCCAATGGGTTCCTTCTCCTTCTCCAAAGTGTTTTGGATATGGGCCAAAGGGGCACTCAAATGTGAAATTAGCTCATAGTGGTGAGCTAGGTTTTTAGGAGTGATTTTGGTAGAGTGAGGATAGGGATGACTGTGGATGTGAAATGGAGAGCCTCCATCACCTATTTATAGGTTTTTAATGGTGGAGTGCTGACCCATGGTTTTGGGAACCATATGGTTTAGGTTAGCTGTATAAGGTTTTTGCTTCCTTTTTTCCCTCTTTTTCGTATTTTTATTCCCTTTTTAGAGGGTTTTTGCTATTTTTGGAGGAATTTTAAATTATTTTGGGGAAAAAAGGGGGTTTTTTGCCTTTTGGAGGCTTTTTAAATGGCTTTTTTGGCCTTTTGGAGGCTTTTTAATGGTTTTTTAAGGTTTTGGAGGCAAATATGGTAGGAAATATGGAAAAATGAGTCATGTAATGAGGGAGATGAGTTAGTGAGCACTTTTTGGGTGTTAACATTGTGCGATCAATTCCTCACACACAACAACCAAATTTGCATATTAGTCTAAAGCCTCATGGATTTCCATAGTCAACCACGAAAACATAATCATAATAACATTTTTCATGATTCATATTTCATTTCAACTCAAATTTTATGTTGTGGCATCCAACATAAATGAGCCTATAGGTCCTAGAGTAGGAACCATCGCTCTGATACCATATGTAAATCCACATACTATCAATATCCATACAATCATCAATTCACCTTCCAAGGTGAATAAAACTCATCAAAAACGAGCGACGGTCGATGTGGCAGGCAAATCGAGGCGACGAGGGGAATGGGAAAAAATGTCTGAAAAATCTGGTGGTGAGAACGAGAAATGATCTCAAGCATCGTCACGGGCCTGGAAAAATGAATCCGGCAATATAAAACTCGTCAAAAATGGCCGGGGGTCGATGTGGCACACAAACCGAGGCAAAAGAGGGCATGTAATAAATGCCCAGCAATGGAACTTGGTGGAAATGGAAAAGGAGTGGACTATTATGAAGTTCTCGATGTGCTGATTCCAATGGTACCAACAGTTTGAAAAATGGACTTCGTATGATACTAAAATTATTGATTGAAAAATGGTCAAATCTCTATAAATAGTGTGTGGGCCCAATGTGACATGGGTCATTCTTACGTGCGAGTTTCACAAAGCAATTGAGTTAGATCAGAGTTTTTTCTTGATTTGTGGGAGATTCGACCATTGGATTTTCATTCCGCGAGTTTCAGGTAATCCTATTCACCTTAGCCTTTCAAATTATTTGGATGATGCACCGATGGATGACAAGATTCTGAACAGATACAGAAACTTGGAACGCTAAAGTGGAAGGCATGCGTGGTTCGGATTGGTCCAAATCGAAGGCCATCATTCGTGAATCATTTGGGTCAATAGCACCAATGGCTGAGAGCAAAGTCATGTACTGTGAAGGACAGTTTTTTAAGACCTCTAATGCATACATGGCTGCAGGGGATTGGGCTAAGTCATCTACAATGTTGTAATTAGATGCAACGCGAGCATTGGGGTTATTGTTGATGCGGCGAAGTGGGAAGTGAGGGGCTTTGGAGGCGCCATCTAGTGGAGCCGGAGGTATGCGCAATGACTGATCGGTGGGATGAGCGTTGGTAATTTTGTGAGCGGGAGGGGCTTCAGGGGTGGAGACATATTGGTTCCGACGGGTTTGGAGGTTCACATCGACGGATGACATCATTAGCAAGTGATGGGTACCCGAGTCTATCATAGGTTGATCAGGGGCGGCATAAGTGATTTGCTATTGTGGAGGTGTGTTTCCTTGAGGGGGAGCCAACGGTTGAGTGTTCACTACGCATTGGGTTGGTAAAGGGTTTTGTAGCACCAAGGGTTGATTATGAGGTGGTGGGGGGGTTGGGCGGCGCCTGAACAGCCGCGTGCCCTTGGCGGTGGGCATCATCAGTCTAAAGTTACCGAGCTCGCTCCAAATGTGGGAAAGCATGTGTGTAGTGGCCATAGACCCTGCAAATAGAATAAGGATGGTTTGTTCACAAATTAGGGTTTTTGGCTTGTTTCGACGGCCGGTCAGGGTTTTGGTTGGCAGGTGCCACGTTATTATTGTTTGGGGGATTGGGAGGTTGGCTATCGTGATCTAGAGGGGGGTTGTTCCCGCGTTTACAACCTCTACCGTGGTTTTGCTGGCCTTGTTGGCGTTGGTTATTTTGGTTGGGCTGCGGATTTTGTTGCGCATACACTTGCTTTTGGGTGGCAGGTGGGTTCTGGGGTTGTACAGGTGCGGGAGCAGACTGCGGTGGATAATAAGTGGGTGGAGGTGATGTAGGTGCTGAACCTTGTGGGGGTTGGTGATATGCCTGTGCAATGGGTTGTGGGTTTGCCGAAGGAGATTCCTGGGGTGGATAATAAGCAAGGGGTGTTTGAAAGGATACAGGAGCTTGCGCATCCTACGGATGGTCATATGGCTGAGGTGTGAGCGGGGGGGCATAAGCGGGGGATGCATGACCAAAGCACTGAGGTGGACATGAGGGTTCGTTGGAATGGTGATGATGTGCCATGGGAGCATACGAATTGGTTGCTCTGGATTGGGATGTAGCCCGCAAAAGGTTGGGGCCAGGGCTAGGATGAGCTATGGAAAATGGCTGGTTATGTGAGGCTATACGGCCAATGATGCCATCTGCGGCATGGGATTCCCTCGGCGCATCGTGTCGGGAAGAAGCACCGTGGGGAGTGTCAGGTATGATGGAATATAGAAAACCAGACTGGGCATAAATAAGGTCAAATTGCTGGGCTTTGAGGATGGCCTCTTCTTCGGACTGGGGTTGCTCGGATGGAACATCCTTGGAAATGATAGGAAGGAGAGATTTTAGAAACCAATCTAAGAAGATATGGTCATCTAACTTGATTTTGCAGAGGCTATGGCATCAATGCCACTCATGAATGTCATCAATGATGTGGGTGGCCATGTTCTGTCTGCAAGACAATAGGATCTCAACTCCCGTGTCAAAGTAAACAGGTAACTGAAAGAACTACAGGAAGGTCAAGGAAAGGGATGTAAAGGTGGCATGGGTCGCATGAGGCTGCTTGATGTACCACTTAGCTGCAAAGCCAGTGAGGGTGCACTGTAACAGACGGAGGTAGATGAAGTCATACACTATGGAGTTAGAGGAACACCATCGATGGAAGGACATAATATGGTTCTAGGGGTCTTCACGTGACTTGCCCTCAAACTTAGGGATGTTTGATGGGAGCTTGGTGGGCATGTGAGGCCACGCAGGGTCATGTCTAATGGGATCGTTAGTCAGTCTCTCTAGGTCAAGAAGGTTGAGACTAGCCATGAATGGAAAACTAGTAGAAGGATGTGACATACTAGTGGTTGTGACCACGTTAGGGACAATTCCCCCAAGTGGAGGGGCTGGGTTAGGGTTGGGGATGTTGCCCCCAGGTGGGGGAACGAAGGTGGTATGGGATGGTCTTGCACCGCCAAGGGTAGTGTGAATAACTGGTGGATTTGGGATAGGTATGCTAGCCACTGGAATGGGCACAATGATCAGAATGGTGGGTGTGGGCCCCATCGAGGGCATACCCAAAGTGGGTGTGATATCTGGGGTGGTGGTGGATGCTCCACTAATGGTCCCTACAAAGAAAGGGTTGGATGTCGTGTCAACCATGAGGATGGTTGGTGCAGTATAAGTGGGGTTCTCGGACTCTGCCTCAGAATCAAAGGTAAAATAAGGGGCGTCAGTGCCGGGGGATGGAGCTCTATGTCATCGACGAGTGGATTTGAGTGATGAATCTCTACGTCTATGATGGGTGATGTCAAGTGAACTGTGTTGCGGGGGCTGGCCGTGGAGGCACCGGAATGTCTCGGGGACTCAATGGTGACAGATGGTGTCAAGTCTCTGGGGGTTGTGTTGAGTGAAAAACAGCTCAAAAACCCTAATGCAGCCGAGTGTACAGAAGGAGAGCACAAAAAATATGGCACTCAGGCCAACAACCAGCTCAAAACACTCACTATAACAGCTATGCTACAATAAGTGGAGTGTCAACAAAAATGGTCAGAATACCAACAAGTAGCAGGTTTCCTAAAAAATAAAAATAGTGGATTTGCTAAACCAAAGGGAGGTAAGGGAGCATGCAAACATCTAGCTAAATAGTATTTTGACTCAACCATACATATCCTCTGCAAGGTGATGAAATCCAAGTCAGAAAATATGGACGGTAGAGCCAAGTGGCTAAAGATATCCCCCTACCGGGAGGGACACCGTGTAGTCAATCCTAGAAGAAAGGAAACTAAGATACCCCATTCATGACACGTTCGGTTGGGTGAATCTACAGTTTGGTTCTATCGCCGTTGTACTCCCATATGAGTAGTACACCGAGAACTACGAAAGGTATCATTTGGTTACTGAATGGATTGTGGTATTCCACTCGGGATTCCGGAACCAGTCTGGCTACTTCAACCCTCCTAGGGGAGAGGCCTTGTCGATAAATTGGTTTTAAACCATGTCAAAAAATACTAGGGGATTTTGGTTCTTTAATGGACAACAACTTTGTCTCAAGTGTAAGCGAACGAGGGGTGTTATTTGGATACCTATCCCCCCGACCTTACCTAACTACAATATTCTTATGTGTTCCCTAAGTGGGGTTAGAATGTTGGTTGTGTTAAGCAGTATTTTAGGGCTCACTTGAATTAGGTGACAGAGTGTGTGCGTGTGAGATAATGAACCCAAACAAAAGTGCCACGGGGTGGGCAACTTTCTAACTAATAATAACAATGCAGAAATTAAAATTTGAAATAAATTTTTTTCTCTTTTCAATTAAAATGTTGAAACTTAAAAAATTCTGTAAATGGAATAGAAATAACACTACAGAAAAAGGCTATAGGTAAGTATGGCTGCAGATAGGACAGGTGGCTGTGCAAAAAATATCATAGCAAAGTTTTGGGTTCAAACAGGGAAAAAATACAGAAAAAAAATCGCGGGTCTGCGGAGAAATTGCATGGTCGGATTGCGGGAAACAGGTTGACAGTCACGGGTGGACCGCAGGAAAATGGTTGAAAGCCGCAGGAAGATCTCAGGAAAATGGCTGAAAGCCGTAGGCGGATCACAGGAAAATGGCTGAAAGCCGTAGGCGGATCACGGGAAAATGGCTGAAAGTTGCAGGCGGATCTCAGGAAAATGGCTGAAAGCCGCAAGCAGATCTCAGGGAACAGGTTAATAGCCACGGTCGGATCGTAGGAAACAGGCTAAGAGCCATGGTAAGATCACAGGTAATAGACTAGAAACCGCGGGGAGATCGTAGGAAACAGTTTGAGAGCCACGTTCGGATTGCAGATAACAGTTTCAAAGCCGCAGTCGGATCGCAACTGTGGGGAAAAAATTCACAATTTACGATAGCAAACCGGACTGCCGAAAGGGACAGCCGAAAGGAAAAAATAGAAAAATATTACAGAAAACTAAAAACGTCTAAAAATTATAACCAGAAATTCAAAGGAACACTACCGGAGTCGCCAAAACTGTAGCTAGGGTTTTCACTCTAGCTTGTGCAAATGAGCACCTACTAAGGAGAAGGGCCTCCTTAGTAGCAATTCAATAAAACAGTAAAATATGACAGTAAAGTAAAGTAAACTTAAACTAACATGTGCATCAATAAGAAATAAAAAGACAGTAACATGATAAGAATTTTCTTTTGTATTAGATTAACCTCAAGTGTTGAGGTTGGTGAAGCTCTTGCAGTAATACAGGAGGGCTGCTTCCAAGCTCCAATGGGTTCCTTCTCCTTCTCCAAAGTGTTTTGGATATGGGCCAAAGGGGCACTCAAATGTGAAATCAGCTCAAAGTGGTGAGCTAGGTTTTCAGGAGTGATTTTGGCAGAGTGAGGATAGGAATGACTGTGGATGTGAAATGGGGAACCTCCATCACCTATTTATAGGTTTTTAGTGGTGGAGTGTTGACCCATGGTTTTGGGAACCATATGGTTTAGGTCAGCTGTATAGGGTTTTTGCTTCATTTTTTCCCTCTTTTTCCTCTTTTTTGTATTTTTTATTCCCTTTTTAGAGGGTTTTTGCTATTTTTGGAGGAATTTTAAATTATTTTCGGGAAAAAATGGGGTTTTTTTCCTTTTGGAGGCTTTTTGAATGGGTTTTTGGCCTTTTGCAGGCTTTTTAGTGGTTTTTTAAGGTTTTGGAGGAAAATATGGTAGGAAATATGGACAAATGAGTCATGTAATGAGGGAGATGAGTTAGGGAGAACTTTTGGGTGTTAACATCATGTGATCAATTCCTCACACACAACAACCATATTGCATATTAGTCTAAAGCCTCATGGATTTCCATAGTCAACCACGAAAACATAGTCGTAATAACATTTTTCATGATTCATATTTCATTGCAACTCAAATTTTATGTTGCGGCATCCAACATAAATGATCCTATATGTCCTAGAGTAGGAACCATCGCTCTGATACCATATGTAACATCCCAAAATCCTAGTCACTTTTAAGAGGAAATGGAGAGAACTTTTTTTTGTTTTGTTTTGTTTTTAAATCCACATACTATCAATATCCATACAATCATCAATTCACCTACCAAAGTGAATAACATATAGACAATCCGATACATAGCTTTACTGTAATATGGAAATTCCTTCCAAACATAATTGCATGCAAACCAAGTTTCTTTTTATAACATTACAAAGCAGATGCTAAGTAGAAAATTACTCTCAACTTCATGTACAAAATGGGGTAAGAAATACCGCATATAATTTTGAACTTGGTGCAACATAGAAGATCACTCCTTCTATGAAATAAGTTAGCTTCATAACTTGATGTTAAATTTAACACAACCCTCTCAACTAGAGTCATTTTAACATCAGAAGCATGCCTCTATACCATAAGTCTCATATAATTATAACCAAGATATGTGCACCTATATTTCCATATAATGACATCAAATACATTAAATCAATAATCAAAGATGGATCACGGTGCAAATACTTATAGAGTAATAACTCAATTCAATACTCAAGCATACTTGGTAAATTATAACATTAAATGCAACAATGTACCAATATACATCTATGTGTTAGATTCCATCTCATGCAAAGATACTCCTTCAAGAAGCTACCTACTCAATCGACTTTTAGCAAACTTGTCGACACCTCATTAATGCATAATGGAAAACCTTTTCAAACACATGAATAAGCACATCAAAATAATATTCAACATCACGGTGTCGTAGTTTCATTAACAAGAAATTCATCTAACCATTGGATGTAAATGTGCTATGTTGCTTGGTTTTTCAACCAAGCATGTGTTAAAGATGCACCTATTAACAAAGTAATAGCAGTTTCAAATGAAAAGCATAAAACAATTATAAATCTAATCTAACATTATCATAAACATGTTTAAATAAAAAAGAACTAAATCAATAACAATAAACAAAGAGATCTATGGGAAGAACAAGAGAAAAAAAAATAGATTTTTTGTATTACCTCAATGGTGAGGATGTTTGGTGTTGAGCAGCTCCAAGGTTGAGGTGCTCCAAGCTCCAATGGTCTCTTCTTCAAGATGCTGAAATGGGGGTCTTGAAACTCGAAATGGGAGGCAATGGCACTCAAAAGGAATTTGGCAACATAAGGATAGGATGAAACGTGGATGGAAAGTGAGGAGCCCCTATCACCTTTTTATAGTTTTTGGTGATGGGGATTACAATTATGGTTTTGAGGAGACCAATGGTATTAACCAACATGGTTTAGGTCTATTTTTCCCTCTTTTTCCTTTTTTGAATATTTTGAATATTTTTATTCCCTTTTAATATTTTTTGGGAATTTTGGACCCTTTTTTAGGGTTTTTTGTGTTTTTTGAGGAAAAAAAATATTTTGAGGGGAAAAAGGGTGTATTGTGGTCTTTTTGGTGACCTTTTGATGGTTTTAGAGGCTCAAATGGTAAAAAAAGTGGACAAATGGACCATGTGAATAAGGGAATGAACTAGTGAGCACTTTTTGGGTGTTAACAAATTGCCCCCTGATGTGTGAGGGCAGGAGCTCATCGTATGGTCGATAAACATCATAGTTCTTTTGTCTTTTTTTTCTGGGGTTTGGAGAAGAGAAGAGACCGGTTGGAGACTGGAGCAATGACCCATTGGAAGCTGCAAAAAACTGAAAAAAATACATGGCCTCAAAATGAATGGGGAATAATATCTGATAATGGACGAGGCGGGCATACCCATGCTTGTATCAAGACATATAAATAACAACTAGGCCCAAGAATGGGGGACCTGAGTAATAAAAATCTGTTGGTACATCATAATGGTCCAAAGGGGACACAATGTTGGGACGTACTCATGATCGTAGCATGACTGATCTCAATAAATGATACACTGGAATAAAGCAACAGCCGTTCTGAATAAGGTATCAGAAGGGTTGATGAACTACTGAAACTAAAGGTGTCCAACATCTGTAGGGACTCAATAACTGTGAGTCAACTCTTAGAAGTATATGTAACTGTGTACTGGGTTACATCTGAATATTGTTGCCAAGCGCAGCCCGGATATCCATAGGAAAATGTAAATGGTTATTTTCCTCGATTAGACTCTCAAATGTGGTAGAGTCTAGTGATATTCAAGGTCTTCAAAAAATAACTGGAAGGACCGATACCCAGTACGAGTCTCAACGATGCGATCAAGGTGTTGAAGTCGAGCATTTGAGAAACAATCATTTGGAGAGGCACTGAGGAATCCTTTCGAAATGATCTGTAGGCACTCATCACAAATGGTGATGAGTCCAAGGCACAGGGACCTCTGGGTCTATCCTCTGGAATAGATTTGGTTGGCATCGACAGAAGGAGACTGACAACTACCAAGGCAATGATGTTTCCTTGATAGGAGCGCAAGGTGTATAACTGAAGTGTGATAGTACTGATGGTAGGACTGGCATACTGTGGAGGTGGGGAATAACTGGGGTCATAGAGTGGGTGGACTCAAACTTCCTTTGTTCAGAGCATGATGACATGGCTAACCTGGCAGCATGGGAAACTGACTTTTAGGTGTGAGGATCATAGCTTTAAGGGATCAAGGGTATGTACTGTAAACTGGAGTGATCTGGAGGGGACAAGTTAATGGATGTTGTAGGGGGAGTATTGGGGTGACACACTGCAGAATACTCTGAACAAAGGCGACCAAAATGGGGAAGTTGCCATATGGTAGACATGATCTGTTGTGGCGCCGAGAAGCACCATTGGGTCCTTCTTCATAGTTTTAATGAGGTCCAAGAAGGGATAAAAGTGTGCTTTGAAATGGTACTATCCTATGGATTTATGTGAGCCCAGGACTGTTCATGCTCGTAATTGCTTTCATTTTTAAGGAGTCTGAAAATGATAAGAAGACTCTGAATTGGTGGAGGAGTACTATCCTATGGATTTGTACGAGCCCAAGACAATAATTGCTCATGTTTGCTTTCATTTTTTGAGAGTCTGAAAGCGGTAAGTAGACTCCATTGGTGTTCTTTTTTGTAAGTTAGTATCCAAGGCCCAAAAAAGCATAAAATGATGCAAATGGAGAACTCTTCTGGCCGATGTGACTAGAGTATTCCTTTTTCGTAATTAGTCTACAAGGTCCAAAACAGGGGTAAACTTATACCAGGTAGACTCCCTTTCAAATACTTTTAGCGAGCATGAAAGGAAGCAAGGTTGCCCGGCGATCTTTTCATTGTTTTAGGAGTCAGAAAAGAGCTTAACAGAAACTCCCTAAGTGCTTTTTTTGTAAAGGGATTGCTTGGCCCGAAAAAGGGGTAAAATTATACCGAACAAAAAGGTATTGGTGAGAGTGAGGAATGATCTCGAGCATCATCACGAGCACGGAAAACTAAATCCGGTGACATAAAGATTGTCAAAAATGGGCAGCGACCGATGTGGCACGCTAACCAAGGCGATGAGTGGCATTTTGAAAAAATGCTCGAAAATTATGGGGGTGAGAGTGAGAAATGATCTCAAGCATTGTCACGAGCGCAGAAAACTGAATCCGGCGATATAAAACGCGTTAGAAATGGACGACGACTGAAGTGGCATGTAAATTAAAGTGACGAGGGGCATGGAAAATAATGCCTGAAAAATATGGTGGTGAGAGCGAGAAATGATCTCAAGCATCGTCACGGGCGCGGAAAACTGAATCTGGCGATATAAAACTTGTAAAAAATGGGCGATGGTCGATGTGGCACGCAAATCAAGGCAACGAGGTGCATTGGAAAAAATGCTCAAAAAATCTAGTGGTGAGAGAGAGAAATGATCTCAAGCATCGTCACAGGTGCAGAAAAATGAATCCGACGATATAAAACTCGTCAAAAATGGGCGATGGCCGATGTGGCATGCAAACCGAGGTGAAAGGGGGCATGTAATAAATGCCCAAAAATAGAACCTGGTGGGAATGGAAAAGGAGTGGACTATTATAAAGTTCTTGATGTGTTGATTACAATGGTACCAACGGTTTGAAAAACGGACGTCGTATGATACTGAAATAGTTGATTGAAAAATGGTCAAATATCTAGAAATAGTGTGTGGGCCCAATGTGACATGGGTCATTGTTACGTGCAAGTTTCACAGATCAATTGAGTTAGGTCAGAGCTTTTTCTTGATTTGTGGGAGATTTGACCATTGGGTTTTCATTCCGCGAGTTTCAGGTAATCCTATTCGCCTTAGCCTTTCAAATTATTTGCTTTCTGGTTAGCGGCGAGCCCCCGAAGGCCGCGTAATTCCACTTTGGCATTCCAACGTGGAATATCACGGGTTTCAGCTCTTTTTCCGCGATGCACATCACGAGTATGGACTTGATACCCGCGATGTGCATCGCGGGTTTTTGGGAGACAATCACGATGTTCATCGCGACTATTTAGCTGACAACCGCGATGTTCATAGTGACTATGGGGTTGATACCCGCGATGATCACCGTGGATTTTGGCTAAAAAGTCGTGATGATCATCACGGCTAAGAGTCCCAAAGTCGTGATGGATTTTTTTGGAAAAAAATTTTGTTTCTAAAAATTTTTCTTTGTTTTTTTGCAGGATGCTGAGGAGGCCACTATTATTGTAGCAGGAGAGAGAGATAGATGAGGAGTTGATGGGTCGGATTCAGGGTGACCCGGGTGTCTGGGAGGCCTTGGCTAATGTCGGGCTCTTAAAGTTCGCTCAGGTTCCACTTATGCGTTCAGTCAGAGATCTGCTGAACAAATTGGTGGATTTTTGGGTTCTGGCGGAGGGTGCATTCGTGGTGGGGGGTGAGCGATTAGAGATCACCCTTTCTGATGTTTATTTCCTTATTGGATTTCCTCATTTGGGGGAGATAGGGGAGCTCCAGCCGAGGATTCCGACTGGTTTGGACATTGAGGATCTCTTGGAGAGATTTTTTGTTTCAGGAGCTATTGCGCAGAACAACGCCCCGAGTCTGACGGATTTACAGGAGTGGGAGATGTGGGCGGTAGGGGCTTGTGTTCTGCGTGTGTTGGATGCCTTGGTGCCACATCGTTTATCTGGGGGGAAAATGATGATGGTAGATCGTGTGTTGAGAGGGACCTACTTTGCCTGGGGTTAGATGTTTTTGGCTTGTGTTCGGAGAGATCTGGACAAGGTCTTTCGGGAGGGGGGGGAGTTTTGTTATGCCTCCTTCCTCTGTTGTTTTTTATTTGAGCGAGTATCGACCTTGTGGCCGCATGTGCCAGTTCAGGATGGGTTTCAGAGTGAGCCGCGGATGGTGTGGTGGGGGGAGATGATGCCCTAGGGTGGTGGTGGTATCCGACGTTTCTTTTCAGTGGATATGTATGAGCAGTGGGAGCAGATACCCCTGCTTATTGATGATTATCCATATGTTGATATGGACTTCCGAGGAGATCCGGAGATGCCTCGGGCTCAGGCGCATGCCTGGGGTCTAGACGGTATGTATTTGTGTTTGGTTCTCTGTTATATCATGTTTAGATATTTTTGTTATGAGTATAGCTAGAGATATTTATATGATATTGACTTGGTTCACTTGTGTGATTGTGCAGATATTGGTCTGAGGCCACTAGCTGATCATGTGGGTCGTCGGGTATGGGTGATGGTGGTGGTACCTCCACCTGTAGCAGCACCACCTCCTCGTGCTCGAGGAGTTGTGCGTCCTCGAGATGATGCCCTGGAGGGAATACATGAAACTTTGGAGGGGCTTCTAGTGGGAGCACTAGAAGAGGGTTGGCGGTACTTGGATCGGCCTACTATCGAGCATTGTTTCGATGCTCCCCGTGAGTGGCGGTCTATCCTACTCAGAGTAGCAGTTGTGATGGCCAAGAGGAGGGCTCAGGATCAGGAGGATCCGAAGGATCCAGCGGAGGAGGAGCCATAGGATCCTGGGGATCATGATGATTAGGTGATCTTATATTTGCCCCCAAATGCTGATGAGCATATGGGGATGTATCGTTTTGTACGACTATGTATTTTTTTATATTTCAGGTGCTGAGGGCACTTCTAACATTGTGACTATGATGATGATATATATATATATGTGTGTGTGTTTTGGTATATAGTCGTGTATGCATGTGGATACACATCTTGTCTTGATTACATATTGTTGCACGTGGATGCAATTGTAGTTTGTTTGTTTGCCTGTGGAGGCATGTTTGATTTTTTGTACCCCCGTGGAGGCATATTTTATGCACATGGATGCAATGTTGTGATGTCCTACATGTTTTGGTTGATGTGCCAATCTAGAATGTTGTTATCCATTTGTTTTGCTACATCGTTATGATTTTGTGGGACATGACTGAAAAAGATGGATTCAAAATGTTGAATCATTTGTTTTGTGCGCAGGAATTTTCTAAATAGACAGGGATCGCGTACCTGGTAATCATTGTTGAGCTGATAAACAAGGAGCTAGGAGTCCAGGAAAATATGAAGGTGACTTATGCCCATTTGGAAAGCGGTGGCGAGGAGACCGGTCACGGCATCGTACTCAGCTTGGTTGTTTGTGGCAGCACCTATACACACTCCATCGAGGTGGATCAACTCATGTGAAGGGGAATAAATTACCCAAGCTCTTGATGCGAGATTTGGAGACCAACGACTTGCGCTGTCAGCAAACCCGATGTGGTAGAGTGGAACGGGATTCATCTGTGTTCATGCAGGAAAAATTGAAAATGTAAGGTTGTGAAAATTTAAGCAAATGTTGTATTTTCGACAACGCAAGAAAATTTGTCGAAGATCGTCTAAATGGTCAGATCGTTTCTTAGATCGAGCTATGAGGTCGTCTAGATAATCTAATATGATTTTATGTAGATTGTGAAAACAATAAGTCATGGCATGTTGGAAAGTGGCTCCCGCATTCTTGAGACCGAAAGGCATAACGCGATAGGCGAAGGTGCCCCATGGGGTAGTAAAATCGGTTTTGTATTGATCTTCTTTACGTATTTTGATTTGGTTATATCCGGAGAAACCGTCCATAAAAGAAAGTACCTCATGCCCAGCACACTCATCGATTAGTTGGTCAATAAATGGTGTGGGGAAGTTGTCTTTGGGATAAGCTAGGTTGAGGTCACGGAAGTCGGTACAGACGCGGATGGTGCCGACTTTCTTATTAACTGGTACTGGGTTTGAAACCCAAGTTGTGTATGCAATAGGGTATATGAAACCAGCTGCTCGAAGCTTCTCGATTTCTGCTTTGACGGCTAGAAGCTTGGATGGGTGAATGGGACATTCTTTCTAGCGGACCGGTGATATGTTAGGCCAAGTGTCTATGTGATGTTCTACGATGGTAAGATCAAGACCAAGCATCTCGGTATAAGACCAGGCGAAGACATCTCGAAATTCTTGGAAGAGTTTCTTATAAGCTTGGGTTTCTTTCTCAGTGCATGAAGCACCCAAAGAGATAAGATCAGGTTTTTTCGGGGCTGGTGGAGATGTCAATTTTTATAATGGGAAAAATTTTAGCCATGTTACCTTCCTTGAAGGCTTTTGGAGCTGTTATTGGATCTTTGAACCAATCGACCTTGGTTGGTAAGAAGTCCTTAGATTCAATAGATAGTTGGTTTGCCGCAGTGGACGTAGACGCTTCAGGGAGGAAGTATGATCGATGGTGCATATCATCCCAAGGGTAGTCTGGTGTAGTGAGTGTTTCTAGGATTTCTTCATCGATACGGAAGTAGTGTTCCATTAAATGAATTGGTTCAGGTTTATAGGTAGTTGAAATCATATAAATGGTATTGATTTCTTCTGAATGGGAAGATTCTAGTGGAAATATTTCCTCAATAAGTGGTGGGGATATTTCTAGGTCGACATTATTCAACTCGTATAATGTTGCTCTGTAATCTAGGAGATTGGGGTAGTGATGTGAATAATGGTCATAGATTCTGCATATTGCACAAAGATGGTTTGTGTGTAATGATTTATCATGAGTTTGAGGTGGTAATTCTAATTTGACGACTAGAACGTTGGTGTCATCATCCAACATATTCATATGTTCTTGAAGTGCTGGTAGTTGTGGACATAGGTAAGTAGCATGGCCAATATCGTTGCTTAAGGATCACTTCGGGAGCAGACGGGTTGGGGGATTCTTAGCTAATTTGGGAGTCACTGGGGGGTGCAAGTTGTGGGTGCAGTGTTGTAGGTTTGTGTACCTCTGCCCCCAGTGTGGCGGGATTGAGGGGGGACATAACTAGATGTCGATGTAGTGCCCCCTGTTTGAATTGATTGGTTTTGGGGGTTGGAACCACTAGGTGGTGGGCGATTTTGGGGGGTTGGTATTCTAGGTGGTGGATGGTTTGACACATTCATAGGTTATACGACAACGGTTGGAGTCGGTGGGGGAGTTGGGGCAGGTAAGTACCATAAAGGTAATCCTAACATTAAACCTGGAAGGTTGAGTGTAGCCATTACTGGCGTGTTGACAACTCCTGAAAACGGAAACAAGAATGGGATTTTGTGAATCAGTGTTGTTTCGATATGACTAGGCACGTTGGGTGCTTGTGGCGAGGGTTGAGGTTGTTGAGGATGTTGTTGTTCGTTGTGTGATAGGGTGCACAAATCAGATACTGTAGTTACCCGGAGAGGGGGTGGGATAGTAGGGAAAGTGGTTGTCATGGGGGTATCTGAATATATCCTGGGTCCGACTAAGGAGACAAGCGATGTGGGCACACTTAGAATGGGTTGTTCGATCATGGGAAGAACATTTTCTGGTGCTGCGAGGGCATTGGGATCATAATATGTAATCTGGTCGATTTTAACTACGCGTCCTTCATGGGGGAACATCATTATGCAAAAAATTGAATAAGCGACAACTTTCATTTTATACATGTAGCTTCATCCCAGAAGGAGATTGTAATCAAGTTGGGCATTAATGACCTTTATATCTATGAGAACCAATTTGCCCCCAAGCTGTATGGGTACGTTCACTAACAAACCTTGAGGTAGGGCTGCACGACTGGCGTAAGTTCATAATGCGGTAGTTGACAGTTGTAGCGTTGGGGATCCAAGTTTCTGCCATACGAAAGTCGACATGACGCAGGTAGAGGCCCCTTCATCGATTATGCATCAATGAATGACGAGGTTGTGAATGGAGATGAAAAATTGAAAAGCTAGAGATGAAGGCATGCGATGTTCAGCTTGTTCTAAGTCGAAAGCCATCATGTTAGAGTCATTCGGATCTATGGCACCAATGGTAGATAACAACAATTTTCTCTGTGCGGGACAATTTTTTAAGATTTTGAGAGTGGACATAGTAGCGGGGGATTGAGCAAAATCCTCTACAATGTTATAGTTGGATGTTGCACGAGCATTCCGGTTATTGTTAATTCATCTCAAACGGAAACGAGGTGCTTTGGGACCCCCATCCATGGGCATATAGTGTATGCGAAGTGGTTGATCGGTTGGGAGAGTACTTGACAATGGGTCAGTAGGTGTGGCCTCAGGGGCGGATCCATACTGATTTCGACGAGTTTGAAGATGACATCATTTGATGACATCATCAACAAATGGTGAGTGTTGGAATCTGCATGCTGGTAATCGGTGGCTGCATAGGTAATTTGCTACTATGGTGCAGCGAATCCTTGAGGGGGATCATTCGAATGAGTGTTTACCGTGCCTTGGTTTGGTATGGGATTTTGCAATATCATGGGTTGTGGCTGAGGAGGGGGTGCTGGTTGTGCAGCATGTCCTTGCCGTTGTGTGTCATCGATCCAGAGTTGATGCGCTCGATCTAAATGGGGACAATTATGTGTGTAATGGCTGTAGACTCCACATATGGAACATGGATGGTTTGTTCTCAAGTTATTATTTTTAGCATGTTTTAGTGGATGGTCAGGGTTTTGGTTGGGGGGAGCAGCGTTATTATTATTTGGAGGATTAGGTGGTGCTGCACCTTGGTTGTGTTGTTGGTTGTTTCCGTGGTTACGCCCTCTTCTGTGATTTTGTTGACCTCCTTGGTTACGTTGGTTGTTCTGGTTTGGAGGTTGGTTTTGCTGTGCGTAGACATGCCCTTTGGCAGTAGGTGGGTTTTGAGGTAGTGCCGGTTCTGGAGCGGGTTGTGGTGGGTAGTAGGCAGGATGGTTCGGAGGTGGCCCTGGTGTTTGTTGTGGTTGTGGGTAACCTTGAGCTACTACAAGTGTTGGAGCAAGAGGTGTTGCTTGTTGAGGATAATAAGCCACTTGGACTTGTGGTTGGATAGGAGTCTAGTGGGCCTGTTGGTTATAGTATGAAGATGTTGCATAAGCTGATGGTGCTTGGCCATAACATTGTGGTGGACACAAGGGTCCATGAGTGTGGTGGGTATGCGTTACTGGAGCATACAAAATTGTAGCTCCAGAATGAGATGAAGCCCTAGAAAGATCTAGGGCATTGTTTGTACTCATCATTGTAAAAGGTTTGTTTTGTGCCATAACCTGGCCGATTGTTAACACCCAAAAAGTGCTCACTAGCTCATTTCCTTATTCACATGACCCGTTTGTCCACTTTTCCACCATTTGAGCCTCTAAAGCCATCAAAAGGCCACCAAAAGACCATAATACACCCCTTTTTCCCCTCAAATGAATATTTTTCCTCAAAAAGCATAAAAAACCCTAAAAAAGGATCCATAATTCCCAAAAATGTTAAAAAGGGAATAAAAATATTCAAAATATTCAAAAAAGGAAAAAGGAGGGAAAAGGTACCCAAACCATGTTAGTCAAGACCATTGGTTTCCTCAAAACCATAATGGTATTCCCCACCACCAAAAACTATAAAAAGGTGGTAGGGGCTCCTCACTTTCCATCCATCAATCATCCTATCCTCACGCTGTCAATATCTCTCATGAGACTTTTGGCCATTTTCAGCATCTTGGAAAAGAGACCTTTGGAGCTTGGAGCTACTCACCTTGGTAGTTGCTCAACACAAATCCTCACCATTTGAGGTATCTTAATACAAAACATCTATTTTTTTATTTCTTGTTCTTGAATCGTTTTAAAAAAAATTATTTGTTATATGCACATGTTAGTTTAGATTTAGATTTGATTTGTAATCGTTTTTGCTTTCAATATTGAAACTACTATCACATTGTTGATAGGTGCCCATTGCACAAAGCTTGGTTGCAAAACCAAGCCAACAGTTTTTGGCAACTCCACTAGCTTCGAATTCTTAGATCTCAATTTTTTCTTTAGATTTTAGTTTTTGTTAGTTTTAATCATTTTAATTCATAGATCTACCATCCTAGACAGCAGATCCATTGTTGTTCTATATATTGGCCCTTTCTATTTCCATTAACAGCTTGAAATTTCCATTTTCAGGTTCGTTTTTCGGCTTTCGCCTCACGGCTTTTTGCCCGACAGTCGCGCGGCTCATCACGACCTCGCGGCTTTTTTCCACACAGCTTCGTGGCCATTTTACATGCTGCACATCGCGGCTTCACGACCATTTTCCACGCTTCACATCGCGACTGTGTGACTGAAACCCGCATTGCACATCGCGGCTTCGGGGCTGAAACCCGCGCTGCACATCGCGACTGCGCGGCCGAAACCTGCGCTGCACATCGTGGCTGTTTTCCCAAAACCCGCGATGCAATTTTTTTTCAATTCGACAAATTTTTTGAAAATATTTTTTGCTGTATTTTTTTTGCCCATTTAGCATATTTTATAGAATTAATTTTTCTGCATTTATACAGCCATACTAAATCTTTTACTATTTATATCTACTCCATTAAAAGTCTTTTTAAAAATTTTCAGTAATTGAAAGAATGATTTTCTGCATTTTATTTAGATCAAGGTTTTACTGTTTATTTGCTCAATACTTTGCCCAAGCAATTTTTAAGAGATCCATTTATTTCTTTAAATATTTATGTTATTTGCTTTCCTTCAAATTATTTCAAAGATCCATTATTTTTGAATAGTTTTTTCAAGCATTTACATTTCAAAAAAGCCTTTATTTTTTGCAAAATTGGAAGCGTCTTTTCTTTCATTTGTAATCAATCGCCCAAGCGAGGCAAATCAATTTCAGTTTAAATACCACACTTTCACCCACTCTGCCACATAATTTAAATTGAGCCTTAAAATTTACCTTAACTCAACAAACTTTTAACCCCACTTGGAGAGTACTTAAAAGAATCTTGTAGTTAGGTAGAATTGAGAGGATAGGTGTACCAATAACACCTCTCAATTATTTACATTTGAGACATAGTGGTTGTCTTTAGGATCCAAAAATCCCTTATAATTTTGACACGGTTATCAACCAATTTATCGAAAAGGCCTCTCCCTTAGGAGGGTTGAAATAGCCAGTCTGGTTCCGGAAGTCTGAGTGGAATACCACAATCCATTCAGTAACAGAAGGCTACCTTTCGAAGTTCTCGGTGTACACCCAAGAGGATGTACAACGACGATAGAACCAAACTACAGATTCACCCAACCGAACGTGTCATGAATGGGGTATCCTAGTTGCCACTCTTTAGGATTGTCTACCCGGTGTCCCTCCCGGTAGGGGGATATCTAGCCATTGATTCAAAACTCTATATTGTCTGACTTGGATTTCATCATCTTGCATAGAATATCATTTCTTGACTCACAATACTACTAGTTAGGTGTTTGCATGATACATTACCCACCTTTGGTCTAGTAACACCACTTTTTTCTAGGAACTGTTTGACTGTTGGTATTTTGACCAATTTTGTTGCATCCCTCCACTTATTATAGCACAGCTGCTATAATAAGTGCTTTTTGAGTTTGGTTGTTGGCCTAAGAGCCTTTATTTTTTCACTCCCCTCTTGCACTCATTGTTGCATTAGGGTTTCGAGTTTTTTACATCACCACCTTACACTGAAGTTTTTAAAATATTTCTCACCATTGAGAATTTTAGACGATCTTGTCATCTTCAGGGTGAACCCCCTCAATTCGATATACTTGTCTCTACACATCATAGACGTAGAGACTTATCCCTTGACTTGAAACTTCATCGGCCAAACACACAGTCATCCAATTCTGACACGCCTCACTTCACATCTGATTCTGAAGCTGAATCCGAAAACCCTACTGAAATATCACCAACCAACCTCATGGCTGGATCACAATACGACCCACTTTTCACCAGTACTATTGGAGATACATCCACAAACCCTTCTACTACTATGCCACCCATGGTAACAACAAACCCTTTAGGCATGCCTAATATAGGGGCCACTCCACCTTTAGGTATGCCAAACACAAGACTACCTCCTATTATGAGTATGCCCAACATAGGAACCACACCACCTGTCATCACCACAACCCAGATCCCAGGAATTCCTGGCACTATTCCTAACCCCTCTGCAACTCATGTTGCACTTGGGAGCACTGGCCCATCCAAAACCACAACGGTTGGAGGACACATACCTTCAATACCTAGCATACCTTAGGGGCTACTGGACCACTACATAATGCCACCATAAATAGTTATGTCCCAGTCACTATGCCACACCCATCTGCTAGTTTACCTTACATGGCTAGTCTAAACTTACCAGACCTAGCCAGGCTAACCAACGATCCTATCAAGCACAACCCTACTGGCCACCCATGCCTACAAAGCTCCCCTTGGACATCCCCAAGTTTGAAGGAAAACCTGGGGAGGATCCCCAAAACCACATAATGTCATTTCACCTATGGTGTTCATCTAACTCCATAGTGGATGACTCCATTAGACTAAGACTGTTGCAATGAACGTTCACTGGCTCTGCAACCAAGGGGTATATCGAACAACCACATGGGACCCACCATACATTTACATCTCTCGCCTCCACTTTCCTACAGTTTTTTCAACTACTTGTACGCTATGATGTAGGAGTTGAAATACTGTTGTCTTACAGACAAAACATAGCTACCCACATCACCGACCATATCCATGAATGGCGCAAGCGTTGTAGCCTCTGTAAGATAAAACTGGATGACCGTATATTTTTGGACTGGTTTCTTAAATCACTCCTACCCATCATAGCCAAAGATGTATCTTTCGAACGACCCCGGTCAGAGGAAGAAGCTATCATAAAATCTCAATAATTCGACCTGATTTATGCCCAGTCAGGCTATCTCTACACCATCATACCAGATGCCCCATGAGGCGATTCTTCACGCGGTGACGCTCCAAGGGCATCACATGCTGCTGATGGTATTATCAGCCAAGTCACGACACAAAATAAACCTTTTAGCATGGTGAGCACCATAAATGCCCCAGACCTCTCTAGGGCTACATCTAATTCTTGAGCGACAACTTCGTATGCTCCAACGAATCAGACTCATCACACTCACGGACCCTCTTGTCTACAACATTGTTATGGGAAAGTGCCATCAACATATGTACCACCCACATACTATAACCAACTGGCCACCCAGAACCCAATTCATTTATCGGCACAACCAATGTATTACCCATAGCAAGATACACCAACTAACCCAACACTTCCAATAGCTCAGGGTTACCAACAACCCAAGCAGGAAACTAGACCACCTCCAGCCCCATCAGCTTATTATCCACTGCAACCTACTACCACAACCTGCTACCGCACCTGCGACACCCCAAAATCCTCTCACTACTCAAGGGCAAGTGTACACACAACACAATCATCCTCAACACCAAAACAACCAACGCAACCAGGGTGGACAACAAAACCGTGGAAGAGGACGTAACCGTGGCAACAACCAACAACATAATCAAGGTTCACCACCTCCCAATCCTCCAAATAATAACAATGCTTCTCCTCCCAACCAGAATCCTGATCGTCATCCCAAGCAACCAAAAAAAAATAACCTAAGAACAAACCATCCATGTTCTATATGTGGCGTCTATGGACACTACACTCACAACTGCCCCCATTTAGAGAAAGCATGTAAACTTTGGGCTGACGATGCCCAACGCCAGGGCCACGCTGGACAACCAGCTCCACTTAATCAACCGCAACCCATGATATTACAAAACTCATTGCCAAACCAGGGAGTAGTAAATACTCGCCCTATGGATCCCCCACAAGGATTTGCTGCACCCCAACAGCAAATCACCTATGCCGCAACTGATTATCAGCATACAGATCCAGGCACACACCATTTATTAATGATGTCATCCAATGACATTAACCTCCAAACTCGCAGGAATCAGTACATCCCACCCCCAGAAACTCCTCCCACTGACGCATCCACCTCCCTTCCACTAGATCAACCACTACGCATACCAAATATGTCGTTGGACGGAGGACCTAAAATCCCTTGCATCCATTTGCGAAGGATTAACAACAATCCTAATGCTCGCACAACATCAAATTATAACGTCGTGGAAGACCTAGCACAATCCCCCGCTGCTATGTCTGCTTTAGAGGTACTGAAAACATGCCCTGCACAACGAAAACTACTACTATCTGCCATTGGAGGAGTAGACCCTGACGACACACGCATGATGGGTTTCGACTTAGACCAAGCCGAACCTCGATTTCCATCAAATTTGGCCTTCCAAGTATCAGTAAACATTTGAAACCTTGTTGTGCATCGATGCATCATCGATGAAGGAGCTTCAACCTGCATCATGTCCACCCTTGTGTGGCAGAAACTTGGCTCCCCCGCTTTACAACCATCCACCACGGTATTATGAGCTTACGTCGAGCGCTCAGCTCAACCACAAGGCCTCTTAGCAATCGTACCCATAGAACTAGGGAGCAAATTAGTTCTTATCGACATCGAAGTGAGCAATGCCCATCTCGACTACAACCTCCTTCTTAGACGTAGCTATATGTACAAAATGAAAGCAGTGGCTTCATCTATGTTCCACCTCACGATGTTCCCACATGAAGGACGCATTATCAAGATTGATCAACTCACATATTATGATCCTAATGCCCTCGTAACCCCTCAAAATGTGCTACCAATGATTGAACAAACCCTTCAAACCGCACCAACATCATTTGTGTCGTTAATTGGTCCTGGAAGCTACACCGAGTCACCTATGGCTTCCACATTTCCATCGATCCCACCACCTTTACCAATAACAAAAACATCGGATTTGTGCACCCTGTCGCACACCACACAGTAGCCTTCGTCACTACCACAAACACCCACAGTGCCTACTCATATTGGCACAACGCCAATTCATACTATCCCGTTCTTGTTCCCATTTTTTGGAGTTCTCAGTTCGCCAATAATGGCTACACTCAACCTTCCTAGTTTAACATTAGGGATACCTGTATGGTACTTACCTGCTCCGAGCCCCCCGCCAACTCCGACTGTTATTTTACAACTGGTACAACCTATCCCTACTACCAACCACCCACCCCCTCATGTCACTCATCTGCAAAACAAACCACCCCCAATAGTGACTATGGCATCAACATCCAGAAATGCCCCACCTCCGTTATGAAACACAGGGAGTTGAGGCCCACCAACTTATAACACTGGACCCATAACTCGCACCCCCCCAGCAACCCCAAAGGTAGCTAAAAACCCCCCAACTATTCGCATTCCCCCTAAGTGTTCATTGTGTGACGATGTAGGCCATTCCACTCATCAATGTCCACAATTACCTGCACTCCAAGAACACATGAATATGTTGGATGACGACACCGAAATTCCAGTGGTAAGACTTGAGCCACCTCCTCAACCTCGCGACAAAACGCTCCACACTAACCACCCTTGTGCGATATGCGGCATTTATGGCCATTATTCACACCACTGCCATGATCTCCTATATTATAGAGCAACCTTATACAATATGAACAATGTTGACTTAGAGATATCTCCTCCCCTCATCGAGGAGATCTACCCTCCAAAATCATCTTCTTCGGAAGAAATCAATACCATCTATATGATTTCAACCACATACAAACCAGAACCTGTTGATTTATGGTCTGATTACTTTCGTACTGATGAGCAAATTCTAGAAACACTCACTGCACCGGACTACCCTTGGGACGATATGCATCATCGCTCATACTTCCTCCCTGAGGCGTCTACATCCACCACAGAAAACCAACTATCAGTCGAATCGAAAGGTTTCCTACCAACTAAGGTTGATTGGTTCAAAGACCCCATCCTAGCACTAGATGCCTTCGAAGAGGGGAACATGTCCAACATTTCCCCTATTACACAAATCGACATTTCCACCACACCTAGAAAACTTGAGCTCATCTCGCTAGGTGCATCATGCACTCAAGCGGAAACTCAGGCATATAAGAAACTCTTCCACGAGTTTCGTGATGTCTTTGACTGGTCTTACACCGAGATGCCTGGCCTCGATCCCAAAATTGTGGAACATCACATCGACACTTGGCCCAATGTGCCTCCTTTCCGACAAAAACAACGGCCAATTCACCCGTCCAAGCTCCTAGCGGTTAAGGATGAGATTGAGAAACTCCAAAAAGCAGGATTCATATATCCTATTGCCTACACCACCTGGGTTTCAAACCCAGTGCCAGTAAACAAAAAAGTGGGCACCATACGCGTTTGTACTGATTTTCGAGACCTCAACCTCGCTTGTCCCAAAGATAACTTCCCCACACCTTTCATTGACCAACTAATCGATGAATGTGTGAGACATGAGGTCCTTTCTTTTATGGATGGTTTCTCCGGATATAACCAAATCAAAATCCATAAAGAAGATCAATACAAGACATCTTTCACTACTCCATGGGGCACCTTCACCTATCGCATCATGCCTTTCGGTCTCAAGAATGCTGGATCCACTTTCCAACGCAGAACTTCATTATAATCCTTCCTTTTCCTGTTTTCACCAGGTCCATTTTTTGACCATTTTTTCATGCCCTCGTTGCCTCGGTTTGCATGCCACAACAGTTGTCGTCCATTTCTGATGAGTCTTATATCGCCGATTCAGTTTTTTGCGCTCGTGATGATGCTTGAGATCATTTCTCGCTCTCACGCCCAGATTTTTCGAGCATTTTTCCCATGCCACCTCGTTGCCTTGGTTTGCATGCCACATCATCCATTCTCCATTTTTTACGAGTCTTATATTGCTGGATTCAATTTTCAGCGCTCGTGATGATGCTTGAGATCATTTCTCGCTCTCACCTCCATATTTTTTGGACATTTTTCCCATGCCCCCTCATCGCCTCGGTTTGTGTGCCACATCGACCGTCGTCTATTTTTGACACGTTTGATATCGTCAGATTCAGTTTTCTGTGCTCATGATGATGCTTGAGATCATTTCTCGCTCTCACTCCATACTTTTCGGGCATTTTTTCAAAATGCCACTCATCACCTCGATTTGCGTGCCACATCGGTCGTTGCCCCTTTTTGACAATCTTTATGTCACCGGATTCAGTATTCCGCACTCATGACAATGCTTGAGACCTTTTCTCGCTCTCACCAATCCCTTTTTGTTCAGTATAGTTTTACCCCTTTTTCAGGTCGAGCAATCCCTTTTACAAAAAAGGCACTTAGGGAGTTTCTGTTAAGCTCTTTTCTAACTCCTAAAACAATGAAAAGATCACCGAGCAACCTTGCTTCCTTTCATGCTCGCTAAATGTATCTGAAAGGGCGTCTACCTTGTATAAGTTTACCCTTTTTCCAGACCTTGTAGACTAATTATGAAAAAGGAATACTCTAGTCACATCAGCTAGAAGAGTTCTTCATTTGCATCATTTTATGCTTTTTCAGGCCTTGGAGACTAACTTACGAAAAAGAACACCAATGGAGTCCACTTACCACTTTCAGACTCTCTAAACATGAAAGCGACCATGAGCAATCACCATCCTGGGCTCGTAAAAACCCATAGGACAGTACTCACAACCACTACAGAGTCTTCTTATTGTTTTCAGACTCCTTAAAAATGAAAGCACCCATGAGCACGAACAGTCCTGAGCTCACAAAATCCACAGGACAGTACCATTTTAGAGCACACTTTTATCCCTTCTTGGAGCTCATTAAAAATACGAAGAAGGACCCAATGGTGCTTCTCGGTGCCACAAAAGATCACGTCTACTCATATGGCAGCTTCCCCATTTTGGTCGCCTTTGTTCAGAGTATTCTGCAGTATGTCACCCTGATAATCCCTTGACAGCACCCATCAGCTTGACCCCCGAGAGTCAATACATACCCTTCAGTCCCTAAAAGCTATGATCCCCACACCTACAAGTCAGTTCCCTACATTGCTTGGTCAACCATGTCATTATGCTCTAAACAAAGTAAGTTTGAGTCTACCCACTCTATGACCCCAGTTAATTCCCATCCCTACAAGTATGTCAGTCCTACCATCAGTACTACCACACTTCAGTTCTACACCTCATGCTCCTATCAAGGAAACATCATTGCCTTGCCAGTTGCTGGTCTCCCTCTATCAACGACAACCAAATTTATTCCAAAGGATAGACCTAGAGGTCCTTGTGTCTTGCACTCATCACCATTTATGATGAGTGCCTATGAATCATTTCGAGAAGAGTCCTCAGTACCTCTCCAAATGGTTGTTTCTCACATGCTCGACTTCAACACCTTGATCGCATTGTTGAGACTCGCACAGGGTATTGGTCCTTTTAGTTATTGGTTGAAGACCCCGGATACCACCTAACTCTTCCACATTTGAGAGTCTACCTATGGAAACAACCAGTTACATTTTTTCTATAGATATCTGGGTTGCGCATGGCGACAGTATTCAGATGTACCCCAGATTTATACTCCCTCGAGTATACAGTTATATATACTCCTCAGAGTTGACTTAGAGTCATTGAGTCCCTACATATGTTGGACACCTTCAAGATTCAGCAGTTCATCAACCCTTCTAAGAGCTTGTTCAGAACGGTTGTCGCTTTATTCCAATGTATCAGTTATTGAGATCAGTCAAGTTATGATCACGAGTACATCCCAAAATAGTGTCCCCTTTGGACCATCATGATGTATCAGCAGATTTTTTATATATTATTCAGGTCCCCCTTCTTGGGACTAATTGTTATGTATATGTCTTGATACGATTATGGGTATGTCTGCCTCGTCCATTATCAGAGATTAGTCCTTATTCATATTGAGGCCATGTAATATTGTTTGTTTTACACTTCCAAGGTCCGTGGATCTAGTCTCCAACCGGTCTCTTCTCTTCCTCAAACCCCAAGAAAAAGACAAAAGAACTATGATGTCTATCGGCCATACGATGAGCTCCTTCCCTCACACATTAGGGGGCAATCTGTTAACACCAAAAAAGTTCTCACTAGCTCATTTCCTTATTCACATGACCCATTTTTCCACTTTTCTACCATTTGAGCCTCTAAAGCCATCAAAAGGTCACCAAAATACCATAATACACCCATTTTCCCCCTCAAAATGATTATTTTTCCTCGAAAAGCAGAAAAACCATAAAAAGGGTCCATAATTCCCAAAAATATTAAAAAGGGAATAAAAATATTCAAAATATTCAAAAAATGAAAAAGGAGGGAAAAGGTACCCAAACCATGTTGGTAAATACCATTGGTTTCCTCAAAACCATAATGGTATTCCCCACCACCAAAAACTATAAAAAGTTGGTAGGGGCTCCTCACTTTCCATCCATCCATGATCCTATCCTCACACTATCAAAATATCTCATGAGACTTTTGGCCATTTTCAGCATCTTGGAGAAGAGACCTTTGGAGCTTGGAGCTACTCACCTTGGGAGTTGCTCAACACAAATCCTCACCATTTGAGGTATCTTAATACAAAACATCTATTGTTTTATTTTTTGTTCTTGAATCGTTTTAAAAAAAATTATTTGTTATATGCACATGTTAGTTTAGATTTAGATTTGATTTATAATCGTTTTTGCTTTCAATATTGAAACTACTATCACATTGTTGATAGGTTCCCATTGCACAAAGCTTGGTTGCAAAACCAAGCCAACACCAATAATACCGTTGGCGACATGGGATGCCCCCGGCGCGTCATGGTGGGATGGATCGCCGCGTGGGGCGTCAGGTAAAATAGTGTATAGATATCCTGACTAGGAATATATGAGGTCGAATTGCTAAGCTTTTAAGATAGCTTCTTCTTCTAACTGGGGTCGTTCAGAAGCTACATCTTTGGCTATGAGGGGGAGGAGTGATTTGAGGAACCAGTCCAAAAATATTCGATCGTCAAGTTTTATCTTGCAGAGGCTACGGTGCTTACGCCACTCATGGATATGATTAGTGATGTGTGTAGCGGTGTTCTGTCTACAAGACACAAGTATTTCCATTTTTGCATCATAGTGTATAGGTAGTTGAAAGAATTGAAGGAACGTTGAGGCAATGGATGTAAAAGTGGGGCGTGTTCCATGTGGCTGCTCAATGTACCACTTGGATGCAGAGCTAGTGAAACTTCGTTGTAAAAGTCTCCATCTAATGGAATCATCTACTATGGAGTTAGAGAAACACCATAGGTGAAACAACATGATGTGGTTTTTGGGATCTTCCCCAGCTTTTCCTTCAAATTTTGGGATATTTGAGGGAAGCTTTGTGGGCATGGGGGGCCACGTAGGGTCGTGTCTAATAGGGTCATTGGTTAACCTTGCTAGGTCTGGTAAGTTTAGACTAGCCATGTATGGCAGACTGGCAAATGGGTGTGACATGGTCACTGGGGTATAATTTCTAATGGTAGCATTATGAATTGGTCCAGTGCCCCCTAAGGGCATGCTAGATGTGAAAGGAATGTGTCCCCCAGTCGGTGTGGTATGGGAGGGGCCTGCGCTCCCAAGTGAAACATGGGTTGCAGATGGGTTAGGAATGGTTCCAGTAACCACTGGGATTTGGGTAGTGGCGATGAGGGGGGGGGGTGATGCCCATGTTGGGCATACCTAATATAGGTGTTGGTCCTGTGTTGGGCATGCCTTAAGGGGGGTGGGCCCCCATATTAGGCATACCTAAGGGGGTTGTGGCTACTGTGGTTGTGACGGTAGTAGCGGGGTTTGTTGATGTATCTCCAACAACACTGGTGAAAGGGGGTCATAGTGTGATCTAGCCATGGGGTTGGTTGGTGATGTCTCAGTAGGGTGTTCGGATTCAGCCTCAGAATTAGATGTGAAATGAGGCACGTCAGAATCGAATGACTGGGTTCTATGCCGATGACACGTGGAGTCAAGGGATAACGCTCTACGTCTATGACATGTAGCGTCAAGTGTACCGAACTGAGAAGGTTCACCCTGAAAACGGCGGGATCGTCTTAAGTTCTCAATGGTGAGAGATGTTTAGAAATGCCAATGGATGTTGGTGAGATAAAAAATCAAGACCCTAATGCCACGATGTGTGTAGGAGGGGAGTTTGAAAAAATAATGGCTCTCAGGCCAACAACCAACTTCAAAAGCACTTATTATAACAGTTGTTCTATAATAAGTGGAGGAATCAAGAAAAGTGGTCAGAATACCAAAAATCAAATGGTTCCTAGAAAGAAAAGTGGTGCTTTATTAGAACAAGGGGGGTAGTAGAGCATGCAAACGCCTAACTAAAAGTGATATTATGATTCAGCGAAACATATTCTCTGCAAGGTGATGAAATCCAAGTCAGACAATATGAGTAGTGGAATCAAAGGCTAGATATCCCCCTACCAGGAGGGACACCGGGTAGACAATCCTAAAAATTGGCCACTAAGATACCCCGTTCATGACACGTTCGGTTGGGTGAATCTGCAGTTTGGTTCTATCGCTGCTGTACTCCCATACAGGTGGTACACTAAAAACTGCGAAAGGTATCCTTCGGTTACTGAATGGATAATGGTATTCCACTCAGGCTTCCGGAACCAGTCTAGTTATTTCAACCCTCCTAAGGGAGAGGCCTTCCTGATAAATTGGTGTATAACCGTGTCAACAAATAATAAAGGATATTTTGGGACGCTAAAAGTCAACCATTATGTCTCAGATGTAAATAATTGAGGGGTGTTATTGGAACACCTACCCCCCAATCCTACCTAGCTACAAGATTGTTTAAGTGTTCCCCAAGTGGGGTTAAAGTGTTTGTTGAGTTTAGGTATATTTTAAGGCTCAGTTAATTAAAAATGTGGCAGATTGGGTGCAAGTGTGATTATTTAACTGAAAATGAATTTTCCTCGCTTGGGCGATTGATTACAAATTAAAAACAAGACGATTTCAATTTGTAAAAAAAGCTCTCTTTTCTTCTTCTTCTTTTTTTTTAATTTTTTTTTAATTTCTGAAATGTAAATGCTTTAACAAAACTAATTCAAAAACTATGGACTTTTGAAATAATTTTTTAAAGGAAAGCAAATATTGTCAAAATTGTAAGAAATAAATGGATTTCTAAGTGCTTGCTTGGGCAAAAATATTGAGCAAATCGGAAAGATGGTTCAGAATTTGCAAAGAAATGAAATCTATGATCTAAACAAAGTGCTAAAAAACTTTCTTTCACTTGTTGAAATTTTTTAAAAAGATTTTAATTGAGCATATGTAATAGAAAAAAGATTCACTATTGCTGCAATAATTAAAACAGAATGCTGGAAAAAATTGCAGAAAAAATGATGCTGGACGAAATAGGCTAAATGGGCAAAAACATAGCATAAATTTTCTAAAAATTGGGCCGAGTGAAAAAAGTGACATCACGGGTTTATGGGCAAAAGCCGCGATGTGCATCGCGGGTTTGAGCCGCGAAGCTACGATGTGCAACGCGGAAAAAGGCCACGAAGCCGTGATGTGCAGCACGAAAAAAGGCCGCAAAGCCGCGATGTGCAACACGGAAAAAGGATGCGAAGCCGCGATGTGCAACGCGGAAAAAGGCTGCGAAGCCGTGATGAGCCGCGCGGAAAAAGGCTGCGAAGCTGCGATGAGCCGCGCGATTGTCGGGCGAAAAGTCATG
Source organism: Larix kaempferi (assembly GCA_027924585.1). Lineage (NCBI taxonomy): Eukaryota > Viridiplantae > Streptophyta > Pinopsida > Pinales > Pinaceae > Larix > Larix kaempferi. Next base: position 22,521,798 of record BSBM01000632.1, on the reverse strand, counting down.
ATGCGAAAACGAAAAAAAGGTCGCTGGAAACAAAACCGAAAAGTGAAATTTCGGTCTGTTAAAGGCTACAGAAAGGGCCAAAAGCTAGAGCAGCAATGAATATGCTATTTAGTATGGAAGATCTACTAATTGGAATGGTAAAAATAAGTAAAAAACAAAGATCTAAAGAAAAAATTCAAAGCTCGAAACCCAGTAGATTCGCCAAAAACTGTTGCTTGGTTTTTCAACCAAGCATGTGATAAAGATGCACTTATTAACAAAGTAATAGCAGTTTCAAATGAAAAGCATAAAACAATTATAAATCTAATCTAACATTATCATAAACATGTTTAAATAAACAAGAACTGAATCAATAACAATAAACAAAGAGATCTATGGGAAGAACAAGAAAAACAAATAATAGATTTTTTGTATTACCTCAATGGTGAGGATGTTTGGTGTTGAGTAGCTCCAAGGTTGAGGTGCTCCAAGCTCCAATGGTCTCTTCTCCAAGATGCTGAAATGGGGGTCTTCAAAGTCGAAATGGGAGGCAATGGTTCTTAAAAGGAATTTGGCAGCATAAGGATAGGATGAAATGTGGATGGAAAGTGAGGAGCCCCTATCATCTTTTTATAGTTTTTGGTGATGGGGAATACCATCATGGTTTTGAGGAGACCAATGGTATTAACCAACATGGTTTAGGTCTCTTTTTCCCTCTTTTTCATTTTTTGAATATTTTTAATATTTTTATTCCCTTTTAATATTTTTTGGAAATTTTGGACCCTTTTTTAGGGTTTTTTGAGGAAAAAAATATATTTTGAGGGGGAAAAGGGTGTATTATGGTCTTTTTGGTGACCTTTTTACGGTTTAGAGGCTCAAATGATGGAAAAAGTGGACAAATGGGTCATGTGAATAAGGGAGTGAGCTGGTGAGCACTTTTTGGGTGTTAACATGCTATAAATCTCACCATAAGTCAATGACGACACAATTAAGCACATGCATAATAATATGGGAACATGTCAAGTCTTTCCCTTACACCAAATGAATACTAAGTCAACCATAGACTATGTCGAAAAGTGTAATAATAACCTTTTGCTAGGTTATAATGGCTAATCTCTTTTACATCAAACACAAAATGTATACCGACATGTTCGTTTCACACATACCCTTAAATAGATCATTACCAAATGCAAATTGATCTAAGGTAATGTTTCAATCATAATCCACATAAGACTTACACATTTATTCCAATGCACAAGAAGCTCATTCATTCTTTTATGCATTCACAATCATTTGCTTGCCCATTAAATGTAATGTCTAATCTATGTTCTCACATCAATGACATAGAATGGTAAGTCTGTAAGCTTGTGTATGACACTAAACTTCCCTAGGGTTAGCATCATATTGAAATCTCTTTTCAACAAAGGTGGTCTCTTTCTTGTAACCATCCAATAATCAGCTTTACATGAATACATGAATAAGTAAACATAACCTTTACTTACATTAATCGAATACAAATAGGGGCACAATCAGACGGGCCAATGTATATATATATCAATGTGTATGATAACTTCACAAACATACTTTTCTCACCACCTTGGTAAAACTGAAGAGTGGCCATTCTTTCTGTTGTCTTATTCCTGTATTCATCATTCATACTTACAACATACATTAGTACCATAAAACATACTCCAACAACTATACTTTTCATTTCATTAATATAATTTACAAAACATAATCATTTTAATAAGGGGAAAATAATGTGGGCAATGCAATGGTCCACCCAACCGTACGCTCTTCGATGGCAAATACTCATTCCATCTGAAGGCCACCCCCGAGTTGGGCATGGTGATCCATAATTAGGATAGAGATTCATCAGTCTCGTCTCCCTAGAACCAATCACACATAACTCTAGAGGTGAATGGAGTATTCCTGCAATGTCGGATGGTAGTACTCCTACCTAGACACTTCTCGTGTCCTAACCTCGTGCATAGTTATGGTGTTGTTCTCGGCGGGCCCAAGTTTGTGCTCCAGACTTGGTCAACTATGCCTCATGGCATAATACATGTATAAGAAACATGAGAAACGCATTCGACATGCAACAATACATTCGACAGGCGATCACCCAATGCCAAGCGTCATAAAAAGTGTATGTAATGCTTCCACTACAGACGACATGCATCCCATGCATGTCGACATGCAACCACAAGATAACAAGCATCATCAACATGCATATGAAATATGAGTAACGCATTCGACATGCACCCACGACATTCGACATGCGACCATAAGGTGTCATATGATACAATCATCAATTATGTGCATGTAAACTTACTAAATGCATACCAAACAATGCATTTGACAAGCGCACCAATAAATTTAATACAACACCATAAATTTATATACATACATATTTGTCGACGCATATAATGCGCTCGACATGTACCACAAGCATAAAGTAGTCATGAATAGGTATAAAATCTTCTCATCTTATGTATGCATACATCTCCATCCAAAATGCACGAATGCATACCTCGCTCAAATTAACCTCACGTATGCACACTGCATTCAGTTAGAATTATGAAAGCATGCGACATTTATTGAACTTAACAATGCCTACCATATCCATTTCAATTTCTGAATGCATACTTCGTTGTTTAGAAATCACATATGCATACAACATTCATTTCATTCTATTTAGGAGTATAAACCAAGATCATTGGATTTTATGAATTTCTGCAACATTCTTCTCAAATTAGGAATGCACACTAGCTAATTACCTAAGCAACCAATGCATTGAATCATGTAGGTGACACAGCCATGTATGGAATGAATGGCTATCTCGTCCATCAACACACCCCTTTTGCATACCCGATCGGTAACCTAGCCACTTTTGTGCAACATAAAAACAAACATTATCATTTTATATAAGTTATATAAAATGTGACCGATGTACAAGGTATATAAGGATCAGCCACTTATAAAATGCATATGTATATACCAAACATCACCCTTTATAAAAATTTATAGACAATACGTCCATTAGATAAACTGTATGTATATATACCCATTTTATACCTGGCATTTAAAACGTAACCATCTTCACAATGGGTGCCTCTGCCTCCAGGCATCACCCAACACACAAATATAGAATCTAAAACACAAACTTCATGCACTATAATCTACAGCCGATATCATTATAGCATATACATATATAGAAAAGGTGATCTCTGCGTGAATGCTTGTGGGATACACATATGCGGTTCCTTGTTGTAAACCTACGGACTGCCAACCACGACAGTACAGATGCAACGATTCTTTTCTTTGCATGAATACATGAGAGTGAAAGTCCCACCGAAATGAGTAAGGAGTGAGGATCAAACTCACCATGAGCTGTCCTGACACTGCAGGTTCCAACCACCCTACGCACAACTCTTTATTTTTTTCTTGGACCGAGAACATGCAGAGACACGATAAACAAAAGTACAATGTCACGCAACATCAACATACAGAGCCACCACAACATTTAAAAGGAAGAATACATATCATTGGATCTCATATGGCATTCTCGCAGCAGCTAGACATGAGCACAAAACCACATGGAGATAAAAGCTGAGCCTCAAGGCTCTTCCAAGATTCACGCAGCCACCAGGATGATCAAAACACATGCAGCAAAAATAAGGATAAACCAGGAGCAGAACTACGCTGGTGTGGAAAGGAAAAAAAAATAATAAGAAAGAGAAATGCCTCTCCCATGGAAGCTTCCTCTCGGTTTTTGTCTTCATTCAAACGCCCAGGAGCATGTTTCTCCCTTGACGCAACCATAGGGTATCTACACCCTCAACGCAGCCCTCGTAGAAGACAACATGCTCTGCGTTGGTTTCTTGGGACCAAAAAGCATGACGACTCTCCCTCAGCCGTAGACACACACAATAAAAAAAGAAATGGAAAGAGCGTAAGCGCTCTCCCAGCACAGTGTTTGCTTTTATTTTTATTTTTTTCCATCAGGAAAAACAAAGCAACACACAAAAACGTTCTTCCATCAACGCATCAAGCACATAATGAAAACAGGGAAGGAATGGGGTCTCGGCGCCGCCACAGGCAAGTGATCAAGCCATAAAACAACTCTGCAAACAATGATTCCCATTAATAACACTAAAGGCGCAACCATTGCTGGCCATCAACGTTTCCACCGGCAATCCATCGTGCCAATAAAGGCATCTCTGCAATTAAACTAGTAACGCATGAGTTTTTCCCCAAACTGGCGCTAACGAAGGGCATACAATATTTCGTGGAACCGGATGGTGTGGGGATCCCTCCCCTATGCTCTGCGCAACCACCCCCTGGGTGGAGGCTCCGCGTGAAAACAACTCCGCGTGGGGAAGCTGTTTCCAAACCCCAGGTCCCCGAAAATTAGGCGAAGCTTTGCAAAAACAACAATATATATTAAAAAATAGCCTAATTATCATTCCCCTCTATTTCTTATCCAAAATGTATATATTCAATACATATTCCCAATATATATAGGTATGTTTTTCCAGCTATTTTATTTTTCTCATAAAATGTATATTAAATATATTCTACATAAAGAAACATAATCAAATAACCGATAATAAAACTATATATTTTTATGCCCTTCATTTGAATACTATATATGCATATATATATAACAAACACTATTGCATATATTTAGAGTATTTATAAATACTCTTAAAAATATATACTTCCAAATCAACAATATGCATTTTCTTTCATTGACAACCATCATAAGAATGTATGCATTATATAAATTATAAAAGTGTATAAAAACAAACATTTTGTTTGCCACAATGTATTTTGCAAGTGCAATTACATTAAAACATATACCTTGAAAACAAGGGAGCACAACCTTGTGTTTTAACATTTAAAAGAATTAAAAAGAGTACACAAAGATGTACCTTCTTATATATATATATATATATATATATATATATATGGTGTGTGTGTGTATGTGTGCGCGCGCATAGGCAATAATATGTCAAATGCATGCGTTTAAAAAAAAATGCTAATAATAGGATGAAAAATACTTATCTAAGTAAATACATGCACCATGTATATATATTCATATATTCTTTTATAAAAACATGGCATACGTAATTCCCAAGTTGTCATGCTTTAATTTAGAAGTGTGAAGAACCTGCAATAATTAATTAATGAAAACACATGAGATAGCAAACTCGGAATCACTTTATTGATCGCAGGCCACTTCGAGGGGGAAACCTCCTTTGAGCAAGCTCAATACAAATAACTTCATGGTGGCTTCATTGGCCTCAACACACACTTTTATACAAAGTCTATGCCCAATACTATGGGTCAATACCATGCGACATATAATACTATAGGATGACTTACAAAGCATATGCGTCCAACAACAATATACTAACAAATTAAAGAGAAGGGTTGACATGGGTTCCTAACATCTCCTTTCCCTTAGAAAAAGCTTTTTCCTCAAAGCTTGAGATGTGGAAATTGATGCAGAACATGGAGTGGTTCCCCTGTAGCATCCTCGGGTTGCATGCTGTGCCACTGAATTAATACCTCTATGATAGATTGAGAGAGAAGTTGATGCCGTTTCAGTTTCAGGGAGGATTGCTTGGAAGGCTATAGACCAAGAAGAACCATATCATCTACTTGAAAAGTGTGCTCATAATGGTGCTGATCGGCGAGTTGTTTCATTCGAATTCTTGCCATGTGAAGATTGTCCTACAAAATGAGAAGAATCTGATCGCAGTTTCGAAGATCTGAGTCATTTTCCCTAACTGGGGAACTTCTGAGGGTGTATGGAAGAAGAATTGGTGGTTCCTAGCCATAGATTGCTTCATATGGTGTCATTTAAGATGTGGTATTGTACCACAGGAGCGCTTCAAGGAAATCCATAGAAGTAGTTGTCCAAATCTGTGTAGGGATGGGAAAGGGTTCGAGCAGTCCCGAAAGGGGTGTCGTTTCACCCTTGTTGACTTGGAAAGTATCATAGTCAACCACCATCTGTTGAATTGTCATTGTCAGTCCCTGCCAAAATAAGTTACACTGTGCCCGGTCATACGTTTTAAGGAACCCAGAGTGCCCTACTGATCGAGAAGCATGGAGTTCATAGAAGACATAGCCCTGTTGAATAGATTGCAACCAATTTGGAACAAGAAATGAAATAATTGTATGAGAAACTTGGTCATCAAATGTGTGAGAAGGAGCATCTACCACCAGATTGTACTTACCCTTATTGTAAGTGATCACACAGGCAGAACCCATGAGTTGGATAACCCATTTCAAGTGTGCTGGGGAGGAGACCCATTGTTCCAGGAAATTTTCCAGACTCTGGAGATCAGTCTTGATGCAGAAGTAATTCCCTAATAGGGATGGATGCCACTTCTGTACTGCATGCAAAATAGCCATCAGTTCCTTCTGAGATGTAGATGTGGCTAAATTCTTACCGGAAAGGTCTCTTGAAGGCGACAAGCCCACTGGTTCAACAAAGACACCTGCATATCTATCCAAGGAAGTAGTGGAGACCGTTGATGGGTGCATCTGAATGGAATGGAGCTGAGCGATGACAACATGTGAATTCTTCTTAAGGATCTTTTCTAGACGATGTGAACTGATGATGCAGAGAGACCCTGGTTGTAAGCCCGTAAATTTGTGTTGTTTCCCATTGACTGAAAACTGCAGCCAAAGTTCAGCAAAATCCCATAAAATGGGGCCAAGAGTGTGTAACCATTGAATGCCTGAAACCACATCACATTCGCCTAAGGACAAGGCAAACATGTCAGAGCATAGGTTATAATCGTCTAGAGAGATACACACATTGTGACACTTCCCCTTGCAAGGTAAGGTTCTCCCATTGGAAACCATGACTTCAAAGTTGGAGCAAGGATGGACAAAAAAGTCATCCTGTTTGGAAATCCGATGGTCAATGAAGTTATGAGTACTACCAGAATCAATGAGTATGGTAACAGGGAGCTTCTTGAAATAACCCTTGACCCGCATTTTTTGTGGAGTGGTGATGCCGATTACAGCATGGAGAGAGATCTATGGTGGGTCATCCTGAGATGGGGGTTCAACAGGTGGGTGCTGAATGTCGATCTGATCATCTATTGTATCTGGAGCTTCTTCACCAAGTTCAGAGGCAGGTGGAGAATCCACATCCAAGAGATAGAGATTTTGTTGAACACATATATGTCCCCGAGTGAATTTCTCATCACAATTATAACAAAGCCCTTTTTCTCTGCGTTCCTGCATCTCTGTTTCAGACAAATGGTTGCTAGGAGTTGGTTGAGGAGCTGGCGTGATGGGAGGTCGTTGGGAACCCATATTTTTGAAGGGAACAAAGGTGGGTTTGGAGCGTTGTTGGGTTGCGATCTTGTCCTCTGCCAACTTAGACAACCCTAGGACTTCCATCATTGTGTTGAGACAAAACATTTTGACCTCTGATCAGATTTCATCCTTGAGACCACTAATAAAAAAAATCCTATAGAATTCATCAGACAATCCTTCTGTGTGATTAGCTAGTTTCTCAAATTTTGTTTGATACTCTCTCACTGTGCCAATTTGGTGAATTTTAGTGAGTGCTCTTGTGAAGTCATCAAAAGCACTAGGACCAAATCGTTGCAAAAGGAGTTGGAAAAAATCTGTCCAGTTTGGCTCGTGATGAGCTTTGATGTACCAACGGTACCATTGAAGGGCTTCCTGTTCCAAATGAAAGGATGCAAGTCGAACTTTATAGACATCAAAAGTATTATGCAGACTGAAATATTGTTCTTCCCGGTATATCCATCTAGTTGGATCAGTACCATTGAAGTGAGGAAAACCAAGCTTCGACCCACGAAAATTGTTGGAAGAAGAGAAGCCAATGGCTGCAAAAGATTCTGGCTGTCGGTTATTGTTCATGGCTGAATGTTGAAGATGGAGGCTAAGAAATTTTTCATCCAGATCCTAGAGTTTGGCTTGGATGGCTGCAAGTGCTTACTCCATGGTTTTTGCTCCTGCACGGGTGACAACCATAACCAGGAGTTTTTTTTCTTTTTTTGGGAATGGGTAGAAAAAAACAAACACAAACTTATTCAGTAAAGGGAAATTTGGATTTGGGAAAAACTTCGATGGGTAACTGGGGTTTGACTAGGTTTTGGACACTTTCCAACGGATAGGGAAGTAAAAAATGAGGATTTCAGATGTGGAGTTAAAGAATGGAAAAAATTGTCAGAGAGGGACAAAGACACAGAAATAGGGAATGAACATGGTGGCAAAATTTGAAGGAGATTGGGTGAAAATCGAAGAAGTTATGACAAACCCTAAAAATAGACAAATGTGGGATTTATGGTTTTGGGAAGTGGAATTTGAGATAAGGTCCCCAGGAATGAAATATGCAGAATGGGATTGTAGGGGTGTCAGTGAATTTTCAGGGGAAATAAAGTTAAAATAAAGGAGATATGGCGAAAAAATGATTTTTTTTAAAAAAAAAATTCACAATGGATCTGAAACGGCTCCGAATGGATCGAAAATAGTTGGATCTGAAATGGATTTTAGATATATCTGAAACTGATGTATCTGGAATGACTTTCAAAATGGATCTAAAACGGCTCAGAATGGATCTAAAACGGCTGAATCTGAAACATCGCGAAAGTGATCGGCAACAGTCCAACTGAAAATAGATATGGACTCCTATAGCTAGGGTTTTCACCCTAGCTTGTGCAAATGAGAACCTACTAAGGAGAAGGGACTCCTTAGTAGAATTTCAGTAAAATGATGAAATAAGACAGTAAATAAAAACAGTAAACTTAAACTACCATGTGCATAAGACAACAAAAAGATATTAAAAATTGGTTTTGTATTAAGTATACCCTAAATGTGAGGTTGGTGGAACCTTTGCAGTAGTCTAGGGGCTGCTCCAATGCTCCAGTGTTGTTCCTTCTCCTTCTTCCAAGGTGTTTTGGACATGGGCCAAAGGGGTTCTCACGTGGGAAAATTTCTCCAAGTGGAGAGCTAGGGCTTCAAGAGAATTTTTGGGAGCATAAGGATGGAGAAATTGGGGATCTGAAATGGGGAGCCTCCATCACCTATTTATAAGTTTTTAGTGGTGGAGTGTTGACCCATGGTTTTGGGCACCATATGGTTTAGGTCAACTGTATAGGGTTTTTGCTTCCTGTTTTCCCTCTTTTTCCTCTTTTTTGTATTTTTTATTCCCTTTTTAGAGAGTTTTTGCTATTTTGGAGGAAATTTGAATTATTTTGGGGAAAAAATGGGGGTTTTGGCCTTTTGGAAGCTTTTTTAATGGTTTTTTGGTGTTTTGGAGGCTTTTTAATGGTTTTTTAAGGTTTTGGAGGCAAATATGGTAGGAAATATGGACAAATGAGTCATGTAATGGGGTAGATGAGGTAGTGAGAACTTTTTGGGTGTTAACAGATTTCCCCTTGATGTGTGAGGGTAGGAGCTCATCGTATGGCCGATAGACATCATAGGTCTTTTATGGTTTTCCTAGGATGTGGAGAGAAGAAGAAACGAACTAGAGCTTGGAACAATGGTCCTGAACAAACTACAAAAATTGAAAATACATGACTCCAATAATGAATGAGGAATAATCTGAACAGATGGATGAGGCGGGCATTCCCATGCTTGTATCAAGATTGACAGCAAATAACAATGAGGTCCAACAATGGGGACCTGGAAGATACATGGCCTCAAATAATGAATGAGGAAGGATCTCAATATATGGATGAGGCAGGCATACCCATGCTCGTATCAAGATATATATAAACAATAACAATAAGGCCCAAAAATGGGGACCTGAAAGATACATGGAGAACCACTGTGTACATCATAAGGGTCTAGAGGGGACACAAATCGGGGATATCTTGCCGGGATGACCATGTCTGAGCTGAAGAACTGATACACTGGATGAACAATAGTGTTGCTAAGTGTGGTACCAGAGGAACTGATGAACTGCTGGGGCATAGTGACGGGGGGCATACCCTCAATGGTACACCGAACTGGAACTAAATTGGGTACTCAAGGAAGCATATAACTAGATGGATTCCGAATACAATCACCAACGCAACCTAGACATCCACAGGAACATATAAATGGGTGTTCCGAAGTGACTCACCAATGTGGTAGAGTCAGGGGAAATCTGAGGTCTTCAACCAATAACTGAAGGGATATATACCCTGCGCAATTCTCAATGATGCGATCAAGGTGTTGAAGTCGAGCATGTGAGAAACAACCACTCGGAGAGGCATTGATGACTCCTCTCAAAATGGTCCGTAGGCACTCACCACAGATGGTGATGATTCCAAGGTGCAGGGACCTCTGGGTCTATCCTCAGGAATAGATGGGTTGTTGTCGACAGAGGGAGACCTGGAACTAGCAAGGCAATGATGTTTCCTTGATAGGAGCACGAGGTGGAGAACCGAAGTGTGAGAGTACTGATGGTAGGACTAACATACTGTGGGGGTGGGGGATAACTGGGCAAGTAGAGTGGGTGGACTCAAACTTCCTTTGTTCAGAGTATGATGGCGAGGATGATCGGGCAGCATATGAAACTGAATGGTGGGAAAGGGACCATAGATGTAATGGATCAAGGATAGTGACTGGGATGAGTGATACTCAAGTTGGTGTAAGATGGCAGGAGACTACAGAATACTCTGAACAAAGGTGACCTTATTGGGGGTGCTGCTGAGATGATCGATCATGGTGCTGAGAGGCACTGAGGGGACTTCTTCATGGGTTAAGGAACTAGAAGAAGTGTGTTCAAACGATACCGTCGTGTGGATTTATACGAGCCCAGGACAATTCATTCTCGTGATTGCTTTCAATTTTAAGGAGCCTGAAAGCGATAAGAAGACTCTGAAATAATGGAATGGTACCATCGTGTGGATTTGTACAAGCCCAGGACGGTGCATGGTCGTGGTTGCTTTCAATGTTAGAGAGTCTGAAAGCAATAAGAAGACTCCAAGGGGGTGCTTTTTCGTGTGTTAGTCTCCAAGGCCCGAAGAAGCATAAAAGGATGCAATGAAGAACTCTTCTAGCCGGTGTGACTAGAGTATTCCTTTTTCGTAATTAGTCTACCAGGTCTAGAAAAGTGTTAAACTTATACCAGATAGACGCCCTTTCAGGTACTTTAACGAGTATGAAAGGAAGCAAGATTGCTCGACTATTTTTTCATTGTTTTAGGAGTCAGAAAAGAGCTTTCCAGAAACTCCATAAGTGCCTTTTTCGTAAAGGACTTGTCCGGCTCGAAAAAGGGATAAAATTATACCGAACAAAAGGAATGGCTAGGCAAGGAGGAAGTGCTCAATCAAAAAACATCGATGAGAACCAAGAACGAGGGTGGGGGGGAAAACTGGTGGGCCTCCTTACGGGATGATTAATGGTGGAAAAAAAATGAAATAATTGCAATATGAATGGAGTGAATGCCTCATGTAAAAATGTGTAACAATTCGATGATGGCCGATGTGGTGCGCAAACCGAGGCAGCAAGGTGTCAGGACACAATGTTGAAATTGTACCTGGTGAGAGCGAGAAATGATCTCAAGCATCATCACTAGCTTGGAAAACTGAATCTGGCGATATAAAAAGTGTCAAAAATGGATAACGGCCAAGGTGGAACGCAAACCAAGGCGACGGGGGGCGTTTTGGGAAAAATGCCTGAAAAATATAGGGGTAAGAGTGAAAAATGATCTCAAGCATCATCACGGGCTCGGAAAAATGAATCCGATGATATAAAGTATATAAAAAACAGGCTATGACCGATGTGGCATGCAAACTAAGGTGACGAGGGGTGTCTAAAAAAAATGCTCAAAAAATGGTGCAGAAAAAACAATAAAACAAGTCAACCATCATGACGGTCTCGTCGTGCTGATTCCAGTGGTGGAAATGGTTCGGAGAATGGACTCCGTATGGATTCAGAATGGCCGAAACAAGAAAAAGTCAATGGGCTATAAATAGTAAGTGGGCCCAACATGACAAGTGTCAGTTGGACTGTTGACTTTGACAGGAGATCATAGTGGACCAGAGCTTAGGTGGTGTTTCTGGGCGATCCGACCAACCGATTTCAGATCTGTGAGGTGCAGGTATTCCGTTAAACTCATACCTATAATTTTTGTTGGTTTTGGGGGGGTGGTGAGTCCCTAGGGGGGTCTTATACGGTCCATGAGGGTGTGGATCGCGGGTTTCCCGAGTGGAATCGCGGTCTGAGATCGCGAGTTCCAGGGCTGAAAACGTGGTCTTGGATCATGAGTTTGGATGCTGAACACACGATCTTGGATCAAGAGTTCAACTCCTACAGTCGCGGTCCGAGATCGCCACTCTAATTGGGAAATCCACGTTCCGCGACTGCGACTGTAGCCCTAACAACCATGATCTTGGATCGCGACTCAAATCCTGAGAGCCGTGATCTGAGATCATGGCAAGGGGCCCTAAAGCCGCGATCTGGATCTTGCTTTAGGGTTACCCCGAGGGGGGGCAAATGGTTATTTATTTGATGTGGGTCTAATGAGTGTTCATTGTTTGATTGATAGGGTGCCAATCGTGTTATGGCAGGAGCGGGAGATCCCCGATGACATTATGGATGTCATCCGGAGGGATCGGCATGTTTGGTTAGCTTTGGGGTTGTGCGGGCTTCTGAAGTTCGCACAGGTGCCCATGATACGTTCAACAGGACTACTGCTGAACAAGTTGGTGGGATTCTGGGAGCCCGACATACAGGGTTTCATGGTGCAAGGGGAGAGGGTGGATCTCACCCTCGTAGATGTATATTTCTTGACGGGGCTTCCCTTTCTGGGTAGGGTGGCTGATACGCAGCCATGGGTGTCCGCAGATGTGGACATGGAGGATATGTTGGAGCGCTACTGTGTCCCGGAGGCTGAAGTGCATAGGAATGCACTTCGTATTATTGATTTGCGGGAGCCAGTAGTGGGAGTGATTGCTGCGGGCGTGGTTCGGGTGTTGGGGTCGCAGGTGCTCGAACGGGTGTCTGGGGGCCAGATGTAGCTAGTGGAGCGAGTGCTGCAGGGCACATATTTTTCCTGGGGACAAATGTTACTCACCTGCATTCAGCGGGAGCTGACCAAAGTGAAGGATGCTGGCAAGGGATTTTGCTACGGGTCCTTTCTCTATGCCTTCTTTATGGAGCAGGTACCTACACTGTGGCCACGAGTGTCGATTAGAGAAAGAGGGATTAGGGAGCCGCGCATGGTGCGGTGGGGAGAGATTATACGCTGACGGGGGTGGCGGTGAGGTTGGGAGATACTTCACTCAGGAGCTCTACCTACAGTGGTTGCAGATGCCACTGACGTTGGACGATTATCCATATAGGGATATGGATTACATAGGAGATCTGGAGGCACCATGGCCTCCAGGGCAGGCATGGGGACCAGATGGTATGTATATAATTGCTTGATTGTTTTGTATGTCATATTTTATGTATGGTAGGTGTGATGTATGTATATGCTGATACTGACTTATGTATGATCTGGGGTGTGATGTAGATGTTGGACCGAGGCCGCCATCGGGACACATAGACCGCAGGGGATGATCCAAACTGTAGGATATATATATGCAGCAACCACAGGGGTACACATAAGATCCAAACCTTGTTTGCAGGTTGAAAAAATATTTGTATGGACTCAAGCAAGCCCCCGGGGCTTGGTATGCGAAGATGGACAGTGTTTTGCTGTCACAATCCTATGTTTGGTGTAAATCTGATCCAAATGTCTATATGAAGTTTGTTGATGGTTTTATTATGCTAATAGTGTTGTATGTTGATGATTTGCTGATCACAGGTGATAACACTAAACAAATAGAAGCTCTTAAGACCGCAATGCACCAAGCATTCTCCATGAGTGACTTGGGAATTCTCAAGCAATTTTTGGGGCTTGAAATTTCACAAACAAAAAAAGGTACCAAGGTATGTCAGTCAAAGTATGCTTCTGATATGTTGAAGAAGTTTAATATGGCTGATTGCAAGCCTTCTAAGACTCCATTCCTTTCTGGAGTCAGAAAGGAAGAAGCAAAATCTACACCGCTTTTTGACAGTACACTCTACAGACAGTTGATTGGCAGCTTACTCTACATGACTCACACTCGTCCAAATCTTGCATATGCTGTGAGTGTGGCATCTAGATACATGGAGCAGCCACATGAGTTACATTGGAGGGATGCAAAAAGAATCCTTCATTATGTGAAGGGCACAAAGAGTGATGGGATTCACTATGTGGTAGATTCGAGCTTAGATCTCTTGGGTTTCATAGATTCGGATTGGGCTAGTGATAGCCTTGACAGGAAATCCACATTAGGATTTTTTTTCATGCTTGGAGGTGGCCCTATTTGCTGGTTTAGAAAGAAACAAAATGCCATAGCACTATCTTCAGTGGAGGCAGAGTACAGAGGAGCAGTGAATACTGCTACACAGTGTGTCTAGTTGCAGGGGATTTTGTCTGAGTTTGAGACTGCTTTCAGTACTCCTACTATCATTTATTGTGACAACCAGAGTGTGTTGGCTGCTTTTCTGGGCATACCCGGGTTTTAATGAAGCGCAGCAACAAAACCCCTTGGCACACTGGCCCTTTCGGCAACGAGCTGCGCAGCAGCTCGAGGTCTCACCCGAAGTGGCTATGGGGGGGTTAAGGAATCAGGTTTCCTTAACCGTGGTGACGCGGAGATTGTTCTGTTTCTCTTCTTCTTCCTAAAATATCGGCGGTCGGACCCTCCCGCAGGCCGCTCGGCGCAGCTGCGTGGATTCCTTCCTTGGCAGGTCTACTGCGCAGTTTCTCCTCTCTAACGCAGCAGGCAACTATCCCTTGGGTCGATGCGCTAGACACTTCCTCGCCCTTCACATCCAGCACAGTAACGCAGTCTGCCCTCGCCGCAGCGACCGTGCGTTACTACTTCTTTAGTACTTAAGACACTTATAGTTATCAAGGGATCTTCCCAACTCGCTCAAACAGTCACAAAGATAAGACAGAAGTCTTGCATACACAAATAATGAACTCTAAATAGTTATCATTCACACAAACATTATAACTAGAAGATATAAGTGAAGCTCATCTCCTCGAGGAAACCCACGTCCACGGGAGCGTTATATTAACCAGAAAATGATAGAGTTATACAATATGCTGCGCACACAGCTGCAGCCTTAGATCTTACAGGAAACTCCACGCACACAGCTGGGAGCCCTTCTCTCAGTCAAGTCTCCTCTCTATGGAGATTACAAAGGCACAGACGTCGACTCAGACTGTCTGGCAACTCAGGGATTAGCTCCTCGGCTATCCGATTTCCTCTCTAGTTCTACGCACTGGGTAGAAAATACAATGAAGGATAATCAACACATGATCTATCCTTTAGACTGGCTCTCTAACAGTCTAGTATCTAACTCTCTAATTCTCCAAAAGGAAGGAACTGAAAAGCCCCTCTACCCATTACAATGATTCATATATATCGGTGGCCATGACGGTCACACCTTTACAAAACTGTGGGCCTTTCCCAACAGTGATTCCCAAAAACCCTAACCACGCACATGGCTAGGTGTACTGTAGGCGCCGCTTGCAGTCACGTCGCCGCTTCCTGCAGGCTCCGTGAATTCCGGCGCAGATTGTGGGTATGGGCGATCGTCCTTCGCCTTCAATGCTCTGGTCCGTTGCTCCTCCTTGATCCGAGCAACCATAACTTCTGTACTAAGCCTTTAAATGAGGGTAGCTGAGCCCTCTACTCCATCGCCTTATTTATTATGGTAGCTGAGCCACCTTCATTCTTCGATGACGTGCGCGCGATCTCCGCAATTTCCGGTCCGTGATCTGCGCTGAGATCATCCATCTGGCACCGTATTGCGCACCGTCTCCTTCTTACCCAAACTTAGTGCTTGTCCCAAAATTAGCACTTTCCTTCCATACTCGTGCTTTTTCCCAAAATTCGCAGCTTTTACTATAGCTGCGACCTTGGCCCCAACAGGCCCCCAACACTCACTTGTGGCTCGCCCTCGAGCCACTCGCACTAGCGCGTGGTTGTTTGATTTGCGCATCTGCGTTTGCTTGAATCTCCGCGAATGTTTTCTGCCATTTCGCAATAGCGGAGTCCAATTCCTCGATACACTCATCAGCTGTTTGCACTGTTTTTGCGGTCGTTTCATCTTTAGTGAGTGTATCAATGAGCTCTTGAGACTCGGTAATTTCTTTGATTTTTGTCTCAACCTGGCCAACGATTTCAGCATACTCATCCATGAATGGATGAATGCTGTTGGTGAGCTTCTCATCTTCAGTTCTGAGCTTGTGCAGTTGCTGCTGCATTTTGCGCACTTCGCCCATTTTCTTCATCTTTGGCAATCCTGTTAAGGACTTAGCTTCTTCATTCAGAACAGTGAGAGACTGTGCTGCAGCTTGCACCTGTTCTGATAGTCCCACTTTAAAAGGGAGGTTCACAAGCTCTGACCATGCTTCCATAGCCTGGTCCATCAGGTTCTTGGCTTCCTGTACTCGACCTTTCATTCGTGTGGAAGCTCTGCTCAATGCTTCAAATTGTACCTGCGCATCATCCGTAAGATGCGCAGCAACGCGAGCTTCTAGCTCAGCAATCTGGGTTTTATGGCCTTCTGCCATAGCAGCTATTTCTTGCTCCAGGGTTTTTGCCCTTTCGCCAATAATTTGAACTTTTGCAACCAGAGGGAGGTCTGGTTGAATCTCGCAAGCCGGCAATTCCTGGGCAATCTCTTCTATTGCGTTTCTGATGCCGGTGTCTTGCGCCTCATAGAGTGCAAGCTTCGCAGAGATATTCTTATGACTTTCCTTCAGCTCTATCTCCTGCGATTGCAGTCGTTGGTTTGCCTGGAAAGTAGAGAGCTCTCTAGCTCTCAACTCAAGAGAAACTTTCTCCTGTACAAGCTGTAGGGTTTCTATAGGAATCATAGACAAATTAATTTCTACAGGTCCAACTGTGCTTACCTGTAGTTCAGCTAGAGGATCTGGAAGTGTCATGCTGGTAGGCGGAATATGCACGACAGTGTGCCTTTCTGTGAGTTCTTCAACTCGCTCATCAGTTGGAACTGGTTGTGGCGCCTGCGAAGTAGATGCTGGCGCATGGGTCTGCGCAATCCTTCCTACGAGACCTTTTAGTTCTACAAATTGTAAGTCTAGAGCACTTCGGATGTGAGCATGCATGTTCCTCATCTCACGAAATTGCTCTTTCAAGTATTTGTCGACCTACGAGGGAATGGCCTCAGTGGGATGCGACACTTTCTGCTTCTTTGTGGCTGGTTCTGTTGAGCCTTCATCGCTTCTTTGCTCAGGGGCTTCCTTGCCCTTATCCTTTTCTTGCGCAGCGGCGGGTGGCATCGCAGGTGCGATGTCAGCTGCTGCTCTCCATTCGTCCGACCATGACTTAATGGTTTCTTCGACATCTTCTGTGGTCATCCTGTAAAGACCTAGCGCCCAGTCACCTGGAATGTCGCAAGGCCGAAGGTAGAGTTGATGGATGTCGGCAGTAAAAGCCAACTTCCCTTCATACAATGTGGCTGTCTCCTCGCTCAGCCTTGGCATATCTTGTATGGTGTCTCGGAGGAGATAGTAGTACTCACAAAAAACAGCGCGATTCATCTTGCGCTTCGCGGGATTAGGGGAATCCCAGAGGTTGATGTAGCGCATGCCGGCAACCTCTCCTGCGCGGCGTGGACGGAACTGAGTATTTGGGGGCTCCTTCCACCCGACGAGAGCGCATAGAATTAGAAGCCACGAAAAATGGAATGATTGGCCTGGATTGTCCTGCACATTCAGGCAATCAGCCAAAAAAGAATTCAGCAGGAAGAGAGACCAGTTGTACTGTTCTCCCTCCGTAGCTGCGATAGCGAGCTCGACGACAGCTCCAGTAACTTCTTTCGGTCGTCACTTTGTGAGAAGTCTGCCTGCAAGCAGACTTCCTGTGAAGCGAAGTGCCTCATCTTCAACGGTCGTGAGGTCATAAGCCCGACCTCCTCTTGTCAAGTTATATTTCTGGACCAGCTTTGCAGCTAATTTTCGGTCCTTCTCCTTTCCCACAAAATGGATGTTGGGATCCTTACCAACCTTGGATAGACCGGTGATACGGTGTATCAAATCAACATTTAGATCAATTGGCCTCCCGAGCCAAAGGTAACCTCCATGAACGCAGGATAGCAGTGTTTTAACGACTGCGTTCACTTCATTGCTACGCCCAAAGTGCGGTAGCTTCAACAAATTCAAGAGTCCAGGGCGCTCAAGATTTGCTGCAAATCCCTTCGGGATAAACTCATCAACCTGCCTGGTGGGATTATGGACGATATCCAGATATCGGTCCAACTGAAACTGAGGATATGTCTTATAGTCTCCAAGGTTAAAATCAGAGAATTTAACCAATGGAATGTTTCCCAATAGTTGGCCTTCTACCCGCACACTAGCCGGTAGTGGCGGTAGCGGAATTGGATACTTTGCATTCTTCGGAATCTGTACATCCGGCGCATCATCTGGACGCGGCGGAATGTAGTTCACCATAGACGCGAGCGGCTCTGGAACAGGTTCCTCCGGATGCTGCTGAGATGCTCTTGTGCCTGGAGATGTTCTGGGATCAGTAGCACCGGGGTGTACGTAGGTCGAAGCCGTCACCGGAGTGGCCATGCCGAAATCTAAGCCGCGGCGTAGGAATTGACGAACAACTTCTTCAGTCGATAAATTCTCCGTCGTGAACCAATGTAAATAACAAAACTCTGGACAGCAAATGGCGGATCTGCGTAGGGTATGGATGCTGAAAACAAGGGAAAATAGTCTGCACACTCGGCTCTGAAAACAATAATGCAGATCTTCAAACACAACTTATGCAACTCGAGACGGTAACCCGAAAATGATACAAGTGTGAGGTATTTATAGCCAGCGGGGATAGTAAATGCGACCAAGTGGGGTTACGTAGCGGTAGGCGGCTACTGGTGAGTTGACAACACGCTATCCTCCTTGCCGTAGCGGTGCATTTAGTGTGATTGACGGGTTCTGACAGCCTTCCGGGAGAAGCTAATGCTTTCGGCGCCTGGGTTAAATGCAAATCTTTCGGAGATTAAGCCGAATCCGTCAGAACGGGTAGAATTAAATAGCGGCCTTATCCTTCATTTATTCAAACGCGGCTACATAACTGCTGTAATTCAAAATTTCCGGCGGGTCATTTCAACTTAGGAAACTGTGCCTCTATGGGTCCACAACAAAACTCTTTTCAGCGGCAAATTATGAAAGGGGACTTCGCAAGAGCGATAGTCCAATGGTCCATAAAGCAAAACTTCGCCAGAGCGGACCGCTAAGCTTTGTTCAAGCAATTTTTATTCAGGATGCGCGGATATTTCAAGGAACTGCGCAGGAAGCTGGAAACTGAGGGTGTGTCGCAGCTTCCGTGTAGACTAAATGCGATGTCTCTTTCAACTACACTGGGCATCTGCATTCTTGAGTAATATATTATGTCGACAGGGCGGAGTGGCCGTCGCAATAAAGCTTAAGCCGACTCCCGTTTATCATTGTAGGTAGTAGTTCTCCATTCAGCTTTGCAAGCTGAACTGCGCCTCCGTCTGTTATTTTTATTATCTGAAAAGGACCTAACCAATGCACACGAAACTTGCCTGGAAACTTGATGAATTTACTATCATAAAGGAGTACCAAGTCTCCTTCTTCAAAGTGCTTATGCTTAATGTGCCTGTCATGCCAAGCTTTCTGTCTTGCCTTCTGTACCTGTTGATGAAATCCGGCCAAAAGTCTGTCTTCTTCTAAGGAGAGCAGTTGCGAAAGTCTTTCATTCATAGTGTCAGGATCTGCCATTTCTGTAATTTGCGCAATTCGGAGACTGGGAACAATGTATTCCATGGGCATAACTGCTTCTTGTCCATACACCAAGCTGAAAGGTGTGTGACCTGTTAGTTTCTTGCAAGTAGTTCTGTAAGCCCATAATACAGCTGTGACTCTAAGGTCCCAATCATCTCTTTGTTGATTACAGATTTTCGTCAGGGCATTCTCAAGAATCTTATTGAATGCTTCCACCGTACCATTAGCTTGAGGATGGTAGGGTGTACTCTTATGGTGATTAATTTGAAATTCTTGATTAAGGGCCTCTATAGTCTCATTGAGGAAATGTGTACCTTGATCACTCATGAGGATCACCGGGCATCCAAACCTAGTGATAATGTTCTCGAAAATGAACTGCGCGGCAGTAGCAGCGTCGCAGTTCTTAACTGGCTTCGCCTCAGCCCATCTGGTGAGGTATTCAGTAGCTGTAATGATATATCTTGCGCCAGTTCTTTTTCCTGGTGGGTTAATAGGTCCTACAAAGTCAATGGCCCATTTATCAAAAGCACGCAGTGTGATCTGGGGTCTTAGCGGCATTTCATCTCTCCTTGAGGGTTTTCCTGTGCGCTGGCACACATCGCAACATTTACAGAATTCCTTAGTATCCTTGTGCAATGTCGGCCACCAAAGTCCTGCGGCTAATATTTTCTGCGCAGTCGGCTTTCCTGCGAAATGGCCTCCTGCGGTACCTGAGTGCGCTTCTGTGATGATAGAGCTCTTTTCATGTGGTAAGATACATCTGCGCAAAATTTCGTCAGGGCCCAACTTATAAAGCTGGCCTGCTATCAAAGTGAAGTCTGCGGCTCGAACAACAAGTTGCTTCTTTTGCTGGATTGTAAACTCAGCCGGCGCTTGTCCGGTAGTGAGAAACTTAAGAATATCAGAATAATATTCGTCTGCTGCTTGGATATAAAACAACTGTGCGTCAGGCAGATTGTCCTCCAGACTCGTAGGTTCCTCTCCTGACTCTATTCTGGATAGATGGTCAGGCCCTGCATTCAATCTGCCTGGCTTTACAATAACCTCAAAATCATACTCTTGAAAGAGCAGTAGCCATCTGCAAATTCTGCCTCCTAAAACTGGTTTATTGACCAAATATTTCAAAGCAGAATGGTCAGTATACATTTTAAAGTGAGCTCCTAACAGGTAGTGTCTGAATTTCTGTAAGGCATACACCATAGCTAGTCCTTCCCTTTCTGTAGTGGTGTAATTCTTCTCAGCTGTAGATAGCTTTCTGCTGGAGTAAGCAATTGGGTGGTCAATACTTCCTTCTCCAGACTGTGTAAGCACGATTCCTAATGCTATGGAAGAAGCATCAACATGAACATGAAAAGTTTTTCTCCAATCCGGGAAAACTAGAATAGGCGCTGTGATCATCTTTTCTTTAAGTGTGTCCAAGCTCTGTTGGCATTCTTCTGTCCATTGGAACTTCGAATCCTTCTTCAGCAATCTTTCCATAGGTGCTGTGATCCTTGCATATCCTTTGATGAATTTTCTGTAGTATCCTGTATGTCCCAATGTAGTGCGCAATTGCTTAACTGAGTTGGGCGCAGGTAAATTAGCAATGATGGCAACCTTCGCAGGATCCATCAGAAGTCCTTGTCTGCATACAATATGTCCCAACAAAATACCAAAGGGCGCACAAAATATACATTTTTTCAAGTTAAGGGAAATCTGATGCTGTCTACATTTTTCTAGCATCATGCGCAGATTCGCAATATGGTTCTTTAGTAAACCAAATACAGTCCAGTCATCAAAATAGACTTCTAAAAACTTGTGGATAAATTCTTTAAAAACAGCAACAACGACTCTAGAGAAGATAGCAGGTGCGTTTTTAAGACCAAAGGGCATTACCGTATACTGGAATGAGCCCCATTCAGTTGCAAAAGTAGTCTTGTGGCGGTCGTCCGGATGGATTCTGATCTGATGATATCCCGAGAAACCATCAGTGAAAGAGTAAGCCTCTTGTCCTCCAACATTATCAAGTACTTCATCTGTGAAAGGAGTGGGAAATGGGTCGTGCGCTGATGCATCATTGAGTTTGCGCAAGTCGACACAAATTCTTATTTCACCTTTCGTTTTCTTTTCTTGGACCACCATAGGACTAATCCAATCGCTTTCCTCTACTGGCTCAATAATACCTGCTGCAAGCATCTTATCAATTTCTTCTTTGACTTTTTCTTTGTAGTGCGGGTTCAACCTGTATGGGCGCTGCTTTACTGGCTTGGCATCTGGTTTCAGAGGTATGCGCATCACTCCTAAGTCTCCTAGGATGCCTTTCATTTCTGTGAACTTGGTAGGAAAGATATCCTGGTAGTCACGTAATAAATCTGAAACATGCGCAACAGTTTCATCATCCCAATAGTCTCCTATAGAAGCAAACTTTGGGTCAGCTTCTGTGCCAATGTTAACTTTCTTGAGCTTGACGTGTTCTGTGATGGCAGGAATATCAAGCTCAGGACTTTCAATATTGCGCGTCCCTTCTGATTCTGGGATATTGATGTTACGAGGATCATCCTCCTCATCTTCGGCGGTGAAGTTATAACATTCCAGGGCATGTTCTATCTGGACAGCCCAATCTGGTTGGGAATATTCTGTTACTAGACCTGGTTCAAATACCTTCTTTTTAATACACTTCAGAGCCTGATCAATGCTTGGATGTTCTGACTCAAAGCTAAAGGTAAGTTGAAAGCTTTCTATCATAAGATCCCAAGTAAGAGTGCCTTTGCGCAATTCTATTTCAGTATACCAATTCCTTGGAATTGTATCCAATGTGTGGATGAATTGGTGAACCCACTCATCTTCCGGAATATCTGACCATTGCTGAATACATGCTTCAATGTGTGACCTGGGGTCACTCTGTCCTTCATATTTGCGTAGCGCTTCGGCTGTAGTGTCCTGAAATCTGCGCAGTATCAATCTGCGACAGTCTGTCCATGTATGAATATTCTCCTTGTGCCCAATCCACCATCTTGCGGGTGTAGCGCGCAATGCTATATCTAGTGCCTGTATGCGCTGCGGTTCTGGAAGCTTTTGTTCATATTCCTGTATGAATTTAGTTACTTCAGTTAAGCCATCAAAAGTTGGAGTATCAATTAATTCTGTGCCAATCCATCGAATGGATTTAGTCATCATGGCGCAACGTCTTGCAGAAACCTCATGTAGACGATTCTGCCAGTTTTCCAATCCTGCATCTGAATCTGATGTGCACGAGCTATCACATCGCCAGCTGATATGGCCGTCTGCTGTGGGGTTGACATAGTCACTGTGGTTAGTGGTCATCTGATACAAGCTTTCCATGTGGCGCGCTTCCTCTTCTGCGCGAATGGGTTCTATATATCTTGGTCCTTGAATAGGATCAAGAGGTGCGATGACCCTGATCTGGTCATCCTCAAAGGTCATCTGTCTTTTCTTCAGGTTAATGACAGCCAAATTATCAAGTGCCCAGTCTATTCCTAACAGCGCTGGGTATGGTCTACTATCATCCATAATTTTGATTACTTCAAAATCTGCAGAGCTTCTTACTCCTTCAATATCAATAGGTACATTGGGTAATCTGCCCAATGGAGAGACTCGTTGCTGATTTGCGAGTCTTAGCTGGATAGGGGATCTTGTAAGCTGAGGGCTTCCCATCTGTTCCCATGTCTGCATAGTGAGAACATTGGCTTCTGAGCCCAAATCTAACATGACTTCGTCCATTTCAAATGCTCCAATCTGCGCTGTGAGCCTCATCTCTTTTCCTGTTCTAGTGTGACTCCTAATCTGGTGAACAGCACACTGCGGTGTGTTCGTCGAAGCAGAGTGTTGGCACTGATCCAACAGGTGTTGGAGTTCTAGAGTTGCTTGTTCATTGCGCAACAATTTTAAACATTGTCGCAGGAACGCATGAACACTGCCTAGTGCATGCTCCTTATCGTCATCAGGTCTTCCAGCTGTAGTGGCTTGTTCTTGTACCAGGTTGTCTTGTCTTAGCACTTGCGATCTATTAATGGTCTGTGGAATTGCGGCAGAACTTGAAGCTCTCGGATCTGAGAAATACTCTTGAGCTTGCTTAAATGCTTCTTTTTGCTTCTGTAGGTTAAGTGGGGCTGGTTTAATGTTAGCGCGGCGCACCCATTGCGTCGCTTGCTTTCCCGTTCCCATCTCTTGCGCACCAGTGGTAGCTCCACTGCGTGTCACTATATTAACTGTAGGGTCTGGTTCTCTTTTTTCTGCTCCAATCAACTGGATATTCTGATTGACCTGTGGTGTCTTTGCTTGCATCTTAGCCTGTAACTGAGGGCATTCTTCAATGATATGGTCAGAAGATTTACAATACCTGCAGAGGGTTGTAGGATTTTGGCAATCCCTAGCAAAATGACCTTGTGTTCCGCAATTATAACAAGTGATCTGTCCTCTTCCGCGACCAAAATTTGTTGTGCGTCCGCGTCCTCTGTACTTTGCTGCTCGGGTGTCCCGAGTTTGGTCATAAGGTGGTCCTGCTGTGGGTCCTTGTGTCTCTGCTTGTACCCTATAGATATCATGCTTTCTTTCTATCATAAGATCATATGCTCTACAATTGTTCTCATCATGACCTACTGATTTACAAAAATTACAATATAGATTCTTTGGAGTTTGTACATATTTCTGAAGTAAGTGGCATTCTTGTGGTCTATGACCTCTAGTTCTGCAGATTTCACACCAAGGCCCTTGTGCCTGTGGTAAAGGATTAGGTGCTCCAGTTGCAATATAGTCTATGAAAACAGGACAATGGTCCTTTGAATGACCTTGAGCTTTACATTTTGTACACCAAATTTCTTCCTTGATCTCCTTGCCTTTCTTAATATCATGCACTTGCAAGGTTAAGTTTGCTAATTGGTTCTGTAAGTGCGCAACATCGTTGCTTGTTCCTGCAATTGGTGAAGCTTCTAGTTTCATAGCCATTTCTAGGGCTTGTTCCTGAGTATTGAGATTCTGTTGCATAAGGGGAAGTCTAATGTGTGGAAGCAGTGCAGCAATAAACCATTCTTTATGTTGCTGTGGTGCAAACTCGAAGCTTACTTGATCTATCAAGGCTTTGAACTTCTGGTCAAAGTCCCATACTGATTCTGTAGGTAACTGTTTGATGTCTTTGAGCTCTGTTATACACTGTGATTCTGACTTAGGTTTCTTAAATTCCCGAATCATAGCATTTCTTACCTCAGCAAGCGTCCTATTCTGTGCTGCTGAGTATTTCATGAACCAAGTCAAGGCTCTTTCTCTTAGTGTGGTTGCTAACTGAACCAGTTTAACAGCATCGTCATTAATTTGCTTAATTGTCCAAATGGCTTCACATAAGAACCAGTGCTGCTCAGGGTCCTCTATCCCTGTTCCTCTAAAAGTTGGTAGCTTCATGTCATCACCCATCCTTCTTGCACGGGTTTGAGGTGGAGGTACTGTAGCAGTGCCTCCGGGATGGTTAAACAAAGGTGGTACAGAGGTACTAGAAGTACCGTGTGGGCTACTAGAAGGTGTTACTGTAGGATTATACTGAGCTCCGTCTGGTTTTTGCGGTGTAAAGGGGTAATACGGGATATGAGCACTCCCTTGTCTTTCTCTATGGCTTGCTCTAGGGACTTGGCTATTGTCTGGGCTAGACTCAAAAGGATATTGGTCAAGGCCTACTTTATATCGTTTTCCACTACGAGTGCAACCAATAACTTCAGGATCACTATCAGAATCTACGGACATTACTTGACTATGCTATTCATCAGAAGCAATACATAGCTTTCCTTTTTCATACAGAAGCATTTTAATCCATAAGTTCAGAGAATTTAAGAACTTACCTCTGTGTACTTGGAAGAAACTCCTCTCAGCTTCACTGAAACTCTTTCTTGTATCGACTGCAAATTCGGTAATGAAACCTTCCAGTAGACTATTCAACCAAAAGTCTACTGCGCGGGAAACAGAATTGTCTATCTGCTTCACAATACTGACTAGCTCAGGCGTCCATGTGACGGGTCGATCAACATGCAGCGTAGGTGTAGAATCTGCTAACTTGGCTATCCAAGTGTGTAACTCCAATGCAAACGTAACAAAGAAAATTTCGTAAAGGTCAGCATAAATATACTTCTGTAACCAATCTTCTGTTTGAAGCGTAGGGCTTCTATTTTCTTGTTCAGCAAACTCTTTAGCCTTTAAATCAAACCAATCTCCAATTTCCTTAGCTGTAGGATTCCAGTAACACATTTGTTAACTGAGCAAGTCTCAGTGTAACAGAACCTTATGTTGTCTTCAGCAACAATCTCAGATGTCACGTAACTAGTAAGTCTTACAACAAGAAGTCGCAAGGCAACGGAACCATTTGTTGGCTCAATCAACAGGGTTCAAAGCCGTGGAAGTAATGTGATCAAAAAGTCATAAGACAACAGAACCATTTGTTGGTCACTAGGCAACGGAACCATTTGTTGGCTCCTCAATCTCGCGCGTCGCCAAAATAACAAGTCTCATTCACGCGGCAACGGAACCATTTGTTGGCTCCTCGATCTCGCGCGTTGCCAAAATAACAAGTCCCATTCACGCGGCAACGGAACCATTTGTTGGCTCCTCGATCTCGCGCGTTGCCAAAATAACAAGTCTCATTCACGCGGCAACGGAACCATTTGTTGGCTGCTTTTCTGGGCAGACCCGGGTTTTAATGAAGCGCAGCAACAAAACCCCTTGGCACACTGTCCCTTTCGGCAACGAGCTGCGCAGCAGCTCGAGGTCTCACCCGAAGTGGCTATGGGGGGGTTAAGGAATCAGGTTTCCTTAACCGTGGTGACGCGGAGATTGTTCTGTTTCTCTTCTTCTTCCTAAAATATCGGCGGTCGGACCCTCCCGCAGGCCGCTCGGCGCAGCTGCGTGGATTCCTTCCTTGGCAGGTCTACTGCGCAGTTTCTCCTCTCTAACGCAGCAGGCAACTATCCCTTGGGTCGATGCGCTAGACACTTCCTCGCCCTTCACATCCAGCACAGTAACGCAGTCTGCCCTCGCCGCAGCGACCGTGCGTTACTACTTCTTTAGTACTTAAGACACTTATAGTTATCAAGGGATCTTCCCAACTCGCTCAAACAGTCACAAAGATAAGACAGAAGTCTTGCATACACAAATAATGAACTCTAAATAGTTATCATTCACACAAACATTATAACTAGAAGATATAAGTGAAGCTCATCTCCTCGAGGAAACCCACGTCCACGGGAGCGTTATATTAACCAGAAAATGATAGAGTTATACAATATGCTGCGCACACAGCTGCAGCCTTAGATCTTACAGGAAACTCCACGCACACAGCTGGGAGCCCTTCTCTCAGTCAAGTCTCCTCTCTATGGAGATTACAAAGGCACAGACGTCGACTCAGACTGTCTGGCAACTCAGGGATTAGCTCCTCGGCTATCCGATTTCCTCTCTAGTTCTACGCACTGGGTAGAAAATACAATGAAGGATAATCAACACATGATCTATCCTTTAGACTGGCTCTCTAACAGTCTAGTATCTAACTCTCTAATTCTCCAAAAGGAAGGAACTGAAAAGCCCCTCTACCCATTACAATGATTCATATATATCGGTGGCCATGACGGTCACACCTTTACAAAACTGTGGGCCTTTCCCAACAGTGATTCCCAAAAACCCTAACCACGCACATGGCTAGGTGTACTGTAGGCGCCGCTTGCAGTCACGTCGCCGCTTCCTGCAGGCTCCGTGAATTCCGGCGTAGATTGTGGGTATGGGCGATCGTCCTTCGCCTTCAATGCTCTGGTCCATTGCTCCTCCTTGATCCGAGCAACCATAACTTCTGTACTAAGCCTTTAAATGAGGGTAGCTGAGCCCTCTACTCCATCGCCTTATTTATTATGGTAGCTGAGCCACCTTCATTCTTCGATGACGTGCGCGCGATCTCCGCAATTTCCGGTCCGTGATCTGCGCTGAGATCATCCATCTGGCACCGTACTGCGCACCGTCTCCTTCTTACCCAAACTTAGTGCTTGTCCCAAAATTAGCACTTTCCTTCCATACTCGTGCTTTTTCCCAAAATTCGCAGCTTTTACTATAGCTGCGACCTTGGCCCCAACAGAGTGCCATTAGAGTTTCATGTGATCCAGTACAGAGGCAGAGGACCAAGCACATACAGATTCATATGCACTACATTAGAGGACTAGTGCATGACCAGATCATAGATTTGTAGTATTGCCCCACAGGTGAGCAAACTGCAGATATCTTCACCAAGGCTTTCACAGAGAAGACATTCAACTATCTTAGATCACTACTTGGGATGGTTGGACATGTGGTGGAGTGAAGGGTTGATCAGCAACCTTTCAATTTTGATATGTCCATGTTTTGAGGGAAGGTTTTTCCCATGAGGTTTTTCTTCTATCCTTGTTTTGTGGACCGACAGTATTTTGTACAGGGTGACCAAGTCTTGTTACTGGGCCCTTAGCATTTTTTATATATTCTGATTTTTTAGACCATTCAAGTTAGACCTAAGAGGGGGTGTTGGAATATTTAAGCCTTCCTACCATTTAATTATTTACATAAGATGCTTTAATTAATCACTTGTGGTCAATTCTATGTAATAATTGAGGAAATTGCCATTGTGAGGTCCACAAGGCAACTTGGGAGGATAAGATTCCATCTGAGGTGTGTTCTACAAGTCTCCTAGGAAACTTGGGCGCATTCCTAAACAATTCTTGATAAGATTTGTGAATAAGGGCGCATTTGTGAAGAAAGATGCCGCTTTTACTGCTTTTTCCCCCAAAGGAAAGAGCTAGTCAACCTAGGAAAGTGTTTTATTCACCAAAAACTTTCCTTAACACTATTTCCACCCAAATTTCGTATTTGGCATTTCTTTTACCTATATTTCACCTTCATCTCACTAATTTAGCAATTCATGAGCTTTTGATCAGATTTGGAAAGCCAACTTGCCACCTAGGGGGGATGGGAAGTTTTAGAAAGTCTGATGGATGGAAGATTCTTTTGGCATCTTTATCCATTTGAATTATTGCTGTAATTTTTTTTAATAACGTCCTACAACATTCATATGTTGATTGGTGTAATTATTATTCATGAGAAGTAATACATAATTCCATTCTTGTGCATTATTTTTGTGTCTTTGAGCAGTTGTGTGAGATTTTTTATATGAGAGAGGTTAATTTATTGCATATTTCTTGGATGTGATCTTATTTTCACATGGTATCAAATCCATCAAGCTATTCCTTTCATCTATTGATTGTCTTGCAGGATCCAACAGTCTCAGGAAGGGCGCATTGATCAAACCACCAGGTGATTTCTATTATTTGTAGGGTGCATTTTGGAATCCATAAGTGTTCTAAATTCAGTCCAAAAGTTATATCAGTTGTAGCAATGGATCATACACAGCAGATCATCCTCCTTTCAATTACTTTGATTGGAAAGCACAGATGGAGATTCTACTAAAGAGCAAAGGGCTCTACAGGGTGACCATGGCAACAGAAGCTGAGCCAACCTCAGCAGTGGAGAAATCAAAATGGCATAATCGAAGGGATGAAGCCTATGGGCTGTTATGTCTCACTTCATCCAGAGAAATCTTATTTCATCTTGATGGCCTCACTTCACCCAATTAAGTATGGCTGAAACTTCAAGAATTGTTCGGTAAAACCGATGAATTGAGAGGCCACCAATTGGATAACGAGCTAGTCTCTTTGAGTCCACAGAATTTTGATAATCTACAAGACTTCTTCTCCAAATTCAAGTCTCTTGTATTGCAGCTGAATCAATGTGGAATAGACAAGAAAGATGAGCAATTAGTTTTGGTCATTCTCTCCAAGCTTGGCCCAGACTATTCAATTTTTGTCTCCACCTTCCATTCCACCCGGAAAGCAATTAAAAATTGGAAGAGCTCGTCACTTTCAGAATTCATGGAGTCATTAAATCAAGAGCAAGACAAGCTGGTATTAATGGGAGCCATTAAAAATCCACCAAAAGACCATTGTCTAAGTGTTGGAGACTCAAAGAATTCGAAAGGCAAGAAGAAAGGCAACTTCAAGAAGCCCACCGGTGAGCGGAAAGACAAGCAGAATTTTAGTGGAGAGCCATCAAACTTCAAGAAGAATCTGAACAAGAAGAATGAGAGGACAAAGTTCACTTATTGTAGCAAGGGATTTCATCCCTAAAGCTCTTGTATGAAGAAGACCATCGACCAATTAACTCAGGCATTGGAGAAAGTCAAGATTCCTCTCCCAGAGAGCGCAAGAAGGAAAGATGGAGGATCAAATTCCGATGAAAAAGAGAGAGTTCATGCACTGATGGCTGCCACTTCCCAATCTTCATCATTCATCATTGATTCCGGTGCTTCAAGACACATGGTGTCTGCAAGTAAGTATTTTATTTCACTTGACTCTTCCAGTAGTCCGAATATTGTATTGGGAGACAATTCTGAAACCTCTAGCAAAGGCAAAGGTAGCATAGATCTTGAGTTTGGGTCATTTAATAATGTTTTTAATGTCCTTGGACTTGCTGCAAACCTACTGTCAGTCTATCAGATGACCCATACAAGGATTCCCAAGAGAGTCACCTTTACCCCCAATGATGTTGAAATAGCAGAAATTTCAACAGGAAAAATTATTGCATTTGGTACTACTGACCACTATTATAGAATCTACAAGTTTTCTCATTTTGTGCCAAACTCCTCACCTTTTGCTCTACTGACCCATGCCAATGAGTCCAGCAAGCTATGGCATGAAATATTTGGCCACCTAAACTACAAATACCTTTCCCAACTTCATGAGAAAGAGATGGTTATAGGGCTGCCCAATATCAAATTTTCCAAAGGTGTCTATCAATCCTGTATCCTAGGAAAACACCATGAGCACAAGTACGGGAGATCTACCATTGAGAGAACCACTGCACCATTGGAACTTATACACACTGACATAGAAGGCCATTCCCTCATGATTCATTGAATTCATCAAAATACATTCTCACATTCATAGATGATTTTAACAGGTACTATTGGGTTTATTTCATCAAGCTTAAATCAGAAGTTTTTGGGTTTTTCAAGCTATTCAAAGTCTCAGTTGAGAATCTGTCTGGTAGGCATATTAAAGTGTTAAGGCCTGATAATGGTGGTGAGTATGTGAAATCATAGTTTCAGCAATTTTGTGCCTCATCGGGCATACAGATGCAACATATAGTTCCATATACACCTCAGCAGAATGGGGTTGATGAGAGAAAGAACAGATCTCTTAAGGAGATGGCCACATGCATGCTTGAGGAAAAAGGTTTGTCTCCTAAGATATGGGCTGAAGCAATAAATTGTGCCACCTATATTTAGAATATAGTGCCACACAAATCTCTCAAGGGTATCACTCCTTTCGAGGCTTGGACAGGTAAAAAACCGGATATCTCTCATTTCAGGATTTTTGGCTCAAAGGCTTGGGCTAGGATTCCAATTGAGAAGAGGAGGGATATGCAGCCCCAAAGCTGACCATGTTTGTTTGTGGGATATTCAAAGGACTCCAAAACATATAAGTTTCTGAACATGACAACTCATAAAGCATTCATTGAAAGAAGTGTGCATTTTGAGGAAGAGACCTCTCAGAGTGCAGAAATTGGAGACTCATCTTCACCGCCAACTGAAGAAGAAGTAAGTGATGTTGTTGATATTTCTAATTGTGATATTTCTGATGATGAGGATCAATTTATTGCAGATTTAAACTCACCTACAAGGCCTAAGTGGGCTGCAAAAACTTTGCAAGTAGCAGGTGAAC
The DNA here is from genome assembly GCA_027924585.1 of Larix kaempferi. Taxonomy (NCBI): domain Eukaryota; kingdom Viridiplantae; phylum Streptophyta; class Pinopsida; order Pinales; family Pinaceae; genus Larix; species Larix kaempferi. The sequence goes on along the minus strand of BSBM01000632.1, from coordinate 22,490,235 downwards.
TAGCAAGTAACCCTCAGGACTAAAGGAGGACTAGATCACAGTTTGAGACTGCTCTCAATGTGAATGATCCTTATCTTTATGATAAGTGCTATATGATGATATATTATGATCCAAAAACATATGAGGATTCCTCACATGATCCTAGATGGCAGATTTCTATGGATGAGGAGTTTCAGTCTTTGTAGAAGAATGAAACTTGGGAGCTAGTCAAGCTCCCCATAGGCAGAAAGTTGGTAAGATGCAAATGGATTTATAAGACTAAATGTGCAGTGGATGGTACAGACATTAAGTACATGGAAAGGTTGGTAGCAAAGGGATATTCTCAGGTCCAAGGATGTGATTATAATGAAACATTTGCACCGGTATCTCAAAAAGACTCCATTAGACTAGTTTTGGTAGTGGCAGCTTCCAAGCGGTGGGAAGTACATCACATGGATGTGAAAAGTGCTTTCCTCCATGGGGAACTCGAGGAGGAGATATATATGCAGCAACCATAGGGGCACACATCAGATCCAAACCTTGTTTGCAGGTTGAAAAAATCTTTGTATGGACTCAAGCAAGCCCCCAGGGCTTAGTATGCGAAGATGGACAGTTTTTTGCTGTCACAATCCTATGTTTGGTGTAAATCTGATCCAAATGTCTATATGAAGTTTGCCGATGGTTTTATTATGTTAATAGTGTTGTATGTTGATGATTTTTTGATCACAGGTGATAGAACTGAACAAATAGCAGCTCTTAAGACCGCAATGTACCAAGCATTCTCCATGAGTGACTTGGGAATTCTCAAGCAATTTTTGGGGCTTGAAATTTCACAAACAAAAGAAGGTACTGTGATGTACCTGCAATAATTAATTAATGCAAATACATGAGATATCAGAAATAATAGAACAGAATCGCTTTTATATTGATCACGGGCCGCTTCGAGGGGGCAACCTCCTTTGAGCAAGCTCAATACAATTAACTTCATGGTGCCTTCAATGACCTCAACACACACTTATATACTAAGTCTATGCCCAATACTATGAGTCAAAACCATGGGACATATAATACTACAGGACGACTTACAAAGCATATGCATCCAATACTATGGGTCAATACTATGGACTAATATAAACTATGGATCAACAAATACTATGGGACGACTTACAAAGCATATGCGTCCAACAACAATATACTAACATAGTAAAGAGAAGGGTTGACATAGGTTCCTAACATCCCCTCTCCCTTAGAAAAAGCTTTGTCCTCAAAGCTTTGGTTGGAGAAATTGCTGCAGAATCTGAAGGAGTGGTTCCCCGGTAGCATCCTTGTTTTGCATTTCGGGCCACTGACGCCTTTGGAGTGTCAAGGAGGATTGCTTGGAAGGTTGTAGATGAAGAAGAACCCTCTCAGCCGCGTGGAAAATGCGCTCAGAACGGTGCTGATCGGCTTGTTGTTTCAGGCGAATTCTGTCCATGTGAAGATTGTCCTGCAGAATGAGAAGAATTTGATCGCGGTTTCGAAGAACCGAGTCAATTTCCTGAACTGGGGAGCTGCTAAGGGTGTATGGAAGAAGAACTGGCGGTGTTTGTCCATAGACTGCTTCATATGGTGTCCTTTGAGATGTGGTATTGTACCACCATAGTGCGGCTAGGAAATCCATAGAAATAGTTGGCCAAAGCTGTGTAGTGATGGGCAAGGGTTTGATCAATCCCGAAAGGAGTGTCGGTTCCCCCTTGTTGACTTGGAAAGTATCATCGTTAGCCACCAGCTGTTGAATTGTCATTTTTAGTCCCAGCCAAAAGAAGTTACATTGTTCCTGGTCATACATTTTGCAGAACCCAGAGTGCCCTATTGATGAAGAAGCATGGAGATCATAGAAGAGATAGCCCTGTTGAACATATGGAAACCAATTTGGAACAAGCAGAGAAAGAGCTGTAAGAGAAACTGGGTCATCAATTGTGCGAGAAGGAGCATCTTCCACCATATTTTCCTTACCCTTCTTGTAAGTGATCACATAGGGATAACCCATGAGTTGGATAACCCATTGCAGGTGTGTTGGGGAGGAGACCCATTGTTCCAGAAAATTTTCCAGACTCGGGAGATCAGTCTTGATGCAAAAATAATTGCTTGATAGGTATGGTTGCCACTTCTGTACTGCATGCAAAATAGCCATCATTTCCTGTTGAGAGGTAGATGTGGTTACATTCTTACCGGAAAGGTCTCTTGAAGGCAGCATGCTCATTGGTTCAGCAAAGATACCTGCATATCTATCCAAGGAAGTAGTGGAGACTGTTGATGAGTGCATCTGAATGGAATTGAACTGAGTGATGACACCATGTGAATTATTCTTAAGGATTTTTTCCAGGCGATGTGAACTGATGAAGCAGAGAGACCTTGGTTGTAAGCCCTGAAATTTGTGTTGTGCCCCATTGACGTTAAACTGCATCTAGAGTTAAGAAAAATCCCATAAGATGGGGCCAAGTGTGCGTAACCATTGAACACCCAAAACCACATCACATCCGCCTAAGGACAAGGCAAATATGTCAGAGCGTAGGTTATAATATTCCATAGATATACGCACATTGTGACACTTCCCCTTGCAAGGTAAGGTGCCCCCATTGGCAACCATGACTTCAAAGTTGGAGCAAGGATGGACAAAACAATCAGCCTGTTTGGCAATTCGAGGGTCAATGAAGTTATGAGTGCTACCAGAATCAATGAGTATGGTAAGAGGGAGATTCTTGAAGTATCCCCTGACCCGCATTGTTTGTGGGGTGGTGACGCCGGTTACAGCATGGAGAGAGATCTCAGGTGGGTCGTCTTGAGATGGGGTGTCAACAGGTGGGTGTTGCATGTCGACCAGATCATCTACTTTATCTGTAGCTTCTTCACCAAGTTGTAAGGCAGGCGGAGAATCCACATCCAATATATAGAGCTTTTGTTGAACACATCTATGTCCCCGAGTGAATTTCTCATCACAATTATAGCAAAGCCTTTTTTCTCGGCATGCCTGCATTTCTATTTCAGACAAATGCTTGATAGGAGTTGGTGGAGGAGCAGGCGTGATGGGAGGTCGTTGGGAACCCATATTTCTGAAGGGAACAAAGGTGGGTTTGGAGCGTTGTTGAGCTGCGATCTTGTCCTCGGCCAACTTAGCCAACCCTAGGAATTCCATCATTGTGTTGGGACAAAACATTTTGACCTCTGAACGGATTTCATCCTTGAGACCACTGATAAAACAACTCCTGTAGAATTCATCAGACAATCCTTCTGTGTGATTGGCTAGTTTCTCAAATTCCATCTGATACTCTCTCACTGTGCCAGTTTGGTGAAGTTTAGTGAGTGCTCCTGTGAAGTCATCAAAAGCACTAGAACCAAATCGTGGCAAAATGAGTTGGCAAAAATCTGTCCAGTTTGGCTCGGGATGAGCTTTGATGTACCAATGGTACCATTGAAGGGCTTCCTGTTCCAAATGAAAAGATGCAAGTGGAACGTTCTGAACATCAAAAGTATTATGCAGACTGAAATATTGTTCTGCTCGGTATATCCATCTAGTCAGATCAGTACCATTGAAGCGAGGAAAATCAAGCTTCGGCCCACGAAAATTGCTAGAAGCAGAGAACCCGGTGGCTGCAAAAGATTCTGGCTGTCTGGTATTGTTCATGGCTGAATGCTGAAGATGGAGGCTGAGAAATTTTTCATCCAGATCTTAGAGTTTGGTTTGGATTGCTGCAAGTGCTTCCTCCATGGTGTGTGCTCCTGCACGGGTGACAACCATAACCAGGTTTGTTTGTTTGTTTGTTTTTTTTTGTTTTTTTTTTACAGACTGGAGCGGTTATGGATCAGAAGGAATCTGGAACAACGCCGAATGGCTGGATCTGGAATGGCTTGCAAAATGGATCTGAAACGGCGCAGCAGTGATCGGCAATAGTTCAGTTGAAAGTAGATATGGACCCCAGGTATGTGCGGCTTCCTAACATTTCATGGTTTTCGCTCGGCCACCAATGCTGTCTGACGGCTTGCGTATTGGGGCAGTACCCCTCACTCCACGGCTCAAGTAAAACTGATAACCGCTTTGCCACAAACGACAGCTCTTGGTTTACCTCACGGGTGGGAACTAGTCAATCAGGTAGGGGTCGTTGCCCTTTTCGCTCGGCAGGTCCTCTCAATGGCCAACTACTTCGGGGTTCCTGTGGTACTCCTCATAATGAGTTTTAGGGCTTATGCCCAAGTACTTCCCACAGTTAAGCGGATAGGGATTATTCCCAGATCCGAACCTGCAACAGAAAAAAATTTGGGCATAAATTCCACCCAATGTTCAAAAACCGGATCTATATTGCTCATAATTGCTATTATAGCATGTTTCCGGAACTGGAACAACCACTCTGCTTCTACCCACGAAAGCAGAATAGAAATCTGGGCACTCAGTCAAAAGATTTTCTCGCTGCAATTTCCGCGGCCGTCACCGAAATTATGAAAAATTGCTCATTTTAAATCCGCGATATCTCCACTTTTAGAACTCCAAATGAGATTTTTTTTTTTGAAATTGCGTATTTTTGAAAGAGGAATTCAGATAAGCAATCGGTTTCTTCTGATTTTGTGCAGAATGTTTCAGAAATTGATCTGAAAGTCGTCGCCCAAAAACAAAGAAGAAAAAAAAAATTTCTCACTTGTGCCAAGGAAAGTGCTCTAATACCAGATGTGATGTACGTGCAATAATTAATTAATGCAAATACATGAGATATCAGAAATAATAGAACATGATCGCTTTTATATTGATCACGGGCTGCTTCGAGGGGGCAACCTCCTTTGAGCAAGCTCAATACAATTAACTTCACGGTGCCTTCAATGACCTCAACACACACTTATATACTAAGTCTATGCCCAATACTATGAGTCAAAACCATGGGACATATAATACTACAGGACGACTTACAAAGCATATGCGTCCAATACTATGGGTCAATACTATGGACTAATATAAACTACGGATCAAAAAATACTACGGGACGACTTACAAAGCATATGCGTCCAACAACAATATACTAACATAGTAAAGAGAAGGGTTGACATAGGTTCCTAACAGGTACCAAGGTATGTCAGTCAAAGTATGATTCTGATCTATTGAAAAAGTTTAAGATGGCTGATTGCAAGCCTTCTAAAACTCCATTCCTTTCTGGAGTCAGAATGGAAGAAGCAGAATCTACACCGCTTTTTGACAGTACACTCTACAGATAGTTGATTGGCAGCTTACTCTACTTGACTCACACTCGTCCAGATCTTGCATATGTTGTGAGTGTGGCATCTAGATACATGGAGCAGCCACATGAGTTAAATTGGAGGTCTGCAAAAAGAATCCTTCATTATGTGCAGGGCACAAAGAGAGATGGGATTCACTATGTGGCAGATTCGAGCTTAGATCTCTTGGGTTTCACAGATTTGGATTGGGCTGGTGATAGCCTTGACAGGAAATCCACATCAGGATTTGTTTTCATGCTTGGAGGTGGCCCTATTTGCTGGTCTAGCAAGAAATAGAATGCAATATCACTATCTTCAACGGAGGCAGAGTACAGAGGAGCAGTGAATGCTGCTACGAAGTGTGTCTGGTTGCAGGGTATTTTGTCTGAGTTTGAGATTGCTTTCAGTACTCCTACTATCATTTATTGTGACAACCAGAGTGCCATTAGATTTTCATGTGATCTAGTACAGAGGCAGAGGACCAAGCGCATACAGATTCATATGCACTACATCAGAGGACTAGTGCATGACCATATCATAGATTTGCAGTATTGCCCCACAGGTGAGCAAACTGCAGATATCTTCACCAAGGCTTTCACAGAGAAGACATTCAGCTGTCTTAGATCACTGCTTGGGATGGTTGGACATGTGGTGGAGTGAAGGGTTGATCAGCAACCTTTCAATTTTGATATGTCCATGTTTTGAGGGAAGGTTTTTCCCATGAGGTTTTCCTTCTATCCTTGTTTTGTGGACAGACAATATTTTGTACGGGGTGACCAAGTCTTGTTATTGGGCCCTTAGAAGTTTTTATATATTCTAATTTTTTAGACCATTCAAGTCAGACTTAAGAGGGGGTGTTGGAATATTTAAGCCTTCCTACCATTTAATTATTTACATAAGATGCTTTAATTAATCACTTGTGGTTAATTCTATGTAATAATTGAGGAAATTGCCATTGTGAGGCCCACAAGGCAACTTGGGAGGATAAGATTCCCTCTGAGGTGTGTTCTACAAGTCTCCTAAGCCACTTGGGCGCATTCCTAAACAATTCTGGATAAGATTTGTGAAGAAGGGCGCATTTGTGAAGAAAGCTACCACTTTTACTACTTTTTCCCCCAAAGGAAAGAGCTAGTCAACCTAGGAAAGTGTTTTATTCACCAAAAACTTTCCTTAACACTATTTCCACCCAAATTTCGTATTTGGCATTGCTTTTACGTATATTTCACCTTCAGCTCACTAATTTAGCAATTCGTGAGATTTTGAGCAGATTTGGAAAGCCAACTTGCCACCTAGGGGGATGGGCAGTTTTTGAAAGTCTGATGGATGGAAGATTCTTTTGGCATCTTTATCCATTCGAATTATTGCTGTAATTTTTTTTGATAATAGCCTACAACATTCATATGTTGGTTGGTGTAATTAATATCCATGAGAAGTAATACAGAGTTCCATTCTTGTGCATTATTTTTGTGTCTTTGAGCAGTTGTGTGAGATTTTTTTTTATATGAGAGAGGTTAATTTCTTGCATAGTTCTTGGATGTGATATGATTTTCACAATGTGGCTATACCATCCCTGCCAGGCCGAGGGGAGGTGCGTCGACAGGATGCTAAGTGGGCTTTGGAGTCCCTACAAGTTCTCCTAGACCGTTTACTGGTTGGGGTGACTGATGAGGGGTGACAGGCCCTGGATCAGGAGGTGATTCAAGATTGTCTCGGGGCTCCACGGGACTTCCAATCGATCGCGATTCGGGTGGCCATATTGGCAGAGAGGAATAGAGCACAATATCTCGCAGGGGATGAGGAGCGGGGTGAGGAGTCGGAGGTAGCCGATACAGGCAGTGATGGAGGTTATGAATAGCATTAGGGAGTATAGAGGACTCCCCCCTGATGTGTATGGACACTCAGGATTTTTTGTAGCTACGACATGTATTCTACGAGGCTTGTCGATGTATATATATTTTTTGTATAGCTGAGTATTGAGATACTCAGGACATGTGTATAACATTGATGGTTATTTATATAGATGTGCACATGGATGCACCTTTTTCCGTTATGATTATTGTACGCACATGGATGCGCTTGTGGTTGTCTTGTATGTGTGTATTGCACGTGGATGCAAATGGTGTATGATGATAGGAACGTGGATGTCCCTATATAGTTGTGTGTTTATGTTCTTGCACATGGATGCAAATATTATGTGATGATAGGCACGTGGATACCCCTTGTTGTAGATGCAGTCTTTTTGGGATTTTTATGTGTTTTTTGATGGGATGATATGGTATGATGATGCATGAGGGATGGTTTACATGGTGTGATTTATATGCAAATCTAGTATGTTGTTAGCCATTTGATCTGTGACACTATTCTGAGCTCTTGGGACATGGGTGAATGTTATGGATTCAAACTGTCGACTGAGTTGTTTTGTGCGCAGGAACTTTCTAAAGAGGCAAGGATCTCGCACTTGGTAGCAGTTGTTGAGCTGGGAGACAAGTAGTTGGGAGTCAAGGAACACAGGAAGGTGACATATACCCATCTGAAGGGCATCAGTCAGGAGACCGATCACAGCATCATACTCTTCCTGGTTATTGGTAGCAGCACCTATGCACATTCCGTCAAGGTGGATCATTTCATGTGAAGGGGAATATAAGACCCATGCTACAAAGGCCAGGTTTGGAGACCAGCGGCTTGCTCCGTCGGCGAAGCCAATGTAATGAGGTGGAAGATGGTCCATCTGTGATCATGCAAAAATGATGAATGTAAGTGTGCGGTAAAAAAGTGAAAAACAAAAAGAAAGCAAACTGTACAATATGGACCAATGGGGCCACGGGTTTGTTTTAAGGATTAAATTGTTTAAGATACAACCCATTACGGCGGTTGCGCAAAGGGTGGCCTTCCGAGTCAGTTAAAATGTATGCCCCATGTCTGAGGCAGTTCTACACGATGTAAGGGCCTTGCCACATGGATTCAAACTTTCCTTTACCGGTCTTGTTGTGGGCTTGGTCATAGGCGAAAACGAGGTCTCCTTCATGGAAAGTTCTAGGGTGGACATGTTTGTCGTAACCAACTTTGGAGTGGTTCTTGGCGGCTTCAATGGTTTGGAGGGTGGCGCGACGGTCTTCGTCAGCTTGTTCCAATGATAGCAGACGTTGCTCGAGTGGGGAGGTGTCTGGGAGAAGCTCGATGGCGATGTGTAAGGCAGGTATTTGACACTCGATGGGGAGGACAGACTCTACACCGTGAACTAAGTGAAATGGGGTAAAACCGGTGGTGGTCTTAGTTGATGTACAGTAAGCCTATAATGCAGGGAAAAGCATGTGATGCCAATTGGACTTATACCGGTCAACGGTGCTTTGAAGGATGGTTTTTAAAATTTTATTAATGGCCTCAACTTGACCATTCCCTTGGGGGTAGTAAGCAGAGGAATACTGATGTTCGAACTTCAGTAGAGTGGACAACTCATGCCAAATGGAATCTTCAAAATGTGAACCATGGTCTGAGACTAGCTATTTGGGGACCCCGAATCATGTGATAACATGGTTAAAAAAGAAATGGGCAGCGGTTTCAGCGTTACAATTGAAGGTGGGCATGGCTTCAGCCCATTTGGTGAAGTAGTCGACGATGACAATGATGTACTTATGGCCATTTGCTGATGAGGTTTTACATTCCATGAAGTCGATGGCCCATTTGCAGAAGAGACCAATGGTGACGACTGGGTGTAGCAGGGTGGGTGGTGTCCGAGCCTTAGGGGAAAAAAGTTGGCAATTATGGAAATGTTTAACCGCTGTGATGTAGGAGGTAAAGAGTGTAGGCCAGAAGTATCTGGCGCAGGTGACCTTTTGGGCGGTGGCCATTCCATAGAAATGTCCGCCACATGCGCCGCTATAACAGTCATTGAGGACTTGTTCGACTTCCTTGTGTGTAAGGCAATGACGGAGAGTAGTATCAACCCCTCACCGGTAAAGGACATCGCCCAAGAGGAGATATCAAGAGGCCTGGTGATGGATAGGACGACATCCATCACGATTTATGTTGGGTCGAAACTTCTGTGTGCGAAGGTATAGCAAAATATCACCGTACCATGGGTCATGGGACGAGATGATGAACAAGTGATTGTCGGGTAACTCATCAGAGATTTGTGGGGACGACAAAAGGGATGGGAGGTTGGTTATGAGATGGGAAAGTGCGAGGGCTTTAGTGCTCTTAGGGGTTGTGAAATTTAGGTCATATTCTTGGGGGATAATTACCCATTTAGCAATGCGACCTTGCAGAAGTCTCCAGTTCAAGAGATAGACCATGGGGTTAGAATCGGCGACAACTGTGGTATGATCGAGTAAAATGTAATGGCACAACTTTTGGACAGAAAAGACGACGGTAAGGGCTAGTCTTTCCTCATACAGGTAACGTAGGGGTGGTCCAGATAAGGTCTCGCTGACATAATAAATGACATGCTCCTGGAGAGCAGCGTCTTCTTGAACCATAACTCCTGACATAGTGTGGTTGGATGTCGAGACGTAAAGGATGAAGTCTTGAGAGAAATCCGGAGGGGAGATCAAAGGGGCTTGCGTGAGATCTTTTTTAAGGGATTTGAATGCAGCTTGCGCCTGGTCATCCCAAACAAAGGGTATGTGGGTACGAAGAAGACGTAAGAAACCATGAACTGTGGTGGCATAATCATGAACGAAGCGATGGAGGAAATTAGATTTCCCCTACAAACTCTAGAGCTACCGGAGCATGCATGGTGTGGGAAGGTCTATGATGGCTTAGACTTTGAGGGGATCGACAGCGATTCCTTTATGGGAAACAATGAAACCTAACAACTGGACTGCCGGAACGTAAAATACACACTTGAGTGGGTTCAAGCAGATCTGATACTTGCAACAATGCAGAAAAACTTACCGGAGGTCGTTAAGGTGGTCTGATCGTTTCCGGGAATGAGCTGTAAGATCGTCCAGATAGACTAATAGGATATGGACCAAGTCGTGAAAACAATAGGTCATGTCCCGCTGGAAGGTGGCACCAGCATTTTTAAGGCCGAAAGGCATGATGCGATAGGAAAAGGTGCCCCATGGGGTGGTAAAGGCAGTCTTGTACTGATCTTCCTTGCGGATCTGAATCTTGTTGTATGCAAAGAAACCATCCATGAAGGATAGGACCTCATGGCCCGCACACACATCGATGAGTTGGTCAATGAATGGCGTGGGGAAGTTGTCTTTGGGACATGCTCGATTTAAATCGCGGAAGTCAGTACATACTCTGATGGTTCCTTGTTTCTTGTTAACAGGAATGGGGTTAGAAACCCAAGTGGTATATGCAATAGGATAAATGAATCCTGCTGTGCGGAGTTTCTCAATCTCTGCTTTAACGATGGGGAGCTTTGATGGATGAATGGGGCGTTGTTTCTGGCGAACGGGGGGTACATATGGCCACGTGTCAATGTGGTGCTCTATGATAGTGGGGTCAAGACCAGGCATTTCGGTATAGGACCAAGCAAAGACATCACAAAATTCTTGGAAAATTTTATTGTACTCTCCGATCTCGTGCTCGATGAAGGAAGCTCCTAACGAAATGATTTCAAGAGCACTGGCTGGGGAAGAGATATCAATGTGTATTATCGGTGAGATATTGGCCATGTTACCCTCCTCAAAGGCATCGGGAGCGGGAATGGGCTCTTTAAACCAGTCGACTTTGGCGGGAAGGAAATCTTTGGACTCAACTGAGAATTGGGTGGCTGTGGTGGAGGAGGACTCTTCCGAGAGGAAATAGGAATGATGGTGCATATCTTCCCAGGGGTAATCAGGGGCAGTAAGAGCCTCTAGAATCTCCTCATCATTGTGGAAAATTTGGGTTGTCAAATCGGTTGACGAGGGAGTGCTAGTAGAAGATATCATATAAATGGTATTAATCTCTCCGGTTGATGGGGATACTGGGGGGTGGATCTCCTTAATGGTGGGGGGAGCTGTCTCGAGGTCCAAGTTATTCATCTCGTAGAGAGATGCTATGTAATCTGGGAGATCTGGGCAGTGATGTGAGTAATGGCCATAAATACCGCATATTATACAAGGGTGGTTGGTACGCAGTGATTTATCATGAGGCTTACGGGTCGGGTCGAGTTGGACAACCGGGATGTTGGGGTCATCGTCAAGCATTTGCATGTGCTCTTGTAATGCAAGTAATTATGGACATTGGTGGGCAAGATGGCCCAACTCATCACACAAAGAGCATTTGGGCGGAGCATGAAACACGGGGGGATTTTTAACCATTTTGGGTGGGGGTAAAGTAGTGTATGGTTGTGGGCCTCTGCCCCTAGTGTGCTTAATAAGAGGGGATGGATTAGTGGATGAGGAAGGGGTAGTGACACCAGGAGGTGGTTGACTAGTAGTGGTGATGGGTTTCACTGGTTGTAGGATGACATTTGGTGTCGGAGGGGAAATGAGAGGCATGATGTACCATACATGTAATCCTAAAGTTAAACCGAGGAGGCTGAGAGTAGCCATAATCGGGGTGCTTACTACTCCTGAAGGGGGGAATATGAAGGGGATTGTATGGATGGGTGTAACAACAACATGACTAGGTACCAATGGTGGTTGTGGTAGCAAGGGCGGTTGATGGTTGGGTGTTGGTGTATTGTGGGAAAGGGTACATAAGTTAGATATTTCAGGAACTGGTGATGGGGGTGGAATGGATTGGAATGTTGAGGTCATCGACGTATCTGAGTAAAATCTGGGTCCCACTGAGGAAACTAATGAGGTAGATGCACCACAAACAGGTTGTTCAATCATGGGGAGAACGTTTTCGGGTGCAGCGGGGGCATTGGGATCGTAATAGGTGAGTTGGTCAACCTTGAACACACATCCGTCATGGGGGAACATCATGGTACAAAAAATGGATGAGGCAATTGCCCACATGGCATACATGTAACTGCGGCCAAGTAAGAGGTTATAATCAAGTTGGGCATTGATGACCTCTATGTCACTGAGCACGGCTTTACCAGCCAACTGGACGGGGACATTAGCTAAGAGACCTTGGGGTTGAGCCGAACGGCCGTCATAGGCTCGCAACGAAGTGGTGGACTACTGGAGAGTAGGGGATCCCAACTTCTGCCAAATGAATGTGGACATAACACATGTGGAGGCACCTTCATTGATGATGCACCAATAGATGACAAGATTCTGAACGGATACAGAGACTTGGAACGCTAAAGTGGAAGGCAGGCGTGGTTCAGATTGGTCCAAATTGAAGGCCACCATTCGTGAATACTTTGGGTCAATAGCACCAATGGCTGATAGCAAAGTCTTTCGCTGTGTAGGACAGTTTTTTAAGACCTCCAACGCAGACATGGCTACGGGGGACTGAGCTAAGTCATATACAATGTTGTAATTAGATGCAGCGCGAGCATTGGGCATATGGTTGATGCGGCGAAGTGGGAAGCGAGGGGCTTTGGAGGCACCATCTAGTGGAGCCGGAGGTATTCGTAACGACTGATCGGTGGGAAGAGTGTTGGTTTTTTTGTCGGTGGGAGGGGCTTCAGGGGTGGAGCCATATTGGTTCCGATGGGTTTGAAGGTTGACATCGGCAGATGACATCATTAACAAGTGGTGGTTACCTGAGTCTATCATGGGTTGATCAGGAGAAGTGTAAGTGATTTGCTATTGTGGTGGCACATTTCCTTGACGGTGAGCCAACGGTTGAGTGTTCGCTACGCCTTGGGTTGGTAAAGTGTTTTGTAGCACCAAGGGTTGAGTCTGAGGTGGTGGGGGGTTGGGCGACGCCTGAGGAGCCGTGTGCCCTTGGTGGTGGGCATCATCAGTCCAAAGTTGTTGAGCCCACTCCAAATGTGGGAAAGCGTGTGTGTAATGGCCATAGACCCCGCAAATAGAACAAGGATGGTTTGTTCACAAATTAGGATTTTTGGCTTGCTTGGGCGGTCTGTCAGGGTTTTGGTTGGCAGGTGCCGCACTATTGTTATTTGGGGGATTGGGAGGTTGGCCGCCTTGGTCTGGAGGGGGGTTGTTCCCGCAGTTATGTCCTTTGCCATGGTTTTGCTGGCCTTGTTGGCATTGGTTATTTTGGTTTTGCTGTGGATTTTCTTGCGCATACACTTTCCCTTGGGTGGCAGGTGGGTTCTAGGGTTGTGCAGGTGCGGGAGAAGGCTATGGTGGATAATAAGCGGGTGGAGGCGGTGCAGGTGTTGAACCTTGTGGGGGTTGCTGATATGTCTGTCCAACGGGTTGTGGGTTTTCCGCAGGTGCTACCGGTGGTGGATAATAAGCAAGGGGGGATTGGGAGGATACAAGAGTTGGTGCAGCCTGCGGTTGATAATATGGCTGAGGTGCGACTGGTGGGACATAAGCAAGGGATTCATGGACGAAGCACTGAGGTGGACATGATGGTCCATGGGAATGGTGGTGATGTGCCATGGGAGCATACAAATTGGTTGCTTTGGAATGGGATATAGCCTACGAAAGGTCGGGACCATGGCTAGGCCGTGCTATGCAAAAGGGCTAGTTATGCAAGGCAATATGACCAATGATGCCATCTGCGGTGTGGGATGCCCCGGTGCATCAGATATAATGGTATACAGATAACTAGACTGGGCATAAATAAGGTCAAATTGCTCGGCTTTGAGGATAGCTTCTTCCTTGGATTGGGGTCGCTCGGATGCCACATCCTTGGCAATGACAGGAAGGAGAGATTTTAGAAACCAATCTAAGAATATGTGGTCATCTAACTTGATTTTGTAAAGGCTGCGGCGTCAACGCCACTCATGAATATGGTCAGTGATGTGGGTGGCCGTGTTTTGTCTGCAAGACAGTAGGATCTCAACTCTCTCATCATAGCGGATAAGTAATTGAAAGAAATGTAGGAAGGTCGAGGCAAGGGAAGTAAAGGTGGCATGGGTCCCATGGGGTTGCTCGATGTACCACTTAGCTGCACAACCAGTGAGGGTGCATTGTAATAGACGGAGGTGGACAGAGTCGTCCACTATGGAGTTGGAGGAACACCATAGATGGAAGGACATAATGTGGTTCTGGGGGTCTTCACCTACCTTGCCCTCAAATTTAGGGATGTCTGATGGGAGCTTGGTGGGCATGTGAGGCCACGCAGGGTTGAGTCTGATGGGATCGTTAGTCAGTCTGGCTAGGTCAGGAAGGTTGAGACTAGCCATGAATGGAAAACTAGTAGAAGGATGTGACATACTGGTGGTCGTGATCACATTGGGGCCAATGCCCCCAAGTGGAGGCGCTGGGTTTGGGTTGGGGACGTTGCCCCCAGGTGGAGGAACGAAGGTAGTATGGGATGGTCCTGCACCGCTAAGGGTAGTGTGAGTCACTGGTGGAGTGGGGATGGGTATGCTATCCACTTGAATAGGTACAGTGATCGAAATGGTGGATGTGGGCCCCATCAATGGCATACCCAAAGTGGGTGTGGTAGCTAGGGTGGTGGTGGATGCTCCACCAATGGTTCCTACAAAGAAAGGGTTGGAAGTCATGCCAGCCATGGGGCTGGTTGGTGCAGTATAAGTGGGGTTTTTGGACTATGCCTCAGAATCAGAGGTAAAATAAGGGACGTCAGTGCCGGGGGACAAATCTCTGTGTCGTCGATGAGAGGAGTCGAGTGATGAAGCTCTACGTCTATGACGGGTGATGTCAATTGAACTGTGTTGTGGGTCTCACCCCGGAGGCATCGAGAATGTCTCGGGGACTCAATGGTGATAGATGATGTCAAGTATCTAGGGGTTGTGTCGAGTGAAAAAGAGCTCAAAAACCCTAATGCAGCCGAGTGTGCATAAGGAGAGCGCAAAAAATATGGCACTCAGGCCAACAATCAGCTCAAAACACTCACTGTAATAGCTGTGCTACAATAAGTGGAGCATCAGCAACAATGGTCAGAATACCAACAAGCAGAAGGTTTCTTAAAAAATAAAAATAGTGGACTCGCTAGACCAATAGGAGGTAAGGGAGCATGCAAACACCTAGCTAAATAGTATTCTGACTCAACCAGAGATATCCTCTGCAAGGTGATGAAATCCAAGTCAGAAAATATGGATAGTAGAGCCAAGTGGCTAAAGATATCCCCCTACCGAGAGGGACACCGGGTAAGACAATCCTAGAAGAAAGGAAACTAAGATACCCCATTCATGACACGTCCAGAAAAGGTGAATCTGCAGCTCCGGTCCTATCATCATGTGGGCCTAAAGAGAACACCACACGTAGACCAATGAGTAGGTAGCCTTCGGTTACTGAATGGATTGCAGTATTCCACTCAGGCCTCTGGAACTAGTCTGGCTACTTCAACCCTCCTAAGGGAGAGGTCCTTTGATAAACTGGTTGTGACCGTGACAAAAAATACTAGGATATTTTGGTTCCCTAATGGACAACAACTATGTCTCAAGTGTAAGCGACCGAGGGGTGCTATTTGGATGCCTATCCCCCCTGTCCTACCTAAATACAATATTCTTATGTGTTCCCCAAGTGGGGTTAGAATGTTGGTTGTGTTAGGTGATAGAGTGTGTGCGTGTGAGGTAATGAACCCAATCGAAAGTGCCACGGGGTGGGAAACTTTCTAACTAATAATAGCAATGCAAAAATTAAACTTTGAAATGCAAAATTTTCTCTTTTCAATTGAAATGCTGAAACTTAAAAAAATCTGTAAATGGAATAGAAATCAAACTGTAGAAAAAGGATGTAGGTAAGTATGGCTGCAGAGAGGACAGGTGGCTGTGTAGGTGCAAAAAATATTGCAGCAAAGTTTTGGGTTCAAACAGGGAAAAAGTGAAGAAAATAGATCGTGGGTCTGCAACGAAACCCCATGGTTGGATCGCGGGAAACAGGCTGACAGCCGCTGGGGGATCGCAGGAAATAGGTGGAAAGCCACGGGCGAATCGCAAGGAACAGGTTGAAAGCCACAGGCGGGTTGAAGGAAAAGGGTTGATAACTGCGGTCGGATCGCAGGAAACAGGCTGAGAGCCGAGGTTAGATCGCAGGAAACAAGGTGAAGGCTGCCGGTGGATCGCAGGAAAAGGGCTGATAGCCGTGGTCGGATCGCAGGAAACAAGCTGAGAGCCATGGTTAGATCGCAGGAAACATGCTGAGAGCCGCGGTCAGATTGCAGGAAACAGACTGAAAACCGCAGGGAGATCGAAAGAAACAGTCTGAGAGCCGCGGTCAAATCGCAGGTAACAGTATCAAAGCCGCGATCAGATCGCAGCTGTGGGGAAAAAATATGTGATTTATGGCAGCAATCCCAACTACTGAAAGCGATAGCCGAAAGGGAAAAACAGAAAAATATTGCAAAAAACTAAAAACTTCTAAAAATTATAACCAGAAATTCAAAGGAACACTAGGGGAGTCACCAAAATTGTAGCTAGGGTTTTCACCCTAGCTTGTGCAAAGGAGAACCTACTAAGGAGAAGGGACTCCTTAGTAGCAGTTCAGTAAAATGATGAAATAAGACAGTAAATAAAACAGTAAAATTAAACTACCATGTGCATAAGACAACAAAAAGATATTAAAAATTGGTTTTGTATTAAGTATACCTCAAATGTGAGGTTGGTGGAGCCTTTGCAGTAGTCCAAGGGTTGCTCCAATGCTCCAGTGTTGTTCCTTCTCCTTCTTCCAAGGTGTTTTGGACATGGGCCAAAGGGGTTCTCAAGTGGGAAAATAGCTCCAAGTGGAGAGCTAGGGTTTCAAGAGAATTTTTGGTAGCATAAGGATGGAGAAATTGGGGATCTTAAATGGGGATCCTCCATCACCTATTTATAGGTTTTTAGTGGTGGAGTGTTGACCCATGTTTTTGGGCACCATATGGTTTAGGTCAACTGTATAGGGTTTTTGCTTCATTTTTTCCCTCTTTTTCCTCTTTTTTGTATTTTAAATTCCCTTTTTAGAGGGTTTTTGCTATTTTGGAGGAAATTTGAATTATTTTGGGGAAAAAAAGGGGGGGTTTGGCCTTTTGGAGGGTTTTTTAATGGTTTTTTTGGCATTTTGGAGACTTTTTAATGACTTTTTAAGGTTTTGGAGGCAAATATGGTAGGAAATATGGACAAATGAGTCATGTAATGGGGTAGATGAGGTAGTGAGCACTTTTTGGATGTTAACAACCCCAGGTATGCTCAACTTCCTCATAGTTCAGGGGTTTCACTCAGCCACCAATGCTATCTAACGGCTTGCGTATTGGGGTAGTATCGCTCACTCTACGGCTCAGGGAAAACTGATAACCACTTTTCCACAAATGATAGCTCTTGGTTTACCTCACAGGTGGGAAATAGTCAATCAGTTAGGGGTCGATGCCCTTTTCCCTGGCAGGTCCTCTCAATGAGACAACTATGTTAAATTTTCAGAATTTACTTCAATCTGATCTAGTATCTTAACTGAGAGAACAACATGTACAACATATCTACAGCATATCAATCATGGAGACAATAATGAAAGCACACAAGAGACACAAAGATTTACTTGGGGAAAACCATAAAGGTGAAAAACCCCAATAACTTCCGCAGAGATAGATAGAGCAATGATACAACCCAAGAGATAGACATATCCTAGCAGCAGATCCTCCTCCTCCATAAGTGCGCCACTCCTCGTTGAGTGCATGAGTGAGAAGTGAGTGATCAAATAGAGTGCCTCCCGCACTCTATTTATACTTGACTTGACTTGCCTTTTACATAACTCATGTAGGCTCGAAATTAACCACATAACATAATGTTGACTGGGCCGCCCCCCAATAGGGTGGTCTAATAACCCTTCGACCCACATGACTTATACAGGCCGACCCCAACAAGGTGGTCTAATAATCCATCAAGTATAAGTTACGACATTTACAATATAAATGATGACACTTCCGTATAGAGGAATAATACCATCTCTATAGGAATACAATATACATATATGAAATACATTCCGAAGTTACATATACATCAACACTCCCTCTTAACTAGGAAGGTATTTCTCAGCACAAGTCTTATAGCACAAGTCTTCTTCTTTGGATCATCGTCACTGGATAATCGTCATCGAGTCATCATCATCATCACTGCTGCTGCTATCTCAATCAATCTCTGAATCTACTCGTCATAGTAAGTTCTACATAGCCAGTCCTTTTTCATACTGGATGTAGGCCCACCACCTGCAGGTCTTCGTCATCACTGGCCATACTGTGGAATCTTCAAGACTTATTACGTGCATCAAAAAACCTTAAAAGAGTCTCTTGACTAGCAAGAACTCTAAAGAGCATCTGAGGCCTTTTTCATCCTATCCATATCTCCAGGACTTATTACATGTGACCCCTACCACAAAACCTCGCAAGAGCATCCCATGCTATTACGAGCACGCAGCTCTACCTATAGGATCTCCCAGGGCACCGAATTACATGTGGTTATGGAAAAACCTCACAAGAGCATCCCAGGACTGATTACGGGCACACAGACCAACCTATCAGATCTCCCAGGGAATCGAATTACATGCCGTAGGACAAAACCTCGAAAGAGCATCTGCCAGATATCCCAGGGAACCGAATTACATGCCATAGGAAAAACCTTGAAAGACTATCTGCAGATCTCCAAGGGCACCGAATTACATGTCCTCCCAGAGCAAAACCTCGAAAGAGCATTTGGCATATATCCCAAGGCACCAAATTACATGCCATAGGCAAAACCTCGAAAGACTATCTGCAAATCTCCCAGGGCACCGAATTACATGCTCATCTGCATACCTGATCCATGGCCATAGAGTATCAACCTGATACTCCCCATACATCATCCTGATGTACACATGATCATCCTGATCATCATCACTGCAACATCCTGAATCTCGTCATCCACGATCATCCTGATCATACAATGCATCTATCTGATGCATACAAAGTATCTACCTGATACATATCATCATACATGATCCACCTGATCATACAATGTATCCACCTGATACAAATACAAGTACATGATACATATCACCATACATGATCCACCTGATCATACAATGTATCCACCTGATACATATACAGATACATGGTCCAAGCATCCAACATGATGCATATACAAAAATACATACACATGATCCAACCGATCATATCCAACATCCAACATGATGCGTACATATAAATGATCCAACTGATCATATCCAGCATCCAACATGATGCGTA
Source organism: Larix kaempferi (assembly GCA_027924585.1). Taxonomy (NCBI): domain Eukaryota; kingdom Viridiplantae; phylum Streptophyta; class Pinopsida; order Pinales; family Pinaceae; genus Larix; species Larix kaempferi. The sequence goes on along the minus strand of BSBM01000632.1, from coordinate 22,470,885 downwards.
CATACATATAAATGATCCAACTGATCATATCCAGCATCCAACATGATGCATAAAAATGATCCAACTGATCATATCCAGCATCCAGCATGATGCATACATACATATAAAAATGATCCAACTGATCATATCCAAGCAGAAACCAGAGCATCATCCTGATGCTCATGATCTAGCGCTTACATCCACAACCATGTGAAGGATCCTTCTTCCAACATGATTGGAATGGCTTCAACAAATGTGTCCATCACTTCTTCCTCGAAGTGTCATCAATCTGAAGAACATCAAGCCTCTCCCTGAAGTACTAGAACTTCACCCTATCTAGTGGCTTCGTCAACACATCTGCAATCTGCTCATCCGTCGCAATGTACAGGAGCTTCACAGCTCCTCTCTGCACCATATCCCTGATATAGTGATGTTTGATCTCTATGTGTTTCGACCTATCATGAAACACTAGGTTCTCGGACAACGTCACACAACTCTGGTTATCACAGAAGATACCAGTAGCATCCAACGGGAGATCAAATAACTCAGACAGTAGCTTCCATAGCCATACTGCCTCACAACTAGCTGAACAGGCTACAACATACTCTACCTCAGCTGTACTCAATGCCATGCAGGACTGCTTCCTGCTAAACCATGAGATCACACCTGATCCCATACTGAAGCAACACCCAGATGTGCTCTTCCTGTCTACAGCACTGCCAGCCCAATCTGAATCAACATAACCTTGCAGGTTAAACTTTTGATTCGCTTCATACTTGAGCCCATAATCCATTGTACCCTTCAGGTACCTCAGAACATGCTTTTCAGCAATCAGGTGATCACTCCTCATATTTGTCAGGAACTGGCTCAATGTGTTCACCGCAAAGCAAATATCCGGTCTTGTGTTCGTCAGGTACATCAAGGACCCAATCATCTGATGATACATAGAGACATCAACCGGCTCAGATGAAGCATCACATAGAAGCTTCAGATTCAATTCCATAGGTGTGGCCATGGCCTTGCAATCCATCATCCCAAACCTCTTCAAGATCTCTACTGCAAACTTCCCTTGTCCAAGGAAGATTCCATCTGCACTTTGCCACACCTCCATGCCAAAAACACATAGTGCATCATCCCCAAGTTCTTCATCTCGAACTCGGCAGCAAGCTTTCGCTGCGTGTCGGCAATCAATCTATCTTCACTTGTAACAAACAGGTCATCCACATAGTAGTATCACTGGATTTCCTTCCTCAACCTTGTAGTAAAGGTTGGAACCCGCTTTACTCTTGGTAAAGACCAAACTGGATAGAAATCTACCTATCCTACCATACCAAGTTCTGCACATATATGATTTCCTGTCATGTGTCTCAGAACCAAGTGGCTGCTCCACATACACTTCTTTTTCAACTACACCATTCAAGAAAGCTGTCTTGAAATCCATCTGGTGTATCTTCTATTTCATCACTTTTATATTTCTCTATGTTGTCGTCTGCAGCATGCTTGATCTTGATAGATCCATATGGAAGTCATAACAAACTTCCCTTTAGGTCTTGGGACTACATCCCAAACATCATTCTTCATGATCGACGGATCATGGCATTCCATCTCTTCATCCCATATCCTGGGAACTTCAATATCTTCAATATCTTCAATAAATATCTTTGTTGCTGGAACAAATGTTGTAGTCCTTTTGTAGGTGAAGATATGCGGTCTTTCCTACAAAACAGGTTAAAGTGCATGATTAGAAACATCTCATATTTTTCAGAACAAATTCTTACACATAAAGAAATATGTCATACAGTCATGCAATTATCTTAGCCAATGCTTCAATACAACATTTATCCATATCCCGTAACTTTCTAGATGCCTTCCAATCTCTACCAGAACATTGTTTAGAGTGTGCACAACTCCCAACATATCAACAAAGAGGTTTCATTCTAGATAAGTAGCAATGGAATGTTGTACAGTGCCATAGGCCACTTACCCATGCATATTAGTAGTATACTGTTCATCAATGCAATTATTCTAATATGCATAATACACAACCTAATTCTAGGAACTTAAGCATATTCATTATTGAACAGTATTATTCAAATACTTATCTTTGTTTGTTTGTTGGGCGGACTCCCTCTGAATCTTTGCAACTCCATTCTGATGTGGATTGTGAGAAGTGGTCAACTCCCTCTGAATATCTGCATCCTTGCAGAAACCACTGGAGTGTACTCCCTCTTGATCTTTGCTTCCTGGATTACTTGTCCTTGAACTTAAATTCATTCTCGATCCCTATGCATGCTTGTTAGTATCATCATTGTGTTATCCTCTAGGTCTCATACGTAATCAAACATTCATTAGTATAATCTTAATATTATCAAAACACAATAATCTCAAGCATGTATAGTCAGGATCATTTCAAACATAGATAATAAAAATTAGTATTCAAGGTTTTAGGGAAGTCTTCTTTTACTTATGCATATTCTTATTTGATCATAGGACTCTTTTGGTTAGTTAAATCATCAATCAAGATAAGAGATATAATATGCATAAAATCCGTGATTACTCAAACCTATACCTTCATGATTCTTCTGGTTAGTCATATCATCAATTACAATATGCATACAACCATGACTATTCAAACTTATGACTTCATGAATAATCATTATCAACAACACAACAGTATAAGATCCTAACACAAGGTAGGATTCTATCTTGATATAGGAAAAACATACCTGGATTAGCATGCTAGCTAGTTATGTCTAACATACTCACATGATGTCTTCTTGTTCTTCTTCAATGACTTGTGCTAGTAACCTGTATATCTCATAGGTTAACCATTGTAAAACCAAGTTATACATACCTCGTAAATGGATCTTCTATGAGATCCATGACAATGTATGAATATTTGTCCTCATGTCATCATGATCATATGTTCTTGAACCAGAACATGATTTGTATTTCTTGATGTACCTTTCATGTTAGTAGACAACATAAACCTCATACAACACCATAATGCATTAGTACAATCATAAGTGTCAACACCCTAATCAATGAATATTTTCTATCGTGCATTCATAATTTTATTAAGGTGATATGACAAGTCTAAAATCAAGATTGTACTAACCGTAATAACATGAAGACCAACATACCACAAACTTAATCATGAACAAATCTCAAAACATACCTCAATGAGTCATACCTGTCGAGATCGGTTGTAATCTTCTTATGTAAGGCCTTAGCCTCATCTCCCTCTGAAACAGAAACTTCTTCACTTATGCAGGTGACCAATCCATCTTCTTCTAGGATTAACCCAATCCACTTGATTTGCAAGAACTGGAGCTGGAGCTGGATATGGGTTTGTCAGAGAAACCCCAAAAATTCAAACTTTGAATTTCAAACTTCCGAAAGGATAGAAATATGCGCCTTGATGAGCTGATCAAACTGGTATATTCAGAATTTGAAAACTGCAAAGCTTCACTCCTCAATTTTGCCTTTGAAACTTCCGGATTCACTGGACGTGACCCTGAACTGGGGTTTGATGAAGCCCACTCTTCTTCCCAATCAAAAGGTTTGATCCAAATCTCTAAGATTCTATTTTTTGAGGAGCTTCCAGTCGTGGTCACAGATTTCAAAAATTCCCATTTTTACAGAAGCCCTAATTTTCCACTTTTCTGATCAAAGTCCCGAACTAGGGTCTGATAAAGCCCGACCTTCTTCCCAACCAAAAATTCTGATCTTGGTCTCTAAATTTTTATTTTGATGAGTAGCATTCAGCCATTGTCTCCGATTACAAAAATTCCCACTTTCTCCAAAGCGCTAAATTCCGGAAGCCATGAATGAAGGTACTCAAAAATAATTTTGTTTTGACAGAAATATGTACCTGATTGTTTCTGGTGTAACTCTGAACTTTTAGATCCACAGGGTCTGAAAACATTTCCTGAGATAGCCTGACCTGTTATCTTTCTATCCTGATAGGTCTGACCTCAATTGGATTCTCTGAGAGAGAGTTATGCCAAATGTCGCAATGTGACCTGTTTTGGGATAATACAGGAGAAAGAACTTGTACAGTGTGCCACGTGTCACTGTTTGAACATCGGGCTCTAAAAAGGTTTCTTGAGATAGATATCCCTATTATATTTCCATCCTGACAGGTCTGACCGCAATTGGACTCTCTGATAGAGAGTTATGCCAAGTTTCGCAACATGACCTGTTTATGGGATAATACAGGAGAGAGAACTTGTACAGCATGCCATGTGTCACTGGTTCAACTTCGGCCTCTGAAAATGTTTCTTGAGATAGTACAATCTATGTACTACCTGTCACTTTTTACGAAATTTCATTTGGATATTCCTATCCCAAGTTATGACATTTTTCCCAAGGTCACCCGATTTTGACTCAGATCTGGAAGAGGCAGAAACCCTATATTGTACAGATCATAAATCCCAAAGTACAACGAATTAGAGGTTGTCCTTTGGACACAAGGTACATGGTGATTTAAGATTCGACCTGTAAATATTTCAGATCCGAAAACTTTACCAAAACAGATTTATAGCGAAAGTGTTACGATGACTGGTTTTTGCTAGATCAAGCCCTAATAAGTGCAACAAGTATCATACATGCCATATCATGCCTTCTTTCAGGCTAGCTCTGATACCATGTTAAATTTTCAGAATTTACTTCAATATGATCTAAGATCTTAACTGAGAGAATAATATGTACAGCATATCTACAACATATCAATCATGGAGACAATAATGCAAGCACACAAGAGACACAAAGATTTACTTGGGGAAAACCATAAAGGTGAAAAACCCTAATAACTTCCTCAGAGATAGATAGAGCAATGATACAACCCAAGAGATAGACATATCCTAGTAGTAGATCCTCCTCCTCCATAAGTGTGCCACTCCTCCTTGAGTGCATGAGTGAGAAGTGAGTGATCAAATAGAGTGCCTCCCGCACTCTATTTATACTTGACTTGACTTGCCTTTTACATAACTCATGTAGGCTCGAACTTAACCACATAACATAATGCTGACTGGGCTGACCCCCAATAGGGTGGTCTAATAAACCTTCGACCCACATGGCCGACCCCCAATAGGGTGGTCCAATAACCCTTTGACCCACATGACTTATACAGGGTCGACCCCAACAAGGTGGTCTAATAACCCATCAAGTATAAGTTATGACATTTACAATATAAATGACGACACTTCCGTACAGAGGAATAATACCATCTCTATAGGAATACAATATACATATATGAAATACATTCCGAAGTTACATATACATCAACAAGCTACTTTGGGGTTCCTGTGGTACTCCTCGCAATGATTTTTAGGGCTTATGCCCAAGTAATTCCCACAGTTAAGCGGATAGGGATTATTCCTAGATCCGAACTTGCAACAGATGCGAAGTTTTTTTTTGGTAGAAATTCCACCCAACGAGCCCAAGAAAGTGCTCTGATACTAGATGTGAAGAACCTGCAATAATAAATTAATGAAAATACACAAGATAACAGAAATAACAAAACTCAGAATCGCTTTATTGATCGCAGGTCACTTCAAGGGGGAAACCTCCTTTGAGCAAGCTCAATACAAATAACTTCACGGTGGCTTCATTGGCCTCAACACACACTTATATACTAAGTCTATGCCCAATACTATGGGTCAATACCATGGGACATATAATACTACAAGACGACTTACAAAGCATATGTGTCCAATACTATGGGTCAATACCATGGGCTAATACAAACTATGGATCAACAAATACTATGGGACGACTTACAAAGCATATGCGTCCAACAACAATATACTAAAAAAGTAAAGAGAAGGGTTGATATGGGTTCCTAACAATAAGCCCATCGGTCGTGATCAACCTTTAGGAATACTACATATAATTATGTCATAATTAACTTAACTTAGATCATGATCAAAAGCTAAACCAAGCCAAATTCTTACGACGACGTTTACCACTAGAAGACTCAATTACTCTCCCCCTTGTGGTTCACCATGCCCTTTTTCACTCTTGGTTGCATTGCAGGAGAATAGATTAGGCTCTAACTAGTGTTGTCATGCATATAGACAAAATTAAATGATTAAAAGATTTTACCCAAAATGGAGACATGACACGAGGCCAAATGTGAGTGCACCCTCTAGTGGTTGGAGCACTCCAGATCGTATAGAAGAAGTGGTCGATGCAGAGACTAATATTGATATTGCTCAAGCAACATTTCCTGGATCTTCCTGTGTCACTAGCATGGGTACAATACATACCACATTTTTTGTGGACGAAGATCTCGTTCCCATAAAGATAGAGACTATCCTAGCTATTTACACAATGTTTAAGTTATTTCTTATAATGTGATTGTAATTGTTAACACCCAAAAAGTGCTCACTAGCTCATTCCCTTATTCACATGATCCATTTGTCCACTTTTCCACCATTTGAGCCTCTAAAGCCATCAAAAGGTCACAAAAAAGACCATTATACACCTTTTCCCCCTCAAAATATATATTTTTCCTCAAAAAACACAAAAAACCCTAAAAAAGGGTCCATAATTCCCATAAAATATTAAAAGGGAATAAAAATATTCAAAATATTCAAAAAAGGAAAAATGAGGGAAAAAAAGACCTAAATCATGTTGGCCAATACCATTGGTTTCTTTAAAACCATAATGGTATTCCCCATCACCAAAAACTATAAAAAGGTGATAGGGGCTCCTCAATTTCCATCCACATTTCATCCTATCCTTATGCTGCCAAATTCCTTTTGAGAGCCATTTGCCTCCCATTTCGAGTTTGAAGAACCCCCATTTCAGCATCTTGGAGAAGAGACCATTGGAGCTTGGAGCATCTCAACCTTGGAGCTTCTCAACACCAAACATCCTCACCTTTGAGGTAATACAAAAAAATCTATTATTTTTTCTCTTGTTCTTCGCATAGATCTCTTATTGATTTAGTTCTTGTTTATTTACACATATTTATGCTAATGTTAGATTAGATTTATAATTGTATTTTATTTTTATTCGAAGACTGTTATTACAAGTTAATAGGTGCATTCTTTCACATGATTGGTTGAAAAACCAATTGGTGAGAGCGAGGAATGGTCTCAAGCATCATCACGAGCGCGGAAAATTGAATCCGACGATATAAAACTTGTCAAAAATGGGCGACGACTGATATGGCACGCAAATCGAGGCGACGAGGGGGCATGTAAAAAAAATGACCAAAAAATCTTGGCGTGAAAGCGAGAAATGATCTCAAGCATCATCACGAGCACGGAAAACTGAATCTGGCGATATAAGACTCGTAAAAAATGGACGACGATTTGCGTGCCACATCGCCCGTCATCCATTTTTTACAAGTCTTATATCGCCAGGTTCAGTTTTCCGTGCTTGTGACGATGCTTGAGATCATTTCTCGCTCTCACGCCCAATTTTTTTGGGCATTTTTTACATGCCCCGTTGTCGCCTCGGTTCACGTTCCACATCGACCATCGTCCATTTTTTATGAGTCTTATATCGTCGGATTCAGTTTTTCGCGCTCATGATGATGCTTGAGATCATTTTTTGCTTTCACGCCCAAATGTTTTGGTCATTTTTTTTACATGCCCCCTCGTCACCTCGGTTTGTGTGCCACATCGACCGTCGTTTGTTTTTGACAAGTTTTATATCATCGGATTTAGTTTTCTGCGCTCTTGATGATGCTTGAGACCATTTCTCGCTCTCATCCCCATCATTTTCAGGCCTTTTTTTTCAAAATGCCACTCATCACCTCGGTTTGCATGCCACATCGGCCATTGCCCGTTTTTCACAATCTTTATGTCGCCGGATTCAGTTTTCTGTGCTCATGACGATGCTCGAGATCACTCCTCGCTCTCACCAATACCTTTATGTTTGGTATAAATTTACCCCTTTTTTCGGCCCAACAATTCTTTTTACGAAAAAAGCACTTAGGGAGTTTCTGTTAAGCTCTTTTCAGACTCCTAAAACAATGAAAAGATCGCCGAGAAACCTTGCTTCCTTTCATGCTCACTAAAAGTATTTGAAAGGGTGTCTACCTGGTATAAGTTTACCGCTTTTCCGGACCTTGTAGACCAATTACGAAAAATGAATACTCTAGTCACATCAGCTAGAAGAGTTCTCCATTTGCATCATTTTATGTTTTTTTGGGCCTTGGAGATTAACTTAAGAAAAAGAACACCAATGGAGTCTACTTACCGCTTTAAAACTCTCAAAAAATGAAATCAACCACGAGCATGAACGGTCTTGGGCTAGCATAAATCCACAGGATAGTACCACTTCAGAGCACACTTTTATCCCTTCTTAGAGCTCATTAAAACTACGAAGGACCCAATGGTGCTTCTCTGTGCCACAACAGATCATGTCTACTCATATGGAAACTTCCACATTTTGGTTGCCTTTGTTCAGAGTATTATGCAATATGTCACCCTCAGAGTCCCCCTACAACATACATCTGCTTGTCCCCCCCAGAGTCACTCAAGTCTGCAATACATATCCCTGATAAGATATGATCCTCACACCTAAAAGTCAATTTCCAAATGATTTTTTCTCACATGCTCGACTTCAACACCTTGATCGCATCGTTGAGACTCGTACAAGGTATCGGTCCTTTCAGTTATTTAAGACCCTGGATATCATCTGACTCTACCACATATAAGAGTTTAATTAAGGATACAACCAGTTACATTTTCCTATGGACATCCGGGTTGCGTTTACCGACAGTTTTCAGATGTACCCCACTTTTATACTCCCTTGAGTATACAGTTACATATACTCCTTAGACTTGACTCACAGACATGGAGTCCCTACATACGTTGGACACCTTCAGTTTTAGCAGTTCATCAACCCTTCTGATACCTTATTCAAAACGGTTGTTGCTTTATTCCAGTGTATCAGTTATTGAGATCAATCATGGTATGACCATGAATTGGTCCCAGCATTGTGTCCCCTCTGGACCATTATGATGTACCAGCAGATTTTTATGTATTTCTTCAGGCCCCCCTTTGTGGGCCTGATTGTTATGTATATGTCTTGATACGAGCATGGGTATGCCTGCCTCGTCCATAGTCATAGGTTATCTCTCATTCATTTTGAGGACATGTAATATTTTTTGTATTTTGTAGCTTCTAAGGGGCTGTGGTTCCAGTCTCCAATCGGTCTCTTCTCTTCTCCAAACCCCAGGGAAAACACAAAAGAACTATGATGTCTATCGGCCATACGATGAGCTCCTGCTCTCACACATCAGGGGCAATCTGTTAACACCCCAAAAGTGCTCACTAGCTCATTCCCTTATTCACATGATCCATTTGTCCATTTTTCCACCATTTGAGCCTCTAAAGCCATCAAAAGGTCACCAAAAAGACCATTATACACCTTTTCCCCCTCAAAATATATATTTTTCCTAAAAAAACACAAAACACCCTCAAAACAGGTCCAGAATTCCCAGAAAATATTAAAAGGGAATAAAAATATTCAAAATATTTAAAAAATGAAAAATGAGGGAAAAAAAGACCTAAACCATGTTGGCCAATACCATTGGTTTCCTTAAAACCATAATGGTATTCCCCATCACCAAAAACTATAAAAAGGTGATAGGGGCTCCTCACTTTCCATCCACATTTCATCCTATCCTTATGCTGCCAAATTCCTTTTGAGAGCCATTGCCTCCCATTTTGAGTTTGAAAAACGCCCATTTCAACATCTTGGAGAAGAGACCATTGGAGCTTGGAGCACCTCAACCTTGGAGATGCTCAACACCAAACATCCTCACCTTTGAGGTAATACAAAAAAATCTATTATTTTTTCTCTTGTTCTTCCCATAGATCTCTTGTTATTGATTTAGTTCTTATTTATTTACACATATTTATGTTAATGTTATATTAAATTTATAATTGTATTTTCTTTTTTTTGGAAGACTGCTATTACAAGTTAATAGGTGCATCCTTGGACATGGTTGGTTGAAAAACCAAGCAACAATAATATACTCATAAAACATTCTTTTTCAATTAATGATGACATGATTGTCTTGCAGGAAATGATGTTTTTTATAAACATATATGTAGCTAGGGTTTTCACCCTAGCTTGTGCAAATGAGCACCTAGTAAGGAGAAGGGACTCCTTAGTAGCAGTTCAAAAAATACAGTAAATAAAAGACAGTACAGTAAACAGTAAACTACTCTAAGCATGTGCATAAATAGAAAAGACAAGATAATAAAATGTTTTTTGTATTGATTATACCTCCAATGTGAAGGTTGATGAAGCCTTTGCAACAGTCCAAGAGGGTTGCTTCCAAGCTCCAATGTTGTTCCTTTCTCTTTCTCCAAAGGGTTTTGGAAATGGGCCAAAGGGGCACTCAAGTGTGAAAGTAGCTCAAGGGTGAGCTAGGGTTTCAGGAGTGATTTTGGCAGAGTAAGTGTTATCTCCTAAAATAATCAGTCGGTTTTTCATTATTTTAGGTGATAGGTTTGAATCCAAAATTTATTTTTTAAAAAAACATTTTTCATAAGGAGGTCCTCGTTCTTAGTACTGAGTCAAAAAATCCGATTTAATTGAGTCTTGGTTTCAAATTTTGGAAGGACAGGTTTCGGTAGCTAACTCTGTTTTGTAGAGGCCAGCTAACTGCCGAAAAGGCTCACTTTCGACAGCTGAAAGGATTAACTAGAATTACTAAAGTTATGTTAGCTGCCGAAAATGATCTTATCAGAAAATTAAAAAGAGAGAGTACGTGTCCGTACTCGACTTCACATCAAGAGAGCCTGTGTGTTTTGCCGCCGAAGGGAAGATCAGAACGCATCTCATATGACCATCATGAGGTTTAATGTCGGTAAGCTGCCGAAGGCGAGTCATTAAACACCCACATCATTGACTGCGCAGGGTAACACAGGAACTCTTAATGCATATCTGAGGATCATTCGCAGCTGATCGCTTCATAATTTCACACGAGCTAGACGATATCATAAGTAATCACTTGCTCGGCTCAGATGGAAGGCATCTTTTTCCCCAAACGTTGTAAGCAGGGCCATGGTCATGGGGTTTTTCATTTTATCGCTCAGTTGAAGTTCTTGTTCCGTTCAGACAGTTTTTATCAGAGCCAAGCATTTATCCAGGGACGCTCCCATCAGGACGAGACTCTAGCACAGTGTCTCTTTAATCATCTGCTGCAAAAAACAAAGGGCTCAACTCATGGCAAAAACAAATCTGCCACTCAGGACAGAACTAGACGGGGTCTGGTATCTCGAATCCCATCCACAAGTGGCCGAGTCTTTCAAGTCTGCAGAAGTTTTTGACTACTGTGAGAGACTTACTAGTTTCATCCAACCACTTGCTGAGGCGTTTGCTCTGAGCTACGACGGGAGAACAGTGAAGTTTGGCAGAGAAGAATTTCATGTGGATGAGGCAACTATAGCCGAATGTACGGGTCTCCCCAGAACAGGGCAGAGTTGGTTTAAGACCACTAAAGCTTCAGACATTGAATTCAGGTCATATCTCCTACCAGCTCATAAGGAAATCATGTGGAGAAAGGATATTCCCATCGCCTTTCTTGAACCTCAATGGCAGGCGCTTGTAAAGGCCATCATTGTTTACATAACTTGTGAAGGCCGTTATCACAGGGTGCTGCACTACCATTTCAAACTGTTGAATCATTTCACAGGGAGAGAAAAGATTAATCTGCCATACTTCTTCCATAAGACCCTCACTAAAATGGCAAAGCAAGTCCAGGCTAAGCCAAGCAAGATTGCAAGTAGGATCTCTCACCAGGGTCTCATAACATTGATAATCAAGGAGCTTTTGAAGAAGAGAAGTGTAGACTGGAATTACTTTTTATTCTGGCATGAGTTCCCCACAGAGCTCGTCAGTGAAGAGGCAGTTAAGCAGGGTAAGGGCGAGAAGAGCAGCACTCCCAAAACCAGCAAGAGAAGGAGGAGAGCCATCTCTCCTCAAGCCCAAATGGAATCCCCTTCCTCATCCAGCAAAAGGAGAAGGTCAAAGAAAAAGTTGGTATTTGAACAAGCTGAAGGAACTCCTCAAGGAAAAAATCCACTAAATCTCCCCTACTCAGGATCTGAATCTGAAGACGAAGGAAAACAAGGAACAGAGCAGCCCATGGAGAGTGAGAAAAGAAAAGACCCTCCCTTGACTGATGTACCAGGTCCCAAACCTTCCACACCAGAGACCAACAAATTCAATGAGCTGCTATAGGAGCTTTCCCAGGCAAGACATAATGAGAAGCAGGTTAAGTTGCACAACGCAAAGCTAATTGAAAAGAATATGGCACTGCATGATCGGAGCAAGGAAATCTTCGAAAAACTCCAGAAAACAACCGAGAGGAACGCATTGCTGATAAAAGACAATGTCAAGCTCTACCGCAACCTCAGGATGCTCAGGTTAAAGATGAAGGAATTGGAGGGGACAAAAGTACAACCAGTAGTCACAGGAGCACAACCATCTGGTCTAAACACGTTGGCTGAGGTGGCCACGATCCCTGAGGAAGTAACACCTGTGGAAGCTCAGCAAGAACAGCCTATGGAAGCTCAGCAAGAACAGCCTATGAAAGTTCAGCAAGAACAGCCTGTGAAAGTTCAGCAAAGACAGACTAAACGAGTGACTAGAGGGAAAAGAGCAGTTTCAAAGAAGTCCTAGCGACTGGTCACGAGCATGCAGGAAAGCATCGTTTTGGGTTTTAATTTTTGAAACAGTTACAGCTTTCGGCAGCTTAGGCGAGCCCCACAGAGCTCATTAGCTGCCGAAAGGTCTAACTTCCGGCGGCTAAGGCACGAAATCAGCAGAAAGCAGCGTTTGGGTTTTAATTTTTGAAACAGTTACAGCTTTCGGCAGCTTAGGCGAGCCCCACAGAGCTCATTAGCTGCCGAAAGGTCTGACTTCTGGCGGCTAAGGCACGAAATCAGCAGAATAGTTAGCTGCCAAAAGCCTGTTTTTTGCAAAGAGGTTTGGAGCGAGTTTGAACCAGTGGGTACTTTTGATCAAGTTTCAAACCGTGTTTGGAGGAGCATCTCTATAAGCCAACTACCACATCATGAAAATCAAATCTGTGGCGCGCCCGACTCAGTTCACTGAGCCTTGGAAGGCTGCTTCATTTCACCAACCATCGAGTCGTTGAAGGAGATCTCCATATCAGAATTTACTTGATTTTAGGGATTAGTCCCTATCTTTTTGTTTTTTTCTATCAGTTAGTGTTTTAGTTAATTAAACAGATCCATGTTTTTAGGATCTGGAGAGTGATTTTGTAAAGGCTATAAAGCCTGAAAACTAAGACTATTGGATGGTTCGATTTTGGATAGAGTAATCTGCTATTGTATTGAGTTTTCTTTATGCTAATACAAATCACAGGTTTCTTTCAGTTTTGATGTCAGCTTTCCATTTTCCTTTCACTATTATCTGTGTTGTCTAGCTTTGAATGGTTTCTTTTCCATTGTTCATCTCATAGCCTGGTATTAGTTTCTTGAATGTCTCTCGAACCCTACTCTGTACTGGTTTGGTTACATTCCTTTTCTTCATCCATCTTTGAAGTTATATGCTGATTAATCAACTCTTGAGAGCACTGTTTCATTTGTTTATCATGCTGAATGTCTGAATGCCATACTCAGATTGAGTTGTCCCATTGATCCACATTTTCAAAAGACACAAAAAATATAATTTCTTAAGTTACCAGGCATACCTAGCTTATAACCCTAGGTAGTTTCCTGGAGTGATAACAAATTGGCGCCGTTGTCGGGGAGCGAGGTGAGAAGCTGATCTTCCTGGGAGAACGACACAGATCTGATCCTTGATGATAGACAAGGATTAGACACTTCACTGGTTATATATCTTCTATCTGGGGACTCCACAACATCATTCTGGCTCCAAAAAGGGCCAGCACCAGAGCAAATCCCCAAGGACCCCTGGTGTCTCCAGTATCAAATCCAGATCGAATCTTGAGGGAGGCGAAGAAGACCAAAGGTCAAGCTGTTCCAAAAGTCACCACTGTAAGTTCAACTATTGTTAGTTTTTCTGCTGCATCACATACCACAGTCATCATGGCTGGGGGAGCAAATATGACTAAGATGGAACAAATACTAGCTAACAGATATGCTCCACTGGTACTAGCACTTCCACTGTCTCAATTGCCTGTCGGGGACTACCAAAAATACATGCCTAAATTCTTTGGGCCAGGAAACTACACAGCAGAAGAACACCTTGAAGCATTCTACGCTTATGCAGAAAATACCAACATCGAAGCTGAAGATGTTTGGATGAGAATTTTTGTCCAGAGCCTAGATGGTGAGGCCCGGAAATGGTTCAAAACGCTGCCCGCTGCTTCCATAGGAGACATCACCGCTCTTGATGATGCCTTCTTGAAAAATTGGGGAGACAGAAAAGATTACCTGCATTACATTACTGAGTTTGGCAATCTCAAACGGAAAACGGGTGAGTCTGTATCTGATTTCACCAAAAGGTTCAATAAGATGTATGAAAAGATCCCTGAGGTAGTCAAACCTTCCGAGACATCTGCTATGATCACATATTCTGGAGCTTTCGATTACAAATTCTGCTTGATGCTCGGAGAAAGGGATCCTGAAACTCTTGTAGCCATGCAAGAGGCTGCCCTAAAAGTTGAATCGAATTTGTCATCTTCTGAGAAACTGAAAGTAGGTTCCGAGAGAGGGAGAAGGAGTGAGGAAGCCCCCTCCTCCTCCAATTCAAACCAAAAGGTTGACAAGTTGGCAAAAATGCTGGAAAACCTGACCTCTGAAATGGAGAAGATTAAGACCAGCAGCAGATCTCCTGACAGAGGGAGAAATCAAAATAAATTTGAGCATCCGAACAGGAATCAGAACCAAGCTGATTACCCAAATAGAAATCAAAATTGGAGAAGGAACCAACAGCAGGTCCAACTTTTACAGAGAGAGAGGAATCCAGCTGATGATCAGAAAATCAGGGCTCCCTTCCAGAATGTAGTGTTTGACGAAGAAGATGAGGAGGAGGTTCAAGAACTCGAAGAGGACATTCACTGTGTCGAAGCTGAGTACGAAGAAATCTACTTGACCGAAGCTGACTATGAAGGGTCATTGTTTGATCAGGGACTGAACCAGCTTTATGAAGATCAGGCCATGCTGCAAGCTGATGAACGGGCAGGGTACAGTCTGAGATCCAAAAAGAATACTGGAAAACAGAACACTCCAGTTCCTCCGAAAAAGACTGCTGCCCCTGCAAAGCAGCCAGTCAAGGAAGTTCAGAAAACAACTCAGTCACAGCCCATGGTAAGAGCAAATCCCTCTGAATCTGAAAAATTTGCTTCTTCTTCTTTCAATTTACAAACAGAAATTCAGAAGCTAAAAATCCCTGTACCTCTTATTGAACTCATGAAGAACGAAGCCTTCCGAAAGGACATTTGTAAAATCCTTGATCACAAATCTGTCTCTTTTTCTTCTGACACCATAAAATTATCTGATGATAACCCCAGTATTGTGCTAGGCCCTATGATTGAGGAACGAGGTGAAAGCTGCCCCCCTTTTTATGTCTCTTTGAACATCCATGAAAAGACCTTGCACAATTGCCTCCTCGATTCAGGTGCTTCCCATAACCTGATGTCAAAAACAGTCATGCATGGACTAGGCTTAGAAATCACCCGCTCTTACCATGATTTATTCTCCTTCGACTCCAGGAAGGTGAAATGCCTCGGGTTGATAAAAGACCTTGCTGTTTCTCTGTCCTCTGCCCCGATGAAAACCATGATTATGGATGTTGTTGTGGCTGATATCCCGCCCAAGTTTGGGTGTTTACTGTCCAGATCATGGATGAAAAGACTAGGTGGAACCTTGCAAATGGACTTATCTTATGCCACTATCCCAGTATTTTCCGGAGAAAGCAGAAGGCTATACCATGAGTCTCAGCTTTCTTTCATCATCAGTGATGAAAAGAATCCCGCTAACCATCCCATTTACTCAGTAGACATGGAAATGGGCTCATGTATCTTACAGGTTGATGACTCTTTGCCGGAATCTCTGCCACTAAAAAAACCTGTGGTCCAGTCTATCAACAGTGAGAAAGAGAATGAAGTGTGGACGATGTTCTTTGATGGGGCTTGTACCAAAGAATCCACTGGAGCAGGGGTTGTGTTCATTTCCCCCTCATAGGAAAAAACAAAGCTGTCAATTAAGCTAAATTTCCAAGTGACAAACAATATAGCTGAATACGAAGCCCTGCTGTTGGGGCTGAATTCGGCCAAACAAATGCAAATCAAAAAGCTACATGTCTTTGGGGACGCTGATCTGATTGTTCAGCAGGTCAACAAATCATTTCAGGCAAAGCATGTGAGGCTCAAAGCCTACAGGGATGAGGTACTCAATGTTATCCCTTCTTTCTCTGAATTCAAAATAGCACATGTACCTAGATTGATGAACGAAATGGCTGATTCTTTAGCTATCTCAGCTTGTAATTTCATTCCACCTCTGCCTCCTAAACTGTCATACGAGATCCAAGTAAAATATCGGCCTTCACTGCCTGATAATGTAGAATTCTGGAAGGTGTTTGAAGACGATACAGAGCTGACCAGTTTTTTAAATGTTATAGATGAATTTGCTGACTTAGAAATTGATGAAGACAATCAGAATGAACAGGCTGCCAAAGAAAAAACCAGGTTTGAAGACAAAATCGGGACACACAAAATAGTTCAGCTTTCTTCCAACAGAATCCCGAAAGGGTTGATACCTTTGGAGAGACTGTTTGATAGCAATGATGTTGCTATTAAGCTTGAGAAGAAAGAGGACGAGTCTGATAGCTGTCCTCTGAACCTAGCAAACGAATCAGATCCGAAATATGTGAATTTGGCTTCCCAGTTGACAGAACAGCAGAAGTCTGAGTACGCTGGCCTCTTGAAAGAGTTCTCCGACATATTTGCCTGGAAGTATTCAGATCTGAAGACTTATGACACAGATATCATTTAACATAGGATCCCACTGAATAAAGATACTACTCCTTTCCGACAGAAGCTCAGATCATTCAATCCAATGCTGCTGCCCACAATGGAGAAGGAAATCAAAAAATTGCTTGAGGCCCAGATCATTATCCCGCTGAGATATTCCGATTGGATTGCCAATCTTGTCCCTGTGAGAAAGAAGAACGGTGAAATCAGACTCTGTGTCGATTTCAGAAACTTGAATAAGTGTTCTCGAAAGGACAATTACCCGCTACCCAATATGGAACATATTTTGCAGAGAGTTTCCGGGGCAAGTGTCATGTCCTTCATCGACGGATTCTCGGGGTACAACCAGATTGCTGTCCATCCTGAGGACAGAGAAAAGACAGCCTTCACAACTCCTTGGGGTACATTCATGTACCAAAAAATGCCTTTCGGTCTCATGAACGCTGGGGCTACCTTCCAGCGGGCAATGGATATTGCCTTTGTCGGAGAAAGGGATAAGTTTGTCCTCATTTACCTCGATGACATCACGGTGTTCTCTCACAGCCATTCATATCATCTGCTACATTTGAGAAAGGCTTTCGAGAAATGCAGGAAGTATGGTATCTCGTTGAATCCTAAAAAGTCATTCTTTGCACTCAAAGAAGGTAAGCTGCTCGGTCACATTGTTTCAGTAGAAGGGGTTAAAATTGACCCAAAGAGGGTGGAGGCGATCCTAGATCTGTCATTGCCTAGATCCAAGAAAGATGTCCAATCTTTTCTTGGCACCATTAACTTCATCCGCAGATTTATTTCAAATTTTGCTGAACTGACTAAACACATTACCAGCATGCTAAAGAAAGATTCGGAAATCAGGTGGACTAAACAGGCAAAGGATTCATTCCAGGATATGAAGAAAGCAATCACTTCAGCCCCGGTTCTCATCAGTCCACACTTCGACAAAGAATTCTTCATCTTTTCATTTGCTTCACATGACACTATTGCAGCTGTCCTCTTACAGAAAAATGATGATGAACAGGAGCAGCCTGTTGCTTTTTTCAGCCGAGTACTCCGTGATGCTGAGCTTAAGTATGAACCTTTGGAGAAGCAAGCGTATGCATTGATCAAAGCCCTGAAGGCATTCAAAATTTACATTCTCCAGTCCAAGGTAATTGCTTATGTCCCCTCTAGTTCAGTCAAAGATGTTTTAGTACAGCCTGACATTGATGGCAAAAGGAGTAAGTGGGTGGCAAAGCTGATTGAATTTGACATAGAAATCAAACCTGTCAAGCTGATTCGAGGGCAGGGACTCGCTCGGTTATTGGCTGAAGAAAATTGCAGGGCTTTGAAGATTTATGAAGAGGAGAAAGGTACAGCAGATTTCCAATTTGAAATTTCAGCAAACCAGACAAGGTCAGACTTACAGGTAACCTCTTATATCTCAGAGTGTGAATGGTACAGGGATATTGTTTTCTTTTTGCAAACTTTTTCTTTGCCAGAGGGACTCACAAGAACATAGGGAAGAGCTCTTAAGCTTAAATCTACGAGCTTCTGCATCAAAGATAACTTGGTGTTTTGGAAAGACCCTTTAGGGGTACTCCTGAGATGTGTAACAAAGGAGGAGGCTGTCAAGGTGATGACTGAATTTCATGACAGTATCTGTGGTGGACATCACTACTGGAAGAAAACCGTCCACAAGATACTGAGGGCGGGTTATTACTGGCCCTGTATATTTTCTGATGTGTTTGCTTTTGTGAAAGCATGCGACAAATGTCAAAGGTTCCAAGGAAAGGGGCAGCTGAAATCTCTACCGTTAAAGCCCATCACAGCTGTTGGTCCATTCCAGCAATGGGGCTTGGACTTCATCGGAGAGATCCATCCTTCATCAAGCAATCAACACAAATGGATATTGGTTGCCACAGATTATTTCACGAAATGGATCGAAGCCATTCCCACGAGGAATGCTACTCATAAGGTGATTATTGACTTTCTGTTTAGTAATATCTTTTCAAGGTTTGGCTGTCCCATGAAGCTGATTACAGACAATGCTCCTGCCTTTAATGACCGACATTTGGTGAGCTTATGTGAAGAGATGGGGGTAAAACTGGCTCATTCCACGTCATATTACCCACAGGGCAACGGACTAGCTGAGTCTTCAAATAAAAGTTTGTCTCGTATCATCAAGAAATTGCTGGAGGAAAATAAGAAAAGTTGGGACAGCAAGTTAAAATTCGCCTTGTGGGCCGACAGAGTCACTATCAAAAAATCCATTGGTACATCCCCATTTAAATTAGTCTATGGCACTGAAGCCATATTCCCAGTCCAACTTGTGTTACCAGTGACTAATTTCCTTCAAGAGGCCGGTTCTGAACCTGATGATCACACTAGAAGAGTTTTCCAATTGGTGGAGTTACAGCAGGAGAGAGAGCATCTGATAGAAAAGTCTGAAAATCATCAAATGAAGGTAAAAAACACTTTTGATAGGAAAACAAAAAAGGAGGTGTTCAAAATAGGTGATTTTGTTTTGAAATGGGATGCACCTAGGCAAAAGAAGGGATAGCATGGGAAGTTCGATTCATTATGGACTGGTCCATACATTATAACAGAGGCTTACCACAACAACACTTTTGTTCTTCATCATCTGGATGGAGAGATTCTCGCAGGTGGCCCATTCAATGGGCGATTTTTGAAAATCTACCTCTCTTAAAGACCTTGGGTCTTTCTCATTGTAAAATATTCGTCTTTCCTTTCTGTTTAGAGTCAGTGTGTCAAATAAACTCCATGCCCAATGGGAGTACTAGACTAGGTGTCAGTTTTATTTCCATGAATTTCAAATAAACTCCATGCCCAATGGGAGTACTAGATTAGGTGTCAGTTTTATTTCCATGAATGTCAAATGAACTCCATGCCCAACGGGAGTACTAGACTAGGTGTCGGTTTTATTTCCAGGAAAGGCATTTGGTTCTGGGATTCTTCGGAACCTCACTGGGAGGATTCCATCCCCGAGTAGGAGCCAATGTTATCTCCTAAAATAATCAGTCGGTTTTTCATTATTTTAGGTGATAGGTTTGAATCCAAAATTTATTTTTTAAAAAAACATTTTTCATAAGGAGGTCCTCGTTCTTAGTACTGAGTCAAAAAATCCGATTTAATTGAGTCTTGGTTTCAAATTTTGGAAGGATAGGTTTCGGTAGCTAACTCTGTTTTGTAGAGGCCAGCTAACTGCCGAAAAGGCTCACTTTCGGCAGCTGAAAGGATTAACTAGAATTACTAAAGTTATGTTAGCTGCCGAAAATGATCTTATCAGAAAATTAAAAAGAGAGAGTACGTGTCCGTACTCGACTTCACATCAAGAGAGCCTGTGTGTTTTGCCGCCGAAGGGAAGATCATAACGCATCTCATATGACCATCATGAGGTTTAATGTCGGTAAGCTGCCGAAGGCGAGTCATTAAACACCCACATCATTGACTGCGCAGGGTAACACAGGAACTCTTAATGCATATCTGAGGATCATTCGCAGCTGATCGCTTCATAATTTCACACGAGCTAGACGATATCATAAGTAATCACTTGCTCGGCTCAGATGGAAGGCATCTTTTTCCCCAAACGTTGTAAGCAGGGCCATGGTCATGGGGTTTTTCATTTTATCGCTCAGTTGAAGTTCTTGTTCCGTTCAGACAGTTTTTATCAGAGCCAAGCATTTATCCAGGGACGCTCCCATCAGGACGAGACTCTAGCACAGTGTCTCTTTAATCATCTGCTGCAAAAAACAAAGGGCTCAACTCATGGCAAAAACAAATCTGCCACTCAGGACAGAACTAGACGGGGTCTGGTATCTCGAATCCCATCCACAAGTGGCCGAGTCTTTCAAGTCTGCAGAAGTTTTTGACTACTGTGAGAGACTTACTAGTTTCATCCAGCCACTTGCTGAGGCGTTTGCTCTGAGCTACAACAGGAGAACAGTGAAGTTTGGCAGAGAAGAATTTCATGTGGATGAGGCAACTATAGCCAAATGTACGGGTCTCCCCAGAACAGGGCAGAGTTGGTTTAAGACCACTAAAGCTTTAGACATTGAATTCAGGTCATATCTCCTACCAGCTCATAAGGAAATCATGTGGAGAAAGGATATTCCCATCGCCTTTCTTGAACCTCAATGGCAGGCGCTTGTAAAGGCCATCATCGTTTACATAACTTGTGAAGGCCGTTATCACAGGGTGCTGCACTACCATTTCAAACTGTTGAATCATTTCACAGGGAGAGAAAAGATTAATCTGCCATACTTCTTCCATAAGACTCTCACTAAAATGGCAAAGCAAGTCCAGGCTAAGCCAAGCAAGATTGCAAGCAGGATCTCTCACCAGGGTCTCATAACATTGATATTCAAGGAGCTTTTGAAGAAGAGAAGTGTAGACTGGAATTACTTTTTATTCTGGCATGAGTTCCCCACAGAGCTTGTCAGTGAAGAGGCAGTTAAGCAGGGTAAGGGCGAGAAGAGCAGCACTCCCAAAACCAGCAAGAGAAGGAGGAGAGCCATCTCTCCTCAAGCCCAAATTGAATCCCCTTCCTCATCCAGCAAAAGGAGAAGGTCAAAGAAAAAGTTGGTATTTGAACAAGCTGAAGGAACTCCTCAAGGAAAAAATCCACTAAATCTCCCCTACTCAGGATCTGAATCTGAAGACGAAGGAAAACAAGGAACAGAGCAGCCCATGGAGAGTGAGAAAAGTAAAGACCCTCCCTTGACTGATGTACCAGGTCCCAAACCTTCCACACCAGAGACCAACAAATTCAATGAGCTGCTACAGGAACTTTCCCAGGCAAGACATAATGAGAAGCAGGTTAAGTTGCACAACGCAAAGCTAATTGAAAAGAATATGGCACTGCATGATCGGAGCAAGGAAATCTTCGAAAAACTCCAGAAAACAACCGAGAGGAACGCATTGCTGATAAAAGACAATGTCAAGCTCTACCGCAACCTCAGGATGCTCAGGTTAAAGATGAAGGAATTGGAGGGGACAAAAGTACAACCAGTAGTCACAGGAGCACAACCATCTGGTCTAAACACGTTGGCTGAGGTGGCCACGATCCCTGAGGAAGTAACACCTGTGGAAGCTCAGCAAGAACAGCCTATGGAAGCTCAGCAAGAACAGCCTATGGAAGCTCAGCAAGAACAGCCTATGAAAGTTCAGCAAGAACAGCCTGTGAAAGTTCAGCAAAGACAGACTAAACGAGTGACTAGAGGGAAAAGAGCAGTCTCAAAGAAGTCCTAGCGACTGGTCACGAGCATGCAGGAAAGCAGCGTTTTGGGTTTTAATTTTTGAAACAGTTACAGCTTTCGGCAGCTTAGGCGAGCCCCACAGAGCTCATTAGCTGCCGAAAGGTCTGACTTCCGGTGGCTAAGGCACGAAATGAGCAGAAAGCAGCGTTTGGGTTTTAATTTTTGAAACAGTTACAGCTTTCGGCAGCTTAGGCGAGCCCCACAGAGCTCATTAGCTGCCGAAAGGTCTGACTTCCGGCGGCTAAGGCACGAAATCAGCAGAATAGTTAGCTGCCAAAAGCCTATTTTTTGCAAAGAGGTTCGGAGCGAGTTTGAACCAGTGGGTACTTTTGATCAAGTTTCAAACCGTGTTTGGAGGAGCATCTCTATAAGCCAACTACCACATCATGAAAATCAAATCTGTGGCGCGCCCGACTCAGTTCACCGAGCCTTGGAAGGCTGCTTCATTTCACCAACCATCGAGTCGTTGAAGGAGATCTCCATATCAGAATTTACTTGATTTTAGGGATTAGTCCCTATCTTTTTGTTTTTTTCTATCAGTTAGTGTTTTAGTTAATTAAACAGATCCATGTTTTTAGGATCTGGAGAGTGATTTTGTAAAGGCTATAAAGCCTGAAAACTAAGACTATTGGATGGTTCGATTTTGGATAGAGTAATCTGCTATTGTATTGAGTTTTCTTTATGCTAATACAGATCACAGGTTTCTTTCAGTTTTGATGTCAGCTTTCCATTTTCCTTTCACTATTATCTATGTTGTCTAGCTTTGAATGGTTTCTTTTCCATTGTTCATCTCATAGCCTGGTATTAGTTTCTTGAATGTCTCTCAAACCCTACTTTGTACTGGTTTGGTTACATTCCTTTTCTTCATCCATCTTTGAAGTTATATGCTGATTAATCAACTCTTGAGAGCACTGTTTCATTTGTTTATCATGCTGAATGTCTGAATGCCATACTCAGATGGAGTTGTCCCATTGATCCACATTTTCAAAAGACACAAAAAAGATAATTTCTTAAGTTACCAGGCATACCTAGCTTATAACCCTAGGTAGTTTCCTGGAGTGATAACAGTAAGGATACAAATGATTGTGGATGTGAAATGAGGGGTCTCCATCACCTATTTATAGGTTTTTAGTGGTGGAGTGCTGGCCCATGGTTTTGGGCACCATATGGTTTATGTCAACTGTATAGGGTTTTTGCTTCTTTTTTCCCTCTTTTTCCACTTTTTTGTATTTTTTATTCCCTTTTTAGAGGGTTTTTGCTATTTTGGAGGAATTTTGGAGTATTTTTTGGGGGAAAAGGGGTTTTTTGGCCTTTTGGAGGCTTTTTACTGGGTTTTTAAGGTTTTGGAGGCAAATATGGTAGGAAATATGAACAAATGAGTCATGCAATGGGGTGGATGAGGTAGTGAGCACTTTTTGGGTGTTAACAGATTGCCCCCTGATGTGTGAGGCAGGAGCTCATCGTATGGCCGATAGACATCATAAGTATTTTATGGGTTTCCTGGGGTGTGGAGAGGAGAAGGAACGAACTAGAGCCCGGAACAACGATCCCGAACAAACTGCAAAAACTGAAAGTACATGACCTCAATAATGAATGAGGAATAATCTGAACATATGGACAAGCCAGGCATTCCCATGCTCGTATCAAGATATAGAACAATAACAAGAGGGTCCAAAAAATGGGGACCTGAAATATACATGGCCTCAAATAATGAATGAGGCAGAATCTCAATATATGGATGAGGCGGGCATACCCATGCTCGTATCAAGATACATAAAAAATAACTATGAGGCCCAAAAAATGGGGGCCTGAAGGATACATAGAGAACCACTCTGTACATCATAAGGGTCCAGAGGGGACACAAATCTGGGACACACTACTGGGCTTACCATGTCTGAGCTAAAGAACTGATACAATGGAATAACGTTAGGAACCCATGTCTTTACTTTGTTAGTATATTGTTGTTGGACGCATATGCTTTGTAAGTCGTCCTGTAGTATGTGTTGATCCATAGTTTATATTAGCCCATAGTATTGACCCATAGTATTGGACGCATATGCTTTGTAAGTCGTCCCATAGTATTATATGTCCCATGGTTTTGACTCATAGTATTGGCGCCTAGACTTAGCCCATGGTTTGTATTGACACATAGTATTGACCCATGGTATTGGTACCTAGACTTAGTATATAATTGTGTGTTGAGGCCTATGAAGGCAGCGTGAAGTTAATTGTATTGAGCTTGCCCCCTCGAAGTGGCCCGTGATCAATATAAAAGTGATTCTGAGTTCTATTATTTCTGATATCTCGTGTATTTGCATTAATTAATTATTGCAGGTTCATCACATCTGGTATCAGAGCACTTTCTTGGGCTCGTTGGGTGGAATTTATGCCAAAATTTTTTTTCGCATTTGTTGCAGCTTCGGATTTGGGAATAATCCCTATTCACTTAACTGTGGGAAGTACTTGGGCATAAGCCCTAAAACTCATTGTGAGGAGTACCACAGGAACCCCAAAGTAGCTGGCCCATTGAGAGGACCTGCCAGCGAAAAGGGCAACAACCCCTACCTGATTAACTAGTTCCCACCCATGAGGTAAACCGAGAGCTGTCATTTGTGGCAAAGCGGTTATCAGTTTTACCTAAGCCGTGGAGTGAGATGTACTGCCCCAATATTCAAGCCGTCAGACAACATTGGTGGATGAGTGAAACACCTAAACTGTTAGGAAGCCATACATACCTGGGGTCCATATCTATTTTCAGTTGGACTGTTGCCGATCACTTCCGCTCCAAATCCAGCCGTTTCAGATCTATTCTGAAAGTCATTCCAAATCTAGTCACAGTTTCAGATCCAGTCATTTTCGATCCCTTCCGCGCTGTTGCAGATCCCTTCCGCACCGCTGTTGCATATCCATCTATTGCGGATCCCTTCCGCGCCGCTGTTGTCGATCCATTTTTTATATAAAAAAAAAATCATGTTTTTCGGCCATCTCTCCCTTGTTTCAACTCTGTTTTCCCTGAAACTTCACTGACATCCCTGAAATCTCATTCTTCATATTTCATTCCTAAAGACCCTATCCCAAATTCCACTTCCCAAGACCAGAAATCCCACATTTTTCTATTTTTAGGGTTTGCCATAACTTCTTCAATTTTCACCCGATTGCCTTCAAATTTTACCATAGAGTCCCCGCTTCTGAAATCCCCATTTTTTTCTTCCCTGACCCTCAGAAAGTGTCGAAAACCTAGTCAAACCCCAATTACCCCTCCGAGTTTTTCCCAAATCCAAATTTTCCCTTACTAAATAAGCTTGTGTTTGTGTTTTTCTATCCATTCCCCCCCCCCCCCCCCCGCAAAAGATTAAAAAAATAAAAAAATAAAAAATAGTGGTTATGGTTATCACTCGTAAAGGAGCAAACACCATGGAGGAAGCAACTGCAGCCATCCAAACCAAACTCCAAGATCTAGATGAAACATTTCTCAGCCTCCATCTTCAGCATTCAGTCATTAACAATCACTGACAGCCAGAATCTTTTGCAGCCACTGGGTTCTCTTCTTCCAGCAATTTTCGTGGGCCGAAGCTTGATTTTTCTCGCTTCAATGGTAGTGATCCGACTGGATGGATATACCGAGCAAAACAATATTTCAGTCTGCATAATACTTTTGATGTCCAGAAAGTTCCACTTGCATCCTTTCATTTGGAACAGGAAGCCCTTCAATGGTACCGTTGGTACATCAAAGCTCATCCCGAGCCAAACTGGACAGATTTTTGCCAACTCCTTTTGCCACGATTTGGTCCTAGTGCTTTTGACAACTTCATGGGAGCACTCACTAACCTTCACCAAACTGGCATAGTGAGAGAGTATCAGATGGAATTTGAGAAACTATCCAATCACACAGAAGGATTGTCTGTGTTCGGATATCCACATCATCTTTTTCAGGATCTTGCATGCAATTAGGGTTTACATGCAAAATCTAGGGTTTGCATGCACTTGCATGCATCCCAGTCACTAGTTTGATGCCTCCAGCACCTTAGCCACCTCATTCTAGCACCCGGGAGTGTTAAATTTTCTGAATTTACTTCAATTTGATCTAGGATCTTAACTGAGAGAACAACATGTACAGCATATCTACAACATATCAATCATGGAGACAATAATGCAAGCACACAAGAGACACAAAGATTTACTTGGGGAAAACCATAAAGGTGAAAAACCCCAATAACTTCCTCAGAGATAGATAGAGCAATGATACAACCAACCAAGAGAGATAGCCATAACCTAGAAGCAGATCCTCCTCCTCCATAAGTGCGCCACTCCTCCTTGAGTGCATGTGTGAGAAGTGAGTGAGCAAATAGAGTGCCTCCCGCACTCTATTTATACTTGACTTGACTTGCCTTTTTACCTAACTCATGTAGGCTCGAACTTTACCACATAACATAATGCTGAGTGGGCCGACCCCCAATAGGGTGGTCTAATAACCCTTTGACCCACATGGCCGACCCCCAATAGGGTGGTCTAATAACCCTTTGACCCACATGACTTATACAGGGCCGACCCCAAACAAGGTGGTCTAATAACCCATCAAGTATAAGTTACGACACTTACAATATAAATGACGACACTCCCGTATAGAGGAATAATACCATCTCTATAGGAATACAATATACATATATGTGAAATACATTCCGAAGTTACATATACATCAACACTCCCTCTTAACTAGGAAGGTATTTCTCAGCATAGTTCTTCTAGTACAAGTCATCTTCTCTGGATCATCGTCACTAGATAATCGTCATCGAGTCATCATCATCGTCACTGCTGCTGCTATCTCAATCAATCTCTGAATCTACTCGTCATAGGAAGTTCTATAGAGCCAGTCCTTTTTCATACTGGATGTAGGCCCACCACCTGCAAGTCTTCATCATCACTGGCCATACTGTGGAATCCTCAGGACTTATTACGTGCGTCACAAAACCTCGAAAGAGCATCCCAGGATGTTACGGGTACACAACTCCGACCTATAGGATCTCCCAGGGCGCTATTACATGTGACCCCACCACAAAACCTCGAAAGAGCATCTCAGGATGTTACGGGTACACAACTCCGACCTGAAATCTCCCAGGGCACAAATTACATGTGGTCCACCACAAAACCTAGCAAGAGCATCTCAGGATGTTACGGGTACACAACTCCGACCTGAAATCTCCCAAGGCACAAATTACATGTGGTCATGGCAAAACCTCGAAAGAGCATCTCAGGATGTTACGGGTACACAACTCTGACCTGAAATCTCCCAGGGCCCAAATTACATGCCATAGGACAAAACCTCGCAAGAGCATCTCAGGATGTTACGGGTACACAACTCCGACCTGAGATCTCCCAGGGCGCTATTACATGTCCTCCCAGAGCAATGTCTCGAAAGAGCATCCCAGGCTGTTACGGGTACACAACTCCGACCTATAGGATCTCCCAGACATGCTCATCTGCACAACCTGATCCACGACCATAGAGTATCAACCTGATACTCACCATACATCATCCTGATGTACTCATGATCATCCTGATCATCATCACTGCAACGTCCTGCTGCATGTCATCTGGAGCAACATCCTGAAGCTCATCATCCATGATCATCCTGATCATCACTGCAACATCCTACTGCATGTCATCTGGAGCAACATCCTGAAGCTCATCATCCATGATCATCCTGATCATCACTGCAACATCCTTCTACATGTCATATGGAGCAACATCCTGAAGCTCATCATCCATGATCATCCTGATCATCACTGCAACATCCTGCTGCATGTCATCTGGAGCAACATCCTGAAGCTCATCATCCATGATCATCCTGATCATCAATGCATCCACCTGATGCATACCAAGTATCTACCTAATACATATCATCATACATGATCCACCTGATCATCAATGCATCCACCTGATGCATACCAAGTATCTACCTGATACATGATACATATCACCATACATGATCCACCTAATCATACAATGTATCCACCTGATACATATACAGATACATGGTCCAAGCATCCAACATGATGCACATACATACATAAATGATCCACCTGATGATATCTAGCATCCAACATGATGCATACATACATAAATGATCCAACTGATCATATCCAGTATCCAACATGATACGTACATACATACATAAAAATGATCCAACTGATCATATCCAGCAGAAACCAGAACATCATCCTGATGCCCATTATCCAGCGCTTACATCCACAGCCATGTGAAGGATCCTCCTTCCAACATGCTTGGAATGGCTTCAGCAAATGTGTCCATCACTTCTTCCTCGAAGTGTCTTCGATCTGAATAACACCAAGCCTCTCTCTGAAGTACTCGAACTTCACTCTGGCTAGTGGCTTCGTCAGCACATCTGCAATCTGCTCGTCTGTCGCAATATACAGAAGCTTCACAGCTCCTCTCTGCACCATATCCCTGATATAGTGATATTTGATCTCTATGTGTTTCGACCTGTCATGAAACACTGGGTTCTCGGACATCTTCACACAACTCTGGTTATCACAAAAGATACCAGTAGCCTCCAATGGGAGATCAAATAACTCAGACAGTAGCTTCCGTAGCCATACTGCCTCACAATTAGCTGAGCAGGCTGCAACATACTCTGCCTCAGCTGTACTCAGTGCTACGCAGGACTGCTTCCTGCTAAACCAAGAGATCACACCTGATCCCATACTGAAGCAACACCCAGATGTGCTCTTCCTATCTGCAGCACTGCCAGCCCAATCTGAATCATCATAACCCTGTAGGTTAAACTTTTGATTCGCTTCATACTTGAGCCCATAATCCACTGTACCCTTCAGGTACCTCAGAACATGCTTTACAGCAACCAGGTGAACACTCCTCGGATCCATCAGGAACTAACTCAATGTGTTCGCTGCAAGGCAAATATCTGGTCTCATGTTTGTCAGGTACATCAAGGACCCAATCATCTGACGATACATAGTGATATCAATCGGCTCAGATGAAGCATCACACATGCACTTCAGGTTCGATGCCATAGGTGTGGCCATGGCCTTGTAGTCCATCATCTCGAACCTCTTCAGGATCTCTACTGCATACTTCCCTTGTCCAAGGAAGATTCCTTCTGCACTCTGCCACACCTCCATGCCAAAAACAAATAGTGCATCATCCCCAAGTTCTTCATCTCGAACTCGGTAGTAAGCTTCCGCTGCGTGTCGGCAATCAATCTATCTTCACCATACCAAGTTCTGCACATATATGATTTCCTATCATGTGTCTCAGAACCAAATGGCTGCTCCACATACACTTCTTCTTCAACTACACCATTCAAGGAAGTTGTCTTGAATCCATCTGGTGTATCTTCTATTTCATCACTTTTATATTTCTCTATGCTTCCATCTGCAACATGCTTGATCTGATAGTTTCATCTGGAAGTCATAACAAACTTACCTTCAGGTCTTGGGACTACATCCCAAACATCGTTCTTCATGATCAACGGATCATGGCATTCCATTTCTTCATCCCAGATCCTGGGAACTTCAATATCTTCAATAGATATCTTTGTTGCTGGAACAAATGTTGTAGTTCTTCTTTTATAGGAGATGGCATACGATCTTTCCTACACAACAAGTTAAATTGCATGATTAGAAAACATCTCATAGTTTTCAGAACAAATTCTTACACATAAAGAAATATGCCATACAGTCATGCAATTATCTTAGCCAATGCTTCAATACAACATTTATCCATATTCCGTAACTTTCTAGATGCCTTCCAATCTCTACCAGAACATTGTTAAGAGTGTGCACAACTCCCAACATGTCAGCAAAGAGGTTTCATTCTAGATAAGTAGCAATGGAATGTTGTACAGTGCCATAGGCCACTTACCCATGCATATTAGGAGTATATTGTTCATCAATGCAATTATTCTAATAAGCATAATTCACAACCTAATTCTAGAAACATTAGTATATACATCAGTGAACAGTATTATTTAAACAAACAAATATGCAAGAAATGATAATTAAAAATACTTATCTTTGTTTGGTTACTGGGTGGACTCCCTCCGAGTCTTTGCTTCCTTGTAGGAGCTGCTGAAGTAGCTTCTTCTACACCTTTCTGTTGTGGAATGTAGATAGATGTTCAACTCCCTCTGAATATCTGCATCCTTGCAGAAACTACTGAAGTGTGCTCCTTTGCTTTCTTGCAGGAACAACTGGAGTGTGCTCCCTCTTGATCTTTGCTTCCTGGATTACCTGTCCTTGAACTTACATTCATCCTTGGTTCCTATGCATGCTTATTAGTATCATGATTGTGTTATCCTTGTGATCTCATATAAAATCATACATTCATTAGTATACTATTAAAACACAATAATCTCAAGCATGTATAGTCATGATCATTTCAAACAGAAAATAATAAGCATTAGCATTCAAGGTTTATGTAGAATTCTTAAGGTTAGTCAAATCATAAGAAACATAACATGTCTAAACCTGTAATTACTCAAACCTATGACTCTTCAGGTTAGTTGAATCACCAATCAAGATAAGAGATATATTATGCATAAAACTTGTGATTATTCAAACCTATACCTTCATGATTCTTCTGGTTAGTCATATCATCAATTAAGGTAAGAAACATAATATGCATACAACCAAACCTATGACTCTTCAGGAATAATCATTATCAACAACAGTATAAGATCCTAACACAAGGTAGGATTCTATCTTGATATAGGAAAAACATACCTGGATTAGCATGCTAGCTATTTATGTCTAACATACCCGCATAATGTCTTCTGATTCTCTTTAGTGACTTGTGCTAGTAACCTGCATGTCTCATAAGTTAACCATTGTAGAAACAAGTTATACATACCTCGAAAGTAAATCTTCTATGTGATCCATGACAATGGATGAATCCTTGTCTTCATGTCACCATGATCATACATTCTTGAAGAAGAACATGATTTGTCTTTCTTGGTGTACCTTTCATGTTAGTAGACAACATAAACCTCATACAACACCATAATGCATTAGTATAATCATAAGTGTCAACACCCTAACCAATGAATATCTTCTATCATGCATTCATAATTTTGTTAAGGTGATACGACAAATCTAAAATCAAAATTGTACTAACCGTAATAACATGAAGACAAACATACCATAAAATTAATCATGGACAAATATCGAAACATACCTCGATGAGTCATACCTGTCGAGATCGCTTGTAATCTTCTTATATAAGGCCTTAGCCTCATCTCCCTCTGAAACAGGAACTTCTTCACTCATGCAGATGATCAATCCATCTTCTTCTAGGATTAACCCAATCCACTTGATTTGCAAGAACTGGACCTTGAGCTGGATATGGGTTTGTCAGAGAAACGCCAAAAATTCAAACTTTGAATTTCAAACTTCTGACAGGATAGAAATATGTGCCTTGATGAGCTGATCAAGTTGGTATATTCAGAATTTGAAAACTGCAAAGTTTCACTCCTCAATTTTGCTTTTGAAACTTTTGGATTCACTGGACGTGACCCTGAACTGGGGTTTGATGAAGCCCACTCTTCTGCCCAATCAAAATGTTTGATCCAAAGCTCTAAGATTCTATTTTTCTGAGGAGATTCCAGCCGTGGTCACAGATTTCAAAAATTCCCATTTTTACAGAAGCCCTAATTTTCCACTTTTCTGATCAAAGTCCCGAACTAGGGTTTGATCAAGCTCGGCCTTCTGCCCAACCAAAAATTCTGATCTTGGTCTCTAAATTTTTATTTTGATGAGTATCATTCAGCCGTGGTCTCCGATTACAAAAATTCCAACTTTCTCCAAAGCCCTAAATTCCGGAAGCCATGAATGAAGGTACCAAAAAATAATTCTGTTTTGACAGAAATATGTACCTGATTGTTTATGGTGTAACTCCGAAATTTTTGATCCACAGGGTCTGAAAAAGTTTTCTGAGATATCCTGACCTGTTAGCTTTCCATCCTAATAGGTCTGACCTCAATTGGATTTCCTGAGAGAGAGTTATGTCAAATGTCGCAACGTGACCTGTTTTGGGATAAAACAGGCGAGCCAACTTGTACGGCATGCCACGTGTCACTATTTCAACTTCGGACTCTAAAAACATTTCTTGAGATAGATTGGCCTGTTATATTTCCATCCTGATAGGTCTGACCTCAATTGGATTCTCTGAGAGAGAGTTATGCCAAATGTCGCAACGTGACCTGTTTATGGGATAATACAGGAGAGCAAACTTGTACGGAGTTCCACGTGTCACTGGTTGACATTCGGCCTCTGAAAATTTTTTCTGAGATAGTACAGGCTGTGTACTACCTGTCACTTTTCATGAAATTTCATTTGGAGCTTCCTAGACCAAGTTATGACCTTTTTCCCAAGGTCACCTGATTTTGACTCAGATCTGGAAGAGGCAGAAACCCTATATTGTACAGATCATAAATCACAAAGTACAACGAATTAGAGGTTTTCCTTTGGACACAAGGTACCTGGAGATTTATTCTTCGTCCTGTAACAATTTCAGATCTGAAAACTTCTCCAAAACGGATTTATAGCGAAAGTTCTACGATGACTGGTTTTTGCTATATCAAGCCCTAGCATCGTAAGTGCAACAAGTGTCATACATGCCATATCATGCCTTCTTTCAGGCTAGCTCTGATCCCATGTTAAATTTTCTGAATTTACTTCAATTTGATCTAGGATATTAACTGAGAGAACAAAATGTACAGCATATCTACAGCATATCAATCATGGAGACAATAATGCAAGCACACAAGAGACACAAAGATTTACTTGGGGAAAACCATAAAGGTGAAAAACCCCAATAACTTCCTCGGAGATAGATAGAGCAATGATACAACCAACCAAGAGAGATAGCCATAACCTAGCAGCAGATCCTCCTCCTCCATAAGTGCGCCACTCCTCCTTGAGTGCATGTGTGAGAAGTGAGTGAGCAAATAGAGTGCCTCCCGCACTCTATTTATACTTGACTTGACTTGCCTTTTTACCTAACTCATGTAGGCTCGAACTTTACCACATAACATAATGCTGAGTGGGCCGACCCCCAATAGGGTGGTCTAATAACCCTTTGACCCACATGGCCGACCCCCAATAGGGTGGTCTAATAACCCTTTGAACCACATGACTTATACAGAGCCGACCCCAAACAAGGTGGTCTAATAACCCATCAAGTATAAGTTACGACACTTACAATATAAATGACGACACTTCCGTATAGAGGAATAATACCATCTCTATAGGAATACAATATACATATATGTGAAATACATTCCGAAGTTACATATACATCAACAGGGAGCCACTTACTACAGAGTTTTAGCCCTCCTAGGCTAAAAGGCGCCCACTTCTCACCTACTGCCAGAGAAGGGCGCACTTGTTCACCTACCACTGCAGTTCCACTTCAGTTACATTCAGTTAGCTCCCATTCTCCCTGATTTGAGGCTAGTTTCACTCCCGACTGACTGTTTCACTTCTGTTGGACCTCCATTTTGACTAGATGACTTGTTCTGACTTCAGTTAGTCTCCCATGCGCCCCCCACTGAGCCTCCTTCCCTTAATCAGTGCTACACACTTCAGTTACACAGGACACACTCAGTTAGACTCAGATTGACACCTGGATGACTGGTTCTTGTGCATTGATGAGCACCACCGATTGATGATGAGGACTCCTAGTTGGAGTCAAGCTACTCCATTCAGTGATTCGAATGGCCTACTTAGTCAATTCGAATTGCTCATTGACAGAGATTGTATTCTATTGTAATTCATTCACCCTTTCTGGGATATTGAGCACTGCTGCATGTTTTGCACAGTTTTACACCATATTTTCTATATTCATCTGTTGTGATTGATTTACTTGTTCATTAGATCTGCTGTGACTAATTTTACATGGTATCAGAGCCATTGCAGGGACAAGATCTCTTTTCTACAGGTGTTTCTACAAGAAGATTTGACTGAATTGCTCAAAAATTGCAAAAAGTTTTGGCATGAGATATCTCAAGGGCATTCGCTCCTGCGCATGCAAAGCTTGAAAATACATCCAATACCACTCCAGAAGCTTGAGTTTCCACATAATTCCTGGATCTGATACATTGGACCCATTCAACATTGTTTGATCTCTAATCCCAGGTGTGATGCAACTCTAAAAGGGTGGATTGTTCTACCTTACGGTTCTTGGTTTGATTGTGATTTGCAGGTTATCAAGCTCCTCTTTTGCATTCTCTACATTGTGCATGCAAACTCCTCTTTTGCATTCGCTACACTATGCATGCAAACTCCTCTTTTGCATTCGCTACACTCTGCATGCAAGCTCATCTACATCAGTTTGACTCGCTCCTAGCAATGGAATACTCTTCTTCAAAGCCTATCCTCACCCCATTCAATTATTTTGATTGGAAAGATGATATGGAGATCATATTACGTTCAAAAGGTTACTACCGAGTCACTCTTGGTCTTGATTTGGAGCCAAACAATGTGTCAGATCGAACCAAACACTACAACAAGCTTGATGAAGCTTATGGTCTTCTTTGTCTCTCCATCTCCAAAGATCTTCACTTCCATCTCAGCGGATTGAAGACTCCAAAATCCATATGGGAGCAACTTGAAACACTATTTGGCAAGCAGGATGAGCTTAGGGATTTTCAATTAGAGAATGAATTGATTGGCCTTAATCCTGAGAATTTCGAGACCATCAATGAATTCTTCACAAAATTCAAGAACTTGAACTTGCAATTGAAGAACAGTGGAGTTATCAAAGAGTATAAACAATTGATCCTCTCCATTCTAAGCAAGCTTGGGAAAGATTATTCGGTATTTGTCTCTACTTTCAATTCCGGTCGGCTAACTACCCTGAATTGGAAGATGCCTACCTTGAATGCCTTCATTGAGTCCGTCACAAAAGAGCATGACAAGTTGATTCAAATGGGGTCCATAAGCTCCAAAGATTCAGCCCTATATGTTCAAGGACCCAAGATCTCGAATGGTAAAGGAAAGCAAAAGAAGGAGAAGCCCAAATTCGAGCCTCACAAGAAAAAAGACAAAGGCAAACAAACGAATGCACCATCCAGTTTGAAGTTCAAGCAAAAGGGAAAAGAAGGTAACCAAAAATCTAAATGTACTTATTGCAATCGTGGCTTTCATCCCGAAATTTCATGTATGAAGAAGACTATAGATCAAATGGCCCTCCTTTTGGAAAAGAACAACATAACTCTTCCTGACGATGCAAGGAAGAAGGATAGGAATGATGATCATGAAAGAGGACAAGCACTCATGGAAACGGTTTCGAAGCCCACTACTCTCTTGATAGATTCGGGTGCATCAAATCATATGGATGCAAATATTGATTCTTTTTCCTCATTCGATCCAAACAACTCCATCCCCATCCATTTGGGAGATGACTCAAAAATTTCTTCAAAGGGCAAAGGTACGATTCATGTAGATCATGGAAGCTTTCAGAATGTTCTCTATGTGCCTTCCTTGGCTTCAAATCTTCTTTCTGTGTATCAAATGACACACACTGGTGAACCGAAGCAAGTTACATTCATCCCTAATACAGTTGAAATTTCTGATATCAAAAGTGGAAGACTAGTTGCAGTCGGAAAGGCAAATCACATTGCAAAATGCTATGAGTTTTCACACTTTATTCCGCTTGCAAAGCCCACTGCTCTTCGCACACATGGTAATAAGGTTAGTAGGCTTTGGCATGAAAGATTTGGACATCTTAATTATAAGTATTTGCTGCTTCTATCAAACAAATCCATGGTAGATGGCCTTCCACAACTCAGTTCCTCGAAGGGAATATGCACCGGTTGCATCATTGGGAAGCACCCCGAGCACAGATTCGACCGCGGCAAAGCTAGCAGAGCTTCTACTATTTTGGGTTTGATCCATTCTGATATCAGTGGTCTGCTGCCCCATATGTCATTAAATGGTTCAAGGTATGTTTTGATATTTATTGATGATTTTTCCCGCTTTACATGGGTATTCTTTCTCAAAAACAAGTCAGAAGTGCTTGGAAAATTCAAGGATTTTAAGGCTTCTGTTGAGACTGCCACTGAGAGCAAGATCAAAGCTCTTAGATATGATAATGGTGGATAATATATTAAATCCAAGTTGCTGCAACTTTGTGCCCAAATCGGAATTCAGATCCAACATACAGTTCCCTACACACCCCAACAGAACGGTGTAGCGGAAAGGAAAAACCGGTCACTGAAAGAGATGGCTACATGCATGATTGAATCAAAAGGTTTGGCTGCAAATATTTGGGCTGAAGCAATCAATGTTGCTGCATACATACAGAACCGAGTTCCACATTCATCCGTGAAAGGTATGACTCCTTTCGAATCATTCTTTGGTCACAAACCGGATGTGTCAAATTTGAGAGTTTTTGGCTCTACTGCATGGGCTAGAATTCCTTCTGAGAAGAGACGAGCTTTGGATCCACAAAGTACCGAGTGCATACTGATAGGATATGGGGAAGAATCAAAAGCATATAAAATCATGGATATCATATCTAAAAAGATATTCATAGAGCGTAGTGTGAAATTTGAAGAACCGCTTCAAGAATTGCAACTAGTCGAGGAAAAGACTGCCGATTCACCGCCTTCACCAGAAGAAGATCCGTGCAGCGATAATGAAGGTATGAGTTCTGATATTTCTGATATTTCAGCAGCATATGATGATCATGACATATCAGGTTCGGAATCCGACCATTATGATCCTCCTCAGTTACCAAAGTGGGCCCAAAACACTCTCCAATCTGCTGGTTCGAACCTTGGAAATCCTGCTGATCCGAGACGAACAAGAGCAGACTTTCAAAGAGCAGGTATGGCACTATCTATTGCTGATCCATTACTTCTTGAGATTTTTTATTTGATGGCTGGTTCAGATCCCACATCATACTATTCTGCTCACCGAGATCCGAGATGGCAAAGTGCCATGGATGAAGAGTACAGTTCTCTTCAAAAGAACAACACATGGGAGCTAGTTTCTCTTCCACCTGGAAGAAAATTAGTGAAGTGTAAATGGGTATACCGCACGAAAGTTGCTGCTGATGGCTCTATCAGCAAATACAAAGCAAGGTTGGTGGCAAAAGGTTTCTCCCAAGTCCAAGGAGTGGACTACACTGAGACTTTTGCACCGGTTGCAAAGATGGATTCCATCCGCCTTGTTTTAGCTGTTGCCGCATCCAAGCACTGGGAAGTGCACCACATGGATGTGAAGTGTGAATTTTTATATGGAGACCTTGTTGAAGAGGTATATATGCAGTAGCCAGAGGGCTACACATCAGATCCATCATTA
Organism: Larix kaempferi; assembly: GCA_027924585.1. Taxonomy (NCBI): domain Eukaryota; kingdom Viridiplantae; phylum Streptophyta; class Pinopsida; order Pinales; family Pinaceae; genus Larix; species Larix kaempferi. The sequence goes on along the minus strand of BSBM01000632.1, from coordinate 22,433,371 downwards.
GTTTGCAGATTGAAGAAATCTTTGTACGGGTTAAAACAGGCCCCAAGAGCTTGGTACGCAAAGATGGACTCCTTCCTTCTTTCTCAGAATTTCCAAAGATGCAAATCTGATCCGAATGTGTATCTTCAGCGAGTTAAAGGTAATTTGTTGTTTATTTTACTTTATGTTGATGATATTCTCATTAATGGTAGCACACTTACTTCAATAAACAAGCTAAAATCTGCCTTAAATCTAGCTTTTGACATGAGCGATTTGGGCTTGCTGAGTCACTTTTTGGGCTTGGAGATAGCTCAAAATTTTGATGGGATCACTATATCTCAGCAAAAATATGCTTTCGACCTGTTATTGAAGTTTAATATGGCTGAATGTAAGGCATCCCCATTCCCATTCCTCTCAGGAATCAGTCTTGAGGAGGGAGATTCTACACTGCTTGCAGATTGCAGTATGTATCGACAGTTGATTGGTTCACTACTTTATTTGACACATTCACGGCCTGATATCTCATATGCCGTGAGTGCCGTGTCAAGATATATGCAGCAGCCACATGAGATTCATTGGCGAGCAGCCAAGCGGATCTTGCAGTATGTGCAAGGTACGAGACAGTTTGGCATACATTATGCTGCAAATTCTGAGCTAGATTTCATTGGTTTTACTGATTCAGATTGGGCAGGTGATAGCATTGATCGGAAGTCCACTTCCGGTTATGTTTTAATGATTGGTCATGGTGCTATTTGCTGGTCCAGCAAAGAGAAAGCAGCCATTGCACTTTCTTCAGCAGAGGCAGAGTATCGAGGGGCAGTCAATGCCTGCATTCAGGCAGTTTGGTTGCAGGGTATTCTTTCCGAGTTTGGTTTTGGTGGCACTACTTCGACTGTCCTATTTTGTGACAATCAAAGTGCTATCAAGATCTCCATAGATCCAGTTCAGCGGAAGAGGACCAAACACATTGAGATTCATATGCATTACATTCGACAGTTGGTGCATGACCGCACCATCATTCTGCAATATTGCCCTACTGATGAGCAAATTGCAGACATCTTCACCAAGAGCTTCACTGAGAAGAAGTTCTCTTACCTCCGTTCACTGTTGGGGGTGAGTTCCATCATGGTGGAGACAGATTGATTCATTATTATGCTTTAGCTTGAGGGGGGGCTTTCTTCCCACTGGGTTTTCCCTCTTTACTCACTTAGTTATTTTCAGCATTTTTTGGATTATTGTATTGGGGTGACCTTTGGTCTTAGTTACCAGGGCCCCATATTATTTTTTTCACATCATAGTCTAGCTTGAGGGGGGGTGTTCGGATATCCACATCATCTTTTTCAGGATCTTGCATGCAATTAGGGTTTGCATGCAAAATCTAGGGTTTGCATGCACCTGCATGCACTTGCATGCATCCCAGTCACCAGTTTGATGCCTCCAGCACCTTAGCCACCTCATTCTAGCACCCGGGAGCCACTTACTACAGAGTTTTAGCCCTCCTAGGCTGAAAGGCACCCACTTCTCACCTACTGCCAGAGAAGGGTGCACTTGTTCACCTACCACTGCAGTTCCACTTCAGTTACATTCAGTTAGCTCCCATTCTCCCTGATTTGATGCTAGTTTCACTCCCGACTGACTGTTTCACTTCTGTTGGACCTCCAGTTTGACTAGATGACTTGTTCTGACTTCAGTTAGTCTCCCATGCGCCCCCCACTGAGCCTCCTTCCCTTAATCAGTGCTACACACTTCAGTTACACAGGACACACTCAGTTAGACTCAGATTGACACCTGGATGACTGGTTCTTGTCCATTGATGAGCACCACCGATTGATGATGAGGAATCCTAGTTGGAGTCAAGATACTCCATTCAGTGATTCGAATGGCCTACTTAGTCAATTCGAATTGCTCATTGACAGAGATTGGATTCTATTGTAATTCATTCACCCTTTCTGGGATATTGAGCACTGCTGCATGTTTTGCACAGTTTTACACCATATTTTCTATATTCATCTGTTGTGATTGATTTACTTGTTCATTAGATCTGCTGTGACTAATTTTACAGTCTGATGAATTCTATAGGAGTTTTTTTTATCAGTGGTCTCAAGGATGAAATCCGCTCAAAGGTCAAAATGTTTTGTCCTAACACAATGATGGAAGTCCTAGGGTTGGCTAAGATGGCTGAGGACAAGATCGCAACTCAACAACGCTCCAAACCCACCTTTGTTCCCTTCAGAAATATGGGTTCCCAACAACCGCCCATCATGCCTACTCCTCAACCAACTCCTATCAAACAATTTTCTAAAACAGAGATGCAGGCATGCCGAGAAAAAGGGCTTTGTTATAATTGTGATGAGAAATTCACTCAGGGACATAGATGTGTTCAACAAAATCTCTATCTCTTGGATGTGGATTCTCTGCCTGCCTCAGAACTTGATGAAGAAGCTCCAGATACAGTAGATGATTAGGTCGACATTCAACACCCTCTTGTTAACACCCCATCTCAGGACGACCCACCCGATATCTCTCTCCATGCTGTAACCGGTGTCATCACCCCACAAACAATGCGAGTCAGGGGATACTTCAAGAAGCTCCCTCTTACCATACTCATTGATTCTGGTAGCACCCATAACTTCATTGATCCTCGGATTGCCAAATAGGCTGATTGTTTTGTCCATCCTTGCTCCAACTTTGAAGTCATGGTTTCCAATGGGGGCACCTTACCTTGCAAGGGGAAGTCACAATGTGTGTATCTCTATGGAATATTATAACCTGTGCTCTCACATGTTTTCCTTGTCCTTAGGAGGATGTGATGTGGTTTTGGGCGTTCAATGGTTACGCACACTTGGCCCCATCTTATGGGATTTTGCTGGACTTTGGATGCAGTTTTCAGTCAATGGGAAACAACACAAATTTATGGGCTTACAACCAGGGTCTCTCTGCATCATCAGTTCACATCGCTTGGAAAAAATACTTAAGAAGAATTCACATGGTGTCATCGATCAGCTCCATTCCATTCAGGTGCACCCATCAACAGCCTCCACTACTTCCTTGGATAGATATGCAGGTGTCTTTGCTGAACCAATGAGCTTGTTGCCTTCAAGAGACCTTTCCGGTAAGAATTTAGCCGCATCTACCTCTCAACAGGAAATGATGACTATTTTGCATCCAATACAGAAGTGGCAGCCATCCCTATTGGGGAATTATTTCTGCATCAAGACTGATCTCCAGAGTCTGGAAAATTTCCTGGAACAATGGGTCTCCTCCCCAACACACTTGAAATGAGTTATCCAACTCATGGGTTATGACTATGCAACCACTTACTAGAAGGGTAAGGACAATATGGTGGAAGATGCTCCTCCTCGCACATTTGATGACCCAGTTTCTCTTACAGCTATTTCTCTACTTGTTCCAAATTGGTTGCAATCTGTTCAACGGGGCTATCTCTTCTATGAACTCCATGCTTCTTCATCAGTAGGGCACTCTAGGTTCCTCAAAACGTATGACCAGGAACAATGTAACTTCTTTTAGCAGGGACTCGAAAGGACAATTCAATGGATGGTGGTTGACTGTGATACTTTCCAGGTCAACAAGGGTGAAACGACCCTCCTTTTAGGACTGCTCGAACCCTTGCCCATCCCTCCAAGATTTGGACAACTATTTCTATGGATTTCCTAGAAGCGCTCCAATGGTATAGTACCACATCTCAAAGGACACCATATGAAGCAGTCTCTGGACAGGAACCACCAGTTCTTCTTCCATACACCTTCAGTAGCTCCCCAATTCAGGCAATTGACTCAATTCTTTGAAACCGTGATCAGCTTCTTCTCATTTTGTAGGACAATTTTCACATGGCAATAATTCGACTGAAACAACAAGCCGATCAGCACCATTCTGAGTGCACTTTTCACATCGCTGATATGGTTCTTCTTCGCCTACAGCCTTCCATGCAATCCTCCTTGAAACTCCAAAGGCACCAGTGGCTCAAAACGCAACCCTAGGATGCTACAGGGGACCCACTCCTTTAGATTTTGCATCAATTTCCACATCTAAAGATTTGAGGACAAAGCTTTTTCTAAGGGAGAGGGGATGTTAGGAACCCATGTCTTTACTTTGTTAGTATATTGTTGTTGGACGCATATGCTTTGTAAGTCATCCCATAGTATTTGTTGATCCATAGTTTATATTAGTCCATAGTATTGACCCATAGTATTGGATGCATATGCTTTGTAAGTCGTCCCATAGTATTATATGTCCCATGGTTTTGACTCATAGTATTGGCGCCTAGACTTAGCCCATGGTTTGTATTGACACATAGTATTGACCCATGGTATTGGTACCTAGACTTAGTATATAAGTGTGTGTTGAGGCCTATGAAGGCACCGTGAAGTTAATTGTATTGAGCTTGCTCAAAGGAGGTTGCCCCCTCGAAGTGGCCCGTGATCAATATAAAATTGATTCTGAGTTCTATTATTTTTGATGTCTTGTGTATTTGCATTAATTAATTATTGCAGGTTCATCACAAATAACAACAGTGCTGTTGAGTGTGGTACTAGAGGAAATGATGAGCTGCTGGATCATAGTGACGGGGAGTCATACCCTCAATGGTACACTGAATTGGAACTGAACTGGGTACTCAAGAAAGCATATAACTGGATAGCTTCCGAATACAATCTCCAATGCAACCAGGACATCCACGGGAACATATAACTCGGCGTTCCAAAGTGACTCGCCAATGTGCTAGAGTCAGGGGAAATCCGGGGTATTTAACCAATAACTGGAGGGATATATACCCTGCGCGATTCTCAACGATGCAATCAAGGTGTTGAAGTCGAGCATGTGAGAAGAAACCACTCGGAGAGGCAATGATGACTCCTCTTCAAACTGGTCCGTAGGCACTCACCACAAATGGTGATGAGTCCAAGGCACAGGGACCTCTGGGTCTATCCTCTGGAATAGAGGGGCTGTCGTTGACAGAGGGAGACCTACAACTAGCAAGGCAATGATGTTTTCTTGATAGGAGCATGAGGTGGAGAACTGAAGTGTGAGAGTACTAATGGTAGGACTGACATACTGCGGGGGTAGGGAATAACTGGGCAAGTAGAGTGGGTGGACTCAGAATTCCTTTGTTCAGAGTATGAAGACGAGGGATGATCGGGAAGCATATGGCACTAACTGGGGGGAAAGGGATCATAGCTGTAATGGATCAAGGATAGTGACTGGGATGAGGGATACTCAAGTTGGTGTAAAATGGCAGGAGACTGCAGAATACTCTGAACAAAGGCGACTTGATTGGGGGTGCTTCCGAGATGATCGATCACAGTGCTGAGAGGAACGGGGGGAACTTATTCATGGGTTTAAGGAACTATAAGAAGTGTGTTTAAAATGGTACTAATGTGTGGATTTATACGAGCCCAGGACAGTTCATGCTTGTTATTTCTTTCAATTTTAAGGAGTCTGAAAGCGACAAGAAGACTCTCAAATAATGGAATGGTACTGTCATGTGGATTTGTATGAGCCCAAGACAATTCATGCTCGTGGTTGCTTTCAAATTTAGAGAGTCTGAAAGCGATAAGAAGACTCGAAGGCCCGAAGAAGCATAAAAGGATGCAATGAAGAACTCTTCTAGTTGGTGTGACTAGAGTATTCCTTTTTCGTAATTAGTCTACCAGGTCCAGAAAAGGGTTCAACTTATACCAGATAGACACCCTTTCAGGTACTTTAACGAGCATGAAAGGAAGCAAGATTGCTTGGCAATCTTTTCATTGTTTTAGGAGTTAGAAAAGAGCTTAACAGAAACTCCCTAAGTGCCTTTTTTGAAAAGGACTTGTCCGACCCGAAAAAGGGATAAAATTATACAGAACAAAAGGAATGGTCAGGCAAGGAGGAAGTGCTCAGTCAAGGAACATTGATGATGACCAAGAACGAGGGTAAGGGGGGAACACTGGTGGGCCTCCTTGTGGGATAATGAATGGTGGCAAAATAACGAAATAATTGCAGTATGAAAGGAGTGAATGGCTCATGTAAAAAATGTAGAACAATCCGATGGCGGTCGATGTGGTGCGCAAATCGAGGCAGCAAGCTGTCGGGACACAATGTTGAAATTGTACCGGGTGAGAGCGAGAAATGATCTCAAGCATCATCACGAGCTTGGAAAACTGAATATGGCGACATAAAAAGTGTCAAAAATGGATAATAGCCGATGTGGCGTGCAAACCGAGGCAACAAGGGGTGTTTTGGAAACAATACCCAAAAAAAGTGGGGGTGAGAGCGAGAAATGATCTCAAGCATCATCATAGGCTCAGAAAAATGAATCCAATGACATAAAGTATATAAAAAATGGAGAGTAGCCGAAGTGGCACACAAACCGAGGTGACTAGTGGTGTTTAGAAAAATGCTCAAAAAATAATGCCGAAAAAATAAGAAAACAAGTCGACCATCATGACAGTCTCATCGTGCTGATTCATATGGTGGAAACGGTTCGAAAAATGAATTCCGTATGGGTTCAGAATGGCCAAAACAAGAAAAAGTCAACGGACTATAAATAGTAAGTGGGTCCAACATGACAAGTGTCATTTGGACTTGTTGACTTTGAGTAGAGATTATAGTCGACCAGAGCTTATTTGGTGTTTCTAAATGATCCGACTGACCGTTTTCAGATCCGGGAGCTACAGGTATTCCGATAAACTCATACTTGCATTTTTCATTGGGTTCGGGAGGGGTAGTGGGTCCCAAGGGATTTTTTGTACGGTCCATGTGGGGTGGACCGTGGGTTTGTGGGGTGGAACCGTGGTCGGGGACTTTGGGTTCCAGGACTGATCACATGGACGGGGACCGCGAGTTCTGGGTCAGGATACGCAGTTTGGTACCGCGAGTTCTGAGGCTGGACTCATGGTTCGGGACCGCGAGTTCGGCGCCTACAGGCACAGTGCCAGACCGCAACTGTAGCCCTGCCAGCTGCGGTCAGAAACCATGGAAAAGGGCCCTAAAGTCGTGATTGGGATCGAGCTTTTAGGGTTTCCCGGGGCGGGGGGGGAAGGGTTACTTCTTTGACATGAGTCTGATGAGTTTGCCTTGTGTGATTGACAGGATGCCATTGGTGCTTTGGCGAGAGCGGGATGTCCCGGATGACATAGTGGATGTCATCCGGAGGGATTAGCATGTGCGGTCTATGTTGGGGTTGTGCGGGTTGCTGAAGTTCACACAGGTGCCCATGATGCGTTCGGCAGCGCTACTGCTGAACTAGTTAGTGAGCTTTTGGGAGCCTGACATACAGGCATTCAGGGTGCAAGGAGAGAGGGTGGATCTCACCCTCGCAGATGTATATTTCTTGACGGGGTTGCCCTGTCTGGGTAGGGTGGCTGATACGCAGCCAGGAGTATCCGCAGATGTGGATATCGAGGATATGTTGGAGCGGTACTGCAAGCTGGAGGATAGGGTGCAGAGGAATGCACTCCGGGTGGTGGACTTGCAGGAGCCATCAGTACAGGTGATCGCAGCGTGCGTGGTTCGGGTTTTGGGGTCCCAATCACCTAAGAAGGTGTCAAGGGGCCAGATGCAGCTGGTGGAGTAGGTGCTGGATGGTGTATACTATGCCTGGGGCCAGATGTTCCTCACTTGTGTTAAGCGGAAACTGACCTCGGTGAAGGAATCTGGCAAGGGATTCTGTTATGGATCCTTTCTTTGTGCCTTCTTCATGGAGAGGGTACCTACACTGCGGCCGCAGGTGCCGATCAGGGTAGCAGGGCCTATGGAGCCGCGCATGGTGCAATGGGGAGAGATGATGCATCGACGGGGGTGGCGGTGAGGTGGGCAGGTACTTCACCTAGGAGCTCTACCTACAGTGGTTGCAGATGCCGCTGACACTGGATGATTATCCATACAGAGATATGGACTACACCGGGGATCTAGAGGCACCACGACCACCAGGGCAGGTGTGGGGACCAGATGGTATGTATTGATTTGCTTGATTGTTGTTGATGTCAGGTTTTGTGTATGATAGGTTTGAGATATTAATATGCGGTTACTGACTGATGGATGATTTGCAGATGTTGGCCTGAGACCACCACCAGGGCATGTAGCTCGCAGGGGGCATGTGGCGATACCAGCCCTGCCGGGCCGATGGGAGGTGTGTCGACGGGACACTGATGGGACTCTCGATGCTGTACGGACGCTTCTCGATCATTTACTAGTTGGAGTGACTGATTATGGGTGGTGGGACGTGGATCCGAAGGTGATTCAGGATTGTTTGAGGGCGCCACGGGAGTTTCGATTGATCGCGATCCGGGTGGCCATTTTGGCGGATAGGGGTCGGGCACAGGAGCTTGCAGGGGATGAGGATCTGCCAGAGGAGGAGTGGGGTGAGGACTCAGAGGTAGCTGATGCAGGCACTGACGGAGGGTATGAGTCTCAGTAGGGAGTGCAGGGGACTCCCCCCCGATTTTGTAGCTACGGCATGTATTCTATGAGGCTTATTGAAGTATAGATATTTTTTTGTATAGCTGAGTACGGGGTTACTCAGGACATGTGTAGCACATTGATGTTTATTTTTTGATATATATATATATATATATGCACATGGAGGTAGCTTTTTGCGATGATGATTTAGTGTTCGCAAGTGGATGCGCTTATGGTTTGTTATATATTTGTACTGCACATGGATGCAACATTATATATGTAGGATAGGCACATGGATGCCCTTGTATAGTAATGTGTTTATGGTATTGCACATGGATGCAAATATTTATGTGATGATAGGCACGTGGATGCCCCTTGTTGTAAATGCAATCTTTTTGGGTTTTTATATATTTTTGATGAGATGATATGGGATGATGATGCATGATGGATTTTTTACATGGTGTGATTGATATGCCAATCTAGGATGTTGTTAGCCATTTGATCTGCAACACTATTCTGAGCTCTTGGGACATGGGTGAATGTTATGGATTCAAATTGTCGGCTAAGTTGTTTTGTGTGTAGGAATTTTCTAAAGAGGCAGGGATCACGCACCTGGTAGCAGTTGTTGAGCTAGGAGACAAGTAGTTGGGAGTCAAGGAACACGTGAAGGTGACATATGCCCATCTGAAGGGTAGCAGTCAGGAGACCGGTCACAGCATCATACTCCACTTGGTTATTGGTAGCAGCGCCTATACATATTCCGTCAAGGTGAATCAACTCATGCGAAGGGGAATATAAGACCCATACTGCAGAAGCCAGGTTTGGAGACCAGCGGCTTGCTACATCAGTGAAGCCAATGTAATGAGGTGGAGGATGGTCCATCTATGATCATGCAAAAATGAGGAATGTAAGGTTGCAGTAAAAAAGGTGAAAAAAAAAGAAAGAAAACTGTACAATACAGACCAATGGGGCCGCGGGTTTGTTTAAGGATAAAAGCGTTTAAGATACAACCCATTACGGGGGTTGCACAAAGGGTCACCCTTTGAGTTAGTTAAAATGTATGCCCCATTTCCAAGGCAGATCTGCATGATGTAAGGGCCTTGCCACATGGATTCAAACTTTCCTTTACCAGTCTTGTCATGGGCTTTGTCATAGGCGAGGACGAGGACCCCTTCGTGAAAAGTTTGAGGGTGAACATGTTTCTCGTAACCAGCTTTGGAGTGGTTCTTGGCAGCTTCAATGGTGTGGAGGGTGGCATGACGGTCTTCATCAGCTTTCTCCAGTGATAGCAGACGTTGCTCAAGTGGGGAGGTGTCTGGTAGAAGCTAGATGGTGATGTGTAAGGCAGGTATCTGACACTCGATGGGGAGGATAGACTCTACACCGTGAACTAAATGAAACAGGATAAAACCGGTTGCAGTCTTAGTGGATGTACGGTAAGCCCATAATGAAGGGAACAGCATGTGATGCCAATTGGACTTATGCTGGTCAACAATACATTGAAGGATGGTTTTTAAAATTTTGTTAATGGCCTCTACTTGGTCGTTCCCTTGGGGGTAATAAGCAGAGGAATACTGATGTTCGAACTTCAGTAGGGTGGATAAATCGCACCAAATGGGATCTTCAAAGTGTAAACCATGGTATGAGACCAACTGTTTCGGGACCCCGAATCGAGTGATAACATGGTTAAAAAAGAAACAGGCAGCGGTGTCAGCTTTACAATTGAAGGTGGGCATGGCTTCAGCCCATTTGGTGAAGTAGTCGATGGCAACAATGATGTACTTATGGCCGTTGGCGGATGATGGTTTACATTCCATGAAGTCAATGGCCCACTTACAAAAGGGGCCAACAGTGACGACTAGGTGTAACGGAGCGGGTGGTGTCCGAGCCTTAGGGGCAAAGAGTTGGAAATTATGGAAATGTTTGATGACTGTGATGTAGTCGGTAAAGAGTGTGGGCCAGAAGTATCCGGCATGGATGACCTTTTGGGTGGTGGCCATTCCAGAGAAATGTCCACTGCAGGAACCGCTATGAAAGTCATTGAGGACTTGTTCGGCTTCCTCATGTGTAAGACAACGACGAAGAATCGTGTAAACCCCTCGCCGGTAAAGGACATCGCCCAAGAGGAGATATCGAGAGGCTTGGTGACGGATACGATGACATCCATCATGATTTATGTTGGGTCGAAACTTTTGCGTGCATAGGTATAACAAAATATCACTGTACCATGGGTCCTCGGATGAGATGATGAACAAGTGATTTTCGGGTAACTCATCGGAGATTTGTGGGGAAGGCAGAAGGGATGGGAGATCGGTGATGAGCTGGGAAAGCGTGAGGGTTGTAGTGCTCTTAGGGGTTCTGAAAGTGAGGTCATATTCTTGGAGGATAATTACCCATTTAGCAACGCGACCTTGCAGGAGGCGTCGGTTCAAGAGATAGACCATGGGGTTGGAGTCGGCAACCACTGTGGTTTGACTGAGTAAAATGTAATGTCGCAATTTTTTGACAAAAAAGACCACATCAAGGGCTAGTCTTTCCTCATGTGGGTAATGTAGGGGTGGTCCAGACAAGGTCTGGCTGGCGTAATAAATGACATGCTCCTGGCGAGTGACGTCTTCTTGAACAAGGACTCTGGGCATGGCATAATCGGATGCTGAGACATACAGGATGAAGTCTTCAGAGAAATCCGGGGGGGAGATCAGAGGGGCTTGTGTGAGAGATTTCTTAAGGGCTTCGAATGCATCTTGCGCCTGGTCATCCCAAACAAAGGGTATGTGGGTACGAAGTAGGCATAAGAAACCATGAGCGGTGGTGGCATAATCAGGAACAAAGCGTCGAAGAAAATTAGATCTCCCCTGCAGACTCTGTAGTTTCTGGAGCATGCGAGGAGAGGGAAGGTCTATGATGGCTTGGACTTTCAGGGAATCAACAACGATTCCTTTCTGGGAAACAATGAAACCCAACAACCGGCCTACCAGAATGCAAAAGACACACTTGTGTGGGTTCAAGTGGATATGATTTTTGCGACAACGCAGAAAAACTTGCCGGAGGTCGTTAAGGTGGTCTGATCGTTTCTGGGAATGAGCTGTAAGATCGTCAAGATAGACTAGCAGGATATGGACCAAGTCGTGAAAATAGTAGGTCATGGCCTGCTGGAAAGTGGCACCGACATTTTTGAGGCTGAAAGGCATGACGCGATAGGAAAAGGTGCCCCAAGGGGTGGTAAAGGTAGTCTTGTACTAATCCTCCTTATGGATCTAAATCTGGTTGTATCTGGAAAAACCATCCATGAAAGATAGGACTTCATGCCCTGCACACGCATCGATGAGTTGGTCAATAAATGGCATGGGGAAGTTGTCTTTGGGGCAGGCTCGGTTTAGATCACGGAATTCAGTACATACTCTGATGGTTCCTTGTTTCTTGTTAACAGGGACGGGGTTAGAAACCCAAGTGGTATATGCAATAGGATAAATGAATCCTGCTTTGCGAAGTTTCTCAATCTCTGCTTTAACAACGAGGAGCTTTGAGGGATGAATGGGGTGTTGTTTCTGGTGAACGGGGGGTACATCTGGCCATGTGTCAATGTGGTGTTCTATAATAGCGGGGTTGAGACGAGGCATTTCGGTATAGGACCAGGCAAAGACATCACGGAACTCTTGGAAAAGTGTTTTGTACTCTCCAATCTCATATTCACTGCAGGAGGCTCCTAAAGTGATGAGCTCAGGGGCACTCCTGGGGCAGCGATATCAATTTGGATTTTGGGTGAGATGTTGGCCATGTTACCTTCTTCAAAGGCATCAGGAGCAGGAATGGGATCCTTAAACCAGTTGAATTTGGTGGGAAGGAAACATTTGGACTCAATTGCGAATTGGGTGGCTGTGGTGGAGGAGGACTCTTCTGGGAGGAAATAGGAATGATGGTTTATGTCTTCCCAGTGATAATCTGGGGCAGTGAGAGCCTCTAGAATCTCCTCATCATTGCAGAAACTTTGAGTTGTCAAATCGGTTGTCGAGGGAGTGGTATTTGAAGAGATCATATAGATGGTGTTAATCTCTCCGGATGAGGGTGATACTGGGGGGTGGATCTCCTCAATTGTGGGGGGTGCCGTCTCAAGGTCCAAACTATTCATCTCGTAGAGAGCTGCTCTGTAATCTAGGAGATTAGGACAGTGATGTGAGTAATGGCCGTAAATATCGCATATTGCACAAGGGTGGTTGGTACACATTGATTTATCACGAGGCTTAGGGGCTGGATCGAGTTGGACAACTGGGATGTTGGGGTCGTCGTCAAGCATTTGCATGTGTTCCTATAATGAAGGTAATTGTGGGCATTGGTGAGTTGGGTGGCCTAACTCATCACACAACGAGCATTTGGGAGGAGCACAAAACACGGGGGGGGTTTTTAACTGTTTTGGGCGCGGGTACAGCAGTGTATGGTTGTGGGCCTCTGCCCCCAGTGTGCTTGATAAGAGGGGGGGTTCGTAGATGACGAAGGGGTAGTGACACCGGGAGGTGGTTGACTAGTAGTGGCAATGGGTTGCACCGATTGTAGGATGACATTTGGTGTCGGCGGGGGAACAGGAGGTGAAATATACCACATGGGTAATCCTAAGGTTAACCCGGGGAGGCTGAGACTAGCCATAACCGGGGCGCTTACTACTCTCAAGGGAGGGAATAGGAAGGGGATTGTGTGGATGGGTGTAACACCAATGTGACGAGGCACCAATGGTGGTTTGGGTAACAAGGGCGGTTGATTGTTGGGTGTTTGTGTACTGTGGGAAAGGGTACATAGGTCAGATACTTCGGTCACGGGTGACGAGGGTGGAATGGATTGGAATGTTGAGGTCATCAGCGTATCTGAGTAAACTCCGGGTCCCACGGAGGAAACAAACGAGGTAGTTGCACCACAAACAGGTTGTTCAACCATGGGGAGAACATTTTCGGGTGCAGCGGGGGCATTGGGATCGTAATAGGTGAGTTGATCGACCTTGACTATGCATCCGTCATGGGGGAACATCATGGTACGAAAAACGGATGAGGCAACCGCCCGCATGGCATACATGTAACTGTGGCCAAGTAAGAGGTTATAATCAAGCTGGGCATTGATGACCTCTATGTCAATAAGCATTGTTTTGCCAGCCAACTGGACGGGGATATTAGCTAAGAGACCTTGGGGTTGAGCCGAACGACCGTCGTAGGATCGCAACGCAGTGGTGGACTGTTGGAGAGTAGGGGATCCCAACTTCTGCCAAACGAATGTGGACATAACACATGTAGAGGCACCTTCATCGATAATGCACCGATGGATCACAAGATTCCGAATGAAAATAGAAACTTGGAACGCTAAAGTGGAAGGCAGGCGTGGTTCGGATTGGTCCAAATCGAAGGCCATCATTCGTGAATCATTTGGGTCAATAGCACCAATGGTGGAGAGCAAAGTCTTGTGCTGTGAAGGACAATTTTTTAAGACCTCTAACACAGACATGGTTGCGGGAGACTGGGCTAAGTCATCTACAATGTTGTAATTAGACGCAGCATGAGCATTGGGATTATTGTTGATGCGACGAAGTGGGAAGCGAGGTGCTTTGGAGGTTCCATCTAGTGGAGCCAGAGGTATATGTAACGTCTGATCAGTGGGATGAGTGTTAGTGTTTTTTTCGACGGGAGGGGCTTCAGGGGTGGAGCCATATTGGTTCCGATGTGTTTGAAGGTTGACATTGGTGGATGAAAACATTAACAAGTGGTGGGTACCTGAGTCTATCATGGGTTGATCAGGAGCGGCATAAGTGATTTGCTGTTGTGGTGGCGAGTTTCCTTGAGGGGGAGCCAACGGCTGAGTGTTCACTACACCTTGGGTTGGTAAGGGGTTTTGTAACACCAAGGATTGAAGTTGAGGTGGTGGGGGGTTGGGCAACGCCTGAGGAGCCGCGTGCCCTTGGCGATGCGCATCATCGGTCCAGAGTTGCCGAGCTCGCTCCAAATGTGGGAAAGCATGAGTGTAGTGGCCATAGACCCCGCAAATAGAACAAGGATGGTTTGTTCGCAAATTAGGATTTTTGGCTTGTTTGGTAGGCCGATCAGGGTTCTGGTTGTTAGGTGCCGCGTTTTTGTTGTTGGGGGGATTGGGAGGTTGACCGCCTTGGTCTGGAGGGGGATTGTTCCCACGGTTACAGCCTTTGCCACAGTTTTGCTGGCCCTGCTGGAGCTGGCTGTTTTGGTTCTGATGTGGATTTTGTTGGGCGTACACTTGCCCTTGGGTAGCAAGTGGGTTCTGGGGTTGTGCAGGTGCGAGAGCAGGCTGTGGTGGATAATAAGTAGGTGGAGGCGGCGCAGGTGCTGAACCTTGTGGGGGTTGCTAATATGTCTGTGGAACGGGTTGTGGGTTTTCCGCAGGGGCTTCCTGTGGCGGGTAATAAGCAAGTTGGGCTTGAGAGGACACAGGATCTGGTGCAGCCTGTGAGTGGTAATATGGCTGAGGTGTGACTGGTGCGTAAGTGGGGGCGGAAGGCCAAAGAACTGATGGGAACATGAGGTTCTATGGGAATGATGGTGATGTTCCATGGGAGCATACGAATGGGTTGCTCCGGACTGAGATGTAGCCCGCGAAAGGTCATTTCCATGGATAGGGCGTGCTATAGAAAAGGGTTAGTTATGTGAGGCTATACAGCCAATGATGCCATCTGCGGCATGGGATGCCGCCGGTGCATCGTGTCGGGAGGAATCACCGCGAGGGGCGTTAGGTATGATGGAATACAGATAACCCGGCTGGGCGTAAATAAGGTCAAATTGATGGGCTTTGAGGATGGCCTCTTCTTCAGACTGGGGTCGTTCAGATGCCACATCCTTGGAAATGACAGGAAGGAGGGATTTTAGAAACCAATCTAAGAAGATACGGTCGTCTAACTTGATTTTGTAGAGGCTGCAGCTTCGACGCCACTCATGAATGTGGTTAGTGATGTGGGTAGCCGTGTTCTATCTGCAAGACAGTAGGATCTCAACTCCCGCATCATAGCAGACAGGTAACTGAAAGAACTGTAGGAAATTCAAGGCACGGGAAGTAAAGGTGGCATGGGTCCCATGGGGTTGCTCGATGTACCACTTAGCTGTAGAGACAGTGAAGGTGCGCTGTAATAGATGGAGGCGGACAGAGTCATCCACTATGGAGTTGGAGGAACATGATAGATGGAAGGACATAATATGGTTCTGGGGGTCTTCACCTACCTTTCCCTCAAACTTAGGGATGTCGGAGGGGAGCTTGGTGGGAATGTGAGGCCATGCAGGGTCGTGTATGATGGGATCGTTAGTCAGTCTAGCTAGGTCAAGAAGGTTGAGACTAGCCATGAATGGAAAACTAGTAGAATGATGTGACATACTAGTGGTTGTGACCATGTTGGGGCCAATGCCCCCAAGTGGAGGGGTTGGGTTTGGGATGTTTCCCCCAAGTGGAGGAACGAAAGTGGTATGGGATAGGTATGTTAGCTACTGGAATGGGTACAATGATCGGAATGGTAGATGTGGGCCCCATCGAGGGCATACCCAAAGCAGGTTTGGTGGTGGATGATCCACCAATGGTCCCTACAAAGAAAGAGGTGGAAGTCATGCCATCCATGGGGCTGGTTGGTGCAGTCTAAGTGGGGTTCTCAGACTCTGCCTCATAATCAGAGGTAAAATAAGGGGCATCTAGATCGGGTGACGGAGTTCTATGCCATTGACGAGTGGAGTCAAGTGACAAAGCTCGAGATCTATGATGAGTGGTATCAAGTGATTAAGATCTACATCTATAACTGGTGATGTCAAGTGAACCATGCTATGGGGGCTCGCCCCGGAGGCACCGAGAATGTCTCGGGGACTCAATGGTGGCAGATGGTGTCATGTATCTGGGGGTTGTGTTGAGTGAAAAACAGCTCAAAAACCCTAATGCAACCGAGTGTGCAGAAGGAGAGCACAAAACAATATGGCACTCAGGCCAACAACCAACTCAAAACACTTACTGTAACAGCTGTGCTACAATAAGTGGAGTATCAACAGAAATGGTCAGAATACCAACAAGCAGCAGGTTTTCTAGAAAATAAAAAATAGTGGACTCGCTAGACCAAAAGGAGGTAAGGGAGCATGAAAACACCTAGTTAAATAATATTCTGACTCAACTAGACATATCCTCTACAAGGTGATGAAATCCAAGTCAGACAATATGGATAGTAGAGCCAAGTGGCTAAAGATATCCCCCTACTGAGAGGGACACTAGGTAGTCAATCCTAGAAGAAAAGAAACTAAGATACCCCGTTCATGACACGTTCGGTTGGGTGAATC
The DNA here is from genome assembly GCA_027924585.1 of Larix kaempferi. Classification (NCBI taxonomy): domain Eukaryota; kingdom Viridiplantae; phylum Streptophyta; class Pinopsida; order Pinales; family Pinaceae; genus Larix; species Larix kaempferi. Next base: position 22,416,689 of record BSBM01000632.1, on the reverse strand, counting down.
TGCCATTTGGTTCTATCGCCGCTGTATCCCCATACGGGTGATACACCAAGAACTGCGAAAGGTATCCTTCGGTTACTTAATGGATTGCGGTATTCCACTCAGGCTTCTGGAACCAGTCTGGCGACTTCAACCCTCCTAGGGGAGAGGCCTTCCCAATAAATTGGTTTTAAACCGTGTCAAAAAATACTAGGGGATTTTGGTTCCCTAATGGACAACAGTTATGTCTCAAGTGTAAGCAATCGAGGGGTGTTATTTGGATGCTTATCCCCCCGATCCTACCTAACTACAAAATTCTTATGTGTTCCCCAAGTGGGGTTAGAATGTTGGTTGTGTTAAGCAGTCTTTTAGGGATCACTTGAATTAGGTGACAGAGTGTGTGCATGTGAGAGGATGAACCCAAGTAAAAGTGCCATGGGGTGGGGAACTTTCTAACTAAAAAATATCAATGCAGAAATTAAACTTTGAAATGCAAAATTTTCTCTTTTCAATTAAAATGCTGAAATTTTAAAAGGTGCTGTAAATGGAACATAAATAATACTACAGAAAACAAGTTATAGGGAAGTAAGGCTGCAGACGAGACAGATGGTTGTGCAAGTGCAGAAAATATTGCAGCAAAGTGCTAGGTTCAAACAGGGAAAAAGTGCAAAAAACAGACCGCGGGTCTGTGGCAAATCTGTGCGGTCGAACCGTGGGAAACAGGTCCTAAGTCGCGGACAAGTTGTGGGAACTTGGCCGAACGACACCGACGGACTGCGGGAAAAGGGCCGAAATTCGCAGGCGGATAACAGGTAAATGGCTGAAAGCTGTAGGTGGACCATGGGAAAAAGGTCGAAAGACGCAGGCGGATTGCAGGAAAATGGCTCAAAGCCACAGGCGGGACGCGGGAAAAAGGCCGAAAGACCCAAGTGGATTGCAGGAAAATGGCTGAAAGCCACAAACGGGACACGGGAAAAAGGCCAAAATGCACAGGCAGGAAGCAGAAAAAGGGCGGCAAGCTGCAGGCGGCACGCGGGAAAAAGGGTGAACACCCGCGGTCGGACCGCACAAAACAGGCTGAGAGCCGAGGTCAGATCGTAGGTAACAGACTAAAAACCGTCGATAGATCGCCAGTAACAGTCTGAGAGCCACAGTCAAATCACAGGTAATAGTCTGAAAGACGCGGTCGGAACGCAACTGCGGGGGGCAAAAGACGTGGTTTACAGCGGCCGAAAGGGATAGCCGAATGGAAAAAACAGAAAACTATTGCAGAAAATTAAAAACGTTTAAAACTATAACCAAAAATTCAAAGGAACACTAGTAGAGTCACCAAAACTGTAGCTAGGGTTTTCACACTAGCTTGTGCAAATGAGCACCTACTAAGGAAAAGGGACTCCTTAGTAGTAGTTCAAAAAATACAGTAAATAAAAGACAATACAGTAAACAGTAAACTACTCTAAGCATGTGCATAAATAGAAAAGACAAGATAATAAAATGTTTTTTGTATTGATTATACCTCCAATGTGAAGGTTGATGAAGCCTTTGCAGCAGTCCAAGAGGGTTTCTTCCAAGCTCCAATGTTGTTCCTTTCTCTTTCTCCAAAGGGTTTTGGAAATGGGTCAAAGGGGCACTCAAGTGTGAAAGTAGCTCAAGGGTGAGCTAGGGTTTCAGGAGTGATTTTGGCAGAGTAAGGATACAGATGATTGTGGATGTGAAATGAGAGGCCTCCATCACCTATTTATAGGTTTTTAGTGGTGGAGTGTTGGCCCATGGTTTTGGGCACCATATGGTTTAGGTCAGCTGTATAGGGTTTTTGCTTCCTTTTCCCCTCTTTTTCCTCTTTTTTGTATTTTGTATTCCCTTTTTAGAGGGTTTTTGCTATTTTGGAGTATTTTTGGGGGAAAAGGGGGTTTTTTGGCCTTTTGGAGGCTTTTCGGGCCTTTTGGAGACTTTTTACTGGGTTTTTAAGGTTTTGGAGGAAAATATGGTAGGAAATATGGACAAATGAGTCATGCAATGGGGTAGATGAGGTAGTGAGCACTTTTTGGGTGTTAACAATATAAATGATTTTTCATTGGAGATATTTGATCCCACCATCCACACAAGGTGGGATAAACAAAGTAAAAATTTAAAATGTGAGCTCACTAATCGCTTGGTTGGCCTGTTCGACAGCAAGACCTTCAAATGAGCGGAGGTCCTAAAGAAGGTTGTCCAACATATGAAGTTTGTGAGGGACCAATATACGGTTCATATAGAAAGGAAACCTAGGTATGAGCTCCCTCCAATGATTCCAAGAAGAGAGTGGAAATATCTAGTTGAACATGGAAAGGAGAGGGCTTTGAGAAAAGAAGGAAAGCTATCACCGGGCACAGGAAGGTATGCAATACATTCAACAATGTAGTTATAAACCTGATTATTATTCATTTTTAGATCAAATTTGAAACATCTAATGTATTTCAACCTTTTCATAGGCTATCAGACACATCAAAGGCCACAACGGCAAGACAATACAAAATTGGACAACGCAATCTTGGGCTTGGTGGTTATTTGAATTTGGCAGCACAAATTGTAAGTATCAAAAAACCAATATTATATCCAAATAATAAATTGCAAATTATTTTTGTTTTATTGCACTGTAAAAGGTAAATTCGTGACATTATTCAAATATGTCGGCCGATAGACTCAAGGAAGTTCCAACAGAAGAAGACTTGAAGGTTGGCTTCAAGCACGACTTTGGATTTGTTGTTGAACACCGAAAATGATTGTCTGGGAAAACACAGTTTTCTGGTGATCCATCTTGCGCGCAGGTATGTAAAATCAATGAAGTTTATTTAAGATTGATTATTTGTGCAATCTATTAGTTATAAATATTTGCCATAAAATATTGACTCTGTTTTGAGCAGGAAAGAAACAATCCACTTAATGCCGAGGATGGAGAAAAACCCATCGAAGGTCATGCTTCGAATCCTGGTAATGAATGTATTCATATGCTACAATTTAAAATATTGCATTGCAAATAGTGAATATTAATTGTACTTTTTCATGTTTCAACTGCAGAGCATGTAGAGGGTCATACTATACAAGATGAGCCTAAACAGGAATATGAAGTACATTTTGTGGCCACATTAGGTAAAAAACACCTCTGTAATTTTTTTTAAATGAAATACTTGTCATTATAATAACAAAATATATCAATGTAACATTTTTACATTATTGCAGTAAATCCTGACCCCTTGCAATAGCATCCACGTCGTGAGTACTCTACTAGGAAGACAGTATGGCAAGCTGTAGATGCCACAAGAACTGAACAACAAGTTGCGAAAGATGAGTTGCTTGATGATTTTGTCAAAAGAAAAAAAACCTAGAAATAAGTGACTGAAGAAACACTATGTATACTTATTTTTGATACTATAATGTCATGCATTATTTTTTTCCTACTTAATGAATGGGTGGATTAATGAATGTTATATTTTAATGAATGAATGGTAATGTTTCTTTATGATGAAATCACATGTTTTCACATAAATTTAATTTGTTTTCAAGTACATGCATTGGGTATGGGGAATTGAGAGTGATGTGAGGGAGGAGGGGCCAGAATATCTTCCACCTTCACGTGGTTGGCCCTGTTAAGTAGAGAATATTAAATTATTCTCAAAACAAAGAGGATCTCAATGATGTATTTATACCTGCCATCAATGAAGTAGCTTCAATACCTATAATAAGTGATATCACACTCTTATGATCACAATATGAACTAGGTTTCAACCCATAAAATCCTTCACATGTGAAAGTGCTCATCTCAAGCACACTAGGGTTTCACCATTAAAAAACTACTCCTAGGTTCACCAACCGAAATATTTGGCCTTCAAAACAACAAGAAGTAAATTTAGCCCAATAAGCCCCCCTATATATAAGAAATATATTCCAACCAAAATTGGTTTCTTTGTCATTCATATCACAGAAGTGAACATCCAAGTACATCATCACATCACGTTCCCAACAAAGGAATCTCTCCAAAATCCATTAATCATGACATCTCAACAAACTCCAAGTCCTCCAAACAAATCATCTCACCATGCTCAAGGTCTGCATGTCAGTGCTCTTGTATTCCTTAGGGTTTACTAGCCACTATGACTTGGAAGACAATAGGTCCATTTATTACCACTAAAACCTACCCTATACAATATATAGTATTTCCAAAACTGGATAAAGTTTCCCATACTAGACAATTCTGCATGAAAATTTAGCCTTCTAAATGGCAATTTAAAGGTTGGCTCATGTGATTTTAGTATTTTACATGCAAACACTAAATTTCCTTTTTGACTTGTTGACAAGGTGACATTCTTTGATGGCTTGGTAAAATGCAGAGAAAGTTTGTTCATTCCTATTATTTTTTATATAAGTACTAGAATCTCTATGGCTAGGTTGTACTCACTAATAAGTTTGATGCTTTTAAGGATAATTTTACAAGATCTTGTATAACAAAAGGTATGTTTCTTAAGATAAGATGAGATAATTTTATTAATTTAATAGGAAAATGAAGATTGTTTTTATTGTTCAAGAAACAATTTTCTTTAAAATGGTTTGCTAGTTAAATATGTTATCAACTTGTTTTATATATTGATGTCTCTGGGGACTTCATATATATACTTGTGTGTAGGCATAATCTAGAAAATGATACTCACAACACCAAGATTAAACTAGAAGGTATCAGTATAGAAAGTCTTGATATGATATGGTTATTCTTTTCTCATTTGCCACAATTAGTATGAGATAAATAGATTTTTCTAGATAATCATTTGGTTTCTTGTATTTCAATGTTTGAAATTAATTTATGGTGCATTTTTGTAATTTGATTTATCATTGGACATACACAAGCCTTTTTTTGATAAAATCCTGGTGATTTTATCCCTTCTCCCCTTCACCATTCTCTCTATTCCTTTAGGGAGGTGTAAAGAGGAGCTTTCAAATAATGAAGGGATTCTTAAATAAATTCCAACATAGACAATGAATTTATTTGTAAATTCATTGGCATATATTCATTGCCTACTATTGGCTGCTTTCTTGGATAGACTCGGGTTTTCAGGAGGCGCAGCAACAAACACCCCTTGGCGCACTGGCCCTCTCGGCAACGAGCTACGTAGCAGACCGAAGTCTCACCCGAAGTGGCTATGGGGGGCTAAGGAAGCAGGCTTCCTTAACCTAGGTGACATGGAGACTATAATATTCTCCCTTCTCTTCCAGGAGGATTCCTCAGAGCGGAACGTCTTACCCTTCCGCAGACCTTTCAGCGCGACAGCGCTGAAACTCTTACCAGCCTATCTGCGCGGTATCTCCGCACCTGCGAATGAGGCGTTTACCCACTACGTCTGATACACTATGTATCGTCTCTGCTTCCGCACCACAGCGCAGTAACACATTCCTTAAGCACTGCGGCGATAGTGCTCTTACCGACTCCTTCGATAGTGCACGAATCTAACTTCTAAAGGAACTTCAAGGTCTTGCTTTATATACTCATTCATAAAGCTAACGAAACATTCATGTAAACACAGATAGTAAAACATAAACATGCATTCACACAACGCATCATCATAACAACAAGAATTATGTGGTTCGCCTCCATGGGGAAATCATGTCCACGGGAACTTGTATCTTATATTATCTCAAAATGGGAATTACATAGTCCTGCTGCGCACACAGCTGCAGCCTTAGAGCTTTCAGGGAAACTCCACGCACACAACTGGGAGACCTTCTCTTAGATCTATTCTCTTCTTCTACAGAGATTACAATGACTCAGACATCACCCTAGACTGTCTGCAACTCAGTGACTAGCTATACAACTATCCAACTCTCTAACTCATCTAACATCTAACCTCCAATCTCTCTCTCTAACTTATCTTTTTCTAACCTTCTTCCCTTTACAATTACACATATATATAGATGGCCTTGAGGGTCGCACCTTTACAAAACTGTGGGCCTTTCCCAGCAGTAATCCCCAAAAACCCTAACCACAGACATGGCTAGGTGTACTGTAGGCGCCGCTTGCAGTCACGTCGCCATTTCCTGCAGACTCCGTGATTTTTGGCGCAGATTGCGGGTATGGCCACCGCTTCATCGTTCACTGCTCCTTGTCCTTCACCTTCAATGCTTTGGTCCGTTGCTCTTCCTTGGTCAGAGCAACCATAACTTCTGTACTTAGCCTTGATGAGGGTAGCTGAGCCCTCTATTCCGTCGCCTCATTTATTGTGGTAGCTGAGCTTTCTACTCAGCCACATTCACTCTCCTTTGATGTGTGCGCGCGAGCTCCACGATTTTTGGCCCATAATCTGCGCTGAGCTCGTCCATCTGGCACCGTACTGTGCACCATTCACTTCTGCCCAAAATTGGTGCTTACTCAAAATTAGCACTTTCCCCTCAACACTTAGTGCTTTTTCCTCAAAACTGGCAGCTTTACCATAGCTACGGCCTATGCTCCAACAGGCCCCGAACACTTAATTGTGGCTCATCCCCGAGCCACTCGCACTAGCGTGTGGTTTCTTTACTTGCGCGTCTTCCATTGCTTGGGTCACAACAAATGCTTGCTTCCACTGCGCAATAGCGGAGTCCATTTCATCCACGCACTGCGCAGCTGTCTACACCATATTTGAACTGGCTTCTTCTTCAGTTATGCCATCAACCAACTGTTGAGATTCAACAATTTCTTTGATCTTTGCCTCGGCTTGGGCAGCAAGTTCAACATACTCATCCATAAATGGCTGAATGTTGTTGGTGAGATTAGCATCTTCATTTCTGAGCTTGTGCAGTTGTTGTTGTACTCTGCCCACTTCGCTCATTTTCCTCATTTTTGCTAATCCTTCTAAGGCCTTAGCTTCTTCATTCAGAACAGTCAGGGATTGTTCTGCTGCTTGCACCTGTTCCAAAAGGCCGACTTTGAAAAGGAGCTTCTCAAGCTCAGCCCAAGTCTCCATAGCTTGCGTCATTAGGTTCTGGGCTTATTCTGCTCTGCACTTCATTTGTGTTGAAGCTATGCGCAGTGCTTCAAATTGTTCCTGCCTTTCATCTATAGGAGGTGCTGCGACACTAGCTTCCAACTCGATGATCTGCATTCTATGGTCCTTAGCCATAACAACTATTTCCTGCTCTAGGGCTTTCACCCTTCCGCCAATAATTTTCACTTTCTCAACCAGAGGAAGGTCTGGTTGAATCTGGCAGGCCAGCAGCTCCTTGGCGATTTCATCAACTACGTTTCTTATCCCAGTGTCTTGTGCCTCGTAAAGTGCAAGCTACTCAAAGATGTTCTTATAGCCTGCCTTCAGCTCTATTTCCCACGATTGCAGTCTTTGGTTTGCATGGAATGTGGAGAGCTTTCTATCTCTCATCTCAATAGAGACCTTCTCTTGCACTAACTGCAAAGTTTCTATCATAATTAATGGAAAATTTATCTCAATAGGGCCAACCGTGTTTACTTGGGTTGCAGCCAAACGATCCGGGAATGTCATACTTGTAGGCGGGATGTGAACAATAGTATGCCTCTCTGCAAGTACTTCAACCCGCTCGGTGCTTGTAGATTCCTGTGGCGCCTGCGAACCAGATGCTGGCGCATGGGTCTGGGAAGCTCTTCCTGTGAGACCTTTGAACTCCACGAGTTGCAGGTCCAGAGCACTTCTGATGTGAGCCTGAGAGGTCCCCAGCTCGCGAAATTGCTCCTTCAGGTATTGGTCGAACCCCGAGGCAATGGTCTCAGAGGGGTGCGACACCTTCTGCTTCTTGGAAGTTGGTTATGGTGAACCTTCATCATTTCTTTGCTCAGTTGTTTCCTTACCCTTATCTTTTTCTGGCGAGGCAAGGGGTGGCATCGCGGCAGCGACTTCAGTGGCCTGCCTCCATTCATCCGGCCAATATTTCACAGTTTCTTCGACATCCTGAGTAGTCATACGGTAGAGGCCTACGACCCATTCTTCCTGAATTCCGCAAGGGCGGAAGTAAATTTCATGTAAGTTGGCAGAAAAGACCAACTTCGTTCCATATATTTGTGCTGTCTCCTCACTCAGCCTCGAAATTTCTTGGATGGTATCTTTGAGGAGATGGTAATATTCACAGAACACGGCGCGGTTCATCTTGCACTTTGCAAGATTACTAGAATCCCAGAGGTTGACATAGCACATCTGTTAACACCTAAAAAGTGCTCACTAGCTCATTCCCTTACTCACATGACCCATTTGTCCACTTTTCCACCATCTGAGCCTCTGAAACCAACAAAAGGTCACCAAAAGACCTTAGTACACCCCTTTTTCCATTAAAAAAGATTATTTTTCCAAGAAAATCATAAAAAACCCTCAAAAAGGGTCCAAATTCCCAGAAATATTAAAAAGGGAATTAAAATATTATTTTTATTCAAAAAAGGAAAAAGGAGGGAAAATTACCTAAACCATGTTGGTCAATACCATTGGTTTCCACAAAACCACAAATGGTATTCCTCACCACCAAAACCTATAAAAAGGTGGTAGGGGCTCCTCATTTCACATCCTTCCATTATCTCATCCTTATGCTGCTGAAATCTCCCCTGAGCACTTTTAGCCATTGAAGCAACCTTGGAGAAAGAGACCTATTGGAGTTTGGAGCTACTCATCTTGGGAGTTGCTCAACATCAACCTTCACCATTGAAGGTAATATCGCAAGCACTTGCTTGCCCCCCACTTTTCAATACAAAAAATTATTTCTTATGTTTCTTGTTCTTGATTTTGAAATGTTTACATTATTTGCTTAGATTCTTGTTTAGATCCATGAAAAGTATTGTTTATTTAGTTTATTGTTTTTATTTCTATTGAAACTGCTACTACTAGTTAGTAGGTGCCCATAGCACTAAGCTTGGTTGCAAAACCGAGCCAACAACATCCCTGCAACTTCTCTTGTGCGGCGCGGAAGGAACTAAGTGTTGGGGGGCTCCTTCCACCCGACAAAGGCGCATAAAATCAAAAGCCAAGAAAAATGGAACAACTGATCGGTGGTGTCCTGAACGTTCTGACAGTCGTCCAAGAAAGAATTCAGGAGGAAGAGAGACCAGTTATACTGCTCTCCCTCTGCAGCTGCAATTGCGAGCTCTACAAAAACTCCAGTGAATTCTTTGGGTCGGCACTTCGTTAGAAGTCTGCCTGCAAGCAGACTACCTGTGAATCTAAGTGCTTCATCTTCAACTATAGTGAGGTCATAATCCCGACCTCCTCTCAACAATTTGTATTTCTGCACCAGCTGTGCAACCAACTTTCTGTCCTTATCTTTACCAACAAAGTGAACATTGGGGTCCTTACCAACCTTAGATAGGCCGGTAATACGATGAATCAAGTCCACATTCAAATCGATTGGCCTCCCCATCCAAAGATAACCACCATGAATGTAGGATAGTAGGGCCTTAACAACTGCATTGACTTAATTGCTACGCCCGAAGTGTGGTAGCTTCAACAGGTTCAACAGTCCAGGCCTCTCTAGATTTGCTGCAAATTCCTTCAGGATGAATTCATCAACCTTTCTAACGGAATGGACTACCGTCAGATAGCGATCCGGTGCGAACTGAGGATATGTTCTGTAGTATCCCAAGTTGAAGTCAGAAAACTTAACCAGTGGAAGGTGTCCAAGCAGGGACCCTTCTTCTCACACAATTTTCGCCATTGGTGGTAGCGGAATCAGATACTTGGCATTCTTGGGAATATGAACCTCGGGTGCATCATCTGGACATGGAGGAATGTAATTAACCATAGTGGCCAAAGGCTCTGAAACAGGTTCGTTCGGCTGCTGCTGCTGAGGCACCCTTGTGCCCGGGGATTGTCTGGGATCAGTCCAACCAGGGTGTGTGTAAGCCGAGGTCGTCACCCGGGTAGCCATACCAAAATATAAGCCTCTGCGCTTGAATTGACGAACACCTTCTTCAGTTGACAGGTTCTCCGTCATGAACCAGTATACATAGCAAGCACTTGAACAAACAAATGGAGGAACAACGTAGGATACGAACGCTGAAAACAAAGGGAGCATTCTGCACGACACGGCTCTGAAAACAATAACTTAGATTCTCAAACAAGACATGATACAACTCGAGAAAAGTAACCCGAACATATACTGGTGCAGGGTATTTATAGCTCAAGGCGGTAGTAAATGTGGACAAGTGGGGTTAATAACTGTAGGCGCCTATGCATGGGTTGACAACCCCCCTACCCCCGCGCCTCTGCGGTGCATTAATTGCGATGGACGGGCTCTGACAGCCTTTTGGGAGATGAGGTAAGGCCTTCGGCTCATTACCTAAATGCGAATCTTAGGGAGATCAAGCTGAATCTGTCAGAGCAAATACAATTAAATGGTGATCTTATCCTTCATTAATATTCAGACGCGGCTTATAGGACTACCGTAATTCAAATTTTCGGTGGGTCACTTCAGCATAGGTAACTGTACACATGGAGGGCTCCACGGCGAGGAGAACTCCTCAAGCGGAAAATTGACAACAGGGAACTCCGCAAGAGCAACGGTTTGACAACTCAGGGAAAAACTTCGCAAGAGCACAAAATAGGATCGCTCAAAACAGGCTTTATTGACATGCGTGGATGATTCAAGGAACTGCGCGGGAATCCGGAGACTGAAAGTGTCTAGCGATTTCCGTGTAGACTGTGATAATGCGATGCCTCTTTCAACTACACTGGGCATCTGCACTACTTTTAGAAACTAATTAAGTCGACAGGGCAGAGTGGCCGTCGCGATAAAGCTTGAGCCGAATCCCGTTGATCATTGTGGGAAGCAATTCTCCATTAAGCTTCGCAAGCTGAATTGCTCCTCCTTCTGTTATCTTTGTCACCTGAAAAGGGCCTAACCAATGTACACAAAACTTGCCTGGAAACTTGATGAATTTACTATCATAAAGGAGTACCAAGTCTCCTTCTTGAAAGATTTTATTCTTAATATGCCTGTCATACCAAGCTTTCTGTCTTGCCTTCTGCACTTGTTGATGGAATCCGGCTAAAAGTCTGTCTTCTTCTAAGGAAAGCAATTGTGAGAGTCTTTCACTCATAGTATCAGTATCTGCCATTTCTGTAATTTGCACAATTCTGAAGCTGGGAACAATGTATTCCATGGGCATAACTGCTTCTTGTCCATACACCAAACTGAAAGGTGTGTGACTTGTTAATTTCTTGCATGTGGTTCTGTAATCCCATAACACAGCTGTGACTCTAAGGTCCCAATCATCTCTTTGTTGATTACAGATCTTCGTCAGGGCATTCTCAAGAATCTTATTGAATGCCTCCACCGTACCATTAGCTTGAGGGTGGTAGGGTGTACTCTTATGGTGACTAATGTGGAATTCCCCGATAAGGGCCTCTATAGTCTCATTCAGGAAATGTGTGCCCTGATCACTCATTAGAATCAGTGGACATCCAAATCTAGTGACAATGTTCTCGAAAATGAACTGCGCGGCAGTGGCAGCGTCGTAGTTCTTAACTGGCTTCACCTTAGCCCATCTGGTGAGGTATTCAGTAGCTGTGATGATGTATCTTGCGCCGGTTCTCTTTCCTGGTGGGTTGATAGGTCCCACAAAATCAATGGCCCACTTATCAAAAGCACGAAGTGTTATCTGGGGTCTTAGCGGAATTTCATCTCTTCTTGAAGGTTTTCCTGTTTGCTGGCACACATCGCAACATTTGCAGAATTCCTTAGCATCCTTGTGCAATGTTGGCCACCAAATACCTGCGGCTAAAATCTTCTGCGCATTTGGCTTTCCTGCGAAATGGCCTCCTGCAGTCCCTGAGTGCGCTTCTGTGATTATGGAATTCTTCTCATGCCGTAAGATTCATCTGCGCAAGACTTCATCGGGGCCCAACTTATAGAGCTGGCCTACTATCAAAGTGAAGTCTGCGGATTTGACAACAAGTTGCTTCTTCTACTGGATTGTAAACTCAACTGGCGCTTGCCAGATAGTGAGAAACTCAAGAATATCGAAATAATACTCATCGACTGCTTGAACAGAGAACAGCCGCGCATCAGGCAGATTGTCCTCCAAATTTGTAGGTTCCTCCCCTGACTCTATCCTAGATAAATGGTCAGGTCTTGCATTCAATCTACCTGGCTTCACAATAACCTCAAAATCATACTCCTGGAAGAGCAGTAGCCATCTCCAAATTCTTCCCCCTAACACTGGCTTATTGACCAAGTATTTTAGAGCAGAATGGTCAGTATACATTTTAAAATGAGCGCCCAATAGGTAGTGTCTGAACTTCTGTAAGGCATACACCATAGCTAGTCCTTCTCTTTCCATAGTGGTGTAGTTCTTCTCAGTTGTTGACAGTTTTATGCTACAATAAGCAATGGGGTGGTCAATACCTCCTTCTCTCGGTTGTGTCAGCACAACCCCCAATGCTATGGAAGAAGCATCTACATGAACATGAAAGGGTTTTCTCCAGTCTTGGAAAACTAGAATAGGTGTTGTGATCATATTTTCTTTAAGTGTATCCAAGCTCTGTTGGCATTCTTCTGTCCATTAGAATTTCAAATCCTTTTTCAGCAATCTTTCCATAGGCGCAGTTATCTTTGCATAACCATTGATAAATTTCCTGTAGTACCCTGTATGTCCCAATGTAGTGCGCAATTGTTTGACTGAGTTGGGCACAGGTAAGTTAGCAATGATGGAAACCTTAGCAGGATCCATCATGAGTCCTTGTCTGCATACAATATGACCCAAGAGAATACCAAAAGGAGCACAGAAAATACATTTTTTCAAGTTAAGGGAAATCTGATACTGTCTACATTTTTCTAACATCATCCGCAAATTCCCTATATGGTTCTTTAGTAAACCAAACACAGTCCAGTCATCAAAATAGACTTCTAGAAACTTATGAATGAATTCTTTAAAAACAGCAACAACGACTCTAGAGAAGATAGAAGGAGCGTTTTTAAGACCAAAGGGCATTACCGTATACTGGAATGAGCCCCATTCAGTTGCAAAAGTAGTCTTATGGCAGTCTTCTAGATGGATTCTGATCTGATGGTATCCCGAAAAGCCATCAGTGAAGGAGTAAGCTTCTTTTCCTCCAACATTATCAAGCACTTCGTCTGTAAAGGGAGTAGGAAATGGATCATGCACTGATGCGTCATTTAGCTTGTGCAAGTCCACGCAGATTCTTATTTCACCTTTTTCCTTCTTCTCTTGTACCACCATAGGACTAATCCTATCACTTTCCTCTACTATCTCAATAATACCTGCTGCGAGCATCTTATCAATTTCTTCTCTAACCTTTTCTTTATATCGCGGGTTCAACCTATACGGGCGCTGTTTTACTGGCTTGGCGTCTGCTTTCAAAGGTATGCGCATAACTCCTAAATCTCCTAAGATGCCTTTCATTTCTATAAACTTGGTGGGAAAGATATCCTGGTAGTCACGTAGTAAATCTGCAATATGGCGAACAGTCTCATCATCCCAATAATCTCCTATAGAAGCAACCTTGGGTTCGGTTTCTGTACCAATGTTAATCTTCTTGAGCTTGATGTGTTCTGTAATGGCAGGGATATCAAGCTGAGGATCTTCGACCTTTCACGTCCCTTCTGATTCTGGAATATTGATGTTACGAGGATCATCTTCCTCTTCACCAATGGTGAAATTATAGCATTCCAGGGCATGTTCCATCTAGACACCCCAATCTGGTTGAGAATATTCTGGTAAATGACATTGTTCAAATACCTTCTTTTTAATACACTTTAAAGCATGGTTGATGCTTGGATGTTCTGACTCAAAGCTGAAGGTAAGTTGAAAACTTTCCATCATAAGAGGCTAAGTGATAGTGCCTCTGCGCAATTCTGTTTCAGTGTACCAGTTCCTTGGAACTGTATCCAACGTGTGGATGAATAGGTGAATCCACTCATCCTATGAAATATCTGACCATTGCTGAATACATGCTTCAATGTGTGACCTGGGGTCACTCTGTCCATCATATTTGTGCAACACTTCTGCTGTAGTTTCCTAAAATCTGTGCAGTATCAATCTGCGACAGTCTTGCCATGTGTCAATATTCTCTTTATGTGCACCCCACCATCTTGCGGGTGTAGCGCGCTGTGCTACATCCAATGCTTGTATGCACTGCTCATCTGGGATTTGTTGTTCATATGTATGTATGAATTCACTTACTTCAGTTAAACCATCAAAGATTGGAGTGTTATTCAATTTTGTGCCAATCCATCAAATGGATTTAGTCATCATGGCACAATTCCTTGCAGAAACCTCATGTAAGCGATTCTGCCAGTTTTCCAGTCCTACTTCTGAATCTGATGTGCACGAGCTATCGCATCGCCAACTGATATGGCCGTCCACTGTGGGATTGACATAGTCATTATGACTAGCAGTCATCTGGTACAAACTTTCCATGTGGCGCACTTCTTCTTCTGCCCGAATGGGTTCAATATACTGTGGTCCTTGAAGGGGATCAAGCAGTGCGATGACCCTAATCTGGGCATCCTCAAAGGTCATCTATCTTTTCTTCAAATTAATGACAACCAAATTATCAAATGCCCAGTCTATGCCTAAAAGTACTGGGTAAGGTCTACTATCATCCAGGATTTTGATTACTTCAAAGTCTGCAGAACTTCTTACTCCCTCAATATCAATGGCCACATTGGGTAATCTGCCCAAAGGAGAAACTCGTTGCTGATTTGCAAGTCTTAGCTGGATAGGAGATCTTGTAAGCTGAGGGCTACCCATCTGTTCCCATGTCTGCATGGTGAGAACATTAACTTCTGAGCCTAAATCCAAAATGACGTCATCCATTTTAAATGCTCCAATCTGCGCTGTGAGCCTCATCTCTTTTCCAGTTCTAGTATGACTCCAAATCTGGTGAACAACACGCCGCGGGGTATTCATCGAAGCAGATTGTTGACACTGATCCAATAGGTGTTGGAGTTCTATAGTTGCTTTTTCATTGCACAACAACTTTAAGAAGTTTCTCAGGAAAGCATGGACACTGCCTAGTGCATCCTCCTCATCAGGCCTTCCAGATGTAGTGGCATGTTCTTGTACCAGGTTCTCTTGTCTTAGCACTTGCGGTCTGATATCATTATGCGGAATTGCGACAGAGCTTGAAGCTCGCGGATCTGAGAAATACTCTTGAGCTTACTTGAATGCTTCTTTTTGCTTCTGCAGGTCAAGCGGGGCTGGTTTAATATTAGCGCGGCGCACCCATTGCGTCGCTGGCTTTCCAGTTCCCAAATCTGGCACACCAGTAGTTGCTCCACTGCGCGTCACTATATTAACTATAGGATCTGGTTCTCTTTTTTCTGCTGCAATCAACTGAATATTCTGGTTAACCTGTGGCGTCTTTGCTTGCATCTTAGTCATCAACTGAGGGCATTCTTCAATGACATGATCATAATATTTACAGTATCTGCAGATGGTTGTAGGATTTTGGCAATCCCTTGCATAATGGCCTTGAGCTCCGCAGTTGTAACAAGTGATCTGTCCTCTTCCACGAGCAAATCCTACTGCGCATCCACGACCCCTATAATTTCCTCCTCTGCCTTCGCTATCTGGTTCATACTGCGGACCTGCTGTGGGTCCTTGTGCCTCTGACTGTACTCGATAAGCATCATGTTTCCTTTCCATCATAAGGTCATATGCTCTGCAATTGTTCTCATCATGGCCTACTGATTTACAGAAATTGCAATATAGATTCTTTGGAGTTTGTACATATTTTTGTAAAAAGTGACATTCTTGTGGTCTGTGACCTCTAGTTCTATAGATTTCACACCAAGGCCCCTGAGCCTGTGGTAAAGGGTTAGGTGCTCCAGTCACAATATACTCTATGAAAATAGGATAATGATCCTTTGAATGACCTTGTGCTCTACATTTTGTACACCAAATTTCTTCTTTAACATCCTTTCCTTTCTTAATATCATGCACTTGCAAGGTTAGGTTTGCTAACTCGTTCTGCAACTGCGCAACATCCTTGCTTGTTCCAGCAATTGGTGAAGCTTCAAGTTTTATAGCCATCTCTAGAGCTTGTTCCTGAGTAGTGAGATTCTGTTGCATAAGAGAAAGTCTAATATGAGGAAGCAGCGCAACAATGAACCATTCCTTATGCTGCTGCAAACTCAAAGCTTACTTGATCTATCAAGGCTTTGAACTTCTGTTCAAAGTCCCATACTGACTCTGTGGGTAACTGTTTTATGTCTTTGAGCTCAGTTATGCACTGTGATTCTGATTTAGGTTTCTTGAATTCTTTAATCATAGCATTTCTTACCTCAGCAAGTGTCCTATTCTGTGCTGCTGAGTATTTCATGACCCAGGTTAAGGCTCTTTCTCTTAGTGTGGTTGCTAACTGAACCAGCTTAACAGCATCATCATGTTGATGTATATGTAACCTCGGAATGTATTTCACATATATGTATATTGTATTCCTATAGATATGTTATTATTCCTCTATACGGAAGTGTCGTTATTTATATTGTAAGTGTCGTAACTTATACTTGATGGGTTATTAGACCACCTTGTTGGGGTCGGCCCTGTATAAGTCATGTGGGTCAAAGGGTTATTAGACCACCCTATTGGGGGTCGTCCCAGTCAGCATTATGTTATGTGGTTAAGTTCGAGCCTACGTGAGTTAGGTAAAAAGGCAAGTCAAGTCAAGTATAAATAGAGTGTGGGAGGCACTCTATTTACTCATTCACTTCTCACTCATGCACTCAAGGAGGAGTGGTGCACTTATGGAGGAGGAGGATCTGCTGCTAGGTTATGTCTATCTCTCATGGTTGGTTGTATCATTGCTCTATCTATCTCTGAGGAAGTTATTGGGGTTTTTCACCTTTATGGTTTTCCCCAAGTAAATCTTTGTGTCTCTTGTGTGCTTGCATTATTGTCTCCATGATTGATATGATGTAGATATGCTGTACATGTTGTTCTCTCAGTTAATATCCTAGATCATATTGAAGTAAATTCAGAAAATTTAACATGGTATCAGAGCTAGCCTGAAAGAAGGCATGATATGGCATGTATGACACTTGTTGCACTTACGATGCTAGGGCTTGATATAGCAAAAACCGGTCATCGTAGAACTTTCGCTATAAATCCGTTTTGGAAAATTTTTCGGATCGAAAATTGTTACAGGAAGCAGCTAAGATCCCCATGTACCTTGTGTCCAAAGGAAAACCTCTAATTCGTTGTACTTTGTGATTTATGATCTGTACAATATAGGGTTTCTGCCTCTTCCAGATCTAAGTCAAAATCAGGTGACCTTGGGAAACAGGTCATAACCTGGGCTAGGAAGATCCAAATGAAATTTCGTAAAAATTGACAGGTAGTACACAGACTCTAATATCTCAAGAAACATTTTCAAAGGCCGAACGTGAACCAGTGACACGTGGCACGCCGTACAAGTTCGCTCTCCTGTATTATCCCATAAATAGGTCACGTTGCGACACTTGGCATAACTCTCTCTCAGAGAATCCAATTGAGGTCAGACATATCAGGATGGAAATATAACAGGCCGAGCTATCTCAAGAAAGGTTTTTAGAGGCAGAAGTTGAAACAGTGACACATGGCATGCCGTACAACTTCGCTCTCTTATATTATCCCAAAACAGGTCACGTTGCGACATTTGGCATAACTCTCTCTCAGAAAATCCAATTGAGGTCATACCTATCAGGATGGAAAGATAACAGGTTACGCTATCTCAGGAAACTTTTTCAGACCCTGTGGATCAAAAATTTCGGAGTTACACCAGAAACAATCAGGTACATATTTCTGTCAAAACAGAATTATTTTTTTGGTACCTTCATTCATGGCTTCCGGAATTTAGGGCTTTGGAGAAAGTTGGAATTTTTGTAATCGGAGACCACAGCTGAATGCTACTCATCAAAATAAAAATTTAGAGACCAAGATCAGAATTTTTGGTTGGGCAGAAGGCCGGGCTTGATCAGACCCAGTTCGGGACTTTGATCAGGAAAGTGGAAAATTAGGGCTTCTGTAAAAATGGGAATTTTTGAAATCTGTGACCATGGCTGGAAGCTCCTTAGAAAAATAGAAGCTTAGAGATTTGGATCAAACCTTTTGATTGGGAAGAAGAGTGGGCTTCATCAAACCCCAGTTCAGGGTCACGTCCAGTGAATCCGGAAGTTTCAAAGGCAAAATTGAGGAGTAAAACTTTGTAGTTTTCAAATTCTGAATATACCAGTTTGATCAGCTCATCAAGGCGCATATTTCTATCCTTTCGGAAGTTTGAAATTCAAAGTTTGAATTTTTGGGGTTTCTCTGACAAACCCATATCTAGCTCCAGGTCCAGTTCTTGCAAATCAAGTGGTGGTTTAATCCTAGAAGAAGATGGATTGGTCACCTGCATAAGTGAAGATATTCCTGTTTCAGAGGGAGATGAAGCTAAGGCCTTACATAAGAAGATTACAAGCGATCTCGACAGCTATGACTCATTGAGGTATGTTTTGAGATTTGTTCATGATTAAGTTTATGGTATGTTTGTCTTCATGTTATTACAGTTAGTACAATTTTGATTTTAGATTTGTCGTATCACCTTAACAAAATTATGAATGCATGATAGAAGATATTCATTGGTTAGGGTGTTGACACTTATGATTGTACTAATGCATTATGGTGTTGTATAAGGTGTATGTTGTCTACTAACATGAAAGGTACACCAAGAAAGACAAATCATGTTCCAGTTCAAAGAACATATGATCATGATGACATGAGGATAAAGACTCATCCATTGTCATGGATCTCATAGAAGATCCATTTACGAGGTATGTATAACTTGGTTTTATAATGGCTAACCTATGAGATATACAGGTTACTAGCACAAGTCATTGAAGAAGAACAAGAAGACATCATGTGAGTATGTTAGACATAACTAACTAGCATGCTAATCCAGGTATGTTTTTCCTATATCAAGATAGAATCCTACCTTGGGTTAGGATCTTATATTGTTGTTGATAATGATTATTCATGAAGTCATAGGTTTGAATAATCATGGTTGTATGCATATTATGTTTCTTACCATAATTGATGATATGACTAACCAAAAGAATCATGAAGTTATAGGTTTGAGTAATTACAGGTTTAGACATGTTATGTTTCTTATGATTTGACTAACCTTAAGAATCCTACATAAACCTTGAATGCTAATGCTTATTATTTTCTGTTTGAAATGATCATGACTATACATGCTTGAGATTATTGTGTTTTAATAGTATACTAATGAATGTATGATTTTATATGAGATCACAAGGATAACACAATCATGATACTAATAAGCATGCATAGGGACCAAGGATGAATATGAGTTCAAGAACAGGCAATCCATGAAGAAAAAATCAAGAGGGAGCACACTCCAGTTGTTCCTGCAAGAAAGCAAAGGAACACACTTCAGTAGTTTCTGCAAGGATGCAGATATTCAGAGGGAGTTGACCATATTTCCACAACAAAAAGGTGTAGAAGAAGCTACTTCAGATTAGGACTCCAGCAGCTCCTATAAGGAAGCAAAGACTCAGAGGGAGTCCACCCAACTAACAAACAAAGATAAGTATTTTAATATCTTGCATATTTGTCTGTTTAAATAAAATTGTTCAATGATGTATATTCTCATGTTCCTAGACTTAGGATATGTATTGTGCATATTAGAATAGTTGCATTGTTGAACAGTATACTACTAATATACATGGGCAAGTGGCCTATGGCACTGTACAACATTCCATTGCTACTTATCTAGAATGAAACCTCTTTGCTCACATGTTGGGAGTTGTGCACACTCTGAACAATGTTCTGGTAGAGATTGGAAGGCATCTAGAAAGTTACGGAATATGGATAAATGTTGTATTGAAGCATTGGCTAAGATAATTGCATGACTGTATGACATATTTCTTTATGTGTAAGAATTTGTTCTGAAAACTATGAGATGTTTTCTAATCATGCAATTTAACTTGTTGTGTAGGAAAGATCGTATGCCATCTCCTACAAAAGAAGAACTACAACATTTGTTCCAGCAACAAAGATATCTATTGAAAATATTGAAGATATTGAAGTTCCCAGGATCTGGGATGAAGAAATGGAATGCCATGATCCGTCGATCATGAAGAATGATGTTTGGGATGTAATCCCAAGACTTGAAGGGAAGTTTGTTATGACTTCCATATGGATCTATCAAGATAAAGCATGCTGCAGATGGCAGCATAGAGAAATATGAAAGTGATGAAATAGAAGATGCACCAGATGGATTTCAAGACAGCATGGTGTAGTCATATACGTGTGCAGAACTTGGTATGGTAGGATAGACAGCTTTCTATCCAGTTTGGTCTTTACCAAGAGTAAAGTGAATTCCAACCTTGACTACAAGGTTAAGGAAGGGAATCCTGTGATTCTACTTCTGTATGTGGATGACTTATTTGTAACAGGAGATGACAGACTGATTGCGGATACTAAGAGGAAGCTTGCTACTGAATTCAATATGAAATATTTGGGAATGATGCATTATTTTCTAGGTATGGAGGTGTGGCAGAGTGCAGGTGGGATCTTCCTTGGTCAAGGGAAGTACACAGTTGATATCCTGAAGAGATTTGGGATGATGGATTGCAAGGCCATGGCCACACCTATGGAATCAAATCTGAAGCTTCTATGTGATGCTTCATTTGAGCCGGTTGATGTCTCTATGTATCATCAGATGATTGGCTCCTTGATGTACCTAACGAACACGAGACCAGATATTTGCTTTGCTGTGAACACATTGAGCCAGTTCTTGACAGATCCGAGGAGTGTTCACCTGGTTGCTGTAAAGCATGTTCTGAGGTACCTGAAGGGTACAGTGGATTTTGGGCTCAAGTATGAAGCGAATCAAAAGTTTAACCTGCACGGTTATGTTGATTCAGATTGGGATGGTAGTGCTGCAGACAGGAAGAGCACATATGGGTGTTGCTTCAGTATGGGATCATGTGTGATCTCTTGGTTTAGCAGGAAGCAGTCCTGTGTAGCACTGAGTACAGCTGAGGCAGAGTATGTTGCAGCCTGTTCAGCTAGTTGTGAGGCAGTATGGCTACGGAAGCTACTGTCTGAGTTATTTGATCTCCCGTTGGATGCTACTGGTATCTTCTGTGATAACCAGAGTTGTGTGAAGCTGTCCGAGAACCCAGTGTTTCATGACAGGTCAAAACACATAGAGATCAAATATCACTATATCAGGGATATGGTGCAGAGAGGAGCTGTGAAGCTCCTGTATGTTGCGACGGATGAACAGATTGCAGATGTGCTGACGAAGCCACTAGCCAGGGTGAAGTTCGAGTACTTCAGAGAGAGGCTCGGCGTTCTTCAGATCGAGGACACTTCGAGGAAGAAGTGATGGACACATTTGCTGAATCCATTCCAAGCATGTTGGAAGGGGGATCCTTCAAATGGCTATGGATGCAAGCGCTGGATGATGAGCATCAGGATGATGTTTTGGTTTTTTCTTGGATATGATCGGTTGGATCATGTGTATGTATTTTGTATACTCATCATGTTGGATGCTGGATATGATCAGTTGGATCATGTGTATGTATTTTGTATACGCATCATGTTGGATGCTGATGGATACATTGTGTGGATCATGTATCTTTGTATGATCAGGTAGATCATGTATGTTGATGGATACATTGTGTGGATCATGTATCTTTGTATGATCAGGTAGATCATGTATGTTGATGGATACATTGTGTGGATCATGTATCTTTGTATGATCAAGTAGATAATGTATGTTGATGGATACATTGTGTGGATCATGTATCTTTGTATGATCAGGTAGATCATGTATGCTGATGGATACATTGTGTGGATCATGTATCTATGTATGTATCAGGTGGATACTTGGTGTGCATCAGATGGATGCATTGTATGATCAGGATGATCGTGGATGATGAGCTTCTCCAGATGACATGCAGCAGGATGTTGCAGTGATGATGATCAGGATGATCATGTGTACATCAGGATGATGTTTGATGAGTATCAGATGATACTTTGTGGCCGTGGATCAGGTTGTGTAGGTAAGCATGTAATTTGTGCCCTGGGAGATTTGCAGATGGTCTTTCGAGGTTTTTCCTATGGCATGTAATTCGGTGCCCTGGGACATCTGGCAAATGCTCTTGCGAGGTTTTGCTTGGGAGGACATGTAATTAGTGCCCTGGGATATCTGTAGATAGTCTTTCGAGGTTTTGCCTATGGCATGTAATTCGGTGCCCTGGGATATCTGGCAGATGCTCTTGTGAGGTTTTGTCCTATGGCATGTAATTTGCTCCTGGGAGATCTGGACAGGATGAAAAAGGCCTCAGATGCTTCAGCCAGGTTTTGCCATGACCACATGTAATTTGCTCCTGGGAGATTTGGACAGGATGAAAAAGGCCTTAGATGCTTCATCCAGGTTTTGTGGTGGACCACATGTAATGTGCTCCTGGGAGATCTGACAGGTAGAGCTGTGTGCTCGTAATAGCCTAGGATGATTCAGCCAGGTTTTGTGGTGAGATCACATGTAATGTGCTCCTGGGAGATCCGACAGGTAGAGCCGCGTGCTCGTAACAGCCTGGGATGCTTCAGCCAGGTTTTGTGATGGGTCACATGTAATGTGCTCCTGGGAGATCCTATAGGTAGAGTTGTGTGCTCGTAATAGCCTGGGATGCTGCAGCCAGGTTTTGTGACGCACGTAATAAGTCCTGAGGATTCCACAGTATGGCCAGTGATGATGAATACCTACAGGTGGTGGGCCTACATCCAGTATGAAAAAGGACTGGCTCTGTAGAACTTCCTATGATGAGTAGATTCAGAGATTGATTGAGATAGCAGCAGCAGTGATGATGATGATGACTCGATGACGATTATCCAGTGACGATGATCCAGAGAAGATGACTTGTGGTAGAAGAACTGTGCTGAGAAATACCTTCCTAGTTAAGAGGGAGTGTTGATGTATATGTAACCTCGGAATGTATTTCACATATATGTATATTGTATTCCTATAGAGATGTTATTATTCCTCTATACGGAAGTGTCATTATTTATATTGTAAGTGTCGTAACTTATACTTGATGGGTTATTAGACCACCTTGTTGGGGTCGGCCCTATATAAGTCATGTGGGTCAAAGGGTTATTAGACCACCCTATTGGGGGTCGGCCCAGTCAGCATTATGTTATGTGGTTAAGTTCGAGCCTACATGAGTTAGGTAAAAAGGAAAGTCAAGTCAAGTATAAATAGAGTGTGGGAGGCACTCTATTTACTCATTCACTTCTCACTCATGCACTCAAGGAGGAGTGGCGCACTTATGGAGGAGGAGGATCTGCTGCTAGGTTATGTCTATCTCTCATGTTTGGTTGTATCATTGCTCTATCTATCTCTGAGGAAGTTATTGGGGTTTTTCACCTTTATGGTTTTCCCCAAGTAAATCTTTGTGTCTCTTGTGTGCTTGCATTATTGTCTCCATGATTGATATGCTGTAGATATGCTGTACATGTTGTTCTCTCAGTTAAGATCCTAGATCAGATTGAAGTAAATTCAAAAAATTTAACACATCATTAATTTGCTTAATCGTCCAAATGGCTTCACATAGGAACCAGTGCTGCTCAGGGTCTTCTAGCGTTGTTCCCCTAAAAGTTGGTAGCTTCATGTCATCACCCATCCTTCTTGCGCGAGGTTGATGTGGAGGTGTTGTGGCACTGCCTCTGAGATGGTTAAACAAAGGTGGAGCTGAGGTACTAGAAGTACCGTGCGGGCTAATAGAAGGTGTTACTGCGGGGTTATATTGAGCCCCGTCTGGCTTTTGCGGTGTAAAAGGGTGATAAGGGATATGAGCACTGCCTTGTCTCTCTATATGGCTCGCTCTAGGAGCTCGACTATCTTCTGGGCTAGACTCAAAAGAATGTTATTCAAGGCCTACTTTATACCATTTTCCACTACGAGTGCAACCTATAACTTCAAGATCACTATCAAAATCTGTGGACATTACTTGTCTATGCTATTCATCGGAAGCTATGCATAGTTTTCCTTTTTCATACAGGAGCATTTTAATCCATAAGTTCAGAGAATTTAAGAACTTACCCCTGTGTGCTTGGAAGAATCTCCTCTCAGCTTCGCTGAAGCTCTTTCTCGTATCTACTGCAAACTCAGTGATGAAGCCTTCCAGCAGACTGTTCAACCAAAAGTCTACTGCGCGGGACACAGAATTATCTACCCGCTTCAAAATGCTAACTAGCTCAGGCGTCCAAACGACGGGTTGATCAACATGCATAGTGGGTCCAGTGTCTGCTAGCTTGGATACCCATGCATGCAACTCAAGTGCAAATGTTACAAAGAAAATTTCGTGACGGTCAGTATAAATATGCTTCTGCAACCAGTCTTCTGTCTGAAGCCTAGAGCTTCTATTTTCTTGTTCAGCGAACTCTCTAGCCTTTGAATCGAACCACTCTTGAATTTCTTTAGCTGTAGGATTCCAGTACCACATTCCCTTCAAGAAAATAGGGTTAAAGCCGGCAATGGAAGCATTTGTTTGATTTCAAATGGCTACTAGAAGTCGATGCTCAGCTCACCTTCTTCTACCTCACACATCCTTAGCGTGGCAACGGAACCATTTGTTGGCTCCCTTTTTCTCTAGGTTTCGCATCAATCTCGCACGTCGCCGGAATAACAAGTCTCAAGGCAATAAAACCATTTGTTGGCTGCTTTCTTGGACAGACCCAGGTTTTCAGGAGGCGCAGCAACAAACACCCCTTGGCGCACTGGACCTCTCGGCAACGAGCTGGGCAGCAGCCCGAAGTCTCACCCGAAGTGGTTATGGGGGGCTAAGGAATCATGCTTCCTTAACCTAGGCGATGTGGAGACTATAATATTCTCCCTTCTCTTCCGGGAGGATTCCTCAGAGCAGAACGTCTTACCCTTCCGCGGACCTTTCAGCGCGACAGCGCTGAAACTCTTACCAGCCTATCTGCACGGTATCTCCGCACCTGCGAATGAGGCATTTACCCACTACATCCGATTCGCTATGTATCATCTCTGCTTCCGCGCCACAGTGCAGTAACACATTCCTTAAGCACTGCGACGATAGTGCTCTTAACGACTCCTTCGATAGTGCATGAATCTAACTTCTAAAGGAACTTTAAGGTATTGCTTTATATACTCATTCATAAAGATAATGAAACATTCATGTAAACACAGATAGTAAAACATAAACATGCATTCAGACAACACATCATCATAACAATGAGAATTATGTGGTTCGCCTCCACGGGGAAATCACGTCCATGAGAACTTGTATCTTATATTATCTCAAAATGGGAATTTCACAGTCCTGCTGCGCACACAGCTGCAGCCTTAGATATTTCCGGGAAACTCCATGCACACAGCTGGGAGCCCTTCTCTTAGATCTATTCTCTTCTTCTACAGAGATTACAATGACTTAGACATCACCCTAGACTGTCTGCAACTCAGTGACTAGCTCTACAACTATCCAACTCTCTAACTCATCTAACATCTAACCTCTAATCTCTCTCTCTAACTTATCTTTTTCTAACCTTCTTCCCTTTACAATTACACATATATATAGGTGGCCTTGAGGGTCGCACCTTTACAAAACTGTGGGCCTTTCCCAGCAGTAATCCCCAAAAACCCTAACCACGGACATGTCTAGGTGTACTGTAGGCGCCGCTTGCAGTCACATCACCATTTCCTGTAGACTCCGTGATTTTCGGCGTAGATTGCGGGTATGGGCGCCACTTCATCGTTCACTGCTCCTTGTCCTTCACCTTCAATGCTTTGGTCCATTGCTCTTCCTTGGTCAGAGCAACCATAACTTCTGTACTTAGCCTTAATGCGGGTAGTTGAGCCCTCTATTCCGTCGCCTCATTTATTGTGGTAGCTGAGCTTTCGACTCGGCCACATTCACTCTCCTTTGATGTGTGCACGCGAGCTCCGCGATTTTCGGCCCGTAATCTGCGCTGAGCTCGTCCATATGGCGCCGTACTGCGCACCGTTCACTTTTTCCCAAAATTGGTGCTTACTCAAAATTAGCACTTTCCCCTCAACACTTAGTGCTTTTTCCTCAAAACTGGCAGCTTTACCATAGCTACGGCCTATGCTCCAACACCTACATTGTCATTTCATGACATATTTAGTATTCAAACTAGAAACTTGTTTTGTTATTCAATACTATGCAAGTCCATGTGGCATTTTTTGATGGCTTTAATGGATAGAATGAGCTGGTTGATATCTTATTGCATTTTTGACAGAGGCTACTAGAACATTTTATGAACCAAATATATTGCTTCAACAAATAGTAAACAAGGTTAGTCAATATGCTCTTAAAGATGTTGATTTTTAATTTATGCTTTCCCTGGTTAATATTATATTGTTTTAAACTGACATTGATAATAATATATTGCTAACTTGCACATTTCCCAAATACTATAAGTGTTTTACAGTAGGAGTATACTATGTTGAACCTTGCATGTTCCAAGAATGCTTTAATAAAACCAAATATGAGGACATGGTTCTAGGTGCCCACCAACAGATATAATATCGTAATCCCCTTGCTTTTTCTCCTAAGATGGTTCATGGTGTTTATTCTCCACCAACTAATTGGGAGGAATGTTTCACATTGTTCTTACTACCTTTTGATGTGTATTTTAGGCTGGTGTTGGTTGCTCAGATGGTTGCATATGTGGAGGATGCAAAATGTGTATGGAAAGGAAGAAGGAAACCAACAAATTTATTTACATTTGAATACCTAAAATCTTGTTTGACTATTTATGATGCTAATTTCAATTGTTATTACTTTGGTAGGAGGATTAGATGACATAGAATACAATGAAGCTCCAATTGAAGGATGGGACAAGGATTCTTTAGAGGAGAAGGCTAAGATGAATGACATTGGAAAGGATATCATGCTTTTTGAGCAACAACATGCTAATGATATTTCACCTTTAACACAATCCTTCCAATATTATGGGTATGAATATGCACAAAACATAATCTATTGTTAAATATATTTATACTAATTGTTCTGGTAGGTATTTTGTATGTTTCCATGAGAGGTTATTGGGTGTTTATTCCTTTCAAATTTTCAATGTCAGTTGGTAGAGTTGTTAGACTGTTAATGTTAACATGATTTTACCAAATTGATGTCATAGGGACTTGCACGGTAATAGCCAAAGACTTAGGATATTTACAAGAAAAACAAAAATGCAGTGCATGTTGATAATTGAATGCTTCAAATGTTAATAACTGAAATATAATTATACACATAGCAATGGTGGTGGTATATCACTTTTGTGGACATTCCAATAGTTATATGAAAGAGAAAAATCATAAAATAATGGCATGATTCCTTATAGAATAGACTCCTAGTTGCATGTGTTATGTTTATCAAGTAATTATGGGATGCTTCATTTGATTTCATAATCCCGAGAGTCGCACATTTGCAAATCATGATCTATGAATGGATTACTAAAGTCTGAAATGATCAAGGCTCTAGTTGTTTTGGGACATGCGATAGTGGGGCAACTATACTTTTAACCATGGTTAATATGATCAATTAATCAATGGTTAATGTTTTAAGGGGGATTTTGAGTTTTGGCACCATGGATATTTATCATGCTTGATCCATGATTCATGGTCAATTTATAAGTTTTAGTTCACAAAATTTCATTTTTAGTTCTAAAAAGGGAATCTTTGGATTGCAAGAGATATATGGTGGCCATTTTGAGATTTGAAACACTAGGGATGGTTCTTAGGGCACATGCCATGGTTTCAATCCATCACACATGTCATAAATAGGAAATCGTTTGCATATGAGAGGAACACGGTAGCCATGATTTGAGATAAACTGATAGGTATAAGACCATCACACATGTTGTGAATATGGAATATTTAACATATTGGTGGAGTATGGTATCCATTTCAAGGTTTTGCATACCAAATATGGTTCTCATGGTACAATCCATGGTGCATGGTCAAAATCCAAAGTATTCAGCCCTAACATTTGCATCTAGAGCTTAGGAATCATCTGTAGAACCCTAAAATACTTAACTTGTGAGTGAGATATTGTCATCAATTCAAGGATTGGAAATCGGGTACTTTGGTCCCATTCCATGGTCCATGGATAAAATTCAGGGTCTTAAGCAATACAATTTGTTTGTTTTGGCTCAACATGGATAACATGTCATTATGTGTCCCATAAATAGGAAATGGTGCCTATACAAAATGCCAAGGATGGTTCTCCATCCTTGAATTGTTTCAAGATCAAAAGGTATTTTCCATGTCAATTCCAAATGTCTTTAGAGATCACGATCCACACACAATGCCCTGTACCACAACATAAATATTACATAGGAAATATTTATCCTACTTCCCAATTACCCAAACATCCAAATTAGCGCAATTTGACCCAATTTATCCCCAAAAGCGCTTCAATTAACTCGATTTTCCCAGTTAGCTCCAATTTCCTCAATTAACCCAAATTACCCTAATTTACGACAATCATGATAATTCCAATAAACAAATATTTTCTATTTTCCTCAATTTTCTCGATTACCCAATTAGCTCCAATTGACCTAACATGTCTAGGTAATACTGTAGCTAGGGTTTTCACCCTAGCTTGTGCAAATGAGCACCTACTAAGGAGAATGGACTCCTTAGTAGCAGTTCAATAAACAGTAAATTAAAGTAATAAAACAATACGAATTCTAAACTAGCATGAGCATTAAGAAACATAACAAAACATGGAAATATGGTGAAGATCTTCCTTTTTTGTATTAAAATTTTACCTCAGGTGTAGAGGTTGGTGAAGTTCTTGCAATAGTCCAAGAGGGTTACTCCAAACTCCAGCTTTGCTCCTTCTCTTTCTCCAAAGGGTTGGAAATGGGCCAAAAAGGGCACTCAAGGGTGAAAGTAGCTCAAGGGTGAGCTAGGGTTTCAAGAGTGATTTTGGTAGAGTAAGGGTGTATTTGACTGTGGATATGAAATGAGGGGTCTCCATCACCTATTTATAGGTTTTTAGTGGTCGAGTGCTGGCCCATGGTTTTGTTAAGATTTAATATGCTAAGACAGAAAATAGCAGCATTACATTCCATTTCACAATAATAGCATATACAGGATCACTGAAGAAACAACAAGCACAGCATAAACACAAGAGACACAAATTTATCTTGGGAAACCCTCATGGGGTAGAAAACCCAGTAAAGCTTCCTCAATATAGATGACCAGCAATATACAAAGATGCAAACCAAAGACATGATCTTCTCCTCCATCATAGCAGACCTCTCCTCCACAAGTGCGCTACTCTCAAGTGAGTGAGTGTGTGTATTAAATGAGGAATACACCTCCTCTATTTATACACTACTCCGACTTGTCTTTTACACAAGACATGTAGGCTCGTATTTAACCAATGGGTTAAATAACCCACTACAACTGACTGGGCCGACCCCTCTAGGGTGGTCTAATAACCCTTTGACCCACATAACACATACAGGGCCGACCCCCACTAGGGAAGTATAATAACCCAAGTTACCACATTCCGACGGAGGAATAAACATCTCCGGATATACAATAAGATCTTCAAGGAGGAGTGAAACATCTCCAGAATAATAAAGTACAAATATAATATTCTTTGAAGTTACAATATCTAAACACTCCCCCTTAATGAGAAGGATATTATAACAGCATCTGCATGAGCAAGGAATCATCAACATCATACATG
Organism: Larix kaempferi; assembly: GCA_027924585.1. Classification (NCBI taxonomy): domain Eukaryota; kingdom Viridiplantae; phylum Streptophyta; class Pinopsida; order Pinales; family Pinaceae; genus Larix; species Larix kaempferi. The sequence continues at coordinate 22,386,992 of BSBM01000632.1, read as the reverse complement.
ATACATCTATAAATCATTGGAAGCTTTCTCAACATCATCAGTAACTCAAGCAGTTACTGGAACATCTTCAATACTGGAACATCAACATCTTCAATACTGAGTCTTTATCTTCTGCAACACTCGAACAGCTACAACAACATCAACATCTGGATCCTCACGATCATCAGCATCGTCATCATACGATCATCAGCATCAGGATCATCTCGATCTACAACATCTGGATCATCTCGATCTACAGCATCTGGATCATCTTGATCTACAACATCTGGATCATCACGATCTACAGTATCTGGATCATCACGTTCTATAGCATCTGGATCATCTCGATCTACAGCATCTGGATCATCACGATTTACAACATCTGGATCATCTCGATCATCATGATCAACATCATCATCATCTAGATCATTACGATCAACAACATCATCAAAACAAGTATAAATATCATTAATACAAGTATCCTCATCAATACAAGTATACATATCATCAATACAAGTATCCTCATCAATACAAGTATACACAATAGCAGCATATCCTACAATACACATGATCCAATTACGGGATGATCAATCCCTCTCACTTTAGGACATAGGTCCAAGGATGATACAATCCTAATCCAGTTACGGGATGATCAGTCCCTCTCACTTTAAGACATCTCACCATGTCTAGGGACTATGCAATCCCAATCTGTTTACAGGATGATTAGTCCTTATCACTTTAAGACATCTCACCATGTCTAGGGATGAGGCAATCCCAATCTATTTACAGGATGATTAGTCCTTATCACTTTAAGACACCTCACCATGTCTAGGGACGAGGCAATCCCAATCTATTTACAGGATGATTAGTCCTTATCACTTTAAGACATCTCACCATGTCTAGGGACGAGACAATCCCAATCTATTTACAGGATGATTAGTCCTTATCACTTTAAGACATCTCACCATGTCTAGGGACGAGGCAATCCCAATCTATTTACAGGATGATTAGTCCTTATCACTTTAAGACATCTCACCATGTCTAGGGACGAGGCAATCCCAATCTATTTACAGGATGATTAGTCCTTATCACTTTAAGACATCTCACCATGTCTAGGGATGAGGAAATCCCAATATATTTACAGGATGATTAGTCCTTATCACTTTAAGACATCTCACCATGTCTAGGGACGAGGAAATCCCAATCTACTTACATGATGATTAGTCCTTATCACTTTAAGACATCTCACCATGTCTAGGGACGAGTCAATCCCAATCTATTTACAGGATGATTAGTCCTTATCACTTTAAGACATCTCACCATGTCTAGGGACGAGGCAATCCCAATCTACTTACAGGATGATTAATCCTTATCACTTTACGACATAAGTCCAAGGACGATGCAATCCTATCACATACATTTTGAACCAAACGCTCAGGGACGATGCAGTCCTATCACGTCTACTAGGGACCACTTTCTCGGATACATATGTCTACGGATCTCTTTTAGGACATGTGTCCATGGATGATACAATCCCCTCGTCCACTAGGGACCACATTCTCGGAGACATCTGTCTACGGATCACTTTTAGAACTGAAGTCCAGGGATGATACAATCCTCTCATCAACTAGGGACCACATTCTTGGAGACATCTGTCTACAGATCACTTTAGAACTGATTTACAGGGATGATACAATCCTCTCATCCACTAGGGACCACATTCTCAGAGACATCTATCTACGGTTCTGTTTAGGACTGAAGTCCAGGGATGATACAATCCCCTTGTCCACTAGGGACCACATTCTCGGAGACATCTGTCTACGGATATATTTAGGACTGAAGCCCAGGGATGATACAATCCCCACCTGTCCACTAGGGACTTCATTCTCGGAGACCATACGTCTACGAATCCTTTTAGAACATGTGTTCAAGGATGATGCAATCCCCTCCTGTCCACTACGAACTTCATTCTCGAACACCATACGTCTATGGATCCTTTTAGAACATGTGTTCAAGGATGATGCAATCCCTCTTCTTTCTTGGAGACATATGTCTACGGATCCTTTTAGAACATGTGTTCAAGGATGATGCAATCCCCTCGTCAACTTAGACCCTGTCTAAGGACCATCCACCAACCTCTCTGTCGGCATCACCAATATAAGTATCCACATCATTGACCTCACTGTCGATGTAGGCAATCTCATCATAAGTGATCACATCACTCCCCCTTTCAAGGAGGGTCCTTCTAAACTATATTAAGTTTGTCCCGGAAAACTTTACTTGAGGTAGAGGTTTGGTTAGTACATCGGCAACTTGTTACAAATTCGAACTTTAATTTCTTTCTACACCATATCTTGTATATAGAAATGTCATATCTCTATGTGATTTGACTTATCATGGAACACTGGATTCTCTACCATTTTGGTACAACTCTGTTTGTCACATAGGATCATAGTTGGGTCTATCTCTAAGTCAAACAATCCTGAAGCCATACTTCTTCACAACTTAGTAGAGTAAGCAGCCATATATTCCGCTTGTGCTAAGAGCCACACTAGACTGCTTCCTGCTAAACCACAAGATCATGGCTAATCCCAGACAGTAACATCCTCTCAATGTGATCTTCCTGTCTGATACAATTTCTGCCCAATCAACATCTGTGTAGCCATCTGAAGTCATGATCTCTAAGATAACATAAATCAAATTCTATCGTATCCTTTAGGTACCTCATCACATGCTTTGCAACCAACAGGTGAACACATCTAGTTTCCACTAGATACTGACTCAAGGTGTTCACAGCAAAGCATATATCTGACCTAGTATTTAGACACATCAATGACTCAATAATTTGTCTGTACAAAGTTATATCCACTAGCTCTGATGAGTCATCTGCAAACAACTTCAAGTTGGAATCCATGAGAGTGGCCATCAAGTCCTTTTAATATTTCTCAGCATACTTTCCCTGGTTGAGAAAGATTCCTTCTGAGCCTTGCCATACTTCCAAACCTAGGAAGTAATGCATCAATCTGAGATCTTTCATTTTCATTTCTGCAGCCATCTATCTGTGCCATCTCTCCTCAGATGGGTCTACTGATATGAGCCTCAACATCATTCGAACTTTGTGGTGAGTTCCTTCTTGCATCTGTGTATAGAAATCATATTCAACCTTATAGCAAAGGTTGAGATCCACATCACCCATGGTGATCATTAAGCTCATCAATTTACTATCGATCCTGGGAACCCATACAGAACCTGATTCACATTTCTTCTTTAATTACACCATTAAGAGAATGGTCTTATCTAGCCACTTGGAGCAAACATCTCATCATGATTCTCTTCCTCTTTCTAAGAGAAACTTCTAGCCACAAGCCTTCTATAGTGTGTTTGATTTGAAAATCTTTTTGTTGAACATCCATCGCTTGTTCAGTGTTCATCATTCATCATGATCTTTCCTACAAATCGAAATTAAGTACATGATTAATAATACTTCATAATCATCAAATCATATTGACATGATAACCTATTATGCATACATATATCATTTACATAGTTATGCAACTATTTTGACCAATACTTTGGCACAACACTTTCCCATATCCTGTATGCATACAGTGGCTATCTAGATGCCTTCCATCTCTACCAGAACATACTATCGAGAGTGTGCACAGCTCTCAGCATGTCAGCAAAGAGGTTTCATTCTAGACAAGCAACAATGGAATGTTTGTCCAACTTACCAATCATATGCATATTAGTAGTATATTGTTCAATGCTCTATGAATGTTTACACTCAGCATGATATATTCTAGGAATACAAATATGCATATAAGCAATATCATTTATTATTTCGAATAACAACTCAAATACTTATCTTTTATGTTTGTGTGGTTGCTTCCCGCTTGATCTTCTATATGCCTTTTGAACTTCTATTCATTCTGTACCACTGTGCATGCTCAAGTGTCCACTAGTGTCATCATCATGATCTCATACACAAACATACATTCATTAGTATATTCAAAACATTCTAATTCTAAATAATCTTGAATATGTATAGTCATGATCATTAGTATTCAGGGTTTCAAGGAAGTCTTCTTTTAACCATGCATATTCTTGTTTGAACATAGTACTCTTCTGGTTAATTAAATCATCAAGATAAGAGACATAATATGCATAAACCCTTGATTACTAACTTTATGAATAAGCATAACCAATCATACCAAGTATACTTATATAAGGGATCCTAACACAAGGTAAGATTCTAACTTGACATAGGAAAACATACCTGGATTAGTATACCTGCTTAGTTATGTACAACATACCTAAACAATCTCTTTAATGATTTAGAGATCCCGAGTTAGAACCTGCATGTCTCATAGGTTAAGCATAATATAAAAAATTCATATATACCTCGTAAGTAAAACAAAGATTATGGATGAGTCTTTGTCTTCATGTTGTCATGGTCATGGAACTTGATTTGTCTTTTGTGATGTACCTGTATCTTGTTAGCAGACAACATCAACCTCACACAACACCATAATGCATTAGTACAATCATATAGCCCTTGTAGCTAGGGTTTTACCCCTAGCTTGTGCCAATGAGCACCTACTAAGGAGAATGGACTCCTTAGTAGCAGTTCAATAATGATTAAATGATTAAGCTAAAACAACAATTAACAAACTACTTTAAACATTGCATGAGACATAAATGAAAGATGTAAAAAATGGTTTTATATTAATGTTACCTTGAGTGTCAAGGTTGATGAAGCCCTTTGCAGTGTCCAAGAGGATGCTCCAAGCTTCAGAATGCTCCTTTCTCCTTCTCCAATGTTGGGGATGGGCCAAAGGTGGCTCTCAAGGTGAAAATAGTTCGAAGGTGAACTAGGGTTTCGAGAGAGATTTTGGCAGAGTAAGGGTGCTTGTGATTGTGGATCTGGAATAAGGGATCTCCATCACCTATTTATAGTTTTTTGGTGGTGGAGTGCTGACCCATGGTTTTGGGAAACACATGGTTTTATGCAGTTGTATAGGGTTTTTTCCTCCTTTTCCTCATTATTTTATATTTTTTATTCCCTTTTTAGGGGATTTTTACTATTTTTGGAGGAAAAGGGGGTTTTTTAGCCTTTTTTAGGCTATTTTGATGGTTTTGTGGCCTTTTGGAAGCATTTTAGGCCTTTTGGAGGCTTTTTAATGGGATTTTTGGGGTTTTTAAGAGAAATATGGTAGGAAAATGGACAAATGAGCCATATAATGTGGTAGATGAGGTAGTGAACACTTTTTGGGTGTTAACATATTGCCCCCTGATGTGCGAGGTCAGGAGCTCATCGTATGGCCGATGGACATCATAAGTCATGAATGGTTTTCCTGGGATGTGGAGAGAAGAGAAGAAACAAACTGAAGCCCGGAACAACGATCCCGAACAACTGCAAGAACTAAAAGTACATAACCTCAATAATGGATGAGGAATCATCTGATCATATGGACGAGGCGGGCATACCCATGCTCGTATCAGGATATAACATAATAACAATGGGGTCCAAAAATGGGGACCTGAAATATACATGACCTCAAATACTGAATGAGGAATAATCTCAATATATAGACGAGGCGGGCATACCCATGCTCGTATCAAGATACATAAACATAACTGTAAGGCCCGAAAAAGGGGGACCTATAAGATACATGACCACTGTGTACATCATAAGAGTCCAGAGGGGACACAAATCTGGGACATACTGCTGAGCGGATCATGTGTGAACTGCAGAACTGGTGCACTGGAACAATCAACAGTGCTACTGAGTGTGGTACCAAAGGAACTGATGAACTGCTGGATCATAGTGACTGGGGTCAAACTCTCCATGGTACACGGAACTGGAACGGATTTGGAACTGAAACTGGGTACTCAAGGAAGCATGGAACTGGATGGCTTCCGAATACAAACGCCAACGCAGCCCGGACATCCACGGGAACATACAACTGGGCGTTCCGAAGTGACTCACCAATGTGCTAGAGTCGGGGGAAATCCGGGGTCTTCGACAAAAAACTGATGGGATATAATCCTACGCGATCCTCAACGATGTGATGAAGGTGCTGAAGTCGAGCATGTGAGGAACAACCACTCGGAGAGGCAATGATGTCTCCTCTCAGAATGATCCGTAGGCACTTACCACGGATGGTGATAAGTCCAAGGCGTAGGGACCTCTGGGCCTATCCTCTGGAATAGAGGAGCTGTCGTCGACAGAGGGAGACCTGCAACCATCAAGGCAATGATGTTTCCTTGACAGGAGCGCGAGGTACAAGACCGAAATGTGATAGTACTGATGGCAGGACTGATAAATTGTGGGGGGACAACTGGGCAAGTAGAGCGGGTGGACTCAAACTTCCTTAGTTCAGAGTATGATAATGTGAATGATCTGGCAGCATATGAAACTGACTGAGGGGAAAGGGATCATAGCTGTAATGGATCTGGGAGGATAACTGGCTGAGGGAGACTCAAGTTGGTGTACAATGGCAGGAGACTGCAGAATACTCTGAACAAAGGCGACCTGATTGAGGGTGCTGCCGAGATGATCGATCATAGTGCCAGGAAGCACGGGAGGAGACTTCTTCATGGGTTAATGAACTAGAAGAAGTGTGTGTAAAATGGTACTGTCGTGTGGATTTTACGAGCCCAGGACAGTTCATGCTCGTGGTTGCTTTCAATTTTAAGGAGTCTGAAAGCGATAAGAAGACTCTGAAGTGATGGAATGGTACTGTCGTGTGGATTTTACGAGCCCAGGCCAGTACATGCTCGTGGTTGCCTTCAATTTTAGAGAGTCTGAAAGCAAGTAAGAAGACTCCAGGGGGTTGCTTTTTCGTAGATTTAGTCTACAAGGCCCAAAGAAGCATAAAAGGATGCAATGAAGAACTCTTCTAGCCGGTGTGACTAGAGTATTCCTTTTTCGTAATTAGTCTACCAGGTCCGGAAAAGGGTTAAACTTATACCAGATAGACGCCCTTTCAGGTACTTTAACGAGCATGAAAGGAAGCAAGATTGCTCGGCGATCTTTTCATTCTTTTAGGAGTCAGAAAAGAGCTTAACAGAAACTCCCTAAGTGCCTTTTTCGTAAAGGAGTTATCCGGCCCGAAAAAGGGATAAAATTATACCGAACAAAAGGAATGGCCAGGCAAGGAGGAAGTGTTCAATCAAGGTTTAGTAATGATGACCAAGAACGAGGGTAGGTGGGAACACTGATGGACCTCCTTGCGGGGTAGATGAAATGGTGGCAAAATAACGAAACATTTGCAGTATGACAGGAGTGAATGGCTCATGTAAAAAAGTGGAACAATCCGATAGCAGCCGATGTGGCACGCAAACCGAGGCAGCAAGGTGTCGGGACACAATGTTGAAATTGTACCAAGTGAGAGCGAGAAATGATCTCAAGCATCATCATGAGCTCGGAAAAAGGAATCCGGCGATATAAAGGATGTCAAAAACGGGGAACGGCCGATGTGGCACGCAAACCGAGGTGACGAGGGCATTTTGAAAAATGCCCAGAAAATCTGGAGGTGAGAGCGAGAAATGATCTCAAGCATCATCACCAGCTCGAAAAAATGAATCCGATGATATAAAACATGTGAAAAATCGGAGAACGGCCGATGTGGCACGCAAACCGAGGTGACTAGTGGCGTCTGAAAAAGGGGTAAAAAATGACAGGGTAAAAATAATGCAACGAGGTGACCATCATGACGGTCGCGTCATGCTGATTCCAATGGTGGAAACGGTTTGGAAAAACAAAAACAAAAAAGAAAGTACTGTACAACGCAGACCAATGAGGTCGCGGGTTTCTTTCTATGGGTAAAAACGCTTAAGATACAACCCATTACGAGGGTTGCGCAAAGGACGGCCTTCAGAGTCAGCTAAGATGTATGCCCCCTTGCCGAGGCAGGTCTGCACGACGTAAGGGCCTTGCCACATGGATTCGAACTTCCCTTTACCGGTTTTGTCATGGGCTTGGTCGTAGGCGAGGACTAGGTCCCCTTCGCGGAAAGTTCGAGGGTGAACATGTTTATCATAGTCAGCTTTGGAGCGGTTTTTGGCAGCTTCGATGTTCTGGAGAGTGGCCCGACGGTCTTCATCGGCTTGTTCGAGGTGCAGCAGACGCTGCTCGAGGGGGGTTGTTTCAGGGAGAAGCTCAACGGCGATCTGTAAGGCAGGGATCTGACACTCGATGGGGAGAACAGACTCTATACCGTGAACTAAATGAAATGGTGTAAAACTAGTGGCGGTCTTAGTGGAGGTGCGATAAGCCCACAAAGCAGGGAACAACATGTGGTGCCAATTAGACTTATGCTTGTCAACTGTTCGTTGGAGGATGGTTTTAAGGATTTTGTTGATGGCCTCTACTTGGCCGTTCCCTTGGGGGTAATAAGCAGAGGAAAATTGGTGCTCATATTTAAGGAGGGTGGATAACTCACGCCAGACGGCATCTTCGAAGTGTGAACCATGGTCAGAGACTAACTGCTTAGGAACCCCGAATCGAGCGATGACATGGTTAAAAAAGAAGCGGGCAGCAGTGTCAGCGGTACAATTGAAGGTAGGCATGGCTTCCGCCCATTTGGTAAAGTAATCAACAGCGACAACAATATATTTGTGGCCGTTGGCAGACTGGGGTCTACATTCCATGAAGTCGATGGCCCACTTACAAAAGGGACCAACGGTGACGACTGGGTGTAACGGAGCAGGAGGTGTCCGGGCCTTAGGGGCAAAAAGTTGGCAGTTATGGCAGTGTTTGACCGCAGTGATGCAGTCAGTGAAAAGTGTGGGCCAGAAGTATCCGGCGCGGACGACCTTTTAGGCGGTGGCCATCCCTGAGAAATGGCCTCCGCAGGCGCCGCTATGACAGTCATTAAGGACGTGTTCAGCTTCCTCATGGGTAAGGCAACGACGAAGGATTGTGTCAACCCCGCGCCGGTAGAGGACATCGCCTAAGAGGAGATATCGAGAGGCCTGGTGGCGGATGCGACGGCGTCCATTTCGTGTAACTTTGGGTCTGAACTTCTGCGTGCGTAGGTATAATAAGATATCACCGTACCAAGGGTCATCGGACGAGATAGTGAACAGGTGATTGTCGGGTAACTCCTCGGAGATGGGTTTGGCCGGGAGAAGGGAAGGGAGGTCAGTAATGAGCTGGGCAAGCGCGAGGGCTTTAGTGCTCTTAGGTGTTTTGAAGGTAAGGTCATATTCTTGGAGGATAATGACCCATTTGGCAACACGACCTTGGAGTAGCCGCCGGTTTAGAAGATATACCATGGGGTTAGAGTCGGCGACGACTGTGGTATGACTCATTAAGATGTAGTGTCGCAATTTTTGAACGGAAAAGACCACTGCTAGGGCAAGCTTCTCCTCATATGGGTAACGTAGTGGTGGACCAGACAAAGTCTGGCTAACGTAGTAAATGACGTGCTCCTGGTGAGAAGCATCTTCTTGAACTAAGACTCCAGATACTGCATGCTCGGAGGCTGACACGTAAAGGATGAAGTCTTGAGTGAAATCCGGAGGGGAAATCAGAGGGGCTTGTGTGAGGGCCTTCTTGAGGGCCTCGAATGCAGCTTCAGCTTGCGCATCCCAGACGAAGGGTACATGGGTGCGGAGCAGGCGCAAGAAACCGTGAACCGTGGTGGCGTAATCAGGAACGAAGCGTCGAAGGAAGTTAGATCGCCCCTGCAGACTTTGGAGCTGCCGGAGCGTGCGAGGAGGGGGAAGGTCTAAAATAGCTTGGACCTTGAGAGGGTCAACAGTAATTCCTTTCTGGGAAACAATGAAAGCCAACAATCGGCCTGCCGGTACGCAAAAGACACACTTGTGGGGGTTCAAGCGAATTTGGTATTTGCGACAACGCAGAAAAACTTGCCGAAGGTCGTCAAGGTGGTCTGATCGTTTCTGGGAACGAGCTGTGAGGTCATCAAGGTAGACTAACAAGATATGGACCAAGTCGTGGAAGCAATAAGTCATGGCCCGCTGGAAAGTGGCACCAGCATTTTTGAGGCCGAAAGGCATGACACGATAGGCAAAGGTGCTATATGGGGTAGTAAAGGCAGTTTTGTACTGGTCTTCCTTACGGATCTGAATCTGATTATATCCGGAAAAACCGTCCATGAAGGAGAGGACCTCATGCCCCGCACATGCATCTATGAGTTGATCGATGAATGGCGTGGGGAAGTTGTCCTTGGGACAAGCATGGTTTAAGTCACGGAAGTCAGTGCATACGCGGATGGTGCCTTGCTTTTTGTTAACTGGAACGAGGTTTGAAACCCAAGTGGTATAGGCAATAGGATAAATGAACCCTGCCTTACGCAGCTTCTCAATCTCGGCTTTGACAGCTGGGAGCTTTGAGGGATGAATGGGGCGCTGTTTCTGACGAACGGGGGGTACATCAGGCCATGTGTCAATGTGGTGCTCTATAATTGCGGGGTCAAGACCAGGCATTTCGGTATAGGACCAGGCAAAGACATCACGGAATTCTTTGAAAAGGTTTATGTAGTCCTCAATCTCTTGTTTACTGCAGAATGCTCCTAAAGTAATAAGTTCAGGGGCACGACCTGGAGCAGCAATATCAACTTGGATGACAGGTGAGATGTTGGCCATGTTGCCCTCCTCGAAGGCATCAGGAGCAGGGATAGGGTCCTTGAACCAGTCGACCTTAGTGGGGAGGAAGTCTTTGGATTCGACCGCGTATTGGGTAGCGGTGCTAGAAGAAGACGCTTCTGGGATGAAATAGGAACGGTGGTGCATATCATCCCAAGGATAATCCGGGGCAGTAAGGGCCTCAAGAATCTCCTCATCAGTACGGAAAGTTTGCGTCGTCAAATCCGTTGACGAGGGAGTAGTGGTGGAAGAGATCATATAGATGGTATTGACCTCTCCGGAAGGTGAAGAGTCTGGGGGGTAGATCTCCTCAATGGTAGGTGGTGCCGTCTCAAGATCCAGATTGTTCATCTCATAGAGAGCTGCTCGGTAATCCGGGAGATCGGGACAGTGATGTGAATAGTGCCCGTAAATACCGCAGATGGCGCAGGAGTGGTTGGTACGTAGGGACTTATCTTTAGGCTTAGGAGTGGGGTTTAGTTCGACAGTTGGGATGTTGGGGTCATCATCGAGCATTTGCATGTGCTTCTGCAATGCGGGTAACTGTGGGCATTGGTGGGTCGCATGGCCCAACTCGTCACACAGCGAGCATTTGGGAGGAGCACGAAACACTGGAGGGTTTTTTACTGTCTTGGGAGGTGGTACAGCAGTGTAAGGTTGAGGACCTCTGCCCCCAGTGGGTTTGGGAGTAGGAGGAGGTGTCGTGGAGGACGAAGGGGTAGAGACACCGGGAGGTGGCTGAGTAGTAGTAGCCATGGGTTGCACCGGCTGGAGGACGACGTCTGGTGTCGGTGGGCGAACGGGAGGCGAAAGGTACCATACAGGTAATCCCAAGGTTAACCCAGGGAGGCTAAGGGTAGCCATGACCGGGGCGCTTACTACTCCTGCTGGAGGAACTAGGAAGGGGATCCTATGGATCGGTGTAACACCAATGTGGCTAGGTACCAATGGTGGTTTAGGCAACAAGGGTGGTTGAGTGTTAGGTGGTAGGTTGTCGTGGGACAAGGTACATAAGTCAGACATTTCGGGCGTAGATGACGGTGGAGGAATGGATTGAAAGGTGGAGGTCATCGGCGCGTCTGAGTAGACTCCAGGCCCTGTAGAGGAAACAAACGAGGTGGTGGCAGGAGAAACAGGTTGTTCAACCATGGGGAGAACATTTTTCGGTGCCGCCGGAGCACTGGGATCATAGTAGGTGAGCTGGTCAATCTTAACCACGCGTCCTTCATGGGGGAACATCATGGTGCGAAAGACAGAAGAGGCAACCGCCCGCATGGCATACATGTAGCTGCGGCCAAGTAGAAGGTTGTAATCCAATTGGGCATTGATTACCTCTATGTCAATAAGGACTGTTTTTCCACCTAACTGGACTGGAACGTTGGGTAGAAGGCCCTGGGGCTGGGCCGAACGACCGTCGTAGGCACGTAACGCAGTGGTGGACTGCTGGAGAGGAGGGGATCCTAGCTTCTTCCATACAAATGTAGACATAACACATGTGGAGGCACCCTCATCGATGATGCACCGATGGATAACAAGATTCCTAACGGAGACAGTAACTTGGAAGGCTAAGCTGGAAGGTAGGCGTGGTTCAGACTGGTCTAAATCAAATGCCATCAAATGCGAATCGGTTGGGTCAATCCCCCCAATGGCGGAAAGTAAAGTCTTGCGCTGGGAAGGGCAGTTCTTCAAGACTTCTAACGCAGACATGGCTGCGGGAGATTGGGCTAGGTCGTCTACGATGTTGTAGTTTGATGCAGCCCGCGCATTAGGGTTATTGTTCATTCGGCGAAGTGGGAAACGAGGTGCTTTCGCAGCGCCGTCTATGGGCGGCGGAGGTATACGTAACGCCTGATCGGTGGGATGGGCGTTAGTAGGTTTATCCGTGGGAGTGGCTTCAGAGGTGGAGCCATATTGGTTCCGACGGGTCTGGAGGTTGACGTCAGCGGATGACATCATCAGTAAGTGGTGAGTACCCGAGTCAAACATGGGTTGATCGGGAGCAGCGTAGGTGATTTGCTGTTGTTGGGCCGCATTGGCTTGATGGGGAGCCAACGGCTGAGTGTTCACTACGCCTTGGGTCAGTAATGGGTTTTGCAGCACCAAAGGGGGTTGTTGAGGTTGGGGGGGGTTGGGTGGCGCTTGGGGGGCCGCATGCCCTTGGCGATGGGCCTCGTCAACCCAGAGCTGCCGAGCTCGCTCCAAGTGTGGGCAAGCATGGGTGTAGTGTCCATAGACCCCGCAAATAGAACAAGGGTGGTTCGTTCGCAAATTGGGGTTTTTAGCCTGCTTGGGCGGGCGATCAGGGTTTTGATTAGCGGGGGCCGCATTGTTGTTGTCAGGGGGTTTAGCCGGTTGACCAGCTTGGTCTGCAGGTTGGTTGTTTCCCCGATTACGGCCCTTGCCACGGTTTTGTAGGCCCTGGTTACGTTGGTTATTCTGGTTTTGCTATGGGTTCTGTTGGGCGTAAACTTGCCCTTGGGCAGCAGGTGGATTTTGAGGTTGCGCAGGTGCAGGAGCAGGCTGCGGAGGATGATATGCAGGTTGAGGCTGAGCAGGTGCAACAACTTGAGGGGGTTGCTGATAGGACTGCGGAGCAGGTTGTGGATGTGCCGCAGGGGCTGCCTGGGGCGGATAATAAGCGGGTGGGGCTTGTGAAGGCGCAGGAGCTGGGGCAGCCTTCTGATGGTAGTAAGGCTGAGGGGCGACTGGAGGAGCATAAGCAGAAGTCGCATACCCGAAGCACTGAGGTGGACATGAGGGTCCATGGGAATGGTGATGTGTCGTGGGAGCATATGAGTTGGTTGCTCCAGACGGGGAGGTAGCCCTCGACAGGTCGGGGCCAGGGGTAGGAAGTGCTATAGAAAATGGTTGGGGATGCGAAGAAACACGGCCAATGATACCATCTGCAGCGTGGGATGCCCCCGGCGCATCGTGATGGGAGGACTCACCGCGAGGGGCGTCAGGTATAATTGTATAAAGGTAACCCGATTGGGCGTAAATGAGGTCGAACTGTTGGGCCTTAAGGATGGCTTCTTCTTCAGACTGGGGTCTTTCTGAGGCCACATCCTTAGCGATAACCGGGAGAAGGGATTTGAGGAACCAATCTAGGAAGATACGGTCGTCAAGTTTGATCTTGCATAAGCTACGGCATCGACGCCACTCATGGATGTGGTCCGTGATATGGGTGGCCGTGTTTTGTCTACAAGATAGAAGGATTTCAACGCCCGCGTCATAGCGGACAGGCAACTGGAAGAACTGCAGGAAGGTCGAGGCTAGGGAAGCAAAGGTGGCATGGGTCCCATGAGGCTGCTCAATATACCACTTGGCTGCAGAGCTAGTGAAGGTGCGCTGTAAGAGACGGAGGCGAACAGAGTCGTCCACTATGGAGTTAGAGGAACACCATAGGTGGAAAGACATGATGTGGTTTTGTGGGTCCTCACCGGCCTTGCCCTCGAACTTAGGGATGTCCGAGGGGAGCTTGGTAGGCATATGAGGCCATGTAGGGTCGTGTCGAATAGGATCGTTGGTCAATCTGGCCAGGTCAGGTAGGTTGAGGCTAGCCATGAACGGCAAACTGGAAGAAGGCTGTGACACAGTAGTGCTGTGGACCAAGTTGGGGCCAGTGCCCCCAAGTGGAGGGGCAAGATGTGAGGTGGTGCCCCCAAGTGGGGGAACTGAGGTAGTGAAGGATGGTCCAGCACCACCATTGGTAGTGTGAGCCACTGATTGAGTGGGGATAGGTATTCCCGCTGTGGGAATAGGTACCGTGAGGGGAACGGTAGATGGTTGCCCCATGGAGGGCATACCCAAAATAGGTGTAGTAACTGGTGTAGTGGTGGATGTGCCACCAATGGTCCCTATGACAAACGGAGTGGAAGTCGTGCCAGCCATGGGGCTAGTAGGGGCAGTGTAAATAGGGTTTTCAGACTCTTCATCAGAATCTGAGGTAAAGTAAGGTGCGTCACTATCTGGTGACGGAGACCTACGTCGCTGACGAGTGGAGTCAAGTGACAAGGCTCTAGATCTGTGATGAGTGGTATCAACGGATAATGATCGGAATCTACGACGTGTGGTGTCAAGAGAACCGTGCTGTGGGGGCTCGCCCCTGAGGCGCCGAGAGTGTCTCGGGGACTCAATGGTGACAGATGGTGTCTAATCTCTGTGGGTTGAGGTGAGTATAAAAACAGCTCAAAAATCCTAATGCAACCGAGTGTGCAGAAGGAGAGCTAAAAAACAAGGCACTCAGGCCAACAACCAACTCAAAACACCCACTGCAACAGCTGTGCTACAATAGGTGGAGTAACAACAAAGATGGTCAGAATACCAACAAGCAGCAGGTTTCCTATAAAGAAAAAATGGTGGACTCACTAGACCAAAGGGAGGTAAAGGAGCATGCAAATACCTAGCTAAAAGTATTCTGACTCAACTAAACATATCCTCTGCAAGGTGATGAAATCCAAGTCAGACAATATGAGTAGGAAAGCCAAGTAGCTATGATATCCCCCTACCGGGAGGGATACCGGGTAGTCAATCCTAGAAGAATGGCAACTAAGATACCCCGTTCATGACACGTCCAGAAAGGTGAATCTGCCGTTTAGCTCGTTGATCGCAATACCCCTATACAGGGATATCCCGTGAACCGTGAAAGGTAGCCCTTCGGTTACTGAATGGAGTGCGGTATTCCACTCAGGCCTCCGGAACCAGTCTCCCGACTTCAACCCTCCTAAGGGAGAGGCCCTCTGATAAACTGGTCATGACCGTGCCAAAAAGTACTAGGGGATTTTGGTTCCCTATTTGGACAACAACTATGTCTCAAGTGAAATAACCAAGGGGTGTTATTGGAAGCCTATCCCCCTGATCCTACCTAACTACAATGATTCTTTTGTGTTCCCCAAGTGGGGTTAGAATGTTGGTTTAGTTAGGTACTTTTTAAGGCTCACTTGATTTTATGTGACAGAGTGTGTGCTCGTGAGGTAATGATCCCAAAAATAGAAGTGCCACAAGGGAGGGCAACTTCCAATCTATCAATAATGCTGAAATTGATTCTTTTAAAAAGACTCTGTAAAAGGGAACAGAAATTGAGTTGCAGAAAGGCTGTAAGGAAGTGGGTTGCAGGTGGGACAGAGGGCTGTTCAAATGCAGAAAATATTGCAGCAAGAGGGGCTGGGCTCAAAACAGAAAAAGAGCAGAAATCAGACCGTGGGTCTGTGGCGATTTGGAACAGGCCGACCGCGGGTTTGAGGGAAACAGCGGCGGTCAGGTCGCGGCTATCGGGCCAACAGAAGCAGTCGGGACGCAGGAAACAGGGAAAAAGACACAGTCGGGTCGCGGCTATCGGGCCAACAGAGGCAGTCGGGACGCCGAAAACAAGGAAAAAGACACAGTCGGGTCGCGGCAAAAAAGGCTAACAGGCGCAGTCGGGACGCCCGAAAGAGGCAGAATGCCGCAGTCGGGACGCGGGAAAAAGGCCAACAGGCGCAGTCAGATCGCGGCAAACAGGATGATTAGCCACGGTCGGATCGCAGGTAACAGACTTTAATCCGCCGCCAGAGCGTCGGAAGCAGTCTGAGAGCCACGGTCGGATCGCGGGTAAATGCCTGAAAGGCGCGGTCGGGACGCGACTGCAGAGGGAAAAAGACGCGGTATGCGGCGGCCGAAAGGGACAGCCGTAAGGACAAAATTTAAAAAACGGAAACCAGAAATTTGAAATCTAGGGGAGTCGCCAAAACTGTAGCTAGGGTTTTACCCCTAGCTTGTGCCAATGAGCACCTACTAAGGAGAATGGACTCCTTAGTAGCAGTTCAATAATGATTAAATGATTAAGCTAAAACAACAATTAACAAACTACTTTAAACATTGCATGAGACATAAATGAAAGATGTAAAAAATGGTTTTATATTAATGTTACCTTGAGTGTCAAGGTTGATGAAGCCCTTTGCAGTGTCCAAGAGGATGCTCCAAGCTTCAGAATGCTCCTTTCTCCTTCTCCAATGTTGGGGATGGGCCAAAGGTGGCTCTCAAGGTGAAAATAGTTCGAAGGTGAACTAGGGTTTCGAGAGAGATTTTGGCAGAGTAAGGGTGCTTGTGATTGTGGATCTGGAATAAGGGATCTCCATCACCTATTTATAGTTTTTTGGTGGTGGAGTGCTGACCCATGGTTTTGGGAAACACATGGTTTTATGCAGCTGTATAGGGTTTTTTCCTCCTTTTCCTCATTATTTTATATTTTTTATTCCCTTTTTAGGGGATTTTTACTATTTTTGGAGGAAAAGGGGGTTTTTTAGCCTTTTTTAGGCTATTTTGATGGTTTTGTGGCCTTTTGGAGGCATTTTAGGCCTTTTGGAGGCTTTTTAATGGGATTTTTGGGGTTTTTAAGAGAAATATGGTAGGAAAATGGACAAATGAGCCATATAATGTGGTAGATGAGGTAGTGAACACTTTTTGGGTGTTAACAGCCCTAATCAATGAATGTCTTCGATCATTCACATGTATTCATACTGTTACTAGGGTGATAAGACAATTCTAACATTAATCAAGATTGTACTAATAAATAATATGAAGACAAACCCATTATGAACTTAATCAAGAATCAGATTTCAAGACATAGCTGAACCTCCTTAAGTCATACCTGTCGAGACTTCTTGCAGTCTTCTTATGTCAAGCCTTAGCCTTAACTCCCCCTGAAACTTGATCTGGGTTTGCTAGAGAAACCCTAAAAATTCAATCTTTGACTTTCACACTTCTGAATGGATGGAAGGATGTGTCTTGTTGAGCTGATCAAACTAGCATACTTCAATTTTGAAATCTACAAAATTTGACCCCTCAAAATTGCCTTGGAAACTTCTAGATCTTCTGGACAGGAACCCGAACTAGGGTTTGATGAAGCCCACCCTTCTATCCAATCAAAAGGTTCAATCCAAGGCTCTAAACTCTTATTTTTCTGAGGAGCTTCCAGCCGTGGTTACAGACTTCAAAAATTCCAAATTTTGCTGAAGCCCTAATTTTCCATCTTTCCGATCAAAATCCCGAACTGGGGTTTGATCAAGCCCAGTATTCTACCCAACAAAAAAATTCGATCTTGGTCTCTAAATTTTGATTTTCCTGAGTAGCATTCAGCCGTGGATTCCAATTCCAAAAATTCTAACTTTCTCTGAAACCCTAAATTCCGGAAGCCATGAATGAAAGTGCTCCAAAAATAATTATGTTTTGACATAAATATGTACCTAATTGTTTCTGTTGTGACTCCGAAATTTTTGCTCCACAGGGTCTGAACACTTTTTCTGTGGTAGCCTGACCTGTCATCTTTCCATCTCGACAGGTCTGACCTCAATTGGATTTTCTGAGAGAGAGTTATGCTAAGTGTTGCAACACGACCTGTTTATGTGGTAAAATGGGAGAGCGAACTTGTACGGCATTCCACGTGTCACTAGTTCAACTTCGGCCCCTAACAATGTTTCCTGAGATAGTACAGTTTGTGTACTACCTGTCACTTTTTATGAAATTTCATTTGGAGCTTCCTATCCCAAGTTATTCCAAGTGTCGCAATGTGACCTGTTTATGGGATAAAACAGGAGAGCGAACTTGTACGGCATGCCATGTGTCACTAGTTCAACCTCGGCCTTTGGAAACGTTTCTTGAGATAGTACAGTCTGTGTATTACCTGTCACTTTTTACTAAATTTCATTTGGATCTTCCTAGCCCAAGTTATGACCTTTTTTCCTAGGTCACCTAATTTTGACTGAGATCTGGAAGAGGCAGAATCCCTAACTTGTACTGATCATAACTTACAAAGTACAACGAATCTGAGGGTTCCCTTTGGACACAAGATACCTGGAGATGTTATGTACGACCTGTCAAGGTTTCAGATCCTGAACCTTTTCCAAAATGGATTTATGGCGAAAGTTCCACAATGACTAGTTTTTTCTATATAAAACCCTAACCTTCAAATTGTCGTAAGTAAAGCAAGTGTCGTAAGTGCCATACATTGCCTTCCTTTAGGTTAGCTCTGATACCATGTTAATATTTAATATGCTAAGATAGAAAATAGCAGCATTACATTCCATTTCACAATAATAGCATATACAGGATCACTGAAGAAACAACAAGCACAACATAAACACAAGAGACACAAATTTATCCTGGGAAACCCTCATGGGGTAGAAAACCCAGTAAAGCTTCCTCAATATAGATGACCAGCAATATACAAAGATGCAAACCAAAGACATGATCTCCTCCTCCATCATAGCATACCTCTCCTCCACAAGTGCACTACTCTCAAGTGAGTGAGTGTGTGTGTTAAATGAGGAATACACCTCCTCTATTTATACACTACTTCGACTTGTCTTTTACACAAGACATGTAGGCTCGTATTTAACCAATGGGTTAAATACCCCACTACAACTGACTGGGTCGACCCCTCTAGGGTGGTCTAATAACCCTTTGACCCACATAACACATATAGGGCCGACCCCCACTAGGGAAGTCTAATAACCCAAGTTACCACATTCCGACGGAGGAATAAACATCTCCGGATATACAATAAGATCTTCAAGGAGGAATGAAACATCTCCAGAATAATAAAGTACAAATATAATATTCTTTGAAGTTACAATATCTCAACAGGTTTTGGGAACCATATGGTTTAGGTCAGCTGTATAGGGTTTTTTCCTCCTTTTTCCCCTTTTTCCTCCTTTTTTTATATTTTTTATTCCCTTTTTAGAGGGTTTTTGCTATTTTGGAGGAATTTTGGATTATTTTGGGGGGAAAAGGGGTTTTTTGGCCTTTTGGAGGCTTTTTAATGGGATTTTAAGGTCTTGAAGGCAAATATGGTAGGAAATATGGACAAATGAGTCATGTAATGGGGTAGATGGGGTAGTGAGCACTTTTTGGGTGTTAACAAATACTAATTAGTCTCGATCTCCCCAAATACCTAATTATCCCTAATTTCCCAACTAGCACAGTTAGCCATACTTGCCCAAATTTTCCACAATTCCTCTAATTAGGCTAACTAGGGAAACTAGCCTCACTTCTGAGAGTCCCTAATTAAACTAATTTGTCTTAATTGTCCCGATTAGATCAATTATCTTAAATTTCCCTAATTTTCCCCAACTATCCCAATATGACCCAAGAGGTGAAAGTGGAAATAGAGGAAAGGGACTTATATCCATCATTGTGCACTGAGTTGGATAAAGGATGTCAAATTTATCCCATGGAGAGTCTTCACGCCCATATCAATAGATCTTGTGTCGATTGGAGGTTGTACAAGCTTAAGATATATGCAATTTGTATCAGTGCTACAACAAACTTATCTTGACAAGAGGAGACATCATTTGAAAGAGGTTCCATCTGCAAACAATGCCTAAGTCTGAGTTAGTAAGGGCACATTCTCTTCCTGAAAAATAATTCATGGGGCCAAGATCTATTATCCATAAGTTTTATCCATACAATTACGTGAGAGTAGGCACATTCTTGGGCCATTGTACAAATCATGGATTGAGATAGACTACTGCAAATTGATGACATTCAATGATCTATCATTTCAAAGGAGAAATCGAGTCATTTTTATTCCCAGTATTCATTAACATTGTTGTATCTTGTGGGTTGAGAGATTCAAGTTTGTAGAAACAAATTAAAGTGGAGGACAAGCCCTATAGCAGCAGAACAACACTTAAGAAAAAATCACCTCAAGTATTCTTCTTGAAAAATTTTGAGTGTGAAGGCATGGCACATTTGAGAAGAATTATATTCCTCTAGTAGCGTATTTCCTTGTGCTTCCAATCCACAACACTCATATTTTTTCCTTTATTCCCAGGCATGTAAATGCTCTTATTTTGATTAAGTATGAATATCTGGTTTTCTCCATTTGCATCTATTGTTTGGTGTTACAAGTGTTATTGTGTAACATCAATAATGGTAAGTGTGAAATATAATAATATTGTCCCCACATGGAAACCCATTATGACAAGTGCACAATAGTATCCTTCAATGTTTCCAAAGGATTGATAACAAACAGTCGACTACAACAAAAGTAATCAAAGTGTTTGTCAAAATGCTACAACCGAATTCAATATTAAAAAGGGGTTAGAGTCCATTTTTCATATGAGGGTACATCCTACAGCAAAATTCATTCCCAAACTCAATGTTGCAAATTGGAAATCTTGTCTTAGTTTCAGTTGACATCATATATCATATTTGGAAGTTAGGGAAACAAGATAATGTAAACAATTTGGAAACATATTCAGTGTTTGGTTCAAATCATCAACAACCAGTGAGAAATTGGGCCAAGTCAAGTAAGGGAATTTACCCACGAGATGCATTAGAGAACATCATTTATAATTGCATTCAAAACTGAGTTTCTGGTTGGGACACCTAGGCTATTGATGTTGTCTATGATGTCTGATATATCTCTTATGTTTCATATTCTAATTTTCTAGAGTTATAACAAATGAACTTGGCTATGAAATGTGTACAGTATGTTCCACATTTCAGGTAAAGGGGTCAAACTCATAAATAAATGTGGATTCATCTAGTCCAAAAATAGAGAGATCTAGTAGATCTATACATGAAAGTCCAAAAAGGTGGCTTGAATATTCTTGAAGACTACATGTATGTAATTTTCTACCCTTTTCTAGGATGAAAAACACTTAGTAAAAAACAATATTTGACTATGTATCTGATTTTTAGTTAAAATATATTTATATTTTAAGCATGTAGCTTTCTAGTTTCCTTGGAAATTGAAATTTGTAATTCGAAGTGCCTACAATACTCTTCTAAATATGTGGACCAATTCTTGAGATAGTGCTCAATTTGAAGTTACATGTAATGATAACCAATTTTGGTAGAGGTTTATAAGATTATTTTTCCTGGGCTAATATGATTATTTATGTGCTTTTTAGAAAATTACCTCTTTTATATGTGGCACATATTAAGTAAATGTACTTTTTTCATAGTTCAACCTTGTTGCTTTTCACTTGCTTTTGCAAGTGATGCTTATCGTAATTTGTAAAGCATTGATGCTTGTGCATTTTTCAGAAATATTATTTGGAATTATTTTTAACATAGGGTGTTATTAGAAGGTGGAGTTGTCACAACAAATTAATTTGCACCCATTGCTAGAGTAGTGAGGGGCTCCTTACACTATGAACAATGAGACTTATGTTGGCTCTCATGCATTATTTTCCTATACTAAGTAAATGTAATGAGTCTATCCATGATCTATCCATCATCATATGGAACACATGTTTTTTTAAATCTTTGATGGAATACCTTTGTAGGGTTTATTGAAGTTGGTGTACGTTTTGATTGATAGTCTGAATAGATCATGCCAATGAGAGGATGTTTGGGTAAGGAATCATTTCCATAGGATAACTTGAAGCTACAAATGTTTAACAGATCAATGCCAGTGAGAGGATGGTGACAAAATCTAAAAATATTTTTTATAGGAAAACTTGAAGTTATGTGTATTTAAGGATTACATGAAACATCTAAAGAGATTTGGCAAAAATTAATAATGCCTCTAAGAAATCTCTAATTATATATTGCTAGTCTATTTACTCCTCATGTAGCTCTAAAACTATATCAGCTAGGAATAGATTTGTTTTTTGTAAATTTCTCAATACCGTCGAATATCCAATGAAAACACAATTCAGCTCCGACGATATTGTTATACAACTGACGGCAAAGTCGTCAAATATTTTTCTAGGGATCCATCACCTATCAGACGACCACGCAACAATAATTCGATGATTTTTATACCTCCAATGACAAACATCGTCAGATTTTGTTGTGGGTCTGTGGTCCAAACTTGTCAATTATTCAACAATTGGGGAGGGATAGTTTGTTGGATATTCGATGTCAACTTTGTCGGTTAATCGACCACCCATGTGTCAAATATTCGATGTTGATTTTGTCGGTTATTCGACATTCTGGTATGTAAACCTTGTCGAATATGCGACCACATTGTCATCGGTTATTTGACTTATTTATTAAAAGGAAAAGTGTAGGTTATTCGACATGTCTTTGTTGGATATCCGATAGAGGGTTGTATTTGTTGGATATCCATTGATGTTTTACCAATGTTTAAAATAAAACTACTTTGTCAGATCTTAGACGGAGTGTTGTCAAAATTCAAACAAATATGTTGTCGGATTTTGGGTTCAAATTTGCCCGTGACACATTGTTTAAACAAGTTGAGTATAAATAAGAGTGAAATTGATGAATGAGAAGTAATTTTGTAAGAACATGTTTATGGAAAATCTACTCAAGCGAACTCAAGCAAGATCTCCCTAGTCCAGGTTGATCTAGAACAAATAAGTACAAAACACAATCTACTTTCCTAGGTCAAAAGAGATGCAAGAGAACAGGTAGATGACTTACCTTAGATCTGCAAATACTTTCCTCTTTGTTGCTCCAAGCTCCAAGGCCTTCATATCTCGAGTTGCAAAACCTTGTCAAGCATATGGAAACAAGCAAATAGTAAAAGCATATATAAACATGAACTGATCTAAGCTAACAGTTAAGGAAGAAAGCTCTAAATATTATCAACACAACAATTTATGGAAAGAGTTTGTATTACTGTAAATGAATGGTAAATACATAGAAGAAAGATAGTCACAACCTAAGCCTCAACACTATAACTTCCATCCAACAATCCAAGCCAAGCCTCCAAAGGACGATGTATGCCTCTCAAAGGATGAGTAGGGATAACCTAGGATAATTCCACCAGCATGAGAGTACTATAGTCCTTCCTCCCTTCTCAATGGAGAGATAGGTCTTATTTATAAGGATAAATGGATAGATTAAGTTGAGGATTAAGGGGAGAGTTCTAAGGGATCTTCCCATTAGGTTAGGGGACCGAATACCAACCTTCCTATAAACTAGGGATAGACCTTCATGTCACCAAGCTTTGAGAAGTCGCTCTAAGCTCCTTGTTATCCACATTAACCAACCCTGACTCACCTTACATGAAGGAAACTGGTGCCAGTAAGGGGTCAATGCATCTTGCATAAGTTCAACAAGAGCCAGTGGTTCCCTCTTCTAGAGAGAATCATGCGCCAACCATGGTGTGGCGCCTCTTGCTGGAAATCAGGATGCACTAGTGCAACTAGAAATTGTGGAAACACCAGGACAACAACTTGTTATGGATGTTTTATCCAAGAGAACTTCAGGGATTAAGGCACTAAGTTGACACATGACTAATGATGACAAGATTTTGGTGTAACATAATGCCCCCCAAAGCATGAAGCCGGTAAAATAAGATAGGTGAAATTCTTTGTAATGTGAAGGAATGACGACAAGGACTTGTTGGTTGGAAGAATCTACTGCAGTACAATCAAATTCGAGATACTAGTCTCCGATGACTCATAGCATGGATTCCAACCGATACACTGCAAATCCATGGTAGTAGAGACCGATTGAACACAATCATGGCTACTAGACACAGTCGTAGATCCATGATGAGATGATAACACAACCACGACCAATACAAAGTGGATCCATGTGACATGACTCAAATAATATCCATCGTAACTTGGGTAAGATATGATTTCCATAGGGTCTTCAAGCCAGGGTAATTTTTAAGGGCGAAATTTCGCCAATTGGCTATTTTTCAGGCTTTTTTTCAAAAAATAAATTCGCTATTTGGTCATTTTTAGTCTCTAGTATCACCTATATTTACATAAAATATGTTTTTTTATCATAATATTCGCCAAAATTTACACATTTCAGTATTAAATTGGATGTTTAATATTTAATATTCGCCTACCTATCTCTATACATGTTTTTTTCAATCCAAACTAATCGCCTAGGATACTATACTTAAGTATAATATTAGAATCCTTAAAAAATACCCTACTTCAAGCTGAACCCGCAATGATACAAATATAACCATGTGAATACAATGTCTTGGAGTCGAACATGGTAGAAACCAATTGAGTACCGGTCATTGATGGATACCATTAACAAGCGCGAGGGAAATCACCATTAATGTCAATGATCCCCGAGGTATCATAGTACATACCATCGAATCTAAATCAATGAGCTGAGGTCAAAAAATCGATGGAATACTTCAATCAAGAGCCAATGATGTGAACCCATGTTGAAAGTGAAGTAACCTGCTATTGAGGCATGCAGGCCCAAGGTCCTTGATTGGTTTCTCGATTCGATCCTCGGATGATGTGTTTAAGTCAACAAGGATGAATCCGTTGAAGGAGGGCCATGATGAATCCCCCATCATTGACACGAAACGTGATCACGTATGTTTGGAGTGAATCAAACAATAATGTAGAAGACTGCAAGGATGACCGACATGATGGAGGGTGAATTGACTGTAGATAGTGAATGAATGAAAAACAATCCTCTTGAACATGGGCATGGCATGACTTAGAAGTATTGACATGATGAGAATGATACCAATCCCCCTAATGCAACTGATGGTGGAATAATTCTTTGGATTACCCAAAAGAGTATCAAGACTCGCGAGACCAGTGACTTGGTGACAAATGGATTACCCAAGTAATGAATGCATATGCAGATGAGTGCCATGTTTAAGAGTGACTATGTACTGTCATAATTACAATGAAACAAATTTTTTTCCTTATCCCCATCATGATTGATGAGTACCTCTTTTGTTTTTTAATGAGCTTGAGGAGGGTAACAGATGCTTGGTATAGCTCATCCTATGGACGAGTACAATCCCAAATGTTTTACGAACCTAGGATAGGAGGGGTTCATCCCAAAATGGGCCCTTTGATGATGGATTTTAATGAGTCCAAAGAGGGTAAAATCGGCGTCATTTCATGTTTAGAGAGTCTGAAAATAACTAAAGAAGACTCCAAAGGTTCTTTTTCATAAAAGTTAGTCTCCTCACCCGAAAAAGGATAAAACAATGTGAGAGAGAACTCTTCATGCTCGGCCAGAGTGCTCCTTTTTCATAAAGAGTACCTTTTGGTCTGAAAAAGGGGTAAACTGTCACCAAAAAGATGATCATTCAAATACTTTTACAAACATGAAAGCATCAAGTTCTCTTGGCGATATTTTCGTATTTAGGGAGCCTGAAAAAGAGCTTAAAGGAATACTCGTGGGGTCACTTTTTCGTGGGAGTTTTACGAGCCCTAAAAAGTGATAAAAGAAAACTCGGTAACTTATTCTCGTCATTTAACGAGCACTAGAAGGAACAAAGAGTAAGCGTAGTGTCATTAATGTTCATTTTTAATGAGTGGAATAATAACACAAAAACGCTTGAAGAGTTGTTCACACCTGATAACAGGTGCAAGATGACCACAATCGTAACCAATTTTTTTTATTATGGCACTTTACTTCACCTGTAGACTCCAAAAACTAGGTCAAAATGATCAATTAGGATTTTAGACACAAAAATAACCCCAACTATAGCAAAAATTACCCATAAAAGAATAAATTAAAAAGGGAATATTCCATTTTCAATATAAAAAAGGGAAAATAGTACAAATTAGTTACTATTTGTTTTTACCAAATTGGGAAAGTGAAAAATACCATTTGGAGTCGTTTTTCCAGTGTCGATTGTGGGAGTTCCGGTCAACCATTTTCATTGCCATCAGCCTTAGGTAGGCCTAAACCTTTTCCTCTTCATTTTCAGTGGAGTAGAATTTCTTTTCATTTCCAATTTATGGGTTTTTGGCGTGCGTAATGGGGGGGAAATGCACCTTCAAGCTGGTGCACTTCCCTCTTACGGTATATGCGCCTAGGGCTTGCTAGCGCCATTCCCGTAAGGGTGTTTTGTGTTGATGGTACCCTGTTTGTATGGACGAGGTGCACCGACGTGAATCAACCCCATGAACTCAATAATATACCAAAAAATGACAAGTTGGAAGGTTGGGGACACTTCTAATGAATTTTTTATTGTTGTTTGGACTGGTTTGCGCAACACATATGGTCAAGTGGAGAGAAAGAGAGCAAAAAATGGATGATTCCCAAGCGTCCAATGAACCCCAATGCATGAATTCATTGTGGAACTACGGGATACTAAAGTAATTTCATATATAGGGCATGAGGTCCCAAGTAGCGCTACTGGAATACTTGATTAGATACTGGGATCCAGAGCAACGACCCTTATAGGTTGGTGTAAATACACTGACCATAGATATTGAGGATATCTATTTTCTGATGGGGTTGTCCTGACAGGGAGCTCCAGTGTCTTTGATAGGATCATGAGGGAGTGATCAAATTACTGAGGAGGTAGTGGCCCCATGGTGCACTCTTGGCACACAGACAGTTGGTGGGAAGATTCCCATCAAAGATGTGAGATACCGTCCTCTACGCACAGTCTTGTTCACTATTGAGAGGGTGGCATGGAGTAGAGAACCTCACTTGGACAGTAAGGCCCACATGCTATATGTCGAGGAGTGTATGGATCCTATAGTTTTCAACTGGTGTGAGGGGATCCTCGTGTTCCTCAGAGAGAATCTCACCAAATGTCAGTGTGGTGAGATGAAACAGTTTGGATATGGTTTGGTTTTGGTCTCATTCTTCTTAGAGTGGGTTCCACATTTACACCCATAGGTTGAGCTAGATGAGTCAGATCCACGGGATCCTCACATGGTCTGATGGTCTGAGGTGATGGCCCACCACGGAGGTGGGGGTCCGATCATTAGCTACGGTCCTCCTTTCTTCAGGTGGTTGAGGGGACAACTCCTCATGGTGGAGGACTACCCCTACAAGGGAAATGATTTCAGAGAAGACCTAAACTTGGTTCTTCTTGAGGGAATGTAGTGGGGAGATCTAGGTAATAATGAAAACTCTGTTGTGTTTTTTAATTTTATGATTTTTAGATGTTTATGGAGTAGTATTGATTATTGATACATGTTTATGTAGATGTTGGTCCATCCCATCCAATGGGTACTTCTCTGATCGCGCAGAGAGGAGTGGTACGAGAGATGGAGGTTGTGGATTGAGATGCTATACAGGATTTAGATGAGCTGCAGGAGAACCTCCATTGGTTGACCCTAGATATCCCATATCCACATGTACATGATCTTCCTCATCGCTACCAGTGACATTTAGTGGGGGTGTCTGAACACTTTGGTTCACTACTTTGGAAAGTGGTGAGAGCCATTATCTGCTATTATGAGCGTCCTAGGGACTAGACTCATGGATATATGTATGTACTGAAAGACACGGGATTCAGAATTTTGTAGAGGAGACTCTTACTGAAATCTCATGTGCTTCAGGGTTTTTGTACCAGTACTACATTTTTGTATTTATACCAACATGGTATATAATAATCTAGTTGCAGCTCTATATATAGTGTTCTAGTGATGATTATGGGATCTTGTACATGTTTTGCTTATACTTTATGGATAATTTACATGTTGTGTCATTTTACATCTTTTAAATAAAATGTCTTACGAATGTGCAATGTACCAATCTAATATAAAGTTGGCCAATGAATCAGCAACGGTGTTCATGTCTCTAGGGATATGCAGGTATTGAACATACTCAAAAGACCTCTCCAAGATACGTACTCGTCGAAATAGATGGAGCAACGTAGGGTCACGGATAGCGTAGATACGGTTAAGTTGGGATACCACTAGTTGTGAGTCAAGGTGAACAACAACATGGTCCATACCCAGGGAAAGAGCGTCGGTTAAGACTCCAATCACCTTGTGATACTCAGCGACATTATTGGTTGCGTACCTTAGAAAATTACCTCCTGAACTAATGAGCTCGCCAGTAGGAGAGTAAATTACCCAAGATGTCGAAGCAAGGTTACGGGTATGCCGACTGGCGCCATTCGCAAATCCAACACATGTTTCCATCTGCACATTCAGGTAGAACATGGTATAAGCATATAAAGGAGATCCTAACACACTCAAACAAAGCGTCACACCACACAAAACACACATCATGTACAATATATACATAGTACCAATGCATAAAAGACTCAGGCATAGTACTGTTTCAGGAAGATCCCATTACAAGGCTCCCCTAGAGATATCCCATTGTAATCTTTGAGCTCATATGATCCTTTTTCCATCACGCATTTTACCACATATAGAACATGCCGCATGGACTCGAGCTTTCCTGCCCCAATTTTATTGTGTTTTTGGTCGTATGTGAGGACCAAATCACCCTTGTTGAAGACACGAGATTTGACAGATATGTCATATTGGGCCTTGACGCGCTTCTTATGAGCTTCATTAGCTAGAGCAGCATCACAATAGGTTTCATCGAGTTTTTCTAGGTAGAGGAAACATTCTTCATCCGTGGTGGTATTGGAAAGGAGCTCTACAATGAGTTTAGCAATGGAATCTCACACTCTAGCGGTAGTACTGCCTCTAGTCCAAGACTAGTTGAAAGGGCATGAAACTAGTGGCAATTTTTATGGAAGTTTGGTATGCCCAAAGGGATGAAAAATCATGTTGTGCCAATTAGACTTGTGTGTCCCTACCATCCATTGGATCATGGTTTTCAATACCTTGTTGATGGCCTCTACTTGTCCATTGGATTGAGGGTAGTAGGGAGTTGAGTTTTCATGTCAAAAATCCAATCTAGCACTTAATTAATCCACCATCTTATTCTGAAAATGGGATCCATGATCAATGACGATGGCGTGTGGGACTCCGAATTGTGCAATATTGTGATTGAACATGAAGAGTGTATATTTTTCGTCTTCCTTGTATGTAGGCATATCCTTGACCCACTTGGTAAAATAGTCAACCACGACGATGACGAAACCATCCCCCCCAGCCGAGGTAGGCTTACAATGCATGAAATCTATGCCCCAT
This sequence comes from Larix kaempferi, assembly GCA_027924585.1. Classification (NCBI taxonomy): domain Eukaryota; kingdom Viridiplantae; phylum Streptophyta; class Pinopsida; order Pinales; family Pinaceae; genus Larix; species Larix kaempferi. The sequence continues at coordinate 22,357,635 of BSBM01000632.1, read as the reverse complement.
TTTGCAAAGGGGCCGGTGACAATAAAGGGATGTAGTGGGGCTATATGTGAGCGCTTTTTATAATGAAAAAGCTGACATGGAGGACATTTCTTGATGGCTTCAATACAATCTTTAAATATAGAATCCCAATAGTATCCAACGCGTAATATTTTCTGAGCTATAACCATCCAAGAAAGATGATCGCCACATGCCGCTGAGTGACAGTCATTCATAATGTGTTCATCCTCCTCGTGGGTTATACATAGTCGGAGGATGTAATCAACACCACTACGGTATAAGGTATTGAACCAATAATTAGGTAATACTTGGCGTGGTGATGCACACGATGATGGTCATCGCGAGATAATTTAGGAATGAAACGTTTGTTTGGATATACAAAGTGATATCTCCATACCATGGGTCTAAAGTACCAATAAGAAATAAGGACTTGTAGGGGAAAGAGTCCATGGGCTCATATTTTGTATCAGTACGGGGAAGATCACAGATAAGCTCCGCAAAAACCAGATACTTCTTAGACTTAGCCTTCCCAAATTGGAGGTCAAATTCTTGGAGAATGACGATCCAACGTGAATACTTTCCCCCTAGTACCTCACGTGTGAGGATGTGGTACATAAGGTTAGATTCAGCAATTATGGTGGTAGTGCGGAGGAGAATATGTTAACAATCAAATTAACACCCTTATTCATGTGACAGAAGAAGCATATTTTTACTATGTGTCCGCAACATGAAGATAGCACACAAGTACATTCAGAGACAAATCCTCTCTAATCTAATCACTTTTCCTATAAATGGAAGAATTAGGTGAAGAAAGTAAGAACCTAAAAAGACCAAGTTCAGTAGTTGAACTACTCGCAAAAGCTCCAAAACTAAGCTACACCAATCAAAAAGTGAAGAGAAATGCATTAAAGTGCATTAATAGTACTTAAACTATGCTAAGTTGTGCAAAAAATCCTAACAACTATGGAAAAGTGGGGTTTTGAGTGAAAATGATCTAAAATAATGAAAAAGAGAAATCCCATATTGAAAAGAAAAACTTGAGACCACACTTCCCAATGCTATATAAGAAAGACATTTGGGGCATTGTAAAGGGAGAAAGGAAGAGCAAAGGCATGTTGGAGAGGTTCCAAAGGAGGAGGAAAAACTCAATTTATTCAAAAGCAAGGGTGGAGAAAGGAAATCTCATGGCAATGGAGGAGGGATTCACACTAAGATCCATGGTAAGGATGTATCTATTCATTGTTTTGATATGAAATGATTCAAGTGTGTTCCATTTGAATGTTTGAATGTTGCTTATCATGTATGATTTAGAATTTTAAATGGCATTAGATCTTAGCTTTGCTTATCATGTTTGATGAATGAATGTAGATCTTATTGATAACTTGTCATGATTATTTTCATTTGCTGACATAGAAGCTCACCACTTTTTAGTAAAGTAGATTGATAATTTGCTGATCTAACCCCCTACTAGAAAACTACTTCATCTATTATCAGAATATAGTGGCAGAACTTTTGTCAGCGAAGACCACTGCGAGAACTAGTTTCTCAAAATGTGAATAGACCATTTCAGATTCAATGAGACCCTTACTCAGGTAGTAGATCACATGTTCCTAGGCATTTCTATCCTCCTAAACCAAGACCATAGCAATATTGGTAGTGGAAGCAGCAAGATAGAGGATGTCGTCCTTGTGGTAATTAGGCAATTGAAGCAAAGGTGCATGGGTGATAGCATGCTTTAGGTTATCGAAGGATTGCTAAGCAAATTCATCCCAGACGAGTGAGACATCCTTATTTAATATCATGTATCCCTGTGTTTTCTCGGTGAAATTACACACAAAACTCCTTAAGTAGTTTTCCTTCCCCTGCAAACTTTGTAGTTCTGGTATATCGGTGGGGAGTGGAAGAGTGGTGATGGCTTCCACCTTCAAGGGATCAATGCGGATCTGGTATTTAGAAAATATGAAGCCTAGGAGGTGTCCAGACTCGACACAGAATATGCACTTGTGAGGGTTCAGATGGATGTTATACTGCCTGCCTCTGAGGAATACTGACGTTAGATGGTCAATGTGGAGCTCACAAAAATTCGAATGAGCAGGAAGGTCGTCGAGATATGGTTCTACAAAGTCCTTCACATCGTGGAAGGTGTACGACATAGCTCACTGGAATGTGGAACCAACATTTTTAGGCCAAAAGGTAGTTTGCGATATGCAAGTGTACCCCATGGGCAGATGAAAGCAGTTTTATGTTGATGTTTGGGTGGATCTCAATATGATTATAGCCAGAAAATCCATCCATGAATGAGAATATCATGCTCCTAGCACAGTTGTTGATGATTTGGTCGATAAATGGGGTAGGGTAATTATCCTTGTGTTGGAGAGAACTTCCGCAGCATTTAGGAAGCTGCTAATTTTGGGAAGGATAACTAATTTTGGAGAGAAAGTACCAATTTTGGCGGTAAGACAAAGATATCGCCGTAGCACAAATTCCGGCGGGAATCACGGCGATAGGTACAGAAAAGTCAAGCATGTGGTACAAAGAAGAGGCCGAAGGGAGAGCTCAACCACCACAATAAAGGCGCCGGAGATGAAGAGAGGGTTCAGCTACCCTCATTAAAGAAGAAGGACCACAGTCAGCGTTGCTTGAACCAAGAAGAAGCGACGGGCCGATGCATTAAAGACTAAGGACTGCAGGAAGCGGCGACGAGACAGAAGGCGGCCATGGAAGTACAGCCAGTTGACTGTAAGTGGTTAGGGTTGAGTCACTGTTGGGATAAGGCCCACAGTTTTGTAACTGCGATGAGACCTTCGGGCCATCTATATATAGTAGTCTTTTTATAGGATAAGGGGTTGGCCACATAGCGATAGAGACATCAGGTAGATGCTAGTCAAGTCTTTTGTTGTTGCAAGCCTGAACATCCCTGAGAAGACAAGGGCCGACCTGTTGAGAGAGTGCAATCCGCAGGGATTGCGAGAGGAAGAGAGTGCACTGTAAAGGCAAGAAGAGAAAAGAGGTCTATAGAGAAGGGCTCCCACTGAGGTGGAGTTTCCCAGAAGACCCCTGTTGTAAAGAGTGGAACGGAGCTGTGTTTATTCCCCAGAGTTGTAAGCAAGAACCGCAGTTCCCCTGGGCGTAGTCTTTGCCCCGGGAGTATCAATGTGCTTATCTAAGTAGCACTATTGTAATTGTGTAGCCATTGATCTCATTCACGTGTTTGTGCTATATATATGAATGCTTCAATCTGTTATAAGTAATGTACATGGTCGTCAGTTAACTTCTGAATGATGTATAACAATTGCGATAATCATAGCTAACCTCTTTGCGAACTAGATAATTGTTAAACAGAGGTTAATGTGCGAGTAAGAACTGAATATGAGGCATGAATGGTTTATTTAGACATTGCGCAAAGTAATGTTCTACCTAGTTACGTGTTGCGAGATATCAAGGGTCGAGTTCATTAGCGAGGGTTAGGCTTGTAGGCTGAATGTTGTTGCTAACTGCAGTACCAGGATAAGGATAGCTAAGACCACCTATTAACCCAGGAAGCGGTCAAAGTTCGCTTGCCGCAGGAACTAGAAGGGGAAGATATCGCACCTATGATATCTTGGGTATCGCTAGACGGTTTCACATAGGGAAAGACTTATCGCATTCCCTGCATACCGCGATAAGACAGAGGCGTAGCCGGAGTAATGGAATGAGATAGACAGCTTCTGTGAAAGGGGTTAAGGAGGGTTTAACCACCCTGGATGCCTCGGAACTTGGCTGAGGACACTTGAGTCTTCTGCCTCCCATTAGAATCACTTCGGGTGAGACTTCAGGTTGCTTCTGCGACCTGTTGCCGAAAGGGCCAGTGAGCTAAGGGTTCTGTTGGTCTAAAAGATTACCGCCAGCCCGGGTCTGTCCAGAGAGAAAGGATTAAAGATCAACACCTTGGGACAAGCCTTATTGAGGTCCCTATAATTGACGCAAAACCTAATGGTGCCTTGATTTTTGGAAACATGGACGACATTAGAGACCCAATCTGTCAAGGGGACAGGGTAAATGAATCCATCCTTCAACAACTTTTCAATCTCATCCTTTATAGCCACAGTATTTCTAGGGTGCACTGGATGTAACTTTTGTCAGATAGGTTTAACCTCGAGATATGTTTTGATCTCATGAAAAACAATGGCAGGATCAATCCAGGGCATTTCCTTGTAGCTCCATGCAAATACATCGCAGAACTATTTGAATAAGCCCGTGTATGAGGTAATCTCCTCAGGAGAGCATTTGTGGCCTATACGAATATGTTCCATTACTCTAGGTTTGGTCGAGATGTCAATCGGTATGGTAGTTTCGATGTTTTCCAAGTTACCCTCGGTTACCGTATCAGAAGTGAGGATAGGATATTGGGGGTAGGGAACAACATCTAGCGAAATGAGGGTTTCAATGTGATTCTCCATGGAATCTAGTGGTGGGAGGAAAGACGATCGATGGTGGAGGTCTTCCCATGGGGGTTCATCCATTCTCATAACCTCCATAATGGACTCGTCCGAATGGAAAGTCTGGAGGAGAGGATTGGGTTGGGATGAAGTCTGTTGTAGTGGTGGAGAATAGGATGTAGATGCTATTCAAGAGTGGTCATCATATGTTGATTGGATAGAATCGTATGTAGCTTCCACTGGTGTGAGAGGCATAACATCTCCAATCGATTCCAACGCGTCAAGCGCATGAACGATTCATTGGTCATGGAAGCTCGATGATTATGGGATCGTAGATGAAATAATGTTCACCATGGAAACATGGGAAGGGGGATCCGGTGATGGAAAGACTCCCATAAGGGGTGAATCCTTGAGTAATCCTACCTCCACACTCTCATATATCTTGTACGAATGACCTAATATGGGTACATTGTCACCAGGGTGAGTAGTGGTGTCCGGTGTACAGAAATCCAGTTGGTCGATAGTAACAATTTTTCCTTGGTGGGGAAATTGTACAATGCAGAATACAGAATATGAAACCATAGTCATGGCATAAAACCAATTACGACCAAGGATTAGGTTATAATCCAATCGGGTGGAGAATACTTCCACATTGATGGAAACAATCTTTCCCCTCAGTTCTATATACAAATCTTGCAACAGCCCGTGTGGTTGGAATCCACAACCGTCAAATGATTTCAAAGTGGTATGGGAACGGTTCAACTCGGGAGAGCCGATGCCTCTCCAACAGGATAATGACATTACCGAGATGGATGATCCTTCGTTTAACATAGTACAATGGAGGATTTTCCCAGCAACAGTGGTAATAATTTGGAATGCAATTTGGTGGGAAAGTCTCAGTTTAAATTACTCAAGTCATAACATAATGGTGTTCGAGGAATCAGGGTCTACAATGTCGATAGAAATGAGGAGAGTCTTGTATTGATTTGGACAGTTTTGCAAGACTTCCAACATCGACATAGCACAAGGATCTTGAGCTAGGTCCTCTACAATGTTGTATTTTTTAGAAACCTAAGCATTGGGATTGAAAACAACTTTTCAAATCGTTCTCTTGGGCGGACGTAGTAATGCATCAAAGGAAGGTTTCTCAATAGTGAGAGAACCTTCCGACGGGGTAATGTCCGATGTAGAAATGGAATATTTTTCAGTATTCCTTCTGTTAGATTCCTTAGTAGGGAATGATTCATAAGAACATGATCGTGTGTTCAAGTTGATGGTTTCACTATGCATCTTGATAACATGAGCGGTAGAGGACGAATCTCCTTGAGGAGGAGAGGGTTGTTGCACGGGGAAGGGATCGGTTAAAACTACGGGTGCTGGGTTCCCTTTGAACAACTTTTGGACTTCGTCCCGATGTGGGAACTCTTTATTAAAGTGGTCATCACCGCACATTAAACATGGATACTTGCCCTTCCACTTAGGTTTGGTGGGATCATGATTGTTCTATTTTGGTTCCTGTTGATAAGAAGATTTTTTGTTTTTCCCCTTGTTCTTCTTCTTACCACCGGATTTCTGAGGTGAAGTAGATTGGATTGAATTCACTTCTTCGGTGGCGGCAGGGCTGGGTGATTGGTTGGTGTTGTTCTCAAGCTATGATGGGGAAGGGGTGGAGCCATCATGGCTATGTGGTCCACTGGATTGAGAAATAGGCTGGTTTTGAATGGAACCGATGATGTCGTCGGCATGAGTTCCCGGGGGTGGTTTTATTGGGTTGTAGGTAGGGCAGGGTGCATCGAGGAAAATATCATATAGAGTGCCAGATTGAGCATAGACTAAGTCTAAGTACTGGGAACGCGCTATAACTTGTTCTTCGGTGATGGCTCCACCCATAGCGACATATTTGGCCATGACGGGTAGGAGTGACTTAGTAAACCAATATACAAGGAGTTGGTCCAGAATGGGAGCTTTAATCAAACGTCGTCTCTAGTTCCACGCATGAATATGATCGAAAATATTAGTGGCAGTGGTTTGTCGGAGAGAGTTCAAAAGATGGAATAATCCATTAGGGAGTTAGATGAACACCACAAATGATAAGTCATTACGTGGTTTTTGGTATCCTCACTTGCTTTTCCATGAAACTTCGGGATGTCCGATGGTAACTTCACCGGAATAGCTAGGCAATTAATGTTGTGATAGATGGGATCGTTGGTCAACGTAATAAATTTGGTAGATCGAGTGTAGCCAGAAAAGGTAATTGTCGATTAGCTTATGGATACTGGTAATATTGATATGGCATCAGTGTACCAGTAGGACCATGGACCGATTGGCCATAGGGTCCTCTTGTAGGGAATTGGCCATATGGGGCTGGATTGTCGGGGTTGGGAGGGGGATCGGAAGGAGGTCCGCCTCTGCCAAAATGAGGTGTCTTGCCACCAAAAGGTGGGGGGCTCCTCCTCCAGGGTAAGATGGTCCTCCAACATAATGTGGGGGTCCTCCTCTACTAGAATGAGGTGGCCCTCCACCAAAAGGTGGGGGTACTACCCCTCCAGAGTAAGGCGGTCCTCCATTGGAAGGTGGGGGTACTCCCCCTCCAGAATGGGGTGTTCCTCCTCTAGAAGGTGGGGGTCCACCTCTGCCAAAGTGGGGTGGGATGTCGTCGTAAGGCGGAGGTTTGCCTCCTCCAGAATGGGGTGGTCCATCGCCGTAAGGAGGGGTTCCTTCTCCTCTAGAATGAGGTGGTGGTGTTAGTGGTGGATGTGGCAGGACAACTGGTGGAGGTGGTGGGGGTGGCTCGCTGGCCGGAGGTCCAGTCGGTGGGACATTATGGTGCCCCCATGGGGTATTGGTGTTTCCAGGGTAGGGTAATCCAAGAAAAAGATCTCCTGGATAGTTTTTTCCAATGTTGGGATTATGATGTCCTCGAAAGAGGTGGCCCCATGGGGGTTGGGTAGAAATAGATGTGCCCCCCCCCCTCCCCCCTGTGTTATGTGTCCGCGTGGGTTGTCCCGTGGTTGGAAGAGGATTTCCAACCATACTATAACTAGGGTGAGAAGTGTATCCTCCACTCATGATATGGATTCTGACTGGTTTATTGCCCCTATTCAGGTTAGTTCCACTATCTATAGGTTGCCCCCCAGTCGAAAGTTGTCCACAAACTGGAATGTTCTCAGTTACCAAATGTTGACCACTGATGCTAGGTTGGATCGTGAAAAAGGTTTGATTGCTAACGAAAGGATTAATTCTGCCGGATAGTAGACTAATAGGAAGATTATATCCTCCCCTCGAGTTTTGAGGTGGGGGAGGTGGAGGTAATGTCCCAAACTTAACAGAGGTTGAAGGTTTCCCTTCATAAGTTGGGGTCACAGGCGGTGAAGAACTGGTCACCTAACTTAGAGGTGTACTCTCAGGGAATGAGGGTGTGATTGGTTCATAAGTGGTTGTGTTAGGAATGGAAGTTTCTGGTGAAGGAAATGATAAAGAGTGTACAGGGGAATATTGAAATATTCCTTGGAATATTGAAATTCATACCTAAATTTTACCCTTAGGATTAGCTTAGAAACCTACATGATTTTGAAAACTCAAGTTAGGTTATCATATAACCTTGGCACTTAGAAATTATAAAGGTAGTAACCAATCTTTTGCTGAGAGCCATTTACCGGTAAACCTGGTCAAATGTTATCAATATGCATTAGCTTGATAATAACTAAGTAAGCCTCGAGGCATCACAAGAATCCCTTCAACAAAATAAAAACACATTTCAGTGTCTAACATCGTAATAATAGCGATCACATAAATTATGCTTAGTAAACGAAGTAGTCAGAAAACAAATTTGGATAGTAATATAAGTTTAAGTGTTACAGTTTTAAAAATCAAAAGTCTGTCATGTATGAAGGAGCATCGTCATAATAATCCAAGAAGACATTCGTATGCTAGAAAATTTGAACAATAAGAATAAATGTTTTCCATTATACATTTCGCAATTAATGATTAGCTGTTCATAGAGTTTATTTGGTAGGTTTATGCTACTTAGAAAAATTTAAAATTTTGATGGATTTTGGATGTGTTACTGTTAACACCCAAAAAATGCTCACTAGCTAATCTCCCTAGCCACATGACCCATTTGTCCATTTTTTCCACCATTTAGCCTCCAAAACCTCAAAAAACCTTCAAATGGTCACCAGAAAGGCCAAAATCAATCTTTTTCTCCTCAAAATAATTAAATTTCCTCCAAAAATACCAAAAACCCTCCAAAAGAGCCCAAAATTCCCAAAAATCAAATAAAAAGGGAATAAAAGTCAAAAATTAATTCAAAAAAGGAAAAAAGAGGGAAAAAGAAGGAAAGAAACCCTAAACCAATAACCTAAACCATGTGGTACCAAATACCATGGGTCAATACTCCACCATTCAAAAAATTATAAATAGGTGATGGAGGCCCCCTACTACTCATCCACAATCCAATCTACCCTTATGCTGCCAAAATCACTCCCAAAACCCTAGCCATCCATTTTGAGCTAGTTTTCACCACTTGAGTGCCCCTTTGGCCAACCATTTTTAGCATTTGGAGAAGAGAAGGAGACCTTGGAGCATTGGAGGATCTCGTCCCTATGGCTGCAAAAGCTCCATCAACCTCACCATTGAGGTAAAAATTCATGTAAAATTCCATTTTCATCTAATGAAAAGATATAAATATCTTTTATATTTGTGTTGCATGAAAAATCTATGATTGTTTATTGTTTATTGTCTTTTACTGTAGATTTATTTGATAAATTCCCATGCACATGCTTAGATTTAGTTTCTTATTTCTATCACTTGCATCCCAAGCCCTTTGTTGTCCCTGCAAAACCTACAGTCCCCCTTTTTCTGTTTGGCCATTATTTTCGGCAGTCATTTTTTGCACCAAATAACGCGGATTTTTACCCCATAGTCGCGTCCCGAGCGCAACTATTCATCCCTAAGCCACGGCCCATACCTAGGCTCCTCATCCCATTCCCGTGTCCTGCAATGGAGGTACTCAGACACTTCCCATGGCCCCGACCGCGTCTCTTGACCCCTGTTCCGCGGCCCACGCCGCAGACCCCTGTCTCTTTCCCATGACCCATGCCACCGAAACCCTTCTTGTTCTCCGCGACACTACATTCCCAGCCCATTCCCTGGTTGCACCCATTATGTGGCTTCCCACATCCCCATCCACAAACCCAGCCCCCTTACCCGCGGTCAGTCCCGCAGCTCCCATCCTCGCACCCGTGGCCCGAACCGTAGCTCTGCACAGACCAATCACGACCCCTACTGCAGAACCAGTCCCGGTGTACACGACCCAGACCGCTGCTCCCTGATCTGAACCCACGGCACCGACTACAGCATTCATCCTCGTAGCCACGGCCTAGACCGCAGGTGTCGACCTGACCGCCGCGCCCTAGATCACTAGTTTCGGCCTAAAAAACCGCACACAGTTTTCTGAGTTTTTACCCATCTTTTGACTAGTTTTTTATGCACCTTAACAACCCCCTATTTTTCTTGCAGCCCAAGTTACTCATTGAGTTTTTCTGCTATTTTTGCTTCACTGTACCACTTTACAGATTTTTAGCATTTACAACATTTCATTGAAAAGAAAATTTCAGCATTTACATAGCAGTTAAATTTCAGCATTTACATTTTTTAGATAGTTTCCCACGCATGGCATTTTGTTGGGTACATCATCTCACTTACACACACTCTGTCACCTTAATTCAAGCGAGACATAAAATTTACTTAACTAAACCAACTTTCTAACCCCACTTGGGAAACACAAAAGAATCTTGTATTTAGGTAGGACAGGGGGGATAGGAATCTAAATAACACCCCTTGTTCATTTACACTTGAGACATAGTTGTTGTCCATTAGGGTACCAAAATCCCCTAGTATTTTTTGGCAGGGTTACGTCCAATTTTTCAGAAGGCCTCTCCCCTAGGAAGGCAAGTAGCAAGACTAGTTCCAAAGGCCTCAGTGGAATACCACATTCCATTCAATAATTGAAGCCTACCTACTCGTTCTTCTCATTTTACTACCCTATTGGGAGTACGACGGCAATAGAATAGGAGCTTCAGATTTACCTTTCCGGACGTGTCATGAATGGGGTATCTTAGTAGCCATTCTTCTAGGATTCTTTTACTCAGTGTCCCTACCGGTAGGAGGACATCCTTATCCATTTGGTTCTGCTTTTCATATTTTCTGACTTGGATTTCATCACCTTGCAGAGGATACATCTAGTTTGAGCCATCATACCTTTTAGTTAGGTGTTTGCATGCTCCCTTACGCCCCCCTGGTCTAGCGAGTACACTATTTTTTATTTATTAGGAGTCGTTTTCTTCTTGGTATTCTGACCACTTTTTCTTGTCGCTCTGCTTACCATAGCACAACTATTATAGTGAGCGTTTTGAGCTTGTTGTTGTCATGAGTGCCATATTTTTTGCACTCCCCTTTTGCACACTTGGCTGGATTAGGGTTTTTGAGATTTTCACTCACCACAACCCACTCATTTTACTATATGTCTGTCACCATTAAGTCCCCGAGACATTCTCTACGCCAACGGGGCGATCCCCCGTAGTATGGTTCACTTGACACCACTTGTCATAGGCATAGAGCCTTGTCACCAGACTCCGACGCCCCCCATTTCACATATGATTCTAAGTCGGAATCGAAAAACCCTATATACACAGCCCTGTCTAGCCCTATGGATGGCATGCATCCCAACCCATTCTTTGGAGGGACTGTAGGTGGAGAGACCACCACCACTCCAACAACCATCACTCCGACCACCACGACATCACCTATCCTAGGTATGCCCACGGGAGGACCCACACCTACCATCCCTATCACCACTCAAATTCCAACGGCTACTGGACCCACTACTGCCCTGTTAGTGACTCATAGTACACTTGGAGGCGCAGGACCCTCCCACATGATCCCCACACCTCTGTCTAGAGGTCCCAACATCCCCGTTACGACTCATATTCCCACTGCACACATTGGGGGCACAAGCCCTTCCTACACAGGACCCCCACCTCTGACTAGAGGCCCCATGACCCCCATCATGACTTATACCATTGCTCCTTCCTTTGTGGGCACTGGCCCCACCATATGTGCTACTATTAGCACGTACGCCCTAGCGATCATGTCACATCCTTCTGCCAGTTTTCCATTCATGGCTAGCCTCATCCTTCCTGACCTGGCCAGGTTGACCAATGACCCTATCCGGCATGACCCCACTTGGCCTCATATTCCTACCAAACTCCCATCGAACATCCCTAAGTTTGAGGGAAAGGCATGTGAGGATCCCTAGAATCACATTATGTCTTTCCATTTATGGTGTTCCTCCAACTCCATAGTTGATGACTCCATCCATCTGTGCCTGTTACAATGGACCTTTACTAGCTCTGCAAATAAGTGGTACATCAAGCAACCTCACGAGACTCACTCCACCTTTACCTCCCTCGCCTCGACCTTCCTGCAGTTCTTTCAGTTACCTGTTTGTTACGACACGAGAGTAGAGATCCTACTGTCTTGTAGACAAAACACAGCCACCCACATCACTGATCACATTCATGAGTAGCATAAACGCTGAAGCTTATGCAAGATCAAGTTAGATGGCCGTATCTTCCTAGATTGGTTTCTAAAATCTCTCCTTAGAGTCATTTCCAAGGATGTGGCATCTAAATGACCCCAGTCTGAAGAAGAAGCTATTCTAGAAGCCCAATAGTTTTATCTCATCTATGCCCAGTCTGGATACTTGTATACCATTTTACCCGATGCTCCCCGTGGTGATTCCTCCCAGAACGACATGTCGGGGGCATCCCATGCTGTCGATGGCATCATTGGACATGTTGCATCACACAACCAACCTTTTACCATTACGCGCAACAATACTAGCCCCGACCTTTCGCGAGCCACATCCCACTCTATAGATATGATTTCGTATGCTCCCATAGCACGCGCCCACCACACCCATGGACCCTCATGTCCACCACAACGTTATGGTCATGTACCTACAACCTACACCCCTCTAATTGTACCTACTACATATTACCATCAGCAAGCCTCACATGCTCATGTCCACTCGCAAGCCCCATCGGCTCATTACCGTCCATTGGCAACACTTGCATCACCCCAACCTCAAGTCGCTCAGACTTATCAACAATCTTAATCAATACCAGCACCTGGAACACCTCAATCCCCTCCCTCTTATTATCCACCGCAACATGCTCCAACACCTGTGCAAACTCAAAATACCCCTGCTCCCCAAGGGCAAGTGTATGCACAACAAAACCCGCATCAAAACTAGAACACCCAACACAATCAACAAGGCCAACAAAATTGCGGAAGAGGATGCAACCACAGAAACAACTAGCCTTAGGACCAAGGCAGTCAGCCACCCAATCCTCCAAACAATAACAATGCTACCCACACCAACCAAAACCCTGATTGACCACTGAAACAAGGTAAGAACCCCAATTTACGAACAAACCACCCATGTTCCATATGCGGGGTATACAACCATTATACACACACTTTCCCCATTTGGAGCGAGCACACCAACTTTTGACTTATGACTCCCAATGCCAGGGGCACGCGGAATAGCCAACACCACCACCTCAAACAAAACCCATGGTGCTGCAGAATCCTTTACCCAGGCAAGGAGTGGTGAACACTCAACCGTTGGCTCCCCCTCGAGGAAACACTACACCACAACAGCAAATCACTTATGCTGCAATTGCTCATCAACCCACAGACTCAGGTACTCACCACTTGTTAATGATGTCGCCGGATGATGTCAACCTCCAAATACGCCGAAACCAATATGGATCCAACTCTGAAGCCAATCCCGTTGATAAAGCCACCAATGCTCTTCCCACTAATCAACCATTATGCATACCTAATGCACCATTAGACGGGGGCCCCAAATCCCCTCGTTTCCCACTCCGTCGAATCAATAATAATCCTAACGTTCGTGCTACTTCCAATTACAATATTGTGGATGACTTAGCTTAGTCCCCTGCTGCTATGTTGGCCCTCGAAGTTTTGAAAAACTTTCTTGCACAATGAAAAACATTGTTATCCGCCATTAGTGCGATAGACCCTTCTGACTCACGAATGATGGCATTCGATTTGGACTAGTCCGAACCATGTTTTCCTTCCACATTAGCATTCCAAGTTTCTATAACCATTCGAAATTTTGTGATCCATCGATGCATCATCGATGAAAGTGCCTCCACATGTGTTATGTTGACATTCGTCTGGTAGAAGCTCAAATCTCCTACACTACAGCCATCCACCACCGCATTACGAGCTTACGATGGTTGCCAATCTCAACCACAAGGCCTCTTGGCCAATGTTACAATCTAGTTATCTGGAAAAAAATCCTTATCGACATAGAAATCATCAATTCCCAACTCGATTATAACCTCTTACTTGGACGTAGTTACATGTATGCCATGAAGGTTGTCGCTTCATTAGTCTTCTGTACCATGATGTTCCCCCATGAGGGACATGTGGTCAATATTGATCAACTTACGTACTACGATCCCAATGCTCCCGCCACACCAGAGAATATTCTCCCCATGATTGAACAACCCGTTCACAACGCACCTACATCATTGGTCTCCACAATCAGACCCAGGCTATACTCAGATACACCCATGGATTCCACGTTCCGCTCCATTCCACCCCCTTTGTGGTCACCTGAGATATCTTTTTTGTGCACCCTCTCACACAATACACAGATGCCAAACCCGCATCACGCTTTACTGCTGCAACCGCCATCAATGCCCAGTCATGTCGGAGCCACACCTATCCACACTATCTTGTTCCTATTCCCCCCTTCAGGAGCATTCATCACCCCACTAATGGCTACACTAAATTTTCTCGGGTTAACGTTAGGACAACCTATGTGGTACCTACCCACCCTAAATCCTCCCCTGACACCAAATGTCATTTTGCAACCTATTCAACCTATTACTGTGATGAACCACCCATCTCCAGGGGTGGAAACCGCATCGACATCAAGTATTGCACCCCCTCCACCCCGCCACACTATGGGAAGAGGCCCACAAACCTAGACTGCCCCACCTACACCAAAGCTAACAAAGAATACTCTGCCATTTCGTGCTCCCCTCAAATTCTCTTTATGTGATGATTTGGGCCATGCCACCCATCAATGCCCGCAACTACCAGCACTTCAGGAACACATGCAAACATTAGATGATGATACCAACATCCCGGTCGTCAAACTTGACATTGTCCCTGAGCCCCGTGATAAATCGCTACATATCAATCACCCTTGCGTGATATGCAGTATTTGCGGCCATTACTCGCATCACTGCCCCGATCTCCCAGAATACAGATTGTCTCTCTATGAACTAACTCATTCCAATCTAGAAGCATATGCTCCTACCATTAAGGAAATTCATCCCCCAACATCTTCCTCCTCGGAAGAGAGTAATACCATCTACATGCTAACCACCACCAGTGCACCCCAGTCAACTAATTTGATGACATAGTGCTTCCATAGTGATGAAGAAATCCTCAAGGCACTCACTGCACATGACTACCCCTGGGATGATATGCACCATCGATCATATTTCATCCCTAAGGAGTTTACCACCTCCAAGGCAACCCAATTCTCTGTTGAGTCCAAATATTTCCTTCCGACCAAGGTTGACTGGTTTAAAGATCCCATCCCAGCTCTCGGTGCCTTTGAGGAAGGAAGCATGGCTAACATTTCACCCACCATACAAGTTGACATTTCCACCACACTCGGAGTACCTTAACTCATTTCATTACATGCATCATGCACTGAGGATGAGGTTCAAGCATATTAGAAGCTCTTCTAAGAGTTTCGCGACGTCTTTTCGTGGTCCTGCATCGAGATTCCTGGTCTTGACCCTGCTATCATAGAGAACCACATTAATACTTGGCCAGACGTGCCCCCCCATTCGCCAAAAACAACGCCCCATCCACCCGTCTAAGCTTCCCTCCATTAAAGCTAAAATTGAGAAGCTTCGTGCAGTTGGTTTCATTTACCCCATCACCTATACCACCTGGGTTTCCAACCCGATACCTGTCAACAAGAAGCAAGGCACCATTCATGTCTGTACCGATTTTTGCAACTTAAACCAAGATTGTCCCAAAGACAACTTCCCTACACCATTCATCGAGCAGCTCATCGATGCATGTGCAGGGCACGAGACACTATCTTTCATGGATGGTTTCTTTGGGTACAATCAAATTCAGATTCGCAAAGAAGATTAGTACAAGACTGCCTTCACCACCCCTTGGGGCACCTTTTCCTATCGCGTTATGCCTTTCAGTCTTAAAAATGCTGGTGCCACCTTCTACCTGGACGACCTCACGGATCGATCCAAGAAACAATCTGACCATCTGAACGACCTTTAGCAAGTCTTTCTGCGTTGTTGCAAGTATAAAATCCGCTTGAACCCACTCAAGTGTGTATTTTACGTTCCGGAAGGCTGGTTGTTGGGTTTTGTCATTTCCCAGAAAGGAATTGTTGTAAATCCATTAAAAGTCCAATCCATACTAGACCTCCCATCACCACGTACGCTACGACAACTACAAAGCCTTTAGGGGAAAGCCAATTTCCTCCGTTGTTTCGTCCCCGATTATGCCATTGCAATTCATGATTTCCTTCATTTTCTCCGTACCCACATCCATTTTGTTTGGGACGACCAAGCGCAAGGTGCTTTCGAGGACCTTAAGAAATCTCTCACACATGCCCCATTGATCTCCCCTCCGAATTTCTCAAAGGACTTTGTCCTTTATGTTTCGGCATCCGACCATGCCGTTTCAAGGGTTCTTGTTCAAGAGGACTCTGCTCATCAAGAGAATGTCATTTATTATGTGAGCCATACCTTATCAATCCCACCTCTAGGTTACCCAAATGAGGAGAAATTGGCCCTCTCCATCGTCTTCTTCGTACAAAAGTTGCAACACTACATCCTTATGAGTCACACTACAGTTGTCACAGACTCCAACCCCATGGTCTATCTCTTGAATCGTCACCTTCTTCAAGGCCACGTCGCTAAATGGGTCATTATCCTACAAGAATACAACCTGACATTCACGACCCCCAAGAGTACTAAAGCCCTTGCACTTGCACAACTCATGACGGATTTACTGTCCTTATCGCCGTCACCCTCGTTCACTACTAGTTTACCTAACGACCATTTGTTTATCATCTCGTCAGACAACCCCTGGTACGGGGACATCTTAGTCTACCTCCACACACAAAATTTTCGACCTGATATCGATCGTGATGGACGTCATCACATATGTCACCATGCTTCCCACTATCTTCTCCTAGGCGATGTCCTATATCGACGTGGTGTGGACACCATCTTATGACGTTGCCTCACACGAGACAAGGTAGAACAAGTTCTCAATGACTGTCATACTGGAGCCTGTAATGGCCATTTCTCTGGAATGGAAACTGCCCAAAAGGTGATTCGTGCAGGGTACTTTTGGTCCACACTATTTACTGACTGCATCACAATGGTCAAACATTGCCGTAATTGCCAGCTCTTGTCCCCAAGGCAAGGACACCCCCTGCCCCCCTTCATCTAGTTGTCACCATTGGTCCTTTTTGAAAATGGGCCATTGACTTCATGGAATGTAACCCTCCTTGCGCTAGTGGCCATAAGTACATCATTGTGGCCGTCGACTACTTTACCAAATGGGCCGAAGCCATGCCTACCTTCAACTTCAAAGTCGACACTACAGCCCGCTTATTTTTTAACCATGGCATCACTCGTTTTGGAGTCCCTAAGAAACTCGTCTCCGACCATGGATCACATTTCAATGACTCTATCTGGAAAGAGTTGTCAACTCGCCTCAAATTCATACATCAATATGCCTTCGCCTACTACCCCCAAGGGAATGACCAAGTCGAGGCCTTTAACAAAATCTTGAAGACAATCCTTCAACGCACTGTTGAATGACATAAGTCCAATTGGCATCATATGCTTTTTCCCGCACTATGGGATTATCGTATGTCTACTAAGACCGCCACCAGTTTTACCCCTTTTAATTTATTCCACAGAGTAGAATCTGTGCTCCCCATCAAGTGTCAGATCCCAACATTGCACATCGCTATCAAACTCCTCTCAGACACCTCACCATTCGAACAATGATTAATTCTGTTGGAGCAAGCCAACAAAGACCGTCGCGCATCCCTTCAAACCATTGAGGCCATGAAGAGCCGCTCTAAATCCGGTTATGATAAGCACTCTCACCCATGCGCCTTCTATGAAGGAGACCTTGTACTTGTTTATGACCACGCCCATGATAAAATGGGTAAAGGAAAGTTTGAATCCATGTGGCAAGGCCCATACATTGTACACACTTGCCTTGGACAAGGGGCATACATTCTGAACGATTCAGAAGGTAACCCCCTGCACAACCCCCACAATGGGTTGTACCTCAAACGCTTTTACCCTTAGCACTTTTGGGACACAACAGTCCATGTTGTATAGTTTTGTTTCTTTTTTCGCTTTCATCATCCAAGACCTTACATTTTGTTTTCCCTGCATTACCACAAATGGATCCTGTTGCACTTTACTATATTGGCGTTGCCGACAGTGCAAGTCGTTGATCTCCAAATCTCGCCTCCACATCTTGGGTACTTTATTCCCCCTCACATGAGTTGATTCATCTCCATGGAGTGTGCATAGGTGCTTCTACTAATAACCAGGCTGAGTACGATGCTGTGACCGGTCTCTTGAATCCTTCGCTCCATATGGGTATAAGTCACCTTCATATGTTCCTAGACTCCCAGCTTCTTGTCGCCCAACTCAACAATTGTTACCATGTACGTGATCCTTGCCTCTTTAGTAAGTTCCTTCGCACTACAAATGATCAGACAATTTGAATCAATTGCATTCACTCATGTCCCAACAAATCAAAACAGTGTGGCAGATCAAATGGCTAACAACATTCTAGATTGGCACATCAACCACACCATGTAGGACATTAACCATACATCGTCATAACATCATATAGGCATCTAAAAACCATAGAAACAACGAAAAGAATCCATCATAATATTGCATCCACATGCATATCATCACCATAAAAGATGCATCCACGTGCATATAAACAACATAATAATTGCATCCACGTGCAACAAAAAAAACAAACAACGCCAAATGTGCATACATGTGCATACGAGACTCTATCATGAAAAAATGCATCCATATGAATGTATATATACCATATCCCCTTACAAAGTAATGAGTTCCCTAAGCACCCAACTATACAAAAAATACATCGAGGAGTCCCAACAGCATCCTCTCTATAAGATATCAGCCATATATATTAAAAACATCCCCACATGCTCATCAACATCAGGGGCAGCCCATGAACTATCTAATCAGATTCCTCCCTTTGGTATGTGTCCTCATCGTCACATGCAGCCTCTGCCTCTACGATCGACTCATCCTCTCCTCGCTCCTCCTATGGCTCCTCTGGATCCTCGTCATCAAAATCAGGAGCGTCCAACCAGTCCTGAGCCCTCCTCTCCTCTGCCAATACAGCAACCCACCGGCAAGATAGCTCTCCACTCCCGTGGAGCATCATAACAAGTATCCAACAGCTCCTGGTCTAAATACCACCAAACCTCATCTACTACCTCGACTAGAAACCAATCAAAGTTTACCCGTAAGGAATCTAATGTCACACCGTCCTCACATTTCCATACCTCCCTTCGATTAGGTGGGGATGCCCTCATTACGCGATCCCTGCGGTCCTGATGCCCCTATGGTAGCTATGTTCCCACATCTGCAAGAACCAAGCAGGGGGGCGCAGTAGCTGAGGATCCCCCCAGTAGTCCATAGCTCGGTATGGGTAGTCATTGATCTACATCCACTGCCAAAATAGCTCTATAGTAAAATATCGGCCAACGACCCCACCACCGCGGTGGACCATCATCTCCCGCCATCACACCATCCGCGGCTCTCTCTGTCCTCCATCTCGGATCGGCACGCGAGGCCATAGTGTGGGAACCCGCTCAAAAAATAAACAACACAAAAAGGAACCATAACAGAAATCCCCTCTGATCTGACTCACCTTGCTCAACTCCCACTGAACAATGGTGAGGTACATCTGACCCCATGCATAGTAGGTCCCTGCTAACACCCACTCAATCAACATCATCTTCGCTCCTGACACTCGGTGGGGCGACTATGATCCCAATACATGCACCACGCATACCGCAATCGCTCGGGTCTCCAACTCCTGGAAATCACACATCAATAGTGCATTCTTATGCACAAGCGACCCTAGATAATAATGCCTCTCTAGCATCTCCTCCATATCCACGTCCCCTGACCTCCTAGGCCGAGTATCCGTCATCCTACCCAAATAGGGAAATCTAGTCAAAAAGTACACTTCTGATAGGGTGAGATCCAGTCTCTCACCCTAGATCATGAATGCCTCTATGTCCGGGTCCCAAAACCCGGCCATCCTGTTCAACAACAAAGATGTTGAACGCATACCTGCGAAAACTTCAATAGTCCACAGAGTGCTAAATTCCCCTGCACACGATGATCCCGCCGGATGACTCTCAAAAGGTCCTCCGGCATCTCGCGCTCTCTCCATGTCACCTTCGGCATCCTTCCAACCACACAATAAAATCTCATTAGAACCACATAAAATACTCCATCGATCTCCTCTGTATCAGTGCACCGACAAAAGGGCACCATGGCATGCATTCTAAGGTGCCTAGACCCAACATGTGCGCTCTAGAGCACTATTTTCTCCTCAAAAAGCGTGCTTGCAGAGCGCAACTGTGGGGCCCACAGTTGCGCTCCCACAGTCGCGCTTGAAAAGTGCGGTTGTGGGAGCCACAATCATGCTCGAAAAGCGCGGTTATGGGAGCCACAACTGCACTCAGAAAGCACAGCTGTGGGAGCCACATCCGTGCTCTGAGAGCACAGCTACCTTGCCCAAAGTTGCTCCCTAGAGCGTGCAACTTGCCTCAAAACTCGTGATTTACCTCGATGGTCACCCAGTGTGACCGGTACACCTCCCCTGAGGACCAAATCCCCCCCAAAAACAAAATAATATCAAAGAGAAGGACTAAGAGGGTTACCCGCAACTCGCAAAACAAAAATCCATCGGTCGGTTCTTCTACAAATGCCAAATCACCTCTGGTTCACTCAATTCTTCTGTCAAACTCAACAGTGCAAATGACACATGTCACTTTGGGCCCACTTATTATTTATAGACATTTGACCAATTCTTCTTTTAGCCATTCCGGGGTCATACGAGGTCCGTTTTCCAAACCGTTGATACCACTGGATTCAACACAACAAGACCTTCACGGTGGTTGAGACCATTTCTCGATTTCATCGACCCCTCTTTCAGGCATTTTTAGTGCCTCTCATTGCCTCGATTTGCGTGCCACATCGGTCGTTATCATTTTTTGAAATTCTTATATTGCTGGACTCAGTTTTCCATGCTCATGATGATGCTTGAGATAATTTCTTGCTCTCACCCCCATATATTTCGGGTCTTTTTCACACACTCCTCGTTGCCTTGATTTACATGCCACATCGACCGTTATCAATTTTTGGTGATTTTTATACCATCGGATTTAGTTTTCCGAACTCGTGATGATGCTTGAGATCATTTCTCGCTCTCACCAAAAAAAAATTTCGACATTTTGTCCATACACCTCGTCACCTCGATTTGTGCACCACATCGGTCTCTGTCATTTTTTACCAATTTTTGCATCGTGGCCTATCCATGATCCCTCCGCTCCATCTATACTGCAGTTATTACATTATTTTGCCACCATTCATCAACCCACAAGGAGGCCCCATCAGTGTTCCCCCCCACCGCTGTTCTTGGTTCCCATACTTGTCCCTTGATTGAACACTTCCTCCTTACTTTGGCCATTACTTTTGTTTGGTATCCTTTTACCCCTTTTTCGGGCTGAGCAATTCCTTTATGAAAAAGGCACTTAGGGAGTTTCTGTTAAGATCTTTTCTGACTCCTAAAACAATGAAAAGATCACCAAGCAATCTTGCTTCTTTCATGCTCGCTAAAAGTCTCTGAAAGGGCATCTACCTGGCATAAGTTTACCCATTTTTTGGACCTTGTAGACTAATTACGAAAAAGGAATACTCTAGTCACATCGGCTAGAAGAGTTCTTCATTGAATCCTTTTATGATTTTTTGGGCCTTGGAGACTAACACACGAAAAAGAACCCCCTTGGAGTCTTCTTATTGCTTTCAGACTCTCTAAAATTGAAAGCAACCATGAGCATTCACCATCCTGAGCTCATATGAATCCACACGACGATACCTCTACACCATTTCAGAGTCTTCTTATCGCTTTCAGACTCCTTAAAATTGAAATCACTTAGGAGCATGAACTGTCCTGGGCTCGTACCAATCCACATGACAATACCACTTTGAGCACACTTCTGTCCCTTCTTTGAGCTCCTTGAACCATGAAGAAGGCCCTACCGATGCCTCTCAGTGCCACAACAACTCATATCTAGTCACACTATTATGGCAACTTCCCTAGTATGGTCTCCTTTGTTCAGAGTATTCCGCGATGTGTCACCCTTAGAGTCTCCAAATATCATTCATTAGTCTTTTCCCCATTTGAGTCTCCCCCATTGCAGTCACATACCCCTGGTCCCTTAAGTTATGCCCCCTTCCCCCAAGTTAATTTCATATGCTTCCAGGTCAGCCATGCCATCATACTCTGAACAAAGGAAGTTTGATTCCCCCCACACTATGACCTCAATTGTTTCCCACCCCCAAAGTATGTCAGTCCCACCTTCAATACTATCACCTTTTGGTTGTACACCTCACGCTCCTACTAAGGAAACATCATTGCCTAGGTAGTTGTCGGTCTCTTCTCTGTCGACACTAACCAATCTATTCTATTATTAGTCAAAGACCCCGGATGTCCCCTGATTATAGCACATTTGTGAGTCTACTTCGGATCCCCCCAGTTGTATGTTCCTTTGGATATCCGAGTTGATCTTGACGATAGTATTCAGAAGTGCCCCTGTTATATGCTTCCTTGAGTACCCCATTCAGATACAGTCCAGTGTACCATTGAGATTCTGACTCTCAATCATTGAGTCCACCCAATTATCGGACACCTTTAGATCTAGCGGCTCATCAGTCCTTCTGGTGCTACATTCTATCACGTCCCCTCCCATCATACCAATGCAATGGAGAGGATCGTGATGCTAAAACCGCGCATCTAGCCCCATGAGTTTCTTAAATAAGCATTCACATAATATAAAAAGACATATGGAATGTATAACTATAAGAAAAACACAACGGAAATAATATCAATAACACATCCATCATACATTCACGATATTCATCAAATAAATAAATGCAAAGTTAACACAAGAGAGTACTTATCTTATAACAAGTAGTCCCAAGCAACTAGCTATACAACTGCAACGTTCCACCCAACCATAGGCCAGTTGTGATCATCAATACCTCAACACACTGCCACCCCCGAGCTGGGCATGATCTCTACAAGGAATCAGGGAACAACAGACTCACACATAGCCAAGCATACACCAAGATGAGCCAAGCCAATCTACAATTGGGTTTATCAGGCTGCTAGAAAATGGAAAGGAAGAATTGCTAAGCTAGTGAGCTCAAGCACAGAGCCAGGGATACCTCTACAAGATCTATCTAGCTTGGCACCCACAATGCCTTCACACCCCACTCAAGGAAGTATTCCCTTCACCAATGCACAGTCCCTCAGGCCATACCTTCCAATCCCGAGTGTCTAACGTGTGCATAGAAGAGTAGCTAGCCGTCTTGATTTTCTTGAGAGGTTACTCCCTCCACTAGGTTTATCAAGCCAATTCTGTCCACTACCACTCCAAGTTTCTTGCTCACAGGTTCAAATCAAAACAAGGATGCACATAACAGCAGAACCACACTTATTGGGCATGATAAAATGTTTCTTTAGTGGGATGCCCAAAGAGGGGGTTTCTACCAATTAATAAAAATGTGGGAAAGCCCAAA
Source organism: Larix kaempferi (assembly GCA_027924585.1). Taxonomy (NCBI): domain Eukaryota; kingdom Viridiplantae; phylum Streptophyta; class Pinopsida; order Pinales; family Pinaceae; genus Larix; species Larix kaempferi. Next base: position 22,334,162 of record BSBM01000632.1, on the reverse strand, counting down.
AACAAAATGGCAATTGGGGAACAACCCTGGAGAGCATAAATCATTTTCAGAAAAACGCCCATGGGTATTTTGGGGCAAAAATGACCTCCATCACAGTCCCAAATCATTGCCCTTCTCTCCTAGCTGCTGTATAATGCAAAAATGACTCCCAGGCATGGAAAATGCAGGAAAAATGGTGAAAAACGTGATGGGGAAAGGCCCAGTAGTTCAGACTGCGTGAGAGAGGAAAGACTATGGGTTGAGAATGGCTTTGGGCACCATTTTATGGGTTTTTTCTTGCCCAAGAAGCAAAAATACGAATTCCTAGGTTGATGGCTTGCCCATGCATGAAATTGGCTTCCATACCTCTCCATTCCCAAGGCATTAACTGCCTCAACCAACTCTTGGAAGAATTAAATGATTGGGTGCATAACCCAAAATGGGTAGTTGGTGGTTTATGGGTTTTCTCATTGACACATGGATTAACACCATTGGCTCAAGGGTTTGAATAATTTCCCTCCCTATTCCTTATAGGATCATGCCCCCATATCTTTGTTGCATTGCATAGCCAGTTGTGGGTTTTCCATTAAAATTCGTATTTACATGATGTCTTAATTTACATTGTGCCTATCTAGCACAAGAACCATAGGCATCTATTTTTTTTTAATTTTCGATACATAAAACGATAAATCAATGGTGGGGCCTTGGCCTTGAGCTCCTCACCATGATTAAATAACAATATTTACATCATTTACGATTTAATGTGAAGGGGGTCAAAATGGGGACGTGACACATTCAAAGCGACTGTTGTCATTCCAGTGTATTAGTGCTTCAGATCAGTCATGGCAGCACCATGCATATATCCCAATTTTTTGTCCCCTCTTGACCATTATGATGTACACAATAGTTATCCATGTATTATTCAGGTCCCATTGGACCTCATTATTATTTTTTTGTATATCTTGATACGAGCATGGGTATGCCCGCCTCATCCATATATCAGAGATTATTCCGCATTCACTTTGAGGCCATGTATGTTCAGTTTTTGCAGTTTGTATGGGGCCATTGTTCCGGTCTCCAATCAGTCTCTTCTCTCCTCCACACCCCAGGAAAAATACAAATAAACTATGATGTCTATCAGCCATACGATGAGCTCCTTCCCTCACACATTAGGGGGGCAATCTGTTAACACCCAAAAAATGCTCACTAGCTCATCTCCCTAGCCACATGACCCACTTGTCCATTTTTTCCACCATTTAGCCTCCAAAACCTCGAAAAACCTTCAAATGGTCACCAAAAATGCCAAAATCAATCTTTTTCTCCTCAAAATAATTAAATTTCCTCCAAAAATTCCAAAAACCCTCCAAAAGGGCCCAAAATTCCCAAAAATCAAATAAAAAGGGAATAAAAGTAAAAAATTAATTCAAAAAAGGAAAAAAGAAGGAAATAAACCCCAAACCAATAACCTAAACCATGTGGTACCAAATACCATGGGTCAATACTCCACCACTCAAAAACCTATAAATAGGTGATGGAGGCCCCCCTACTACTCATCCACAATCCAATCTACCCTTATGTTGCCAAAATTACTCCCGAAACCCTAGCCATCCATTTTGAGCTAGTTTTCACCACTTGAGTGCCCCTTTGGCCAACCACATTTAGCATTTGGAGAAGAGAAGGAGACCTTGGAGCATTGGAGCATCTTGTCCCTACGGCTGCAAAAACTCCATCAACCTCACCATTGAGGTAACAATTCATGTAAAATTCCATTTTTATCTAATGAAAAGATATAACTCTCTTTTATATTTGTGTTGCATGAAAAATCTATGAATGTTTACTGTTTACTGTCTTTTACTGCAGATTTATTTGATAAATGCCCATGCACATACTTAGATTTGATTTCTTCTTTCTGTCATTTACTTTAGCTTTATTTTATTGTTTTTGAACTGCTACTAAGGAGTCCAAATTCCTTAGTAGGTGCTCATTTGCACAAGCTAGGGTGAAAACCCTAGCTACAGTTACATGTGGTATCAAAGCAACAGTTTCAAACACTAGGCCTAAAAAATGGACTCAACATGCGAGCTTCGCACAAAATGAGGAAAACAAAATTTCTGACTTGTTTCAAATTTGTTTCTGCATAGAGAATTCTATATTTATTTTGCAGGTCATGGAAGGAGTTAAGGCATCCACCTAGGATGGATCCCATCATAATGAACAAAATAATCATGAACATGAAAATGTTAATGAAGAAAATATATACGTAGAATTAAATGATAATTCATCCGAACTACTTCGATCTGTTAAATGTTTAAAATCTGAAATGAAAAATGTTGAGAAAGAAAATGAAAGAATTATGAAGGAAATATAAAAACTGAATCAAGTATTGCTAGATAAATTTCATAATGAGGGAAAAGATAAAAGAACAGAATCTAAATATCAATCTGGAACCATGTCTTATCAACACAAAGGCAAGAAATTAAAATTCTCTAATAATGAAAGTAATTCCTCTTCTGAAACCAAGGTTAAAACACATAGAAAGAAACATAAGTATTCAAGTGACAGCAGTGATAATGACTGCAGTCCTAAAAAGAGGAAATACAAACCATATGAAGAAATCTTAGGAGAGTTCAAAAAGATAAAACCTGCAATGTTTAATGGAGAGAGAGAGAAAGGAGAAGAAGTCGAAGCATGGTTGTCGGGGATGAAGAAATATTTTCAAATATATAACTACTTAGACAGGCTAAAAGCTAAAATGGCTATCTATAATCTAACTGGGAAGGCTGATATATGGTGGCAGGATATAAAAAGAGTAAAAAAAATTAAAGAAAAGAGATATTTTAAAAAGAAATTTATGTCTGAACAATACTATGAAGAAAAGGTTAAATAATTATATGAATTAAATTTAGGTTCTATGAACATGAAAGAACTAAGAAGTAAATTCTTAAGTTTATTAAGAGATATATCGTATATCATTGATGAAAAGCCTAAAATACAAAGATTTCTGAGTTGCTTACCTTTTCACATCAAGAAAAAAATTGAATACGATAACCCTAAGACTCTTGAGGAAGCTATGAGGGAGGAAAATTTTTGTTATGAACATAACAAAAAAAGGGAAAGTGTACCTAGATGGAAGGTTAAAAGACCAAGTAATTTCGAACAAAGAAGAAAGAATTTTAAATTTAACAGAAATGTTGGAAATAATAATTCTCGGAATTATCCCAACAAAAATTTTCAAGGGACAAATTTTAAAAGCAATGCACAACAGAATTTTACAGCAGCAAGAAACAGGGACATACCCCAACATACTCTTTCCACACACAAAACAAGCTCAAATATTGGACATGGATACACATTTTTAACTATGGGATTTACAAAACAGGGTTCACAATGGTTCATCCAATTCGTGGCACACCCAAAACGAATTGTGGGGAAAGAAAACCGACCACAGGGAAGAAATTGTTTTTCCCCACATGTATGTGAACATTCCAAATGCCAAAAATGGCCTCTACGGACCCCCAAATTGAGCTCCCTTCCTCCCAGGCGCTCTGCAACAACAAAATCACCCTCTTCACAGCTAGAAAACAAGGAAACAAAGGAAAAAACGCCCCACTAGCTAGAACTGCGTGAGAGAGCCAAAACTGGTTCATGAATAATGGCTTGGGAGCAAATTCATGGCTCTTTTCTTTCCCAAGAAGCCAAAAAATGAATTTCCAAAATGGTGGCTTTCCCATACCCAAAATTGGACAGCCATACCTCTCCATTCCCAATGCATTAACTACCTCAACCAACTCTTGGAAGAATTAAATGATTGGGTGCATAACTCAAAATGGGTAGTTGAGGGTTTATGGGTTCTCCCATTGACACTTGGCTTGATTTTATTGGCTCCAAGGGTTTGAATATTTTTCTCCAAATTCCTTGTAAAAATCATGCCCCCATACTCTTGTTTCATTGCATTGCATAGCTAGTTGTGGGTGTTTTATTAAAATGCATATTTACATTATATTCACAATTTCTATTGTACCTCGATAACACACAAACCATATGCATCAATTTTAACACTAAATCGATCATGGAGCCTTGGCCTTGAGCTCCTCACCACGATTTATAACAATTTTACATCATTTACATTTTAATGTGATGGGGTCAAAATCAGGATATTACATATATATATATATATATATATATATATATAATTAGTTAGGTCTGAATTCAATAGAATTCAAAATTAAAAGTTTATATATATATATTCAAATTTTGTTATAATTGAGTTAATTTAAATTTGGATTCTACATATATTTAGTTTTATTATTTTTTTAACTATTTTTTAGACAATGAATAATTATGAGAAAAACACTAATCAGCTTAACATGATTAACTTCTCTAACCTTGAGCCTTGAGCAACAAGGGATCTATATACAATACAGTACCTTTTTTATAATTTTGGTGATGCATCCAACCCATTTCAAATGAAGTTACCTAGTCCATTGGTTGTAGCTTGGGTTGTTGGAAGGAATGATTGTTGCCATCCCCACCCAGGTTCAATTCTTATAAGTGAGCCCTTACTGTAGTGATTGTATTTCTGATCATACCTTGATTCTCTAGATTAAAAAAAAGAAAAAAAGTTAACTAATTTCATACACAGATATATAAACTAATTTATTTTTTTAATTTCAAAATAAGTAACAAGATAATTTGGATTTATTGTCTATGTTATTTATCTATCTCTCATATATATTTTGTTTCTTATCCATCGGTTATGAATATTAATGATTATTATATAATGATAAAGGTGAAATTTAAATTTTAAATATAAAAAAATTGAAAGCTATATTTAATTGACATATTCAGTATTATCTAGAATTCTTGATTTTCGTTTCACATGGATTTCCAACTGCCCATTAAAATTTGAAGTTAAAAACTTACTGCGTAAATTGCAAAACTCCAACAAATAAAAAATCAATAAACAAATGCAATTCAAAAATTTATTATTATTATTATTATTATTATTAATTTATTATTTTCATTTATAATTATTATATTTATATTTTTTTATTATAAAATATTTAAAAAATTGTTATTTTATAATAATATTAATAATTATTATTATTGTTATTGTTATTATTATTTTACAATAATATTAATTTAATTATTTATAATAATAATAATAATAATAATAATAGTACAGAATAATAAAAAATAAGAATATAAATTATCATTATTATTAATATTATTCTTATTCTTATTATAACTATAATTATATTTATAATTGTAATTGTGAATCATCATTATAAATTGTTTTCATTTAATTGTTTTTTCTTATTTAAATACAATTATATTTTCTTATTTATAATAATAAAATAATTCTTCTTTTCTATTTATTATTTTATTATATTTTTAAGTATTTTAAAATAATAATAATATCTTATTTATGATTTTCTTATATTTTTAAAATATTTTATAATAATAAAAATAATTATGAAAAAAAAATATAATTATAAATAAAAATAATAATAATAATTAAAATGCTTGTAAATGAAAATGAGAATAAAAATTATTATTATTATTATTATAAAAATATATGCCACATTGCGATGTATGGTTTACGAAAACAATATATATGTACACAATAATAACTTTTTAAATTATTATTATATTTTTTATTTTATAATAATAATAATAATAATAATAATAATAGATGTTATTATTATTATAATTAAATAATCATTATTAAAAAATATTTAATTATTACTCTAAATTATTTATAATTTATTAAACATAATTAAAAACATAATATTAATATTAAACATAATTACTTATAATTTAATATTACTATTAATATTAAAGTTAATATTATTATAAATAATTTAAATATTAATATAAATAATATTAATAAAAATAGAAACATTAATTTATTAATATTATTTATAAATTATTATTATTGATATTGATATTAATATTATTAATAATATTATTTACAATTTATTAATATTAAACCTAATTATTTATAATTTATTAAACATAATGTTTTTTTAACAGAAACAGGGGAAAATATATATATTAAAAGAGCTGTGCACAACCATGCAGTACAAAATTTATGAGAAGTTTTGCTGAATGAGATAGTTCTGGGAGAACTATAGTTTCTATTATCATTCCTTTAAAGGCTCTATTTCTTGCTTTTCTGAAATTTTCCAAAATAGTGCAGGAAAAGATCCTTACATACTGGTTGTTTAAAAAAATGCAAAAATACATTTAGTAAGACATCTACAAAAAGAGGCACATGTGCTAAAATGAAGACTAGCCATAGTTCTTTTGCTGGCTGGACACTACATCCATCATTTCCTGATTAACAGTGGGAGCTTCATGCACTTGGATGCCTTATGTCTTTCTAGTCAGGACTGAGATTTCTTCCTTTATGACATCTACCTTTTCCATGAGTTCAAAGAGATTTCACTCCAAGTCGTCGATTCTTGAGTCCTGGCAAGAGAGCTAGGTGACATTATACCTGAAATCCGACGCCAAATCCTCATTCTGCTTCACACTAGTGCAAACAGCCTCATAGGTTCTGCGGAGAGACAACTTGATGTCCGCCGTGGTGCGACTCAGGGCAGCTATGGCTGCCAATACATTCTCCATGGAGCAAGCACTGGGACAAGGAGCTGGCAGAGAAAGGGAGGGATTGTCGGTAATGGACGGGGGGATAGGTTCCAAGTCGCAGAGGGAGAGCCGAATGAGAGCAAGTGATAGGGAGTGTGGAGGCCAAGCCATTATGAAAGGTATGAAAAGTGACAGGAGGGCAGGAGTTAAGGTCGGGTCATGGGAGTTGGCAGTGGGAGAGAAAGCCATGTGGCTGGCGCATGGGGCTCGGGGATGGAGTGTAGTAGAAGTAAGGTAAGCCGTGGTATAAGAGGGAGGACCAATGTGGGGCCTGAAAACCCTTAGGTGGAACAAGAAATTTAATAGTGAGCAACCAAACATTGAGAATTAGGGTAAGAAATGAAAGTCCAAGGTTCCATTGTGGTATAGGATTTGCCCAATATCTAGAGTGGTTCCTTTGTTAGCCTCAGAATCAGGATGTGATAGAAGGAGGTGTCGGGGGGAAGAGAGTGAGAACTTATTCTCTCAAGGAATCTGTGGGATTTAGAGCCTTGTGGAGCTGAGCCATTCCTCATAGTTTGTATGACATGCCTAGAGATTCCGAGAATCTTGAGTTTGTTGATGTTGAGAGAGGAGGCTAATTCTAGTGAGCGAAGAAGTGCTATCGATTCTGCCTCATTGTTTGTTTTCTTCCCGAGTCCCCATGAGAACGCTGCGACTATATTTTCTCCGGGATCAAAGAGAATCCCCCCCGCACCTGCCACCCCATTTTTTATTAAGTAATATTATAAACATAATATTAATATTAAAAGTCACAAAATATTCCCTGAAGGTTGACCGTCAACTAGCCAACCATATTAATATTAATAATATGGTTTATATACATCGATCGATGTATATCAACCATGGCCAGAAATTTAAATACGGTTGATATACGCCAATCGGCGTATATAAACCATATTATTAATATTAATATGGATTGCTAGTTATAAGATATTCTAACACGAATTGCGGTGGACATTGCTCATGTGAGGAGAAAATGGACACACACATTCTCAATGTAATGAAGCAAAGGAAGGCACCCATGATGGTGAAGAGCCTTTGTAATAAAGGTACACAATTGTTTAAGCAATATGTTATTCAATCATTTTTAAACAAAATAATTTTTAATAGAGTTCTGTAATTCTTAAATATATGATTCAAAAGATTCTCCTTGTTACTTCTAATTTAATTTAAATTGATACGTTATTCAAACTTTTTGAAACAAAAGCATTCATAGTGTGGTTGTTGTACATATTTTTTTTTGTTACTTTTGTTACTTTTAATTGTGCAGTTAAAGTATTCATGGTTATAGACTAAAACCACTTGTTAAAACAAAGTATTAGCATGGCCACTTAATTTGTAGTGAGTGAACATCGATAGGTCACAAGTTAATCTAGACAATAAACTTGTCTCATCCTTCTTCAATAGGAAAAGCATAGATGGTAGCCCACCCTAAATTCTAAGATATACAATTATAAATAATAGTAAACACAGTACTACTAGTTCCTTCCATGTGGAATTGAAATTCTTTTTTTTTAACATTCTAAAATTATAAGTTTAAATATTTAATTTTGTTTATATATATATATCTTATGTTTGAATTCAATGGAATTTTAAATTAAAATTTGATATATATTTATATAAATGTGTTTTACAATTTAGTTATTTAAATTTGAATTGTGTATTTGGTTTTATAATTTTTTTGTTAATATTTTCCTTGGAGCCTAGAGCATTATATCACTCATTTGGGCTATAAAAAAGACATACCCAATGAAAGAGAACACTAATAACTAATTAACTACATCCCCAAAACCCTTTTAATTATATTTATAAATTTATTCATAACTATTTTTAACGTAGCTCTTGAGGCTAAGCTAATTGTGAGAATAATTACCTTGTCTAAAATTAAGAGAATACTATACTTCTCCCATAATGAAGACTTGATTAGACATTCTAATGCATTGGCATGTGGCACTATCATTGAATGTTTTATTCTTGTCTTTCATCATTTTGTGATTCTTGAGGGGAGAAATCAATTTCATATTCTCTACAGAGATTTATTACAGGTTATATGTTCATATACTGTAGTGGATTCGAATTCCTATCATTTGGAGTTTATTTCTATTTATTTAAAGCTTGGACAGGTGTTGGTGGGCTTAAATGGAGGTTCTGGTTTCAATACTTATGAGCATTTATAGGTTGTACCTAGTTGGAAGGATGCGACGAAAAAAGAAGGAGTACCTAGTTCGTTGGAAGAAACGAAGTCTTGAGGAAGTGAACTCAATCTTAGAAAAGACGTTTGATGTATTGAAGAATCAGGGCGTAGTTCTTTTCAACCCACGGAGATTGATGTAGGGGAATCAATCCCGATAGGAGGAGTTGAGGTGAATCGATGAGATTGTCTGGGAAGTAGCCGACGGTTCCACGAAAGGGAGAGAAGAGTAATAGATGAGAGATTAGTCACGATATTGCCCAACGAGTCGATGGTAGAAAAGGAATAAGAGGAAACAGTCGAAGTAGATACCAACCGAAAGATAAATCTGGAAGAATTCAAGTCGATCGATGACCAACAAAATCAAAGCACAGAAGGATAACTGTGCAGGTGCCAGTTAGTTGGGGAAGTTAATGCGTAGTTAAGACAGTTATTGTAGGATGCTAGATGGATGAAGGAACCAATCCGAGGATGATAGGAATGACCATGCCTGGAAGCAATAAAAATATTCTGGAGGAAATATAAGAGGGAAAACACTTTTTGAAAAGGGGATGGCTACTGATAGTGAAGGGAGGAGAAGAAACCAATTGTGTTTATAAAGAAAAAAAAATCCATTGTAATTCCTTTGTAAAGAGAAGTTGGATTAATAAGATTAAAGCCATACTTCTTGGCCATTGTTTTGTTGTTATTGCATGTTTTGATTCATTGTGTGCTTTGATCTAGCATTCTTGACATACCATGGTCCACACTGCATGACTTGCTCTAGGATCTAGGAACTCGATTGAACTTTGACACAACTTATCACCCACATACCAATGGGAAACCATAAAAACTGAATCAAGTGCTTGAATATATGCTTCACATCTATGTGATGGACATAATATCTAAGTGGGAACATCATCTACACTTAGAAAAGTTTGATTCCAAAAATGGACAAAATGCACCATTAGGAATGAGTACATTTGAGACTTTGTATGGTAGAAGGTGTAGGGTTCCATCTACCTAAGATAATCTAGTTAATAAGATTTTTATTGAGCCGAAATTGCTTGAGGAAATGGAACAAGAAATTGCAAAGATTAGGAAAAATTTAGAAGCAATCCAATATAGGTAGAAAATATTTGTAGATGGGAATAGAGTGCATAGGGAATTCAATGTTTGGGATCATATTTATGTCATATTGAGGCCAAGGAAGAGTTTCTTAAATCTTGGGAATTGTTCCAAGATATCACCAAGATATTGCAGGCCATTTGAAGTGCTTGAGAGGATAGGGGCATATGCATATAGATTTGCATTTCCTACTAACACTAGAGCTCATAATATTTTTCATGTTTCTCCGCTTAAGAAATATTTACATGATCATAACAATGTGATTGATTAGGATGTGATGTACATGTTATCCAAGAGATAATTCTAAATAGATACATTATGCATATTAGAGAAGAAGGTAACATTTCTCCAGAACTAAGCCGTGGAACAAGTAAAGGTGCAATGAAAACATTTTTTCCTTGATGAGGCTACATGGGAGTTGGAGGATTCCATGAGAGAGGCATTTCCATTTTTGTTCAATTTTTAAGAAAACACTTAGAGAGTGCTATTCAGGATAGGTTATTATTAGGTAGATTTTAAATGTACAATACAATTCACTGATGCATGTGAATTCAATACAACAACTGTAGATCCATGTTAACTTGAGCTCTACCAAGCGCTTAGAGGGATCAAATATCTTGGGCTTGGCCCAAGTGGGGTATTTTTTAGCAGGAAGGATTTTGACAACTGCGGAGCTGAGCGCAGTTAAGTTTGAACAATTTTGGGATAAGTTTTGGTATGTTGCGAAGTTACGCGCAGCGAAGTGTCGGAAGAACTGCGAAGACAGTGCTGCGAGGAGAACAGTGCTGCGATGTGTTCGGTCAACAGAAGATCCAACTAAGCAGAGTGTTGTACAGAAGATGGCACAGATTCCGGTTAGGTCATCGGAGATCTATTTTTGGAAAAGAGGCTCGATAACTACCAAGCAGTCGTTAGGTGCAGATTGGGAGGTAGGTGACTGATCACACAAACATAGAACTACTACTTGAACCAGTCATCTAAGGCCGTGAAATAAGGAACAACTCGGCGGAAGCAACCCGTTGGCGCGCGCGTGACAGAAGATCCACTACCAGACACTAGCAGTCCATTTTTGGGAAAACCATTATAGTTTTGTAAACCTAAGGGTTTTTCCTTCGTAATGTAAAGACATGACCTACGGGCATGATCTATAAATAAGGCATTTTTGTATGGGAAAGGGTTAATTTTTGTATTTGGGTATTATTGAACATTGTTAGAATCTTTGAACAAAAAGCTATTGTAAAGGATCTGCAGCTGAGTGCGCAGAGACCTAATTTTGAGGAAGAAGAACATCTGCAGCTGAGTGCGTAGATGAAAAACTATTGCACCCTTTCCTAATATAATAAAACAACAGTTCTTGTGGACGTATCTTCCCATTCGGGGGAGTGAACCACGTTAAATCTTGTGTTATGCGATTGTTGTGTATGGTTTCCATTATTTAGTTGTTTGAATTATTTTCAGTATGAATGCTTGAAGTTACTGTTATTTGATATATGTTTACTTTTATTTGTATTCACCAAGGAAGGGATGGAATAAGATATTAGGTTGCTCATACATGGATGAATGTTAATGATTAGCATCTCTAAGTATTTGGATGCATGAATCTGTTAAATAATCATAGAGTAATTGTTAAGGTTGGATTGCGATATCAGAGCACGCATCATTGCGCATTTCACCTATTTACATAAGTAATAAACGTTAATCAGTCTAAGTATTGTTGAAATGAGTAAAAACAAAGAAGGGTGAGTGGAAGTGATCAACTATTGTAGTCGTCGTGTGGTCTAGTCAACGCGCCGATCCATTAGAAGTGCTGCGTGATAAGCTATTGATAGCTTGTTGTCGTAGGCTGGAAGTAACCCCACTGCACAGTCTCTGGATGCGATGGTTGTGCAAGCATCCTTGCTTACCACAGTACTCGATGTGAAGTAGAAGACTTTGCGCAGTCATTGACCGCAGTACGCAGTCTGTCATCACGTTGCACATTAACCAATTTAAACACTCACATCACAAGGTTGTGGAAACCTGCTTCTGCAACCACCCCCTCAGCTTCGCCTCGGGTGAGACCTCAGGCTGCTTGTAGTCTGTTGCCGAAAGGGCCGGTGAGTAGGGGTTTTGTTGGTATCTTGCACCGTAAAGTATCTGGGTCTACATTGGAAAAACCTCTAGATCAGAATAAACCCCAACAAATGGTTTTGTTGCCGTGCTAAGACTCAGTGATGTGATAGTGTATTTGAAAAAAGTCATGTGCGAATAAAAATACAAGCTCCCATTGGGTTCAGAAAATTGGGATCCGAAAAATAAAGAGATATGGGCTTGGTCTGATAAGATCGAAAGAGATTTTGCAAAGAAAGAAAACAGACACCCGCATCTATCCGACCTTGAGTGGTTGAACAGATACTTGTGGAGGGATATCCATGAGATTTTTTGGGTGTCATTTCCAAACGAGCTCCACGAGTGGATATCGCGCCTCGCAGAAAGAAAGAATTGTTTTCAAGGAGGAGTACCTATAGAGTGGAGTCCAGAGCTTACTGAACAACTCAAAGAAATAGACAACCCACTGTCACAAGCAGTTGACTTCTGGGTTGATAGCATACTAGAAGGATTTGTGAACGAGTTTGTTGAAGACATGCTGAAGTCCTACAGCCAAGTTGAAGCTTATTTTTTTGAAGGATTCAGAGGTAAGTTCTTGAACAATCTCAGTCTATACATTAAAATGCTTTTAGTTGAGAAAGGTGTTTTAAGAATGCAGTAGTAATTCTGAATCTCTCATGGTAGAAAATGCATATATTGATTCTAACGAAGAAAACCATACTTTGAGAAGTGGAAAGAGATATAAGATTACTAGTGAAAAGAATCCTGTAGGTTCTAAAAACCACATAAATACAGAAATTCTGTGTGACCTTAAGAATTAGATCACTCAATTATCAACCACCATCTAACATATTACACCTCAGAATCCATCAGTCCAAAACCCACCTGTTGTGAGCATCGTGCAGCCCACCCCATAGAACATCAATACTAGTAGCACCACAGGAGCCAGTGCTTAGACCGCCACAACTCAGACCATTCCACAGAATACCATAACTAGCATGACCCAACAGCCTGCATCTACTATTGTCACAGGGAACTCATTGCAAAACCATACACAATCCGGAAGGAGGATGACTGATAACGATATAAAACTGTTGATATTCAAAGGAACGGGTCTAGAAGACCCTGATCAACACTGGTTTCTATTGGAAGCCATCTGGAGTGTCAAGCAAGTTACGGATGATGCTATAAAGAGAGCGCAGCTCATCACTAATTTTAGAGATAGAGCGCTGCATTGGTTTATGAATTATTCTCAAGTGCAACCGAGAACCCTAGCACATATCAAGACCACGATCGCAGCAGAGTTTAAGAAGCCCAAATCAGAATCACAGTGCATAAAAGAATTGAAAGAAATCAAGCAGAAACCTACTGAATTGGTCTGGAAATTCGACCAAAAATTTAAAACATTACTGGACCAAGTGAGCTTTATTATAGCTCCGCAACAACAACAAGAATGGTTCATTGCTACGTTGTTGCCTTATATCAGACAACCACTGATGCAATAGAAAGTTGTGTTGCAGGTAGAGGCCTTGGAGATCGCGATGAAGCTGTAAGTTTCACCAATCGGAGAGAGTAGTTATGGGATGTTACAGATCCATAACCAGTTCGCTACCTTGACATTAGAATTGCAATGTATGAAGAATGGAAAGGAACACAGACATGAACAAAGACATGAATTTTGGTGCACAGGATGCAAAGGAGAAGGCCACACCAGAGAACACTGCCCTCTATTTCAAGATTATCTTAACAGTGGTGCACCAAACCCAATGAATATGAATCAGAACCAGGAACTGTGGTGTGAAATTTGTAGAACCATAGGACACCGACCTGAGGATTGTTACCTTATACAGAAATATGTCAAAACGCCTAAAAACTTATACTGTAATTTCTATAAGTTAGTTGGACATGAAGAGTCTAACTGTCGCACTTATGAGCTAATGAATGAAAGAAATCGAGATATGGATGCAATGCAAGGTGTTGGTATGTACTACGTTTAAAACGAAAACCCTCCCAAACAAGAGAACACCCACTATGATCAGGGTGGATATAGAGGCCAAGGAGGTGGATACTGCGGCAGAGGAAGAAATTATGTCCCAGGTCAAGGAAGAGGCCGGGGCCAGGTAATCTTCTATAATTGTGGCCAGCTAGGTCACGTATCTAGAGATTATACTAATCCATGCACAACATGCAACTATTGTAAATCATTTGATCATGTGATTGAAGAATGCCCTATGCTTGAGGTAGAAATTGCAGAAGAAGAGAAGGACAGAAACTCCGAACCCTAACATTCAGTTGATCTCAGTAGAGAACATACCTACATATCCAAGTATAAATGTAGTGACGTGTAGTGGTGCGGATACAGGAAAAGATAGAAGCGTAGAAGCCTCAAATTCTAGAACAACTGATGCTAAAAAGACCCCTAGAGAAATAGTATGGATTAGAAAAGATCCTGGAAAATCACCTCCTTTGAACTTAAAGAAAAATAAAGAAGTATTTGAGGAAGCGCGGGACACGTTCAAACAACCACCACCTACTTCACCAAGAATCCCGTTGTGTAGCGACGTACCATAGATAGAAGACATGCCACTGGCATATGATCAGACGCGTGTTGTACCAGATATAGCCACTTCAATTACGTAGTTCCTACGAAACTATATTAAGTTATTTAAGGACAAAGACACTCTTATGGAAATCCAAAAACTGTTGAATCAGTATGAATCACATAGTAAGAGGGGAACTGCCCATGGCGCATTTCATAACATTAGGAGTCCCAAAAGAACTGGGAGGGAAATGCGGTTCACTGCATAGATCAGAGACTATGAGATGGACGAGATCATTCTTGATCTCAGCTCCGAAGTAAGCATCTTGATGAAGCAGACATGGCAGGCGATGGGAAAACCAAGGTTACAGTGGTCACCTATACAGTTAAGAATGGCTAATCAAGGCATAGTTATACCGTTGGGGAGGTTAACCAATACCATTGTCGACATTGATGGAGTGCGAAGTTAAGTAGACTTCGAAGTAATTGAAATTGTGGATGATAGCAATCCTTATCCAGCGCTACTGGGTATCGATTGGGAAATGACGAACTCCACCATCATAAATCTGAAGACAATGAAAATGATATTTGAAGGCAATGACATAAGGGTTGTCGCACAACTAGATCCTTCACAAGGGAAGCGATATGTTGAACCAATTCAAGAAGAGTACAGAGATCAATATCTCAACCATATCTATAAGATGACAACAAATGTTGCGGATTATACTCATCCTACTGTGGATGGAACACTTAGTTGGTGTTGTGATAGTTCTTGCATCTCAGACTTTGAAGCAGGATTAGAAAACTGACAACACAGAATGTATGAATTATCTGCCAGGAGATGCACGACAATTACAAGGTCACTCTGTTGGATTGGAAAGTAGGTAAGTCCAATCCCCACTTATGATGGTACAACCAACGTCTATTCATTTATCAAAGAATACACTGCAGTAGTTGTAGATGAACATTGCGTCTCATCATTAGACATGGCACTATGAGAAACACCTGCCAGATGGTGGGATATGCATAAAAAGACATTGACAACTTGGGACCAGTGCAAAATAAAACTACAGATCAGATTCACTGATAAGGTTACACTATCATTTGAGAAATATAATGGCAAGACGGATCCAGAGGATCATATTGCATCCTGTGTAAAAGCTTGGGAAGAAATACCATAGACAGAATGGGTACATCTCTTTGTGCATACACTGGAGGAGCCTATTCCAAAGAAATGGTACCTAGAAGAGGAGCTGCGTAGAGGAACCGCGGATTGGTCTATCCTCACTGCGATCTTCCAGAAGGACTTTAGCTTTGAAGATGACCATCCTAATATCAATGACGTGCTGCAACTTATCAAAAGAAAGATATTTAGACCAGATTGCACGGAGGAAAACATAACACTAGAAGAGTTTTTTGAAGCAGACAACATACTTGCCAGTCTACAATGAGATTGGACAGAGCAAGTAGTAGGCCTTTGACTGTTATAACTTAGCCGAAAAAGTTGAAGACAAGGATGACAGTGATGAGGAGGACCCATGCAACATAAAGATTCCTGAATCAGACGGAACGCGCGAAGTAGAAGGACCTCCACTAGAAATTCCGGATATTAGTGGACCGATTAAAACAAAGAAAGTGAACATCGACACCAGTGAAGAACCGAAGTTCGCAGCAATAGGAGACTACTGGGATGATGATACAGTTGCGGAGATCATGGGTATATTACAAGAATATCAGGAAGTATTCCCGACCAAGTTCACCGAGATGAAAGGAATTATGGGAGACTTAGGAGTGATGAGAATTCCTCTTAAGCTTGGCGCGAAACCTATAAAGAAAAGGCCATATAGATTGAATCCGCACTTCAAAGAACGAGTTAAGGAAGAACTCAACAAGATGCTCGATGTAGGAATCATTGAGCCTATTGAAGAATCTGAATGGATAATCCCAATGGTTGTCTAAGAAAAGAAAACAAAGGGTGAGATCAGGATCTGTGTTGATCTCAAAAAGCTAAATGATGCTTCGATGCATGACCCATTTCCTACTCCTTTTACTGACAAAGTACTTGATAACATTGGAGGGAATGAGGCATACTCTTTTACTGATGGATTTTCTGGATACCATCAGATAAGAATTGATACGGCCGATAGGCACAAGACAACTTTTTCCAGAGAATGGGGATCGTTCCAATATACAGTGATGCCTTTTGGCCTGAAGAATGCACCAGCCATATTTTCTAGAGTGGTGATCGCAGCATTTAAAGAATCCATACATAAGTTTCTAGAGGTTTACTTTGATGATTGGACCATTTTTGGCTTACTAAAGAACCATGCCGCGAACCTCAGGATGATGCTGGAAAAATGAAAACAGCATCAGATTTCTTTGAATTTGAAGAAGTGTATATTCTGTGTTCCTTATGGGATTCTACTGGGACACATTATGTGTAAGTAGGGATTGATGGTTGACCCTGCGAAGATCACAGTTATTGTAAATTTGCCTACACCAAATTCAGTTAAACAATTGTGCACTATGCTAGGGCACACCGGTTACTACAGGAAATTAAAAAAAGGGTATGCGCAAATAACCGCAGCAATGGAGAAACTTTTAAAAAAATATGCACCATTCATTTGGAACGAGGACTGTGAGGAAGGATTCGACACATTAAAAAAGAATATGGTCACTACGCCAATCCTAGTTTTTCTAGACTGGGAAAATCCATTTCACGTCCATGTTGATGCTTCATGTATAGCATTGGGCATTGTTCTTGCGCAACCAGGAGAAGGAGGCATTGATCATCCCATTGCATTTTCAAGTAGAAAGCTGTCATCTGCTGAGAAGAACTATACCACTACTGAAAGGGAAGGACTCACAATGGTATATGCGCTACAAAAGTTTAGACACTATTTGCTTGGTGAGCACTTCTCTATGTTTACTGATCATTCTGCATTGAAATACCTGGTCAATAATCCAGTGTTAGGGGGGTGGATATGTAGATGGCTGCTACTCTTCCAAGAGTATGATTTTGAAATAGTGGTTAAGCTAGGCAGGTTAAACTTAGGACCTGATCATTTTTCCAGGATTGAGTCAGGAGAAGAGCCTACGAATCTTGACGACAATCTTCCTGACGAGCAGTTGTTCGCTATATAGGTCGCCGATGAGTATTATCAAGACATTATTAACTTTCTAACTACATGGTTCGCACCTCAACAATTCACTATGCAGCAAAAGAAGTAGTTGGTAGTGCGAGCCGTAGAATTTACCATTATTGCAGGGTAGTTGTACAAGTTAGGACCTGATGAAGTACTATGGAGGTGCGTATTGGAGCATGAGAAGCCATATATATTGGACGATGCATATTCAGGAGCAGCAGGGGGACACTATGCAGGAAGGGCTACTGTGCAGAATATATTGCACGCAGGACTATGGTGGCCAACAATCCACAAAGATTTGAAGGAACATTACCAGAGCTGCGATGTTTGTCAAAGGATAGGGAAGTCATCAAGAAGAGATGAAATGTCGTTGAATCCTTAGCTGACCTTGCAGACAATCAAAAAATGGGAAATTGATTTCATGGGACCTATCAACCCACAAGGGAAACAAATTGGTGTGAGGTACATTATTACAGCAACTGACTACGTCACCAAATGGGAAGAAGCAAAACCAGTAAAAGACTGCACCTCAGCCACATCTGTCAATTTTATCTTCGAGAACATCCTTACACGATTTGGATGTCCAAAAATTTTGATGAGTGATCAAGGCACTCATTTTCTGAACATAACTATTAACACTTTGACCAAAGAGTTCTACATCCATCATTAGCGTAGTACGCCTTATCATCTGCAAGCGAATGGAATTGTTGAAGCGGTCAATAAAGTACTCGAGAATGCGCTAACCAAGATATGCAACGTAAACCGTGATGACTGGGACCTGCGCATTCCATATATATTATGGGCATACAGAACAACATGCAAGAAATTAACTGGACATACACCTTTCAAATTGGCTTATGGGCAGGAAGCAATAATTCCAATGGAGTACATTATTCCCAGCTTGAGAATAGATGCATTTATAGGGATGGAAGATTGCGCAGCACTGGAAGAAAGGCTATTACACTTGTTTGGTATGGAAGAGGATCGCTTCATCGCAGGCTTCCACCAACAAGTACAGAAAGAGCATGAGAAAGCATGGCATGATTGCCACATCAAGAGCAAATCTTTCCACGTAGGTGATCTAGTCCTCTTGTATGATAGTAAATTTATGAAGTTTCTTGGGAAGTTTAAAATGCATTGGCTTGGACCATATACTGTCATACATGTTACTAATGGTGGTGCAGTCCAGTTAGCTACTTTAGCTAGTGATACATTACCTAATTTGATAAATGGAAGCAGACTAAAGATTTATCGCAATAGTCCTACTTCATAGCATCTAGTATTATTAAGAGGAAGGGGAAAATTTCTAAGTGCCAAGTACAGTTGGAATTGGGCACTAGAAACTACAAAAGAATCTGTACACAAAGTTGTAAAGATAGATCTATATACCGTGCAGCATTGCTAAAGCTACGCGTTAATATATATATATATATAGATAAGAAAAGAAAAGAAACAATGCGTTGTTGTGACATTCAAAATGAAACCCTGAAGAGAAAATAAATTAGACACCGCGAAAGTAACTGTGCAGGACCAAAGATGACCTACTGCGCAGTTCGACGCAAGGATCCAGAAAATAACCGTTACAATGTCGGTCGAAAATATAATCGTTATATAGTACTTTCCTATCGATCGCTTGGAAATTTAAAGCATAGATAATGGTTTTAAACGGGTTAATGACGGAAAGGACCAATACCTTCGATGGATTTACCTAACGGATACTACATTCAATGCTTATCTAACCGTTAAGGGGCACAGAGGGGGATCAGCCACACCTATAAATAATGCAGCATTTAGACTCGTGGGCATTACCAAAGCACTTAGAAATTCTTGCGGACATTGTTTTCTAAGTTAGTTCTACAAGTTATCCACTAGTTTGCCGAGTAGTGTGCAAGTGAATGTCATAGAGGTCTTTTGTTGACAAGTATTTCACGGTTGAAGAGGTTGTCAAGTTGTTCCAATACGGAGGGATTGACGAGTTAATGAGAACCCCAAACAAGAAATTCATCACTGAACCAGAACAAGGTCCAAGAAGATCACCAAGACATGGCCCCTCAATGCAAGACAAAGGTAAAAATCCAGTAGCACCGAGATCAAAGCTACCCGAAGACAAGTTCGGTGGGGCCAAATAATCCCATTGCCGATAAGGAGATACCTTTAACTATGACCCTAGACTATATCTCACCACGTGAACTGGATGCACTGGACATTAGACTACTGAAGATTCCAAAGTATGAGATACCACTCTTGCCGATATCAAAGCATGTCGAGGTGGAAAAAAATATGTTAGGTAAGATTCCTAAATGCAAATGGGAGGACTATGATCTTCTTGCAATGCAAAAGGAGAAGCCCAGCGAGCCGAGGTTCCCATAGTTCTATCCCAACAAATACATGTGCTCGAAGAAGAATGTAAAAGACGACCTCACTTTGGTCGTGGAAAGCTGGTTGTCAGGAGTAGCCAAGTCGGGGCTACTCAACCTGCTCAGGCTCCCACATTTTGACAGATCACCGGAGCTCAATGCGGTGGTGCGAACTCTAATGGCATGCATCCACCAGGGATATTTATGGCTTAATCCATTGGATAACTGGGTTGAGCAAAAGGGGAGCAGACCCAAGGAATTTTTTTCAGGGGAAAAGGACGGATAAAGAGGTAGCCGCATTAATGAAGCAAATGCAGTCTGTTGTCAAAGGGAAGCGAGGCTTCCAAATGGATGACATAAATGACCAAGCAATAAGGTTTATCACGTAGCTGTTAGCGGGAAAAATTCTCAGAAAGTGCAGACTGTTAGAAGTCTCTACAAGCGTAGTACTACTTGGCGTCGTAGATGCTAAGGGAGAAGAATTTAATTAGTGTCAATACCTACTGAATGAGTTCCTAGAGGAACTAAATGACACACAAATCAATGGTGGATATTTCGATTTCACCTGGCTAATAGTGCTAATCGCCTTCCTAGGATGGAAGGAGCCAAAGCAATACGTTGGAGTGATCATGGACACTTCAGATTGTAGAGGTGATTGCTATCAGAACCTTTGGGCAAATTTGAATCCCGAAAGACATCACAAGACATCACTGGTCTTTAACACATATTATGACCAACTACATGGCGCCATCATGCTTACGCCTCGAATACCACAGCAGGTAACAAGCAAATATATCCGCATTGTCAACTTTTATGCTGTGATGAAATGCATCTCAATTTCAGCTAAAGCACAGACGAAGAATCTCGGTTGGTACCCTGGAAACTACCATATGTATGAGGACGATATTGAGAATATCATGAAGGAATGGCCAGCCGAATTTAGAGTTGAGGTTGTGGACATCAAAAGTGATTCTAGTGAGGATAACCTTATCCCGTGTCCCATAGTAGAAGACAAAGAGTCAATGAAAAGGAAGGACACTGGGAGTCCTTTAGGGTGCAAGGAACCAAGGAAGAAACAAAAATCAAGTAAAGACCAATTGGACATAGTGCTTCGCAAGGATGACTACCTAATGATCGCCATGAAGGTCACTGAGCAAATGGAGGAGCTCTCGACCGACAAAGAGAAGAAGGAAAAGGCAATTTAGGACAATTTGGACCAGAACCTGACTACACTACAAGGAATTTCCCAAAAATTTGATGAAGTAAGCAAAAGATTACCCTTGCCACGGGAATCAAAGGTTGAAGGAGAGTTGGCAGGGACTTTGCAGCAAAATGTTCCCACGAGGTCTTGTTTTGTCCATCTGCAACCATTATCTATAAGGTTTCCATTACCTGATCAAGTAATGCTAGATACAAAGAATGTAGAGCACATGGAGCTTGATCTTGCAAAGATACCATTGCCAGGCCTACATTACTTGCAAACGCAAGTTTGTGAAGAAATGCATGATAGAACCATAGATGCACTGAAAGGACAGGCTGAGCTACAAGCAGCTAATAGGAAGCTAGAGGAAGATAGCTCGTGGAGAACTATGCAATTGCAAGATGAGCAAGATCGTCGACTGAGATTGGAGTCCACGATCACTACGGTTGCAGATAACATAGATGAATTTGAAGTACAACTAGAACCAACAGATACTATTGTCAAGATTGGCGATCTGGTCACTAGTCTTAAGGCGGAGAAGGAAGACATGGAAATTCTCCATGAGCCTGAAATTGCTACCTTGAAAGCATAGATCAATCCACAGACCCCACCAGATGAACAACAATTAAGACAGGAAGTACTGAAGACCACAACACAAGATATTTTTGCCAAAGTGGCTAAGTGCCAGAGTCTATTGGAAACAACATCAAAGGAATTTAATTCCCTCAAGGAAGATCAACAGTTGCTGGAGGTAAAGAAGGAAGTGAAATAAAAGCAAGCAGTACTGGAAAAGATGGGTGAAGAAGTTAAGGCACTACCAGCAAGAGATAAGTTGCTAAAATACAGAGAAATCAACACTCTCAAGAAGGAAGTGCAAGCCTCACATGAGAAAGAGACAGAAATGGGCGATAAGTTGCAGCCATTGTTAGAAGAGGCCGGCACGATCTCGCAAGAGATCAAAGAAAAGTTAAAGGAGCTACACCAGAATCATGAGTAGGTGGAAGGCCAGATCGTCCATGATATAACACATGAGATGCTG
Organism: Larix kaempferi; assembly: GCA_027924585.1. NCBI lineage: Eukaryota > Viridiplantae > Streptophyta > Pinopsida > Pinales > Pinaceae > Larix > Larix kaempferi. Next base: position 22,311,858 of record BSBM01000632.1, on the reverse strand, counting down.
GAAACAATTGGGAAAATCGAGCAAGATACAAAGACCGCGGTAGAAAAGCTGGTCGGCACATTCAATGAGTTCGCTGCGAAGATCACCCACAATCAGTGGATAAAGAAGTTGCAGGTGGCTCGGGGGTGAGCCACATGTAAGTGTTAGGGTCCTGTTGGGCCTGGCCCAAGTGGGGCATTTTTTAGTAGGAATGATTTTGAGAACTGTGGAGTTGAGCGCAGTTAAGTTGGAACAATTTTGGGATAAGTTTTGGTATGCTACGAAGTTGCACACAGCGCAGTGTCGGAAGAACTGTGACAATAGTTTTGCGAGGAGAATGGTGTTGAGATGTGTTTGGTCAACATAAGATCCAACTAAGCAAAGTGTTGGACAGAAGACGACACAGATTCCGATTAGGTCATCGGAGATCTATTTTTGGCAAAGAGGCTCGATAACTACCAAGCGGTGTGTAACGTCCCCATTATTGACCCCATTACATTCAAGTGTAATTGATGTAATATTGTTATGAAATCATGGTGAGGATCTCAAGGCCAAGGCCCCGCCATCGATTTAGTGATGCATATGGCTTATGTGCTAGCCAAGCACATTGGAATTTCAATATCATGTAAGATGCATTTTAATAAAAAATACGCACAACTAGCTATGCAATGCAACAAAGAGATAGGGGCATGATTTTCCAAGGAATTGGGGGGGTGGGACATTCAAACCCTTGAGCCAACCAAGTCAAGCCAAGTGTCAATGAGAGAACCCATCAAACCCTCAACTACCCATGTTGAATTTTGTACCCAATCATTCAAGAGTTGGTTGAGGTAGTTAATGCCTTGGGAATGGAAAGGTATGGCTGTCCAAATTCGGGTATGGGCAAGCCACCCTTCATGGAAAATCGTGTTTGTCTCCTTGGGCAAGAAAAGAGCCACGAAATTGCTCTCCAAGCCATTATTCATCATTGCCTTGCTCTCTCACACAACTCTAGCTTCCTAGGCGTTTTCCTCCATGGTTTTTTTGAGTTCTCCTTCATCTTTTAGCTGGGAAGGGGCGTTTTTGTGTTGATTACCAGTGGGGAAGAGAACATAGCATTTTTGGGTCTTCCTGGAGGTCGTTTATGCCATTGGAAAGGATCATAACTAGTGGGAGAAATCGGTTTTGCTTCCTTGGGGTTGAATTCGAAATTCCACAGTTCGTTTGGGTGAACCACGAGTTGGGAGAGCCAATGTGGTCCCTGTGTTGTGAGTACCTCTATTGTAATTGTATTGGGGTATGGTAATGGGTAATCCATTGTTTTGTCTTGAGCTTGAGAATAAGCATCCATGGTTCAAATGTAGCCTGATAAACCCAGCTGTGGACTGGCTTGGCTGAGATGAAATGAGTAATTGGCAGTGAACGATCTGGAATGTTCCCTTTCCTTATGAGAATCATGCCCAACTTGGGGGTGGCCTTCGGATGGACTCAGTATAAGCTGTCGAAGAGCCTATGGTTTGGTGGAACGTTGCAACGACATAGCTAGTTGCTTGGGGCAGTTGAAAAATGAAGATAAGTGTTTTTATGTCTATGTATTTACTTCTGCAATGTTTAATTAATGATTATTTTGATATGCTGGATGAGCATGAATTGTGTGTGGATGTTGTTTTAATTCTGCTGTGCATAATTGATTTGTTTTACATATGCACACTCATATTTTAATTATATGAATCTAACGAATGGGATGAGATCATGTGAAAGCCCTGAATTTGGCATCATGTTCCTGGCCTTGCATTGGATAAATGGGTGGGTACGTGACACGGTGGGTAGGTGCATATCGGGAGCTAGGTGACTGACCACACAAACAGAGAACTTCTACTTGAACCAGTCATCTAAGGCCATGAAAGAAGGAACAACTTGGCAAAAGAAACCCATTGGCGCGGATGTGACAGAAGATCCTCTACCAGTCACTGGCAATCCGGTTTTGGGAAAACCATGACAGTTTTGTAAACCTAAGGGTTTTGCCTTCATAATGTAAAGACATGACCAACGGGCATGATCTATAAATAAGGCATTTTTGTATGGGAAAGGGTTACTTTTTTTATTTGGGTATTATTGAACATTGTTAGAATCTTTAAGCAAAAATTTATTGTAAAGGCTCTGCAGCTGAGTGCACAGACGAAGAACTGTTGCACCCTTTCCTTAGATAATAAAACAACAGTTCTTGTCGACATAGCTTCCCGTCTAGGGGAGTGAACCATGTTAAATCTTGTGTTATACGATTGATGTGTATGGTTTCCATTATTCAGTTGTTTGAATTATTTATAGTATGAATGCTTGAAGTTACAGTTATCTAATATATGTTTACTTTTATCGGTATTCGCCGCAGAAGGGATGGTATAAGATGTTAGGTAGCTCATACATGGATGAATGTTAATAATCAACATCTCTAAGTATTTGGATGCATGAACCCGTTAAATAATCACAGAGTAATTTTTAAGGTTGGATCGCAATATTAGAGCACGCAGCATTGCGCATTTCACCTATTTACATAAGTAATAAACGTTAATCAGTCTAAGTATTGTTGAAATGAGTAAAAACAAAGAAGGGTGAGTGGAAGTGATCAACTATTGTAGTCGTCGCGTGGTCTAGTCGACGCGGTGATCCATTAGAAGTGTTGCGCAATAAGCTATTGATAGCTTGTTGTCGAAGACTAGAAGTAACCCCACTGCGCAGTCCGTGGATGCGCTGGTTGCACAAGCATCCTTGCTTGCCGCAGTACTCGACGCGAAGTAGAAGACTTCGCGTAGTCATTGAACGCAACGTGTAGTCTGTCACCGTGCTGCGTATTAGCCAGTTTAAACACTCACATCACAAGGTTGTGGAAACCTACATCTGCAACCACCCCCTCAGCTTCACCTCGGGTGAGACCTAAGGCTGCTTGCAGTCTGTTTCTGAAAGGGCCGGTGAATAGGGGTTTTCTTGGTATCTTGCACCGCAAAGTACCTAGGTCTACATTGGAAAAACCTCTAGATAAGAATAAACCCCAACAAAATACCTTGAGGTAAAAACCTATTTTAGAAAGATAAACTTGAGGAAAGGTTTTGATGCAGGAGCATCGGGACCTAGGCAGATTAGTCGAAGATGATCGATTGGAAGGGGCCGACCAGTGGGAGTGCCGATGACCACTGGTGCGGAGAGTAGTTTGACTTGTCGAAGTCAAGAAGTCAAGCAGAAGCAGTCAGGGTGCGACAGACTAGGAAATGCAGCAGACGTGGAAATGGGTCAAGAATCGACAAGAATTAGTCGATAGACGACAAGTGGAGTAGAATGTCGAGTAGTCGACGAGGGGTCGAACCACGACATGACAGGTTTGGAGGAGCCAAGCACAGAGGATGAGAAACAAGTCGACAAAGAAGTTGAGATGTGACTGACTGCTATAGCAGGGTCGAAAGAACAGAAAGTCAAGGGACTGTACCTAGTAGCTGATCGAGGTTGTTGAGGAAGTTAATACAGTTATTGCGAGTTGGTGAAGGACATGACAGGTGACATCATGGACAGAGGCTGTGCAGCATGGATAGGAGCTAATAGTACAGGTTCACATGATCTAGGAGGATCAGAGAACAGGTGAATGCGTGTCTCAGGGATTGCAGTAGTCTTGGGAATAGCAGCAACAGGGTAGAAGATGGGAGGAGTCTTTGATCAGTGGGAGCAGAAGATGGAGCAGAGAGAAGTAGTGAAAGAGTCACACTCCTCGCAGAAGAGGATTGAGATCGAGCCATAGGTTAGTGTTTAGTGTTGAACTAGGAGAGGGTGAGGTCGACAGTTATTTGCTTACAGTTATTCTTCATTTTAACCGAATTCAGTGAAGTAATATAAAGCCACTTCTGGCATCTTGTTTTACACCTTGTTTGTGTAAGCATTATGGTTTGTGTCGTGTGTATTGTTAAGAAAGAAAGTATTCCAGTAAGGTGACTTGCGTTAGTTGGTATCAGAGCCCGAAAAGGAAGTCCGGTTGCGATTGGATGCATGAGAGTTTTTGGTGAAGGTTGGAAAATAGCTCACAGAGACGTTAATGTCTAATGACGCGTGGCGCAATAGTTGTCACAGTGGATTGTGAGATGTTTGACGAATGTGTCAGAACAATGCACACTTTGACGAGTGAAGTTGTGGCGATCAAAGAAATCCAAAGGCGTGGTTGTATTCCTAATGCGTTAGACCACAGCGATGAGGAAGTCGAGGAAGTGGAAGCTCAGGAAGCCAAAACAAAAGAACCAGAAGAAAGACTCATTAAGCTTCTGACAGATATGAGAGGTTGAGCGAAGATACATGTGCGTATGTACTCAGGAAGCCTAGACCCAGAAGACTTAATCGACTCGTTTAGAGAGATGGAAAAATACTTCCACATAGAGCAGATTGAGGACCCTAAGCAGGTGAAGACTGCATGTCTGAGTTTGAAAGGTCATGCAATGTACAAGATGATAGACTCAAGAAAGGCAAGGAGAAAATCAAGTCTTGGGACAGAATGGTTGCCAAGTTGAAGGGAAAGTTCTTGCCAAATGACTATGTGAATTCCTTGTTTAGGAAGTTACAGAACTTTCCACAGAAAGAAATGACTATGAAAGAGTACACGGAGGAGTTCTATAGATTGTAGATTCAATCAGGACAAAATGATGAGGGAGAAGAGGCTCTCGCTAGATACGTGAACGGATTGAAATATGCTATTCAGGATGAGGTGAGCATGTCAAGATTCGGAGTAGTCACCGAAGCCTACTAGTTAGCTCGGAAGGCAGAAGAGAAACTATCGAGGAAATACGCAGCGACCAGGGGAAGGATGACTGGTCAGGGTGTAAAAACTGTCTCCATGAAAGGCCAAAGTAGCGGGTACAGGAGGGAAGATGTCGAAGGTAGCCGACACACAGGAGGGACATTGATGGGGAAGACGCAAGAAAACCGACGCAATGGTCGTGAGAACCGCGGTCGAGGTGTGTATGGTCGAAGTGGTCCATCCGACAAGAAAGGAGCTAACAGACTAGCCATATTCTATTACAAGTGTCGAGGAATAGGACACAAGGCATATGAGTGCCCAGAAAACTTACATGCTGTAGAAGAGTCAAAACCCATACATCCAAAGGATGAGCAAGTCGACAAGAGGGAAGAACTCACATCCGACAGCAGTGGAGGTGAGAAGAAGGAGAACCAGAACTTGACGGTTCAGAGAGCCTTGATCTAGGAAGATCAACGTGACCCGGTGGAACCAGCACAATGGAAGGCGTTCTTTCGAACAAAGGTGCAGATCGGGGAATTGTGTTGCAAAACCATAGTTGATGGTGGAAGCACGGAGAATCTTGTGTCAACAGAAGTCATCGACAAGATCGAGTTGAAGTGTCGAGAACACCCACACCCCTACGAGATCTCATGGTTGTAGAAAGGACACCATGTCAGGGTGACCAAGCAGTGCCTGATCATCTTCAGAGTTGAAGGATTGGAGGACAGCGTACTGTGCGATGTAGTTCCCATGGATGCATGCCATCTGCTATTAGGAAGGACATGGCAATATGATCAGAAAATTATCTACGATGGTTGGGCCAACACAGTCACAGTGTGGAAGAATGGTGTGAAGAGGACTCTTAAGCCGAGGTGAGAAGAGCCAGCCGATGGTAGGGACGGCGAGAACAATCTTTGGGAAAAGCGAGTGTTGATGAGCACCACGAAGGAATTCCTCACGGAAGAGGAGAAGCAGTCGGGATGTTTTGTGATCATTTTGAAAGGACCATATGTTGAAGGGATGACCAGGGAGGAGAGCATTTTGGTCCAGATCGAGGAGTTGCTCAAAGAATTCAGGGACGTAAGGGCTAATAAGAAAGCGAAGGGACTGCCACCGAAAAGGAGCATATCCCATCAGATCAACTTGATTTCAGGGTCGATTCTACCAAACAAAGCACTATATAGGATGAGTCCGACAAAGGGACAGTAACTAAATCGATAGGTCCAAGAGTTGTTGGACACACGATTAAAAAGAGAAAGTCTGAGCCCGTGTGCAGTACTAGCATTATTTCCACGGAAGAAGGGTGGGGAATGGAGAATGTGTACCAACTCCAGAGCCATCAACAGGATCACGATCAAGTATCGGTTTCCATTGCCGAGGATGGATGGCTTGATGGATTTCCTGAGTGGAGCAACATACTTCACCAAAATAGACCTGAAGAGTGGATATCACCAGATTAGGGTCAAAGTGGGGGATGAATGGAAGACAACATTCAAAACAAAAGAAGGGTTATACAAGTGGTTAGACATGCCATTTGGGTTGACTAATGCATCCAACACATTCATGAGATTGATGAATGAAGTGTTGAAACCGTTTCTAGGAAAGTTTGTCGTAGTCTATTTAGATGACATTCTGATTTTCAGTCGAACCAAGGCAGAACACTTGGAACACGTTCGACAAGTATTTGCTTACAGTTATTCTGCATTGTAACAGAATTCAGTGAAGTAATATAAAGTTACTTCTGGCATCCTGTTTTACACCTTGTTTGTTTAATCATTGTGGTTTGTGTCATGTGTATTGTTAAGCAAGAAAGTATTCCAGTAAGGTGACTTGCGTCAGTTAGTATCAGAGCCTGAAAAAGGAAGTCCGGTTGTGATTAGAGGCATGAGAGTTTTCGGTGAAGGTTGGAAAATGGCTCACATAGGCGTTAATGTCCGAGGACAAAGGATATTGTTGGGTTTAGGAAATTTCCCTTTTGGCCATCCTAATTACGTCATTTTTCCCTGGTTTCATCCTACTTTTATAAGCTATATCCATGTTTTTTTCCCAGACCAATCAATAATATCGATAGGTATAATTTGTTATTGCTTTATTTATTTTATGCCTAAGATTGTTAAAGATTATCGATCTTAGTCCTTGGTTTATACTGATCTGTGTGATTTCATTTAGCCAAGGTCTAAAGCGCAAGTGTATCAGCCCAGTAGCGCCAGCTGTTACTCTCCAAAGCAGCAGCTCCTCATACTCCAAGGGACAACACATCTGTTGGGCCTAGGTTGAGATAAAGTTTTGGAAGCACCTTTTTGAGGCAAGCAGGGGAAGGTGAGCTGAGTGCAGCTCAGAAACAAAATTTTGGCTAAGTATTGAGGATGTTGCGAAGTTGCGCGCAACATCCAACTTTTGACCAGACTGCGGAATTGCGCGCAGCATCAAAGTTTTGGCCGTGACGTGAAGACCAGTACTGCATTGAAGCAGTGATGTGGAGTTAAGAGGCCACGTGGAGCCAGCAAATTAGTTGTTGATGTATATGTAACTTCGGATTGTATTTCAAATATATGTATATTGTATTCCTATAGAGATGTTATTATTCCTCTATATGGAAGTGTCGTCATTTATATTGTAAGTGTCGTAACTTATACTTGATGGGTTATTAGACCACCTTGTTGGGGTCGACCCTGTATAAGTCATGTGGGTCAAAGGGTTATTAGACCACAGTAGTGGGGGTCGGCCCAGTCAGCATTATGTTAAGTGGTTAAGTTGAAGCCGACCTAGTTGATTAAAGGTCAAGTCAAGTTAGTGTATAAATAGAGAGTGTGTCTCTCTCATTTTACACATTCTATTCTCTCACTCACACTATAGAGAGTGGCACACTTGTGGAGGAGAAGGCTCTGTTTCTAGGAGAAGACTATCTCTTGTATTCTGGTTGTATCATTGCTCTATCTATCTCTGAGGAAGTTATTAGGGTTTTTCATCTTTATGGTTTTCCCCAAGTAAACTCGGTGTCTCTTCTGTGCTTGCATTATTGTGTCCATGAATGATATTCTATAGATTTTTTGTACATGTTGTTCTCTCAGTTAAGATCCTAGATTAGATTGAAGTAAATTCTGAAAATTTAACATGGTATCAGAGCTAGCCTGAAAGAAGGCATGATATGGCATGTATGACACTTGTTGCACTTACGATGCTAGGGCTTGATATAGGAAAAACCAGTCATCGTAGCACTTTCACTATAAATCCTTTTTGGCGAAGTTTTCGGCTCTGAAACCTTTACAGGTTGAATATTAAATCCCCATGTACCGTGTGTCCAAAGGAAAATCTCTAATTCGTTGTACTTTGTGATTTATGAACTGTACAATATAGGGTTTCTGCCTCTTCCAGATTTGAGTCAAAATCAGGTGACCTTGGGAAAAAGGTCATAACTTGGGATACGAAGCTCCAAATGAAAGTTCATAAAAAGTGACAGGTATTACACATTCTTTACTATCTCAGGAAAAAAATTTAGAGGCCGAAGTTTAACCAGTGACACGTGGCATGCCGTACAAGTTCGCTCTTCTGTATTATCTCATAAACAGGTCACGTTACGACACTTGGAATAACTCTCTCTCAGAGAATCCAATTGAGGTCAGAACTATCAAGATGGAAATATAACAGGTCAGGATATCTTAGAAAAATGTTTCAGAGGATGAAGTTAAAATAGTGACACGTGGCACGCCATACAAGTTCGCTCTCCTGTATTATCCCATAAACAGGTCACGTTGCGACACTTGGCATAACTCTCTCTCAGAGAATCCAATTGAGGTCACACCTGTCGGGATGGAAAGATAACAGGTCAAGCTATCTCAAGAAGCTTTTTCAGAACCTATGGATCAAAAAGTTCGGAGTTACACAAGAAACAATCAGGTACATATTTCTGTCAAAACATAATTATTTTTGAGTACCTTCATTCATGGCTTCCGAAATTTAGGGCTTCGGAGAAAGTTGGAATTTTTGTAATCGGAGACCATGGCTGGATTTTACTCATAAAACTAAAAATTTAGAGATGAAGATCAGAATTTTTTGTTGGGAATAAGGCCGGACTTGATCAGACCCTAGTTCAGGACTTTGATCAGAAAAGTGGAAAATTAGGGCTTCTGCAAAAATGAGAATTTTTTAAATCTGTGACCACAGCTGGAAGCTCCTCATAAAAATAGAAGCTTAGAGCTTTGGATCAAACCTTTTGATTGGGTAGAAGAGTGGGTTTCATCAAACCCCAGTTCAGGGTCACGTCCAGTGAATCTGAAAGTTTCAAAGGCAAAATTGAGGAGTGAAACTTTGCAGTTTTCAAATTCTGAATATACCAGCTTGATCAGCTCATCAAGGCGCACATGTCTATCCTTTCGGAAGTTTGAAATTCAAAGTTTGAATTTTTGGGGTTTCTTTGACAAACCCATATCCCGCTCCAAGTCCAGTTCTTGCAAATCAAGTGGATTGGGTTAGTCCTAGAAAAAGATGGATTGGTCACCTGCATAAGTGAAGAAGTTCCTGTTTTAGAGGGAGATGAGGCTAAGGCCTTCCATAAGAAGATTACAAGCAATCTTGACAGGTATGGCTTACAGTTATGTTTCAAATTATGTTCATGATTAAGTTTATGATATGTTTGTCTTCATATCATTACAGTACAATCTTGATTAATTACTAGACTTGTCGTATTACCTTATAGAAGATATTCATTGATTAAGGTTTTGACACTTGTGCTTGTACTAATGCATTGTGATGTTGTATGAGGTTTATGTTGTTTACTAACACAAAAGGTACACCAAGAAAGTCAAATCATGTTCTACTTCAAGAACATATGCTCATGAAGACAAAGATTCATCCATTTTCATGGATCACATAGAAGATCTACTTTCGAGGTATGTATAACTTGGTCATACAATGGTTAACTTATGAGACATGTAGGTTACTAGCACAAGTCACTGAAGAGAACTAGAAGACATTATACGGGTATGTTAGACATAACTAGCTAGCATGCTAATCCAGGTATGTTTTTCCTATATCAAGCTAGAATCCTACCTTGTGTTAGGATCTTATATTGTTGTGTTGTTGATAATGATTATTCATGAAGTCATAGGTTTGAATAATCATGGTTGTATGCATATTATGTTTCTTACCATAATTGATGATATGACTAACCAGAAGAATCATGAAGGTATAGGTTTGAATAATCACAGGTTTTATGCATATTATATCTCTTATCTTGATTGATGATTCAACTAACTAGAAGAGTCCTATGATCAAATAAGAAAATGTATGAGTAAAAGAAGACTTTCCTGAAACCTTGAATACTAATGTGAATGATCATGAATATACATGTTTAAGATTATTGTGTTTTGATAGTATTAAGATTATACTAATAAATGTGTTATTTTGTATGAGACCTCAAGGATAACACAATGAAGATACTAATAAGCATGCATAGTGATTAAGGATGGATGTAAGTTCAAGGACAGGTAATCCAAGAAGCAAAGATCAAGAGGGAACACACTCTAGTTGTTCCTGCAAGAAAGCAAAGGAGCACACTTTAGTAGTTTTTGCAAGGATGCAGATATTCAGAGGGAGTTGACCACTTCTCACAATCCACATAAGAATAGAGTTGCAGAAAATAAACAAAGACTGAGAGGGAGTCAACCCAACAAAAACACAAAGATAAGTATTTGAATTGTCATTACTTGCATATTTTATTGTTTAAATAATATTGTTCAATAATGTATATAATGATGTTCCTAGAATTAGGTTGTGTATTATGCATATTAGAATAGTTGCATTGATGAACAATATACTACTAATATGCATGGGTAAGTGGCCTATGGAACTGTACAACATTCCATTGCTACTTAACTAGAATGAATCCTCTTTGCTGACATGTTGGGAGTTGTGCACACTCTTAACAATGTTCTGGTAGAGATTGGAAGGCACCTAGAAAGTTACGGAATATGGATAAATGTTGTATTGAAGCATTGGCTAAGATAATTGCATGACTGTATGACATATTTCTTTATATGTAAGAATTTGCTCTAAAAACTATGAGATGTTTTCTAATCATGCAATTTAACTTGTTGTGTAGGAAAGATCGTATGCCATCACCTACAAAAGAAGAACTACAACATTTGTTCAGCAACAAAATTATCTATTGAAGATATTGAAGTTCCCAGGATACGGGAAGAATGCCATGATCTGTCGATCATGAAAAATGATGTTTGGGATGCGGTCCCAAGAGCTGAAGGGAAGTCTGTTGTGACTTCCAAATGGATCTATCAAATCAAGCATGCTGCAGATGACAGCATAGAGAAATATAAAAGTGATGAAATAGAAGATACACCAGATGGATTTAAAGACAGCTTTCTTGAATGGTGTAGTTGAAGAAGAAGTATATGTGGAGCAGCCACTTGGTTCTAAGATACATGACAGGGAGTCATATATGTGCAGATTGAAGAAAGCCTTGTATGGCTTGAAACAAGCTCCCAAAACTTGGTATGGTAGGATGGATAGTTTCCTATCTAGTTTGGGCTTTACCAAGAGTAAAGCGGATTCCAACCTTTATTACAAGGTTGAGGAAGGGAATCCTGTGATTCTACTCCTGTATGTGGATGACTTATTTGTAACAGGAGATGACATATTGATTGCAGATACGAAGAGGAAGCTTGCTGTTGAATTCGATATGAAAGATTTGGGAATGATGCATTATTTGCTAGGTATGGAGGTGTGGAAAAGTGCAGGTGGGATCTTCCTTGGTCAAGGGAAGTACATAGTAGATATCATGAAGAGATTCGGGATGATGGATTGCAAGGCCATGGCCACACCTATGGAATCGAATCTGAAGCTTCTATGTGATGCTTCATCTGAGTCGGTTGATGTCTCTATGTATTGTTAGATGATTGGGTCCTTGATGTACCTGACGAACACTAGACCATATATTTGCTTTGCAGTGAACACATTGAGTCTGTTTCTGACAGATACGAGGAGTGTTCATCTGGTTGTTGTAAAGCATGTTCTGAGGTACCTGAAGGGTACAGTGGATTATGGGCTCAAGTATGAAGCGAATCAAAATTTTAACCTGTAGGGTTATGTTGATTCAGATTGGGATGGCAGTGCTGCAGATAGGAAGAGCACATCTGGGTGTTGCTTCAGTATGGGATCAGGTGTGATGTCTTGGTTTAGCAGGAAGTAGTCCTGCGTAGCACTGAGTACAGTTGAGGCAGAGTATGTTGCAGCTTGTTCAACTAGTTGTGAGGTAGTATGGATACGGAAGCTACTGTCTGAATTATTTGATCTCCCGTTGGATGCTACTGGTATCTTCTATGATAACCAGAGTTGTGTGAAGCTGTCTGAGAACCCAGTGTTTCATGACAGGTCGAAACAAATAGAGATCAAATATCACTATATCAGGGATATGGTGCAGAGAGGAGCTGTGAAGCTCCTGTATGTTGCGACGGACGAGCATATTACAAATGTGCTGACGAAGCCACTAGACAGGGTGAAGTTCGAGTACTTCAGAGAGAGGCTTGGAATTCTTCATATTGATGACACTTCGAGGAAGAAGTGATGGACACATTTGCTGAAGCCATTCCAAGCATGTTGGAAGGAGAATTCTTCACATGGCTCTGGATGTAAGCACTGGATGATGAGCATCAGGATGATTTTCTAGTTTCTGCTTTGTATGATCAGTTGGATCATTTATATGTATGTGTGCATCATGTTGGATGCTGGATATGATCAGTTGGATCATTTATATGTATATGTATGTGTGCATCATGTTGGATGCTGGATATGATCAGTTGGATCATTTATATGTATGTACACATCATGTTGGATGTTGGATATGATCGGTTGGATCATTTGTATGTATTGTGTATATGCATCATGTTGGATGCTTGGACCATGTATCTGTATATGTATCAGGTGGATACATTGTATGATCAGGTGGATCATGTATGGTGATCTGTATCATGTATTTCTATTTGTTTCAGGTGGATACACTGTATGATCAGGTGGATCATGTATGATGATATGTATCAGGTAGATACTTGGTATGCATCAGGTAGATGCATTGTATGATCAGGATGATCATGGATGACGAGCTTCAGGATGTTCCTCCAGATGATATGTAGCAGGATGTTGCAGTGATGATGATCAGGATGATCATGTGTACATCAGGATGATATATGGTGAGTATCAGGTTGATACGCTGTGGCTGTGGAACAGGTTGTGCAGATAAGCATGTAATTTGTGCCCTGGGAGATTTGCAGATAGTCTTTCGAGGTTTTTCCTATGGCATGTAATTTGTACCCTGGGATATCTGGCAAATGCTCTTTTGACGTTTTGCTTGGGAGGACATATAATTTGTGCCCTGGGAGATCTGCAGATAGTCTTTCGAGGTTTTGCCTATGGCATGTAATTTGTGCCCTGGGATATCTGGCAGATGCTCCTTCGAGGTTTTATCCTATGACATGTAATTTGTGCCCTGGGAGATCCTATAGGTTGAGCCGTGTGCTCATAATCAGTCCTGGGATGCTCTTTCGAGGTTTTTCCATGACCACATGTAATTTGTGCCCTGGGAGATCCGATAGGTTGAGCGTTGTGCTCGTATCAGTCCTGGGATGCTCTTTCGAGGTTTTGTGGTGATCACATGTAATTTGTGCCTTGGGAGATCCGATAGGTCGAGCCTTATGCTCGTAATCAGTCCTGGGATTCTCTTTCGAGGTTTTGTGGTTGGGTCACATGTAATAAGTCCTGGAGATCTGGATAGGATGAAAAAGGCCTCAGATGCTCTTTAGGGTTCTTGCTATTCAAGAGACTCTTTTAAGGTTTTGTGACTCACGTAATAAGTCCTGAGTTTTCCACAGTATGGCCAGTGATGACGAAGACCTGCAGGTGGTGGGACTACATCCAGTATGAAAAAGGACTGGCTCTGTAGAACTTCTATGATGAGTAGATTTAGAGATTGATTGTGATAGCAGCAGTAGTGATGATGATCCAGAGAAGATGACTTGTGCTAGAAGATCTGTGTCGAGAAATACCTTCCTAGTTAAGAGGGAGTGTTGATGTATATGTAACTTCGGAATGTATTTCACATATATGTATATTGTAATCCTATAGAGATGTTATTATTCCTCTATACGGAAGTGTTGTCATTTATATTGTAAGTGTCGTAACTTATACTTGATGGGTTATTAGACCACCTTATTGGGGTCAACCCAGTCAGCATTATGTTAAGTGGTTAAGTTGAGGCCGACCTAGTTGAGTAAAGGTCAAGTCAAGTTAGTGTATAAATAGAGAGTGTGTCTCTCTCATTTTACACATTCTATTCTCTCACTCACACTGTGGAGAGTGGCACACTTGTGGAGGAGGAGGGTCTGCTGCTAGGAGAAGACTATCTCTTGTATTCTGGTTGTATCATTGCTCTATCTATCTCTGAGGAAGTTATTGGGGTTTTTCACCTTTATGGTTTTCCCCAAGTAAACTCAGTGTCTCTTCTGTGCTTGCATTATTATGTCCATGAATGATATGTTGTAGATTTGCTGTACATGTTGTTCTCTCAGTTAAGATCCTAGATCAGATTGAAGTAAATTATGAAAATTTAACAGTAGTGTGCTGGACAAGTATCAAGTGTAGCCACCGGCTCGACCGGTAGTAGCCATTTTTGGAAAGATAGTTCAGGATTGCCGAGCAGCGGACATAGGAAAAATAGGAAGGCGGCCACGCGTGGGTTGTTAAGGAAAGCGACGTTTGGAACGCTTAGAAGTTAAAACCATAAGAGAGAAACTGTTTGGTAGAAGCAGCCTGCAGGCACACGTGTGATAGGAAGGCCGATAGTGACAAAATGAGGACGTGGAGATCTGCCATGATCAAGAAGACGCTACCATGAGCTAGCAAGCCGGTTTGGAAAACCGGCACAGTTTTGGAAATGCTTAGGGTTTTGGGTTTTAGGTCTTCTACATTATACAGACATGACCTTCGAGAATGATCTATTTAAGAAGACATTTTGTATGGGATGGGGGTTCGCTTTGGGGGTGGGTTGGCTTTGTGGTTTCTCTCTCTGTTTTGGGTTGTTCTCTTTTTGGATTATTATTAGTCTTTTGTTGTTGCTGAGAACTTAAGGAAATAACCTTTTTGTATTGTAAAATCTTTCCGAGTTGAGAATATTGTAAAGGCTCTGCAACTGTGTGCGCAGAGACCTAGCCGAGAGAAAGAAGAGTCTGTAGCTGAGTGCACAGACTAAGAACGGTTTCCCCATCCCTTTGAAAGAAATATATTACCAACCGTTCTTGTGGAAGTAGCTTTCCATCCCGGGAAGTGAACCACATTAAATCCTGTGTTATGTAATGATGTTTATGGATGAATGACTTTCTGTATTTTATGTAGAATGAATGCTTGAATGTTTCCTTACATGCTATAATAGGAGAACTTTGATATGCATTTACCAATAGGAGAAGTTTGGGAATGATATGCTAGGTTCCACGGAAGCAGATGAATGGAAAACATTTCAGTTCTATGTTAAGTTTGTGAATCAGTCATTTAAGTTTAATTACTTTCTTAAACACAGTGAAGGAATGCAGCACAGTTAGTCATGTTTATCATTTCAGTTCACATTGTAATAATCCACGTTCTAAAAGGAATGCTAGAAAGATAACCAGTAAGTGCCTGAATGAATGGATGATTGATATTCATTTCAGTGCCTTAACGTTTCCGAGATCTTCCAAGTAGAGGATAAGTGTGGGTGACTCGCAGTCCTAGGAGAAGATTCACAGTAGTAAGAAAACCTTGGTATGGCCTGCAATGTTTCCTGCACCGCGCAGTAATGCTCGCAACATAGATCCTGCTGCGCACTGCATCACTCTACCCGCAGCATCATCCTTCTGTCCTACGCTGCGTAGCTTGTTCTTATAAACAACTCATTATTTACTGTGGAAAACTGATTCCACAATACCCCATAAAGATACACCTCGGGTGAGACCTCAACCTACTCGTAGGTTGTTGCCAAAAGGGCCGGTGCGAAGGGGTTTTGTTGGTCAAAGGGAGAACCGCAAAGAACCTGGGTCTAATTGGAAACCTCTGGGTCATTTTAAGCCAACAAATGGTTCCGTTGCCACGCTAGAATCCATGATGAGTTGAAATGGTTCCATTGAGTTGCAATCATGATGTGTGAAGAAGAATATCAGTTCCCTGAAGGATCTGACTATTGGCATCCTGAAAAGATAGAAATCCAAGCTTGGTGGGATAAAACCGTAAGTGATTTTAACAGACAAGAAAATAGACATCTGCGTCTAAGCGACACACAGTGGTCAGATAGATATCTGTTGGACGACATTCATGATATGTTTTCAGCATCATTTCCAAATGAGTTGCATGCATGGATCTCGCGGCTCGCAGAGAAGAAAAACTGTTTCCAAGGAGGGATTCCTACGGAGTGGACTCCCAAGCTCACAGCGCAGCTTAAAGCGTTAGACAGCCCATTGTCACGTGTATTTGATTATTGGGTCGATCATATGCTAGAAGGATTTGTAACAGAATTTGCTGTAGACACACTCAAATCCTACAGCCAAGCAGAAGCACATTTTTTTGGAGGATTCCAAGGTAAGTCTCTGAACAATCTCAGTCTATACATTAAGATGTTTTTAGTTGAGAAAGGTGTTCTAATAATGCAGTAATATGCTTGAAGTTTGTCATGATAAATAGTACATATATTGATTCTGACAAAGAGACACATACTCTTAGAAGTGGTAAGAGATATAAAATTAATAAGAATCCAGAAGGCCCTAAACTTCATATAGATACTGAGATCCCCTACGATCTTGATAGCGAAGTTGCACAACCATTTACCCCTGAGAATCCACCGGCTGCACAAACCACGCCACCCTTATCGCAGAACCCACCCGCTACACAGCCCACCCCGCAAAAGAATCAGCCTAGTCCATCTCTCCCGATAGTCCCATTTGTATTTATTGGGAATATCCCTTTACAGCAGCCGTGCACTAATCCTAGTGCCCCACCACCTAGTAGCATAATGGAAAACACTGATATGAAACTGCCAATATTCAAAGGAACTGGCCTAGAAGACCCTGATCAGCATTGGTTCCTTTGTGAAGCCATATGGAGTGTAAGACAAATCCAGGACGATGTTTTGAAACAAGCACAGCTCATCACCACCTTCTGGGATAGAGCACTACATTGGTTTATGAAATACTCTACCGTACAGCCGAGAAACCTCGCAGAAATTAAAGTTGCACTGGTGGCAGAGTTCAAGAAACCTAAGTCTGAGTCTCAGTGTATAACTGAGTTGAAGGAAATAATGCAGAGACCAATTGAAACAGTCTGGGAATTTGATCAAAAATTTAAGACCCTACTAGACCAAGTAAGTTTTGTTATACCACTAGAACAGCATAAAAAATGGTTCATTGTTGCACTGTTACCCCATATCAAATTACCATTTGTTAACACCCAAAAAGTGCTCACTAGCTCATTTCCTTATTCACATGACCCATTTGTCCACTTATCCACCATTTGAGCCTCTAAAGCCATCAAAAGCTCAACAATTCGACTTGATTTATGCCTAGTTAGGCTATCTCTACACCATCATACCAGATGCCCCATGAGGCAATTCTTCATGCGGTGATGCTCCGGGGGCATCACATGCCGCTGATGGTATTATCGGACAAGTCACGACACAAAATAAACCTTTTAGCATGGTGAGCACCATAAATGCCCCAGACCTTTCTAGGGATACATCTAATAATGGAGCGATTACTTCGTATGCTCCAACGAATCAGACTTATCACACTCATGGACCCTCTTGTCCACAACATTGCTATGGGAAAGTGTCATCGGCCAAACACACAGTCATCCGATTCTGACACGCCTCACTTCACATCTGATTCTGAGGTTGAATCCGAAAAACCTACTGAAATATCACCAACCAACCCCGTGGTTGGATCACAATACGATCCACTTTTCACCAGTACTATTGGAGATACATCCATAAACCCTTCTACTATTGTGCCACCCATGGTAACAACAAACCCTTTAGGCATGCCTAATATAGGGGCCACTCCACCTTTAAGTATGCCCAACATAGGACTACCTCTTATTATGGGTATGCCCAACATAGGAATCACACCCCCTCTCATTACCACAACCCAGATCCCAGGAATTCCTAGCACTATTCCTATCCCCTCTGCAACCCATTTTGCTCTTGGGAGCATTGGCCCATCCCACACAACAACGGTTGGAGGACACATACATTCAATACCTAGCATACCCTTAGGGGCTACTGGACCACTACATAATGACACCATTAATAGTTATGTCCCATTCACTACGCCACACCCATCTGCTAGTTTACCATACATGGCTAGTCTGAACTTACTAGACCTAGCCAGGTTAACCAACGATCCTATTAGGAACAACCCTACATGGCCACCCATGCCTACAAAGCTCCCCTGAGACATCCCCAAGTTTGAAGGAAAACCTGGGGAGGATCCCCAAAACCACATAATGTCATTTCACCTATGGTGTTCATCTAACTCCATTGTGGATGACTCCATTAGACTAAGACTGTTGCAACGAACGTTCACTGGATCTACAGCCAAGTGCTACATTGAACAACCACATGGGACCCACCATACATTTACGTCCCTCGCCTCCACTTTCCTTCAATTTTTTCAGCTACTTATACGCTATGATGCAGGAGTTGAAATACTGTTGTCTTGCAGACAAAACACAACTACCCACATCACCGACCATATCCATGAGTGGCGCAAGCATCGTAGCCTTTGCAAGATAAAACTAGATGACCGTTTATTTTTGGACTGGTTTCTTAAATCACTCCTACCCCGCATATCCAAAGATGTAGCCTCTGAAAAACCCCAGTTAGAAGAGGAAGCTATATTAAAATCCCAACCAATGTATTACCCACAACAAGCTACACCAGCTAACACAACACTTCCAATAGCTCAGGGTTACCAACAACCCCAGCAAGCAAATGGACCACCTCTAGCCCCACCATCTTATTATCCACCACAACCTGCTCCCACACCTGCGGCACCCCAAAATCCTCCCACTACTCAAGGGCAAGTGTACACACAACACAATCAGCCCCAACACCAAAAAAACCAACGCAACCAGGGCGGACAACAAAACCGCGGAAGAGGACATAACCGCGGTAACAACCAACAACATAATCAAGGTCCACCACCACCCAATCCTCCAAATAATAACAACATTGCTCCCCAAAACCAGAATCCTGATCGTCATCCCAAGAAGCCAAAGAATAATAACCTGAGAAAAAACCATCCATGTTCTATATGTGGAGTCTATGGACACTACACTCATAACTGCCCCCATTTAGAGAAAGCACGTAAGCTTTGGGTTGACGATGCCCAACGCCAGGGCCACGCTGGACAGCCAGCTCCACTTAATCAACCGCAACCCATGATATTGCAAAAACCATTACCAAACTAGGGAGTAGTAAATGCTCACCCTATGGATCCCCCGCAAGGATCTGCTGCACTTCAGCAGCAAATCACCTATGCCGCAACTGATTATCAGCATACGGATCCAATGACATTAACCTCCAAACTCGCAGGAATCAGTACGGCCCACCCCCAAAAAATCCTCCCATTGACACATCCACCTCTCTTCCACCAGATCAACCACTACGCATACCAAATATGCCGTTGGATGGATGACCTAAAATCCCTCGCATCCCTTTGCGAAGGATTAACAACAATCCTAATGCTTGCGCAACATCCAATTATAACGTCGTGGAAGACCTATCACAATCCCCCGCTGCTATGTCTGCTTTAGAGGTATTGAAAACATGCCCTGCACAACAAAAACTACTACTATCCGCCATCGGAGGAGTAGACCCTGATGATACACACGATGGATTTCGACTTAGACCAAGCCGAACCTCGATTTCCATCAAATTTGGCCTTCCAAGTATCAGTAAACATTCGAAACCTTGTTGTGCATCGATGCATCATCGATGAAGGAGCTTCAACCTGCATTATGTCCACCCTTGTGTGGCAGAAAATTGGCTCCCCCGCTTTACAACCATCCACCATGGCATTACGAGCTTACGATGGGCACTCAGCTCAACCACAAGGCCTCTTAGCAAACGTACCCATAGAACTAGGCGACAAATTATTTCTCATCGACATCGAAGTGATCAATGCCTAGCTTGACTACAACCTCCTTCTTGGACATAGCTATATGTACAAAATGAAAGCAGTGGCTTCATCTGTTTTCTGCCTCATGATGTTCCCACATGAAGGACATGTTATCAAGATTGATCAACTCACATATTATGATCTTAACGCCCCCGCGGCCCCTCAAAATGATCTTAATGCCCCCGCGGCCCCTCAAAATGTGCTACCAATGATTGAACAAACTGTTCAAACTGCACCAACATCATTTGTGTCATCAATTGGTCCTAGAATCTACACCGAGTCACCTATGACTTCCACATTTCCATCGATCCCACCACCTTTACCAAAAAAAAACATCGGATTTATGCACCCTGTCACACACCACACAGTAGCCTTCATCACTGCCACAAACACCCACAGTGCCTACTCATATTGGCACAACGCCAATTCATACTATCCCGTTCTTGTTCCCATTTTCCGGAGTCGTCAATTCGCTAGTAATGGCTACACTCAACCTTCCTGGTTTAACATTAGGGATACTTGTATGGTACTTACCCGCTCCTAGCCCCTCTCCGACTCTGACTATTATTTTACAACCGGTACAACCTATCCCTAACACCAACCACCCACCCCCTCCTATCACTCATCTGCAAAACAGACCACCCCAAATAGTGACTACGGCATCAACGTCTAGAAACGCCCCACCTTCGTTACGAAACACAGGGGGCAGAGGCCCACAAACTTATAACAGTGGACCCATAACTTGTATGCCCCCATCAACCCCCAAGGTAGCCAATAACCCCCCAACTATTCGCAGTCCCCCTAAGTGCTCGTTGTGTGTCAACGTAGGCCATGCCACTCGTCAATGTCCACAATTACTTGCACTCCAAGAACACATGAATATGTTGGATGACGACACCGAAATTCCAGTGGTAAGACTTGAGCCACCTCCTCAACCTCGCGACAAAATGCTCCGCACTAACCACCCTTATGTGATATGTGGCATTTATGGCCATTATTCACACCACTGCCCTGATCTCCCAGATTATAGAGCAACCTTATATGAGATGAACAATGCCGACTTAGAGATATCTCCTCCCCTCATCGAGGAGATCTACCCTCCAAAATCATCTTCTTCAGAAGAAATCAATACCATCTATATGATTTCAACCACATACACACCAGAACCCGTTGATTTATGGTCTGATTACTTTCGTATTGATGAGCAAATTCTAGAAACACTCACTGCATTAGACTACCCTTGGGACGATATGCATCATCGCTCATACTTCCTCCCTGAGGCGTCTACATCCACCGCAGAAAACCAACTATCAGTCGAATCGAAATATTTTCTACCAACTAAGGTTGATTGGTTCAAAGACCCCATCCGAGCACCAGATGCCTTCGAAGAGGGGAACATGTCCAACATTTCCCCTATTATACAAATCGACATTTCCACCACACCTGGAAAACCTGAGCTCATCTCGCTAGGCGCATCATGCACTCAAGCAGAAAATCAGGCATATAAAAAACTCTTCCAAGAGTTTCATGATGTCTTCGCCTGGTCTTACACCAAGATGCCTGGCCTCAATCCCAACATTCTAGAACATCACATCGACACTTGGCCCAATGTGCCTCCTATCCAACAGAAACAACAACCAATTCACCTGTCCAAGCTCCCATCTATTAAGGCTGAGATTGAGAAACTCCAAAAAGCAGGATTCATATATCCTATTGCCTACACCACCTGGGTTTCAAACCCAGTGCCAGTAAACAAGAAAGTGGGCACCATACGCATTTGTACTGATTTCTGAGACCTCAACCTCGCTTGTCCTAAAGACAACTTCCCCACACCTTTCATTAAACAACTAATCGATGAATGTGCAGGACATGAGGTCCTTTCTTTTATGGATGGTTTCTCCAGATATAACCAAATCAAAATCCGTAAAGAAGATCAATACAAGATATCTTTCACTACCCCATGGGGCACCTTCGCCTATAGCTTCATGCCTTTCGGTCTCAAGAATGCTGGAGCCACTTTCCAACGCACCATGACTTATTGCTTCCACGATCTACACAGAATCATAAAATTTTATCTGGATGACCTCACCGCTCGATCCAAGAAACGATCTGACCATTTAGACGACCTTCGACAAGTTTTCTTGCGTTGTTGAAAATACAACATCCACTTGAACCCACTCAAGTGTGTCTTTTGCGTTATAGCAGGTCGCCTACTGGGGTTTGTCATTTCAGAAAAAGGCATCACTGTATACCCCTTGAAAGTCCAAGCCATTGTAGACTTACCGTCACCCCGTACATCAAGACAACTTCAAAGCCTTCAAGGGAGGTCCAACTTCCTCCACCGCTTTGTCCCTGACTACGCCACAACGGTCCATGGTTTCCTTCGATTACTACGTCTGCATACCCGTTTCAAATGGGACCAACAAGCAGAATCAGCTTTCACCGACTTAAAGAAAGCACTCATGAATGCCCCGTTGATCTCTCCTCCAAATTTCAACAAATATTTTACCCTCTATGTTTCAGCATCCGAATATGCCGTATCTGGAGTTCTTGTTCAGGAAGATACTGCTCGCCAATAGCATGTCATTTACTATGTGAGCCAGACCTTATCAGTCCCACCCCTCCGGTACCCACATGAAGAGAAGATGGCCCTCGCCATTGTCTTTTATGTACAAAAGCTATGACATTACATTCTCCTGAGCCATACCATGGTTGTAGCCAATTCCAATCCAATGGTTTACCTCTTGACACATCACCTCCTTCAAGGCCGCGTAGCTAAATGGGTGATTATCCTACAAGAATATGACCTAACCTTCAAAACCCCAAAGAGCACCAAGGCCCTAGCACTCGCTCAACTCATCACAGATCTCCCATCCTTTTCGTCATCACCCGCTATCCAAACGGACCTCATTGACGATCAAATTTTCATCATTTCCTCTGATGACCCATGGTACGATGACATCTTAATCTATCTCCACACACAAAAATTTTGACCCAACATCGATCATGATGGACGCCGTTGTATACAACACCACACCCCCCGATATCTCCTATTAGGCGATGTACTTTATCGATGCAGCGTCGATACCATCTTACGATGCTGCCTATCTCATGACGAGGCAGAACAAGTCCTTAATGAATGCCATAGTAGTGCCTGTGGAGGCCATCTCTCTGGCATGGCCACTTCCCAAAAGATCATCCGCGCAGGTTACTATTGGCCCTCATTATTTACTGATTGCATCACTGCAGTCAAACATTGTCAAAACGGCCAACTTTTTTTCCCCAAGGAAAGAACCCCCCCTGCCCCCTTCATCCAGTCGTCACTGTCGGACCATTCTGCAAATGGGACATCAACTTCCTAGATTGCAATCCCACGTCAGTTGGAGGTCATAAACACATCATTGTGGCCGTAGATTATTTCACCAAATGGGCAGAAGCCATGCACGTTTTTTCCTTAACCATGTTATCGCTCATTTTGGAGTTCCAAAGCATCTCGTCTCAGACCACGGCTCTCACTTTGAATATGCCATTTGGAGAGAACTATCAACCCTACTGAAATTTGAACACCATTTCTCCTTCGCCTACTACCCCGAAGAGAATGGCCAAGTCGAAGCAATTAACAAAATTTTGAAGACCATCCTCCAGTGCATTGTTGGCAAACACAAATCAAATTGGCATCACATGCTCTTCCCAGCACTATGGGCATACTGCACGTCAACCAAGACCACCACCGGTTTTACCCCTTTCCATCTAGTTCATGGTATCATATCCATCCTCCCCATTGAGTGCCAGATTCCAGCCCTACATATGGCCATTGAACTCCTACCGGACACTTCCCCAATTGAGCAATGCTTACTACTTCTGGAGAAAGCCGATGAAGATCGGCGCACAACCCTCCAAACCATGGAAGAAGCCAAGAATCGATCCAAACTGAATTACGACAAACATGTCCACCCAAGAACCTTTACTGAAGGGGACCTTGTCCTTGCCTATGATCAAGCTCATGACAAAACCAGAAAAGGAAAGTTTGTGTCTATGTGGCAAGGCCCATACATTATACAAACCTGCCTCGGACAGGGGGCATACATTCTGACTGATTCAGAAGGAAACCCCCTACGTAACCCATGCAATGGGTTGTACCTCAAACGATTTTACCCATAGAAAATTTGATGGACACCACTGTCCATAATTGTACAGTCTTATTTTGTTTTTTTACAAAAATACAAAAACCTAAAAAATTGTTTTTTCTGCATGATCACATATGGATCCTGTTCCACTCTGATACGTTGGTTTCGCTGATGGTGCAAGCCGTTGGTCCCCCAATCTCACCTCCGTAGCTTGGTTAATATATTCCCCTTCACATGAGTTGATCCACATCGACGGAGTGTGCATAGGTGCTGCCACCAACAACCAAGATGAATACGATGCCGTGACCGGTCTCCTGGCCGTAGCTCTCCAAATGAGCATAAGTCACCTTAACATTTTCTTAGACTCACAACTACTTGTTTCCTAGCTCAACAATGATTACCATCTACGCAATCCCTGTCTTTTCAGAAAATTCCTGCGCACTAAACAAATGGTTCGACAGTTTGAATCCATTACATTCACACATGTCCCAAGGAATCTCAACAGTATAGCAAACCATATGGCCAACAACATTCTGGATTGGCACACCAACCAAACCATGTAGTAAATACAAAATGTGCCTCCATGGGCATAAACAAAAGTGCATCCATGTGCATAACAGGTGCCTCCACGGGCATATACATAAACAAAAACTGCATCCACGTGCATAACATGTGCCTCCACGGGAAAACAAATGACAATAAATACATCCATGTGCATACATGACTATATACCAAAACATATATATATATATATATCATATACTCAAACATGTCCTAGGTGCCCTCAGCATCCAATATACAAAAATACATAAGCTGTACAAAAAGGTACTTCCCCATATGCTCATCAGCATTTGAGGGCAGATACAAGATCATCTAATCATCATGGTCTTCGGGCTCCTCGAGGGCCACCTCTGCTAGCCCCGCCGGATCATACCGAGCCCGAACTCTCCTTTCCACCGGCCCCGCTAGATCATCCCTCACCCGAATCCTCCCCTCCACTGGCCTAGCCAGATCATACCGAGCCCCATCCCTCCACTCAGCCCCCAACAATGCTGCTCTGAGCAGGATTGAGCGCCACTCACGAGGTGCATCAAAACAACGCTCGACGATGTCCCGATCCAAATCCCTCCACCCATCCTCTGGTAATCCTGGTAGGATCATGTCTAGTGTCTCTTGGACACCCTCCATGGCATCATCTCGAGGCCCAGCTCCTCGACCACGAGGCCCAACTCCTCAAGCATGAGGAGGTGGTACCGCTACAGGAGGTGGAACGACCACCATCGCCCGTCCCCTACGAACCACATGGTTAGCCGGTGGTACAGGACCAACATCTACACAATCACGCAAGTGAACCATCATATAAATATATCTAGCTATAATCATAACAAAAACATCTAAAAAACACATGATATAGTAGAGAACAAAACACAAAAACATACCATCTAAACCCCAGGCCTGTCCCTGGGTGCAAGGCATCTCCGGATCTCCTCTATAATCCATACCGACATATGGATAGTCATCAATCAGTAGGGGGATCTGCTCCCACTGCTCATACATATCCTGTGAAAAGAACCCGCGGATACCACCACCACTGCGGGGCATCATCTGCCCCCACCACACCATCCGCGGCTCGCTCACCAACTCGTCTTGAATCGGCACCCATGGCCACAAAGTCAGTACCCGCTCAAAGAAGAAACAACATAGGAAGGAGGCATAGCAGAACTCTCTCCCCTCCTGACTGACCTTGTCCAGATCTCTCCAGACACCAGCCAAAAAAGTCTAACCCCACACATAGTAGGTCCCCCTCAGCACAGAATCCACCATCATCGTTTGTCCCCCCGACAAACGATGTGGCGCTGCGGCACCTAACACTCACAGAACACAAGCCCCAACAGCCCGCATATCCCACTCCCGCAGAGATCTCAAGCTCAAAGCATTATTTTGCACAATCGCCCCAACAACACAGAAGGTCTCTAGCAAATCCTCGATATCCAAACCTGTCGGGATCCTGGACAAAAGATCCCCTACCTCCCCTAAGCGAGGCAACCCTGTAAGAAAGTATACATCAGTAAGGGTGATCTCTAACCTCTCACCCCCAACAATGAACACACCCTCTACAGGTACCCAGAGACTCACCAATTTGTTTAGTAGTGGTCCTACTGAAAGCATCGGTGGAATCTGAGTGAACTTCAGGAGCCCGCTCATAGCCAGATCCTGTCGGACCCCCTGATCTGTCTGAATCTGAATCATCAAGTCCTCCTCCATCTCCCGTTCTCACCATGACACCAATGGTCTCCTCAAGATCCTGCCAAAAAACAAAGAAAATTTTTTAGAAGCAGAAAAAATTTTCAAAAAATTCCATCGCGGCTTTTCCATCAAAAGCTGCGATGATCATCGCGGCTTTCATCCATGAACCCACGATGAACATCACGGGTATTGACCCCACAGTCGCGATGAACATCGTGACTATCAGCCCCATAGTCGTGATGAACATCGCGACTTTCAGCCCGACAGCCGCTATGAACATTGAGACTATCATATCCAAACCCGCGGTGTTCATCATGGAAAAGAACGCGAAACCCGCGATATTCCACATTGGAAGGCCAACATGGAATTTCGCGGCCTTCAGGGGCCCGCTGCTAACCAAAAAATACATAATTAAAAAGGCTAAGGTGAATAGGGTTACCTAAAACTCGCGGAATCGAAAACCAACGGTCGAATCTCCCAGAAATCAAGAAAGAGCTCTGATTGCTCTGCCAAACTCACACGTAACAATTACACGTCATATGGGCCCCACACCTTATTTATAGAGATTTGACCATTTTTCAAACAACCATTGCGGTATCATACGATGTTTGTTCCTCAAACCGTTGGTACTGTTGGAATCAACACAACGAGAACTTCATGATAGTCCTTTATTTTTCCTGTTTTCACCAGGTCCATTTTTTGACCATTTTTTTCCCATGCCCCCTCGTTGCCTCGGTTTGCATGCCACATCATTCGTCGTCCGTTTCTGACAAGTCTTATATCACCGGATTCAGTTTTCCACACTCATGATGACTCTTGAGATCATTTCTCGCTCTCATGCCCAGAATTTTCGGGCATTATTCCCATGCCCCCTCGTTGCCTCGGTTTGCGTGCCACATCGGTCGTCGTCCATTTCTGACGAGTCTTATATTGCCGGATTCATTTTTTTGCACTCGTGATAATGCTTGAGATCATTTCTCGCTCTCACCTCTAGATTTTTTGGGCATTTTTCCCATGCCCCCTCGTTGCCTCGGTTAGTGTGCCACATCGGCCGTCGTCCGTTTTTGACAAGTTTGATATCGTCGGATTCAGTTTTCTGTGCTCATGATGATGCTTGAGATAATTTCTCACTCTCACCCCATAATGCCACTCATCACCTTGGTTTGCGTGCCACATTGGCCATTGCCCATTTTTTACAATCTTTATGTCACCAGATTTAGTAGTCTGCACTCATGACGATGCTTGAGAACTTTTCTCGCTCTCATCAATACCTTTTTGTTCGGTATAGTTTTACCCCTTTTTCGGGCCGAGCAATCCCTTTTACGAAAAAGGAACTTAGGGAGTTTCTGTTAAGCTCTTTTATGACTCCTAAAACAATGAAAAGATCGTCGAGCAACCTTACTTCCTTTCATGCTCGCTAAACGTATCTGAAAGGGCGTCTACCTGGTATAAGTTTACCCCTTTTCCGGACCTTGTAGACTAATTACGAAAAAGGAATACTCTAGTCAGATTGGCTAGAAGAGTTCTCCATTTGCATCATTTTATACTTTTTCGGGCCATGGAGACTAACTTACGAAAAAGAACACCAATGGAGTCCATTTACCGCTTTCAGACTCTCTAAACATGAAAGTGACCACGAGCAATCACCATCCTGGGCTCGTAAAAACCCACAGGATGGTACTACACCACCACTTCAAAGTCTTCTTATTGTTTTCAGACTCCTTAAAAATGAAAGCACCAATGAGCATGAACAATCCTGGGCTCACAAAATCCACAGGACAGTACCATTTCAGAGCACACTTTTTTCCCTTCTTAGAGCTCATTAAAACTACGAAGAAGGACCCAATGGTGCTTCTCAGTGCCACAACAGATCATGTCTACTCATATGGAAGATTCCCCATTTTGTTCGCCTTTGTTCAGAGTATTCTGCAGTATGTCACCCTGAGAATCCCTCTACAACACCCATCAGCTTGTCCCCCCAGAGTCAATACAAACCCTTCAATCCTTAAAAGCTATGATCCCCGCAAGTACAAGTCAGTTCCCTACGCTTCCAGGTCAACCATGTCATCATGCTATGAACAAAGGAAGTTTGATTCCACCCACTCTATGACCACAGTTACTTCCCATCCCCACAAGTATGTTAGTCCTACCATCAGTACTACGACACTTCATTCCTACACCTCGCGCTCCTATCAAGGAAACATCATTTCCTTGTTAGTTTCTAGTCTCCCTCTGTCGATGACAACCAAATTTATTCCATAGGATAGACCTAGAGGTCCCTATGTCTTGGACTCATTACCATTTATGATGAGTGCCTACGAATCATTTCAAGAAGAGTCCTCAGTGCCTCTCCAAATGGTTGCTTCTCACATGCTCGACTTCAACACCTTGATCACATCGTTGAGACTCGCACAGGGTATTGGTCCCTTCAGTTATTTGTTGAAGGCCCCGGATACCACCTGACTCTTCCACATTTGAGAGTCTACTTATGGAAACAACCAATTACATTTTATTCAGGTTGCGCATGGCGACAGTATTTTATATGTACCCCAGTTTTATACTCCCTCGAGTATACAGTTACATATACTCCTCAGATTTGACTCAGAGTCATTGAGTCCCTATAGATGTTGGACACCTTACGATTCAGCAGTTCATCAACCCTTCTGAGACCTTGGTCAGAACGGTTGTCGCTTTATTCCAGTGTATTAGTTTTTGAGATCAGTCATGTTATGATCAAGAGTGCATCCCAAAATAGTGTTCCCTTTGGACCATTATGATGTACCAACAAATTTTTTATGTATTATTCAGGTCCCCCTTCTTGGGACTAATTTTTATGTATATGTCTTGATACGAGCATGGGTATGCCCGCCTTGTCCATTATCAGAGATTATTCCTCATTCATATTGAGGCCATGTAATATTTTTTCTTTTTTGCAGCTTCCAAGGGCTGTGGATCCAGTCTCCAACCGGTATCTTCTCTTCCCCAAACCCTAGGAAAAATACAAATGAACTATGATGTCTATCGGCCATACGATGAGCTCCTACCCTCACACATCAGGGGGCAATCTGTTAACACCCAAAAAGTGCTCACTAGCTCATTTCCTTATTCACATGACCCATTTGTCCACTTTTCCACCATTTGAGCCTCTAAGTCCATCAAAAGGTCACCAAAAGACCATAATACACCCATTTTTCCCCTCAAAATGAATATTTTTCCTCAAAAAGCATAAAAAACCCTCAAAAAGGGTCCAGAATTCCCAAAAATATTAAAAAGGGAATAAAAATATTCAAAATATTCAAAAAAGGAAAAAGGAGGGAAAAGGTGCCTAAACCATGTTGGTCAATACCATTGGTTTCCTCAAAACCATAATGGTATTCCCCACCACCAAAAACTATAAAAAGGTGGTAGGGGCTCCTCACTTTCCATCCATCCATCATCCTATCCTCACGCTGTCAAAATCTCTCATGAGACTTTTGGCCATTTTCAGCATCTTGGAGAAGAGACCATTGGAGCTTGGAGCTACTCACCCTTGGAGTTTCTCAACACAAATCCTCACCATTTGAGGTATCTTAATACAAAACATCTATTCTTTTATTTCTTGTTATTTCCATGAATCGTTTTTAAATTTATTTGTTATATGCACATGTTAGTTTAGATTTAGATTTAATTCTTAATCGTTCTTGCTTTCAATATTGATACTGCTATCACATTGTTGATAGGTTCCCATTGCACAAATCTTGGTTGCAAAACCAAGCCAACACCATTGATGCAGCAGAAGGTTCTATCCCAAGCAGAGGCCTTGGAAATTGCAATGAAGATGGAAGCTTCGCCGATTAGGGATACTAGTTCTGGGATGTCTCAGATCCATAACTAGTTGACCACCCTCACACTTGAACTGCAAAGTATGAAAAATGGTAAAGAACAAAGATATGAAGCTAGACAGGAGATCTGGTGTACAATTTGTAAAGGAGAAGGTCATGATCACGAGCATTGCCCTCTATTCCATGACTATATTAACAGTGGTGCGCCTAACCCATTAAATCAGAATCAGGCCCCATGGTGTGAAATTTGTAGAACCACAGGACATAAACCTAAAGACTGTGACCTAATCCAGAAATATGTGAAAACTCCTAAGAATTTATATTGCAATTTCTGTAAATTAGTTGGACATGATGAATCCAACTGCCGCGCATATGAATTAATGAATGAAAGAAAAAGGGATATGGACTTAATGCGAGGCGCTGGCTTGTACCGCATACAAGAAGATACACAGCCAAAACGGGAAAATGCACAATATGACCAAGGAGGATACAGAGGTCGCGGTGGTGGATACTGCGGCAAAGGAAGAAATGCTGGTCTGGCACAAGAAGAGGCCACGGCCAAGTCATTTGTTATAATTGTGGCCAACCCGGGCACGTGTCTAGAGATTGTGTTAACCCATGCACTACGTGCAACTACTGTAAATCATTTGAGCATGTCATTGAATATTTCCCAGTATTAGAGGTGGAAATGCAGAAGAGAAGATGAACAGAGGCTCCGAATCCAAACGTCCAGTGGATCGCAGTAGAGAATAGACCAGTGTATATGAGCATTAACGTGGTCACGCACAATGGCACTGAGACAAGCCACGACAGAGGAGCAGAAGCTTCAACATCAGGGGAAGCACATACGAAGAAGGATCCCCTTCAAACAGTATGGATAAGGAAAGCTCCAGGAAAAGCACCCCCTCTTAACCAACAGAAGAAAAAGGAGATCTTCATTGACACGTGGGATACCTTTAGAGAACCAGCAGATAAGTCATCAAGGATCCCGATGCGCAGTGAAACACCACATGTTGAAGACATGCCGGCCCCATATGATAAAACAAGTACTATGACAAATGTTCGTACTTCTGTTGTGCATTTCTTGCGAAGCTGCATGAAGTTACTAAAAAGTGAAAAAGCCATAGTAGAGCTCTAGAAGCTTATCAGCCTGTATGAACCTCAGATTGCAATAGAGACTCCAGATAGCGCTGTACATCATATAAGGAAGCACAAAAGAACAGGCCGAGAAATGAGGCTTACTGCACAGATAGGAGATTTTGAAATGGATGAAGTCATCCTTGATCTGGGATCAGAAGTGAAAGTCTTGACTAAGCAGACATGGCAGCAGATGGGACAACAAAAGTTGCTCTAGTCACCTATCCAGTTACGAATGGCTAATCAAGAGAAGTTCATACCTTTTGGCTGCTTAGATAATGTAGTAGTTGACATCGACGGAGTACAGAGTCATGCAGACTTCGAGGTTATTGAAATTGTGGATGATAGTCAACCTTTTCCAGCAATATTGGGAATTGACTGGGCTATGGATAACTTGGCTATCATAAAATTGAAGACAAAGAGGATGATCTTTGAAGGGAAGCATCTTAGGGTCATCGCACCATTGGATCCTAAATATGGTGATAGATACAGTGAGCCGATTCAGGAGGAATCCCAAGCTCAAGATTTAGACTGACTATACCAGTTGACTGCGAACAAGGAAGACTACATTAATCCTACTGCAGACGGTATGCTCAGCTGGCGATGTGACACTTCTTGTATCTCTGACTCGGATATAGGATTGGAGAATTGGTGAAGCCGCATGCATGAAGTATCAGCAAGAAGATGTGCGCAGGTTACAAAATCACTGCGCTGGATCGAAAAAGAGTTGAGTCCTATTCCCACATATGATGGTTCTTCTAATGTTTACAGTTTCATAAGGGAATATATTGCAGCTATACCAGATGAGCATAGACTGCCTGCTTTAGATATAGCATTGCACGATGCTCCTGCCAGATGGTGGAATGCACATAAGAAAACATTGACCACTTGGGATCAATGTAGAACTAAGATGCAGATTCGGTTCGCCGAAAAGGTTACTTTACCCTTTGAAAAGTATAATGGACAGACAGACCCTAGTCAGCATATTGAAATCTGTTCAAAGGCATGGGTGGAAAGACCACTTACAGAATGGGTACATTTATTTGTACATACATTGGATGTGGGTATCCCAGAGAAATGGTACCTCAACCTGGAGTTGTGCAGTGAACTCATTGATTGGGAGCTGCTCGCTGTGAACTTCCAGAAGGACTTCAGGTTTGAAGACGAGAATCCATTAATCCATGAAGCATTACAGCTAATCAAGAAGCGCATATTCCAGGATGACTATGCTCATTAAAACATAACATTGCAGGAGTTTTTTGGGACAGAGTGCTTTCCCGCGCACCTACAGTCAGAATGGAAGGAACATGAAAAGCACTTGATCGAGTGTTACAACTTAGCTGAAGGTACGAATGACACAAATGAAGACGATGAGGAGGAACTGCGCAACATAGATATACCAAAGTCAGAAGGTGTGTGTGAGGTAGAAGGACCTCCGTTGGAAATCCCAGATATCACTGGACTAGTAAAAACACAAAAAGTGAACATTGGCACAGACAAAGAGCCGAAGTTCGCATCAATAGGAGATTATTGGGACGATCAGACTATTGCAGAGATCGTAGATACCTTACATGAGTATCAGGAACTGTTTCCAACAAAATTTACAGAAATGAAAGGAATTTTGGGAGACCTAGGGGTCATGAAAATACCTTTAAAACCAGGTGCTAATCCTATCAAGCAGAGGCCATACAGATTGAATCCGCGCTATAAGGAAAAAGTCCACGCAGAGCTAGATAAAATGCTAGAAGCAGGAATCATTGAACCAGTCGAAGAATCCGAATGGATTAGCCCCATGGTTGTTCAATACAAGAAAGAAAAAGGCGAGATCAAGATTTGTGTGGATCTCAGAAAGTTGAATGATGCTTCCAGCACGACCCGTTTCCCACTCCATTCACAGACAAAGTGCTTGATAATGTTGGAGGAAATGAGGCATATTCTTTCATTGATGGTTTCTCTGGTTATCATCAGATCAGGATTGATCCTGCCGATAGGCATAAGATGACATTTGCTACAGAATAGGGGTCATTCCAGTACACCGTCATACCTTTTGGGATGAAGAATGCACCTGCCATATTCTCTAGAGTCGTCGTCGCAACATTTAAATATTTTATGCACAAGTTTTTAGAAGCGTATTTTGATGATTGGACTGTATTTGGCCTATTGAAAAATCATTGCGCGAATCTCTGCATGATGCTCGAGAAGTGTCGACAACATCAAATATCCTTGAATTTGAAAAAGTGTATTTTCTATGTGCCTTATGGAATTTTACTTGGCCACATTGTCTCTAAGCAAGGATTGATGGTAGACCCTGTGAAGATTGCAGTTATTGCAAACTTACAAACACCAAATTCAGTCAAGATGTTGAGATCTACATTAGGCCATACTGGATATTACAGGAAATTTATAAAGGGTTATGCACAGATAACCGCAGCAATGGAGAAGCTGTTGAAGAAAGACGCATCGTTCATTTGGAACGCAAAATGTGAATAGGGTTTTGACACATTAAAAGAAAAGATGGTCACTACGCTGATTCTAGTCTTTCCACACTGGACGAAGCCATTCCATGTCCATGTTGACGCATCATGTATTTCCCTGGGGATCATGTTAGCTCAGCCAGGAGAGGGAGGTATTGACCACCCTATTGAATTTTCTAGCAGAAAGCTTTCAACAGCAGAGAAGAACTATACTACTACTGAGAGGGAATGCCTTGCGATGGTATATGCCCTACAGAAATTTAGACACTACTTGCTGGGATCGCACTTCCTTATGTTTACTGACCATTCTACGTTGAAATATTTGGTCAACAAGCCAGTGTTAGGGGGACGCATATGCCGATGGCTATTGTTGTTCCAGGAATATGACTTTGAAATTATTGTCAAGCCAGGTAGACTGAACTTGGGACCTGACCATCTATCAAGGATCAAGTCAGGAAAGGAGCCGATGAATATTGAAGACAGTCTGCCTGATGCGCAGTTATTTAGTATATAGGTTTCCGATGATTATTACAAGGACATCATTGACTTCCTAACCATAGGGCTAGCACCCTAGGAATTCTTGGTCTAGCAGAAAAAACAGTTAGTGGTGCGTGCCACGGACTTCACTATAATTGCAGGACAGTTATACAAAATTGGGCCAGATGAAGTCCTACGCAGGTGCATACTCGATCATGAGAAGCCATTTATTCTAGCCGACGCACACTCAGGAATCACGGGAGGTCACTATGCAGGAAGGGCTACTACACAGAAGATATTGCGCACAGGGCTATGGTGACCTACGATCCATAAAGATGCCAAAGAACATTGCAGGAACTATGATGTCTGTCAGAGGACAGGAAAACCATCACGATGAGATGAGATGCCATTGAATCCACAATTGACACTGCAGCCATTCAAAAAATGGGCAATAGACTTTGTGGGTCCTATAAACCCACCAGGAAAAAGAATGGGTGCAAGGTATATTATTAATACTACGGATTACCTCACCAGATGGGAAGAAGCAAAACCAGTTAAGGACTTTAGCGCCAGTATTGTTGTGCAGTTTATTTTAGAAAGAAATACTCACCAGATTTGGCTGTCCGAAGATTTTCATGAGTGACCAAGGTACTCACTTTTTGAACAAGATGATTGAGGCACTTACAGAGGAATTCCACATTCATCATTAATGCAGTACTCCATATCATCCACAGGCGAATGGTACTGTAGAGGCTTTCAATAAAATATTGGAGAACGCCCTCACTAAGGTGTGCAATGTAAATAGAGACGATTGAGACCCGCGCTTCTCATCTGTGATATGGGCATACAGGACCACATGCAAGAAATTGATAGGACAGACACCCTTTGGGTTGGTTTATGGGTAGGAGGCTATAATGCCTATGGAATATATTATACCTAGTTTGAGGATCACTACATTTACAGGGATGGCAGACTGCGAAGCTCTAGAAGAAAGATTACTACAGTTACTGGGATTGGAGGAAGATTGCTTCATCGTAGGCTTCCACCAGCAAGATCAGAAGGACCATGAGAAAGCATGGCATGATCGCCATATAAAGACAAGTGTTTTCAGCTAGGTGATCTAGTCCTCCTGTATGATAATGAAATTCCCTGGTAAATTTAAGATGCATTGGCTTGGCCCATATACTGTGACACATGTTACTAACACTGGTGCAGTCCAGTTAGCCAATTTAGCTAGTGATACCTTGCCAACTTTGATAAATGGAAGCAGGCTAAATCTATACCTTGATAGCATTGCTTCGCAGAACCCTGAATAACGAACAAAGAAAGGAAGTTCTAAGTGTCAAGTACAGTTGAAAGTGGACACTAGAAATGTAAAGGAGTCTGTACATGTATGATAAAATGAAGAAGGTATGATAAGAAGAATGATCTATGTACCGCGTAGCACTGTTGAAGTTGTGTGGAAGGAAAAAGAAAAAAAAGAAAAAAAAAAGAAGAAAATTATATATGTATAATGGAAGCCGCATAGCTCGAAATTTTGGGCACTGCGAAGTAGCCACGTAGCTCGAAATTTTTGGCACTGCGAAGTAGCCGCGCAGGGTTGCAGATGGCTTGCCGCGCAGCACTCAGAGAAAAATAGCCATTGCATGGATTTTAAGAAAATAGCCGTTAGATGACCGTTGCAGCAACCGCTTCAGCATTTAAAGAAAAGATAGTCGTTCTGAGCACACTGATGACAAAAAAGACCGAAGGATCCGCTCAAATTCGCCAATGGACACCACATTAAATAATTATCTAGCTGTTGAAGGGCGCGGGGGAAGGTCTGTTTCACATATAAATAACACCATTGGGAGACTCACGGGCGTTACCAAGCACATAGAATTTTCTTGCGATTAACCTCTCTGAGCTAGTAGGCATCTGTATTCTGTCTGCCTTAGCCACTACCTCATTTATGAATGTCCAAACCTTCCTTTAGAGAGGAAGAATTGACCATTGAAGAAACACTGAGGATCTTTCAGCACAGAGGGATTCAGCAGTTAATGAAAACTCCAGTTAAGAAGGTCACCGTAGAACAAGGTGAAGGATCTCGCAGATCACCAAGAATTAATCCAATGATGCAGGAAAAAGCAAAAGATAAGGGAAAATTTGTAACTGCACCTCGATCAAACATCATAAAGATGGGATCCTCAACACAAAAAGCACCAGTCTTTCAGACAGAACCTTTGAAGATGACACCTGAATATATCTCCCCACGGGCACTGAATGCCCGTGTTTTTAAATTGTCCAAGAATGCGAGATACGACATCCCACTGTCGCCTATCTCAAAGTATGTAAACGTTGCTAAGAATCTGCTGGGAAAGATAGCAGATTGCAAATGGGAGGATTATGACCTCTTGGGAATGAAGAAAGACAACCCAGATGTTCCCAAATACCTATATTTTCAACCAGACCAGTATATTTGCTGGAAAAAGGACGCCAAGGGAACTCTGAACTTGGTAGCTGACAGTTGGTTAGCACCTGTCGTTCAGTCAGGGCTACTGAACTTGTTGAGATTGCCACATTTTGACCGTTCCCCAGAATTGAATATCGTGGTTCGCACACTCATAGCGTGAATCCACCAAGGTTACTTGTGGCTGGACAAGAACATTGATATTAACATTGATTTGATCCACCGCATCACCGGGCTAAGCAAGTGCGGTAAGGATCCAAAGAAATTCTTCCATGGGAAGAACAAAGAAAAAGAGGTTGTTGAAAAGATGAAGAAAACCCACTCGATGGTGAAGGAAAAAAGAGGTTTCCCAAGAGAATATATAGAGGACAAAGCAATAAGATTTGTAACGCAGTTGCTCGCAGGCAAGATGCTCAAAACAGCTAGGCCTTTGGAGGTTCCTGCGGGCGCAATACTCCTTGGTGCCGCAGCGGCCGAAGGCCACAGCTTTAATTGGTGTCAGTTTCTGTTGAATGAGTTCCTTGAAGAACTCAACAACACCCAGGTGAATGGTGGCCAGTTCCATTTCACCTGGCTCATCGTCTTGATTGCTTTGTGTGGATGGAAGGATCCACAAGATTATGCGGGCGTCATTATGGACTCCAAGGATCCTAGAGGGTTTAAGTTCGTCAACCTGTTGTTGCAGCAACATCCCCCCCAAAAAAATTTTGTACATATTGGGGCCCCTCCTTTATTTGTTTTAGAAAGACTGCTGTAAGAGGTAAATTCTCCTTTTTTACTGTCTTTTCAACTGAAAATCCTGCTTTGAGAATTCCAAGTTTTCTTACAAGGACAGAATTCCTGAAATCTTCCTAAATTCACAGAAGCATTTGAGAAAGCCCCCCGCAATTGCGGAAGTATTCAATTCATCCTCCCGAAACCAAGGGAACCGTTCGGGTTTCCCTCTCAAAACGGCGGGAGCCATTTGCATAAGCCTCTCGAAAAGGACTTAGAGATTTTCTCTCAAAGTTGCGGAAATTATTTGGGAAAGTCTCCCGAAGCGGCTGAACCTTTCAGCTTATCCTCCCGAAACTGCGGGAGCCATTCGCGTATCTTTTCTGGGAACACCAAAGGTCTTCTCTTTAAAAAATCTTAAGTCTTTCCTCTTAACTTTTACGGAAGCCATTCAGCTTATCCTCCCGAAACTGTGGAGCCATTCGCCTTATTTTTTCTGAGAAGACGACGAAGGACTTGGTCTCATTTGAAAAAATCGTAAGTCTTCCTTCTCTCGAAGCCACAGAAGCATTCGCGAAACCCTTCCGAAACTACGGAAGCATTTGCGAAAGCCTTCTGAAATCCCGCGGAACGCTTTTGGATAGACTTAGACTTTTTTTTGACTTGCGGGAGCCATTCCCGAATCCTTTCCGAAACGGCGGGAAGCTTCATGGAATTGTTCCACAATTGCGGAAGAAATTGACTTATCTCCATTGTGGAAAGAAATCATTTATTCTCCCGAAACTGCGAGACGACTCCGTAAAAATGCTCGTAATAGCTCTCCTAAGGTTGCGTTTTGGAAGGATACGCCAATCTCTTCCGAAACGTTGAGGCCATTCGCTATATCATTCCGAAATTGTGGGAGGAGCTCGAAAATCCGTCCCGCAAATGACGGTCGCGCACAACTACTGAGGCGGCTCG
The DNA here is from genome assembly GCA_027924585.1 of Larix kaempferi. Classification (NCBI taxonomy): domain Eukaryota; kingdom Viridiplantae; phylum Streptophyta; class Pinopsida; order Pinales; family Pinaceae; genus Larix; species Larix kaempferi. The sequence continues at coordinate 22,273,523 of BSBM01000632.1, read as the reverse complement.
AAAAGACCGCGACGTACAAAAAATTAAAACTTGTTTTAAATGCACCACCCACCGAATTAAATACCACACGTGCCCAACTTGTTTAAAAGGACGGTGGGGGTTTGGGTCGACCGCATTGTTATTTTCGATTAAACTAACGTCGTTGGAGACCTCACCGAACTGCTCCAGCTCAGCCCGTCCACGTCCGCATCCACCTCATTCAGCCATCTTCGCGTTGCTAGGTAGGTTTCTAACAGTTTTTTTTTGTCGCATCTACACGTCAGATTACCTTTTAGTTTTTCTTTTTCATCTAGAGTGTGACCGATAGACACTAGTCGCATATATCGTTATTTCGTTTTAAAATTCGTCGAGGCCCCATGGTTTCTCGTCCTACTAGCTGAAATCCAAAACTGTAATCACCCGAGCTTTTCCACCAACCATATTCCAGGCGTCGTCACTCCCATTCAAGCCTCGAGCCGGCCATACAAAGTCTCGTAAATATTAACAGTAGTGGTCGGGTTGACTGAACCCCTCACCTTTTCATAAACGTGGAAAGTGGCCCCTTATTTCGTTGTAGGGTTGTTTCACTCCAGACTCACCCGCCGCTAATCATTAGAAGTGAAATGAGGAAGGACACCCTCTCTCCTAGGACCTGATGGGAAGCAGTTTGTTTCACGTTGTATGCGTACCCTTTCAGGAACATTCCAAACTTTGTTTCCTTAGGATAATCAAGTCTATTTTTTTTCTTTCTTGGAATGGTTCATTTTTCTTCCCCAACATGCAGCTTCCTAATTTGATTATATATCTCATTAGCATGTTGAAGTGATCCTTCTTTTGTTAAAATCTCATAACAGGTTGCACTTTTTTATAATGACTTGTATTTGGTTGCTAGCAAGAATAAGTCAAGATGCCAAAAGGTCGTAGGAAGAAGGCTAAAATGATGGAACCAAAGCCAGCACCACTTAGGACTGAGACTATGTTCCAAGATACTAGGTGCACCACCGGTATTCCTCCCGAAATCCGCTGGGGTGACATTTACAGGATGATCTAGGACCAAGATATCCCGGATATGTTACTAGAGGAAGAATAGATCTACCGCAACATCAGAACTTCAGGTATAGCTAGAGATTCTACCCGTCCTGAGATGTTCCCATGTTCTGAAGTGATCGGGTGGATACTCAAGCATACTAATGCGAAGACAAGAGTATTAAATGACAGCGGGGGAATGGCCATCGCCTCATTCCACCCAGCATATATTTCTGCAGCCTATAAATTCTCACGTCCCCAGCAAGCTCTGAGCGATGAATGGTTAGGCCATATGAACAATATTGAGATGGCCAAAAAATTATTGGTCGCAGGAAAGCACTTAAGAAAGAGAGGTAATGATGAGTACGATGTTCAGAATCTAAGACCTCCTTTCAGGTTAATCGCCCTGATGCTATGTAGAATCTTCGGCATGCCCGATGGCACCGTATACAAGATACAGTGGGTTCCCATCATCCACTTCGTGGCATTCAAAGGAACTTTGTTTAACTGGGCTACCATCCTGTCAGACAATTTGGCATCAATGGTGGTTGCTGCAAGAGAAGGTCTGGCCTTAAAAAAGGAATAATTTTACATGTCTTCGTATCTTATTGATTGTATTTTGGCCAAGCTATCTTTTCCCAGCTTAGGTTGCACGTGGGATAGAGCCAACACCCCAGTTTACACCGCTTTCAGGATGATGCGGGATAAAAATTACAAACCCAGCTATAAGCTCATCTGTGAGGGGTTCATCATGCCCCTATATGAGCAGATATTCAAGGAAGAGCCCAACTGTTTGTCCGAAAATGCCATGGAGATCTTAGAAAATTATGGAGATTTTTATTTCTCAGAACAAGGCACCTAAATTAGAATGCTTGGAGGAACTAAATCTCCATATATTTTTCCGAAGTATGTTACTGACTATATAGTCATTAAGGAAGCAATAAGACAAATTTTCCTTGATGGAATCGGAGTAGTGCTTAACAAACAGCATAAGGCTTCTTTCCCGCCTTTGCCCTTCTGCATAGGAGCATACAAATTCTCAAGGGTTTCCTCAGCCGAGGAGTTTGTTCAAGAGCTAAAAGCTTTCCACTTCGGCGAAGTAATTTTCCATAGGAATGATAGGCGAGGAAAAGTTGTCGAGCATTGTAAAGAAATTTATGCTCATTTTGAGTACGCTCATTATTATGATGTCGAGGAAGAGGCATTTAGAGGCATCAGCAACATGACTGAGCTGCATATTTGTCTCCAAGGAAATGGAGCAAGCTCTAGCTCTACCAAGGCCCAAAAAACTAGCTAGCAAAAAGAAAAGGAAGCAGCTGATGCCCGAGCCCAAGAAGAGCAAAGGTTAAAAGAGGAAGCAACGTTGCAGCAAGAGGCCGAAGTGACAATATTGCAGCAAGAAGTAGAGGATGAAAGGCAGCGGAAAGAGGCTGAAGATGAAAGGCAGCAGAAAGAAAATGAAAATCAGCCGCAAGTTGAAGGAGAAGAGAGAAGGAAGCAAGCTGAAGTAAGACACAAGACGGAAGAAGAACTCAAGGCAGTTGAAGATGCCCAGGCTGGAGGCTCCGGCACCCAGGATATGGAAATAGACGTACCTCAAGCAGGTGTCTCCGGCACTCGAAATGTGGAGGCGGACACAGCACAAGCAGGTGTCTCTGGTACCAAAAATGTGGGGACAGATTCATCTCAAGTAGTCCAGATCCCACCCACGGAAGCAGAGATAAATATTATAGATCTCCCAATCGTCCCTTACACTCCATCAGGAGAGCATACCGTGTCCAGATGGGATGAATTTGTCTATGATAAAAAGAGGAAGGCAATGGTCCTCAAATCGGAAGAGAGGATAAAGAGACTCTTCCAGGAAGATATTGTTACCCACCGGGAGACCACAGTAATGCAAAATATGAATAAGGCTCCCCTAGCTATGGCATCCGCTGCTATAGAGACAACAAAAGCAATGTTGGACAATGTGGTCGATATAGTTAAAGAAGTTGAGTTGACAAAGAGGAGAGCCCGCATGTTACAACACACTATGGCTAACGAGCAGGCTTACAGAGATCTCATAGTGAATAGGTATAATCGCCTATCTGTTGAACATAAAGAATTGTCGAACAAGTATAACCTTTTGGAAGAAGAAAAGGAAAGCATGGGGGTCCAGATGATTATCTTAGAAGCAAAAAAGAACGATGCAAAAGCTAAAGTATCCCATATAGAGGCAGATAAGCAGGTGTTGGTTGACTAATTAGAGCAAGCAGAAGGCAGAGCGATAGATTTGTCTCCTTTCCATGAGCTGTCCTATAGCATCCTAAAGCAAATCCATGACACACAGGAACTAATTACTGAGGAAGTATGCAAACTCAAGGCCATGGTGGTTAGATTAAAAGAAGTTAATGCAGAGGCCAATAGGCTTAAGGCTAAATATACTTGGGTTAAGGCTAACATCATGAGCCAGATAGAATGGAGAGAATGAAAAGTGGATTTCCCCAAGCATCTCCTGTTCAAATCTGTAGATGGTTTTAACAAAGACATAACCCTTTTGGAATTTTGCAGAAACTGTAGCATTAAGCTAATGGCCAAAATCCGAGGGACAATGGATAAAAGTAATGGTCTTTATCAAAGAATCCATGAAGTGCATGACAAATGCAAGTTGAGTTTCCCTCGGTCCCTTGATGATTTCCCGGGCATAGAACAACGTTTGTCTGAGTTGAAGGAAGAGTTGGGCATCCAAACTGAATATGTGAAGAAGATTGATGTCCTAGCCATTGATGACCTCCAACATTATCTTGGAATGTCATCAATACACAGTCATCTACTCAAGGAAATGCACCAAGTAGCAGTAACAGAAATTCAAGGTATTGGGGCAGAGCTTGGTAAAGATGTATCTTCTCAGAAAATATTACTCCCTACCTCAGCAAATCTAGTTATAAGAGATACTGGAATATGGTTTAGTTACATTGCAGAAGAGGAGAAGAAAGCAGCAGTAGTAGCAGAAGCAACAGCAAACCCAGATTCTTCTCTCCCAGCAGCAGCAGCTGTAGCAGCAAGCTCGAATTCTTCTCTCCCAGAAGCAGCAGCAGCTGTACTAGCTAGTTCGAGTGCCTCTTTTCAAACTGGATCGCATGCTCAAGAGTGAAAGCGCTGATATAAGAACATTAATTCCTATATTTTGTATCTTGGCTGTCATATGTATAGAAATGTGGAGCTATGGGACAGTTGTCCTTTTTTTTTTTAAAATAATTTGTTGTTTAAACAAGGGTCACGTTTTTGTCTGTTATAAGGGGAAAAGTCTGTAGGTGACAAGTGTAAAGTGCTAGGTGGAATCCCAAAGGGGATTTTGTAATATTATAAATAGAAGTTAGGAAGGAATGTAAAGGACTTTTTTGCAGGGAAATAATATTTTCTGAACTGGTACAAGCTACCTTGGACTTGTGTTAAGAAAATAAACCTACCTAATAAGAGCCTGGAGAGGACGCCCTTTTGCATGGAAATGAAGATTGGATGTATATTGGATTATTCTGGTGACTTCCATACTTTACTGTGAGATATTTCTTTACTATTCTGAATTATTTCTTAGTAGTGAATGATCTTGCTTCTTTTTGTGCAAATGAATTCTCTCTTTCATGAGTAATGAACTGTGTTACATTTAATTAGAAGCTATCTTCTGATATCTCTTACCTTCGCTGTAGTTTTATCTTTAATATTTAAATGGTTGTCTGTTTATCCTTTAGACAACTCTTACAGCTCATTGCTCATGCTTTCAATTTGCTCCTTGCAGGGATAGTTAGATTTATTTCAGTTTTAGACATAGATCTGTTTTCCAGTTCTGCATTTAGATTAAAATAGTCTAGGCACTTGCATATCATTCTAAAATAAAATCAAAAGAACGGTGGATCGGGCCATAACTGGTATAATTGGAATAAAACTCCAAACCCACGGTTGCCAGAACCGCTAACGGAACGGATTCCCCATACCAAACAGTAGATAATCTAATTGGGATAATCTGTCGGGGAGAATCCCTTTCTGATTGATGCTGTGATCTTCGAGGCATTAACACAACCTTTGGGAAAACACAAATGCAGAGTGCCAGCATGTGACAACAGAAGTCTTTTACTAGTACTATATCCAGTTGCACGGTGTAATCACAAAGACACCCCGTATTACAAAGCAGGTCACGGCGAAGTATATCCGCATCATCGACTTTGAGGCAGATATGAAATGTATATTCATATCGCCGAAAGCACAAACGAGGAAACCAGAGTGGTTCCCAAGAAAGTACATCATGTATGAACAGGATATTAAGGACCTCATGAAAGATTGGCCAGCAGAGTTCCGCGTAGAGGTCATGGATGTGGAGACAGATTCGGTATAAGATGAGCCAATCCCGCTCTCATGCCCAATCATTGAAGAAATAGGGAAGAGAAAATAAGCTGAGACTTCGGAAAAGCCAAAGTCGAGGAAAAAGGTGAAGGCTACAAAGATTCAATCGGAGGCAATCCTCAATGATGATGACTACAAGATGATAGCCGAAACAGTCTCAGAGCAGATGAAGGAGCTTATGGCGGCTAAAGAAAAGAAGGACATGGTCATCCACGATGACCTGCACTAGACGCGACTCGCAATGCAAGGCCTAATGAAGAAAATGGACGATGTTCAGAAAATCCTTGTTTTGCCGCAGGAAGCAAGGGCTGAAAGGAGGTCTGTAGGAACCTCGCAGCAAGGAAGCCAATAGCTAGCAATAATGCTGTCGTCAAAGACCAGAATTGTCCATCTGGACCCATTGACTGTTTTGTTGCCAATGGCAGAACAAGTTGTCTTGGACACAAAGGGAGTCGAGAGAGTAGAGCTCGACTTAGCCAAAATACCGTTACCAGGATTGCACTTCATCCACATGCAGATCGTGGAGGAGATGCATGAACGTACGGTTGAAGCGATGAAGTTACAAGCAGAGCTCACCGCAGCAAACAAACAAATTCAGCAGAAGGCAGAAGTACAGCTATGCAACGAACAAGACCGCCGAAAAAATTTGGAGACCACCATATCCAATGTGGCAAAGGATATCAAAGGCATAGAAATCCAAGATTATCCAGCATACACAGTTATGAGGATCAGAGATAAGGTGAGATCCTTGCAGACGAAGATGCAGGATAAAGAGATTTATTATGAGGTTGATATTGCTACATTGAAGGATAAGCTGAATAAGCAGGCGCCATTAAACGAACAGTAAGTCAGGGAGCAACCAGTGAGCACCGCCTCGAAAAACATCACAAGTGAGATGGCTAAGTGCCAATCTCTCCTGGATAAAGTTTCACAGGCAATCGCAACCTTTGAAGAGGATCAAGGGTTGCTACAGGTCAAGACCGTGGTACAAGAAAAACAAACCATGCTAGACAAGTTGAACGCAGAGGTGAAAGCTCTGCCACCTAGAGAAAGGCTGCCGAGATACAAGGAGATATCCAGCTTAAAGAAATAGGTACAAGAATTACAACAAAAAGAGACTGAGATGGATAATCAGTCGTAGCAGCTCCTGGAGAATGTCATGGCAGTATCACAACAAATTGAAGATAAGTTTGTAGAACTGCACGATAACCAGGAGCAGGTACAAAATCAAATTGGACAACAAATAACTCCAACATTGCTTGAGACGATTAAAAAGGTTGAGGAGGATACAAGAGAAGCAGTGGTGCAGTTGTGCAATACATATGACGAGTTTGTGGCCAAGTTCGTTCCACCATTCGCGACGCAGAGTGAGACAGCTGAAACAATCAGTGGCTCGGGGACGAGCCACATGTAAGTGTTAGGGGCATGTTGGGCCCAGGTTGAGATAAATTTTTGGAAGCACGTTTTTGAGGCAAGCAGGGGAAGTTGAGCTGAGCGCAGCTCAGAAACACAATTTTGGCTAAGTATTGAGGATGCTGCGAAGTTGCGCGCAGCATCCAAATTTTGACCAGACTATGGAGTTGCATGCAGCATCAAAGTTTTGGCCGTGATGCGAAGACCAGTACTGTGCTGAAGCAGTGCTGCGGAGTTAGGAGGCCACGTGGAGCCAGCAAAGTGGTGTGCTGGACAATCATCCAATGTAGCAACCGGCTCGACTGGTAGCAGCCATTTTTGGAAAGATAGTTCAGGATTGCCAAGCGGCAGACGTAGGCAAAATAGGAAGGTGGCCACACATGGGTTGTTAAGGAAAGCAACGTTTGGCACACTTAGAAGGTAAAACCGTTAGAGAGAAACAGTTCGGCAGAAGCAGCCTGTAGGCACGCGTGCGATAGGAAGGCCGATAGTGACAGAATGAGGATGTGGAGATCCACCATGATCAAGTAGACACTAACAAGAGCCAGCAAGTCGGTTTAGAAAATCGGTGCAGTTTTGGAAACCCTTAGGGTTTTGGGTTTTAGGTCTTCGACATTGTACAGACATTACCTTCAAGCATGATCTATTTAAGAAGACATTTTGTATGGGATGGGGGTTTTCTTTGGGGGTTGGTTGGCTTGTGGGTTCTCTCTCTATTTTGGGTTGTTCTCTTTTTGGATTATTGTTAGTCTTTTGTTGTTGCTGAGAACTTAAGGAGATAACCTTTTTGTATTGTTTAATCTTTTCGAGCTAAGAATATTGTAAAGGCTCTGCAGCTATGTGCGTAGAGACCTATCCGAGAGAAAGAAGAGTCTGCAGCTGAGTGCGCAGACTAAGAACGGTTTCCCCATCCCTTTGAAAGAAATATATTACCAACCGTTCTTGTGGATGTAGCTTTCCATCCAAGGAAGTGAACCACGTTAAATCCTGTGTTATGTGATGATGTTTATGGATGAATGACTTTCTGTATTTTATGTAGAATGGATGCTTGAATGTTTCCTTGCATGCAGTAATAGGAGAACTTTGATATGCATTTACCAATAGGAGAATTTTGGGAATGATATGCTAGGTTCCATGGAAGCAGATGAATGGCAAACATTTCAGTTTTGTGTTAAGTTTGTGAATCAGTCATTTAAGTTTAATTACTTTCTTAAACATAGTGAAGGAATGCAGCATGGTTAGTCATGTCTATCATTTCAATTCACATTGTAATAATCCAAATTCTAAAAGGAATGCTAGAAAGATAACCAGTAAGTGACTGAATGAATGGATGAGTGATATTCATTTCAGTTCCTTAACGTTTCTGAGATCTTCCAAGTAGAGGATAAGTGTGGGTGACTCGCAGTCCCAGGAGAATATTCGCAGCAGTAAGAAACCCTTGGTGCGGCCCGCAGTGTTTCCTACACCGCGCAGTAATGCTCGCAGCATAGATCCTGCTCTGCATCGCATCACTCTACTCGCAGCGCCATCCTTCTGTCCTGCGCTGTGCAGCTTGTTCTTATAAACAACTCATCATTTACTGTGGAAACCTGATTCCGCAGTACCCCATAAAGATACACCTCGGGTGAGACCTCAACCTGCTCGCAGGTTGTTGCCGAAAGGGATGGTGCGAAGGGGTTTTGTTGGTCAGAGGGAGAACCGCAAAGAACCTGGGTCTAATTGGAAACCTCTGGGTCAGTTTAAGCCAACAGCATCCTCCACACAAGCTGTAACAGATCCTCACTGTAACATATTCCATTGAAGCAGAGCCTAGCTATGACAGACAGGTAGTATTCCAACTACTGAGTCTATTGATCCATTAACGATCAGAGCAACAACATCTTTCACAATTAACAGCCCTATTTAATACAGCTATATCAGTTAGTTGTAACTCCGCAGCATGAATATCATAGATATTCATTGCTGCACGAATATAGTGGATGTGAAACTGTATTTTCCTTGTATAAATTCCAGAAGTCTCTCGTAGCCTAGGGTTCGACAATCACCACTTTGTGTAAGCTGTAACAAAGCACTAAGACTCACGATCTTCCATCATTAATATGAGAGCAGAGTTATTCATTTCTGTGTCTTAATTTGTTGTGACTCTCGGCGTCTCTGTTAGAAGGCCAGGGCCCGCCTTCTCACAGAGATAACCGGTTTAAGTAGGTAGAGTAGTTTAGTTTTACTTCTATTGTATGGTGTGGAATGATTGTAGATATTATTGGTAGTTGTAACAAAGATTAGCTTTCCTTTCTGGTAGTTTATAATTGCATATTGAATATCTTTAACAGAGTGGTGTGACAGTCAACTGTGTAGGATAATTTATTAAATTGCATGTGTGTTTTAATCAGCTGTGACAGCCAAGCTCAATTCCAATTATCTTCTAGTTGTTTATGATTTCTAGGATTTCCAGTAATTATCAGTTAGAGTTCAAGCTTGTGTTTTAATTCTGGTTGTTGTTGTATCTTCAATTGAATCATAGATTAGACAAATAATGGTAGAATTACAGTAGCTACTGGATAGATCATTTTGGTAAAGATTGAATGTTGTAGTTTGATAATTATAGGATTTAACTTCTTGAAAAAGTAATCTAGTTCCATGTCATTATTAGATCCTTAACTTGTTGGGTTGATTTCTGTAGGAAAGTTGTTTCACTTTGGATTCTTAGATGTATGAATTAGATTAGTGTTCTTATGGAATGAGTTGGTTGGGCACATAGGTAGGGTTATTATCTGCACTTAGTAAATCAACTGCTCGATCTGTTTATGCATAGATTGTGCTTATTTCCTTTGAAATAAAATACCTTCCTGGGTTTGACAATTTATATTGACCATTCTATGTGTTAGCTTTAATTAACTGACATATAGGGTGACCAACATTTTGGCACCATTGCTGGGGATGGTAATAGATAGACAGAGTTAGTAGTTGGTTTCATTTGATTTCATTTTAGTTCAATTTTTACGGCATGCATGAATACAAGAAAAAGAAATCGAGAACACCCTTTGAATACTAACATTGCAGGTGGAAGAGGTCGAGGTCGTAATGTAGGTCAGGGAAGACACACATATATTGATGAGATAATTGCTAGAGTTGATTCTTCCACTAGAACACCGCGGAACTCTACAAGTAGGGGAAATTATGTTCCTCCCAATATTGAACATTCAGCACCTACAGTGGAGAATACAACGGGACCTTCAACTCCTGTTGCAGAAAGTAAACCTCCTAAAGATAAGGGAAGCGCTGTAGGTGCACCAGATAGAGAGGAGATTTATCATATTGACGGAACTAGAGTTACTAAAGAGGTGTGGTTGGAGACTCGCAAAATAGCAGAGAAAGAAAGAAGGCGAGAAGAAGAGAGGAGAAGAGAGGAAGAAGCTAAAGCAGAAGAAGAACGCATAAAGGAAGCTGTTGAATTTTGGACTAGAACCATGGATGGTAGAGAAAAGGGGGTGATAATGAACATGAGGATCACCGGGAGGAAGAAGGAGAAAATAATCATCCTACTAATACTTTGGCTACATTAGAATTCCCTATCCTCCAGACACCTGGAGCAGCTCCTATGAAGAATATCTCACCATCAGTGCTCCCTAATTTTCATGGTAAGTCTACTGAGGACCCTGATGAGTTTCTTTTTGAGTTTGATATCCTCTGTCATAGCTATGATTACACCTCTAGTGCTCAGAAGCTAAAGTTATTCCCAACCACCTTGAAGGGAAATGCTCTGCACTGGTTCATGAGTCTGGGTCATGAGACCATTACTACTTGGGACCAAATGAAAAACACCTTTCTTTCTAAGTATCAAGAATATTGCAGAACTAGAGATAGAAAGGAAGAGTTGTTTAAGATGGTTCAGAAGGATTAAGAGAGTTTGGAAGACTTTGTGGAAAGATTGCTGTACAATTTACAAAGATCTGGTCATGCTAAGATTGGCAAGGATGTGCTCAAGATTATCTTACTAAGAGGAATTAGAGAAGATTGCCTTGATATGTTGAATCCGCTGGGAAAAGGGGATATCTCGAAGGAACCTTTTGAAAATATTATTGAATTATGTCAAAGGTACTCCAAGGGATCTTCTAGAACCAGCAAACGAGACAAAGACCGAGAGCATGATGTCTTCATTAGGACTCAGAAGTCAGCTAGTGGGGGGGCCACTCAAGCAGAAATAGGAAACTTACTAGAGAACTTTAAAACATACATGATGAGCTCCATTTTCTTAGAGTTGGATTTCATGAGGGAAAAATAGAAATAAGTGGTAGAAGATCTTACACTTGGGGTATTATGTCCTAAATGTAGGAAGAAGCATCCGCTGAAGGAATGCTCGTTGGACAAAGAAGATGTATGTAGGATATGTGAACTTAAGCATGATAGTAAGGAATGTCCATCATTACCTAAGGTCAAATCAGTCCTGCAGGCATCTATTCCAGATGTAGAGCCAACATACTTTATGGCACAGAAGAAACCATGGCAGCCTAGAAACCAAGGTATGAATCCAGATCCAGCATTTTTCCTACATAATATGAATGGAATGAACAACATGCATAATATGAATACACAATTTACTTCACATTTTTCTAACAACCAATGGCATCCATCCCAGAACCCAATGCAAAATCCCAATTCATGGACACCATGGCCACAGCAGTCAAACCAAACTCCTTGGAATTCCAACTGGAGAAACTCTTACCAAGGAAATAACTTTCCCCATCACCAAAATCAATATCAACAGTACCCTCCTCAACAGTATCAGCATCAGTAGTATCAGCAACCACAACTCCCTTTCCAAAACAATGTCGCACCTATGAATGCACCACTTTGACCACAGCTACCTTCACAACCTAACTTGAACCCAAACAATAAAGCAGTCCATCAATTTGAGACTGCCAACATGCCTGCGTATTCCATTACTCAATTTCCCCGCAATGATATACAATTACGATCAGGGAGGATAGTGGAGCCTATTATCACTGAGGATGTGTCAACTCTAGTGATTGAAACTGGAGTAAATCAGCATTATGAGAACATGGTTAGTTCAGCAAGCCCCATTATTGAGGATGCTGATACTCCTACTGAAGCAGCAGCTGAAACTCAAGAAGCAACACACAATGTGTCACAACCTACACAGTTGAATAGAGAACCACCATACCCTGAATGATTGCAACTGCAGAAAACAATGGAACAACCTTGATTTGATCTCGTGGGAGAGTTGAAAAATTTGTATGTTAAAATTCCGCTTTTACAAGCCGTCCATGATGTGCCCATTTATGATAAGATGGTTAAATATTTGTGTGTCAAGAAACCAAGAAGAAGGCCCAGGGATCCCCCCATTGTCCACGTGTTGGGAAAGATTTCAGAATTAATAATGGGGAAGGCCCCTGTGGCAAATTATGATGACCCTGGGAACCTGACTGTTACAGTTCACATAGGCAACACACAAATTCCAAATGTCTTGGTGGATTTGGGCGCAGCTATTAACGTTATGACCATAGAAAGTGTGAAGAAATTGGGACTCACTAATCTTTGGCCAACCCCTACAGTTTTGGAACTTGTTGATAGATCAACGATCAAGCCCGAAGGGATCCTGGATGACCTCATGATCTCAGTTGACTCATGGGAATACCCTGTGGATTTCTTGGTGTTACAGCCAAAATCACAGTTGGGGGGACACCCACTAATCCTGGGAAGACTTTGGTTGGCCACGGCATATTCCTATATCAGCTGTCGGTCAGGATCTATGACCATTTCAGACGGAATTGAGATCAAGAGGCTAACCCTGTACCCTCCAGCTCGACCAAGCACAAAAGCTGAGACTCCATTATGGGAATATTTGGAGGAGGAAGAGGGTGTACAACCACTACTATCCATAGGGAGAGCCTTAATGTTTAAAGATGAAACAGAGGATGATGCAATTAATAGTTTCTTCAGTGAGCCCACGTCAGTCAATCAAAGTGTCTATCAGATCTTGGACAGTACTCTAGCTGCAACAAAACAAGAAAAGCTTACAAAAGAAACTCTAATTGGTGATGACAGTATAATTCCAGTACTTAAGAATTTGAAGAGTGTTCCAATAGAAATTGGGCTAGGAAAAACATTGAATATTAATCCTAATCTAGCACCTAATGAGCAGGAACAGCTAGTCACTCTGCTGAAACAACGTAAGGGAGATTTCGCTTGGGAGTACATAGACATGAGAGGAATTCCTTCTCATCTGTGCACCCATCACATTTATGTTAAGAACGACTCCAAGCCTGTATGTCAACCACAATGAAGGATGAACCCGAACCTGAGAGACATAGTGAAAGAAGAAATCCAAAAACTATTGGAAGCAAGATTCATATATCCAATCTCAAATAGTGAGTGGGTTTCTCCACTTGTGATTGTGCCAAAGAAGAACGGGAAATGGAGGGTCTGCATGGATTACAAAGAATTCAACAAGGCAACGCAAAAGGATCATTTCCCCTTACCTTTCATCGATCAGGTCCTTGATACCTTGTCTGGGAAAAAGTATTTCTCCTTTCTGGATGGCTTTAGTGGCTATAACTAGATTCAGATTGCTCCAGAAGATCAAGACAAAACCACTTTCACTTGTCCCTAGGGGACTTTTGCATACCGAGTACTTCATTTTGGGTTGTGCAACGCACCAGCTACATTTCAGAGAGCAGTGATTGGAATATTTTCAGAAATGGTGAATGATTGCATGGAAATATTTATGGATGACTTTACTCCATATGGTGATAGTTATGAAGAAGCATTGAAGAACTTAGAAAAGGTCTTGAAACGCTGTGAACAAATCCAGCTCTCTTTAAGCACTGAAAAGTGCCACATGATGATGAGTGAAGGCATAGTACTGGGGCACTTCATCTCTTCTGATGGTATCTAGGTAGATCCATCCAAAATCAAGGTAATTGAAAATATATCAACTCCTGGGACACAAAAGGATGTACATAGCTTTTTGGGGCATGCTGGCTATTACAGAAGTTTCATAGAAAAATTTTCCAAACTAGCTTCTCCTGTGTTCACTCTATTGATGAAGGATGCACAGTTTGTCTGGAATGATGCATGCCAAACAGCGTTTACTGAGCTAAAGAAGAGGCTGTCTACAACACCCATATTATGAGGACCCAATTGGGCTCTGCCTTTTCACATTTCTTCATATGCTTCAGACACTGCCATTGGAGTAGTTTTGGGATAGAAGTAAGGTAGTGCTCCTTATTCCATTTACTACATTACTAAAAATTTGTCTTCTGCTGAACTAAATTATACTGTCACAGAAAAAGAATTTCTTGCCATTGTTTATGCCATCAATAAATTTAGACATTATATTACTAGATATTCTACTTTTGTGCACACTGATCATTCTGCTATCAAGTATTTAATGAATAAACGAATCAAGAATGCTAGAGTTACTAGATGGTTGTTACTGTTACAGGAATTTGATATCACCATTATTGATAGACCAGGAAAGGAAAATGTTGTTGCAGATTTTTTATCTCGACTTACTAACAGTGATGATAATTTACCAATCGAAGATTCCTTCCCTTACAAACATTTGTTTGTAGTATCATCTCATTCCCCATGGTATGCAGATATTGCTAACTTTTTGGCTGTAGGTAAGCTTCCAACACATCTGTCAAAGAGAGAAAAAAGGAAGATCATACAACAAAGTGCTAGGTACTGCTGGATTGATGGCCATCTTTTCTACACAGGGCTTGATTTAGAAATCAGAAGATGTGTTAGAGAAGATGAAATCTTTAGCATTCTTAAAGCTTTCCATGATGAGCCCTATGGGGTACATTTTGCTGACAAGAAGACAGGTCATAAAGTTTTGAGAATGGGCTATTTCTGGCCTACATTGTTCAGAGATGCGAAGAAGTATGTTCAAGCATGTGATAGCTGCCAAAGGATGGGCCAACCCAACAGATTAGATGAGATGCCTTTACAACCACATCTTGTGGTTGAACCATTTGATAGGTGGGCTCTAGATTTTGTAGGGCCTATCAACCCTCCCTCAAAGCAGAAAGTTCATATCTTGGTTTGCACAGACTACATGACTAAATGGGTAGAAGTTGTAGCCTTGGTCAAGGCCAATAATCAGGTTGTGATTGATTTCCTGTATGAAGAGATTTTTACTCGATTTAGAGTACCTAAGAAGATCATTACAGATGGTGGACCACAGTTTGTGTCTCACAAGCTGGAAGCACTGTTGCAAAAATTTCATATTCAGCACAGAATAACCTCACCATATCATCCACAGGCCAATGGGAAGGTGGAGAGCACAAACAAGGTTATCAAGGCTATTCTGACCAAAACAGTGAAGATCCATCGTAAAGATTGGGCTGAAAGACTTCCAGAGGTACTATGGGCGTATCGTACCACTTGGAGTAACACCACTGGTTTTCCCCATATGAGCTAGTATGGCAAGAACGTTGTTTTACCAATTGAATTTGAAATCAAGACCTTGAAAATAGCTATGGAAGCACATCTGGATTTATCAGAGGCACAGAGGAATCGACTGAATCAGCTCAATGAATTGGATGAGAAGCGCACAACTGCAGTACATCATACAACTTTAATCCAACAACAACGCTCTAGATGGCATGACGACAGATTTATAAAAAAAAGGGTCTTCCAGGAAGGAGACTGGGCCCTGTTGTATGATTCATGGTTTAAGAGGGACTTTAAAGGAAAATTGTGCACTCGTTGGTTGGGACCCTATCAGATAGACAGGGTATTTGATAATTGAACAGTCCGGTTGATCACCATTGACGAGAACAAGTCCCATTATTCGCAAATGGTCATCGGCTACGACTGTATCACAAGCCAATCTCAAGGGAGGATTTTATTTCACAAGTTGCAGCTGATCCAGAGTATCAGTTAACGCCAGGGCAGGGATTTTCCTTAAACCCTGTGAATTCTTAAAAGTTGCAATTTTCACACATATTTTTGTACATAAATAATTCGTTTTTCATTCATTCTGTATTTTATCTATTTTTATTTTTGCACTTGATCGGTTTGTTTTGGAGAACTATGTGCAAAATCTCATTGGAGGAGCAGTAGCCGTGACTGGGCCAGACGACTGCAAACACCCCACATTTGTTCCTGATCTAATAAAGCTCTTTGAAAAGATGGATAATTTGTTGTCTTCTACAGATAGCTAAAATTTTCTTCTACTTCATTCTGACGTAGCTGTGACTCCGCAACTTTTTCCCATTCTGCCAAATTTTGCACCTATGACTCCACCATTTTTCCTTTGATTCACTTTTTCACGACTGTGACTCCACCACTTTTTGCTCATTCGGCTAAATTCGGCAATTGCTACTCCGCTATTTCCACTTACATTTCTAAGTTTGGCAGCTGCGACTCCGCCACCTTTGTCCATTCCGCTAAACCTAGCATCTGCGACTCCACTATCCTTGATTAATTCTGCTAAATATAGTAGCCGTGACTCTATTTTTTCCAACTCATTCTCGCTCCTTCCATACAGCTTCGACTCCACCATTTTCAATTATTTTGCTAAATTTCGCAGCTGTGACTCTGCCAGTTTGTCTGCTCTTCGATTGATGATGCCAATAATCATGTGATTAGGCGTCAGTTTTTTCACTCGCTCCACAAAATCCAATTATGGTTCACCACGTAGGAAATTTTGGGTGCCTTGAGTAGCTGTCAGCCCGAGTGGCAATGGCCGCATCACTTCAGCACATGTGCATTCATACCCGCGAGGATGACGGCCGGCTATAATGATTAATCCATGCCTCAAACTCATAAACGCAAGGTGCGGATCGCATCTTTTACATGATTTGGAAAAGAAATTAAATACGGTAATAATGATTATGTCACCTTACTCGATTTTGCACCTATTACTCCTAACTGCCAACTTCATCGTTTCAACAGAACGTTCATACTGGCGCACACTTGCCTAAAACCTGATTTTTGAACCCCAATGATCCTTTGCATGTTCATAAAAGCTTCAATTTCCACGTCCATACTGGAGATTGTTGTGTTTGTTCTGACTTTGAGGGGGGATTAAAATGGGAAACCCAGTCCGACATGAGCCAATAAATACAAAAGTTGTACATTCCAATGCAGCAATCCTTAATATTTTTACAGCAGCAGATTGGATGACATACTTTGAACAGTTGAACGGTTTCCACACAGAAACCGCATTGCAATTTTCCCTCAACTTGGATGATACTCACTCCGAGGTTAGGGGACTGCGTGTGGATGTTACAGAAGAAGTTATAGCCAAGGTTATTGGCCTGCCCCTAGTTGGCAAGAAGTTATTTGGACAGAAGGCACATAATGCAAATGCGGTGAGGGAATTTTTGGCAGTTGGGGAGCAAGTTATTCCAAAGCATCGTGGGCTGGATCTGGCATCTTTACCACCACCCTGGAATCAAGTCGCAATCTTTGTGAAAATATATATTTCTTGTGGAGGTAGGTACCAAGTTGTTTCCTTCTCTGAACTTCCCTTACTGTCTCATTTACGCCATTGTAATTTAGTAAATATACCTTTCTACCTGCTTAAAGCCCTACAAACCATCGCTGGATATGCAAGAACCACCCAACACCCAGTTTCCTCCCTTACCAATCATGGCTTAGTTAAATTACTAGTCCTAAGAGCCATTGTAAATCATAATTTAACCTGGGAGCAATTTTTGGCTGGAGATGCGCCAATCATACAACCTGTATTATAAATGGAAGGTGTTGGTGAAGATAGTGAGGACTAGCATTCCTCAAACCTAGTTTAGGGGGAGGCTAGAACATTAGAAAATCAGGCCAGTGACGAAGGGGAAGCAGCAGTGACAGAAAACCCTATAGCCGAGGAATTGTGATAGAAACCATGGAGCGGGAGGCAGAAAAATTAGACGTTGTAATTACAGAAGAAGATACTCAATTAAAAGAAGCTGAAACTGGAGCAGTTGTTAAAGCTGCGACAATAGAAGCTTCAATGGCAGAAACATAAATTCAGGAGGAAAGATATCAGACAGTAAGAGAAGGTACTGTGGAAATTTTGGAGGTTGTGTCCTCTCCAGAGATAAGGGGTACAATTATTGAAGAAGAAGAGACCCAGGTAAAAACCCTTGTGTTAAAGAAACGAAGAGTAGGATCAGGAAATAGGGATTAGACACCCAGTGTAGCAAAGAAAAGGAGGATCATAATTGTCAAAGAATCAGTAGCAGTAAGCAACGAGGAACACCCAGTGGGAATGGTGAAGAAAAGAAGGACTCGATTAGTAGCAGCAGAAGAAGCAGCTGTGACAGCAACAGCAGCAGAAGTAGTGGCAATAGCAGTAGAGTTAGCAGAGACAGCAGATGAAACTGAGACAGTGGATGCAATTGGGGGTGATAGTAAAGTACCCTTAGCAGGGACAACAAGAGAAGTTAGAGACAATAGGGAGTTACCTATGTTAGAGAAAACACCTATAACAGGGGTGGATATAGAGATTCCCATTTTGAACCCCAAATCATCTGCTACCATGCAGGAATCTCCCAAGGAAGAACCTCAAATAAAAAATCTCCTGCTTGAAAATGAATTATTGAAAGAGGAGGTGCAGATATTGCGAAATGAGTTGGAAAGGTGGAAGGGAGTAGCTGGAAAGCAAGCGGAGAAAAATTTGAACACATTAGCAAATGCTGCAAATTTATTGTAAAATCCATCTTTTACATTTAAAAATGAGAAGTATGGGGAAACTGTTTGTCCAGAGTGTGAAGATATATTTTCTACAGTAGGACATAGAGTTGTTGTGTTGGGACTTGCATCACAAAAACATGTGTAGATAGAGGAGGTGGAAGGAGGAATGCTAGAAATCGAATTGATAGGGGAGAATGAGCCAGTAATTGAAGAGATCCCTGATTTGAATTTAGAAGATGAAACAGTATAGTCCCAGCCATCAGGGGATACTAAGCTTCTTCAGGACCAGTCTCATCAGTTAGAAGAACCTGATATAAACCAGAAACAATCTCAGCGGTTCAAAGAAATTAAGGAACGGGGGACTGTTACACAAGAACCAGTACCCTTGAAAATGTTTAGTGAAGCTGCAATTCAGATAGCAACATCTTATATCAAGGACCAGGAGGAAAACACTATTACACAAGAACTAGTGTTTTCAAAATCATTTGCTACAGTGGCAACACAAACTGAGATGACTGAGATTGAAATGGAAAAGGAGTACGTTGTCACACAAGAACCAGCAGTCCTAAGAATATTGACTGAGACTGTAACACGGGCCGAGGAAGCTAAGGTGGATATGGAAATAAAGAATGTTGTTACATAAGAACTAGCATCTCTAAAACCCATGGCTGAGACTGCACTACATGCACATACCACTGCAACCCCACTAGAGGATGAAACTATCACAGTGCCAAAGAAAGATAAGGAAGTCATTCATCTGGATTCTGATGATGAAAAGGAGATAGAAAGATTCAATGGCTGCAAAAGAAGGTTCTCTAGTTAAATCTCGAGTTGGATAAATGGCTCAAGTGGATTGAACAGTTCAGAACAGGTATGTCCTCTCTCTAGGAACATAGGAATGTCATTAAGGGATTGAGAGAAAACTGGGCTGAGGAGTTATTCTTCCAGAAACTCCGGTGGGAGAAACTTCAAGAAAAATTGGAAGGATTAAAGAAACTTAAGTCCCTGCAACAAGAAAAAGACAAAATGTACACTCTCTCCATAGAATTTTTGAGTTGCAGGGCTCCATCCCCCTCTTACCTTGTCTTTCTCCATGAGCAGACAACCTTATTCCAATTAAGAGCTCTCAAGGATGGGAGATCATTTGATTTGGAAACAACTACTCAGTTTTGGAGACTTTTCTGAAGAGTGATTTTGAGGATCAACATTTGTTATGTGAATTGTATTTACATGACAGGGCTTTGTATATTGACTTTCCATCTAATCCTTTACATGTTCTAGGGGATGTTCAGCTGATGGAATTTGCCTCCTTTGTCATTAACCATGTAAGATGGTGAGCTGATTTCCAAACCATCCTTAGGAATGAGGAGAATTATACTCTTTGGATTAGGGGGGAACCTTAGAATCCATCAGCATTCATAGAAAATCATGCTAAAAATCTTTGGGTTCCCTCAATTGCCCGGTATTTTGAGAGACTGCGAGATAGAATCCTTACCAGATGTGTCCCAATGATTCTTAATATGCAGCAGGATGCCCTGGAAGGTAGTGAATATAGATGGTTGTACTCTTACTCATCTCTTAAGGAAATGGACCCATATGGATTTGAAAATTTTAGGCAAGATTTGACAAGGATTCCTAGATATGTGCGGTGCATGGAAAGGTGTGGGTCTTGGTGGATTGGTTTAAGGTTCAAATTCCCTCTCATTTGGTTGCCTGTGAGTAATTCTTACAAAAATAGCTATGCTTTGACATTAGAAGAAGAAGAATTGTGGTGGGAGCATTGGATATCTTGTTATAGGTTTGTGCCTCAAGGGGAGGCACCAGAACTTGCCTATAATCTTACAAATCTCCACAGATTCCACTCAGATTCAGATACGGACTAGGGGAGGTTGTTGCATGAGGACATGCAATCGGATAGTTGGGGGGAGATGTTGGGTCTAGGAAATTCCCCTTTTGGCCATCCTGATTACATCATTTTGCCCTAGTTTCATCCTACTTTTATAAGCTATATCCATGTTTTTTCCCAGACCAATCAATAATATCGACAGGTATAATTTGTTATTGCTTTATTTATTTTATGTCTAAGATTGTTAAAGATTATCGATCTTAGTCCTTGGTTTATACTGATCTGTGTGATTTCATTTATCCAAGGTCTAAAGCGCAGGTGTATCATCCCAGTAGCACCATCTATTACTCTCCAAAGCACCAGCTCCTCATACCCCAAGGGACAGCGCATCCTCCACGCAAGCTGTAACAGATCCTCAATGTAACAGATTCCACTGAAGCAGAGCCTAGATATGACAAACAGGTGGTATTCCAGTTGCTGAGTCTGTTGATCCATTAACTATCAGAGCAACAACATCTTTCAAATTAACATCCCTGTTTAATACGGCTGTATCAGCTAGCTGTAACTCCGCAGCATGAAGATCATAGATCTTCATTGCTACACGAATATAGTGGATCTAAAACTGTATTTTCCTTGTATAAATTCCAAAAGGCTCTCGTAGCCTGGGGTTGGACAATCACCACTTTGTGTAAGCTGTAATAGAGCACTGAGACTCACGATCTTCCATCATTAATATGAGAGCAGATTTCTTCATTTCTGTGTCTTAATTTGCTATGAATCTCGGTGTCTTTGTTAGAAGGCCAGGGCCCGCCTTCTCACAGAGATAGCCGGTTTAAGTAGGTAGAGCAGTTTAGTTTTACTTATGTTGTGTGGTGTGGAATGATTGTAGATATTATTGGTAGCTGTAACAGAGATTAGCTTTCCTTTCTGGTAGTTTATAATCGCATCTTGAATAGCTTTAACAGAGAGGTGTGACAGTCAACTGTGTAGGATAATTTATTTAATTGCATGTGTGTTTTAATCAGCTGTGACAGCCAAGCTCAATTCCAATTATCTTCTAGTTGTTTACGCTTTCTAGGATTTCTAGTAATTATCAGTTAGAGTTCAAGCTTGTGTTTTAATTCTGGTTGCTATTGTATCTTCAATTGCATTCATAGATTAGACAAATAATGGTAGAATTACAGTAGCTACTAGATAGATAATTTTGGTAAAGATTGAATGTTGTAGTTTGATAATTATAGGATTTAACTTCTTGCAAAAGTAATCTAGTTCCATTTCATTATTGGATCCTTAACTTGCTGGGTTGATTTCTGTAGGAAATTTGTTTCACTTTGGATTCTTAGATGTATGAATTAGATTAGTGTTCTTATGGAATAAGTTGGCTGGGCACATAGGTAGGGTTATTATTTGCACTTAGTAAATCAACTGCTCGATCTGTTTATGCATAGATTGTGCTTATTGCCTTTGAAATAAAAGTTGTTTATGGGTTTGACAATTTATATTGACCATTCTGTTTGTTAGCTTTAATTAACTAACATATAGGGTGACCAATAGACATGTGGCGCAGCAGCCATCACAGTGGATCGTGAGATGTTTGACGAATGCATCAAAACGATGCACACTTTGATGAGTGAAGTCGCAACGATCAAATAAAGCCAGAGGCGTGGTTGTATTCCTGATGCATTAGACCATAGCGATGAGGAAGTCGAGGAAGTGGAAGCTTGGGAAGCCACAGCAGAAGAACCAGAAGAAAGACTCATTAAGCTTCTGACAGATATGAGAGGTCGGGTGAAGATAGACGTGCGTACGTACTTAGGAAGCCTAGACCCAGAAGACTTAATCGACTGGTTCAGAGAGATTGAAAAATACTTCGACATAGAGCAGATCGAGGACCCTAAGCAGGTGAAGGCTGCATGTCTGAGGTTGAAAGGTCATGCCTTGTTGTGGTGGGACAATGTACAGGCTGACAAACTCAAGAAAGGAAAGGAGAAAATCAAGTCTTGGGACATAATGGTTGCCAAGTTGAAGGGAAAGTTCTTGCCAAATGGCTATGTGATTTCCTTGTTCAAGAAAGTAGAGAACTTTCAACAGATAGAAATGACCGTGAAAGATTACATGGAGGAGTTCTACCAATTTTCGATTCAGTCAGGACAAACTGATGAGGGAGAAGAGGTTGTCGCTAGATACATGAATGGCTTGAAATATGCTATTCAGGATGAGCTGAGCATGTCGAGATTCAGAGCAGTCGACGAAGCCTACCAGTTAACTCTGAAGGCAGAAGAGAAACTGTCAAGGAAATCCACAACGACCAGGGGAAGGATGACTGGTTGGGGTGCAAAAACTGTCTCCGTGAAAGGCCAAAGTAGCGGGTATAGGAGGGAAGATGTTGAAGGTAGCCGACACACGGGAGGGACATCGACGGGGACATATCAGAAGGTTCCCCAAAATTGAGGCTCAATCCTGTCTATTATAAGTGTCAAGGAACGGGACACAAGGCATATGAGTTCCCATAAAACTTACATGCTGCAAAGGAATCGAAACCCAGACGTCGAAAGGATGAGCAAGTCGACGAGAGGGAAGAACCGAAATCCGATAGCAGTGGAGGTGAGAAGAAGGAGAACCAGAACTTGGCGGTTCAGAGAGCCTTGATCCAGGAAGATCAACGTGACCCAGTGGAACCAACACAATGGAAGGCGATCTTTCGAATGAAGGTGCGGATCGGGGAATGGCATTGCAAAACCATAGTTGATGGTGGAAGCACAGAGAATCTTGTGTTGACAGAAGTCATCGACAAGATCGGGTTGAAGGGTCTAGAACACCCACACCCCTACAAGATCTCATGGTTCCATAAAGGACACCATATCAGGATGACCAAACAGTTCCTGATCAGCTTCTATTAGGAACCCATGTCTTTACTTTGTTAGTATGTTGTTGTTGGACGCATATGCTTTGTAAGTCGTCCCGTAGTATTTGTTGATCAATAGTTTGTGTTATTGTTGTTAGCGCATATGCTTTGTAAGTCGCTCGTAGTATTTTTTATCCATAGTTTGTAGTGGCCCATGGTTTTGACCCATAGTATTGGTGCCTAGACTTAGTATATAAGTGTGTGTTGAGACCTATGAAGGCACCGTGAAGTTATTTGTATTGAGCTTGCTCATAGGAGGTTGCCCCCTCGAAGTGGCCTATGATCAATATAAAAGTGATTCTGAGTTCTGTCATTTCTGCTATTTCGCATTTTTCATATAAATTAATTATTGCAGGTGCATCACATCTGGTATCAGAGCACTTTCTTGGGCTCACTGGGTGAAATTTATGCCAATTTGTTTTTTCGCATCTGTTGCAGGTTCGAATTTGGGAATAATCCCTATCTGCTTAACTGTAGGAAGTACTTGGGCATAAGCCCTAAAAATCATTGTGAGGATTACCACAAGAACACCGAAGTAGCTGGCCCATTGAGAGGACCTGCCAGTGAAAAGGGCAACGACCCCTACCTGATTGACTAGTTCCCACCCGTGAGGTAAACCAAGAGCTGTCATTTGTGGCAAATGGTTATCAGTTTTACCTGAGCCGTGGAGTGAGGGGTACTGCCCCAATACGCAAGCCGTCAGACAGCATTGGTGGCTGAGTGAAATCCCTGAACTGTTAGGAAGCCGCACATACCTGGGGTTCATATCTACTTTCAGTTGAACTATTATCGATCACTACTGCGCCGTTTCAGATCCATTTTGCAAGCCGTTCCAGATCCAGCCGTTTTCAATCCATTCGACGTTGTTCCAGATCTCTTCCGAGCCATAGCCACCCCAGTCTGAAAAAAATAAAAAATAAATAAATAAATAAATAAAATAAAATAAATAAATAAAAATAAAAATAAAAATAAAATAAAATAAAAATAAAAAATAAATTCAGTTTTTTGTCTATATCTCCCTTGATTTCACTATGTTTCCCTTGAAATTTTCGGGGAACCCCTGTCATTCCATTCTGCATATTTCATTCCTAAGGACCCTATCCCCAATTCCCCTTCCCAAAGCCCGAAAGCCCACATTTGTCTATTTTTAGGGTTTGCCATAACTTCCTCAGATTTCACCCAATCACCTTCAAATTTTACCACAGAGTTCTTTTCTAAATTCTGCTTCTTTGTCCCCCTCTGCCAAATTTTCCCATTCTTTCACCCCGCTTCTGAAATCCTCATTTTTGCTTCCCTATCTAGTCGACAGTGTCCAACACCTAGTCAAACCCCAATTACCCTTCATATTTTTTTCCAAGTCCAGATTTTCCCCTACTGAAGCAGTTTCTATTTTTGTTTTCCTACCCAGTCCAAAAAAAAAAAAGAAAAAAAAACTCCTGGTTATGGTTGTCACCTGTGCCGGAGCAAAAACCATGGAAGAAGCACTTGCAGCCATCCAAGCCAAACTCCAGGATCTGGATGAAAAATTTCTCGGCCTCCATCTTGAACATTCAGCTATGAACAACAAACGACAATCCGAGTCTTCATCAGACAATGGGTTCTCTTCTTCCAACAATTTCCGTGGTCCGAAGCTTGATTTTCCTCGCTTCAATGGTACTGATCCAACTGGATGGATCTATCATGCAGAATAGTATTTCAGTCTACATAATACTTTTGATGTCAACAAAGTTCCGCTGGAATCCTTTCACTTGGAACAGGAAGCTCTTCAATGGTATCGTTGGTACATCAAGGCTCATCCAGATCCCAAATGGTTAGACTTTTGATGACTTCATTGGAGCCCTCACTGAACTTCACCAAATTGGAACTGTGAGAGAGTATCAAACTGAATTTGAGAACCTAGCCAACCACACCGAAGGATTGTCTGATGAGTTTTACCGAAGTTGTTTTATCAGTGGTCTAAAGGATGCCATTCGCTCTGAGGTCAAAATGTTCTGTCCCACCACAATGATGGAAGCCCTAGGGTTGGCTAAGTTGACAAAAGACAAGATTGCATCCCAACAACGCTCCAAGCCCACTTTTGTTCCCTTCTAAAATATGGGTTCTCAGCAACCACCTATACCGCAGGCTCCTCAACCGACTCCTATCAAGCGTTTGTCTAAAACAGAGATGCAAGCACGCAAAGAAAAGGGGCTTTTCTATAATTGTGATGAGAAATTCACTCGGGGACATAGATGTGTTCAGCAAAAGCTCTATCTCTTGGATGTGGAGTCTCCGCCTGCCTCTGAAATTGGTGACAAAAATACAGAAACACTGGAGGCTCCGGTCAACATTCAGGAACCGCCTATTGACCCTCCGTCTCAGGATGACCATCCAGAGATATCTCTTCATGCTTTAGCTGGAATCACCACCCCCCAAACAATGCGGGTCAAGGGTTACTTCAAGAAGCTTCCTCTTACAATACTCATTGATTCTGGTATCACTCATAATTTCATTGACTCTCGGATCGCCAAACAAGCTGATTGTTTTATCCATCCTTGCTCTAACTTTGAAGTCATGGTTGCCAATGGGGGAACCTTACCTTGCAAAGGGAAGTGTCAAAATGTGCGTATCTCTATGGGAGACTATACCTTGCGCTCTGACATGTTTTCCTTGCCCTTAGGCGGATGTGATGTGGTTTTAAGCGCTCAATGGCTACGCACACTTGGCCCTATCTTATGGGATTTTGCTGAACTTTGGATGCAGTTTTCCCTCAATGGACAAAAACACACATTGACAGGATTACAACCAGGTTCTCTCAGCATCATCAGTTCACATCGCATGGAAAAACGCCTCAAGAAGAATTCACATGGTGACATCGCTCAGATCCATTCCATTCAGATGCAACCATCAGCGGTCTCCACTACTCCTTTGGATCTACAACAAATTTTGGATCGATATACAGGTGTCTTTGCTGAACCAATGGGATTGCCACCTTCCAGGCCAGAAGCCCATCGTATTCAACTCCTTCCTGGCAGCATTCCTCCCAACATCAGGCCCTATCTCTACCCATTTCACCAAAAAACAGAGATTGAAATGCTCGTTCGGGACTTATTGAAGCAAGGTTTTATTCGCCCAAGCACTAGTTCCTTTTCTTCTCCAATTATTCTTGTCTACAAAAAATATGGGTCATCACGCCTCTGCATTGACTTCCGAGCACTTAATCACCTCACCATCAAGGATAAGTTTCCAATTCCTATTGTTGATGAGCTTCTTGATGAGCTTCATGGGGCTCACTTTTTCTCCAAGTTGGATCTTCGTTCTGGGTATCATCAAATTTGGGTTCATGAGGATGATATCCCTAAAATAGCTTTCCGCACACATGATGACCATTATGAGTTTTTGGTCATGCCCTTTGGCCTCACTAATGCTCCTTCCACATTCCAGGCCTTAATGAATAAAATATTTCGACCCTACTTGCGGAAATTCATTCTGGTATTCTTTGATGATATCCTCATCTACAGTAAAACATGGGATGAACATCTCCAGCATCTGGATCTTGTCATGCAACTTTTCTCTGACCATCATCTCCATGCCAAGCAGTCTAAATGTGTTTTTGGATAGAAGGAAGTTGAGTATCTTGGGCACATTATCTCAGCACAAGGGGTTCACGTGGATCTTGCCAAAATCGATGCCATGAACAATTGGCCGCATCCTCAGACACTCAAGAGCCTTCATGGTTTTTTGGGGTTGATTGGCTACTACCACAAGTTTGTCAAGGATTATGGGAAGATTGCAGCTCCATTAACTGCTCTATTGAAAAAGGATTCTTTTACATGGACACCTGCTGCTCAATGTGCATTTGACAAACTAAAACAAGCTATGTGTACTACACCTGTGCTAGCTATGCCCGATTTTTCCAAGCCCTTCACTATTGAGAGTGATGCTTGCGGCAATGGACTTGGTGTTGTTGTCCTTCAAGATGAACACCCCATTGCGTTCACCAGCAAAGCCCTTTCAGGTAAGAATTTAGCTGCCTCTACCTATGAGAAGGAAATGATGGCTATTTTGCATGCAGTACAGAAGTGGCACCCATACCTATTAGGGAATCATTTCTACATCAAGACTGATCACCAGAGTCTGAAATATTTCTTGGACCAACGTGTCTCCTCCTCGGCAGAACAGAAATGGGTTAGCAAACTCATGGGTTATGACTATGAGATCACTTACAAGAAGGGTAAAGACAATATTGTGGCAGACGCTCTGTCTCGCACATTTGATGCCCAAGGTTCTCTTTCAACTATTTCTATGCCTGTTCCAAATTGGTTGCAATCTGTTCAACAGGGTTATGTCAATGACTCTTCCTTATCTCAAATCATCCAAATCTTGACCAACAACCCTTATGTTGTACCACATTACTCTTGGGATGGTGCTTCTCTACGATACAAGGGTCGTCTGGTGCTTCCCCAGAGCACAGATCTTCAACAGGCTGTCTTCTATGAACTCCATGCTTCTCCATCGGCAGGGCAGTCTGGGTTCCTCAAAATGTATGAACGAGCACGACGTAACTTCTTTTGGCAAGGCATGAAAAGGATAATTCAACATATGGTGGCCGAATGTGATACCTGCCAGTGCAATAAGGGTGAAACAAAACTCCTTCCAGGATTGCTTGAACCCTTTCCCATACCTACACGGATTTGGACAAATATTTCTATGGATTTCATTGAAGGGATCCCTAAATCTGACGGGAAGACAGTGATTCTCGTTGTGGTTGATCGCCTCTCCAAATATAGTCATTTTTGTGCTCTCAGCCATCCCTATACAGCCTCCTCCGTCGCTCAAATTTTCCTGGACCAGATCTTTCGTCTTCATGGCATCCCTTCTTCCATTGTCTCGGATCGTGATGCGACTTTCACCAGTCATTTTTGGACATAACTATTTCTCCACACTGGCACCAAACTGAAGATGAGTTCAGGGTATCACCCACAAATAGATGGTCAGACTGAAATTATCAATAAATGCTTGGAAACTTATCTTCGTTGCTTCACCTCGGAACAACAACATCAGTGAGCAAAGTGGCTTCCTCTCATTGAATGGTGGTACAATACCTCTTACCACACCGCCTCTAAAATGACCCTATATGAAGCAGTCTATGGTCAGGCACCTCCAGCTCTTCTTCCATACACCCCCACCAGTTCACCAGTTCAGGAAGTTGACACGGTCCTTCGAAACTGCGATCAGATTCTTCTCATTTTGCAGGACAATCTTCACATGGCAAGAAATCACATGAAGCAACAAGCTGATCAGCATCGTTCTAAGCGCACTTTTCAAGTCGGCGATATGGTTTTTCTTCATCTCCAGCCGTACAAACAATCCTCCTTGAAACTCAAAGGGCGTCATAAGCTCGCTCCAAAGTTCTATGGGACATATCGGATTGTTCAGAAGATTGGGTCTGTTGCTTATAAATTGGAACTTCCTCCTTCTTCCGGCATTCATCCAGTCTTTCATGTCTCTTGTCTGAAGAAAGTTCTTGGCACCAACATCAGTGGACAAACGATTTTACCCGAGCTGGATAATGAAGGATCCATCCTTTTGGAGCCATAGGCCATCCTCAATCGGTGCACGTGTCAGCTTCGCTCTCGCTCTATCACAGAGGTCTTAATTCAGTGGCATGGCATGCAACCAGAGGATGCTACATGGAAACCACTCTTTCAGATTCAACAACAATTTCCACATCTAAAGCTTTGAGGACAAAGCTTTTTTTAAGGGGGAGGGGATGTTAGGAACCCATGTCTTTACTTTATTAGTATGTTGTTGTTGGACGCTTATGCTTTGTAAGTTATCCCATAGTATTTGTTGATCAATAGTTTGTGTTATTGCTTTTGGCGCATATGCTTTGTAAGTCGCCCGTAGTATTGTTGATCCATAGTTTGTAGTGGCCCATGGTTTTGACCCATAGTATTGGCGCCTAGAATTAGTATATAAGTGTGTGTTCAGACCTATGAAGGCACCGTGAAGTTATTTGTATTGAGCTTGCTCATAGGAGGTTGCCCCCTCGAAGTGGCCTATGATTTATATAAAAGTGATTCTGAGTTCTGTCATTTCTGCTATTTCGCATTTTCGTATTAATTAATTGTTGCAGGTGCATCACAGCTTCAGAGTTGAAGGATTGGAGGACAGCGTAGTGTGCAATGTAGTTCCCATGGATGCATGCCATCTACTGTTAGGAAGGCCATGGCAATATGATTGGAAAATGATCTACGATGGTCGAGCCAACACAGTCACAGTGTGGAAGAATGGTGTGAAGAGGAATCTTAAGCCGAGGCGAGAAGAGCCAGCCGACGGTAAGGATGGCGAGAACAATCTTTGGGAAAAGCGAGTGTTGATGAGCACCGCGAAGGAATTCCTCACGGAAGAGGAGAAGCAGTCGGGATGTTTTGTGATCATTCTGAAAGCACCATATGTCGAAGGGATGACCAGGGAGGAGAAGATTCCGGTCGAGATCAAGGAGTTGCTCGAAGAATTCAAGGACATATTGGATGATGAGAAAGCGAAGGGATTGCCACCGACAAGGAGCATATCCCATCAGATCGACTTGATTCCAGGGTCGGGTCTGCCAAACAAAGAACCATATAGGATGAGTCCGACAGAGGGAAAGGAACTAAACCGACAGGTCCAAGAGTTGTTGGACAAAGGATTAATCAGAGAAAGTCTGAACCCGTGTGCAGTACCAGCGGTATTGACACCGAAGAAGGGTGGGGAATGGAGAATGTGTACCAACTCCAAAGCCATCAACAGGATCATGATCAAGTATCGGTTTCCATTGTCGAGGATGGATGACTTTATGGATTGCCTGAGTGGAGCAACATACTTCACCAAAATAGACCTAAAGAGTGGATATCAACAGATTAGGGTCAGAGAGGGGGATGAATGGAAGACATCATTCAAAACAAAAGAAGGGTTATATGAGTGGTTAGTCATGCCATTTGGGTTGAATAATGCACCCAGCACATTCATGAGATTGATGAATGAAGTGTTGAAATCATTTCTAGGAAAGTTTGTTGTAGTCTATTTAGATGACATTCTAATTTTCAATCGAACCAAGGCAGAACACTTGGAACACGTTCGACAAGTATTGCGGAAATTGCAAAAAGAGAATCTGATGGTAAATCTACAAAAGTGTTTCTTCATGAAGAAGGAATTGGTGTACTTGGGATTTGTAATCTCAGGTAACGGGTTGGTGATGAACCTGGAGGTGAAGGCAATAGTGGATTGGACGGAACCGACAAGTACGACTGGAGTGAGAAGTTTCCATGGACTTGCTAGTTTCTACAGGAATTTCATTCAAAGATTCAGTCGGATTTGTGCACCACTGAAATAATGCATGAGAAATGGTGAGTTCAAGTGGATGAACGAAGCCCAGAAAGCTTTCGACGAGTTGAAGGAAAAGGTCACTAAGAGCCCAGTCTTGGCACTCCCAGATTTTGACAAAGTTTTCCAGGTCGATTATGATGCAAGTGGGATGGCAATTAGAGTAGTGTTGAGCCAGGAGGGTCAACCAATTGCATTCTTTATTGAAAGGATGAATGGAGCAAAGTGAAAGTATTTGGTCTATGGCTAGGAATTTTATGCTATTGTTCAAGCATTGAAGAAGTGGAGGCATTATCTGTTGCCCAAGGAATTTGTGTAATACACAGATCACCAAGAACTGAGGTATTTGAACACTCAGTCGAAATTGGACTAGAGACACATGAAGTGGGTGGAGCTGCTTCAGAGATACATTCGTGTTGTGACATAGATCGAGAAAGTTGAATAAAGTTACCGACACATTGAGCAGGAGAGTTGCATTATTGATCACGACAACAGTTCAGGAAACGGTGATAGAGTCGATAAAGATGGAGTATGAGACCAACGAGGATTTTGCGAAAGCATGGAAGGCTTGTTTTGAACCTTGGAGTGTCGACAGAACTCCATATTTGAGTTACTTCATCCAAGAAGGCTATCTGTTTAGGGGAAGTCAGTTGTGTATTCTCAGAGGATCAGTAAGGGAGAACCTAGTCCAAGAATTTCATAATGGCGGGTTAACAGGACACTTTGGCATCGACAAGACCAAAGCACTGGTTGACGAGAAGTATTTCTAGCCAAGAATGTTGACAGATGTCGGAAGGTGGGTTCGACAATGTCAATTTTTCTAGTTGGAAAAAGGAAGGAGTCAGAACATAGGGTTGTATACACCATTGCCGGTACCAGATAACCCTTGGGAGCATCTTAGCATGGATTTTTTGTTAGGATTGCCGAAGACTCAGCAGCAGAGCAACTCAATATTTGTTGTAGTCGACAGATTTTTGAAGATGGCACACTTCATACCATGTAAGAAGACGAGTGACGCCACAGGGATTTCTATACTATTCTTCAAGGAGATAGTCAGGTTGCATGGGTTGCAAAAGAGTATCACGTCAGATTGGGATACAAAATTCATGGGGAATTTTTGGAGAACCCTATGGAAGGAAGTGGACACAAAGTTGCAGTTTAGTTCGGCGCATCATCCGCAGACGGACGGACATACCGAGGTGGTCAACAGAAGTTTGGGAAACCTTCTGATACGTCTAGCTGCCGATAAACCCAAGCAGTGGGAAAGTGTGTTGGCACAGGTGGAGTTCACATATAACAATTATGTGAATTGGTCGACAGGATTGAACCCATTCCAGATTGTTCAAGGAAGAATCCCACACGGAGTGATGGATTTGTTCGAGTTGCCAACAGAGACCAGGAAGAGCGCAGATGCAGAATCATTCATAGAACATATGCAGGAAGTCCATGAAAATGTTCGAAAGCTCATAGAGAAGAGTAACGCAGCATATAAGTTAAGGGCCGACAGGAGAAAGAGACTACAATCATTCCAGGAAGGGGACTTAGTCTATGCATACTTACGGAAGGAAAGATTTCTGAAAGGAACATACAACAAGCTGAAGCTGAAAAAAATAGGACCATGCAGGATTCTGAAGAAGATTTTGGACAACGCTTATGTGTTGGAATTGCAAGAAGACTTGGACATTTCAGCAACGTTCAATGTCTCAGACCTATACAAATTTGAGAAAGGGTCCAGCAGCAGAAGAAAGGAAGTGGTAAACATCGACTAGACAGAGCAGATTCCAGACCGACATAAAGAGGAGATCGCAGAAGTAATCGAAGAATGCGAAATAGGGCGTACTCGTAGATCACAAATGAAGGGATACTTAGTGCGATGAATGAATGATCAGTTGTAGGAAGCGACGTGGATTTCTAAAAAGGAGTTCAGGAGACTGATGGAGCAGTCGAATTATTTTTCACCTGGGGAGTCTGATGCAAGAGCATCAGGACCTAGGCAGATCAGTCAAAGATGATCAACTGGAAGGGGTCGACCAGCGGGAGTGCCGATGACCAATAGTGCAGAGAGCAGGTTGACTTGTTGAAGTCGACAAGTCGAGCAGAAGCAGTTGGGGTGCGACCGACTGGGCGATGCAGCAGACGTGGAAATGGGTCGAGAATCAATAGGAACTAGTCGATAGACGACAAGTGGAGTAGAACATCGAGTAGTCAACGAGGGTTCGAACCACGACATGATAGGTTTGGTGGAGCCAAGCGCAGAGGATGAGAAACAAGTCGACAGAGAAGTCGAGATGTGACCGACTGCTATAGCAGGGTTGGAAGGACAGAAAGTCATGGGACTGTACTTGGTAGCCGTTCGGGGTTGTTGAGGAAGTTAATATAGTTATTGTGAGTTGGTGAAGGACATGACAGGTGATGTCATGGATAGAGGCTGTGCAACACGGCTAGGAGATGAGAGTGCAGGTCCGTAGGATCCGGGAGGATCAAAGAACAGGTGGATGCATGTCTCAAGGATTGTAGCAGTCTCGAGAACAGCAGTAGAAGAGGTAGAAGACGGGAGGAGTCTTTGATCAGCGGGAGTAGAAGACGAAGCAGAGAGAACAAGTGAAAGAGTCACACTCCTCGTAGAAGAGGGTTGAGATCGAGCCATAGCTCATCGTTCAGTGTTGAACCAGGAGAGAGGGTGAGGTCGAGACATAGGGAGAACACACCATAGTTACTTCTAAGTTGTAACAACGAGGCCGACTGTAGTTATTTATTTGATTATAGTTATTCGGCATTGTAACCGAATTCAGTGAAGTAATATAAAGCCACTTCTGGCATCATGTTTTACACCTTGTTTGTGTAAGCATTGTGGTTTGTGTCATGTGTATTGTTAAGCAAGAAAGTATTCCAGTAAGGTGACTTGTGTTAGGTTTTCACTTCAAGATATTTGGTCCCTCTCCTCTTAGAGACCAAGTTAATACGGATCTATTCTTGGAGAAACTAGTAAGAGTGGCATTATATACCTCCAAGTATGCATTCTTGTAAAACTTATTTATGAAATATTCATTGCAGAGTCCTCTTTTATTTTAAGATTGTATTTATTTTATATATGTGTTTCTATTTGTTGGGGGGGGGGATTTTTCATTACCAATTGGTAAAAGGAATTAATAATCAATAAATGAGTAATATCGCTTCATAAATTTATCCATGGGAATTTCAATATTATCTAATAAAACATGATAATTTAACAAAAAAATAGTAATCCCATAAATTCTTCCACAAAACGTTTAGTGTTGTCAAATCAAACATGATAATTTAACAAAAAAATATTAATCTCATGATATTAACTCAACACAATTACAAAGTAGTAAACATTAAATAAATATATTTAAATAGGTAGAGCTAGATTTACATGTGATACATTTATGGAGTCCCTAGAATTAGAATTAGTACAACATTAAAGTTACTTGCATGCATGAATTATTAAAGCACACACACACACACACACACACACATATATATATATATATATATTGTCACATCCCCTACCATCGATCTGGCTTAAGGAAGGGAATATGACTAAACATTTTGGGGATTTTACAAAAAATCAGCCCTATTCATCAAATTCATGAAAACATATAAAATACATATGTGCAGATGCATATTCAAAATAGACACGAACATCGGAATTAAGCTATCCACACATATATTACATGCATTCATCATCATAATCATAACAGTCTTCCAATTTAAAATCAATGTAGAAGTAAAACACATAGATAATACTTAACTTGATTGTCAAATTTCCCCAAGAAACTAGCTATGCAGCTGGAACGTTCCACCCAGCCATAGGCCAATTGTGTTCATCAATATTTCAACACAATTGCCACCCCCAGGCTGGGCATGATTTCCACAAGTAAAGGGAACACTCAAGCTCATGCACAGCCCAAGAAATAGATACCCATAACCCATACCCCAACATACTCTTTCCACGCACATAACAAGCTCAAATATTAGGCATGGATACACATTTTTAACTATGGGATTTACAAAATAGGGTTCCCAGTGGTTCATCCAATTCGTGGCACACCCAAGACGAATTGTGGGGAAGAAAAACCGGCCACAAGGAAGAAAACGATTTTTCCCACATGTATGTGAGCATTTGAATGGCCAAAAACGGCCTCTATGAACCCCCAAGTTGATATCCCTTCCTCCCAGTCGCTCTGTAACACCAAAATCGCGCTCTTCATAGCTAGAAAACAAGGAAACAAAGGAAAAATGTGGAGGGAAAATGCCCCACCAGCTAGAATTGCGTGAGAGAGCCAAAACTGGTTCATGAATAATGGCTTGGGAGCAAATTCATGTCTCTTTTCTTGCCCAAGAAGCCAAAAAACAAATTTTCAAAATGGTGGATTTCCCATACCCAAAATTGGATAGCCATACCTTTCTATTCCCAATGCATTAACTACCTCAATGAATTCTTGGAAGAATTAAATGATTGGGTGCATAACTCAAAATGGGTAGTTGAGGGTTTGTGGGTTCTCCCATTGACACTTGGCTTGACTTTATTGGCTCCAAGGGTTTGAATATTTCTCTCCCAATTCCTTGTAAAAATCATGCCCATGTACTCTTGCTTCATTGCATTACATAGCTAGTTGTGGGTGTTTTATTAAAATGCATCTCTACATAATATTCACAATTTCTATTGTGCCTGGATAGCACACAAACCATATGCATCAATTTTAACACTAAATCGATGGTAGGGCCTTGGCCTTGAGCTCCTCACCATGATTTTATAACAATTTTACATCATTTACATTTTAATGTGATGGGGTCAAAATCGGGATGGTAGGGCCTTGGCCTTGAGCTCCTCACCATGATTTTATAACAATTTTACATCATTTACATTTTAATGTGATGGGGTCAAAATCGGGATATTATATATATATATATATATAATTAGTTAGGTCTGAATTCAATAGAATTCTAAATTAAAAAGTGTGTGTGGATATATATATATATATATATATATATATATATATATATATATATATATATATATATATTCAAATGTTTTTTATAATTGAGTTAATTTAAATTTGGATTCTACATATATTTAGTTTTATAATTTTTTTAACTATTTTTTAGACAATGAATAATTATGAGAAAATCATTAATCACCTTAACGTGATTAACTTCTCTAACTTTGAGCAACAAGGGATCTTTATACAATACAGTATAATACCTTTTTATAATTTTGGTGATGTATCCAACCCATTTCAAATCAATTTACTTGGTCCATTGGCTGTAGCTTGGGTGGTTGGGAGGAATGATTGTTTCCCTACCCACCTAGGTGCAGGTGTTATCCCTCTAACAAACGGTGAACCACCATTTAAAAATAAAATCTACCTTAGAATTGTTAGTTTTTCATAATTTACTTTAATCTGATCTAGGATCTTAACTGAGAGAACAACATGTACAACATATCAATCATGGACACAATAATGCAAGCACACAAGAGACATAGATTTTACGTGGGAAAAACCATAAAGGTGAAAAACCCCAATAACTTCCATAGAGATAGATAGAGAAATGATACAACCCAAGCATAAGAGATAGACATCTCCTAGCAATAGCTTCTCCTCCTCCACAAGTGCCCCACTCTCCAAAGAGTGTGAGAGAGAATGGAATAATCAAATAGAGTTCCTCCCACACTCTATTTATACTTGACTTGACTTGCCTAATAACCTTTACTAGGTCGGCCTTAACTTAACCACATAACATAATGTTGACTGGGATGACACCCAATAGGGTGGTCTAATAACCCTTTGACCCACATGGCCAACCCCCAATAGGGTGGTCTAATAACCCTTTGACCCACATGACTTATATAGGGACAACCCCAACAAGGTGGTCTAATAACCTATCAAGTATAAATTACGACACTTACAATATAAATGATGACACTTCCGTATAGAGGAATAATAACATCTCTATAGGAATACAAACACTTCCATATAGAGGAATAATACCATCTCTATAGGAGTACAATATACATATATGAAATACATTCCGAAGTTACATATACATCAACACTAATTTCACACACAAATATATAAACTAATTTTATAATGTCAAAATATGTAAGGACTTATCATGATAATTTGAGTAAGGGAAACAGATTTATATTTTATATATGTATTGTCTCTATTATCCTAAGTTATTTATCCATCTCTCATACATATTAATTTTTTATCCATCCGTTATGAATATTAATAATTATTATATAATGACAAAGGTGAAATTTAAATTTTAAATATAAAAAAATTGAAAACTATATTTAATTGACCTATTTAGTATTATCCGGAAATTCTTGATTTTCGTTTCACATGGATTTCACACTGCCCATTAAAATTTGAAGTTAAAACCTAATGCATGATTATCAGAAATTGCAAAACTCCAGCAAATAAAAACTCAATAAACAAATGGAATTCAAATATTTATAAGATCTTCTAACTTAAGCTCTACCAAGCACTCAAAGGGATCAAATCCCTTGAGGTGCAAACCTATTTTAGAATGACAAACTTGAGGAAAGGTTTTCTCTTCAAGAGATTTGGTCCCTCTCCACTTAGAGACCAAGTTAAGATGGATCTAGGCTTGGAGAAACCAATGAGAGTGGCGTTATACACCTCCAAGTGTGCATTCTTGTAAAACTTATTTATGAAATATTCATTGC
The DNA here is from genome assembly GCA_027924585.1 of Larix kaempferi. Taxonomy (NCBI): domain Eukaryota; kingdom Viridiplantae; phylum Streptophyta; class Pinopsida; order Pinales; family Pinaceae; genus Larix; species Larix kaempferi. The sequence continues at coordinate 22,236,245 of BSBM01000632.1, read as the reverse complement.
ATAGTCCTCTTTTATTTTAAGATTCTATTTATTTTATATATGTGTGTCTGTGTGGGGGGGAGTGTCCATTACCAATCGGTAAAAGGAATTCATAATAAATAAATGAGAAATATCGCTTCATAAATTTATCCATGGGAATTTCAATATTGTCTAATCAAGCATGATAATTTAACAAAAAAAATAGTAATCCCATAAATTCCTCCACAAAAATTTCAATGTTGTCAAATCAAACATGATAATTTAACAAAAAAAAAATATTAATCTCATGATATTAACCCAACACAGTTCCCAAGTAGTAAACATTAAATACATATATATAAATAGGTAGATCTAGATTTACATGTGATACATTTATGGAGTCCCTAGAATTAGAATTAGTAGAACATTAAAGTTACATACATGCATGACTTATTAAAGTATATATATATATATTGTCACATCCCCAACCATCGATTCGGCGCAAGGAAGGGAACATGACTAAACATTCTGGGGCTTTTACAAAAAATCATCCCTATTCATCAAATTCATGAAAACATATAAAATAAATATGTCCAGATGCATATTCAAAATAGACACGCATATCGGAATTAAACTATCCACACACATATTACATAGATTCATCATCATAATCATAACAATCTTCCAATTTAAAAACAATGCAGAGGTAAAACACATAGATAATACTTATCTTGATTGTTAAATTGCCCTAAGCAACTAGCTATACAGCTGCAACATTCCACCCAGACATAGGCCAATTGTATTCATCAATATCTCAACACAATTGCCACACACGATTTGGGCATGATTTCCACAAGGAAAGGGAACACTCAAGCTCATGAACAACCTAAGAAACGGATACTTACAACCCATACCCCAACATACTCTTTCCACACACACAACAAGCTCAAATATTGGGCATGGATACACATTTTTAACTATGGGATTTACAAAACAGGGTTCTGAGTGGTTCATCCAATTCGTGGCACACCCAAAACAAACTGTGGGGAAAGAAAACTGACCACAAGGAAGAAAACATTTTTCCACACATGTATGTGAGAATTCAAATGGCCAAAACCAGTCTCTATGAACCCCCAAATTGAGCTCCCTTCCTCTGAGACGCTCTGCAACACCAAAATCGTCCTCTTCACAGCTAGAAAACAAGGAAACAAAGGGAAACTGTGGAGGGAAAACGCCCCCACCAGCTAGAACTGTGTGAGAGAGCTAAAACTTGTTCATGAATAATGGTTTGGGAGCAAATTCATGGCTCTTTTCTTTCTTAAGAAGCCAAAAAATGAATTTCCAAAATGGTGGCTTTCCCATACCCAAAATTGAACAGCCATACCTCTCCATTCCCAATGCATTAACTACCTCAACCAACTCTTGGAAGAATTAAATGATTGGGTGCATAACTAAAAATGGGTAGTTGAGGGTTTATGGGTTCTCCCATTGACACTTGTCTTGATTTTATTGGCTCCAAGGGTTTGAATATTTCCCTCCCAATTCCTTGTAAAAATCATGCCCCCATACTCTTGTTTTATTGCATTGCATAGCTAGTTGTGTGTGTTTTATTAAAATGCATATTTACATGATATTCACAATTTCTATTGTGCCCAGATAGCACACAAACCATATGCATCAATTTTAACACTAAATCGATGGTGGGGCCTTGGCCTTAACCATGATTTTATAACAATCTTACATCATTTGCATTTTACTGTGATGGGGTCAAAATCAGGATATTACACACACACACATATAATTAGTTAGGTCTGAATTCAACAAAATTCAAAATTAAAAGTTTATATATGTATATATGTATTCAAATTTTTTTTATAATTGAGTTAATTTAAATTTGGAATCTACATATATTTAGTTTTCTAATTTTTTAAACTATTTTTTAGACAATGAATAATTATGAGAACATCACTAATCACCTTAACGTGCTTAACTTCTCTAAACTTGAGCAACAAGGGATCTTTATACAATATAGTATAATACCTTTTTTATAAATTTGGTGATGCATCCAACCCATTTCAAATCAAGTTACCTAGTCCATCGGTTGTAGCTTGGGTGTTTGGGAGGAATGATTGTTTTTTTTGTAAGTTTGCATAGTATATTAATTAAGAGTAAAAGATAAAATTACATAGCGAGGAGATCCCTAAAGCTTCCTGGGATAATGGAGCCATCACGGCGTAACAGAACAAAACAGGACTTGCAAGAGTACTACATAGCGACTTGTGGGTTATACAAAATAGCTGCCTCCTACAGCATGGCCATGACCAAAAGCCTCTTTGAGCGTGATGTGCATGATGAGTATCATGGAGGACAAGACAATACAAACAACACATTAAACAACTATAAAAAAAAACCTGAACGGAGCGGAGAGACTCGGTTTTCTCATCGAACTCCCGAGTAGACATAGAGACAAATATTCAGGCAAAAATTCCTCCAAAATGGGGCAACTCCCCAGAAAGTCCTTTTCCGACAACTTCACAGGGAGCGGCTCAGTTTTTCCTGAGGCTAGAAGGTCAGGTTCCATGTGGTTACATATCTTCTTGCATGGCGGAGAGCCAATTGTGGAAGGGACTTGAAACTGCGCAGGAGGAGCCATCGATGAAGCAGGAAAAGGAGATGTGAAGAAAGGATCATGAGTAGCAACAACTGCAGGCCCTTCTAAGGGAAAACCACTGAATTTCTAGATGTCGAAGACACCACCACCCTCACTCTTACCACCAGAATCTGCCACTACCAGGCCCCGACCCACAAGATCATGTTGGCACCAGGAGAATGTGGCATCTAGGCTGGCCAGGCATTTATCTAACTAGATGAGTTTGGCCCTTGTGGCCAACATTGATTCTTGGCTGAGCCCCAGTTACCCAGCAGATCATCCAAGAGCTTGTCAAGCATGTTTCTGATGATCTAGCAATGGTTGATGTTGCTTCCATTGTTTCCTGAGGCCAGGTGATCCGCCACAAGTTTCCCTTCCCACTCATCAATCAAATTACGGCTAGCGAAGGAGATCCTAATGTCATAGCCATCGCCAGTGGCAGGAGAGCACTAGCTATTGCTGCGGCTGCCATTGCCACGCCGATAAATGCCACGCAGCTTGGTCATGGTAGAGAGCGCAATGAGAGTCCACATCCAAATACACCGCTGAGCACAAGGGTGCACAGAACAAAACTAGCGTCGAGACGAAGCTAACAGAATGTTGTCATGGGTGCTCACTGGCTCATTTATGGAGCCATGAACTAGGTTCACACGAGCCATATTAATTTGCAAAGAGACGAAATGATGAAGTAGGGAGCCAAAGTAAAGGCGGTCTTGAATGTCCAGAGGGCCGAGGTGAGCTTGGGAAGTACCCAAGCTGCACACAGCTATCTGATGAGGAGACATGCAAATGAAGGTTCTTGAAGTGATCATAAATCCACAAGTGGGAGGGCGGCCAGGTGTTTAAGAGCATGGGGCACGTGTGCCATGTTATAGGCACCTGGGTCGAGGATTCTCCCCCATGTGCCTACCTCGTGTCCTGCATGTGGCCCCATGTGTCATGGTGATGCCCGCATCCGGGGTGGGAGGAATGATTGTTGCCCTCCCCACCAAAGTTCAATTCTTGTAAGTGACATGCTGCTCTTTTTTAGCCCTTATTGTAATGATTGTATTTCTGGCCTTATCTTGATTCTCTAGCTAAAAAAAATAGTTAACTAATTTCACACACAAATATATAAACTAATTTATTATTTTTTAATGTCTAAATATCTTTAAATCAATGTATTTCAAAAGTATACCTTTCAAAATCGGGATATTACACACACACACACACACATATACATATAATTAGTTAGGTCTGAATTCAACAAAATTCAAAATTAAAAGTTTATATATATATATATATATATATATGTATATTCAAATGTTTTTTATAATTGAGTTAATTTAAAATTGGATTCTACATATATTTAGTTTTCTATTTTTTTCAACTATTTTTTAGACAATGAATAATTATGAGAAAATCACTAATCACATTAACATGATTAACTTCTCTAAACTTGAGCAACAAGGGATCTTTATACAATACAATATAATACCTTTTTAATAAATTTGGTGATGCATCCAACCCATTTCAAATCAAGTTACCTAGTCCATTGGTTGTAGGTTGGGTGTTTGGGAGGAATGATTTTTTTTTTGTAAGTCTACACAGTATATTAATTAAGAGTAAAAGATAAAATTACATAGCAAGGAGATCCCTGAAGCTTCCTAGGATAATGGGGCCATCACAGCGTAACAGAACAAAACAGGACTTGCAAGAGTACTACATAATGACTTGTGGGTTATATAAAATAGCTGCCTCCTACAGCATGGCCAAGACCAAAAGACTCTCTGAGCGTGATGTATGTGATGAGTATCGTGGAGGACAAGACAATACAAACAACACATTAAACAACTATAACAAAAAACCTGAACGGAGCAGAGAGACCTGGTCTTCTCATCGAACTCCCGAGTAGACATAGAGACAATTATTCGGGTGAAAATTCCTCCAAAATGGGGCAACTCCCCAGAACTTCCTCCTCCGGAAACTTCACAGGGAGGAGCTCAGTTTTTCTAGAGGCTAGAAGTTCAGGTTCTGCGTGGCGGAGATCCAATTGTGGAAGGGACCGGAAACTACATAGGAGGAGCCGCTGACGAAGCGGGAACAGGAGCTACCAAGAAAGGATCAGGAGTATCAGCAGTTGTAGGCCCTTCTGAGGGAAAACCACTGGCGTTCTAGACGCTAGAGACACCACCACCCTCACTCTTACCACCAGAATCCGCCATTACCAGCCCCCAACCCACAAGAGCATGTTGACACCAGGAGAATGTGGTATCTACGCTGGCCAGGAATTCATCCAACTCGATGAGTTTGGCCCTCGTGGCCAACATTGATTCCTGGATGAGCCCCAGTTACCCAGCAGATCATCCAAGAGCTTGTTAAGCATGTTTTTGATGATCGAGTAATGGTTGATGTTGCCTCCATTGTTTCCTGAGGCCAGGTGATCCACCACAAGTTTCCCTTCCCAGTCATCCGTCAAATTACGGCTCGCAAAGGAGATGCCAATGTCATAGCCATCGCCAGTGGCAGGAGAGCACTGGGTTTTGCTGCGGCTGCCATTGCCTCGCCGAGAAATGCCACGTGGCTTGGTCATGGCAGAGAGCACAATCAGAGTCCACAGCCAAATACACCGCTGAGCATGAGGGTGCACAGAACAAAACCAGCGTCAAGACGAAGCTAACAGAATGTTGTCATGGGTGCTCGTTGGCTCATTTATGGAGCCGTGAACCAGGTTCACACGAGCCATATTAATTTGCAAAGAGATGAAATGATGAAGTAGGGAGCCAAAGTAAAGGCGGTCTTGAATGTCCAGAGGGCCGAGGTGAGCTTGGGAAGTACCCAAGCTACACACAGTTATCTGATGAGGAGACATGCAAATGAAGGTTCTTGAAGTGATCATAAATCCACAAGTGGGAGGGCGGCCAGGTGTTTAAGAGCATGGGGCACGTGTGCCATGTTATAGGCACCTGGGTCGAGGATTCTCCCCCATGTGCCTACCTCGTGTCCTGCATGTGGCCTTATGTGTCATGGTGATGCCCGCATCCGGGGTGGGAGGAATGATTGTTGCCCTCCCCACCAAAGTTCAATTCTTGTAAGTAACATGCTGCTCTTTTTGAGCCCTTATTGTAATGATTGTATTTCTTTCCTTATCTTGATTCTCTAGCTAAAAAAAAATAGTTAACTAATTTCACACACAAATATATAAACTAATTTATTATTTTTTAATGTCCAAGTATCTTTAAATCAATGTATTTCAAAGATATACCTTTCAAAATTGGGATATTACACACACACGCACACACATATATATATAACTAGTAAGGTTTGAATTCAACAAAATTCAAAATTAAAAGTTTATATATATATATTCAAATGCTTTTTATAATTGAGTTAATTTAAAATTGGATTCTACATATATTTAGTTTTCTATTTTTTTTAACTATTTTTTAGACAATGAATAATTATGAGAAAATCACTAATCACATTAACGTGATTAACTTCTCCAAACTTGAGCAACAAGGGATCTTTATACAATACAGTATAATACCTTTTTTATAAAATTGGTGATGCATCCAACCCATTTCAAATCAAGTTACCTAGTCCATTGGTTGTAGCTTGGGTGTTTGGGAGGAATGATTGTTTTTTTTTTGTAAGTCTGCACAGTATATTGATTAAGAGTAAAAGATAAAATTACATAGTGAGGAGATCCCTGAAGCTTCCTGGGATAATGGAGCCATCACGACGTAACAGAACAAAACAGGACTTGCAAGAGTACTACATAGCGACTTGTGGGTTATACAAAATAGCTACCTTCTATAGCATGGCCAAGACCAAAAGACTCTTTGAGCGTGATGTAACTAATGAGTATCGTGGAGGACAATAAAATACAAACAACACATTAAACAACTATAACAAAAAACATGAACGGAGTAGAGAGACCCGATCTTCTCATCGAACTCCCGAGTAGACATAGAGACAATTATTTAGGCGAAAATTCCTCTAGAATGGGGAAACTCCCCAGAAAATCCTCCTCCGGCAACTTCACAGGGAGCAGCTCAGTTTTGCGAGAGGTTAGAAGGTCAGGTTCCGCATGGCGGAGAGCCAATTGTGGAAGGGACCAGAAACTGTGCAGGAGGAGATGTCGACGAAGCAGGAATAGGAGATGCTAAGAGAGGATCGGGAGTAGCAGCAGCTACAGGCCCTTCTGAGGGAAAACCACTGTCGTTCTAGACGCCAGAGTCACCACCACCCTCAGTCTTACCACCAGAATCCTCCATTACCAGGCCCCGACCCACGAGAGAATATTGGCACAAAAAGAATGTGGCATCTAGGCTGGCCAGGCATTCATCCAACTCAATGAGTTTGGCCCTCGTGGCCAACATTGATTCCTGGCTGAGCCCCAGTTGCCCAACAAATGATCCAAGAGCTTGTCAAGCATGTTTTTGATGATCGAGTAATGGTTGATGTTGCTTCCATTGTTTCCTGAGGCCAAGTGATCCACCACAAGTTGCCCTTCTCACTCATCAATCAAATTACGGCTAGCGAAGGAGATGCCAATGTCATAGCCATCGCCAGTGGCAAGAGAGCACTGGGTTTTGTTGCGACTGTCATTGCCCCACCGAGAAATGCCGCACGGCTTGGTTATGGCGGAGAGTGCAATGAGATTCCATAGCCAAATACACCACTGAGCATGAGGATGCATAGAACAAAACCAATGTTGAGACGAAGCTAACAGAATGTTGTCATGGGTGCTCCCTGGCTCATTTATGTAGCCATGAACCAGGTTCACACGAGCCATATTAATTTGCAGAGAACTGAAATGATGAAGCAGGGAGCCAAAGTAAAGGCGTTCGTGAATGTCCAAAGGGATGAGGTGAGCTTGGGAAGTACCCAAGTTGCACACAGCTAGCCGGTCAAGAGACATGCGAACGAAGGTTCTTGAAGTGGCCATAAATCCACAAGTGGGAGGGCAGCCAGGTGCTTAAGAGCATGGGGCACGTGTGCCATGTTATAGGTGCCTGGGTTGAGGATCCTCCCCCACATGCCCGCCTCGTGTCCTGCATGTGTACCCATGTGTCATGTTGATGCCCGCATCGGGGGTGGGAGGAATGATTGCTGCCCTCCACACCAAAGTTTAATTCCTGTAAGTGACATGCTACTATTTTTTAGCCCTTATTGTAATGATTGTATTTCTGGCCTTATCTTGATTCTCTAGCTAAAAAATATAGTTTACTAATTTCACACACAAACATATAAACTAATTTATTATTTTTTAATGTCCAAATATCTTTAAATCAATGTATTTCAAAGATATACCTTTCAAAAATGCTCTATAATTAGATAATCAAATCTCTAATATTGATGTGATATTTAGTTGTATAGAAATAAAATAAATAGTTTTTGGTCAAAGATATTTCTTTCCGGAAGGCTTTATGTTTAAGTAAAAAGAACAAAGTCTTTAATAAACTAAATATACTAATTCAAACATGGGCAAGAAAGAGCCGGTGGATCATGTAGAAATCAACATATGGCGAAGGGAGATGTTCCATTAAATCTTCAAATCGGAACTCCGGATTATTGGAAGTGGCATGCTCAATTATTTCAGAGAATAGGTGGACAGGATCAATACCAAATAGCGGTCCTCCTCTCTGCGAGATGGTGTCAAGGATCTCTAATACACGAACTGCAATTCGGATGTGAACGCAGCAGGCGGAATTGCATCCTTTCTCGCGCACAAATGTTAAATGCAGCTTCAACATATCTATGATGTCTTTCACTATCCGCGCATATTGTAGAATATCAGCTAACACTCCTCCTTGGTAAATTACAGCATTGATAAGTTGAAGACCCTTTGCAAGGGCCTTAGAGTTATGCCATCTCTAAGCCTGGGATTCACACTTTTGTCCCTCACTAAATCCTCTGTCATCCGGTGTCTCAATCTCCCTTGAGATGCAGAGAGTTACTGCATCAACTATTGATTTTCCAAGCGCATCGATATGTTTAAGCTTAGCCTCAGCCAGAAAATCTCTTATCAGAATAGTAATTCCATGATTCAAATCTTCACTAAGAATATTCTTTGCAACATTCACAATAGTGAGGGTAAACTTATCCTGGGCGGCTGTAACCGGCCCCGGACGTTCTAGAGCTTTCAAGTAATCTAGCCGTCCAATAACAAAGATAGTATCCGTAGCCAACTCATCGAATATTTTAGAATAAAGTCTCAAAACAATCGTGACGGTTTTCAGACAATCCCGATTATAAGTATAAACATACAAGAGAATGTGGATTAACAATTTAATCACACGAGATCCGATGGAATTTTCTCCAACCAAGTCCGATGATGTGAGGCCAATCATATCAAAGATCTTTACGATTTCCTTAGAAAAACCCATAGAAGTAACTTCTTTAGTGACATATGGATTGAAGTGAAGAAAGAAGTGGACATCCATTCTTAGAAGGATCTCACTAAAATATATGAAGCCATTTAAATTTCTGAATGTCTCAATGTTCTCAACGTGAGATTGACAATACAAGCGAATAAGATTAATTTTCTTCCCTATTTTCTCCAAATCATCGACAATGTATTCCAATCCCTTTGAAACTACAGCAGTACGCATCACTTCTAGAAGTTGCTTCATCTCGCCCTCTTCCATAATTTTTGTATAGTCTGCAATTACATCGATTTCTTCTCTTCTCCTCCAGTCATGGGTATTGACAGGAAAGTTTTGAAGATTAATGTAGTCCTCCATCTCTTTCCTCAATTTTTTTCTAAGGGATGACACATTTTATGTCGAACCATTGTCTGGTGTAGGGGTTTCGAGCGTCATGTGTATTTTCTGAGATGCTCTCTAAATTTTTTCTATTGTATGGGGTATCAGTCGAATCTTGGTCAACTGGTAATCGAACTGGGTCATAAGCAAATTCGCAACTGATCATGTCCATATATTTTTCAGGCACCCTTTCCATGTCCATATATTTTTCAGGCACCCTTTCCATATTTGTTTTCTTTCCCTGTTCAATGGCCACAGTTCGTCGAATCTGAATATGAATATGAACTCTCTCTCGAATCTGAATGTGAAGATGAAGTCTCTCTAAGTGGAATAAATACTGATGTGAAGAGATGCAACTCTTCAATTTACTTTCAGATCTTGAAAGCATCTATTAAATATGATATCTAAAAGCATCTATTAAATATGATATCTTGATTGATACAAAAGATGATGTAATGGTTGCTCATTGTGATTTGTAAAGTATTCCTCCATAGTATAATGTCTCTTTTTTTGAATATATTAAAATGGTAAAATTTTCACTTTTTTTCCTAGTTCGATCTTTGACTAGTTTTGATGTCTAGAGCTCCAATTTGCTCCAAATGATCTCAAATATTCTGAGAAGGTATATGACTGGTATTAGGACTTGATTATGATGTTTAGGTATGATATAGGACCAACAAAAGACTTATGAAAACCCCTCTAAGATTCTGGCCAAAGTAGGGATTTTGACTAGTATTGGCCCCTTGGTTTCCAAATGACTCCAAATTCTCCCAAATTGATAGATAAGGTACTTGGATGATATTAATACATATTTATAATTTTTATGGATGCTCTGGAGTGTTCATGTGACTTCTCCAACTTCTCTTTCAAATCTCGTCAAGATAGATATTTTTACTAGTAAATGGTGGTTCAAATCCCCTAGGGGTAGATGATGAAATGACTTTCCAAATGAACTCAATCCAAATAGAAATTATGAATGGAAGAAGGGGAAATATAAAGGACATCAACATGAACTCATATGCATCACCATTCAACTTTTAATGTCTGTTATAAATCCCTTAAATCAGATGCAAAAAAAGACTAGTTTCAACCTTGGGGGAAATGACATTAAATCTTCTTCAAATGGTATTAAACTAATCGAAATGACTCCAAATGGTTAATTAATGAACATGAAACTCATGAATATCATAAATGATATTCCATGAACCATAGATACATCAGATGAATTATCTTTCATTCGAATACATCAATACATCATTGCTACACATCAAGGCAGTGGGGAAATGGCACCAGTCTTTCATTACAAATCAAATTTATACATTTCCACTTAGAATTTGACCTTAGAATTGCTGACGATGAATAATAGAGTATTTAATTCATACTACAAAAAATGGGTATTAGAATCTCCCCCAAAGAGTACAATAGCTCACCAAAAACGCCCTCCCTCAAGGATCAAGAATATGCAATGAAAACTGGAAATGGTTGAAGGAGTGAGTTACACTAGAAGAAACCATGAGCTTCCATGTAGCTTACACATGCAAATAAAGACTCCATTAAATCTCCATGAAAGACCTGAATGGCCTTTCCAAACACCAACTTGGATGGGAATCTTTCACCCTCGAAATTGGCTAAGGCAAGAAACTAGTCATCCACTAGTTCCTCTCTCACAAATGCAATAGCAAATTCTGAAAATGATCAAAATCTTGTTTCATTTTTTGTTCTTGACATTTATAAAGTTTCTAATCTCTCTATGGGTCGAATTGCTTCCAAGAGATGCATTCGAACTCAAGTTGGGAAGAGATTATAAAGAATGCCACTTGTACAACAATTCCTAGTGTCCCACTTCCACCAAATCACATGTGGAAGCATCTTAGCTGCCCTAACTTCCTTGAGATCCCTCTTGGAGGCTATTTTTAGCCCTGACATGTCATATATGTCATATGTCAGCATTTAGGTCTGATTTTTGTCATAGGTGTCATAGAATCTTCATCATTGTTGTCATAGAGCTAGGGAATCTAGTCCAAGTGTCTCACTAGCTCCAAAATGCCTCTTCCTCTTCCATGGGAGTTACTCTTACACTCCAATTCGAACTTAATTGATTCATTTCAAGTATATTGACATTCCAAATCATCCCAAGACCCTTGGGATTCTTATGGATTTGAATTGACAAGAGGAGGATGCCACGTGGCATAGAAAATCTAGCTTGTGTGGGTCCCACTTCCTCCATGTGTCTTCATGATCAAATGCCACTTTGATTTTCACTTGTATATATTTATTTATATCCTTTACTAAATATTTATGCTATTCTAATTTCCACACATTATTTACTATCCCCCTTATTCCAAATCCCAAAGCTTCCACCCCCAACCTAGGAAACTAGTAATTTTCCTCTTTGGCAATCATTTGACCCTTAGCATCAATTTGACAAATTCTCATGAATATGACCAATGGGCTTATGCCATTGTGACCCAATGCAAAATTTGGGACATTACAAATCCTCCATTCTCAATATTGCTTGTCCTCAAGCAATTTCAAACATGGGTGTTGAAGAACCTGCTTCCTGTATAATTCTTTGAAGTTGCCACTAAATTGCCCAACCTTGAGTCTTTGCGATTCCATGAAGGTTTTAGAGATGAACCACCATGCTTGATGCTGCAATACTCTGATTAAAATCACTTTATTAAGTGGGGAATCCATCCCCCATACTACTTGTTTCCCAAAAAAATTGAAATCAGTGAGACTAAGAATTATCCCAGGGTCTCATTGCTTGTATTGCACTCCAACAATCAGGAGTGCTCTCCAACTCATACCATCAGGTAAGAGAGTTCTTGAATCCCATTTTCTTGTATGCATTCTTCCAAACATCATGAGTACAAAATATATATCATCGAATTACATAACAACATAATGAAAATATACATCAAGAAGATGCTTCATCAAAGAGTCATGAAAGTGCTTATACCTCCAAGCAAGTAGACCACCATTTTCCAAGTGCATACAAGCATCAAGTAACCAATAAAATTTTCTCCAATGACATAGGTGAGGATCCCATGTCCTATAATGCTTCTCCAAAAGGATATGATATGCATCAAAATATTCAGCCATGTATTCTTTCATCCAAGAAGTGAATGAAGAATCTCCACTAAAATCTGAACCAAATGATGAGCAGAAAAAACAAGGAGACTTCAAATGACTCAAAGAAATATCACCCATACATCCATGAATGTGAGAATCATGAAGATATAAAAAAGTATGTGTCTTCCAACAAAAAATTTCTCCAATCATAAGTCTATTCACCCAAGTGTTGGATGAAGTTCCTCCAACATCAAATGAACCAAGTGTTGAGCAATAAAAACCATGAGTCTTCAAGTGACTCAAATGCATATCATAGGTGCATCTAGGTAGATGTGAATCACCATAAAGTAACAAAGGATGCTGCTGCAAATGTGAATAAGATTGTGCTCCAACCATGTCATCATAAAAAGTAAATCTAGGAGTTCCATACTGTAATGCCCATATTTTGATTCGGCATATTTATTAGTTAGATACACCATACTTTATTTCTTATATACTCTGTTGAACTCAGCTCGACTGAGTAAACTATACTGGACCTCATTATATGATGTTACTCTGTTTTATGACTTCACCATGATTATGATGTTACTATGTTATGCGATTATGATGTCATGATTATCATATGATTTCCTTATTTTACGATTGCAGTATATGTTTATATGTTTTCATTAATGAAATGTGAAATATATGATTCGGTACGTGGATACCATCTTCTTATATGAATTATTGAAATGTTATATGTCATACGCATCTATGATGAGCTAAAAGGTTACATGAAATAAAATGATAACATGGATCAATTGGCGATCAATGGAAAATGCTTTCTATAAATTGTATTTTGCAAAACACTAACCTACAGGACACAAGGGCTAGGGGATAGCCAGTTACTTGATCTGATATATACTGGAAAGGAAAAACATGTTCATACAGCAAACCTTAGCAGCCAAAATGAGGATACGATAACACAAACTGATAATCCCGATAGCAGCAAGTATGAGTTGATAAGGGCGTAGGCCCAGTATGTTGAGAGGGATGGATGTGTTTCCCACCCTATGTTTCCATGAGACCCGAGGTCGTGGGAGGGCCGTGCTGAGACACGCTCCCCATGTTGTTGTGATGACGATGGTCGGATGCCTGCTAGGGGAGGATAGGTCCGCTGTTCAGCCGACGCTATCGCTCTCAAGTTCTATGTGGTCAGATCGGTGAGTCCGACATCCACTGTTGTACTAGCAGAGGAAGGATAGGGAGGATGCTGGACGTAGGTTATGATGGGAGGATGTGTTAGTTAGTACTGTTGGGGGTTTAGTATTCCTTGATTCCGAGTTAGTGGAAGTAGGCACCCTTCCTTGTACATGATTGATTAAACTAATGTAAAGATAAAGAGAATGATGTGAAATCGTAAAGAATTAACTGTTAAATAACTAAGAATGTTGAAGTAATTGTACTATATATATTATGTTTTCTTCTACATGGGGGTAAATACTACTATTAGTTAGCAGATATGCATAGGCCGGATGGGGTTTGTCTATAGTACATTTGTGATGTGTGCATACGCTGGCCACGCATGCACACCTTGCACATGTACACTAGTATCGAGATACAAACACTTAACATATTGAATAAATGTGTAAGTTGTCATAAGTAATTAGGTTAATCATGCATTGACCGAATTCAGATAATGAATATAAAGTTATCTAAGATGTGTAAAACAAGTCAATTAAGCTACGCATTACCCGTTGGTAAACATTGTGATAAACAAATGATGTAAAATACATCTTTATTAAATTCACCATTATTATTACCTTATGGGGATTTAAATTAATATTATTACCTAAAATTTATTTTAATAATACTACTACCCATGTCGTAACAATTGCAAAATAGGTGAAATTTAAATATTGATTAATGAATGATTAGAATGTGTTTATTTTACATTTCTAAGTTAGACATAATAGGATAACTATTTTTGGAATGAACGTGATGTGATGGAAAATGGTTATTTAATTATTCAATGTTAATCTTGGAATTTAAACCTCAAGATAAGTGATCTCGACGGATAAGGTAGACCATTAAGACACATCATGTCCAAGTTGAAAAGGGTCAACTAATTATATAATATTTTATTAATTACATTAAATAACATTAAATACCAAGGATGGCGAATAAACTTGTAATTAATGAAGCTTGTCCCGAATGGATAACCTTTGGGTGATAATTCCCACCGTAATAAATACTTACGACCGTCAATCCAAAACCAACTAATTTTTCCATGAGAGTAATTAATTATACTTTTTTATAAAGAACCGTGTATGAATGAACTGGTGATAGGAGTAAATGTTGAGGGGCTCGAGAGGGGGATTTTGGGGCGGTGGAGTAAGCCCAAGATATTCTCGAGGAAGGGAAAGTATATAGAGGGGGAGAGCTTGGAGTAAAAAGAGAGTTTTTTTGGGAAGAAAAGAAGTTTGGGAGAACAGAGAGTTTTGAGAACAGAAAGTTTGGAGAACAGAAAGTTGGGATTGCTCTCGGGATTATCAGATTGTGGGCTCGGGGGCTTGGAAATCCTTTGATTTCCAAGGGCCAACAAGATAATAGCTGGTCGGTAGGGTGGACACTTCAGTTTGGCTGTCTAAGGGGTTATACAACCTGCTACAACCTACGGTTAGCATCAGCATCAGGTAATTTCCTTGTTATTTACGTTATTTGATTATTATGCTAAATCTTACTGTAAACATGCATAATTCGCTATTTACTGATTTACTAAGTTGTGAAACATATTCTTATGCTGGAACATGATTGTTGAAAAGAAAAGAAAAAATGATATGTTTGTTTATTTTAAATTACGAATGTAAGGTTGATGAAAACACGACAGTACACTAAATATCATTTAGGCACATAGTAATTGTTAGAAATTTACTTCCATACACTTGATAAAGTTTAAAACGTAGAAAATTAACTGATAAATTTTACATAGTGCTCTGCTGTAAAAACCAGAGCACTACAGATGGTATCAGAGCTTACGGCTTAGACACTTTAGACCTTTCGGGCAAACCACCGTGAAGATTCAAGATGTTAAATCCTACAAGAACTTAGGACATAAACCTGGATAGAATGGAGGTATGAACAACACCAAACTTCAGCCTCTTTTACCTGCACGAACACAAAATTTGAACACCGTTAGAAAATCTGGATATGTTAGAAAACTGCATATTTATACATATGTGTTTGTATTTCAAAATAGATACATATTTGAAATATATTTAGAAATAAAAATAAATAGAGCAAATATATTTAAAAAAAGAAAAAGAAAAAAAATAACACGAGCGAACAATATTTTTTTTTATATATTATTATTATCATAGTACTGCTTGTGTAAAAATTTATAACTAACCGAGGAAATTTAGAAGTAATAAATTTATGTAAAAAAAAAACTTGTGCGAATAATAGAAGAAGGTGAAACCCTGGCGCAGCTTCAAAATCTAATTCTCAAGTATATACCAAAACTAAACACCACAAACCAGAATCTCTGTAAATATGAGTTAGAACTCTATGCAATAATCTGAAATCTAGGATGAAGATCAGCCCAACCTTCTTCCCTGAATTTCCGTGACATGAGCTTACCTGCACAATATAGCAAAAGACAACTTAAGTAATTTGCAAAAATTGTGCAAAGATACATAAATTTAACCTAATTTACATTGTGCAGATATATATATCTATATATATATACTTGGGAGTTACATATTTTCCGCTTACACCTGCAAGCCGCAACAAACAAGAGAAGTAAATATATATGTAATAAGTAAATAAATAAATAAATGTATAGCAGAGAAGGATGAGTTAGATTGGTTGGTACGCTATTGCAAAAACAAAATAATAGTACAAATCCCTCATACGAAAGGTGAATTATCATAGTGGGAAGTTATTTCTGTCGAGGTCTGCGAGGGACTCATATTCCTCTCTATCTCCTCATTTATTTACTTAACCCAATCTTATACTAAGATTCAAAGTACTGGTGTTTAGAAAGAAAAACTTTAGTGAAGTAGAAAGAACGACTCTGATCTATAACTTTAAGATTTTCACATGTAATATTTTGCTTCGACTATTGATTAGCTGGACATTTCCAGGAATTACAAATGTTTTACTTGAATAAAGGCGAATGCTTGGGGCTTTTTCCCACCCATCTACGTTTCCATATATAAGCATTTTTGTATTCTGTTAACAATTCTATACTTTTCTTACTGTCACATACGCCCAGGCTATTGACAAAAAAATTAAATGGTAAAACGTACCAAAAGAAATTTACAGAAATTAAAAAAAAAGGAACTAAAGTAAAGGAACTAAAGTCTATCACTACGTAACTGCTAGGATAATCTTGAGATCTCCCTACAGTCGTAAAATAGACATACAGAAGAATAGTACATTTCTGAAAATGGCTTTTCATAAACTGAAACCAGACCCATCACACTCAGTGAGCAAATTTGAATAGCTGATTGGTTTTCAGAAATAAAATACTCCGTCATGTTCAAACTCATTAGAATTGGCAACAAAATGAACGGACACTCTACAAGATTGATAGAGGCTCCAGTGTAGATCCAAAGGCAATTGATCTACTATATAAAGATTGACTGATTGGTTTTACATCACGATATATCAATCTTTATTTAGTAGATCCAAAGGCAATCGATCAATGAGCAATGCTCTATACCTTACCTTCAACTATTAATATCCTGGACTTTCACTATCCATACTCCTTTTGACGGGAGAGAAGAATAAGAAGTTGTCTAGAAGAACGAACAACAAAGATTGAATCAAGAGTTGATTAGAAGATCATTCATCTAGAAAAACGAATAAGTAAGTGATCCCGTGTTTCTATACGTCGATACAGCGTTCTTACGAAGGTAACTCATTCGGTAATACGGTCCTGTGTTGCTTGGGGCCCCATTTCATTCAACCATCATAGACCGTAAGAAATCAATTCGTAGAGGTCCTTTAGTGATGGTAAGATGTGCTCCAGCAACATCTATCTCTGAAATTGCTCAGGAATAAACTCTTGCTGAACTTGGAACATCTAAAGTCAAGAATAGAACTGATTACATCCAGCCATTATGACAGGTGCTGAATCAACTAGGACCCGGCTATTTACATATGCTCTAGAGTTTACATTCTTTGGGGAGAACACCTCATACTGACCTGGAAAGGAAAATGGTATACTATATAACAAGACGCCATCTCCATGATTCAGCAAAGTGGCAGAGAAAAATGTTCACAGCTATAATTGTGGCGCATTCTCTGCCTAGGGAGTGCTGAATTTTATAATAAATAAATAAGGATGTTCAGACATCATTGTGGCACATGCTCTGCCTAAGGAATGCTGAATTTTATGGTAATTAAATACGCAGAATTTATAATTATTTCCCCACTAAAACAGAGAACAAAATGGAAATAACTTCCCAGAACAGAATTAAAACATTGTTTGGGTTTACTGGGTTTTGGCTTTAACCCATGTTTGTGTATATCCCATACAGCAACAAGCTGGATATAGTCTCAAACTTCTGTTGCATAATTTTTCAGAGAAACATAGTAGGAAATCATACAAATCAGATACAGCATTTTTCATAGACCAAGAAAACATTTTGAGCATTTGGGTAGAAATCAAACTTTAGCATTGTATCTATTACCTGGAGCTTTCGATAGAGGCAGAGGTAGCAGCAGGGAAAGGAAACCTACGCTGGTGGACAGGGGGAGAGCTGGCCGTTGATCGGCTATCCGAAGACCAGGTAGAACAAAAGAGTCAATTAAAGCTCAGGAACGAGCTAAGGCTGCACTTCGCTTCTCCATGAAAAAAAGCAGACAGAAAACACCGAGATTGGGGGTGGGGTAAAACAAAGATACCAATGTATCCATACCTGGCATTTTAGCGACGCCCTCATAACCTCCTTAGCTAGGTTGTTTCAGAGAGTCACATCTCAGGAACCCTGTAGATCGAATAAAAACGCAATAAGAAACTAGAAGCTCGAGCAGAAAGAGAGAACGAAATAACTATACCCCGTCCTGAGGGAGGAACTGAGATGTCGAAGTGGAAGGTGGATGCATAGTCTGGAAGGTGGCTACATAGTCTTCCACCTCCAACTGAAACCCTAAACGAAGCTTGCATAAAGTTGCAGAGCTAAAACTCCGAAAGAGAGGGTGAAAATGGCCGCGTCTTGGGGATTGACCCTATTTAGGGTTTCCCCACTTTCCCTGGGGCGGTGGGTTGCTTGGAGAGACCACGTGTCTTTCATGCATACTCGCTCTTCGCATGGCGGTGAAAGGCCGCGTGGTAAAAAAAAAAAAAATCTACGGTTTATAAATCTACGTATATACTTGTATATAGTTGTAAAAGCATGTATATATGTTCGTGAAATATATATAGGAGGATATAATATATGTTGTATTAAAATTTAAATTTATTTTTATATTTTGAGAGAATGTATGTTTTATAAAAATTTAAAATTATTTATATTTTGTTAGATTATATGTATTATAAAAAAATTATTAATTAATTAATTAATTAATTTAATTTTGTTATAACATATGTTGATTAAAATATATGTTTTATAGGAATTTTAATTTTTAGTATTAAACTTAACTATGATTGGTTGAGGTTTAAACAATTAATGTTAATTAGGTTGTTTAGATTAAAGGGTAACATTTAAAGTTAACTAAAAAAAAGAGATATTAAAAATTTTGCCGAGATTTCAACTCCTAGTCGAAGGGATGAAAGAGATCCGAAATCTCAAAAACAAGACACCATTAAGACCAGCATGACGAGTTGAACACCATGACAAGATTATTTAAATAAAAACGAATATAGATTTTACTGCGCTAATCTTGACAATTTGTTATCTCATGATGCAAGTTATCGAATACCTACATTTTAGTTCCGCGTATATTGATTGAACAACTAAGGATATGATTTTATTGCAATAACACAGGAACTATCATGGTAACAACACGCAGAGGTCGAGGTCGGGGTCAAGGTCGACCACTGTCACCGCCACCTCCGCCACCGTCGTCGCCGCCAACACCGCCACAACCAACCTCAACACCAGAAATGCAGATCATAATGAGGTCTTTGGAGGCTATTATGACCACGATGAACAGGAAGTCAGAAAGGGCCGCCGAGGTGGAAACCACTCAAGTGAGTCGAGAGAACTCTGAAAGGGCACATGGCCCAAGACTGGAACCGCTTCAGGACATATCGAGGGAGTTACAAAAGATAAAAGTTCCAGAGTTTTCAGGAGGACGACCCGGTAAGCATGCAGAGGCATGGTTGGAAGGCATGAAGAGATGCTTCGCATTGAATGAGTACACATCTAGTTCCAAGGCTAGGATGGCCGTCTTTCAGCTTAAAGGTGATGCTTTGAATTGGTGTTCAGACCTCGAGAAGCAGTTGCACCTTACTCCTCTTACAACTTCTTGGGAACTGTTCGAGGAGAGGTTCCACATGAAGTATTTGCCAAATTATTACAAGGAAGAACAGGCAGGTGCACTCCATGCCTTAGTACAGGGAGACAAGACGGTGGAGGAGTATGAATATCGGTTTATGGAACTGGTAAAATATGTTCCTTACCTAGATGCAGATGATTGTCAAGTAGAGCGTTTTGTGTATGGACTTAACTACAAGATTAGAGCTGCTGTGCGGATGTGGAAGCCAACTTCAGTTGCCATGGCAGTTGAGTATGCTCGTTATGCAGCTGATATGTCAGATGGAAAAGGGGGTAGTAAGTTGACAGGAACCAATCAGTATGTTTCAGGGAAGGTGTCACGTCCTTACTTCAGGGGAGGACAATCTAGACCTCCTCCTTATGGTAACAGGTTCACACCGAGGGGTAATACTTCAGTTAACTCAATCTCGCAGGCATCGTCCGCAACCCACCAAAGCCAGGGACGTACACAGGGAAGTTCCTATAGAGGAGCAAGGGGTTTTAGAGGAACCAGGGGAAGGAACTCATCTCAGAGTATTCCTCCGAGCAACATGCAAGCCCCTCCCAATCTCTCTTGTTGGGGATGCGGAGGTCCTCATTTCCAGCGAGACTGTCCCAAGGGTCAGTCAAGCAGCAGGAACAGGGAAGGAAAGGCACCCATGGATAGTTCGGGTAACAGTCATCGGATTCATGCAGCGGTTCATAACCACCAAGCAGAACATCAGTCTACCGTAGTAGAATCCATTGGTAATGTAAACAATGTCAAACTTAAAATTTTGTTTGATCCAGGAGCAACTGATAGTTTTATTTCACCTTTTGCATTAGATAAATGTGGGTTGGCAGCCTACGAGCACGATGATTTCAAACTGGTTGAAATGGCTTCAGGAACAAAGCAACCAATAGGTCTTAAAGTGACAGGTTGTGAGGTTGACTTAGGAGTGTGCACCACTAAGTTGGATGCTTATGTCACCAATTTGGGGACTTATGACCTCATTATTGGCATGGATTGGTTAGAAGGCCATAGAGCTTTCTTAGACTGCTATGCGAAGAAGGTGTTGTGCCTCGATGACGAGGGAAGGACAATTCAAATCCAAGGCTTGAAGAGGAAGGTATCCCTCTGTTTCATCTCTATGGTGAAAGCTAAGCGGTGCCTAAGGCAAGGATGCCAGTTGTTCGTAGTGGAGGACGTGAGCGATAGTAAAGGACCTTCCTTGAATTCTTACCCAGTGCTTTTCGAGTTCAAGGATGTCTTTCCGAAGGAATTACCAGGACTACCTCCAGAAAGAGAGCTCGATTTCACAATCGAACTAAAACCTGGTGCAGAACCTATCTCAAAAACTCTGTATAGAATGACAACTCCAGAGCTCCGTGAGTTACAGATCCAGTTAAAAGAATTGCTAGATTTGGGACTGATTAGACCTAGTATCTCACCGTGGGGAGCACCAGTGATCTTCGTTAAGAAGAAGGATGGATCCCTGCGACTGTGCATAGATTACAGAGATTTGAACAAAGCCACAGTGAAGAACAGGTATCCCATACCAAGAATTGATGACCTCTTTGATCAAATGAAAGGTGCGTCAGTCTTCTCAAAGATTGATTTACGATCAGGGTATCACCAGTTGAGGATCAAGGAAGGCGACATTCCTAAGACTGCCTTTCGAACTCGATTTGGGCATTACGAGTTTGTAGTGGTACCATTTGGTTTGACCAATGCTCCAGCTGTATTCATGAGCCTCATGAATGGTGTCTTCCGAAAATACTTGGACCACTTTGTTCAGGTCTTCTTAGATGATATTCTTATCTATTCTAAAAATGAGAAGGAGCATGAGGAACACTTGCGGTTAGTCTTGACATGCCTGAGGGAACATAAACTTTATGGTAAATTATCAAAGTGTTCCTTCTTCCAAAAAGAGATTCACTACTTGGGGCACATCATCTCAGGTGAAGGGATCTCTGTAGACCCGGAAAAGGTAAAGGCCATTGAAGATTGGCCAATTCCAAGGAATGCTCATGAGGTGCGCAGCTTCATGGGGTTAGCAGGCTATTACCGGAGGTTTGTGGAAGGATTTTCTAAAATTGCAAAACCTATTACCACCTTGCAACGCAAGGGAATCCGGTATGAATGGACCAATGAATGCGATGCCGCTTTTACAGAGTTAAAAAGATTGTTGACAAGTGCACCAATCTTGCGGGTACCAGACATGGATAAAGATTTCATGGTATGCACCGATGCCTCGAAGCAAGGATTAGGAGCGGTGTTGATGCAGGAAGGTGGGGTAATAGCTTATGCATCTCGAAAGTTGAAACCTCATGAGGAGCAGTATGCCACGCATGATCTAGAATTGGCAGCAGTAATGTTGGCACTAAAATTATGGAGGCACTACCTAGTTGGTAGAAGCTTCACCCTTAAGACAGACCATCAGAGCTTGCAGTACATCTTTACCCAAAGGGATTTGAATGCTAGGCAAAGGAGATGGAGTGAGTTCATGAGTGAATATGACTTTGGTATCTCTTACATCAAAGGAAAGGAGAATGTGGTGGCAGACGCTCTAAGCCGAAGGCCGAGACTTTTCTCCTTAATTCCCTTGAAGGTTGACTTGAGGGAAAGGGTATTAGGACAACTATTGGGCGATAGTTGGTATCTAAAAGTAACCTCAGCTATTCAGAATGGAAAGGAACAGGAATTGAAGTATGATGGGTACCATCTTGAGGAAGATGGATTGTTGCGGTATCAGGGAAGGATGTATGTTCCTAAGGAAGGTGATATCAGGGAAACAATCCTTAGAGAGGCCCATAGATCGCATTACTGTGCGCACCCAGGGGTGAAGAAGATGTATGCTGACATGAAGCAACTCTTCTTTTGGCCAGGAATGAAGATGGATGTAGTGGATTTTGTTTCGAAGTGCCTTGAGTGTCAACAAGTGAAGGCAGATCACCATCACCCGGCCGGTCTCCTACAACCGCATGATATTCCTATAACTAAATGGGAAGTCATTTCCATGGACTTCGTTGTAGGATTACCACTCACATCTCTGAGACATAATGCTATTTTGGTGGTAGTCGACAAACTGACCCAATGCAAAATTTGGGACATTACAAATCCTCCATTCTCAATATTGCTTGTCCTCAAGCAATTTCAAACATGGGTGTTGAAGAACCTGCTTCCTGTATAATTCTTTGAAGTTGCCACTAAATTGCCCAACCTTGAGTCTTTGCGATTCCATGAAGGTTTTAGAGATGAACCACCATGCTTGATGCTGCAATACTCTGATTAAAATCACTTTATTAAGTGGGGAATCCATCCCCCATACTACTTGTTTCCCAAAAAAATTGAAATCAGTGAGACTAAGAATTATCCCAGGGTCTCATTGCTTGTATTGCACTCCAACAATCAGGAGTGCTCTCCAACTCATACCATCAGGTAAGAGAGTTCTTGAATCCCATTTTCTTGTATGCATTCTTCCAAACATCATGAGTACAAAATATATATCATCGAATTACATAACAACATAATGAAAATATACATCAAGAAGATGCTTCATCAAAGAGTCATGAAAGTGCTTATACCTCCAAGCAAGTAGACCACCATTTTCCAAGTGCATACAATCATCAAGTAACCAATAAAATTTTCTCCAATGACATAGGTGAGGATCCCATGTCCTATAATGCTTCTCCAAAAGGATATGATATGCATCAAAATATTCAGCCATGTATTCTTTCATCCAAGAAGTGAATGAAGAATCTCCACTAAAATCTGAACCAAATGATGAGCAGAAAAAACAAGGAGACTTCAAATGACTCAAAGAAATATCACCCATACATCCATGAATGTGAGAATCATGAAGATATAAAAAAGTATGTGTCTTCCAACAAAAAATTTCTCCAATCATAAGTCTATTCACCCAAGTGTTGGATGAAGTTCCTCCAACATCAAATGAACCAAGTGTTGAGCAATAAAAACCATGAGTCTTCAAGTGACTCAAATGCATATCATAGGTGCATCTAGGTAGATGTGAATCACCATAAAGTAACAAAGGATGCTGCTGCAAATGTGAATAAGATTGTGCTCCAACCATGTCATCATAAAAAGTAAATCTAGGAGTTCCATACTGTAATGCCCATATTTTGATTCGGCATATTTATTAGTTAGATACACCATACTTTATTTCTTATATACTCTGTTGAACTCAGCTCGACTGAGTAAACTATACTGGACCTCATTATATGATGTTACTCTGTTTTATGACTTCACCATGATTATGATGTTACTATGTTATGCGATTATGATGTCATGATTATCATATGATTTCCTTATTTTACGATTGCAGTATATGTTTATATGTTTTCATTAATGAAATGTGAAATATATGATTCGGTACGTAGATACCATCTTCTTATATGAATTATTGAAATGTTATATGTCATACGCATCTATGATGAGCTAAAAGGTTACATGAAATAAAATGATAACATGGATCAATTGGCGATCAATGGAAAATGCTTTCTATAAATTGTATTTTGCAAAACACTAACCTACAGGACACAAGGGCTAGGGGATAGCCAGTTACTTGATCTGATATATACTGGAAAGGAAAAACATGTTCATACAGCAAACCTTAGCAGCCAAAATGAGGATACGATAACACAAACTGATAATCCCGATAGCAGCAAGTATGAGTTGATAAGGGCGTAGGCCCAGTATGTTGAGAGGGATGGATGTGTTTCCCACCCTATGTTTCCATGAGACCCGAGGTCGTGGGAGGGCCGTGCTGAGACACGCTCCCCATGTTGTTGTGATGACGATGGTCGGATGCCTGCTAGGGGAGGATAGGTCCGCTGTTCAGCCGACGCTATCGCTCTCAAGTTCTATGTGGTCAGATCGGTGAGTCCGACATCCACTGTTGTACTAGCAGAGGAAGGATAGGGAGGATGCTGGACGTAGGTTATGATGGGAGGATGTGTTAGTTAGTACTGTTGGGGGTTTAGTATTCCTTGATTCCGAGTTAGTGGAAGTAGGCACCCTTCCTTGTACATGATTGATTAAACTAATGTAAAGATAAAGAGAATGATGTGAAATCGTAAAGAATTAACTGTTAAATAACTAAGAATGTTGAAGTAATTGTACTATATATATTATGTTTTCTTCTACATGGGGGTAAATACTACTATTAGTTAGCAGATATGCATAGGCCAGATGGGGTTTGTCTATAGTACATTTGTGATGTGTGCATACGCTAGCCACGCATGCACACCTTGCACATGTACACTAGTATCGAGATACAAACACTTAACATATTGAATAAATGTGTAAGTTGTCATAAGTAATTAGGTTAATCATGCATTGACCGAATTCAGATAATGAATATAAAGTTATCTAAGATGTGTAAAACAAGTCAATTAAGCTACGCATTACCCGTTGGTAAACATTGTGATAAACAAATGATGTAAAATACATCTTTATTAAATTCACCATTATTATTACCTTATGGGGATTTAAATTAATATTATTACCTAAAATTTATTTTAATAATACTACTACCCATGTCGTAACAATTGCAAAATAGGTGAAATTTAAATATTGATTAATGAATGATTAGAATGTGTTTATTTTACATTTCTAAGTTAGACATAATAGGATAACTATTTTTGGAATGAACGTGATGTGATGGAAAATGGTTATTTAATTATTCAATGTTAATCTTGGAATTTAAACCTCAAGATAAGTGATCTCGACGGATAAGGTAGACCATTAAGACACATCATGTCCAAGTTGAAAAGGGTCAACTAATTATATAATATTTTATTAATTACATTAAATAACATTAAATACCAAGGATGGCGAATAAACTTGTAATTAATGAAGCTTGTCCCGAATGGATAACCTTTGGGTGATAATTCCCACCGTAATAAATACTTACGACCGTCAATCCAAAACCAACTAATTTTTCCATGAGAGTAATTAATTATACTTTTTTATAAAGAACCGTGTATGAATGAACTGGTGATAGGAGTAAATGTTGAGGGGCTCGAGAGGGGGATTTTGGGGCGGTGGAGTAAGCCCAAGATATTCTCGAGGAAGGTAAAGTATATAGAGGGGGAGAGCTTGGAGTAAAAAGAGAGTTTTTTTGGGAAGAAAAGAAGTTTGGGAGAACAGAGAGTTTTGAGGACAGAAAGTTTGGAGAACAGAAAGTTGGGATTGCTCTCGGGATTATCAGATTGTGGGCTCGGGGGCTTGGAAATCCTTTGATTTCCAAGGGCCAACAAGATAATAGCTGGTCGGTAGGGTGGACACTTCAGTTTGGCTGTCTAAGGGGTTATACAACCTGCTACAACCTACGGTTAGCATCAGCATCAGGTAATTTCCTTGTTATTTACGTTATTTGATTATTATGCTAAATTTTACTGTAAACATGCATAATTCGCTATTTACTGATTTACTAAGTTGTGAAACATATTCTTATGCTGGAACATGATTGTTGAAAAGAAAAAAAAAATGATATGTTTGTTTATTTTAAATTACGAATGTAAGGTTGATGAAAACACGACAGTACACTAAATATCATTTAGGCACATAGTAATTGTTAGAAATTTACTTCCATACACTTGATAAAGTTTAAAACGTAGAAAATTAACTAAGAAATTTTACATAGTGCTCTGCTGTAAAAACCAGAGCACTACAGATGGTATCAGAGCTTACGGCTCAGACACTTTAGACCTTTCGGGCAAACCACCGTGAAGATTCAAGATGTTAAATCCTACAAGAACTTAGGACATAAACCTGGATAGAATGGAGGTATGAACAACACCAAACTTCAGCCTCTTTTACCTGCACGAACACAAAATTTGAACACCGTTAGAAAATCTGGATATGTTAGAAAACTGCATATTTATACATATGTGTTTGTATTTCAAAATAGATACATATTTGAAATATATTTAGAAATAAAAATAAATAGAGCAAATATATTTAAAAAAAGAAAAAGAAAAAAAATAACACGAGCGAACAATATTTTTTTTTATATATTATTATTATCATAGTACTGCTTGTGTAAAAATTTATAACTAACCGAGGAAATTTAGAAGTAATACATTTCTGTAAAAAAAAAACTTGTGCGAATAATAGAAGAAGGTGAAACCCTGGCGCAGCTTCAAAATCTAATTCTCAAGTATATACCAAAACTAAACACCACAAACCAGAATCTCTGTAAATATGAGTTAGAACTCTATGCAATAATCTGAAATCTAGGATGAAGATCATCCCAACCTTCTTCCCTGAATTTCCGTGACATGAGCTTACCTGCACAATATAGCAAAAGACAACTTAAGTAATTTGCAAAAATTGTGCAAAGATACATAAATTTAACCTAATTTACATTGTGCAGATATATATATCTATATATATATACTTGGGAGTTACATATTTTCCGCTTACACCTGCAAGCCGCAACAAACAAGAGAAGTAAATATATATGTAATAAGTAAATAAATAAATAAATGTATAGCAGAGAAGGATGAGTTAGATTGGTTGGTACGCTATTGCAAAAACAAAATAATAGTACAAATCCCTCATACGAAAGGTGAATTATCATAGTGGGAAGTTATTTCTGTCGAGGTCTGCGAGGGACTCATATTCCTCTCTATCTCCTCATTTATTTACTTAACCCAATCTTATACTAAGATTCAAAGTACTGGTGTTTAGAAAGAAAAACTTTAGTGAAGTAGAAAGAACGACTCTGATCTATAACTTTAAGATTTTCACATGTAATATTTTGCTTCGACTGTTGATTAGCTGGACATTTCCAGGAATTACAAATGTTTTACTTGAATAAAGGTGAATGCTTGGGGCTTTTTCCCACCCATCTACGTTTCCATATATAAGCATTTTTGTATTCTGTTAACAATTCTATACTTTTCTTACTGTCACATACGCCCAGGCTATTGACAAAAAAATTAAATGGTAAAACGTACCAAAAGAAATTTACAGAAATTAAAAAAAAAGGAACTAAAGTAAAGGAACTAAAGTCTATCACTACGTAACTGCTAGGATAATCTTGAGATCTCCCTACAGTCGTAAAATAGACATACAGAAGAACAGTACATTTCTAAAAATGGCTTTTCATAAACTGAAACCAGACCCATCACACTCAGTGAGCAAATTTGAATAGCTGATTGGTTTTCAGAAATAAAATACTCCGTCATGTTCAAACTCATTAGAATTGGCAACAAAATGAACAGACACTCTACAAGATTGATAGAGGCTCCAGTGTAGATCCAAAGGCAATTGATCTACTATATAAATATTGACTGATTGGTTTTACATCACGATATATCAATCTTTATTTAGTAGATCCAAAGGCAATCGATCAATGAGCAATGCTCTATACCTTACCTTCAACTATTAATATCCCGGACTTTCACTATCCATACTCCTTTTGACGGGAGAGAAGAATAAGAAGTTGTCTAGAAGAACGAACAACAAAGATTGAATCAAGAGTTGATTAGAAGATCATTCATCTAGAAAAACGAATAAGTAAGTGATCCCGTGTTTCTATACGTCGATACAGCGTTCTTACGAAGGTAACTCATTCGGTAATACGGTCCTATGTTGCTTGGGGCCCCATTTCATTCAACCATCATAGACCGTAAGAAATCAATTCGTAGAGGTCCTTTAGTGATGGTAAGATGTGCTCCAGCAACATCTATCTCTGAAATTGCTCAGGAATAAACTCTTGCTGAACTTGGAACATCTAAAGTCAAGAATAGAACTGATTACATCCAGCCATTATGACAGGTGCTGAATCAACTAGGACCCGGCTATTTACATATGCTCTAGAGTTTACATTCTTTGGGGAGAACACCTCATACTGACCTGGAAAGGAAAATGGTATACTATATAACAAGACGCCATCTCCATGATTCAGCAAAGTGGCAGAGAAAAATGTTCACAGCTATAATTGTGGCGCATTCTCTGCCTAGGGAGTGCTGAATTTTATAATAAATAAATAAGGATGTTCAGACATCATTGTGGCACATGCTCTGCCTAAGGAATGCTGAATTTTATGGTAATTAAATACGCAGAATTTATAATTATTTCCCCACTAAAACAGAGAACAAAATGGAAATAACTTCCCAGAACAGAATTAAAACATTGTTTGGGTTTACTGGGTTTTGGCTTTAACCCATGTTTGTGTATATCCCATACAGCAACAAGCTGGATATAGTCTCAAACTTCTGTTGCATAATTTTTCAGAGAAACATAGTAGGAAATCATACAAATCAGATACAGCATTTTTCATAGACCAAGAAAACATTTTGAGCATTTGGGTAGAAATCAAACTTTAGCATTGTATCTATTACCTGGAGCTTTCGATAGAGGCAGAGGTAGCAGCAGGGAAAGGAAACCTACGCTGGTGGACAGGGGGAGAACTGGCCGTTGATCGGCTATCCGAAGACCAGGTAGAACAAAAGAGTCAATTAAAGCTCAGGAACGAGCTAAGGCTGCACTTCGCTTCTCCATGAAAAAAAGCAGACAGAAAACACCGAGATTGGGGGTGGGGTAAAACAAAGATACCAATGTATCCATACCTGGCATTTTAGCGACGCCCTCATAACCTCCTTAGCTAGGTTGTTTCAGAGAGTCACATCTCAGGAACCCTGTAGATCGCATAAAAACGCAATAAGAAACTAGAAGCTCGAGCAGAAAGAGAGAACAAAATAACTATACCCCGTCCTGAGGGAGGAACTGAGATGTCGAAGTGGAAGGTGGATGCATAGTCTGGAAGGTGGCTACATAGTCTTCCACCTCCAACTGAAACCCTAAACGAAGCTTGCATAAAGTTGCAGAGCTAAAACTCCGAAAGAGAGGGTGAAAATGGCCGCGTCTTGGGGATTGACCCTATTTAGGGTTTCCCCCACTTTCCCTGGGGCGGTGGGTTGCTTGGAGAGACCACGTGTCTTTCATGCATACTCGCTCTTCGCATGGCGGTGAAAGGTCGCGTGGTAAAAAAAAAAAAATCTACGGTTTATAAATCTACGTATATACTTGTATATAGTTGTAAAAGCATGTATATATGTTCGTGAAATATATATAGGAGGATATAATATATGTTGTATTAAAATTTAAATTTATTTTTATATTTTGAGAGAATGTATGTTTTATAAAAATTTAAAATTATTTATATTTTGTTAGATTATATGTATTATAAAAAAATTATTAATTAATTAATTAATTAATTTAATTTTGTTATAACATATGTTGATTAAAATATATGTTTTATAGGAATTTTAATTTTTAGTATTAAACTTAACTATGATTGGTTGAGGTTTAAACAATTAATGTTAATTAGGTTGTTTAGATTAAAGGGTAACATTTAAAGTTAACTAAAAAAAAGAGATATAAAAAATTTTGCCGAGATTTCAACTCCTAGTCGAAGGGATGAAAGAGATCCGAAATCTCAAAAACAAGACACCATTAAGACCAGCATGACGAGTTGAACACCATGACAAGATTATTTAAATAAAAACGACTATAGATTTTACTGCGCTAATCTTGACAATTTGTTATCTCATGATGCAAGTTATCGAATACCTACATTTTAGTTCCGCGTATATTGATTGAACAACTAAGGATATGATTTTATTGCAATAACACAGGAACTATCATGGTAACAACACGCAGAGGTCGAGGTCGGGGTCAAGGTCGACCACTGTCACCGCCACCTCCGCCACCGTCGTCGTCGCCAACACCGCCACAACCAACCTCAACACCAGAAATGCAGATCATAATGAGGTCTTTGGAGGCTATTATGACCACGATGAACAGGCAGTCAGAAAGGGCCGCCGAGGTGGAAACCACTCAAGTGAGTCGAGAGAACTCTGAAAGGGCACATGGCCCAAGACTGGAACCGCTTCAGGACATATCGAGGGAGTTACAAAAGATAAAAGTTCCAGAGTTTTCAGGAGGACGACCCGGTAAGCATGCAGAGGCATGGTTGGAAGGCATGAAGAGATGCTTCGCATTGAATGAGTACACATCTAGTTCCAAGGCTAGGATGGCCGTCTTTCAGCTTAAAGGTGATGCTTTGAATTGGTGTTCAGACCTCGAGAAGCAGTTGCACCTTACTCCTCTTACAACTTCTTGGGAACTGTTCGAGGAGAGGTTCCACATGAAGTATTTGCCAAATTATTACAAGGAAGAACAGGCAGGTACACCCCTTGCCTTAGTACAGGGAGACAAGACGGTGGAGGAGTATGAATATTGGTTTATGGAACTGGTAAAATATGTTCCTTACCTAGATGCAGATGATTGTCAAGTAGAGCGTTTTGTGTATGGACTTAACTACAAGATTAGAGCTGCTGTGCGGATGTGGAAGCCAACTTCAGTTGCCATGGCAGTTGAGTATGCTCGTTATGCAGCTGATATGTCAGATGGAAAAGGGGGTAGTAAGTTGACAGGAACCAATCAGTATGTTTCAGGGAAGGTGTCACGTCCTTACTTCAGGGGAGGACAATCTAGACCTCCTCCTTATGGTAACAGGTTCACACCGAGGGGTAATACTTCAGTTAACTCAATCTCGTAGGCATCGTCCGCAACCCACCAAAGCCATGGACGTACACAGGGAAGTTCCTATAGAGGAGCAAGGGGTTTTAGAGGAACCAGGGGAAGGAACTCATCTCAGAGGATTCCTCCGAGCAACATGCAAGCCCCTCCCAATCTCTCTTGTTGGGGATGCGGAGGTCCTCATTTCCAGCGAGACTGTCCCAAGGGTCAGTCAAGCAGCAGGAACAGGGAAGGAAAGGCACCCATGGATAGTTCGGGTAACAGTCATCGGATTCATGCAGCGGTTCATAACCACCAAGCAGAACATCAGTCTACCATAGTAGAATCCACTGGTAATGTAAACAATGTCAAACTTAAAATTTTGTTTGATCCAGGAGCAACTGATAGTTTTATTTCACCTTTTGCATTAGATAAATGTGGGTTGGCAGCCTACGAGCACGATGATTTCAAACTGGTTGAAATGGCTTCAGGAACAAAGCAACCAATAGGTCTTAAAGTGACAGGTTGTGAGGTTGACTTAGGAGTGTGCACCACTAAGTTGGATGCTTATGTCACCAATTTGGGGACTTATGACCTCATTATTGGCATGGATTGGTTAGAAGGCCATAGAGCTTTCTTAGACTGCTATGCGAAGAAGGTGTTGTGCCTCGATGACGAGGGAAGGACAATTCAAATCCAAGGCTTGAAGAGGAAGGTATCCCTCTGTTTCATCTCTATGGTGAAAGCTAAGCGGTGCCTAAGGCAAGGATGCCAGTTGTTCGTAGTGGAGGCCGTGAGCGATAGTAAAGGACCTTCCTTGAATTCTTACCCAATGCTTTTCGAGTTCAAGGATGTCTTTCCGAAGGAATTACCAGGACTACCTCCAGAAAGAGAGCTCGATTTCACAATCGAACTAAAACCTGGTGCAGAACCTATCTCAAAAACTCTGTATAGAATGACAACTCCAGAGCTCCGTGAGTTACAGATCCAGTTAAAAGAATTGCTAGATTTGGGACTGATTAGACCTAGTATCTCACCGTGGGGAGCACCAGTGATCTTCGTTAAGAAGAAGGATGGATCCCTGCGACTGTGCATAGATTACAGAGATTTGAACAAAGCCACAGTGAAGAACAGGTATCCCATACCAAGAATTGATGACCTCTTTGATCAAATGAAAGGTGCGTCAGTCTTCTCAAAGATTGATTTACGATCAGGGTATCACCAGTTGAGGATCAAGGAAGGCGACATTCCTAAGACTGCCTTTCGAACTCGATTTGGGCATTACGAGTTTGTAGTGGTACCATTTGGTTTGACCAATGCTCCAGCTGTATTCATGAGCCTCATGAATGGTGTCTTCCGAAAATACTTGGACCACTTTGTTCAGGTCTTCTTAGATGATATTCTTATCTATTCTAAAAATGAGAAGGAGCATGAGGAACACTTGCGGTTAGTCTTGACATGCCTGAGGGAACATAAACTTTATGGTAAATTATCAAAGTGTTCCTTCTTCCAAAAAGAGATTCACTACTTGGGGCACATCATCACAGGTGAAGGGATCTCTGTAGACCCGGAAAAGGTAAAGGCCATTGAAGATTGGCCAATTCCAAGGAATGCTCATGAGGTGCGCAGCTTCATGGGGTTAGCAGGCTATTACCGGAGGTTTGTGGAAGGATTTTCTAAAATTGCAAAACCTATTACCACCTTGCAACGCAAGGGAATCCGGTATGAATGGACCAATGAATGCGATGCCGCTTTTACAGAGTTAAAAAGATTGTTGACAAGTGCACCAATCTTGCGGGTACCAGACATGGATAAAGATTTCATGGTATGCACCGATGCCTCGAAGTAAGGATTAGGAGCGGTGTTGATGCAGGAAGGTGGGGTAATAGCTTATGCATCTCGAAAGTTGAAACCTCATGAGGAGCAGTATGCCACGCATGATCTAGAATTGGCAGCAGTAATGTTGGCACTAAAATTATGGAGGCACTACCTAGTTGGTAGAAGCTTCACCCTTAAGACAGACCATCAGAGCTTGCAGTACATCTTTACCCAAAGGGATTTGAATGCTAGGCAAAGGAGATGGAGTGAGTTCATGAGTGAATATGACTTTGGTATCTCTTACATCAAAGGAAAGGAGAATGTGGTGGCAGACGCTCTAAGCCGAAGGCCGAGACTTTTCTCCTTAATTCCCTTGAAGGTTGACTTGAGGGAAAGGGTATTAGGACAACTATTGGGCGATAGTTGGTATCTAAAAGTAACCTCAGCTATTCAGAATGGAAAGGAACAGGAATTGAAGTATGATGGGTACCATCTTGAGGAAGATGGATTGTTGCGGTATCAGGGAAGGATGTATGTTCCTAAGGAAGGTGATATCAGGGAAACAATCCTTAGAGAGGCCCATAGATCGCATTACTGTGCGCACCCAGGGGTGAAGAAGATGTATGCTGACATGAAGCAACTCTTCTTTTGGCCAGGAATGAAGATGGATGTAGTGGATTTTGTTTCGAAGTGCCTTGAGTGTCAACAAGTGAAGGCAGATCACCATCACCCGGCCGGTCTCCTACAACCGCATGATATTCCTATGACTAAATGGGAAGTCATTTCCATGGACTTCGTTGTAGGATTACCACTCACATCTCTGAGACATAATGTTATTTTGGTGGTAGTCGACAAACTGACCCAATGCAAAATTTGGGACATTACAAATCCTCCATTCTCAATATTGCTTGTCCTCAAGCAATTTCAAACATGGGTGTTGAAGAACCTGCTTCCTGTATAATTCTTTGAAGTTGCCACTAAATTGCCCAACCTTGAGTCTTTGCGATTCCATGAAGGTTTTAGAGATGAACCACCATGCTTGATGCTGCAATACTCTGATTAAAATCACTTTATTAAGTGGGGAATCCATCCCCCATACTACTTGTTTCCCAAAAAAATTGAAATCAGTGAGACTAAGAATTATCCCAGGGTCTCATTGCTTGTATTGCACTCCAACAATCAGGAGTGCTCTCCAACTCATACCATCAGGTAAGAGAGTTCTTGAATCCCATTTTCTTGTATGCATTCTTCCAAACATCATGAGTACAAAATATATATCATCGAATTACATAACAACATAATGAAAATATACATCAAGAAGATGCTTCATCAAAGAGTCATGAAAGTGCTTATACCTCCAAGCAAGTAGACCACCATTTTCCAAGTGCATACAATCATCAAGTAACCAATAAAATTTTCTCCAATGACATAGGTGAGGATCCCATGTCCTATAATGCTTCTCCAAAAGGATATGATATGCATCAAAATATTCAGCCATGTATTCTTTCATCCAAGAAGTGAATGAAGAATCTCCACTAAAATCTGAACCAAATGATGAGCAGAAAAAACAAGGAGACTTCAAATGACTCAAAGAAATATCACCCATACATCCATGAATGTGAGAATCATGAAGATATAAAAAAGTATGTGTCTTCCAACAAAAAATTTCTCCAATCATAAGTCTATTCACCCAAGTGTTGGATGAAGTTCCTCCAACATCAAATGAACCAAGTGTTGAGCAATAAAAACCATGAGTCTTCAAGTGACTCAAATGCATATCATAGGTGCATCTAGGTAGATGTGAATCACCATAAAGTAACAAAGGATGCTGCTGCAAATGTGAATAAGATTGTGCTCCAACCATGTCATCATAAAAAGTAAATCTAGGAGTTCCATACTGTAATGCCCATATTTTGATTCGGCATATTTATTAGTTAGATACACCATACTTTATTTCTTATATACTCTGTTGAACTCAGCTCGACTGAGTAAACTATACTGGACCTCATTATATGATGTTACTCTGTTTTATGACTTCACCATGATTATGATGTTACTATGTTATGCGATTATGATGTCATGATTATCATATGATTTCCTTATTTTACGATTGCAGTATATGTTTATATGTTTTCATTAATGAAATGTGAAATATATGATTCGGTACGTGGATACCATCTTCTTATATGAATTATTGAAATGTTATATGTCATACGCATCTATGATGAGCTAAAAGGTTACATGAAATAAAATGATAACATGGATCAATTGGCGATCAATGGAAAATGCTTTCTATAAATTGTATTTTGCAAAACACTAACCTACAGGACACAAGGGCTAGGGGATAGCCAGTTACTTGATCTGATATATACTGGAAAGGAAAAACATGTTCATACAGCAAACCTTAGCAGCCAAAATGAGGATACGATAACACAAACTGATAATCCCGATAGCAGCAAGTATGAGTTGATAAGGGCGTAGGCCCAGTATGTTGAGAGGGATGGATGTGTTTCCCACCCTATGTTTCCATGAGACCCGAGGTCGTGGGAGGGCCGTGCTGAGACACGCTCCCCATGTTGTTGTGATGACGATGGTCGGATGCCTGCTAGGGGAGGATAGGTCCACTGTTCAGCCGACGCTATCGCTCTCAAGTTCTATGTGGTCAGATCGGTGAGTCCGACATCCACTGTTGTACTAGCAGAGGAAGGATAGGGAGGATGCTGGACGTAGGTTATGATGGGAGGATGTGTTAGTTAGTACTGTTGGGGGTTTAGTATTCCTTGATTCCGAGTTAGTGGAAGTAGGCACCCTTCCTTGTACATGATTGATTAAACTAATGTAAAGATAAAGAGAATGATGTGAAATCGTAAAGAATTAACTGTTAAATAACTAAGAATGTTGAAGTAATTGTACTATATATATTATGTTTTCTTCTACATGGGGGTAAATACTACTATTAGTTAGCAGATATGCATAGGCCGGATGGGGTTTGTCTATAGTACATTTGTGATGTGTGCATACGCTGGCCACGCATGCACACCTTGCACATGTACACTAGTATCGAGATACAAACACTTAACATATTGAATAAATGTGTAAGTTGTCATAAGTAATTAGGTTAATCATGCATTGACCGAATTCAGATAATGAATATAAAGTTATCTAAGATGTGTAAAACAAGTCAATTAAGCTACGCATTACCCGATGGTAAACATTGTGATAAACAAATGATGTAAAAGACATCTTTATTAAATTCACCATTATTATTACCTTATGGGGATTTAAATTAATATTATTACCTAAAATTTATTTTAATAATACTACTACCCATGTCGTAACAATTGCAAAATAGGTGAAATTTAAATATTGATTAATGAATGATTAGAATGTGTTTATTTTACATTTCTAAGTTAGACATAATAGGATA
This sequence comes from Larix kaempferi, assembly GCA_027924585.1. NCBI lineage: Eukaryota > Viridiplantae > Streptophyta > Pinopsida > Pinales > Pinaceae > Larix > Larix kaempferi. The sequence continues at coordinate 22,199,563 of BSBM01000632.1, read as the reverse complement.
ACTATTTTTGGAATGAACGTGATGTGATGGAAAATGGTTATTTAATTATTCAATGTTAATCTTGGAATTTAAACCTCAAGATAAGTGATCTCGACGGATAAGGTAGACCATTAAGACACATCATGTCCAAGTTGAAAAGGGTCAACTAATTATATAATATTTTATTAATTACATTAAATAACATTAAATACCAAGGATGGCGAATAAACTTGTAATTAATGAAGCTTGTCCCGAATGGATAACCTTTGGGTGATAATTCCCACCGTAATAAATACTTACGACCGTCAATCCAAAACCAACTAATTTTTCCATGAGAGTAATTAATTATACTTTTTTATAAAGAACCGTGTATGAATGAACTGGTGATAGGAGTAAATGTTGAGGGGCTCGAGAGGGGGATTTTGGGGCGGTGGAGTAAGCCCAATATATTCTCGAGGAAGGGAAAGTATATAGAGGGGGAGAGCTTGGAGTAAAAAGAGAGTTTTTTTGGGAAGAAAAGAAGTTTGGGAGAACAGAGAGTTTTGAGAACAGAAAGTTGGGATTGCTCTCGGGATTATCAGATTGTGGGCTCGGGGGCTTGGAAATCCTTTGATTTCCAAGGGCCAGCAAGATAATAGCTGGTCGGTAGGGTGGACACTTCAGTTTGGCTGTCTAAGGGGTTATACAACCTGCTACAACCTACGGTTAGCATCAGCATCAGGTAATTTCCTTGTTATTTACGTTATTTGATTATTATGCTAAATCTTAGTGTAAACATACATAATTCGCTATTTACTGATTTACTTAGTTGTGAAACATATTCTTATGCTGGAACATGATTGTTGAAAAGAAAAAAAACTGATATGTTTGTTTATTTTAAATTACGAATGTAAGGTTGATGAAAACACGACAGTACACTAAATATCATTTAGGCACATAGTAATTGTTAGAAATTTACTTCCATACACTTGATAAAGTTTAAAACGTAGAAAATTAACTGAGAAATTTTACATAGTGCTCTGCTGTAAAAACCAGAGCACTACACATACTCCTCATGTGGCACCATCAAAAAGAACCCTTTCACCCATACTTCATTGGGACTAATGCTGCAAAACATGTAATTGTAGGATGTAGCAGAATGAACTAACTCACCCAAATGATCAAAAAGTGTATAATTTTAATCATGGGAGGGATCCATATAAGTAGTATCATGCAACTCCTTTAGAAGTGTGAAACCTTTGTTGTAGATTGGTTCCAATGTAGAGGAATCATGCTCTTCTTTAAAAATTGCATAACCTTCATCAAGAGACAATTCAAGTTCCTCTTCCACCACATCAAGTGTTTGGATCTCTTCAATTTCATCTTCAAACACATCAAGCACATTCAAATTTGCACATTTCTCATGATCCACCATGTCATGAGAATCCTCCAAACAATCTACCATTTGACAATCTAAAACATAGGAGGAAAAACAAGTATCTTGCAACTTTTCAAGAAGTTGCTCATTTTGAATTGTGAGCTTACGATTATCCTCATTATTCTTCAAGTATGCATCATGTGAAAATTCATTAAGCTCAAACAAATGGTTTCTATCAAAAATTAAATACATGAAATTACTTTTGATGTGGCACATTGCTCTTTGAATCTTCTCCATGTTTTCAAGGAAGGATGTTTCCTCCAATGAAGTAGCTCTCCAACAAGAATTTGACACCAATTCTTGAGTGTCATGGAGAATGCTAAGGGAATCTTGGATCTTCTTTTCATTCATCTTAAAGGACCCTTCAAGAAAATTAGGCTCTTGCAAATGAACCTCCTCATATTCTTCCTTATTAATTGGACCAACTTCATGAAGCTCAAGTGGTGATAAGGAAGTTGATCTTATTTCTTCTTCAACTGCTACAAGGTCTTCATTTTCATGCTTAAGGGAATTTTTGCTTTCAGCAATACTGTCTAAAGTGATCTCTATGTCACCAACATATATGTGTGAGCACCCATCAGTAGGTACTCCTTCATAGTTCAAGCATCCATTAGTAGATGCTCCTTGATTCATGTCCAAGGTAGAATGTGTCTCGAAATGATCTTCAATATTTTCAATAGGATCTTCTTCAAGTTCATGGGATGTATATTCATCTTTCTACTTCAATTAATATGATGTATGTTTCCCCTTGGTTTCCTTAATATCAATACATTTGGAATCTCTTTTTGAAGAGTACCCAAGAAGTCTCTTCCAGATGTAAATACCTACATTCCCTAAAGCTTCATATTTTTCATTGCTCTTTTCACTCACACACATATGATTTTCTCTCCAAGGTCTTTTACAACAAGGGCATGAACCTTTATTCACTAAATCCACATCTTCATTTTTGGGTCTATTTTCAAACACACAATCAGCATAGTATTCAAAAGACATGGCATTTTGTGTATCTTCCCTCGAATCAAGATATTCTTGATATTTTTGATATTGTTGAGGCAAGGTTTTTTATGTTGCTCTCCATCTTTGTAACTCATTCATAGAATTATCCTTTGGTGGTGTGTCATACTCATATTTATCATGCATATGGTCATAATAATAATATTCATTCCTCCAACTGTAAGAAGTGTTGCATGATGGAACCTCTTCCTCAACCCATTCACATTCTGCTTCATATTGTTCATAATCATATGCATATTCCTCATAAGAATTGTACTCATAGGATTCATCATGATAGTAGACATGGCTGCAACTTATTCTCCAATGTATGATATTAAATCACAGGTTCAAGGATCATCCACTGATACAACTGTAATGTCCCTTTTTATGAATTTATTAAAATGGCAAAATTTTCACTTTTTTCCCAAGTTCGACCTTTGACTAGTTTTGATGTCTAGGTCTCCAATTTGCTCCAAATGATCCCAAATATTCTGATAAGTTATATGAATGATATTAGGAATTGATTATGATGTTAAGGGATGATATAGGACCAACAAAAAACTTCTTTAAACCCCTTTAATATTTTGTCCAAAGTAGGGAGTTTGACTAGCAATTTCTCTTTGACTAGTATTGGCCCCTCGGTTTCCAAATGAATCCAAATTCTCCCAAATTCCTACAGAAGGTACTTGGATGATATTAATACAAATTTATCATTTTTATGGATGGCCTGGAGTGTTCATACGACTTCTGCAACTCTTCTTTCAAATCTGGTCAATATAGATAATTTTACTAGTAAATGGTGGTTAAAATCCCCTAGGGGTAGATGATGAAAATGACTTTCCAAATACACTCAATCCAACTCGAATTTATGAATGGAAGAAGGGGAAATATAAATGAAATCATATGCATCACCATTCAACTTTTAATGTCTGTTATAAGTCCCTTAAATCAGATGCAAAAAAGACTAGTTTCAACCTTGGGGGAAATGGCATTAAATATTCTTCAAATGGTATTAAATTGATCAAAATGAATCCAAATGATTAAGTACTGAAAATGAAACTTGAGAAGCTCATAAATGAAATTCCATGAATCATAAATACATCAGAGGAATTATCTTTCATTCGAATACATCAATACATCATTGCTACACATCAAGGTAGTGGGGAAATGGCACCATTCTTTTGTTAAAAATCAGATTTATACACTTCCACTTAAAATTTCGACCTGAAACTTTTTGAATATGAAGAACAGAGAATTTAATTCATATTAAAAAATAAATGGGGCACTATAATCTCCCACAAATATTACAATAGCTCACCAAAACGCCCTCCCTCAAGGATCAAGAATATGCAATGAAAATTGGAAATGGTTGATGGAGTGAGCTACACTATAAGAAATCATGAGCTGCCTTGTAGCTTACACCTGCAAATAAAGACTCCATTAAATATCCATGAAAGACCTGAATGGAATTTCCAAACATCAAATTGGATGGGAATCTTTCACCCTCGAAATTGGCTAAGGCAAGAAACTAGTCATCCACTATCTCCTCTCTCACAAATGCAATAGCAAATTATAAAAATGATCAAAAGATAGTTTCATTTTTTGTTCTTGAAATTTATAAATTTTCCAAGCTCTCTATGGGTTTAATTCCTTCCAATATATGCATTCCAACTCAAGTTGTTAAGAGATTCCAAAGAATACCACTTGTACAACAATTCCTAGTCTCCCACTTCCACCAAATCACATGTGGAAGCATCTTAGCTGACCTATCTCCCTTGAGCGCCCTCTTGGAGGCTATTTTTAGCCTTGACATGTCATGTATGTTAGATGTTAGCATTCAAGTCTAATTTGTGTGATAGGTGTCATAGAATCTTTATCATTGTTGTCAGAGAGCTAGGGAATCTAGTCCAAGTGTCTCACTAGCTCCAAAATGCCTCTTCCTCTTCCATGGGAGTTACTCTTCCACTCCAATTCAACCTTAATTGATTGATTCCAAGTATATTGACTGTCCAACTCATCCCAATACCCTTGGGCTTATTATGGATTTGAATTGACAAGAGGAGGATGCCATGTGGCATAGAAAATCTAACTTGTGTGGGTCCCACTTCCTCCATGTGTCTTCATGATCAAATGCCACTTTGATTTTAACTTGGATATATTTATTTATATCCTTTATTAAATATTTATGCTATTCTAATTTCCACACATCATTTATTATCCCCCTTATTCCAAATCCCAAAGCTTCCACCCCCAACCCAAGAAACTAGTAATTTTCCTCCTTGGCAAGTATTTGACCCTTAGCATCAATTCGACAAATTCTCATGAATATGACCAATGGGCTTAGGCCAATGTGACCCAATGCAAAATTTGGGACATGTCACATAGCTTGATGGAAAAGTTTCATGGTGAATTTGATCTAACAAAGCTAGCAGGGATTAGAGGGATACCATCGATGAAACATTGCCTCCATTTTTTATTTGGAACATTCATTTCTTAAAAATGACATTAGTTACTCAAAATCCAAATATAGTGGAACACTAAGGAGTCGTTAAATGACGTGGAACACTAAGGACATAGAAACATACCAAGGTTGCAGTGTGGTAGGTTTGATTTCCACTCTTTGAATGTCTAGTTCTAGAATCAAAATAAAAAAAATTCAAAGGTGACCCCCATGTGCAAAACTGCACACTCCCTTACTGAGCAAAACCCTAGTTTCCAAAATGGACCTACAAGATGACACTTGGGCCATTGGACCATCGGAAAGGGGAATCCCTAGCACTATCTCGATGTCCTAGATCCAATGGAGTTGATGGTTGGTCGATCTGATCCACGGTCGTCATTCTATGGCTTGTTCTGTCTCGCATCCAAAAAGCCTTCAGGGACACCTGCTCAATACCTACCGGTTCCATAGCATTCCAATCGTTCAACAAAAGAAGGTTCCATGGAGTCCTGCAAGTGTGTCTTGGAAGGTTTCAGCTGGGAACGCTAGCCATAAGTGCGTGGTTAATGATTTTGCAAATTTGACCCCAATTTGCAAAAATTGCACACTCCCTTACTGAGTGAAACCCTAGATTCCAAAATGGACCTACAAGATGACACCTGGGCCATCGGACCATAGGAGAGGGGAACCGCTAGTACTATCTCGATGTCCTGAATCCAACGGAGTCGACGGTTTTTCGATCCGAGCCAGGGTCATCATTCTATTGCTCATTCCGTCTCGCATCCAAAAGGCCTTCAGGGACACCTGCTGGATATCTACCGCGGCCATAGATATCCAACCGTGCAACAAATCGAGTTCTGGGGAGTCCTGCAAGTGTTTCTAGGAAGGTTCCAGTTGGGAATGCTAGCCATAACTTCTCGGTTGATGATTTTGCAAATTTGACCCCAATATACAAAAATTGCACACTCCCTTATTAAGAAAAACCCTATTTTCAAAAATGGCCCTACAAGATGACACCTGGGCCATGGGACCGAAGGAGAGGGGAACCAATAGAACTATCTTGATGTCCTGAATCCAATAGATTTAACGGTTTTTTGATCCGAGCCATGGTCGTTATTCTATGGCTCGTTTCGTCTCACATCCAAAAGGCCTTAAGGGACACTTGTTGGATACCTATCGGGGCCATAGAATTTCAAACGTGCAACAAAACTAGGTTCTGGGGAGTCCTGCAAGTGTGTGTATAAGAAGGTTCCAGCTGGGAACGCTAGCCATAAGTTCTCGATGGATGATTTTGAAAAGTTGACCCCCGTGTGCAAAAATTGCACACTCCCTTACTGAGCAAAACCCTAGTTTCCAAAATGGACCCACAATATGACACCTGTTCCATGGGACCGGCGGAGAGGGGAAACCCTAGCTCTATCCTGATGTCCTGAATCCAACGGATTTGATGGTTTTCCGATTGTTGCTTGGGTTTTCACACAAGCATGTGCTAATGTGCACCTACTAACTTGTAGTAGCAGTTTAGATTAAACAGTAAAAATAACTAAATGTAGAAAGTAAATCTTGATCTCACATATGCAAGTAAATAACTCTAGATTAAAAACATTAAACAAAATAGATTCATGAGAGAAGGAAATAAAAAAATTGAATATTTTCTATTACCCCAAAGGGTGAGGATGGTTGAGCTTGAGCAGCTACAATGATGAGGTGCTCCAAAGCTCCAATGATCTCTTCTTCTCCAAGATGCTAATGGGGATCTTCAAACTCAAAAAGGAGGCAAGGGCTCTCAAGAAAGAATTTGGCAGCATAAGGATAGGATGAATGTGGATGAATAGTGAGGAGCCTCTATCACATTTTTATAGCTTTTTGGTGATGGAGAATACCATTTATGGTTTAACGAAACCAATGGTATTGGTAAAAATGGTTTAGGTTTCTTTTTCCTCTTTTTCCCTCTTTTTTCCTTTTTTGAATTTTATTCCCTTTTAATTGATTTTTGGGAATTTTGGACCATTTTTTAGGGTTTTTTGTATTTTTTTGAGGAAAAATAAATATTTTGAGGGGGAAAAGATGGATTTTGGTCTTTTTCGTGACCTTTTGAAGGTTTTAGAGGCTAAAATGGTAGGAAAAGTGGACAAATGGGTCATATGAATAGGGAAGTGAGCTAATGAGCACTTTTTGGGTGTTAACATATATCCCCCTGATGTGTGAGGGCAGGAGCTCATCGTATGGCCAATAGACATCATAGTTTCTTTTTCTTTTTCCTGGGGTTTGGAGGAGAGAGGAGACCGATTGGAGAATGGAACACCGGGCCCATGCAAACTGCACAAACTAAAAATACATGTCCTCAAAATTGAGTGAGGAATAATATCTGATAATGGACGAGGCAGGAATACCCATGCTTGTATCAAGACATATAAATAACAATGAGGTCCAAAAAGGGGACCTGATCAATACATATAAACCTGCTGTGTACATCATCATGGTCCAAAGGGGACACAATGCTGGGACATACTCATGGTCATACCATGACTGATCTGAAGAACCGATACACTGGAAAAGAGCAACAACCGTTCTAAATTAGGTGTCAGAAGGGTTAATGAACTACTGGATCTGAAGGTATCCAATCAACTGTAGAGATTCAATACCTGTGAGTCAACTTCTGAAGAGTATGTGAAACTATATACTCTAGGGAGTATAACACTGTGGTACTTCTGAATATTGTCACCAAGCGCAGCCCGGATATCCATAGGAACATATAACTGGTTGTTCATAAATTAGACTCATTAATGTGTTAGAGTCAAGTGATAGCTGGGGCCTTCAAACAATAACTGAAGGAATTGATACCCTATACAAGTCTCAATGATGCGATCAAGGTGTTGACGTCGAGCATGTGAGAAACAATCATTTGGAGAGGCACTAAGGACTCCTTTCAAAATGATCCGTAGGAACTCACCACTAATGGTGATGAATCTAAGGCATAGGAACCTCTGGGTCTATCCTCTGGAATAGATTGGTTTTTGTCGACAGAGGGAGACCTACAACTATCAAGGAAATGATGCTTCCTTAAATAGGAGTGTGAGGTGTACAACCAAAATGTGATAGTATTGATAGTGAGACTGACATTCTGTGGGGAAGGGGATTTACTGGGGTCATAAAGTTAGGGGGGGACTCAAAATTCCTTTGTTCAAAGCATGATGTCATGGATGACCTGACAGTATATGAAAATGACTGTTAGGTGTGGGGATCATAGCTTAAGGGATCAGGGGTATGTACTGCAATGGGAGAGACTGAGTAGGTAAAACTGATGTATTGTATCGAGAGACTCTCAAGGTGGCATATCGCAGAATACTTTGAACAAAGGCGACCAAATTGGGGAAGTTGCCATAATAGTGTGATTACAGATGCTTTGTTGTGGCGTCGAGAGGCACCGTTGGGACCTTCTTCATTGTTTTAAGGAGCTCAAAGAAGGGTTGCTCGTGGTTGCTTTCAGTTTTAGAGAGTCCAAAAGCGATAAGTAGACTCTAAGGGGGTTCTTTTTCATGTGTTAGTCTTCACGGCCCGAAAAATCATAAAAGGATGCAGTAAAGAACTCTTCTATCCGATGTGACTAGAGTATTCCTTTTTCGTAAATAGTCTACATGGTCCAGAAAAGGGTTAAACTTATACTAGGTAGATGCCCTTTCAGATACGTTTAACGAGCATGAAAGAAAGCAAGATTGCTCGACCATCTTTTCATTGTTTTAGGAGTCAGAAAAGAGCTTAACAGAAACTCCCTTAGTGCCTTTTTTGTAAAGGAATTGATTGGCCCGAAAAAGGGATAAAATTATACCTCACAAAAGTAATGATGAGGCAAGGAGGAAGTGTTCAATCAAGGGCTGAGTATGGGGATTAAGCATAGTGATAGTGGGGGGAACACTGATGGGGCCTCCTTGCGGGTTGATGAATGATAGCAAAACAACACCATATTTGTAGTATGGATGGAGTGGAGGGCTCACGAAGAAGTTGTGATCCACAAATTGTGTAAAATTCGACAGCTCCCGATGTGGCACACAAATCAAGGCAATGACAGGTCTGTGAAAAGGGGCTCATAAAATCTGGTGGGAGAGTGAGAAATCATCTCAAGCATCATCACGAGCACGGAAAACTGACTCCAACGATATAAAATTCGTCAAAAATGGACAATGGTCGCTGTGGCATGCAAACCGAGGTGACGAGGGTGTGTGAAAAAATTCCCAAAAATGGGACAAATGGAATTGGGAAATTGACTAGACCATAATGAAGTTCTCACCGCGCCGAATCCAATGGTATCAATGGTTTGGAAAACGGACGTCGTATGGCTCCAGAATGGATGACTGAAAATTGGTCAAATGTCTTTAAATAGTAAGTGGACCCATAGTGACATGTGTCATTTTCACGGTTGAGTTTGACAGGAGATTTGAGTTGGTCAGAGCAATTTCTTCATTTGCGGGAGAACCAACCATCATATTTTTGTTCCGTGAGTTCTAGGTAAGCCTATTAGCCCTAAGTTTTAACTTTATTTGCTTTCGGGGGGGAATTGGGTCTCGGGGGTGGCGTATAGGTCACATTGGGTGACCAACATGGTTTATCGCGGCTCTTGAGCCTTTTTGCGCGATCTAGATTGTGGATGTGGGATTCATAGCTACAATGTGTATCGAGGCTGTGGGCTTTACATCCGCAATGTGGATCGCAGTTGTAGGCTTCACAGTCGTGATGTGGATCTAGGATATGGGATTCTATAGGAGCGATGTGGATCGTGGTTGTGGGCTTCACAGTCGTGATGTGGATCGCGGCTATGGCTTTCCACAGTCGCAATCTAGATCACGGTTGTCGGCCCTACAGCCGCAATCTGGATCATTTGCTAGGGGAAATTTTTATGGCATTTTTCTATATTTTAATATTTTCTTGTTGACTTGGAAGGATGCTCAGGCTGCCGAGGGCGTCATGGAGGAGAGAGATATTTTAGAGGCTCTGATGCAGATCATCCAAGAGGATCATCATGCGCTGGAGGATTTGGATTTGGGCGGACTGCTGAAGTTTGCTCAGATTCCTCTTATGCATTCAGAAAATTTGTTGTTGAACAAGTTGATTGATTTCTAGGGTCTAGATATGCATGCTTTTATTGTTCAAGGTGAGAGACTGGATCTCACCTTGACTGATGTTTATTTTCTAACTGGACTGCCTCGTTTGGGTGAGATAGGGGATACGCAGCCCATGATACCAGCTAATATTGATATATAGGATCTTCTTGAGAGATTTTGTCATCCGAGGTTTGAGGTGAATGCCAGTGCATTGCGTGTTCGTGAATTGTGGGACCCTTCGATGTGCATAGTTGCAGCTTGTGTGCTACGGGTACTAGGTGCACAGGCGCCCCATCGTTTGTCGGCGGGGGGGAAGATGTTGATGGTTCATCGCGTTATGATTAGGACTTATTTTTCCTGGGGGAAGATGTTCCTTGCTTTTGTTCAACGAGAGCTGAGAAAGGTGAGGCTACAGGGGGAGATCAGCTACACTTCGTTTATGTGTTGCTTCTTTTTCAAGCCGGTGCCTACATTGCGGCCTCGTGTGCCGGTTCGGGACAGTTTGATCAGCGAGCTGCAGATGATGCAGTGGGGAGATATGATGCCCCAGAGTGTTGGCGATGTAGCTAGACAGTTCTTTATTGTAGATATGTACGAGCAGTTAGAGCAGATGCCAGTTCTATTCGATGACTACCCATACCTAGGTATGGATTTACGCGGAGATATTGAGATGCCTCGTGCTCTAGGTCAGGCTTGGGGGCCAGATGGTACGTATGTGTTTGTGTTTCTGTATCATATCATGTTTGTATGTTTTGTTATGATGATAGCTAGAGGTTTTTCATGATGTTGATGTCGCCTAGTGTTTTGCTTTTGGAGATGTGGGTCAGCGACCTTCACTGGAGCATCAGGGATGTAGGGGTCATGTGGTGGTGGTGGTACCTCCACCGGTGGTGGAACCCCGACCTCCTACGAGAGGAGTTGTACACTGCCGAGATGATGATGCAGAGGGTATACGTGCAGAGACCATCGATGAGCTGTTGGATGGTGTGCCAGATGAGGGTTGAAGAGATTTGGACCAGCATGTTTTAGACTAGTGTTTCGATGCTCCACGTGAGTGGAGATCGATTTTGCAGCGGATAGCTATGTTGGCAGTGGAGAGGAGGGCTAGGGAGTAGTATGATCTAGAGGAGGATGAGCCAGAGGATGTGGCAGGCTGTGATGATAAGCATTAGGTTGTCTTTTACTTGCCCCCAAATGTTGATGAGCATGTTGGGACGTTCTTGTGGATATGTAGTATGTACGGCTGATGTACTTTTTGTATATTCGGGTGCTAAGGGAACTCTTGACATTATGACTATATGATAATATATATATTTATGCACATGGATGCATTTTTTGATTATACAGTCTTGTATGCACGTGGATGCACATTTTTCATTGCTTTTATGTGTTGTTGCACGTGGATGCAATTGTTTGTGTTTTGTATGCCCGTGGTGGCACGTTCTATGCACGTGGATGCAATACTATGTTTTTGTATGCTCGTGGAGGCACATTCTATGCACGTGGATGTAATACTATGATGGTTTATTTTTGTTGGGTTATTTGGTTTTTTGACGCTTATGCAATGCATGGTTTTGATGTTCTACATGGTTTGGTTGATGTGCCAATCTAGAATGTTGTTAGCCATTTGGTCTGCTACACTGTTGATATTTCTTGCGACATGAGTGAATGAAATGGATTCAAAGTGTCTAATCATTTGATTAGTGTGCAGGTATTTTATAAAGAGATAGGGATCACATACCTAGTAACAATTGTTGAGTTGGGAAACAAGAAGCTGGGAGTCGAGGAAGACGTGAAGGTGACTTATGCCCATCTGCAGGGAAGCAGTTAGGAGACTGGTCACAACATTGTACTCAGCTTGGTTATTGGTAGCAGTGCCTATACACACTCAGTCGAGGTGGATCAACTTATGTGAGGGGGAATAGAGTACCCAAGCCGCGGAGGCGAGATTTGGAGACCAGTGACTTGCATCGTCAGCAATGCCAACATAGTAACGTGGAACAAGATCCATCTATGGTCATGTAGGAAAAAATGAAAATGTAAGGTTTTGAAAGTTTACGGAAAAAGTGAATTAAAACTGTACAATATGAACTGTGGTGTCCAGAACATTTGTATGGATAAAAGTATTTAAGTGAAAACCTGTTACGAGGGTTGCGGACGGGGTTAGCTTCGGAGTCTGTCAAAATGTATGCCCCATGTCCAAGGCAAGTGTGTATTATGTACGGGCCTTGCCACATGGATTCAAATTTTCCTTTGCCCGTTTTTTCATGGGCTTGATCGTAAATGAGTACAAGGTCTCCTTCACTAAATTCTCATGGGTGAACATGTTTATCATAATTGAATTTGGATCAGTTCTTTGCGGCTTCAATTGTTTGGAGGGCTGCATGGCGATCTTCCTCGGCTTGCTCTAAAAGAAGTAAGCGTTGTTCAATTGGTGAAGTATCCGGGAGGAGTTCGATTGCGATATGTAATGTCGGGATCTGGAACTCAATTGGGAGGACAGATTCTATGCTGTGAACCAAATGGAAAGGGGTAAAATTGGTGACGGTTTTATTGGACGTGTGGTAAGCCCACAGTGCGGGGAAGAGCATGTGATGCCAATTGGACTTATGTCGGTCGATAGTGCGTGGGAGGATGGTATTCAAAATTTTGTTAATAGCTTCGGCTTGGTCGTTCCCTTGGGGGTAGTAGGTGGAAGAGAAATGATGTTCAAACTTAAGGAGGGTTGACAATTCTTGCTAAACAGAATCCTCAAAGTGAGAACCATGGTCTGAGATGAGTTTCTTTGGTACTCCAAAATGAGTAATAACATGGTTGAAGAAGAAGCGGGTCGTAGTGTTGGTTTTGCAATTAGAAGTAGGCATGGATTCTGCCCATTTGGTTAAGTAATCAATGGCCACAATGATGTATTTATGGCCGCTAGCTGATGCAGGATTACACTCCTTGAAGTCGATGGCCCATTTGAAAAAGGGGCCAATGGTGACGGCTAGATGAAGCGGGGCGGGGGGGTGTTCTTACCTTGGGGGAAAAGAGTTGGAAAGTTTGGCAATGTTTGACTTCTGTGATGAAATTGATAAATAGTGAGGGCCAAAAATAACCTACGTGCATCATCTGTTAGGAAGTGGCCATTCTAGAGAAGTGGCCGCCGGAGGCACCACTATGACGGTCATTAAGGACTTGTTCTGCTTCTTCTCTAGAAATTCAATGTCATAGAATTGTGTCGACGCCGCGTTGATAGATAACATCAGCTAAGAGGAGATAACGGGAAGCATGGTGGTAGATGCGACGGCGTCCATCACGGTCGACATCGGGTCGAAACTTCTGTGTACGGAGGTAAGCCAAAATGTCACCATACCAAGGGTCGTCTGACGAGATGATGAATAAAGGGTCGTCAATTGGATCAATGTTGACAGTTGGTGATGATGATGAGGATGGTAGATTTATAATGAGTTGAGCAAGTGCTAAGGCTTTGGTGCTCTTCGGGGTTTTGAAAGTCAGGTCGTATTCTTGTAGGATAATCACCCATTTAGCAACACAACCTCGTAGAAGGCGACAATTCAAGAGATAAACCATTGGGTTTCACTTTGTGACAACTGTAGTATGGTTGATAAGGATATAATGTCGCAACTTATGTACTGAAAAGACGACGACGAGGGCTAGTTTCCCTTCGTATGGGTACCATAGCGGTGGGCCTGATAAGGTTTGGCTTACATAATAAATGACGTGCTCTTGATGAGTAGTGTCTTCTTGAACGAGGACTCTTGAAATGGTATAGTCATATGCCAAAATTAAAAGAATGAAATCTTTAGAGAAATCCGGAGGGGAGATCAAGGGGGCGTTGGTGAGAGCTTTCTTCAGGTCATCGAAGGCTCCTTGCGCTTGATCGTCCCACACAAAAGGAATGTGGGTACGAAGCAAATGAAGGAAACCATGGACCGTTGTGGCATAATCAGGTACAAAACAACGAAGGAAATTTGATTTGCCCTGAAGGCTCTATAATTGTCGAAGCATACGAGGTGATGGGAGGTATAAGATGGCTTGGACCTTTAATCGATCAACTCCAATACCTTTCTGTGAAATAATGAAACCTAACAACCGGCCTGTTGGAACGCAAAATACACACTTGAGGGGGTTCAAGCGGATTTTGTATTTGTGACAATGTATGAAGACTTGCCAGAGGTCATTAAGATAATCGAATTGTTTTTTCGATTGAGCTGTGAGGTCATCAAGGTAGACAAGGATAATGTGGACCAAGTCATGGAAAAAATATATCATGGCTCGCTGAAAAGTGGCTCTAGCGTTTTTAATACCAAAGGGCATAACCCAGTAAGAAAAAGTGCCCCATGGAGTGGTGAAGGAAGATTTGTACTAGTCTTCCTTGTGAATGTGAATTTGGTTATACCCGGAGAAACCATCCATGAAAGATAGTATCTCATGCCCCGCACATGCATCGATAACTTGATCGATAAATGGTGTTGGAAAGTTATCTTTTGGGAAAGCAAGGTTTAGATCGCGGAAGTCAGTACAGACATGGATGGTACCTTGATTCTTGTTAACTGGTACTGGGTTAGAAACCCAGGTTGTGTAGGCTATGGGGTAAATGAACCCTACTATTTGAAGTTTCTCAATTTTCGCTTTGACAGCTGGAAGCTTGGATGGATGGATGGGTCATTGCTTTTGGCGGACAGGTGGTACGTTGGCGCAAGTGTCAATATGGTGTTCTACAATAGCAGGATCAAGACCCGACATCTCGGTGTAGGACCGTGCAAATACATCTCGAAACTCTTCGAAGAGTTTCTTGTAATTTTGTACCTCATCCTCCGTACATGATGCACCCAAGGAAATAAGTTCGGGTATTCTGGGATTAATAGAGATGTCAATTTTAATAACGGGAGAAATGCTGGCCATGTTTCCTTCTTCAAAGGTATCAGGGGCTGGGATTGGATCCTTGAACCAGTCGACTTTAGTAGGAAGGAAATCTTTGGATTGAACGGAAAATTGATTCGCCGTGGAAGAGGTAGATGCTTTAGGGATGAAGTATGATCGATGGTGCATATCATCCTAGGGGTAGTTTGGTGCAGTAGGTGCTTCAAGGATTTCTTCATCATTTCAAAAGCATTGTGTTGTCAAATAGGCTGACTAGGGTGTGTTGGTTGATGATATCATATAAATGGTATTGATATCTTCCGATGAGGAAGATTTCACGGGATATATTTCCTCGATAAGGGGAGGGGATATCTCTAGGTCGACATTATTCAATTCATATAGAGATGCTCTATAATCTGGGAGATCAGGGAAGTGATGTGAGTAATGGTCGTAAATGCTACATATCGCACAAGGGTGGTTGGTACGCAGTGATTTATTGCGAGGATGAGGGGACAGTTCTAGTTTGACAACTGGGATGTTAGTGTCATCATCCAACATTTTCATGTGTTCTTGAAGTGTTGGTAATTGTGGACATTGATGGGTAGTGTTTCCTATATCGTTGCATAGAGAGCACTTGGGGGGAGCACAGATTGTTGGCGGATTCTTCGCCAACTTGGGAGTCGGTGGGTTGGTGTGGGTTGTGGGTCCAGTGCTATAGGTTTGTGGGCCTCTGCCCCCATTGTAGCAGAGTTGAGGGGGAGCATTACTAGATGTTGACGTATTTTCCCCTGTTGGGGGTGGTCAATTTTGGATGTTCACTACACCAGGGGGTGGATGGTTAGAAGTATTGATGGGTTGCATCAGTTGTAAACTGACATTTGATGTCGGGGAAGGGGTTGGGTAAGGTAGGTACCACACAAGTAGTCATAGTGTTAACCATGGAATATTGAGCGTAGCCATTACTAGCATGCTGATGACTCCAGAAGGAGGAAATAAGAATGGGATAGTGTGAATTGGTGTTGCTCCGATATGACTAGGCACTACGGGTGGTTGTGGCAGTAATGGTGGCTATTGAGTAGGTGGTTGTGTGTTGTGTGAAAGAGTGCACAAATCAGATATTTCGGTTATCCACAAAGGGGGTGGGATAGATTGGAACATGGAAGTCATGGGAGTATTTGAGTATATACCGGGTCCAACTAAGGAGACAAATGATGTGGGTGCACTCTGGATGGGTTTTTCAATCATAGGTAGAACGTTTTCAGGTGCGGTGGGGGCATTAGGATCGTAGTATGTTATCTGATCGATTTTGACTACATGTCCTTCCTGGGGAAACATCATGAGGCGGAAGACGGAAGAAGTGTCAGCTTTGATTTTATACATGTAACTTCATCCTAATAAGAGGTTGTAGCCAATTTGTGCATTGATGACCTCTATATCTATGAGAACCATTTTGCCACTTAATTGCACGGGTACGTTAACTAAAAGGCCCTGCAGTTGAGCTAAACAACCATTGTAAGCTCGTACTGTGGTAGTGGATGGCTGCAGTGTGGGGGATCTAATTTTCTGCTAGAAAAAAGTCGACATTACGCAGGTGGAGACACCTTCATCGATGATGCATTGATGAACGACAAGGTTTCGAATAGATACAAAAACCTAAAAGGCTAATGTCGAAGGAAAATGTGGTTCGGCTTGGTCTAAGTCAAATTCCATCATACATGACTCGTTAGGGTCTATAGCACCAATGGTGGATAGCAATAATTTCCTTTGTGCAGGAGATGTTTTTAGGACCTCTAGGGTGGACATTGTAGCGGGGGAGTGAGCTAAGTCTTCTACAATATTATAATTTGAGGCTGCACGAGCATTAGGATTATTGTTGATCTGTCTTAAAGGGAAGCAAGAGGCTTTAAGACCCCCGTCCATTAGCATATTAGGTAAGCGTAATGGCAGATAAGTTGGGAGGGTGCCTGTGGATGGATCAGTAGGTGTGGTTTCAGGGGTTGATCCGTATTGGTTTCGGCAATTTTGGAGGTTGATATCATTTGATGACATCATTGGTCGATGGTGGGTTCCCAAATCTATACGTTGGTAATCGGTTGCAGCATAGTGTTGAGCCCAGAATTGGCCCTTTTTAATCATCTTTAATCATCTTTCCTGCCCCTGTCCTACACCACTTATCATGGCAATCAGACCTATTGTTTTTACCTTATTCCCCAAATTACCAAGGTATGACTGGTCATTGTTTTATTTTATTAATGCTTATGATTGTGATAATTAAAGTTGTGTATCTCTCAATTGTGCTAACATGTTATGATTTATGAAGGTAGTTGAGATAAATGGACTGCAGGAAGATGGGGCTGAACAAGTCGTGAAGGAAGGGATGTTCGTTGCTTGAAAAGGGGTCCTTGGGGCTCGAATCATTAATTAAGGCACAGCTGTGACAGGGCAGCTGTAACAAAATGCGCTATCTTGAGTATGTTGCTGCTCGAGTCTAGCTGTGAGCTGGAAGGACCGCCACTCTTGGGTCAATTGATAACTTTCTCATATTTTGATGTTTCTGTTCTGCCACGTATTGTAACAGCTATTTATTTAGGGCGCCTGAAGATCAGAGATCTTCATGGCTGCCCGATTATAGGATTGGATGTATAAATATGGGGAGTTGCCTCGACCCAGGGAGTTGAACAACAGACAATTAATTCATTGTATTAGTAGCCAAGGCAAACAATGTAATCGTTCTTCTGTTAATATAAGGGGTTACTTCTGAGCTAAAGGAATTCGTGTTGTTCAGCCAGCGTCTCTGTGTGAAGGTTGGGCCCGTCTTCCACAGAGATTGCTGAGTTAAAATAGGATTTTGAATTCATTGTTGTGTGATGCTTTTTTTATGATATTTCCTTTTGTACGCAGCAGCAACATTTATGGTGTGGATTTTCAGTACAATTAATATTAGAGTCCCTTGAATTTGGCAAGTAATACAGAGTGACAGTCGACTGAGTAGAGACTTTATGCAATTCGTGTGACAATTATACACAGCCTTGTTCATCTTGCAGCTAAGTTGTGATCCCATGAGCCCTTGCAATTTATCTTTCCTGTTGTGTGTTGTTGATTTCCATTCTGCAATTCAATTTCTTAGAACAGTTGACTCAATCTTTTGCAATTGGATTTCTAGATTAATGTTCAGTTTATGCCTTATGATTTTCCAGAGTGATTAGATCAGACAGGTGATTGTTCTAGAATATGAATGAGATTTCTTTCCTGCAATTGTTGATTAGATCTGATACCATTTCTTATTGATGCATGATAGAGAGGAATTGAAGTGTAGAAGTTAGAAGGCAATTGGGATTGCATAGATTTTTGGGATGAACATGGATGATAGAAGATAAAAGTATTCAATTCTAATGGTTTGGTGTTTAAGCATAGATTGTGCACTTATCCTTTGAAATAAAAAGACTTTCTCGGGTTGACAATAAATCTCATATGCTCTGTGTGTATTGGTAACAATTTATCTGCATATAGAGTGCTTTACATTTTGGCGCCGTTGCCGGGGAAGGATAAAAATTAAACACTAGTCATTAGTTGCATCTGATAATTGTTTTTAGTTAGTCTCTTCTTTGCTGAAATGATCTGCTTCGCATGAATACGAGGAGGGTAAAACGCGATCACCTCCCAACTCCCAAAACCCCACAAAATACTAACAGCGCAGGTAGTTCGGGTCATGGTCGAGGACCACCGCTGGGCAGAAGGACATTCATCGACGATCTTGTTGACAGAACTGATTCAGCTACCAGGACTCATCAACGGGAAACTTCTATCAGAAGAAGCCCTGCTGATCCTAGGCCGCCAGCGTCAGGATCTACGGTGGAGAGTACAGGAGAAGCCGTGACTCACTCATATACCCCTGCTAAGGAAGGTACAGCTGACGCAGCTGTTACAACTGAGGAATATGCAGCTGTTACAACTGAAGAATACGCAGCTGTTACAACTGAGGAATACGCAGCTGCTACAACTGAGGAGTACGCAGCTGTTACAAACAAGGAAAAGAACGCAGGAACGAACGAAGAAGAGGATACAGAAGAAAATATGAGTAACAGACATGAGACCGAAGAGGAAGAGGCAGTGGTAGAATACCATCATGAAAATTACTCCCTGCTAGAAGGAACTACAGCTACATTACAATTTTCAATTCAGCAGCCAGAAGGGACAGCTCCTATGAAGAACATCTCACCATCGGTGTTGCCTCGCTTCCATGGCAGGGCGGCAGAAGATCCAGACGAATTCCTGTTTGAATTTGATATCCTCTGTCACAGCTATGATTATGTCACAGATGCCCAAAAGCTGAAACTTTTTCCCGCCACCCTGAAGGACAATGCATTACGATGGTTCATGAGCCTTGGGGGAGGAACTGTTGCTAATTGGAATAAGATGAAGCAAGTATTCCTGGAGAAATATCAAGAATATTGCAACACCAGGGACAAAAGAGAGGAATTATTCAAGATGGTGCAGAAGGAGGATGAAAGTCTGGAGGATTTTGTAAAAAGGATGTTGTACAATATGCAAAGAGCCGGGCAGACGAACATGGGGCTGGATGTGCTCAAGATAATCCTGCTTCGAGGGATCAAGGATGATTGTTTAGACATGTTAAATCTGTTAGGAAAGGGAGATATCTCCAAGGAGCCTTTTGAGACGATTGTGGAATTATGTAAGAGATACTCCGGGGGATCTTCCAGGAACAATAAGCGGGATAAACAGGATAAGATGGAACGTGATGTCTTGGACAGAACTCAAAAGTCATCCAATGGAGGAGCTACACATGCAGAGATAGGCAATCTCCTTGAAAATTTTAAAACAAAAATGATGAGCTCCATCTCTTCGGAGATTGATGTCCTGAAGGCCAAACAAAGAGAGGCAGTGGAGGATCTCACACTACGTGTGTTCTATCCCCGATGTAGAAAGAATGATCCACTGAAAGAATTCCCTCTTGACAAAATACAAGTATGTCAGTTGTGTGAGCTGAACCATGACATGAAGGAATGTCCCACACTTCCCCAAGTGAAGGCTGTTCTGTAGACATCAACTCTAGAAGTGGAATCAGCCTATTTCATTGCACAGAAGAAAACTTGGCAGCCTCGAAATCAAGGTATGCCTCCAGACTCATTTCCATTTTTGAATACTATGGGAAATTGGAATAATAAAATGCAAAATATGAATACACAATTCCCTTCAAATTATGCTCAGTGGAATCCTCCCCAACCTGCAATGCAAAATTTTAATTCATGGGGTCTGTGGGCACAACCACCACATCAACCTACATCGTGGTCTCCCAGCTGGAGGAACTTCCCTCTTGGGAACCAGTTTCCTCAACCACCTCCACCTTAGCAGTTACCATATTCTCCTCCATATCCTCAATTTCCTCAATATCCTCAATACCCACCTCAGCAATCGCAGTTGCAGCTGCAAAATAATCCTGTTCCTAATATACCAATACGGCCTCAGTTGCCTGCCCAACCTAATCCTAACCCGAATAATAAAACAATCCATCAATTGGAAACTGTCAATATGCCGGCCTACTCTCTCTCCCCTGTACCCTATAATGATATTCGTCTATGATCTGGGAAGATAATAGAACCTGTAATTACAGAAGATATTCCACCCTCTTTGCATGAAAAAGGAGAGAGTTCACAGCATCCATCCGACCCGGTTCTTATCACTGAAGGTGCTGAGCATCCCTTAGATGGGACGGCTGAAACATTAAATGAGAAATCGGATAATACGCAGCCTACCCAGCTGGTAAGGCAACCACCATACCCCGAGAGACTAATGCTACCAAAAATAGGGGGGCAACCGCAGTTCAACCTCCTAGGAGAATTGAAGAATATTTACGTTAAAATTCCCCTTCTGCAAGACCTTCAAGACGTGCCCATTTATGCTAAAACCGTTCGGGACCTGTGCACTAAGAAACCAGGGAGGAAACCTAGAGACCCTCCCACTGTTCACGTCATAGGGAATTTATCTGCTTTAATAACAGGAAATACCCCTGTGACCAAGTATGACGACCCTGGCAATCCTACTGTCACTGTACATATAGGACAAACGCAGATACCCAACGTGCTAGTCGACTTAGGAACAGCGATCAATGTCATAACAATTGAGACTGTGAGGAAGCTTGGACTCACT
Source organism: Larix kaempferi (assembly GCA_027924585.1). Taxonomy (NCBI): domain Eukaryota; kingdom Viridiplantae; phylum Streptophyta; class Pinopsida; order Pinales; family Pinaceae; genus Larix; species Larix kaempferi. The sequence continues at coordinate 22,178,601 of BSBM01000632.1, read as the reverse complement.
AATTTTAGGCTGACCCCTACCATTTTAGAATTGGCAGACAGATCCACCATTAGATCCGAAGGGATTCTGGACGACCTTGTCATCTCAGTAGATTCATGGGAATACCCTGCTGAATTTTTGATATTGCAACCAAAATCACAGCTGGGGTGACATCCATTGATCTTGGGGAGGCCTTGGTTGGCCACAGCTGATGCTTGCATCAGCTGTCGATCCAGGTCCATGACTATATCTGATGGTACAGAGATTAAAAATCTCACCCTGTATCCTCCAGCTCGTCCAAGTTTAGAGGCTGAAACTTCTCTCTGGATAGAGCAGGAAGAGGAGGATGATGTTCATCCATTATTAACAATAGGGAAGGCCTTAACTTTTAAAAACAAAACAGAAGATGATGCCATTAGTAATTTCATTAGCGAACCTGCTTCAGTGGATAAAGAAGTCTATCAAATCCTGAACATTACCCTTGGTAAGGAAGAACAAGAAAATCTTACGGAGGAAACACTAGTTGGTGACGCAAACATAATCCCAGTTTTGAAAAATTCGAGAAGTATTCCTATTGAGGTAGAGCCTGGAAGGACTTTGAACATCAACCCTGGTCTCTCCTCAGAAGAACAGATGTGCCTAATCAGTCTCTTGAAGGAACGTAAGGGGGCATTCGCCTGGGAGTATACAGACATGAAGGGTATCCCTTCTAATCTGTGCACCCACCATATTTATATTAAAAATGATTCCCGGCCTGTCTGTCAACCCCAACGATGCATGAACCCCAATCTGAGGGATATAGTGAAGGAGGAAATCCAAAAACTTTTGGAAGCAGGATTTATATATCCGATTTCAGATAGTGAATGGGTTTCCCCACTCGTAATTGTGCCCAAGAAAAATGGTAAATGGAGAGTCTATGTTGATTATAGGGAGATGAACAAAGCTACACAAAAGGATCATTTTCCTCTGCCCTTTATTGACCAGGTACTTGATACCCTATCAGGGAAGAAGTTCTTCTCCTTCTTAGATGGGTTTAACGGGTACAACCAAATTCAGATTGCTCCTGAGGACCAGGATAAGACCACCTTCACTTGCCCCTGGGGAATGTTTTCCTACAGGGTGCTTCCCTTCGGTTTATGTAATGCACCAGAAACATTCCAAAGAGCTGTAATTGGCATATTTTCTGAATTGGTTTGATAGTATGGAAGTCTTTATGGATGATTTTACTCCCTATGGCAAGGATTTTGAGGAGGCACTGGGAAATTTAAAGAAGGTTTTAATTCACTGCGAATAGGCTCACCTCTCATTAAGCACTGAAAAATGCCATATGATGATGAGTGAGGGTGTGGTATTAGGACATTTCATCTCCACCGATGGCATTCAGGTGGATCCTTCAAAAATTAAGGTGATAAAAAATATACCAACCCCTTCAACTCAGAAAGAGGTGCGAAGCTTTTTGGGACATGCTGGATATTACAGGAGATTTATAGAAAACTTCTCCAAACTCGCTTCTCCTTTGTTTTCTTTTTTAATAAAGGACGCACAGTTTCTGTGGAGTGAAGCATGCCAGACAGCATTTGATAAGCTTAAAGAGAAGCTGTCCACAGCCCCTATCCTAAGGGGACCTAATTGGACCATACCTTTCCACATTTCTTCAGATGCTTCTGATACCGCCATTGGAGCAGTACTAGGACAGCAGGATGGTCAAGTACCTTATGCTATCTATTACGTCAGTAAAAACTTAGCCCCTGCTGAACTTAATTATACTGTTACCGAAAAAGAATTCCTTGCTATTGTTTACTCTATTAATAAATTTCGGCATTACATCACTGGGTATCCTATGTTTGTGCACACGGATCACTCTGCCATTAAATATTTAGTGAATAAACCTGTCACCAATGCCAGAGTGACCAGGTGGCTCTTACTATTGCAGGAATTTGATATTACCATTATAGATAAACCTGGAAAAGAAAATGTTGTTGCTGATTTTTTATCACGTTTTACTAACAATGATGACAATTCGCCTGTTGAGGATTCTTTTCCAGATGAACATTTATTCGCACTCTCAGCTCATTCCCCATGGTATGCAGACATTGCTAATTATTTGGTCGCAGGGAAGCTCCCGCCACACATGTCTAAACGAGAGAAGAGAAAAATTATTCAGCAAAGTGCCAGGTATTGTTGGCTCAATGGTCATCTCTTTTACACAGGACCCGATCTTGAGATTAGGAGATGTGTAAGAGAAGATGAAATCTTTCATATACTGAAGGCCTGTCATGATGAACCCTGTGGAGGACACTTTGCAGACAAAAGAACAGGGCACAAAGCGCTGGGGATGGGCTACTATTGGCCGACTTTGTTTAGGGACGCTAAAAGATATGTTCAGTCTTGTGACAGGTGCCAAAGAATGGGCCAACCTAATAAAACAGATCATATGCCTTTACAGCCCCAAGTGGTACTTGAACCATTTGATAGATGGGCATTGGATTTTGTTGGCCCTATCAGCCCTCCTTCCAGACAGAAGGTTTACATTCTGGTGTGTACAGATTACATGACCAAGTGGGTAGAAGCTGTAGCTTTGGCTAAGGATAATGACCAGGCGGTGATTGACTTTTTGTACAGTGAAATCTTTACCCGCTTTGGGGTACCAAAGGAAGTAGTTACCGATGGGGGACCGCAATTCATCTCACATCAATTTGAATCCTTGCTCTGGAATTATCATGTGCATCATAGGATAGCTTCACCTTACCACCCCCAGGCCAATGGTCAGGTGGAAAGTACTAATAAAGTTATTGAAGCAATCCTTACTAAAACAGTTAAAAGCCATCGAAAGGATTGGGCTGACAGGCTTCCAGAAGCACTGTGGGCATATCGCACAACTTGGTGCAACACCACAGGGTTTTCTCCTTATGATCTGGTGTATGGAAAGAGTGCCATCTTTCCAATTGAGTTTGAGATCAAAACCCTGAAAACAGCCACAGAAATGAGTCTGGATGTAACAGAAGCCTAGAAGAGAAGATTAAATCAATTAAACGAATTAGATGAGAAACGGTTAGCTATAGTAGATCAAACTGTTTTGCTTCAGCAACAGAGATCCAACTGGCATGACCGATTTATTAAAAAGAAAATTTTCTGTGAGGGAGACTGGGAGCTATTATACAACTCCAGATTCAAGAAGGATTCTAAAGGTAAATTACGTACAAGATGGTTGGGTCCATATTTGGTCGACAAGGTATTTGACAACAAATTTGTTCGCCTGGTGACCATTGATGAAAACCGTATACCATTACTTGTTGATGGTCACAGACTGCGACTGTAATGTAAGCCCATCTCGAAAGATTCATTCATTTCGCAAATTTCCGCCGATCCAGATTATCAGCTGGCACCAGAGCAGGAATTTCTCTCTGCCTTTGCCAATCCTTAAACTGAAAATCGTATTTGTTGTACATAAATAATTTCCTGCTATAGCTTATAATTGTTATTTTTTTTCTTTTTCTTTGCATTTGATTTTTTCGTTTGCTGTTATGTTTCAAAAAAAAAATTTCAGGGAAGCGCCAGGAGAACGACCAGATTGGGCCCGTCAAGCGAGAATCTCCCTATGCCATCCTGTGTTGTATTTCTCTTTTGTAAATAAATAAAAATAAAAAAAATTCCGGCAGCTGCGACATATTTTCCGGCAGCTGCAACATCTTTTCCAGTAGCTGCAACATCTTTTCCGGCAGCTGTATATATTTTCCGGAAACCACGTTATCGTTTCCCATCAGCCGTAAAATCCTTTTCCCCGCGGCCGCAAATCCTTTTTTCCCGACAGCTATAACTTCTTTCCTGGAAGCTGCAACATCGGCAGCTGCAACATCTTTTTCGGCAGCTGCAACACCATGTTCCAGCGGCTGCCACCTCATGTTCCAGCGGCCCGCCACATCATTTCCCAGCGGCCGTAATACCCTTTTTCCCGACTACCGTGAAGCTTTTCTTGCAGCTGCAACATTTTTTTCGGCAGCTGCAACATCTTTTTCCGCAACTACAACACCATTTCCCAGCGGATGCCACCTCATTTCCCATCAGCTGCCACATCATTTCCCAGCGGCCGTAATATTCTTTTTGTTGGCTTCCGTCAATCTCTTCTGGCAGCTGCAACATCGGCAGCTGCAACATCTTTTTCCGCAGCTGCAACACCATTTCCCATTTGCTGCCACCTCATTTCCCAGCAGCTGCCACAACATTTCCCAGCAGCCGTAAACCCTTTTTTCTCGGTAGCTACAACAACTTTTCCCGACAGCTGCAACTTCTTCCCGAAGGCCGCAACATCATTTCCCAGCATCTGCGTTATCGTTTTCCGTCGACCGTAAAATCGTTTTCCCAGCAGCCATTAATCCTTTTTCCCGGCAGCTACAACTTCTTTTCAGCGGCGGAAACATCATGTCACAACGACTGCAACATAATTTCCCAGCGGCTGCGTTATCATTTTCCGTCGACCGGTAAATCTTTTTCCCGGCAGCTGTGAACTTTTTCCGATGGACATGAACTATTTTCCGGCAGCCGCAACCATTTTCCCGTAGCTGCAACAACAACTTTTCCGACAGGCTGCTACATATTTTCCACCGTCGTAAAACTCTTCCTGCCAGCTGTAATTTTTCCCGCCACCGTAAAACTTTTCTGTGACAGCCGTAATTTTTCCCGGCTGCAGTGAATTCTTTTTCGGTGGCTGCAACTTCTTCCCGGAGGCTGCAACATACTTCCTAGCGACTGCAACATCTTTTTCGTCGGCCGTGCTATCATTTTTTTGGCAACTTGCAGTGGTAACTCCTGTGTTAACAGAAGAATTGTTCCAAACCTGCTAAATCATGGTGCTGATTCACCTCAGTCGTGCCGGCGAACTCATCATTCCGACCCCGAGGACGCGATGGTTTGTGTTTCACCGGCGGAAGAAATTATTGCCTTATCCGAGTCATCATGATCACACGTCTAACTGTGCACGAGTTCGGCTCTGCGACGTCACCAACTGCATGCTCCACCATTTTCCGCAGCATTCCGACGCACAGTCTTATGAGGTATGGCTTTCATTTATCACGTTATTAAGCATTGATATAATTTAAACGATATTAGTCATACCTTCACTCGTACCACCATTATACCTGATTAAACCTTTCCCTCGTATGACGTAAACACTAATAATTGCCACCTTCCCCAATTCGGCATGGAAATTTCAAACGCTTTTCTGTGCTCAACTTTCCAAATTTTCCCATTCTCTCAACGTCTCCGCTCAGCGATACGTGCATCCTCTGTGCTGCAAATTCCATTCTGGGATCCTGTAATCTGTGGAATATCAACTTCAGCTTGCAGCCAGGACCATGGGGATTTCAGTTCGCCATGAAACTTTCAATACACGGGAACTCAGGCGAAATATTCAAGTTCTTGCCATTTTTGAAGCTGCCGACTGGCTCGAATTCTTTGAGCGACTAGACGGATTCGATCGGGACGCAGCCCTGCAATTTGCTTTGAATCTTACCAAAAGTCATTCCATGGTGTGGGGGTTGCACATAGAAGTCTCCGAGACCATTATATCCGAGGTTACAGCCATCCCGATGGTGGGAAAACCATGTTTTAACCGACGAGTCCCTGCAACGATTGCACGAGAAGAATTTTTACTCGCAGGGGAGCAAGTTGAAGCATCTAGAAGAGGGATTGCACTGAACTCACTTCCGCGACCATGGGACCAGGTTGCTGTCTTCCTCAAGAAGTACATTACTTGTGAAGGTAGTTATCAAACTGTGTATAACTCTGAACTTCCTTTGCTTTCTCATCTCCGCAATGGCAATTTATTGAACATTCCATTTTATTTACTGCACGACTTGCGTCATATGGCGGCATTTGTTCAGTCTGCTAAGCACCCACTTTCCTCTCTCACCCACCATGGCCTTATCAAATTAATCATTGTAAGAACCCTTGCCCAACATCATATAACTTGGGAATAATTCATCACCCGACCTCAGCAACCTGTTCCCTTACGGGTCGTCCCATTACAGCAAATACAGGTTCCACCACAACAGGAGGACCGGAGTTCCTCCATTGAAGTTGGGGGGAGGGATGAAATGGAAGATAAAAAGCAATCGAGGGCACAGGCAAGACCATCTAGGGTGGGTGAAACCACAGTAGAAGAACAACCAGGGGCACAATCAGAGCCATTCAGGGGAGATGAACCTCTGGCACAAGCAGAGCCATTGGTGGATGAAACTGCATTTGAAGAAGAGCAATTGGAGGCACAAACAGAGCCATTGGGAAATGGTGTAGATAAAACCTTTGTGGAAAACCCAGATAACAGGGCAGCTCCGACAGTAGAAGGTGAAATTGGAGCAACATCAAATGCTGCAACAATGCAACCTGAGGATGACAGAGCCAAGGCAACGGAAGAAAACATTGAGCTGGTAACAATTGAGTCTTCACCAGAGTGGGTAGGAGGAGGAGCTGTAATTGAAGAAGAACAACATGAGAGGCAAGAAAAAATTCCCTCGACCTCAGCTTTGATCCCCTATGTACCATCTCCACAAAAGAAAAGAAAGAGAGCCACCAATGAATTTAACCTAATAGCACCAATCAGAAAGAAAAGAACTCGATCAGCTACAGCAGCAGAGGCAGCCAGTAAAAGATGGGCAACCCTAGAGGCACAGGTTGAGCCCCCAATCCTTGTACCAAGACCGATGGATGCTCCACAAAGGCCAGTGGAGGAAGAACCTGGAATTGAAGGACTTCTGGCTGAGAATGCAATGTTGAAAGAGGACCTCCAAGTACTTAGAAGGAAGTTGGAAATCTGGAAGGAAACCTGCAGAAAGCAGGGTGAAAGAAAAATGTACACATTGATAGAGGCTGCAGAACAATTGGAGGGATCAGATTCTGCTAAAGCTGGGCAAGAGGATGAACGAATACTCTGTCCCACCTGTGGAGAAATCTTCAAGGAAGCATGCCACAAAATTATACTTAGCACTTACTCAGCACAACAGCCCGCGACCACATTAAAGGAAGTAGCAGAAAAAGAAGGTGCTGTCACACAAGAACCAGCATCTTTAAATATCCTTGTTGAAGCTGCCACTTCCCATGACACAGAGAATAAAGAACAGATAGGAGAAGAACATGGGATGGAGGATACTCTAGAGCTTAACAAGGAATATACTGTAACTCCAGAATGTTGCCATGATACAGAGATTATAGAGAAGATGGGAGAAGAATTGGAGGCCAATGAAGAATTCTATACTGCAACCCCAGAATGCTTCCATGACACATAGGTCTTAGGAGAAGAGCCACAAAGGCAGGACATTGATAAACTGGAACATGGTGCTATAACACAAGAACCAACAACCCTGAGTGTACCTGTCCAACCGGCCAAGCAGATGGAAGAGGAACCTGGAATAGAGGACACTCTGGAATTCAATGATGAACTCTGGGTTGTAACCCCAAAGGATTCCCATGACACCGAGCTCATAGAAGAAGAGCTGCAACAACAAGAGGAGGAGGCAAGCCAGGGTGTTGCTACACAAGAACCAACATCCTTGGAAGCTGCAGCCGGAACTCCTGAATTTCATTTAAAAGATAATCCTGGAGTGGATGTCATTCCCGATACACAGTGGAGTGAAGATGAACAGGTACAGACACCATTCTCAGGTGACACTGAAATTTTGGAGGAGGAGCTGCACAATGAGAACGATATTCAATCCCAGCAGCAGAAGGACAAAGAAGACACTGTTACACAGGAACCAATGTCTCTAAAAACAATGATGGTAGCTGCTGAAGAGAGCCTAAAGGATGTTGCTGCCACACAAGAACCAGCAACCCTCCTATTAAACTTAGATGCGCTAGAAGACACTGCCCCACAAGAACCAGTGCTTCTACCTCCTAGAAATGTTATTGATTTAGATTCAGATTAAGGATTTCCTCCTAAGCCCTCCTCGGGCACAGCATGTAATGAGACTGCAGGAAGGCTTCCACTACACCAATTGCATTTCCAGATACCAGCAAGTAGCAGTGGAAGGGGAGCAGTGATGTGGAAGATGTTGAGTTACTCACAGAGGCTTTTCAAAAGACAGATAAGGTGCCTGAGTTTCCTACAATTATTCCTCTCTCCATGGATAGAGCTAAGTACAGGGCTCAGACTCTGAATGATGCAGGTTGTTGCATGAGGACATGCAACAGGGTAGTTGGGGGGAGATGTTGAGCCCAGAATTGGCCCTTTTTAATCATCTTTCCTGCCCCTGTCCTACACCACTTATCATGGCAATCAGACCTATTGTCCTTACCTTATTCCCCAAATTACCAAGGTATGACTGATCATTGTTTTATTTTATTAATGCTTATGATTGTGATAATTAAAGCTGTGTATCTCTCAATTGTGCTAACATGTTATGATTTATGAAGGTAGTTGAGATAAATGGACTGCAGGAAGATGGGGTTGAACAAGTCGTGAAGGAAGGGATGTTCATTGCTTGAAAAGGGGTCCTTGGGGCTCGAATCATTAATTAAGGCACAGCTATGACAGGGCAGCTGTAACAGAATGTGCTATCTTGAGTATGTTGCTGCTCGAGTCTAGCTGTGAGCTGGAAGGACCGCCACTCTTGGGTCAATTGATAACTTTCTCATATTCTGATGTTTCTGTTCTGCCACGTATTGTAACAGCTATTTATTTAGGGCGCCTGAAGATCAAAGATCTTCATGGTTTCCCGATTATAGGATTGGATGTTATGATTTGTATGTATAAATATGGGGAGTTTCCTCGACCCAGGGGGTTGAACAGCAGACAATTAATTCATTGTATTAGCATCCAAGGCAAACTTTGTAATCGTTCTTCTGTTAATATAAGGGGTTACTTCTGAGCTAAAGGAATTCGTGTTGTTCAGCCAGCATCTCTGTGTGAAGGTTGGGCCCATCTTCCACAGAGATTGCTGAGTTAAAATAGGATTTTGAATTCATTGTTGTGTGATGCTTTGTTTATGATATTTCCTTTTGTACGCAGCAGCAACATTTATGGTTTTGATTTGCAGTACAATTAATATTAGAGTCCCTTGAATTTGGCAAGTAATACAGAGTGACAGTCGACTGAGTAGAGACTTTATGCAATTCGTGTGACAATTATACACAGCCTTGTTCATCTTGCAGCTAAGTTGTTGTAATGTCCCCTCCTATCATGCCAGCATGATAGAGAGGATCATTATGCTACAACTGGGCATCTAGCCCCATGATCCTATTCATAAGCATTCAGTTATTATAACAGGCATATGAAGATGCATAATTATTTTAACAACACAGTGGAAGTAATTTTAAATACGCATTCATCACACATTCAAGATATCCATCGATTGGTAAATTGCAAATTTAACACAAGGGAATACTTATCTCAATAAGGTAGTCCCCAGCAACTGGCTACGCTTCTGCAACGTTCCACCCAACCGTAGGCCAGTGTGCTCCTCAATCTTTCAGCACCACTGCCACCCCCAAGCTGGGCATGATCTCCACAAGGAAAAAGGGGGAAAACAGGCTCTCACATAGCCAAAGGTATGTCAAAATCAGCCAAGCCAATTAGAAATTGGGTTTCTCAGGCTGTTAAGAGATGGGTGCATATAACAGCAAAAGTGTAAGTGCTGGGCATGAGGAAAACGTTTTCCACAGTGGATTGCATGAGATGGGGTTTCAACTCACTCAGAAAAACGTGGGGAAACACAAAAACGAAATTGGAAGATGGGGAGTAACCCTGGAAGTCAAATCCGTTTTTAGAAAAACGTCCCTGGGCAATCTGGGGCAAAAACGACCTCCATACAGTCCCCCAAGTCGTGGCCCTTCTCTCCCCAGCTAATGCATATGAAAAAACGAACTCCCAGGCATGGAAAAATGCAGGATTGGGATGAAAACGGGTAGGGAAGACCCAGCTAGCTCCGACTACGTGAATGATCAAAGGCTGCCTGTTCAGAATGGCTTTGGGCACCATTTCGTGGGTGGTTTCTTGCCCCACAAGCAAAAACACGATTTTCCAAGTTGATGGCTTGCCCATGCACGAAATTGGCTGCCATACTCTTTCATTCCCAAGGCATTAACTGCCCCAACCAATTCCTTGGAAGAATTAAATGATTGGGTGCATGAGACAAAAATGGTAGTTGGTGGTTTATGGGTTTCCCCATTGACACATGGATTAATTCCATTGGCTCAAGGGTTTGAATAATTTCCCTCCCTTTTCCTTGTAGAACCATGCCCTATCTCTTTTGTTGCATAGCGTAGCTAGTTGTGAGTGTTTTCATTAAAATTGCATATTTACATGGTGTCTTATTTACATTGTGCCCATCTCGCACAAGAACCATAGGCATCTATTCTAATTGCCGATACATAGAACATTAAATCAATGGCGGGGCCTTGGCCTTGAGCTCCTCACCATGACTAAATAACAATATTTACATCATTTACAATATTAATGCAATAGGGTCAAGCTGGGGACATTACAGTTGTGATCCCATGAGCCCTTGCAATTTATCTTTCCTATTGTGTGTTGTTGATTTCCATTCTGCAATTCAATTTCTTAGAACAGTTGACTCAATCTTTTACAATTGGATTTCTAGATTAATGTTCAGTTTATGCCTTGTGATTTTCCAGAGTGATTAGATCAGACATGTGATTGTTCTAGAATATGAATGAGATTTATTTCCTGCAATTGTTGATTAGATCTGATACCATTTCTTATTGATGCATGATAGAGAGGAATTGAAGTGTAGCAGTTAGAAGGCAATTGGGATTGCATAGATTTTTGGGATGAACATGGATGATAGAAGATAAAAGTATTCAATTATAATGGTTTGGTGTTTAAGCATAGATTGTGCACTTATCCTTTGAAATAAAAAGACTTTCTCGGGTTGACAATAAATCTCATATGCTCTGTGTGTATTGGTAACAATTTATCTGCATATAGAGTGCTTGACACATAGGTGATTTGCTGCTATGGTGCAGCGGGTCCTTGTGGGGGATCCATTTGACGGGTGTTTACTACTCCTTGGTTGGGTAAAGGATTTTTCAATATCATGGGTTGCGGTTGAGGAGGTGGTGCTAGCTGTGCAGTGTGCCCTTGGCGTTGGGCGTCATCGACCCAAAGTTGACGTGCTTTCTCCAAATGGGGTCAATTATGGCTGTGGTGGCCGTATACTGAACAAAAGGAACATGGATGGTTCGTTCTTAAGTTAATATTTTTACCCTGTTTCAGGGGACGATCAGGGTTTTGGTTGGCGGGGGTAGCATTATTATTATTCGGGGGATTAGGTGGCTGACCGCCTTGGTTTTGAGGTTGATTGTTTCCGCGGTTGCTTCCTCTTTCGTGGTTCTGTTGACCTCCTTGATTACGCTAGTTGTTCTAGTTTTGGGGTTGGTTTTGCTGTGCATATACTTGCCCTTGGTAAGTAGGCACATTTTGAGGTCGCACAAGTGCTTTAGCGGGCTGTGGTGGATAGTAAGTGGGAAGGTTCAGAGGTGGATCCGGTGCTTGTTGTGGTTGTTGGTAACCTTGAGCTATTAGAAGTGTTGGGGCAGAAGGTGCTGCCCGTTGAGGGTAATAAGCTGATTGGACTTGTGAGTGAACTGGGGTATGATTGGCATGTTGGTTATAATATATAGGTGGTGCATAAGCTGAGGGTGCTTGACTATAACACTGTGGTGGACATGAGGGTCCATGAGTGTGGTGGGTGTGTGTCATTGGAGCATACGAAGTTGTAGCTCCAAAATGAGATGTAGCCCTCAAAAGGTCTGGGGCATTGTTGGTACTCATCATGGTGAAGGGTTTTTTTTGTGACACAACCTGGCCAATGATGTCGTCGGCGGCATGGGATGCCCCCAGTGCGTCGTTCCGAGATGGATCACCGTGCGGGGCGTCGGGTAAGATGGTGTATAAATAGCCATACTAGGCATAGATTAAGTCAAACTGCTAGGATTTTAAAATGGATTCTTCTTTCGACTGGGGTCGTTCAAAAGCCACATCCTTGGCTATGAGTGGAAGGAGAGATTTCAGGAACCAATCTAGGAAAATACGGTCGTCAAGCTTGATCTTGCATAGACTATGGCGCTTATGCCACTCATGGATATGATCTGTGATATGGGTAGTCGTTTTCTGTCTACAAGAATGTAGGATTTCCACTCCCACATCATAGCGGACAAGTAGTTGAAAGAGTTGTAGGAAATTTGAGGCAAGGGATATAAACGCAGCGTGTGTCCCATGAGGTTGCTCAATATACCATTTGGCTGTCGATCCAGTGAAAGTTCTTTGCAACAAATGTAGGTGAATAGAATCATCTACAATGGAGTTTGAGGAACACCATAGATGAAAGGACATAATATGGTTTTGTGGGTCCTCACCAGCATTCTCTTCAAACTTAGGGATGTCGGATGGGAGTTTAGTGGGCATGGGAGGCCAAGTAGGATCATGTCTAATGGGGTCGTTTGTTAATCTTGCCAAGTCTGGTAGGTTAAGACTAGCCATAAATGGCAGACTGGCCGAGGGGTGTGACATGGTCGTTGGGGCATAAGTGCTAGTGGTAGCATTATTGATCGGGCCACTGCCCCCAAAGGGAATATTAGCTGTAAAAGGGATGTGTCCTCCACCCAAAGGTATGTGAGAGGGGCCTGCGCCCCTAAGTGTAACATGAGTTGCAGATGGGTTTTGATTGGGTTCAGTAGCTATTGGGATCTGAGTGGTGGTGGGGATGGTAGGTATAGGTCCCATTGTGGGCATGCCTAGGGTAGATGTGGGTCCCATATTGGGTATACCTAGGGTAGATGTGGGTCCCATATTGGGTATACCTGGGATGGGTGTGGGTCCCATACTGGGCATACCTAAGGGAGTTTTTGTAGTTGTGGATACCATGGTGGCCATTGTGGTGGCGGGGGTGGTTGATGTTCATCCAATAGTCCCTGTGAAGAAAGGGTCAGAAGTTGTACCGGCCATGGGGCTAGTGGGTGCAGTGTATATAGGATTTTCGGATTCTGCCTCAGAGTCAGATGTGAAATGAGGTGCATCAGAATCAGATGATGGGGCTCTATGCTGATGATGTTTGGAGTCAAGTGACAATGATCTTGATCTGCCTCAGATTCAAGCTTGATCTTGCATAGACTATGGCGCTTATGCCACTCATGGATATGATCTGTGATATGGGTAGTCGTTTTCTGTCTACAAGAATGTAGGATTTCCACTCCCACATCATAGCGGACAAGTAGTTGAAAGAGTTGTAGGAAATTTGAGGCAAGGGATATAAACGCAGGGTGTGTCCCATGAGGTTGCTCAATATACCATTTGGCTGTCGATCCAGTGAAAGTTCTTTGCAACAAATGTAGGTGAATAGAATCATCTACTATGAAGTTTGAGGAACACCATAGATGAAAGGACATAATATGGTTTTGTGGGTCCTCACCAGCATTCTCTTCAAACTTAGGGATGTCGGATGGGAGTTTAGTGGGCATGGGAGGCCAAGTAGGATCATGTCTAATGGGGTCGTTTGTTAATCTTGCCAAGTCTGGTAGGTTAAGACTAGCCATAAATGGCAGACTAGCCGAGGGGTGTGACATGGTCGTTGGGGCATAAGTGCTAGTGGTAGCATTATTGATCGGGCCACTGCCCCCAAAGGGAATATTAGCTGTAAAAGGGATGTGTCCTCCACCCAAAGGTATGTGAGAGGGGCCTGCGCCCCTAAGTGTAACATGAGTTGCAGATCGGTTTTGATTGGGTTCAGTAGCTATTGGGATCTGAGTGGTGGTGGGGATGGTAGGTATAGGTCCCATTGTGGGCATGCCTAGGGTAGATGTGGGTCCCATATTAGGTATACCTAGGGTAGATGTGGGTCCCATATTGGGTATACCTGGGATGGGTGTGGGTCCCATACTGGGCATACCTAAGGGAGTTTTTGTAGTTGTGGATACCATGGTGGCCATTGTGGTGGCGGGGGTGGTTGATGTTCATCCAATAGTCCCTGTGAAGAAAGGGTCAGAAGTTGTACCGGCCATGGGGCTAGTGGGTGCAGTGTATATAGGATTTTCGGATTCTGCCTCAGAGTCAGATGTGAAATGAGGTGCATCAGAATCAGATGATGGGGCTCTATGCTGATGATGTTTGGAGTCAAGTGACAATGATCTTTGTCTCTGACAAGTGGTGTCAAGTGAACCGTACTGCATGGGTTCACCTCGGAAGTGCCGAGAATGTCTTGGGGACTCAATGGTGACAATCGACTAGTAAAACTACTAGGTGGTGGTGAGTGGAAAGCTCAAAAACCCTAATGCAACTGTGTGTGCAGGAGGGGAGCACAAAAACAATGGCACTCAGGCCAACAACCAAACTCAAAACATTTGCTATAATAGTTGTGCTATAGTAAATGGAGTAATAAAAAAATGTGGTCAAAATACCAACAAGCAAATGGCTCCTAAAAATGAAAATGGTGGACTCACTAACCAAGGGGATGTAATAGAACATGCAAACACCTAACTAAAAAGGTATTATGATTCAACAAGACATATCCTCTGTAAGGTAATGAAATCCAAGTCAGATAATATGAATTGTAGAACCAAAGGCTAGATATCGCCCTACCGGGAGGGACACCGGGTAGACAATCCTAGAATATATGCCACTAAGATACCCCATTCATGACACGTGCAGAAAGGTGAATCTGTAGCTCCTGTTCTACCGCTGTTGTACTCCCATATGGGTAGTACACTGAGAACAATGAGTAGGTATCCTTCAATGGCTGAATGGATTGCAGTAGTCCACTCAGGCCTCCGGAACCAGTCTTGCTACTTCGACCCTCCTAAGGGAGAGGCCTTTCCGACAAGTTGGTGTATAACCGTGCCAATAAGTACTAAGGAATTTTAGTACCCTAAATGTCAACCACTATGTCTCAAAATAAAAGTGAGTGAGGGGTGTTATTTGGATCATATCCCCTTAATCTTACCTAACTACAATATTCTTTCGATGCTCCCCAAGTGGGGTTAGAATGTTGGTTGAGTTAAATAGATTTTAAGGCTCACTTTGATTTATGGTGATGTCAAGTCCCTTCCCATCAGACCAAGCCAGGGAGAGAACATGGCACTAAAACTGGGCATCTAGCCCCATATCCATTAAGTAAAACTCATTGATAATAAAATACATATACATATGCATATAGTAATTAAACATAGCGGAATTAAAATCATCTACATATCTAACATACATTCAAACATTTTCATGACAGACATTAAATAAATACATTATAGAATTTAACACATGAGAGTACTTATCTTAAAACAAAGTAGTCTCGAGCAACCAGCTATGCAACTGCAATGTTCCACCCAACCATAGGCCAGTTGTACTTATCAATCTCTTGATACAACTGCCACCCCCAAGCTGGGCATGATTTCCACTAGGAAAAGGGAACAACAGACTCACGCATAGCCAAATATACACCAAAATCAGCCAAGCCAATCTACAGTTGGGTTTATCAGGATGCTAAGGCAAAGGGAGGGAATGAATTGCTAAGCTAGTGAGCTCAAGCATAGAGCCATGGATACCTCTACAAGATCTATCTAGCTTGGCACCCACAATGCCTACACACCCCACTAAAGGAAGTATTCCCTTCACCAATACATAGTCCCTCAGGCCATACCTTCCATTCTAGTGTTGTCCACGGTGTGCATAGAAGAGTAACCTCTTTCTGAGAGGTTACTCCCCTCACTAGGTTTATCAAGCCAATTCTGTCCACTTCCACTCCAAATTTCTTTCTCACACGTTCACACCAAAACAGGGATGCACAAAACAACAAAAGTACAAGTGTTGGGCATGAAGAAAACATCTTTACAGTGAGGTGCCCAATAATGGGGTTTCTACCAGTTTCAGAAAAACATGGGTAGCCAAAAACGAAAATCTAAATGAGGAAACAACCCAGGGAAGATAAATCTGTTTTTAGAAAAACGTCCATGGACATTCCAAGGCAAAAAACAACCTCCATAATAGCCCCAAATCGTGGTCCTCCTCTCCCAGCCACTGCGTAACACAAAAACGAGCTCCCAACCATGGAAAAATGCAGGAAAATGATGAAAAACGTGATGGGGAAAGCCCAGCTAGTTCAGACTGCATGAGAGAGAAAATTCCATGGGTGAAAGATCGCTTTGGCCACCATTTCATGGGTGTTTTCTTGCCCAAGAAGCAAAAATACGAATTCCTAGGTTGATGGCTTGCCCATGCACGAAATTGGCTTCCATACCTCTTCATTCCTAAGGCATTAACTACCTCAACCAACTCTTGGAAGAATTAAATGATTGGGTGCATAAGTCAAAATGGGTAGCTAGTGGTTAATGGGTTTTCTCATGAAATTTGGCTTAACACTATTGGCTAGGGGGTTTGAATAATTTCCCTCCCTATTCCTTGTGAAATCATGCCCCCATCTCTTGTTGCATTGCATAGCTAGTTGTGGGTATTTCATTAAAATTTGTGTTTACATGATGTCTTAATTTACATTGTGCATGTCCAGCACAAGAACCATAGGTATCTATTTTTAATTGCCAATACATAAAACGCTAAATCGATGGCGGGGCCTTGGCCTTGAGCTCCTCACCATGATTAAATAATGATATTTACATCATTTACAATTTTAATGCAATAGGGTAGAGCTAGTATCAATTTTAACACTAAATCGATGGTGGGGCCTTAACATTGACCATGATTTTATAACAATTTTACATCATTTACATTTTACTATGATGGGGTCAAAATCAAGATATTACACACACACACACACACACACACACACACATATATAATTAATTAGGCCTGAATTCAACAAAATTCAAAATTAAAAGTTTATATATATATATTCAAATGTTTTTTATAATTGAGTTAATTTAAATTTTGATTCTACATATATTTAGTTTTCTAATTTTTTTAACTATTTTTTAAAAAATGAATAATTATGAGAAAATCACTAATCACCTTAATGTGATTAACTTCTCTAAACTTGAGCAACAAGGGATCTTTATACAATACAGTATAATACCTTTTTTATAAATTTGGTGATGCATCCAACCCATTTCAAATCAAGTTACCTATTCCATTGGTTGTAGGTTGGGTGTTTGGGAGGAATGATTGTTTTTTTTTGTAAGTATGCACAGTATATTAATTAAGAGTAAAAGATAAAATTACATAGCGAGGAGATCCCTGAAGCTACCTGGGATAATGGAGCCATCACGGCGTAACAAAACAAAACAGGACTTGCAAGAGTACGACATAGCGACTAGTGGGTTATACAAAATAGCTGCCTCCTACAGCATGGCCAAGACCAAAAGACTCTCTGAGCGTGATGTGCGTGATGAGTATCATGGAGGACAAGACAATACAAACAACACATTAAACAACTATAACAAAAAACTTGAACGGAGTAGATAGACCCGGTCTTCTCATCGAACTCCCGAGTAGACATAGAGACAATTATTTAAGCGAAAAATCCTCCAGAATGGGGAAACTTCCTAGAAAGTCGTCCTCTAGCAACTTCATAGGGAGCGGCTCAGTTTTGCGAGAGGCTAGAAGGTTCAGGTTCCGCGTGGTTGCAGATCTTCTTGCATGGCCAAGAGACAATTGTGGAAGGGACCAGAAATTGCGCAGGAGGAGCCGCCGACGAAGTAGGAACAGGAGCTGCCAAGAAAGGATCAGGAGTAGCAGCAGCTGCAGGCCCTTCTGAGGGCAAACCACTGGCGTTCTAGACGCCGGAGACACCACCACCCTCACTCTTACCACCAGAATCCGCCATTACCAGGCCCCGACCGACAAGAGCATGTTGGAACCAGGAGAATGTGGCATCTGGGTTGGCTAGGCATTCATCCAACTTGATGAGTTTGGCCCTCATGGCCAACATTGATTCCTATCTAAGCCCCAGTTACCCAACAGATCATCCAAGATCTTGTCAAGCATGTTTTTGATGATCCAGTAATGGTTGATGTTGCCTCTATTGTTTCCTGAGGCCAGGTGATCTGCCACAAGTTGCCCTTCCCACTCATCAATCAAATTACGGCTAGCAAAGGAGATGCCAATGTCATAGCCATCGCCAATGGCAGGAGAGCACTGGGTTTTGCTACGGCTGTCATTGCCCCACCGAGAAATGTCGTGCGGCTTGGTCATGGCGGAGAGCGCAATGAGAGTCCACAGCCAAATACACCGTTGAGCACGAGGGTGCACAGAACAAAACCAACGTCGAGACGAAGCTAACAGAATGTTGTCATGGGTGCTTGTTGGCTCATTTATGGAGCCGTGAACCAGGTTCACACGAACCATATTAATTTGCAGAGAGCCGAAATGATGAAGCAGGGAGCCAAAGTAAAGGCGGTCTTGAATGTCCAGAGGGCCGAGGTGAGCTTGGGAAGTACCCAAGTTGCACACAACTAGTCGGTCAGGAGACATGCGAACGGAGGTTCTTGAAGTGGCCATAAATCCACAAGTGGGAGGGTGGCCAAGTGGTTAAGAGCATGGGGCACGTGTGCCATGTTACAGGCGCCTGGGTCGAGGATCCTCCCCCACGTGCTTGCCTCGTGTCTTGCACGTGTCCCCATGTGTCATGGTGATGCCCGCATCCGGGGTGGGAGGAATGATTGTTGCCCTCCCCACCAAAGTTCAATTCTTGTAAGTGACATGCTGCTCTTTTTGAGCCCTTATTGTAATGATTGTATTTCTGGCCTTATCTTGATTCTCTAGCTAAAAAAAATAATTAACTAATTTCACACACAAATATATAAACTAATTTATTATTTTTTAATGTCCAAATATCTTTAAATCATATCTTTAAATCAATGTATTTCAAAGATATACCTTTAAAAAATGCTCTATAATTAGAAAATAAAATCTCTAATACTGATGTGATATTTAGTTGTATAGAAATAAAATAAATAGTTTTTGTTCAAAGATATTTCTTTCCGGAATGCTTTATGTTTAAGTTTAAGTAAAAAAACAAAGTCTTTAATAAACTAAATAAACTAATTCAAACGTGGGCAAGAGAGAGCCGGTGGATCATGTAGAAATCAACATATGGCGAAGGGAGATGTTCCATTAAATCTTCAAATCGGAACTCGGGATTATTGGAAGTGGCGCGCTCAATTATTTCAGAGAATAGGCGGACAGGATCAATACCAAATAGCGGTCCTCCTCTCTGCGAGACGGTGTCGAGGATCTCCAATACACTAACTGCAATTCGGATGTGAACGCAGCAGGCGGAATTGCAGCCTTTCTGGCAGACAAATGTTAAATGCAGCTTCAACATATCTACGATGTATTTCACTATCCGCGCATATTGTAGAATATCAGCTAACACTCCTCCTCGGTAAATTACAGCATTGATAAGCTGAAGACCCTTTGCAAGGGCCTCAGAGTTATGCCATCTCTGAGCCTGGGCTTCGCGCTTTTGTCCCTCACTAAATCCTCTCTCATCCGGTGTCTCAATCTCCCTTGAGATGCAGAGAGTTACTGCATCAACTATTGATCTTCCAAGCGCATCGATATGTTTAAACTTAGCCTCAGCGAGAAAAGCTCTCAGCAGAATACTAATTCCGTGATTCAAATCTTCACTAAGAATATTCTTTGCAACATTCACAATAGTGAGGGTAAACTTATCCTGGGCGGCCGTAACCGGCCCCGGATGTTCTAGAGCTTTCAAGTAATCTAGCCGTCCAATAACAGAGATAGTATCCGTAGACAACTCATCAAATATTTTAGAATAAAGTCTCAAAACAATCGTGACGGTTTTGAGACAATCCCGATTATAAGTATAAACATACCAGAGAATGTGGATTAACAATTTAATCGCACGAGATCCGATGGAATTTTCTCCAACCAAGTCCGATGATGTGAGGCCAATCATGTCAAAGATCCTTACGATTTCCTTAGAAACACCCAGAGAAGTAACTTCTTTAGTGACATCCGGATTGAAGTGTAGAAGGAAGTGGACGTCCATTCTTAGAAGGATCTCCGTAAAATATATGAAGCCATTTAAATTTCTGAATGTCTCAATGTTCTCAACGTGAGATTGACAATACAAGCGAATAAGATTAATTTTCTTCCCTATTTTCTCCCAATCATCGACAGTGTATTCCAGTCCCTTTGAAATTACAGCAGTACGCATCACTTCTAGAAGTTGCTTCATCTCGCCCTCTTCCAGAATTTTTGTATAGTCTGCAATTACATCGATTTCTTCTCTTCTCCTCCAGTCATGGGTATTGACGGGAAAGTTTTGAAGATTAATGTAGTCCTCCATCTCTTTCCTCAATTCTGTCTGAGGGATGACACATTTTATGTCGAACCATTGTCTGGTGTAGGGGTTTCGAGCGTCATGTGCAGTTTCTGAGATGCTCTCTAAAGTTTTTCTGTTGTAGAGGGTATCAGTGGAATCTTGGTCAACTGGTAATCGAACTGGGTCATAAGCAAATTCGCAACTGATCATGTCCATATATTTTTCAGGCACCCTTTCCATGTCCATATATTTTTCAGGCACCGTTTCCATATTTGTTTTCTTTCCCTGTTCAACGGCCACAGTTCGTCGAATCTGAATATGAAGATGAACTCTCTCTCGAATCTGAATGTGAAGATGAAGTCTCTCTAAGTGGAGTAAATACTGATGTGAAGAGATGCAACTCTTCAATTTACTTTCAGATCTTGAAAGCATCTATTAAATATGAGATCTCAAAGCATCTATTAAATATGAAATAGTATCATTAATGCTGCATTATCTTTGTTATTTTTATTCGTTTCACATTCAACAAGGTTTGACTTCCAATTAGTTGTTACTGCAAAAATTATATTATAAATCACAAAAGATTATTTTTTAAACATATTAAAAATTTACTCGTCAATCTTGATCAGCATTTCCATATTTCCTAGTGGACCATAATATTGCACATATTTTATATCACCAGTTCACAAATTGCGGCTTCCGTGGAAAACTTAAACATTTGCATTTATGATAATCCCTAAGAATATTTGGCTGCTTGTCGTTCCTCTTGTTGTACAGCTCTCGCATCCTGAGGCCATGGAAGTGAAGTAATTAATGGACAACGACTTTCCCTTTATGCGTTCTTTTTCTTCTTGTTTTTCATGGTGCGGAATCACTCTGACTTCCGCTCTTGATTTTCTATTTCCATTGGAGTTTGTTTGTTGAATTTCTAGAATTGGCACACATCAAATTTCAAATAACACGTCAAGTTCTCATAAATATTTATCCTTTGACAACTCTCAATCACCAACAATACGGTCATAAAAAAACATGCCTTTCTAACCATTGCTCTGATTTATATCATACTTTAGAATCCATATAGTTTTTAAAAAAATGAGTGCATAAGGTAAATCATTAAAATCAATTATATCGAAATTTTAAGTGCAAATATGTGTTCCCTTTGTTCCCCTAGCTTCAAAAAACGTTTATCGATCTTATTTGGTTAAAACTCACCGCAAACAAAAATTAAAGAGGCTCGTTTCCTTTTCCACTTACATTTCTCATGATTTAGAAAAACGTCACTTGAAATTAAAAATATGACTAGACCAAAACAAATTAAAAATTCTATTCATATTTTGGTATATAAAATTTAGTTCAACAAATACATTATTTTGTCACATGGCTTTCCTGTGTTCCGAAAATTTACAGCATGTATTTCTTTATCATTAAATCCGCCGTGGAGAAGTCTAATGGACTTTTCTATCGACAATACATATCAATAACCATTTCGCCCTCTCTAATTTAGTATGTAAATATTCATTTTATTTGGTAAATCAGATTATAAGTAATAAAGGTATATAAAGTTTTTAAATATGAGTTTTGAGGGTAAGCTTAACGGTATATAAAGTTTTTAAATGAGTTTTGAAGGTTACCTTAAATGTTATGAGATTTCTGTTTTGAAGTCAGACATATTTGGTATTCAAAAAGTTTTTGTTAAAATATTTTTTCAATATATTTTAGAGTATTGACAAATAACATCATTAAAATTTAACTGAATTTAACTAAATTTGTTTTTAGGAGTTATGAAATATGAAGGTTAAAGAAAATTAAAAAGATTTTTTACTATTTTTTTTTAAATACATTTTAAGAAAATAATATATGATTCTAATTAAATGATACTAACATTAAAGACTTGGTAGAAAAATGTCAGGTTTGCATGTTGGTTTGCATTTTGAGAAACACATTTTGGAGTCCCTCAATTGGGAAGAAGAAATTTAATATACTATTACACTACTTCAGTCTCAAAAATATTTCTCAATGAATTTTTATAAAATGGATCGAACTTTTCTCAATGAATTTTATCAAATGAATTGAATTTTGAATGTATACTTCATTCTTGTTTCTTTCTCATATTAATTGCGCTCTAAGTGTCTATTTCAATATTGGGTGGGGCTTCCACAATTTTTTATAAATGGACATTTCAACAATTGGCCCAAAACCGCATAGAAGGCATAAGTTAGTTGGAAATTAGATAGGAGTTGTGTCCAGGTTGTAACGCGATCTGGCCATCTTTTGACAAATAAATACATAACATATCTAAGGGTAAAAGAGAGTTTTTTAGAGAGAATTTTTGTGTTGGCATATAGTAGGTATTGTATTATCATAATGTTGCTACACAATGTTCGGTAGTTTAAGACTAAGTATTGATGCACACCACACAAGCTATGTAAATTTGTTCCAATGATAATACAATTGAGAGACTCTAGTTGCAATATTCTATGCTTGTGTTGAATGTGATGAATGCTTGTATTTGTCACACACGATTAATCCAATATGATGTTCTCATGAATGTTATGTTAAACTACATAGTAAATGAATGAATTGTAGATTTATTGAATGTTTGTTCACATCCCTTCAGCCGTGTAGAAACTTGATTCCTACAATCCCCTTTGATGCCTCAGGAAAAAACGTCATTTATTCGTAGGTGATGCTGAAAGGGTCGGTGTTTGGGGTTTTTTTGGTGTGCTTTATGTTGAAACTTGGGTTTTCCCGTGCGCCAACACCATGGTTCAAAGTCAACCTTCAAACCATAGTTGAATTTTAATCAAGGTTGACTTCAATCCATGGTTTATTTTGGTCCAAGGTTCACTTCAATCCATGTGTGACTTCAATCCATGTGTGACTTCAATCCAAGCTTGACTTCAATTCATAGGTTTAAGTCTACGATGGATTGAAGTCAACCTTGATTAAAAGTCAACTACGGTTTCAATTTAAACTTGGATTGAAGTCAACTATGGATTGAAGTAAACCTTGGATTGAAGTCAATGTTGGAATGAAGGAAACCATAAATTAAGGTAAACTATGGATTGAAGTCGACTATGGATTGAAATTGACCTTGGATTAAAGTCACCCTTAGATTAAATTCAGCCTTGGATTGAAGTCAACCTTTCTTAATAGTCAACTATGGATTGAAGTCAAATATGAATTGAAGTCAACCTTGGATTGAAGTCAACCATGGCTTAAATTCAACCATGGCTTAAAGTCAACCTTGGGTTAAAGCCAACCTTGGATTGAAGTCGGCCATGCTTAAAATTTAACTATGGATTGAAGTCAACCATGGATTGAATCCAACTATGGGTTGATGTCAAGCATGGACTGAAGTCAACCTTGGATTGAAGTAAACCTTACGTAAAATTAAACTATGGTTTGAATTCAACCATGGTTCAAAGTCGATCAACCACTTTTAAAAATCTAGTTGTGGATTGAATTCAGTCGTGGTTCAAGCTCAACCTTGGATTGAAGTCAACCATGGAATGAAGTCAATTATGGGTTGAATTGAACCATTAATTGAAATCATTAAAGTTAATATTATTAATGCATTGAATTCAACGACTAGATTGAAGTCAACCATGGATTGGAGTCGACCTTAGATTGAAGTCAACCATGGATTGAATTTAACCTTGCCTTGAAGTCAACCACAGAGTGAAGTCAACCTTGGATTAAAGTTAACCTTGGATTGAATTCAACCTTAGATTGAAGTTTAACTATGAATTGAATTCAGCAATGTATTGAAGTGAACCTTTTGTTGAAGTCAACCATTGATTGAAGTCATTAATGTTAGTATTACTAATGGATTGACGTCAACCATTGGATTTAATTCAACCATGGATTGAATTGTACCTTGGATTGAATTCAACCATGGACTGAATTCAACCTTAGATTGAAGTCAACCTTGATTAAAATTAAACTATGGTTGGAATTCAACCTTAGATTGAAGTCAACAATGGATTGAAGTGAACCTTGGATTGAAGTCAACCATGGATTGAACTCAACCATTGATTTGAGTCATTAATGTTAGTATTACTAATGGATTGACATCAACCATTGGATTTAACTTAACCATGGATTGAAGTCAACCATGGATTGAAGTCAACCTTAGATTGAAGTCAACCATGGACTGAGGTCAACCTTGGATTGAAGTCAACCTTTTCTTAAATTCAAGGGCCCTTGCACGAAGTTGAGGGACCCTTTAGGTTCAATCATGCATTCGCAAAATGCACTAGAATTGTGTAAATTAAAAATGCACTCACATTACTTAGAACTAGGCATGGGTGGACTCCGACCCTACCATGTCAATTAACATGTAGGATAGGAGTACAAAACACGCGTATTGTATAGTGATACATAATGCGCACGCGTTATTTATTGCTATAAAGTGTGCATGTTTTGGTTAATATAACCGAAAAAATAAACAGTCCACGGAACGCATCACTATTGTACCCATCGTTTTCTCAAAACCCGAACTCTCTAGCGATTTCGGCTTGCCAAAACGCATTGGAGAAGCTCAACAAGGGAGATTTGGAAGCTCAACAAGGGATATTTCATCTTGCAAGGAGGATTGGAAAGGTAAGCATCCAAATTCTTGCCTCATTTCATCATTAAAAATATAAATTTTTATGTTTCCCTAAACTAAAAGTCTTTGTAAATGAAATACCAAAACTAAAAATTTTAAAATTTGTTATTTAACATATGCTAATTTCTCCCTACTATCAATCCCTTAATGAATTTTACATCCAACCTGTTAGACACAATGGCTAACTAAGAGGGGGGGTTTGAATCAGTGAGCCTATACTTAATCCAAATCAAAACAAATAATATTTTTATTCCATGATTCACTTAGCAAACTTAGGAGGACGACATAACATTATTTTTCCTCCATAATTTCCTCATCAAATAGGAAGCCGACTTGTCAATTATATTAAATCAAATTTTATTTTTATTTTCATAAACACCTCATAAATTATAAATATATATATATATGTATATATTTATTTAGACTTTCTTTTTCCCACCTAAACGTGGTCTTCATACCCACATCATCACCATTTTCTTTTGCTTCTAGCATGCTCGCACTAGCTTGTAGCTCATGCCCGCAAGGGCCATATTTATGCCTTTGAACATGCATGTAGCTAGACCTTCTTAAATTGCCCGCATGGGGGTCTTTGGCATGCCTCCAGGATGCCTGCAACTTCCACAAACATGCCCGCATATGCATCTTCAAGATGCCTGCATGTTACCTAGTTCACATGCCCGCATGTCCATCAGCTTCATTTCTGGATGCCCGTAGATGCCATAAGGGATTCCCGCAATCTCCTTTCCAAGTGTCAACTTCAAGCTTCTTTGTTCACTTCATGATTCTTTGTTCATGTCACTTGTTATCTCCAAGTCATCCTTGTCTAGGGTATTAGGACCAACTCCAAATGACCACAGTATGGTTCATTTGGCTCATTAGGTGTGACAATGCCCATCACCTTGTCTTTTGTCTTGTCTTTACCAAGTTTTTGTCAAGTCACCTTGTTTGCTTTTCATCATGCTATTTACACCTTTGTCATTAATGTTGTCATCAATGACAATCCTATTCACAAGATAATTCTGTCAGTTGCAACTGACTGGGATGTACCAACACCCCAACAACCATAGATTTACAAATGATATTTCAGACTCTTCTTAAGTCTGCAAATTACATACATCATCAACCAAAAGCCCTTGTTTGTTTCCAAAGCACTTCATCATTCTCATCAAGCACTCATTATTCAATATAACTTCATTTTTTCCATCAATAAATATCACCAATCATATCACATCTTCATTCTATCATCATTATTCATGTCATATCAATCTATTACCATATATCCATTCATACACTTAACACTGTCCATATGCACATCACAACATTATGCCCATATCATCAGTCATCTCTTCATCATTCTACCAGCATGTCTTCATTATGTCCATCAATAGGCTGCCTCAGTTTAACCCAAAATAAAAGATAGAAAGGGAGATTGTTTTACTGCTCCACCTGTTGCTGCTCCTTCACCAAAAATTGTCCTCATCTTCCTGACCCCTGAGATCAGAGCTCTCCTCTATATCCCAAATTCTCCCCCGAATTCTCCACACTCACCACACAAAAAACACAACCATCTTGTTCTTCATTTATACTTCTCCTTTCCATGTACTTAGGATGCCGACTTGTCTTTTTGCTTTTATTAATTCAAATAAGTCAAATGATATTTGTATTTCCATGTTATCCTTAACCAATAAAAATACATATCTTTGCCACATCATCATGGTCTTTATGCCTGCATGGTATCCACCCTTATGCCCGCAAGGACCCATAATGTATGCCTGCAATGGTCATATGAAATGATATTTATGTTTGTAATGTATGTCTGAAATGATATTTATGTTTGTAATGTATTCGTTCTTGCACAAAGTTTGTACATTTTTCATTTTTTAGAGATGTCATTATAGCACATGTATATGTTTCTAATGATTTGTTTTTTTTATTTTTTTATTACAGTGACGACCATGGATGCACACTCAGACATCCAAAGAGAAATTCAGAGACTCAAAGAAATTCGAGCCTCAATTACTATTGTTGATGATAGGCATCTTATGCTTGCATCCAATTTGGATGCAATGATAGAGACATTTAGTAGGTCTAATGGTGCACTACAAGATATTGCCACAATCAGAGAAAGAAAGAGGGAAAAATATGAGGATGGACTTAGATACAAAGAAGTTAAGAAGTTGAAAATCTCAAAACAACATATCTTTTCCCTATTTATAGATCCACAGACGGGTGAAATCCTGGATGCAAACAAAAGGCACACATCTATCGAGTGGTGTACATATCAACTATTCATAGATAACTGGATCGACCAATGATACATGGTATTTGATGCACCGCCACACAACAATAGGGAAATGCCTCTATCTTTTCTGAGAAAGATGTACGCAGAATTTGTGATGGGGAAGCATGTTAACTATTTTGATATATTGGAGTACTAGGGCATTGGGATGGGGATGTTTCAGCCAAGTCCAAATGCGAGGAACATAGATCCTAATCGCCCAGTAGATACACCTACTAGGCAGCTACCCAGGCCAGATGTGCCTCCTGCACATCAGTTGGTCCCAGAGACACAGGAGCCATTCCTACGGTTGGCACAGGCAGTTGTTCGCCATAGCATGTATCTTCAAGGTACGTACCAGGCAGGGCCATCAGAGCCACCATCTATGGGTGGAGTAGAGCCACCACCTGTCAGTGGGGTAGATCCACCACCTCCCAGTGGGGTGGAGCCACCACCTTCCAGTGGTCGAGGAGCATCTAGTAGTGGCACTAGACCTTCACATCATGAGCACAGCCGAGAACCCCACCCATGCACAGTATGTGGCCATCCTTGTTTTGGTCCTATCCAAACAGATGATACCTTTACTGGGTATTTTACACAGGTAAGTAAGTGGTTAACAATTTAGTGTCATTTGTAAATTATTTTTCCTTACTATACACATATATATAGATTGCTAATATTTTTAATGATTTTAAAACTTGTAGTTACTACTAGAAGGGCATGAGGTTGAATACCTTTGCACTGATGATGCAGACCATACTCCATAGGCTCATGCACCAGCACCATAAGGGTGTGAGGGAAAAGGGGGGAAAGAGGCTCATGCACCAACACTTCCCGATGATGATGATATTGTCATACTTTCAGCGACAACATCTCACGCGAAGGTAATTGTTTCAACATGACATTATTTTAATACATGAGTAAATCCAATTAACAATTAAGTGTCATTTGTAAATTATTTTTTCCTTACTATACACATATATAGATTGTTAATATTTTTAATGATTTTAAAACTTGTAGTTGCTACCAGAAGGGCATGAGGGGTGAGAGGCTCATGCACCAGAACCGCCTGATGATGTACTTTCAGCGACAACATCTCACACCGAGGTAACTATTTCAACATGACATTATTTTAATACATGAGTAAATCTAGTTAACAATTTAGTGTCATTTGTAAATTATTTTTCCTTACTATACACATATAAAGATTGCTAATATTTTTAATGATTTTAAAAATTGTAGTTGCTACCAGAAGGGCATGAGGGGTAAGAGGCTCATGCAACAGAACCTCTTGAGTTACAAGATGTTGTCATACCTTCAACGACAACATCTCACGTTGAGGTAACTATTTCAACATGACATTATTTTAATACATGTTAGTTTGTTATAACATGTTACTTAATTAATGCTACATGATCTAATATTTACAATTTTCTAAATTGTAGGTTGTAGATCCCCATCAGATGGAAATTATTTCATCTAGTGAGCTCTCCCCTAGTGGGAATACAACCGATAGCATGCCCATGGAGACAGATTGGATGACAGAACGTTTCTTAGAATTGATTGAAGTATACAGTACATCAGTATGTATTTCATCATTGTTAGTTTGTTAATACATGTTATTTCATTGACCAATGCATTTTTAACTACGTCAGTACTGGTGATTGTAGCTACCAGCCTCTATACTTCATAGATTGTCAGCAGTTGGATCTCCTCGTAATCCAAATGTGCAAAAGGCACAAGTTTATAAGAGAGGCTCCACTCCTAGAAAGGGTGTGGATGTCCTCTATAGAAGACACACGAGAGATCCATCTACCCCTCACCTAACAAGGGTCATTGATGCTACAGTTAGTGTTGCATCTCCAATAGGCACAATTCATACAGAGGTAACTATTTCAACAATCACAATGTATAGTATTTAACCATGTTACTATATTGTTTATTCATGCATGTCTAACTCTTTCCTCATTTGGTGATTGTAGCCATTAGCAGAAGAAGTGCCCGGCCCCTTTGCTCAATCCATGCTTTTGATTGGGTCTCCTCTTGTGGTGAGATGTTCATTAATGACCAAGTTTTTTTATTCAATTTACCCAAACATGTTGATCACTGTTGAATTGTTGAATTAATTGAGATATGATCTTTTATTTGCAGAGAACAACTATAGAGAGGCCTTCCATGAGCACACTGCTCACATCTATACCCCATGAGGACTTGGTGATTGTTTGTCATAAATAATTTGGCCATAAGTTAATTTTTTAAGATTGTTAATTGTAGGGTATTAGTAAAGTTATTTAATAAAAATAATGGTTTTTTTTTGCAGACTCTTGAGATGCAGAGCGATCCCAGGGAGATGGTTGATAGAGGAAAGTCGGGGGAAAACAAGTGAAAGATTGATTTTTGATCTTGCATAGTCTTGTATATATGTATTTTGACATGTACATGTACATATTGTTGTACTTAGGGATACATGTACATTGACAGGCCATTTGAGGGTCAACTACTTTGCCATATTTTGTATTACAAACATTCGACTATCAATGCATGATACAATATATTCCATATTTTCTCTTGAGTTTCCACTTGTACTTGTGATGATTTATCTCTTCCACAAATTGATAAATTATGCTATTGAAATTTATATAATTACATTTTAAGCAATATTTATTCTCCTACATTTATTGCATTGATCAACATCTCACCATGTGTTATGAAAACATTATCTTAATGGAAAAAAATAATAATATATTTCAACAGTTCAATGAACTTAGCACATGCATGCTAATTTGATATCTAATTTAAAATTGTGTTTTTTGTCAACTCCAAGGGTTAATACCCATTGATCAGGACTATGGTTGCAAGGAAAATATGTTGCGAGGAAAAAACAAAAGTTAACAAAAGAAGTCAAAATATGTTTGAATAACCTCTGTCATAAAAGCAACATCCTACGCATATCATCAATGTAATCCTATGACATTTTCAGAAACTAAGAGGAAGTCTAATAGATGCTACACATTTCATCAATGCTACCCTATTTCATCAAACGATACATACACGGGCATCTATGCAGTTCGGTTGAAGTGTGCCTACTCTAGCATGCTAAAAACAATGGCAAAGTATCAAGTACAATGGAAAGGAATGCATGGACTAAAGTGTACTAAAATTCATTGGGCCTTCATGTACATATGGTCAAATATATTTAACAAATATACCCTAGTTTGTTCCAATATGCTAACCAATAGCTGGTCATGAATTCACTATCATAAAGTCGTTGAAGATATAAACCCTTTCCTTACTAAAACCTAGTATGTAAGACCTTGGTTTTTGCTTTACCTCTTTCATATGTCCATTTTCCACTTGTCATAATATAAAAGTAATCATACAAAATCCATGGAAAATGAAATACCTAACTAGTTTAATGGTATTCCTTGATAATGTTGTTTTGATGAAGGAAAATAAGATGTTCATGGTCCTATGTTTGTAAAAAGGATGGATTATCCTCATCTGAAAATGTATTTAAAATTGATGTTCTTGATTGATACAAATGATGATGTAATGGTTGTTCATTGTGATTTGTAAAGTATTCCCCCATAGTATAATGTCCCTTTTTTTGAATTTATTAAAATGGCAAATTTTTCACTTTTTTCCCTAGTTCGACCTTTGACTGGTTTTGATGTCTAGGTCTCCAATTTGCTCCAAATGATCTCAAATATTCTGAGAAGGTATATGACTGATATTAGGAATTTATTATGATGTTCAGGTATGATATAGGACCAACAAAATACTTCTGCAAACCCCTTTAATATTCTGGCCAAAGTAGGGAGTTTGACCAGCAATTTCTCTTTGACTAGTATTGGCCCCTTGGTTTCCAAATGACTCCAAATTCTGCCAAATTGCTAAAGAAGGTACTTGTATGATATTAATACATATTTATAATTTGTATGGATGCTCTGGAGTGTTCATATGACTTCTGCAACTTCTCTTTCAAATCTGGTCAAGATAGATATTTTTACTAGTAAATGGTGGTTCAAATCCCCTAGGGGTAGATGATGAAAATGACTTTCCAAATACACTAAATCCAAATAGAATTTCTGAATGGAATATGGGGAAATATAAAGGAAATAAACATGAACTCATATGCATCACCATTCAACTTTTAATGTCTGTTATAAATCCCTTAAATCAGATGCAAAAAAGACTAGTTTCAACCTTGGGGGAAATGACATTAAATCTTCTTCAAATGGTATTAAACTAATTGAAATGACTCCAAATGGTTAAGTACTGAACATGAAACCCGTGAAGATAATAAATGAAAGTCTATGAACCATAAATACATCAGATGAATTATCTTTCATTCGAATACATCAATACATCATTGCTACACATCAAGGTAGTGGGGAAATGGCACCATTCTTTCATTAAAAATCAGATTTATACATTTCCACTTAGCATTTCGACCTGAAAATTTATGATGATGAAGATAATAGTATTTAATTCATACTACAAAAAATAGGGTATTAGAATCTCCCCCAAAGAGTACAATAGCTCACCAAAAACGCCCTCCGTCAAGGATCAAGAATATGCAATGAAAACTGGAAATGGTTGAAGGAGTGAGCTTCACTATAAGAAACCATGAGCTTCCCTGTAGCTTACACATGAAAATAAAGAATCCATTAAATCTCCATGAAATACCTGAATGGCCTTTCCAAACACCAACTTGGATGGGAATCTTTCACCCTCGAAATTGGCTAAGGCAAGAAAGAAACTAGTCATCCACTAGCTCCTCTCTCACAAATGCAATAGCAAATTTTGAAAATGATCAAAAGATGGTTTCATTTTTTGTTCTTGACATTTATAAAGTTTATAAGATCTCTATGGGTCGAATTGCTTCCAAGAGATGCATTCCAACTCAAGTCGGGAAGAGATTCCAAAGAATGCCACTTGTACAACAATTCCTAGTCTCCCACTTCCACCAAATCACATGTGGAAGCATCTTAGCTGCCCTAACTTACTTGAGATCCCTCTTGGAGGCTATTTTTATCCCTGACATGTCATATATGTCAGATGTCAGCATTCAAGTCTGATTTCTGTCATAGGTGTCATAGCATCTTCATCATTGTTGTCATAGAGCTAGGGAATCTAGTCCAAGTGTCTCACTAGCTCCAAAATGCCTTTTCCTATTTCATGGGAGTTACTATTCCACTCCAATTCGACCTTAATTGATTCATTCCAAGTATATTGACCTTCCAACTCATCCCAAGACCCTTGGGATTCTTATGGATTCGAATTGACAAGAGGAGGATGCCACGTGGCATAGAAAATCTAGTTGGTGTGGGTCCCACTTCCTCCATGTGTCTTCGTGATCAAATGCCACTTTGATTTTCACTTGTATATATTTATTTAGATCCTTTAATAAATATTTATGCTATTCTAATGTCCACCCATTATTTATTATCCCCCTTATTCCAAATCCCAAAGCTTCCACCCCCAACCTAGGAAACTAGTAATTTTCCTGTTTGGCAATTATTTGATCCTTAGCATCAATTTGACAAATTCTCATGAATATGACCAATGGGATTAGGCCATTGTGACCCAATTCAAAATTTGGGACATTACAAATCCTCCCTTCTCAAGATTGCTTGTCCTCAAGCAATTTCAAACATGGGTGTTGACGAACCTGCTTCCTGTATAATTCTTTGAAGTTGCCACTGAACTGCCCAACCTTGAGTCTTTGACATTCCATGAAGGTTTTAGAGAGGAACCACCATTCTTGATGATGCAATACTCTGATTAAAATCACTTTATTAAGTGGGGAATCCATCCCCCATACTACTTGTTTCCCCAAAAAAATGAAACCAATGAGACTAAGAATTATCCCAGGGGCCCATTGCTTGTATTGCACTCCAACAATCAGGAGTGCTCTCCAATTCATACCATCAGGTAAGAGAGTTCTTGGATCCCATTTTCTTGTATGCATTCTTCCAAACATCATGAATACAAAATATATATCATCAAAGTACATAACAACATAATGAAAATATATATCAAGAAGATGCTTCATCAAAGAGTCGTGAAAATGAACCTCCAAGCAAGTAGACCACCATTTTCCAAGTGCATACAAGCATCAAGTAACCAATAAAATATGCTCCAATGACATAGATGAGGATCCCATGTCCTATAATGCTTCTCCAAAATGATGTGATATGCATCAAAATATTCAGCCATGTATTCTTTCATCCAAGAAGTGAATGAAGAATCTTCACTAAAATCTTAACCAAATGATGAGCAGAAAAAACAAGGAGACTTCAAATGACTCAAAGAAGTATCACCCATAAATCCATGAATGTGAGAATCATGAAGATATAACAAAGTATGTGGCTGCCAGCAAAAATGTTCTCCAATCGTAAATCTATTCACTCATGTGTTGGATGAAGTCCCTCCAACATCAAATGAACCAAGTGTTGAGCAATAAAAACCATGAGTCTTCAAGTGACTCAAATGCATATCATAGGTGCATCCAGGTAGATGTGAATCATCATAAAGTAACAAAGGATGCTACTGCAAATGTGAATAAGAATGTGCTCCAACCATGTCATCATAAAAAGTAAATCTAGGAGTTCCATACTCCTCATGTGGCACCATCAAAAAGAACCCTTTCACCCATACTTCATTGGGACTAATGCTGCAAAACATGTAATTGTAGGATGTAGGAGAATGAACTAACTCACCCAAATGATAAAAAAGTGCAGAATTTTCATCATGGGAGGGATCCATATGGGTAGTATCATGCAGCTCCTTCAGAAGTGTGAAACCTTTGTTGTAGATTGGTACCAATGTAGAGGAATCATGCTCTTCTTTAAAAATTGCATAACCTTCATCAAGAGACAATTCAAGTTCCTCTTCCACCACATCAAGTGTTTGGATCTCTTCAAGTTCATCTACACATCAAGCACATTCAAATTTCCACATTTCTCATGATCTACCATGTCATGAGAATCCTCCAAACAATCTACCATTTGACAATCTGAAACATAGGAGGAAAAACAAGTATCTTGCAACTTTTAAAGAAGTTGCTCATTTTGAATTGTGAGCTTACGATTATCCTCATTATTCTTCAAGTGTGCATCATGTAAAAATTCATTAAGCTCAAACAAATGGTTTCTATCAAAAAGCAAAGACATGAAATTACTTTTGATGTGGCACATTGCTCTTTGAA
The DNA here is from genome assembly GCA_027924585.1 of Larix kaempferi. Classification (NCBI taxonomy): domain Eukaryota; kingdom Viridiplantae; phylum Streptophyta; class Pinopsida; order Pinales; family Pinaceae; genus Larix; species Larix kaempferi. The sequence goes on along the minus strand of BSBM01000632.1, from coordinate 22,144,279 downwards.
TCTTATCCATGTTTTCAAGGATGTTTCCTCCAATGAAGTAGCTCTCCAACAAGAATTTGACATCAATGCTTGAGTGTCATGGAGAATGCTAAGGGACTCTTGGATCTTCTTTTCATTCATCTTCAAGGACCCTTCAAGAAAATCAGACTCTTGCAAATGAACCTCCTCATCTTCTTCCTTATTAATTGGACCAACTTCATGAAGCTCAAGTGGTGATGGGGAAGTTGATCTTGTTTCTTCTTCAACTTCTACAAGGTTTTCATTTTCATGCTCAAGGGAATTTTTGCTTTCTGCAATACTGTCTAAAGTGATCTCTATGTCACCAACATAGAGGTGTGAGCACCCATCAGTAGGTACTCCTTCATAGTTCAAGCATCCATTAGTAGATGCTCCTTGATTCATGTCCAAGGTAGAATGTGTCTCGAAATTATCTTCAATATTTTCAATAGGATCTTCTTCAAGTTCATGGGATGTATATTCATCTTTCTACTTCAAGCAATATCATGTATGTTTCCCCTTGGTTTCCTTAATATGAATACATTTGGAATCTCTTTTTGAAGAGTACCTAAGAAGTCTCTTCCAGATGGAAATACATGCATTCCCTGAAGCTTCATATTTTTCATTGCTCTTTTCACTCACACACATATGATTTTCTCTCCAAGGTCTTTTATAAGAAGGGCATAAACATTTCTTCACTAACTCCAAATATTCATTTTTGGGTCTATTTTCAAACACACAATCAGCATAGTATTCAAAATACATGGCATTTTTTGTATCTTCCCTCGAATCAAAATATTCTTGATATTTTTGATATTGTTGGGGCAAGGTTTTATATGTTGCTCTCCATCTTTGTAACTCATTCATAGAATTATCCTTTGGTGGTGTGTCATACTCATATTTATCATACATATGGTCATAATAATAATATTCATTCCTCCAATTGTAGGAAGTGTTGCATGATGGCACCTCTTCCTCAGCCCATTCACATTCTACTTCATATTGCTCATAATCATCTACATATTCCTCATAAGAATTGTACTCAGAGGATTCATCATAATAGTAAGACATGGCTGAAACTTATTCTTCAATGTATGATATTAAATCACAGGTTCAAGGACCATCCTCTGATACAACTGTAATGTCCCTTTTTATGAATTTATTAAATTGGCAAAATTTTCACTTTTTTCCCGAGTTCGACCTTTGACTAGTTTTGATGTCTAGGTCTCAAATTTGCTCCAAATGATCCCAAATATTCTGATAATGTATATGAACGATATTAGGACTTTATTATGATGTTCAGGGATGATATAGGACCAACAAAAGACTTATGCAAACCCCTTTAATATTTTTTCCAAAGTAGGGAGTTCAACTAGCAATTTCTCTTTGAAAAGTATTGGCCCCTTAGTTTCCAAATGAATCCAAATTCTCCCAAATTCCTACAGAAGGTACTTGGATGATATTAATACAAATTTATAATTTTTATGGATGGTCTGGATTTTTCATATGAATTCTGCAACTTCTCTTTCAAATCTGATCAATATAGATATTTTTACTAGTAAATGGTGGTTAAAATCCCCTAGGGGTAGATGATGAAAATGACTTTCCAAATACACTCAATCTAACTCAAATTTATGAATGGAGAAAGGGGAAATATAAAGTAAATCATGATGAAATCATATGCATCACCATTCAAATTTTAATGTCTGTTATAAGTCCCTTAAATCAGATACAAAAAAGACTAGTTTCAACCTTGGGGGAAATGGCATTAAATCTTCTTCAAATGGTATTAAACTGATCAAAATGAATCCAAATTCTTAAGTACTGAAAATGAAACTTGTGAAGCTCATAAATCACAGTCCATGAATCACTAATACATCAGAGGAATTATCTTTCATTTGAATACATCAATACATCATTGCTACACATCAAGGTAGTGGGGAAATGTGTTAAATTTTGAGCATTAATTCACAATACTCTAGGATCTTTACTGAGAGAATAACATGTACAGTATATCAATGCATAACAATCATAATAAGCATGACAAGAATCATAAGAATCAAAATCATGAGAGACAAGAGACACAGAGTTTCCATGGGGAAAACCCTAAGGTGAAAAACCCCACAACTTCCTTAGAGATAGAGAGAGCAATGGCTCAACCAAAGTACAACCAAAATACACTGAGATAGTCTCCTAGTGGCAGATGATCCTCCTCCTCACTAGTGCACCACTTTCTAAGTGAGAGAAGTATGAGTTTCCAAGTGATCAAATAGATACCTGTCGATCTCTATTTATACTTAACCTATTTGCCCAGTTACACTATGGGTCTGACTTGTCTAGCTAGGTACATCCACAATATAATATATATTTCAGGGCCGACCCCACACATGGTGGTATAATAACCCATTAGCAAGTACACACACTTGTGACACTTGTCAATACACATGACGACACTTCCTTATAGAGGAATAACACATCTCTTATAAGGGTACAATAAATATATATGAAGTACATAGATGAAATACATTCTGAAGTTACATATACATCAACTGCTAGTACAAGCCTTCTTCTCAGGATCATCATCATCATCATCGTCACTGCTGCTGCTATCTCAACCAATCTCTAAATCTACTCGTCATAGGAAGTTCTACAGAGCCAGTCCTTTTTCATACTGGATGTAGGCCCACCACCTGCAGGTCTTCATCACTGGCCATACTATGGAATCCTCAAGCCTTATTACGTGCATCACAAAACCTGGCAGTAGTATCCCAAGCTGTTACGAGCACACAGCTCTACCTGTCGAATCTCCCAAGAGCACATTACATGTGAACCATCACAAAACCTGGCTAAAGCATCCCAGGCTATTACGAGCACACAGCTCTACCTGTCGGATCTCCTAGGAGCACATTACATGTGATCTCATGGCAAAACCTGGCTGAAGAATCTGAGGCCTTTTTCATCCTGTCCAGATCTCCCAGGTGCAAATTACATGTGGTCATGGCAAAACCTGGCTGAAGCATCTGAGGCATTTTTCATCCTGTCCAAATCTCCCAGGAGCACATTACATGCCATAGGACAAAACCTCACAAGAGCATCTCAGGATGTTATGGGTACACAACTCCAACCTGAAGATCTCCCAGGGCACAAATTACATGTCCTCCCAGAGCAATGTCTCGAAAGAGCATCCCAGGCTGTTATGGGTACACAACTCCAACCTATAGGATCTCCCAGACATGCTCATCTACACAACCTGATCCACAGCCACAAAGTATCATCCTAATACTCACCATACATGATCATCCTGATCATCATCACTGCATCGTCCTGATGCATGTCATCTGGGGAAGCTCATCATACACGATCATCCTAATCATACAATGCATCCACCTGATGCATACCAAGTATCTACCTGATGCATACCAAGTATCTACCTGATACATATCACCATACATAGTGTATCCACCTGATACATAGATACATGATCCACACAATGTATCCATCAACATACATGATCTACCTCATCATACCTGATATATATCAACATACATGATCTACCTGATCATACCTGATATATATCAACATACATGATCTACCTGATCATACAATGTATCCACCTGATACAAATACAGATACATGGTTCAAGCATCCAACATGATGCGTATACAAAATACATATAAATGATCCAGCTGATCATATCCAGCATCCAACATGATGCATACATACACAAATGATCCAACTGATCATACAGAGCAGAAACTAGAACATCATCCAGCGCTTACATCCACAGCCATGTGAAGGATCCCCCTTCCACCATGCTAGGAATGGCTACAGCAAATGTCTCCATCACTTCTTCCTCGAAGTGTCGTCGATCTGAAGAACACCAAGCCTCTCTCTGAAGTACTCGAACTTCACTCTGGCTAGTGGCTTCGTCAACACATCTGTAATCTTCTCATCTATCGCAACATATAGGAGCTTCACTGCTCCTCTCTACATCATATCCCTGATATAGTGATATTTGATCTCTATGTGTTTCGACCTATCGTGAAACACTGGGTTCTCAGACAGTTTCACACAACTCTGGTTATCACAGATACCAGTAGCATCTAATGGGATTTCAAATAACTCAGACAGTAGCTTCCGAAGCCATACTGCCTCACAACTAGCTAAACATGCTGCAACATACTCTGTCTCAGCTGTACTTAGAGCTACGCAGGACTGCTTCCTGCTAAACCAAGAGATCACACCTGATCCCATATTGAAGCAGCACCCAAATGTGCTCTTCCTATCTGTAGCACTACCTGCCCAATCTGAATCAACATAACCTTGAAGGTTAAACTTTTGATTTGCTTCATACATGAGCCCATAATCAACGATACCCTTCAGGTACCTCAGAATATGCTTTAAAGCAATCAGGTGAACACTCCTCGGATCTGTCAGGAACTGACTCAATGTGTTCACAGCAAAGCAAATATCTGGTCTTGTGTTCATCAGGTACATCAAGGACCCAATCATTTGACGATACATAGAGATATCAACTGGCTCAGATGAAGCATCACATAGAAGCTTCAGGTTTGATGCCATAGGTGTGGCCATGGCCTTGCAATCCATCATCCTGAATCTCTTCAGGATATCTACTGTATACTTCCCTTGACCAAGGAATATCCCATCTTCACTTTGCCACACCTCCATACCTAGGAAATAGTGCATCATTCCTAAGTCTTTCATATCAAACTCAGCAGCAAGCTTCCTCTTAGTATCTGCAATCAATCTGTCATCTCCTGTTACAAATAAGTCATCCACATAAAGAAGTAGAATCACAGGATTCCCTTCCTCAACCTTGTAGTAAAGGTTGGAATCCGCTTTAATCTTGGTAAATCCCAAACTAGATAGAAAACTGTCCATCCTACCATACCAAGTTTTGGGAGCTTGCTTCAAGCCATACAAGGATTTCTTCAATCTGCATACATATGAATCCTTGTCATATATTTCAAACCCGAGTGGCTGCTCCACATAAACGTTCTTTTCAACTACACCATTCAAGAAAGCAGTCTTGACATCCATATGGTGTATCTTCCATTTCATCGCTGCAGCCAGGGCAAGTGCTATTTTGATGGAAGTGTACCTGGCTACAGGAGCAAACTTTTCTTCATAATCTATTCCCTCTTTCTGAGAGAAGCCACAAGCTACAAATCTTGCCTTGTATTTCTCTATGCTGCCATCTGCAGCATGCTTGATCTTGTAGATCCATTTGGAAGTCACAACAGACTTCCCTTTAGGTCTTGGGACAAAATCCGCAACGTCATTTTTCATTATTGATTGGTATTCTTCGACCATGGCATCCTTCCATTCTTTCTTTTCCGCTGCTTCTTCATAACTGGAAGGTTCTTTATTCATGATGTCACAGAGTAAAGCAACATAGCTAGTATGTGATATGGTTCTCTTCTTTGATCTGTGTTCTTCTTCTAGAAAGCCAAATATTTCTTCATCTTGAATGAGCACTCTAGCCCATGCAGGTTTCCTCTTGTGGGAGTTATCCTCACGGGGTGGATCTACAGGTTCTTGTGGATCTTCAAACTCACGAACAACTTTTGGAATTGCTTCAGTCATGGTAGTGTCTTGAAATCTAATTTCCTTAGGTTCTTCATAAACTTCGATAGGTGCCTTCCTTGATTTGATGAATGCTGAGTTTTCATCAAATGTTACATCCCTGGTGACATCAATCTTCTTGAGCCCTGGAAAGTATATTCTGTAAGCCTTCGACCTTTCACTGTAACCGACAAATATACCCTTCTTTCCTGAAGGATCTATTTTGGTCCTCTTTTCCTTTGGGAAATGAGTGTATATTGGACAACCAAATATTCTGAGATGGCTGACTTCAGGTTTCTTACCAGAAAAGACTTCTTCTGGTGTCTTGTTGTCCAATATCTTGTGGGGTGTTCTATTCTGCACATATACAGTTGTTCTAACTACTTCTGCCCATAGATGCATAGGTAGATCCTGGTCATGCAGCATTGCTTCCATGATTGTTCTGTTCTTCCTTTCTGCAACTCCATTCTGTTGTGGATTGTAAGGAGCAGTCAGCTCCCTCTTAATCCCTGAATCACTACAAAGCTTCTTGAAGTCACCTGAGGTGAATTCTCCACCATTGTCGGATCTGAATGTTTTGATCTTCTTGTCAGTTTGATTCTCCATCGAGGTTTTGAATTCCTTGAACTTATCAAACACCTCATCTTTGTTCTTCAAGAAGTAGACCCAAGTCTTCCTAGAGAAGTAATCTATGAAAGAGACATAGTAAACATACCCACTCAGAGAAATGGATGACATAGGACCACATACATATGAGTGGATGATTTCCAAGATATCTTTTTCCTTGCTTTCACTGCTTGGAAATGCCTTCTTAATGTTCTTTCCTTTTGCACATCCTTTGCAAACACCTTCATGTTTGGTCTTGATTTCAAGAAGACCTTCTATAGCCTTACTTGCAATTGGTAATTCCCTATAGTGCATATGTGCAAGTCTTCTATGCCAAAGTTCACTTGGCTCCATGGAGTCATGTACCATGGCATGTTCAGGTTGTCCCTTCAATTTATATAATCCTCCCTCTTGCTCTCCAATCACGACTGCATCATCAATAGTTTTACCTTTTGGCCACATTAGGCCTTGGCCATCCACAAATGCAACCCTCATACCTTTTGCATCCAATGCGGATATGGAGAGTAGATTCTTCTTGAGCCCAGGTACATACAAAACATCTTTCATCTTCAAAGACTTCCCAGATTCTAGATTGTAGGAGGCATCACCACTTCCTTTGATAGGGTATTGGTAGTCATCCCCAAGTTTCACCTTATGGGGTGACTCATGTTCAGATAGGTTAGTAAAGGATTCTTTAAACCCAGTCATGTGTTTTGAAGCCCCACTGTCAATTAACCAATCATTACAACCATGGGAGATAGTACCTGTGAGAGCAGAGATTAGAACATACTCTTCTTCGCTTGATGAGTTATCATCATCACTTTCTTCTCTAGCCTTCTTCTTGGGAGGTTCATCATCCTCGACAGCATGAGCATGAAACCTTCTTTTGCTGCCCTACTTCTTCTTGTTGAAGTTGTTGTTGTCCTTCTTGTTCTTTGGACAATTTATGGCAATATGTCTTTTTTCATTACAGGTGAAGCATATTCTTCTTTCTTTATAGTGATGTGAAGATTTCTTGGAATGAGATGGCTCTCTCTTGGACTTCCCTTTCTTGGTGTGAGCTATGAGAGCTTGATCTTCATTCCCCATCTTTTCTTCTCGTGCCACAAGCCTTGCTTCTTCTTGTGAGAATTCTTCATGTAGTTTTCTTAAGGATACCAACTTCTTTCTTACACAGATTCCTTGAATAAAGGAGTCCCGTGACCTAGGTAGGCCATTCAAAGTGGTCATGACAACTTCACCATTCTCCACCATTTCATCCATTGCTTCTAGTTGTTCCTTGATATGGGAGACCCTAGAAAAATAAGATTGAATGGATTCTCCATTTTGAAGTTTTACCCCTTTCAATTGGTTCCGTAGAGTCATCTACTTATTTATGTTCCTCCCTTCAAATAGCTTGGATAGTGAATCAAACATCTCTTTGGGTGTCTTCAGAGATGACACATGGGGGATGAGATGGTCTTTGATAGAATCAGCAATGATTCTCTTTTCCTTGACCAAGTTCTTCTTATGCAAAATATTAGACTCTTCATCCTCTGGGATAAGGATGTCTTCTTTTACATATGAGTCCAATTCATTGTCTTCCAGGATTAACCCAATCCTATACTTCCAGGCTCTGAAGTTATCAGCCCCTTCAAGCTTATCCTCAAGCTTGGTGTGGTGAGACATCTTAAAGAGTACTTCAAATGGAAATAGAAAAGATTTAGGTATTACCACTTGAATAGCTGAAAACTGGATCTGGTCCTAGATTAGGGTTTGTCAAAAAAACCCTCAAAATTCAAAATGTGAATTTCAACTTTCTGAAAGGATAGAAACATGCATCTTGATGAGCTAATCAACCTGGTGTATTCATAAATTGAGATCTGCAAAGCTATACCATTCAAAATTGCTTTTTTGTCTTCCCAGGTTCACTAGAGAGAGCCCTGAATTAGGGTTTGAGTTTCCTGGAGATATACTCAGCCAAAAATATCAATCCAAAGCTCTAAACTTTGATTTTTGCAAGGAGATTCCAGCTATGTCTTCAGATTTCATAAATTCCTATTTTTGTGGAAACCCTAATTTTTAGGGCCAAATCTGAAAATGCTCAGAATTGAATTCTGATTGGACAGACAGATTCTCCTTGATGAGTAGAGTCAATCTACTATACTGCTTTTCCAAAATCTGTGGAGAGAAACCCAAGTTTCCGTCACTACACAATGTCTTCTTCTCAAGTTAGCTCTGAAACCATGTTAAATTTTGAGCATTAATTCACAATACTCTAGGATATTTACTGAGAGAATAACATGTACAGTGTATCAATGCATAACAATCATAATAAGCATGAAAAGCATCATAAGAATCAAAAGCATGAGAGACAAGAGACACAGATTTTCCGTGGGGAAAACCCTAAGGTGAAAAACCCCACAACTTCCTCAGAGATAGAGAGAGCAATGACTCAACCAAAGTACAACCAAAATGCACTGAGATAGTCTCCTAGTAGCAGATGATCCTCCTTCTCACTAGTGCGCCACTTTCTGAGTGAGAGAAGTATGAGTTTCCAAGTGATCAAATAGAGATCTCCCGATCTCTATTTATACTTAACCTGTTTGCCCAGTTACACTATGGGGCCGACTTGTCTAGCTAGTACATCCACAATATAATATATATTTCAGGGCCAACCCCACACATGGTGGTCTTAATAACCCATCAGCAAGTACACACACTTGCAACACTTGACAATACACATGATGACACTTCCTTATAGAGGAATAACACATCTCTTATAAGGGTACAATAAATATATATGAAGTACATAGATGAAATACATTCCGAAGTTACATATACATCAACAAAATGGCACCATTCTTTCGTTAAAAATCAGATTTATACATTTCCACTTAGAATTTCAACCTGAAAATTTCTGAATATGAAGAATATATTATTTAATTCATATTACAAAATAAATGGGGCACTATAATCTCCCCCAAATATTACAATAGCTCACCAAAAACGCCCTCCCTCAAGGATCAAGAATATGCAATGAAAACTCGAAATGGTTGATGGAGTGAGCTACACTAGAATAAATCATGAGTTGCCTTGTAGCTTACACATGCAAATAAAGACTCCATTAAATATCCATGAAAGACCTGAATGGACTTTCCAAACACCAACTTGGATGGGAATCTTTCACCCTCGAAATTGGCTAAGGCAAGAAACTAGTCACCCAATAGCTCCTCTCTCACAAATGCAATAGAAAATTCTAAAAATGATCAAAAGCTAGTTTCATTTTTTGTTCTTGAAATTTATAAAGTTTCCAAGCTCTCTATGGGTCGAATTCCTTCCAAGATATGCATTCCAACTCAATTTGGGAAGAGATTCCAAAGAATGCCACTTGTACAACAATTCCTAGTCTCCCACTTCCACCAAATCACATGTGGAAGCATCTTAGCTTCCCTATCTCCCTTGAGCGCCCTCTTGGAGGATATTTTTAGCCTTGACATGTCATATATGTCATATGTTAGCATTTAAGTCTGATTTGTGTGATAGGTCTCATAGCACCTTAATAATTGTTGTCATAGAGCTAGGGAATCTAGTCCAAGTGTCTCACTAGCTCCAAAATGCCTCTTCCTCTTCCAATTCAACCTTAATTGATTGATTCCAAGTATATTGACCTTCCAACTCATCCCAATAGCCTTGGTCTTATTGTGGATTCGAATTGATAAGAGGAGGATGCCATGTGGCATAGCAAATCTAGTTTATGTGGGTCCCAGTTCCTCCATGTGTCTTCATGATCAAATGCCACTTTGATTTTAACATGTATATATTTATTTATATCCTTTATTGAATATTTATGCTATTCTAATGTCCACACATCATTTATTATCCCCCTTATTCCAAATCCCAAAGCTTCCACCCACAACCTAGGAAACTAGTAATTTTCCTCTTTGGAAATTATTTGACCCTTAGCATCAATTTGACAAATTCTCATGAATATGACCAATGGGCTTAGACCATTGTCACCGAAGGCAAAATTTGGGATATGAAACATATCTTGATGGAAAATTTTCATGGTGACTTTGATCTAACAAAGCTAGCAAGGATCAGAGGGATACCATCGATGAAACATTGCCTCCATTTTTTATTTGGAACATTGAATTCTTAAAAAAGACATTAATTACTCAAAATCCAAATATAGTGGAACACTAAGGAGTTGTTAAATGATGTGGCACACTAAGGACAAAAAAATATACCAAGAGTGCAGTGTGGTAGGTTTGATTTCCACTCTTTGAATGTCTAGTTCTAGAATCAAAATAAAAGAAATTCAAAGTTGAACCCCATGTGAAAAACTACACACTCCCTTACTGAGCAAAACCCTAGTTTCCAAAATGGACCTACAAGATGACACCTGGGCCATGGGACCATCGAAGAGGGGCACCCCTAGCACTATCCCGATGTCCTGAATCCAATGGATTTGATGGTTGGTCGATCCGATCCACTGTCGTCATTCTATGGCTCGTTTTGTCTCGCATCCAAAAGGCCTTCAGGGACACCTACTCGATACCTACAGGTTCCATAGCATTCCAACCGTGCAACAAAACAAGGTTCTAGGGAGTCATGCAAGTGTGCCTAGGAAGGTTCGAACTGGGAACACTAGCCATAAGTGCCTGGTTGATGATTTTACAAATTTGACCTCAATGTGCAAAAATTGCACACTCCCTTACTAAGTGAAACCCTAGTTTTGAAAATGGAACTACAAGATGACACCTGGGCCATCGGACTGGGGGAGAGGGGAACCGCTAGTTCTATCTCGATGTCCTGAATCCAACGGATTCGACGGTTTATCGATCCGAGCCAGGGTTGTCATTCTATGGCTCATTCTGTCTCGCATCCAAAAGGCCTTCAAGGACACCTGCTGGATACCTACCGCGGCCATAGATATCAAACCTTGCAACAAATCAAGTTCTAGGGAGTCGTGCAAGTGTGTCTAGGAAGGTTCCAGCTGGGAATGCTAGCCATAACTTTTCGGTTGATGATTTTGCAAATTTGACCCCAATCTGTAAAAATTGCACACCCCCTTATTGAGCAAAAACCTAGTTTCCAAAATGGACCTACAAGATGACACCTGAGCCATGGGACCAGAGGAGAGGGGAACCAATAGAACTATCTTGATGTCCTGAATCCAACAGATTCGATGGTTTGTTGATCCGAGCCACGGTCATCATTCTATGGGTCGTTCTGTCTCACATCCAAAAGGCCTTCAGGGACACCTGCTGGATACCTATCGGGGCCATAGAATTTCAACCGTGCAACAAAACCGGGTTCTAGGGAGGCCTGCAAGTGTGTATAGGAAGGTTCTAGCTGGGAACGCTAGCCATAAGTGCCTAGTGGATGATTTTGAAAAGTTGACCCCCGTGTTCAAAAATTGCACACTCCCTTACTGAGCAAAACCCTAGTTTCCAAAATGGACCCACAATATGACACCTGGGCCATGGGACCGGGGGAGAGGGGAAACCCTAGCTCTATCCTGATGTCTTGAATCCAACGAATAAGATGGTTTTCCGATTGTTGCTTAGGTTTTCACCCAAGCATGTGCTAATGTGCACCTACTAACTTGTAGTAGCAGTTTAGATTAAACAGTAAAAATAACTAAATGTAGAAAGTAAATCTTGATCTCACATATGCAAGTAAATAACTCTAGATTAAAAACATTAAACAAAATAGATTCATGAGAGAAGGAAATAAAAAATTGAATATTTTCTATTACCTCAAAGGGTGAGGATGGTTGAGCTTGAGCAGCTACAATGATGAGGTGCTCCAAAGCTCCAATGATCTCTTCTTCTCCAAGATGCTAATGGGGATCTTCAAACTCAAAAAGGAGGCAAGGGCTCTCAAGAAAGAATTTGGTAGCATAAGGATAGGATGAATGTGGATGAATAGTGAGGACCCTCTATCACCTTTTTATAGCTTTTTCGTGATGGAGAATACCATTTATGGTTTAAGGAAACCAATGGTATTGGTAAAAATGGTTTAGGTTTATTTTTCCTCTTTTTCCCTCTTTTTTCCTTTTTTGAATATATTTTGAATTTTATTCCCTTTTAAATGATTTTTGGGAATTTTGGACCCTTTTTGAGGGTTTTTTGTATTTTTTGAGGAAAAATAAATATTTTGAGGGGAAAAAGATGGATTTTGTTCTTTTTTGTGACCTTTTGAAGGTTTTAGAGGCTAAAATGGTAGGAAAAGTGGACAAATGGGGCATGTGAATAGGGAAATGAGCTAATGAGCACTTTTTGGGTGTTAACATATTTCCCCCTAATGTGTGAGGGCAGGAGCTCATCATATGGCCAATAGACATCATAGTTTCTTTGTCTTTTTCTTGGGGTTTGGAGGAGAGAAGAGACCAATTGGAGACTGGAACACCGAGCCCATGCAAACTGCACAAACTAAAAATACATGTCCTCAAAATTGAGTGAGGAATAATCTCTGATAATGGACAAGGCGGGAATATCCATGCTTGTATCAAGACATATAAATAACAATGAGGTCCATAAAGGGGACTTGATCAATACATATAAACCTGCTGTGTGCATCATCATGGTCCAGGGGGGACACAATGATGGGACATACTCATGGTCATACCATGACTAATCTGAAGAACTGATACACTGGAAAAGAGAAACAACCGTTATGAATGAGGTGTCAGAAGGGTTAATGAACTGTTGGATCTGAAGGTATCCAATCAACTGTAGGGATTCAATAACTGTGAGTCAACTTCTGAAGAGTATGTGAAACTATATACTCTAGGGAGTATAACACTGTGGTACTTCTGAATATTGTCGCCAAGCGCAGCCCAGATATCCATAGGAACATATAACTGGTTGTTCATAAAGTACACTCATCAATGTGTTAGAGTCAGGTGACATCCGGGGTCTTCAAACAATAACTGAAGGGATCAATACCATGTACAAGTCTCAATGATGCGATCAAGGTGTTAACGTTGAGCATGTGAGAAGCAATCATTTGGAGAGGCACTAAGGACTCCTTTCAAAATGATCCGTAGGCACTCACCACTAATGGTGATGAGTCTAAGGCATAGGAACCTCTGGGTCTATCCTCTGGAATAGATTGGTTGTCGTCGACAGAGGAAGACCTGCAACTATCAAGGAAATGATGCTTCCTTAAATAGGAGCGTGAGGTGTACAACCAAAGTGTGATAGTACTGATAGTGAGACTGACGTTTTGTGGGGAAGGTAATTAACTGGGGTCATAAAGTGGAGGGGGGGGGACTCAAACTTAGTTTGTTTAGAGCATGATGTCATGGATGACCTGGAAGTATATGAAACTGACTGTTAGGTGTGGGGATCATAGCTTAAGGGATTAGGGGTATGTACTGCAATGGGAGAGACTGAGTAGGGAAAACTGATGTATTGTATCGGGAGATTCTCAAGGTGGCATATCGCAGAATACTCTGAATAAAGGCGACCAAATTGGGGAAAATTCCATAATAGTGTGATTACAAATGCTTTGTTATGGCACCAAGAGGCACCATTGGGGCCTTCTTCATTGTTTTAAGGAGCTCAAAGAAGGGTTGCTCGTGGTTGCTTTCAGTTTTAGAGAGTCTGAAAGCAATAAGTAGACTCTAAGGGGGGTCTTTTTCGTGTGTTAGTCTTCAAGGCCAGAAAAAAGCATAAAAGGATGCAGTGAAGAACTCTTCTATCCGATGTGACTAGAGTATTCATTTTCCGTAATTAGTCTACATGGTCCGGAAAAGGGTTAAACTTATACCAGGTAGACCCCCTTTCAAATACGTTTAACAAGCATGAAAGGAAGAAATATTTCTCAGCAATCTTTTCAATGTTTTAGGAGTCAGAAAAGAGCTTAACAGAAACTCCCTAAGTGCCTTTTCGTAAAGGAATTGATCAGCCCAAAAAATGGATAAATTATACCGCACAAAAGTAATGATGAGGCAAGGAGGAAGTGTTCAATCAAGGGTTGAGTATGGGGATTAAGCATAGTGATAGGGGGGGGAACACTGATGGGGCCTCCTTGTGGGTTTATGAATGATAGCAAAAAAATGCCATAATTGCAGTATGGATGGAGTGGAGGGCTCATAAAGAAGTTGTGATGCACAAAGTGGCACGCAAATCGAGGCAATGATGGGTATGTGAAAAGGGGCCCAAAACATCTGGTGGGAGAGTGAGAAATGATCTCAAGCATCATCACGAGCGTGGAAAATTGAATCCGATGATATAAAATTCGTCAAAAATGGGCAATGGTCGCTATGGCACGTAAACCAAGGCAACGAGGGTGTGTGAAAAAGGGCCCAAAAACGGGACCAGTGGAATCGAGAAATTAACTAGACCATCATGAATTTCTCGCCGCGCTGAATCCAATGGTATCAACGGTTCGAAAAACGGACATCGTATGGCTCCGGAATGGCTGACTGAAAATTGGTCAAATGTCTTTAAATAGTAAGTGGACCCATAGTGACATGTTTCATTTTCATGGTTGAGTTTGACAGGAGATTTGAGTTGGTCAGAGCAATTTCTTCATTTGCGGGAGAGCCGACCTTCATATTTTTGTTCCGTGAGTGTTGGCTTGGTTTTGAAACCAAGCTTTGTGCAATGGGCACCTATCGACAATGTGATAGCAGTTTAAATATTGAAAGCAAAAACAATTATAAATTAAACTTAAATATAAACTAGCATGTGCATATAACAAATAAATAAAAAATTAAAACGATTCAAGAACAAGAAATAAAAGAATAAGTATTTGGTATTAAGATACCTCAAATGGAGAGGATTTGTGTTGAGCAACTCCCAAGGTGAGTAGCTCCAAGCTCCAAAGGTCTCTTCTCCAAGATGCTGCAAATGGCCAAAAGTCTCATGAGAGATTTTGACAACGTGAGGATAGGATGATGGATGGATGGAAAGTGAGGAGCCCCTACCACCTTTTTATAGTTTTTGGTGGTGGGGAATACCTTTATGGTTTTGAGAAAACCAATGGTATTGACCAACATGGTTTAGGTACTTTTTCCCTCCTTTTTCCTTTTTTGAATATTTTGGATATTTTTATTCCCTTTTTAATATTTTGGGGAATTATGGACCCTTTTTGAGGTTTTTTATACTTTTTGAGGAAAAATATTCATTTTGAGGGGAAAAAAGGGGTGTATTATGGTCTTTTGGTGACCTTTTGATGGCTTTAGAGGCTCATTTGGTGGAAAAGTGGACAAATAGGTCATGTGAATAAGGAAATGAGCTAGTGAGCACTTTTTGGGTGTTAACAGATTGCCCCCTGATGTGTGAGGGCAGGAGCTCATCGTATGGCCAATAGACATCATAGTTCTTTTGTCTTTTTCCTGGGGTTTGGGGAAGAGAAGAGATCGGTTCGAGACTGGATCCACAGTCCTTGGAAGCTGCAAAAAAAACAATATTACATGGCCTCAATATGAATGATGAATAATCTCTGATAATGGACGAGGCAGGCATACCCATGCTCGTATATATACATAACAATTAGTCCCAATAAGGGGGACCTAAATAAAGAATCTGTTGGTACATCGTAAAGGTCCAAAGGGGACACTATTTTTGGATGTACTCATGATCATAACATGATTGATCTCAATAACTGATACACTGGAATAAAGGGATAACCGTTCTGAACAAGGCCTCATAAGGGTTGATTAACTGCTGAATCTGAAGGTGTCCAACATCTGTAGGGACTCAATGACTCTGAGTCAACTCTAAGGAGTATATGTAACTGTATACTCAAGGGAGTATAAAACTGGGGTACATCTGAATATTGTCGCCATGCGCAACCCGGATATCTATAGAAAAATGTAACTGGTTGTTTCCATAGGTAGACTCTCAAATGTGGAAGAGTCAGGTGGTATCCGGGGTCTTCAACAAATAACTGAATGGACCAATACCCTGTGCGAGTCTCAACAATGCGATCAAGGTGTTGAAGTCAAACATGTGAGAAACAACCATTTGGAGAGGCACTGAGGACTCTTCTCGAAATGATTCGTAGGCACTCATCATAAATGGTGATGAGTCCAAGACACAGGGACCTCTAGGTCTATCCTCTGGAATAAATTTGGGTGTCGTCGACAAAGGGAGACCAGCAACTAACAAGGCAATGATGTTTCCTTGATAGGAGCACGAGGTGTAGAACTGAAGTGTGGTAGTGTTGATGGTAGGACTGACATACTTATGGGGATGGGAAGTAACCGAGGTCATAGAGTGGGTAGACTCAAACTTCCTTTGTTCAAAGCATGATGACATGGTTGACCTGGCAACGTAGGGAACTGACTTGTAGGTGCGGGGATCATAGCTTTTAAGGACTGAAGGGTATGTATTAACTCTGGGGGAGGGACGAGCTGATGGGTGCTGTCGAGGGATTCTCGGGGTGACATACTGCAGAATACTCTGAACAAAGGCGACCAAAATGGGGAAGCTGCCATATGAGTAGATGTGATCTGTTGTGGCGCCGAGGAGCACCATTGGGTCCTTCTTCGTAGTTTTAATGAGCTCCAAGAAGGGATAAAAGTGTGCTCTGAAATGGTACTGTCCTGTGGATTTTGTGAGCCCAGGACTATTCATGCTCATGGGTTCTTTCATTTTTAAGGAGTCTAAAAATGATAAGAAGACTATGCAGTGGTTGTGAGTACCGTCCTATGGGTTTTTACGAGCCCAGGATGGTGATTGCTCGTGGTTGCTTTCATGTTTAGAGAGTCTAAAAGCGTTAAGTGGACTCCATTGGTCTTGTTTTTCGTGAGTTAGTCTCCAAGGCCTGAAAAAGCATAAAATGATGCAAATGGAGAACTCTTCTAGCCAATGTGACTAGAGTATTCCTTTTTCGTAATTAGTCTACAAGGTCCGGTAAAGGGGTAAACTTATACCATCTAGACGCCCTTTCATATACGTTTAGTGAGCATGAAAGGAAGCAAGGTTGCTTGGCAATATTTTCATTGGAGTCAAAAAAGAGCTTAACATAAACTCCCTAAGTGCCTTTTTCGTAAAAGGGATTGCTCGGCCCGAAAAAGGGGTGAAACTATACCAAACAAAAAAGGGATTGATGAGAGCAAGAAAAGGTCTCAAGCATCATCATAAGTGCAGAATACGGAATTCGGTGACATAAATATTGTCAAAAAGGGGAAACGGCCAATGTGGCACGTGAACCGAGGTGATGAGTGGCATTTTGAAAAAATGCCCAAAAATTATGGGGTGAGGGCGAGAAATGATCTCAAGCGTCATCACGAGCGCGGAAAACTGAATCCGACGATATCAAACTTGTTAAAAAATGGAGAACGATCGATGTGGCACGCAAATCGAGGCAACGAAAGGGCATGGGAAAAATGCCCAAAAAATTTGGGCGTGAGAGCGAGAAATGATCTCAAGCATCATCACGAGCGCGGAAAACTGAATTCGGCAATATAAGACTTGTTAAAAACGGAGAATGGCCAATGTGGCACGCAAACCGAGGAAATGAAGGGGAATGGGAAAAATGCCCAAAAAATATGGGCATGAGAATGAGAAATGATCTCAAGCGTCATCACGAGCGCGAAAAACTGAATCCGGCGATATAAGACTCGTAAAAAATGGAGAATAGCCAATGTGGCACGCAAACCAAGGCAATGAAGGGGAATGGGAAAAATGCCCGAAAAATCTGGGAGTGAGAACGAGAAATGATCTCAAGTGTCATCACAAGCGCGGAAAACTGAATCCAGCGATATAAGACTCGTCAAAAATGCAGAACAACCCATGTGGCACGTAAACCGAGGCGATGAGGGCATGAAAAAATGGTCAAAAAATGGACCTCGTGAAAACAAGAAAAGGAAAGGACTATCATGAATTTCTCGCTCTGTTGATTCCAACGGTTTGAGGAACGGACGTTGTATGATACCCCAATGGTTGTTTGAAAAATGGTGAAATTTCTATAAATAGGGTGTGGGGCCCATATGACGTGTCATTGTTACATGTGAGTTTGGCAGAGCAATTAGAGCTCTTTCTTGATTTCCGGGAGATTTAACTGTTGGTTTTCGATTCTGCGAGTCTTAGGTAACCCTATTCGCCTTAGCCTTTTTAATTATGTCTTTTTTGGTTAGTGGCGGGCCCCCGAAGGCCACGAAATTCCATGTTGGCCTTCCAACGTGGAATATCGCGGGTTTCGCGTCTTTTTCCGCGATGAACATCGCGGGTTAGGAGCTGACAGTCGCGATGTTCATCGTGGTTGTCGGGCTGAAAGTCACAATGTTCATCACGACTATGGGGTTGATAGTCGCAATGTTCATCACGACTGTGTGGTCAATACCCGCTATGTTCATCGTGGGTTCCTGGATGAAAGCCGCGATGATCGTCGCGGATTTTGATGGAAAAGCCGCGATGGAATTTTTTGAAATTTTTTTTTTTGTTTTGGTTCTAAAAAATTTATTTGTTTTCTGGCAGGATGTTGAGGAGACCATTGGTGTCATGGCGAGAGCGGGAGATGGAGGAGGATTTGATGATTTGAATTCGGACCGATCAGGGGGTCCGGCAAGCGCTGGCTGTGAGTGGGCTCCTAAAGTTCACTCAGATTCCATCGATGCATTCAATAGGACCACTACTGAACAAATTGGTGAGTCTTTGGGTCCCTGCAGAGGTTGCTTTTATTGTTGGGGGTGAGAGGTTAGAGATCACCCTTACTTATGTATACTTTCTTACCAGGTTACCTCGCTTAGGGGAGGTGGGGGATCTTCTGCCTAGGATCCCGGCAGGTGTGGATATCGAGGATCTCCTGGAGACCTTCTGTGTTGCTGGGGCGATTGTGCAGAATAGCGCTTTGAGCCTGAGATCTTTGCGGGAGTGGGACATGCGGGATGTTGGGGCTTGTGTTCTGTGGGTGTTGGGTGCCGCGGCGCCACATCGTTTGTCGGGGGGAAAAACAATGATGGTGGATTCTGTGCTGAAGGGGACCTACTATGCATGGGGTCAGATTTTTTTGGCTGGTGTCCGGAGAGATCTGGACGAGGTCAGGCGGGAGGGGGGAGCATTTTTCTATGCCTCCTTTTTGTGTTGTTTCTTCTTTGAGTGGGTACCGACTTTGCGGCCACGGGTGCCAGTTCGATACGGGTTGGTGAGCGAGCCGCGCATGGTGCGGTGGGGGCAGATGATGCCCCGCGGTGGTGGTGGTATCCACGGGTTCTTTTCACAGGATATGTATGAGCAGTGGGAGAAGATCCCCCTGCTAATTGATGACTATCCATATGCCGGTATGGATTATCGAGGAGATCCAGAGATGCCTCAAGCCCAGGGACAGGCCTGGGGTTTAGATGGTATATTTTTGTGTTTTGTTCTCTACTATATCATGTGTTTTAGATGTGTTTGTTATAATTATAGTTAGATATTTATATGATGGTTCACTTGTGTGATTGTGCAGATGTTGGTCCTGTACCACCGGCCGACCATGTGGTTCGTAGGGGACGGGCGATGGTGGTCATTCCACCTCTTATAGCGGTACTGCCTCCTCATGCTCGAGGATTTATGGCTCTCGGTCGAGGATCTGGGCCTCGAGATGATGCCGTGGAGGGTGTCCGAGAGACACTAGACATGATCATGGCAGGGTTTCCAGAGGATGGGTGGAGGGATCTGGATCGGGACATCATCGAGCGTTGTTTCGATGCACCTCATGAGTGGCGCTCGATCTTTCTCAGAGAAGCATTGTTGGCAGTTGAGTGGAGGGATGGGGCTCGGCATGATCCGGCAGGGCCGGTGGAGGGGAGGATTCGTTTGCGAGATGATCCAGCGGGGTCGGCAGAGAGGAGAGTTCGGGCTCGGCATGATCCGGCGGGGCCAGCGAAGGTGGCACCAGAGGAGCCTGGAGACCATGATGATTAGATGATCTTGTGTCTGCCCCCAAATCTTGATGAGCATATGGGGAAGTACCTTTTTGTACGGCTGATGTATTTTTGTATATTGGGTGCTGAGGGCACCTATGACATGTTTGACTATATTATGATGTATATATATATATGATTTTGTATATAGTCGTGTATGCACATGGATGCATTTATTGTCTTTTTACTTTCCCGTGGAGGCATGTTTGATTTTTTGTATCCCCATGGAGGCACATGTTATGCACGTGGATGCAATATTTTGAATTTTGTATATGCTCGTGGAGGCACATGTTATGCACGTGGATGAAACAATTTGATTTTTGTATATGCCCGTGGAGGCACATGTTATGCACATGGATGCATTTTTGTTTAAGCCCGTGGAGGTACATTTGTGTTTACTAGATGGTTTGGTTGGTGTGCCAGTCAAGAATGTTGTTAGCCATATGGTCTACTACACAGTTGAGGTTCCTTGGGACATGTGTGAATGAAATGGATTCAAACTGTCGAACCATTTGTTTAGTGCGCAGGAATTTTCTGAAAAGACAAGGATCATGTACCTGGTAATCATTGTTGAGCTGGGAAACAAGGAGTTGTGAGTCCAAGAAAACGTTAAGGTGATTTATGCTCATTTGGAGAGCTGCAGCTAGGAGACCAGTCACGGCATCGTATTCATCTTGGTTGTTGGTGGCGGCACCTACGCACACTCCGTCGATGTGGATCAACTCATGTGAAGGGGAATATATTACCCAAGCTGCGGAGGCCAGATTGGGGGACCAACGGCTTGCACCATCAGCGAAACCGACGTAGCAGAGCGGAACAGGATCTAGCTGTGGTCATGCAAAGAAAACAAATATTTAGGTTTTTTGAATTAATCTGATAAGGTTTCGTGGCACCATAAAAATTTAACCATAGATTGCTCACTAGCATTGACAGGTGGTGTAGCTTGTAGAGCATCCGCGGTAGGAAATTCGGGGTCGAAGAACCTACTATCAAAAACAGAGAAATCCATTAAAGGATTTACTTCAAGAATGGTAGCTAGCACGTCAGGTTCTTCATTGATTATAAATTCTTGTATAAAATCAGTATTAAGATCAGTTGATCCCTCCAGAATTTCCTTCCTTTGCTTCTCGGGGTTATGAATGTAAGCAGACAAAGTTTCGAAGTCTTCTTCATCGCTACCGCTGCTAAGATCAGGAACACCTGCATCAAATGGTGGTGACAACATTTCTTGATATAACAACGGGTAGAGCTCTTCATTTTCAATATGAACATTATAAAATTCACCATCTGCATGAATATTGCTCATTCTGAATGAGTCTTGGATAGAAGGATGTACGCAGAATGCCAAACAGAGTGTTTCCTGTTTCAAAAGGCAATGGATGAACTAGAACTTTTATGTTAATTTATATTTAAAGGCCAGCAAGCAGATTGATGATAATCGGGCAGGGTGATCTGCAATGATTTAAAGTTATCCAATCAATACATTGTAATTACTTCAATTGTAATGAAAAAAGCTGAGGTATGTGCCATTCGGATCAAAGCCTGTGCGAAGCACGAATTCAATTACTGCTTGCATGATTTCGAACTGCCTTACGATCCAATCGTTATAAGCCATCTCGTATCAATAATTATGACTGGTGATTAATAATGGAGACGAAGATTATGGTGACAAAGATGATGTGCAAAACGGTCTCAACTAAGAGTTCTAGTACACAAGCTATCAACTCTTCGCACGTAACAAATCCGATCATTAAGGAATGGGACAAAAGACGACAAGATGTCAAAACTCGAGTCCAGACATGGTGTACTTAAGGAGAAAAAAAAATGGTGTCCATACAACATGAACTAAACGATAGACTGGTATTAGTGTTTGCTGTCATGGATTGCACAAAAAATCATAATTTGGCAGAACCAGCTTTCAAAAGACAAAATGAAATGTCTGACTTGACTGACTGCCCAAAATCAACATGACCACAAGATTATAATAGATGGATGGCTGAGATTAACCGGAGTGGAACCTGAAATCGGGCTCAAAACATTTGCAGGAAGTTCTTATTCAAAGATCCTGCAAGCCGAAACCTGAAAGTGCAGATTTGCAGGTTGCAGGTCTGCAAACGAAAATCAAAGGATTTTCGAAAGCTGAAAACCGACTGTGCGGGTGGCAGGCTTTGGAAATGTAAATCTATGATGAAAAATAACCATCCCGAAAGCCGCATTCTGAAACTACGGTTAGCGGGTTTCGGGAGCACACACCAAATAAACGAAAAACCACAATCCCGAAAGCCAAATGCCGCCATTGCAGGGTTCGGATTTCGGGGTAATTATTTTCAATCTAAAATAAAGAATGATTCCGCAACCTGCAAATGTCAGGTTGCGGATTTCGGAAGCATCAAAATCACAATATAAAACAACAGTCCCGCAACCTGTGTCTGTCGAGTTGCGGGTTTTGGGCTCTCCAAAAGTCGGGTTTCGGGATGAAGATAACAGTCAACAAAATACTTAAAATTTTGGTTCCTTTCAGACCGAAACACTTTGGAATAAATGATCAAACCATTACAAACAAGTAGATCAAAATCATGGGTGAAGAATTTTTGGGAGGTAAAACCAAAATCCAAAATTTTTCAAGATGACTCACCTAAATACCTTTGCATTTATTAAAATTTGGGGCTCTCGTGCTTAGCTAAGCATGGGATCTGTTGTGGCTACAACAAATGGGGACTAGCTGGGAAGAACCAGTTATCTCTGTAATCAAATCCAACTAAATACAACATGTCAATCAACCAATTTCTTAAAACTCAATTCATAGAAGATACTCAAAAGATAACAGTTAACAAGCAATGTACATGAAAATGGATAGATCTCAACAATGAACATTTTAAAGATAACAGTCATTCGATAAGGAGATTTAGAGATTAATACCAAATCTTTACCATGATGTAATCATTGAAAACCAACTTGTGTTGAACCTGGGAACAGTCTTAGAAATGCTCATGGATATCCTAATTACATATCCCCTTGGTTTATTAATTACATGTATATTCAGTAATCCTCTATGGATTCCTTTATCTTTTCTCTTGTCTTTTTTTTTTCTTTTTTTTTATATTAAAAGATATAAAACCTTGTTAATACAAGACCGCTGTCCTGACTTGGTGATCAGATGAAACAGTGCCATTCACAGGCCTGATCCGGAAACTGATCAAGCTAGCTCAATGACGAAACTCCTTGTCTTCTGGTTTTAAGACCAAAAGAAATTATCATGGTTTGGTGACCACATAGTGATAATTCTAGTCCAAGTTCAAATCCATGATCATAGCAGGGCTGGCTTGTGATAAGACCCCCCTGTTCTCATATATAACAAAATCTTATAAAAACAAAACAATTAATTTTGGCATAAGCTACAAGACATTACCATGGCTTGGTGACCATATAGTGATAATGTTACTCACTAGTGCTTTGCGGATCATGAATGGATCAACCTGTAATAGGATCTTCCACCTTCCAGGAGAACTAAAAGTCATCTTCCAAGTGTGGTGACTTGATGTGAATATGTCATTCCACTTTAAACACCTATGAACCTAATGGGATGGCTTGATAACAAGACCACCCACCTTGTAACTTATAATTTTAAACAAATTTCATATTCAAAGTGAACATAAAAGGACCCATGAGCAATCGGAACTGGTCATGTTATTATGATATGTCTTTCAACCATGAAACACCAGATAGAGAAATGATGACCATCCTCCGTACCTCAATTACACAAATAAAACATGGTGAAAGATAATGATCAAAGTGAAAAGTATCCAAAGGCACTACACTTATTTGACTGTTTATTCTTCAGAGAAAATTCTAATCAAAAGCCAGAAAGTAAGATTGATGACGATGCTAAAGCTTCAGAAGCAATTGTTGCTAAGAAAAGATCATAAGCCATTACCACAAGTGTGAAGCTTTATTAATGAAAACCAAAACAAAACAAGAAAACCAATCAAAATGTCAATGGAATAAAACAAATGACTGAAAAACAAACCCTATGTACAAGTGCATGAGATTGTTCAAACAAAATATTTTTTTAGGAGACACATTCACTGGGAAGTTGTCTACAACTCCCTCTAGCGTCTGTAATCGAACAGTGCTGGGACCAATATTTTCTGTAATAATGAAGGGTCCTAGCCAAAGGCGTTGGAACTTGGTGTACTGGTTCTTATCTTTACGTTGCTTATCCCACCTTAGAACAAGGTCACCAACAAAAAATTCCCTGTCAGATGAATATTTTTCATCAAACCATCTCTTCACCATCTGCTTATGATGATACAACTTGTTCTTGGCTCTTTCCCTATCCTCCTATAGCTTCAAGAGGGTGTCAATTCTTTGTTGGAGGGGAGAAAAATCATCTTCTTGGACAGACTAGGCCAATTGTAGCGAAGGAATGGTAAGATTAGTGGGAAGGATGGCTTCTTTGCCATACACCAAACAGTATGGAGAATTTGCAATTGTTGCTTTTGGGGTAATTTGATCTGCCCATAATGCATTATACAACTATGTGTGCCAATCTCTGTGATGAGAAGCTACAGTTTTCTTGAGAATGTTTATCATGTTTTCGTTCGATGACTCAGCCAAACCATTACCTTGAGGATAATAATTGGCGGAAAAATTCAACTTAATCCCCATCTCAAAGGCATATTCGGTTATATCAATTGAAGAGAAGTAGGATGCATTATCGAAAACCAAGTACTATAGAGCGCCAAAGCGTGTGACGATCTGGCTATCAAGGAAAGAAATTACTTGGGTAATGTTATATTATTTAAGAGGAGTTGCATCCACCCATCTAGTGAAATAGTCTGTGGCTATGAGGATATATTTGTGTTGGAGGGATGAGGGAGGGTTTATAGGCCCAACAAAATCCAGTCCCCACTGTTGGAATGGAAACTGAATTGTAACTGGTTGTAAAGGAAATGCAGGTTTCCTAAACTTCCCTGTGCATTTCTGGCATGGATCACACTTCCTCACATAGGCATAGGCATCTTTAAACAATGTAGTCCAATAATATCCGGCCCTTATAAGCTTGTGTGTTGTAGTCTCTCCTGAAAAATGGCCTCCAGCGGAACCTGTATGAAATTGAAACAAAATGTCATCAGTTTCATGTTTTTCCAAGCATCTAATAAATACTCCATCATAATTTCTTCTAAAGAGAACATGATTGATGAATTGATAAGGAGCATATTTGAGTCTTAAAGCTCTTCTTTTCTTAAAATCAAGGGTTTCTGGAGCAAACCCATGGTTCAGGAAAAATCTAATATCGTCGTACCATTGCGATGTCAGGGCATCGATTACATTAACAACACCTGAGGGGATTTCTTCCTCATGATCCCATTCGGACTGCTGCTGTGCGAGGTCGTTGGATTGCGCAGTCAGAAGACAAAGGCCTTGGCCTCTTACAATTTTAGCCGGTCTGATCTCGAGATCATATTCTTGTAGTGTGGTCATCCAATGGGCTCTCTTTTCCCCTAATTCTTTCTGGATTAGGACATTTCTGACAGCAAAATATGGAACAATGACTTTAGTTCGAGACTTCAGCAAGTAGGGTCTGTAATGTTTGACGGATTTATAGACCACATAGGCTTGCTTATCGATCTATGAGTATTTAAGCTCTACACCTTTGAATGTTGAGCTCATAAAAGAAATCTGGATTTCAATATCATTGTCATGCTTTTGAGTTAAGACAGCTGCATAAGAAAAGTCAGAGGCAAAAGTATAAAGAACGAAATCCTTATTAAAATTTGGGGACATGAGAGTAGGATCTTCTGCAATAGCCTTTCGATATCAGACAAACGCATCTATCTGTTCCTGTGACCAAGTAAACTGCACATATTTCTTGACCAAAAGTTGTAATGGTTTAACAATCTAGGTAAAAGTTGGTACAAACCTACGTACGAAATTAATCTTACCTAAGAAATATTGCATTGCTTTACGCGAACCCGATAAACCAATCTTTGAAATAGCCTCTGTACGTTCAGGATCGATAATCATACCTTCTTTCGAAACAATGAAGCCCAGAAGCTTTCCTTTCGTTACTGCAAAAATAGATTTCTTCAGGTTGAGAGAAATACCGAATTTTCTACAGTGATCAAAAACTTGTTTCAAAGCAAACACATGTTCATGACGTTTTTTAGAGTAAATAGTGATATCCTCAAGGTAAACCATGACAGAATTATGCATTAACCCTCGGAAAGCTATATCCATGGCTCTCTGAAAAGTAGCTCCTGCATTGATCAGCCCGAGAGGCATCCATTTGTAGGCAAAAGTACCCCATGGGGTCCTAAAAGCTGTTTTCAATTGATCGTACGGGGCAACCATAACCTGGTTATACCCCGAAAAACCATCTAAGAGGGAAAACATCTTTGACCTGGCTACCTTTTGAAGAATTTTCTCCATTGGTGGAACAGGATAGTTGTCTTTCTCAGAAGCCCGATTCGGGTTCCTAAAATCGACACACAGTCGAATTTCACTTCTTTTCTTACGGATAGGTACTAAGTTAGCAATCCATTGCGTATGCCTGACCAGAAAGATAATTCAAGCAGTGAGCAGCTTTTCCAACTCCTTTTTTAGAGAAG
This sequence comes from Larix kaempferi, assembly GCA_027924585.1. Taxonomy (NCBI): domain Eukaryota; kingdom Viridiplantae; phylum Streptophyta; class Pinopsida; order Pinales; family Pinaceae; genus Larix; species Larix kaempferi. Next base: position 22,117,630 of record BSBM01000632.1, on the reverse strand, counting down.
TCTCCAAACTGGGGTGCATCTTCCACAGCTTTTGTTGAAATGGCTTCACCTCTGGTTTCATGGGTATATTATGAAACATGACGCTAGTGTCAAACGTTTTCAATGCGTCATATGTCCAGGCGAAAACATCATTATATTGTTTGCACAATGCAATGATGGATCTGCATTCTTCAGGGGTACAGTCAACTCCCAAATTGATGAAGTGAGGTTCCTGTTCGGTGCCTAAGTTGACCCGCTCATAATTCAAAGATGAGCTTTGAGTTTTACAATTAGTTTGCGATTTGAACTTGTACTGTAAATCATAAATCTTTTCTAGATCGATCACAGACTTCGGGATGATGTTTGAGGAATCAGTGAGAGACGTTTCATGCTCTGCTTCGCCAATGGCCATGTCTTGAAACGTATCCTGAGTAATGAGAAAATCGAGTATATGTCGGTCATCATCAAATACTTTCCAATTAGTCACATTATCCGAACGGATGGTCTGTACATCAATTCAATAGAAAACATTTGAGGAGACAGACCTTCCGGCGAGATCAGTCTAGACGCTGTATTTGCTAATAGGTCCGCATCAAAATTTTGTGACCTGGGAACTGATTTAATATTGAATGCCAAAAACGAGTTGGTTAGATCCCTTACCAACTTTTGATAATTAGCCAAACGCGGAGATAAGCAGTGTATTTTTTTCTTGACTTGCTTGACTATAATTTCGGAGTCTCCATAGCATTCTATTGCTTGTACACCTAAATCAATGGCCTTCTTGAGCCCCTACACAAGAGCTTCATATTCGACTACATTATTAGTGCAATCAAATTCTAACCTGGAAGCAATCATGATTTTTATTCCTTCAGGATTGATAAGAACACAACCCACTCCAGCTCCCTCCTTGGACTTGGAGCCATCGAAGAACAAAGTCCATGAGACAGGGTCTAATCTAAAATTTGTATTCACATTATATATACTATGCACGATTTCACCAGAAAAAGGTACAGAAGTAACCTGAGTAATATGTGATTCATTTCGGATGCTATCTTCTGGTGAGGCATCAGCTGGGAATTCACCGAAAAAGGTGTCAAATGTAAAGTGCTCTGTACGAGAGGTGAGATAACCAGTAGGTTCACTTGAATCATTAAGATCAGTAACTGTCTGTTTCATAAAAGGTTCTCTGTTGATCCTAATTTTATTTGGTTGACCATTGTATGGAAACCATAAGTGGGACCTGTCGGTTGCAAAATAACCTTTAATTTTCTCTGACCAGTCTTTGCTTAACCACATCCCATTGGCTTCTGGGATGTCATCTATCACAATGTCAACTGTCTGATGGATCCTGGGATCAGTTGACAGCGTGAGCAGAACATTTCTCAATTTACCAACCACTTTGACTTTAGATCTATCAAGTTGCACAATCTAGTTTGGACAGGGTTCCCATGTTGCATTAATTTCCTGCAAACAGATAGGGGCATCACATTTGACGACGGTCCTGAATCTATCATGCAGTTGTGCACATTCCGGTTGAAAATCTCAAAAGTAAGCAAGAAAGGAGGAGTTCTCTTACTTGCTGGTTTTTTATCATTATTTTTAGTGACATAGTCCAGATTATTATTATGTGACTCTCTAGGTTGTTTGGCTATCATGTTTTTAGGTAAAGAATCCCTCATAGTAGGAATCTTGACTGGCTCAAACAGAGAGATGTTTGCTTTGACTCTTTTTAAGTCTTCAACCAGGTTGTACTCCATTTGAAGGAGAACTGTATCCTTCTGTGGGACATGATTCCTTTTTGTGGGAACCGGGGGAGAAGATCAAGGTTGTTGAGGTGGTTGTGGTTTTGACCTTGTATTATAAGGATATTGTGTGTTAAACATTGCCTCATGTTCTTCTTCTTCTTCACACATAGGGAGTTCTGAAAATCAACCCACAGCATCGACTTGTGGATCATCTTCTACTTCTTCTTCAGGTAGCGGAGGATCCGGGGTAGTCTGATCATTGGAAGTGTCAAGGGCGACTTGGGATTCTGCTGCCAATGCTCTAAAAATAGAAAAGAGTTCATCGTTTGTGAGTGCATCTGCCAAATTTGGTGGTGGTGGATTTTGTGGAGGCTGGTAAGGTCTCTTAAACGATGGCCTTACAAAACCTCTGTTCTGATTCTTATTATCATTAGTGTTTTTCTTCAAATCCACCATCTCATTTGACATCTTCTGAAGGAATTTCTTCATGTCAGTCAAATCAAATGAATCCTTGTTCTGAGTTATGGGCTTAGGGACATTCTCTATTTTCTTCCTAGAAGTGGAAGGATGCCCTTCTGAAGTTTCAGGGTTGTCTTGCAAACAAAAGATGTCTTTCTCAACTTGGATTGCTTCATCAAATGCTTCCAGTAAAGTACCTTCTTATTCCCTTTTGACCCATATTGCAATAGGGGGGAGCAGGCCTTTTTCATAATGAGCCACCAAAAATTCTTCAGCAAGAAGAAGATTGGTGGGGATTCTGTTTCTGAGATATGAAAACCTTTGGTTAAAGTCTTTTACCATTTCTTTTCCTTTAGCTTTCATGGAGGATAACTCTAAAACAAGATCTTGCGGTGTTTTGTCATCCCCGAATTTCTGGGTAAAATGTTTCTCGAATTCATCCCAGGAAGCTATAGATTGAGCCGGTAAAGCAAAATACCAAGTGGCCGCTCTACCCTCAAAAGTGTATGGAAAAAGTCTACATACTACATCCTCATATACCACACTTCTAAGCCCGATTGCCTGCATGAAGGTTTTTATATGATCCAACGCGGGCATCTTATCATCAGGGTTGAATTTGGGCAGGCATTTCTCAGCATTCTTTGGTAATCTATGTTGATCACCTAATATGAAAACTGCACCTTGGTCAAGCCAAGGGTTGTTTTGACCTTCTCTAGCCATTGGAGGTTCTTCTTCTTCTTCTTCAGATAACGATCTAGAAGAATTCTCTTCGTCTGAGGAAGGTGATGAGGATGATGGAGGGGATGGTGGTGAACCACTGGCTCCAAGATTTGGTTGACCTTGTGTCGCTGTGTGGGTGGTCTCACGGTTATATTCAGGAGAATCTAGTTGATTAATTGTTAACACCCAAAAAGTGCTCACTACCTCATCTACCCCATTACATGACTCATTTGTCCATTTTCCTACCATATTTCCCTTAAAAACCCTAAAAATCCCACTAAAAATCCTCCAAAAGACCTAAAATGCCTCCAAAAGGCCACAAAACCATCAAAAAAGCCTCAAAAAGGCTAAAAAAACCCCTTTTTCGTCTAAAAATAGCAAAATCCCTCTAAAAAGGGAATAAAAAATATAAAATAATGAGGAAAAGGAGGAAAAAACCCTATACATCTGCCCTAAACCATATGGTTCCCAAAACCATGGGCCAACACTCCACCACCAAAAAACTATAAATAGGTGATGGAGATCCCTCATTTCATATCCACAATCTAGTGTACCCTTACTCTGCCAAAATCTCTCTTGAAACCCTAGCTCACCATTGAGCCACTTTCACCTTGAGAGCCCCTTTTGGCCCATTCCCACCATTGGAGAAAGAGAAGGAACAAGTTGGAGCTTGGAGCAACCCTCTTGGACATTGCAAGAGCTTCACCAACCTTCACATTGAAGGTAAAATTAATACAAAAACCATTATTTACATTTTGTTGTTTATGTTTCATGCACATGTTTTAGAGTAGTTTACATTTATGTTTTAGCATAATAATTTCCATTTACTGAACTGCTACTAAGGAGTCCATTCTCCTTAGTAGGTGCTCATTTGCACAAGCTAGGGGTAAAACCCTAGCTACAGTTTTGGTGACTCCCCTAGGTTTGAATTTCTGGTTATGATTTTTAAATATTTTATGTTCCGCTGTCCCTTTCGGCCGTCGTATACCGCATTTTTTCCCCCCACAGTCGCGCGCCGACCGTGTCTTTCAAGCACTTACCTGCAACCCGACCGTTGCTCTCAGACTGTTTCTGGCGACTTGCCGTCCGTTTTCAGTCTGTTACCTGCGAACCGGCCGCGGCTATTAGCCTGTTTGGGACGGTCTGACTGCGGCTATTACCCTCTTTCCTGCGTCCCGCCTGCGGTTTTCGGCCAGTTTCCAGCAACCCGCCGGCACCTTTTGGCGTTTTTCCTGCGTCCCGCCTGTGGCATTCGGCCAGTTTTCCGCAACTCACCGGTGCCTTTCGGCATTTTTCCCGCGTCCTGACTGCGACTTCTAGCCCCTTTGCTACGTCCCGACTGCGTCTGTCTGCAAAAAACCTGCGTCCTGTCCGCGCCTGTTTCCCTCAAACCCACGGTCCGACTGCTCAGTTTCGCCACAGACCTGCGGTCTGATCTCTACATTTTTTCCAGTTTTGAGCCCAGAACTTTGCTGCACTATTTTCTGCACCAGCACATCCCTCTGTCCTACCTGCAGCCACCCTTCCTTACAGCATTTTTCTGCAGTTTTTATTTCTGTTTCATTTACAGAACCGTTTTTTCATTTTTAGCATTTTAATTTGGAAAAAGAAAATTGTGCATTTTAAAAGTTAATTTCTGTATTGCTATTGCTAGATAGAAAGTTTCCCTCCCTAGTGGCACTTTCTACTTGGGTTCATCATTATCTCACGAGCACACACTCTGTCACATAATTCAAGTGAGCCTTAAAAACTATCTAACTCAACCAATATTCTAACCCCACTTGGGGAACACAAAAGAATCTTTGTAGTTAGGTAGGATCGGGGGGATAGGCTTCCAATAACACCCCTCGGTTACTTACACTTGAGACATAGATGTTGTCCAATTAGGGAACCAAAATCCCCTAGTACTTTTTGGCACGGTCACAACCAGTTTACCAGAGGGCCTCTCCCCTAGGAGGGTTGAAGTCGCGAGACTGGTTCCGGAGGCCTGAGTGGAATACCGCACTCCATTCAGTAACCGAAGGGCTACCTTTCGCAGTTCTCGGGATATCCCTATATAGGGGTATTGCAGTAAAAGGACCAAACGACAGATTCACCTTTCTGGACGTGTCATGAACGGGGTATCTTAGTTGCCATTCTTCTAGGATTGACTACCCGGTGTCCCTCCCGGTAGGGGGACATCTTAGCCACTTGGCTTTCCTATTCATATTGTCTGACTTGGATTTCATCACCTTGCAGAGGATGTGTCTAGTTGAGTCAGAATACTTTTTAGTTAGGTGTTTGCATGCTCCTTTACCTCCTTTTGGTCTAGTGAGTCCACCATTTTTTTTTTTTTTTTTTAGGAAACCTGCTGCTTGTTGGTATTCTGACCATTTCTGTTGACACTCCACTTATTGTAGCACAGCTGTTACAGTGGGTGTTTTGAGTTGGTTGTTGGCCTGAGTGCCTTGTTTTTTTAGCTCTCCTTCTGCACACTCGGTTGCATTAGGGTTTTTGAGCTGCTTTTTACTCACCTCAACCCATAGAGATTCGACATCATTTGTCACCTTTGAGTCCCCGAGACATTCTCGGCGCCTCAGGGGCGATCCCCCACAGCACGGTTCACTTAACACCACCCGTCATCGCCACAGATCATCATCACTTGATACCACTTATCACAAATCTAGAACCTTATCACTTGACTCCACTCGTCAATGGCATAGGACTCCGTCACCAGATATTGACGCCCCTTACTTTACCTTCGATTCTGAAGAAGAGTCTGAGAACCCCATTTATACTGCCCCTACTAGCCCCATGGCTGGTACTACTTCCACTCCTTTCTTGGTAGGGACCATTGGTGGCCCATCCACCACTACACCAATTACCACACCTGTTTTGGGTATGCCCTCAATGGGGGCCATGTCCACCATTCCAGTCACCATACCCATTCCAGTACCTGGCATACCTACCACCACTCCACCAGTGACTCACACCACCCATGGTGGTGCAGGACCCTCCTACACCTTAGTTCCCCCACTTGGGAGCAACATCCCAAACCCTGTCCCTCCACTTGGGGGAATTGGCCCCAACTTGGTCCAACCCACTACTGTGTCACATCCTTCTTCCAGTCTGCCATTTATGGCTAGCCTCAACCTGCCTAACCTAGCAAGACTGACCAACGACCCTATCCGACACGACCCTGCATGGCCTCACATGCCTACCAACCTTCCCTCTGACATCCCTAATTTCGAGGGCAAGGCAGGTGAGGACCCACAAAACCATATCATGTCCTTCCATCTATGGTGTTCCTCCAACTCCATAGTATATGACTCTATTCGCCTCCGTCTGTTACAGTGCACCTTCACTGGCTCTGCAGCCAAGTGGTATATCGAGCAACCCCACGGGACCCATGCCACCTTTACTTCCCTTGCCTCGACCTTCCTGCAGTTCTTTCAGTTACCTGTCCGCTATGACGCGGGCGTTGAGATCCTCCTATCTTGCAGACAAAACACGGCCACCCACATCACGGACCACATTCATGAGTGGCGTCGACGTCGTAGCTTATGCAAGATCAAATTAGACGACCGTATCTTCCTATATTGGTTCCTCAAGTCCCTTCTCCCTGTCATTGCTAAGGATGTGGCATCAGAAAGACCGTGGAAAGACCCCAGTCTGAAGAAGAGGCCATCCTTAAGGCCCAACAGTTTGACCTCATTTACGCCCAGTCGGGTTACCTCTATACCATTATACCTGACGCCCCTCGCGGAGATTCCTCCCAGCACGATGCACTAGGGGCATCCCACACTGCAGACGGCATCATTGGCCGTGTTTCTTCGCATCCCCAACCATTTTCCATAGCACGTCCTACCCCTGGCCCCGACCTTTCGCGGGCTACCTCACAGTCTGGAGCCACCAACTCGTATGCTCCCATGACACATCACCACCATTCTCATGGACCCTCATGTCCACCTCAGTGCTTCGACCATGCGACTCCCGCTTACACCCCCCCGGTCGCACCTCAGCCCTACTACCACCAGTAGGCTACCCCAGTTCCTGCGCCTTCACAAGCCCAACCCGCTTATTACCCGCCACGGGCAGCCCCTGCGGAAAACCCAAAACCCGCTCCGCAGCCATATCAGCAACCCCCTCAAGTTGCTGCACTTGCTCAACCTCCACCCGCATATCGTCCCCCGCAGCCTGCTCCAGCACCTGCGCAACCTCAGAATCCACCTGCTGCCCAAGGGCAAGTTTACTCCCAACAAAAGCCGTAGCAAAACCAGAACAACCAATGCAACCAGGGCCAACAAAACCGCGGCAAGGGCCATAATCGTGGGAACAACCCACCTACAGACCAAGCTGGTCAACCTCCTAATCCCCCCGACAACAACAATGCGGCCCTCGCTAACCAAAACCCTGATCGCTCGCCCAAGCAGGCTAAAAACCCCAATTTGCGAACAAACCATCCTTGGTCTATTTGCGAGGTCTATGGCCACTACACACATGCTTGCCCACACTTTGAGAGAGCTCGGCAACTTTGGGTTGATGATGCCCATCGCCAAGGGCATGCGGCTCCTCAAGCACCACCCAACCCCCCGCAACCTCAGCATCAACCTTTGGTGCTGCAAAACCCCTTACCAACCCAAGGCGTAGTGAATGCTCAGTCGTTGGCTCCCCCTCACGTCAACGCGCCACCACAACAACAACAGATCACATACGCCGCCCCTGATCAACACATGTTTGACTCAGGTACCCACCACTTGTTGATGATGTCATCCGCTGATGTCAACCTCCAGACCCATAGAAACCAATATGGCTCCACCTCTGAAGCCCCTCCCGTCGATAAAACCACTAACGCTCATCCCACTGATCAGGCATTACGTATCCCTCCGCCTCCCATAGATGGCGCTTCCAAAGCACCTCGTTTCCCACTTCGTCGTATCAACAATAACCCTAATGCGCGCACTGCGTCAAACTACAACATTGTAGACGACTTAGCCCAATCTCCCGCAGCCATGTCTGCGTTAGAAGTCTTGAAGAACTGCCCTTCCCAGCGTAAGACTTTACTCTCAGCCATTGGGGCTATTGACCCAAATGATTCAAATTTGATGGCATTTGATTTGGACCAGTCCGAACCACGCCTGCCTTCCACCTTAGCATTCCAAGTTTCTGTTTTTGTTCGGAATCTTGTCATCCATCAGTGCATCATCGATGAAGGTGCCTCCACATGCGTTATGTCTACATTCGTATGGTAGAAGTTGGGATCCCCTACCCTCCAGCAGTCCACCACTGCATTACGCGCCTACGACGGTCGTTCGGCTCAGCCCCAAGGTCTCCTAGCCAATGTCCCCGTCCAGTTAGGTGGTAAAACCGTCCTCATCGACATCGAGGTTATCAACGCCCAGCTTTATTACAACCTCTTACTCGGTCGCATCTACATGTATGCTATGCAGGCGGTAGCTTCCTCTGTCTTTCATACCATGATGTTCCCCCATGACGGACGTGTGGTCAAGATCGACCAACTTACTTACTATGATCCAAATGCCCCTGCTGCACCCGAAAATGTTCTCCCCATGGTTGAACAACCTGTTAATGGTGCCGCTACCTCGTTTGTTTCCTCCTTGGGACCTGGAGTTTACTCAGACCCACCGATGACATCCACATTCCAATCCATTCCTCCCCCGTCGTCTATGCCCGAAGTGTCTGACTTATGTACCCTGTCCCACGATAACCAAACACCTAACAATCAACCACCCTTATTTCCTAAACCACCATTGGTACCTAGCCACATTGGTGTTACACCTATCCACACAATCCCCTTCCTAGTCCCTCCATCGGGAGTAGTAAGTGCCCCGATTATGGCTACCCTTAACCTCCCTGGGTTAACCTTGGGATTACCCGTCTGGTATCTTTCGCCTCCTGTTCCCCTGCCGACACCAAGCGTCGTCCTACAACCGGTGCAACCCATGGCTACTACCACTCAGGCACCCCCCCGGTTTCTCTACCCTGTCGTCCTCCACGAATCCCCCTCCTCCTCTTACCAAGCCCACTGGGGGAAGAGGTCCACAACCTTACACTGATGTGCCACCTCCCAAGACAATCAAAAACCCCCCCGTGTTTCGTGCTCCTCCCAAATGCTCATTGTGCGATGAGTTAGGCCATGCGACTCATCAATGTCCACAGTTACCGGCATTACAGGAACACATGCAGATGCTTAACGATGATCCCAATATCCTGGTTGTCAAACTAGACCCCACCCCCAAGACTAAAGATAAATCCCTGCGTACCAACCACCCCTGTGCCATATCCGGTGTTTACAGGCATTACTCACATCACTGTCCCGATCTCCTCGATTACAGAGCATCTCTCTATGAGATGAACAATCTGGATCTTGAGATGACACCACCCACCATTGAAGAGATTCACCCCCCGATCTCACCTCCATCTGGGGAGGTCAACACCATTTACATTATCTCTTCAACTACCATTCCCTCGTCAACCGATTTGACGACCCAAACTTTCTGTACTGATGAGGAGATTCTAGAGGCCCTTACTACCCTGGAGTATCCCTAGGACGACATGCACCATCGTTCGTATTTCCTCCCAGAAGCATCTTCCTCTAGCACCGCTACCCAATTTGCGGTTGAATCTAAAGATTTCCTTCCCACCAAGGTCGACTGGTTCAAGGACCCTATTCCTGCTCCTGACGCCTTCGAGGAGGGTAACATGGCCAACATCTCACCCATCATCCAAATTGACATTGCTGCACCAGGCGGTACACCTGAACTCATCACTTTAGGAGCCTCTTGCAGTGAGCATGAGATTGAGGAGTACAAAAAACTCTTCCAGGAGTTCCATGATGTCTTTGCCTGGTCCTATACCGAAATGCCTAGTCTTGACCCCGTTATCATAGAGCACCACCTTGACACCTCTGAGTCAAGGGGCATAATAGATTACCTCGACCCCATCACATCTATCTCATCACGTCAATGAACCCATTGTTCAACCCCACACATATGTGATCCATAATCACAAACCCCATGCACATAGCATGAGGGAAAGTCATTAACCCTGCTCACTTTCTCACACTTGTGATCTCAACCATTTTTGAAGTCACATATCACTTGTAGATTTGATTTGATACACCTAGTATTCTTCCCCCACGGGTCATCATTTCTCCCCACCACTGCATCCTTGGCTTGGTGGGCTCACCTTTATTTGTAACCATTTTTTAACCTAGTTAGTTCCTTTGACCATTCCAGAGTCCTTATGACCTCCGTTTTTTGCACCATTTGCACTACCAGATTCATTTTTCCGCACTCGTGATGATGCTTGAGATCATTTCTCGCTCTCACCAGGACCAATATCAACATTGTGTCCCGACACCTTTTGTCGCCCCGGTTTGCATGCCACATTGGCCGTAGCCCATTTTTGATATACCTTATATCATCGGATTCATTTTTCTGAGCCAGTGATGATGCTTGAGATCATTTCTCGCTCTCGCCCCCTGAGTTTTCGGGTATTTTTCCAAAACACCCCCTGTCGCCTCGGTTTGCGTGCCACATCGGCCGTTATCCGTTTTTGATACTCTTTATATCGTCGAATTCATTTTTTCGAGCTCGTGATGATGCTTGAGATCATTTCTCGCTCTCACTTGGTACAGTTTCAACATTGTGCCCTGACACCTTGCTGCCTCGGTTTGCGTGCCACATCGGCCGCCATCAGATTTTTCCACACTTTTACATGAGCCATCCACTCCTGTCATACTGCAAAGGTTTCGTTATTTTGCCACCATTTCATTACCCCGCAAGGAGGCCCACCAGTGTTCCCCCTCACCCTCGTTCTTGGTCATCATAAATGTTCCTTGATTGAGCACTTCCTCCTTGCCTGGCCATTCCTTTTGTTCAGTATAATTTTATCCCTTTTTCGGGCCGGACAAGTCCTTTACGATAAAGGCACTTAGGGAGTTTCTGTTAAGCTCTTTTCTGACTCCTAAAACAATGAAAAGATCGTCGAGCAATCTTGATTCCTTTCATGCTCGTTAAAGTACCTAAAAGGGTGTCTATCTGGTATAAGTTTAACCCTTTTCCGGACCTGGTAGACTAATTACGAAAAAGGAATACTCTAGTCACACCGACTAGAAGAGTTCTCCATTGCATCCTTTTATGCTTCTTTGGGCCTTGGAGACTAACACACGAAAAAGAAACCCCCTGTAGTCTTCTTATCGCTTTCAGACTCTCTAAAATTGAAAGCAACCATGAGCATGAACTGTCCTGGGCTCGTACAAATCCACACGACATTACCATTCCATTCTTTCAAAGTCTTCTTATCGCTTTGAGACTCCTTAAAATTGAAAGCAATCACGAGCATGAACTGTCCTGGGCTCGTATAAATCCACACGACAGTACCATTCTTACACACACTTCTTCTAGTTCCTTAACCCATGAAGAAGTCCCCCCCCCCGTGCCTCCTGGCACTCTAATCGATCATCTCGGCAGCACCCCCAATCAGGTCACCTTTGTTCAGAGTATTCTGCAGTCTCCTGCCATTTTACCCCAACTTGAGTCTCCCTCAGCCCAGTCCCCCTCCCAGATCCAATACAGCTATGATCCCTTTCCCATCAGTCAGTTTCATATGCTTCCCGATCATCCCCGTTATCATACTCTGAACAAAGGAAGTTTGAGTCCACCCACTCTACTTGCCCAGTTGTCCCCCCAGTTTTTCAGTCCTACCATCAGTACTATCACATTTCGGTTCTCCACCTCGCGCTCCTGTCAAGGAAACATCATTGCCTTGATAGTTGTAGGTCTCCCTCTGTCGATGACAGCCCCTCTATTCCAGAGGATAGACCCAGAGGCCCCTACGCCTTAGACCCATCACCATTTGTGGTGAGTACCTATGGACCATTTTGAGAGGAGTCAGCATTGCCTCTCCGAATGGTTGTTTCTCACATGCTCGACTTCAGCACCTTGATCGCATCATTGAGAATCGCGCAGGATTTACATACCTACCATTATTTGTCGAAGACCCCGGACTTCCCCCGACTCTAGCACATTGGTGAGTCCCTTCGGAACACCCAGTCATATGTTCCCGTGGATGTCCGGGCTACGTTGGCGATTGTATTCGGAAGCCATCCAGTTCTATGCTTCCTTGAGTACCCAGTTTCATCCCAGATCAGTTCCAGTCCAGTGTACCATCGCGAGTGTACCCCTTGTCACTCTGATCCAGCAGCTCATCACTTCCTTTGGTACCACATTCAGTAGCACTGTCGTCATTCCAATGTATCAGTTCTTCAGCTCAGACATGGTCAGCCCAGCAGTATGTCCCAGATTTGTGTCCCTTCTGGACCCTTATGATGTACACAGTGGTTCTCTATGTATCTTACAGGTCCCTCTTTTCGGGCCTCACAGTTCTTTTTATGTATCTTGATATGAGCATGGGTATGCCCGCCTCGTCCATATATTGAGATTCTGCCTCATTCAGTATTTGAGGTCATGTATATTTCAGGTCCCCATTTTTTGGACCCCATTGTTATTATTATGTTATATCCTAATACGAGCATGGGAATGCCCACCTCATCCATATGATCAGATGATTCCTCATCCATTCTTGAGGTTATGTACTTTTAGTTCTTGCAGTTTGTTCAGGATCGTTGTTCCGGGCTTCAGTTTGTTTCTTCTCTTCTCCACACCCCAGGAAAACCATACATGACTTATGATGTCCATCGGCCATACGATGAGCTCCTGCCCTCACACATCAGGGGGCAATCTGTTAACACTCAAAAAGTGCTCACTACCTCATCTACCCCATTACATGACTCATTTGTCCATTTTCCTACCATGTTTCCCTTAAAAACCCTAAAAATCCCACTAAAAAGCCTCCAAAAGGCCACAAAACCATCAAAAAAGCCTCAAAAAGGCTAAAAAAACCCCTTTTTCCTCTAAAAATAGCAAAATCCCTCTAAAAAGGGGATAAAAAATATAAAATAATGAGGAAAAGGAGGAAAAAACCCTATACAGCTTCCCTAAACCATATGGTTCCCAAAACCATGGGCCAGCACTTCACAACCAAAAAACTATAAATAGGTGATGGAGATCCCTCATTTCATATCCACAATCAAGTATACCCTTACTCTGCTAAAATCTCTCTTGAAACCCTAGCTCACCATTGAGCCACTTTCACCTTGAGAGCCCCTTTTGGCCCATTCCCACCATTGGAGAAAGAGAAGGAGCAAGTTGGATCTTGGTGCAACCCTCTTGGACATTGCAAGAGCTTCACCAACCTTCACATTGGAGGTAAAATTAATACAAAAACCATTATTTACATTTTGTTGTTTATGTTTCATGCACATGTTTTAGAGTAGTTTACATTTCTGTTTTAGCATAATAATTTCCATTTACTGAACTACTACTAAGGAGTCCATTCTCCTTAGTAGGTACTCATTTGCAAAAGCCAGGGGTAAAACCCTAGCTACATTAACTAGGTCTTGGTTTTCAGATTGGTGATCAGTTGTATGTTGATCTTGTACGCTAAAACTATCAGGAGGTTGAACCGGTGGATCAGAGGTCCGTGAGGTGGGAACTTGCTATTCTTCCCCATCACTAGCCTGCAAAACACCTTCTAAGTTTAGAGATACCAGACTGCACCTTCTTTGATCGGCAAGACGTTGTTCAACTCTTAAAACCCTATCGGCGGATGTTTTCAATAACTGTTCTAATGAGATGGGTCCCCTTGTGGGCGAGGTGAAGATGACTTCTCCTCTGTTCTCCTATCGTACCACTGGTGTAACGGGTATAACCGTAGGTTGTGCAGACGTGATAGGGAGAATTGTAGTTTTTGTATTTGTTGGTTGTTCAGATGTTGAAGCCCTAGTCTGGATTCGGGTTTGAACCGTTGAAGTACTTTTTGGAGGAGGTTTATTAGTAGTTTGCTTAGGCATGTTATACTACTCAGGCCCTCCTTCAAGCGCCATTTGTTGATGCCTTGGCGGTGCAGGGTAAGTGTGAGGTGCTGGAATGGGTTCTAAGGCACACAATAGGGGATGAAAACCCTGCCAAAGGCTTCGAAAGACCCTGCCCAAGGGCAATTCTATCCTCTAGTTGTTTGGTGTGGTAATCACCCACGAATATTTGGCCTCCCCTGGAACTCTATGAGTAAAAGATTTGATCATGAAAGATCAGTTTTCCTATAACAGAAAACGGAGTATAAAAGTGTAATGACCCTTTTTCAAAATTCTATTAAAATGCCAATTTTTCCACTTTTTCCCCAATTTCGACCTTTGACTAGTTTAACTGTTTTGACCTCCAAATCAACCCAAATTCTCCCAAATCTTCTGTAGGAGTGTATGAATGGTATTTAGACTTGAATATCAGGTTCAGGGATGTTTTATGGCCCTCCAAATATTGCTGCAAACTTGATTTGTATTCTGATCAATATAGGTAATTTTGACTAGTAATTTGTGCATCAAATCCCCCCCGGGTAACACTGCAAATGGCCTTCCAAATGCCTCCAAACTCCCACAAATTTATTAACAGAGGTATATAATGTGTTAATTATGTGATTAAGGTCTCATATGCACCATTAATTGATTTTTACTACTGTTCTAACTCTCTCACATTCAACAACAAAAACCCCCAATTCGACCCTTGGGGAAATGGCACTATTTCACCTCCCAATACAACTAAACTGAGTAAAAATGTTTCAAATGCTCAAGTACAGTACATGAAACTTGTATAAAAAATCCATGGCAGTATATTAATCACAAATATATCATAGAATCATCCATCCATTCGAAATAATCAACATTATAGTGTCATACATCAATGCACATCAATGCATTGGGGAAATGGACATTGTTTTCTCATTAATCAATAGTTTTGCATACAACCAGTGGGTATTTCGACCTAATACTTTCTGAATATTAATAAAAGAGGATATGAAGCTATTACAATCAGAAATATATAATGAGAATCTCTCTCAAGAAGCACAAGTGCTCACCAAAAACGCCCTCCCTCAAGGAGCATGAATATGCCTTCAAAACTGGAAACGGTGGAGAGAAAGTGTTGCACTAAACCAAACCATGAAACTTCATGTAGCTGCTACCTGCAAATACAAACTCCATTAAAGCACCATGAAAGACCTGAGTGGCCTCTCCAAACACCAACTTGGATGGGAATCTTTCACCCTCGAAATTGGCTAAGGCAAGAAACTAGTCATCCACTAGCTCTCTCTTCACAAATGCAATTTTTCTCAAATCATCAAAAGCCATTCTCATTCTTCATTTCTACATTTTATAACCAACATTATCCTTCTAAGGGTCGAAATCCTCTCAATAGATTCAATATATTTCCATTTAGGAAATATTCCACATTTGCCACTTGTCTCCTAGTTCCAACCTTCCATCTTCTCCCAATTTTGATTTTGAGTCTCTTTGGCTTCTCCAACTCCCAAATTCGCCTTCCTTGAGCCTATTTTTGGTGCTGACATGTCATAGTGCTCAGATGTCAGAGGTCAGGTCTACAATTTGTCATAGTTGTCATAGATGCTCCATCATTGGTGTCACAGGGGCTAGGGAATCTAGCCCAAGTGTCCACAAACTTCTACTTTGACTCTTTATCTTCCATGGAAGTTACCAATCCTTCCCAATTCGACCTAAGATGCTCAATGACATGTGTTATGACTTACCAACTCACCCAAGAGTTTTCACATTCCCATTAATTCGAATTTGCAAAAGAGAGATACCATGTATTATGAAAAATCAAGCTAGTGTGGGTCCCACCACCTCCATATGTCTCCAAAACCACTTGCCACTTAGAATTTATCTTGAATTTATTTATTCACCATATTTATTAAATGCTTGAACCCCTCTAATGTCTAAATATCATTTATTAGCTTCCTTATTACCATCCCACATGTGCCCATCCAACCTAGGAAACTAGTAGGATTGATGGGATTGTCTTACTATGCACTTATTTGAATGGGGACATTACAAAAAGTTGACTAACGAACCTATCTTAACCTACCTAAGGAAAGAACCTATTCTAAGTCATATCTGACCTAAAAGGAGAATGATGTTGTGCAGATCAGAATTGAAGTGTGATGAACAAGTAGTAAGTTCCTTGAACATAAATGTCTTCGGGTTCTTCACTTGTTAATTTAAAGTTTTATCAATTAAGAACTTAAGTGACAATTCTTCAAAATGTTTAAGCTTATTCAAATACCTGATTTATAATCATTGTGTTAATTGAAAAAATAACATTTGATTATACATGTTTATTTGCATTGAATCATTTGCAGAAATATAAAAGTAAAAACGTTCAATTAAAGAAATCCAATAAAACAATTTTGAGCGTAATCCAGACATACAGAGAAATCAATATGAGAGATCTTATGCTTTAATGAATGTCCTGCAAAGGATTAAACACATAACCGATGACGAATATAAAACATTAACTTAGCAATTCCCAAAGAAATTTGAAGAACACTAGGAGGTGAATTAAAATATAACTTTCCTGAATAGAGAAGCCTTGTACAAAAATTACAATGACTCTGATAAACAGAGTATCTTCAGTCCAAACTCCTGCTGAATTGCAATTCCAAAATTCCCAACCCTTTACTAAGGGAAACATTCCTCCTTTTATACTAAATTTACATCAGAGTTCCAAAAGGAGAAATTCTACAAAATAGAGATTTACAAAATCATATCTAACCATCGATCCAAGAAATCTTGCTACTTTTAAGCTAAAAATATTTTCCACCACCTTTCACAAATGAAAGACTTGTTCTTTAATCTGATAAGGTTTTGTGGCACCATAAAAATTTAATCATAGATTGCTCACTAGCATTGACAGGTGGTGTAGCTTGCAGAGCATCCGCGGTAGGAAATTTGGGGTCGGAGAACCTACTGTCAAAAACAGAGAAATCCATTAAAGGATTTACTTCAGGAACGATAACCAACACGTCAGGTTCTTCATTGATTATAAAGTCATGTATGACATCGGTATCAAGATCAGTTGATCCCTTCAGAATTTCCTTCCTTTGCTTCTCAGGGTTGTGAATGTAAGCAGACAAAGTTTCGAAGTCTTCTTCACCACTACTGCTGCTAAGATCAGGAACACCTGCATCAAACGGTGGTGACAACATTTCTTGATATAACAAGGGGTAGAGCTCTTCATTTTCAATATGAAAATTAGAAAATTCACCATCTGCATGAATATTTCTCATCCTGAATGAGTCTCGAATAGAAGGATGTACGAAGAATGCCAAACAGAGTGTTTCTTGTTTCAGAAGGCAATTGATGAACTGGAACTTTTATGTTAATTGCTATTTAAAGGCCAACAAGCAGGTCGATGATAATCGGGCGGGGCGATCTGCAATGATTTAAATTTATCCAATCAATTCATTGTAATTACTTCAGTTGTAATGAAAAAAGCTGAGGTATGTGCCAATCGGATCAAAGCCTATGCGAAGCACGAGTTCAATTACTACTTGCATGATTTCGAATTGCCTTACGATCACATCATTATAAGCCATCTCCTATCAATAATTATGACTGGTGATTAATAATGGAGACGAATATTATGGTGACAAAGATGATGTGCAAAATGGTCTCGACTAAGAGTTCTAGTACACAGGCTATCAACTCTTCGCACGTAACAAATCCAATCATTAAGAAATGGGACAAAAGACGACAAGATGTAAAAACTCGAGTCCAGACATGGCGGACTTAAGGCGAAAAAAAAATGGCATCCATACAACATGAACTAACCGAGAGACTGGTATTAGTGTTTACTGTCATGGATTGCACAAAAAATGATAATTTGGCAAAACCAGCTTTCAAAAGACAAAATGGAATGCCTGACTTGACTGACTGCCCAAAATCAACATGACCACAAGATTATAACAGATGGGACGACTGAGATTAACTGAAGAGGAACGTGGAATCGGGCTCAAAACATTTGCAGGAAGTTCTTATTCAAAGATCCCGCAAGCCGAAACCCAAAAGTGCGTATTTGCGGGTTGCGAGTCTGCAAACGGAAATAAAAGGATTTCCGAAAGCCGAAAACCGACTGTGCGGGTGGCGAGCTTCGGAAATGTAAATCTATGACGAAAAATAACCATCTCGAAAGCCGCATTCCAAAGCTACGGTTTGCGGATTTCGGGAGCACGCACCAAATAAATGAAAAACCACAATCCCAAAAGCCGAATGCTGCCATTGCGGGGTTCAGGTTTCGGGGTAATTATTTTCAATCTAAAATAAAGAATGATTCCGCAAACTGCAAACGTCGGGTTGCGGATTTCAGAATCATCAAAATCACAATATAAAACAACAGTCCCGCAACCCGCGTCTGTCGGGTTGCAGGTTTCAGGCTCTCCAAAAGTCGGGTTTCGGGATGAAGATAATAGTCAATAAAATATTCAAAATTTTGGTTCCTTTCAGACCGAAACACTTTGGAAGAAATGATCAAACCATTACAAACAAGCATATCAAAAGCATGGGTGAAGAATTTTTGGGAGGTAAAACCAAAATCTAGAATTTTTCAAGATGACTCACCCAAATACCTTTGCGTTTATTAAAATTGGGGGCTCTCATGCTTAGCTAAGCATGGGATCTATTGTGACTACAACAAATGGTGACTGGATGGGAAGAACCAGTTATCTTTGTAATCAAATCCAACTAAAGACAACATGTCAATCAACCAATTTCTTGAAACTCAATTCATAGAAGATACTCAAAAGATAATAGTTAACAAGCAATGTACATGAAAATGGATAGATCTCAACAATGACCATTTTAAAGATAACACTCATTCGATAAGGAGATTTAGAGAGTAATACCAAATCTTTACCATGATGTAATCATTGAAAACCAGCTTGTCTTGAACCTGGGCACAGTCTTAGAAATGCTCATGGATATCCTAATTACAAATCCCCTTGGTTTATTAATTGCATGTATATTCAGTTATCCTCTATGGATTCCTTTATCTTTTCTCTTGTCTTTTCTTTTTTTATATATTAAAAGATATAAAACCTTGTTAATACAAGACCACTGTCCTAACTTGGTGATCAAATTAAACAGTGCCATTCAGAGGCCTGATCCGGTAACTGGTCAAGCTAGCTCGATGACGAAACTCCTTGTCTTCTGGTTGTAAGACCAAAAGAAATTATCATGGCTTGGTGACCACATAGTGATAATTCCAGTCCAAGGTCAAACCCATGATCATCGCAGGGCTAGCTTGTGATAAGACCCCCCTGTTCTCGTATATAACAAAATCTTATAAAAACAAAACAATTAATTTTGGTATAAGCTACAAGGCATTACCATGGCTTGGTGACCATATAGTGATAATGTTACTCACTATTGCTTTGCGGATCATGAATGGATCGACCTGTAATAGGATCTTCCACCTTCTAGGAGAACTGAAAGTCATCTTCCAAGTGTGGTGGCTTGATGTGAAGATGTCATTCCACTTTAAACACCTATGAACCTAATGGGCTGGCTTGATAACAAGACCACCCACCTTGTAACTTATAATTTTAAACAAATTTCATATTCAAAGTGAATGTAAAAGGACCCATGAACAATCGAAACTGGTCAAGTTATTATGATATGCCGATCAACCATGAAACACCAGATAGAGAAATGATGACCATCCTCTGTACCTTAATTCCACAAATCAAGCATGGTGAAAGATAATGATCAAAGTGAAAAGTATCCAAAGGCACTGCACTTATTTGACTGTTTATTCTTCAGAGCAAATTATAATCAAAGTCCAGAAAGTAAGATTGATGACGATGCTGAAGCTTCAGAATCAATTGTTGCTAATAAAAGTGATCATAAGCCATTACCACAAGTGTGAAGCTTTATTAATGAAAACCAAAACAAAACAAGAAAACCAATCAAAATGTCAATGGAATAAAACAAATGACTGAAAAACAAACCACAACTATGTACAAGTGCATGAGATTGTTCAAACAAAATACTTTTTTAGAAGAGACACATTCGCTGGGAAGGTGTCTACAACTCCCTCTAGCGTCTGTAATCGAACAGTGCTGGGACCAATCTTTTCTGTAATAGTGAAGGGTCCTAGCCAAAGGCGCTGGAACTTGGTGTACTGGTTCTTATCTTTACATTGCTTATCCCACCTTAGAACCAGGTCACCAACAAAAAATTTCCTATCAGATGAATATTTTTCATCAAACCATCTCTTCACGATTTGTTGATGATGATACAACTTGTTCTTGGCTCTTTCCCTGTCCTCCTCTAGCTTCAAGAGGGTGTCAATTCTTTGTTGGAGGGGAGAAGAATCATCTTCTTGGACAGACTGGGCCAATTGTAGCGAAGGAATGGTAAGATTAGTGAGAAGGGTGGCTTCTTTTCCATACACCAAACAGTATGGAGAATTTGCAATTGTTGCTTTTGGGGTAATTCGATCTGCCCATAATGCATTATACAACTGTGTGTGCAAATCTCTGTGATGAGAAACTACAGTTTTCTTGAGAATGTTTATCAGGTTTTTGTTCGATGACTCAGCCAAACCATTACCTTGAGGACAATAATTGGCGGAAAACTTAAGCTTAATCCCCATCTCAAAGGCATATTCGGTTATATCGATTGAAGAGAAGTAAGATGCATTATTGAAAACCAAGTACTCTGGAGCGCCAAAGCGTGTGACGATCTGGCTATCAAGGAAAGAAATTACTTGGGCAGCGTTACATTGTTTAAGAGGAGTTGCCTCCACCCATCTAGTGAAATAGTCTATGGCTGTGAGGATATACTTGTGTTGGAGGGATGAGGGAGGGTTTATAGGCCCAAAAAAATCATGTCCCCACTGTTGGAATGGAAACTTAATTGTAACCGGTTGTAAAGGAAATGCATGTTTCCTAAACTTCCCTGTGCATTTCTGGCACGGCTCACACTTCCTCACATAGGCATAGGCATATTTAAACAATGTGGGCCAATAATATCCGGCCCTTAGAATCTTGTGTACTGTAGTCTCTCCTAAAAAATGGCCTCCAGCAGGACCTGCATGAAATTGAAACAAAATGTCATTAGTTTCATGTTTTTCCAAGCATCTAAGAAATACTCCATCATAATTTCTTCTAAAGAGAACATGATCGATGAATTGATAAGGAACAGATTTGAGTCTTAAGGCTCTTCTTTTCTTAAAATCAAGGGTTTCGGGAGCAAACCCATGGTTCAGGAAAAATCTGATATCGCCGTACCATTCTGATGTCGGGGCATCGATTACATTAACAACACCTGAGGGAATTTCTTTCTCATCATCCCATTCGGACTTCTGCTGTGCGGGGTCGTTGAATTGCGCAGTAAGAAGACAAAGGCCTTGGATTTTTACAATTTTAGCCGGTATGATCTCAAGATCATATTCTTGTAGTGCGGTCATCCAATGGGCTCTCTTTTCCCCCAATTCTTTCTAGATTAGGACATTTCTGACAGCAGAATATTGAACAATGACTTTAGTTCAAGACTTCAGCAAGTAGGGTCTGTAATGTTTGACGGATTTATAGACCGCATAGGCTTGCTTATCGATCTGTGAGTATTTAAGCTCTGCACCTTTGAATGTTGAGCTCATAAAAGAAATCGGGATTTCAGTATCATTGTCATGCTTTTGAGTTAAGACAGCTGCATAAGAAAAGTCAGTGGCAAAAGTATAAAGAATGAAATCCTTATTAAAATATGGGGACATGAGAGCAGGAGCTTCTGCAATAGCCTTTCGAATTCAAACAAACGCATCTCTTTGTTCCTGTGACCAAGTAAACTGCACATCTTTCTTGACCAAAAGTTGTAATGGTTTAACAATCTCGGCAAAATTTGGTACAAACCTACGTAAGAAATTAATCTTACGTAAGAAAGATTGCATTTCTTTGCGTGAGCCCGGTAACCAATCTTTGAAATAGCCTCTGTACATTCAGGATCGATAGTCATACCTTCTTTCGAAACAATGAAGCCCATAAGCTTTCCTTCCGTTATTGCAAAAATAGATTTCTTCGGGTTGAGAGAAATACTGAATTTTTTGCAGCGATCAAAAACTTGTTCAAAGCAAAAACATGTTCATGTCGTTTTTTAGAGTAAATAGTGATATCATCAAGGTAAACCACGACATAATTATGCATTAACCCTCAGACAAAAGTACCCCATGGGGTCCTGAATGCTGTTTTCAATTGATCGTCTGTGGCAACCATAACCTGGTTATACCCCGAAAAACCATCTAAGAGGGAAAACATCTCTGACCCAGCTACCTTTTGAAGAATCTGCTCCATTGGTGGAACAGGATAGTTGTCTTTCTCAGAAGCCCGATTCAGGTTCCCGAAATCAACACACAGTCGAATTTCACCACTTTTCTTACGGACAGGTACTAAGTTAGCAATCCATTGAGTATGCCTGATCGGAAAGATAATTCGAGCAGTGAGCAGCTTCTCCAGCTCCTTTTTTAGAGAAGGCTCCACACTGGGGTGCATCTTCCGCAGCTTTTGTTGAAATGGCTTCACCTCTGGTTTCATGGGTATATTATGAAACATGACGCTAGTGTCAAACATTTTCAACTCATCATACATCCAAGCGAAAACATCCTTATACTATTTGCACAATGCAATGATGGCTCTGCGTTCTTCAGGGGTACAATCAACTCCCAAATTGATGAAGCGAGGTTCATGTTCGGTTTCTAAGTTAACCCGCTCATAATTCAAAGATGAGCTTTGAGTTTTACAATTAGTTTGCGATTTGATGTTGTCCTGTAAATCGTAAAACTTTTCTAGATCGATCACAGACTTCGGGATGACGTTTGAGGGTTCAGTGAGAGACTTTTCATGTTTTGCTTCGTCAATGGCCGTGTCTTGAAACGTATCCTGAGCAGTGAGAAAATCGAGTATCTGTCGGTCATCATCAAATACTTTCCAATTAGTCACATTATCTGGAATGGATGGTCTGTACATCAATTCAATAGAAAAAGTTTGAGGAGACAGACCTTCCAACGGGATCAGTCTAGATGTTGTATTTGCTAACAGTTCTGCATCAAAATTTTGTGACCTGGGAACTTATTTAATATTGAATGTCAAAAACGAGGTTGTTAGATCCCTTACCAACTTTTGATAATTAGCCAAACGCGGAGATAAGCAGTGTATTTTATTCCTGACTTGCTTGACTATAATTTTGGAGTCTCCATAGCATTCTATTGCTTGTACACCTAAATCAATGACCTTCTTGAGCCCCTGCACAAGAGCTTCATATTCGGCTACGTTATTAGTGCAATGAAATTCTGACCTGTAAGCAATCATGATTTTTATTCCTTTAGGATTGATAAGAACACAACCCACTCCAGCTCCCTCCTTGGACTTGGAGCCATCGAAGAACAAAGTCCATGAGAGAGGGTCTAATCTAAAATTTGTATTCACATTATATATATTATGCACAATTTCACCAGAAAAAGGTACAGAAGTAACCTGAGTATTATGTGATTCATTTCGGATGCTTTCTTCTGGTGAGGCATCAGCTAGGAATTCACTGAAAAAGGTATCAAATGTAAAGTGCTATGTACGAGAGGTGAAATAACCAGCAGGTTCACTTGAATCATTAAGATCAGTAAATGTCTGTTTCATAAAAGGTTCTCTATTGATCTTAATTTTATTTGGTTGACCATTGTATGGAAACCATAAGTTGGACTAATCAGTTGCAAAATAACCTTTAATTTTCTCTAACCAGTCCCTGCTTAACCACATCCCATAGGCTTCTAGGATGTCAGCTATCACAATGTCAACTATCTGATGAATCCTGGGATCAGCTGACAGCGTGAGCAGAACATTTCTCAATTTACCAACCACTTTGACTTTAGATCTATCAACTTGCACAATCTGGGTTGGATAGGGTTCCCATGTTACATTCAATTTCCTGCAAACAGATAGGGGCATCACATTTGATGACGCTCTTGAATCTATCATGCAGTTGTGTACAGTCCAGTTGAAAATATTAAAAGTAAACAAGAAAGGAGGAGTTCTCTTACTTGTTGGTTTTTTATCATTAGTTTTAGTGATAGAGTCTAGATTATTATTCTGTGACTCTCTAGGATGTTTGACTATCATGTTTTTAGGTAAAGAATCCCTCATAGCAGGAATCTTGAGTAGCTCAAACAGAGAGATGTTTGCTTTGACTCTTTTTAAGTCTTCAACCAGGTTGTACTCCATTTGAGGGAGAACTATATCCTTTTGTGGGACAGGATTGTTTTTTGTGGGAACCAAGGGAGAAGATGAAGGTTGTTGAGGTGGTTGTGGTTTTGTCCTTGTATTATAAGGATGTTGTGTGTTAAACACCGCCTCAGGTTCTTCTTCTTCTTCTTCTTCTTCTTCTTCTTCACACATAAGGAGTTCTGAAAAGCAACCCACAGCATCGACTTGTGGATCATCTTCTGCTTCTTCTTCAGGTAGCGGAGGATCTGGCGTAGTCGTATCGTTGGAATTGTTAGGGGCGACTTGGGATTCTGCTGCCAATGCTCTAAAAATAGAAAAGAGTTCATCATTTGTGAGTGCATCTTCCAGATTTGGTGCTGGTGGATTTTGTGGAGGCTGGTAAGGTCTCCTAAATGGTGGCCTTACAAAACCTCTGTTCTGATTCTGATTATCATTAGTGTTTTTCTTCAAATACACCATCTCATTTGACATCTTCTGAAGGAATTTCTTCATGTCAGTCAAATCAAATGAATCCTTGTTCTGAGTTGTGGGCTTAGGGACATTCTCTATTTTCTTCCTGGAAGTGGAAGGTTGCCTTTTTGAAGTTTCAGGGCTGTCTTCCAAACAAAATATGTCTTTCTCAACTTGGATTGCTTCATCAAATGTTTCCAATAAAGTACCTTTCTGTGCCCTTTTGATCCATATTGCAATAGGGGGAGGCAAGCCTTTTTCATAATAAGCCACCAACAATTATTCAACAGGAAGAAGATTGGCACGGATTCTATTTTTGAGATATGAAAACCTTTGGTTAAAGTCTTTTACCCTTTCTTTTCCTTTGGCTTTCATGGAGGATAACTCTAAAACAAGATCTTGTGGTGTTTTGTCATCCCCGAATTTCTAGGTAAAATGTTTCTCGAATTCATCCCAGGAAGTTATAGATTGAGCCGGTAAAGCAAAATACCAAGAGGCCTCTCTACCCTCAAAAGTGTATGGAAAAAGTCTACATACTACATCCTCATATACCACACTTCTAAGCCTGATTTCCTGCATGAAGGTTTTTATATGATCCAACGCGGGCGTCTTATCATCAGGGTTGAATTTGGGCAGGCATTTCTCAGGATTCTTTGGTAATCTATGTTGATCACCTAATATGAAAACTTCACCTTGGTCAAGCCAAGGGTTGTTTTGACCTTCTCCAGCCATTGGAGGTTCTTCTTCTTCTTCTTCAGATGACGAACTAGAAGAATTCTCTTCGTCTGAGGAAGTTGATGAGGATGATGGAGGGGATGGTGGTGAACCACCGGCTCCAAGATTTGGTTGACCTTGTGTCGCTGTGTGGGTGGTCTCACGGTTATATTCCGGAGAATCTGGTCGATTAACTAGGTCTTGGTTTTCAGATTGGTGATTAGTTGTATGTTGATCCTGTGCGTTAAAACTATCAGGAGGTTGAACCAGTGGATCAGAGGTCTGTGAGGTGGGAACTTGCTATTCTTCCCCATCACTAGCCTGCAAAACACCTTCTATGTTTAGAGCTGCCAGACCGCGTCTTCTTTGATCGGCAAGACGTTGTTATACTCTTAAAACCCTATCGGCGGATGTTTTCAATAACTGTTCTAACAAGATGGGTCCCCTTGTGGGCGAGGTGAAGATGACTTCTCCTCTGTTCTCCTGCCGTACCACCTTTGTAACGGGTATAACCGTAGGTTGTGCAGACGTGATAGGGAGAATTGTAGTTTTTGTATTTGTTGGTTGTTCAGATGTTGAAGCCCTAGTCTGGCTTCGAGTTTGAACCGTTGAAGTACTTTCTGGAGGAGGTTTATTAGTAGTTTGCTTAGGCATGTTATACTACTCAGGACCTCCTTCTAGCGCCATTTTTTGATGCCTCGGGGGTGTAGGGTAAGTGCGAGGTGCTGGAATGGGTTCCAAGGCACACAACAGGGGATGAAAACCCAGCCAAAGGCTTCGAAAGACCCTGCGCAAGGGGAATTCTATCCTCGAGCTGTTTGGTGTGGTAATCACCCAAGGATATTTGGCCTCTGCTGGCACTCTATGAGTAAACGATTTGATCTTGAAAGATCAGTTTTCCTATAACAGAAAACGGAGTATAAAAGCTGACTAATGAACCTATCTTAACATACCTGTGGAAAGAACCTATTCTAAGTTAGATCTGACCTAAAAGGAGAATGATGTTGTGCAGATCAGAGTTGAAGTGTGATGAACAAGTAGTAAGTTCCTTGAACAGAAATGTCTTCAGGTTCTTCACTTGTTAATTTAAAGTTTTATCAATTAAGAAATTAAGTGACAATTCTTCAAAATGTTTAAGCTTATTCAAATACGTGATCTGTAATCATTGTGTTAATTGAAAAATAACATTTGATTATACATGTTTATTTGCATCGAATCATTTGCAGAAATATAAAAGTAAAAACATTCAATTATAGAAATTCAATAAAACAATTTTGAGCATAATCCAGACATACAGAGAAATCAATATGAGAGATATTATGCTTTAATGAATGTCCTGCAAAGGATTAAACACATAACCGATGACGAATTTGAAACATTAACTCAGCAATTCCCAAAGAAATTTGAAGAACACTAGGAGGTGAATTAAAAGATAACTTTCCTGAATAGAGAAGCCTTGTACAAAAATTACAATGACTCTAATAAACAGAGTATCTTCAGTCCAAACTCCCGCTGAATTGCAATTCCAAAATTCCCAACCCTTTACTAAGGGAACCATTCCTCCTTTTATACTAAATTTACATCAGAGTTCCAAAAGGAGAAATTCTACAAAATAGAGATTTACAAAATCGGATCTAACCTTCGATCCAAGAAATCTTGCTACTTTTAAGCTAAAATAATTTTCCGCCACCTTTCACAAAAGAAAGACTTGTTCTTTAATCTGATAAGGTTTCGTGGCACCATAAAAATTTAATCATAGATTTCTCACTAGCATCAACAGGTGGTGTAGCTTGCAGAGCATTCGCGGTAGGAAATTCGGGGTCGGAGAACCTACTGTCAAAAACAAAGAAATCCATTAAAGTATTTACTTCAGGAATGGTAGCCGGCACGTTAGGTTCTTCATTGATTATAAAGTCATGTATAACATCAGTATCAAGATCAGTTGATCCCTCCAGAATTTCCTTCCTTTGCTTCTCGGTGTTGTGAATGTAAGCAGATAAAGTTTCGAAGTCTTCTTCACTGATACCACTGCTAAGATCAGGAACACCTGCATCAAATGGTGGTGACAACATTTATTGATATAACAAGGGGTAGAGCTCTTCATTTTCAATATGAACATTAGAAAATTCACCATCTGCATGAATATTGCTCATTCTGAATGAGTCTCGGATAGAAGGATGTACGAAGAATGCCAAACAGAGTGTTTCATGTTTCAGAAGGCAATGGATGAACTGGAACTTTTATGTTAATTGCTATTTAAAGGCCAGCAAGCAGGTCGATGATAATCGGGCGGGGTGATCTGCAATGATTTAAAGTTATCCAATCAATTCATTGTAATTACTTCAATTGTAATGACAAAAGCTGAGGTATGTGCCAGTCGGATCAAATCCTGTGGGAAGCACGAGTTCAATTACTGCTTGCATGATTTCGAACTGCCTTACGATCAAAGCGTTATAAGCCATCTCCTATCAATAATTATGACTGGTGATTAATAATGGAGACGATGATTATGGTGACAAAGCTGATGTGAAAAACGGTCTCGACTAAGAGTTCTAGTACACAGGCTATCAACTCTTCGCACGTAACAAATCTGATCATTAAGAAAATGGACAAAAGACGACAAGATGTCAAAACTCGAGTCCAGACATGGCGAAGTTAAGGCGAAAAAAAAAATGGCGTCCATACAACATGAACTAACCGATAGACTGGTATTAGTGTTTGTTGTCATGGATTGCACAAAAAATGATAATTTGGTAAAACCAGCTTTCAAAAGACAAAATGGAATGCCTGACTTGACTGACTGCCCAAAATCAACATGACCGCAAGATTATAACAGACGGACGGATGAGATTAACCGAAGTGGAATGTGGAATCAGGATCAAAACATTTGCAGGAAGTTCTTATTGAAAGATCCCACAAGCTGAAACCCGAAAGTGCGGATTTGCGGGTTGCAGGTCTGCAAACGAAAATAAAAGGATTTTTGTAAGCAAAAAATCGACTGTGCGGGTGGCGGGCTTCAGAAATGTAAATCTGTGACGAAAAATAACCATCCCGAAAGCCGCATTCGGAAACTACGGTTTGCAAGTTTTGGGAGCACACACCAAATAAACGAAAAACCACAATCCCGAAAGCCGAATGCCTCCATTGCAGGGTTCGGGTTTCGGGGGTAATTATTTTGAATCTAAAATAAAGAATGATTCCGCAACCTGCAAACGTCGGGTTGCGAATTTTGGAATCATCAAAATCACAATATAAAACAACAGTCCCGCAACCCGCGTCTGTCAGGTTGCGAGTTTTGGGCTCTCCAAAAGTCGGGTTTCAGGATGAAGATAACGGTCAACAAAATACTCAAAATTTTGGTTCCTTTCAGACCAAAACACTTTGGAAGAAATGATCAAACCATTACAAACAAGCAGATCAAAAGCATGGGTGAAGAATTTTTGGGAGGTAAAACCAAAATCCAGAATTTTTCAAGATGACTCACCCAAATACCTTTGCGTTTATTAAAATTGGGGGCTCTCATGCTTAGCTAAGCATGGGATCTGTTGTGGCTACAACAATGAGGAAACTGATCAATTGGTGCAACCTTGATCTGGTTTTCTAAACGGAGTTGCGCAAGGTACCATACCAATTGTGGCTTTCCCATTGCTTCCCATGTTTGCTTGGTTAGGATATTCAAATCGAATCCTAGATCTGGAATGATGGAATCCATATCATATGCACC
Source organism: Larix kaempferi (assembly GCA_027924585.1). Lineage (NCBI taxonomy): Eukaryota > Viridiplantae > Streptophyta > Pinopsida > Pinales > Pinaceae > Larix > Larix kaempferi. Next base: position 22,088,662 of record BSBM01000632.1, on the reverse strand, counting down.
GATCTGGGCATTCATACTCATCTCCCTTATTGTTTTCTTCGTATGAAGATGGTTAACTGCACAATCTTGTCGCCCCTCTTTCTGTCGATACAAGAAGCTAGTTATCTCTGCTAATGCTTCTGGATCCTTTTCCAATGTTAAGAAACTTTCTAGAAAACTTTTCAAAGTACTGACCTTCCTTGGTGAGTTCTGTGACATTGTCAGGTCAAAAATTGGCAGCATCTCATAGATAGGCTCTTTGTGAACATTAATCTTTATTAGTGCATCTCGTGTTTCCCAAAAAGTTGCTTTCTCTGCTTCGACATCGAATCGTACCTGTTTCTGGGTCACAGGATGGACATTTAGCCTATCTTCTCCTGTCGCAGCTCCTCCTTTGGTTTCTACTGTGACATTTTATGGTTGACCTCTTACCTCAACTGAGATCTTCTGCACATTCGGATTGGGATTTTGTTTCTGGTTCAAGTTCGGGTTCTGTTGCGGTTGCACCGCATTGTTAGCCAACCACTTTGAGATTAGCTGGGGACACTCTTTGACGGTATGATCAACTGCGCTACAATAGGTACATTGAGGGGTTGGATTCAAGAAATCCCTCTAATAGTGTCCGAGTTGTCCACAATTATAGCATGTGATCAATCCTCGACCTCAACCAAAGGTTCGTCCATGACCAAAACCTCTTCCACGACCACCACGATATCCTCCTTTCAATCCTCCTCGCTGTTGGTTGAACTGTGACTGATTGTACTACGGTGGATTGTACTACAATTGATTATACTATGGGTGATTATAATGCGGCTGTGCGGGATGTCTTTTTTCCTGTTGTTGCTCATCTCCCTTCATGAAGTAAGTATCAGCAGTCCTTTCTTGAAGCAAGTCATATGCTCGACAATATTTCTCCTCATGGCCGACAGATCGACATAAGTTACAATACAAATTAGCTGGCTTCGACACAACCTTCTGTAAATACACGCATTCCCTCGAGCGATGTCCTCTTGTCTGGAAAATTCGGCACCAGGGCATTCCTCCTTGACTGAGTGGATTGGGCGCACTAGACTGTAGTTATTCGTAGAAGTCAAGACACTGATCTTTATGATTACCTTCGTACTTGCATCAACTACACCATACCTCTTCGTGAAATTCCTTCTCTTTCTTAATATCATGCAGCTAAATGGTCAATTTTTCTAGTTGCGACTGGATCTTGCTCATGTCGATCCCTATTTCACCAATCGGTGAAGCTTCTAGCTTCATCGCAAGTTCCAAGGCTTCCACCTGAGATAAGATCTTTTGTTGCATCAATGACATCCAGATGTGCGCTATCAATGCTGCAATAAACCATTCCTTGTGCTGCATATCGCTAATCCAAAAACTAACTTTAGCCATCAGAGTTTTGAACCTCTGATCAAACTCCCATACTGACTCATTAGGGAATTGCTTTATCTCCTTCAATTATTTGATGTATTGTGATTCTGATTTAGGCTTCTTAAATTCATAGATCAACCCAGCTATGATTTATGCCAGAGTATTTTGTGGAAGCCCTGCAGGTGCTTGTATAAACTTCATGTACCAATCCAACGCACGACCTCTAAGGGTCAACGCCAACTATCCCTTCTTGATATCTTCATCTTGTACTTGTTTTACTGTCCACACCGCTTCGCACAAGAACCAATATTGCTTGGGATCCTTTGTCCCATTACCCTGAAAGAGAGGCAACTTCATGTCATCGCCCGCCATCCTTGGTTTTCTACCTGTGTTTATAGATCTGTTACTATTATTACTATTGTGATCCGCAGGACAACCCTGCGAAGAGCTTGTGTTTCTTCCTCCAAAGTTTGGAAAAATGCACGGGGTTGTGGGTACGTTGTAGATTTGGGTCTGTCCTTCCTCATGTTCAGGGGTACCCCGGTCATCCTCTTCGTCCCTATAGGGTCTCTTAGTCCCTTATGGCCACGCTTCGCAGTCCTTTGTTCTGGTCGCACTAGGACTCTCTCTCTCTCTATCTCAGTCCTCCTCTTTTTCTCTGGCTGGAATCTCACCCCACTTCTCAGGCGGCCACAATCTTCCACAACTTCCCTTACAATTTTGTTGTAGCCCATTTCGATCTACCCCACATCATTCTATCACAACTGCATATGCATAGTACCCATAGCCTCCGCACACCAGAGCTTTACTCGTTAGAGTTCATCTTCAATATTCCCTTTTCACAAATGATCACTTTGATCCACAATGGTAACACAAATAGGTACCTTATTATAGGTCCTTTAAAGAACTTCCTTTCCGCGTCACTGTACAATCTAACTATATCAACAACAAAATCAGTAATGTACCCTTCCAAAATGCTATCCACCCAGACGTCGATAGCCCTTGAAGCTTTATTGTCAACACGACTCAATTGTTGGATCAATTCTGGGGTCCAATGCTCTAGCTCACCTCCTTGGAAATTCTTCTTCTACTCAGTTAGTTTAGCCAACCATTCATAAAATTGTATAGGAAATGCACAGGAAAATACCTCGTGGATATTGGAATAGATGTACTTCTGCAATCACTGGTTTGTCGACCATCCAAGATTCTGACTTTCTTCCTCAGCAAACTCTCGCGTCGTTTTGTTGAACCATTCCCCAATCTTCGACTTTGCCAGATGCCATAGCACGACCTCTCCTTCTCGTGCTAGGGTCCCGACAATAGAACCATTTGTTGACACAGATCTGTCGACAGGTGTTCACTTCGCGCAATGCCAACAAAGCTCAACATAAACACCCATAGATACCGGCCCAGGAAGGGTTTATCCTTTCCAGCAACACTCACAAAGTGAGTGAGGTCTCACCTAAGGCACCTAAGGGAGATGCAGGAACCAAGCTTCCACAGGTATAAGAGGACATGCATCATTAACAATTAATCGCAGCATAACTCGGAAATCGAGATAGTTAGCAATTGCATCATAAACCCGTCATCACATACAAAGACACATTAATCAAATCTACGCAGTAACACATCATAGAAACGTATTTAATAGATATGTGATGCATATCATAACCGCGACATAAAATATCTAACCATAACTACGACATAACATAAGTAATCGTACTACGACATAACATAGGTAATCGTACTGCGACATAACACAAGAGAGACAAAGTCATGGCCAAAACATTCCTTGTCATTAAAAGCATACTTCATACATCAAATCCATCTTACAAATCACAAAATCGACAGAGACACATATCCATAGAACCAATCCTCAAAGACTCAGATCAAATTCAATCACCAAGATGCGAACACGAGATACAATACGATAGAATAAGATAAAATATGCCCAAAGGATTACATTGAGGCTCATATTTATTGGCTCATTGACCGTTACAATATTGGTCCACCTCGCAAAGTGGACATATCTTAACCACTAAGTCTAACTAACTCCTACTTTGCTTTAACTGCTATTCTCCACTCCGCGATCACTCTTTACCTTTGTTGTTGTCCACTTCTCTTCCTTGTTGTTGTTTATACCAAAATTTATATGAACGAGGCCCGTGCCAACAAGGCATCAGGATGGAGTAGAGGGTGAGATGCACTCTACTCAATGGCATGAATCCATTGGTGGATGCATGTGGACCTTCTGGGGTGTTTTTCCTCATGCATGCATGAGTTTTGCATGTACAATTGTTAATTAAAAGATGCATGCAAAAGTGACTTTTTGCATGCACTGATATTAGGTTTTTGGTAAACCTAATTGATCAGTGAGATAATATAAGGAGGCAACAGGTCCCCAGAAGAGGTTACTCAGTTGGCCTATCAAATAAAGATCATTCAAAGTGAGGAGTGTGCATTGTGCATGCAGAGGGAAACTTTCTAAGAGAGAGAGAGAGAGAGGAGCTTCTATAGTAGGGAGAGTGAGGTGATCTAAGCTGGATCAGACCTCACTTGATCAGAGGCAGATGGTTCCCAGTTACCGAGGACAGAAAGATTTCATTAGTGTGGTTTTTGTAGAGATTGAGGAGGGCGACTTCTAGAGGAGAGAGGGGCGCATTACCAAAGGAGAGAGGAGCTCGTTCTGGATCCGATTGACTGATTAAGCAGCTGATACTTTTGGAGTATCCTTGCCTCATTGTTTGAGGAAGGACTGTGACGATCAAAGATCAGATCTGTTGAGATCAGATTTCATACGTGCATCTGACATCTTGAGGGAGGGTGCACTTTTCCATGCAGAGGAGGGGTACATTCATCATATCTAGCAGTTGTCCTTCTTCTTTGGCTGAGCAGATCAGAGCAGTGTTGTGAGAGAGACAGTACCAACAGATAGTTACCTGCAAACAAATCCATATCCAATTGACAATTAGGGCACATTTCCTTTGTGCATGCATCAGCTTGTTGCATGCAAATCTAGGGTTTTGACCCTGTCTGGTTTGGTTGTTCCTTCTAAGGTACCTTGTATGTACTTGTATTCAGCTTATTTTGCTCTGGGCTCGAGATAGAATAAATCCCCACAGATAGTTGGTTTTCCTCATTTGGGGTTTCCAGGGTACATCCTGAGTTGTGTGATTGTTGTGCTTTATTGTTGAAGAGTTAAGAGAACTGTTGTGTTTGTATCTTAAGTCATTATAGAATTTTTTATTTATAGAGACTCAAACCGCTTGAGTTCTTAGGGCATCCAGAGGGAGTAGTGATCTCTGGATAAAATTAACATGGTATCAGAGCCCTGGTAAGTGTTAGTGAGAACAAGCACACTCAAATATGTGGAGAGGGTGACCAGATCTGTTGTTATGGAGGCCAGATATATTATATTTGTGACCTAGGTGGATAGATATGAGATAGATATATCATATATGTGCAAGGGGAGGCTAGATCTGTGATCAAGAGAGGTCCTTGTATCATTCTGTGTATTTTCAGTTAAGAGGTTATGGCCACTGGCTTAAGAGTAGAGTACAGGTTGTTGGGAAAGCCTGTATGTGGCTCTAGGGAGACCTTGGATACAGTTTCAACATCAGTGATAGAGGGAGAGCATGATGCTTCTCTTAAGATGACACTGATAGAGGAGGAGCCCGGATTTGCATATCAGAGTACAACAGATGCAGCCAGGAATTCTTCCAGTTCAAAGGGAGCAGCTGCAGCAGCAGGGGATGTGTTTGATCCCGGTGGATGCTTCTCTAGAAGTATCTTCCTCACTAAGAGGGAGTGTTACTGCATATATGTGCATGAGGTCTTGCATGGTGCGTGTGCGTGAGATATGCATGTTGCATGTGCATGAGAAATGCATGTGCATGTACACGAAGACTGAGAGGTGGATGATTGATTGCAAGCATTGCAGTCATATGACCAGGATGCGAGATGCATTCCTCGTTCTTGAGAACACACCTATGAAAATGATTCGAGATGTGCAAGGGACTGATCACTTGGTCATAGGGGTGGGCAGAGTTCATTTTATACTTGACCTTGGAGAAATCCTAGAGGTATCAAGAGTATTGTTCATTCTGGTACTGAGAGGGAGTATACTCTCAGTGGTAGCAATGGGTGCTTTCGGTTACTCGGTGTTGTTCTAGAGGGATCTGATATTCACTTATCCAGATGGATTTGATCCAGTCTTGATGTGTCATAGGATCGACAGTGAGTACTTGGTTCAGCGACATCCCACGTCTGTCACCTTAGGTTGGTTGAGTTCATCTTCTTCAGAGTTAGAGGGGGATAGAGAGCGAGATGCTCATAGCAGGGATGGTGCTAGGAGGAGTGAGTCCTTTCAGTATATGGGTGAGTGATATGCTCACCATGATGATGAGGATCAAAGGAGTGATTCTTGTAATCCGATGGATGAGCGGGGTGCTCGTGTTGTTGATGAGACACAGGGGAATGAGTCTTTGGACTCAAATCAGATGGATGAGCATGATGCTCATACATGTACCAATCAGAGACTGAGTTGGTATGAGATGATTGAGATCGACTTATCTCAGGAGAGAGATGACTCAGCTCATATACAGAGGGAGATCACCTACAGGGCAGTAGATCCGCTTGATGGAAGATTGGGTGATTGGTTACAACAGAGTTTCAAAGGGAGTATAAATCAGAGTTTAGCGACAGAGTTAGTGGTTGATCAAGGGGCTTCTTCTGGAGCTACATTTATGGAGTTTGATCAAGGTACTACAAGTTAGAGGGAAACAATGACAGACATGACAATTGGGATAGTGTCAGCAACAAGGGAATTTTTGGATCCATGCATCAGAAGATGGACTTCCCTCGATAAGAGGGAGTGTTAGAGATAGTGGTGTCTCAAGATTTCCTCCATGATTCAGATGCCTTGCATGGAGGCACATCAATATTATAGGCATCAGGATGGAGTAGAGGGTGATATGCACTCTACTCAGTGGCATGAATCCATTGGTGGATGCATGAGTACCTTTCGGGGTGTTTTGCCTCATGCATGCATGAGTTTTGCATGTACAGTTGTTAATTAAAAGATGCATGCAAAAGTGACTTTTTGCATGCACTGATATTATTTTTTTGGTAAACCTAATTGATCAGTGAGATGATATAAGGAGGCAAGAGGTCCCCGGAATAGGTTACTCAGTTGGCTTATCAAATAGATCAGTCAGAGTGAGGAGGTTGCATTGTGCATGGAGAGGGAGACTTTCTAAGAGAGAGAGAGAGAGGAGCTTTTGCAGTAGGGAGAGTGAGGTAATCTAAGCTGGATCAAACCTCACTTGATCAGAGGCACTTGATTCCCATTTAATGAGGACAGAGAGAGTTCATCAGTGTGGTTTCTACAGATATTGAGGAGGGCAACTTCAAAAGGAGAGAGGAGCTCGTTCTGGATCCGATTGAGCAGCTAAGACTTTCGGAGTATCCTTGCCTTAGTGTTTGAGGAAGGATTATGACGATCAGAGCTCAGATCTATTGAGATCTTATTCCGTACTAGCATCTGAAATCTTGAGGGAGGGTGCACTTTTCCATGAAGGGGAGGGTCGCATTCATCATATCTAGAAGTTGGCCTTCTTCTTTGGCTAAGAATATCAGAGGAGTGTTGTGAGAGAGACAGTACCAACAGATAGTTACCTATAGACAGATTCATATCCAATTGATAGTTAGGGCACATTTACTTTGTGCATGCATCAGCTGCAGATCTAGGGTTTTGACCCTGTTAGGTTTGGTTTTTCCTTCTGAGGTATCTTGTATGTACTTGTATTCAGCTTATTTTGCTATGGTCTTGAGATAGATGAAATCCCCACAGATAGTTGGTTTTCCCTGTTTGGGGTTTCCAGGGTACATCCTGAGTTGTGTGATTGTTGTGATTTATTGTTGAAGTGTTAAGAGAACTGTTGTGTTTGTATCTTAAGTCATTATAGCATTTTTTATTTATAGAGACTCAAACCACTTGAATTCTCAGGGAATCCAGAGGGAGTAGTGATCTCTGGATAAAATTATCAAAACTGAGTGTAGTTTGGCCCTCGAGAGTCATGAAGTCAAGGTCTAGGTGACAAGAAAGGAGAATGATGTTAGGGAGAGTTTTATAGTTCTAACAGAGGCCATGAAAACAATATCTGAAAGGTGACCCTTACTGGACACATTACAGAATCATGAGAACATCACTGCATACCAAGCTTGGAAGAAATGATCATGGACCATTATAGCTTCATATGAACAATACAAAGCCTATAAAGTATTTGATTGAAAAAATCTAGGAACTATGAACTATGGAGTTATTGGTGCCTTGGTTCTCAAGAATCTCACATGAACCCCATATTTCAATAGTTTAAGTCATGAAGGGTACTGGCCAGAAGGAATAATGGGTAGATGGAAAAGTGATGTGGTGTCCTCTCCACCTAGTAATATTGGTGGATAACTAGTATTTTCGGTAATGAAACATTTCCAAGACAAGCATGACACACATGTGAATGAGAGAGGTACTACATGGCTCACCTATCGTGCCCATGCAATAATGAGCCTATTAAAATTAGAAGCAACCTCATTTGTGCATAATCACTCGAGCAAAGACAAGAAGTGCCTCTGCAAGAAATTATAAGGTTTGCCTAGGGTACAAGCCATAGTTTGTTCAAATGAATGATCTGTTGAAGTGATCACCATATTTACAACACAAATTACAAAAATTGTGACATGATGTCCATTTTTTATACCAAGAAAAACATAAAAAATGAGAATTGGTATCAAGCAATCATTAGAAAGAAGTATGGAAAGAAAAATCAACCTATTGGACTCTTCATGATCTATCAAGTGAGTTGCATTCTAAATGATGATATAGTCTCAAACCTAATCCATTAAGTGTCCCAATTCTAGAGATTGGTGACGATGAATGTCCAAGCAAGAAACATAATTTTGATCACCAAAGCTAAAATTTCTCGAGTATTTTGAATCCCAAGGGGTATTAAGCAATGGAATGAGATTCAAATCCAAGCCCAAATTAAGCAAAGTACATATGGGTGATTACAATTGGAATTAGAGATGAATATAGCATAAAATACCTATGCAGTGAAATGTTCGAGGTTACAATTAGAATGCTTACTTGAAATTTCAACATACACGATGTGACAACCTAAATTAAGGAGTGGGTTTATTTTTCATGTGACCTCAATGCCAACATCAAGATCGATTAGGCAACACCTGTTAAACAACAATTACCCATCCAATTTAGCTAGGTAAAACAAAACCACCATTTCTTTATATATGATAATGTGTTTTGGCCAATGGTTCCATTCATTCCTCTAGTTTGCTTTCATGTGGTTGAAATGAATTAATTTTTACATGTCCCATACTCCTACCCAAAAATTTGGTTGGAAAAAATCAAACATAACTATTAGAAATTAGAATAGTAAGTATGGGGGTGTTGTCTGAAATGAGATAATAGAAAAGGAGGGAGTAGAATGATTCAAGGTCCATGGTTGAATAATGATTGAAGAAATCATAGAATGGTTTGAGATGACATATCATTTTTATATTCATGTTTAGGAATTTCCAAACCACCCAAAGACCCTCTCAAAAATCATTTAAGTGTTGTGGCCATTCAGAAAGTATCATGATAGGTGTCCATGACAAATTGATAGTTCATTGAGGCCAACAAATTCATGCCATATAAATTACCATATACATAGTGTGGAGGATATTTATCTAGGGAAATGGTCAAAGAGAAAGTTGGCACAAACTATCCACTTGACCCAAAGTTCATCATTCAGAAGTTGTAACATTATTATTTCCATATAAACTCGTCAAAAAATATATTATGAAAGGGTACAGTTGGTCTAGAGATCTTCTTAAGGACTAAGACTTCCCACATAAGGTGGTAGGTTATATCAAACAAGAAAGGTGGTAGGATAATCCCACTTCATTCTCTCAATATCCCATATTTAAAATAATGGCTAACATTCACCAAATATCTAGAAAAACACATCCAGTTAATGTTAAATGAAGGTCGTTCAATTGACAAGAGAAAGGGAGAGGGGTAGAGGAAAGTGAAAATTACCTAAGAAGCTAGGTAATTCCTCTTCCATACATCCTTTTTAACCAAAGGGTGGTGATTCATGGCATAATTTGGGACCTTTTCAAATATGTTTCCTAATTTACAAATTAGTTAGCTCCTTGATTCACTTGGCTTTTATCAACATGAGAAAACTTATACTCCTTTGTTGATTAAACAACTTTGTTGTGTCACGTCATATGGCTAACCAAATCCCATGATGAGATTTCAAATTTTCTATTTAAGAGGCCAATCACCATCTTAGAATCCTCTTCAAAAATTACACTTTTGAATCTTAAAGCTTAGACATTCCTCAATGTTGAAGATTCGAGGTTATTAGTTTACCATATGGTTTGTACCCTACCCCACAAAAACTGATATTAGATTCTATGGATATTTTCATGGCGATGTTTGCACAACCCTCCTCACTTGTCTAGGTCAAGGTTTCCTTTAGGAGCTTTGCCAAAACTCAGTTTGACCCATCAATATTGAGGAGAGTTTCACACTTATTGATTGGATAAATCATTTGACTTATTTTTTGAAATCATTTGCCTTATTTTTTGAAATACATGAACATTACTTATTCAAACTATTTTAATGAAATATCCAAACTTACGATTTTAAACATAATGTAAAAACAAAAAGATATCAAACACTGGAAGAAGGATAATCTTAAATTAACTAGCAATTGCCTCTAAAGGTGCAAAGGTATGATGATGGAAATTATGAACAACAGTTTATGATACAAAAATATATATACAAGGATAAGATGATGAGTACATAAGAAATGTCAGTTAAATTTGTTGGACATGTATTGTAGTCTTTGTAGGTTCCTAGAGCAAGTGGGGCCTGGGGGGTTGATCAACCCCCCACCCATGAAATAATTTTTTGGGGTCCATTTTTTGTTAATGTTGAGTTGTTTTCAGCCCATGGTTTTGTGGCCCATTGTAAACTAATTGTAGTTAGGGAATGGGCATTGTAATCTAATCCAGGTTAATGGATTAGGGTTTTGGATGCTAAAATATTTTATTGTAAACAAATTTCTTCATAAGGTATCAAAGTGAGGTTATTAGCTTTAGGGAGGTGCATTTGTTGCTAGGGTTTATCTCATCCTGTGATGAGCAAGGGTATGTTGGGTCTTTGATAAATCTATGTTGGAGTGGGATATTTACTTAGTAAATCTTGTGCAAGTAAATGGGCGAGTAGTTCAAAAATAGAAGTCGAGAAGTTTAATGTCTCGAGCTTTGAGTTATGGAAGCTAAGGATGGGAGATCTTCTTGTAGATAGAGAACAATGGATTGTTGTGGATCCAAGTACAAACCCCACTAGTATGTCAAAAGAAAATTGGGAAAAGATGAAGAGAAAAACAAGAAGCGTGATTCGACTACCTCTTAGATTCAATGTTGTTGAATGTTTGTGGTAAATATAATGCAAAGAAGCTATGGGATAAGATGGGGAATTTGTATCAATCAAATCCCCTAGTAAAAATGTTTTTCTTGTAAAGAAGTTGTTTTATCTTAGGATGGAGGGTGGTGACACCATGGCAGATCATCTAAATGCATTTAATACTCTGGTAAGTCAACTGGCCTTTGTTGATATTAAGATAGAGGAAGAAGATAAGTGTATTACCTTGCTATGTTCTTTTCCATATTCTTGGGATAATATGGTTATAGCAATTGATAGTGCCACTCAATCCATGCTAAATTTGAGGATGTAGTTGCATCCTTGTTAGGAGAGGAAATGAGGAGAAAATCCATTTAAGGTGTGACCAAGGATGTTTTATCCATGAGAGGTCGTTCCCAAGAGAGAAAAATTAGGCCTTTTAGGGGCAAATTTAAGTTTAGAGGTAGATCTAAATCACATCTAAATCTCCAAGACAATTTGAAAATAAATGTTGTAAATGCGGTAAATCTGGTCATTATAAGAAAAAATGCATATCTAAGAGTGTTTATAAAGGTAAGAGATCTTATGGACTACGAGGCATAGAATAGACGGTGAATGGGTGTACTATTAAGGCACTCTTTGTGTTAGGTCACTGTTTCAAACTCTGTGGGTACTAGCTTACAAAAAAAAAGGTAAGGGATCTTATGATGCCACTTATACATAAATGAAACCCTCTACAAACAAAGAAGGTGATGTTTACTTGGCACCTATAGGTACACATGCAAATCATGATGTATGGTTGATTGAGTTAGGTGCTTCATTTCATATGAATCCTCATAGGGAATGGTTTTGTGAATATGAAAAGTACAATGGAGGTGATGTTTTCCTAGGATATGAATCTACACCCAAAATCATAGGACATGAAAGGGTCAAGTTGTCGCTCAAAGATGGAAGTATTAGAACTCTTCCCAAGGTTTAACACATTCCAAATCTAGCTATAAAACTAATATTTGTAGGTAATATGGGTGATGTAGGTGTGCATATTGTATTTGAAAAGGACACATGCAAGATGGTTTAAGTAGCAATGGAGTTGATATAGGGAGTTCGATTGGAACTCTATACAATTTTTTGGGAAGCACTTTCATTAATGGGTGTAATAGTTCTATTTTTCTTGAGGATAGCAATACATAAGACTAGACCACTATTGTCCTTGTAGATAAGACAATGCTACGACATCAAAGATTGGGACTTATTGTAGAGAAAGGAATTTGAGAATTACATGGGAAATATATGGTTGAAGGTATGTTTGATTGCTCATTAGATTTTGATTTATGTGAACGTTACATATATGGTAATCATAATCATGTGAGATTCCCATCTGGTACCACATGATTAGAAAGAATCTTGGAGTTAATACACAGTGATGTGTTTAGACCTATTTTTGTTCCATCACTAAGTAAATCTATGTATTATGTTTCATTCATTGATGATTTCTTAAGGAACACGTGGGTCTATTTCCTCCATAGGTGAGATTTTTGGTAAATTTAAAAAGTTTAAAGCTCTTGTAGAAAACCATCTAGAGAAGAAAACAAAGGTGTTGAGGAAACATAATTGTGGACAGTTCTATGGAAATGAATTTGATGAATTTTGTAAGAAGCGTGGAATAGTAAGGCAAAAGACTACTCTATACACACCTCAATAGAATGGACTTTTCAGAAACTGGATGAACATAACACTAATGCAAAAGGAAAGGAGTATGTTCATTGTTGTAGAGTTGTCACAATAATTATGGGCAAAGGCAATAGATACTGCATATTACTTGGTAAATCGATCACCTACATAGGCATTGGTTGACAAAACTCCACACGAGACATGGAATTGTAAAAATCCTTGTCTTAAACATCTCATAGTTTTTGGTTGTAATGCTTATGTGCTTGTTCCACGAGAAAATAGGAGTAAGTTGGATAATAAAGTTGGAAAATGTATCTTTATTGGTTATGAAGATGGTATAAAAGGTTATAAACTTTGGAGCCTAGTAACTAAGAATATTGTTTATAATCAAGATGTTGTATGTAGAGAGGTTAGAGTTCCTCCCAAACATGAAGTCCAACCCAAGGAAGAAGAACCAAATACAATAGAGTTTGATTTGGAGGGTGAAGAATTTGACTCAACAAAAGAAGATGAACCAGAAGAGGAAGAACCCCAAGTTCTAGCCTCGAGGAGATTTGTTCGTGGAATAAAGAAACCATAAATGTATATCCCACTTGATTCCTACTCTAATTTTGCTTATAAGAAGTTATAGATTCCTCATACAAAGAAAATGAAAATTATTGACGAGATCAATAATCTTAGATCCCTTAGATAAACATGGATTAAAGTGTTGAACATGTGGTGATTAAAATATGAGAATGTTATCAATGTCCTTTTCCGAAACTTGGATCACTAATTGCTGAGAGTGTTGGCCCAAATATCCCAAATAAATTAAAATATTCAAGTGGTAGTGTTGGCCCAAATAAATAAAAATATTTATTTTTCTATTTTGGTAATTTGTTAAAGATGCCTTTGAATTATATATCCCATGCATATGACATGGATATTAATAATTTCACCCAAATTTTGGGAGAACTTGCCAAAATAGTGATAGATACTACAACTCATAGAATTTAGTATAAGCAATTTTTGTTTATTAATCATTAGGAAACCTCATTTTTCAATGTGAAAAATGATTGTACATCTTTTCTATTTATCTTTAAATCATTTGCTTGTGATAGAAAATATTCCTATTTTACATACCAAATAGAAATAAAACGCAAACACAATTTAGTGTACCATATTTCCAAACTACATAATGACCTATAGAATAAAAAAACATAGCACAAAACATGTAAAAATTGTTTAAGCCCCTGTACAAACATTGGAGGTGATCAATGTTCCATCCTATCTACGGACCTAGTTCATCATCTTCATGATTGCGGTATATATGTCCTGGCATAGGTCTATGATCAAGCAATAGTAGACCAAGGCGAAAACTGTTGGTGATCTTCCTCTAATCTAGGTCTCATGGGAGAGTCAGTAGTTGAATGGCATCGTTACGTGAATGGTTTAAAACTTTCTAGCATCTTCTTATCTTTTTTTCAGGACACCCTCCTTTGGTCGTGGAATGCATGCAATGGACAGGTCACTGCCAAACTTGCTTACTATGTCATTACTGAGGAGAAATGGAATGGATTGGCGAAATGGTGGAATTCGAGCCTTTAGAGCTAGAGCTACCTGTTGAAAATAAAATGCTTTTGCTAGCTCCTTCTAGAACACAAGTTTCTCACTTGGGAGAATTATATTAAAAGGGGCGGCCAGGGTCCTAGTTTTTGTGTCCTTTGTAGGATGGAATCAGAGAATTTGCAGCATATTTTTGTTGATTGTCAGTTTTCTCGTTTGGTTTGGTAGGAGGTTATGTTCTCTCATTCTCTACATAAGCGTTGGGGTGTTGGATCCTTTGAAGACAGTTTTTGAGACTGGTTACCGAGGGACAAGTTTTACAATGATCTTCCTGCCTTCGTTAGTTAGACCTTATGGAAGAACCGTAATGCAATTTTATTCAAGGACATGCCTCGAAATTGCTTAAGGGTGAGTCACTCGGCCCTAGTCTTCTACACAGATTATTGGCAATATTATAAATATCATTACCATTGATAGCTATGCCCTCCTCTTCTTGATGTGGAGTTTCCCTCTGCTTTCTTGGATGGCACATCACATATGGGGGGGGGGGGGTTTGGAGCAGGGATGATTATGAAACCGACCCCTAATCATTTTTATAAATTATGGATGGGATGCAGCAGGGGTACAAAATACCCATAGCGAACTCCTTGCGTTATGTAGGCTCCTCCATTTTGCTTCTTATCTGAATATTTTTCAATTGTTGATAGCTGGGGATTCTAAAGTCATATTGGACTAGGAAAATTACAAATGTCAGCTTCAGGAAGTTGGTTTGGAAGGGTGGAAGCACAGATTTAGACGTCTCCAATCCACCTTCCAGAGACTTAGTTTTCTCCACATCTACCGTGAATTCAATTATGAGGCTGACATCTTATCTAAATGAGCTCTCTCCTCCAACGTGGGCATCATATTCTATGAGGAATGGCGTGATGCAGCTATTTATGCTCGAGGCAACTTACCTTTTCTCTAACTTGACGGATCTTTGTTTTTTTCTATTTCCTATTTCATCTGGTTAGGCTAGGGAAGGTGTATTGTCACTACTTAGTCTTTATATGGTGGTCCTCTACCTTTTTATGTAATTGTTGTATCTAAAAAGGAACTTTATTATCATCTGTGATGATTCGATTTTGGCTGAAAATGTTAGCAGACAGTCTCCTTTTTTAAGCCATTGCAGAATAATAGTGTTTTTTCTGATGTAATTGATCTTGATCTGAAAATTCTGTATACTTTGATTTCATAAATAAATATCAGATATAGGATTTTTTGTGTGAAAACAATTCGAGAGATAATCCAAATAATAAAGGCCACATGTTAACATAAAATGCAAAGTTACACTTGATGTGAAGCAGGATCAAAGTATTCTAAAGGCTTGTAAGGTGAATCTAGCCCATGTAGGCTTGCATGATGGGTTGTTTAATATATATAAGGATGATCCATATAATAAAGGCCATATGTTAGCATAAAAGGCAAAGTTACACTTAATTTGAAGAAGGATCAAACTATTCTAAAGGTCTTCGAGGTGAATAAAGTCCATGTAGCTGGCTTGCATGATGGGATTTATAATATATATAAGGTATTGATAATGATTCAAATTCATTTAGACATACGCTATATTAAGGCTTCCAATTGTATCAGGCTAGATCCCAACTTGTCTATTACAAAATGTTGATTAGGATTGTGTTAATAGAAATAGACACAATAAACATTTGGATCTCACAATTGTTAGAAAATGAAAATAATTAATGAATAAAACCTCTATAATTAACTAGAGCAATAAATATTTATCTATTCTTCTATATGATAAAGAATAAAGAGAAGACAATAAAGATAAACATTGCAATTGCATTCTTTATTATCATTAACCATTGGTAAATGATGCCAAGCATATTATACTACTTAGCAATATATGCCAACAAGTCTATAATGACTTAAACCTCAAACTAAACAACCATACAAAACCATTGTTTATATTGATATTTTGAACAATAACTTCCTTTAATATTTTGAATTATAACTTCTTTTGTGTCAATTTTCACTAGCTCATTCGATTAAGGTGTGGGTTTTGTTTGTTGGGTGACTCGAGTTCAATACCCTTACGGTGATTTAGTTGGGAGGAGACACCCTAAAATCCAACCTTATTAAGGGTTGGTGTGGCCTAGGTTGGGTGCGATCCCTGAGTGATTTTGACGAATTAGATGCCCTTGGTTTGCAGTTTCTTAGCCAATGGTTGAAATGCACTGACCCCGAGTGACGGGCATTTCTAACCAAAAAAAAAACTTCCTTTGTTAAATTTTATTTATACAAAAAAATTATCTTCTACACAATAGTGTCTGCAATTTAAATTTTGTTACATGAAACTTCTATTATAATACTTACCATTTTGTGAGTGATATTAACTTGATATTCACAATGAAGTTTTCCCTTGGATTTTTGTTTTTACTTGATGTGTAATAGATCCAAGGTGCTAAGATGGGTACACTAATTTTTCTTTTTGGGTTTTGTTTTAAAAACACAAAAACTCAAACAATTTACCACTTGGATTGAATTGCATGACACCTTGTTATAATCTATCTGTATTTTTCTTTCCATTTTTAATTATTAACGTTATGATGTACATATAATTGCTAATGCTTATAGTGTGCTCATAAGGTTTGAAAGGGGTTTAAGGTAATCGAGATTCCAATAGAATCAATGCTAGCCATATCTAGTTGCACTTGGACTGTAAGAGATGGTGTTGCTATAGATTATGTTTTTGCTATTACATTCCGTCTTTTGAATAAATCTACCTTCTACTATGAATTATTACAACCCAAAGCTTCGATTGTATTTGCATTCATAGTGTTAGACATTTATAAGCAAGGAAAAGTTAACTAGGGAAAACATGAAATGGCCATAGCCCAAGCTACAATGGACCAAGTTCAATCAATATCTCACCATTTCTTATAGTCTTTGTTGCATTAATACTTGTATTCCATTTTTTGATGATAATAAATTAGAATTGGAAAGATGATTATTGCACTATGTCATGTAATTGTTATGGAGGAGACTCTAATACCTAAAGAATACTTGGAACAACAAACTATTGCTCTCTAATTTTCTAATCAATAATTGGAAAACACAATGAATCTCCTAAATGATTTAATTACAATCATAAAACATGAGATGATGATGCCATTATAGGTAATTAGGGCTCTTAGTCCTTTATACATGGAGTCATATCTCAATGAAGACGAGGAATACACTAATTGATTATCGTTCCACTAGAATTTGGTAATTGCTTATGGTTTCATTAAGAATTATGATTTGCTTACGATTCCACCATGGCAAAAAATGTTTTAGTCCAAAAATCAATATAATCTTAGAAAAAACCTTGAAATTCACTTAGTCAATCCAAACCATAATGATTTATTGTACTGGATTTAGGAAAATACATTTTGTCTACTAGATAGACAACATCATCTATTCCTAGCCTATAGAGTAACCTGCTTCTAACATATGATATTTTAATTGATTGCCTCAAATCACTTCTATAACAAGTAGGCAATGTTATCAAATTCACAGAGAGAGAGAGAATTGAAGAGTAGATATTTCCACGGAGCTTCTAAATGGCAAAGATCATGGTAGTGAATCAAGAAAGTGAAATTAGTTGGCTTCTTATGCATATATTCACTTTGAAGTGAAAAACACAAGCATTGGCATAGATGCCACAATTAAATCTCTACTAATTAACATATTTGATGAACAATAACACTGTAGGAAGTGGCATTGACTTATCAACCTCAAGGAATTTTTAAAGGTAATTGTAAACACAAATTTTTATTAGCGTATATATATGTTGGGACATTTTCATAGAATTATACATGATGATAAGGTATGCAAAACCTTCATTAAAATGAGAAAGTATCGTGAAAGTGCAAATTTTGCCAAGGTTCGATTTATAGGAATTTAATGTTAAGGATATGGTTAACAATTTATAATGGATCATTCAACTTGAAATAATGACATAGTGTAAGGATGGGAATTTATCCTTACACTCATTACGAGAGAAAGCAAAATACACAACGAAGACTAATATGCAGAATTAAAATTAAATTGTGCATATGAAACAATATATAATTATGTATGTCATTCCTCTGTTTACCATACTTGCTAGGGGTTCACTTATTAGTTGCAACTCCCCAAGGTGACTTGGAAACATTTGAAATATGGTATTGAGTATAAAATTTAAAACATTGACAATAATTTAAAAATGGATTACATACTAGTCTCCTCATCTTCAGTGCGCACTAACAATTATTTGTTCGTCACTACATTATCAACTATGCAACGGAATAGATGCATATAAAGCAATTCTCCAATGATTAATGGAAAAAAAAAACAGTAAGACATTGTAGATTTATAGTGTTAGAATTGGAGCTTCGTGTACCTGGTTGGATAGTGCTTTTGAGCAAAATACTTGCAAGTTTTAAGATCTTTTAGAAAGCTAAAGCATATCAAATCTTTTGTGCATGGACAGATGAATGGAGGTTAAGATGCATTGGTTAATGGAATGCCATGATGATGAATGGAGGTTAAGATGCATTGGTTAATGGAATGCCATGATGATAAATGGAAGGTTAAGATACACTCAAAGATGGACGACTCTAGTTTGGATCATCATCTACTTGAGCTCTTATGGAAAGAAAAAAAAATGCACACACTTACATATACATTAAGTCTAGAAATACAGTAAAACACAAAAACACACATATTGAAGATGTTTTTTTACACATTATATTTTAAAAAAAACAAAACTTTTTAAGTATACTATAAAGACAAAATGAAGATGACCACGATGATAGTTTTGTCCACTTGAGACCAACTTTTGTCTATGAAACCTTAAAAATGAAATGAGTCATTTGGTTTTCTTTAGAATTTTATTTCTATGCTCAAAATATTTTAAGCTTGAAAAATGCCTAATTCACCATAATTATGATGAGTTAAAAAGTTAAGAAAATCCTTTTTGCTCTGCGTGGAGAACCGAAGGTAGCGATCGAGGGAACAACAGGAACCGGACATTTAGACTAGGGAATCTGCCATCATGGCTCAAGGAGGAGGACCGGATCCTCCTCCATCTCTGACTCCTCCTGATATCTCGGCCTTCAAGAGATTAATTGTAGCTCAAGGGAAGTGAACAACTCCATCGATCCAGTAGAAATTTGTAAAGAAGCTCGAAGGGATTCCCACCGTGGCTCTTCCAGCTGAGCGGCCCTGTAGAACAACTATGAATCTTTCAAAGAGAGGACTCATTTGCCAGTTCACCAGATTATGGCCATCTCCAAAAGCCATAGAATCATGGGTACAATGGAACTGGAAACCCCTTTATAGCTGAAGACATCAAAATTTACCTAGTAGGCAAGGGATATTTTGTGTTCGTCTTCGAGAGCACAATGGATTAGGATCTTATATTCCAAAATGGGCCATATTTTATGGGACCATAAGGCCTGTATTTGAACAAATGGACCCCATATTTTGACCCTACCCAGAATATTCCTTCGGCGGTCCCTGTCTGGGTCAGGCTACCCCATCTTCCACTACACTGCTAGAATCTGAAATCATTAGAGGCCATAGGAAACGCCGTCAGACGATATATAGACAAGGCGGAAAACAAAATCAATATACCTGTGCACAGATAGGTGTGGAAATGGATCTCTGATAATAGATGAAGTTGTTTGCAAGTAGGGAGTTGGATCTGCAACATATCAATCTATCTTACTAAGAAATGGTGAGTTTCTATGTCAGCAACATGAAAATATTATCACAAGTTTACAAAGATCTATATTCATTAATCAAAACTCATTAAGATCTAGATTCATTTAAGAATTAAATTCATACATGATAAGTAAAATTCAAACTCTTAGATGGTAGAAACTTGAATCAATTCATATTAAAACAAGGAAGAAGTATATCCTTACCAATGATCTTGGTGTGAATCCCTCCTCCATTGTCATGAGCTTCCCTTCCTTCACCCTTGCTTTTGAAGAATTTGAGCTCCTTCTCCTCCTTCAGAATCTCTTCAGCATGTCTTTGCTCTTCCTTTTTTGTTCTACAATGCCTCCCATGCCTTTCTTATATAGCATTGGGAAATGAGCCCTCATGTTTCTCTTTTCAATGTGGGATTATCCCTTTTCATCTTTTTTTATTATTTTAGCTCAAAAATCCACTTTTCCATAGTTTTTAGGCTTTTTGTACAACTTTAACATACTTTAAGTACAATTAATGCACTTTAATGCATTCATCTTCACTTATTGATTGGTGTAGCTTAGTTTTAGACCTTTTATGAATGGTTCAATCACTGAACTTGGTCTTCTTAGGTTCTTATTGTCTTCACCTAATCTTTCCATGTATGGGAGAAGTGATTAGATGAGGGAGGACTTGTATCTGAATGTACTTATGTTTCTGTCTTCATGTTGCGGGTGCATAGTAAAAATGTGCTTCTTCTATCACATGACTAGGGTGTTAATTTGATTGTTAATGGATGCCCCCTAATGTGTGAGGTCCGAAGCAGAGCTATGGGCCGAAATACATTACTGAATTTTATACTTTGTATACTGATACTCTTTATCATTCAAAGCAAGGATAAGGGAAGGAAAGCTCACGGGCGCAGGATTGAGGATCACACCTACAAAACATAGCAATTTCTCAAATGTATAATATCTTCCTGAGGATCCATGGCCACGAACAAGCATGGCCATGAACAATACACAGTGGATCCATGTCAAAAGAAAAAATTTCTGAAATGTAAACATGCACTTTGATGAGTGCGAGAATAAAGTCTTTATTGAACTTCTGACATGGCAATCTAATCTTGCGCAGCTCAGGCAGTGCATCGATGAGTGATACAACTGTTTTTCCCAAGGTCTTCAATACAAACTGACGATAGTACAATTTTATATCATGCGAATAAGTGTTCTGATGTCAAGCATAATATAACACCATCTGATTACCGGTCATTGATGTATACCATTAACAGATGCGAAGAGACCCACCGATAATGATAATGGACGCTAAGGTATTGAGTACAAACTAGCAAGTGTGAATAGATGTTCTGAAGTCGAACACTTGTAGAATCAAACAATCAGGGGACATTGATGTATACCCACTGTCATTTGCAAGGAAACCTGCCACTAATGACTGCAAGATCCAAGGTACTCTTGGGTTTCTAGATCCATGTCCTAGATGGTGAGTTGATGTCGATAGGCATAGATCCATCGGAAGGAGGGCATTAATGCATCCCACATCAACCGATACGAAACAAAGATCAATAGTATGATATAATTTGGTAGAACTACAAGATCCAACACTGTATACTGACATAAGGAAGGCCGACATGATTGGTCAGGAATATTTGAGGAATGGCCGACTCAATTTGGACTTCCCTTGAACACATAACACAACCCAAAATGGATACTTGGAAACATAGGACTTTGAGTAACCGACCTTAATGAAATTCGCTAATGCCAGATGCATTAACGAAAGCTCCATCGGTGACGGGAAGGATAACCCATCGGTGAATATCTATTCAAAATACTGGTATAGTTTCCTAAGGCAAATGCAGATGGTGTACTGACAACGGAGACCAAATTATGTGCCATTTTCAAGGGCGACAAGGACTGACTGTTGTTGTTTTCTTCAAGGATTATAATATGAAGTGATTCAAGTCTCTCCCTTTTTGGATTTTTGTGTTTTTTTATTTTTATGCTTTTTCATTTTTGTGAAAAAAGAATAAAGAATGCTATGATACATAGGAAGGAACGAGTGTTGCATGGACGTACACCTATTTTTCAAGGGCACGGGTTAGGCCAAGGCAAAGATCCATATTGCAAACAAGAGCTAAGATAGTTGTGCACACTCTTACAGCTGTTTCTTCCCGGGGTAGTCTATCTGAAGCAGGATTATGTGTCGACGGACGGTGAAGTAATACCATGTGACTAAAGTTATCCGATTTGGGGAAATGGCCAAGTAGGAATGGTTCAATGAGGTTTACTTCAGCTTGAGTCTTGTGAAAAATGCAAAAATCATAGATCATCATGAATCATGGTCTGTCTCAACTACCTGAGTCAAATAATTTGAACTGTCAAAGTCTTCAAGTCTTGAAATCAAAAACCATTTCACTAGCCAACAATTTAGTTAGTCATTGGTTCAGATGTGCAATTAATATCTAAAAAGATAGCTAAAATTGAGGAATTATGCCTCTTTCTATCATTCAAAAGGATACGGTTTGTACATGTATGAATAAAAGATAAGTAAAAATACTCATGATTTACCATATGTGTTCGTTGTGCAGTCGATGCATGAGAGGAAGCATTCCCTTTCAACTTGAATTCCTAGAAGCTATGAACCTTTAGTCTTTGATCTGCTAGTAGTGGGTTAGTTTCGATGTCGAACTAGAAAGTTTTGAAACAGTTTCCCATGTTTTCGAGTTTTTCCAAATTTTTTCATTTTTTGTTTGTATGAACATTTTTTGGGTCTTATCTATAAGAAAAATAATCAAAAAGAGAAATAGTATTTACACTATTCTTTTTGGTGTGTGCAAAATTTACACACTTTTTTGGTTATGATGTAAGCTAGATTATTTTGGTTTTGACTTATGTCCTTAAGTGATGTGTTCAAGTAATCGGCCATGAAATAATGTACATGCTTGCTTTTTGGTATAATGTTAATGGCGTAGATGCAAATCAAGTACATAGTTGGCTAAAGAGTCAGCCAAACTATTTAGACTTCTAGGAATGTGTATATATTCAATAAACTCGAATTGACGCTCTAAAAGACGTACTCGTAGAAACTTTCTAAACAGTGTAGGATGTTGAACCTTATACTGACCATTTAAATGGGATACAACTAATTCTGAGTCCAGTTTGACGATTATTCGTCGGATGCCAAGGGTGACAGCCTCGACAAGAAGCTCAATGACTGCACAATATTCTACAACATTGTTGGTTGCAGATCTGAGAAAAATGCCTCCTGAACTAAGAACTTCGTTATTATGTGTGAAAATGACCCATGCGACAGAAGCAACATTCCGAGAACTACGGCTGGTGCCGTCCGCATATCCCAAATATGTGAAATATTCTTGTGTCATCTGCCAAAGTGACTATGCCAAGCAAGATAAGTGTGTGCCCAAAATAACTAATGTATAAAAGTTTATACAAAGAATACAACATAATACAACAAATGGTGTGAGGCATCAGTGCCTACGCAAAGTATTTCTTCAGATAGAGACCATTTCTGATCTCTAACATGGGTTCCCCATCAAAATTGACCAATTCATAAGCTCCCTTTTTTAACACGGTTTTGACAACAAGTGGGCCAAACCATCTAGCTACAAATTTCCCTTCTCCTATTTTATCTTGGTCTTGGTCATAAACTAAAACCAAATCGCCTTCAGAAAATACTCAAGGACGGATGGACTTGTCATATTGTGTTTTAACCCTCTTCTTGTGTACTTCTATGTTTAGAGAGGCTTCCTCTTCCAAAGCATGGAGATGGAGAATCCTTTCCTCTTCTGCAGAAGTGTTAGGTAGGAGTTCGATAGCTATCTTTAATGGTGGGATTTCACATTCAATCGGCAACATAGCTTCCTCTCCATAAACCAGTTGGAAAGGAGTGAATCCGGTTGCAGTTTTAGCAGTTGTTCGGTAGGCCCAAAGAGCAGTAAACAACATCAAGTGCTAGTTGTTCTTGTTTTTATTAATCATCCTCTGTAACATAGTTTTCAAAACCTTGTTGATGTCTTCTACTTGTCAGTTAGCTTGAGGATAGTATGGCGAGGAGAAGTCTTGCCACAATCCTAACCGGTTTGTAAGTTCATCCATACATGAATTCCTAAAATGACTTCCATTGTCGGTAGTGATCTCTTTGGGTACACCAAACCTTGCTATCACATGATTGAATAGAAAGTATGCTGCAGTTTTACCCACGCAATTGAATGCAGGCATCGCCTCAGCCCACTTGGTGAAGTAGTCCACTGCCACAATGATGTAGTGGTGGCCATCGGCTGAAGGTGGGTTGACTGCCATATAATCAATAGCCCATTTTGAAAATGGACCCATGGTTACTACAGGGTGTAAAGGAGCAAGATGTGCTCGCATTTTTCTTGTGTAAATTTCGCAAGGGTGACACTTTTTTATAGCATTTATGCAATCTTAGAAAATTGTAGGCCAAAAGTATCTTGCACGCAATATTTTCTGAGCAGTTGCTAACCCAGAAAGATGACTGCCACATGCTCCAGCATGGCAATCATTCAATACTTGTTCGGCTTCCTGGTGTACTAAACAACGTCTTAATATCATGTCTATTCCTTGATGGTACAAAGTATCCCCGATGATGAGGTATATTCAAGCTCGATGTCGAATACGACGTCGTTCAATACTAGAAAGCTGAGGATCGATCCTTTGGGTTTGAAGATATATAATGAATGCTCCATACCAAGGATCAGAAGGTGAAATGAGGAATACATGTTCATCTGCCCAAGTTTCAACAGATATAGTACCCTCCTTCTCTATAGGTAACTCAGACATTAATTCAGCAAATGCCAACAACTTCTTGGCTTTAGCGTTTTTGAATTCAAGGTCAAATTCTTGTAAAATTACTATCCATTTTGAGTATTTGCCACCAATGACAGGGCAGGACAAAATGCGTCTCATGGGGTTCGTTTCAGCCACTATGGTTTTTTTCCTTGGAAGTATGTAATGTCTAAGTCGTTGGACAGCATGGACCGCTGCCAAGGCCAACTTCTCGACCTGGGAATATCTCAATTCGGGACTTGCAAGGCCCTTACTAAGATAGTAAATAACATGTTCTTGAGAGGATTCATCTTCTTGTGCTAAGCGCATTCCAATTGTGGTAGGATAGGCAACCAAATATAGCAGAAATTCTCTATTATAGTTCGGTGGACTAAGCATCGGGGAAGAGACCAAAGCTTTCTTTATTTCATCAAATGAACGTTGATCTTGGTCATCCTATATGAATATTGCATCTTGTTTTCAGAAACGCATGAAACCTTTAGCTTTTTCAACAAAATTCTCGACAAATCTCCTCAAGTAGTTAGATTTCCCTTGAAGGATTTGAAGTTGAGTGATTTTTTGGGGGAAGGAAACTGAAGTGTTGCCTCAACCTTAATGGGATCACCCAAATAACCTCCCAGAGTCCACACAAAACATGCATTTATGTGGATTTAACCTAATGTTGTACTTGCGGCAACGCTTGAAGATGGCTTGTAAATGTGTGCCATGTTCAACTCTCTTTTTAGATTTAGCTGCTAAATCATCAAGGTAAACCTCGACGATATCCTTAATATCGTGAAATGCATAGTGACATAGCTCTTTGAAAATTAGCTCTGGCATTTTTTAGGCTGAATGGCATTTTCCAAAATGAAAAAGTTCCCCAAGGGCATATAAAAGCTGTTTTATGTTGGTCTTCCTTTTTTATCTGGATTTGGTTGTAACCAGAGAAGCCATCCACAAATGAAAAGATTTCATTCCCGACACATTCATCGATGATTGGATCGGTGAAGGGTGTGGGATAGTTATCCTTAGGACAAGCTAAGTTTAGATCTCTAAAATCGGTACAAACCTGGATAGTTCCTTGTTTTTTGTTAACTGGAACAGGATTGGATAACCAATCAGTCAAAGGAACAGGATAAATGAATCCAGCTTTCAAGAGCTTTTCGAATTCTGCTCTAATGGCAACTGATTTCTTAGGGTTCATTGGATGTAGTTTTTGCCGCATAGGTTTAATATTGGGATAGGTTTTGATATCATGTTCTACGATACTAGGATCGATGCCTGAAATTTCTTCATAAGACCATGTGAACACATCACAATGCCAGGTTTGATGGATATATCAATTCGAATGGTTTTCGAAATGTTCGCCAAATTGCCTTCTGAACTCACATTGTGTATCTGGATAGGGCATTGGTACTTACTGATGTCATCATCTACGAAAAACCTTTTTGGCAAATTGCCTTCTGAACTCACATTGTGAATTTGGTCAGGGCATGGGTGCTTGTTGATGTCATCATCGAAGTAAAAATTTTCAGGTTTAACTTCTAATGAATCAATCTTAGGAAAAAACGAGGATTTGTGATGCATATCGTCCCAGGGTCGTTCTGAGATGTTCATAGCCTCTAAGATAGCTTCATCCGAAGAGAAAGTCTAATCTAGGAGATCATGGTTACTTTGAGAGTTCAAGGCCCAAACAGGTGAAGTATAGGGATCATACTCCTCCATCTTGGGCGGGTTTTGATCCGGTTCTATCGAAGCCATTTGAATAGCTTGATAAGCAAGCTCTGCGACAGAAAAGGGAACACTACTCTCCATTTCCTCATGGTGTGCAGAAGTATGTATCTTTCCATCATTCTTTTCATCTAAGGTGCTTTCTTTGGAGGTTCCAACCGATGAGGTGGAACCGACCTTTGAAACGGAATTAGAGAAAACTCTTAATGGAAAGTATACCTTCGATGTTATGGTGAAAAGTGGAACAATGTTAGGGGTCAATATTGGTGGTGGAAGTGGAAAAGTTCCCAAAAGGGACGAGTCTTTAAACATTCCTACCCCAACATCTTTAATAACCGTCATTGCATCCCCTACATAAGGTACATTCAAATGGATACCAGTTTCGGGTGAGCAATAATCTAGTTGATCAATTGTAACAATCTTCCCTTGGTGGGGGAACCGAATGACTCAGAATACGGAAGACACTATAGCCGTCATCTTGTGTATCCAACTATGTCCCAATAGAAAATTGTAGTCTATGGGTGCATCCACTACCTCAACATCTACTTGAACTGTTTTTCCCCACAGTTCAACTAGGCAAGCCAAGATAAGTCCATGTGGTGGGAACGAATGTCCATCAAATGCCTTGAGTATTGTCCGGGATGGTACTAAGGTGGGTGATCCCAAAGCTTTCCAACAAGCCAGTGACATGACACAATTGGAGGCTCCTTCATCCACAATGGTTCGAAAAATATTCTTCCCATGTGAAGTTACTTTAATTTGGAAAGCAATTTGTGAGGGAAGCCTACATGTGGGCTGTTATAAGTCAAATGTGATTAAATTGGTGTCTGATGGATCAATAGCACCGATGGCAGACAATAGTGCTTTCCGCTGAGTGGGACAACTTTGCAACACCTCCAAGGAAGACATTGCACAAGGGGCTTGAGCTAAGTCTTCAACCACATTGTAGTTTTGAGTAGCTCGCGCATTGGGGTTGTGTGTTGTTTTGCGGAGGACCCCTTTTGGAGGTCGAGGCACCATGTTTATGGTTGATTTTTCAATATTTAGAAAACCACTAGGCTGAGATCCAGTTTCTTCAACATCTTTTGAAGGTATGTCATAAGAACGAGCCCTAGTTTGGATATGGATGTCATGTTCACCAATTGTGAAGATATTCGCGTTGGGTGGATTGCCCCCTTGTGGGGGGTTTGCATGGTTCCCTCCTCGTGGAGGCACTGGCGTCACAACAACCATCTGTTGTTGCTGGGGGAAAGGTTGAGTTACGACAACAGGTTGTGGTTGTTTCCCTCCTCGTTGTGCTAACATGCGATGAATATCATCCATATGAGGACAAAGATGAGTAGGATGATCCTCTTTGCAAATTTTGCAAGGATACTTGTTTTTCCTATTTTCTTGATTGCCTCCTGTAGGGTTATTCACCTTCAGTGCCTCTCTTGTCCCAAGGTTTGCATTAGGTTTCTTCTTTTGCTTCTTCTTTTTTCCTTTGGGGTCCACAGTTTGAACCGTAAGGATTTCAAAAGTTTGGGCAAGAGTTACAGATTGCTGATTTGCCTAGCCAGCTGTGGGTTGCGGGTTTTGAACTGACATTTGTCCCAATTATTGGGTAATATGTTCAAGTTGGTTCACGGATCCAATTAGACGCAGGTCTTACAACATGGGGTATTAAGTCATAAAGTGTGCCCGATTGAGAATATACTAAATCCATATGGTGAGCACTCTGAATGAGTTGTTCTTCAGTCATGGCTCCTGACATGGCTACATCTTTGGCAAGAGTAGGCAATAGAGATTTAATGAACCAATCTGCTAAGAATTGATCAGGGATTTCATCTTTTATAAGCCTTCGGCGTCTCCTCCACTCGTGGATATGATCCAAGATGTGAGTAGTGGTGGATTGCCTAAGTGAAGTTAAAAGTTCAGTTACCGTTTCATAGCGGATAGGTAATTGAAAATGTGTCAAAAATGACATAGCTAAAGATGAAAATTCGGTGAATGTATTGTGGGGCAACTCAATGTACCATTTCCCAGCATTTCCGGTTAGGGTCTGCTGAAACAACCTCAACCTAGTACTATCATCAACTAGGGAATTGGATGAACACCACAAATGGAATGTCATCACATGATTTGATGGATCTTCCCCTGGTTTTTCGTCAAACTTGGGTATGTCTGAGGGTGGTTTGGTTGGTATGGTTGGCCACCCATTCAAATGTAGAACAAGGTCATTGGTCAGCCGAGATAAATCCGGTAGATTCAGTGTAGCTAGAAGTGGTGACTTGGATGATGCCAGAGCAAATGCTTGATATCCAGGTGAAGCTTGATGGCTCCACTGTTGTGGTCCTTGGGCTTGAAAAGCATTCCAAGCAGGCTTACCTCCTTGCGGAGATTGCATCGAAAAAGGTGGATTATTTCCTGAATATTGTCCATTCCATTGTGGGATAGGATGCATGTATGGATTTCCCCCTTGCGGAGGTATGTTCCATTGAGGTGGGTGACTTGGTGGAACATTGCCACTCCACTGTAGCATAGGATTAATGGGTGGATTTTCCCCTTGCGGGGGTATGTTCCATTGAGATTGGTTACTTGTTGGAACATTACCACTCCATTGCTGGTTGGGATTCATGGGTGGATTGCCCCCTTGCGGGGTATGTTCCACTGAGATTGGTTACTTGGTGGAACATTACCACTCTTAAGTGTTTCCTTGGTTTGGATAAGCGTTCCAAGGTTGATTTCCCCCTTGCAGGGGTGGTGACCAAGAAGATTGGGTACTTCCTGGAACTTTCCCACTCCATGGTGGAATGAAGTTGGTGGATGGGTTGCCTCCTGGTGTGCTACCTATTGGGGGAATGGGATTGCCCCCAGGATTTCTGCTAGGAAAGTTTGGATAAAGGTTTCCCGAGGCACTTCCACTAAATTGTGGAGTATTACCCCAATTATCATTAGTGTTCCATGGTCCATTAAGTCCACTAGGGATGTTGAGATTCCAAAGTGAAGGATTCCCCCCAGGGTTAGGATTTGGAAAAATGTTTGGTATGCCAATAGGATTTTGGTTGACTCCTGAATTGCATTGACCTTGATTAGCCAAACCATATGGGAAACCCAAGTTTGGTAAGGCAGACCCTCCAGTAGGGATTCATGCAGGAAAAGTGGATGTACTTCCGGGATTGGGACCCGAAACTGTATCAACTGGCACTGAAGTGCTAGTTGAACTTATGGTAGAAGCAGGTAAACTAACTGGTGGAGTTGTGGTAGAGGTCAAGTTGGAAGTATTGCTACCTCCAGCAACCGTTTGAGGTTGTGATCATGTGGTCGCTTGTGCTCCTGATGAAGCCATAGGGATGGTGGAAGTATTGCTACCTCCAGCACTCATTTAAGATGGTGTTGATGTAGTCCCTTGTGCTCCTAATGAAGCCATGGGATTAGATGTTTAATTTGGCATGTGTACCAAGTGTGCCACAAGAGGATTGATGGTGCTCAAGGGTTCACTGATGTGGAGTACCACTGGGTCTGAAAGATTTGTCAGAGGTGGATTTATGGGATTTGCAGTGTTGTCTTCTAATGTTTCAATTGAAATCGGAGCAAGAGGGTCAACAATTTCTATGTTTTTCTGGGTAGGTGATGTTGTAGTATTTGTTTGATGTGTCTCTGCTCTATTGTTGATTATTGAAGTTAGAAGTGTGTTGGTTTCAAAGTCAAAGTGTCTTGTATTTTGTAGTCGTCTCCACAATGTAGCGGGGCCTTCAATTTCTGGTGACTCACCTCACTGCCGTTGTGACTGGCGGGTCGGGAGAGCAGCCACTGTGAAGAATTTTGATAAAAGGATGTGTTTAAACACTAGTACAAAATGAGAGATAAGTGACCAGGCGACCAAAAAATTTGGTCACCGCAGCCTTTTCAAGGGATAAATGACCAAAATTGAGAAATTTTAAGTGAATTGACTACAAATGGCCAAGATAAATGACCAATTTGGTCATGGAATAAGAACTAAACAAAAAATGACTAAGATAAATGACCAATTTGGTCACGAGATAAGAACTAAACTAAAAATGACCACATAACAATTGGTAATTTATGTGGTCATTTTTAGTTGTGTCATTCCAACAGTGGAAAATTATAATTTTGATAATGAATTTGTACAATTTACTAAATTTTAACACCACAGATGGATTCGGAGTATAGGGGGGTCTCCGAATCCATCTGCGATGTTAAATTTTTTACTAAGGGGGGTCTCCGAATCCATCTATGGTGTTAAAATTTTTACTAAGGGGGTTCTCTGAATCCATCTACAGTGTTAAAAATTAGTAAAAAGAGGGGTCTTCGAATCCATCTGCGGTGTTAAAATTTAGTAAATTGTACACCCCCTCTTGTGTCACAGCTTAGCATTAATGCATGACGCAGATTTGCACTGCTTACATTAAAAACCTTATACGTCCTTTCTAGTGTCTTTCTTACAAGCTTGTGTGAAGAAGGAAAACTAATAGATGCTCAAAAATGTGCTGATGATTTACAAAGAACGGGGTATTTCAAAAGTTTAATTATTCATATGATCCTCGTAAAAGGTTAATCCAGGGTTGGAAAAATGTCAGAGGCCTTAGATTTTGTGGATGAAATAAAAAACTGGGGATGTGTCATCAATATTTTTATGGTAGCCTTCTCCCCGGATTATTGCACTACAGATTATTGTACCGAGATGGATCCAATTAAAACCAACATAGATCTATCTTAAACCCAGATCTATTAAACATCGAGAGGGATCCAATTTCTAGAGATATAAAGTTTTTCTTGATGTGTAAAAAAAATTACACTTCAAGAAATTGGATCCTTCTTTGTGTTTGTGCTTAATAGATCCGAGTTTAAGATGGATCTATGCTGGTTGAGAGTTAGTCAAGTAATTAAGGCTTTAGAAATGTTCGAGAATATGATGGATGTGAACTATTTACCAAGTGTTAATGTTTATACTGCATTTATAGTGCAGTGAATATTCATTTCTTTAAGGAAAATAAATCAAAGCAAGCCTTATGGTTTGTTGAGAAAATTAAAAAAAAAAGTCGTGAACCAACGATTGCTACATATATAACATGGTTTGTTGAGAAAATAAATAAAAATGGTCGTGAACTAACCATTGTTACATTTACCACATTAATTAGAGGATATATAAATGAGGACTTACGTTTTGATGCCTGAAATACTTTCAATCTCATGAAAGGATAAAGTGACTCCTCCTTAACTTACTTTATATTCATTCACGGACTTTGTAGGGCTAATAAAAAAATGGCATTGAAACTGTTCGGGTACACACCGATGTTTTGACGTGGTTTAAACCCTATTTAGGGAAACACTCCACGGCCCCGGCCAAATAGCTTCTATGGGACAATTTATTATGCAAAGAAAGAAAGTTACAAATGAGCTTCTCATAATCGATCAACTAAACAATGACCTTCCATGCTCTTTAAATAGAGATCATGGACCAATCGGGTGTTAAGCCACGGATCAAGGTTAGGTTTGATCTAAGAGAAGTTGAGCCGTCGGATCACTCTATGTCGGGAACATATCGTGACCGTTGGATTAAGTATTTACAAATGCATACTAATGCATACTAAAGAAACACACTATCCCTAACGGATATATTACACAATTTGATCTTAACTAACTCCTAAGTGTCTAAATATCCTAACATCCCCCCTTAAGAACAACTTGGGATAGGATTGAAGGATTTACAAAAGTGACACTATTAGGAGAAGGAAGGAGGCATTAGAGCCTATCCCCCCTTAATGACAAGTTCCTGAACTCCTAACATAGATCAAAGTTTAGAAAACTTTGCTTTTGTAAGAGACTTGGTGAAGATGTCTGCAACTTGATCATCTGTAGGGCAAAAGAGCACTTCAAGGACACGATCATGAACAAGATTTCTGATGAAGTGCATATGTAGCTCAATGTGTTTGCTGCATTGATGTAGAACTGGATCTTTGGCAAGCTTGATGGCACTTTGATTGTCGCACCAAAGTGGAGTAGGCTGCTGCTGCTCGAATCCAAACTCGGAAAGGATCTGTCGAAGCCATAAAGCTTCCTGACTGGCATTAACTGCTACTCGATATTCTGCCTCTACTGAAGAAAGAGAAAGAGCTTGTTGTTTCTTACAAGCCCAAGTAATAGGTCCAAATCCCAGACTGAAAACATAACCTGCAGTAGACTTTCGATCATCAGGATCGCCGGCCCAATCTGAATCAGTGAAACCAACCAACAAAGGTTTCCCCCCTGTACTGTAATGAATCCCAAACTGAACTGTACCTCAAATATATCGAAGTATTCTTTTAGCTGCTTTCCAGTGACTTTCATGAGGTGTCTGTATATAATGGGAAACACGACCAACGGCAAAGGAAAGGTCAGGACGGGAATGAGTCAAGTATAAGAGACTACCAACACGCTGACGATACAAGGTGGCATCGACTTTAGGTGAAGTACAAGTGGCAGAAAATTTGACTCCAGACTGGAAGGGAGAAGGGGCTGGTGTACAATCTTCCATGTGAAAGCGACGAAGAAGGTCACAAGTGTACTTAGACTGAGAAAGAAAGATTCCTTCTTTGGTTTGCAGGACTTGGAGACCAAGAAAATAATGCAAATATCCTAAGTCTGACATTTCAAAATTTTGTTTAAGACTGGATTTCACATGGGTTATAAGCTTAGGGTCACTACCAGTAAGAATAAGGTCATCAACATATAGAACAAGTATGATGAGATGGTGTCCTACTTTCTTGGTATAGACATTGGGGTCAGAATGGCATCTAGAAAAACCAGTGTCAAGGAGAAAGTTATCCATTTTGGCATACCAATCTCTAGGAGCTTGCTTAAGGCCATATAAGGATTTCTTAAGGCGGCAGACAAGGCTAGAGTTATTCTGAACATAGCCAGGCGGTTGTTCCATGTAAATTTTCTCCTGTAAATCACCATGTAAGAAGGCGGACTTGACATCCATTTGATGGAATTCCCAGTTGTGTAAGTCTGCAAGGGAAACAACAAGGCGGATGGAGTTCATTTTTGCAACAGGAGCAAAGGTTTCATTGTAATCAATCCCTTCAACTTGGGAAAAACCTTTGGCAACTAACCTTGCCTTAAGTCTTTCAACACTTCCATCTGATGCATACTTAGTTTTGTAGACCCATTTACATCTGACAAGTTTTTTTCCTTTTGGAAGAGGTACAAGATCCCAAGTATCGTTCGCCATTAAGAAACGATATTCTTCATCCATGGTTGCATCCCAATCTGGATTCCCTGAAGCTTCTACAAAAGTTTCTGGATCATGATTCTCGGAAACTTGAGCCAAAAGAGAAGAGGCTCACTAAAACTGAGAACGTGTTCAACGTTGATCTCTAGGATCACCAGCAAGATCACCAGCTGCTTCACATGTTGAACGGACCCATCAAGGAAGCACTTGTGCTGTTGAAACTGGAGGAACATGAGCAGGCGGAGGTGGATTTTCATCCTCACTGTCATCATCAGAAACTGGAGTTGGAAACCTGTCAAGGAAGTTGGAAGAAGAAGAAGAAGGCACAAACGCCGAATCAGGCTCGCAGGCCAAAGATGGCACAATCACCGAGTTAGGCTCGCAGCCAAGAGATTTTCATCAAATTTAACATCTCTTCTAATGATTATATCATGAGAATGTGGTTGAACAAGTCTATAACCTTTTACATCTTCAGAATATCCAACAAATATGCACGTTTCACTTTTAGGCTGCAATGCTTTCCGTTTTTCATCCGGAATGTGAGCCCATGCTTCACTACCAAACACACGGAAGTGACTTACATCAAGTTTAGTTTTACTCCATGCTTCTTCCGGTGTTATACCTTGTAATGCTGTAGTGGGGGTGCGATTAACTATGTAATTTGCACAATTAATGGCTTCAGCCCAAAATTGAAGACTTAGTCCCTTAGATTGGATCATACAATTAGCCATTTCTTTTAAAGTGCGGTTCTTCCGCTCAGCTACACCATTTTGTTGTGGTGTATATGGAATAGTGTGCTGTTGTTGGATGCCTTGTTCACTGCAGAAAGTAGTGAACATTTTGTTAACATATTCTCCTCCATTGTCAGATCTTAACTTAATAATTTGATGACCAGATTGTTTTTCAACAAGGGCCTTGTAGGCCAAGAACATGTTAAATACTTCGCTCTTAAGTTTTAGGAAATAAACCCCAAGTGTGTCTGGAGTAATCATCAATGAAGGTTAAGAAATATTTGAAACCAGAAAAGGAAGCAGATGGAAGAGGACCACACAAGTCACTATGCACAAGCTCCAAGGGAACCGAGGCGTGCCAAGAGGCACGTTTGTCAAAACTGTCCCGTTGATGTTTTCTGAGTACACAACCGGAATAAACACCATCCCTGCAAGATACCATCGGAAGACCTGTCACCATATTGTCTTTACATAGTTGTTGCAATGAGCGATAATTTAAGTGACCAAATCGCTCATGCCAAATTTTGTTCAAGTTATCACTATGAGCAACAAAAACTGAAGGGAAAGGTGATGACCCAAAGTTGTTAAACTTGTACAACCTGGTAATATCATCAACAATTCCGGTAGCTAGGACTTGTTGAGGATCTTTAAAATCCTTGATTACAACTTGGTGATGTGTAAAGGTCACAGTTTTACCTTCACCAGAATGAGTGATCTGATAGACTGATAACAAATTGCAGAAAATTCTTGGAACACATAGTACATCACTAAAATGACCATTATCTACTGGAACTGTTCCAACTCCTACAACACTTAGAGATCTATCATCACCAACAAATATTTGTTTGGTGTTACATTCATGCATAGTAGAAAATATGGCTTGATCCTTAGCCATATGCTAAGATGCTCCAGAATCAATGAGCCATTCATTTGAAGTAGAAGAAGAAGAAGCATTATAAGAATAACCAGAAGCACAAAGTGCATGTCCATGAAAGGCAGATTCTGAAGACGAATCTAGGCTGATGTGGTGCTTCTTCATTGTTGCTTCCAAGGCTACCATCTTCTTGAAACACTTAGATTCATCATGATTATCTTTCCCACAATAGTTG
Source organism: Larix kaempferi (assembly GCA_027924585.1). Classification (NCBI taxonomy): domain Eukaryota; kingdom Viridiplantae; phylum Streptophyta; class Pinopsida; order Pinales; family Pinaceae; genus Larix; species Larix kaempferi. The sequence continues at coordinate 22,053,290 of BSBM01000632.1, read as the reverse complement.
CAATGACGCTCAGTCTTCTTGCCTTTTGGCTTGGATCCTTTGTCATTTTTTTAAAGAAGGAGTTGACTGAGAGGGTTTGGGACCCTTGTTTGACTTATTATTGCGAAAATTTTGTTTCTTGGGAGGCTTGGACTTTTCTTTCTGTTGGGACAATAAGGCTTTCCCAGATGTATCTGCATTGTTGATTATTCCAAGATGAATGAGTTTATCTTGTTCCCTAATCAAGGAATCACAAAAGGATTCAAGACTAGGCTCTTGATAGCTAGTTGCATTCAAGGATACTTTCATGGAGTAAAATGTAGATACAAAAACAGAATATGCAGGTCCAAGTTTGGAAAGAATATGATAAATGCATTGTTTGTCTTCCCTCTCAATCTTACATTCTGCACATAAGAGTTTAAGAGTTTTGTACTTAGATAAATAATCTTGAATGCATGAAAATTCACTTGGCTTTAAAGAAATCAATTCATTTTCGAGTTGGTGACCTCGAATTTCATTGTGTTTACCAAACACAGATTCCAACTTGTCCTAAGCAGCATTAGGTTCATCAATTCCAGATATGTGGAATCGCAAATCAGTAGAGATTGACATCCCAATCAATCCACGAGCTTCATCACATCTATTTTCCCATTTTATTTTCTTATCATCATCAGTGGGTTCTTTTTCTTTCCCTGAGGTAATTCTGAAAAGTCCCCTACTTCGTAGAACATCCTCCATACGAGATTTCCATGAGAAATAGTTGAAACTGTTAAGTAGAATATCACATGGGGCGGCCATATTTGTAAATTAATGGCTATAAAAGCAGAAACCAATAGTCTGGATGTGAAGAGCTCGAAAAAATAGGCTGTTTAAAAAAAAAAACGGCACTGAAAACTGACTCTGTATGATGAAGTTATGCTTGAACAAAGAAACTGTTGAAGATGTCCCTAATAGTGACATGGCATCTAGAGAATGTTCCAGCAAAAAAAAAAGAACCTCCCTCTTCCCAACATGAACTTTTTGACAATCACTTTACAAGAAAGTTGCTTTAAGTGAACCACTTTTATAAAATAAGTGATTTCATTTTTACAATGATATTACTTTTAAATAGTGCAACAATAAAAAAAACTTAAGTGACTCACTTGTATTTTTATTTTTTATTATTTAAGTGAGATGCACTTTTACAATAAAATAACTTGAAAATAAAAATTGCATGCACTTTTTCTTTTAAAAGTAATTTCCTAAGACTTGAACTCAAGACCTATTAAGGAATAAAGCAACTTTGAACCAAGTGGGCTAGATTAAAAGGTATGTAAAATATGGGAATGAGGAAGGGGGCCTTTTTTTTTTACTCTTCTTGCTCGGTTTGCGTGCTTACCCTTTTTCCTGCAAAACAAACCACAAATCGAAACAACACAAAAAAAAAAAATTCCACACTTGTGGAGTTAGATTTTGTTAAATTTCCCGGAAAGTCTACGTTTTCTCTCTGTTTCTGATTTGCCGAGATCGCGCAAGGTGCACGGCAAAGAGCATACGCAGCCAAGAAAAACCATTTCCCTTTCTGTTTCTGATTTGCCGAGATCGCTCAAGGTGCACGGCAAAGAGCATACGCAGACGGAAAAGCAACAATCCGAACCCAAAAAAAATCTAACAGTAAAAAATGATAAAATATGAATTTTTTTCTTTTAAAACAGAAAATAAAAAAATGCGTCATTGTAACATTATACCTTCAGATCTGATGAAATATGCGTTTCTGGAGCAACCAGGAACTGTTTTCAATCAAACAAAAACTATTTCCCAATGGAAACGACGCTCCGGACGCAATGGAACACCTCTCCCGGGCCAAAAATGCATAGAAATACCAGAACTAGAAACCCTTTCGAGTTTCGGCAATAGCAGTTCAAGATCTAAATCATAACCGGAAGCGGCACTTCATAAAAGCTCTGATACCATGTTCGGGTACACAGGGTACTACCAAAGGACCGAACACCAAGAGCAACCACTTCACATAAACAGATCACAGATCAACACATCGATGTTTTGACGTGGTTTAAACCCTCTTGAGGGAAACACTCCACGGCCCCAGCCAAATAGCTTCTACGGAACAATTTATTATGTAAAGAAAGAAAGTTACAAATGAGCTTCTGATAATCGATCAACTAAACAATGACCCTCCATGCTCTTTAAATAGAGATCTTGGACCAATCGGGTGTTAAGCCACGGATCAAGGTTAGGTTTGATCTAAGAGAAGTTGAGCCGTCGGATCACTCTATGTCGGGAACATATCGTGACCGTTGGATTAAGTATTTACAAATGCATACTAATACATACTAAAGAAACACACTATCCCTAACGGATATATTACACAAGTTGATCTTAACTAACTCCTAAGTGTCTAAATATCCTAACAGAAACTACTATATGAAAATGATAGAAATTGGTTTCACCCAAGTACTATGAACTTAGCGCGCAACACACTCGGAGCTTCATGGAGAGGGACTATTTATCATTTGACAGAGTCGTGGACATGGGATAAGGACCGAACCCATTCCATTGAGGGTCTGTGGCAGGGCCGTGATGGTACGAAAGTACTAAACATGAATTTCTTCGATGGTCAAGGGATGCCAAAAGTACCAAGGTCAAATTTCAAGAGTACGGATGACTCTAAACAAACTTAAAGACTATGATAAAGGCCATATTTATGTCCCACTTCAAAAGGTATAAAGTGATGTTCATTTCAAGGCAATCGAAATGATGCCACGGTTGTGAGAAAGAAACGATGACACCAGTTGTCCCTACGCCATTGATTATGCGCTGCCCAAACACATACAGACCGTCCTTTGTCCCTGTGAAGGGGTGTACTATTCCATAAAATCAGCCTAGATTCCATTCTCGGTCCTAGCATTCGTATCACGTCGAAGTTAATGCAACTAGCAGGGCGTGAAGACAAAACCTAAAGATTGAATCCATTCTCATCAGCAAGCGTTGAAACGTTTTTGAGGGTTTGAGGCACCCCTGTTGCAGAGAAGGGTTGGTCATGACAGTATATAGTCTGTAATTTTTTAGTGAAGGGACCGAAAGCAGGGTTGTTGAGACGTTACAGGTTCGGGGTTTGAGTACTTCGACACTATACTGCACATTCATCATTCCAAACGCTTCAGTAAGTTTCACGATGCCATATAGAAACATCTTTAAACCAAGTTTTTGAAATGGAAAAGTCCTTAGATGGAGAACTTACCTCGATTGTGAAAATGTAGGTTAACTATGGAGTTCTGTCACTATACGTGGGCATTCATCGAACCTCGGGTAAGCAATAGATCCACTATTACCCAATTTCTTGCTGGTAAAAGACTTACAAAATGGAAGGGCCTTCTATTGAGATTTGCGAAGAAAGGTCTGGGTCTTTACAGTTCCTTGAGCGAGCAGGCAGTAGCCCATACTCATCTCAGGTACTCCGGCTCTGATGCCATGGAGGAATACCAAGACTTTAGCAAAAAAATTTGATAAGCGTTTACAGGGGTACGCGATACCCAAGTTTGAGGCTAGGGTAACTATGTTTACACTTGCAAACGAAACCAACGTTTAATGGCTTGGTCTATAATTAAAAGAACTGTGGTGACTTATTTTTCTTTACAAAAAAATGTTTCAAGACTTTCTAAATGAAGGACACAGTATCAGTACTGAACATTTAGGGTTTACGACCCTCTATGATTTTTACTCGTATGTATTTTCCTTGCATGAAATTTCATTGAAAGTACGGTTTATAAAATATTGTTTTATGAATGAAATTTGGCTCGTAATCTACAGAAAGCCTTCACTTACAATTCTATTCAGAATCCATCAGTAAGTCATTTGAATTTCCGGTTTAAATGTTACATGGCCCTTAAAATTCACTCCAGATATCTTGGTAAAAACAAGAGATCTGGAACCCTTAAAATGTAGATTTCGTTTTACAGGAATACTCATCTTTTAAATTACCTTTTGCTTGCTTATTAAAAGAACAAACTGCTTTCCTTTCTATACAATGGTTAACTTGTAAAGTTAAAAATGTAAGGCGACGGGAAGCCCAAGACCGAAATTTCTTAGGAAACAATTTAAGACTAAGCTCAGTTCTCAACCAGGATTTTATCCAAGGATTTCCTACGGATCCGATCAAGGGATAGAACAAAGTGAAACTCTATCCTAGGTAAAAATAAAAATTAAAACTAACATCTCGACTGAAGCTCGAGATTCGCATCAAGGGTTAATATCCAGATTAACCTTCAAGCTTTGAATGACGGGCGTTACTCCACTATCTTAAATTCATGAAAAAGAAATAATAACAAGATCTGGCTAGATCCACAGTTTAGGTTATCTTTTCGAAAGGACTTCGTAGCTCGACACTACACCCTTACTGAGGGTCATTACACAAATCCGGTTGTAAGGAAAAGGGCAGAGTGGCTCGAAAGGATAGAATTTAGGAAGAGGGCTCACAGCCAGACTCGATCTATAGTTTCAGCTGGTAGGGTCGATGGCCATTAACTTTCCCAAACAAAATCATTACTTATACTTTAGATTCATAACCTTATCCAAGACCGGGAGAATCCACTTTAACCTTGTAGAAATTTTGGTAGACAACAGGGTTCTTCGTTTGGAATATTATAAAATGCTAAAATATTCCTAGTCCAGATTAAGACCCAATTTTCAAGTTTTCACAATTTAACACAAATCGACTGGCTTCCTGTAGTGAAAAGGACCAACAGATTCCATATCGCTTTGGGCAAAATGACCCGATTAATTATTACTGTAAAAAGAAGAAATATAAGTATTTTGAATACTTAAACTCACACTATTCTGTAAATAACTGTGCTAGATAAAAGAAAATCAGAGATCGTCATACTCTATTTCGGGTGGTAATACTCTGTCATTTGAAACTACGTTTTTCCCACTTAACTATGAATACTTAAAAAGCATAATATAATATAAATCATTTCCATCTATTCGTATAGTTCAATATGTAACATATATATTCTTTCCATTCACAATATCGAATGATAATTGATCATTCTTCAGCCATAAAATAAATATACAACACCTTTGAATTATATAGTCAATACTGTAGAATTTGAAATAATAAAAAATGTAACAACTAATACTACAGAAACCTGGAATATGTGACGCGAATGTAGTAGGAACAGCCACCTTCCACCCAACCGTAGATTAGGCGCAGACACCGAGTCTGTCCGTAATCACCCCCGAGCTAGATGCATGCAGGTAAAAGTAAGGACAGTCAACCTCAGATCTGAAATCACAATTTTCCAATTCTTTGTAGATTTTCCTGACATAACTTGCCTAAAACCGAGTGCTCACACAGCAAGAGTTACTCCCTTCGCATACTAAGCAGCGTCCTGCCTCCCCCATACATTTTGTTTATACTTTTGTTTTTCGCCTAGGTCTTACCATTAGCAGCCAATTCCTCATGGAATTTTCGCAGTTAACTAAATCCTTGATTTTCAGGGTGTGTCCAGTGTCATAATTACACTTCTGACACTTGTTCTGATCTCCCTGAGGTTAACTCCAACTTGTCCCTTACTTTTCTATGCATGATCTCCTCATTTAACATGGTTGTTCCCATTCATTTCTTTATTAAAATTAATTTTATCAAAATGTTTATTACATCAGTCCTACTAGGACTTATTAGGAAGATTTCACATCTAGCCCCTTTATTGAAAAATCGATTTCAACAATACTTAAAAAATAATTAAAAATTAACAAAATGTTTCATTCTTTAGGGGATGTCACAAGTCTTTTTGAATTTGATGATGTACAAGGCCATCCTAGGTTTGAAAAACAGAGAACTCAATTCGAATGTCTAATTAAGGATCAGAATTATCACTTTTATCAGGAGGAGGATATTCAGCGTTTCATACTTTACTCCAGGAAGGTATATTATGAGCTTATTCTGAGCTTATTGAAGAAAGGGAGAGAGGTAATTTAAATGATGTTTCTATATGTTGTGTGGAACAATGTTGTCCAATCCCATACGACCTAGTTCAGAGAGAGCTCCAACAATATCCAAATGCAGAAATTACCTTGCCCTGGGAGGAACCCATGAATATGAGAGGATATCATCACATCACTCCTCATCTTCTAACTGCAATCAGGGCAATAAATCAGGGCACATAACATGGGACAAAGTATGTAGGTCGAGATCCATCTGCTGCAACAACAACCGGGTTTTCTAAGGTACATGTACAAAAACAGAGAGAAATTGTGCAAAAAGAATTATAGTTAGCTCCTATATACTCCTAGTATATTTAGGTTTGCATTACAACTATTCAAATTTGAAAAAAGTCGTGATGTGGCTACATCTGGAGAGTTATCGATAAAAAAATTTCCTGTTATCTTAGTCAAATTTTGGTTTAAAATATTAGATATAGGAAAAGTATAATCCTTCAGATCCATAATTATATTGAGATACGAACGATAGCATGTGAATCAATAGTTTAGTGTAGTTGTGATGTCCTGTAATTTTTTAGTTTTGATGCTTTGAAAGACTACCCAGAATTAAGGAGAGACCAATGGTGCAAAATTTTAGAATTGTTTGTAGTACAAAGTTACATATAGTTTGTATATTTTCATGGGAAGTTGGAGTTGAGTTTTTTTTTCATAACCTGAAATTTCTCTTTTTCTGGGCAGAAAAACCTCAACCTTTTGACTTTCTCGTTGAAGGTGAACTGGTTCGAACATTTCTTGAAAAGATGCTCCTCATCAAGGGCATATCTGTGGTAATTTTTCTCATAAATAACTTGTTTGTTGTGGCTCAAGAATGTGTAGGATGGATAAGTTTATTTTACTTCTGATACACTTCAATGTAAACGAGTTTGTAATGGCAATTTCTCATCTTTGTTTGAGTTGATTACGCTTGCAACTCCTTACTATTTTACTATAAAGTTTTAAACTAAACATCTAGTAGAATCTTATTAATAAGTTGTAGGATTGGAAAAATCAGTTATTAGGCCATCACATTCCTCCCATAGTTGTCAATGACTTGGTGGCAATGCTAAACCTTCTTTAGACAGCTTGTCCGCTTGTGTATTCCTTTCTCGACAAATACGCTGGAAAGAAATGGAGTGAAAGACATTTTTGTAAGTGATAATACCATCAAAGACAAGTTGGAAGATAATAGTATCACGTGTATTCACTATGCATCCATTTGTTAGCAACTAGTGAGTCACCAAATACCTAAACTCTTTGTGCGACACGATCCCTTGCAAGTTTGAGAGCAAGCTTCAAGGCCATCAACTCAGCTAAATAATTGGATCCTTCACTTATCCTCACTTAAAATTTTAGCCAGGGATGGTCCAATAAATGAATTGTTCCTCTAGCTCCACACGATAATGGGGTCCTTTGAGCAGGTCCATCGAAATATAGCCAAGCTCCATAGTTGTCTATCATCTCTTCCACAGGGTTTGTTGGAATCTTTACTAGATTGTATTGAAGACAGCTATTGAGAATTTTTATTAATTGTAAAGCACAGTGCAAAGGAGATATTTGTCGATCCTCAAATAAACATACATTTTTGGATAACCATACTCCCGAAGCTATAATGGGAGGAAGTGCACAATACGTTTTCACAGTAGAGCTCCCATCCCAAATTTTAAGACATTCTTCTATTGTGCCTCCAATCCAAAAAAATATTTGAACTTGTTAAAGCATGTAGTTTCTTCGAAACCTGTTTAGTTGAAGAACAAAAAATGAGCAGGTGATTAATATTTTCAGCATTTGTTTTGCAGAGCAAACACCATCTGGGCCCATTTTTGTTTCTCTTTTGCAAGTTATCCCATGTAATAACCTTGTTATTGAGTGACAACCACATAAAAATTATGGCTTTAAATGGGCATTTGTACTTCCATATCTTCCTCCACCACCAGATAGGCTCCTCCCTAATTAATACCTTCTTCGAATAAAACCTTGTAGCTCAACTTAGGGGAATATATGGATCTGTTTGGGTTCTTTGACCATATTAGCTCATCCTCCGCCTCTCTAACCCTGACGTGACTAAACTCTAGATTTTCTATGTATTCCTCCCACTGCAAAGTTTCATCATTTAGCAACCCAATATTCACTGCATTCTTCCATTCCCGACTCCAAATTGTGGATGAGTTAGTATTGGCTACCTGAAACAAATTAAATATGTCTTTATTTGTCATTTGACCCATTCTTACTTGTTATATCTATTCTTAAGACTTGTTTTTTCCCAAGGAAAATCTTACCGAGACACCCAAGGAATATGTCCCCACATTCTTGGATGGTATCCCTAATAAATTTGTCGATGTAGAGTCTAGACCAGTGCACCTCATCCAGGGTGATTTGAACCAAGCACTTGCTGGCACAAAAGTAGCCAAATGCCTAACAACATTAGTGACAACTGGTTGAGATAACACCTTGGGATTTTAGTGATCTTAAGACTTAGACCTATATCTTCTGAATTTTTTAAATATAATGAGAAATACAATGGTGATAGATAACTTGTGTAAATGGTGAATCAAGATTATTATGTTGGTTACATCATTGCATATATCATTTTTGGTTTATTGTTACATGTAATAGTGTATGCTATTGGTGCAGTGTGATGCATAAGATTTCAATGCTTTATGTTTCAGTTTTCATATATTTTAATTTTAATTTTCAAGTATTTCAGCTGGGGTCTCCTATGTTGGAGATTGTGATGTCGCTACGACATTCCCTATAATTTGGGGTGCTTCAACACGTCCCCTGGATGCGTTTCCCCACTCCCGCATCCTGAAAATTTGGTGGAACATTGGTTCTTTCTTTTCCATCTTCTCCCTTGTACATTGATCTGCTTGTTTGCAGTAATATATCAAAGGATTAGAGGCTCTGTTCCAAATAGGTTTTCTAGTGGGATTTATATTTTAATCCCTATAGGCCACTGAAAGTAACAAATATATTAGATTGTAGAACCATATTTGAAATAACATAGGCAAACTGGTTCCATCCTTGCAACATGTTGTTCATGTAATATTATTTATGTATATTCATATTTTTTGTCTACACTTTACTTTCCTGTAGGAACAATTACTTTGTTATTTGTCAAGCAATTGAATTTTCTGGTATATGCAATTGCACTTCTTTTTAGTTGATGCTTAAAATTGTTAAAATTTCTGCTGTAATGCTAGTAGCTCATGTCCTAGTCTTCTATGGCTATTTTTATCTTTGTTTTTATGTTTTAGTGTTATTGCTTGAGAATAAATCAACATACATGCTATTTTTCCTTCCCACATCAATCTTAACATGATTTTTTAAAATCCTCATTTCAAGAAACCATCTCCACCACCTGAATCAGTGGTTCTTTATATTGGTAATCTGAGCCGACACATCAATGAAGCTCATTTGAAAGAGATATTCAGTAAGAAACACCTTGGTTCCTGTTTGCCTTTGTTCTTGATGAGAATCTTTTGTCTATTAAATAATAATTGTGTATTCTTCATGTTACTTTACATTTTTCTGCATTTTAGCTATTTGTTGATAGAATATAGATTACATTTTTCTGCATTTTAGCTATTTGTTGATAGCTATTTGTGTATTCTTCATTGTTCTTCATGTTACTTTACATTTTTCTGCATTTTAGCTATTTGTTGATAGAATATATATTCTTTTTTACTGCATTTTTTTGAGTTATTTTTGCTGATTCTTGGGATTTTCGTTATTGAATGTGGACTGCCACACAATAAAAATTGACAGAAAATGCCATGAATTTTGAAGTCATGTGGTGAAAATGATGTTTCCAGAGCTGCCAAACTCATCTCTTCTGAATGTCTTCCTTGTTGAATGAATTTTGAAGTCACGTGGTGAAAATGGCTTTTCCAGAGCTGCCAAATTCATTAAATTTAAAGCTGTGTCTTCCTTGTTGAATGGTCTTTCCCCACAATGGCATTGCATGCATGTTCCAAAATTACCATACTATGTGTACTCTGCATCTATGACCATTGTGATTCTCTTATCGATTACAGTTTTCTCGTCTTTCTCAACTATGAAAATGTGGGGCCATCAATTGGTTCCTCGAGAAGGTAGGTTTTTCCTCTATGTGGGTTTAGCACAACCACATTCTTTGTGTGCATTCTCCTCCATGATCTTCTATTGTGGGCTGCATCCCTAAACTGTGCATAAAATCTTATAAAATCCTGCCTAGAGGGTAAGTCACAGGGCTCATTGAACTCCAAGGTTGAAGTTTGAAATTCAGTAAACCCCAAGAAAATTTGAAATTCGTTGAGGTTCATCGAACCTAATGTCTAGAATTGCATTAACTTGAGATTTGGTGTGGATGAAAGCATACATGATTCCACTGAAGGATGTTGTGATCTTTCTAGAACCTTCATCTGGCAATCCTCTTTTGATAAACATAGCTTTGTCAGGGGTTGAAGAATCCGTCTACCAATATCCGTGCTAGGGTTATAGTTTCTTGAAGATGGAGTTGTTATCCGCAGCTTGACAGAAATTACATGGAAAATTGAAACACATAAACTCCTGCAACAATTACATGATTTGACTTCTCCTCAATGCATCCAAATATTAATACTCCCACTTGCAAAATTTCAATATTACGAAATTCTTTCAAATCACACTGAAAAAACTCATACAATTTCATTGGCTCTTGTATCTTTTGGAGATCTGGTGATATATTAATCTTCCCTGCTTACTATATTGTGTTGACTAGTTTTACAAGAGAACACGTTGAATGTTTTCTTCAGTGAGAACGGAAGTAGCTCTTATTTTCTAGTTAATTGTTGTGCCATGATATCTGAGAAGATTTAGATCACGTGTCGAACAAGAGGTCATGTTGTTTTTTTTTTTCGAAGGAAAACTTTATGGGACACCTCCCTTCCCTGGAATATCTGCATGGAGGATTGTGTCAAATGCCAACAGCAATAGCAGCTGGTAACCCTGAGGGACTCATCTAGATTGGAACCTGTGACATCTCCATTGGCAACATGCCTTTGGCGGTTGGTCCAACTAATTGAGCTAGCCATTGGGTCTTGGTCAAGTTGTATTTATAACTTTGTGCAAAGAGATATTTATTTTTTCAAAGCGATGGCATATAATCTCTTAATTTTTATTTGTTAATGCTATTAGGTAATTTGGGCGAGGTGGTAAATGTGGAGATGTCAATGGACAGAGTGGTAAGTTTGCAACCTTGTTTCTCTATCAAGTTTTCATGCAGTTGGTCAATTGGGTTTCTTTCAAACCATACTGTTGTTCAAACATTATTTATGGGTTTCTTTAGTTCATTAATGAGTTCTACATTGGTTGATTTATTGAAGGTTCAATTTCCTAAGGGTTATGGATATGTTGAATTCAAGACAAGATCTGATGCAGAAAAAGCACTTATTCACATGAATGGAGTAAGTTTTGCTGAATTTTATATCTTATTTATATTAAATAGATATTTTGAACTAGTACAAGTTGCACATTAAAATTTCACAATTTTTAATTATTTTATATACAAGCATAGATAATGAAGCTCATGTTCTGATTGTTCTTTAAGAATGGTCAGCTTTTATTATAAAAAATCAAGGCCAGGTTGATGGAAATGTTGTTAGTGCCCGATTTACACTCCCCCAACGTACAAAGGTATCCCCACCTCCAAGGGCAGTTGTTGCCCCTAATAAAAGAGAACCTTCAATGAGAGAAAACACTGCCCTTGATACAATAAAAGATGGGGCTGTGCATCGTAGGGAATGTATGTGCAAAATATGTTATTCTTGGATATCATAAATGTTTGAAGCTTTATATAAATTGATTTTTTATTTTAGGAAACACTACTTTTTGAAGCATGTGTTATTTTGTAATGCTTATTTTGTAGCTCCTCCACCTAGACGAAAATCTCATTCACCACAACGAAGGTCTCCAATAAATCGAAGAGGAGATTCACCACCACGTTGTCGAGGAGATTCACCACCTCGCAGGCATTCTTCACCTGCATTCCGCCATAGGAATAGATCACCTATCAGGTATATGTGGGTGTAAATTTCCTTTGATTTTGATTCTATAGATTATGAATGATTCTATAGATTATGAATGCGTCCTTTGAAGGTTTGGAGTACGTGGTTGATGATTTTTCCCCATAAAATAAACATCTAATATTTTGACAGGACATCTCCCCGAAGGGTTAGAGGAATCCCAGCTAGTCGCCATTGTCTCATAGACGTCGGTAAGGAATTTCTGTAACAATGTTCTTCTTGAAGGCAAAATTTGAACTTGGGAATGTAAAGGAGTGAGACTATTTTCTCATTTAGTGGAAGTTTATTGTTGTTAGTAGAAACTGATTTGAAGTCTCTCTTTTGACCATGGTTATATAAATGACCTCTTTTTAGGGCTTTCAGCACAAATTAAAGTAGATCCATAGGCTGAATTTCCATCTGCACTCAATAAACCTTATTTTGACTGTGCGTTTGAACATTTGAATTTTTCATTGACAAAATCTGTGGTGTGAGATAAAGTTAAGGTTTTGTTGTCATGGGAAATACAAAGTTTTCAAAAGCCCAGATTCCTTGAGGAATATTTTGTAGTCATTTGAAGGGAAAGCAATATTCTTGAAAGGACTGAAACATGTTGGCAGAAACAAGATGAGTAGTTATAAGTGTGCAGATAATCACAACTTGTATATCTAGAGAATACAATTGCCTGTGTAAAAAATATCTGTGAAATGATCTGTATTGCATATAACTATTGAACTTGTTTGTTGCATCCTTACAAGATATGCTAAAACCTGTAAAAGTCTATAACTATGACACAAAAGCTCATTCTACTTATTGAAAACACCCATCCTCAAATCCCATAGAACTAAGTATGCTTGTAATTGGGTATGTATTTGGGAGAGCACATCTTTGTGGCTGCAAATGGCATCAAGTATTATGGTTTATTTTGAAAAATATGTGTTGTCAGTTTGTTTATCAAGGATCCTTGAGGTAATGACGTGGAATTTGCATGACAATTTACAAAACATCTGTCTAGTAATTATCATATCTGTATAAAAGATATATGTGAAATATCTTATTTACATAACTATGCTTTGCATGACTGTCATCAGCTCTTTGATGCCTTCTATTATAATGGACTGACCTGGGACAATCCCATACCTACATGGATTCCTGTAATGAATCAAAATATCCATTCGATAGTGTTGATAGGGCCAGGTATGCTTGTGTATGGTATATATTTGGTTATATAAATGACCTTCTTTTAGGGCTTTCAACACAAATTAAAGTAGATCCATAGGCTGAATTTCCATCTACACTCAATAAACCTTATTTTGACTGTGTGTTTGAACATTTGAATTTTTCATTGACAAAATCTGTGGTGTGAGATAAAGTTAAGGTTTTGTTGTCATGGGAAATACAAAGTTTTCAAGAGCCCAGATCCCTTGAGGAAGATTTTGTAGTCATTTGAAGGGAAAGCAATATTCTTGAAAGGACTGTAACATATTGGTAGAAACAAGCTGAGTAGTTATAAGTGTGCAGATAATCACAACTTGTAGTGCAGATAATCACAACTTGTATATCTAGAGAATACAATTGCTTGTGTAAAAAATATCTATGAAATGATCTATATTGCATAACTATTGAACTTGTTTGTTGCATCCTTGCATGCTAAAACCTGTAAAAGTCTATAACTATGACACAAAAGCTCATTCTACTTATTGAAAACACCCATCCTCAAATCCCATAGAACCAATTGGGTATGTATTTGGGAGAGCACAGCTTTGTGGCTGCAAATGGCATCAAGTATTATGGTTTATTTTGAAAAATATGTGCTGTCAGTTTGTTTATCAAGGATCCTCGAGGTAATGACGTGGAATTTGCATGACAATTTACAAAATATCTGTCTAGTAATTATCATATATGTATAAAAGATATCTATGAAATATCTGATTTACATAACTATGCTTTACATGACTATCATCAATTCTTTGATGCCTTCTATCATAATGGACTGACCTGGGACAATCCCATACCTACATGGATCCCTGTAATGAATCAAAATATCCATTCGGTAGTGTTGATAGGGCCAGGTATGCTTGTGTATGGTATATATTTGAGAGAGAGCATTGTCAGGAGGCTGCAAATGGCATCAGGTATTCATGTTATTTGAAAAATAGCTGGTTAGTTGGCTCCGTAATATCATCAATGTAAATATCTAAACTTCTCATGACAAATTTTAACTTTTTATCCCACAAAGCCCAACAGTTGGTATCAAAAGTCTATTGTTGGATTCTATGATAACTTGCCTATCTTGGTCAACTTCTATTCCATTATACACACAGTTCATTATGTAGCTGATAATATTTGGGCAGTATATTCATAGCAATGAACGAGTGGCGCAAAAAGCAAATTTGCTTCCTCAAAGCATGCTAGCACTTGGGTCTTGATGTATTTTAATTGAACTAGAATAATTGTTAGATTTTTACCTGTGTTGCTCAGTTTGTGTTCCCTAGTGGTGATGGTGCACTTTAGTATTCATAACGTTCTTAGTTCCTGTGTGTGTCAGAAATGGGTGCAACTGAGGCACAACACCAATTTGGCCTCTAGAAGGAACTTTAGTCCTATAGAGTGAGAGAAAGGTGCATGCATGCAACATCTGTAGAGGCCAAGTTATGATTAGTGTTTCCTATACTATAATTGTTTTTTCTATTTTAAAGTTTGATTTCCTAGAATTAGCATATTTGTGATTTTAGCAGCCGTTTGTATTTAGAATAGGGGCCTAGCCTGGAAGGGTTCTAGGAATAGCTAGGGTGCAGTTTGCAACACTGGTGAGGCTCTATCCTGAGAATCACTGCATACAGGAAGGGCACACTTTTGTAGGCAGCACAGGGGTTGTCTATTCCTTATCTAGGAGCATACTAGTGTGTTCTATTTTTGTAACCTACCTTATCATATAAAAGAAAGGCAGGGGTGAATGAGGTAATTAATTCCAGTTTTGAGCTATTGTTGTGTGGTTTTCTATTCCAGTTATTTGAATGCAGATTCATTGTTGAGCAAGGTTACTAGAATGAACTGATGTTCGAACCAGTCGACCCCAAGAACCGGAACCCGACCGCAACCCAGAAAAAGAAAACTAAACCATGCTTCCTTATGTTGGCGGGCATTTTTCATCATGGCTGCGAGCATTTCTTTAGTTGGAAATTTTATTCTCATATCAATCCATAAGGAATTCTATTTAAGGGTGCTAGCTCAATGATAGAGCACCTGCCTTATAGGTAGGAGGTTGGTGGTTCGATTCCTCCGTTCCCTATATATATTATGAAACCACTAAAAATAAATAAATGACTAAAAAAATGACCAAAATTTGTATATAAACGACCACCAGTACAACATGAGAGATAAGTGACTAAAATATGCATATAAATGACCACTTTTAAGTTGACAAAAAATGTGGTCATAAATTTGGTCATTAATTGCCTTATAGGTAGGAGGTTGGTGGTTCGATTCTCCGTTCCCTATATATATTATGAAACCACTAAAAATTTTAAAAAAAAATGACTAAAAAAATGACCAAAATTTGTATATAAATGACCACCAGTACAACATGAGAGATAAGTGACCAAAATATGCATATAAATGACCACTTTTAAGTTGACAAAAAATGTGGTCATTAATTGTGACAATTAATGACCAAATATATGACCACAATATAAGCTATAAATGACCAAGCTAAATATGGCCACATATTTGCTACCAGTGGTCACCAACTAAAAAATGGTCATTTATATGTGGATTTTGGTCTTTTTTTGGTCATTTATCTCTCATTTTGTACTAGTGTAAAAAGATTTTTGAAAACAGAATCAAACAATCCTATGGCTTTCTAGACTCAAGAAAATAAAAAGTGTCCACACAGTAAAAATTTCCTAGAGATTTCAAGCAAGCAAACTACTCTTCCAAAGAACTGAAGCTCAGTGAAAAGCTGGATTAGAGGGCCTTCCGAAACTAGTAGCTGCTGAGGGATCTCAAGCCTCAAACAATTGCTAGCAGCGAAGGTATGATAAACAGTTACAATAAAATTTAATCGCCAGGGGTGCAAGCGTTGGTTCTTGACCAATCACCCTCCCAAGGAGTAAAAGTTCCAAAGTCTCTCTCAGGTATTGCAAGTGTGTCCCACTCACAACAGCCTATGTGATATCCTAAGAAAAGCCACTAAAGTTACCACTTCACAATTCATGATCGGGTGGAACAGTCGCAAGTCAGGAACAAATCTCATAACCAGGCACTCTAGAAAAGTGATGTCACCCCGAGGACTTGTCACTTCACACAGAATTCCTTGATGAGCTCATGTCCCACCAAACAATCAAAAGGGGGGAACCACCCTTTCCTTATCTATATTGACCTCGTGCTTAACGCATGTTTCAGAAGTGCTTTCCCGACAGGAGTTTCATGCTACTAATGGATTTCTCTCTTTAATCAATGCTAGTTTCAAAGTTTTGCAGCCCATGAGTGTTAACTCTCCAAACCTAATCCAGGGCACTAACCTAATCTTGTTGGTGATATGAAAATCAAAAGTTTGTCAATTTTAGATTAAGCACCAATTTTAAGTGTAGTTGATGAGTCCAATTTTCGGGTATTTGATAACCCTTTTTCCCACAGTCAAGCTCAAGCAATGGTGAAGAAACACACTCAATTGTGGGAAAAATGTTTTACTTTAATTATTTAATGAAATTGTTTTTGATGATTATTCTTGTATGTTAAAATGCATATTCAATGAACTAATTCTGTGGAAACCAAGCGTGATTGAGTAGATTCATGGCATTAAAGGATGAACGCATAGAAGACTGAGGGATCACCAAGCTCGGCACCCTGTTCCTAACTTATAGGGAACGCACTCCTGTTCAAGGAGAATCGACATTTAGACAATTAGTTAGATCAGCATTAAATCGTATGAATATGGACCTCTCGGGTAGCAAGAGGCCCCTGTTGATATTTTGGAAAAACATTGTTTTAACGTTTTCTGCCCTATTGAGATACTGCGAAGTACAGACCTTTGTTTTGACATGGATTATATTTTTTAATGAGAGATTGATGTTAAATTCCAACCCGCGTTTATAAGTTTCATTCTCTCCTGAGTACGGGTTGGAGAGGGCCCCTCCAACACATAAGTCAGGGGATTTCTATTTGCAGGTATTTTTCCAATTATGTGTTTTACATTGATGAACAATTATATTGCATATGGAAGCGCTTGAATAATTTGTTATTTCTGTAGTAATTTATAATATGTTCTGTAGTACAGCAAAACGGTTTCAGTAGTCCTGTAGCTGCTTTCTTCCAACGCATATTTTAACCAACGATTACATGTGTATCAGCTTTGCTTTCAATATCATGGTTTAGATCTAAGGTTCATGATTGTTTCTCATCACGATTAATTTCTTTGACTCCTTAGTAGTAGATGGATAGCTTGAAATGATCGCACTTCAATTTGAGTCTTGGGATTTAAAATGGTTTAGATCAGAATTCTAGTTTTAGGCATAAAGTAGTTACAGACCTTGTTTTCTCCAATATTAGAATAGATCTGTTATGGCATTTTCATTTTCTAGATTTACCATTCTGCATTAAGTAATTTCATAAGATTATCTCCTTCACAATCAGCATTTTAATTATTTAAAATAGATTTACTGCTTTTGGTATCTTTATTTCTTAGAACAGATTTACTGCTTTCAGCACTTTAATTCTTTTAAATAGATTTATTGCTTTCCAATATTTAATTCCATAGCATAACCAGTTTTACATATTTAGTAGGCAACCCTTAGAACATACATACCGACATCCAACTGTGACAAAGATTATCCTATAAGAGCACAGATAGTGCCTGCACCTCTAAAGTTTGTACATCCCCCGGGTTGACATTTAAAGTAGGCTCTTAGTATAGCTTCCCTCATTAGGCATCCATATTGGGAGCTCACCACTTTTTGGCACCGTTTCCGGGGAGGTGCTAAATCTTTTAGGAGACATCACCTAAAAATAACACAAAAAGAAAACAAAAATTACATAAAACAAAAGCATAAATACTTTTTTTTACCAATGAATTCCTCGTCGGCAAAGGGATAGGTTTGGCCACTTTCTGCCCAAGCATTCCAGGAGCAACAACGATAATAACAGTTCTGACCATTCTCAGTTTGAATTTCTACATTCTGAAAACGAAACTGACTCCACATACGATCCAAACAGAAGCAACTTCACTACCAGTTCCAACTCAAACACCTCAATGGAAAACGAAGAGGAGGAACCTAGGGAGCTTTTCACCTTTCCCATTAGCATACCTCTTGGAGATGCCAGGATGAAGAACATCAATCCTAATAATCTACCAAACTTTCATGGTTTGACTTCAGAAGATCCTGACACATTCCTGTTTGAATTTGAGGCAGTTTGCAAATCATTTGATTACACTATTGATGCACAAAAGCTAAGGCTTTTTCCTTCCACACTAAAAGACCTATCACTTCGATGGTTCATGAGCCTTGAAGGGAATAGTATCTTTAGCTGGGATCAAATGAAACAAGCATTCTTAGAAAAATATAGAGACTACTACAAGGACAAAGATACTAGGGATGAAATCTTTAGGATGCAACAAGGAGAAAGAGAGTCATTAGAAGATTATGCCCAAAGATTTCAACTCAGCTACAAACGATCCAGTCATTGCACCTTGGATCCTGAATCACTAAAACTTGTCCTTCTTAAAGGTGTAAAAGAGGAGAATTTTGAAGTCTTAAATCTCCTAGGAGATGGAGATATATTCCAAAAATCTTTTGACCAGATCCTGCAAATCTTCAAAAACTACTCTAGATCTAGGAAAACTAAGAATGGGACAAGGGATACACATACATCCACTGGTGGGTCAACATCTTCAGGACCAACACTTACAAAATCTAATTTAGGAAACCTACTGGATGACATGAAGACTGACATACTGCAATCTCTGGCCATGCAACTTGATGCTCTTCAAATCAAAAAGAAACAGGATGAAATTAACCAAGCCTTGGCAGTATTCTGTCCTCGTTGTAGAAAGAAACATGAGAAGGGGCAGTGCACCTTGAACACAATAGAATTATGTGGTCTCTGCACTGACGACCATTCCACTGATAAATGTCCCCTCTTACCCTCGTGTAAGGCAGCTATTCAAGACCCAGCAGCTGAAGGAGCAATAGAATAGCTCTGTTTTATAAATCAAAGGAGGAATAATTTTGTTAGACCATATCAACAGAGCAATCAAGCATACTATAATCAAGGACAGCCAAATTGGAACTTTGCAACAACACCATGGCAAGCACAGCCAAATCAAAACCAATGGCAACAGAATCAACAAACATATCAACCATCCTATCAACAACCATATTATCCACCATCTTATCCTCAATACCCCCCACCTTTTCCATCCACCACAAATTATGCGAATCAATACCCCCATCCATCAAATTGGAGGGCACCATTACAGCAGCCACTTATTATTCCACCCCCCAAACCTCTACCCATACCAGCCCAACCAATTCCAAATCCTAATAATAACAGACCTCCACAACAGCAACAAGCTTATAACGTTGATATCACACAATTCCCTACCTATCTTGTAGACACCATAGAAATAAATGAAATAAACCTGCGATCTGGAAAAACGTTGCAGAATACATCCCCACCCAACATCCAACAACCTAAAGCAATCAAGACCAAACATCCGAACCCTATGTTCAGCATCCCGATGAACCAAAATCTCCTAAGGAAGAAATTATACCACTCACACGAACTAGAAACCCTCCATTTCCTGAAAAGCTTATACGAAGTACCAAAGATGAAGAAGAAAATGCAATTCTGAATGAATTAAAACACTTGAGTATCCAAATCCCCATCTTACAAGCCATCAGAGACATACCCATCTGCAACAAATATATAAAAGAGAATTGTTTGAAAAGACCTGGAAGGAGGAAACGAGACCCACCAACTATTAATGTAGTGGGCCAATTAGCTGATCTAATGCTATGTATCGTGGTTAACCCCAAATATCTAGACCCAGGTAGCCCCGTGGTCCAAGTAAACATCAACAACAAACAAATCGACAGAAGCCTCATTGGTTTAGGAGAAGCTATAAACGTAATGACCAAAGATACTATGATCCACCTAGGTCTCCAATCAGAGGTTAGTCCAACAACTACAATACTTCAGCTAGCAGATACATCCACCGTGAAGCCTAAAGGAATGCTCGAGGACATTATAATCAATATAGAATCCTGGGAATACCCAGCAGATTTCATAGTCATCGAGGTAAAAAGCAAACTTAGTGGATATCCTATTATACTTGGAAGACCCTGGCTAGCAACTGCAGACGCTTACATAGGGTGCAGGTCAGGCAACATGACCATCACCAGTGGCCAATCTAGGAAAAAAATCACCATCTACCCGCCAGCCAGGAAATCTTTAGACATAGAATATCAAAACTGGACTGACGATTACAATGACACAATCAATCAAAACATAAGACCTGTTCTGACAATTGATGCAGCACTAACACTAAAAGCCATAGATGAAGATGGTCATATAGATAGGTTTATACAAAATGATTTTTCTAACGATGATGGTCTTCAAAGGTTTTTTGAAACAGATCAGCGGGATGAAGGTGAATCTTCAAACAAAAATTTGAACAACATATGGGCAGAATTGACATCTCTGGAAGAGCAAGCAGACAAAACAAAAGTTGTGGAGATTATACTAGGAAAAACAGTTAACATCAATTCTAATATACAACCCCAGCAGGAAGAACAGTTGATGAAGGTATTAACAGAGCAGAATAGAGCTTTTGCATGGACATATGCAGACATGAAAGGTATTCATCCTGACATCTACAAGCATTATATCTACATCAAAGAAGGTTCCATTCCTATAAGACAACCACAAAGGAGACTAAACCCAGCATTGAAGGACATAGTCAAAGCCAAACTGCAAAAGTTATTAGATGTAGGGTTCATCTATCCAATATCTGATAGTGAGTGGGTCTCACCACTAGTCATAGTACCCAAAAAAGGAGGTAAATGGAGAATTTGTGTGGACTACAGGGAGCTGAATAAAGCAACCAAGAAAGATCATTTTCCACTTCCATTTATAGACCAGGTGCTGGATACATTATCTAGTAACAAGTACTTTTCATTCTTGGACGGTTTCAGTTTCTACAACCAAATTTTAATACACCCAGCTGATCAAGATAAGACGACCTTTACATGCCCATGGGGAACTTATGCCTATAGGGTCCTACCCTTTGGTTTATGTAACGCCCCAGCAACATTTCAAAGAGCCATATTGAGTATTTTCTCTGATTTTCTGAATGACAAAATGGAAGTCTTCATGGATGATTTCACACCCTATGGACAGAGCTTTGACCAGGCATTGAACAATCTTGAGTTGGTATTAAAGAAATGTATTGAAATGAGCTTGTGCCTAAGCAATGAAAAATGCAGGACGTTAATGGAAGAAGGCATCGTTCTAGGACATCACATATCACAAAGAGGTATAGAGGTTGATCAAGCCAAAGTCTCAGTAATCAGAACACTGCCCCCACCGGTCAAACAAAGGGATGTCAGAAGTTTCCTTAGATAGACAGGGTACTACAGAAGATTTATTGAAAATTATAGCCGAATTGTTGCCCCCATGTTTGCACTTCTCACAAAAGACAATGAGTTCATATGGACAAGCAACTGCATGACAGCGTTTGAAAGTCTTAAGGAAAAAACAATCACAGCACCCATACTTCAAGGACCCAACTGGGAAATTCCATTTCACATCCACATAGATGCATCAGATAAAGCCATCGGATCTATGCTTGGACAGGAACAAGACAAGAAACCCTATGCCATATACTATATAAGCAAAAATTTGGCTGGGGCAGAACTCAACTACACAGTCACAGAGAAGGAATTTATGGTAGTCATACATGCAATCAATAAATTCAGGCATTACATCACAGGATACCAAAGTTTTATCCATACTGACCACATAGCAATCACATATCTTATGAACAAGCCTAATACTAGTGCAAGAATTATTAGATGGATGCTACTTCTACAAGAATTTGACATTACAATAATAGATCAACCAGGCAAGCATAATGTGGTAGCCGACTTTTTGTCAAGAGTCACACATGGAAAAGATAACGAATTTGTTCAAGATAACTTCCCTGATGAGCACCTCTTTGCCATATCAATAAGAAGCCCATGGTTTGCTGACATAGCAAACTATTTAGTATCAGGAAAGTTTCCAGAACATTACAGTTATAAAGAAAGGACAAAAGTAATAAGGCAAAGTGCCACATATACATGGATAGAGGGCATGCTTTTTAAACAGGGACCAGATCAAGTACTTAGAAGGTGCATTAAGGAAGATGAAGTACATGACACAATGCATGCCACCCACAATGAACCCTGTGGAGGACACTATGCTGCAAAAAGGACAGCCTACAAGATCTTGCAAACAGGGTATTATTGGCCAACACTCCACAAAGATGCTTATGAGTATGTGTCCCACTGTGATGATTGCCAGAGAATGGGAAAACAACACAAAAACAAGAAATGCCACTTCATCCACAAATCTCCTTGGAGGCATTTGAAAAGTGGGGATTTGATTTTGTTGGCCCATTCAACCCACAGTCCAATCAGAAAAGCTACATCCTCGTATGCACTAATTACCTTACAAAATGGACAGAGGTAGCAGCTCTAGCTGCTGCAAATGAAACTAGTGTGGCCAAATTCTTTATTGAGCAGATCTTTCACAGGTTTGGGGTGCCAAGAGAAGTAGTTTCTGATCAGGGCCCACAATTCACATCAAATTTAATTGAAGACTTGATGAAAAGAAACAATGTAAATCACAGACAGTCATCCTCCTATCACCCTCAAGCAAATGGTCAAGCTGAGGTAACCAACAGGGAATTAGAGAGAATCTTGACAAAAACTATCCAACTTCACAAAAGGGATTGGGTTGACAGACTTAGTGAGGCAGGCTGGGCTTACAATACTACATGGAAAACAACTACAGGATTCACACCTTATGAACTAGTCTATGGGAAAAAGGTCATGCTGCCAATCGAATTTGAAATAAAGACATTAAGAATTGCAGCAAATTTACATATGGACCTATCACAAATTCAAAAAGAACGCATGCTACAACTCAATCAGTTGGATGAACACAAACAATAAGCACTTACACATACTGAAATCATCCAACAGCAAAGAAAGAAATGGCATGACCAATATCTAAAGGATAAAAAGTTCAACGAAGGTGATTGGGCACTACTTTACGACTCCAGATTTCACACATTCAAGGGAAAACTAACCACTAGATGGCATGGACCTTACATTATAAAGAAAATTTATGAAAATGGGGCTGTGAAAATTATTACAATTGATGAAGAGGAGTTCCCCATGATAGTAAATGGGCATCGCCTAAAACTTTACAAAAAACCACAGTCCAAAGAAGAATTTACACAGGTACTCTACCAGCAACAATTGATGCTGATAGACGACGCAGCAAGTCAGTAAAATTCAAATCATTTACAATTAAAAAAAAAAACAACAAAAAAGAGAGAGAAAGAAAAAAAATGAAAAAAGAGATGATAAAAAACGAAAAAAGAGAATGAAAATTACAGGGCCATGTATATCCCTATGAAAAATCCAGCATTTCGGTTGCAAACAAAAATACCTACCATAATCAAGTGAGCCGGATATGCATTCAAGAGATCCTGCAATTCAATTCAAGCGAAGCTGCCATTTATTCAAGTGAGCCTGAAATTAATTCAAGCGAGCCAGATACATTACATATCAGCACTCAAGCGAGCCAGCCACGTCTACATTCAACAATCAGTCATCAATTACTACGGAATTCTTCAAACACGCCATTCCATTATTTTTCAACATACTCAAGCGAGCTTGCAATTCAATTCAAGCGAGCCCTCACACAAGCCTGCAAGTTATTCAAGAGAGCCAGTCACATACAGCCATGCAATAATCCAAATACAAAGCATCATGACATGAGTCGTATCAACAAACTGGCACAATTTTCAAAAGAAGACACTTCAGCAAATTCAAACAGGCAAAGAGGAAAAAGCAGCCCACACACGTAACTACTAACATGCAGAAATCAACTACAGACACCGCCAAATCTACTACAGAATCCGCCATGCATGAAAAACGCACCAGATCATCAATGCAGGTACGCATACACACCAAGGTAACCTCTAGAACGATTTTATTTTATTCTTAAGGTAAAACATTTTCCCACAATAAATTCGTTTCTAGTCAGCTGAGGACAGCTTCTATTTTAAATCGGCGGCATGGTCGAATCACCTTAATAACTCATGATTCCTACCTGAGTCCCGTCACCCTCAACAAATCATGATCGCAACCTTCACCATATGAAGTACAGAGATCGATCATGGGAATACAAAGATCGATCATGGAAAAAAGAGGATTAAAAGAGGCAAGTACATGAATGATGGAAAGGATAGGTGCGGAAAGACGGCAAGTAAGGCTGCATAATATTCCACGATTTTGCATGTAAAGAACCGCTCAGAATTCCCGAGAAGCAGCAGACCAAAGCTAATGCGCTCACTCATCCAGCATTGCAATCCTCGAGCCTGTAGGAAGAGCCCCGACCATTTGAAGGTATAAACCACATTCCAAAGTTCTGGTTTTTGTCTGATGATAAAGAAGATTCTAAAATGACAAAGGGTTTCAAGAAAAGTGAACCAGAATATCACAGTGCCATTTATCAGAGCCCGAGAGTCCTGTAGATCATTCACAATTCAGGATGGATGCCTTTCATCCTTGGACTGAGAGGATACGATACAGGGGTAGCTCAGGAGTTCACAAGAAACCTCAAACATATCAAAGATGAACAGTACGCCACCCGATTAAAAGGGTTGCGTATAAAATTGGATGAGGACATGATTTCCAAATACACTGGTCTTCCAATGGGCCTGCATTGGAGCAGCAGTGATAGGGAAGCAAACCACACAGCAAAAGCAGCATTCTTTGAACAAGGGGAAGCTTACAATGAGGACAAAAATGGAGTCAAAAGACTCTCCATGCCAGCACCATGGGATGAAATGGCTGCAATTGTCCAGAGGTACATTACTTGCACTGGAAGGTTAAGTTATGTTCCCATTTTCCATTTCCGTATTTTAGAACTTCTCAGGCACAAGAATCACATTTCAGCAAACAACAACATTAGAATTATGTTTTACCTGCTCCAATCCCTAGCAGAAATGAGCAGGAAGGTGGCTAAGGGAAAAGAGGATGCTTTGGCCCATCATGGGTTGATCAAACTAATAGTTGGTAAGGAAATAAAAGCACATATTCCAGAGCTCTCTTGGGAGGAGTTCATCGTGGTATCTGCTGAAGACATTCAGAGAATGAAGACTACGCCCTTGCCACCCGAGTCAAAAAGTAAGACCACCTCTGTATCAGGGGCAAAAAGAAAATTTGACTTGGACAGTGTGGCCGACACCTTGGTAAAGATAAAACACTCAAAAGAGGACTCCCCCAAATCAGACCCAAGTATTCCTACCAATAGTCAGGGGCCGAAGAGGCGCAGCAAGAGATTCATGCAGGTATCTAAAATCCAAGTCTCCAAGGAGGAAGAAAGGGAACCCAGTCCCCTGGTTACCAATGTGTCTGATGATGACATTGATCCTTTTATAGAACAGAAGGATCCCACTACAAATGAAGAAGAATAAGAAGAAGAGGAAAAGAATGAAGAAGAAGAATGGGATGAAGAAGAAGAAATGGAAAAAAAAGAAGAGCAGAGCTTACAAGAGCAAGGAAACCTCTAGGGGAATTCTCCATAACATAATGAAAACCCCGAGGTCGTTACCCAACTCACTGAGGCTCGGGCAGAATTGGAAAGGCTCGGAAATGAGTTGGCAACATTAAGAATTGGGCCAGGAAGCCAGCCCACACCTCCCCCGTTCTCAGCCGAGAAGACACAAATCCTGAAGATGCATCATGCAAAAGAGCTGCGACTGGCTGAGCAGAAGAATTCAGTGCTGCAAGACAAATTGGTCGAGGCACAAAATGAATTAGCAAAGAAATATCAGGAGATTACCAAATTAAAAGACGTTTTGGCCACTACTATCAGCATATATGATAGACTACGGGACCTCAGACCATCGTCGGCAGTATATGTAGTTTATATATAGGAGAAATGGGGCAAATTCCGGCTCCAGAGGTTGAAACAAGGGCTCCCTATAGAGATAAGCACTCCCAAAGAGTTTTTGGATGCATGTTTGAACTCCACAGAGCTAGAGAAGGACCAATTGAGTGAATTCTTCTTGCATAATTTTGTAGTTTCTGGCTCGCCCAACTGGTGCCAAACCCATATGTGGGCAATTTCCAGTTGAGGGCATTATGTTCGTGTATGAACCACGAAATTGAGTGAGCACAGGACTACCATCTCTATGTCGCATCCAAATGGGAAACCCCATTAATGATCAGACCAAAGCCAACTCACCCTGAAGGGATAATCTATAACTACAGGATCCTCACCCAGGACGAGGAACTGATACCCATTCTCCTTGCAAAACAATAGGAGGCTATGACTCATTTTGACATTACACTCCGAAGCACACAGAAGGAAGTTCATGAGTGCATCAAGGAAAGGTGGAGCAGAGTGGCAAACGATCTGAAAGGAAAAGAACTCCACTCCCCCCTTAGGCTTAATGATGCTCTTTGCAAAGCCACGCTCTACAAGGAATCTCTGGCAAGAAATCAACTCAGATGGATAGGGATGAGGCTGAATCCCCGATTCTTTCTCTCCCCAGTCATCAAGGGACAAATTAATGAAAAGGAAGAGAGGATGGCATGGGACAGGGAGGATCAGCATTTTCGATATCACAGGCAGGCAGGGATACCTAGGGTGGTAGCATGGGATATCAGGGATGTCATCGACAAATTGAATAAGTCACCTAAGGATGGGTGAATCCTTCAAGTAGGGGAGAGAATGATGAGTCCAATTTTTAGGTATTTGATAACCCTTTTTCCCACAGTCAAGCTCAAGCAATGGCGAAGAAACACACTCAATTGTGGGAAAAATGTTTTACTTTAATTATTTAATGAAATTGGTTTTGATGATTATTCTTGTATGTTAAAATGCATATTCAATGAACTAATTCTGTGGAAACCAAACGTCATTGAGTAGGTTCAGGGCATTAAAGGATGAACGCGTAGAAGACTGAGGGATCACCAAGCTCGGCACCCTGTTCCTGACTTATAGGGAACGCACTCCTGTTCAAGGAGAATCGACATTTAGACAATTAGTTAGATCAGCATTAAATCGTATAAATATGGACCTCTCGGGTAGCGAGAGGCCCCTGTTGATATTTTGGAAAAACATTGTTTTAACGTTTTCTGCCCTATTGAGATACTACGAAGTACAGACCTTTGTTTTGACATGGATTATATTTTTTAATGAGAGAATGATGTTAAATTCCAGCCCGCGTTTATAAGTTTCATTCTCTCCTGAGTACGGGTTGGAGAGGGCCCCTCCAACACGTAAGTCAAGGGATTTCTATTTGCAGGTATTTTTCCAATTATGCGTTTTACATTGATGAACAGTTATATTGCATATGGAAGCGCTTGAATGATTTGTTATTTCTATAGTAATTTATAATACCACTACAACAAAATAGCCCTTTAGGGGCGGTTTTGTCTTGCGGAGGTCTTGGTAAAACCCCCCCTAAAAATTTTTTTAGAAATTTGGAGGCGGTCTTCTAAAACTGCCCCTAAAAATCATGGGAATTGGACTTTCGAAACCGCCCCCAAAAGTCCTGAAATTTGACTTTTGGGGGCGGTTTTGGGAAACCCCCCCCCAAAAGCCCAATTCTCATAACTTTTGGGGGCGGTTTATCAAAACCCCCCTAAAAGTCATGAGAATTGAACTTTTGGAGGCGGTTTTTTTGGAACCCCCCTTAAAAGTCTTGAAATTTGACTTTTGGGGGCGGTTTTGGGAAAACCCCCCTTAAAAGCCCAATTCTACATAACTTTTGGGGGCGGTTTGTCAAAACCCCCCCTAAAAGTCATGAGAATTGAACTTTTGGAGGCGGTTTTTTTGGAACCCCCCTTAAAAGTCATGAGAATTGAAATTTTGGAGGCGGTTGTTTGAAAACCCCCCCTAAAAGCCCAATTCTCATAACTTTTGGTGGCGGTTTGTCAAAAACCCCCCTAAAAGTCATGAGAATTGAACTTTG
Source organism: Larix kaempferi (assembly GCA_027924585.1). Classification (NCBI taxonomy): domain Eukaryota; kingdom Viridiplantae; phylum Streptophyta; class Pinopsida; order Pinales; family Pinaceae; genus Larix; species Larix kaempferi. The sequence goes on along the minus strand of BSBM01000632.1, from coordinate 22,025,051 downwards.
GGAGGCGATTTTTTTGGAACCCCCCTTAAAACTCGTGATTGAATTGAACTCTTGAGTGATGATTAAGGCCTTGCGTCATCACATAATCTTTAAATAGTGAATCTAATTTCAACTACAAGTGAGATATGTTGGTAATTTTTAGATCTGTAACACCAAAAATGAAAATTTTCCTGCCAATTTCAACATGCTAGTAATTTTCATTCTACCATTACCCTTTCTTCTCATTGTTTTCCCCTTTTTGTGAAGGGTGACTCAAGTGGATTCCAATGGACGACAATGGCAACAAGAGAGCATAACATAACACACACATGCCCATATCCAAGGCCTAGAATATATTTTAAACTAATGAGTTGAGTGAATTCAAGATGCAATTACAATAATGATTAGACAAAGCGTTCATATGACCAAGTGCATCACCTTGGATAGAACACATATTGGTAGTCAATAACAAGGATGGAACCTTTTGGATGTGCATTGGTAATTCAATGTTAAATAAGGTGACAATTAATTAAGAACAAGTACCTCCTACCCAAATTGATGATCCTCTTTATTAACTTAGATGGGAAAAGTTTTTTCAAAGTTGGACTCAAGTTTTGGGTATCATCATATGAGAGCAAAGACTTGCGGTCTGCATTATTTAAGATGTGCCACCACCTGTCGCCTTGCTGTAGACACATGTTGCCTTGCTGTAGACACATGTTAGTGCATACCAGTACCGACTCAATTAACTGCAAGAAGAATGAGCTCTCCACCATCGTCATCGGTGCCTATGATTGGTGACGGTTAAGGAAGAACTTTAGGTTAAACATGCCCGACAATGGCATGGTTTCGAACTTTACATGTATTGTTCCCGAGGAGTTGTTGTTAACACGAAGCTTTAGACCCAATCTAATAAAATACAAGGAGACAGAATTTTAAAGTTAACCAAAATTTAAATACATTGGTTGGGTCGATTCTATATTCAACTTCATCAGTTTCATTTCATCAGTTGCCATGTGTGCCTTAAAACAGTGAGTGGAGGTTTCTTTCACCAAAATCCCAATTCCACTTTGATCCTTATTTGTTGCGCCATCGAAGAATCCCATGGGTGAATTACCAAATAAAATTGGTCGATTTATCAAAAATTTTACTTTGTCCGCACCTAGATCTATGACGAATTCTGCTGATGCTTTAATAATCCTTCTCCCAACCTCCTCTAGGTTCTATCTGTAGCCTTAAAAAACAATGGAATTCATTAAAATCCATAAGCCCCATGTGACAATAAAGGGAATTGATTTTACCATGGGATTTGTTAAAAACCAGAGCTTTAAATTTTCTTAAAGGGGCTGCAGATGCCAATTATTTTTTACTTGAAGAATGTTACAAATCAAAGTCCAAAGCTCTTGATCAGTAATGTTTCAATCTATTGCAAGATGTTGTATGGTCTCCTCACTGCTCGAACATAATGGATAGGTTGAAGGTCCAATTCCACCCCTTTCTCTGTAAATCTCCCCTGTTAAGACTTTATTTCGTAAGCATAACCACATAAATAGAATTGATTTTGGAGGAGCTTTGATTTTCCATATCACTGTATACCACCACTTCAAATCATCATTCTCATAAAGATATATAAATTCATTATAGGCCTCTTTTACTGTCTGCACAATCCCTTCTATTTTGTTCCAAGTCCAAGCCAACCTATCTGGTTCTGTAGACATAGTGATCCCATTTTGGTAAATTCCCTATATGTATGTGTTCCATTCACTGGCTAGAGTTCCTGTGAGTCCGAGATCTTATGCAGAGAGCCAAATACTAGAACCTGTCAAGTTGGAGATATTTGTCTTATGTATATATGCAAGATAATAAAGGCTCCAACTATGTAGGTGTGGTAGCAGTTCTTCTGATAGTATAAAGCCAGATCCTCCACCCAGAAAAGGATCCAATCCTAAAAGAACTCTCATACCTGTACCAACCTTCCAAGCAATCCACCGCTTAACCAGAAGTAGTGTAGCCAATATATTTTTCCAGATAATGGAGGCTATTGGGAAAACAAAGTGTTTCTTTGACGTCATCCATGATACAACATCAACTCCTTTCAAATATTTCCTTCTCATAGTGACACTCCAAATACCATCATGAAAAAGTGCCCTCCACAGTGATTTGGTATCTAGCTAGGGCCTTGTTAAAGAGATTGAGATCTCTTATTCCCCAACCTCCCTTATTTTTTGGATTTGCTATCAGACTCCATCTTGCCAAATTGTAACCCCCCTGAAAGTCCAACTGGTTGTCGCAACACAGTTCCATGCATGTCGGACAAACTTTTAGAAAAAAATCTTTAGCTCTAACATGATCTAGCATAGTCTCTTGAAGAAACACAACATCAGGTTTAATTGTCGACAAAAGCTCCTTGAGGGCTAGCATCTTGGACTAGGCACCTACAATCCCCCTAATGTTAAGAGAGATTAAGACTAGCATTAAGGAACCCTCATATCAAGGTTCAATGCTCTAAGTTTCCCAGAAGGAGAAGGAACAGAAACAAGGTAATTTGAAGAAACCATTATGGGGTATGTTGCCAACCATCCCTCAACGACCCCCATGTCTTTTTTCCTGTTAGTGGATTTGTTTTTAGGCTTCTTCCTGATGGTGACATTTGCAATATCCACAAGGCCAGCTCTGTCTACAAAGGAGTTATAGGTCTGAAGAGGCACTTTATTAATAAGAACTTCTTTGTATGAGGGTTCCGAGAGTTTGGTAAACAAATTTGTATCCAATGGAGGGGGAGAAGCCAAGGTGCATTCACTGTGTAAATGAGGGGTAGTGTGAGGTCCCTGAGGAGAGGTCTCAGTCAAAATAGGGCTTTTGGTATTTGTAACCAAGAGTTTTGTCAATGAGGGGGAAATCAAAGGAGGGTTCAAATGAGAAGTAAAGGGATGGGAATTGTTAAAATTTTCCAAGAAAATTTCCCAGAAACCCTCAAAAATATCGATCAGCCACTCCTCATTACTACTTAGCAAAAGAATGTCTTATTCAGTTAAAGAAGTACTACTGAAATTTGGAAAGAAAATCTTTAACTTACCAATGAAAGATTCAGTAGAGGGGAATTGACTGGGCACCTCCATCTAAGCATTCTGAGTCCTCCCATTTAAGTCTTATTCTCCCGCTTCTGAAACCAACTCCAACGACTGAGCCTCTCCAACCACTGAAGGACAATTTGTTTTTATATGGCCAGTGGATCTTCATACATGACACCGAAAGGGTTCTCTCCAATACTCTAGGGTTTGAATGAATTAAGGACCCCTTTTCAGTGACAATCTCAACTTCTTCTGGCAGTCCTAGGTCCATGTCGAAATCCACTAAAAGCCAGGCCATGTGTTTGTTATTCCACCTTAAGTCCCTTTCATCAAAGAAAACAAATATGACAACAACATCTCCTATCCCTCTCAAAACCACTAGATCCCAGTATTCAATGGGGAGGTCGGGCATTAGTATCGATAAGCATCTCTTTTGGAAGAACACTGTAAAAGGGTTGAAATTACCTGGAGACCAACGCTTAACCATAAGCACCCCTCTGTCTATAATCCAGGTTTTTTCTGCAACTTTTTCCAAATCCTCCACTGACAAGAAGTGGAAATTAATCCAATAGTTGGACAGTAAATTGAACCACGGCCAGTAGCCCAAAACTTGTTTCATTCAGTGTAAATCCAATTTTTCAATCATAGCTTTTGTCACCCGAAGGTAAAACAATTTACCCACCAACGCCTTCATAGCAATGCTCATCATTCTGTCCATCGCAACGTCTTTGTCGAGGACAAAAGAGGGTCGAGTTTTTCTTACCTTTAGAAACTTATTGATCTTCCTCTTCTCCTAAGCAGCCGAGCCAGTATGGTTCCTTGCAGAGAATGCTTTATGAGCTCTCTTAGCATCTGAAAAACTAGGATGAGGCTCCACTAGAGGCAAGTTTTTTAGAGCACTCCCTCTAGTTTCCAAAACATTCTCTACTTCCTTCACGCCTAAACCCGTGCCTTCTGAAGGGATACTAGGGTTTTTGCTTATCTTTCAGACAACTAACCCCTCGCCACTTGTACTACCATCTAAAATCTGCGTTGACAATTCATTTGGATGATGTGGTGGTCCTACTTCAGCAAATCTGTCTAGATCTGAAAGGATTGAGGGCCCACACATTTGGAATATTCTCTTCTTGTACTCCTCATCCGAAATGAAGATCCCTTCCTCTTTCGAAAGGGCGTCCTTCGCCTTCCATTCCACATCTAACAAATACTCCATTCTTCCACATATACACAACTAAATGGAGAAAGTCTTCATGCACTTCAAAGACACCAGAAAACGCCAGAAAAACCTTGAAGGGACCCGAAAAGCTTCTGTATTGGACGCATCCTCCATCGCTCCACTCAATTCTAAAGTGGAATCATAATTATTTTCTTAAACAATGTATTTAATAATTTATTGAATTTAGTAGTTTTTTTGCCAATCCATATAAATGTATTTTAATATGTGATGTGCCTAGCCTTGTCCTAAATGTCAAATTAACTTTTTCATCATGGGAATGAAATCAAAATCAAAATGATGTGCCTAGCCTTGTCCTAAATGTCTAATTAATTACTTTTTCATCATGGGAATGAAATCAAAATCCAAATCATGTTTAGGAATCCCGCACCATCATTTGGAATAGTGCTTCCCACCACTCCATTTTGTGATATTTTTCTAAGAAATTGGTTCAATCCCACGCTATTTGGACAAAATAGTTCTATGAGCACTTGGTCAGCTCGATTTGGATAGACTGGTTCTATGAGCACTTGTTCTATGAGCGATTTGGACAGACTGGTTACTGGTTCGCGATATGGACAGACTAGTTACTGGTTCGCGATTTGGACAGACTGGTTACTGGTTCACGATTTGGACAGACTGGACAGACCGGTTCCTGAGCACTTGGTCAGACTGGTTCTATTACGAGCCATTTCAATATAGAGAGGTAGTGAAAATAGATCCCGATTTCTTCTTCTTTTGTTCTCGTTAGACCGCCTAACCTCCAATATGTGAGAACTAGTGCATCTTCTCCAGGTCTTAGAAAAAAAGTTTTATCTCTATTTATTTCTTTTTTAGTGAATGCAATAATAACTCTAGGAATCATCCTATTTATTTCTTAGAAAAAGATTTTTATCTCTATTTATTTCTTTTTGTAGTGTCATTCATCCATCACACTCTCTGTATGAGCACTTGGTATCCTTCATCCATCGCACTAGACACAACAAAATGCATCGTTCAGATCTGGGACTGGCATTACCATAGACGCTAGCACTGGGGCTGACTCTCAAAGCAGGGGATCCATTCAATTGGTGATCCAGGTGGATATTGGTGGCCACCCAGCTTTCCAACTGGCTCAAAATAGTTTTATGGCAATTTTGGTATTGTGCTATTTTTAGCAGTTTTTTGGGTCCTAAATTTCCTGGGCCATTTTGAGGCCCTAAACGACTTTCTTTGGCAATTTGGGGGGCCAAATGGTTGCCTTTGGCATGCATTTGGCCCCAGTTGAAAGTTGTAAATCTCGGATAGACCTTTCCAACGGGCTGCCGAGCACCCCAAACGGAGATCGTATGCAAAAGTTACGACCCCGGGAAGTTGATGTACTAACTTACCCAAACGGGGCCCACATGACTTTTGGCGCTTCATCTCCTAGGGTTAGGTTTTTGGATGTCTAGGGTTTTTGACATTCCTGTTTATTGTAAAAGGCCTTGAGAGCCTCATTGTAACCATCTTCTTGCAAAATGAGCGCAGCCGTCACATCTCTTCTCATAGATAAGCCGCCACCATTCCAGCAAGCTTGTTTTCCGCTGCATTTTACAGTTCTAGCTTATTTCCTTATTGAATAGAACACCAGTTTTACTATATCTCTGTTATTTTGTGTTAAGCATCTGATAATAATCTGTATTCATTTCGTTCTGCTCATAAAATTCGGATCAGTGGTATCAGAGCGGTCTGCTCCTTGTCGTCTTAATGCATGTCCCCAACGAGGTCAGGGTACAAAGAATTGGGTCTCGAGCTTGTTTCTCTTGAGGACAAAAGCTCTCGCACGCCCAAGCGACCTCTCATGGCAGGAGAAAAGAAAGATGAAGGGACAGGAGATCCTATCAAAATGTTGCTTGAGGAAGCCCTCACGCAGCAGAGGAACGAGATGATGGATAATTTCTCGCAAATCATTCGACGACTACCAATAAGCGACGCATCTTCCTCGAGCGGAGGCGCCGCCCCCTTCAAGGTACAAATCAACTTCGATATCCCTATATTTGAAGGACAGATAGACGCAGATGCTGTAGATAAGTGGTTGAATCTACTATAAGGGTATTTTTCTGTCCATAACTTTTCGAATAAAGAAAAGATTACTTTTGCACTCCTCAAAGCCGTTCCCCATGTCAAAGATTGGTGGGAAACATTCTGCGAGCAAAAGGACACAGAAGAAGCCTCATTATTTTCAGTCACGGCCACCTGGGAATCCTTCAGGGATGCTATTAAGGAACAATACTACCCTGTTGGAAGTTATGACGACTTGTATACCAAATGGACCACACTGCGACAAGAAAGAGACCAAGCAGTGCCAGAGTTCACAAATATCTTCCATACCTTGTGCACCAAGCTAGGTATCAAAGATTCAAAGCGACATCTAGTGCTCAAGTATCACGGTGGTTTGCATAGATACATCCAGACCGAAATGGAATTTCTAGACATCTCTTCCTTGGGCGCGGCCTACCGATATGCCATCAAAATCGAGCAGAAGCTCAAACAAAAGACGCGGCAATTTGGGCCTGGAAACCCTTCACAGCAAAAGACAAGAAAGGGCGGCCCCAACCCACAGAATAAAGGACAAAGCAAAGATGGACAGTATCAAGATAACTAGTCTAAGCCGCAAGCAAAGAAGGACACCAGAAAAACAAAGAAAGATACCGGGAAGTGGTGCGACTTTCATAAGAGCCCTTGGCATAACACTGCCGATTGCCGCTCAAAGCAGTCGCTGGTGGCCGAAGTGAAAGCATCTGAATCAGATGCGGGTTCTGACTCCGAGTCCAAACCATAAAGGGGAAGATGGATCATTGACGTGGAACCGAGTGCCACCATTGCTACCACCAAGCTCCAGCCTGATGAACCAGACGAGCCAGAAGAAGGAGAACACCTCTTCCATTCACAGATGTGGGTAAAAGGCACCCCGCTGCATTTCATCATTGATAGCGGTAGCCAGAAGAATCTCATCTCAGCAGAGGTCGTCAAGCGCCTAGCCCTGCCAACAACTCCGCACCCACAACCCTACACCATTGGATGGCTCCGCAAAGGAAGCGATCTCCGCGTCAGCCAACAGTGCCGACTGCCATACGGCATCAAGCCCTTCAAGGACGAGGTATTGTGTGATGTTGCTCCTCTCGAAGTTTCAGATGTTCTTTTGGGCCAACCTTATTTATGGAAACATCATGTTGTATAAGAGTCTAGGCCTCGTAGTGTTATTATTTATTTGAACAGGAAATTGTACAGGATACCTGAGGCAGTCCCTCCTAGTGTTATTTCCTTGATCTCTACCAAGCAATGCAGGAAGGTCATCTCTCAGACCAAGAAATTTGTCTTCTTCGTGATTCGCTCTCAGAGTGAAAGAAAGATCGTAGCCACATCCTGGGCCTCCACGACCGATCTATCCACACAATAGAAGCAAGTGGATAAGGTGGTGGAAGGATACTCAAATATCTTCTCCTCTCCGACCGGGGTACCTCTGCACTGCCAGGTCAAGCATCCCATCGATCTAACCCCAGGAGCACCGCTACCCAATGGGTCAGTCTATCGCCGCTCTCTGTTGGAAAACGAGGAGATCAAGAGGTAGATCCAAGAATTGCTCCACAAGGGGCACATCGGTCCCAGTTCATCACCTTGTGGGAGCCCAATCGTGCTGGTGCAGAAGAAAGATGGGACTTGGCGACTCTGCATTGATTACCGAGCCCTGAATAAATCACAGTCCATAACCGGTACCCGATTCCCTGAATCGACGACCTCCTTGATCAACTCACGAGGGCCAAATACTTCAGTAAGATTGATCTGAAGTCTAGCTACCACCAGGTCCCAATAGAACAGACAGATGTATGGAAGACTGCCTTCAAGTCAAAAGAAGGTCTTTTTGAATGGATGGTCATGCCTTTTGGTTTGACAAATGCTCCAGCAACTTTTATGAGGATGATGGACGATATCCTATGACCTTTCACCAATAATTTTGTAGTGGTTTATCTGCATGACATCCTCATCTACATCAAGACTTGGGAGGAACACTTGCAGCATATTCAGCAGGTTCTGCACACCCTGCGGAAGCACAAACTATATGCAAACTTGGAAAAATGCTCCTTCGGCATGGACAGGGTCCATTACTTAGGCTACATCGTTGATCGACATGGTGTGCATGTAGATCCAGCCAAGATCCAGGTCATCTGTGACTGGCCAGCCCCAACCACACTCACTGAACTTCGGAGCTTCTTGGGCCTCGCCAATTTCTATCGCCGGTTCATGCTGGGATTCTCTCATATCGCATGGGCCCTCAGCCAAGTGACCAGGGGTGGTGGTAAGGCAAAATTTGTGTGGGGCCTATCCCAACAAAAAGCCTTCGATAATTTGAAGAAGCGTTTTTGCTCATCGCCGATACTCTCATTACCGAACCTGCAACATCCCTTTGAGATCGAGACAGATGCTTCAGATTATGCTGTGGGTGCCGTTCTCACTCAACACGGCCACCCCGTGGCGTATCATAGTGAGACACTATCAGATGCTATCTGCAAATACCCTACCTATGACAAAGAAATGTACTCCATTGTACAAGCCTGCCGCCAGTGGAGACATTACATTCTTGGGAAGGAGACAGTCATCCACACTGATCACAAGCCACTACAGTTCATGCAGACCCAAGGAAAGTTGTAGAATGCCCACCATCAGAAGTGGTCAACATATTTACAGCAGTTCCACCTCAACATCAAATATAAAACAGGGAGTACCAACCGAGTTGCTGACTGCCTCAGTCGACCTCCAGTCGTGGCCCTTACCACGGTGCTAGACTCTTGTGGCCACGAGACCTCTGGATGGCCCCACCTCTACGAGACAGACCCTGACTTCTCCGCCACCTATCAAATGTTGGGCACCAACTCAGTGGTTGCTAATTTCCATCTTCAGGACGGGTTGTTGTGTCATATGGGCCATCTCTGTGTTCCATCAAGCGAGCGTGCGAAGCTGATTTGGGAAGCTCACTATAGTTGGGTGGCAAGACACTTTGGCGTCGAAAAGACAGTGGCAGTGTTGCAGAAACATTTCTACTGGCCGAAACTTCGACAGGATGTCGGCAAGTATATCAGGTCCTGTACCGCTTGCACTATTGCCAAACCGACCACTAAGAAACAGGGCCTATACACCCCTCTACCTACTCCTGACAGGTCGTGGGAATCCATCTCAATGGACTACATGTCGGGCCTCCCGTCCACCAAGAGGGGAAACGACTGTGTTTTCGTGGTTGTAGATCGCTTTTCCAAGATGGCGATTCTAGCCGCTTGCAAGAAGAACATCACAGCAGAAGCCACTACCAAGCTCTTCTTTGAACGAGTATGGGTACATTTTGGGATCCCATAGACCATTATCTCAAACCGTGACAATCGGTTCCTCAGCTCATTCTGGTCAAGCTTCTGGTCACTACTGGATACCAAGCTCACCAAATCCACTGCCTTCCACCCCCATACCGATGGACAAACGGAGGTCGTCAACCGGATGGTCGTACATATCCTGCGCATGTACAATTCAACACACCCCCGCACATGGGATGAGAGTCTCCCCTATGTCCAACATAGCTACAACCGAGCCCTGCATAGCTCAACTAGCCACAGCCCCTTTCAGGTGGGGTTGGGATTCCAACCATTGGGCCCCATGGATGTTGCACTTCCCCTTGCGACCACCTCGGCCGACTCGTCCCCAAAAGCTGACAAAGCCGCCCGGTTCATTGAACGGATCTAGCATATCCGCCAACAGGTTCAGGATATTCTACAGAATTCTAATGCCAAGTACAAGCAGCGCCATGATCAACATCGGGTGCCACATAAGTTTCAGGTGTGCGACAAAGTTTGGTTGCATTTGCAGAAAGAACGACTTACAGGGCCCCATCGAAAGCTTCGCCCACTCCGTTATGGGCCGTACACCATCACCAAGGCGGTGGGTGACAATGCTTTTGAGCTCAACATTCCCCCCTTCCTTGGTCTGCATCTAGTCTTCAATGTGGCTCTCCTTCGGCCATATTTCCCACCACTATTAGACACCTCAGAGATAACAGAGAAGTTGACACCAACAGAGCTCAACCCTGACTGCCTACAACAAGCATCCAGTGATCATATTGCAAACACACAGATCAAGGGCACTCGACATCAAAGGATCCAGCTTTATCGAGTTGTCAAAGCAAGGCAGCTCCTGCACCAAGGCAAGTGGCTCACCCGAGGCCAAATTCAGCATAAATTTCCTCATCTGATGGGGGAACTCAATGCAATGGAGACCATTGCTTCCTAAGGAGGGAGGATTGATCCAGGTGGATATTGGTGGCCACCCACCTTTCCAACTGACTCAAAACAGTTTTATGGCAATTTTGGTATTGTACTATTTTTAGCAGTTTTTCGGGTCCTAAACTTCCGGGGCTATTTTGAGGCCCTAAACGACCTTTTTTGGCAATTTGGGGGGCCAAATGGTTGCCCTCAGCATGCATTTGGCCCTAATCAAAAGTTGTAAATCTCGGATAGACCTTTCCAACGGGCTACTGAGCGCCCCAAACGGAGATCGTATGCAAAAGTAACGACCCCGGGAAGTTGATGTACTAACTTACCCAAACAGGGCACACATGACTTTTGGTGCTTCATCTCCTAGGGTTAGGTTTTTGGATGTCTAGGGTTTTTGACATTCCTGTTTATTGTAAAAGGCCTTGAGAGCCTCATTGTAACCATCTTATTGGGAAAGGAGCGCAGCCATGACTTCTCTTCTCAGAGATAAGCCGCCACCATTCCAGCAAGCTTATTTTCCGTTGCATTTTACAGTTCTAGCTTATTTCCTTATTGAATAGAAAACCAGTTTTACTGTATCTCTGTTATTTGGTGTTAAGCATCTGATAATAATCTGTATTCATTTCGTTCTGCTCATAAAATCCGGATCAATTGGTGTGGTAATTGAAGAACCTTGAAAGGGCAATGTACGTCCTCAAATTTTTGTGCATTCTTGTTTATTCTAATCTAGTTTTAACGATAAATGCCTTGTTGATATTTTCCTGTGGTGTTGCCTTTCTCTAGTCATGCTTACCCTTCTTTTACACATCTCATATATTCTATCACTTCTCATAACAATGCTTATCCTTTCTAATGGTCATCCAAAGTATGAGGTCCATGAATCCAACCACCCTAATTCGAATGAACTCTTCAAAGGCCAGAACAACCATTGTTTGACATTAACACTTCAACCATATGCAGTCCTTTGTGGATTCCATCCCTAGGTGGGGCAATAAGGCCACTAGGCAAAGGAAAATGATTTATGACACTCAGGTCATTTACCCAACCCAACTATTGTTAGGGTTAACCATAGCTTTGAACCATATAAATCTTTAGGAAATATTTTGACTAGACAAGCCATGGCACTCCTTACCATTTCTCTACAAACACTAGGAATATACCCTTTCTTCAATAAATAGTCCCTCAATCATACTTGAAGGCCTTTCATTTCTTTTCTTAATAGTCCTTCAAGAACCTTCATCCCTGTTTGTGTTCTATGTGTGTGCAAAAGGGGTCCAATCTGTTGTTTGCCTTCATGATCAACTCAATAGACCCATCTCTTTACTCTTGAGCATTCATTGAGGAACATTCTATAGGGGTTGTAGGTAGTTTCCTACCACCCTATCCTATATGATCTTTTGCACCCTTCCCTTTCTCTTCTTAGCTTCAATATCCACCCTTCTTTAGCTCTCTCTCGCTACTCAAAGATTCGAATGAGGATGGTTTAGAATCTAGATGAATGGGAGAGCATAGTCTGGGAACACACAAATTGAGTCGACGGCTAAAACATGAATGAATGGATGAAAATGTGAATAGATGGCGATGAATGAATCATAACGAGCAAATAGAATGGTTAGTCCAAATCTTGCACGGAGAGAGTGCATGAAGATAGAGGTGGTTCAAATTTCCACAAGGTTCAATTTTTTATGGATATGGAATCTCTTACACTCTTCATGGACTTTTACTCAACCCCCATGCTCTCATAACTATGGAAGGTGGACTTCTCCTCCAACGACCACCTACACTTAATGATTGTCAATAGAGGTTTTTAACAAGGCAAATGGTGAAAATATGAAGGCTACGAGACTTAGGAATTTTAGCTTTGTTTCTCAACCTCTTGGTTTTTTCCATTGCTCTTCTCCTATAGTGGACTCATAGATAATCTCATGCCCTTAGCAACCAACCTTGGAACTTTGAATTAATTTTGAAATAATATTTACATGACATTGAAAATTTCATGGTTAATCTACCTCATGGTATATCAAAAGAATAGTTATAAAAAAACATGCCTAAGGATTCACTAGTTGGTCCTTAGCTTTCAACTCTACATTTATATCCCATCATTATATCCAAATATTTACAATGTGACCCAAAACATCAACTGCCTTTATGCATACATCTCTATTGCTCACTAATTTAGCAGCATATACAGACCAGACTCAATGTCCAATGTTTTTGGCTTCTGAAACAATTTCTTCCTTTTTTGGCTTACATGATCATTTTTTCCATTGTTAAGTAGGCTAGATTTTATGTAGGTTGGAATTTATATTTGTTTGAAGAACCGTCGCTAGTGATTTACAACGATTGAACTTTTCCAAGAATAAGCATCGTGTTGCTTTTAGAAGAGTTGAAGAACCCAATTCTTCATTGAGCTTGTATTGTTCGAAGCAGCCTAGGAACCCATTTTAAGAGGTATTAAATATTATTATACTATTTAAAAGTTGGATTGGAATTGGGCTAGCAAGCTAATTGTAGTTGCACTGATGCAAAAAAAAATATCTATAAAATTAGCTATGGCAATTCACACTGAACATCTGGAAAGTGGATTTTCCATGTGTCTCCTAAGTTATGTTTCACTAATAAATTCCTCATGTTGAGGCATATCATGAAAGAGTAAAATAGTATTAATTTTGGCTGTAAGGATGAAAGTTGGATTGGAATGGGGTTAACAAGTTAACTGTATTATTATATTGGTTAAAAGTTTAAGATGCAAGATCAATTTGGCAAACTGCTCAGATGACAAAGGTGACATAGCGGCTTAGAGACTAAGCCACTAGATCGGGGCAAAATATGGTTGTGTTATATGACATATATAATGTTGAGTGCTGCCATATCCAATGCAAAATGAAGCCTCTTGACTTTACTAAGTGTACTAGTACCTTTTCAAATGAAAAGAATGACTTATTTTTACATGTCATCATTAAGCAAAGAAAGAGCATTGCTGATGAAACTTGCGGGGCTTGAAGGATAGTAAGCAAAGAAAGAGAACTTGCGGGGCTTGAAGGATAGTAAGCAAAGAAAGAGCATTGCTGATGAAACTTGCGGGGCTTGAAGGATAGTAAGCAAAGAAAGAGAACTTGTGGGGCTTGAAGGATAGTAAGCAAAGAAAGAGCATTGCTGATGAAACTTGCGGGGATTGAAGGATCAGATTCTTAAAACAGCCGAATTGAACTGTTGTTGCTATTTCATGATCATGATTTCCAATCGTTTCTTCTATTGGGTCGCACCAAATTGGTACATTTGCAGGGTATAGGGCATCGATCTCATGACCATTTTCTGTAGGTAAGTTCCGCTCATATTTTCATAAAGGGATATTATGTTCTTTGCCGTGGGATATTCTGGAAGCTGTTAATTCTCATGAGATTCCATCCTGTTTGTGCAGAGTATAATTGCATGTCTAGTGGTTTTGACATTAGGGTTTTTAATTTTTATTTGCAGGGATTCTGTGTTGGGGTTAAGATGTCTTGACGAATCTAGAGGACGAGTTTTCTCAAGTCAAAAGTGGTACATTTTTAGCTTGCATTGGAGGGGGAAATAGGATGTCGAGGAGGCACAGTGTCACGGGCCTTGAGTGTTCAATGTCTAGATATTGAATGGTGGATTGGAGGTCTTAATTTATTTAGTAATTTCATATTTGGTTGAATAAACAGTTTTAAAATGCAAAGGCCAGGAGGGGATCCTCCTCAGTTTAGGCACGAGCCTCCAGCAGCGACCCCGTCCGCAGCAACGCCTCCACCCCCGCCCGCGGGTTTCCACCCCGGACTGATGAACATGGGTTTTCTTTTTGCACCTTCTGCAATGCACAGTGGAGGCCATATGAGGCCACCTCCTCGATTCCCAGGCAGACAACAACGTCCCAGATTCAGACTGCCTCCTGTCATACCACAGCCTTATGGTGGCAATGCATTACTTCCTGATAAACTAATGCCAGTTGCTCCACCTATTCACATGATGTCTTCTCAATCTGCTCCTGGAACAATGCCCCCAAGGCCTCCTCCTCCACCAGGATTGTCGTCTGCTGCAGGTCCACAAGTGGCACCATTAGGGACGCCATCACTTGGGTTGGCTCCAGGAGCTCTATCTCCGGGAGCTCCGCATCCGGTAGCTCCTTCTTTAAATTCATCTTCAACTGAATGCGGTCCTTTGGTAAATTCTTCTTCACCCATTACGGCCTCTCCACAAGGTTCTCAGGGGCATCTGCTGGCAACTGCTTTGCCTCCACCTCCGCAGAAGCCAATAGACGCTGAAGTGGTCCGGAACATTGAAATTTTATCACAATTTGTTGCTAAGAATGGGCCTGTATTTGAGAATATGGCTCGAGAAAAGGAGGCAGAAAATTCAAAGTTTCATTTCCTTTTAGCAGAGAACCTGGAAGCGACGCTGCAATTGGGCATGACTATTTTCACTGGTTCAAGATGAAGTGCCAGATAGAAAAAAGCACGAGCAGGCAAGGAGAGGGAATGAGCCTGTTTCCAGCTCCATTATTACCTTCTGATTCCAACCAGCAGGAGGAGTACCCGCAGGTCCAAGAGTTGCAACAGGAGGATTGCCCACAGGTCCAAAAGTTGCCTTTGGAGTGTCTTCAACATTTTCTACTGTTTCAGACATGGAGATGCACATCGACATGGAAGGTGAAGTTATGGATAACTAACTCTCATACATCCGTGTTTATTAGTATATAATTGTGCCCATTTCTTAAATGGTAGTTTAATGAGCTGTTATAGTTTTCAGCAAGTGTGTTTTCTTCTTTGTAAGTTGGGTAAAATTATTTGTATTTACTCCAATACTTTTACCTTAGGTTAAGCCAGTTTTATTCATTTTCATATTTAAAAGTAAGTGAACATCAATGTATGGTCTTTAGGATGATTATTAATGGTGTGAGTGGAAAGTACCAAATTGTTGTTAATTAGAATTTATAAGTCATTTTCATTGGACAAGGTTGAAAAATAGAGGCAACAAGAATTATTTTTTCAAAAGGTAACATTTGTGTCCTTGCTTCTCCATCATATTGTTTAAGCTGTATTCTGTCCTTACTGATTTAAATAAAGAGTGGGGCCGAATGAAAATTTCAACTAAACTTGAAGTAAGGTAAGGAAACTGAAAAAAGGTTTCTTGGATCTGGGTTTAACAATATGAAATAAGGATGATGTCTTAGTTTCTATAGTTGGTAATATGAGAAAACTGAAAAAAGGTTTCTTGCTCTGGGTTTAACTATATGAAATAGTGTTGATGTTTTAGTTTCTGTTGTCATTTTTGACTGCCACTGTATGTTATTCTTCCACTAGATTTTGCTATTTAAAACAATGCTAGTTTTAAGGACATTCCATCCTACTTATTGTGGTTCCTATTGTATTTAGTCCATAACTATGTCCCATGTGTAAGGAAAAATAAAGACCATGATACATAATTAGGGTCTTTTTCTGCTTAGTTTTTTATGTTTGCCCACACTTTTTGCTAGTTGCATTTGTGTTTCCTTGCATGCATTCTATAACGTTAATACTTTTTGGTTGTGGTTGTCATTTATATTTTATGGTCTTGTTATTTTTTATTTTTTTCCCATCCAAGGAAAATTATAAGTCTTATACACATCCTTCACTCACTGTTGTCACCATTTTACCCAAGTTGTCTGGTGATCAGTCACATAACTCCGCAAATAGCCTTCAATCCAGTTGTTCACAATTTATGTTTGTCCATTGGTCTTGGGATTCTAAATGGTACTTGGAGTTCATTATGTCCCTGTAAATCTGAATAGCTCCTGCCAACATGCACTCATGAAATGTGCATATCTATCACTGATAATGGTGCGGGGTACCCCATTAAGTTGAAAAACCTTCCTAAAAAAGAACTCTGCCACTCGTGGTGCCCTGAACTCACTAGGAATGGAGAAGAAATGTGCAAATTTTGTTAATATATCTACCACCACAAAAATGCAACTATTTCCTCCCACTCTAGGCAAACCCGTAATGAAGTCTATGGACATTGAATCCACTTTTTTTGTGGAATGGGAAGAGGCTGAAGAAATCTTGCTGGATGTGCGGTCTCATGCTTCATCCCTTTACAAATTTCACATTATCGTACATACTGAATTACATCTCCCTTAATACCCTTCCATGCATATTTACTCTATACCTGTTTCTAAGTTTTGAAGAATCCCATATGTCCAGCTAATGGAGAATCATGGAAGGCTACAATTCTTTTCTTTTTTAGTTTTAACCCCGGTACCATATAGATTATGTCTTTATCGAGAATGATTCCTTGTTTCACTTGGTACCTCTCGTCCTTGTCTGAAATCACAATACTGTCTTCAAGCAACCCTGTAGCATAAGTATCTTTGGCATATTCAGCCATCAACTCCTCCCTCCAATAAAATTATACTGAAGAGATAGCCCCTAACTTAGGTCTCCTGGATAGTGCATCAGCAACTCTATTATTTTTTCCTTTGACATACTTAATATCAAAGTAATATGCATGTAATTTGCTCCTTCTGCCTTTTTGACCCCAAGCCTCGAAGAACCCAGATTGCCTATGTAGGCACCATCAAACTTTAATTCCTCATGTGCTGCATTTTAATAGTAGTGATCAAAGCCACCCATTGTTTATATACATTCCCAATAAATATTGTTGGCTAATGTTGTTACAGGTCATTTTGTATTAGTCTTGTCATGCATATGAACTCTCTGTCTTTAGATGGCCCTACCTCATTGCAAGTTGGAAAATTATACAATCATGTCCTACTTTCATCTATAGTTAATTATATCTAAACATAAATAATCAAGGCTTTACAACTAGTTTTATTCTCTGTTTTCTTTACGTTACTCTACTGATGCAATAGGAATAGGCAAACCCATTCTTGTTGAAATAGTTGTAGACATTGAATCCTAGACATGCACTCCTTGTTGCATGTAATTTCATTGTGGTTTGTTATACTTGTAGTAAACCTTGGTTGTTCCTTCTCATTGGAACAACTGGGAAAGAGGCAATCATAAGTAACCTTGCAATGTAGACCAAATGACAAATGGATATCTCCAAAGATTTAAAAAAAATTTGCATGCAATTATGAATAAGTACATGGATTAGAATTCTCTATTGGTATTCCACCAATCACAATTGCTCACATAATGAGCTAATCTTCTAAGATATCCCACTCTTTCTATCACTCACGCTTCCTACCCCTCTTGCTATCTAACACAATATTTCAATTTACACAACAAAATCATGTTTTAGTTGCAACAATGTCTAATGCAAATGTTTGTCCAATTTCCTACCCTTTGTCTTCATGTCTTCTCATCTTCCACAGTTTTTTTTGTAAGTACCCAGGGGGATTTGAACTTGTGACCTTCCATTTACAACTTCTCATCTCAGTTTCTCATTAGTAATTGCTCTATCCCCTGTGGGCTTCTCATCTTCCACAGTTATGACATAATACGTAAAAGAATGCCATGGATCATTCAAAATGATGGCATGAAGCAAAATTATTTTATTTTTATGAATTACATATCAGGTCCTGTACATGCTGTCACTATGCAATCCACATACATCAACTCCTTACTGCTTCTTTGACAGTTGATTAGTGTCCTCTTGGCCATCACCATACTCAATGACCCAATTAGATGTTGGATTTGCGTTATCCATCTCAATGATCATAAAAATGGTTCTTTTTGAAGTGTTATACCAAATAGTTTAGAATTTAATATAAATATTAGAATCTAAATACATTTGAAACCAAGAATTTTAAATAGTACTTAAATAGCATAAAGTAAAAAGATTTCTAATGAGTTTGAACATCTCAGTAACTTCATTCAAAGTTTGAGATTATACTTGACAAACACCAAATCATTTGGTGTTTCTCGTCTATCCAGTTGCGTCTTTTGGAGTATATGTTGAAATAGACTCCAATTTCTCACACAACTAAATGTGGAGCATCATTGGCTCAAGATTCAAACAACAAGTCTTTGTAAGTCAGGGGTTCCTTTGCCTTTATTCTCCCACTATGTGCTTGGATTAGTACATGTCAATAGTAATTACATGGCATGGTACTACTATTGATAGTAAAATTGAAAAACTAGAATTCAAGAATAAAAATAAATTTATGAAATTAGGATCTAGCAGCAATTTGAATGCCTTATGGGGCCACAAACATTCTCTTTAAAGCTAGCTGTTGTAAAACAATATGGCCACAAACATTTTCTTTAAAGCTAGTTGTTGTAAAACAATATGGCCACAGACATTCTCTTTAAATCTAGCTGTTGTAAAACAATACACTGTAAGGCAATGACGTTGGTCGCAAATCTAGTGCTGACAAGATGTATAATCTCTTTTCCTTTTGCATGTGCTAAAACCCCTTATATGATTGTAAATATATTGGATGAAGAACATTGCTTCTTCTACAATTTCAGTTCGGATTAGTGAATATTTGACTTCAATGAGTCAAATAGAAAACAATGACTTGACCGAGCTAGATGCCACTACTGAATTTGATGTTGACACTAGGTCACATAAGCGAAAATACAAAAAAGAAAAATGGTACGCATTGATTTATCTTCAGCATGAAAGGATTGAAGGGTTACAATCAGATTAAATTTTCTAGGGTTAAGTACCTTTTGACCTCTGTCAAGTAGAGAACATGTTGTTAACTTGTATAGTAAATGATGAACATTGATTCTATATAAATGTCAAGTTCCATAAAACACATCTAAGTTGTTCTTTTTGTGCGTGTGAGCACAAAACAAAGTGCATTTTCCGAAGTTCGAGAGCATTCTAGATAGGGATAAGTCCAGTTTCTTTTAGGGGATGCCCAAGGAGAATGCTTTCTTAAGTGGTTATCAATTACAAAGTTTTAGCAAAAAAAGGTAGTAAGGGTTACAAAGTCAATAATACATCCTTTGCAAAACATAGAAATTGTGTCAGCAATATACAAATGCATGTAAACTGGAAACCAGTGTAAGTTTTAACTTTTCTCTCACAGAGTACGAGTCAAGCCTTAATATTTTCCCTCACTAAGTTCAAACCGAATCAGAGTCTGATAACTGTTAGTTTATTGCCCTGAATATGTTCTCCACATCGTTTCCTTTGTTTGGCATCATTTCCTATTTTTTAGGGATTTCCTACTTTTTGGGGTTCTTTTACTTTTATTTTTAGAGTGCAATTGGACTAATTATTGGTCATTGTTGTGTGTTATTATTAATAAGAGTGAAAGCGCCTCATTTATAGTTAGATTCCTCTTTTCTAGTGCACCTCACTCCTCTTGTATAGTGCTTCCTACCTAGAGAAAACAAATCTCAGATTTGGTCAATGCTTGATGCCTGTTGGTGATTTTTTAGAATGGTTATCTCTAACTGAAGTGCCCTTTCTAGAATGGTCAGGTTGTCAGTTTAGAAGAGTTAATAGTGAGTTTTAAATTCTTATTTATAGGTTAATTTGTCTGTATCCTCCATGTGTCTGCTTGAGAGGAGAATTGGGAGAGTTAGAGAGCAAGATAACTCAAAACCTCCATGTGTCTGCTTGAGAGGAGAATTGGGAGAGTTAGAGAGCAAGATAACTCAAAACCTCCATGTGTCTGCTTGAGCAGGGCATCCAAACATATCCCGGGCACAAGACGAGACTCTAGCATGCCAAATCAAAAAGCAATTTTGTTTTTAATACCTGAACGAATTTTTAGCTCTTTGCCACAACATTCATGTGTTTTTTCAACAAAAGTAATGCATTTTAATGACCTCATAGAATTATAGGGTACATGGGTTAGTTGTGCAGGCCAGAAACTCAACTAATGCATAAGTCGTGCAACTATTCGTCTATCAGTTGAGCCACTTGAGCTGTCATTGTTAGCACCTAGATTTTCTTGTGCAGATGGAGGGTTAAGATGCACATATATTGCATCATGCTAGTTCGATCATAGGTGCATTCATGGCTTCACAATGATCAAAGATTGCTACAGTGATCAAATCTTGCTATAGAGTAAGTTTCACTAGATTCGGAGAAATTGCTAAACTATTTTGAGCAGTCTATGTTTTCATAGGAGTCAAAGTTCCAAGGCCCACATGTAAGATATTTTTACATCTTCTTGGTCCTCATGAGCTCACGATGTTGATGAGCCCATTTTGGGTGACATGTAAGTACTTTCACAACACTATGATTTTTAGTAGTTTGTTTTTTAGGGATTGCATAACGTTTCTAAGAACATATTTGGATTCATTGCAAAAGAGGAAGTCTAATGGGACTTCTTTCATTGACATGCAATATATTGCTATATCTTGCAGTATATACTTTTAGATATGACTCATTATCTTCATTTTCATCCTTTCCAACTTTTTCTACTTTTTTGGAGCTAGATTACTTTTTGGGGCATGTCTATATTTAGTATGTATAGGATGTGAAGTCAAGATTCCAAGTATGCAATGGTGGAGTGGTTTCTAGGATTCCAGTGGATGAAAAATGATGAGTCAAATCTAACATTGAGTAGGTGAATTGTTCTCTGTGTGACACATGGCAACTAGTTGGAGGGTTTTCTATTTATATGAGATTCCAAAATTGCATTATGCTAAAACCCTAAATTGCTTTCCAAAACCCTAATTTGAATTGCTATGTTTAGTTGTCATTTTTTCTTAGTTTGACTTTCCAAAACCTTAGTTCGAGTTTCCTAATTTTGACATAGCCAAAATCCTACTCCACTATGTTTCCATGTTTACTAAGTGTGTTAATTCTGCCCAAACCAAAAAGGCCTAAAAGCAATATTCATGATGCTAACTTGGTCAAGCAAAAAAGCTAAGTTGACTACCTTCGTATTTACTATTTAGCAGTCTTCCTGATCCTAACAATATTTTAAAGCCTAATCATGCTATATCCAATCCTTCCATGCAATTTAATTTTCCTTGGCTAAAACTTCCATGAAATATATTTTGGAGAAAGCTAATTCTTAAATGGAGATTTGTTGGAAGGTTTAGCTTAGGAGTGATTTACCTTTTGTAGATCTACATGAAATTGCCAATTTAAGGTTGAGTAAAGGACATATATGGTGAGTTTCCAACAGTTTAGGTGTATATTTGGAGATTTATCAAAGAAGAAATGTTATAATGATTCTTTTCTAATAGTATGGAGTGAGATAACTATTGTTTCATCTTTAATGAATGCATTGTCGGAGGTTTTCTCTGGTAGGTGTCATCTAATTTAGTGTTTCCAGCAACTTAATACAAAAATTTAGTATGGAGGTCAATATGTTATACAGGTTTTCATTTATACATGGAAAATGAAGCAGCTACAGAATGAGACTAGCAGATTAGAGTAATAGAAATCATTCAAGGGCATATTTAAGTACAAGAGATTGCTCAAAATCAGGGCTGAGACTACTCATTCTATAGGAAATTCAAAGTATTCATGTGAAAGGAAAGTTCTATTGGTAGCAGGTTCCTCAAATAGGGATGGTCTCGAATCAAACTCTGTAGGTTTTTTAGATGAATCAAGTCTTTTGGACTTTGTATCCTCCATGCACCATGTATGTGCTGTGGATTTGCATAATGATTGTTTGAGGACCATCTCTTCCTAAAATGAATTTGGAAAGAAAGTAAGGCAACGAAGAAAAACTAACTCGCCAACCTTGAATGAGCTATTTGTGATGAGATAAAGGATGGTAGGCTTGGTTAGGTGCAATATTTATTGGGCTGATCACCTCTAAAATTTCCATGCTTATCCATTAAAGCTCTTCCATGCATGTCATAATTTTGGAAGTTATCTTATTTGAGGAATATGATTTGTTGCCTTTATTTCCCATTGAAAGCATACATGCATGCACCTTGCTTTCCCTTAAGGATCTAGAGCATGCAAATTGTTGTTTTGGGTGAGGTCGCGCTAAATAAACAATAGCGACAATATCAAATTTTGTTTTGAAGGAAGAATTAACTGGTTTTTAAGGATAACATAAATAAACAACAAGGGGTGGGTAGTATTGGGTAGTATTATTCCCAAATGCATGTTGAGGTGATTTATTCTTAGCAAGTAATATTGTCAAGAAAACTAATAAACAATTATTTTCCACAAAAGGGTCATCCAAAGTTCAAACAGCAAGTCAACCCACAGATTGCATGAATGTAGAATTCATATTGTTAATATGTTCTATTTCCTCTTTCCACATAGTTAGGGCTTCTATATATACAAGGGAAGAAGAAAATTTGATCTACTAGAATTCAATAAATTTGATTTATTAATTTTCCAATACACACCCCATAAAAAACAAGTACCAAAATTTCTTAGCAACTATACAACATTTCCCTTCCGTTTCGTTTTCCTGTTTAACTATATGCCATGGTTGTTTGCAAAACATAAAATTCCTAATTACCACACAAAACATAATAAAACTCTTAACAATGTGCCCCTGAAAAAATTGTGTATGTTCTCATGACAGTGAGGAGATTAGTGTGATTAAAAAGGTATTTGGTTAGTCCACAACCTCCTTTACCCAATCAGTTTTACCTATGTCCTTCAGCACCAAATCTACGCAGTGTGCAGCACAAGATGTCCAAAATATGGTGGGGTACCTAATCATAAATAGTGTACCAGAGGCCATACAATTAGTTGCTTTATTGGTAATGATCTATACAATATGTTCACCCAACATGTGATCAAACTCATCCATCAAATCACAAATCATTTGAGCAATGTTGATTTTGTCCGAGGCATCAACAAATTTAAGGAACAGTATTAGGGTCCCATTCTTGGTATTTGTCCAACCATCACTCATGACTATGAAACCTTTCTCTACTCCAGTTGTTACGATACTCTGCAAGCACAAGGTTGACACATTCAACACTCTCGGCTAGAAAATCAGTCTTGAGGCTCTCACATGTAGGGGATTTGAACCCTGGACCCGCAATAGCAACAACTCCAATCATATCCTGCCAATAAAGGCTCCTAGCTCAGTTGAATGGAATGTCTAAGTAATTCCAAAAAATGGCAATGGACTTCCTTTCCTGTGTATGTACATTGTTTTTCCAACCCCTGCTCCTTGAGCTAGGTTTGTTGTGTGTGGGTCACAAAAAGTGTTTATATTTCCACCTCACGGCTGAGATTTGTAGGAACCAAGGAATAGGAAGCATAGGCATTTGGGTTTGGACTTGACTTTGAGACTGTGGTAGTGAAACTTGGGTTTGGCATGCTGGATTCTACAGATAGGGACAACAAGGAGGTATTAGAACAAGTTTGCCGAGTTGCAATCACTGTCATTTATTTGTGCTTTCTTGACTTTAAGTGCCAAACTTGCTTTATGTTTAACCTCTTGGGGGACAGCAAGACAGGGATTAATGCCATGCCTGGGAATTTGAGCCAAGTGGTATTTGAATCTGTCTATGCCATGACTACACTTAGTTTTTCCAAAATTTACAGAACAACTGCAGTATTTCCAGGAATGTTGTCACAATAAGCCCATGCAAAATTCTTCTACTTAGAATTTTCAAGGCCTTGGCTGTGATTTTTGTTGCTGTTAGGGTTTATGGCATTTTAGGGTTCATGGTTTGCTACTGTTTGGAATTTGTCAATTGTTTTTTTCTCCAGTTTGGTTGTTATATACACTAACAGCCTTCAAATTCTTGATCAAATGTTTCCCAGTTAAAATTTTCCCATGAGAAAAAAGGCAAAATAAGTCTCTTGGGGAAAATCCATTTAATCAAATTTCATTCTACCTGATGCCAATTGGAATATGAGGACAATCCCTGCTAGGAAGTTTGAGATATCCCTCTTTGACAGAGTATCTTCCAGATTTAGAGCCCTATATTACAAATATTTTGTTACTTTTAATATAGGAGCTTACCCTGCCAAGAGACCAATGAGCTAGAACAACGGGGGGTCAAGGAATTGGGGATCAGAATAGGGGAATGCCATTTCTCTGGATAAATAGGGGGGTCAAGGCATTGGGGATCAGAATAGGGGAATGCCATTTCTCTTAGATGGGGATCAGATATTGATCAAGAAGAGATGTCTTCTAGGGTAGAGATTTTATTGCTTAAACACCATTGCCTAACGGGTGGAAGGTCTCAATATAAATTTTAGAGGGGGGCTCTAAGGATAGAATCCTCTCAGACGCTGACTGTAAGACTCCTTAGGAATCAAATAGATTTATCCTTTGACTAAGGATGAATTTCAATATTTGTGAACCAGACAGGGAAGGTATATCTTTGAACATGAATTTCCTTCATGCTCCAAGGTATTACCTTAAATGATGTGCTTCCAACAGGTCAAATCCCCACTGAGCAGATTCCACAAGATCCTGGCACCCATTCCAACGTGTTTGAGCTTGGGCTTGTTGATACCCAGTCCACCTAGGATGGGTGGGATTGAGTCTTTCCATGATATCAAGGGAAATGCCCTTCCCCTCGACTGCTTTCCACCCTTCCAGAGGATTTTTTTAATCATCCTGCCCATTTTATTTAAGATATCAGTCGGGACTGACAGGGTTGAGCACAGATAAAATGGGGAGGCTATAGAGGATTGATTTTATGAGAATTTTTTTGGACTGGGGATTCAACCATTCGGTGCTCCAGTCTGCTCTTTTCCTTTTATGTTTTTCAATCACAGGAAGCTAGTCAATGGATCTTAGGTTTACCAGGGAAAGAAAGGTTCCCAGATAAGTAATGGATCTCCATTTGCTCTCAGCACAAAGCTCAATTTTTTTAGCTATTCTATAAAGGGTGACTTCATCACCATTCATGCCATAAATTTGTCTTTTCTGTTATTTAATTGACCCCCTGATGCATTCAAGTATTTTGAAATAGAAGGTTTAACTCTTCTAGCCGTAACAGTCTAAGCTCTACCATGTAGAAGGGTGGTTCCAGAAGCAAATTAGGAATGGCTTATAGGTTTGGTCCCCTGTACCAATTGGATACTCGGAAGCTTTCCATTGTTCTGTCTGCTGCTGGAGATCTTCCCAACATTTTTCCATAAGGATATATAAATAAGGGGAAAGTGGGCAGCCCTGCCTTAGCTCTTTAGTGCCATTGAAAAACCTCATGGGCCTTCCATTAAGTAAGGGAGATACCCATTGAAAATAAATACATCCTTTTAACAAGGATATGAATTCTTCAGCAGAATCAAATACTCCTGAAACTTTGAGAAAAAAATTAATTCGCTCTGTCAAAGGTGTTTGCCATATGTAGCTTTAGGAACCATATTCCTCTTGTTGAAAGCTTTTGCTGAGTGGATGGCTTCAGAAACCGCTCTGAGATCAATGGCTTGAGGTGCCATGATATTATCTTGATTAGGTTTTATATGAGACATTGCCAAGTGATATAGGCCTAAACCTTCCTGAGGCAGATGTGTCGATCTCTACAGGGAACACTATGAGAAAAGTGAGTTAATCCCTCAATATAAAATATGGTATGAAAAGTGAGTTAATCCCTCAAAATACAAAGCATGGTATGCTTTGTATTTTGATCTCGTGCCTATAACCAAAGCAACTTAGTCCTTTGTCTCCAATATTCCTCCTCATTGTGATGGGTTCCGAAAAATTTGAGGCTGGCATTTTTCTCTTCTTCCACCAGGGCATTGGAATATCCAGCAACATCAATCTGTTTTTGTATTCCTTGAAGGATTTTCTCATAATAGTTACTCTCACCAGGATCCTAAACATTTGATTTCATCAATTCGTTAATATCTTTCCTAAGACTCTATATTTTTTGTTCCTGTAGGAAATCTCCAGAACCAAATAAACCTAGGGGGTAGAGCCAGGATGAAGAAACAGGTCTCTGAACTGATGATGCTTCAACAAGATTAAACTAAAGTTAAAGGGAAGGAGGCCATAATTTTCAGGCTTGTGATTTCCAGAGTGATAAGCTTGTGATTGGAGCCTATTGAAGGTATGATGGAGGAGACTAAATTGAGCCCATCCTGCAAGAAAGACTCTTGAATAAGAAACCTATCTAAATACTCAAATCCAGGACCATTTTGCCAATATTAGTCCATGTATTATTTCCTTTCCTGGGTATAATGTCTTGGAAACCAAACTGGAACACCAAATCTTCAACAATTTCTCTACAAGGGTCCTGTATCCTAGATCATCCCTTTTATCTTTGCTGTTAAGTATCAGGCTGAAATTGCCCATAATGATTCCATTGAAGAGGGGAGTGGAGGAAAGTAATTCTATTTCGAACATTGTTTTATTTTTATGGAGGATTATTAGGGGCATACACATGGAAAACTTGAAAGAACTAATTAGAAGAGACTACTTCACAATGCAAAGTTGTCCAATGATCAATCTTGACTTTACTCCTTAGTTTGATAATAGAAGGGTCACAAAGAATTGCAAGGACTCCAAGGAACCTTCTTGCTTCCTTATACATATTCAACTACCTCTGTTGAGATATTGAGAAAAGTGTAAGTTTCACTTTCAGTCATGACCAACATTATACTATATCATTTATTATATTTAAGGCTCAAAGACCCTCTTGGGGAAAGTGACCCACACCTTGAGTTGTGTATATAGTAATATACTGTATATACACCAACCATAGTCATCAGAATCAAAAGCGCCAATAAATCAACAAGGCTAATGCTTTCAAAAGGCTAAAAAGTGTATCAATTTTGATATTGTATGCTACACCCATATGCTAGTGAAAGTAAATTTTCTGTAAGCTTGTATTTGGTATAATACCCTTACATTGGTTTAATCAATGTTTTCCAATTTTTGTTAGTTTATAACATATATAGTTGTAATTTTAATTGCATATCAATGTCCTTTGGTCATTAGTTCTTTAATTTTTAATGTTCCTAGAAGTTCACAAGGTGTCACTTTCTTAAGCTCATTACTTTGTAGTTCTTTTAATTCTTCATTTTTCTTTTCAATTTATAGTTCACACACCTTTATTCGGATTGTTTATGGTTAATAAACTTGATTTATGGTTGATTGCTCAAATGTAGGCGTGGACTTTAAGTTAAAGTTGATGACAATAGCAGGGAAAAGGTTGAAATTAACAATTTGGGATACAGGTATGTGGTCAACTTTTGAAATTGAAGCATGGGGATAAAACGAAAAATGAAGTAATACATTTTTTTGCATAATATTAGCTGCATGCTTTAAAAAGAAAAGAAAAGAGAAAAACATTCCAACTATCCTTCCCAAATGAAGCCATGTATATATTTTGCTATAAGGGGTTGGCATTTATTTCTTTGTTGACTTTTATGCATGTATGCCTAATGTTTTTCATATTATAAAAGATAATTCATTTGCATCATAGTCTTTGTTTTGGAGTTTTGAAAGAGATTCCATTATGAGATAATCTTGTGGTTTAATAATTCACCGTGAATATTTGCTAAGATATAGTATGTGGCATACATTAGGATGAAAACAAGTATTTTATATTCGAGTGGCTTCATACAATTGAAATGCTTTCTTGCGGGTATTTTTGGGCCTTTCCCCAAAGCTTTGCGGACATTTCTGGGCCTTTTCCCAAAGCCTTGCAAGCATTTCTAGGCCTTACTAAATGAAGGTGAGTTTATTAACAATTTTATGATTTCTTGCATTTCATTTCATTTTCATTGGATTAGTATAATCTTGTAATGCTTTTATGGTTATGGTGTTTAGCAATTTTGAAGTATACCCTGTGGATCTAGTATATGATAAATGTTAATTATTTGTAAACGAGGGACTTAAATCCCAATTTCTTTACCAACATAGATCCTATGTGAAATTACTTATGTAGATTTTTGTGGTTAGACATCTTTGGGGTCTCTTCAAACAGTTCCAAAAGTTAGAAGGAGCTCTAGGCTTATTATGGTAGATTTTTGTGCTTATCAATGTGTTTTGAAAAATAAATTGGATTTTAAACATGGTTGTCTTTGGATATTATTGTCTTTTCTTAGAATTACAAATGATGCAATCTGGGTGTTCATATTCTCCTCTCCACAATTCTGAAAGGGTTCTAGCTCAATGGAAGAGCGCCTGCCTTACAAGCAGGAGGTTGGTGGTTCGATTCCTCCATGCCCTATTGATATTGCAATATTGGTAATTTTAATAAAATATATTTTATTATGATTTACTATGGCTATAGAGGGGGTTTCAAACCGCCTTCATATGTCACTACGAGGGGGGTTCTAAACCGCCTTCATATGTCACTACGAGGGGGGCTCTAAGCCACCTTCATATGTCACTACGAGGGGGGTTAGAAATTGCCCTTGTATGTTACAACGAGGGGGGTTTAGAACCACCATTGTAGGTAACTACGAGGGGGGTTTGTAACCGCCCCCAAAGGTTTGTAATAAGGAATTTTAGGAGGGGTTTAGATCTGCCCCTATAGGCATCTACGAGGGGGGTTCCAAACCGCCCCTATAGGCTTCTACGAGGGGGGTTCAAAACCACCCCTATAAGCCTCTACAAGGGGGGTTCTAAACTGCCCCTATAGGCCTCTACAAGGGGGGTTCACAACTGCCCCTATAGGCCTCTACGAGGGGGGTTTGAAACCGCCCCTATAGTCTTCTACGAGGGGGGTTCCAAACCACCCCTGTAGGTTTGTATGAGGGGGCTTATGAGGGGGGTTCACAACCGCCCTCATAGGTCTCTATGAAGGGGGTTCAAAACCGCCCCCGTAGGTCTCTATGAAGGGGTCTACGAGGGGGGTTTAAAACTGCCTCCGTAGACCTCTACGAGGGGGGTCACAAACCGCCCTGGGGGCGGTTCCAATCTCGTCAAAAACCATCTTTAAAGGGACAAACTTTTAACATTGGTGCCATTAGGGGCGGTTTTGCCAAAACCGCCCCCAAAGCCAAAACCCCCCCTGTAGGTCACTTTTGGGGGTGGAAGACAACCCCCCCTAAAGGCCAAAAATGTAGTAGTGTACATTCTGTAGTACAGCAAAATGGTTTCAGTAGTCCTGTAGCTGCTTTCTTCCAATGCATATTTTAACCAACGATTACATGTGTATCAGCTTTGCTTTCAATATCATGGTTTAGATCTAAGGTTCATGACTGTTTCTCATCGTGATTAATTTCTTTGACTCCTTAGTAGTAGATGGATAGCTTGAAACGATCGCACTTCAATTTGAGTCTTGGGATTTAAAATGGTTTAGATCAGAATCCTAGTTTTAGGCATAAAGTAATTACAGACCTTGTTTTCTCCAATATTAGAATAGATCCGTTATGGCATTTTCATTTTCTAGATTTACCATTCTGCATTAAGTAATTTCATAAGATTATCTCCTTCACAATTAGCATTTTAATTATTTAAAATAGATTTACTGCTTTTGGTATCTTTATTTCTTAGAACAGATTTACTGCTTTCAGCACTTTAATTCTTTTAAATAGATTTATTGCTTTCCAATATTTAATTCCGTAGCATAACCAGTTTTACATATTTAGTAGGCAACCCTTAGAACATAGATACCGACATCCAATTGTGACAAAGATTATCCTATAAGAGCACATATAGTGCCTGCACCTCTAAAGTTTGTACGTCCCCCGGGTTGACATTTAAAGTAGGCTCTTAGTGTAGCTACCCTCATTAGGCATCCATATTGGGAGCTCACTAGTAGTTTTCTTAGTTTTGAGGAGTGGAAATGAAATTGGTGGTGTTTTGACTCGAAAACAGAAAAAATGAACCAAACAATGCAAAATGCTCACTACTCTACCTTTCAATTCGATGAATATTCTAAATTAAGGAAGAGTGAAAGGTTCATGAGTCTCTTTCAGTCATGCAAAATTTCTAGTAGATTCCGTATGTTTATGCACAGTTTTTCTGAAATATGGATAATAATTGATGTGTAAAGACCAATGTAACCCAAACAGATATCTCAAGTAAACATGAATATAATTCTATTACACGGGGGATCCCTATTTTTCATTCACAAGATCACCATAAGGCCCAAGTGAAGAGGATACACGGAGCCCTTTAGATTGCTTTTGAATTAAATCCTAAACTGTTACACGTGACATCCACTTTCTCGTACACAAGATTGGCATAAGGCCCAAGAGAAGAGGATACTGTGGCTTAGAAAATTTTATGCAAAAATTAATTCTACTCTATTACATGTGAGATCCACTTTCTCATTCACAAGATCACCATAAGGTGCGAGTGAAGAGGATACAGTGGCTCGATATAAGATGCTTTGAAAAATGAACTCCTAAACTATTACAAGCGAGATACACTTTCTCATTCACAAGATCATCATAAGATGAGAGTGAAGAGGATATGGTTCCTCATACACAATATATCTCAAGAAAACTGAACTCTAAAGGTGCAACTCTCTCTAATTGTGCATGAAAATCATGAAAATATTCTAACTCCAAAACAAAATGCAACTAATTAAAGTTTAATTCTATTTTTTGGGAAGAAATTACTTTCAAATTATCTCAATTATGTGATGTTCAAGGTGTTCTTCAAATGCAAATGTGTGTGAAAGGATCTTTCAAGTGTGTATGGTGTTTCCAACTGTGTATGGTTTATGTTTGATTAATGTTTCCAATCAACATATTCTAAAGGTTTGAAAGATTGAATGTGCTTCAAGTGTTTTGGTGAACAATTTCTTAAATGTGCTATGGGAGGCTTGCAGCCATGTAAAGAGACATAAATGTAGGTTAAGATCAGTCCTTAAGCATGTTAAAATAGGGATCTATCATCTCATAAAGTTGTAAGCAAAATAGATCTTCTACCAATTGAAAAAGATCGAAAATTAATTACAATTTGGAGCATATTTAAAGGTGTTTGGAAGAGAATTCCAATTGTAAATGTCTTGATCCAAATGTTATGAAACTTTCCTAACTTTTAAAGAGGAGTATAAGGCTAATATCAAGCTGCACATAAGGCTCTAAACAAGTGTGTAAATGTCATCAAAAACAGGTCTCCAAATAGATCCAAAAGTTAAAGAAGTCTCAACCAACTAGTGTAAGGTTAGAAGCTTGAATTAATGTGTTTGGAAGGTGTGTAAACTTTGAAAAGATGTAAGGGAGATTCAAATGAAGTTAAAGATCATTCATGCATATGTCAAATCAAGGATCTATGAGCTAGGATGCTCTCAAGCTATAAGATCTATCACAACTTGAAGAAAAAATTGAAAAGAGAATGCAAATTTGGAGCAATTTTTAAAGTTTTTGGAAGGTCATTCCAATGGGAGATATCTTTGATCCAAATGATGCAAAAAAATTTCAAAGGTTCTAAAAAAGGAGTAATATACTAAGTATGATCAACAACAAGGATATTAAGTTGAAGAACCATGCAAAGATGTAGTAGATCCATCACAATTTAACAAAGAAATGCAAAGTTGGAGCAGATTTGAAAGTTATTGGAAGATGAGTCCAAAGGTAAAGATCTAGGTCCAAACAATGCAAATCATATGCACACTTATCAAATGAGTGATAGACTAATCATGAGCAGCAAAAGAAGCTTTCAAAATAGGTATGCAAATTCACTTTCTAAGCCTTCAAAACATACCTAAAACAAGTCTCTTACAAACTAGTTGGATGAGCTGCAAATTGGAAACATAAGATGTAAATATTTAAAGCCAAGAAACATGAGGAAAGGAGGGACTTAACATGAGTGAGACGCTGATCATAAGCAACAAAATAAGGTTCTAAACAGGTTTGCAAACATACATATCAATCCTTCCAACATGTTCAAACTTCAAGAGATCTCATCACACATTTTAGCATATGCACATTTATGAAGCAAAATAGAATTTAAATTTTCAGCAAATATATGAGCAAAGGAGGGATCTGATCTGATCAAAGGAGGATGGAAATTCAAGTTAATCAGCTCCTAAACCAAAGCATACAACAACAACACTCCAAAGGAAGCAAAACCAAGCATTAAAGGCTGCAAAAATCCCCAAAAACGAGTTTTAGAATGCACAAAAAAATGAGATCTAGAATGCACAAAAATGAGATCTAGAATGGGATTTTGAAGCATTTGCTGCAAGAAAGGTGGGAGGAGGCCAGTTTGGAGGTAATCTTGTTGGATCTATGGATCTTGAACTGATCTTTAAGCTCCAAGTGAGTAGATCTAAAGGATGGAGAGCACCAAAAATGAAGAAAAATCATGAAATATGAGGAAATTTCAAGAGATTTCAAGCCATATGGTCGTCATTCTGATAATAGATGAAGTTGTTTGCAAGTAGGGAGTTGGATCTGCAACATATCAATCTATCTTACTAATAAATGGTGAGTTTCTATGTCAGCAACATGAAAATATTATCACAAGTTTACAAAGATATATATTCATTAATCAAAACTCATTAAGATCTAGATTCATTTAAGAATTCAATTCATACATGATAAGTAAAATTCAAACTCTTAGATGGTAGAAACTTGAATCCATTCATATTAAAACAAGGAAGAAGTACATCCTTACCAATGATTTTGGTGTGAATCCCTCCTCCATTGTCATGAGCTTCCCTTCCTTCACCCTTGCTTTTGAATAATTTGAGCTCCTTCTCCTCCTTCAGAATCTCTCCAGCATGCCTTTGCTCTTCCTTTTTTGTTCTACAATGCCTCCCATGCCTTTCTTATATAGCATTGGGAAATGAGCCCTCATGTTCCTCTTTTCAATGTGGGATTATCCTTTTTCATCTTTTTTTATTATTTTAGCTCAAAAACCCACTTTTCCATAGTTTTTAGGCTTTTTGTACAACTTTAACATACTTTAAGTACAATTAATGCACTTTATTGCATTCATCTTCACTTATTGATTGGTGTAGCTTAGTTTTAGACCTTTTATGAGCAGTTCGATCACTGAACTTGGTCTTCTTAGGTTCTTACTATCTTCACCTAATCCTTCCATTTATGGGAGAAGTGATTAGATCAGAGAGGACTTGTCTCTGAATGTACTTATGTTTCTGTCTTCATGTTGCGGGCGCATAGTAAAAATGTGCTTCTTCTGTCACATGACTAGGGTGCTAATTTGATTGTTAACAATCTCGAAGTAGGACTACCGGAAGCAATAAACCTAACCGTAATAGATTGGTCCCACATCCAGGAGCTAGACTACGAACATATTCCTTTTAAATGAAGACATTGTCGTGAATACAGCCACTTTGCTCGTCATTGCAAAAAAACACAGAAGAAGAAACAGAAAAACACAAAGGAGATCGGTGGAAACAAGTTCAGAAACAGGCAACGATAAAACCTACCTCCAAGACAAAAGGGAAAGGAAACCCTTATGGGATAACGAACCCCTCAACAAAGAAAGTTCAAATGGAAAATGCTCACCCTAGGGCAGAAGCTCCACGAAACCAATTTGAAATTTTAAGCACTCCGGAAGAACAAGATGCTCCCGAAGAGAAGGAAGAAGGAGAGCTACAAGTGGAAGGCGAGGAAAAACAACCAAATCCACATAAATAGGTTACCTCTTCACCTTCATACGCTGAAATGACAAAAAGAAAGCCTATGGAAGTGGTTTCTTCCTCTGAGGAAGACTTCTCGAAGAGATCCTCAAAGAAAGCAGGGAGGAAATCTAATAAAGAAATAAGAGAAGAAGAGGCTGAAATACATAAGATGTAAGGAAGCCAGGGAACCATGGACATATCCTATGGCAGAAATACCAGATACGTGACCCCTAAAAGTGGTCCACCTCCATCAACCAGTAAGTAATGAATATGGTCTCTTGGAATTGTAGAGGATTGGGGAATCCTTTGAAATCTAACGCAGTTAAATATCTCCTCAAAATTGATACATCAGACATCCTTATGCTCCAAGAGACCAAAATAGAAGAGGAAACTCTCCTCTCTATAAGCATATCCAAATGGAAGAACAATGCAGGAAAGGCAGTAAGCGCAAGAGGGTCATTAGGAGGGCTGGCTACTCTGTGGTCCGAAGAGAAATTCATATTGGAAAACTCCTTTGCAACACAACATTGGATCTATACTGAACTCAACCATATTCAAAACAAGCTAACCTTTGCGCTATTTAATTTATATGTCCCAGATCAATATTATGAGAAAAGAGATTGCTGGAAAAATCTAACAGATTTTCTGGAGATCTACACTCCTTTGAACATTATTCTGGCAAGAGATTTTAACATAATTATGAGCCCAAAAGAAAAAAAAGGGGGAAACAAAGGAAGAGATCCCATGCTTCACCTGGTCGAAGACCCGATACAACAATGGGATCTGGTTGATATAAATCCCAAGAGGGGAAAATACACCTAGACAAACAACCTGACGAGATCTCAAGCCAATCCTCCTGCACTTGAATGATGAGGACGACTTAGGAACAATCCCCTTCAGGTTTAGTCCACTTTGGATCAAGTAGGAAGGATTTACAGAAGAAGTGTATAAAGCCCGGGACATTCCTATCATAGGATCCCCAAGCTTTTTTTGGGTGCAAAAACTCAAAAACACAAAATACGCTTTAAAAAATTGGATCAATAAAGCGATCAAGTGCCCCTCGGAAGATAGGAAGGAAGCAGTGCTGGAGCTGTATTCTCTCCAGATGGAGCTGGAAGAACATGACATCTCCCCCTCGGATCTGATAAAGGAACAATAGGTTCAAGACAATGTCTACAGAATGCTCCGGCAAGAGGAAGAACACTAGAGATTGAAATCGCGCAGCTTGTGGCTACAGTAAGGGAACTGCAACACTCCATTCTTTCATCGACAAGCTAAAGCCAGAAAACTACGAAATCACATCTTAGAGATCACAGAAGCAGATGGAGAAATGATCAAAGGTTTTGAAAATATTAAAAAGGCTGCAGAAACTCACTTCCACGACTTGTGCACGGAGGACAACCACCACGATGAGGAAACCAAGATCGATTTCCTATCTCATATCCCCAATATTATAAATTCTGTTGAAAATCAAAATTTATTGAAATCCTTTATAGAAAAAGAGACCGCCAACGTGATATGGAATATGGAGCCAGATAAAGCCCCAGGACCAGACTGGTTTACAATACATTCTTGCAGAGCTTGTTGGCCCACCATCAAATCTGATCTCATCCGAATGATCAGAGGATTTCATAAAAAATCTAATATTGGAGGTAATACTAACTCCACCTCTCTTGCTCTGATTCCCAAAGAAGTGAATCTTGGATCCTTCGACAGATATAGACCTATTTCACTTTGTAACGCCTCTTATAAAATAATTTCTAAACTCCTAGCCAGTAGGATCAAACCTCTGCTCAACAAGCTGATATCTCCCAATCATGGAGGGTTTATTAAAGGAAGACAAATCTTGGATAATGTGATCCTAGTGCAGGATGCAATGCACTCCAGCAAACTTAGAAAAGAAAAAGGTATGCTTATAAAACTCGACATGGAAAACGCCTTTGATAGAGTTAAACTTCCATATCTTTACAAAGTCCTGTCTTCCTTTGGATTCAATAAATTTTTTATAGATCCAGTGAAATCCTGCATTGACAAGCCTTGGATTGCCCCTCTTATAAACATAAGACCTACAAAATTCTTCCAGGTTACACGGGGAATTCGACAAGGGTGCCCTCTATCCCCTTTTCTTTACATATTGATGGCGGACTCTATGAGTTGGAAGTTGGAGGCACAATGAGAAGCAGGTTAAATCCCAGGAATTAGAATGGCTAAAGGTCTTCCCTCATTAAACCATGCTTTATTTGTTGATGATTCTCTCTTTTTGGGAGGAGCATCATTAAAGATGGCTAGAGCCTTCAAAGATATAATTCAGAAATATTGTCAGGTAATGGGAGCGGTGGTTAATAATAGAAAAAGTGTAGTATATGGATGGAATGCAGAGCAGCAAACAATTCATAGAATAGCACACCTCTTAGGATTTTCGGGGTTTGCTACATGGGAAAAATCAAATATCTTGGACTTCCCCTAACCTTGGGAACAACCAAAAATTCCCTATGGATAGAAGTCACAAGCAAGATTAAGGAAAAAATACATGCTTGGGAGGGACAATGGCTCAACCATGCAGAAAAAATGATCCTTATAAAATCAGTGCTCTCTGCTCTCCCAATCTATCAATCCTCTATTCTCATGGCGCCTAAGTCAATAATGGATCAAATATCTCGCCTAATCAAAGAGTTTCTCTAAAAAGGAGGAAAATGAAACAAAATCAAATTCCATCTAGTTAGCTGGGATATTGTAAAAAGGCCGATGCTGGAAGGTGGACTTCAGGTAAGAGATCCCCGCCTAGTTAATCTGGCTCTGGTTGGGAAAATCCTCTGGAATTTGTCCTTAAACCGTGCCCATCCGCAACCCTCACATTGAAAACATACCCAAAGGCACTTCAATATGGAATTTATGCAGAGCAGGAATTGAATACTTTCAAAGTCAATTATACTGCATCCCAGGAAATGGGGCTAAAACTCATCTTTGGACAGACAAAATTATTGGCAACCCCACTCTTGGAAGTGTAGAATCTCTCACAGACATTCGGGATTGGCTCACATAAAGAGGCCTAGTTACACTAGCGGACATCTCCCATTGGGATAATAATGGAATTTGGATGGAATGGTCCTTTCTAGAAGTTCCAGATCGTTTATCATCACATAAGACAACGCTCCTACGAAACCTTACTGGGATGGCTCCTCTTCATAAGCTAGTGAAAGATAAGTGGGGACAGGGGAAAACGAGAGCTTACACTACTGCACAAGGATTCAAATAGCTACAAGCAACTTAGACCCCCCTACACACGCCCACACTTTGGAAGCTAGTCTGGAATACATATGGCCTTCCAAAAATCAATTTCTTCATTTGGCTTTGAATGCACAAGAAAATTTTGACTAGTGAAAACCTAGCAAAACGAGGATTTATAGGGCCGCATAGATGCCCACTCTGCTGCAAAAGTTCAAAAAACATAGACATCTTTTTGTGGAATGCCCTTTTGCGAATTCTGTTTGGACTCTTTCTCTACAAATTTGGAAATCTCTCCCTCCACTCAGATTTTAATCACAACTCTTTTCTCCTCCTGACAAAATCATTACCCTTATACCCTCTCAAACAAGCCTGTATGGAAAAATATTTGTCTAACATTGCCTAAATTCATCTGTTGGAAACTCTGGCTGGCCCAAAATAACAAAATATTCAACAATCGGGTGCAAGCACCGGAACAAATGGCGGCCAAAGCAAAGGCTTACCTCATGGAAGCTGTTAGAAATCAGGTGAAAAAGTTGGACTCTTCTCTCACTACACTAGAGAAAAATTGGATTGGACATAAAACCATCAATAAAGGGGAGAGTATAGGCAAAATACCAACTACCACGCCAGCCTGGATACTTAGATTATCGGATAAGGAATTTCATAAATGGTGGAAAGCACAAGACACAGCCACTATTTTTTTCGATGGAGCGTCTAAAGGCAATCCTGGAGTTGCATGAGCTGGTGGGGTGATATTCTCTCCAGGAGGAAAACAAGAAGTTAATTACAGTTGGGGACTAGGCAAATGCTCCAACAATCAAGCATAAGCGCTTGCCCTCCTAAAAGGATGTCAGTTGGCACTGAGAGAGGAATACACTGAAGTTCAGATCTTCGGTGACTCACAAATCTTGATCAATAATTTGATCACAAAGAAACAATTTTGAAATGTCAAATTAAACGTGACCATGGAAAGGGTTCGAAACACACTCCATCAATTTTCCAAGTTTCAAATCTATCATATTCTCCGTGGCTCCAATAAGGCAACTGATAGATGGGAAAATTTAGGATGTAGGCTGGCGCAGGCAGGAATATCAATAAACAAAGGCCCCATAATTCTTCATATAATTCCATAAGCTCGAATCAGAGGATGCACAAGCAACTCGACCCCGCGCATGAGTATTCAATTTTGAAGGGTGGCGTTATTAAGTAATCCAATTGAGGAACAAAAAATGAGCAGTCAAGCGCAGGAGTATTCAACTAAGGAACATGAAACAAGCAATTCAGTGCAGAATCCCAAGGCAATGGAATTATAAAGGAGCTACTCACCATCGAAAGAGAGAAATTATTAGAAGTTTAGTCCATAGATAACTCATTATTGCAGAATGAGATCGATACAAAACTGAAAATATGAGCAGGGTATTTGGAAGTAGAGGCAATCAAGGCTTATGCACAGGTGGAAATGAATTGGACGTGAGCAACAGGTGAAAAAGATTGAATAAGTTACAAGAGAGCAAAAACAATGACAACATAGTTTAGAAATAAGCAGATAAATTTGGAATCTCAGGATTTTGATATAAAAAGTCTGGCGGAAAATGGACTAAAAAGTAAAAGAAGACCAAAACAGAATTAGAATCATTTGGAAAATTGTAATTAGATCGTTTCAGGCTACGGCCGCGACCTCCACATTAATTATATTTTTTTTATTCGTTTCAGTGAAAAAAAAGTTAAGAAAATCAATATTGTGACAAATATTTTGAAATTACATTTTAATATGAGTGTATGCAAAACATTCTATGAAAAAATAAACACTTACAAGACATTTAATTAAATTTTAAAATTACAAATCATAAATTAAACACATACACAAATATAACATATTTTTTTTAATTATGTATATAAAATCATTTTACTTATCACCCATATATATAAGTATTAAGTAAAGTAGTTGCAGAGCAATCTTCGACATATAATTTATGGTTAAGAAGTTTAAACTTTTTTTGTTGACATACATTTTGATAGGGAGAATGTTTCATTAGTATATTTTGGACGAGGATGTTCACCAGTTTACGATTTTGATCATAAGTCAGTCACATACTTATATATTGTTGTACTATTTGATTCACTAATTTGAATACCAATAATATGGTTTTTTTCTGCTGAAACAAAAGTATTAAGTAAAGTAAGTCACTTGCTGAAGGTTATCTTATTTGGGAAGAGTACATTGAGAAAAAGCTTGAGGATGGAAGAACTATCTTATTTTTTAATTAATTTAATACTATCTTGGACATGATCTTTGATGATGACATATCTTTATGATGTCTATGTATTTGTGTTTTAGGTTGATGGTTTTGAGTATCCACCTTTGTTTTAGATGTTTTTGTGGTAAATTATGTCAATATATATATATATTTTTTTTCAACTGAAAAAAAAATTCCTTGCTATTCATGAGTGTGAATCAAGAGAATTTACAATGTAACTTATCTCGAAGATAAAGTAACAAAATCATACATTTTGTTCTATCAAAAACATAGAAAACTAACTACTCATTACTCTACAGCAAAATATCTAATTATACCAATTTTGTTTTGTAGATGAGAGGTATAGAAAATACGAACAATATATTCTTTGATTTTTTTTAATAACACATTTTGTTTTGTAGATCGAGAGGTATAGAAAATACGAACAATGTATTCTTTGATTTTTTTTAATAACAAAAGTATCGATTTTTTCTTCATGGTCAATGGGTTATATATGGCTTACTACCACACAAATTCATATGGTCATAATTTCATCACTGTTCAAAATTCACAGTTTCAATCTTTACTATTGTAATTCCAATAAATTTTCATGGTTTCAGCTAGTTCCAAGTAATGCATAAGGTTTTCCTAAATGAGATAGTACCACTGTTTTAGTTTGGATTTACTACACTCCAATCAGCGAGTCACCAAGTGCTTCAGCACAGATTGCTATTAGGGTTTATTATATTTACAACATACGCCAATCCCTCATTCATAGTTCAACACAGGAGACAGTTGCTCTTAGGATTAACAAAAAACTAACGACGAAAAATGGGGAAGTTGCAGCAGAATAAGTGTTTGGGGTGCTGTGAATTGCCGGAACATTTAAGAGAGGAGGTATTGGCATGGCTCCCGTTGGAGTATCTTTGTAAATTTCGCATTGTGTGCAAACAATGGAATTGTCTCATTTCCTCCACCAAATTTATCACAAATAAATGGGCAGAGGCGCCTCCAAACAGCGTACCATGGCTGGTTGTGCAATGGAAGGTTTTTCAAGAGACTGACTCT
The DNA here is from genome assembly GCA_027924585.1 of Larix kaempferi. Taxonomy (NCBI): domain Eukaryota; kingdom Viridiplantae; phylum Streptophyta; class Pinopsida; order Pinales; family Pinaceae; genus Larix; species Larix kaempferi. The sequence continues at coordinate 21,984,656 of BSBM01000632.1, read as the reverse complement.
GCGCCATTTTCTTTGGCCTACTGCTTCTTCACAAAGACCTGGAAGAAAACTTCCTCCATCTCCCTTTCCTTCCTCTTACAAGAAGAAGAAATGACAAATTATGTATTCAATTGCTATGGATCAGCTGCAGGCCTCTTCTTGGCAGGGACTGCTGATCCCAATCCTTTCCCACTGGTTGTTGCAAATCCTCTCACAAGAACGTCCTTACACCTTCCCCCATTGTCTTCCATACGGCGCATCTTTGCAAGAGGCATTGTGGAAGGGGATGGCGACAGTCACTCATACAAAGTGATAGTGGTGGGCAAGGCAGATCCTCTGAATCCACATGTAGTGGAGATCTACGATTCCAATGAGAAGTCATGGAGGATTGCAGGACAACTGCCAGAGGAGGTGCAGGCAGTGGGCACGGGGATGGGAATGACAATGGGGATTGGCATGGTTTTCAGTGACGGTTTCTTTTACCTTTTGACCATAACCAATGGGTCGTGGGGCATTATGGGTTTCGGTATCAAAGAGGGGATTTCCGTTTATGCACCCTTGCCAGAGATGGCTAATGAAAAGTACATTTTTCCTTATCTGCTCGCCTGCGGGTCGCGGGTTCTAGTTACTGGCGGCATAGTGAAAGACACGGAGGGGGTTTTACAGGACGTGATTATATGGGAGTTTGAGAAGGTGAAAGGAGACTACTGCTACTTATCATCATCATCAGGGTGGAAGGAGATTGCTAGAATGCCTCCATCCTTGTATGAAGATGTTAACAGGACTTTGTCTGATATCGACTGCCCATGCTGCTTAGGAGTTGGGGATTGTGCATGCCCGTTTGTATGCTGTGTAGGAGTTGAGGATCGCGTGTGCTTTGTAGTGAACAGAGGTATGCAGGTGATAGAGGTGGTTGTTTACAGTGTAAGTGAAAGGACTTGGAATTGGCTTCCCAGCTGTCATGTAGATGATGAGGATATATGGGCAGGCTTTGTTATGGCATATGAGCCGAGGCCTGACATGAAGGTCGCTGGGTGTGGGATAAATGGCACTCATTTCGCCTCTTATTCCTGCACAGGAACCTGATCTGAATCCGGCTGTAGAACGATCGAGGGAATCTGCATTTTCAGCATTTGTGAGCTGCACCCTTCGGCATCTCCGAATCGACCCAAATTGCTATGGTGGCTATTTGAACAACGCAGATTGCCATCCGGCAATTATTAGTCTGCTGGGTTCCAGCTGATACGAAGTCATTGCCCTATATACAAGGCCAGTGAAGTGTGGTATGTATGCCTAGTCTACCTTACACATCACCACTTTGGATATTTTAAAGAGTATTTCTGTCTCAATTATATTTATAGTTTCCTCTATCCAGAAGTTGCCTTTTGCAATGTTCTTCGACTGTATTTGGAAATTCATCTTAGTCCAATAGCAAGTGATTATATTTACGCTTTCCTCTCTTCAGAGGTTGCTTTCTCCCGCAATGTTCTCTGACTCTAATTGGAAATCTGCCTTTAGTCCAACTGTAAGTGAGCATCACTTTGAATATGAGCCTCTGCTGGCCTTGTAATCTCAGAATATGGTTTATCAAATGTATTCTTGGTAATATGGTGTTGATAGGCTCTTGAAAATGTTTCTGTTTGTTATGAAAGCAGCAGCCTTGTCATTCCTGCGAATAACATCACTTGTAACTTAAGTGCAATGATTTCTTTTAGGCTGCGAATTATTCTTTATGGTATGTATACATACAACTATACTTGCATCAATAGTGATACCAGCTTGTTTTACTTTGAAAATTAAAAGAAGGATTTGTTACTGACAAAATCTATTGCAAAGTTGGGTAGCTGCAGTCGATCCCCATGTCATGCTTTGAAAATGGCCTTCAAATTTTTTTGCATGATAAAATAGCCATGTTCACAGCAACATGCTTTGACTTTATACACTATATTCCCATCTTATACCAAAATTCAGCCCTTTCAGTTCGGTTGATTTGCTTTCAAGTTTCCACAGATTGATAGGCTTTAAGATTTTAGTATCTTGGATGGTATAATATGTTAGAAAATTTGATAACACAAGACAATTTTATTAATGTCCAACAAATGTAGGTCAATGAAACTGAGGAGTACATGTAACAAAAGTGCAATGTGGAAGTGAAAAAGTATCTCCTAGAGTAAAATTCGAAATTCGTAAGAAAGAAATTAAGCAAATATAAGAAGTTGTTTAAATGGTAAAGTGATGCAGACAAAAAGGGGCAGGCCCAAATACAAACCAATACTCAAGTAAGATTCAAAACAGAACTATATATATTCATACGCAAGGATCTCAATGGACCAAAAAGAAAGAGCATACAGTGAACACATTGACTCCTTTTGTTCCATTGGAACTCTCATCCATTACACAAATTCTCTATCAAATACAGATCTAGAAATGCATAATTCAGATCCCATAAAAATGGACATCACCGGGTAATAAGCTGCACCTATCAGCGCTCATCACAATTCTTGAGACATTCAACATATAGGTATAAGTAACTCAGCGGAAGGACACAAGTTCCTCTCCTATTAATCTACACTCAACAGGCCAACCCAAGGCATCCAGATTCCAGCCTCTTCTCTATACCCTCTGGCATGCAAACACTCTTAAGAATTTCTGCAGTGGTCGTTCACCTCCCCCTGCTGTCTTCTTTCCTCCCCATCTTAATAAGAGAACATGGCCCATTATTAGCATGTAAGGCAGCCAAGTTTCATTTTGACCAACACTTGTCACAGCATGCAAACCATGCTTGACGGAGGCTCCACATCACTTAACCCCAAATTTACAAATAACAAAGTAAAATAAAAACCTTCTTAAAAATCTTTCAATGCAATGTTAACATGGTCGCTATGGTTTCTAGAAGGTCAAGGACAATGTGGCGCGGTTGACGGATGCTCCGCATCATAAAGTAAACAATGGAGTAATTAAAACTAAGAGCAAGGCCTTAGTACAAAGCCAAGAAGAGATGTCTAGGCTGGCTGGATCTGGCTGTTAAGTGAAAGAGTGGGGGGGCAAGGGAGGGTGTCCTTCTCCGAGTAGTCAGTTGCCGTGAAATGGCCAATAGATTGGTGGATGATATCTCCTAGGGAATGAGCAGGGCTGATGGGGGATCGCTGTATGATCCGGGGGAGTACAACCACAAGGAAGCTTGATTCTCCTAGCATCCAAGGCCTTGGCAAAGAAAATTTGGATGGAATCCTGGCTATTTGATTGGACCTCTGTGGGTGTGCTGAGCAGGGTTCCCCCAGCTTTGTGGCCTCCATGATCTGATCTGTGTGTTGAACTGCTGGGGAGCAACCTGTGTTTGGAAGCTTCAAGCAACAACTTCTCATAGGCCTTGAAGAGAGAGGGCGACCCTTCCTTGGGGGTTGAGAAGAAATCCAAGAAGAAAACTTCCATGTAAGTTGTAACTAACTGAAAACCTTCCCAAAATCATTGCCTTGGACCTTTTTGCTTAATTCGTCCATCTCAATCATTGCTGCATTTGCGATGGATGTACTTTGTTTAGTGTTTCTTCCTTCATTCTCCATGCCTTTTCCTTCTCTTCGAGTCCTCCCATCCATTATTGATTTGTTGTCTGGCTTCCTTTTCTTTCTCATCTTACTTGGATACTTGCATATGGTGAAATTCTTCAAGTAGTCCAATCTTTATTCCATCTCTTCCTTCTAGTCATTGTGTTCAACTCCATTCCCCAACATTTCCTTTGCCAAATTGATGATCCATTCAATTTGATTTTGTTGTGCCGTATCAGAAATTTTGGGTCAAGTATACCTCTAGCCAGCTAGATTATCTTAGACTTTTCACATGTGTTTGTTTAGGGTCCACGAGAGTGAACCTGCAAGGGACACATCATGATTCTCCTATTTGCTTATTTGGGCACTCAATTTACTGTAGTCCTAAAGAATTTTTAACATCTCCTGTGCTAAGAGGACCATTTTGTCTACCACTTGCTTCTTGGCTTGTTCCTCCCATTTTTCTCTTTTGGAGGAGCCCTTGGCTACCCTTAGAAGATGAAAGTATCCATCCATTCAAACCTTCCTTTCTTTTCTTTGGTCAAATCAGATTCCAAAGAGGTTTAACTTCTTTTACCCATGAACATTGAGAAGGCTCAAGCAAACAGATAAAATCACAAAGCTTTGGGGTTTGTTACAGCTTGAACTAGCAGGTATAGTTTAAAGCCCTAAAGAACACAACTAGCCCAACTATAACCTAAGTCATCAAATTCGGCGGTTTTAATGGATCAAATTCAAAATTTGTTGAATTTTATTGGGTGCCGAATTTAATCTTTGAATTTCACTGAATTCGTTTTTGGGAAACGACAAAACCTTAGCCTGCATCAGGTTGTAGCCGCTGTTATCACCATCGCCGAATTCGTTTTTGGGAAATGACAAAGCCCTAGCCCATATCCCGTGTTTATCTGTTAATTGAGGTCGTATCCAGTGTTATCATCATCGCCCAACGCCTGTTCGCTGCTGGTCGGAGTTAGCTGCTACTACCTTGTTGTTTGTAGTTTGTAGTCATTGTTCAACCCTCACAGAAATTACAATGGACCAACAGGGCAAGCGCGACCCCTCTCAAAGTAGGCAGAGACAAGAAAATGTCGTGCAGATGGTGGGCGGCAACCTCCGGTGGGTGTCCATTAGAGAAATCGTGGGTAGGAATTTAAAATCACAAAGCAACAAGGAGAAAACAACCAAATGTATGAAAGAATATATTAAAATATATTCTTAATCTATTTTTCCGGCATTTCATTTCAATTTTTGTTTTTTCTTAATTTTTTTTTCCAAACTTGGTCAACAAGGGTGTGGGGTCAATTTGGTCATTTTTATCATATGTTTAATGAGCATATTGAATTTTATTAAAACTTTTCATATATATTTTTTATTTTCAAATTTTATAGTGTCTCGAATTAATGTCGAATTTAATGCCAAATTTTATCACCAAAATTTTCATTGTCGATTTTTTGTCGAATTTCAAGGTCGCTGAACTTGAACACGAATTTGAACCAAGTGACTTATGTTAAAGTTAATGCAGCTGTGAGAGCCATTCTCTGAGAGGATGGCACCCTAGTCAGTTAACTAGGGTTCCTGGTCAGTTAACCAGGCAGAGTAAGTCCCTAGAAGGTACCCTAGGCCCCCCAACAGTCTACTAGGGTTCTTGGTCTGGGATCAAGCAGGTTGATGCCATGGCAAAGTCCCTAGCATGTGGCTAGGGCCCCTATCTGTCTCTAGGGTATTCTGGTCTAGGACCAGACAGTTTCTTGGTCACGAGGACCAAGCAGATCTTGTAGGCTGAGACAGAGACATCCTGGTCTGGGACTAGGCAGATTCTTGGTCTAGGACCAAGCAGTTCCTGTAGGTACATACCCTGTCAGTTAACCAGGTGGATCTTGGTCAGTTAACCAAGATCATGATGTGTGATGCCCTCCTCTCCTAGGTCTTCGAGATGGTTGAGCTAGGTTGTTTCATCAAGAGATTGGCCACCCCTTGATGAAGTCACTTGCACTTGACCTCAGGAGCAGTCAGGAGGACCACAGGATCACATCATCCAGTGTGGACCTTCCTTATATGGTGATGATGAACTTTTAGTTAGTATGGAACACTTGTACACTTGAGAGAGAGATGAATGGGTTGTATCCCCACCTTGTTATTACACCCTTGGTCTTGCTTCCCACCTTGTTGTTCTTGCTCTTGTGGATAGAAGGGTTTTCTTACCACCTTGTCTTGTGGTTGGAAGGGTTGTCTTCCCTCAGTGTGGTTACATCCTTGGTCTTGTGGTTGAGGGGCATTTATCCTTCCTTGATTTATGGTGGTTAGCTTTGTGTGTTGTGTTGACCTCTACTTGTTGGTCTTATGTGCTAGCGCCCACCTTTGTCTTGATCCTAGTACCCTCTCCTAAGGACATCATAATAAGTTATAATATTATAATGTGTAACTTTCATTATTTAAATGGTGTCTTAACCTATTTTTTGGAAACCCTAAGTCAATGAAGAATTATAAGGGAGACCTTTCTAGAAGCCACTAAAAGGCTATAAATACAAGCCTAATTCTTCATTTGTATGAAGACACAATTCAACTCTGATTTGCTTGGGACTATCCAAGGGTTTAATGCTTTGTATGAAGGTGACGTCAAGGGTTTTCACGCTGTCTAGGGCTGCTGTTTTGCTGGTGGAGACTTCCTAGGGCTGCCACAACTTGCCTAAGTCTTGCTAGGACTGTCTTTGTCCTGTTTGAAGGATCCACAGCTGTCTGAGAGGTGGACGCTGCCTGTAGTGTTGTTTGTTGCCCCATTTGTGGACTGTTCGCTGCCTTGTGGATTGATCCGCTGCCCTTTGTGGGCTGATCTGCCCTATCCGTGGATTGTTTTGGTTAATGAGAGAAGGCCACAACCTCTAGGGATGCCTGCTGCCCCTATCTGTGGACTGCTTCGGTTGATGAGAGAACGTCACAGCCTCTAGGGCTTCCTGTTGCCCTAACTGTGGACTGTTTGACTGATAAAGAGAAGGCCGCTGCCTATGTGCCAGTGTGGTGTTGCATGCTGCCACCTAGGACTGTTTTAGGGAAGCCGCTGCCTTTGTGGATTGATTTTTGGGCTGCCTTTGGTCACTTGTGGAGGTCACTTCCTGTTGAGACCTTGTATGGGTCAGATCTACTGTGTTTTTGGTCACTTGTGGAGGTCGCTGCCTGTTGAGACCTTGTATGGTTCAGATCTACTGTGTTTAGGGCTGCCATTTGTCACTTGTGGAGGTCGTTGCCTGTTGGGACCTTGTTTTGGTTAGATCTACTGTGATTTGGGATCTGATATCTTGTTGGGTAATTGCCGAGGTTGCTACTGTGATTTGAGGTCTGTTATGATTTGTAGGTGACCACCACTGCTTTGCTTAAGGATTTTTAGGGCTGCTACTTTGGACTGTGCTTTGAGCCCGTCCTTGTGTCTTTCTCCCTTTGACTGTCTTGGTTATTGTGTTGGGCTTGATCTTGGAGAAACCTATCCTACAACCTCTTCTATCTCTCTCTCACAGGTATGTACTAACCCTCAGGTAAGGGTCAGTTTTGTTCCAGTTGGTTGACTTGCCTCTGAGAGGCATAGTCTGTTCTAAAAGTTACATTTCTGAGGATAAGGAAGGTCCTAATTCACCAAGTAAGTTATCAGACTTATTCTTCTAGTATTGTTAGTTAGATCTCTGATTAGTTCGACTCCTACTACTGCTGCTGCTCTTTATATGCAATTGTTAACTGTATGCTTCAACTTTAACATAGGGACCTTTGGGAATTTTAAAGTTGAAAGAGATGAAAATTATGTTTTAATTTAGTAGATCTAAATTTTGTCTTGTTATAGTTGTTGTACTAATTTTGTTTCCAGTACTAGTTTAGAAATTTATTTTTTGCATTAAAGTACAAAATTTTTAATTTTCTACTTCAAACCCTAATCTAAGATTAATTTTAACAACTTAGATTATAACTTAGAGGTGTTACCTACTATCACCTTGATAACCACCTCTCTACACTTCCGGTTGGCTTTTCTCCAACTCGAGGGGGGCTTCCCTAAATAGGATTTCTAGGCTATGGCAATGAGGGCACTAGGTGATTTGAAGAGTTAGCCTTAGTAAAACTTGAGGTATTTCTTTGTAGTATAGGTGATGGGAGGGTTAATGAAGACTAGTGCCAATCCCTAGGGCATATGGTGTCTCAGGATGATTCCCTTGAGGCCTTGTTTATGTGTTTGTTTAGAACTCTTGAAAAATGCATGCCAAATTCCTACCCCAAACAATTGAAGCTTCTTGCAAATTTCACCAAGGAAGAGTAGCTTTTAGGATACACCTTCAACCTATCTATCTAGCTGTCCCTTAGCCTATGGAAAATTGATGAGTACCCCTCCTAGGGATGTCAAGTACTTCAATCAACCTACAAAGCTAAAGTATGATAAACCAATGGAGTAAGACTACCCTTCTTATGGACTTGATAAATAAATCATACAATACCAAAAGGTGCAAGATACCTCAGTATTTAACCATCAAGAAAACCCAAGAGAAGAAATCCTTTTACACTTAAAAAATGCTCCATAAAGATATGGCAATCAAGTTCCAAAAGAGAGAGAGAGAGTGCTCAATATCCTACCATGAGTACAAATGAGGAAGTAGATATCTTCATATAGGAGAGTAACTAAATTTCCATTACAATAAAATATTCATAAACTCCTTAGATCTAGCCTAGGGTGGGCTAAACAAGTACAAAAACCCCACTAAAGCTAACAAACTCCCAACAAATCATAAAATAAAGTGGTCAATTGCCATATATAAAATACATGAGATACACGAGGCCCCAAATAAGGGGTTACCTCCATCAAGCAAGGGAACACATGCTAGGAAGAGATGCCAAATGGCCTCCAAAGGCCCCTTCAAAAGGTGTGCTCCAAGAGATGTCCACAAGATAACCTCCAAAGCACCCAAAGAAAGGGGATGTTAATGGATGAATGCCAATAAATGTTTGTTGAATTTCTCTTATATAGGATTAGAGATACAATTTTCAAATCTTGATAATTATTTCCTAATGATTTCAAGCATTCATTTCATCCCACTGTTTTCATTGAATAATTACACACTGAAAATTTCAACTTAAATTGCAACAGAAACAAAAGATCATAGAAGGATATCCATGAACAATAGACACAAAGATTTTACCCTGGGAAATCCAAAATTGGGAGAAAACCCGACCAACTTTTCTTAGAAGAAACCAGTCCAATTTACAAGTACATTACCAATCTTGAAGAAACCCTAGCACATAAGAATCTCGCCCTTCATGAGGAAACCCTAACGGGGTACGAACCTTCCTTCATGAGAAAACCCTAGCAAGGGTAGCAAACCTTAGAAGATGATGAGAACCGAAGAAATATGCTCCTTGTGCCTTTGCTAGGCCTTCTTGGAAAGTGCACATTCGCTTTGAAGAGTTGCTGAGTTGTGATGTGATAATGAAATGTTAGCTGCTTATTTATACACTTGTCAAGTTACCTTGATTTTTCTTATGGGGCCGACTTGTCCTTTTTGTCTTCACTTTTCATTTTATCTTCAGGGTCGACTTGTGCTTCTTGTCTTCAATATTTTCTGGGGCTTCTTCCATGCTTTCCGGGTCTTCTTCAATGGTTTGACTTGTCTTCTTGGTTATTTCTTCTTTACTAGAAAGGTTGTCCATGAGCCTAGTTGATGATCATCTCCTCACATGCATGTCTATTTACACATAGAGCTCTAATGTTGAATAGACCCACCAAGAAGTTCCACACACTTCTTACTGTATCAATTCAACATTAGACTAGACTTGCATATTCCATAAGGGGATGAAAGCCCCTATCAAGTAAACAAGTCAAATCTCTAATATAGAATAGATCACTCCATCACAGAGCATGCAAGTGAGAGCACCCTGGGGCCAATCTCCCCACACCATATAACTCAGGATAATGGGAGGACTGCCCCTGCCTGTGCCATTCACCTCTAGCTATATGAATCAGGCTCTTGGTCAAATCAGCATGACCACTTTGGGAGAATGTCTGCCCGAGACTGCAACCTGGGGAAACATCAACAATGTCCACATGGAAGCTTCCAAAGCTTCTTCAAGGCAAGATTTCTCCAAGCAACGTCCACATGTCCACATGAAGGCTTCTCCAAATGGCGTCCACAAGACCTTAGTCCCCCCAAGTCACCTCCAACAAGAAATATTCTTTGATAAGGCCGGCGTTTCATCAATGATGACCCAAAGAACAAGGGGATGGCTCCCATGTTAGCACCAATATGCCCACATACTAACCACCTTAAGGATTTCTTCTCCAAACAAGCAAGCCTCCCATAACATGGTGTATAAAAAAGTATAGGCATACTTCAAATGGTGACATTTCTCCATAAAAAGACTGAATGCTCCAAAATTACTGATGTTTGTGAGGTATGGCATGGAAATGCTTCTTCAAAGGCCAACATTCTGCTTTACATTTGAGAAGAGGGCTGAGAGAAAGGTGTGGCCTGCTTAAGGGAGCTAAATACTGTACCAATGACGTTCAAACAGTGACTAATATTTCCTTCAAAGGCCAACTGCTCTTTTACAGTGCATCTTCAAGTGACATAAAACCCTCGAAACCTCAACGACCTCATTTCAAGTCCGTCTCTAACGTAAAACACTGCTTTTATGTGCTGCTACAGGTCTGCTTAAGGCTCCAATTATGACCTTTCAAGGCTTTGGTAACTGTCGTTCATGCCAGACTTGGAATTTCACCTTCAAATTCGACCCGGAATCAGGAAATAAGCCTATTACTGCTGATTTATGGTGTTTCTTGCCACATATTTTACTCAGAACTGCCCAGATTTATTCTATGACTGATTTTGACTGCTGTTTGGAGTCCAAAAATGTCCAGAAATGTTAAGAATCCATCCAGAATGCATTTTATTGTTGCTGTTATGACCAAGACTGCTCAGATTTGATGTTTTGTACCTCCTACTGTCGATTAAAGCTATAGAGATGAGGTTACAGGCTGCTTTGTGACTGCTTTTGCTGAGATAGCCTCAGAATGATGCTCATAATTCATTTATTGCAACTGCTATGACATCAATCAGGCTGTATAGATACTCAGCAGTGCCCAGATTCGTAAATGGTTGCTGATTTAGGTCTGAAAGTACCCAGAAATGTTCCTGAAGGTGCCTAGAACAGAAAAAACTTCTTCATAGTGCTGGCTATGACTGATAACAAGTTTGTTAGGAGGCGAAACCAGCCTAGAAATCTGCTTGCTCACCATTGTTTAAGGCTTCCATATGTTCAGAATGTACGCAGACCATAATTTGAGCTGTCACCTCCACAAAATGGTTTCAAACCTGAGTTTTAAGGCAACTTTTGTGCTCAGGTCAGCCCAGAACTACTTCTTTGCTGCCCATAATTTGTTTTAAAGCTGTTATCACACTTCAGACTTGCCCAGAAAAATCAGGAAAACCTTGGTGAACACCCATGCAATATGGGTGGTAACAGGGTTGACAGTGAAAGGGAAGATAAATCATAAAGCACAACATGGTTTAAACTCTCAAAACTAAACAATGACCAGTAAACTAGATGAGGATTACAACATTTATAAAAAATAATGAAACAACTTTAGTTAGGAAGAAAATATGTTGCACGAGTTTCCGGAATGCAACACTGGGAACATGGGTACAAGTTTCCGATACGGCTAGAAGTTTCTCCAAATTTGTAGGAAACGGTGGGTTGGGGGTGGCAATAATACATATTAAAAAAATATAAATAATGTAATTAAAAAACAAAATTAAACTTGAATTAGCAGTATATTAGTATAATACTATCAAATAATAAGATATCATGCACATCTTCAGATTCAATAAATGATGAAAAAATACCATCTTCATGTTGGATTTTGTACAACTTCGGAAGATATTATTCATTATATTTTATTGTACTTGTTTGTACCTCCTAAGGGAGATGAACCTTATGTAAACACCTATGTAAACACATGAAAGAATCAATGTAAACCTTGGGGTGCAAAAGAAGAAAATAAAATTATTAAAAATAAATTATTTATTGCCTCCAGGTGAAGTCGGCCCAGTTAGGGTATTTTTTCATGTTTGCACTTGTATAAATAAGAGGCTAGTGCACCTCATTATCGTATTCTCACACTTGACATTTGCACATCACTTGGGAGAGAGAAGAAGTTAGCACAAGCTACAGGAGGAAGCTGTTGTGGGGTTTCTACTTGTGGAAGACATTTTCACATTTTTTCTTTCATCATTTGTACTCCGATCTCGGGATTATCATCTCTATACAAAGGTTGCTGCGTTTTTCCCAATTGGGTTTCCCAGGATAAACTCTGTGTTATTGTTTTGTGCTTTGTGTTTCTTCTAGTGATCTTGGTTATGCATTTATGTTATTATGCTATGGATGTATGAAATTTAACATGGTATCAGAGCAGTTCTAGAAGAAGCCATTGTCGGAACATTGTTGGAACTCTGCCGGAATTAGGGTTTCATTTTGTGAAGTTTTCACCCATCATTTTTGAGAAAAAGAGCCATAGGAATTTCGTCTTTGACAAGGCGCATCTTTTGGTGAAGACGGAATTCAATGTCGAGAATTTTCAATTTTTGACCTAACTCTGTGGTTGCAGCAGAATTAGGATTTCAGTTTTAACTCATTTCTTTCCACAGATTTGGACCAGCCCGCCCTCCACTCAACTCTCCTTGGCAAGGCACATTTATCTGTGGTTTTAGTTTTTCAAATTATCAACTTTAATTTTTGATCTAGCTCCTGCTAGGGATTCTAAACCAGATCTGCAGGCAAGATGATTGGTATGAAGGTTGAAGATTGTTTGGAAGGAGCCTCCAACTTTATCTCCTGGAAGTCTAGGGTGCTTCTACTCCTAGAAGAAAATGATCTCTTACTATATGTAAATTAGAAGGTTCCTGAACTAGAAGCCGAAGAAGATAAATCTCGATGGAGGAAGAATGATGCTAAAGCAAGAAGGATACTTGTGGATTCAGTGAGAGATCACTTGGTCCCACAAATCTCAAGAAAGAAGAATGCTAGGAAAATGTTCAAGACCATTATGAAGTTGTTTGAACACACTAGCCTCAATGTATCCATGACTTTGAGAAACCAACTCTCAAATATGAAGATAGCAAAGTCAGAATCTATTGCCTCATACTTTATGAGGATCACAAAACTCAAAGACAAGCTCAACACCAATGGAGATCCTATTAATGATAAGGAGCTTGTCCTCCACACTCTAAATGGTTTTCCACCATCATGGGAGTCCTTTATCCAAAACATAAGTGGTAGATCCAAACTACCAAAGTTTGATAAGCTTTGGGCAGATTGCACTTAGGAAGAGACTAGGATTGCAGCACGTCAAAGACTCCATGGCCATGGGACTCAACTTGAGGAGAACCAAGCTTTTGTTTCCCATGCCAAGAAGGGTAAGGGAAAAGGTAGGAAGTTCCATAAACACAAGCACCAAGATAGGAGATCAAGTCCTTGCCCAAATCAAAAGGAGAAGAAGGACATATTTCAAGTTCAATGCTATAGGTGCAGAAAATATGGACAATACACAAATAGCTTTCGAAGTTCAAGTAAAAGGAAGCATGAAGCATCCACTGATGATGTTGAAAAGGATACTCCTCTCAAGAAGTCAAGGAATGATGATTGTTCGGAGTTCCTCTTCTAGAAGATATGAAGATTCAGATTGCAAGAACAAAGATCTCTCCTGGTTCTCACAAGAAGGCAGTGGGATCCCACACACAAAACAATAAGAGATAAGTATTTGTCTTTCTTGCTTACATAGATCTGTGTTGTCTTATTTATCTTCATTATATGCAAATCCTATCTGGAAGTGCATTGAGCAGTTGATATAGTTTACCTTGTTATATTTATTATGCATATGAGCTACACAACATTGCACGAACACATGATGAAGCTAGTCTAGATGACATCTCCCTCTTGCATGTTTAGAGTAGTGCACACTCTTGATGACATGCCCTAGTGGAGATAACAAACATATAGATACTTCCCATAAGTGTTTGGTAGACATGCTTATGATTGTTGTGATAAAGTATTAGCTAAGATGCATGTTTAAATTATTGTCTTTACATTTGATTATACAATGTCATTGATCATCAGTCGGGATTTGATTTATAGGGAAAAGACCATGTGATTTTGCCTACAAGAGAAGACTTGTTCCGATGGACATATGAATTCCATTGATGTTCAGCAAGAAGCTTCCTGGAATATGACTCTCATCCTAGAAGGATGACCTCGGAGGAAACTTTCATAGAAGTAAAACCAACAGTGAGCCACCTTCAGATATTTGGCTATCCAGTCTACATACATGTGCCCAAGAAGAAAAGAACGAAGTTAGAACCTTCAGGCAAGAAGGGAACTTTTGTGGGATACAGTGAGTCTTCAAAGGCATACAAAATCTACATCCCAGAATTCATACAGTCTGAAGTCAATAGGGATGTAACCTTTGAAGAAGAGACAGCTGTCAGGAAAGGAAGAGGATCAGACATGGAGATCGATGCTAGAATCAAAGAAGATGAGATCATCTCCCCCTCCAGTTCAGGAGGGAGCTAGCAGAAGAGGATGAACCTATCGATTCCATTGATCTAGTTGATATCCCCAGAAATGTTGTAGGTCAGAAAAGACCTAGATGGGCACAACAAACTTTGTAGAATGCAGAGGGTTCTCTTAGAAAGAGGGAGTCGACTATGATGAGACATTTGCTTCTGTGGTTCGATATACTTCCATCAGATCGATCATTGCTATTGCTTCAGCTATGGGATGGAAGTTGCATTAGATGGATGTGAATACAACTCTTTCTCAATGGTGTTATTGAGGAAGAAGTTTACATCGAATAGCCAGATGGGTTTATTGTCCAAACAAAGGAGCCTCATGGACTCAAGCAAGCACCCTGTGCTTGGTATGGACGAATAGACGGATTCCAGGTGAGCTTGGGATTTTCCAAGAATGATGCAGACCCCAACCTTTACTACAAGGTTGTAGATGATGAGCCACTGATTTTGGTATTATATGTTGATGACTTGTTTCTCATAGGAAATGAGAAACTCATTGTATGGTGTAAGAAGAATCTCGCCTCTGAGTTTGTAATGAAAGATCTTGGATTGATGCATTACTTCTTGAGTTTAGAAGTATGGCAGAGGCAGAAAGAGATTTTCGTAGGACAAGGAAAATACACCATTGATATATTGAAGAGATTCGGGATGTTGGACTGCAAGTCCATGGCTACTTCGATGGATGCAAATTGGAAGAAGTTGAGAGATTCTACTTTAGATTTTGATTTGATTGATCTCACCATTTATTGCCAGTTGATTGGGTCATTGATGTATTTGACCAACACCATACCAGATATATGTTTTGCTGTGAATGCCCTCAGTCAATTCATGTGCGAACCGAGGCAGATTCACTGGATTGCTGCAAAACATGTGCTCAGATACTTACGTGGCATTGTGGGATATGGATTGAAGTATGCTTCAGATGGTGACCTGAGATTGCAGGGGTTTACAGTCTTAGATTGGGCCGGATGTGTTGCAGATCGGAAGAGTACTTCCGGATGTTGCTTCAGTTTGGGTTCTGCAGTTATTGCCTGGTGCAGCAGGAAGCAAGACTTGGTAGCACTCAGTACTGCAGAGGTCGAGTACATGGCTGCTAGCACAGCAGCTCGAGAAGCAGTTTGGCTTCGTAAACTCTTGGCAGGATTGTTCGTCCAAATTCCAGAGCCGATCGTGATTCACTGCGATAACCAGAGCTGTGTGCAGTAGTCAGTGAATCCTGTATTTCACGATAGGTTGAAGCATATCGAGATTCGATATCACTTCATTCGTGATATGGTGCAGAAAGGTGTGGTCGAGTTACAGTACGTGCCGATAAACGACCAGACTGGAGATGTTCTCACCAAGGCTCTTCCCAGGTGAAGTTCGAATACTTTTGCGGAAGACTTGGAGTCAAAGAGAACGTATCCCTTCTTGAGAGGGAAAGATGACATTGAGATGCTTTCCCTGCTTTGCCCAGGTGCCTCTGTAGTCTGGTTACTTAGCCAGATATGGGAGAAATCCCATAGGCAGATGAGTAGGACAGTCAGTAGTTGGCTGGGCTCACCCAGGTACCTTCTGCAGTCCAGTTACTCAGCCAGATATGGGAGAAATCCAATAGGCAGATGAGTAGGACAGTCAACAGTCGGTCGGGTTCACATAGGTGCCTTTGCAGTCCAGTTACTCAGCCAGATATGGGAGAAATCCCATAGGCAAATGAGTAGGACAGTCACCAGTTGGCCGTGTGGTTGCATAGATGCCTCTACAATCCAGGTACTCAACCAGAGATGGGAGAAATCCCATAGGCAGATGAGTAAGACAGTCAGTAGATGGTTGTGCACATTTGCTCGTCTAAGATCTCAGCCAGGTATGGGAGGACCCCATCGACAGATGAGACATACATGTAGCAAATGATATAGCAAAGATGGTACAATGGATAATCTCAGATATCCAGGATTGAGTGATTTTCCTGGATCCAGTATCGAGTGATTCTCCCGAACTCATCGAAGGACTGGTGTAGATATATCAGATATTTAGGATTAAGAGATTCTCCTGAATCCAGGATTGAGTGATTCTCTTGGAATCACCGAAGGACTGGTGAAGATGTATTTAATATTCAGGATTGAGAGATTCTCCTGAATCCAGGATCGAGTGATTCTCCTGGACTCACCAAAGGACTAGTGAAGATGATGCACAGAGACTGTGTGGACAACCTTCAGTATGTATAGAGATGATGGAGACAGAATGGATGTACAAGATGAAACCCAAATGATCATGATGCAGATGAAGACCGAAGAATACCTTCCTCGTTGAGAGGGAGTGTTGGATTTTGTACAACTTCGGAAGATATTATTCATTATATTTTATTGTACTTTCATTGTACTTGTTTGTACCTCCTGTTATCGCACCATAGTAGCTAAGCTACTATTCTTGCTTCGCAGATATCTGCACTTTTCAAAGCTTGGATTTTTCAGAGATTGGCTATGATGAGCTTGTTATTTGTGATCACTCATGGATCAAAGCAGTATATTGTATCAGATTTTTGTTAGACCTTGTGCCAAGGCTGAAGCTTGAGAGCTTAGATTTGATGATCGATGTGACCCTTTGTTCCTTATAGTTTTAGTTCAGTGCCTAGTGATTATATTGCAGCAGTGTTTCATATATATATTGATGATTATTATGATGTGATATGACCTATGGACTTTTGATTATTGGCTTTGGATTATTATCTTGTTGTTTTAGTCATCTTCATAGCATTGACTTGGTATATGATTCAAGACATGGCAGTACTATTTAAAATAAAATGAAATATCTTGGATGATGTTATAAATATAAATTGGATGTATTACTTGCACACTTAGGTTTTTCTGACAATACCCACTGGTTTCATTTCTCTCCTGTGAGCATAGATATGGTCTTCCTTGACATTCTTGTCTGCTAGCTTGGGCACCACATTCATTTGACTCCATCCATCCATGACCTTTCTAAATTGGCTTTTACCTTTTGACTTGCCTTCTTAACTTCTTGATACTGAGGACTTCCCCATTACTACCTCTGTGTTGGACCGCATCCATGTTTGTTTTTGTGTCTCGGCTCTGAGTTGGTGACAGAGCTTGCCTTTGGTGAGTTCGATTGTATGCTTAAATCATTCTGGTCGGTTGTCTCGATGTCTGGCACTGTGCAGAACTCCCCATAGTCGCTTGAGATGTTGTTGGCTAAAACTGAAAGCTCATGTACTTCTTTATATTGGAAATGTTTTATATACGCCCATGGACACTGTAAACTCTAGAATGTGTTTTTAAACACACGTGAGTAAAGGGAAAGAGCAATAAAATGCTAACATACTTCTTGAAGAGTATAGAAACGATCCAAAAAAAGCAAATGTTATTCAAAAGTTATATCTACGAACATAGATCCATCTTAAACCCGTATCTATCAAGCACCGAGAGGGATCCAATTTCTTGAGGTGTATTTCTTTTTTTAAATTTAAACTCAAGAAATTTGATCTCTCTTGATTGATAGATCCGGGTTTAAGTTTTAAGTTTTTATTTTATAAACGAACATCTATTTTTTAATTACTTTTCATAATATTTTATTTTATGAATCAACATGGATTTTTTTTTAAATACTTTCCATAATTTTTTATTTTATGAGCCGACATGAAAGATTTCTATTATCGAAAATACACGTCATTTTATTATAATGGCCGACAAAATATTAATTATTAGTTCATCACATTATCACTTATTTTTACTATTAGGTGTAACGCTTTTTACGTTTTATTAGATGTAACGCTACATACACATTACAAGATCTCCCTCATATTATCACTTTTTACGTTTTATTAGATGTAACGTTACATACACATTACAACATCTCCTCCATACTAAGCTGTAGAGCACCTCGTTTCACTCGGTGCAACAACTTATCCATTTGTGAGGCACAACCCTTCCCTTTGTCATTCTGTCCATCACAAAGTGTAGCTTCCCCCTCTCCCCGTCCAAAGTGTCACCTAGTTGAGTTTGGTCAAGTCATCCCCTTTGCCCAACCTTGTCTTAGCCTTCACCCTTAGCTAAGTTAGACCATGTCCAATGGGTGAGTCTGTCATTGAAGCTTTTGTGCAATTAAAATATAAATAACACTAATTATATACATGTAATAAACTGCCATGGAATGATGTTTATACTTTAAGTTAAACTATGAATATGATTTAAAGGAACATGTCTTAGTCTTTATCATAATCTTGTTCTTGGTTATATATTGACCTAGTCAAACATAGTTTGACCATGGTCATTCTTGGGATCCATGATGATGTGGGCCATGCATGCTTATGGATGATGATTGACGGTCCCACATACTCTTGTTGATGACTCCATATGGTGGACATATGCTTCAGATGATGGTTGATACAGTTCAGCAGTTTTATTATTATTTCCAGATCATCATATTTTACACTGTCTAGATATGGTGGACCCTACTATTGACCCCCCAGGTCAACCCATGGTGTATGAGTACACATTTTCTGTAGATTTGGGTCTTCTGGATCCTTTGCGACACTTATTTTTCAGTTCCGGGCACTTCTGATGATGATAGATGCAGTTATCCACCTATTGACCAGTTTTGGGTATGCTGACCCAGCCTGTCCAACAGAGGCTTGGAGGCTAGTCGTTGCCTAGGGCATTGTGTCTGAAGGGGGTGGTCCAGCCACTTGATTTCCACATTATACCCCCCTTCCTAACACCCTGGTGCCATCAGTTTGACAACGCAGACACCCTGGGTGGCAGTTTGAGTAGTTTAAGGGTTTTTCAGGAGGATTAAAAATGGAATACAAGGGTCACTGAGGAATTCGATTTGGGAAATTGAGGAAAGGTTTTGGCACTTGGTCTTCACAGAGGTCTTCCAGGGTGAACCCCCCATCTTCTAGTCAGTTGGCATCAGTTAGTGGGGTCCATAGTAGCCACAGGAGGCCTTTTATTGCATGTTTCTCACAGATTTTGAGGATAGTATTTGATCATTTGTGTTATGTGGACATGTCATGGTCCTTTATTTTATATATTATTGTTCCATGGGGATGAGCTAGTAAGGATTAATGCCTTCTAGCCCCACCATGAGTTTCTTGAGTCATGTCCATGTCATTTTTGGTGGGCCCTTGTATCTTAGCCCCCTTTAAAGGATGACGTCACCCTCACTTAGTCACTTTTAGTTATGACGTCATCCCTCTTTTGAGTGATCCATGTGATATTGTGTATTGGCTCATTTTAGCGATTGATTGGATTTTGAGATATTTTAATCTCAACCACTCATTTCAAAAAGTGGTTTTGAGATCTAGGGTTTTGGTCTTTATTATCCTATATATGGAGGAGACCCCCTCAATGCGATCATTGAATTACTCCGAGATGCTCTTCATCATGGAATTTCACGTATGGAGGTAAGGCTGGACTTGCAGTTGGTTGTGTTTCAGTTAATGGGTGAATATCAAATTAGAGATCCTGTTTTGCTGCGTCAGTTCTTGCGAGTTAGGTTGCTTGAAAGACAATTTGATTATATTACATGTCAACACATTCCAATCTCCTCTCTGAACATAATCTCGGATGAAGCGGTATCTGATCTCAATGTGCTTAGACCTGTCGTGAAAAACTGGATTCTCAGATAGTTGGATGCAACTTTGATTGTCACAGTAAATCACTGTAGGCTTCAGCTCCTGACCAAATAAATATACCAAGAACTTGCGAAGCCACAGTGCCTCACAACTAGCCTGACTGGCTGCCATGTACTCAGCCTCAACAAAACTCAAAGCAACATTGTAAAGCACCTTTGGAGCTCTTGAAGATTGGAATAGAATACTTCTTTGTGGATCTACTTCTCTTGTCTTGATGGATTTTTTTGTACTTTGAATATACAGTATCTCTTTTATGTATCATTGTGGATCTTGGGCTACATGTTGTTTTTCTACAGGGAGGCCGAATTGGTGAAGAGGAGGACAATCTGAAGGAGGCTATTGTTGAGGGGACTCATATGTCTTCTCTTGGGTTGATCTTGGTGGAAGGGAGTATCATTATTGTATCTTTGTGACATAGTTGATGCTTTCTTTTATATCTCTTCATCATTTTCATAATTTTCTTACTTGGCTTGTTTCACTTGATCTTGTCTCGTAGGAGGAGGACGATTTGGCCATCTTTGGAGGAGGACGTTTTGGCTTGGAGCACGAGATCTCACTCTTGAATATACACATAGGGGAATGCTATCAATTTGCAAAGTGGCCACAAACATTTGAGGTATGTTCTACAAGGTATGTACCTAGATCTACTCTTCTTCTTCATTGGTCATCAAACCCTTAAAATCAAAACCCTCATTTTTCACTTTTTTCTAGATCTACTTGGATCTAGCTTGGCTTTGGGGATAATAAAAAGAACCCACCTTTGTAGCATCCACGACAATTCGGATCTATAGTTTGGTGGCATTTGGCCTTCATTTTACCCTTTTCCCAAAGCACTTAGCCTTCCTTGGGTGAGGTTGCACACCTTGGGAGGGTGAGTTTTGCTACTTCCAAGACGTGGGTAGGTGAGATCCCACTTGATTTGCCTTTGTCTACCTTGATAACCTACCCCTAGTGCTTCACTTCTTTGATTTTTGCCTTGTGGGTCCCATTCCTCATTTTGAGGGTGTACCCCACTTGGGTCATTGGGTGATGCATTTTGAATCTTAGATCTATGGAAATCTAGGTTATATTTGGGCATGCCATCCTAAACCCACCTTGATAATTTCCTTAACTACCCCGATCTACATTTTGGCATAATTTGGACTCCATTTGCCCCTTCATCTAAAAGGCACTAATCTCCCTTGGGCAATTCGCACTCCTTGGGTTTGTGGCCTTTTCTTAGATCCCATATGTGGGTGTTGTCTATCTCATCTTAGATCCATAGATCTACCTCATCTCACTCACTTAGTGCCATCTCACCCCTAATCCAACCAAGTGGGCCCTATTTGGACCATTTTCCACTTTTTAAGGAGTGGGCCCCCCTTGTGTATTTTCATGGTGCTAGATCTATCCATTAAGCTTCAATAAGTGGCCTTAGTCATTCATTGGTTGAAACACTTGTCATACCCTAAGCCTCTTCAACCACACTTAAACTCTTGGGTCCATTAATCCAACTCACACATTGGTTTCTGTAACCTAACTTACACATTTCCCTAGGAACCTTTGTGTTGGCTAATCTTCATCGATTGGCTACTATCTCCCCCTTGGTCTTGATTTATCTTGATTTAAAGTGAAGAGTGTCTCGATTATCATGACTCCTAGCTTGCATTGGGAACCGTTGCATCTCTTGGGTCGTGATAACACCTCCTAAGGGAGATGAACCTTATGTAAACACATGAAAGAATCAATGTAAACCTTGGGGTGCAAAAGAAGAAAAGAAAATTATTAAAAATAAATTATTTATTGCCCCCAGGTGAAGTCGGCCTAGTTAGGGTATTTTTTCATGTTTTCACCTGTATAAATAATAGGTTAGTGAACCTCATTATCACATTCTCACACTTGACATTTGCACATCAATTGGGAGAGAGAAGAAGTTCGCACAAGCCAGAGGAGGATGCTGTTTGGGGGTTTCTACTTGTGGAAGACATTTTCACATTTTTTGTTTCATCATTTGTACTCCGATCTCGAGATTATCATCTCTATACGAAGGTTGCTGAGTTTTTCCCAATTGGGTTTCCCAGGATAAACTCTGTGTTATTGTTTTGTGCTTTGTCTTTCTTCTAGTGATCTTGGTTATGCATTTATGTTATTATGCTATGGATGTATGAAATTTAACACTTTAGACTTCAATAAAGCAATGATGAAAGGATGTAAAGAACTTAGTAACATAAATGATAAATATTAAAGATAAAAGTTATAATTTTAAATCTAAATTATTCGAGAGAAATTTTAAATGTATGAAACACAAATTACTTACATCATATTGATATTCATATTGGTAAAATACTAAAATGCCCAAAGTAATACAGGTCAAAATTTGGCAAAATGCCTATATTACATGGTCCAAAAGTTGGCAAAATGATCAAAGTAGTACATAGTCCAAAAATGCCCAAACGCCAAGGCCCAAAATATATCATGATTTACAATGAAGGTGATCATAAAGTGCGATCTTCAACAAGGCTATCCATTTAAGCTTGAGCCTAACTAGGCACTGCAACTCCATAGTCACCATCACCACCACCATCATCATCATCGCCAACAATAGATGCAATATCATCTAAGGGTTTTCCAACCAAGCCTGCATTTGGTGAAGGATTATCCTCATCATCATCAATTTGAGCAACATCTTCAACATCCACAGCCCACCGTGGTGCTAAATATTCTGGTAGCTTCCTCGAAAAAAGTCGAAGACTACTATGTACATAAACCAATTTCTCTGTTCTCTTAGAGGTTAGCCTATTCCTCTTAATAGATTGGATGAAACTATAAATGGACCAGGTCCTTTCTGTTGTTGAGGAACTGGCAACTTGAGATAAAAAACATAAGGCAGGTTGTTGAAGTTCTTGGACTTCCCCCCCATACATTCTCCACCATCCAATGGGATTCTTTTGTGCATAAATCTTGATTCCTTGCCTTGAATTTTGTGTGAATGTAGGGGGACTGAAGGTTCCAAAATCAATAAACTACTCACGCATCACATTTGCTTCAAGAGGGGTATATGTCTTGCGTATGGCATCAAGAAACCCATGTTTTACCTCTTCATCATCAATGGGTAGAACTCTATTTGGTCTTTGTTACCAGCTAAGTTGTACTTAGTTGGACTTTCAAGTTAGCGAGCAAAGTCTGAACATGTTACATGTTCTTTATCAACATTCAGAAGTCCATCAGGCCTTTTTCAGGGCCCCCCCCCTTTTTTTTTCTTCACATGTCCATGCCCATGTTTTACCTCTTCATCATCAATGGGTAGAACTCTATTTGGTCTTTGTTACCAGCTAAGTTGTACTTAGTTGGACTTTCAAGTTAGCGAGCAAAGTCTGAACATGTTACATGTTCTTTATCAACATTCAGAAGTCCATCAGGCCTTTTTCAGGGCCCCCCCCTTTTTTTTTTCTTCACATGTCAATGCACTGCGGGGTTTGTAATAAAGTGTACTAGCATGCTATTTTTATGTAAAGGACTTGGCTTCCTAGGACTTGTCAATCAAGTCAGGTATTCCAAGGAGTTTTTTAATTTTTTTAATTATGTTTTACGTTTTAGCAAGACATAATTTTTGATTTTGTCTCCCGCTCCTCTAAAGTTGGAATGCCTGGTGTGGTGGTTATGCCTTAGGAGGTTATTAAAGTCCATGGGTCAATGTATAAGAACATGCTAGACACTAAAATTGAGTCATATGGACATGTGCTAGGTCCTCCTAGTTTTTTTTAAGTTCTGAGAAAAAGTTTTTTTTTTTTCTTCGTAAAATTGGACTATTTTTTAATAGTTTAATGAAAAAAATAAAAAATGTAATAAAAGTGTCGTCTAGGGGCCAATTCTGCCATGGGGGTGCTCATTTTCAAGCCCAAAGTACCTACTTTACCCCAAGGCCCACTTTCCAAAGTGGTTGAGTACTTTATTTTCCATTTATTTTACTTTTACTAAAAAAAGTAAAAAAAGTGAGAAATGAGAAAAAAATTTAATCCCTAAATTAGTGGGATTTGGAAGAGGACAAAGTCAGATTTAATTTAGGGAGTTTTGGGATGATTTTTGGCAAGTTTTTGGGTAGATACATTTAGGGAATCCTTTCCCCATGAAGGAGGGTGCATTTCCTCAAAAGGGGGGCACATTCCACAAAGAGGGGGGCATAGATTTTAAGGAGTACCGGGTTTTGCTTCATAAAAAATTTACATTCCAGTAGCACACATGTAATGTTTACTAGAATTTTTACCTAAGCCTTTAGTTCTTGCATCAACTTCGCCAGAATCTTAATCCTTGTGATTATTTTGAGTAAGTTTTTCATACTGTCAAACCTCCATCCTAATCAATTTGTATATCTCTATCTTATGATCTTTTGTTTGCATTTTCAAATGCTTTTGGTGCTCATTCAACATGTCAAAATCTCAAAATATTATGCAAGCCTTGCCTTCACAATCGATACTCCAATTCAAAAGCCAAAACAAACCAAATTATAAATAAATACAAATTAAATTATTTTAAAATTATTTATAAGATTTTAAAATAATGATTTATGTTTATTTAAAAAAGAGGTTTGTTTTTACCTTTACCCATAAAGTAGCATGTTACGTTACTAATTGTATACAAACAAAAGACCATAGTTTTGTTGGGAAGAAAGAATGAGTCTTTGTATTATTTTAAGCCAACGTCCAACCAGCTGTCATAGTCTTTACCCACCATTGACCCATGAACCCAAGTCCCAAAGATTACACATGTAGCGTTAAGGAAAGAGACTCCTTGAATGGAGAACCTGTGGATCCATTTCATTGTGTGTATGGTAAATTCATACATGCATATAAACTATGAATATATTTGTTCCCTCATTGCAGGTTTATTCATTTTGTAAACAAATTTATGCAGAAACAAGGAATATCTTCAATTGAACACCATCTGAGAATGTCAAGGTCGCCTTTTGAAGTGGATGGCATTATAAAAATTAGAGTAATGCATTGTCTTCCTTTTCGACCGGGTGGAAAAGCTTGAAAGCAGATATACAGGTTATTGTGCTTATGCTAGCCGACTTTTGGTAGATTTTAAAGTTTGGAAGAGTGTTGTGAAGACAATGGATTGATTCAAGGAAGATTCATTTCCAGCACAAGTATTGAATTAATAGTCAAAAGGGTCATCTGGCGAACAGGGGATCTAGTAGCCAACAATCAAATCCTGGGTTTTCTGAAACAGATCCATATTTTCAGGAACCCACCGAGCATGGTTATTATTTGACAAAATGATAATATTGATGGAGCACTTAGTAGTCATAATATTTTGAAGATCAACAACGAGAAGGAAACACACACATGGAACACTTGCATTTGGGGATTATTCCAGGTTTGATGACAATAATAAAGCATATATGTAGTTCCAGATTTCAAGCATATTCTCAGCAAGCAGTTTCAGAATCAAATGTAGTTGGCAGAGTATTCAAATATGTTAATTACTCACCCAGTTTTCCAGGGCACCTGGCAGCAATATAAAGCAATTGAGGTGTCAAACAACCTTATTGTTTCCAGATTTTCTGCATTGATTCGAGATGGATTTGCATTTTCAGTCTATGGATAAGATTTAATCCCTTAAAATTTGTAACAGCTCCTGGATTGTGTTTTCTATTTAGTTCATGATGTAAATTTAATGAAGGCAAAGGGAGAGTTCCAGCTGAGGGCTGAGACTGTAGAGGCAGGGACATGTATACACTCTGTTTTTCTTAATGATATAGTTGTTTTTTTTTTAAATGATTGTGATCTATGAGCCTATTTTGTTTTAATAATTGAAGTACATGTTACCATTATTCTGTCTGTGTATGGTCTTAACATTCTATGCCATGATTCTCTTGGTTGACATGCAACTATTTGTAATGGTTTGAAAACAAAGTTTAAATCATATTTTTCACAAAGTCATGCTTCATAGCTCTGTCCTATTAATATCTATGGTACTGATACATTCCCTGTAGTTAAAGCTTCTATCTTAGCTTGATCTCTGTCTTGTTTACAATTATTAAGCTATCTCTTCACATACTGTTAAGATTTCTCTAAGCTTGGCCCTAGTAGTCAGGGTTCAACTTTAGTGATAACACAGCCTTTGGGCTGATTTATGGCAGCTAAAAGATAGGAAACAATCCCCTCCATCAAGCCTTGGTTTATGGCATAGCTCTCTCTTTGTTTTTGTTATAAATTGAGGGCAGTTCTCTCCTCTATTTTCTAGTTGGAGTTTGAGATTGAGAGCTCGTTATTGTAATTGCTTATTTTATTTATGAGAATAAAAGAGACTTTGGAGGTCAAGCTTGGTGTAGTCCTTTGATGAGTGGATGAATGTCAGGATCTTCATTGAGGTAACATGTATTTGAGCTGCTTGTTTTTATCTTGCATTTAAATCTAATTTATTGTAAGGATCGATATCGATTTATAAGAAATGTTAGGCAATAGTTCTATTGTTTTAATATTTTATATATGCATGTGTAGAGATCCAAGTTTGATGTTTCATTTGTTTATGAGCATTATAAATTCGATTTCTTATATGTATATGTCTAGATTTGATCTTTTGTATTCAAGTTGATGTGATTTGTAGGTTATCTCAAGTGGATTAGTGGAGGATCTTGCTTCCTTCCTTCATTTTTCTAACATCTTTTTGTAGACTTAGTCCCTCGGTTCTCCACCAGAAGGCTCCAAAGCCTCTTCTCAAGAACATAAAAACTCTTTCTTATCTCCTCTCTCTTTCATCCATTTTCTTGTTCATGTTACTTTATGCAATTGTAATAATAGATCTATACTTTTCTGATTCAATCATAAGTAGATCTAGTGTTTTAGTTGCTTTAAGATCTAGTTGTTTTACAAGATTTATCTTTATTTTTAGATCTAGTTACTAGTTTGCTTACAAAAGTCATTTTGATCATAAGATCTCAAGGCTTAAGTAGAAGGCTAGTATTAATCTCTTAAAAGTTTATATCTTGCAAATTTAAAAAGTGCATTTTATTGGTTGCCTCAAAAGCAAGCCAAGATTCCAAGGAAAGCTTGCTTTCCTTGGTTATCTTTTGTTGATTTATCATAGATTTACTTAGTAGATTTTTCTATATTTTTTTTGTGGTGACCCAAAATCACTTTCTAAGTGTTTTTGGGCACTTTTTACTAACATTTGCTTGTTGTTTTGCAGTATTTCATGAATAGGTAGGAGGAAACGCTGGCCGATTTTTGGCAGATTGAACCATCTAGAGCACCCTAGATCCATTTCCCTTCAACCGGATACTTGTTCTGTGAATTTTTGTAAGCCTTTGAGTCCATTTTTTCAAGGACCAAGGCACTTCTCTTGCATTCTAAAAGAAAATTAAACGAGATCAAGTGGGCTACCTAGCGCCCACACCCCATCCCCCAGGGGGGAACTGTGTTGACTCATATTTTGTGGTATGTGATTTCTTAGTTTAGATTTTCTTTTTCGCAACTAATATAAAATAAAACTAGGAATAAAATTTACCTTGATGGTCCGTTTCAACGACGGGCCATAAGTTCACTTAGGACCTAGCTTTTTACATTTTTTTTTAACAATTTCCAGTTTTGAGTAATTTTATTCTTGCTTTCCCGAAGTACGGTGCCACGAAAGAGCTTGCTCAAGTAATGGAATTTGGCCGGAAAAGAGACTCTTAGAATTAGATTAACTACATAGAAACTCCTAAGTTCATTTAAAATAAATGAACGCTTATCTTTTTGTATGCTCTGGACAATTGCAACACAGTCAGATCAGTTGGTCAACCAAAAAGGAAGGTAAGCATTAGACTAAGAGGAAAATCCACATAAACTTAATTTCAAAAACTCGAAAGTTCGCATAAAGTGACTACCATAGAGTCAGAGGATACTAATTAATGAAGTTCGTCCTCTCCTCGTTGGACACTTGGTAAAGCTGCTTATGCACTCAGTTTGAGAAAGGAAGTTTAAGTGGGCCAAACAAGAAAACACCCACTAATTACCATAACCTTAATAATAAAATTTACCAACCATGACATTTGCAGTACTCATTTAACACAACAAAGCACTCCATAAGCACTCCAAGGCACTTTTAATTTTATGCATCTTTATGTTGGGCATTGGTCTTGTTGATTATTATTTTGTTCAATTTATATATGCAAAAATGATGATGATGGATGTTATATGCTGTTGAACTTTCAATTTCTATTGCTCTCATAGTTGGTAAAATAAAAAAAATAGTTTTCATTTGATTAACTCTTAGATTAGTTGTTTTTCTCTTTTTGTAGATTAAACACCTTAGATTTTTTCTTTTTAGGGTCCACCCCCCTTGGCTTTGCTAGGAGTAAGCCTAGACA
Organism: Larix kaempferi; assembly: GCA_027924585.1. Taxonomy (NCBI): domain Eukaryota; kingdom Viridiplantae; phylum Streptophyta; class Pinopsida; order Pinales; family Pinaceae; genus Larix; species Larix kaempferi. Next base: position 21,956,573 of record BSBM01000632.1, on the reverse strand, counting down.
AAGGAGTGAAGTTTAAAGTCACAACTCTTAACTCTGACTTGTCCCTAAGGCCACACCAGGCGGCTTGAAGATTTATGCCACGTTTACCCAGGTGTGCATCTAGGCGGCAACAGTCTCTCCGTATACCATATGAAGAGAGGTATTGAGTTTGTTCCATCTTTTCTCTATTAGTTTGTGGATTTCTTGGAAAAACTCCAAAGAGGGGTTTCATTATCTTTTTAGGGACCTTCTTCTCAAAAAGTTCTAGACTTTGACTAGATTCTTTAGATACCCTAATCAGAGATGTATATAATTTAGTCTTATACTTGCAAGAGTCCCTCCGACTTCGCTCCTTCACCCTCTAGCGACATTCTTAGTTAGGACCAGGTTCCACTTAGAGTATTACTTCCTTCTTTCTGGTGCTTCCTTCCTCTAGGGGCACTAAGAGACAGATAGATGGTGGCACAGACCCTAACCGCTCAGTTAGGACACAACAATCCACCTCTACCGCTGCCCAACACCAACGATGGGGACAATCTCGACCCCATCCCGATAGTTGGACGACTTCACCCAAGATGCATCATCAAACACCCTCCTCCAGGCAGTGGCACAATACCCACTGTAGTTCCTCTTCTAGCTCTTCCTCTAGACAAAGTACTCTTTTGAGCTTCCTTTAGTCGGCCTTGGATGGTAGGAGAGATACTCCTAATGCTTCTAGTGTTTCCAATGCTTCTAGTGGCCCATGATAGTGTTAGTTTTGCCATTTCTGCATCACAGATCTCGGATCCACTCCCTTTATACATTTTCCTTTCTTGGATTAGCTCTCTTTATATCTCTTCTTGTATCTTTTTTCTCCGAGATCGTCTCTCCATTTATATAGCTAGGGTTTGGTTTGAGTTCCGATTTTAGATTTTTATAGGAGCTACTTTTACGCTCCCACTTTATATTGTTATCATAGTATTGCACAGTCCTATTAACCTACTTTTGTGGTCATTTGTTGGACATTATTAAAATTATCTTATCTTACCTTGACCACCATACAATACATACATTCATATATTTCCCCAAGATTAGGGGAATCAGAATTTGCATACATAATCAGCTCCACGATTGGAGATGTAAAAGAAACAATATACCTTTACTCACACCATCAATCCATATTAAGAAGCATATCTCTTATCTTCTTTGCGTGAGTTGATTTAGATTCGGACCATGCATTCCACTCTTGAGCAATGCCAGTGGCTTGTAAGGATGCATGCACCTCAAACATACATTGAAAAGAATGAAGTATGTTGCATATCTTGTTTCTGCAGGCTTTGAAAATTGCTTCTACGATTTCATCCTATAGATTGCCAATGAGGCATGGTGGTTGCAAATGAACATTTGTGCCTCTCTCGCCTATGAAATGATTTTTGAAATCCAGGATATTTTACCAATGTCTCCGAGGACATTGTTAAGGGCATGTATACAACAAGGAGTCCAAAATGTATGCCTGTATTGACTTTGGACCATCAATCCTGCTGCATTGCAAACATGTGCTACATCTGTGATTATATGTACAACATGTGAAGGACCAATCTCATCAATTGCATCCTTCAACACTTCAAACATGAAGTTAGCATCCTTTAGTTTTCCACTACAATCAATTGCTCTTAAAAAATAGGGCCCTGACGAAGATGTGACAACAATATTCAATAGTGGCCTATGTTGAATGTCTGTCCATGACTACTGAACACCCTGAATAAAGCCATGACTGTTTGAGGTCCCCCATACGCCCTTGCATTCTTGTCACTCCCTTGTCTAACAATGATGTCCTCATTTTGTTTCAACCTGGGGGTGTATATCCTTGCCCAGTAGTTACAATTTTTTTCACCATTTCTTTGTAATATGGTGAAGGGGTGGCATTAAATGAAATTCCATTTGCCAAAAAAAAATCAACTACTACATCATCAACGTCATCCCTATGCACAACATTGTAGATTTTACGAATTTCTTGAGCAACAACATTAGTAGACTTGTTACTCCACTCAGAAGTAGAACCCCCCTAAGACTCAACTTGGTTTAGTTGACTTTGATTCACCGAATCTTGGATATTATAGGAGGATGGTAATGTTAGAGTTTGTATAGTGAGGCAGTTACTTCCACATTGTGGGTGTCTAGCAATGTGTGAAGTGCCTATGTTGTATTCTCTAGGAAAAGTTGTAAAGGTGGTCTTTATAACACCAATGGCTAAGTTTGAGTCTGCCCATGGTTTTAGTCCATAGTATTTGGATGTACCTTGTGTTATAAAGTAAGAAGCCTTTGTCTTTGTGAGGCATCACAACTGAGATTCACTCTGAGTTATAGAGAGGACTCATGAGTCTAGGTGATCAAATGAGCATTACCAAGTTGGGTATTTGCAGAGATAGTCCAATCACGAGTGATTCTCACTATCCAAGAGAGAGGGAGTGAAATCAAGCAAGGTGATCAAGTAGGCCAAGTTAGGGTCACCAAGAGGAGGGCCAAGTCAGGCCACAAAGAAGAGATCTTCTAGTCGAGCTAGGGTTTGAGTGCATAGGAGGAGATAAGATCTGGAGAGTTATTCCAGAGATCTATTGTAATGTACTTATTGCCAAGTGCTAATTGAAGATCTAAGCTTTGTTGTTTTCCCCCAAAGGTAGTGGGGTTTCCAGGATAAAATACTTGTCTTAATGTGTGGTTATAATGCTTAATATTTTGCAGTGCATGATTTATCTATGAGTCTATTTCCAGTGCAATAATATTCAGATTCCTAGCATATCTGTGAAATGTAAGATTAAGATAAAATCTTAACAGGTAAAACCCTAGGTACCTTAAAAGGACGGGCATTGTCCTAGTCAGTTTCACTAACACCCGAGGCACCCATGTGAAGCTTGGTCAACTCCAACATTTTTTCACGATTACATGTGCAACCCTTAAACCCATCACCAAATAGGGACAAAAGATGATGCCACACTCTAGTGTGGCTTTCCTTAAATGCATGATTGCACAATGTGCACATCCATTCTTCACAAACCCCATTGTTCTTTTTCTTATTTTGAGTAATTTTGTTCACAAAATTTAACAAGGGTTTTTTGGGGTTTATGCTTTGTTGGCCTTGGCTTTGGCCTGCAACTAGACTTGGAGTAGAACTAGTGTCTTGCATAGTAGGTTGTGAGATCCCACTCTCCATGACTTCCCTGAATAATAATATAGAACATAGCATGTTTAATTTGATGACAAATGTACATGTTTAAAATTTAAAACAAACTTTGAAAATTAATTATTGAAATGTGAAAACTGTATTGCAACATTCATTTATTTATTCAAAAAGTGTGCTCATTTATGCATGCCAAATAAATAATCAATGAACATAATTCATAACTGTAAGTGTGATATGATTTAAATTTTAATTAATATGGAATCTGGGTGAAAGTGTTGGATTTTGTACAAGTTTCTAAGATATTATTCATTATATTTTATTGTACCTCCATTGTACTTGTTTATACCTCCTAAGGAAGAAGAACTTTATGTAATCAATTATGCAAACACATGAAAGAATCAATGTAAGCCTTGGGGTGCAAAAGAAACAAATAAAAATATTAAATTTAAATTATTTGTTGCCCCTAGGTGAAGTCAGCCCAGTTAGAGAATTTTCCAAATTTGCACTTGTATAAATAGGAGGCTAGTGCACCTCATTATCTCGTTCTCACATTTAGCAAGTGCGCATCACTTGGAGGAGGCTGATTTCGCATCACTTGAAGGATGAAACTTATTTGGGGCATCTACTTGTGAATGACACTTTCACATTCTTTCTCTTTTCTTATTTGTATTCTGATCTCGAAATTATCATCTCTCTACGAAGGTTGCTGGGTTTTCTCCCATTTGGGTTTCCTAGGTCAAACTCTGTGTTGTTGTTTTGTGCTTTGTCTTGCTTCTAGTGATCTTGGTTATGCATTTATGTTTTATGCTATGTATGAAATTTAACATGGTATCAGAGCCGTTCTCGGAGAAGCCATTGCCGAAGCATTGTCGAAACTCTGCAAGAATTAGGGTTTCATCTTGTGAAGTCTTCACCCACCATTTTGAAGAAAAAGAGCCATAGGGATTTCGTTTTTGGCTAGACAAATCCATTGGTGAAGATGAAATTCAATTCCGAGAACTTTCATTTTTGACCTAGCTCCTGTTAGGGTTTGTGAACCAGATCTGCAATCAAGATGATTGGCATGAAGGTTGAAGATCGTTTGGAAGGAGCCTCCAACTTTATCTCCTGGAAGTCTAGGGTTCTTCTACTCCTAGAAGAAAATGATTTTTTACTATATGTAAATGAGAAGGTCCTGTTGGTTGTGGAGCCTGATCTCCATATTCAGAGATATTATTATTCAGTCGTGTCTGTACCCCAGGTTTGGTTATGATCCCGGCATGACCCTAAGGGGGTCTGGGGGAGTGTCCACTCCCCCGGCTGGGGGGCGTGGAGGCCACCAGTTTTCGGGCCCATGGTTTTGGGTAACCTGTGGTATTTTTCCATTGTATTTTCCTTATAAAAGAAAGACATTGTAATACGACTAGGGTTAATGATGTATTAGGTTTTATGCATTGTAAAGATCTCTGAGATCAGAGAGAGAGATTGTGAGACAGTGGAGAGGAAGTGCAGCGGTTGTGCTGCAGGTTGTATCCCTTCACTTTGCTGGACGGAATAATAATAAGGACTGACAACTTCAGTGTGGACGTAGCCCAAGTTGGGTGAATCACGATATATTTGTGTCTCTTTTGTAATGTGTGTGTTATTATATTTGCATTTCTGTTTATTGTTATTGCTCTGCGATCCTGTTTTTCTAACAATTGGTATTAGCGCCAAAGGTCTATTTGGCAGATAAACCCGTAGGAAGCTAGGGTTTCTGATTTGAGTGGGAGTAATGGCGGAAGAAAGAAAGTTTAAGGTCGAGAAGTTTAATGGCCAAAACTTCCAGTTATGGAAAATGCAAATGGAGGACTATCTGTACCAGAAGGATCTATTCCTACCGTTGGGAGGAAGAGCAAAGCAGCCGGCGGCTATGAAAGACAAAGAATGGGAGGTTCTTGACAGAAAGGTTCTGAGAACAATACAGCTGAGCCTGGCTTCGTCGGTGGCTTTCAATATCTCAAAAGAAACGACAACAGAGGGTTTGATGAGCGCATTGGGTAAGCTGTATGAAAAACCCTCGACCTCCAACAAGGTATTTCTAATGAAACGTTTATTTAATATTAAGATGTCTGAAGGTGGATCTGTTACTGATCATTTAAATGATTTTAATACGGTTACAAATCAACTAAGTTTTGTAAGTGTGAATTTCGATGATGAGGTTAGGGCTCTTCTAATCTTGTGTTCATTTGATGATGTTATTGGTGTTATTCTCAGCGAAGAAATGCGAAGAAAAAGCACAGGTGAGACATCAGGTAATGTGTTGACCATGGAGAGCAGGGGAAGACAAAAGGAGAGAGAAAAGAGCCAAGGTAATCGCAACAACTCTAAAAAAGGAAGATCCAAGTCCAGACTGGAAAAGATAGAGTGCTGGAACTGTGGAAAGAAATGGCATCTGAAGAAAGACTGCAGATCTATAAAGAAGAAAGGAGATGCATAGAAAGAAACTACCCAGGAAGAAAATGTAACAGGTGATGTGTTACAAGATGCTTTGATTCTTATATTAGATAATACAAGTGATTATTGGTTAGTAGATTCAGGGGCTTCATTTCATGCTACACCCCATAGGAAATATTTTCATGATTATGTTCCAGGTGATTTTGGACATGTTTTATTGGTTGATGATGAGTCATGTAAAATTGTTGGAATGGGTAAGGTATGGATAAAAGTTAAGAATGACACTGATTGGCTGTTGAAAGATGTTAGGAATATTCCTGCTACGAAAAAAAATCTGATCTCAACAGAGCAGTTGGGAGATGGCGGCTGTCTATCTACATTTGGAGAAAAGTGGTGGAAGATCACTAAAGGATCAATGGAGATAGCAAAATGAGACAGGGTAGGTACGTTGTATTTATGTCCTCATAATACTGACCATTCTATTTCTTTAGCTTCCACAGGAACAGATACAGCATTGTGGCATCATAGGCTTGGCCACATGAGTGAGAAGGGGATGCAGATTCTCCACTCAAAGAAGTTGCTGCCAGATTTGAAGCAGGTAAGTTTGGAATTATGTGAGAACTGTGTTTATGGAAAACAGAAGAGAGTCAGATTTCTCAGGGTTGGGAAACAGAAGAAGAATGAAAAGTTAGAGCTTGTGCATACAGATGTATGGAGACCGGCTCAGGTACAATCTTTTGGTGGCTCTCATTATTATGTTACATTTATTGATGATGCAACTAGGAAAACTTGGGTTTATTGCATTAGACAGAAATATGATGTGTTTGCTACTTTTAAGAAGTGGAAAGCTTTGGTTGAGAATGAGACAGGAAAAATGTTGAAGTGTCTTAGATCTGATAATGGAGGTGAGTACTGCGGCAAGGAGTTTGATAGTTACTGTTCATACCATGGGATTCGTAGAGAGAAGACAGTCCCATGAACACCACAAAAAAATGGTGTGTCTGAAAGGATGAACAGAACGATCATGGAGCATGCAAGGTGTATGAGATTGCATGCAGGGTTGCCCTTACAGTTTTGGGCGGATGCTGTAAATACTGCTGTTTTTTTAATAAAACGAGGACCTTCAAGTGCTTTGGATGGTGGTATTCCAGAGGAGGCATGGATAGGTCAAAAGGTAAACTACTCATTTATGAGAACGGTTGGTTGTGGAGTATTTGTCCATATTGATAAAGATAATAGAACAATGTCATGTCCCAAATTTGGCATTGGGTCACAATGGCCTAATCACATTGGCCCTATTCATTAGAGTTTGTCAAATTGATGCTAAAGGTCAAATAATTGCCATGGAGGAAAATTACTAGTTTCCTAGGTTTGGGGTGGAAGCTTTGGGATTTGGAATAATGGGAATAATAAATGATGTTTGAACATTAGAATGACATAAATATTTAATAAAGGAGCTAAATAAATATATACAAGTGAAAATAAAAGTGGCATTTCATCATGAAGACACATGGAGGAAGTGGGACCCACATATGGCTAGATTTCCCCACTACACTTGGCATCATTCTCTCACCAATTCGAATTCAAGGTGAATGGTAATATACTTGGGGGAGTCCAAAAGGTATTATTCATTGCATGACTCATCCAAGGTCGAAATATAGAGGAAGAGTAACTCCCATGGAAGAGGAAGAGGCAATTTGGAGCTAGTGAGACACTTGGGCTAGATTCCCTAGCTCTATGACAACAATGATGAAGATGCTATGACACCTATGACACAAATCAGACCTGAAGGCTGACATATGACATATATGACATGTCAGGGCTAAAAATAGACTCCAAGAGGGCGCTCAAGGGTGTTAGGGCAGCTAAGATGCTTCCACATGTGATTTGGTGGAAGTGGGAGACTAGGAATTGTTGTACAAGTGGCGTTCTTTGGAATCTCTTTCCAACTTGAGTTGGCATGAGTCTCTTGGAAGGAATTCGACCCATGGAGGACATTAGAAGTTTATAAATGTCAATAACAAAGAATGAAACCAACTTTTGATCATTTGTAGAATTTGCAATTGCATTTGTGAAGAGGGAGAGCTAGTGGATGACTAGTTTCTTGCCTTAGCTAATTTCGAGGGTGAAAGATTCCCATCCAAGTTGGTAATTGGAAAGGCCATTCAGACCTTTCATTTGGAGCTTTAATGGAGTCTTTATTTGCAGGTGTAAGCTACAGGGCAGCTCATGGTTTCTTCTATTGCAGCTCACTCCTTCAACAATTTCCAGTTTTGATGGCATATTCTTGATCCTTGAGGGAGGGCATTTTTGGTGAGCTATTGTACTCTTTGGGGAAGCTTTTAATGCCCCATTTATTTTGTAATATGAAGTAAATACTCTGTTCTTCATCTCCAAAAAGTTTCAGGTCGAAATTCCAAGTAGAAATGTATAAATCTCATTTTTAATGGAAGAACAATGCCATTTCCCCACTACCTTGTTGTGAACCAATGTATTGATGATGATTTCGAATGAATGGATGATTCTCTGATATATTTGTGATGAATATATTGCCATGGATGTCTTCTACAAGTTTCATGTACCGTACTTGAGCATTTGAAGCATTTTTACTCAGTTTAGTTGTATTGGGAGGTGAAATAGTGCCATTTTCCCAAGGGTCGAATTGGGGATTTTTGTAGTTGAATGGGGGAGGGTGAGAACAGTTGTAATAATCCATTAATGGTGCATATGATACTTTAATAAAATAATTAACACATTACATACCTCTGTTCATAAATTTGAGTGGGTTTGGAGGCATTTGGGAAGCCATTTTCAGTACTTAACCCAGGGGGATTTGAACCCCAAATCACTAGTAAAATTGCATAATTGGTCCAGAATATAAAGAGAGTTTGCAGAGGTCTTTTGGTGGACATATGTCATCCATAAACATCATATTCAAGTTCTAATATCATTCATACACCTTCCTTAAAGATTTTAAGGCATTTGAAGTCAATTTGAGACCTAGAGGCCAATACTAGTCAAAGGAAAATCACTAGTAAAGTTACCTACATTGATCAGAATTGAAAGAGGATTTGCAGAAGTATTTTAAAGATCCAAAGGCATCCCTGAAACACATATTTATGTTCTAATATCATTCATATACCTTCTCAGAAGATTTGGGATCATTTGGGGCAAATTTGGTACCTAGAGATCAAAACTAGTCAAAGGTCGAACTAGGGAGAAAAGGTGAAAAATTGTCATTTTAATAAAATTCCTAACAAAGGATATTACAGTGGTATCAGAGCATGGTCCTTGCACCTGTGGATTAGGTACATACATTCAAGAATAATTGGCAGCCATGTCTTACTATTATGATGAATCCTATGAGTACAATTCTTATGAGGAATATGTAGATGCTTATGAGCAATATGAAGCAGAATGTGAATGGTATGAGGAAGAGGTGCCATCATGCAACACTTATTACAATTTCAAGAGAAATGAAGATTATTTTTATGACTTTAGATCTGATGAATATGAGTGTGTCACACCAACCAAGGATAATTCTATGAGCGAGTTCCAAAAATGGAGAGAAAAATATAAAACCTTGCCTCAACAATATCAAAAATATCAAGAATATCTTGCTTCAAGCAAAAATACACAAAATGTCATCTTTTGAGTACTATGCTGAACATGTTTTTGAAAATAGGCCCAAAAATGAAGATGTGGAGTTAGTGAAGAAAGGTTTATGCCCTTCTTGTAAAAACCCTTGGAGCGAGTATCATATATGTGTGCATGAAATGATGTCCTCCTTGAGGAGAGCTTTTGAGATTTATTCAAGAAGAGATTCCAAATATACTGATCCTAAGGAAAACAAGGGGCAAAATGCATCAGCTTGCTTTAAGGAGCAAAAGGAAGAGACATCACAAGAGCACGAAGAAGATTCTATTGAAAATATGGAAGATCATTTCGAGACACCTTCTAGCTTAGACTTGAACCAAAGAGCATCTACTGATGGATGCTTAAGCTATGAAGGAGTACCTACTGATGGGTGCTCACACCTTTATGTTGGTGACATAGAGATCAATTTTGAAAGTGTTTCTACAAGTACAAGTTTCATTAAGCATGATAATGAAGACCTTGTAGCAGTTGAAGAAGAACCAAGATCAACTTCCCCATCACCACTTGAGCTTCATGAAGTTGGTCCAAGAAAAAATGAAGAAGATGAGGAGGTTCATTTGCAAGAGCCTCATTTTCTTGAAGGGTCCTTAAAGATGAATGAAAAGAAGATCCAAGAGTCCCTCAGCATTCTCCATGACACTCAAGCATTGGTGTCAAATTCTTGTTGGAGAGTTACTTCATTGGAGGAAACATCCTTCCTTGAAGACATGGAGAAGATTCAAAGAGCAATGTGCCACATCAAAGGTAATTTCATGTCTTTGCTTTTTGATAGAAACCATTTGTTTGAGCTTAATGAATTGTTACATGATGCATACTTGAAGAATAATGAGGATAATCATAAGCTCACAATTCAAAATGAGCAACTTCTTGAAAAGTTGCAAGATACTTGTTTTTCTTCGTATGTTTCAGATTGTCAAATGGTAGATTGTTTGGAGGATTCTCATGACATGGTGGATCCTGAGAAATGTGAAAATTTGAATGTTCTTGATGTGTTTGAAGATGAACTTGAAGATATCCAAACACTTGATGTGGTGGAAGAGAAATTTGAATTGTCTCTTGATGAAGGTTATGCTATTTTTAAAGAAGAGCATGATTCCTCTACATTGGAACCAAACTATGACAAAGAGTTCACACTTTTGAAGGAGCTGCATGATACTACCCATATGGATCCTTCCCATGATGAAACTTCTGTACTTTTTGATAATTTGGGTGATTTGGTTCATTCTCCTACATCCTACAATTCCATGTTTTGCAACATTAGTCTCAATGAAGTATGGGTGAAAGGGTTCTTTTTGATGGTGCCACATGAGGAGTATGGAACTCCTAGATTTACTTTTTATGATGATATGGTTGGAGCACATTCTTATTCACATTTGCAGCAACATTATTTGTCACTTTATGATGATGCAAATCTACATGGATGCACCTATGATATGCATTTGAGTCACTTGAAAACTCATGGTTTTTCTTTCTCAACATTTGATTCATTTGATGTTGGAGGAACTTCATCCAACACTTGGGAGAATAGATTTATGATTGGAGAACAGTTTTGTTGGAAGCCACATACTCTGTTATATTTTTATGATTCTCACATTCATGGATGTATGGGTGAGACTTCTTTGAGTCATTTGAAGTCTCGTTTTTTCTGCTCATTATTTGGTTCAGATTTTAGTGGAGATTCTTCATTCACTTCTTGGATGAAAGAATACATGGCTGAATATTTTGATGCATATCACATCATTTTGGAGCAGCATTATAGTACATGGGATCCTCACCTATGTCATTGGAGCAGATTTGATTGGTCACTTGAAGCTTGTATGCACTTGGAAAATGGTGGTCTACTTGCTTGGAGGTATAAGCACTTTCATGACTCTTTGATGAAGCATATCCTTGATGTACATTTTCATTATGTTGTTATGTACTTTGATGATATATATTTGGTACTCATGATGTTTGGAAGAATGCATACAAGAAAATGAGATCCAGGAATCCTCTTATCTAATGGTGTAGGTTGGAGAGCACTCTTAATTGTTGGGGTGCAATACAAGCAATGGGACCCTAGAATAATTTTTGTTTCATTGGTTTCATTTTTTTGGGGGAAGCAAGAAGTATGGGGGATGGATTCCCCACTTAATAAAGTGATTTTAATCAGAGTAGTGCAGCAGCAAGCATGGTGGTTCCTCTCTAAAATCTTCATGGAAACTCAAAGACTCAAGGTTGGGTAATTCAATGGCAACTTCAAAGAATTATACAAAAAACAGGTTCTTCAACACCCATGTTTAAAATTGCTCGAGGACAAGCAATATTGGGAAGGGAGGATTTGTCATGTCCCAAATTTGGCATTGGGTCACAATGGCCTAATCACATTGTCCCTATTCATTAGAGTTTGTCAAATTGATGCTAAAGGTCAAATAATTGCCAAGGAGAAAAATTACTAGTTTCCTAGGTTTGGGGTGGAAGCTTTGGGATTTGGAATAATGGGGATAATAAATGATGTTTGAACATTAGAATGACATAAATATTTAATAAAGGAGTTAAATAAATATATACAAGTGAAAATAAAAGTGGCATTTCATCATGAAGACACATGGAGGAAGTGGGACCCACATATGGCTAGATTTCCCCACTACACTTGGCATCATTCTCTCACCAATTCGAATTCAAGGTGAATGGTAATATACTTGGGGGAGTCCAAAATGTATTATTCATTGCATGACTCATCCAAGGTCGAAATATAGAGGAAGAGTAACTCCCATGGAAGAGGAAGAGGCAATTTGGAGCTAGTGAGACACTTGGGCTAGATTCCCTAGCTCTATGACAACAATGATGAAGATGCTATGACACCTATGACACAAATCAGACCTGAAGGCTGACATATGACATATATGACATGTCAGGGCTAAAAATAGACTCCAAGAGGGCGCTCAAGGGTGTTAGGGCAGCTAAGATGCTTCCACATGTGATTTGGTGGAAGTGGGAGACTAGGAATTGTTGTACAAGTGGCGATCTTTGGAATCTCTTCCCAACTTGAGTTGGCATGAGTCTCTTGGAAGGAATTCGACCCATGGAGGACATTAGAAGTTTATAAATGTCAATAACAAAGAATGAAACCAGCTTTTGATCATTTGTAGAATTTGCAATTGCATTTGTGAAGAGGGAGAGCTAGTGGATGACTAGTTTTTTGCCTTAGCCAATTTCGAGGGTGAAAGATTCCCATCTAAGTTGGTAATTGGAAAGGCCATTCAGACCTTTCATTTGGAGCTTTAATGGAGTCTTTATTTGCAGGTGTAAGCTACAGGGCAGCTCATGGTTTCTTCTATTGCAGCTCACTCCTTCAACCATTTCCAGTTTTGATGGCATATTCTTGATCCTTGAGGGAGGGCGTTTTTGGTGAGCTATTGTACTCTTTGGGGAAGCTTTTAATGCCCCATTTCTTTTGTAATATGAAGTAAATACTCTGTTCTTCATCTCCAAAAAGTTTCAGGTCGAAATTCCAAGTAGAAATGTATAAATCTCATTTTTAATGGAAGAACAATGCCATTTCCCCACTACCTTGTTGTGAGCCAATGTATTGATGATGATTTCGAATGAATGGATGATTCTCTGATATATTTGTGATAAATATACTGCCATGGATGTCTTTTACAAGTTTCATGTACTGTACTTGAGCATTTGAAGCATTTTTACTCAGTTTAGTGGTATTGGGAGGTGAAATAGTACCATTTCCCCAAGGGTCGAATTGAGGATTTTTGCAGTTGAATGGGAGAGGGTAAAAACAGTTGTAATAATCCATTAATGGTGCATATGAGACTTTAATAAAATACTTAACACATTACATACCTCTGTTCATAAATTTGAGTGGGTTTGGAGGCATTTGGGAAGCCATTTTCAGTACTTACCCCAAGGGGATTTGAACCCCAAATTACTAGTAAAATTGCATAATTGGTTCAGAATATTAAGAGAGTTTGCAGAGGTCTTTTGGTGGACATATGTCATCCATAAACATCATATTCAAGTTCTAATATCATTCATACACCTTCCTTGAAGATTTGAAGGCATTTGGAGTCAATTTGAGACCTAGAGACCAATACTAGTCAAAGGAAAATCACTAGTAAAGTTACCTACATTGATCAAAATTGAAAGAGGATTTGCAGAAGTATTTTAAAGGTCCAAAGGCATCCCTGAAATACATATTTATGTTCTAATATCATTCATATACCTTCTCAGAAGATTTGGGATCATTTGGGGCAAATTTGGGACCTAGAGATCAAAACTAGTCAAAGGTCTAACTAGGGAAAAAAGTGAAAAATTGCCATTTTAATAAAATTCCTAACAAGGGACATTACAAACAAAACTTGAAGCTAAATCCAATAAATGTACTTTTATTGGATATGGGGTTGATAATTTTGGTTATCGATTATGGGATTATGAAAATAATAAAATCATTAGAAGTAGAGATGCGATATTCAATAAAAATGTCATGTATAAAGATCAGTTGCAGGGAAAGAAACAGGAAAAGGAAAACATAGAGTACACAGTACTTGATGAAATTAAAGAAAATGAAGTTCCAAAGGTGCTAGAAAATAAAAAACAGCAGCAAGTACCTGAAACTCCTGCAACTGCAAAAAGATCTACCAGGTTAAGTAGACTCCCTGAACGATACTCTCCTTCAATGTATTATTTATTGATGACTGATGTTGGTGAACCAGAGTGTTATGAAGAAGCAATGCAGGTGGAAATTAGAAAGAAGTGGGAGCAAGGCATGAATGAGGAGATGGACTCATTGGTAGGAAACCAGACTTGGGATCTGGTTCAGTTGCCTGCTGGTAAAAGAGCATTGCAAAACAAATGGATTTATAGGTTGAAGGAAGAAGAAGGAGGCAAGAAGCGGTACAAGGCGAGACTTGTTGTAAAGGGGTTTGCACAGAAGAAAGGTATAGATTTTGATGAAATATTTTCTCCTGTTGTTAAGATGACTTCAATTAGGACTATCTTAAGTCTAGTGGCGATAGAAGATTTGCATCTTGAACAGCTAGATCTAAAAACAACCTTTCTCCATGGGGATTTGGAGGAAGAGATATATATGCAGTAGCCACAAGGGTATGAGGTCAAAGGTAAGGAGAATTTGGTGTGCAGGTTGAAAAAGAGCTTGTATGGATTGAAGTAAGCTCCAAGGTAGTGGTATTTAAAATTTGACAGGTTTATGACAAAACAAGGTTATAGTAGATGTCATTCTGACCACTGTGTTTATTTCAAGAAGCTAGACAATAAAATATATATTATCTTGTTATTGTATGTGGAAGACATGCTTGTTGCAGGGTCTAATATGCAGGATATAAATGTACTCAAAAGGAAGTTAGCTATTTCATTTGCGATGAAGGATTTGGGTGCTGCAAAGCAAATACTTGGTATGAGAATAACAAGAGACAAGAAAAATCGCAAATTGACATTGTCTCAGGGTGAGTACATACAGAAGGTGTTGGAGAGGTTCAGAATGCAGAATGCAAAACTAGTAAGTACACCTTTGGTCAGCCATTTCAGTCTAAGTAAGGAAATGTGTCCCAAGACACAGGAAGAGACAGATTACATGTCCAAGATTCCCTATCAATCAGCAATTGGCAGCTTGATGTATGCCACATGGTGTGCACAAGACCAGATATTGCACAAGCAGTGAGAGTTGTGAGCATATATATGAACAATTGGAATCCAGTACAGTGGATTCTCAGGTATTTGAGAGGTACCACCACTCAGGCATTATGTTTTGGAGGTTCAAACACTGTTCTACAGAGATATGTTGATGCAAATATGGCAAGTGATAAGGATAGCAGGAGGAGCACCACAGGGTATGTGTTTATTGTAAGTGGAACAACAGTATGTTGGATTTCGAGATTGCAGAAGGTTGTTGCACTTTCAACAACGGAAGCAGAGTATGTTGCTGTTACAGAGGCTAGTAAAGAGATGATTTGGTTGCAGAGGTTTATGGAGAAAGTGGGTAAGAAGCAGAAGGATAGCAGGTTGTATAGTGACAGCCAGAGTGCCATTCATCTTGCAAAGAACTCAGCATTCCATTCTAGGACTAAACATATACAGCTCAAGTACCATTTCATACGCTTTGTTTTGGAAGATGAACTGTTGAAGATGGAAAATATACATACTAGCCAGAATCCTGCAGACATGTTCACGAAGGTAGTGATCAGAGAGAAACTGAGTTCCTGCTTGGTTTCAGTTGGCCTTCTAGCATGAAGGTGAAGAGGAAAAGTTGCCAAGTCCAAGTCCAACAAGTGCAGCAGCGGTGGAGTTGTTGTGATCAATCTCCAAGTGGGAGATTGTTGGTTGTGGAGCCTGATCTCCAGATTTAGAGATATTATTATTCAGTTGTGTTCGTACCCCAGGTTTGGTTATGATTCCGGCACGACCCTAGGGGGGTTCAGGGGGCGTAGCCCCCGAGGAAAATTTTTGGGGCTGTTTTCGCCACCAGTTTTCGGGCCCATGGTTTTGGGTAACCCGTGGTATTTTCCCATTGTATTTCTCTTATAAAAGAAAGACATTGTAATACGGATAGGGTTAATGATGTATTAGGTTTTATGCATTGTAAAGATCTCTGAGATCAGAAAGAGAGATTGTGAGACAGTGGAGAGGAAGTGCAGCGGTTGTGCTGCAGGTTGTATCCCTTCACTTTGCTAAACGGAATAATTATAAGGACTGGCAACTTTAGTGTGGACGTAGCCCAAGTAGGGTGAACCACGATATATCTGTGTCTCTCTTGTAATGTGTGTGTGATTATATTTGCATTTCTGTTTATTGTTATTGCTTTGCGATTCTGTTTTTCCAACAGGTCCCCGAACCAGAAGCCGAAGAGGATAAATCTCGATGGAGGAAGAATTATTCTAAAGCAAGAAGGATTCTTGTGGATTCAGTGAGAGACCATTTGGTTCCTCAAATCTCAGGAAAGAAGAATGTTAGGAAAATGTTCAAGACCATTATGAAGCTGTTTGAACACACTAGTCTAAATGTATCCATGACTTTGAGAAGCCAGCTCTCAAATATGAAGATAGGAAAGTCAGAATCCATTGCCTCATACTTTATGAGGATCGCAGAACTCAGAGACAAGCTCAGCACCAGTGGAGATCCTATTGACGATAAGGAGCTTGTCCTCCACACTTTAAATGGTCTTCCACCATCATGGGAGTCCTTTATTCAAAGCATAAGTGGTAGATCCAAACTACCAAAGTTTGACAAGCTTTGGGTAGATTGCTCTCAGGAGGAGACAAGGATCACAGCACGTCAAAGACTCCATGGCTCTCAACCTGAAGAGACTCAAGCATTTGTTTCCCATGCGAAGAATGGTAAGGGAAAAGGAAAGAAGTTCCATAGCCACAAGCACCAAGAAAGGAGATCAAGTCCCTGCTAAGAACAAAAGAAGAAGAAGGATGTATCTCAAGTTCAATGCTATAGGTGCAGGAAGTATGGACATTACGCCAACAGTTGTCGAAATCAAATCAAAAGGAAGCATGAAGCATCTACTGCTGATGTAGAAGAAGATCATCATCACAAGAAGAAAAATAATGAATATCACACATAATTTCTATTCATATTAGCACTATTAGGTACTATTCCTACCACTAGTGACACTTGGCTCATAGATAGTGGTGCATCCAGACACATGACAGGTTATAGAGAGAATCTTTCAGAATTAATTGAGAAAGATTCACATCTCCGTGTTATACTTGGAGATGATGCAAATTACACCGTGAAGGTGTTTGGAGCCACCACCCTTCAATTAGAATCAAATGATACATTACGCCTACGTGATGTACTCTATGTACTTGGTATGAAAAGAAATCTTGTCTCCATCTCAGCATTGTAGAACAAGGGATATAAAGTAGCTTTCTTAGAAGGGAAAGTCCTTGCTTGGAACAAGAACTCAAGCATGAGGACAACCAAAGTTATTGGCATAAGAGAAGAGAGCTTGTATAGACTAAACACTTCTCCAGTCCAAGCCCTAATACATGATGTTGCAAGTATGGGTGAGTTATGGCATAGAAGGTTAGCTGATCTGAACTATCGAGCTCTCCTAGTTCTGAAGAATATTGTAACAGGTTTTCCAGGGCTCCAGGTAGACCATGATGGAACTTGTAGAGGATGTGCACTTGACAAGAATTCCAAGAAGTCCTTTCTAGATAGCGAGAGTAGATCCAAAGGGATTTTGGATCTAGTACACTATGAATTGTGGGGGCCCATGACAGTTGTGTCATTAGGTGGTTATAATTAATATATCACCTTTATTGATGATTACTCACAAAAGACTTGGATATACTTTCTCAAGTCAAAAGAATCCGAGGAAGTACTCAACAAGGTCAAAGATTTTAAAGCACAAGTTGAGAATCTGTCAGGAAAGAGGATCAAGATTTTGAGATCCGATAATGGTGGAGAATATACCTCTACAGAATTCAATGATTTCTGCAAGGAAGCAGGAATTAAGAGGGAGCTCATAGTTCCCTACAACCCTCAACAAAATGGGGTTGCAAAAAGAAAGAATCGTACAATTGTGGAGGCAGCCAAAGCTATGATACATGACCAGAGTCTTCAAATGTTCTTGTGGGCAGAAGCATCCAGAACCGCTATATATGTACATAATAGATGTCCACATAAGATATTGAAGAACATGACTCCGGAAGAAGCGTTGATAGGTGTGAAACCAGAAGTGGGCCATCTCCGTATTTTTGGCTGCCCAGTCTACATACATGTGCCCAAAGAGAAAAGATCAAACTTAGAACCTTCAGGCAAGAAGGGTACCTTTGTGGGATACAGTGAGTCTTCAAAGGCTTACAGAATTTACATTCCAGGATCCAGACAGATTGAAGTCAGTAGGGATGTGACCTTTGAAGAAGAAATGGCTGTCAAGAAAGGCAGAGGATCAGATATGGAGATCGATGATGAAGAAATGATAGAACCTAAGGAGATGAGATCATCTCCCCCTTCAGTTTAGAGGGAGACAACAGAAAAGGATGCACCTATTGATCCCATAGATCCAGTTGATATCCCCAGAGATGTTGCAGGTGGGAAAAGACCTAGATGGGCACAACAAACGAGGGTCATGAAGCCCCACATGGCACTTTCAAAGAAAGCAAAAGACCTCAGAGGTTCTCTAGTTATGTGACACTAATGAACAACATTATTGACTCGGAACCCACCACTTGCGAAGAAGCATCCAAACATCAAGTTTGGAAGGATGCCATAATGGAAGAATACCAATCCATCATGAAGAATGATGTGTGGGAGGTTGTGCCGAGACCTGAGGAGAAGTTATTAGTGATTTCTAAATGGCTATACAAGATCAAGCATGGAGCAGATGGCAGTGTTGAGAAAAACAAGGCCATATTTTTAGCTAGAGGATTCTCTCAGAAAGAGGGAGTCGATTATGATGAGACTTTTGCTCCTGTGGCCCGATATACTTCCATCAGATCCATTATCGCGATTGCTTCAGCTATGGGATGGAAGTTGCATCAGATGGATGTGAAGACAGCCTTTCTCAATGGTGTTATTGAGGAAGAAGTATACATCGAACAACTAGATGGGTTTATTGTCCAAGGAAAGGAGTCTCATGTATGCAGATTGAAAAATGCATTGTATGGCCTCAAGCAAGCACCCCGTGCTTGGTATGGACGAATAGATGGATTCCTGGTGAGCTTGGGATTTTCCAAGAGTGATGCAAACCCCAACCTTTACTACAAGGTTGTAAATGATGAGCCACTGATTTTGGTATTATATGTCGATGATTTGTTTCTCACAGGAAATGAGAAACTCATTGTATGGTGTAAGAAGAATCTCGCCTTTGAGTTGGAAATGAAATATCTTGGATTGATGCATTACTTCTTGGGCTTAGAAGTATGGCAGAGGCAAAAAGAGATTTTCCTAGGACAAGGAAAATATACCATTGATATATTGAAGAGATTCAGAATGTTGGACTGCAAGTCCATGGCTACTCCGATGGATGCGAATAGGAAGAAGTCGAGAGATTCTACTTCAGATTCTAATTTGTTTGATCCCACCATTTATCGCCACTTGATTGGGTCATTGGTGTATCTGACCAACACCAGACCAGTATATGTTTTGCTGTGAATGCCCTCAGTCAGTTCATGTGCGAATCGAGGCAGATTCACTGGATTGCTGCAAAACATGTGCTCAGATACTTATGTGGCATTGTGGGATATGGATTGAACTATGCTTCAGATGGTGACCTGATATTGCAGGGGCTTACAGACTCAGATTGGGCCATATGTGTTGTAGATCAGAAGAGTACTTTTGGATGTTGCTTCAGTTTGGGTTCTGCAGTTATTTCCTGGTGCAGCAGGAAGCAGAGCTCAGTAGCACTCAGTACTGCAGAGGCCAAGTACATGGCTACTAGCACAGCAGCTCGAGAAGCAGTTTGGCTCCGTAAACTCCTGGCAGGATTGTTCGGCCAGATTCCAAAGCCGACCATGATTCACTGTGATAACCAGAGCTGTGTGTAGATGTCAGTGAGTCCTGTATTTCACGACAGGTCTAAGCATATCGAGATTCGATATCACTTCATTCGTGATATGGTGCAGAAAGGTGCGGTCGTGTTACAGTACATGTCGACAGATGACCAGACTACATATGTTCTCACCAAGGCTCTTCCTAGGGTGAAGTTTGAATACTTTCGCGGAAGAGAACGTATCCCTCCTTGAGAGGGAAAGATGACATCGAGATGCTTGCCCTGCATTTCCTTGGTGCCTTCTACAGTCCAGTTACTTAGCCGGATATGGGAGAAATCCCATAGGAAGATGAGTATGACAATCAACAGTTGGTCGGGTTCACCCAGGTACCTTTTGTAGTCCAGTTACTCAGCCAGATATGGGAGAAATCCCATAAGCAGATGAGTAGGACAGTTAGCAGTTGGTCGGGTTCACACAGGTGCCTCTGCAGTCCAGTTACTCGGCCATATATGGGAGAAATCCCATAGGAAGATGAGTAGAACAGTCGGCAGTTGGCCGTGTGATTGCACAAGTGCCTCTACAGTTCAGGTACTCAGCCAGATATGGGAGAAATCCCATAGGAAGAAAAGTCGGATAGTCACTAGATGGCCGTGCCCTTTTGCTCGTCTGAGATCTCAGCCAGGTATCGGAGGACCCCATTGGCAGATGAGACAGATAGGTAGCAAATTGTATAGCATAGATGGTACAACTGATAATCTCAGATATCTAGGATTGAGTGATTCTCTTGTACTCATCGAAGGACTGGTGATGATGACGCACAGAGACTGTGTGGACAACCTTCAGTATGCATAGAGATGATGGAGACAG
Source organism: Larix kaempferi (assembly GCA_027924585.1). Classification (NCBI taxonomy): domain Eukaryota; kingdom Viridiplantae; phylum Streptophyta; class Pinopsida; order Pinales; family Pinaceae; genus Larix; species Larix kaempferi. The sequence continues at coordinate 21,936,035 of BSBM01000632.1, read as the reverse complement.
AATGGATGTACAAGATGAAACCTAGATGATCGTGATGCAGATGAAGACCTAAGAATACCTTCCTCGTTGAGAGGGAGTGTTGGATTTTGTACAAATTTGGAAGATATTATTCATTATATTTTATTGTACCTTCTGTTGAAATATTGTAATTTCTAAGAATATTATATTTGTACTTTATTATTCCGGAGATGTTTCATTCCTCCGTGAAGACCCTATTGTATGTCCAGAGATGTTTATTCTTCCGTCGGAATATGGTAACTTGGGTTATTAGAATTCCCTAGTGGGGTTGGTCCAGAGTCGGTTGTAATGGGGTGTTTAACCCAGTGGTTAAAGTTGGGGCCGACTTAGTTAGTGTAAAAGTTAAGTCGGAGTTGTGTATAAATAGAGGAGGTGTGTTCCTCATTCAACACACATTATACTCACTTGTGATTGGCACATAGGTGAGGGAGAGACCTTCTATGGAAGAGAAGGAGATCATGTCTAGGGTTTACATCTTTGTATTTGGTGGTCATCTATATGGAGGAAGCTTTGCTGGGTTTTCTACCCCATGAGGGTTTCCCAGGATAAATCTCTCTTGTGTTTATGTTGTGCTTGTTGTTCTTTTAGTGATCCTGTATATGCTATTGTTGTGAAATGGAATGTAATGCTGATATTTTCTGTTTTAGCATATTGAATCTTAACATGGAATCAGAGCTAGCCTGAAGGAAGGCAATGTATGGCACTTACGACACTTGCTTCACTTGCGACAATTTGAAGGTTAGGGTTTTGTATAGCAAAAACTAGTCATCGTGGAACTTTCGCTATAAATCCATTTTGGTGAAGGTTCAGGATCTGAAACCTTTACAGGTCGTAGATAACATCCCCTTGTACCTCGTGTCCAAAGCAAAACCTCTAATTCGTTGTACTTTGTGATTTATGATCAGTACAAGTTAGGGTTTCTGCCTCTTCCAGATCTCTGTCATAAACAGGTGACCTAGGAAAAAAGGTCACAACTTGGGATAGGAAGCGCCAAATGAAATTTCGTAAAAAGTGACAGGTAGGGCACGAACTGTACTTTCACAGGTACTATTTTCAGAGGCCGAAGTTGAACCAGTGACACGTGGCATGCCGTACAAGTTCGCTCTCCTATTTTATCCCATAAACAGGTCACGTTGCGACACTTGGCATAACTCTCTCTCAGAAAATCTAATTGAGGTTAGACCTGTGGGGTTGGAAAGCTGACAAGTCAGGTTACCACAGGGTGAGGTTTCAGACCCTGTGAATTCGTAATTTTAGAGATGCACTAGAAACAATCAGGTGGATATTTCTGTCAAAACAGAATTGTTTTCTGAGCACCTTCATTCTTGGCTTATCACTGTTGCGGGAATTTAAGGCTTCAAAGAAAGTTGAAATTTTTGGAATCGGAGTCCATGACTGAATGCCTCTCATCAAAATTGAAATTTAGAAACCAAGATCGAATTTTTTTGGTTAGGTAAAAGGTCGGGCTTGATCAAACCCTAGTTCAGGATTTTTATTGGAAAGGTGGAAAATTAGGGCGTCTGCAAAAGTTGGAATTTTTTAAGTCTATGACTATGGCTGGAAGCTCCTCAGAAAAATTGAAGTTTAGAGATTTGGATCGAACCTTTTGTTTTGGGAAGAAGGGCGGGCTTCACCAAACCTTAGTTCGGGATCCTGTCTAGAAGATCCAGAAGTTTCAAAAGCAAGTTTGAGGGGTCAAATTTTGGAGATTTCAAAATTGAAATATGCTAGCTTGATCAACTCAGCAGGCGCATCTTTCCATCCATTCAGGAGTTTGAAATTCAAAGTTTGAATTTTTAGGATTTCTTTGACAAACCCTAATCCAGCTCCAAATCCAGTTTCAACAAATCAAAGTGGATTGGGTTAAAATCAATCCTAACAGGTATGACTAGGGGAGATACAGGTATGTGTTGAAATCTGTTCATGGTTTGTTATAGCTTAAAATGACACTTCTCCGTTCGTGACGACACTTGTATCGCTTGGTTGCATGACGACACTTCTTGAGATCAAGTTTAGTCACACAACATGACACTTGTGGATTGAAGGGTCATTTGGGACATTAAAAATGGTTGAAATTAGCTCACTCTTGGCCCATTTGATGGTTATAACCCTTAGGAACATTTTTCCAGACCAAACCATCTCCTGAAAATCATCAGAAAACCCCTTTTTGGCCATTTCCCCCCCCAAAACGCTGGTTTTCTATGCATAGAGTAGGGCATACTAGGATGTGTGCATGACTCTTATGCCTATAGACTAACGCACACCTTGGAAAATATGCAACTCCACTTCAATAAAGTAGCTCACACCCTCAGAAATATGCAACTCTGCTTCAATAAAGTAGCGCACACCTTGAGAAATGCGCTGGTTTGCAGTAGGAAGAGTAGGGCACTTTCCTGTACTAGTCAAAATCTCAAATTTTGGTTGAAAAGAGTTGGTTTGGCAACCTCCTAATCGATTATAACTACTTTTCCTCTCCTTCATTGACTATATAAGGAAGGTAGAAGGGCCATGTGAGGGGACCAAGCCTATAACAATGTTATGCTGGATGAATGGAGACCCTCATCCCCCTCTCTTGTGCCTCAGTTTCTGATAAACCCTAGCACAACTGATTAGAGGTTGGGATCCTTGGAGAACAGAAGCAGGAGACCTTGAATCTAGGTTTCGTGAAGTGCCAAGCTTGAAGGAAGGTATAATTTTATGTACTTGCTTCATTCATTAATAAAGATCAGACGTTCTTCCCTTTCCAAATATGACCTATTTATGTGTGTCTCAAGTTTGATTATAGTTTGATGTCTTATTATGTCATGGATATCAGTCTTATATATGTAGTCAAATGTATTTGAGAAAGGTATGAAGTTGTTTTGCAGGTGTGGGCATTGCGAAAGTGAATAGCATTGAAGAGCAAGGAAGAGGAAGGCTAAGATCAACCTTTTGAATAAGGTGCATATATCTCTAACCTCAATCTCTTCACTTACTTGTTGTACTTGCAGAACATTTGTAGGTCTATCTTTCATACCTGAATTTGGTAGTTTCTCCCCTGAACTATAGGTGCATTTTCCTCACAACAGAATGGTGACTCCGCTGGGGAAAGCCTATCTGCTTAGGGGTATCCAAGGTTATTTCTTTAGTGTTGTTTGAAGGTCTTTGTTCATTTTCTTGATTAGAATCAGTTATTAGGATTTGTTTGACCCTCCTTGGCTCTTACAGACCCTTCCTAGCCCTTGCAAACCTTTGTGGACCCAAGTTGGGGGGTTTATGCCCTATTTTTTGAACTTTTCCCACATGTGCGCTACTGTTGTGAAGCACAGTGACGCATTCCCCTGTTGTGTGTGCTGGTCTTCCTCATATACAGTAGTGCACACATTCTGGGAGTGAGTTTTTTGGGTTTTGACCTATTTTGGGGGGTTGTAGCTGCATTTTTTGGGGTCCCCGATGACCCTAGGTCTGAGTTAAACCACTGTAAGTGGTCTCCCATCCTTGTACTAATCCTATGTTCATGATTTGAACCTCCTTTGATCAATTTGGGCTTGTTTGGAAAGTTTTGGGGCTTGTTGACCCAAGTTGGGGGGTTGTGGACCAGTTTGGTGTTTTGTACCCTGATTTGAGTCTTTTTGAATCTACTTGCTCCATTTCCACTGGATTTGAAACCTATTGAGTCTACTTGACCTTGTTGGTATCTATTTGAGTGAAATTTCTCTTCAGATTGGTTTCTTATCCTCCCTTATGCTTTTAGTTTTCTTTTTGTAGGGAAAACTCAAGTGTCTTTGCTGTTGTTTAGGACCTTGACTGCACTGTTTATGTGCAGACTTGACTTTACCAAACCATACTTCTTTGTAGGTCATTTGCTTTGTTTGGGTCTAAAAGTAGGTTTCGTACTCTTTTCCCAATGATTAGCATGCTTACATCAATAAGAATCTGAAAGTCGTATTGGTTGCTTTTACTATTTCAATATGAAAATCTGAAAGTTCTTTGCTTTTGCTTTGATAGTAGGTCACTTTCAATTTCAGTTTTTGTTTCTCACCTTTGAAAAGCATAAAAAATTTTGTTTTATTTTTCTGAGTAGAGTATCTTGCAAGTGGCTTAAAGGATTTAAAAGTGCTTTGCATCAAAAAGAAGAAGTTTTCTTTTGCATACTTATTTGTTTGAATAGCTGCATTCTTAGGTTTTGAGTTTAATTTTGTACATTTAGACTTTATTTTTATCTTTTTTGCATTCGAAAGATTAAAAATTGCATTTGCACATGCATTCTATATCGTATCTTTAAGACTTGCATTGAAAAGAAAAGATTTGTTTAGTGGTAAGCATTTCATTTCAGTATTCTATCTCTGTTATAACCACTCTCACACACCCACTACCTTTTTGAATAAGCAAGTAACCTTTAAAATGAACCCTAGTAAAATGTACTAGCAACATTTTCTTTTCTAGGTAACACTTTTCACCAACTAGTTTTGGTTAGGATCTTGGGTTTAAAACACCTTAAACCACCCAAGATCACACATTACGCAAAAATCGTAGTTTGACTATCATAAGCAAACCCACCTCATTTAAAACTTGCTTGGGATCTATGCAGTAGGTCTTGTGAGATCATATTGTTTGGAATAAACCTCATACTTTCTGTTTCGAGCATATACCAAGATCGGATCGCGTTTGGGGACTTTTTTGAGTTTCGGGCTCAGTTACCCTGCCCACGCATTCTAATTCGACCAGAGACTTTTCCCCCAGGAGTTTTTAGTGTGGTGGTATCCTTAGTATCTGACCATAGGATCATACACAGGTGACGGCGGAGGGTTATATCTGCTGTACCTAGGACAGACGTGGGAGGAAATCCCTTGCAGGTCTTTGGGAGGGCGGTTGGGTGATTCCAGCGCTTGGACCCTTAGTCATTGTATTGTGGACCTCGGGTAACTGTTCTTCATCCTTCATTGATTTGTTCTGGGCCCTCATCATCCCAGACTCTTCTCCGGAAGGCATCTGTTTGCCTGGTTTGATTTAGCTAAGACCTTTTTTAGTGGTGTGCTCTTTGTGCTACTTGTATTAGTTTGCCTTAGAGAACTTCTTGCTCATTTTGAGTAGGAAACTATGTCTAGCATTCCGACGAGCGCCAATCAAGGTACCCATATTCCAGGGGATTCTTGTGTTGTTCCATTCATTGGAAACATTGGTACTCCCTTAATGGCTACTCTGAATCTTCCTAGATTTACTATAGGGCTGCCGGTTTGATTGTTCTCCACTTTGAATGCCTTGCATGCTCCTGACGCTTTTTTTGTGAGCACCTCAAATCAAGAGCATCAGAACCCTGTGCCTTCTTTGCCAGTAACATCTTCTCCTTCTCCTTCTACCTCATGTGGCGAAAGTAGCAATACTAGTAACCAACAGTCTAAACGGAATAGACGGGGGAAGAATAGGAAGTAGACGCCAAAACAAGGAGGCAACAACCCAGCCACTGCAAGTCATGCTGGGGGCAAGCACCCTGCCTCTGCAAATCATGCAGGGGGCACCTACCCAGCCTCTGGAGGTCATGCTGGGAGAAAAATTTTAGTCACTGAAAATCACACTGAAAGTTTGTCTTCAACCACTGTCATTCATGTTGGGGACACGTCATTGATCACTGCTAGTCATATTAATGACAAGTCACCAGTTCCTATGAGTCATACTGGAGACACCAGATCAACCATTGCAAGTCATGCTGAGGGAGTTGACATTGTCGACAAACCCAATAAACAGAAGTATAAGTTCCTTTGCAAGTTTTGTGAGGGAGACCATCTTACTTACTTGTGACCTGTACTTCTAGAAGTGCAAAAAGTGTGGTCCTTAGTTCAAAAGTCTTCTGCTTCTGAGCAACCAGCCACTGCTAGTCATGCTGGGGGCAAACTGTCAGCCAATGCTAGTCATGCTGAGAGTACTGGCATTGTAAAGGAGTCTCGACCTATAGGACGAAAACCAAAGTTCCCTTGTAAACTTTGTAAGGGAGATCACCTTACTCACCGATGCCCTGCCATTCTAGAGGCACGAAGAGTGTGGTCCATGTCTGAAGGAATCTCTGTTCCTAAGTTGTCTATAGATTCCCTACAGTCAGATCAACCTTTGGTTGATAAAGTGGTTGAACCAATGCAATCTTTGGTCAACCCCACTCTCCCTTTGGAGAGTGAAGTGATCGAATTGATGCAATCTTCGACCGATCCCATCAGTCCTGCAAAGATTGATGCACCTACTGCGGAAGTCTTCTGCATTACCAGTTTGGATGTTTCTGAAAAAGGGGACACTTCATTTGTGCCATGTGAACCCCTACCAAGCCCTAGGATTGTGTCCTTTGATTGGAATAGTCTTGTCGAACCTCGTCTTCCTTCTTCGACACCTTTCCAGATAAAGGTTGATATCGGGAACCATACGGTTGATCGATGCATTGTAGATAGAGCTTCTGTTAGTATCTTATCCGCTTATGCTTGGAGAGATTTGGGTTTCCCTAATGTTATTCCAATTGTTAATTGGCCATTGACCTTCGATAGAAGACCTAGTGAACCGATTGAATTCCTCCGTCAGGTACCTGTTACCTTGGGTGGAAAAATAGTCTTAGTTGATTTTATGGTTTTAAAGGACCCTATGGACTTTGATATGATCCTCGGGCGTGATTACGTTTATGCTATGCATGCTGTGGTGTCTACGCTCTTTCGTGTGATGTATTTTCCTCATAACGAAAGCATCGTCACTATCGACCAGCTTGCATTCGTTGATCCTCCTTATTACCCAACTATAGACCAGTCAGATCTCTCGTCATTAGGAACTACTATGTCACATGGGGCTTATGTGGCATATTGTTTCTTGAGTTCAACTGCTACCAAGAAGAAGCCTCTGAGTTCATGCTTATCTTCTCGGGACTTAGTCCCAACTTTTGACCAAGTGACACCTCCATCTGAATGTTTAGATATGTGTTCTATCTGGGATGATATACTTCCTTTCGATGAAGTTTTACCCAACTATAGACCAGTCAGATCTCTCGTCATTAGGCACTACTATGTCACATGGGGCTTATGTGGCATATTGTTCCTTGAGTTCAACTGCTACTGAGAAGAAGCCTCTGAGTTCATGCTTATCTTTTTGGGACTTAGTCCCAGCTTTTGACCAAGTGACACCTCCATCTGAATGTTTAGATATGTGTTCTATCTGGGACGATATACTTTCTTTCGATGAAGTTTTCCTAGAGTCCATAGTACAGTCTGCCATTCGTTTGGATGTTGATCCAGTCGCAGTTATGTTCAGCCTCAGTTTGACCTTAAAGTATGATCTTCCTACTGTTGAGTCTTTGGACTCTCCTATAGATCCGCAAATTGGTGTTCCTGCTGAGTTTGATTCTGCTTCTAGAATTTTCAACTCCCGTGATGATGAATTTGTTTCTGCAGATTCCATTATGTCTTTCAACTTTGATCTTCATCCTGAAGTCGATCTTGTTGATTGTAAGTCCTCGGGCTTGGGTACCATAGAGTCTTCATCTGAAATATCTGCCTTGTTTATGCTTGCTGTTGATGATAGTGAAGTTGAAAATATTTATACCACTGTGACTTGTATCGGATCTTTCTTTACATATGTTTTAGATATGATCTTGGTACTAATGTTTCTTGGAGACAGGATTCTTAGCTAGATTTATATTTGCTTACTGGTCGTTTTCGACACCTTGTGCAACCATGTCAGGTATATTCGGAATCTTGCATATAGGTTTAGGCTTCCCCACTGTTATGTTGCATTTGAACCTTTTGCCATCCAAATTCGCCATAGGGTCGAACCTGTTGGATATTGGTGTGTTAGCCATCTATTTATGCATTGTTCGCCAGTCCGACAGCAGAGCCTACCTAACATGGGTCACCCTAGTCAGCACCCTTATGCCATTCTGGTGCTCATGCTGAGTTTTTCTCATAGGCTTGGGAGCCTTTTTAGATTTACCATGACTTTGAGAAGAAGCCTCATATCTTTCTTCCTCATATATTTCTGACCATCCTTGATAAGGCTCCCATCTTTGTGTTTAAGTTGCATATGCATCTGTTATGATCCCGCTTGCGCTAATGAGTTTGATGCCAGCTTCCACGCTTTTAGCTCGTTGTATAAGCCTCCATCTCTGATCTCATTTCCGCTTAGCGTTGTATCATTTTGCCTTCGCAATTTGACACCTTTTACCTGGAGGAGACACACCCTGAGTGTCCTTATCTTACTCATGTTTCTTGCATTAGGCATAGCTTTGTTCCATGCGCTGGGAGCTAGTTTCGCATGTCCTTGACACTCGTCTCCTCCCATTGTCGAGCATTCTTCCACTTTTACTTCGAGTTCGTTAAAAACAGTAAGTAGGTTACGAGCATTCTTCCACCTTTACTTCGAGCTCATTAAAAACAGTAAGTAGGTTTTGAGCATTCTTCCACCTTTACTTTGAACTCGTTAAAAACAGTAAGTAGGTTTCGAGCAGTCTTCCACCTTTCCTTCGAGCTCGTTAAAAACAGTAAGGGGGCTATGAGCATTTCTTTTATCTTCACTTCGAGCTCGTTAAAAACGGTAAGGAAGTTATGAGCATTTTTCCTATATCTCCTTTGAGCTCGTTAAAAACAGTAAGGAGGTCACGAGTTTACTTTTTCGGGCTCGTTAAACCTTTATGGAAAAGATCCCTATGGAGTTCTTTTAAGCCCTTTTCAGACTCCTTAAATAGGAAAAGTTTGTCGAGCATAGTTGTCTTTTCGGGCTCGTTAAAATAACTGAACCGACATCCACTTAGGTATAGAATTACTCCTTTTTCGGGCCTTGGTGGATAATTTATGGAAAATGTATACTCTAGGTATACTCTGGTATGCGCTAGAAGAGTTCTTCTTCCATTATTTTACACTTTTTCGGGGAAGGAGACCAACTTTACGAAAAATAACCTTTGGAGTCGTCTTTAAGTTTTTCAGACTCTCGAAATGTGAAAACACCAAGCGAGCATTCACCTACTCGAGCTCGATGTGAAATCCACGAGATCGTTGATAGAGGACTGTTTAAGTTTTTCAACTCTATAAGCAAGAAAACACTGCCGAGCACAGACCAATCCGGGTTCGATATAAAATCCATGGATAGGTGTATGGAGTTTTCTTCTAGGTTTTTCAGACTCCTTAAATATGAAAATACCGTCGAGCATGCTTTAGTTTTTTGTCAAGCTCGTTAAAAAATGAAAAAGGAAAGGGAATGGAAGAATGTTAAAATATCTTTCAATATGATGGCAGCAAGTCAACTATCGCCTTGAACAAAGCACTTGTTTTGAGTCTATCAAACAAGTTGGGTTCTAGTGTTGGCCTTAGGATAAACCTGATCTCAGAGTTCTTACTCCTTTGTTTGGTTAGTCTTCCAATCATATGGAGAATCTGTTAATGTCTCCTACATTGCAGATTTGTATCGTGGTCTGTTTGTGTTAAAAGTTTCCTAAGTCACTCTTGTGTCGTGCTCATTGTTCAAGGATATAACCTGTGTCGACGATTCTGCAATTTCCTTGACCTCATGCGTCGGCCATTCCTTGGTGTCAGTATGTTTCATCATGTGTTTAGTCCTACTCCAAATCATCTCATACCTGTTGAGTGTCCCTCGTGTTGGATGATGGAGGATGCCTTAAGGCCTCCCTTCCAACGGGCTTCTTCCCATTGACTTCAACTCATTGTGCTCTAGGAAAGAAGTTTAGAGTTTCGGTTAGTACCTTGGGGATTGCGGTCATTAGTGGTAGTTTCCCTCGCTATTGGATAGATGGGAATACATCAATGTCTCCTATCCGATGGATTCTTTAAGTGTTCAACGGCAAGACCATTTATTTGCACTTGCTTGAATGTACTAGGTACCTTGGGTTCCATTTTCATTATTGGTGGACACCCTTGCATTTGTTAACGGTATACATCAATGACCGGTAATCAAACGATACCTCCCATGTTCGACATCAACTCATTTATTCACATAGATAGGTTTGTACCTTGGGTTGTTTTTGTATGAAGGCCTTGGGATCCTCTATAGCATCATCTTATTTATGTTATCGTCCAAGTTGCGCAAGATTGAGCCACACTCTTTTTGGCTTTTGATGAGACAAATATCCAGCTTGTTCTCTATGGCTATGTTCTCCAGTTTTGACATAGATCCACCTTGTATTTATGTGGCTATGTTTACACTTATGTTCTTCATGGGTCCACGCTTGTATTTTAGTGGCCATGATATATGCATCAGTATTTGGATCATTATTGTATCCTCTTGGAGGTCATGTTCCACTATTTGAACATGGACAGTTACCCCAAGGATAAGTTTGTTTGACATTGCCTTTGCTTTCAGGTACTTCATTTGAGCCTATGATTCTTGGTTTCTCCAGTTCCTCCATGATTCAACTCTTTGTTATTTATAATGTATTTTGGCCATCGTTTCCCTCACTCCCTCTGACCTGATACATTAGGGGGCATCTGTTATAGTTTAAAATGACACTTCTCCGTCCATGACTACACTTGTATCTCTTGGTCGTATGACGACACTTCTTGAGATCAAGTTTAGTCACACAACAGGACACTTGTGGATTGAAGGGTCATTTGGAACATTAAAAATGGTTGAAATTACTTCACTCTTGGCCCATTTGATGGTTATAACCTTTAGGAACATTTTTCCAGACCAAACCATCTCCTAAAAATCATCAGAAAACCCTGTTTTTGGCCATTTCCCCCCCAAAACGCTGGTTTCCTATGCATAGAGTAGGGCATACTAGGATGTGTGCGCGACTCTTATGCCTATAGACTAGCGCACACCTTGGAAAATATGCAAATCCACTTCAATAAAGTAGCTCACACCCTCAGAAATATGCAACTCTGCTTCAATAAAGTAGCGCACACCTTGAGAAATGCGTTGGTTTGCAGTAGGAAGAGTAGGGCACTTTCCTGTACTAGTCAAAATCTCGAATTTTGGTTGAAATGAGTTGGTTTCGTAACCTCCTAATCGGTTATAACTACTTTTCCTCTCCTTCATTGACTATATAAGGAAGGTAGAAGGGCCATGTGAGGGGACCAATCCTATAACAATGTTACGCTGGAGGAATGGAGACCCTCATCCCCCTCTCTTGTGCCTCAGTTTCTGATAAACCCTAGCACAACTGATTAGAGGTTGGGATCCTTGGAGAACAGAAGCAGGAGACCATGAATCTAGGTTTCGTGAAGTGCCAAGCTTGAAGGAAGGTATAACTTTATGTACTTGCTTCATTCATTAATAAAGATCAGACATTCTTCCCTTTCCAAATATGACCTATTTATATGTGTCTCAAGTTTGATTATAGTTTGATGTCTTAGTATGTCATGGATATCAGTCTTATATATGTAGTCAAATGTATTTGAGAAAGGTATGAAGTTGTTTTGTAGGTGTGGGCATTGCGATAGTGAATAGCATTGAAGAGCAAGGAAGAGGAAGGCTAGGATCAACCTTCTGAATAAGGTGCATATATCTCTAACCTCAATCTCTTCACCTACTTGTTGTACTTGCAGAACATTTGTAGGTCTATCTTTCATACCTGAAATTGGTAGTTTCTCCCCTGAACTATAGGTGCATTTTCCTCACAACATGGTTAAGTTTATGATATGTTTTTCTTCATGTTATTGAGGTTAGTACAATTATGATTGTTTGATAATGAATGCATGTGAATGATAGAAGGCATTCATTGATTAAGGTTATGACACTTATGATTGTACTAATGCACTTGTGGTGTGGTATGATGATGATGTTGTTTGCTAACAAGATATAAGTACATCAAGAGAGACAAATTAAGTTCTATGACCATGGTGACATAGGGACAAAGACTCATCCATAGTCTTTGACCACATAGAAGATCTAGTTACATGGTATTTATGACCTTGTTCTACTATGCTTAACCCATGAGATATGCAGGTTCTAGCACAAGGTCTCTAAATCATTGAAGAGATCAAAGAAGATATTGTTTAGGTATGTTAAGACATAACCAAGCTTGATAATCCAGGTATGTTTTTCTATATCAGTTAGAATCCTACTTTCTGTTAGGATCTTAGGTAAGTATACCTATGTATGAAATGATCATGACCATACATAATGTTTTGATAGTATTAATACTATACTAATGGATGTATGATTATGTATGAGATCATGATGATGACACTAGTGCACACTTAAGATGCATAGTGGTCAAAGATGGATAGAAGTTCAAAATAGAGATCAAGCGGGAGGCAACGACACAAACATAAAAGATAAGTGTTTAAGTTGTCATTTGAATTGCTTCTTGAATCTCTGAATAGTAAATGATATTGCTTGTAGTAGTTGTATCCATTCTTATAATATATCATGCTGAGTGTAAGCATTCATATGGGTAAGTTGGACAAATATTCCATTGTTGCTTGTTTAGAATGAAACCTTTTTGCTGACATGCTGAGAGATGTGCATGCTCTTGATAGTATTTTCTGGTAGAGATGGAAGGCATCTAGATAGCCACTGTATGCATACAGGATATGGAAAAGTGTTGTGCCAAAGTATTGTTCAAAATAGTTGCATAACTATGTGAATCATATCTGTATATATAATAGATTATCATGTCAACATGATTTGATGATTATGAAGTATTACTGATCATGTAATTAACTTTGATTTGTAGGAAAGATCATGTGATATGATCTACAAAAGAAAGATGATGAACATTGAACAAGTGATGGATGTTCAACAAGAAGACTTACAAATCAAACATACTATAGAAGGCTTGTGGCTAGAACATTCTCTTAGAAAGAGGAAGAGGATCACGACGAGATGTTTGCTCCAAGTGGCTAGACCATTCTCTTAATGGTGTAACTGAAGAAGAAGTGCAAATCGAGAAAACTCCCAGGATTCAATTGAAGAAAGCTTTGTATGGGTTCAACAGGTACCCAGGATCGATAGTCATTTGATGAGCTTAATGATCACCATGGGTGATGCGGATTTCAACCTTTGCTACAAGGTTGAAGATGGTATCTATATACAGATGACATTAAAGAAGGAACTCACCATAGAGTTCAAATGATCTTGAGGCTCATATCAGTAGACCCATCTGACGGGAGATGGCATAGATAGATATGCAGAAGATCACTTAATGCAGAGTGTGAATGATGTTCAGTCACAGAGGAAGAATTGATAGCTTCTTGACAAGCTTGAGATTTACCAAAGTAAAGCTGATCCTAACCTTTACCTTAAGGTTATGGATGATGAACCTATCATACTATTACTGTATGTGGATGATCTCTTTCTAAAAGGAAATGAGAAACAGATCATTAGAAGCAAGAAGAAGCTACCTACAGAATTTGAGATGAAAGATCTCGGATTGATGCATTACTTCCTAGGTCTGGAAATATGGCAAGGCTTAGAAGGAATCTTTCTCAACCAGGGAAAGTATGCTATGGAAATCTTGAAAAGATTTGATATGTTGGAATGTAAAGCCATGGCCACTCCATGGATTCCAACTTGAAGCTGTTAGCTGATGACTCATCAGAGTTAGTGGATGTGACTCTATATAGACAAATTATTGGGTCGTTGATGTATCTTACGAATACCAGGCCAGATATATGATTTGTTGTAAACACCTTGGGTCAGTATCTAGTGGAACCTAGGTGTGTTCACCTGATAGCTGCAAAGCATGTGACGAGGTACCTAAAAGGTACGATAGACCTTGATCTATATTATCTTGGAGATCATGACTTCAGATTATATGGCTACACAGATGCTGATTGGGCAGGAAGTGTATCAGACAGGAAGAGCACATCGGGCGGATGTTATTGTATGGGATCTTCCATGATCTTGTGGTTTAACAGGAAGCAGTATAGTGTGGCTCTCAGCACAACTGAAGCAGGATATATAGATGCTTTCTCTGCTAGTTGTGAAGCGATATGGCTTCGAGATGGACCCCATTGTAATCCTGTGTGACAACTAGAGTTGTATCAAGATGAATAATAATCCAGTGTTCCATGATAAGTCAAAGCACATAGAGATTCGATATTTTTATATACGGGATATGGTGCAGAAAGGAGCTATCAAGCTTGAGTATGTGAGCACTGACGAACAAGTTGCTAATGTATTGACCAAACCTCTGTCTCGAGTAAAGTTTGAGTATTTCCGAGACAAGCTTGGTGTAGTTCAGAAGGACCCTCCTTGAAAGGGGGAGTTATATGGTCGATGATGATATTTGGATACTGGTATCGATGTGGATACTTGTATCGATGATGATATTTCCTATATCGACGGTAAGGTCGATGATATGGATACTTGTATCGATGATGAAGATACTGTATCGATGACGAGGATACTTGTATTGATGATGTGGATACTTGTATCGATGATGAGGATACATGTATTGATGAGGTTACCTGTTTCGACGGTGAGGTCGATGATGAGGTTACCTGTTCCGACGATGAGGTCGATGAAATCAACGATAAGGTTGAGAAATGGTCCTTAGTGGACGAGGTGGATTGTATCATCCTTGGACACATGTCCTAAAAGAGATCCGTAGACATATGTCTCCGAGAAAGTGGTCCCTAGTGGACAAGATGGGGATTGCATCATCCCGGAACCCTTGGTTCAAAATGTACATGATAGGACTGTATCGTCCCTGAACATTTAGTTCAAAATGTACGAGATAGGACTGCATCGTCTCTGAACATTTAGTTCAAAATTTACGTGATAGGACTGCATCGTCCTTGAACGTTGAGTTCAAAATGTACATGATAGGACTGCATCATCTCTGAACGTTGAGTTGAAAATGTACGTGATAGGACTGCATCGTCCCTGAACGTTGAGTTCAAAATGTACGTGATATGATTGCATCGTCCCTGAACGTTTGGTTCAAAATGTACGTGATAAATCCTAGATTTGATCTAAGTCACATCCAGTATGAAAAATGACTGGCTCTGTGGTGGTAAATCCTAGATCTGATCCAGGTCACATCCAGTATGAAAAAGGACTGGCACTGTGGTCGGGATTGTATCGTCCCTAGACATGGATTTGTCTTAAAAGGATCACGGACTGCATCGTCCCTAGACATGGATTTGTGTTAAACAAATCATGGACTGCATCCTCCCTAGACATGGATTTGTCTTAAACGGTTCAAGGACTGCATCGTCCCTAGACATGGATTTGTCTTAAATGGATCAAGGACTGCATCGTCCCTAGACATGGATTTGTCTTAAAAGGATCAGGATTGATCATCCTGTAAGTAGATCTGGATTGCATCGTCCATAGACATGAGAGGTGTCTTAAAGTGAGAGGGATTGATCATCCCGTAATTGGATCATGTGTGTTGCAGATGATCTAGATGCTGTACACTAGAAAATTTAAATGTGTTTTTTGACATACTCTAAAACAAGCAATGTTTCTAATTATATCATATAGGAAAATGGAAACTCACTACGAAACAATTAATTTATTATTACTGCATACCTCGTAAACTTCAATGGTCTTCATCATCTTCTTCATCTGGGTCATCGTCTGTACTATCATCCGATGATCCAGATTCAACATTGTAAGGATTGTCCATATCATCCTCGTCGTCGATGTCAGTTACGATCAACATGTCATCGTCGATATCATCTTCATGGACATTGTCTGATAGTACATCATCTGATTCAATAAGTTCTCTGACATCTTCTTCTGGACCATGATCATCTAACTCATGTTGATCATGATCATCTTCTGCGGCGTCTTCTTCTTCGAGAACGTCTTCATTACCTTCATCAACGTTATACTTTACCGGCCTTCCCCTTGGATCGTGTCTCACAGGAAATGACCAACCCGCTCTACATGGAACCTCAGAGTAAAATACCTGTTCACATTGGGTTGGAAGAACATAGGGCTCCGTTCTTGGCTCAAACAACCTTGTATTTACCATGGTAAAACCATTATCATGTTCAATAATTGTTCTATCAGGATCACGTTGATTCAATCTACACCTGTACCATTTGACAACGAACAGAAATACCTTGAAGGAGTTAAAGTCACACTGAAGAATGTCTTCTAGATACCCATAGTATCGATTTTCAGATAGTTCTGGATGTCTGTCACTTCTAGAAGAAACATTGGTCACCTCAAAGACTGCAGATATCGCACAATCAGATGTTTTCTTTGTTTCATCCAACTTTTTGATGCGATATCTACATCCATTGCACCACATAGCCTTATGGTGTTTTACCTAGTACAACAAGCCATACAGGAAAATATTACATAATGATAACACCATATTTATGATAAAGTAGTGCATGTTTATTATAATGCCATAAAAGGAAAATAACCAACGTGACGTACAACGACAATATTTAAAGAAATAAATAAATAGTGCTGTTGATTAATATGCTTACCTGCTTATATTTTAAACCTCTTGCTAAATCGATTTCCCTTTGTGTTACATTGGTGTCTCCATTGCGATGTGCAGCTTTAACCAATGAAGCCACACCTTTCCATGATATTCCATGACCAGATTGTTCACATTTTTCGATCCATACATTCATTCAGTCAAGATTGTTTGCGATGTATAAATGAATCGCATCCCACTCTCGACCAATTGTTTGATGACAATAAAATTAAAATTCAATGAAAATGTATATTAGTCACTTAAAAATGTATATAATTACAATATAAAATGATGCAAAATACTAAATAAAAAAATAGAATATATATGTATGATATATAAACATAAAAATCACTAGTGAAATGTGTTATATTACCTTTCAACTTCCTCTATCTACCTTTCCCCTTCAGGTACTCCCCTTCGAAATCGTTTTTGGATTTTGGATCACAAATGCGACGTAAATTGAGATTTGACGCCAATATAGGAAGATATTCACTAATGTACAACATGTTTTGGTATACCATATATCCCTCCATCATAGAACCCTCAGCATATGCTCGTTGTCTGACCAAACCCTTCATAAATTTCAAGTGACTCTCAACCATCCACATGGACCTTGAGTGCGCAGGTCCACACAGTTCAATCTCCTCAACTTGGTGTATGCGGTAGTGTTCCTGTGCATTGAAAAATGCTGAAGGTAGATGCTTTTGCATTTCACACATGAAACGAGGAATTTATCTCCTCCAATACTTTATGTCCTCTTTATGGAATTCTTTAGATGACAACCATCTACAAGTGACATGACAACCTGCCAATCAAGAGATTAAAGAAAAAAGTCATTATATTACGTAACATGAAGCAGAGAATGAAAATCAAATTAAGAATAAGTTCTATGTTGAATTAAACAAATAGTAAGCACATGGAAAAATCACCACTTACCTCATGTATTTCCCGAGACTATATATTATTTGCTTGGCATTGTTGTCAAAGTTGTCCGGGATAGAGAGAGGTAGAACATACTGTAACAATAATATCCAAATAGTTTTAGTATATCGAAAAAGAGTACTAGAAAAAGAAAAAAAATTATTAAATGCATACCACATTAATTATTACCTTCATGAAGACATGCCAATTGTGCATTTTCACCCCCCCAAAATCACCTTTCTTTGTTATGATATTCTTCATGTTCGCACAAAATCCGGTGGGAAATTTAATTTTTCAAATGACTTCTTTTACAACATTACTTTGCTGGTCCGTTAACATCCATGGAAGTGAGTTTATATTAATCTGCTCTTCATTTCTATGAAATTGAATGACGTCTTTCATTGCATGGTTGTTATTTTGAATGTCTTTGCAAATTTTGACAATTTTTTCTTTGTCACTCCTTCCATCCAATATTCGCCATACTGTTTCAGTCACATTCTTTCTGATATGCATTGTATCAAATAGATGAGCAATTTGTAGGTGCTCATAATAGGGCAACCTACTAAATTGTCTAGGATAACTTTTCATTCCTCGTGGAAGCCATTAATGCCTTCATGATGATCACATGAACGACAATGATGAAATTAATATTAAATCAATTTCAATTACACTAAACAACACACAATATAATAAAATACAATATGATCATATACATTAATGATTGATTATACGTACTTTGACAATTTCTATTATATTGCAATTTCCATAACTGAGGTGTCATTCTCTTTGGTTTTAATGCAGTCTCTTGCTTGCCATTGAAAAGATGTTTTTCGGTAGTTTGATACCTGTGATTCTTGGAGAGGAAGTGCCTATACTCATCAAACACCTCATTTCCTAAGCTTTTTGAACGACGAGATTTGATCTTAGGACCACAAATTGGACATACAAATTTCCCCTTTGTCTGAAGACCTAAATAAAAAGATGGGATATCAATATTAATGTCTATTATAATTATATAAAAAATGACTGAATTATTTAGAAAAACATGCATGCGTATTATATTAACTAGTAGTTCGTAAAATTAAATGCAACTAAAGTGGAACTTATAATTACATACCACAGAAATGGGTTAACCTTGGGGCATCATGTATTGTCCATACAAGCATTGCATGGAATTGGAATTGCCTTTGTCGTATTAGTCTAGATAAGTCATACATAGTGATGCCATTCCATAACTTCAGTAGCTCGTCAATAAGAGGTTTGATATATACATTCATATCTTTGACTTGGTACTTACCTGATTGATTTGAACATATAAAATAAATATTCTGATTATGAGACGTACCGTTTAGATATATAAACCATATTTCACAATAGAAAAACTTTAAATATATATATAACATTATGAGACAAAAAACGACAAATGAGAATATACCACTGCAATAAAAAAAAACTGCAGTGTTCGTACCTGGAATAATCATTGAAAAAATTATGTGCTCCCTCTTTATTGTCAACCATGGAGGAATGTTGTTGCTGATAACAAAAATAGGCCACATTGAGTAAACAGATCTCATCTCTGCAAAATGATTGACACCATTTGCTGCCAAAGAAATCCTAAGATTACGAGGTTCTTTAAAGTGAGGCCATTTTTCCTCCATATCTCTAAATGCAGACCCATCTGCAGGCATCCGAATAATGTCGTTTTGACTTCTATTCCGTGCATGGTAATCCATAAACTGTGCTATGTTTTTGCACCGGAACAGTCATTGCAAACGAGGAATAATGGGAATATAACGTAGAACCTTGTGAGGCACCTTTTTAGTTACTTGATCTGTGCGATATCTACTGATATGACATTTAGGACATTCTGTTGCAAATTCATGCTGGTTGTAATAAAGAACATGATCATCGGGGCATGCATGCATTGCTTCATACTGCATTCCAATTTCTTTCATGATGGCAGATAAATCTCGATATGTGTGAGGTAAAATATTTGAAGGTGGTAACAAATATTCACCTATTATGCTACAACAAATTAAAATAAAAATCTAGTTAATATAATATAGAAATAATATTAATGAAACAAATTTCATCCGTAGTAATTTGACTTATATATGAATTAACAATAAAATACATGACAATCATATATATTTTGTGATGGAATATATTACATACCTTGACATCTGTGTGACTGATATGTTTGAAAGACCATTCATAACCTTCAAGTTCATTACCAACAATATAGTAGAGAGAAGATTTGTCTTGGAGCCATCATAAAGGGGTTCGTATGCCTTGTCAAGAAGAGGTATATCATGAATATCATCAAAATGTTCATCATTTTCATGATCATCATCATCATCCATTCCAACATTAAATGAATAATGGATCAAAGTATTTGTAACATCATCTTCAACTATGTTATCAGTATGATAATCTTCTTCAATGTGATCTTTAACTTGTTCTCCATTAATATTCATAGCTCCATGTTCCTCCTGTACTTGTTCTGGAAGCACTTGCTGATCCGGATGATATGCCATAGGATGTCTTTCCTTTATAATTACATGAAAAAATCAATAGATAAAAGTTACAAAGAACAACGACCAATTGTACTGTTGGTAAAAAATAAGAAATATTATAATAATACATAAATTTACAAAAGCAATCAAAATAAAAACATATATAATGCAAACTTACAAATGGATGGTATTCATGTCCCCTCTCGGCGTGCCCATGCTCCCTACAATTTTTTGTGGCTATTGTGATCAAAATTATTCTCCTCTTAAAGCCTCTGCATTGATTACATGGACAATAGCATTTACCATCACGCATTCTTTTAACTCCTTCCCACAATCTAGCAAGCAATTGTCGATTTTGTTCGTCTGGATCAGAAATATTCGTAGTTGACATTTTCTTGTAAAGAGATTAAATGAAGATTATTGATCTTAGAAAATGAAGCTCCAGAGTACTTTGCTCACTTGAATAACAAAAACAATGAAAAACAGTCTGCCGAACAAAAAAAACATCCGCAAACCGTCGTTGGTATGGCAAACATGTCGGAATGGTTTGATATTTATAAATTGTAAAAGTCAAAAAGTCAAACCCACGTCGGATATTTGACGACACTAATCTAGTGACCGTTGGGAAAAATTCGTCAGTTATCCGACATCTTCGGGTTCAAAATGAAGTCGGTTATCCGACATCTAAAGCGTCGGATATCCGAATAGGCGTCGGATATTAGCAGAGCCGTCGGATAGCCAGCCAGACTCATCGGATATTCAAAAATACATTGGATATCCGACGGGCACCTCTCAAAATTTATAAAAAAAAAACAAAAAAAAGTAATTTTCAAAGAAAAATCTGACGACACAGTCCATTTCGTCGGAGGTCGTCAGATTTGCTCGTCAGATTTTGGGTTCAAATCTACTAATGTGTCTTTCCATCTATGGTGTTCCCCCAACTCCATAGTGGACGACTCTGTCCGCCTTTGTCTGTTACAGTGCACCCTCACTGGCTCTGCAGCTAAGTGGTACATCAAGCAGCCCGATGGGACCCATGCCACCTTTACTTCCCTTGCCTTGACTTTCTTGCAGTTCCTTTAGTTACATGTCCGCTATGATGCGGGAGTTGAGATCCTACTGTCTTGCAAACAGAACACAGCTACCCACATCATTGACCACATTCATGAGTGGCGTCGACGCCGCAGCCTCTGCAAAATCAAGTTAGATGACCGTATATTCTTAGATTGGTTTCTAAAATCTCTCCTTCCTGTCATTGTCAAGGATGTGGCATCCTAGCGACCCCAGTCCGAAGAAGAGGCCATCCTCAAAGCCCAACAATTTGACCTTATTTACGCCCAGTCTGGTTACCTATATTCCATCATTCTTGACGCCCCCCGCGGCGATTCCTCCTGACACGATGCACTGGGGGCATCCCATGCCGTAGATGGCATCATTGGCTGTATAGCCTCACATAACCAACCCTTTTCCATAGCACACCCTAGCCCTGGCCCCGACCTTTCGCGGGCTACATCCCATTCCGGAGCAACCAATTCATATGCTCCCATGGCACATCATCACCATTCCCACAGACCCTCATGTCCACCTCAGTGCTTTGGTCATGCATCCCCCGCTTACCCCCCCCGGTCACACCTCAGCCATATTACCACCCACAGGCTGCACCAACTCCTGTATCCTCTCAAGCCCAACCTGCTTATTACCCGCCACAGGCAGCCCCTGTGGCAAACCCACAACCCATTCCGCAGACATATCAACAACCCCCACAAGGTTCAGCACCTGCACCGCCTCCACCTACTTATTATCCACCGCAGCCTGCTCATGCACCTGCACAACCCCAGAATCCACCTGCTACCCAAGGACAAGTGTATGCCCAATAGAATTCGCAATAGAACCAAAATAACCAGCGCCAACAAGGCTAGCAAAACCGCGGTAAAGGTCATAACCGTGGGAACAACCCCCCCCCAGACCAAGGTGGTCAACCTCCCAATGCCCCAAACAACAATAACGCGGCACTTGCCAACCAGAACCTTGATCGGTTGCCCAAACAAGCCAAAAATCCTAATTTGCGAACAAACCATCCTTGTTCTATTTGCAGGGTCTATGGCCACTACACACATGCATGTCCACATTTAGAGCGGGCTCGGCAACTCTGGACTGATGATGCCCACCACCAAGGGCACGCAACTCATAGGCGCCGCCCAACCCCCCACCACCTCAGAATCAACCCTTGGTGCTACAAAACCCTTTACCGACCCAAGACGTAGTGAACACTCAGCCGTTGGCTCCCCCTCAAGGAAACGCACCACCACAATAGCAAATCACTTATGCCGCTCCTGATCAACCCATGTTAGACTCAGGTACCCATCACTTGTTAATGCTGTCATCCGCCAATGTCAACCTTCAAACCCGTCGGAACCAATATGGCTCCACCCTTGAAGCCCCTCCCACTGACAAAAACGTTAATGCTCATCCCACTGATCAGTCGTTATGTATACCTCCAGCTCCACTAGATGGCGTCTCCAAAGCACCTCGCTTCCCACTTCTCCGCATCAACAATAACCCCAATGCTCATGCTGCATCTAATTACAACATTGTAGATGACTTAACCCAGTCCCCCACAGCCATGTCTGCGTTAGAGGTCTTAAAAAACTGTCCTTCACTGTGCAAGACTTTGCTCTCTGCCATTGGTGCTATTGACCCAAATGATTCACGAATGATGTCCTTCGATTTGGACCAATCCAAACCACGCCTGCCTTCCACTTTAGCGTTCCAAGTTTTTGTATCCGTTCGAAATCTTGTCATCCATCGGTGCATTATCGATGAAGGTGCCTCTACATGCGTTATGTCCACATTCGTTTGGAAGAAGTTGGGATCCCCTACTCTTCAGCAGTCCACCACTGCGTTGCGAGCCTACGACGACCGTTCGGCTCAACTCCAAGGTCTCTTAGCTAATGTCCCTGTCCAGTTGGCTGGTAAAACAGTGCTCATTGACATAGAGGTCATCAACGCCCAACTTGATTATAACCTCTTACTTGGCCGCAGTTACATGTATGCCATGCGGGTGGTTGCCTCATCCGTTTTTCGTACCATAATGTTCCCCCATGATGGACGCGTGGTCAAGGTCGATCAAATCACCTATTACAATCCCAATGCCCCCGCTGCACCTGAAAATGTTCTCCCCATGGTTGAATAACTTGCTTGCGGCGCAGCTACTTCGTTGGTTTCCTCAATGGGACTCGGAGTCTACTCAGATACGCCAATGACTTCAACATTCCAAGCCATTCCACTCCCGTCACCCGCGACCGAAGTATCTGGCTTATGTACCCTTTCCTACAATACACCAACACCCAACCATCAACCGCCCTTGCTACCTCAACCACCATTGGTACCTAGTCATGTTGGTGTTACACCCATCCATACAATCCCTTTCCTATTCCCCCCTTCGGGAGTAGTGAGCGCCCCTGTTATGGCTACCCTTAGCCTCCCCGGTTTAACCTTAGGATTACCCGTATGGTACATTACGCCTCCCGTTACCCCTCCGACACCAAATGTCATCCTACAACTGGTGCAACCCGTCACCACTACTAGTCAACCACCTCCCGGTGTCACTACCCCTTCCTCATTGGCCAATCCATCCCCTCTTCTCAAGCACACTAGGGGCAGAGGCCCACAACCATACACTGCAGTACCCTCGCCCACAACCATACACTGCCCCGGATTACCCCTGGGAGGATATGCACCATCGTTCCTATTTCCTCCTAGAGGACTTCTCCTCCACCACAACCACCCAATTCTTAGTTGAGTCCAAATATTTCCTTCCCGCCAAAGTCGACTGGTTTAAAGAGCCCATTCCTGCTCCCAATTCCTTCGAGGAAGGTAACACGGCCAATATCTCACCCACAATCCATATTGATATCTCTGCCCCAGCCAGTGCTCCTGAACTCATTTCGTTAGGAGCTTCCTGCACCGAGCACGAGATCGAAGAGTACAAGAAACTTTTCCAAGAGTTCTGCGATGTCTTTGCCTGGTCCTATACTAAAATGCCTGGTCTTGACCCCGCTATCATTGAGCACCACATTGAGACCTATGAGTTAGGGGGCATAATAGACTACCTTGACCCTAGGATAGGGGGCATGATCAATCATTTTGAACCTTCCCCATCACATCTATCTCAGAATTTCAATGACCCCATTGTTCAAACCAACACATATGTGATCCACAATCATAAACCCCATGCAGATAGCATGGGGGCAGGTCATTAACCCTGCTCACATTTTCACATGTGTGATCTCAACCATTTTTGAGGTCACATATCACTTGTATATTTGATTTGATTTGATACACCTAGTATTCTTCTCCCGCGGGTCATCATTTCTCCCCACCACTGCATCCTTGGCTTGGTGGGCTCACCTTTATTTGCAACCATTTTTTAATCTAGTTATTTCCTTTGACATTCCAGAGTCCTTATGACCTCCATTTTTCGCACCATTTGCACTGTCGAATTCATATTTACATGCCCGTGATGATGCTTGAGATCATTTCTTACTCTCACCCCCATATTTTTTGGGTATTTTTTTCGAAATGCCCCCGTCACCTCAGTTTGCGTGCCACCTCGATCATTATCCGTTTTTGACACTTTTTATATTGCCGGATTCAGTTTTCCGAGCTCGTGATGACGCTTGAGATCATTTCTCACTCTCACCAGGTACAATTTCAACATTGTGTCCTGACACCTTGCTACCTTGGTTTGTGCGCCACATCAACCACCATCGGATTGTTACCCATTTTTACATGAGCCATTCACTCCATTCATACTGCAATTATTTCGTTAGTTTTCCCCCATTCATCACCCCACAAGGAGGCCCACCAGTGTTCCCCACCACCCTCATTCTTGGTTTCATCGATGTTCCTTGATTGAACACTTCCTCCTTGCCTAGCCATTCCTTTTGTTCAGTATAATTTTATCCCTTTTTCAGGCCGGACAAGTCCTTTACGAAAAAGGCACTTAGGGGGTTTCTGTTAAGATCTTTTCTGACTCCTAAAACAATGAAAATATCGCCGAGCAATCTTGCTTCATTTCATGCTCGTTAAAGTACCTAAAAGGCATCTGTCTGGTATAAGTTTAACCCTTTTACAGACTTGGTAGACTAATTACGAAAAAGGAATACTCTAGTCACACCGGCTAGAAGAGTTCTTCATTGCATTCTTTTATGCTTCTTCGGGCCTTGGAGACTAACACACGAAAAAGCACCCCCCCATGGAGTCTTCTTATCGCTTTCAGACTCTCTAAAATTGAAAGCAACCACGAGCACGCACCATCCTGGGCTCGTACAAATCCACACGACGGTACCATTCCCTTATTTCAGAGTCTTCTTATCGCTTTTAGACTCCTTAAAATTGAAAGCAATCCCGAGCATGAACTGTCCCTGGCTCGTATAAATCCACATGACAGTACTATTTTGAACACACTTCTTCTAGTTCCTTAACCCATGAAGAAGTTTCTCACGTGTCTCTTGGCACTATGATAGATCATCTCGGCAGCACCCCCAATCAGGTCACCTTTGTTCAGAGTATTCTGCAATCTTCTGCCATTTTACACCAACTTGAGTATCACTCATCCCAGTCACTATCCTTGATCCATTATAGCTATGATCCATTTCCTACTAGTCAGTTTCATATGCTGCCCGATCATCCCCCACATCATACTCTGAACAAAGGAAGTTTGAGTCCACCCACTCTACTTGCCTAGTTACCCTCCACCCCCACAGTATGTCAGTCCTACCATCAGTACTCTCACACTTCGGTTTTCTACCTCGTGCTCCTATCAAGGAAAAATCATTGCCTTGCTATTTGCAGGTCTCCCTCTGTCGACGACAACCCATCTATTTCGGAGGATAGACCCAGAGGTCCTTGCGCCTTGGACTCATCACCATTTGTGGTGAGTTCCTATGGACCATTTTGAGAGGAGTCATCAGTGCCTCTCCGAGTAGTTGTTTCTCACATGCTCGACTTCAACACCTTGATCGCATCGTTGGGAATCGCGCAGGGTATTTATCCCTTCAGTTATTGGTCAAAGGCCATGGATTTCCCCTAACTCTAGCACATTGGTGAGTCACTTCGAAACACATAGTTATATGTTCTTGTGGACGTCTGGGTTGCGTTGGCGATTGTATTCAGAAGCCATCCAGTTCTATGCTTCCTCGAGTACCCAGTTCAGTTCCAGTTCAGTGTACCATTGAGGGTATGACTCCCCGTCACTATGATCCAACAACCCATCTATTCCGGAGGATAGACCCAGAGGTCCCTGCACCTTGGACTCATCACCATTTGTGGTGAATGCCTATGGACCATTTTGAGAGGAGTCATCAGTGCCTCTTCGAGTGGTTGTTTCTCACATGCTCGACTTCAACACCTTGATCGTATCGTTGAGAATCGCGTAGGGTATGTATCCCTTAAGTTATTGGTCGAAGACCCCAGATTTCCCCCGACTCTAGCACATTGGTGAGTCACTTTGGAACACACAGTTATATGTTCCTGTGGACATTCGGGTTGCGTTGGCGATTGTATTCGGAAGCCATCCAGTTCTATGCTTGCTTGAGTACCCAGTTCAGTGTACCATTGAGGGTATGACTCCCCGTCACTATGATCCAGCAGCTCATCAGTTCCTCTGGTCCCCATTTTTTGGACCCCTTTGTTATTGTTCTATATCTTGATACGAGCATGGGAATGCCTGCCTCGTCCATATGTTGAGATTATTCCTCATTCATTATTGAAGTCATGTACTTTCAGTTTTTGCAGTTTGTTTGGGACTGTTGTTCTAGGCTCTAGTTTGTTTTTTTTCCTCTCCACATCCCAGAAAAACCATAAAAGACTTATGATGTCTATCAGCCATACGATGAGCTTCTGCCCTCACACATCAGGGGGCAATCTGTTAACACCCAAAAAGTGCACTACCTCATCTCTCTCATTACATGACTCATTTGTCCATATTTCCTACCATATTTGCCTCCAAAACCGTAAAAAAACCATTAAAAAGCCTCCAAAATGCCAAAAAACCATTATAAAAGCCTCCAAAAGGCCCAAAACCCCCCTTTTTCCCCAAAATAATGTAAATTCCTCAAAAAATATCAAAAACCCTCTAAAAAGGGAATAAAAAATACAAAAAGAGGAAAAAGAGGGAAAAAAGGAAGCAAAAACCCTATACAGCTGACCTAAACCATATGGTGCCCAAAACCACGGGTCATCACTCCACCACTAAAAACCTATAAATAGGTGATGGAGGCTCCCCATTTTTCATCCACAATCATCCCTATCCTTACGCTGCTGAAAATTCCCTTGAAACCCTAGCTCTCCACTTGGAGCTAATTCTTGAGAACCCTTTTGGCCCCATTTCCAAAACATCTTTGGAATAAGGAGAAGGAACAACACTGGAGCTTGAAAGCAACCCTCTTGGACTGCTGCAAAGGCTCCACCAACCTCTACATTTGAGGTAATTTTTAATACAAAAAGAGAGATCTTCACCATATTTTCATGTTTTGTTATTTATGTTCACGCTCATGTTAGTTTAATTTTATTTTACTGTACTGTCATATTTCACCATTTTTCTGAACTGCTACTAAGGAGTCTCTTCTCTTTAGTAGGTGCTCATTTGCACAAGCTAGGGTGAAAACCCTAGCTACAACAGGAGAGTTGCGCTGTTGAGCACAATGACTGTTCAGGCAATAGAAATAGAGTCGATAAAGACGGAGTATGAGACTGACGAAGATTTCGCAAAGGCATGGAAGGCGTGTTGTGAGCCTTGGAGCACCGACAGAACTCCATATTTGAGTTATCTCATTCAAGAAGGTTATCTGTTTAGGGGAAGTCAATTGTGTATTCCCAGAGGATCAGTGAGAGAGAACCTAATCCGAGAATTTCATAGTGGCGGGTTAGCAGGGCACTTTGGGATCGACAAGACCAAAGCATTTATCGACGAGAAATATTTCTGGCCAAGGATGTCGACAGATGTCAGAAAATGGGTTCAACAATGTCAAGTTTGCTAGTTGGCAAAAGGAAAGAGTCAGAACACGGGGTTGTATACACCATTGCCAGTACCAGAGAACCCATGGGAGTATCTTAGCATGGATTTTGTGTTAGGATTACCAAGGACTCAGCAGGGGAACGACTCAATATTTGTTGTAGTCGACAGGTTTTCGAAGATGGCACATTTCATACCATGTAAGAAGACAAGTGATGCCACAGGAATCACTGTACTATTCTTTAAGGAAATAGTCAGGTTGCATGGGTTGCCAAAGAGTATCACATCGGATAGGGATACAAAATTCATGGGGCATTTTTGGAGAACCCTATGGAAGAAACTCGACACAAAGTTAGATTTTAGTTCGGCATATCATCCGCAGACAGATGAACAGACCGAGGTTGTAAATAGAAGTTTGGGAAACCTTCTGAGATGTTTAGCAGCCGACAGACCCAATCAGTGGGAGAATGTGTTGGCACAGGCAGAGTTTGCATATAACAATTATGTGAATCGGTCGACAGGATTGAGCCCATTCCAAATTATTCAAGGGAGAAGTCCACATGTAGTGGCATATTTGGTCGAATTGCCGACAGAAACCAGGAAGAGCACGAATGCAGAATCATTCGCAGAGCATATGCATGAAGTTCATGAAAATGTGCGAAAGCACATTGAGAAGAGTAACGCAACCTACAAGTTGAGAGCTGGCCGGAGGAAGAGGCTATTGTCATTCCAAGAAGGGGACTTAGTCTATGCATATTTGCAGAAGGCGCGATTTCCGACAGGAACATATAACAAGCTGAAGCTGAAGAAGATAGGACCATGCAGGATTTTGAAGAAGATTTTAGACAATGCCTATGTGTTGGAATTTCTGGAAGACTTGAACATTTCAGCAACGTTCAATGTCTCAGACCTATATAAATTTGAAGAAGGGTCAAGCAGCAATAAGGTGGAAGAAACCAGTCTTGACTGGACATAACAGATTCCAGACCGACATAAAGAAGGGATTGCGGAAGTAATTGATGAATGCGAAGTAGGGCGTACCCGTAGATCGTGCATGAAGGAATAGTTGGTGCAATGGACAAATGATGAGTTGCAGGAAGCGACGTGGATTTTCGAAGAGGAGTTTAGGAGACTGACGGAGCAGTCGAATTATTTTTCACCTAGGGAGACTGATGCAGTAGCATCGGGACCTAGGCAGATCAGTCGAAGTTGATCGACCGAAGGGAGCTGACCAGCGGGAGTGCCGATGACCACTGGTGCGGGGAGCAGGTTGACTTGTCGAAGTCAACAAGTCGAGCAGAAGTAGTCGGGTTGCGACGTACTGAAGGAATAGCAGATGTTGCGAGAAGTGGAGGATCGACAGGAAATGGTCGACAGATGACGAGCGATGTAAGAGGTCAGGTAGTCGACAAGTGGTCGAACTACGACGCAACAGAGTTTGACGAAGTCAAGTATATTGGGAAAGGAATGAACCGATAGGACAGTCGAGATGTGACTGAATGCTGTAGCAGGGTTGGAAGGAAAAAAAAGTCAAGGGACTGTACCAGTAGCTGTTCGGGGTTGCTGAGGAAGTTATTACAGTTATTGCGAGTTGGTGAAGGACATGACAGAGGACATCATGGACAGAAGCAGTACAGCACGGTTAGAAGCTGACAGTGCAGATTCGCAGGATTTGGACAGGAACAACGAATGGAGGGAACATGTGTCTTGGGATTGTAATAATCTTGGAAACAATACTCGCAGAGTAGAAGAGGAGGAGAAGGCCTTCAGTTTGGACAATTGTTGGGAAGCAACAGAGCAGAGGAGAGCAGAGTAGAGCGTAGAGCCAAGAAAGTTATGAAGATTCACACTTGCCGAGTGTAGAGTGTTGAGATCGAACCATAGCTCAGAGTTCCATGGCGAACCAAGAGAGGGTGAGGTCGACACACAGGGAGAACACACCACTGTTACTTCTAAGTTGTAACGGCTGAGGCTGATTGTAGTTAGTTATTTGGTTACAGTTATTTTACATTGTAACCGAGTTCAGAGAAGTAATATAAGCCAATCCAGGCATCTTGTTCTACACCTTGTTTGTGTGAGAATTGTGGTTTATGTCGTGTGTATTGTTAAGCAAGAACCTTATTTCCGTAAGGCGACTTGCATCAGAGCCAGTGTATGTTAGTTTAGGCATAGCATAGGTTTTCCTCTTTTATTCTAGGCTTTCAGAATCCAAGCTTGTCTCGTGTAGTTTTTCTTTTGAATAAGTTAGTTGCTAGATAGTTGTTTAAGTTTTGCTTTGATAGTTTAGCTCCTCCTCTGTACTACCATTTCGTCTTTTTAGAGGTTGGAAATGAGAGATGATATCATTCTTTGATTTGTATTTTTGATTGAACTAGCATTTACAAGGAAGGTTGTGCAAGAAATGTTCTCAATGCATCTAGTGTCTTTATGAGAAATGAACATGAACATAGATGTGCTTTCGGGAAAAGCCCCTTTTAAAATATGGCTATGTTAAAGAAAGTCCATATCTGCAAGAGATCGGTTTGGTAAAAGGCATTCTTGGATTTTGAATAAGTATGAAATATTCGTAGCCCGTGGGGGGCAACTCAAGTGGTAAATATGAGAAGTTGTAATTCGTTGTAAATGGAAGGTCACGTGTTCAAATCCCCCCAATCTTGTCATGCGCCATGGTTCGGGCCCTGTGGTGCACCTGGGGGTATAGGGGTAGTGAGATTGGATCCTTGGACCCCATGTCACACGAGTACCGGCCCAAATCCAGTTTCCGATTCCCCTAATGCAAAAAAAGATGAAATATTCGTAGTAAGAAAGGTGAGAAACCTGTCAACAACTGCGTAAGAAAAATGGGAATATCATCAACAAAAGGTTGATTTAATGACATAATTATCGATGCAGCAAATGTGCCGCAACCAAGAAGAAGAACCAAGAATGTAAAAGAATGTATACCACAACGACATCTTGATGTAAGATAAGATATGATGGAAGAAGAGAGAAACCATGCAATTGAAGGGTAAAGTCCAGATGAGTGACCAAAAAAGCACTAGATAAAGGGCCAAAATATTGGTTTTATGAATTCTAAAGGGTTAATAGTGCTTGGCTTAATTTTGTTGGAGTCTTTATTTATCACATTTTGGAGTCACAAAGTTATCGATACAAATAAGTGAGAATAATTCTAAGATCTGAAGCCTCATAGACCACTAGCTGGAAATCTTGATCATACAAAGGTCGTGAAGCAAAATCAAGTTGCAAGGAAGGAAGATAATTTTTATCGGCAAGACAATAACTCATAAGATCATATTCGGGGAAAAGGAATTCAATCTTTTGAATCATCAGATTTGCTAATTGGTGAAGGTCCACTGTTAGAGTTGAAGCATCCATATGAGTATATTTGCTTTGTCAACTCAACTGTAAGATTTACATAGTGTCGCATCAAACATATTTTAACAAGCTAGCTTATAAGTTTGGAGTGGAGTTCGATTTTAAGATCATATGTTCATAACTTCCCCATCATTTCCTGTCAATATTTTACGTTGTCCTAGAAGAAATGATAAGTGACATCTCCCAAATTTAGTGTGAATCATTTGAAATGAGCTTGTTATTCAGATTAAAATGAAGGATTTCGTTTGGAATGATTTGTTGACCGACAAGGTAACTATGAAGTTGTTATCGATGCTCATCAAATATAAAAGGTAAGAACAACATGAGTTTGATTATAATTGCTTATTATTTCTTACAGTGGCATGGTGCTTATTCATTGCATATGTTTTCATAGGCATCTATTGAAGGGGATACACACCAGCTGACCAAGAACTAAGAGCTATCTTGCTAAGATACATAGGGAAGTATTCCATGATCTAAAAAAAAAACTAATCCCTGATAATTTCTTCCAAATCACATTGTTGTTTGAATATTTTGAAACTATATGATTCTTGTTCCAACAAATTTAATGAAATTGATCTTGTAATGAAGCAAACATCAATCAAACAAAAAATATACTTTAATCACCCTTGATGTCACATGCACAACATTAGAAGATGCTTTGAAATATGAGATGTTGAAACCCCTTATGATCCCTTGAGAGTATCTTGGCCTATCATGTCATTCACTCACCCGAACATTCAATCCAGCGTTGATTTCTTTAAGTAAGCATAATGACCTTTTTGTTGAGATAGCCCTTGGCATGATATTGTCAAAACATCTATTTGGGAGGTGAGTAAGGCTTGTGTGAAAGACCTGGATATTCAACTATGTGCACCAGGGTAATTTTTAAGGGCGAAATTTCGCCAATTGGCTATTTTTCGGGTTTTTTTTCAAAAAATAAATTCGCTATTTGGTCATTTTTAGTCTCTAATATTGCCTATATTTACATAAAATATGTTTTTTTATTATAGTATTCGCCAAAATTTACATATTTTAGTAGTAAATTGTATGTTTCATATTTAATATTCGCCTACCTATCTATATGCATATTTTTTTAAATACACAATAATCGCCTACGATACTATACTTAAGTATAATATTCGAATCCTTATAAAATACCCTGGTGTGCACGATAACTTTGCAGAAATGAGGAGAATATAAATGTCAAGTGACTTTGGGAACAATATTGAAATCATAGATCAACTGGGGCAATGTAATGTCAAAGGGAGTGATGCTTGTAATCTAGCTTGGCATGTTTCCTAATCTTTTTGTCCTTGGCACCATGTTTTTACAATAGTCCATGTTGTTGAAAGTTGGCTTTACTGGTTTGATATTTGATCTTGCTCTCAAGCCTTTGCTTGTGTCTATGGTTTTGAAAGGAAATATGAACATAGTGATTTTTTATTGAGTTGTAAAACCAAGTTGTTGATCTGCTCTGGACTCTTTTGATTGTCTTCATTGCAGTGTGATCAGTGTTGATATGATGTTTTAATTTCACATATCCATCACCTTGCCTTATGTATGTGAGGGTTTTATTACTCAAATTCATAAGTCAAAATATTTGACATCAGTTTATATGAAGGGTTGTTCAAAACTCATGACTTGATCTGTCAGCGGTTAAGGGTTAAGGTGTGTGCAACAGTACCATTCGGAAGACATATAATATTTGGCCAACACCAAAGCACTTCATCTGAGAATTCTTACAAGTTAGTCTGAAGTGTATAGTAGAATCCTCATCATGGTGGTGTTGATGTATTTGTAACTTCGGAATGTATTTCATATATGTATATTGTATTCCTATAGAGATGTTATTATTCCTCTATACGAAAGTTTTTGTATACCTATAGAGATGTTATTATTCCTCTATACGGAAGTGTTGTCATTTATATTATAAGTGTCGTAACTTATACTTGATGGGCTATTAGACCACCTTGTTGGGGTCGGCCCTGTATAAGTCTTGTGGGTTAAATCATTATTAGAACACCCTATTGGGGGTCGTACCTGTCAGCATTATGTTATGTGGTTAAGTTAATGCCGACCTAGTAAAGTTTATTAGACAAGTCAAGTCAAGTATAAATAGAGTGCGGAAGGCACTCTATTTTATCATTCCATTATTCACTCTCACACTCATTGGAGAGCGGCGCAATAGTGGAGGAGGAGAAGCTGCTTCTAGGAGGATTATCTCTTGTACTTGGGTTGTATCATTGGTCTATCTATCTCTGAGGAAGTTGCAGGGTTTTTCACCTTCTTGGTTTTCTCCGGCGAAACTTTGTGTCTCTTGTGTGCTTGCATTATTGTGTCCATGATTGATATGCTGTAGATATGTTGTAGATATGCTGTACATGTTATTTGCTTAGTTAAGATCCTAGATCAGATTGAAATTTCTGAAAAACTAACATGGAGTCAGAGATAGCCTGAAATAAGGCATGGTATGGCATTTATGACATTTGTTGCACTTGCAAAGCTAGGGCTTGATACAGCAAAAACCAGTCATCGTAGCACTTTCACTATAAATTAATTTTGGCGAAGTTTCAGGATCTAAAAATCTTACAGGTCGAAGATAAGATCCCCATGTACCTTGTTTCCGAAGGAGAGCCTCTAATTTGTTGTACTTTCAGATTTATGATTTGTACAATATAGGGTTTCTGCCTCTTCCAGATCTCAGTCATAAACAGGTGAGCTAGGAAAAAAGATCACAACATGGGCTAGGAAGCTCCAAATGAAATTTCGTAAAAATTGGTAGGTAGGGAATGGACTGTACTTTCACAGGTTTTTCAGAGGCCGAAATTGAATCGTAAAAAGTGGCAGGTAGGGAACAGATTCAACTTTCACAAGTACGATTTTCAGAGGCCGAAATTGAACTAGTGACACGTGGCACTCCGTACAAGTTCGCTCTCCTGTTTTATCCCATAAACAGGTCACGTTGTGACACTTGGAATAACTCTCTCTTAGAGGATCCATTTGAGGTCAGAACTGTGGGGTTGGAAAGTTAATAAGTCAGGCTACCATAGAGAGAATTTTCAGACCCTGTAGATCTGAAATTTCAGAGTTACACCAGAAACAAGCAGGTGCATATTTCTATCAAAACAGAATTGGATCTTGAGCACCTTCATTCATGGCTCTGGGAATTTAGAGTTTCGTAGAATGTTGGAATTTTTTGTATCGGAGACCACGACTAGATGCTCATCAAAATCGAAATTTAGAGACCAAGATCAAATTTTTTGGTTGGGCAGAAGGCCGAGCTTGATCAAACCCTAGTTCGTGACTTTGATCGGAAAGGTGAAAAATTAGGGCTTCTGCAAAAATGGGAATTTTTGAAATCTGACCATAGCTGGAAGCTCCTTGGAAAAATCAAAGTTTAGAGATTTGGATCAAACTATTTGGTTGGGTGAAGCTTCGGGAAACTCAAACCCTAATTCAGGGTCCTCCCTAGTGAATCCAGAAGATTGAAAAGCAAATTTGAGGGGTGAAACTTTGCAATTTTCAAATTCTTAGTATATCAGCTTGACCAGCTTAGAAAGGCACATCTTTCTATCCTTTCAGAAGTTTGAAATTCAAAGTTTGAATTTTTAGGGTTTCTCTGACAAACCCTAATCCAACTCCAGATCTAGTTTCAACAAATCAATGTGGATTGGGTTAATCCTAGAAGAGAATGGATTGGTCACCTGCATAAGTGAAGAAGTTCCTGTTTCAGAGGGAGATGAGGCTAAGGCCTTACATAAGAAGATTACAAGCAATCTCGACAGGTATGACTTACAGGTATGTTTTGAAATCTTTTCATGATTAAGTTTATGGTATGTTTGTCTTCATTAGGTTAGTACAATCTTGATTAACTTTAGACTTGTTGTATCACCTTAATAAAATTATGAATGCAGATATTCATTGATTAGGGTTTTGACACTTATGATTGTACTAATGCAATTTGGTGTTGTATGAGGTTGATGTTGTCCGCTAACATGAAAGGTACATCAAGAAAGACAAATCATGTTCTAGTTCAAGAACATATGACCATGGTAACATGAAGACAAAGATTCATCCATTGTCATGAAGCTCTACTTACAAGGTATGTATAATTTGGTTCCACAATGGTTAACTTATGAGATATGCAGGTCAGTAGCACAAGTCATTTAAGAGAACAAGAAGACATCATGTGCGTATGTTAGACATAACCAGTAACATATTAATCCAGGTATGTTTTTCCTATATCAAGTTAGAATCCTACCTTGTGATAGGATCTCTTATATAAGTATATTGTTGCATGATTGATAATGATTATTCATTGAAGTTAGTAATCATGGGTTTATGCATATTATGATTCTTACTTTGATTGATGATATGACTAACCGAAAAAGTCCTATGGTCAAATAGGAATATGCATGAGTAAAAGAATTGTGATAAATTATCTGTGTATGAAATGATCTTGACCATACATGTTTAAGATTACTTAGAATCATAATGTTTTTTATAGTATTAAGATTATACTAATGAATGTATGTATGAGACCTCGAGGATAACACAATGATGACACTAGTAAGTATGCATAGTGATAGAGGATGGATATAAGTTCAAAGACAGGTAATCTAGGAAGCAAAGATCAAGAGGGAGCACACTCCAGTAGTTCCTGCAAGGAAGCAAATATTAAGAGGGAGTCCACCCTACAACCAAACAAAGATAAGTATTTGAATTATTTGTTTGTTTAAATAATATTGTTCAATGATGTATATGCTTATGTTCCTAGACTTAGGGTGTGTATTATGCATATTAGAATAATTGCATTAATGAACAGTATACTACTAATATGCATGTGATGGGTAAGTGGCCTATGGCACTGTACAACATTCCATTGCTACTTATCTAGAATGAAACCTCTTTGCTGACATGTTGGGAGTTGTGCACACTCTTAACAATGTTCTGGTAGAGATTGGAAGGCATCTAGAAAGTCACGGGATATGGATAAATGTTGTATAGAAGCTTTGGCTAAAATAATTGCATGACTGTATGACATATTTCTTTATGTGTAAGAATTTGTTCTGAAAACTATGAGATGTTTCTAATCATGCAATTTAACTTGTTTTGTAGGAAAGATTGTATACCATCACCTACAAAAGAAGGACTACAACATTTGTTCCAGCAACGAAGTTCAAACTATCTATTGAAGATATTGAAGAATTTGAAGTTCCCATGATACAAGATGTAGTAAAAGGATGCCATGGTCAAGAAATACCAATCGATCATGTTTGGGATGTGGTCCCAAGACCTGAAGGGAAGTTTGTTATGACTTCCAAGTGGATCTATAAGATTAAGCATGCTGTAGATGGTAGCATGGAGAAATACAAAGCGAGGTTTCTAGCTCGTGGCCTCTCCTAGAAAGAGGGATTGACTATGAAGAGACTTTTGCACCTATAGCCAGGTACACTTCCATTAGATCAGTACTTGCTCTAGTTACAATGATGAAATGGAAGATACACCAGATGGATGTCAAGACAGCTTTCTTGAATGGTGTAGTCGAGGAGGAAGTGTATGTGGAGCATCCACTTGGTTTTGAGACACATGACAAGGAGTCATACGTGTGTTGGTTGAAGAAAGCCTTGTATGGCTTGAAGCAAGCTCCTATGACTTGGTATGGTGTAGGATAGACAACTTTCTATCCAGTTTGGGATTTACCAAGAGTAAAGCAGATTCCAACCTTTACTACAAGGTTGAGGAAGGCAATCCAGTAATACTACTCTTGTATGTAGATGACCTGTTTGTTACAGGTTATGATAGATTGATTGTCGACACGAAGAGGAAGCTTGCTGCCAAGTTCGAGATGAAGGACTTGGGGATGATGCACTACTTTCTAGGCATGGAGGTGTGGCAGAGTGCAGATGGAATCTTCCTTGGACAAGGGAAGTATGCAGTAGAGATCCTGAAGAGGTTTGGGATGATGGACTGCAAGGCCATGGCCACACCTATGGCATCGAACGTGAAGCTTTTATGTGATGCTTCATCTGATTCGGTTGATGTTACTGTGTATCATCAGATGATTGGGTCCTTGATGTACTTGACG
Source organism: Larix kaempferi (assembly GCA_027924585.1). Taxonomy (NCBI): domain Eukaryota; kingdom Viridiplantae; phylum Streptophyta; class Pinopsida; order Pinales; family Pinaceae; genus Larix; species Larix kaempferi. The sequence continues at coordinate 21,898,752 of BSBM01000632.1, read as the reverse complement.
AAAACGAGACCAGATATTTGCTTTGCGGTGAACACATTGAGCCAGTTCCTGACGGATCTGAGAGGTGTTCACTTGGTTGCTGTAAAGCATATTCTGAGGTACCTGACGGGTACAATTGACTATGGACTCAAGTATGATGCGAATCAAAAGTTTAACCTACAGGGTTATGTTGATTCAGATTGGATAGGCAATGCTGCAGATAGGAAGAGCACTTCTGGGTGATGCTTCAGTATGGGATCAGGTGTGATCTCTTGGTTTAGCAGGAAGCAGTCCCGCGTAGCACTGAGTACAACCGAAGCAGAGTATGTTGCAGCTTGTTCGGCTAGTTGTGAGGCAGTATGGATAAGGAAGCTGTTGTCTGAGTTATTTGATCTCCCATTGGATGCTACTGGTATCTATTGTGACAACCAGAGTTGTGTAAAGCTGTCTGAGAACCCAGTGTTCCACGACAGGTCAAAGCACATTGAGATCAAATATCACTATATCAGGGATATAATGCAGAGACGAGCTTGAAGCTCCTGTATGTTGCGACGGATGAGCAAGTTGCAGATGTATTGATGAAACCACTAGCCAGAGTGAAGTTTGAGTACTTCAGAGAGAGGCTTGGTGTTCTTCAGATTGATGACACTTCGAGGAAGAAGTGATGGATACATTTGTTGGAGCCATTCCAAGCATGGTGAGAGGAGGATCCTTCCCATGGCTATGGATGTAAGCGCTGGATGATGAGCATTAGGACGATGCTCCAGTTATTGCTATGTATATGCATCATGTTGGATGCTGGATATGATCAGTTGATGTATATGCATCATGTTGGATGCTTGGTATGATCAGTTGGATCATGTATATGTATATGCATCATGTTGGATGCTTGATATGATCAGGTGGATCATGTATTTGTATATGTATCAGGTGGATACATTGTATGATCAGGTGGATTATGTATGAGATATGCATAAGGTAGATGCATGATATGTATTAGGTGGATACATTGTATGATCAGGTGGATCATGTATGTGATATGTATCAGGTAGATACTTGGTATGCATCAGGTGGATGCATTGTATGATCAGGATGATCATAGATGACGAGCTTCAGGATGTTGCTCTAGATGATATGCATCAGGACGATGTAGTGACGATGATCAAGATGATCACATATGATGAGTATCAGGACGATGCTCTAGATGATATACATCAAGACGGTGTAGTGACAATGATCAAGATGATCATGTATAATGAGTATTGGGATGATACTCTGGATGATGTACATTAGGATGATGTACTGTGTGATGATGATCAGTATGATCATGAGCATCAGGATGATGCTTCGTGCAATGATGATCAGTTGGATCATGAGTATCAAGTTGATACTTGGAGGTCAGAGATGATATGTGGCAAGTTGTGCAAGTAGCATGTAATCAGTCCTCAGAGATCCGATAGGTTGAGTTGTGTGCTCGTAATCAGTCCTGGGATGAGGCATTTCTATGGAGACATGTAATCAGTCCTCAATATCCGAGAGGTTGAGCTGTGTGCTCGTAATAAGTCCTAGGATGCTCTTTAGAGATATTGCCGGTCATGCTGCGACACATAAATGTTCCTGAGATGCTCTTTAAAGGTATTGTCTATTCACATGTAATCAGTCCTGGAGATCTAAGAGGTTGAGCTCTGTGCTCATAATAATTCCTGAGATGCTCTTTAGAGATATTTCCGGTCGTGCTGCGACACATAAATGTTCCTGGGATACTCTTTAAAGGTATTGTGAAGGGGATGCATGTAATCAATCCTGGGAGATCTTGCCGGTCGTGCTTAGGCACATAAATTTTCCTGGGATGCTCTTGTCAGGTATTGCATCAGTACATAAATCAGTCCTGAGAGACCACCTCTATCAGACCGTTCGCACAGATGATGAAGACCTATAGGTGGTGGGCCTACATCTAGTATGAAAAAGGACTGGCTCTGTAGAACTTCCTATGACGAGTAGATCGGAGATTGATTGAGATAGCATCAGTAGTAACGATGATGATGATTCGATGTCGATGATCCAGTGACGATGATCCAGAGAAGAAGACTTGTGCTAGAAGACCTGTGTCGAGAAATACCTTCCTAGTTAAGAGGGAGTGTTGATGTATTTGTAACTTCGCAATGTATTTCATATATGTATATTGTATTCCTATAGAGATGTTATTATTCCTCTATACAAAAGTGTTTCTATTCCTATAGAGATGTTATTATTCCTCTATACGGAAGTGTCGTCATTTATATTGTAAGTGTCGTAACTTATACTTGATGGGTTATTAGACCACCTTGTTGGGGTCGGCCCTATATAAGTCATGTGGGTTAAAGGGTTATTAGACCACCCTATTGGGGGTTCTCCCTATCAGCATTGTGTTATGTGGTTAAGTTAAGGCCGACCTAGTAAAGGTTATTAGGCAAGTCAAATCAAGTATAAATAGAGTGCGGGAGACACTCTATTTGATCATTCCATTATTCACTCTCACACTCATTGGAGAGTGGTGCACTAGTGGAGGAGGAGAAGCTGCTGCTAGGAGGACTATCTCTTGTATTTGGGTTGTATCATTGGTCTATCTATCTCTGAAGAAGTTGCGGGGTTTTTCAACTTCTTGGTTTTCCCCGGTGAAACTCTGTGTCTCTTGTGTGCTTGCATTATTGTGTCCATGATTGATATGCTGTAGATATGTTGTAGATATGTTGTACATGTTATTATCTCCATTAAGATCCTAGATCAGATTGAAATTTCTGAAAAACTAACAAGTTCAACACTGACAGACTTGAAAGAGATTACATAGGAACAATAGTTAGGATGAATTTAGGTGTCGCTTGGTTATTCTTTGGAAAGATCTATTGATCTGCATCATAGTTGGAAAGTCATCGATGCCAATACAACTTCGACAAGTTTTGACTCAACACGACTTCGACAGGTTTTGATTTCGACACAACTCCGATGAGTCTCGACTTCGACATACTACGACACGTGTCACGCCTTCGACATGTTCAACAACCGCACAGTTCGCAACATCCACAAGCAACGTCGACATGCAACCAGTGACTGTCGAACTTTGACAGACTGTCTCTCTGTCTTCCAGTCGACTATAATGGTTGAACTATTGAAACCATTCTAACTTCTTCTTTGTAACTGAACGTAACGAGAAGGCACCCAAGCGTCTCAGAATTCTATATAAGCATGTATAACATTGTAACATATATCAGATTTGATCTGTTTACAAGTTATAGAAGAACAGTTCGCATTATTGCATATTATATGTGCGTATTTGTGTGTATCTGTATTGCGTAATCCTGCTTTTGCTCGTTCTATTTATTAAGCTTCCACCATAATAGAGCCGACTCATTTAGTCGAACTGTTGTCCCCCTCATGCTTCCTAAACACGACCTAGATCATTGGTATCAGAGCACATTAAGTTTTCATGCTTAAGTTCTGCGTATACACTTTTCTCGAAGTTACCTGACTTATGCCGGTTCAAACTCACTCGCAATCTTAGCAATCCAAGCAGACGCGATCTCCAGATATGACAGAAGAAACAGATGATATACTTGCAGCTGACGAGACAACACAGCTTATTGAGCAAGCTCTGGCTCGACAACGAACTGAAATGTTCTCCTAGTTCAACGAGATTCTCTTGCGATCGCTTCGACATCCGGAGGATCCTTGAAGAGAACTCACTCCGATAAAATCAGTCCCTTCAAAGTGCAAATGAATCTGAACATATCGAATCTTGAAGGTAATATTGACATGAAATCCGTCGGCAATTGGGTGCAACGATTGGAATCCTATTACGCTGCAAATCAACTCTCCGAAGCTGAAAAAGTCGCCATTGCGTCCTTAAAGATGTCAACCTCTGTGCATTGCTAGTGGGAGAACTTCTCGACAAAAATGGAGAAAAGCGGAGAACCCATCTACACATGGGATAAATTCGTCGAACACATCCGAAAGGAATTTTACCCGCCTAAATACCTCGAGCAGTAGTGGCAGCAGCTAAGGAAATGGAAAGACCAATTGGTACAGAGTTACACCGATGAGTTCTACCGACTCATGGCAAGACTTGGCGTCCGAGAAGAAGAGAAATTGCTTGTTCTAAAGTACATTAGCGGATTTTCCTAGTACATCCAACAGGAAATGGAATTTATGACTGTCAATATGCTTGCGGATTCTTTCCACTACGCTAGCAAATTGGAAACCAAGCATAAAGGAAAAACACGTTTCACGACAAAGCCGACATCAGGATGACCACCCGACAAGAAGGCATCAGCTGACTTCGACAAGTCGAAATCTTCTTAGCCGACATCGCCAAAGCCAGAGCACGATAAGAAGCCTTTTCACAAAAGGGAATGTAAGAAACAATCGTCGACCGAAAAATGGTGCGATTACCACCACTCATATTGGCATGATACGTCTGAATGAGAATCTCGGAAGACATTTCTGACGAAAGTGTCGACCTTCGACGGTTTCGACAAGACGGTGGAAGAATCTGATCCAGACGCAATGACCCTTTTAACCTTGACCACTCCAACAACCTCGACTATCGTCGACCAGGAGGAACGAGAACGCCTGTTCCATGCATCGATATGGGTCGAAAGCAACCCATTGCATCTGATTGTGATCAACGGGAGTCAAAAGAACTTCGTTTTCGAAGATCTCGTGAAGAAATTAGGTCTTGTTACCACTCCACATCCTCATCCTTCCAACATTGGTTGGATGAAGGATGGACAAGAACTACAGATCACTCGATAGTGCAAACTTGCCTACTTCATAAAGCCTTTTGAAGATGAAGTACTTTGTGACGTGGCACCACTCTCCGTAGCCGACGCCCTATTTGGGAAACCTTACCTATGGGATAGACATGGAAGTTATCAGTCACGGCCTCAGAAGGTGATTGTCAGAATCCGAAATCGATGGTTCAGCATACCAGAGCATCAACCTACATCGACGGTTGCATTGATATCTTCCAAACAGACAAAGAAGCTCATTAATCATGCTCAGAAGTTTGCATTAATTATGATCAAGCTGCAACATTCTAAGAAGACTGCAGCAATGAGTCGAGTCACCGACCAATGCAGTTCTCGACAGAAGCAGCAAGTTGATCATATTCTCAATGAGTACCAGAACCTCTTTCAAGCTCTAGACAGAGTACCTCAACATTGTCAGGTAAAACACTCCATTGAACTTGTTCCTGGTTCTTCTTTTCCTAACGCATTTGTTTACAGAAGGTCCATTCTCGAAAATGAAGAGATTTGTAGACAAATCCAAGAGCTAATCGACAAAGGACATATTCCCCCAGCTCCTCTCCTTGTGGAAGTCCAGTTATCTTAGTTCCGAAGAAAGATGAGACTTGGCGTATGTGCATTGACTACAAAGCTCTCAACAAAATATCGGAGAAGAATCGGTACCCTCTGCCGCAGATAGATGAGCTTATCGACTATCTGAAAGGTGCTAAATTATTTACTATGCTCGACCTCAAGTCAGGATACCATCAAATTCCAATCAATCCCTCATATGTGTGGAAAACTGCTTTCAATACCAAGGAAGGATTGTTTGAATGGTTAGTCATGCCTTTCGGCTTAACCAATGCACCTGCGACGTTCATGAGACATATGGATAACCTTCTCCGACCTTTCATTGACAAATGGGTTATTGTTTATCTCGACAACATATTGATTTTCAGTCGATCATGGGAAGAACATGTTGGACATCTTCAACAGGTCCTCGATACTCTCCAACAACATCGGCTCTATATAAACATGGACAGTGCTATTTTGTAATGACCATCATCAAATATTTGGGGTATGTAATTGACTCTGAAGGCATTCACGTAGATCCAGACAAAGTATAGATCCTCAAATATTGGCCCATTCCTAGAAGCATTCAAGAACTAAGAAGTATTCTTGGTTTGGCGAATTTCTATCGACGATTCATACTCGGCTTCAGTCACATAGCCTGTTCCTTGAATTAGTCGACGGAGGGAAACGAGAAAACTGTCTTCCAATGGACAGAAACACATCAAGCAACTTTTGAATAGCTCAAACACAGGCTCTTCACTGCACCAGTACTTGTGTTACTTGATTTGCATCAACCCTTTGAGATTGAGACGGACGCATCGGACTATGCCTTGGGAGCAGTGATCACTCAATCTGGTCACCTAGTCGCTTTTCATTCCGAGATTTTTAACGACACCATTAGAAGATACTCAACGTACGAAAAAGAACTGTACACCATTGTGCAAGCTCTCAAGTAATGGAGGCATTACATCATTGGCAAGGAAACAATCATTCTCATTGATCACAATCCTCTACAGTTCACTCCGACACAATCAAAGTTGCAGAAAAACAGATAGCTCAAGTGGATTAATTACCTACAACAATTCTAGTTGGTGATTAAGTATCGGATGGATAAAGCTAACGTAACCGCCGATTGCCTTAGTTGACCACCCATTACTCTCCTTTTGACAGTGATGAGTATGCAGGGATACGACACGACCACTTGGCAACAGTTGTACGAGAACGACAATGACTTCTTAGCAGTCTACCAACAGTTACAGGCTAACAAGTCGTCGACCTCAGACTCCGACTACTTGCTAAAAGACACCTTGCTATACAAGTTTGGACAACTTTGTGTACCGACCTGTGAGCATCGACAATAGCTTATTTGGGACGCGCACTACAACAAGATTGCAGGACACTTTGTAGTAGCAAAGACCCTTTCTATTCTGCAGAAGTATTTCTTCTGGCCTACACTTAAATCTGACGTCAACAAGTACATTCGATCATGCGTGGTTTGTGCCATCGCTAAGCCACCTAATCGACGACAGGGATTGTACACACCTCTTCCAGTTCCTAGTCGACCATGGGAATCTATTTCTATGGAATACTTTACGGGTTATCCTACTACCAAACATCAGCATGACGCGATACTAGTAGTAGTCGACCGATTTTCCAAGATGGCCATTCTCATACCATGTAAGAAGACCACGACAGCATAGCAAACTGCTCAGCTCTTCTTTACACATGTTTGGAAACAGTTTGGTTTACCCAAAACCATCATTTTCGACCGAGATGCCAGATTCATCAACATCTTTTGGAAGACCCTCTAGCAATAGCTAGAAACACAACTCTCATTGTTGACAGCTTTCCATCCTCAGACCGATGGACAGACGGAAGTTGCAAATCGCTTGGTAGTACAACTGCTTCGCATGTACAACCACCAGCATCAACGCACATGGGATGAAAGTATTCCATACATCCAACACAGCTACAATCGTGCTCAACACAGCTCTACAGGCAAGAGTCCATTTGAAGCCTGTTATGTATTTCAACCCTCAGCGCTTATCGACTTGATCAACTCCTCGACACAGCCAAACTGTGACACAGATGGAAGCCAGCGAGAAGTTGATAAAGCAGTCAAGTTTCAAGAACATATTTGTGACATTCAGCGACAAGCACAGGATATGTTACACAGAGAAAACGAGAAAGCTAAGGCTCGACATGACAGGCATTGTATTCCTCATATATTCCAAATTAGGGATAAGGTCTAGTTACATCTTAAGAAGGAGCGCTTCACTGGTCCATTCAAGAAGCTCAAGCCTTTGCGATATGGTCGGTACAGTATTCTTCGACAGATTGGCGAAAACGATTTCCAGCTCGACATTCCTGCATGCTTGGGTCTACATCCGGTCTTCAATGTGGATCTACTTTGACCATACCATGCACCTTTGTTGGAGCAGAATGATTTCTCAATAGCAGCACCTGAAGACATCCATCCAGATGTTGAGGAACCTCTTCCCTGCGACACCATTGTGGGATGACGAGTACGCCTTACAAGGACAAACACAATTCCCTTGTTTCAGGTTGCCAAATCTATCTAGATCCCATCTCAAGGAAAGTGGTACTCTGCTACTGAAATAGCCGACAAATTTCCTCACCTTCACGAGCAAACAATGGGGTCCATTGTTTCTTAAGGAAGGAGGTCTGATCCGCATCCTAGTTGGAAAGTCATCGATGTCGATACAACTTCGACAAGTTTCGACTTGACACGACTTCAACAGGTTTCAATTTCGACACAGCTCCGACGAGTCTCGACTTCGACATACTACGACGTGTTCCGCACCTTCGACATGTTCAACAACCACATAATTCAGAACATCGACAAGCAACGTCGACATGGGACCAATGACTGTCGAACTTCGACAGACTGTCTCTCTGTCTTCCAGTCGACTGTAACAGTTGAACTGTTGAAACCGTTCTAACTTCTTCTTTGTAACTGAACGTAACGGGAAGGCACCCAAGCATCTCAGAATTCTATATAAGCATGTATAACATTGTAACATATATCAGTTTTGATCTGTTTACAAGTAATAGAAGAACAGTTTGCATTCCTGCATATTATCTGTGCGTATTTGTGTTTATCTATATTGCATAATCCTGCTTTTGCTCATTTTGTTTATTAAGCTTCCTCCATAACATAGCCGATTCATTCAGTCGAACTGTTGTCCCCCTCGTTCTTCCTAGACACGACACAGATCATCTGTCCACTACACACACTTAATTGGCTAATCCTATGATGTTTTCTAGTGGTCAACCCATGGGTAGAATCAAAGGGATGACAGTGCGCAACATATCAAAATGACTCTAAAAATACTATCCCACACCCTTAAGGGGATTACTGAACTTGCTCCCCCATTTACTCACTGCAAAAAGAAGAAAGTCTCTAAGAGATCAAAATAAATATGCATCTACATATGCAAACCAAAAGAGTAAAATGGGACAAGAGTGTTCAGTCATAAAAGTGGTTTAAGAGGAAACTCTGTTAAGGCTATGGATGATTGTGTGTAGTAGAGCCATGCCTGTGGTATAAGAGATGAGGAACAAAATTTAAGCACTCGTCTACTTATGATTTTGACTCTGTGGTGCTATGCCCAGTGGAAAGCACATTTTGGATTTCAACTTGGTAAATAAAATCCATACTCTTGCTCCTAGAGAATAGCTGTAAGATTATCTTAGGTCCTCTTTCACTGATTCATATCTTATTGAAACTTGAATATTTGTCATAGTGCTACCCATGAATACATGAGCTATTATAACCATTCGAAGAGCTTATATTTACCACTTGGATGAATGTAAATATTCGAGTGATCTAAGGCAGGGATAATTGGTTCTTCCAATGGTTCGCCAATTGTCGTGGCCACAACATCCTCCCTACTTATTTATCGAAATAGAAAAGCAAGGCCCCCCTAAGATAAATTTTTGGCATCATTAGTGCAAATGGAATTTATCTAGGAATAATGACTAAGCCAAATGAAGTTTGACTGCCAGAATATTTGTTGATTCTTTCACAATAATCTTAATCAATGTCACTGTCATCCTTGAGTGAGTAATCCGAATTGTTGAGCCCAATTGCTTTACACTTTACTGGAAGCTTGCTTTATGCAAATGGTTGAAATGCCAGTTTCATGATCCTATACTAGGTACCCAAGCCTCCTTTATGCAATCCATAACTATCGTCTCCCAATCTTTGCTTGCAACCGTGCCTGCCAAACCGCATGGAAACAATCAAGCCGTGATAGGATGCTCCACCTCGATCCATGTTGTGACCTAACAAATGCCCTCATGTACCCATCACACCATACAAAATGTTTTATCATTGATCGCTGCAGCCTTCCACGAATAAATCAACGCGCACTGCAACTTTATCCGGGTTGCGACTGGCAGGCCCCATGAACCATAGGCTTTACCCTTGTAACTCAGTCGTAGGTGGATTTCTTAAGATTAAGACTCTCTGTTGGCTCGAGCCATCTTTGTAATACTCCAATTTTGACTCTTGTGAAATATTGGCTTTTAATGTAAATATTGTATACATGCGATATATGTTTTCTTAGCGTGGAGCTCAAGGCCAAGGCCCCACTAGTGTATGCTCAGATTTTATTTAAATGGACAAGTAGTTGATATTTTGATACTCATGTGCTATTAAGCCATGGAATATTGTAATTGATGTAAATATTTGATATTGCAATAAAATACCAAAATTGGCTATAGAAGCAACGAATGAGAAGGAGCCATGTGTATCCACTAGGTAGAGGCGAAGGGGTTGTGGGGATGAACCATATACTTCCAAATGTCATATTGTGAACCCATTTGACTTACTTTGCTAACATTTAATTATGTTGTAAGGAAGTGGTTGAAGAATTCAGTCCATGGCTTCAATGGAGCATGGGCAGCCCATAAATTCGTATTGCAGAAATGTGATCTGTTTTTCTTTTACCACAAGTTACTCTACGTCATGGGAATGGGTTCTTCCTCATTCCCATTCCATTGTTGAACATCCCAGCATCATTTTTCATCCATTACGAATTCCCAGCAGTGAGCAAAACCATAAATCACAACTTTGCAAGAACTCACGTTTTGAAGTGCCATAAACACCCATAATTGGTATTGGACAGTAAAATCCAATGGGGGATCGATAGATATGAACCTTGAGGCGAATTTGAGAGTATTAGATACCTCGAAATCCATAGAAAAACTCAGTTTTTATAGCCCAAAAATCAAGTGACGGGATTGAGTTATTTGATGACAGAAGTTTGAGAAATCCAATGTGAATGACTCAACAGAGGTTGGGTTTGCTTGATAAACCCAGTGAAGGTTGAAATCTCAAGGAATTAACAGCTGGACCTTTCTATGCCCACCCTGAATAGCACTGGAGGGAAGGGACGCCTGAGGGACTGTGTAGTAGAGAAGGGGACCTTCCTTGTGTTGGGTGAGGTAGGTATTGTGGGTGCCATACTGTTGAATTCATTCAAGATGCCTGTAGCTTTGTGGCTGAGCTCACTGGCTTAGCATTGCCCTCCCTTGTCTTTTGTATGCTTGATACACCCAACTGTGTGTTGGCTTAGCATAGTTGTTGAGTGAAACCATGGCTGTGGGTGAGCCTGTCTAGTTCCTCCTTAGTGGATACACAACCCAGCTTGGGGGTGATTTCTCAGCTGAAAGAATACAAGCTGGATAGAGATCTATGGTTGGGTGGAATGTTTCTCTCACATAGTCAGTTGTTTGGACAGCTTCATCTCAAGATAAGTGTTCTCTGTGGTTTAATTTATATGCATTCTGTGTTTTGCAATGTATTAATTCAGAATGATAATTATTCATGTTAATGGAATTGATATGAAGTCTGTGCATAGCATGAGAATGTGAATGATTCTCTTCATGTCGAATCATCATCTACTTGTGATAGATATGCTAATGCATTACTACTTGTGTGTGTGCAAATATGATTAATCCCGCTGTGTTTATATTGAGTATGAATTTGTATACACAAAAGTTTTTAATTTTTATGAATTTATGAGTAATGTATGGAGCTGAGTTTACCAAATAAGACCGGTATGTTTGGTCATGTTACCTTCCTGGAATTGGATTCATATAAGGGGACGTGACAGAGTGGTATCAGAGCTCATGTTGCAGCACTAGGGTTGCTTGGGCCAAACTCTGAGTTACAGGCAGGTAACAGAATGTTTTAATGTGGTGTTGGTGAAGTTTGGGGCATCATTTTGATATGGAAAAATGGAAGGATCAGAGTTCTCAGATGTGGCATAGGATCAGACCATTTCATAGATCTCTCCAAAATCTTTCCAACGGTACCAAACTTGACTTATTTGGTTAAGGGATGAGAGAGATATGAGCCCCGCAAGCGCACAGATTGCGCACAGGTTGTGCACAGATTGCACACAGATTGCACGCAGGTTGTGCGCAGGTGGCACACAGGCTGTGCATAGGTTGTGCGTAGGTGGCGCATAGGTTGTGCACAATTTGAGCAGATGGCACACAAGTTGTGCACAGTTTGCACAGGTGGCGCACAAGTTCACACAGGTTGAACAGGTTGCATAGGGGTTAAAAAAATGAAAAGTAGTCAAACCCAGAAATTCATAAAAGATGGATGGCGCATCGAAACATAGATCCGCAAGTTGCTGCGTGTTCCTTGTTATATGGAATAACTTCGCCCTGTAAAAAAGTTTTCCTGATGTCTTTGATATTTACTTCTACAAGTGGCTGAATTTGGTCTTCCATGAGGTTTTACAACTGTGTAAAAGTGCAGAATTTTGGTGAAAATTGTCATTTTTTAAAGTAATGTAACTTCCACACCCGAAGTCGGAATGGAGCATGGGGATAGGCATTGGAAATCTTATCCAACAGGGAATAATGATGCATAAACAAAACTTGGTTGGGGTTAACATACATCATAGATATGAAGGACAGAAAAGTGCCAGTGATTGTTTTGACAAATTGGTGTCAATTTGGGCAATTTCTAGAATTGCATGAATGAAGACATAACAGAATTGAGAATTATTCCATGAATCAATTATGCTAAATATTGATGTTGTATGTTTCTATATGAATTCATAATATGTCTAATAAATGTTCTCATAATGCACAGTGCTTGCAGCTCATAAGATTTAAATAGTTGTAGCAGAAGCAGCATACAAGGAAAATGGTGACCATAAATGATGCACAGGATCCTTATGAGCAAGAAGAGGATGTACTAGGAGAGAATGTGCAGGAAGGGAATGCTGAGACCGAATCCAATGGAATAAGGGAGCAAATAACTCATCAAAATTTGGTTGAGACCATGGTAAGCTTCAATGAAATATTGATGAAGGCTCAGGAAGAACAAAACCAGCTCAATGCTGCTATTTTGCAGAGCCTCACTGATATGCAACAGAGGATAAACCTTGGGTCTAACCCAAGCAATGTAGGTGAGGAAGGAAGAGATTCAATGAGTCGCTTTAGAGGTCGTTCTAAGAAGAGGACTCCAAGCCCAAAGAAGAGTTCTGTGAGCAAGAAGCATGGAACACATTCCTCAAGATCTTCTTCTAGCAAGTCATGTGACTTCATAGGTTCTCAAAGAAATCCAAGGCATACTTCTAGCAAATTTGGGGAAATGAAGAAATTCAAAGGCATCCCACAGGGAGAATTCAGGAAGGCAATACCTCCCACATTTGATGGAAATGATAAGACTGGCCAAGAGGCAGAGGCATGGCTTCTTGGGATGAAGAAATATTTTAGAATTCATGATTACTCAGGGAATGAAAGGCCAGAATTTTCATTTATAATCTAAATGGTAGAGCTTCAATTTGGTGGGATAACCTCTTGGAATTCAAAGAGATCAATGAAAGGAAGATCAGCTGGGAAAGGTTTAAGAAGTACTTCAAGGAGAAATACCTTTCTACTAGGTATTATGACAACAAGAGAAAAGAGTTCAAGGAACTCAGGTTGGGACAAAAATCTATGGAAGAGCATGTCCACAATTTTTTGGAATTGTTGAGGTATGTTGACTATATAAAAGATGAAAGAATAAAGATCCAATGCTTCCTTGGAAGCCTACCTCAAAGTTTCAAAGATAGAATTGAGTTTGTTAATCCACCAAGTCTTGATGAGGCCATTAGGATGGAAATGCATTGCTATGAGCAGAGTAAAGAAAAATCAGAGGTTAACTCAGCATGGAAAGGAAAACCAAGAGGGAGGTTTGATCAAAAGAAAAGTGGCTTCAAGCCACCATTCAAAAGTTAGCCTAGAACCTTTCCACAGGGGCAACAAGCAAGGAGTGGATTCAAGCCAACAGCAGCAACAGATAAAGCATCAAAAGGACCACTTTAGTGTCGGGGATGTGGAGAAAATCACATGCTTAAGGATTGTCCACATTGGAGGGAGAACCCCGAGGACTTGCACAACTTAAAGAGAGCAGCTACAGTGGAGGACATGGCAAGGGCAACACCTCGAATTTATGTAGCGTTGGATAATCATCAGGAAGATCATCAGTCATCAGTGGTGGAAGTTGAAGGTAAGATTGCTATGCAATCTATTTCTGTTTTGATTGATCCAGGATCTACTCATAGTTATGTCTCTCCAAAAGTAGTTGAAGGTTGTTCTCTTAGAAAATTGAAGCATAATAATTCTTGGCTAGTTCAATTAGCCATAGGGACCAAGAGAAAAGTAAGTGAAGTAGTGCTGGAGTGCCCCATAGAGTTGAAGGGACTCCACACACATGTTGAATTAAATGTACTACCGTTAGGATCCTATGATGCCTTAATTGGCATGGATTGGTTGGAAAGACATAAAGCCAAGTTGGACTGTTATGAGAAAGCACTTGAATGCATTGATGAAGAGGGAAGACCAAGATTGGTAAGAGGAATTCCCAAGCAAGTTTCAGTAAGACATATTTCAGCCTTACAGTTGAAGAAGTTCTACAAGAAAGGTTGTCAATTATATGCAGTCCATATATCAGATTCGGCAGAGGAGAAAGGTCCAATGATAGAAGACTTTCCATTGTTGCAAGAATTCCAAGATGTATTTTCGGATGAAGTTCCAGGGCTACCACCAAAGAGAGATATTGATTTTACCATCGATCTTGTTCCAGGGGCAGCACCAAATTCCAATGCTCCTTATAGAATGAGCACACCAGAATTGGTAGAGTTAAAGATGCAACTACAAGAGTTAATGGACAAAAGGTATATCAGGACAAGTGTGTCTCCTTGGGGAGCACCAGTGTTATTTTTCAAGAAGAAGGATGGGAATTTAAGGCTGTGTATTGATTACAGACAACTCAATAAAGTGACAGTCAAGAACAAGTATCCATTGCCAATAATTGATGACTTGTTTGATCAAATGAAGGAAGCTAAGGTGTTTTCAAAGATTGAATTGAGGTCCGGCTACCATCAAGTGAGGATTAAAGAAGAAGGCATTCATAAGACAGCTTTCCGAACTAGATATGGTCATTATGAGTTCACCGTGGTGCCATTTGGTCTTACCAATGCACCTGCTACATTCATGTGTCTCATGAATAGTGTTTTCAACAAATATTTGGATAAGTTTGTGATTGTATTCTTGGATGACATTCTTGTCTATTCAAGGAATGAAGAAGAACATGAAGAACATCTAAGGATAGTGTTGCAAGTCCTTAGAGAACACCAGTTGTATGCCAAGTTAAGCAAGTGTGAATTCTATCAAAAGAGGGTGCAGTATTTGGGTCATGTTATATCTGAAGAGGGAATTGCAGTGGATCCAGAAAAGATTAATGCCATCATGGATTGGTCTACTCCACGGAATGTTTCAGATGTTAAATCTTTCATGGGTCTTGCTGGTTATTGCAGAAGGTTCATTGAAGGATTCTCCAAGATAGCTCACCAAATTACTTCATTGCAGAGGAATAATATCAAATTTGTATGGTATGAAAAATGTGAGAAAAGCTTTCAGTAGTTGAAGGAGTTACTTACCAGCACTCCTGTTTTGAAGATAATGTTGGTTGTGGAGCCAGATCTTCCAATCTCATAGATGATGATTCAACCGTGTCCGTACCCTAGGTTTGGTTATGATCCCGACTCGACGCTCAGAGGGTCCGGGGGCTAGTGGGCCCCCGAGGAAAATTTTTGGGGCTGTTTTTGCCACCAGTTTTCGGGCCCATGGTTTTGGGTAACACGTGGTATTTTATCATTGTATTTCCCTTATAAAAGAAAGACATTGTAATATGGCTAGGGTCAATGATGTATTAGGTTTTATGCATTGTAAAGATCTCTAAGATCAGAAGAGAGATTGTGAGACAGTGAAGAGGAAGTGCAGCGGTTGTGCTGTAGGTTGTATCCCTTCACCTTGCTAGACGGTAATAATAATAAGGACTGACAAATTCAGTGTGGACGTAGCCCAAGTTGGGGTGAACCACGATATATCACTGTCTCTCTTGTAATGTGTGTATGATTATATTTTCATTTCTGTTTATTGTTATTGCTCCGCGATCTTGTTTTTCTAACAGTTGGTATCAGAGCCAAAGGTTTATTTGGCAGATAAACCTGCAGGAAGCTAGGGTTTCTGGTTCGAGTGGGAGCAATGGTGGAAGAAGGAAAGTTTAAGGTCGATAAGTTTAACGGCCAAAACTTCCAGTTATGGAAGATGCAAATGGAGGACTATCTGTACCAGAAGGATCTATTCCTGTCGTTGGGAGGAAGAGAAAAGCAGCCGGCGGCTATGAAGGACGAAGAATGGGAGATTCTTGACAGAAAGGCTCTGGGAACAATACGGTTGAGCCTGGCTTCGTCGGTGGCTTTCAATATCTCAAAAGAAACGACAACGGAGGGTTTGATGAGCGCATTGGGTAAGCTATATGAAAAAACCTCAGCCTCCAACAAGGTATTTCTAATGAAGCGTTTATTTAATATGAAGATGTTTGAAGGTGGATCTGTTACTGATCATTTAAATGAGTTTAATACGGTTACAAATCAGCTAAGTTCTGTAAGTGTGAATTTTGATTATGAGGTTGGGGCTCTTCTAATCTTGTGTTCATTGCCAGAAAGCTAGAATAGCTTGGTCATGGCTGTAAGTAACTCTGTCTTTGGTTCAAACACCTTGAAATTTGATGATGTTATTGGTGTTATTCTTAGCGAGGAAATGCGATGAAAAAGCATAGATGAGACATTAGGTAATGTGTTGACCATGGAGAGCAGGGGAAGACAAAAGGAGAGAGGAAAGAGCCAAGGTAATCGTGGAAAGTCTAAAACGGGAAGATCCAAGTCCAGATTGGAAAAAATAGAGTGTTAGAACTATGGAAATAAAGGACATCTGAAGAAAGACTGCAGATCTCTAAAGAATAGAGGAGATGCACAAAAGGAAACTACCCGAGAAGAAAATGTAGCAGGTGATGTGTTACAAGATGCTTTGATTCTTGCATTAGATAATACTAGTGATTATTGGGTAGTAGATTCAAGAGCTTCATGTCATGCTACACCCCATAGGAAATACTTTCATGAGTATGTTCCTGGCGATTTTGGACATGTTTTATTGGGTGATGATGAGCCATCTAAGATTGTTGGAATGGGTAAGGTATGGATAAAAGTTAAGAATGGAACTAACTGGCTATTGAAAGATGTTAGGCATATTTCTGCTATGAAAAGAAATCTGATCTCAACAGGGTAGTTGGGACATGGCAGCTGTCTATCTACATTTGGAGAAAAGTGGTGGAAGATCACTAAAGGATCAATGGTGATAGCAAAAGGAGACAAGATAGGTACGTTGTATTTATGTCCTCATAATACTGACCATTCTATCTCTTTAGCTTCCACATGAACAGATACAACATTGTGGCATCATAGGCTTGGCCACATGAGTGAAAAGGGGATGCAGATTCTACACTCAAGGAAGTTGCTGCCAGATTTGAAGCAGGTAAGTTTGGAATTTTATGAAAACTGTGTTTATGGAAAACATAAGAGAGTCAGATTTCTCAGGGTTGGAAAACAGAAGAAGAATGAAAAGTTAGAGCTAGTGCATACATATGTATGGGGATGGGCTCAGGTACAATCTCTTGGTGGCTCTCATTATTATGTTACATTTATTGACGATGCAACTAGGAAAACTTGGGTTTATTGCATTAGATAGAAATCTGATGTGTTTGCTACTTTTAAGAAGTGGAAAGCTTTGGTTTAGAATGAGACAAGAAAAAGGTTGAAGTATCTCAGATCTAATAATGGAGGTGAGTACTGTGACAAAGAGTTTGATAGTTAAGGTGAGTACTGCGACAAGGAGTTTGATAATTAATGTTCATACCATGGGATTCGTAGAGAGAAGACAGTCCCAGGAACACCACAAGAAAATGGTGTGTCAGAAAGGATGAACAAAATGGTCATGGAGCGTGCAAGGTGTATGAGATTGCATGCAGGATTGCCCTTACAGTTTTGGGTGGATGCTGTAAATACTGCTGTTTATTTAATAAACAGAGGACCTTCAAGTGCTTTGGATGGTGGTATTCCAGAGAAGGCATGGACAGATAAAAAGGTAAACTACTCATTTCTAAGAACGTTTGGTTGTGAAGCATTTGTCCATATTGATAAAGAAAATAGAACAAATATTGAAGCTAAATCCAAGAAATGTACCTTTATTGGATATGGGGTTGATGAATTTGGTTATCGTTTATGGGATTATGAAAATAACAAAATCATCAGGAGTAGAGATGTAATATTCAATAAAAAGGTCATGTATAAAGATCAGTTGCAGGGAAAGAAACAGGAAAAGAAAACCACAGAGTACACAACACTTGATGAAATTCAAGAAAATGAAGTTCCAAAGGTGCCAGAAAATCAAGAACAATAGCAAGTTCCTGAAAATCCTGCAACTATAAGAAGATCTACCGGGTTAAGTGGACTCCCCGAACGATACTCTCCTTCAATGTATTAGTTGTTGATGACTGATGCTGGTGAACCAGAATGTTATGAAGAAGCAATGCAGGTGGAAACTAGAAAGAAGTGGGAGCAAGGCATGAATGAGGAGATGGACTCATTGGTAGGAAACCAAACTTGGGATCTGGTTCAGTTTCCTGCTGGTAAAAGAGCATTGCAGAACAAATGGATTTATAGGTTGAAGGAAGAAGAAAGAGGCAAGAAGCGGTACAAGGCCAGACTTGTTGTAAAGGGGTTTGCACAGAAGAAAGGTATAGATTTTGATGAAATATTTTCTCCTGTTGTTAAGATGACTTCAATTAGGACTATCTTAAGTCTAGTGGCGGTAGAAGATTTGCATCTTAAACAGTTAGATGTAAAAACAACCTTTCTCCATGGGGATTTGGAGGAAGAGATATATATGCAGCAGCCACAACGGTATGAGGTCAAAGGTAAGGAGAATTTGGTGTGCAGGTTGAAAAAGAGCTTGTATGGTTTGAAGCAAGCTCCAAGGCAGTGGTATTTAAAATTTGACAAGTTTATGACAAAACAAGGTTATAGTAGATGTCATTCTGACCACTGTGTTTATTTCAAGAAGCTAGACAATGAAAGATACATTATCTTGTTACTGTATGTGGATGACATGCTTGTTGTAGGGTCTAACATGCAGGATATAAATGTGCTCAAAAGGAAGCTAGCTAATTCATTTGCGATGAAGGATTTGGGTGCTGCAAAGCAAATCCTTGGTATGAGAATAACAAGAGACGGGAAAAATTGCAAATTGACATTGTCTTAGAGTGAGTACATACAAAAGGTGTTGGAGAGGTTCAGAATGCAGAATGCAAAACCAGTAAGTACACCTTTGGCCAACCATTTTAGTTTAAGTAAGGAAATGTGTCCCAAGACACAGGAAGAGACAGATTACATGTCCAAGATTCCCTATCAATCAACATCTGGCAGCTTGATGTATGCCATGGTGTGCACAAGACCAGATATTGCACATGCAGTGGGAGTTGTGAGCAGATATATGAACAATCCAGGTAAAGAACATTGGAAGGCAGTACAGTGGATTCTCAGGTATTTGAGAGGTACCACCACTCAGGCATTATGTTTTGGAGGTTCAGACACTGTTCTACAGAGATAGGTTGATGCAGATATGGAAGGTGATAAGGATAGCAGGAGGAGCACCATAGGGTATGTGTTTACTGTAGGTGGAACAACAATAAGCTAGATTTCAAAACTGCAGAAGGTTGTTGCACTTTCAACAACGGAAGCAGAGTATGTTGCTATTACAGAGGCTAGTAAAGAGATGATTTGGTTGCATAGATTTATGGAGGAAGTGGATAAGAAGCAGAAGGATAGCAGGTTGTATAGTGGCAGCCAAAGTGCCATTCATCTTGCAAAGAACTCAGCATTCCATTCCAAGACTAAACATATATAGCTCAAGTACCATTTCATACGCTCTGTTTTGGAAGATGAACTGTTGAAGTTGGAAAAGATACATACTAGCCAGAATCCTGTGGACATGTTCACAAAGGTAGTGACTAGAGAGAAACTGAGTTCCTGCTCGGTTTCAGTTGGCCTTCTAGCATGAAGGTGAAGATGAAAAATTTGCCAAGTCCAAGGTCCAACAAGTATAGCAACCGTGGATTTGTTGTGATCAGTCTCCAAGTGGGGGATTGTTGGTTGTGGAGCCAGATCTTCCAGTCTCATAGATGATGATTCAGCCGTGTTCGTACCCCCAGTTTTGGTTATGATCCCGTCCCGATGCTCAGGGGGTTCGGGGGGGGGGTTGACCCCCCTTGGCTGGGGGATGCGGGGGAAGCGCCCCCAAAAAAGGGGGTTTGGGGGAAGAGCCCCCGAGAAAATGGGGGTAGGGGGCATAGACCCCGAGGAAAATTTTTGGGGCTGTTTTTGCCACCAATTTTTGGGCCCATGGTTTTGGGTAACGCGTGGTATTTTTCCATTGTATTTCCCTTATAAAAGAAAGACATTGTAACACGGCTAGGGTCAATGATGTATTAGGTTTTATGCATTGTAAAGATCTCTAAGATCAAGAGAGAGACTGTGAGACAGTGAAGAGGAAGTGCAGCGGCTGTGTTGCAGGTTGTATCCCTTCACCTTGCTGGACGGTAATAATAATAAGGATTGGCAAATTCAGTGTGGACGTAGCCCAAGTTGGAGTGAACCACCATATATCTGTGTCTCTCTTGTAATGTGTGTGTGATTATATTTGCATTTCTGTTTATTGTTATTGCTCTGCGATCCTATTTTTTTAACAGATAACAGATCCAAAGAAGGATTTTGTAGTGTGCACGGATGCTTGCATTGAAGGGCTCGGTAGAGTTCTCATGTAAGAAGGCATTGTGATTTGCTATGAGTCAAGGAAATTAAAAGAGCATGAAAAGAATTATGCCACACATGATTTGGAATTAGCAGCCATAGTACATGCTCTCAAGATGTGGAGACATTATTTGATGGGAAGAAGATTCGAGCTTAGGACAGAACACATGAGCTTGAAGTATTTGTTTGACCAGCCAAACTTGAATGCTAGGCAAGCTAGGTGGATGGAATTTCTTTGTAAATTCGATTTTGAAATTAAGCATGTAAAAGGGAAGGAGAATAAGGTTGCAGATGCTTTTAGCAGAAAGTTTCATGTTGCAGCATTAAGTGTGTGTAAATAAGATTTAAAGACAAGAGTCCCTAAAGCCCATAACAGTGATGAAACTTGCCTTCAAATTAAAGAAAAGTTGCAACGAGGTAATGTGGATGAAGCATGTGCAAGATATCAGCTAGGTGATGATGATGTTCTCATTTATCATGATAATAGATTGTACATTCCAAATAGTGCAAATTTGAAGAAGCTTGTGATGGATGAAATACATCAAATGCCATATTCTCGACACTTAGAATATCATAAAACTATAATAGCAGCAAGAACGCAATACTTTTGGCATGGTATGAAGAAGGACATAGTTGAGTACATTGTTAGGTGTCAGAAGTGCCAACAAGTCAAGGCAGAGCACCAACATCTAGCAGTATTGTTGCAGCCCTTACCCATTCCAGAGTGGAAGTGGAAAGTAATCTCTATGGATTTTATAACAGGTCTGCCCATGATAGTGAAGAAGCATGATTCAATCATGGTTGTGGTGGACAAGCTATCAAAGGTAGCTCATTTTATTCCAGTCAAGTCCACTCACAAGGCTAATGACATTGCAAATATTTTCATGAGAGAAATATTCAAGTTACATGGATTTCCTAAGGCAATAATTTCTGATCATGATACAAAGTTCACTTCCAATTTCTGGAAAGGATTGCTTCAAGAATTGGGAACTAGATTGAATTTCAGTACATCATATCATCCTCAAACAGATGGCCAAACTGAGAGGGTGGATCAGGTTCTTGAAGACATGCTGAGAATGTATGTGATGGATAAACCATCCAAGTGGGAGGATTACCTACACTTGGTAGAATTCGCATACAATAATGGACATCATGCATCATTGGGAATGAGTCCATTTGAAGAATTGTATGGCAAAGGATGCAGGACTCCAGTGAATTGGGACAGCCCGGTGAACAGGGTAGTACTTAGACCAGAGATGATCAAGGAAATGGAACAGAAAGTTGTTAAGATCAGGCAGAATTTAAAGATAGCTTATGACAGACAAAAGAGCTATGCAGATTTGAAAAGAGTGCATAAGGAATTTCAGATTGGGGATCATGTTTATTTGCGAGTGAAACCAAGGAAAAGTTCTCTCAAGTTGGGGAGTTGTGCCAAGTTGGCACCAAGATATTGTGGGCCATTTGAAGTCCTAGATATGATAGGGCTAGTTGCATATAGAATTACATTGCCTGCTAACATAAGAGCTCATAATGTTCTCCATGTATCTTTGCTTAAGAAGTATGTACATGATCTTAATCATATGATTGATTGGAATGTGATACATGTGGAACCCGAGGGAGAGCTAAGTAGAGCCTATGCGCATCCTCGACAAGAAGGTCACTTTGCTCCGGAACAGAGCCATCGGGCAGGTAAAGGTCCAATGGGAGCACCTTAGTCCCGATGAGGCCACATGGGAGATGGAGGATGCCATGAGAGAGACATTTCCATTTTTGTTCACTTTTGAGAACACTGAGAACGGTGTTGTTCTAAGGGGGAGGGGAATGTAATACCCCAATTTTGACTCTTGTGAAATATTGGCTTTTAATGTAAATATTGTATACACGCGATGTATGTTTCCCTAGCGTGGAGCTCAAGGCCAAGGCCCCGCTAGTGTATGCTCGAATTTTATTTAAATGGACAAGTAGTTGATATTTTGATACCCATGTGCTATTAAGCCATGGAATATTGTAATTGATGTAAATATTTGATATTGCAATAAAATACCAAAACTGGCTATGGAAGCAACGAATGAGAAGGGACCATGTGTATCCACTAGGTAGAGGCGAGGGGGTTGTGGAGATGAACCATATGCTTCCAAATGTCATCTTGTGAACCCATTTGACTTACTTTGCTGACATTTAATTCTGTTGTAAGGAAGTGGTTGAAGAATTCAGTCCATGGCTTCAATGGAGCATGGGCAGCCCAGAAATTCATATTGCAGGAATGGGCTCTATTTTTCTTGTACCACAAGTCACTCTACCTCATGGGAATGGGTTCTTCTTCATTCCCATTCCATTGTTGAACAACCCAGCATCATTTTTCATCCATTCTGAATTCTCAGCAGTGAGCAAAACCATAAATCGCAACTTTGCAAGAAACCACGTTTTGAAGTGCCATAAACACCCATAATTGGTATTGGACAGTAAAATCCAATGGGGGATCGATAGATATGAACCTTGGGGCAAATTTTAGAGTATTAGATACCCTGAAATCCATAGAAAAACCCAGTTTTTATAGCCCATAAATCAAGTGATGGGATTGAGTTATTTGATGACAAAAGTTTGAGAAATCCAAGTGTGAATGATTGAACAGAGGTTGGGTTTGCTTGATAAACCCAGTGAAGGATGAAATCTCAAAGAATTAGCAGCTGGACCTTTCTATGCCCAACCTGAATAGCACTAGAGGGAAGGGACGCCTGAGGGACTGTGTAGCAAAGAAGGGGACCTTCCTTGTGTTGGGTGAGGTAGGTATTGTGGGTGCCATACTGTTGAATTCATTTGAGATTCCTATAGCTCTGTGGCTGAGCTCACTGGCTTAGCATTTCCCTGCCTTGTCTTTTGTATGCTTGATAAACCCAACTGTGTGTTGGATTAGCATAACTGTTGAGTGAATCCATGGTTGTGAGTGAGCTTGTCTAGTTCCTCCTTAGTGGATACACAACCCATCTTGGGGGTGATCTTTCAGCTGAAAGAATACAAGCTGGACAGAGATCCATGGTTGGGTGGAACATTGCTCTCACATAGCCAGTTGTTTGGACAAATTCATCTCAAGATAAGTGTTCTTTGTGGTTTAATTTATATGCATTCTGTGTTTTGCAATGTATTAATTCGGAATGATAATTATTCATGTTAATGGAATTGATATGAAGTCTGTGCATAGCATGAGAATGGGAATGATTTTATGCATGTCGAATCATCATCTACTTGTGATAGATATGCTAATGCATTACTGCTTGTGTGTGTGGAAATATGATTAATTCCGTTGTGTTTATATTGAGTATGAATTTGTATACACATTAGTTTTTAATTTTTATGAATTTATGAGTAATGTATGGGGCTGAGTTTACCAAATAAGCCCGGTATGTTTGGTCATGTTCCCTTCCTGGCATCGGATTGATGGAAGGGGACGTGACAATCTGTATGCGATGTTTATCGTTCACTAGTTGACTTAGAGCCATTTCCGAGAGCAACTTGATTTTTCATCCGCTATTGAGCATGAGGTGCACTGGGTGATTAATTGGCCTAGTTTGAGGGTCAACATATTTTAATTGGTGATATCTATTGTCAATCCCTACTAATAGACTGGAAGCCTATATAACATAGACAATGGGGAACCTGACATAATTCTTTTTGGGCGAGCCATTTGAAAGCACGAGGCTTCAACATTTATGAAAAAATGTGTTTGAAAATATATTAGGATTCTATGAAAATGATATTTTTGTCTACAAAACTGGCCATATTTGATGAGCACACCGTCACAAATCCAACGCAACTCGCATAATTCGATTTTGAGTCCCGGAAGTGCTAAAACACCTCCTACGATTTCTTGGCAGATCTAGAGATAGGATGTGTTGTTTGAAAGCTAACCCCCTTCGCGAAGAAACCTCAAACCATTATCACATTTGCGTCCTCTGCAATAAAGCCCTCGTATTGATGAAGCCCTTGTCACACCATTAACCCGTGATACACCTTGAATTGAAAATAAATAACAATAAAACAAAAATAAATAAAAAATAGCAAATGGATAAAAACAATAGTAAAATAAAGGGCATAACAAATAATAATAAAAAAACAAAGAAACCAACAAAAATATAAAACAAATAAAAACACAAAAAAGAAAATACATATAATAGAACATCCCCTAGAATTTTGTCATGGCATTTTTCAACTTAGTGTAAGAGCAAAACTTGAAACTTATCATGTGTGTGTGTTACATACCAACATAGATCCATCTTAAACCCGAATTTATCAAAAAAAAAAATTATGTGTAATTTTTTTAATCTTAATTTTCTTACACATTAAGATATTTGATCTCTTGTGTTTGATATATCTAGATGAAGTCAATATAATTTATTATTTTGTGTTTAAACTGATATCATTTGGATTTTTTTTAATTTTAATTTTTATAGGAACTGTAAGTTACATAAAGTTTTAGATTTAAGATGAAATTGATATAATTTATTATTTTTTGTTTAAAATGACATCATTTGCATTTTTATTTATTTTTTAGGAACAACATGTTACACAATGTTCTAGGTTTACGATGAAATCAATATAATTTATTTTTTTTTGTTTAAAATGACATCATTTGCATTTTTATTTCTTTTTTTAAGAACAACATGTTAATGTTCTAGGTTTAAGATGAAATCAATATAATTTGTTATTTTTTGTTTAAAATGACATCATTTGCATTTTTATTCCTTTTTTAAGGAACAACATGTTACACAATGTTCTAGCTTTAAGATGAAATCAATATAATTTATTATTTTTTGTTTGAGCCGATATCATTTGTATTTTTATTTCTTTTTTTATAGGAAGGACATGTTACATAATGTTCTAGGTTTAAGATGAAATTAATATAATTTATTATTATTTGTTTAAGTCTACATCATTTGCATTCTTTTTATATGAACTACATGTTACATAATGTTTTAGGTTTAAGATGAAATTAATATAAATTTATTATTTCTTGTTTAAGCATACATCATTTGCATTTTTTTTAGGAACCACATGTTACATAACTTTCTATGTTTAAGATGAAATCAATATAATTTATTATTTTTTGTTGTTATAGAACGTTCTATGTTTAAGATGAAATCAATATAATTTATTATTTTTTGTTGTTACTTAACCTTCTAGGTTTAAGATGAAATCAATATAATTTATTATTATTTGTTTAAGCCAACATCATTTGCACTTTTTTAATAGGTTCTAGGTTTAAGATGAAATCGATATAATTTTTTGTTTGTTTGTTTAAGATGACATCATTTGCATTTTTAATTTTTTTTTATAGGAAGGACATGTTACATAACATTCTAGGTCTAAGATGAAATCAATATAATTTATTATTTTTTGTTTAAGACATCATTTGCATTTTTTTTTTTTTTTTTAGGAAAGACATGTTACATAACATTCTAGCTTTAAGATGAAATCAACATAATTTATTACTTTTTGTTTAAGACGACATCATTTGCATTTTTATTTCTTTTTTTTATAGGAACGACATGTTACATAACATTCTAGGTTTAAGATGAAATCAATATAATTTATTATTTTTTGTTTAAAAACGACATCATTTGCATTTTTATTTCTTTTTATAGGAACGACATGTTACATAACATTCTAGGTTTAAGATGAAATCAATATAATTTTTTTTGTTTTGTTTAAAAACGACATCATTTGTATTTTTATTTCTTTTTATAGGAAGGACATGTTACATAGCATTCTAGGTTTAAGATGAAATCAATATAATTTATTATTTTTTGTTTAAGACGACATCATTTGCATTTTTTTCTTTTTATAGGAACCACATGTTACATAACATTCAAGGTTTAAGATGAAATCAATACAATTTATTTTTTTTGTTTAAGAAGACATCATTTGCATTTTTATTTCTTTTTTATAGGACGAGCTGTTACATAACTTTGAGGTTTAAGATGAAATCAATAGGTCACATTAGTTAATTTCAACTAGTCAATACAATACAGTTGTAAATTGTTTTTTATCTTATTTTTTTTACATATCAAAGAAAAATTTACACCTCAATAAATTGGATCCCTCTTGGTGCTTAATGGATCCATGCTTGTAGTATCATATTTGTTGCATATACTAATTGGGGTTTGAAAAATTTACACCTCAATAAATTGGATCCCTCTTGGTGCTTAATGGATCTATGCTTGTAGTATCATATTTGTTGCATATACGAATTGGTGTTTAGTCTTAATATGGAAAGACTTTAACATCTCAACACACAAGTTTATACAAAAAAATTTAAATTATTATCAAAATATCATTTGTTGTTAATGTAATGTTGGAAATTATATCAAATGTTAAAAGAGGAATCAAAATTCTTGAGATACAAAAAATAAAATGGATTCTTTAGACAACTCCATTATTATTTTTGTGTAAGTCACATCATTTACATTTTTAAATATTTTTATAGGAAAAACATGTTACATAACATTTTAGTTTTAAGACGAAATCAATATTATTTATTATTTGTAGATTTAAGATGAAATCAATATAATTTATTATATTTTTCAATATTTAGATTAAAAAAACACATATTTATATATTCAGATATAAAAATAAAATGAAAAAAATAAAATAAAAAAAAATCTATTTGTTATGAAATAAAAAAATTATCAATTTGCCCATAGCAAATTGTATAAATATACATATTTTGGCTATTTGGTGATAGGGATATTCATCTGGATTGGTTACTTGCAAAATGGGGGAGCCCATGAAATGTTTGAAGGTCGGTAAAGAACTTCCGGACGATTTGAAAGAAGAAATATTGGCCTGGATGCCACTGAAATCTCTGTGTAGATTTCGTACTGTATCCGAGCAATGGAACGCTTTGCTTTCATCAACAGAATTCATAACAAGGAAATGGGCCGAGGCCCCTCCCAACAGGGATCCCTGGTTGGTTATGTACGATCTCGACGACACAAAATCTACTTGTTTGGCGTACTCTTTCTATACGCAAGGTTGGCAGAAAACCTCGTGCATCTCTATTTCCTTTATGCCAGAGAAATTCGCTGTGTTTGGTAGAGAGCACCGTTTTCTCTTCCGAGGATACGCTGCAGGTCTGTTCTTGCACGAGGTCTTTGGTATAATGTCTGGTGGCTATAACGTCTGCAATCCTGTCACGAGAACTTTCATAGAACTTCCGCCCATATTATCCATAAGCCCAGGGCAGGCCAAAGCCACAGGCATTGTGGGAGGGGATGGTGACAGTAGAGAGACCTACAAAGTGGTGGTGGTGGGCGAGAGCGCGATACGTGGGGAGAAGAGAAACATAGTGGAAATCTACGATTCTTCTGAAAAGTCTTGGAGCACAGCAGGACACCTGCTACAAGATGTGTACATAACAGACGCGAAGATGATTTTCTGCTATGGTTCCTTCTACTGTATTGTGTTCCGTTCGGGAGGTTTGGGCATTACTGGTTTCAGCCTCAGAGAGGGGACTGAAATTTTTGCCTTTTTGCCAAAGATGCCTAATGGCAAGATCATCTCTGATCGGGCGTTGCTTGCCTGCGGATTGCGGGTTCTATTTGCAGCGGGCGTAGTTTTTAAAGTTTTCCCACATCTTTTGCTACCTCCTGAATTGCATGAGGTAATTATTTGGGAGTTTGAGAAACTGAAGTTGGACGAATCCTCATCTTCATCAGTGGACTCCAGTTCCACCTCATCACAGTGGAAGGAGATTGCAAAGATGCCTTCATCTATGCTCAACGATCTGAATAGGAAAAGGGTACATAACATTTCTAGTAGCCGCAACCTTTGCCCCCGCCCTTTGAAGTGTGTAGCAGTGGGGGATCACGTGTGCTTCACCCTCCAAACAGTTATATATAGCAAGGTGATGGATGTGGTTGTTTACAACTTAAAGGAAAATTCATGGTCGTGGCTCCCTAGTTGTCCTTTAGACTACTACAGTTCCTTCAGTACCAATGTATCTATCACAGCTTTTGAACCAAGGATCAACATGAAAGTGGGGTGAAGCTTTGTATGCATCCCTTCTAATCTTAGTTCCTTCATTACGATTATATCTGTCACAGCTTTTGAACCAAGGCTCAACATGGAAGTCGGGTGAAGCCTAGTATGCATCCCTTCTAATCTTAGGGTATGGTTTTGCAGATGAATTAAAGAGTTGGAGATATGAATATAGAGCACATTGTTGCTAATACGATGCTGATGGGCTTTTGAATTTAGGGTGTCTGGTCATAACAAATATTTTATCTAACATTTTTATAGTTGTTATCAAAGCAGTAGGTTTGTTATTTCAATTTCATTAGCTTCGATCACATTGTTTCTCTGCATATATTTCATTAATGAATTGTTGATGTTCCTTTCTATTAACTCCAATGGGATGATTCAGGTTTGGAACTCAACCCAAAAAGAGTAAGTATTGCTGAAATATAGGCCTTTATATGGTTCATATAGAAATTGTTTTCATTGTTATCATTACATTGGCTTTACCCAATGTTGTTATGTTTAATTTTTTTGGATCTTGGATATATACGATGCCACATAGAATTAAAGCC
Source organism: Larix kaempferi (assembly GCA_027924585.1). Taxonomy (NCBI): domain Eukaryota; kingdom Viridiplantae; phylum Streptophyta; class Pinopsida; order Pinales; family Pinaceae; genus Larix; species Larix kaempferi. The sequence continues at coordinate 21,869,613 of BSBM01000632.1, read as the reverse complement.
ATGTGTTTTGTTTGCACTGTTCTATATATTAGTGGGCATTTCTTTTTTCTTTACATATACGATTCTTCTTTTGTGTGTAAGATTCCTTTGTACTCTTTTCATTGCTGAATTTCCTTTTTATCATAAAATTGGAAGGATATTTTCTGTAAGAGTTCATTTATCTTCACCATTTTGTAGATGGTAAGATATCATACTAAGCTCAACCTAGGCACTTACTCTTCTATATCTAGGTCATTTAGTGCAACCTCTCTAAACATGGAATTTTGCAATGTTAATGAACAACTGCAGCTATGAATTCGTCAAAGGGTAGTAGGGGCACAAGGCTTTCAGATATTAAAAAGCGATATACATGTTTTTTGAATTTTTCAACCAGGTAATTTCTATTAGAGAGCGAAATGAACAAATAATGTAATGTCCCCATTCAAATAAATGTCAGTATGGAAAATTCCACCAACCTACTAGTTTCCTAGGTTGGGGTGGAGACATTAAAATTGGAATAAGGAGACTAATAAACCAAAATGGACTTTGGTTTGGGCATAAATAAATTAAGAGGGGCAAAATAAATATTTATGGTGAGAAAATAAGATGGCATTTGGTCATGGAGACGCATTGGTGGTGTGGGACCCCCAAAAAGCTAGATTCCCCATGCCACATGGCATTCCACTCTCAACCCATTCGAATCCAAGGTGGAGTCCACTATCCTTGGGGGAGTTGGAAGGGAATAATACTTGGCATGACTCAATGAGGTCAAAATGTAGAGGAAGAGTAACTCCCATGGAAGAGGAAGAGGCAATTTGGAGCTAGTGGGACACTTGGGCTAGATTCCCTAGCTCTATGACAACAATGATGAAGATGCTATGAAACCTATGACACAAATCAAACCTGAATGTTGACATCTAACATATATGATATGTCAGAGATAAAAGTAGCCTCCAAGAGGGCACACAAGGGAGTTAGAGAAGCCAAAGAGACACCTACTCGAATTGAGTGGAGGAGGAGGCTAGATTTGGAGGGACAAGTGGCATACTTGGGAATCTCTTCCCAAATTGAGTTGGCATGAGGCTTATGGATGGAATTTGAGTTAGGGAAGCCTTAGGAAGTTTATAAAAGTTAGGAACAAAGAAGAATACCAGCTTTTTATCATTTTACATTTTGCATTTAGAGAGAAGAGCTAGTAGAGAGCTAGTCTACTTGCCTTAGTACCAATTTCGAGGGTGAAAGATTCCCATCCTAATTGGCAATTGGAGAGACCATTCAGACCTTTGATTGGAGATACAATGGAGTCTTTAGTTACAGTTTGAAGCTACAAGGAAGCTCATGGTTCATTCATATACAACTTGTTCTTGCATCTCTTTCACATTTTCCTGCATATTTGGGCCCCTTGAGGAATTGTGCCCTTGGTGAGATGATGATATCTTTATGAGAGTCCATGAATCTTCATTTATTTGTATTCTGATCTATATACTCTGTATTTACTAAAAAGAAGACTCTCAGGTTGAAATACCAAGTGAAACTATGTAAAAATATCAAACAATGCATAAATGATGCCATTTTCTCTATGTCTTGTTGTTGGAGCTTGAAGAGCCATTATTTGGAGTTGTATCAGTCATTCTCTATGATTTTTTTGATGTATGGAGTGTCATTAATGTTCTGAAGAAGTTTCATTAGAATTACACAAGTCCTTGGCACCTAAATTTTGAATTTCATAACATATGGTGAAAATTACTAGCTTTCCCCCCTATGTGAAGACTTGCATATAAACATCTGATTTAAGGGATTTGCAGAAGGTCATAAGAACTGATTGATGATACATTGGGGAGCTCATTAAAGTCATTTATCAGTACCATACATATTTTCTGAAATTTGGAAAGGTTTAACATCATTTGGAGAGCCATCTTTGACCACTACCCCTGGGGGATTGAAGCGTGATTTGACTAGTACATTTCCCTACTTTGTCCATATTGTAAATGGATGTTGCAGAAGTGTTTTAAGGGTTTTTAAGAACCCATCATCCTCAATTATATGTATGAATACCTTCCAAACTCACTCAGACCCCATTTAGAAGCATTTGGAGCCATTCGGAAGCAGTTGGGTTAATACTAGTCTAAGGGTTGAATTGATTAAAAATTGCAATTTTTCCTAGTTTGTGCAAATTATTAAAAAGGGACACTACAAGTGGTATAATAGCATGGTCCTCGCACCTGAAGTGGATGACCATTTATGAAGACAAGAAGCCAAAGAAAGCAGCCCCCACCCTTACAATCTGAAACTGAAAGTGTTTTTGTTGAAGAGGAAGAAGAAGGAGAAGATGTGTATTCTAGTGAAACTATGGCTAGGGATGAGAAGGGAAACTCAAAGGATAAAGAGGAATTTACTAAATTCATGAAACCATTTTTTGAAGACTGTTGGCAGGTGGTTTGATGGGGAAATATCATGGTATGGCTGACGCCGCGACACACCATAGGAGGGCGCGAAAGGAGTATTTTGGGCTAAAGAATACCATAGTTGGTGGGTTTTGGGTCACTTGGACCACATATTATGTAATAGTGAGTCAGTTGTACCGCGGTATGCGGGTTTTTGGGTTATTGGGTCAATTGTCTATAGTGTCGGTTAGGAAGTTAGTTGTAAGTGGACAAATATTGTAATGGAAGAAGCCTATAAATATATGAGAGTCGCAGGTGTTAGATATCATGGTGGATAGAGATAGCAAGAGATCAAGATAGAAGATAGGAGAATAACAGGCAAGAGATAAGAAGATGTATGTTTTGCCTCTAGTATTTTGACCGCAATAGTAATACAATGATGTTTTGGTGCAATCTCTGTGCAATGGTGCAATATATAAACGTTTTTTGATGTAATATATGCTTCTTATTGCTGGAATGATGAATGATGCGATTAAATGATCTGTTTCATGTGGAATATGAATGCCGCGATTAGTTAAAATGTTATAATTCCTTGCTTTGAGTTCTGTTTAAGTACTGCAATAGAGCTAGTCTGAATAGCCACAACTCTCCTCCTCCCTCGGTGGAAACATGGTTCCGTCTGCCCTTCCTAGACGCCTCGGGTGAGACCTCATCCGCTCTGTGGGTGTTGCTGGGTGGGCTCAAACCTGCCCGGGCCGGTGCCCAGGGAGACTGCAGGATGTGTTGACAGTGAGGTGAACCCCTGTCGACTGAGGTCACGTTGGTCAACAAATGGTTTCATTGCCGAGACCGTGTGCAGAGTAGAAGGAGGTCATGTTGTGGCATTCGACGAAGTCGGAGATATAGAAATGGTTCAATTAGAAGTTGCAGGAGTTTGTTGAAGAAGAATGTCAAAACACGCAACTGACAGTAGATCACTGGCTGGGAAGATATATTGACGACAGTCCACATGAATGGTTTTTCTGTGAATTCCCGGTCATTTTGTATGAATGGTTGTCAAAGTTGACCTTCCAGAAGAGGAACTTCTAGGGTGGTGAACCGATGGCTTGGACCCTGGAGTTGATTCGGGAGCTATAGGAAGTCAATAATAAGGCATCGTGGGCTGTCGAAGTTTGGCTTGACAACATTTTGGAGGGATATATCACTGAATTTGCGGTCAACACAAAGAAATCCTATAGTGAAGCTGAAAGATACTTCTTCCGAGCACCTAGGGGAAGGTTTCTGTTGTCGCTCCAACTGTCAATTAAGATGCTAATTTGTGAAAAGGGCATATTAAAGATGCACCTTGATCAGTAGACAGCCTGGTGGGCGGAGGCCGTGGGTACCGTGACTGCTGGGGAACGGTACATGGAATGGTAAAGGGGTAGATGGGTGCAGACCATGAGGAGACTGTGAGTGAAGCCGAGGAAGAAAGTGGTCTTACAAGGGGAGGAGCGAGGTTTTGACAAGAGAAGAGGCAGAGGACGGGAGAAGGTCCTGCTACGATTGAACCGCAAAACCGCGAAGGAATATTACACGGGACGAAGCGACCTCATAGTCCTAAAAGGGATAACCAGGCTATGCCCAGGATAGAGGCAGGACCAAACCCCGGCACTAGCGTACCCACACCTCCGCTCACTGACTCTCAACTAGCAAGAAATACTACTTTGACACCGCCAAGTTCGTCAGTTCCGCAGAAGTTAATTGGTAGTAGCGCAGCGACAGGAGGAAGGAAGCCCAAGATGGTGGGAAATGATGCTAAGTTACCATTGTTCCACGGAAGTGCGACAGACAACCTAGAACAGTACTGGTTTTTGTGTGAAGCAGTTTGGACCATGAAACAGGTCACTGATGCCAATGCTAAGAAAGGACAGTTAGCCACGACTTTGCGAGGTCGTGCCTTAGATTGGTTCATGAAGTTTATTTTAGTCCCTACGGGGGCCCCAGAGAAGTCATTGGATGAGATCCGAGATGGAGTGATTGCTGAATTTAGATGGCCTAAGTCAGAGGCTCAATATATTACTGAATTGAAGGAAATTAAGCAGTATCCCAATGAGACAGTATGGGATTTCGATCAGCGATTCAAGACGCTGATGGAAAAAGTTAGTTTCGATATGAGTGTCGTCCAACATAAATAATGGTTCATTGCGGCACTGCTACCCCACATTCGACTGCCACTGATGCAGTAGAACATATCGACGCCGAGCAAAGCTCTAGAGATTGCAATGCGATTGGAAGCGTCACCGATTGGAGATAACGCAGCTGGAATGTCGCAGATACAGACACAGCTCGCCAACCTAACTATACAGTTGCAAGATTTGAAGAAGAACAAGGAACAACGCGATGAAGTATGGTGTACGCGATGTCGAGGAGAAGGGAATACGAAAGATAATTGCCCGGATTTCCATAATTATTTGGTGTCAAGTGCACCAAACCTGTTGAATGGCGGCAGTATGCTGTGGTGTCGCATTTGCCAAGTGTTTGGGCACGGTCATGACAATTGCTCGTATATGCAGAAAATGGTGACAACCCCACGAAATATTTACTGCACATTCTGCAAGTTGGTGGGTCACGATGAAAAGGATTGCCATGCATATGGGTTGCTACAAGAGAGGATGTGTGACGCATTCTACGTCAAGGATGATTAGCGCATGGTGCAACAACCACAAATGCAACTGCAAGTAGCCCAGCCGCAGATGCAGTTTGCACCACATCAACAACAACCACAGTAGTTCATGCCACAATACACTTCGATGCAGATGGCTCCCCCACAACCACAATATGTACAGCAACCGCAGTATGCACCACAAGGGCAAGGGATCCCACCAGCACCGATGTAGCAACAGTTGAACCAACCTTAGTACCAGTAGCAGGGCGGCTACCGGGGAGGTTACAGGGGCAGACGCGTTGGCGGATTTGGTCATGGAGGAGGAGGCCGAGGTGGTCATGGACCTATTCAATGTTACCACTGTGCGGTATGGGGGCATTATCAGTGCAACTGCCCACTGCTATAGAATCAGTGTACGTTTTGCTTTGGTAATGATCATATGGTTGAGAATTGTCCACAGTTAATTGCATGATGGTAGGATGGGAACGCTCCGCAGCTACAAAATCAGGCCTAGCCACAACAACTAGTACAGAACCCGGTACAACAACCAATATAGAACCAAGCCCCGTGACCACCACCAAATGCCAATCAAAATCTCAATCGACCAGGGAATCTGTAGCAGAACCAGACTCAGGGTGCAAATATTGCGACCATTTCTGCAGAACCGCGACTACAAGATGCTTCGGTGGCTGTTGTCACATGTGGAGGCAAGATGACTGGGGAAGATGGTTCGTGACCATTGATTCGATTGGATGGTTAGAAGATGGTACCCTTCGACATTGATATGGAGTGAGAGACATTCCTGGAGGCACGTCGCACTTTGGAGAAAGACCGCGGTAAGGCTGTTGTTTGCGATATGCCGCCTATCTTTGATGCTACATTAGACGCTGATCGACCACCACCACCGGGGACATTGCAAAAGTTCCTTGAAAGCTATCTGTCATTGGCACAAGACCCGGCTTCCTTGGTTCAGATTGAGGGATGGTTGCAGCGATTTCCGAAAGGACGGCAGGAGTCGGCAGTAAATTCCCTACAACGACGAAAGACTGGCAAGGAGATGCGAATGAATATTCAGATTGGTGACTATGATGTTGACTCTATGATTCTTGACCTTGGTTCGTATGTTAACATCTTAACCAAGAAAGCGTGGCAGAAGATGGGGAGTCCCCCATTGAGCTGGTCTCCTGTACAGCTCTGGTTGGCTAACCATGCGAAGGTAACACCCATTGGGTGAGTTCCCTGGCTCACAATTGATATTGAGGGAAAGAAGACTTATGCTGATTTTGATGTTATTGAAGTGGTTGAGGGAGGAAGCTCTTATCTGGAACCCTTGGGGATTGCATGGGCTAACGATAGTGGAGCTGTCATCAAATTCAAGAAGTGCATGATGACCTTTGATAATCGTGATTTCAGAGTTATAGCCCCATTGGATCCGGCTGAAGGACACCGCTACGTGGAGACTATAAAATATGATGATCCCGCTAGATGGGACCATGCATTCAATATTTCTGAAGATTATATTCATCCTACCACCTACGGTGAGTTGGAGTGGCGTAGCAAGAGCTCCGCATCTTCCGACTCTGATGATGCATTGGAACATTGGCATAATCGAATGCATGAAGTACCATTCCGGAAATGTGGCGTAGTTATGCAATCCTTATGTCGTGTTGCGACAGAAATGATCACATTGCCTGTCTACGAGGGGTTTCCTGGCCTAAACACCTTTGTAGCATAGTTTGAAGACCGCATCCCAGAACCACAGCAATTGCTGTCTTTGGAGGAAGCACTGAAGGCTGCTCCAGCACGATGGTGAGCGACACATAATAAATTCATTAAAGATTGGTCATAGTGACGAAGGTTGATGATGGTTCGGTTCGGCGATACCGAATTTTATCACACTGGCAAGTATGATGGCAGGACTGACCCCAGTGATCATGTGATGCAGTGCCAACTCTTATGGGTAGCGCGACCCAGAGATGAGTGGGTCCATTCTTTTGTCCATACTTTGGATGAGATATCGCACTCGTGGTACACTGCAGCCGAGCTGCGTCTAGACATTGCAACACGGGGAGAGTTGACGATCTGTTTCACTCATACGTTCACTTTTGCGGATGCCAACCCTGATGTCCATAACACCCTGCAGCTCAACCGTGACGTGATATTTCAGGTTGTTCTGGCAGTCTACCCTGTCGACCCGCACACCCACTATCAGATGCAGTATCTTATGGAGTGCTTCAACATCAGTGGTGGCCCGGAGGATGATGATGATCCCCAGAATGTTAACATTCCCGAATCTGAAGGAAGTCGCGATGTAGTCCCACCTGTTGCGTCAAGTAATTTGTTCGCTCAACCATTGCAGCTTCGTAAGATGAATATCGGCACCGAGGCTACTCCCAAGTTTGCTAATGTTGGGGATTATTGGGATGATGAGATGATGAGTAAGGTTACTAAGATACTTCATGAGTTTCAAGATGTGTTTCCCATGAAGTTTTCCGAAATGAAGGGAATCCTAGGTGATTTGGGCGAGATGAAGATTCCACTAAAACTAGATGCTAAGCCAGTCCGACAACGACCTTATCGGCTGAATCTGCGACATAAAGAAAAGGTCAAGGTAGAACTTGATCACATGTTGGATGCTGGTATTATTGAACCTGTAGAAGAGTCCGAGTGGATCAGTCCTATGGTGGTGTAGGACAAGAAAACATGCGAAGTGCACATTTGTGTCGACTTGCGGAAGTTGAACGATGCCTGATTGCATGACCCTTTTCCGACCCCATTTACTGATGAAGTACTTGAAGGAGTGGGTGGCCAGGAGATGTACTCTTTCACTGATGGATTCTCTGGCTACCATCAGATTCGCATTGCTAAGGAAGATCACCATAAGACAACTTTCATTACTGAATGGGGTTGCTTTCAGTACACAATAATGTCGTTTGGTTTGAAGAATGCACCCGCGATATTCTCCCGGGTCATTGTTGCTGCATTCAAAGATTTTATTCAGAAGTTTTTACAGGTATATATGGATTATTAGACAGTTTATGGGTTGATTCGTGATCATCTGGCCAATCTGCGGTTAATGCTTGAGCGATGCCGCCAGCACTAGATATCGCTGAACTTGAAGAAATGTATTTTCTGTGCACCATTTGGGATATTGCTAGGACATATCGTGTGTAAGCAGGGATTGCTGGTCGATCCAGCCAAAATTGCGCTCATTTTGGGGTTGCAACTACCGACCACTGTTAAGCAGTTGTGCACGACCTTGGGTCACATGGGCTATTATCGCAAGTTCATCAGGGATTATGCTGCGATTACTGCCCCTATGGAAAAGTAGTTGAAGAAGGATGCGGCATTCCAGTGGAACCTGGAATGTCGGGATAGTTTTGAAACACTCAAAGCGAAGATGGCGTCGGCCCCAATCTTGGTTTTTCTGGATTGGAGTAAGGAATTCCATGTCCATGTTGATGCTTCATTGGTTGCACTAGGGGTTGTGTTGGCTCAATCAGGAGAAGGCGACATTGATCATCCCATTGCTTTTTCCAGTCGGAAGATGTCCTTTGCAGAACGCAATTACACTACCACAGAACGAGAAGGTTTGGCCATGGTTTACGCGCTGCAGAAATTCAGGCACTATTTGTTGGGTGGCCACTTTAAAATGTTCACTGATAATTCTGCATTGAAATACTTGGTCAATAAGCCTGTGTTGGGGGGGAAGATCTACCGGTGGCTACTTTTGTTTCAAGAGTTTGATTTTGAAGTCGTTGTGAAACCGGGGCGGTTGAATGCTGGACCAGATCATTTGTCATAGATTGATACAGGGGAAGAACCGACTAATATCGAAGACGGGTTGCCAGATGCCCAACTGTTTCACGTTGCCACTGCTGATCAATATTTTGATGACATCCTTCAGTTTCTGGTGGCTGACACCACGCCCAATGACTTTACCACTACTCAGAAGAAGCAATTGGTCGTCAAGGCTGCTGACTTTCAACTGATCGTGGGAGAGTTGTATAAATTGGGTGCTGATGAGATATTGTGCAGATGTGTCTTGCCGCATGAGAAAGTGTAGATATTGGATGAAGCACATGGTGGTGTCGCAGGAGGACATTATGGCGGTCGGGCGACTACCTGGAAGGTACTGCATTCAAGACTTTGGTGGCCTACATTACATAATGTTGCGACAGACTATGCGCGGTCTTGTGATGTCTGTCAACGAACTGGAAAGCCATTCAGATGAGACGAGATGTCGCTGCTACCTCAGGTGACATTGCAACCATTTGAAAAATGGGTTGTAGATTTCGTTGGACCGATCAATCCACTAGGGAAATGCACGGGTGCGCGGTACATCATCATGGCGACAGAGTATTTCACCCGATGGGCTGAGGCAGCACCTGTCATTGATTGTTCCGCCACAACAGCTGCTCAATTTTTGTTTGATCACATTATCACTCGTTTCGGCTGCCCTAGGATATTGTTGAGTGATCAAGGCAGCCACTTTCTTAATCGCACTATCAGCGCATTGACAGAGGAATTGCAGATACAACATAAGAAGAGTACACCCTATCACCTACAGGCGAATGGAATGGTGGAGGCGTTTAACAAAGTGTTGGAGCATGCGTTGACAAAGGTGTGTAGTGCGAACCACGACGACTGGGATATTAAAGTTCCAGCGGTATTATGGGCCTATCGCACCACATGTAAAAGGTTGACCGGTCAGACACCTTTTAAGCTGGTATATGGGAAGGAAGCAATTATGCCTATGGAGTACATTGTTCCCAGTTTACAATAAGCTGGATTTTTAGGGCTAATTAACATGCTGCATTTTGGGCGACTAGTGGAAGTTGGCTCTTGTGTAAAGCAACTCTTGTCATGCTTCCACAGGGGTTCGTTGTGGTTGGACAGAGAGGTCCCGGTTATTGTTGACTTGATTTCTCACATTACCGGCTTACCCAAGAATGGTGTTGATCCGGCGCAGTTTAGTCAAGGAAAGGCCAACGTGAAGAAGCGAGTGCGTCGGTTGGCACAAAATTATGCATTGGAATCGGATGGGCATGGGTATCACACTAGTAGCTGCAATAATCAAGCGGTACTCACGAGAATTAAGATCCTATGCTGTAAAGTGATCAGGGGAGGTCGCCCTAACCAATGTAATTCGGGAATAGTTGCTTGCGTAGAGCAATGTGCAGAAGGAGTTCAGATGAACTGGTCCTTATATCTCTTGAACCAGCTAATGGAGGACGTCGCAGATGTCCAAGTGGGTAGATGCACTTTCTCATATAGTTGGCTGTTGCTGCTGATTGCTCTCGTTGGATGGAGAGCGCCCGACACCTACCAGGGTATGGACTTCCCAGCTGCAGCGGAACGACGAGGGGCACGCTATCAGAATCTATGGTTTGTACAAGATCCCAAGCGCATCCGGGAGTGCCAAATGCAGTTTTGGCTGTACTCAGAAATGCTTCGTGACGTAGCAACACAGGTCCCGCGAATATCCGAAGACACTGTGGCACAATTCACACCTATCATGGCATTTGAAATACGACCGAGTGTCATACATATACAAGCTCACCGTGATGTTAATCAACAATGGTTGCAGACAAGATATAAAGTGACAGCAACAGATTTGGAGGCTATTGTGAATGAGTGGTCGGAGGCTTGGCGACAGCCCATGAGTACTGTAGAAATTGATGCTAGAGGTCCACCAGAGGGCCCTACGGATCGAGTATCAGCTCAATATCAGCAGAGTCATCATAATTCTGATCATGAGTCAATCCGAACACCAATTATGGACGACAGAGACCACGCTCTTGAGGAAAATCGGTCAAAACGACACCATGATCATGCCACGATCAGTGGGATGTCTTTACCAGCGGAGGCGCAGTTGGGCCAGTTAATCACAACCATTAACCATGCTGCCACAGCAGCTGTCGATAAGATGTCCGTCAACGTGGAGGAGGGATTCTCTACGCTTGCTTCTCATATGGACTCTTTGTGTAATGCAGTGTTACATACGGAACCTGGCAGTATACCCATGCAGGAGACGGTCACAATCCGCACCACGCCCCGAGTAAAGAATGTCAACATTCCCCTGACTGCATTTGTGACTGACAACGAGGCGTTTCAAAATGTGCTGCAGTTGATTGACCAGGTGACTATCAATGTTAATGCACTATCGGCAATGGCACTGGCGATAATGCAAAGGGGCGCCTCCCAGGAAATGGCGGATCGAATGCATGAAATCAGCAAGAGCTTTCAACACTTGCAGGGATGAGAGGCAGCTGCAACCACCGAGATTGATGAGCTTACAAGTAGGGTTGCTGCAACACAGAAATCAGTGGATGATCTTGAAGTCGACTTTAAGAAGGAGCAGGTCGAGCAGATTCGCACCATTGAAGCACTTAAAAGGAACAAGATTTCCTTATTGTGGAAAAGGCTCGCATGTGGGATGATAGTGTTCAAGTTGACCGGGCGATCACAGAGGCTTATCAACATGTCCTGGAGCCCACTGATGAGGTAGACATGCTCCACTGAGTGTAGCGGCTGGGGGCTGCCATTGTTCAGTTGCGACAAGAGAACGACCTATTGAAGGCTCAGTTGAAACCTAGTACACCTCAGGCCGAGGTGGATGAATACAGAAGGGCACTCAAGGAAGTTTCCACCTAGATGGAGGAGCCGGAGACAGAGGCAACCAAGCCCATCACTGAAATGGTACAGTTTTGGGGCTGCATCGTTCATGATGAGCAAATTGAATAGCTCACTAAGATCTGGTAGGAAGCGGAGGGCCAAGTGGCCACATTAAAGGCTGCAATGCAAACCTTGCCACCAATGGAGCAAGTTTCTAAGTCACGTGAGCTGAAGGACTTGCAACAATGGGTCACCAAGGCAGATGAACGCCAGAAGCTGTGTGTGGCCCAGTTGGAATAATTCCAGGACACTGGCTGGAAACTGATGTTGCAGGCAAGTGAAGCACTCCCAGCAGTACAGAAGTATCGATAATAGGTCATGGACAAGCTTGCCGATCACCCATCGGATGAAGATGCAATCAACAATTAGGCAGCAGCTAGGAGGCTCAGGAGTTGGTGAAGAATGTCGAACAACCGTATGTAGCCTTCAAGGAAAGGACTGTGACATGTACTCTGTCTAGCAGTTGACTTGGCTTGAGGGCGAGCCACAAGATTGTGTTGGGGGCTTGTTGGCAACCGGTTTGATGGGGAAATATCGCGGTACTGCTGATGCCGTGACACACCAGAGGAGGGCGCGAAAGGAGTATTTTGGGCTAAAGAATACCGCAGTTGGTAGGTTTTGGGTCACTTGGACCACATATTATGTAATAGTGAGTCAGTTGTACCGCGGTATGCGGGTTTTTGGGTTATTGGGTCAATTGTCTATAGTGTTGGTTAGGAGGTTAGTTGTAACTGGACAAATATTGTAATGGCAGAAGCCTATAAATATATGAGAGTCGTAGGTGTTAGATATCATGGTGGATAGAAATAGCGAGAGATCAAGATAGAAGACAGGAGAATAACAGGCGGGAGATAAGAATATGTATGTTTTGCCACTGGTATTTTGACCGCAATAGTAATACAATGATGTTTTGGTGCAATCTATGTGCAATGGTGCAATATATAAATGTTGTTTGATGTAATATATGCTTATTATTGCTGGAATGATGAATGATGCGATTAAATGATCTGTTTCATGTGGAATATGAATGCTGTGATTAGTTAAAATGTTATAATTCCTTGATTTGAGTTCTGTTTAAGTACTGTAATAGAGCTAGTCTGAACAACCACAACTCTCCTCCTCCCTCGGCGGAAACATGGTTCTGTTTGCCCTTCTTGGATGCCTTGGGTGAGACTTCATCCACTCTGCGGGTGTTGCTGGCTGGGCTCAAACCTACCCGGGCCGGTGCCCAGGGAGACTGCAGGATGTGTCGATAGTGAGGTGAACCCCTGTCGACTGAGGTCACGTTGGTCAACAAAGTCATGAAAAAACAGATCATGAAAGGGTTCGAATTGTTGGATAGTCAACTTGAAAGCAAAGGAGTAATAGGAGGCAGCAGTAGGTCTTCCTTCGAGGAAAATAAGGCAATGGGTAAAAACATTTTCTCAAAGACAGGACATCATAATAGACCTAATGAATTTCATAGTTCAATAAGGCCTACTATACCTAAATTTATTGATGCCAAAGAAGAACCAAACACCCAATTTGACATGCATGAGATTGTAAAAGAATGAGAAAAGCCGACTGAATATTATAGAAGGACTCTACCCTTTGAGCAATACTTTAATGTTGCAAGAAAACTAAAAACGTTTCAGAATACAGAATTGAATTGTGCCATTGTTAAAATTCCCCTTCCCACTTTTGATGGCTCACCCCAAAGTTCTGCAAATACTTGGGTACAAAAACTAGATGTTTATTTCAGCTGAATCCTATGGTGGAAAATGACACTATAAAAATGACTATTTTTCATCTAGAAGGAGATGCCAATGATTGGTGGTTCCATGGTTTGAAAAATTTGGGACATGATTAGGTTACAACCAATGGAGAATTTGTTGACAGGGTACTAGAAATATTTGAGCAAAAGGACCCAAAATTGCCTTTCAAAGAACTAGCCCAATTGAAGCAAGTTGGAACCCCTACTGAATATATGATGGAATTCCAAAAATTATCAGTTAAGGTGGCTGATATATATATGGTAAGATTAGTATTGTTTTTTACTGAAGGTTTGGCTGAACCCTTAAAAGGTTTAGTTCAGGCCCACAAACCCAATTCATTGAAGGATGCTATGAGCTTGACAAGAGATCTACAAAATGTGCTACCCAGGACAAGGTTTCCTCCCAAGCCTAACTTCCCTTCCCAATTCAGATCTGAAAAGAATCCATGGCAAGAGGATGAATGTGGAAAGGATAAGAAATAGGAACTAAGCAGGGAAGAACTCAGAAGGAAGAAACTATGTTACTCATGCTTCCAACCATGGGTACCAGGACATAAATGTGCTAAGGGAAAGGCCCAATTCATTGAAGTATTTTGTGATGATGAGTATGAAGGGGGAATGGAGGAAGGAGGACATATTTCATCCCAAGAAGAGGGATTTGCCACAACAGAAGAAGAAGAGAAAAAAGAAGAAGATCATCCATTACCTGACAAAGGGATACTAGCAGTGCTTTCAGGAGTGCCTCGTTTCCACACTATTCGATGCCAAGGAGCTGTACAAGGACAAAGGGTTTCGGTATTGGTAGATGGAGGAGCCACACATAAATTCATTGATGCATCCATGGTGGAGAGGAGAAAGATACCTGTTGAACCATTCGAGGGCTTCACAGTCATCATTCCAGGTCACCATACTATGGAGTGCAAAACATGGATTCCAAAGCCACAACTCAACATAGGTAATTACACATTTTTTGATAGCTTTTATGTGGTTGATGTTGTTGATACTAATGTGGTGTTGGGAGTGCAATGGATGTACTCTATAGGGGAACATATAGTGAACTATCAAATCCCTGAAATGAGATTCAAAGATTCAGAGGGAAAACAAAGGGTATTGAGAGGAATGCACACCTGCCCGAATAAGGTAGTGTCCTCCCACAGTATGAAACACAAGAATGAAAAGGTTTTGGGAGACATTCCTCATGGAAGGCCACCTGATAGAGGAGGAACAATTTTGCTGCATACTAAATTGAGATTGCTTGAGGGAAAGCAATCTTGGGTGGGGAGGACTGTAATGTCCCCATTCAAATAAATGTCAAGTAGGGAAAATTCCACCAACCTACTAGTTTCCTAGGTTGGGGTGGAGACATTAAAATTGTTATAAGGAGACTAATAAACCCAAATGGACTTTGGTTTGGGAATAAATATATTAAGAGGGGAAAAATAAATATTTATGGTGAGAAAACAAGATGGCACTTGGTCATGGAGACACATTGGTGGTGTGGGACCCCCAAAAAGATAGATTTCCCATGCCACATGGCATTCCACTCTCACCCATTCGAATCCAAGGTTGAGTTGGAAGGGAATAATACATGGCATGACTCAATGAGGTTGAAATGTAGAGGAAGAGTAACTCCCATGGAAGAGGAAGAGGCAATTTGGAGCTAGTGGGACACTTGGGCTAGATTCCTTGGCTCTATGGAAACAATGATGAAAATGCTATGACACCTATGACACAAATAAGACCTGAATGATGACATATGACATATATGACATGTTAGGGATAAAAATAGCCTCGAAGAGGGTGCACAAGGGAGTTAGAGAAGCCAAAGAGACACCTACTCGAATTGAGTTGGCATGAGGCTCATGGATGGAATTCGAGTTAGGGAAGCCTTAGGAAGTTTATAAAAGTCAGGATCAAAGAAGAATACCAGCTTTTGATCATTTTACATTTTGCATTTAGAGAGAAGAGCTAGTAGAGAGCTAGTCTACTTGCCTTAACACCAATTTCGAGGGTGAAAGATTCCCATCGTAATTGGAAATTGGAGATGCCATTCAGACCTTTAATTTGGAGATACAATGGAGTCTTTAGCTACATATTGAAGCTACAGGGAATCTCATGGTTCATTCATCTACAACTTGTTCTTGCATCTCTTTCACATTGTCTTGCATATTTAGGCCCCTAGAGGAATTGCGCCCTTGGTGATATGCTGATATCTTTGTGAGAGTCCATAATATTCATTTATTTGTATTCTGATCTATATACTCTGTATTTACTGTTCAAAATACTCTCATGTCGAAATACCAAGTGAAACTATGTAAAAATATCAAACAATGCATAAATGATGCCATTTTCTCTTTGTCTTGTTGTTGGAGCTTGAAGAGCCATTATTTCGATTTGTATCAGTCATTATCTGTGATTTTTTTTATGTATGGAGTGTCATTAATGTTCTAAATAAGTTTCATTAGCATTACACAAGTCCTTGGCACCTAAATTTCGAATTTCATAACATATGGTGAAAATTACTAGCTTCCCCCCCTATGTGAAGACTTGCATATAAACATATGATTTAAGGGAGTTGCAGAAGGTCATAAGAACTAATTGATGATACAATGGGGAGATAATTAAATTCATTTATCGGTACCATACCTCTGTTATTAAATTTGGAAAGTTTTAACATCATTTGGAGAGCCATATTTGACCACTACCCCTGGGGGATTGAAGCTCGATTTGACTAGTACATTTCCCTACTTTGTCCAGATTGTAAATGAATGTCGTAGAAGTGTTTTAAGGGTTGTTAAGAATCCATCATCCTCACTTATATTTATAAATACCTTCCAAACTCACTCATACCCCATTTGGAAGCATTTGGATCCATTCATAAGCAGTTGGGTTAATACTAGTCTAAGGGTTGAATTAGTTAAAAATTGCAATTTTTCCTAGTTTGTGCAAATTCTTAAAAATGGACACTACAAATAAGATGAGCTATTTCTCTTGGTTCATAGATAAATTTCTGCCTAGATTTTCAATGTTTTTCTAGTTCATACATAAAGATTTAAATTTTCAGCTGCACTGCTTCAATTGTCATATTTTCCAAGTTTCCCTTCTATTGGGTTTCAATTAATACTCATTAAAACTAGAATAGTTATTATGAACATAGAAATGATATAAACTGAACAGATTTGAGAGTTCTTTACACATCACGGATCAAATTGGGATTATCAAATAATATACCGTGTCAAACAAAGATAAACAAACAACTCTATGTTTTGTTTCTTTTAGCAATTTCAAGTCACTATGTATGATGATGCTTGATGATGAAGAAGAAAAAGAATGGGTGTGTGAAGGCTTGCCAAGGGATTATCAATATTTTTGGGTTCGATATGTCGAATAGATAATTTGTCACTAGGAAGGAATGGGATATTCTTGCCACTTCTTTCTTGGAATACATTTTGTCTTTGGATGCGATGCCTTTTATTGTCTTCATACTCCTCAATAGTTATGACAAGCTTGGCATATTGAGTGACAACACAAGGAGAACTAATAGAATATAGTTAAAGAAAATGGGGAGTTTGTGTCTCATTGTATGAGGTAGGATAAATAATATTTGGAGAGTTCTTAAGAACTAAAAGGAAAGGACATAGATGAGGTGATTCAAGTGTAAGAAATTGGTTGATGTGGTAGTTTGTAGTAACAAAGGATGTTTTAGGCAATGTTTTAAAACTTGGAACCGGACTTTGAACTGGTCGAGAGTCAACTCGACTCAAAACCAGAATCGAAAATGACTTGGAGCATTTTGATTTCAATGACTCATACTAATAAAAAAACATAATATTTTACAATTTTAATGAAAAAAATATATTAAAGATTCCAAGCTATGATTCTAAACCATTAGAGACAAAATATGAAAAGTCTACTCATGTATATACCATGTAAGGGTGAATATATCAAAATGCAACCAAGTGCAATACATATCTGAATCAAAATTGAAAATACATATTCATTAAAATCATTACCTATATTTGGACCCTATTCATTAATAACACCTTGTTACCCCCTCCTTTAGGATCTATCCCTTGCCTCTACCTTGTAGCTCAAAGTTGATCCTCCAAGGACTGTTAAATTTCATACATTCATAGCACAATATTATAAATTCATAACCAAGATCACTAGAAGAAAGACAAAGAACAAAAAAATAACACAAATTTTATCCTGGGAAACCCAATTGGGAAAAACCCAGCAACCTTCGTATAGAGATGATAATCCCAAGATCATAGTACAAAGATAAAAGAGAAAATGTGAAAATGCTTTCCACAAGTAGAAACCCCAAAACAACTTCCTTCTCCAGCTTGTGCGAACTTCTTCTCTCTCCCAAGTGATGTGCAATTGTCAAGTGAGCGAATGAGATAATGAGGTGCACTTTACCTCTTATTTATACAAGTGCAAACATGAAAAATCCCTAGCTGGGCCGACTTCACCTAGGGGCAATTAATAATTTTATTTTTAATATTTTTCTTTTGCTTGTTTGCACCCCAAGGTTTACATTGATTCTTTCATGTGTTTCTATGAGTAATTACATCAGGTTCATCTCCCTTAGGAGGTACAATCAAGTACAATGAAAGTACAATAAAATACAATGAATAATATCTTTCGAAGTTTAAAAAAATCCAACACTCCCTCTCAACGAGGAATGTATTCTTCATTCTTCATCTGCATCATGATCATCTGGGTTTCATATTGTACATCGATGTTGTCTCCATCATCTCTATACATACTGAAGGTTTTCCACACAGTCTTAGTGTATCATCTCCATCAGTCCTTTGGTGAGTCCAGGAGAATTGTTCAATCCTGGATCTAGGAGAATCACTCAATCCTGGATATATGAGATTATCAGTTATGCCATCTCTACTATACCATTTTCTACCTGTCTATCTCATCTTCTGATGGGGTCCTCCCATACCTGGCTGAGTTCTCAGACGAGAAAATATGCACAACCATCTACTACTTGTTTGTCTCATCTGTCGATTTAGCTGAGATCCTAAACGAGTAGAGGAACCAGTGCAATCACACGGCCAACTGTTGACTGTCCTACTCATCTGCCGATGGGATTTCTCCCATACTTGGCTAAGTAGCTGGATTGCAGAGGCACCTGTGTGAACCTGACCAACTACTGACTGTCCTACTCATCTTCCAATGGGATTTCTCTCCCATATCTAGTTGAATAACTGGACTACAGAAGGTACCTGGGTGAGCCCGACCAACTGCTGACTGTCCTACTCATCTTCCTATGGTGTTTCTCCCATATCTGGGTGAGTAACTAGACTGTAGAGGCACCTGGGAAAATCAGGGCAAGCATCTCAATGTCATCTTTCCCTCTCAAGTAGGGACACATTCTCTTCGACTCCAAGTATTCCATGAAAGTATTCAAACTTCACCCTGGGAAGAGCCTTGGTGAGAACATTTGTAGTTTGGTCATCTGTCGGCACATACTGTAACTTGATCGCACCTTTTTGCACCATATCATGAATGAAGTGATATCGAATCTCAATATGCTTCGAACTGTCATGAAATACAAGATTCACTGACATCTGCACACAGCTCTGGTTATCACAGTGAATCACGGTCGGCTCTAGAATCTGGCCGAACAATCCTGCCAGGAGTTTACGAATCCAAACTACTTCTCGAGCTGCTGTGCTAGAAACCATGTAATCGGCCTCTACAGTACTGAGTGCTACCAAGTTCTGCTTCCTGCTGCACCAGGAAATAACTACAGAACCCAAACTGAAGCAACATCTAAAATTACTCTTCCGATCTACAACACATCCGACCTAATCTGAGTCTGTAAACCCCTGCAATATCAGGTCACAATCTGAAGCATACTTCAATCCATATCCCATAGTGCCACGTAAGTATCTGATCACATGTTTTACATCAATCTAGTGAATATGCCTCAGTTCGCACATGAACTGACTGAGGGAATTCACAGCAAAAAATATATTTGGTCTGGTGTTGGTCAGATAAATCAATGACCCAATCAGCTAGCGATACATGGTGGGATCAATTAAATCAGAATATGAAGTAGGATCTCTCAACTTCTTCCAATTTGCTTCCATCGAGGTAGCCATGGAATTGTAGTCCAACATCCCGAATCTCTTCAGTATATCAATGGTGTATTTTCCTTGTCCTAGAAAAATATCTTTATGCCTCTTCCATACTTCTAATCCCAAGAAGTAGTGCATCAATCCAAGATCCTTCATTTCAAACTCAGAGGTGAGATTCTTCTTACTCCATACAATAAGTTTCTCATTTCCTATGAGAAACAGGTCATCAACATATAATACCAAAATCAGGGGATCATCATCTACTCTGCATCACTCTTGGAAAATCCCAAGCTCACCAGGAATCCGTCTAGCTGTCCATACCAAGCACAGGGTGCTTGCTTGCGTCCATACAATGCCTTTTTCAATTTGCATACGTGAGACTCCTTTCCATGGACAATAAACCCATCTGGTTGTTTGATGTAAGCTTCTTCCTCAATAACGCCATTGAGAAAGGTTGTATTGACATCCATCTGATGAAACTTCCATACCATAGTTGAAGCAATAGCAATAATGGATCCGATGGAAGTATATCGGGCCAAATGAGCAAATGTCTCATCATAATTGAATCCCTCTTTCTGAGAGAATCCTCTAGCCACAAATTTGGCCTTGTATTTCTCAACACTGCCATCTGCTCGATGCTTCATCTT
Organism: Larix kaempferi; assembly: GCA_027924585.1. Lineage (NCBI taxonomy): Eukaryota > Viridiplantae > Streptophyta > Pinopsida > Pinales > Pinaceae > Larix > Larix kaempferi. Next base: position 21,849,427 of record BSBM01000632.1, on the reverse strand, counting down.
GTATATCCATTTAGAAGTCAGTATTGACTTCTCCTCAGGTCTCGGCACAACCTCCCACACATCATTCTTCATGATGGATTGATATTCTTCCATCATAGAATCCTTCCAAACTTGATGTTTGGATGCTTCTTCGTACATGGTGGGTTCTGAATCAATAATGTTGCTCATCAGTGCCACATAACTAGAGAACCTCATAGGTCTTTTGCTTTCTCTGGAAGTGCCATGTGGAGCTTCATGCCCCTCTGCATCTTGTAGTGTCTGTTGTGCCAATCTAGGTATTTTCTGACCTGCAACATCTCTGGGGATATCAACTGGATTTATGGGATTGATAGGTTCATCCTTTTCTGCTAGCTCCCTCTGAACTAGAGGGGGATATGATCTCATCTCCTTTGGCTCTAGCATTTCTTCATCATCAATCTCAATATTTGATCCTCTGTCTTTTCTGACAGCCATCTCTTCTTCAAAGGTCACATCCCTACTAACTTCAATCTGTCTGGATCCTGGGATGTAGATTCTATAAGCCTTTAAAGACTCATTGTATCCCACAAAGGTTCCCTTCTTGCCTAAAGGTTCTAGCTTGGATCTTTTCTTGTTGGGCACATGTATGTAGACTGGATAGCCAAAGATCCGGAGATGGCCCACTTATGGTTTCACACCTATGAACGCTTCTTCTGGAGTCATATTCTTCAATATCTTGTGTGGACATCTATTTTGTACATATACAGTGGTTCTGGATGCTTCTGCCCACAAGAACATTTGAAGACTCTGGTCATGTATCATAGCTTTGGCTACCTCCACAATTGTACGATTCTTTCTTTCTGCAACCCCGTTTTGTTGAGGGTTGTAGGGAACTGTGATCTCCCTCTTGATTCCTACTTCCTTGCAGAAATCATTGAATTATGTAGAGGTATATTCTCCACCATTATCGGATCTTAAAATCTTGATCCTCTTTCCTGGCAGATTTTGAACTTGTGCTTTAAACTCTTTGAACTTGCTGATCACTTCCTCAGGTTATTTTGATTTGAGAAATTATATCCAAGTCTTCCGTGAGTAATCATCAATAAATGTGATATAGTAATGATATCCACCTAATGACACAACTGTCATTGGTTTGCACAAGTCAGAGTGTACTAGATCCAAAATCCCTTTGGATCTACTCTCACTATTTGGAAAAGATTTCTTGGCATTCTTTCCAAGTGCACATCCTCTACATGTCCCATCATGGTCTACCTGGAGCCCTGGAAAACCTATTACAATGTTCTTCAGAACTAGGAGAGCTCGATATTTCAGATGAGCCAATCTTCTGTGCCATAATTCGCCCATACTTGCAGCATCGTGTATTAGGGCTTGGACTGGTGGAGTGTTGAGTCTATACGAGATCTCTTCTCTTATGCCAATAATTTTGGCTGAGCTCATGTTTGAGTTCTTGTGCCAAGCAAGGATTTTCCCTTCTGAGAAAGTTACTTTATATCCCTTGTTCTCCAAGGCTAAGATGGAGACAAGGTTTCTCTTCATTCCAGGTACATAGAGTACATCACTCAGACACAATGTGTCATTTGGTGGCTCCAAATCCCTTCACAGTGTAATTTTCATCATATCCAAGTACAACACGGAGATGTGAATCTTTCTCAACTAATTCTGAAATATTCTCTTTATAACCTGTCATGTGTCTAGATGCACCACTATCTATGAGCCAAGTGTCACTAGTGGTGAGAATAGTACCTGATAATGCTGATATGAATAGGAGTTCTGTGTGATCTTCATTCCTTTGATTTTTTTGTGATGATGATCTTCTTCTACATCAGCAGTGGATGATTTTCTTCTATCTTCATCCTTCATACCAATCATCTTGACTGCAGATCTGGTTCAGAAACCCTAGCAGGAGCTAGGTCAAAAATGAAAGTTGATAATTTGAAAAACTGAAACCACAGGTAGATGCGCCTTGCTAAGGAGATTTGAATTGAGGTAGGGCTGAATCAAATCTATGGAGAAAAGGGGGTTAAAACTGAAACACTAATTCTGTTGTAGCCATAGAGTTAGGTGAAAAATTGAAAATTCTCGGAATTGAATTTTGTCTTCTCCAAAATATGCGCCTTGCCAAAAACGAAATTCATAAGGCTCTTTTTCTCCAAAATGATGGGTGAAGACTTCACAAGATGAAACCCTAATTCCGGCAAGGTTCTGATAATGTTCCGGCAATGGCTTCTTCTAGAACTGCTTTGATACCATGTTAAATTTCATACATTCATAGCATAGTATTATAAATGCATAACCAAGATCACTAGAAGAAAGACAAAGGAAAAAACAATAACACTGAGTTTATCCTGGGAAACCCAATTGGGAAAAACCCAACAACCTTCGTATAGAGATGATAATCTCGAGATCAAAGTACAAAGATAAAAGAGAAAATGTGAAAATTCTTTCCACAAATAGAAACCCCAAAACAACTTCCTTCTCCAGCTTGTGCACACTTCTTCTCTCTCCCAAGTGATGTGCATTTGTCAAGTGAGTGAATGAGATAATGAGGTGCACTTTACCTCTTATTTATACAAGTGCAAACAAGAAAAATCCCTAACTGGGCCGACTTCACCTGGGGACAATTAATAATTTTATTTTTAATATTTTTCTTTTGCTTGTTTGCACCCCAAGGTTTACATTGATTCTTTCATGTGTTTACATGAGTAATTACATCAGGTTCATCTCCCTTAGGAGGTACAATCAAGTACAATGAAAGCACAATAAAATACAATGAATAATATCTTCCGAAGTTGCACAAAATCCAACAAGGACATTAGTAAAAACCCTACAATTTTGATGAAACTTCCTAATCCAAGTGTTAAAATAAGGTAGAAGAAGCTTCCCATGCTTAATAAGTGATTTTGCTTGATTGAAGGGTACGTTTTTATTAAGTTTATGACAAAGGACTTGAATCAACTTCAACAACAAGGCATTAGCACCACCAACATCAAGGTGCATAGAGAGTTTGTTTTTCTTGATTAAATTCCAATCCCTTACCCTCAAACATGATAGAATCTAGTGGAAACGTTGCAAAATCTTGAAATCCTGAAAACTATTAAGTTTATTGAATTCTAAATGGGATATGAAATTCTATTTTTTGCATATGAAGTCCAATGAGGTTGGAACCACTCCAAACATCTTGAAACAATTGATGGTAATGTTAAAAATTTATGTAAAAGGATAGTCCTTTTAGAATTTAACATTACCATTTAATATTACTGACTTTAATGTCACTTGTACAAAACTAATTATTTTTTTAAACATTAGTGTCTAGCATCGGGCATATTTGGATTATCTCGGTTGAGTTAAAGCAGAATCAGTTGATTTGAGGTTGGTTTGGTACTAAACCGGTTAAGTCAAGGTCTAACTCGGTCGGTTCAGTACCAAACTAGCATCCATGCTGTTACACAGAAATATTCCACCCTGTGAGCATCAACATTCTTTGGCCTGTAGGATCCATTTCAGTGACTCAGATCCATTTTCATCCTTCAGTGATACTAGTTTACCCTATTTTTGTTCCTACTCGCATGTTGCATCACTATAGCATGCGTACCCATGAGTTGCATCCTTATAGCCCGCGGGTATCAAGTAAAATGGTAAAAACCACTATTTTATTACTTTTTACTCCCAAAAAGTGGTCATTGGGTGACCTTTGGCTCTCCATCTGCCCAAGTAACGTCTCGATGGGTCCTTTCACCTACCTTTGAGAGGACTATATATTGAGCACATATGGCTTATGGATGGGAGGAGGAAGAGAATAGTAAAGGCACTCTAGTGGATTTTTGCCCTATCTTGAGTCTGCACTCATTGATCCTTGTAGTTGTGAACCAGTTATGTTCACCTTCCAAACTCCTTTCTAGTTTGAGTTTTCCATTCATGGAGGATTGAAGTGGTGGAGGCACAAGTGGATTGATCTAGATCTTGGTTTAGATTGGTTGCCGGCAAGAGGTCGTATCACTTTGTACTTCTTCTTGTTCATTAATAGAAATACTCATATTCTCGTCCATTCATGGTGTGAATGTCATTTATTATACATTGGGTTGCATTTGCTTATGATATTATGGACCATTGTTATTGATGATGTTAATGTTATTTGTATATCACATGTACTTGTTATATATTTGTTTTCAAGACTAATTTGCAAATTACAAGTGCTTGGATGTGCGTGGATTGAAAGATCCAATGGGGATCTACATCAAACGTTGGATCAAGGTTAGTTACATTTCTCCATTGTTTTAACATTGTCATTTATAATAGCATTGTTTTGAGAATTGAGTAGATTTCTGGTAGTCATCTGTCTGTTGTGGTATTCCCAAGCCATAGTGAGTTTTCTCCAATACATAAATGGCGACTTCGCTGGGGAAAACATCCATGTTTGGGAAATTTTTTGAGCATTAGTACATATTTAGAGTTGTTGTTTATCGAAGCTTTGTGTCACTGATTGGCCGTTAAGATACACTGTAAAAAAATTGCTTTTTCTGAGCCTATGGACTCTCTGTTTGACCATTTGTTGTTCCTCACCCATAGGCTGGCTTAGTTCTGCCCGTGTATACCCGCCTCTGTTTACACTACTGCTCGTGGGTACCCGCAGGTATTCCTTCGACAGTAGCGTGTAACTCCAGCTTTTGTTGGTTTATGGCTATTGGTTGTTGCTGGGTGAGTTTGGTTGATTCCTGAGTCTTCGTTTCTCTTGATTGAACCTTCTTGGTTTTTTACCAATATTTGGTTTTAACCTCTTGGTTTCTTCCTTTTGAGCTCTTCCTTTTGGCTGAGTCTTGCTGTTTAGGATCTGCTTGGTTGTCTTAGTGATCTTCTCGGCACTTCAGTGACTGAATAGTAGGATTTTGTTTGCATTTTTTCATTCCATATATATTGAAAAAATACAAAAATATTCATTAGTTTTTTGCATTTTCCTTTCTGTTTATAAGAGAATACAAAAATATTTTATTTCCATGTACTGCATTTTGCATTGAGTGCTTGTTGCCTTCATTTTAGGTTCTGCTTGTGCATTGAAAAGATAAAAGTTTGCATATTTATTTCGGAATTGTTGGTCGATTTTGCATATTAGTGACATTGTTTTATTGGATAGTTGAGTCTAGGATTGGACGATGGTGCATATTATTGAGTCTACACATCACTAGTTTCATGACCATATCCCTTGAGTAATCACAGCCACTAAAATTAACGCTTAATCATAAAATTTATTAGACTTATTTTATTTATAGGGTACACCAACTTGCATAGGTTTAGAGTCTTGGAATAGATCATTGTGAGTTAACAATCCAAGACTACTGAACGAAACATTAGGTGTCTGACCAGGGAGTGGAGGAATCCATGGTATAGATCGGTGTTCTCAGGAAAGCTCTACTCAAACCAGAGTTAAGCACGAGGTCACGGGAGGTTGGTTGAGGAGATATCCCTCTGATATCGGCTGAACGTGGGAGATATATCTAGGATTTGTTCGTATCTAGGGGTACCGAAGGTTCATCCTCTTGTGCTTCGGGCTTAGCTACCCTACCCATACGACGGGTCCCACCTGCGACTGTTCCCCTGAGCATTGGTTATATTGCGGTAGACATAGTTGCCTTACCTAGGTACAACACAGGGTACTTGCAGTGGTTATGCTGTTTGTGTCCTAAGTCAGATAGGGATTGGATAGCACAGTTGTGTTCGTGCAGTGGAATTGACCTTGTCGACATAGTGAAGCCTGAGTGTCTCTATAACTGATTCTATTACCTCTGGCTATAGTTTGGGAGTCTCAAGCCTCTCCTAGGCGAGACATACCGGCTCTAGTGTCGGGAGCTCATTTAGCCACTCTGTTTTTCTGCTCTTGGCTATAGATTCTCTAGGTGTGTGCTTTTGATTTACTATTTTTTGATCGATAGTTGGCCTTTAGGAGACGCTGTGTCTCTCTCCGGAGAGAACGTGGCACGGAGCCCTACACTCCGTCGGTCTCGTCGTTTGGTTGGTTTAAAGCCAGCTTTGGTTACACAATGCATTACTAGAGGACGTCGGAGGGCTCCCTCTGAGTCTTCAGATTCTTACATGACTTACGTTGAGGATTACATGGCTACACATCCCGACATCAGGCAAGACCTTTCTACTCCTTCAGGTAGAGTTGAACACATTTCCGATCCCCAGACTCCTCGTGAGGATTGGGGAGGTTATCCACCTACGACTCAACCTGGTTCTATTTGGCCTAATCCACTTGACCGGGATCCATTTGATCCTTCAAATCCGGATAATTATCTTTACGGGATGCCCAACTTACCCAAGGAGGAAGAACAGGACAAGCCTTTCGTTCCTTCGTTTCCACGTGATTCTAGATATAGGAGGCCTGAGACTCATTATGATTCTGGCCATATGGTCAACCCCACTGCACTCTCTTTTGGTATCCCTAGTCACAATATTGTCGAACCTTCCACTATGGTTGGTACTCATGCTGGCACTAGTCAAAGTGTTAGCCATACTATACCCACTGGGGGCACTACCCTAGCTGGGGGCACTACGTTATCCACCCACTCACATGGTATGGGGACTGGTTCAATTCCTAACCATGCTAATGTTGGAACATGACCACCTCCTAGGAATACTCAACCTAGTCGGAATGATGTCCGAAACATGACTCGCCATCCACCACCTAGTACACATGTCGCTACTCGTCAACCTAGGACCACTTTTGCACATGACACCATTCCTCCTAACTACGGGGGTGGACACTTACCGCATACTTTTGCGTCCACTACCGCCGCTAGTAATAGTAATGTAGGGGGTGGGAATATTTCCTCTCCACATGGACATCATACCACCAACCCTGCTACTGGTCACACCCATATTAGACTCGGGCATACTTCTAATGCTTATGGTCATCACACGACTGCTCAAGCTAATCCTACTATTGGGGGTGGGAACATACCATACCATTATGGTCAATACAACACGGTTCCCACTATGAATAGTACATACATGCCCCATACCCATGGTGGCAACCCTTACTACAACACAGTCTGCGTTGGCCACCAGTATCACCCACCACCCCAATATGGTGCTCAAAATGCACATATACCTGCTTACTCTCAAATGGGTCAAGCAGGGGGAGGTTATCCATCTTATGTCCATGGGAAAGCTTATGGGTCGTCAGGTCCTCAGTATCAGCAGTTTAACCCTCATGGTCAAGATTTTGGTCCATCGTATAACACGGTTCCGTTCAATCAACCTTTTATGCGAGCTTATAATCAAGCTTTCCAGCCGCAGCTCATGTTCCTTTCATGACTAAATCTCCCAGATCTTTCGAAGCTCACGAATGATTCGGTGTGTCACGACCCTACTTGGCCCTCGATCCCTACCAAGCTCCCTTCGAACATTCCAAAGTTTGAGGGGAAAGATGGTGAGGACTCGGGAGATCATGTCACGACATTTCACCTTTGGTGCTCCTCCAACTCTTTGAATCATGATTCCATTCGATGATGACTATTTCAACGCACCCTCACAGGGGCAGCTGTGAAGTGGTATGTGGAGTTTCCTGGAAACACCTATAGGGGTTTCAACGAGATTGCTTTGGTTTTCTTAGACCATTTCCAGTTGCCGGTTTGTTATGATACTAGTATTGAGTTGTTGTCCACCTTCTGTCAGAATAAGGCCACACATATTTCTGACCACGTTCAAGAGTGGTGTCGACGGAAGAGATTAGTGAAAGCCAACATTCCTCCCTGTTGGAATGGTTCCTCAAGTCTTTACTTCCATATATTGCTAAGGATGTTTCGATGTCCAGCATTATGATTGAGGAGCAAGCTATCTTGAAAGTCCAGCAGTTAGATCTTCTTTATTCTCAGTTGGCATTTTGTATGACATTATTCCTGACGCACCGAGAACAAGACATGAGCCCACATCAGTTCCTGGACCACATGCCGATGGCATCGTGGGGTACGCATGCACTCGCCCTATAGACTTGGTAGCTAATCAAATGCAAAATTTGTCGCTAAACCAATCTGCACCCGGATAGGTTCACACCTTGTCCACTTCCACTCCGTCGTCTGATGTACACAATGTGCAATCAACGAAACCGTCAGGTAACTAGCAACCTGGTGGTAAGAAAAAGGGGAGAAATAATCGTAGGGGTGGAAACAATGGAAGTAACAATAATAGCAATCGTAATACTCCTCGTAAAGAGAATTCCAACCCTCATTGGGAAGGCGGGTAATGCTGGCGAGGATCGTAAACCTAGGCGTAAGGTGAAATTCCCTTGCAAGCTATGTGGGGAGGATTATCTTACTAACTTATGTCCTCGTATTGAAGAAGCATCGAAGCATTTGGCACAAATCCCAGCTGTGTTGAAGGATCCCCTACCTCATCACCAAAACATGGCTTCGCATGCTCCCGCCACTGGTTATGGTACTAATGAAATGACAACGTATTCTTCCAATACTAGTGGTTATGGATGCATGAATATGGTTCAGTCGGAGGTTTGTGTTGCTACTCGTCAACATGATTATGGTGCACCACAACCGAATTTGGGGAATGAGCCTCCCCCTCCTCCTGATAATTCCTTGCATATCGAGAAGCCTTCTATTATGCCGCGGATACTGAAAGGTGTTCTCAAGTGCTCTATGCATAATCCTAGTGCTCGAGCCGCCCATAACTACTCCATCGTAGAAGATTTGGGCCAAACTCCGTGTGCCATGTCGGCTCTTGAAGTTTTGCAAGCTTGTCCTTCTCAGAAGCATGCCCTTTTGAGTGCCTTAGGAGTTCAGGATGGGGGAAGTCCTAGTGTTATCAAGTTCGACACTACTGATGTCCAACCTCGCTTGCCTTACCACGTGGCTTTTCAAATCTAGGTGGTTTGCCTTAAGAGCTTCGTCAAACGTACTATGGTTGATGAAGGTGCTTCCACGTCAGTAATGTCATTGACTTGTTGGAAAGCTCTTGGCTCTCCTCCCCTACTCGCGTCTAGAACTACACTCACTGCATTCGACGGTAGATCTTTTATGCCGCATGGAATTATCCCTTCCCTTGTTGTCTCCTTGGGAGGTAAGTCCATGCCTATTGAAGTCGAAGTGGTTGATGCACCAATCGACTACAACCTTTTACTGGGTCGGAACTGGATGTACGCTATGAAGTCTGTCGCGTCTACTGTATTTCGAGTTATTTGCTTTCCCCATGAAGGCAAGATTGTGATGATCGATCAGTTGGATTATGTTGGCACTCCTTCCATAGCATATATAGGATTAGTAGTCCCGCAAGTTTCCGATTCTCAGTCGGCAACTGGGAACATAGGTGTTGGGATGTACCCCTCGTTGATGGGAACTTTTAACCATTCTGCACCTATGAATTTTATTGGAACCATTTCCGACAGTGCGCCTCCTCCTTCGAATAGTATGCCATTCCGGACTTCCTATTGTGGTGATCCATGGATTTTTCCATCCGCGGATTCTATGTCTGGAGACATTGCGCACATTGGGATGTCTATGCATTTATCTGTAGTGGAGCTCACTTACGATCACATCCAACAAACCACTGCAGATCTGGATTTTTCTTCTCCCCATACAGTTGAAGAAGATCCCGTTACGCTGCCAGTTTGGGAAGCCAACTCATCTTGCTCTCATGATTGCCTCGAGGATACTTTTCCATCTGATGAGGCTATCCTCGAAGCCATGTGTGGTAGTGAGAGGCCTTGGGAAGGTATGCACCATCGATCTTATTTCCTTCCCAACCTTGAGCTCATTGAGTAGGAAGAGTATAGGATGACACTAGCTGAGATGGTTGGTGACCCTATTTCTCTTTTGCAGTCGCATGATGTTTTCTTGGGGGGGAATATGGCCAATATTTCCCCAACCACTTCGATCAACATCTCCCGTACTCCTGGAAAGATTGAGAATGTTTACATCGGTGACGATTGCACTCCTGATGAGATTGCTATTTACACTGATTTGTTTACTGAACTCCGGGAAGCTTTCGCCTGGTCATATGAGGAGATTCCAGGAATAGACCCTCACATTGTTGAACACGAGATTAAAACGTATCCTGATGCTAAACCGGTTAGACAACGATTACATGCTATGAACCCTAGGAAGGCAGCTGCTATTAAGGTAGAGGTGGAGAAACTACTCAAAGCTGGTTTCATCTACCCCGTTACTCTTACCGAATGGGTCTCAAACCTCGTTCTTGTGGATAAGAAGCAGGGAACGATCCGTGTATGCACTGATTTCAGAGATTTGAACCGTGCATGTCTGAAAGACAACTTCCCCACGCCATTCATTGATTAAATATTAGATGCTTGTGCGAGAAGTGAGATTTTTTCATTCATGGATGGATTCTCGGGTTATAATCAGATTCAAATCAAACCCGCGGACCAACATAAAATGACATTTATTTGTCCATGGGGAACTTTTGCGTACCAGAAAATGCCCTTTGGCCTTAAGGACGCTGGAGCTACTTTTCAGTGAGCCATGACCTATGCCTTTCACGATCTTAAGAAGATTATGGAAGTTTTCTTGGATGATCTTGTTGGCCATTCTCGCAAGAGAGTGGACCACCCCAAGCACCTCCGTATGATTCTCGAATGATGTATCCACTGCAAAATTTGATTTAATCCGAATAAATGCATCTTTGCTGTTAGGACTGGTCGCCTTCAGGATTCATAGTTTCGAAAGAGGGTATTAAAGTCGATCCTCTCAAAGTTGAGGCAATACTTCAGTTGCCTCCTCCGTGTAATCTGTTTCAACTTCAGAGCCTCCAAGGGAGAACTACTTTTTTGCATCGGTTCATAGTTAACTATGCCAGTCTTACTAAAGGTTTCGCACGCCTATTGAAGAAAGACACACCTTTTATCTGGGATGAGCGATCCCAACAGTCTTTCGACGCCCTTAAGAAAGCTTTGGTATCGGCCCCCGTGCTTAGTCCACCAGACTTTACACGAGATTTCATTCTTTATGTGGCCGTGTCTCAAGAGACTATTGGCATGGTCTTGGTTCATGTAGATGATGTGCTCGTCGAGCATGTTATCTATTATCTTAGTCAAAATTTAGTAGATGCTGAACTAAGGTACACCCACGTAGAAAAACTGGCACTTGCGACTGTTCACGTAGTCCAGCGGTTACGACATTACATTTTGCTTCGAACAACCACTGTTGTAGCTCATATCAATCCATTTTAGTTCGTGCTTTCACGACGCCTTATCGGGGGTAAGTATAATAAATGGATTGTGATCCTTCAGGAATTTGATCTTGAGTTTGCTTCTACAAAGTTGGTGAAATCATTGGTGTTCGTTGAGCTTATGTCGGACCTTCCATGGCTTGATGAGGATGTCGTTCATGAAGATTCCTTTGTGGATGAACACCTATTTCTTATCTCGACTGAGGACCCTTGGTATGGGGATGTCATTAGATATCTCCAAACTTTGAATTTTCCTCCGCATTATTCACGAGACGAGCGACGACGTGTGAGACATCACGCTAAAGATTATACTATCGTCGGTGACACTTTGTATCGCTGAGGAAACGATTCCATTCTCCATCATTGTTTGACTCACGAAGAATCAGAACGGGTACTTAATGATTGCCATGCGGGGGCATTTGGCGGTCACTTATCCGGGTTTGCTACAGCCCAACGTATTATGCGAGCAGGTTATTTTTGGCCTAGTATCTTTAAAGATTGTATTAACGCTATGAAGAGATGTCACCCTTGCTAGGTGTTTTCTCGAAACATACACTCGCATCCAGCGCCCCTCCATCTGGTTGTCACTGTCGGTCCCTTCACTAAGTGGGGGGTAGATTTCATGGATTGCAAACCAGCTTCGGCTGGGGGGCATCATCATATTATTGTGGCCGTGGATTATTTTTCCAAATGGGCTGAGGCCATGCCTACCGTTAAAGCCGATGGTGCTACTGCAGCCCATTTCATATTCAACTAGATTATCACTCGATTCGGTATCCCGAAAGAGATTGTATCTGACCATCGCAGTCACTTTCAAAATAAGATGATGGAGGATTTGTCTCTCAAGCTTGGATTTCGTCAGGAACACTCATCTTCCTACTATCCTCAAGCGAATGGTCAGGTTGAAGCAATCAATAAATCTTTGAAGACCATTCTCCAACGTACCATCCAACAAAGCAAGACCAATTGGCATATCATGTTATATCCTGCTTTGTGGTCTTATCGAACTGCAGTTAAGACTACCATCGGGTTCTCACCGTTCCAGTTAGTTCATGGTGTGGAGTCACTTTTACCGGTTGAATGCAAGATTCCTTTGCTCAAGCTAGCGATAGAGCTCCTCCCTGATACGACGGAGATTGAGCAACGTTTAGTACACCTTGAGCAACTTGACGAGCATCGTCGAGATGCCGCTGTGGCCATTGATGTTAACAAGCGTCGTGTCAAGGTTCAATATGATAGGTCTGTACGTCCCTGACAATATGCTGAAGGTGACTTGGTACTCTTGTATGACCAAGCTAAAGAACCCCTGGGGGCAGGCAAGTTCAATCCCATGTGGCACGGTCCTTACATTGTGAGGCGTGTCCTGGAAAAAGGAGCTTATGAGTTGGAATATTACGAGGGAGTTGTCTTGAAGGAGCCTAGAAATGGGCTCTACCTCAAGCTGTATTACACTTGAACCTTTGGTTCGAGCTGATACTTTTGTACACTATTGTATAATTTTTCTGTACATAGTCTAGGTTGCATTTTTGGTTGTCGGGTCTACTGATTAGCCTCTGTTTGATTGACAGATGTCAGTGGGATGTCCTACATTCTTAGGTTTCACGGATGGTGCTAGCCGACATACGCAGCAGCTTGCTTCTGCTACCTAGGTTATCTTTTCACCTGACCATCTAGTTGTGTCTTGAGGAGGTGCTTGTCTCGGTCCTACATCGAACAATGTGGATGAGTATAGTGCCGTTGTTGAGCTACTTCGGGATGCCATTTCACATGACATCCAGTCTTTAGAAGTCCGCCTGGATTCACAACTAGTTGTGTCTCAGCTGAATGGGCAGTACTGTGTACGAGACCCTACATTACTACGGATATTCCTTAAGGTACGACTCTTGGAGAGACATTTTGTTTCCATTACATATATTCACATTCCAAGAAGTCATAATTATATATCTGATGCATATGCTAACTATGTATTAGATTGGCATTTGTCACATTCATCATGAAGCACATAAATACAAAGACATTCATACATTTGTACCATACACACATATAGTAGAATCGAGAACCAAAGATGTATATATATAGAAACATGTCCAAAAATGGTAGTGTCATACTAGACTGGAGCCCGTAGCCGTCAAAAATATACATATCGATACAAAAAATGATGAGACCTTGGGATATCTACTCCGTCCGAGGAGGTCTAGCTGCCGACTCAACGGGATGTGTCTCATAATAGTACTGTACTGCGTTGGCCATCCGCTGCAGTAGCCGCACCCACTCACCAGGAACACCCACTACCTGGCGTTGCATAGTCTCCGGTAGTCGGGCCACCTCTATCAGTGGTACTCGGGAAACCATTCGTGATATGTTGCGCCACAACGTCTGTAGTGTGCGCCCTGCTGTAGCATCTACTTCCACCTCATCTCTACCCCGACGACCATGTCTCGGGAAGCCCTCGGGTCTCACTGGGCCTTTGTTTGCGAGCAAACAATCACCCATTAGCACATGACATTACCACCAAAAATATTTTTTGCATTTCAACTATAATAAGAAAATCCATAAAAATTTAAAAACACAAAACCAAAAGACTACTCACCGATGTCTCCGAAAGCTACACCTGGTGGGAGCGGCATGTCACGGTCCTATCTAAAGTCTATCCCCGCATAGGGGTAGTCCTCGATAGCAATCACCTTCCAGTTCCACCAGCGGAAGAACTCCTCAGTATATGGTGACGCCAGACGGCCACCACCCTGTCGTTTCAGTATCTCAGCCCACCGGGTCAAGGCTGGATCTCGGAGACTGTGAGGAGGGACATCCACCCTCGGGCTAAGTCCCAGAACCCTCTCAAAGAAGAAACTGGAGAGAATGCTACCATACCCAAAGTTTTTGGCCTTCCCCTATTTGCATTCCATCAGTTGTGTCTTCATAGACACCAACAGAGTAGTACACCAGTCGAATATAGTAGGCTGCAAGCATTGTGATGCATAGAACATCACCGGTCTGGATGCCTGATGTAGTGCTTTGGATCTCGTGATCCGCACCAGAGTTGCCACTATGATATTTGTTCTCAAGTCCGTTATGAGATTGACTGGCACCTGACTTCCCACTGGTCGTGTGTTGGCAGGACAGTACCGTACTATGTAGTCTTGCACAATGATCCCACCACCCACGGTCTGTGACCGAAGACTAGCCACTTCCCCTCTACGGGACAAACCGGTAATGAAATAGATATCCTCTACTTCCAGTGTTAGTGTTTTCCCACTGAGGATGAAGTGTTGAGCATCCACATCCCAGTAGTTGATCAAATGACGGAGTAGTAGGTTTTGGGCCCTTAATCCCCCGAGACTCCAGTATTTATATAAGCCACATGCTTGCAAATCATTGCGCACGGCCTCATCTACCTGGTCATGCTCTCTCTCCCTCCACTCTAGAACCATCCTGGAGTGCAAATCAAGAGATTTTTAGTCAGTTTCATGCTTAAAAAATTCTTCATGGCCTCACCCGCGATCTATATTGTAGATAGGTGCGGGTAGACGCGGGTAGTCAGTTTTTTGACTGCACATTTGATGCCCTACCCACGACCTGCGTAGTTACAGCCCGTGGGTATCACCAAAGCCATTTAGGGCTTGGCCAAACAAAATAACCCATCGACCAAAATTGAAATAAAAGCACTTAAATGAAAGGTATGGCAGTGACCACTAACCTGCTCCGGACGGTTCGCTGAACGGTTGCTCGTAGCTCCCACGATCGGCACTTGAAATTTTAGGTGCAAACTTACCACTCAACTCCAAAATGGTGAATAGTGCAAATGAATTGAAAATTATTAAATTTTGTTACTATTTATAATTTTCTGGACCGACTTTTCTATAGTTTTGTCCATTTTGGGCCGTTATGAACTACTATCGTGTCATGGAGTAATGTTTTTTCAACAGATTTCCTCAGCAAGAGTTGTTCCGATTCATTTCACACCTACGGCAGGTATGTTTCACACCTGGCATATAGGTTAGATGCCATTTCCACATGCATTATGCATTTGACCTGTTGACCATTTTTCATAAACCCTAGGTGCGACCCCGTTTCGTGACTGACACGGAACCTTCACACTGTTATAGAAGTGTCGTCATGTGGCGGTAGGGATTTCCTGAACATGGGTACCCTAGTTAGAACCCCATTATGCTTTTGGTGCCC
This sequence comes from Larix kaempferi, assembly GCA_027924585.1. Taxonomy (NCBI): domain Eukaryota; kingdom Viridiplantae; phylum Streptophyta; class Pinopsida; order Pinales; family Pinaceae; genus Larix; species Larix kaempferi. Next base: position 21,834,076 of record BSBM01000632.1, on the reverse strand, counting down.
ATGCCATTGTCTGTCCTCAGGATTGGGAGTCCTTTGTAGTCACACCATGACGTTGCGATGAAGACTCATACTCTACTTTTTCTTATGCTGGCTATCTCCCTTAAGGACTCCCCTCAGTTATATCAAGTTGTGATTGCATTGCATCATCCTGCTTGCCGCTTGAGCCTTGTGCCGGCTCCCGCTTTCTCAATTGTTAGCCTAGTGCCTAAGCACTTTCCCTGTCGAGCCCTGTAGAGCTTATATATTTTCCCTGCACAATTTGATGACCCTTTGACCCTGAGGGAACACACCCCTAAGTGTCCACATCCTACATGCACTTCCTTGCATTGAGCATAGGTATGTTCCACTGCTTGGGACTAGTCTGCTAGCTATTTGACACTCATTCCCTCACTTGTTGTACTATAAGCAATTTTATTCTTTTTCAAGCTTTTCCCAAATATGAAAAAGACAAAAAATCAAATATTCCAAAAATCCGGACGGGATTATGGTCATTATTTCTTGTTGGCAGTTGTTGTGTCTCCTTTGAACAGAGCATTCATTCCACTCTATACATTATGAGTCGGGACTATAGTTGGGCCTTAGGAGCTGTACTTGTTTCTCAGTTTTCTCCACCGATTGGTTAAGCTTCCAGTCATTATGGAGCCTTTTGTAATGCCTCCTACATTGCACAATTTATGTCAAGTCTATGCTGCCTGAGTCTATCCATTTGCTCATGATCTTGTTCAAAGGAAGTCTTGAAACCAGTGTCGGCCACTCCTCAGATTTATTGACTATTGCATGTCGGCCATCCTTATGGAGTCAATCCGTTTCACCTGAGATCTTCCAAATCTTTCAGCATTATTGGTACCTCGTGCTGGTTGATGGGGGATGCCTTAATGCCCTCCTTCCAGTGAGTCTCATTCCGCCAACCTCAACTCATTTATTCCGGGACTTGAGGCTTAGAGTTCGGTTGAGTACCTTGAGGCTTGAATTCATTAGTGGCAGGTTCTCTCGCCATCGACAGTTTTGGTAATACATCAATGTCCCATGATCGATGGATTCATCCTAGTGTTCGACTTCAACCCATTTATTCACACTCTGATGATTGTGCTCTGTGCCTTGATGCCCATTTTCATTATCAGTGGGTCATCTCACGTCTGTTAACGGTATACATCAATGACCTGTAATCAGACGATGTCTCATCAGGTTCGATCCCAACTCCTTTATTCACTTGATGGGACTTGCACCGTCGAAGACTTGTGTAGAAGACCCCAGGCGATTGTGGCATTTAGTATGCTACATATGACTTTGACTTTACATATGAGATATCACCTCTCTGATTTCAGCAGTTTGTACCTCCAGTTTGCACCAGTTGTCTTCTTTTCAGTAGAAGACCATATCTTACTGTAGAGGGATCATGGCTATGATCACTTATGACATGTATCTACTTATGTACTGCCTATTCATGGCCATTGTATCAGATTGGTGTACTATACCGACATGTATTCATAAATACTATTGTATTATGATGAGTGATCCGTTCTTTCCACTTGTGTCTCCATCACTCCACTTCTGAGTTTTATAATGTATTTCGGACATCATACCACTTTCAGTCTCTGACCTCACACATTAGGGGGCATCTGTTACATAGAAATCTTCCACCCTGTGAGCATCAGCATTCTTTGTCCTGTAGGATCCATTTTAGTGACTCAGATCCATTTTCATCCTTCAGTGATACTAGTTTACCCTATTTTTGTTCCTACTCGCATGTTGCATCACTATAGCATGCGTACCCGCGAGTTGCATCCTTATAGCCTATGGGTATCAAGTAAAATGGTAAAAACCACTATTTTATTACTTTTTACTCCCAAAAAGTGGTCATTGGGTGACCTTTGACTCTCCATCTGCCCAAGTAACGTCTCGATGGGTCCTTTCACCTACCTTTGGGAGGACTTTATATTGAGCACATATGGCTTATGGACGGGAGGAGGAAGAGAATAGTAAAGGCACTCTAGTGGATTTTTTCCCTATCTTGAGTCTGCACTTATTGATCCTTGTAGTTGTGAACCAGTTATGTTCACCTTCCAAACTCCTTTCTAGTTTGAGTTTGCCATTCATGGAGGATTGAAGTGGTGGAGGCACAAGTGGATTGATCTAGATCTTGGTTCAGATTGGTTGCTAGCAAGAGGTCGTATCACTTTGTACTTCTTCTTGTTCATTAATAGAAATACTCATATTCTCGTCCATTCATGGTGTGAATGTCATTTATTATACATTGGGTTGCATTTGCTTATGATATTATGGACCATTGTTATTGATGATGTTAATGTTATTTGTAGATCACATGTACTTGTTAGATATTTGTTGTCAAGACTAATTTGCAGATTACAAGTGCTTGGATGTGCGCGGATTGAAAGCTCCAACGGGGATCTACATCAAACATTGGATCGAGGTTGGTTACATTTCTCCATTGTTTTAACATTGTCATTTATAATAGCATTGTTTTGAGAATTGAGTAGATTTCTGGTAGTCATCTGTCTGTTGTGGTATTCCCAAGCCATAGTGAGTTTTATCCAACACACATGCCGAGTTTTGTCCAAGTTTAAGGTCAATGAGTGTTATCGATAGGTCATTCTAGTTGAGTAAAAGTATGTATTTTATATTACTATGGTTGATATTGTATTGGTCGATCTTAAAATTTTGGTGGATAGTAGTTTTGATAGATTTCATAAAATGTGGTTGAATCCTTTATGAGGTTGATTATTACTTGATCGATTTCCATCATTTTATAAATGTAACACTCTATCGGGTCTTTGTCAAAATAATTTTTAAGAAGTCAAAAGAAAATTTTCTTGAGTCGACTAAGTCACTATGTTGATGTGACTCTACTTTAAACTTTTGAAGTGTATAGGAGATGAAATGCGATTTTTTCTTCAGGCATGTGATCTCCTCACTTTTGTAATGAAGTTGTTCTCTAGCCGACTCTTGTCAGTCAATTTGAGTCAAGTCAGTCAATATCCAACCATGATCAAAACATGCACAATGAGCAGGCAGTCCAATGAAACTTGTAGGAAATTTAAACCCTCATGACAAAGTAGACATTGAAGGAATCCAAGCAAAATATACCTTACACCGCACATAAAAGAGCTTCATGTTAAAGATGATGACATGAGAACACTTGAATAGATTATGGCCCCCGACATAGAATTGTAGATTAGTTCTTGGGTTGTGACATCGAAAGTTGAAGGTAGAGAAATGGTGTAGAACGAAGAGCCAAAAGACCTAAGTTCCTAGTCTTAAGAAGATGGATACTGAAAGGATAATTAAAGGGTGAGGTTTCAACCAACTGTTACTAGATTGAAGACGAATAATGAAGAATCACAAGTCACGGTTGTTTCTACATACTTGTTCTCTTTGGGACAAAGAAGAGTTTTGGGATGGGGGAGATGATAGAGGGACCCTTAAAGCCTTAATGCCATCATTATTTTGTATTAATGCCTATTTGTACTTAATGAATGAGCAGTTGAGAGTAGGTGTAACTGCTCCAACCATCTCACCTATTGTATAAATACATTATCTAAGAAAAAATAAAGTAGTTGAACGTTCTACTCCATCTCAATTCTTCTTGATAAGATTAGTGTATGTGTTTTCATTTTTTGCTTGAATGATGTGTTGAACATGCCCGTTCAACAAGGTTAAATCGGTCAACTCAAGGCAGATCGACGCATTAAAGGGACAAATAATATCATATTATATTTCTATTATGGAAAATATGAAACATGATGAAGATGGTGCTCAAAGGCATAAGCGATCATAGATCAAAATGCGTACACCGAAAGATGTTGTTGAGATCTTGGCAAACTATAGGAGTTAGGAGCCTTAAAATTATATAAAGGTGTAATTGTTAGGCCTTAGGAGAGTGGAATATGGGAGAATGGAAGGAAGGTCAAGCTCAATTAGGGAGTCAAATGAGGCTTGGATTAGTAGAATGATAGAAATCAATTCAAGAACTAGATATGGCCCAAATGTAGTTAATGTAAAAGGTTTTGTTATAAATGAAGTCATTGATATATGGAATTTTTTATTTAATAAGTTATATTGTTTCTATCTCCAATTCATTTGTCCATGGGATTTGGTCCCAACTTTTCCAAATTTGTGTGTTTTCCCTCTAGTTGATAGTTGAGACAAATTATCTTCTGCCTATAATAGAACAAATGTGTAGAATTTGTTCTCTGGCGGAGGTTGAGACCGAGGAGCACTTTATCAATTGGTGTCATGAATTTTGTGAGATTAGAGGGATATTTCACTATCTCTATAGGGGTTTTTGTTCGAAACGTAATCCTTTTGGGTTACAAAATATTATTGTATTATTTTTTACTATTCACGTTAATGAGATAAATAATGTGAAGTCATTGGGAGTCCAATAAACCACTTTGAATATGAAATCCCAAGGTCATACTCACGTATTTATATGTACATATCTTATTAATGAAGTTATCTCATGCTTATCTATTTCATGTTCAACCGTGGTATCCAAGCTAAGAATAACTATGTTGCTTTTGTTGTTTTGAGCCATGTGGCTTGCGCTTAGAATCCTACTTGCCATCCTAGTTGCTCAACTTTGCTAGTTCTCCTCCCTGCTACAGCTAGTTTGCTCTTTGTGTGTCAGGCATTTCTCTCTCAGTGTGAGAAAGTTATATGCTAATTCTTCCTCTACATTTCTCCTACAAGTTCTATGTGTTTCAAATTATGGAGAGATTCTCTGTGTGTTACCTATGAACCCATGTTAAAGGAACCTATGCATGCCTCGTATCTTAACTTTTCCTATTGATATTTTGCCAATGGTATATTGAAACTTCCAGCTATGTGAGACCTAATCATTTCATTCTCCTAAAATATGAGCATTGCTTCTCCTCTTCATGGTGGACACTGTTACCTATAGACTTACATGCCTCCATCTCTTGAGTAATTGTAAATGTTATATCTTGTGTGTTGGTGCATCTTATCTTAGAAGCAATAAGAGTCACTCTAGGAGCAAACAATGGAATATTGTGAAGCTTCTGCACAAACTAGAGTAAAGGTTAATCATGGGTTCATGAATGGTTCAACAATGCACTGCAAAGCCATTTATGTTGTGCGTATGATATGATCATGTGCCTTACCAGTCACATCAATATCTGTGTGCTACATTTTTTATATATGCATGCTTATATAGATCCATCCCTCATTGGTGGTGTTCTAATATTGAGCCTTCAATTCACATTTCTTAGACCAATTTCTCTTGCACTAGAAAACAATTGTATTCTTTGTTTTCCAGTGAAAATGCAAATACTTTCTCTCTCTCCTTCCATTGACTATGCTCTCGTAAATACAACCAACCTTCACAACCAGTTCCTCTCTTCCACGACCAATATCCTCCTTCGCAACTATCATCTTCAAGTTCTGTTTGCATTATCTATGTAACAATTTGATTGTTTGCGGGTGGCCTATCACATTGGATAAGTGAAAGAGAGAAATATATGATTGATAGAGAAGCAAATGCTGAAATATTCCCTCCATTAGAAGACTATGATAATATGAATCATGAGGCATTATCAAGATTGCACTTTAGGAGATCTTCTCTTCAATAGATGGGAAATATATGGGTCCCTTTGATTCGACCCAACCTCCATATATAGAATCGACTATGATATGTGAGTTGTTGTGACATTCTAACATATGTGACTTTTACCAGCATCAAGAAGCAATTCAATTTATAAAGGCATCCAATCCTTGACGTCTCAGCTCAATAAAATTTGTACTGAGAGGACATGTCATCCTTGGCATCCAAAGAACATGCTTATATTGCTCATTCAATCACCGCAACCATTCAAAGAGAAAAAGGTATGGATTCATAAGGTGTTTTGCATATGGTTTTGTCAATTATGGCTCCAGAGATTCAGATTTAAGTTGTTTCTACGCAACGTTTGGTTTGTGATACATCGTTGTTAATAGTGTATTGAGATTTCAATAAAACTTAAGAAAGAAAATCATTTTAAGTACACTTTGTGGGGTCTTTTTTTGCTAGCATATGCAAACTCACCAATACCTCCTGAATGAGCAAATTCAAAATTATTTAAAAGTGTAGCTATGGAATCCTCGTCCTTTTTCATATGATTAGGAAAGTTACATTGGATCACCTTTTTCATGTAACAGAACATAGGTCATCACCTTTTCATTTCATCTAAAAACATCCAGTACCACGTGGGCATATCAAGTTCCATTGTCCATAATAGACTTCTCATTTCCTAGGGTGAAGTGCTCCATTCTTCAAACAGAACAAACCCAAATTTCCCATACCACAAAGGGACAAGAGAGAAATCCCCATAAAAATATAAAATGATGATAGCCATTTTTTAAAGGAGAAAGAAATCAAATTCTTTGATTTTGATCTTATGCTCTTCTCAGAATATCTGTATGTTGCTAAGTTTTATTGCAGGGATCATGGGAAAGAAGTTGTATTTCTTAAGAAAAGACATGTATTTGGAACTTGCTAGTGTTGATCATGTCGGGTTGTAGCCTTTAGTTGCTTAAACCTTGTATCAAGGAACATTTCCAAGGCAGAGAAGTCAATATCGGAAGATTGAATTAAGGATCATCATCAAAGAACTCTAAGGAAAACCATTCATTTTCATAAGCAACATTGTCTGTAATTTGCAAACAATCATTTGCTTGTACTTATCAAAATCAAGTTGAATTATATTGTTATTGGGTGCATTGTCGATAGAATCTCACACCTTTCATTTTCTGAGTTGCAGCCTTAGTTGTTGAGTCTTGTTGTGAAAGGGTGGAGTTGCAAGAAACACTTTGTGTCTTTTGTCAGTCCTTAAATTGCTCAAACTAGAAGATTATTAAAGTTACTAACTTACTGAACACTCTATACCCACAGTTGTTGACAACACAGTCTCAATCAACAATAAAACTCTACAATTTGTACTAACTTGTTTACAAGACTTGCAAGAGATAGTTGAATTGCTTCAATTTAAACCACAACTACAACATGAGGAAATATAACAAAAGAATCAACATTTTGAACCTATTTCTGTTCAGAACAATCGAGAACCTTCACATATTCAAATGGGTGATGCCATTCCTAAAGAAAATGAAAATGAAGTTTGTCATACACAGGTTTTGCTTGCACTTCTCAAGTCCATAATCAAACCTTGGAAAGAAACCAACCACAACAAGCATAGAAATGGTCTTGGATACGACAAGGAAGTGACTTTTAACATTCCTGATTATTTGAAACCTATCTAGTTCCAAAGTGTTGGATTCCATCAAGAAAGTTCATCTTCATCTGCTTTAGATTTTCATCAGATTTCAAAATGCCAACATTGTTATAGAGTTGGTCACATGGAATATTAGTGTTTTGATCTCCATCCTTGTAATCATTGTGGAAAGCATACCCATTCTTTAGATAGATGTTTCATACTGAATAAACATGCAAGAGAGAAGATTCACTATGGGTGGATTGCTTCTTGGAAATGGTCATCAACAACCAAGAAGATATATAGGTCACATCAAAGAGTTAGTTCTCGAGTAATGACACATCTTGCAGTTGAGATATTTTTTACTTCTCACCCTTGTTCCTAATAGGGGGAATGAATGATCATCAGAAACAAGCGAGCAAGAGAAAGAGATCTAGAACAAGTGATCTTGAACCAGAGCTAGATCCATAGCCAGAACCTTGTGCTAGTTTCTCGAGCCTCGAGCCAACACCACCTAGCCAGAGTCAGAGCTACAACCAGATCCTGAGTCAGAGCCATGTTCTAATTGAGCATGATTTGGTTTGTGGTCTTCCTAAAACCACCCATTTAGTAGAAGACATCAACCTTTGTTGCTTCTACTAGGCATCAGTTTGTGGTCATCCTTGAACCACCATTTTCTAGAGGAATTGTTGATCCTTCGAGCCAAGTTCCAAACAAAATCGTTGATATAGAACCTGAGTTAGAGCCAAGTTCCATAGGGAACCACTAAACCAGTACCAGAGTGAGCGCCAAGTTCTAGAGTTTGTGGTCATCCTTAAACCGCCCCTTCATAGCATCAGTTAGTTCATGGTCATCCAAAACCACCCATTTAGTAGAATACATATGTTTATCTTAGCATTTGATTTAGAGAGCACCTTCAATGATTTTCATCTCTAGATATCATCTCTATGCTTGGACTCACATACACCCCTTTAGAATAAGGGGGGAATGTTGGAAACATAATACTTTTGGGTTATGAAATATTATTATATTATTATTTACTATTCACCTTTATGAGAGAAATAATGTGAACGATCATTGGGAGTCCAAGAAACCACTTGGAATATGAAATCCAAGGGTCATACTCATGTATGTTAGTTTTTGTAACTCAGTCGGACATTTCTCGTGATTTTGATGTTCCATGGGGGGGACAAAGTTATCTTTCCTAGTGTTACTTTTTAAATATAATAAAGTGAGTTTCACTTAAGTAATGTGGGTCACTTATGTATGTGTGCATTTATTATTTATTAAAATAAATTAAATGTGCAATTAATGATGACCCTTAGATTATCTTGCCATTCATTGAGGAAGTTAGGGTTATTAAAGGTAGTTAGGGTTGATGAAGGTATTAAGTGACTATTTAATCACTTGGAACGTAGAAGAAAAGAGCATCAAGAGAAAATAGAGAACTAGGGCATTTAATGAGTAATAAATGCCATTGTGAATCTTGGGAGATTTACATTCAGATTTAATTGAGAGAGAGAATCATTGTGAAAAGTACAAGATCAGTCCATTGCACGATTTTCAAGAGAAAGCGTTTGTTGTTCTGTACAGGAAGTACTGTAGCTGTACAATATGGATCTGTACTAGTCCGCACAACCTTCATTTTGCCCCTATTTTGGCTTGAATTTCAGAGTACAAGCCTGCTAACTGTTTATTAGTAATCTGGCATAGATTTTGAGGTAACCTAGCACCGTTTTTGAGGTTTTATTTCTGCCAGCTGTACAATAGGTCGTACATTCCTTTTACAGTTCGTACAACAATTTACTAATCTAATATTTCTCTTCTGCAATTTTTTTTGTATTTTTGGAAATGATTAATCTCTTTCTCTCATACTGTATCTAAAAGTTTCATAATAAAAGGACTAGTCCTATGGATTTTTCCCCTGTGAGCCGTGGGGGGTTTTACCTTGGATTTTGGCCTTAATTACCATGTCTATGTTCTTCTTCAGATAATTGGTTGTTTACATTGTGTTTATGATTAAGTTAACAGTCAGAATCATTGTTAAAGTTTATATGAATCATTAACTCAGAAAATTCATAAGCCTAGTTGCAATCAAAGTGTTTGACAAAAGAGAGTTTGAGGTTATTTGTCAAATTTATTCATGGTATCAGAGCTTAATTGCTAAAGAAGGTGTGTTAAGTTGTGTAGATACAGAAAAAAAGAGGTTCAATTTAGGTTCAGTTAAAGATTATCAATTTCAGTCATGGTCTCAGTAGGATTACGATTTGAAGACAAGCTAGATGGGTCTAGTAATTTCAGTCCCAGGAAAGAGCACATAAATTTGTTATTCAAATAAATGGAGCAATGGGATATTGTTGGTGCTTTCAACACCATCACATTTCCCACAAATGCTTCCTAGAAAACTGCCTTTGAGAAGAAAAATATTAAGGCACAAAGAATCGTTTTGGATTCCATAAAAGACCATGTGATACCTCACATCACAGGTAAGCATCATGCTTTTGAAATTTGGAAAGATTTATGTACTCTATATCAAAGTAAGAACCAGAAAAGAAAGATGGGTCTCATCGAAAAACTGAGGAACACCAAGATGACTGATATTGATATAGTAACCACCTATCTCATCAAGATTTCCCAGGTTAGAGATGAACTAGGTGTTGTTGGTGAGAAAGTGGAGGATGAAGAGCTAGTCAGATATGCTCTTAATGGGTTCACTGCAAAATGGCACACATTTGTGCAAGGAGTGGTTTCTAGAGAGAAAATTCCAGATTGTACAAGGTTATGGGATGAATTTGTTCAAGAAGATCCCCGGGAAGGGACGTTCCAAAATAGTACTCACAGTAGTGAAGACAATGTAGCTCTTGTAATCAAAGGTAAGGGCAAAGGGAAGAAAAAGGAGAGATACCTTAGTATGGTCCGATACTTTAATTGTAACAAGTATGGTCATTATGATAGTCAATGTCCCAAGAAGGAGGGGAATGAAGAAAAAGAGGGAGCAACATCAGCAAAAGTAGAAGATTATGCTGCCCAATTTGAAAAAGAATTTTCTTTGGTGTGAGTGCAGACCGGTGTAGGCAGTTCAATATATTACCATGACACATGGATAGTTGACAGTGGGTCAACGAGCCATATGACTAGGAAATATGAATTTTTTCAGAGGATTGAAGAGATAGATCCATGACACTTTGTTGAAATAGATATTTGAAACCCTTAGGCAGAGATAAGAGGGGTTGGCACTGTGAGATTCCAACTAGAACTTGGAGAGATTCTTGAAGTAGACAGGGTACTATTTATTCCAGGTATAAAAGTCAACAGACTTTTTGTGTCATCATTGGAGGATGAAGGGTATGTATTTTGCATCAGGTCAAGTCATGCATTTATATATCAAGTAGGGAACCCAGTTGGTACCACAATACTACTTGGGGATATAAGAGACATACTTTATTTTCTGCGTGGAGAGGTGATATTTCCAGGTCCAAGTGGATGGTTATCTAAGATTGAATATGAAGATGATGTAGGTGCATAGATGATACCTTCATATGAGGAGAATGATACTAACATGAGACTCAGCCAATATGGAGGTTATGAGCAGGCTCATGGGTTTAGAGAGGATTCCCCTCACAATTCTTAGTTTAGAGTTGTTTTCTGACATGGATATCTAGGTCATATTCCAAAGCAAGAGGAAACTGCTCCAGAGGAAAAAGACCTAGGTGGTGGAGGTACAAGCATTGTCGAAAGGACCTCCCTTGTTAAGAGGGAGTGTTAGTTTTTATAACTCAATTGGTCTTTCCCATGATTTTGATGTTCCATGGGGGGACAAAGTTATCTTTCCTAGTGTTACTTTTTAAATATAATAAAGTGAGTTTCACTTAAGTAATGTGGGTCGCTTATGTAAGTGTGCATTTATTATTTATTAAAAGAAATTAAATGTGCAATTAATGATGACCCTTAGATTATGTCTAATCCTAGCCATTCATTGAGGAAGTTAGGGTTGATGAGGGTATTAAGTGACTATTTAATCACATGGAAAGAAGAAGAACGAAGCATCAAGAGAAAAGAGAGAACTAGGGAATTTAATGAGTAATAAATTCCATTGTGAATCTTAAGAGAGTTACAGTCAGATTTAATTGAGAGAGAATCATTGTGAAAAGTACAAGATCAGTCCAGTGCACAGTTTTCAAGAGAAAGGGTTTGTTGTTTCGTACATGCAGTATTGTAGTCGTACAGTACAGATCCGTAAAACATATGTACAAGTCCGTACATCCTTCATTCTTCCCATTTTTTGGCTTGAATTTCAAAGTGCAAACCTACTAATTGTTTATTAGTAATTTGGCACAATTTTCGAGGTAATCTGGCATAATTTTTTAGGTTTTATTTGTTCCAACAGTACAACAGGCCGTATAGTCCTATGCCAGTTTGTACAACAGTTTAATAATTTGGTATTTCTCTTTTACAATTTTTTTTGTATTTCTAGAAATGATCAATCTCTCTCTCTCTCTCTCATATTGTATCTGAAAGTTTCATAATAAAAGGACTAGTTCTTTGGGTTTTCCCCCTGTGAAGTGTGGGGGTTTTTACCTTGGATTTTGGCCTAAATTACCATGTCTATGTTCTTCTTCAGATCATTGGTTGATTACAATGTGTTTATGATTAAGTTAAAATTCATAATCATTGTTAGAATTTATATGAATCATTAACTCAGAAAATTCATAATACTAGTTGCAATCAAAGTGTTTGACAAAAGAGAGTTTGTGGTTATTTGTCAAATTTATTCAATGTATTTATATGTACATATCTTATTAATGAAGGTATGTCATGCTTATCTATTTTTTTCTGAAACAATTTGGACAAACCTTGATCAAGTTGAATTATATTGTTATTAGGTGCATTGTCGGTAGAAGTCAACACCTTTCATTTTTTGAGTTGGAGCCTTAGTTGTTGAGTCTTGTTGTGAAAGGGTGGAGTTGCAAGAAACACTTTGTGTCTTTTTTCAGTCCTTAAATTGCTCAAACTAGAATATTATTAAAGTTACTAACTTACCAAACACTCTAATACCCATGGTTGTTGACAACACAGTCTCAATCAACAATAAAACTCTACAATGTGTACTAACTTGTTTACAAGACTTGCAAGAGACAGTTGAATTGCTTCATCTTGAACCACAACTACAACATGAGGAAATATAAGAAAATAATCAACACTCTGAACCTATTTCTCTTCAGAAAAATCCACAACATACACATATTCAAATTAGTGATGCAACTCCTAAAGAAAATGAAAATGAAGTTTGTCATACACAGGTTTTGCTTGCACTTCTCAATCCCATCATCAAACCTTGGGAAGCAATCATCCACAACAAGCATAGAACCAGTCTTGGATACAACAAGGAAGTGACTTTTCACATTCACGATTATTTGAAACCTATCTACTGTTTGATAGTGTTGGATTCCATCAAGAAATTTCATCTTCGTCTGCTTTATATTTTTATCAGATTTCAAAATGCCAACATTGTTATAGAGTTAGTCACATGGAAGATTAGTGTTTTGATCTCCATCCTTGTAATCATTGTGGAAATCATACTCATTCTTTAGATAGATGTTTCATACTGAATTAACCTGCAAGAGAGAAGATTCACTATGGGTGGATTCCTTCTTTGTAATGGTCGTCAACAACCAAGAAGATATATAGGTCATATCAAAGAGTTAGTTCTCAAGTTATGACACATCTTGCAATTGAGATATTTTTTACTTCTCACCATTGTTCCTAACAGGGGGAATGAATGAGCCCGAACTAGAGCCAGATCCATAGCCAGAACCCTGTGCTAGTTTCCCGAGCCTCGAGCCAACACCACCTAGCCAGAGTCAGAGCTGCAACCAGATCATGATTCAGAGCCATGCTCCAATTGAGCATGATTTGGTTTGTGGTCTTACTAAAACCACCCATTTAGTAGAAGACATCAACGTTTATTGCTTCTACTAGGCATCAGTTTGTGGTCATCCTTGAACCACCATTTTCTAGAGGAATCGTTGATCCTTCGAGCCAAGTTCCAAACAAAATCGCTGAGATAGAACCTAGGTTAGAGACAAGTTCCATAGGGAACCACTAAACCAGTACCAGAGTGAACGCCAAGTTCCAGAGTGTGTGGCCATCCTTAAACCACCCCTTCATAGCATCAGTTAGTTAGTGGTCATACAAAACCACCCATTTAGTAGAATACATATGTTTATCTTAGCTTTTGATTTAGAGAGCACCTTCAACAATTTCCATCTTTAGATTTCATCTCTTTTCTTGGACTCACATACACCCCTTCAGAATATGGGGGGAATCTTGGAAACATAATACTTTTGGGTTATGAAATATTATTATATTATTATTTACTATTCACCTTTATGAGAGAAATAATGTGAACGATCATTGGTAGTCCAAGAAACCACTTGGAATATGAAATCCAAGGGTCATACCCATGTATGTTAGTTTTTGTAACTCAGTCGGTCATTTCCCATGATTTTGATGTTCCATGGGGGGGACAAAGATATATTTCCTAGTGTTACTTTTTAAATATAATAAAGTGAGTTTCACTTAAGTAATGTGGGTCACTTATGTATGTGTGCATTTATTATTTATTAAAATAAATTAAATGTGCAATTAATGATGACCCTTAGATTATCTCGTCATTCATTGAAGAAGTTAGGGTTATTAAAGGTAGTTAGGGTTGATGAAGGTATTAAGTGACTATTTAATCACTTGGAAAGTAGAAGAAAAGAGCATCAAGAGAAAATAGAGAACTAGGGCATTTAATGAGTAATTGTAATATCGCCCATTTTGACCCTTAGGATATTTTGGCTGTAATGTAAATATTGTATGCATGTTATGTATGATTCCTAGCATGTAGCTCAAGGCCAAGGCCTCGCTAGTGAATGCTTAGCCTTGAAGAAGAAAGTATGTGGTATTAGGGTAACCATGTGTTATTAATCCATGGAAAATTTAAATGATGTAAATAATACCATGTAAATAAAAATACCAAGGGCTGGCTATGGCTGCAACAAAATGAGGGGGAACTATGTATCCACTAGGGAGTGGTGAGGGGGTGTGGGATGGAACCCTAAGCTGCCATATGTCACCTATATAACCCCTTTGACTGTCCTAGATGCCATTGAATGTTGTTGTAAGGAGGTGGGTGAAGAACGTTGTTCATGAGGTCGATGGAGTATGGGACAACCCCCTGAAATCTGTAAGGCAGGGTATGGGGATCTGCCTTACTTGTCCCATAATCCACCCTACCTTGTGGAGGACGCATTCCTCATTTCAGGACCTTGGTTGAGCAGAGAAGCATGAGTTGAACACTTACGCAACCCAACAGACCGAACAGAGAGGGAGAAAGGAATAAATCATGATCTTGAGAAAGGCCACGAATTACAGAGCCAAAGACACACAAAGAATTGCGTGGGAAAGGAAAACCATGGATAGGATCCATAGACCTAAACCTTCGTGTGTTTTGGAGAGAGTTAGATGCCCGAAATCCTTAGGAAACCCGTGAGAAAACCAGTTTTGTTAGCCCGAAATCGTGGATGCGGGACAGAGCTTCGCCACCATGTGGAAGAGATCCGAGTGTGGATTGCAGTGGGAAGAATCCAAGAGGTTTTGGGTATGCATGATAGAGCCAGAGAGAGATCATTCACCTTGATCTAAAATTTAGGACCAACCACACTTTCCTAGTTCAGTGCTAAGGGAAGGGGCACCCTAGGGACTGTGCAACAGAGAAGGGGACCTTACTTAGGCTGAGAGTGGAGGGTATGGGGGTGTCTGAAATTCTTGAGGTCATTGGGATATGCCTATAGCTCTGTGGATGATTTTATTGACCTAGAAAACCCTTACCTTCCTACCCATTTGCTTGGCAAATCAACTGTTTGTGGGATTCCCTGGAGGACTATGCCTAAGGCTGTGACTGAGCTTGCCTAGTCCCTCCTTAGTGGATACAGAGCCCTAGCTCGGGGGTGGTCTTTGAGTGCTAAAATAATACAGGATGGGTAGAGACCTATGGTTGGGTTGGAACGTTGCAGTCCATAGCCAGTTTGCTTGGAGACTTCCATGAGAAGATAATTGTTCCTTGTGCCTTGAATGATGCATATTCTGCATCCATGCATGTGTATTTGTTTATGTCTTAGTGCATAGTGGATCCAATTGATTAATAGTGATGAATTTCCATGCCTTATGTTTCATTATATTGTGCATGTTATTGATTGATGGATACATGACACATTGTGTGTGGATGATGATTCCTTCAACTATAGTTGTTAAGTATATGCATGCATCTATTTGCTTATGGGAATGGTCCAACATTGAATAGGACTGTATGCCTATGCATTGTGTTTAAGTATGTTGTGTGTTGTGCAGGATTTATACCTTATAGTGAGGAGAGACACTACCAACTTGGGTTGGGTGATAGGTAAATACATTCATTGTATTGCATTTAGTTCCTACAAATGAAAGAGATCAAGATATCAAAAGATGTACCTTTTATTGATGGCTGGTCCTAGCTTTTGCTTGGTCTTTCACTTGATCTTCCGCTATGATGAACTTGCAACACAAAGGAAACCTTCCTTAGCGTATCTTGACTATAATAAATATGATGAATATTGAAAGCAATCAAACATCAACTACAATCAAATATTAAGCCAAATGAATATACAATCCAATAGACATTCGATTTGGGACAGGAAGGGTATTTCCACCTTTTTATTGTCAAAGAAACATGAATCAGTACAAAAATATACCTGATCGATCAAGATGCTTCTGCAACCGAGTCCTGGGCTCCTACTCTTCACAATGACTTGGGAATTCCTCCAACTTAACAGCACTTAAAGCATTCTTTCTTGGTCCCTTTCTTGGCATTCTTTCTTGATTCTCCTTGTATTTATGGGACAAGGTAGGTAGTTAGAATCAAGAGGTGGTTGAATTGGGAGGTTGGGGAAGTTGCAGAACCAACTTCAAATAATGCCAATTCGTAATCTTAATATATTTTTTGATATCATCTTAAGATGTGCACGGGTTTCATACAACAAGAGTAGCGCACAAAGAGCAACTTTTATGCTTTGCAACAAGCGTTTGCAACTTTTCTCAAGGTGTGCGTTGGTTGTCCTTGAGCAAAGCAATGCATCGTTTGAGGTGTGCCTTGGTTTACAATAGCAAGAGTAGCACACATGTTGTGAAACCAGGAGAAACATTAAGATTTTCAGCTGTAAAGAGTAGTTCCAACCATAAATCATCTAGGTCAACCTAGCCCTTCAATCCATGGTGTCCTTTTGTGTGATCGAAAGAGAAATGAGATCACGAATGGAGAAGTGCAGATTTGACCTATAAAAAATGCCCCCTAATGTGTGAGGTTAGAGGGAAACAATGGCCTAAATACATTATAATTCCAAGTCAGAGGAAGAGCAAGAAACCACAGAACCAAGTCACAAAAGTACATGGAACAACGATAAAAGGTCAGCGAGCAATTACAATCTTGACATCATATAGATGTGTAGCATGATACAACATGATATCCGATACATAACTAGGAGATGTATATATAGCATGGCCACTGAAATAAAAGCGTGGATCCATGTCAAACTAAGAGATCATAGCCATAACAACAAACTGGATCTATGTCTCATGAAGAGCCAAAAATGGGTGAGGCTCAGTCTTCCGCAGCTTGGGTGATAACATAAGTATGGTGATGCTATCATAATCCCAAGGTCTTCATCCAAACAAATCAAGGTACAAACCCTAACCATATGAATATATGAGCTGAGGTTGAACATGGGGGGTATCGTTTGATTACCCGTCATTGATGTATACCGTTAACAAATGTGAGGACTTCCATCGATAATGATAATGGGGTCCAAGGTACCTAGTATGATCCAACAAGTGTGAATAAGTGGACTTGAAGTGGAACACTTGAGGAACCTGTCGAATAAGAGACATTGATGTATTCCCATTATTCAACAGCGAGGGAAACTGCCACTGATGACTGCAATCCCCAAGGTAACCAAAACTATAAACTTCGTTCCCAGAGCATAATGAGCTGATGTCGATGGGAAGAAGTCCACTGTAAGGGAGGCCTTAATGCATCCTCCATCATCCAACACGAGAAACACTCAAAAGGTATGAGTTGATGTGGAGTTGGACAAGTAACAAGATGAAACAAACTGACACCAAGATGGCCGACACATGAAGTCAAGGTAAACTGCAAAATGGCCGACGTAGGCTATATCCTTGAATAGTGAGCATGACACAAAGTGACTTAGGCGGTTTTTAACATGAAGGGAAAGTGATATAAGCCTGCAATGTAGGAGACATTAACAGACCCTCCATATGGTTGGAAGAATAACCAACCGGGGGAGTAAAAACTCAGAGATCCAGTTCACCCTAAGGTCAAAAAATAATACCCAACTGAAATGATAGACTCAAATAGGTGCTGTGTTCAAGGACATGACTGACTTAACTGCCTTTGAAACTGAAAAGATGTGATATACCCTTCTTATCCCTTATTCTTTTTGGTAAAAGAATGTCCTTCTTGTTGTTTTAATGAGTCCAAGAAAGAAAACTCAATAGGTCCAACCATGTAAAAGTTTAATGAGCCCATGGGAGGAAGACTCAAGACCTTCTTCATTGTTTACAGAGTTTGGAGAAGAGATAGAAGAATACTCTATGATACTGATCTCTAGATTTTAATATCGAGCCGATATCTGTTCTTGCTCGTCGGTGTTTTCAATTTTAAGGAGTCTGAAAAACTTAAACAATAACTCCATACACCTACCCGTGGATTTTAATATCGAGACCAGGTTGGTATATGCTCACCGGTGTTTTCCTGTTTATAGAGTCTGAAAAACTTAAGCAATCCTCTATATACCCTCTCGTGGATTTCACATCGAGCCCGAGTAGGTGAATGCTCGCTTGGTGTTTTCATGTTTCGAGAGCCTAAAAACCCTAAAGAAGGCTCCAAAATTCCTTTTTCGTATAGTTAGTCTCCTCCCCGAAAAAGTCTAAAATGATGAGAGAAGAACTCTTCTAGCCACGTATGACTAGAGTATTCCTTTTTCGTAAATAATCCACAAAGGTACAGAAAAGGGGTAAACTTATACCTAAGTGGATGTCGCTTCAAATCCTTTAACGAGTTTGAAATGACAACTATACTTGGCAATCTTGTCATATTTAAAGAGTCTAACAAGAGCATGAAAGAACTCTATAAAGATATTTTTCGTAAAGTTTTAACAAGCCCAAAAAAATAAACTCGTGACCTCTTTACTGTTTTTAACGAGCTCAAAGGAGAGATGCAAGAATGCTCATATCCTCATTACTATTTTTAACGAGCTCGAAGTGAAGGTGGAAGAATGCTCGTAGCCTCCTTACTATTTTTAACGAGCTCGAAGTGAAAGTGGGATAATGCTCGTAGGTGGATCAATGTCCAAATGAATGGCATACTGCATTATAGACTCTAGGAAAATTTCATTAGAGGGAAGTATATTATCCCAAATGGAACACATATCTAACCATTTAGATGGAGTCATCACCTGGTCAATTGCGGGGACCCAGTCCCGAGAAGGTAAGCATGAATTCAGAGGCTTCTTCTCAGTAGCAATTGAACTCAAGGAACGATATGCCACATAATTTGATTGTGACATTGTAGTGCCTACTGGCGAGGGATATACTTGGTCTATAGTTGGGTAATAAGAGGGATAAAAAATGTAAGCTTATCGATAGTGACAATGCTTTCGTTGTGAGGAAAATGCATCACACGAAAGAGCGTAGACACCACAGCCTGCATAGCATATACGTAATCACGCCCTAGGATCATATCAAAGTCCATAGGGTCCTTTAAAACCATAAAATCAACTAAGACTATTTTTCCACCCAAAGTAACGGGTACTTGAGGGAGGAATCCCAACGGTTCACTAGGTCTTTTATCGAAAGTCAACGGCCAATTAACAGCTGGAACAAGGTTAGGAAAACCTAAATCTCTCCAAGCATAATGGGATAAGATACTAATAGAGGCTCCTTCATCTACAATACATCAATGAACCACATGGTTTCCGATATCAATATTTATCTAGAAAGGTGTAGCAGAAGGAAGGCAAGGCCCAGTTAGACTATTCTAATCAAAGGAAATGATCCCAGAGCTTGGTAGTGGTTCACTCGGCACAAATGAAGTTCCCCCCATTTCAGAAACATCCGAACTAGTAATGCAGAAGACTTCAGGGACAAGTGCATCAGTCTCTAAAGGACTAATGGGATCAGTCGAAGATTGCATCGATTCGATCACTTCACTCTTCGAAGGAAGAGTGGGGTTGACCAAATATTGCATTGGTTCAACCACTTCATCGACCAAAGGTTGATCAGGCTGTTGGGAATCTATAGTCAATTCAGGAGTAGAGGATCCTTCAAACATGGACCACACTCTCTGCACCTCTGGAATAGCAGGGCACAGGTGAGTAAGGTGATCTCCCTTACAAAGTTTACAATGGAACTTTGTCTTGCGTCCTATAAAATTAGACTCCTTTAAAATGACAGTACTCTCAACACTAGCATTGGCTGACAACTTTCCCCCAGCATGACTTGCAATGGCTGGTTGCTCAGAAGCAGAAGAATTTTGAACTATGGACCACACTCTTTGCACTTCTGGAAGTACAGGGCATAAATTGGTCAGGTGGTCTCCCTCGCAAAACTTACAAGGGAACTTAGCTTCTGTTTATTAGGTTTGTTGACAGTGTCAACTTTCTCAGCATGACTTGCAGTGGCTGATTTAGTGTCTCCAGTGTGGCTCACAGTAACTGGTGACTTGTCATTGATATGACTAGCAGTGATCAATGACGTGTCCTCAACATGACCTATAGTGGCTGATTGTTACACAAAAATCTTCCACCCTGTGAGCATCAACATTCTTTGGCCTGTAGGATCCATTTTAGTGACTCAGATCCATTTTTATCCTTAAGTGATACCAGTTTTCCCTATTTTTGTTCCTACTTGCATGTTGCATCACTATAGCATGCGCACCCGCGAGTTGCAGCACTATAGCCCGCGGGTATCAACTAAAATGGTAAAAACTACTATTTTATTACATTTTACTCCCAAAAAGCGGTCATTGGGTGACCTTTGGCTCTCCATCTGCCCAAGTAACGTCTCGATGAGTCCTTTCACCTACCTTTGAGAGGACTATATATTGAGCACATATGGCTTATGGATGGGAGGAAGAAGAGAATAGTAAAGGCACTCTAGTGGATTTTTTGCCCTATCTTGAGTCTGCACTCATTGATCCTTGTAGTTGTGAACCAGTTATGTTCACCTTCCAAACTCCTTTCTAGTTTGAGTTTTCCATTCATGGAGGATTGAAGTGGTGGAGGCACAAGTGGATTGATCTAGATCTTGATTCAGATTGGTTGCTGGCAAGAGGTCGTATCACTTTGTACTTCTTGTTCATTAATAGAAATACTCATATTCTCGTCCATTCATGGTGTGAATGTTGTTTATTATACATTGGGTTACATTTGCTTATGATATTATGGACCATTGTTATTGATAATGTTAATGTCATTTATATATCACATGTACTTGTTAGATATTGGTTGTCAAGACTAATTTGCAGATTACAAGTGCTTGGATGTGCACGGATTGAAAGCTCCAACGGGGATCTACATCAAACGTTGGATCGAGGTTGGTTACATTTCTCCATTATCTTAACATTGTCATTTATAATAGCATTGCTTTGAGAATTGAGTAGATTTCTGGTAGTCATCTGTTTGTTGTGGTATTCCCAAGCCATAGTGAGTTTTCTCCAATACAGAAATGGCAACTCCGTTGGAGAAAACATCCATGTTTGGGAAATGTTTTGAGAATTAGTCCATAATTAGAGTTGTTGTTTATCGAAGCTCTGTGTCATTTATTGGCCATTAAAATACATTGTAGAAAACTTGATTTTTCTGAGCCTCTGGACTCTTTATTTGACCATTTGCTTTTCCTCACCCATGGGATATCTTAGCTCTACTCACGTATACCCGCCTCTGTTTACTCTACTGCTTGCGGGTACCTGCAGGTATTCCTTCGACAGTAGCAAGTAACTCCGGCTTTTGTTGGTTTATGGATATTGGTTGTTGCTGGGTGAGTTTGGTTGGTTCCTGAGTCTTTGTTGACCTCTTTCTTGACTGTTTCGTGCCTTGGTTGTGACCAGATCTCTTCGTTTCTCTTGGTTGAGCCTTCTTGGTTTTTTACCAATCTTTGGTTTTAGCCTCTTGGTTTCTTCCTTTTGAGCTCTTTCCTTTGGTTGATTCTTGCTGTTTAGGATCTACTGGGTTGTCTTAGTGATCTTCTCGGCACTTCAATGACTGAATAATAGGATTTTGCTTGCATTTTTTCATTTCATTTATATTGAAAAAATACAAAAATATTCATTTAGTTTTTTGCATTTTCCTTCTCATTTATAAGCGAAAATACAAAAATATTTTATTGCCATGTACTGTATTTTGCATTGAGCACTTGTTTCCTTCATTTAGGTTCTGCTTGTGCATTGAAAAGATAAAAGATTGCATCTTTATTTCGGAATTGTTGTTTGACTGTGCATATTAGTGTCATTGTTTTATTGGATAGATGGGTCTAGGATTGGACGATGTTGCATATTATTGAATCTACACATCACTAGTTTCACGACCATATCCCTTGAGTAATCACAGCCACTAAAATTAATGCTTAATCATTAAAATTTATTAGACTGATTTTATTTTATAGGGTATACCAACTAGCATAGGTTTAGAGTCTTGGAATAGATCATTGTGAGTTAACAATCCAAGACTACTAAACGAAACATTAGGTGTCTGACCAGGGAGTGGAGGAATCCATGGTATAGATCGGTGTTCTCAGGAAAGCTCTACTCAATCAAGAGTTAAGCACGAGGTCACGGGAGTTTGGTTGAGGAGATATCCCTCTAATACCGGTTGAACGTGGGAGATATATCCAGGATTTGTTCGTATCTGGGGGTACCGGAGGTTCATCCTCTTGTGCTTCAGGCTTAGCTACCCTGCCCATACAACGGGTCCCACCTGCGACTGTCCCCCTGAGCATTGGTTATATTGCGGTGAACATAGTTGCCTTACCTAGGTACCGCACAGGGTACTTGCAGTGGTTATGTTGTTTGTGTCCTGAGTCAGATAGGGATTGGATAGCACAGTTGTGTTCGTGCAGTGGACTTGACCCTGTCGACACAGTGAAGCCTGGGTGTATCTATAACTAATTCTGTTACCTCCGGCTATAGTTTGGGAGTCTCAAGCCTCTCCTAGGCAAGACATATCGGCTCTAGTGTCAGGAGCTCATTTAGCCACTCTGTTTGTCTGCTCTTGGCTGTAGTTTCTCTAGGTGTGTGCTTTTGATTTACTATTTTTGATCGATAGTTGGCCTTTACGAGACGTTGTGTCTCTCTCCGGAGAGAACGTGGCATGGAGCCCTACTCTCCGTCGATCCCGTCGTTTGGTTGGTTTAAAGCCACTCGAGGTTACATGCCGTATTGCTAGGGGACGCCGGAGGGCTGCCTCTGAGTCTTTGGATTCATATGAAACTTATGTTAGAAAAACAGGATCGCAGAGCAATAACAATAAACAGAAATGCAAATATAATCACACATACACATTACAAGAGAGACATAGATATATCGTGGTTCACCCAACTTGGGCTACGTCCACACTGAATTTGCCAGTCCTTATTATTATTACCGTCCAACAAGGTGAAGGGATACAACCTACAGCACAACCGCTGCACTTACTCTTCTCTGTTTCACAGTCTCTCTCCTCATCTCAGAGATCTTTACAATGCATTAAACCTCATACATCATCATCCCTAGCCGTATTACAATGTCTTTATTTTATAAGGGAAATACAATGGGAAAATACCACGGAATACCCAAAACCATGGGCCCGCAAAACAGCTGGCGAAAACAGCCCCAAAAATTTTCTTCGAGGGCGTTTCCCCCGGACCCCCTAGCCAAGGGGGATGGTCCCCCATAGAACCCCGTGGGGGGGCGATGCCCCCCCACACCCCCCTGCTGGGGTGACTGTACAATCCACCTACATATCATATAAAATTGGGGTACAAACACGGCTGATACAATATCATCTATGAGACTAGAAGATCTGGCTCCACAACCAACAATCTCCCCCTTGGAGACTGATCACAGCAACTCCACCACTGCTGCACTTGCTGGACTTGGACTTGGAAAATTTCTCCTCTTCACCTTCATGCTAGAAGGCCAACTGAAACCGAGCACGAAATCTGTTTCTCTCTGGTCACTACCTTTGTGAACATGTCTGCAGGATTCTGGCTAGTATGTATCTTTTCCAGCTTTAACAGTTCATCTTCCAGAACAGAGCGTATGAAATGGTACTTGAGCTGTATATGTTTAGTCCTGGAATGAAATGCTGAGTTCTTCGCAAGGTGAATGGCACTCTGGCTGTCACTATACAATATGCTATCCTTCTGCTTCTTACCCACTTCCTCCATAAACCTCTGCAACCAAATCATCTCTTTACTAGCCTCTGTAATGGCAACATACTCTGCTTCTGTTGTTGAAAGTGCAACAACCTTCTGTAGTTTCAAAATCCAGCTTACTGTTGTTCCACCTACAGTAAACACATACCCTGTGGTGCTCCTCCTGCTATCCTTGTCACCTTCCATATCTGCATCAACATATCCCTGTAGAACAGTGTCTGAACCTCCAAAACATAATGCCTCAGTGGTAGTACCTCTCAAATACCTGAGAATCCACTGTACTGCCTTCCAATGTTCTTTACCTGGATTGTTCATATATCTGCTCACAGCTCCCACTGCATGTGCAATATCTGGTCTTGTGCACACCATGGCATACATCAAGCTGCCAACTACTGATTGATAGGGAATCTTGGACATGTAATCTGTCTCTTCTTGTGTCTTGGGACACATTTCCTTACTTAGACTGAAATGGCTAGCCAAAGGTGTACTTACAGGTTTTGCATTCTGCATTCTGAACCTCTCCAACACCTTTTGTATGTACTCACTTTGAGACAATGTCAATTTGCTATTTTTCCTGTCTCTTGTTATTCTCATACCAAGGATTTGCTTTGCAGCACCCAAATCCTTCATCGCAAATGAATTAGCTAGCTTCCTTTTGAGTACATTTATATCATGCATGTCAGATCCTGCAACAAGCATGTCATCCACATACAATAACAAGATAATATATCTTCCATTGTCTAGCTTCTTGAAATAAACACAGTGGTCAGAATGACATCTACTATAACCTTGTTCTGTCATAAACCTGTCAAACTTTAGATACCACTGCCTTGGAGCTTGCTTCAAGCCATACAAGCTCTTTTTCAACCTGCATACTAGATCCTCCTTACCTTTGACCTCATACCCTTGTGGCTGCTGCATATATATTTCTTCCTCCAAATCCCCATGGAGGAAGGCTGTTTTTACATCTAACTGTTCAAGATGCAAATCTTCTACTGCCACTAGACTTAAGATAGTCCTAATTGAAGTCATCTTAACAATAGGAGAAAATATTTCATCAAAATCTATACCTTTCTTCTGTGCAAACCCCTTTACAACAAGTTTGGCCTTGTACCGCTTCTTACCTTCTTCTTCTTCCTTCAACCTGTAAATCCATTTGTTTTGCAATGCTCTTTTACCAGCAGGCAATTGAACCAAATCCCAAGTCTGGTTTCCTACCAATGAGTCCATCTCCTCATTCATGCCTTGCTCCCACTTCTTTCTAGTTTCCACCTACATTGCTTCTTCATAACATTCTGGTTCACTAGAATCAGTCATCAATAAATAATACATTGAAGGAGAGTATCGTTCAGGGAGTCTACTTAACCTGGTAGATCTTCTTACAGTGCAGGAGTTTCAGGTACTTGCTGCTGCTCTTGATTTTTTGGCACCTTCGAAACTTCATTTTCTTTAATTTCATCAAGCACTATGTACTCTGTGTTTTCCTTTTCCTGTTTCTTTCCCTGCAATTGATCTTTATACATGACCTTTTCATTGAATATCACATCTCTACTCCTGATGATTTTGTTATTTTCATAATCCCATAAACGATAACCAAATTCATCAACCCCATATCCAATAAAGGTACATTTCTTGGATTTAGCTTCAAGCTTTGTTCTATTTTCTTTATCAATATGGACAAATGCTTCATAACCAAACGTTCTCATAAATGAGTAGTTTACCTTTTTATCTATCCATGCTTCCTCTGGAATACCAACATCCAAAGCAATTGAAGGTCCTCTGTTTATTAAATAAACAACAGTATTTACAGCATCCACCCAAAACTGTATGGGCAACCCTGCATGCAGTCTCATACACCTTGCACGCTCCATGATCATTCTGTTCATCCTTTCTGACAGACCATTTTCCTATGGTGTTCCTGGGACTATCTTCTCTCTACGAATCCCATGGTATGAACAGTAGCTATCAAACTCCTTGCCGCAGTACTCACCTCCATTATCAGATCTGAGACACTTCAATCTTTTTCCTGTCTCATTCTCAACCAAAGCTTTCCAATTCTTAAAAGTAGCAAACACATCAGATTTCTATCTAATGCAATAAACCCAAGTTTTTCTAGTTGCATCATCAATAAATGTAACATAATAATGAGAGCCACCAAGAGATTGTACCTGAGCCGGTCCCCATACATCTGTATGCACAAGCTTTAATTTTTCATTCTTCTTCTGTTTCCCAACCCTGAGAAATCTGACTCTCTTCTATTTTCCATAAACACAGTTTTCACAGAATTCCAAACTTCCTTGAGTGGAGAATCTGCATCCCCTTCTCACTCATGTGGCCAAGCCTATGATGCCACAATGCTGCATCTGTTCCTATGGAAGCTAAAGAGATAGAATGGTCAGTATTATGAGGACATAAATACAACGTACCTACTCTGTCTCCTTTTGCTATCACCATTGATCCTTTAGTGATCTTCCACCACTTTTATCCAAACGTAGATAGACAGCCGCCATCTCCCAACTGCCCTGTTGAGATGAGATTTATTTTCATAGTAGGAATATGCCTAACTTCTTTCAACAACCAATTAGTTCCATTCTTAACTTTTATCCATAACTTACCCATTCCAACAATTTTACATGGCTCATCATCACCCAATAAAACATGTCCAAAGTCGCCAGGAACATACTCATGAAAGTATTTCCTATGGGGTGTAGGATGACATGAAGCTCCTGAATCTACTACCCAATAATCACTAGTATTATCTAATGCAAGAATCAAAACATCTTGTAACACATCACTTGCTACATTTGCTTCCTGGGTAGTTTCCTTCTGTGCATCTCCTTTCTTCTTTAGAGATTTGCAGTCTTTCTTCAGATGTGCTTTCTTTCTACAGTTCTAGCACTCTATCTTTCCCAGTCTAGACTTGGATCTTCCCGTTTTATACTTTCCACAATTACCTTGGCTCTTTCCTCTCTCCTTTTGTCTTCCCCTGCTCTCCATGGTCAACGCATTACCTGCTGTCTCACCTGTGCTTTTTCTTCGCATTTCCTTGCTAAGAATAACACCAATAACATCATCAAATTTCAAGTTGCTTGAACTAGAGACAAAGTTACTTACAGCCATGACCAAGCTATTCCAGCTTTCTGGAAATGAACACAAGATTAGAAGAGCCCCTAACCTCATCATCAAAGTTCACACTTACAGAACTTAGCTGATTTGTAACTCTATTAAACTCATTTAAATGATCAGTAACAGATCCACCTTCAAACATCTTCATATTAAATAAACGCTTCATTAGAAATACCTTGTTGGAGGCCAAGGGTTTTTCATACAGCTTACCCAATGCGCTCATCAAACCCTTTGTTGTCGTTTCTTTTGAGATATTGAAAGCCATCGACGAAGCCAAGCTCAACCGTATTGTTCCCAGAGCCTTTCTATCAAGAACCTCCCATTCTTTGTCCTTCATAGCCGTCGACTGCTTTGCTTTTCCTCCCAACGGTAGGAATAGATCCTTCTGGTACAGATAGTCCTCCATTTGCATCTTCCATAACCCAAAGTTTTGGCCGTTAAACTTCTCGACCTTAAAATTTCCTTCTTCTGCCTTTGTTCCCACTCAAACCAGAAACCCTAGCTTCCTGCGGGTTTAACTGCCAAATAGACCTTTGGATCTGATTCCAATTGTTAGAAAAACAAGATCGCAGAGCAATAACACTAAACATAAATGCAAATATAATCACACATACACATTACAAGAGAGACACAGATATATCGTGGTTCACCCAACTTGGGCTACATCCACACTGAATTTGCCAGTCCTTATTATTATTACCGTCCAGCAAGGTGAAGGGATACAACCTGCAGCACAACCACTGCACTTCCTCTTCTCTGTTTCACAGTCTCTCTCCTCATCTCAGAGATCTTTACAATGCATAAAACCTAATACATCATCATCCCTAGCCGTATTACAATGTCTTTATTTTATAAAGGGAAATATAATGGGAAAATACCACGTGATACCCAAAACCATGGGCCCGCAAAACAGCTGGCGAAAACAGCCCAAATTTTTTTCTTCAGGGGCGTTGCCCCCGGACCCCCCAGCCAGGGGGGATGGTCCCCCCTAGAACCCCGTGGGGGGGCGATGCCCCCCCACACCCCCCCCGCTGGGGTGACTGTACAATCCACCTACATATCATATAAAACTGAGGTACAAACACGGCTGATACAATATCATCTATGAGACTAGAAGATCTGGCTCCACAACCCACAACTTACGTTGAATATTACATGGCTGCACATCCCGATATCAAGCAAGACCCTTCTACTCCTTCGGGTAGAGTTGAACATACTTCTGATCCCCAGAATCCTCGTCAAGATTGGGGAGGTGATCCACCTGAGACTCAACCTGGTTGTATTTGGCCTAATCCACTTGACCGGAATCTGTTTGATCCTTCGAATCTGAATAATTATCTTTATGGGATGCCCAACCTACCCGAGGATATAGAACAGGACGAGCCTTTTGTTCCTTCGTTTCCATGTGATTTTAGATATGGGAGGCCCGAGCCTCATGATGATTCCGACCCTATGATCAATCCCACTGCACTCTCTTTTGGTATGCCTAATCACAATACTGTCGAACCTTCCACTATGGTTGGTACTCACGCTGGCACTAGTCAAAGTGTTAGCCATACGATACCCACTAGGGGCACTACCCTTGCTGGGGGCACTACGTTTTCCACCCACTCACATAGTATGGGGACTGGTCAAATTCCTAACAATGCTTATGTTGGAGAATGACCACCTCTTAGGAATACACAACCTAGTCGGAATGCTGTTCGGAATACGATTCGCCATCCAAAACCCAATACACACATCGCTACTCGTCAACCTAGGACTACTTTTGCACATGATACCATTCCTCCCAATCATGGGGGTGGACACATACCGCATACTTTTGCATCCACCGCCGCCACTAGTAATGCTAATGTAGGGGGTGGGAATATTTCCTATCCACATGGACATCACACCACCAAACCTGCTACTGGTCACACCCATATTGGACCTGGGAATGCTTCTGATGCTACCGATCACCACACGACTGCTCAAGCTAATCCTAATGTTGGGGGTGGGAACATACCATACCATTACGGTCAATACAACATGGTTCCTGCTATGAATAGTACATACATGCCCCATACTCATGGGGGCAACCCTTACTACAACATAGTCGGTGCTGGCCCCCAGTATCACCCACCACCCCAATATGGTGCTCAAAACACGCATATACCTGCTTACTCTTAAATGGGTCAGCCAGGGGGAGGATATCAATCTTATGGCCATGGCCAAGCTTACGTACCGTCAGGTCCTCGGTATTAGCAGTTTAATCCTCATGGTCAAGCTTTTGATCCGTCATATAACACTGTTCCATTTAACCAGTCTTTTATGGGAGCTTATAATCAAGCTTTCCAGCTGCAGCTCCCGTTCCTTACACGCTTGAATGTCCTGAATTTTTCGAAGCTCACGAATGATCTGGTGTGTCATGACCCTACTTGGCCTCCGGTCCCTACCAAGCTCCCTTTCGACATTTTGAAGTTTGAGGGGAAAGGTGGGGAGGACCTGGGAAATCATGTCACGACGTTTCACCTTTGGTGCTCCTCCAACTCTTTGAATCATGATTCCATTCGATTACGCCTATTTCAATGCACCCTCACGGGGGCAGCCACGAAGTGGTATGTGGAGTTTCCTGGAAACACTTATAGGGGATTCAACGAGATTGCTTTGGTTTTCTTAGACCATTTCCAGTTGTCGGTTCGTTGTGATACTGGTACTGAGTTGTTGTCCACCTTCCATCAGAATAAGGCCACACATATTTCTAACCATGTTCAAGAGTGGTGTTGATGTATATGTAACTTTGGAATGTATTTCATCTATGTATTTCATATATATTTATTGTACCCTTATAAGAGATGTGTTATTCCTCTATAAGGAAGTGTCGTCATGTGGATTGACAAGTGTCGCAAGTGTGTGTACTTGCCGATGGGTTATTAGACCACCATGTGTGGGGTCGGCCCTAAAATATATTATATTGTGGATGTATCTAGATAGACAAGTCAGCCCCATAAGGTCACTGGGAAAACAGGTTAAGTATAAATAGAGATCGGGAGATCTCTATTTGGATCATTCGGAAAGACACACTTCTCTCACTCAGAAAGTGGCGCACTAGTGAGGCGGAGGATCATCTGCTCTAGGAGACTATCTCAAGTGTATTTTGGTTGTACTTTGGTTGAGCCATTTCTCTCTCTATCTCCGAGGAAGTTGTGGGGTTTTTCACCTTAGGTTTTTCCCCACTGAAACTCTGTGTCTCTTGTCTCTCATGCCTTTGATTATTGTGATGCTTGTGATGCTTATTGTGATTGTTATGCATTGATATACTGTATATGTTATTCTCCCAATAAAGATCCAAGAGTATTGTGAATTAATGCTCAAATTTTAACATGGTATCAGAGCTAACCTGAGAAGACATTTTGCAGTGACAGAAACTTGAGTTTCTTGTTTATTGGGTTTCTCTCCATAGTGTTTGGAAAAGCAGTATAGTAGATTGACTCTACTCATCAAGGAGAATCTATCTGTCCAATCATAATTCAATTCTGAGCATTTTCAGATTTGGCCCTAAAAATTAGGGTTTCCACAAAAATAGCAATTTCTGAAATATGAAGCCATAGCTGTAAGCTCCTTGCAAAAGTCAAAGTTTATAGCTTTGGATTGAGATTTTTGGCTAGGTAGATCTTCGGAAAACTCAAACCCTAATTCAAGGCTCTCCCTAGTGAACCTGGGAGGACAAAAAGGAAAATCTGAAGGGTAAAGCTTTGTTGATCTCAAATGCTGAATACACCAGGCTGATCAGCTCATCAAGGTGCATCTTTCTATCCTTTCAGAAAGTCGAAATTCACATTTTGAATTTTTAGAGTTTTTTTGACAAACCCTAATTCAGGACCAGATCCAGTTTTCAACAATTCAAGTGGTAAGACCTAAATATTTTCTATTTCATTTGAATTACTCTTTAAGATGTCTCACCACACCAAGCTTGAGGATAAGCTTGAAGGGGCTGATAAATTCTGAGCTTGGAAGTATAGGATTGGGTTAATCCTGGAAGAAAATGAGTTGGACTCATATATAAAAGAAGACATCCCTATCCCAGAGGATGAAGAGGCTAAGGTATTGCATAAGAATAACTTGGTCAAGGCAAAGAGAATCATTACTGATTCTATCAAAGACCATCTCATACCCCATGTGTCTTCTCTAAAGACACCCAAGTCTATGTTTGACTCTTTGACCAAGCTATTTGAAGGAAAGAACATAAATCGGAAGATGACCTTGCGGAATCAATTGAAAGGGGTCAAGATGTTGAATGGAGAAACCACTCAATCCTATTTCTCCAAGGTCTCTCAGATCAAGGAACAACTTGAAGCTGTAGATGAAACGGTGGAGAATGGTGAAATTGTTATGACTACTTTGAATGGCCTACCTAGGTCATGGGACTCTTTTATCCAGGGGATCTGTGCCAGAAAGAAGTTAATCTCCTTCAGCAGATTATGTGAGGAATGTTCTCAAGAAGAAGCAAGGCTTGTGGCAAGAGAAGAGAAGATGGGAAATGAAGATCAAGCTCTAACAGCTCACACTAAGAAGGGAAAGTTCAAGAGGGAGCCATCCCATCACAAGAAGAAATCTTCTCATCATTTTCACAAAGACAAGAAAGATCTAAGGTGTTTCACTTGTAATGAGAAGGGTCACTTTGCTTCAGAATGTCCCAAGAACAAAAGGGACAAACACAACAACAACAACTCTAGCAAGAAGAAGAAGGGTAACAAAAGAAGGTACCATGCTCATGCTGCCGAAGATGATGAACCTCCAAAGAAGAAGGCTACGGCAGAAAGTGATGATAGTAATGATGACTCATCAAGTGAAGAAGAGTATGTTCTAATCTCTGCTCTCACAGGTACTATCTCCCATGGTTGTAATGATTGGTTAATTGACAGCGGGGCTTCCAAACACATGACTGGGTTTAAAGAAACCTTTGTAAATCTGTCTGAACATGAATCACCCCATAAAGTGAAACTTGGGGATGATTATCAATATCCCATCAAAGGAAGTGGTGAAGCCTCCTACAACCTAGATTCTGGAAAATATTTGAAGATGAAAGAAGTCCTTTATGTACCTGGGATCAAGAAGAACTTACTCTCCATCTCTGCATTGGATACAAAAGGTATGAGGGTTGCATATGTGGATGGCCAATTCCTAATGTGGCCAAAGGGAAAGACCATAGATGATGCAGTTGTGATTGGAGAGCAAGAGGGAGGTTTGTATAAATTAAAAGGACAACCTGAACATGCCATGGTGCATGAATCCATGGAGCCAAGTGAAATTTGGCATAGAAGACTTGCTCATATGCACTATAGGGCACTTCCAATTGCAAGCAAGGCTGTAGAGGGTCTTCCTGAAATCAAGACCAAACGTGAAGGTGTTTGCAAAGGATGTGCAAAAGGTAAGAATATTAAGAAGGATTTCCCAAGCAGTGAAAGCAAGGCAAAATATATCCTGGAAATCATCCACTCAGATGTAACATTTGATGAAAACTCAGCATTCATCAAATCAAGGAAGGCACCTATTGAAGTTTATGAAGAACCTAAGGAAACTAGATTTCAAAACACTACCATGACTGAAGCAATTCCAGAAGTTGTTCGTGAGTTTGAAGATCCGCAAGAACCTGTAGATCCACCCCGTGAGGATAACTCTCACAAGAGGAAACCTGCATGGGCTAGAGAGCTCATTCAAGATGCAGAAAGATTTGGCATTCCAGAAGAAGAACACAGAGCAAAGAAGAGAACCAGATCACATACCAGCTATGTTGCTTTACTCTGTGACATTATGAACAAAGAACCTTCCAGTTATGAAGAAGCAGCGGAAAAGAAAGAATGGAAGGATGCCATGGTTGAAGAATACCAATCAATAATGAAGAATGATGTTTGGGATGTTGTCCCAAGACCTAAAGAGAAGTCTGTTGTGACTTCCAAATGGATCTACAAAATCAAGCATGCTACAGATGGCAATGTAGAGAAATACAAAGCAAGATTCGTAGCTCATGGCTTCTCTCATAAAGAAGGAATAGATTATGAAGAAACTTTTGCACCTATAGCCAGGTATACTTCCATCAGAATAGTACTTGCCTTGGCTATAGCAATGAAATGGAAAATACACCAGATGGATGTCAAGACTGCTTTCTTGAATGGTGTAGTTGAAGAGGAAGTATACATGGGGTAGCCACTTGGTTTTGAAATACACGATAAGGAGTCATAAGTGTGCAGATTGAAGAAAGCCTTGTATGGCTTGAAGCAAGCTCCCAGAACTTGGTATGGTAGGATGGACAGTTTCCTATCTAGCTTGGGCTTTACCAAGAGTAAAGCGGATTCCAACCTCTACTACAAGGTTTAGGAAGGGAATCCTGTGATTCTACTCCTGTATGTGGATGACTTATTTGTAACAAGAGATGACAGATTGATTGTAGATACTAAGAGGAAGCTTGCTGCTGAGTTCGATATGAAATATTTGGGAATGATGCATTATTTCCTAGGTATGGAGGTGTGGTAGAATTCAGGTGGGATCTTCATTGGTCAAGGGAAGTACATAGTAGATATTCTGAAGAGATTTGGGATAATGGATTGCAAGGCCATGGCCACACCCATGGCATCGAATCTAAAGCTTCTATGTGATGCTTCATCTGAGCCGGTTGATGTCTCTATGTATTGTCAGATGATTGGGTCCTTGATGTACCTGTCGAACACGAGACCAAATATTTGCTTTGTAATGAACACATTGAGCTAGTTCCTGACGGATCCGAGGAGTGTTCATCTGGTTGCTGTAAAGCATGTTCTGAGGTACCTGAAGGGTACAGTGGATTATGGGCTCAAATATGAAGCGAATCAAAAGTTTAACCTGCAGGGTTATGTTGATTCAGATTGGGCTGGCAGTGTTGCAGATAGGAAGAGCACATCTGGGTGTTGCTTCAGTATGGGATCAGGTGTGATCTCTTGGTTTAGTAGGAAGCAGTCCTGCGTAGCACTGAGTACAGCTGAGGCAGAGTATGTTGCAGCCTGTTCAGCTAGTTGTGAGGCAGTATGGCTACGGAAGCTACTGTCTGAGTTATTTGATCTCCCATTGGATGCTACTGGTATATTCTGTGATAAACAGAGTTGTGTGAAGCTGTATGAGAACCTAGTGTTTCATGACATGTTGAAACACATAGAGATCAAATATCGCTATATCAGGGATATGGTGCAGAGAGGAGCCATGAAGCTCTTATATGTTGTGATGGATGAGCAGGTTGTAGATGTGTTGACGAAGCCACTAGCTAGGGTGAAGTTCAAGTACTTCAAGGAGAGGCTTGGTGTTCTTCAGATCGACGACACTTCGAGGAAGAAGTGATGGACACATTTGCTAAAGCCATCCCAAGCATGTTGGAAGGAGGATACTTCACATGGCTATGGATGTAAGCACTGGATGATGAGTATCAGGATGATGCTCCAGTTACTGCTATGTATATGCATCATGTTGGATGCTGGATATGATCAGTTGGATCATTTATATTTGTATGTATGTACACATTGTGTTGATGCTGGATATGATCAGATGGATCATTTATATGTATGTACGCATCATGTTGGATGCTGGATATGATTGGTTGGATCATTTGTATGTATTTGTATATGCATCATGTTGGATGCTTGGACCATGTATCTGTATCAGGTGGATACATTGTATGATCAGGTAGGTCATGTGTGTTGATATGTATCATGTATTTGTATTTGTATCAGGTGGATACACTGTATGATCAGGTGGATCATGTATGATGATATGTATCAGGAAGATACTTGGTGTGCATTAGGTGGATGCATTGTATGATCAGGTTGATCATGATGATGAGCTTTAGGATGTTGCTCCAGATGATATGTACCAGGATGGTACAAGTGATGATGATCAGTATGATCATGGGCATCAGGATGATGCCTCGTGCGATGATGATCCATTGGATCATGAGTATCAGGTTGATACTTGGAGGTCAGAGATGATATGTGGCAGGTTGTGCAAATAGCAAGTAATCAGTCCTGGGAGATCTTGCCGGTCGTGCTGCGGCACATAAATGTCCCTAGGGTACTCTTTCCGGTATTGCTATGTAGTATGTAATCAGTCCTCAGATATCCAATAGGTTGAGCTATGTGCTTGTAATCAGTCCTGGTATGAGGTATTACTACGGAGACATGTAATCAGTCCTGGAGATCTGAGAGGTTGAGTTGTGTGCTCGTAATTAGTCCTGGGATGCTCTTTAGAGATCTTGCCGATCGTGCTGCGGCACATAAATGTTACTGGGATGCTCTTTAAAGGTTTTTTCTATCCACATGTAATCAGTCCTGGAGATCCGAGAGGTTGAGTTGTATGATCGTAATAAGTACTGGGATGCTCTTTAGAGATCTTGCCGGTCGTGCTGTGGCACATAAATGTTCCTGGGATGCTCTTTAAAGGTATTGTGGAGGAGATGCATGTAATCAGTCCTAGGATATCTTGCCGGTCGTGCTTAGTCACATAAATGTTCCTGGGATACTCTTTCCGGTATTGCATCCGCACATAAAATTAGTCCTGAGAGGCCACCTCTATCAGACTGTTTGCACAGATGATGAAGACCTGCAGGTGGTGGGCCTACATCCAGTATGAAAAAGGACTGGCTCTGTAGAACTTCCTATGACGAGTAGAGTCAGATATTGGTTGAGATAGCAGCAGCAGTGACGATGATGATGACGATGATCCCGAGAATAAGACTTGTCTAGCAGAACTGTGTCGAGAAATACCTTCCTAGTTAAGAGGGAGTGTTGATGTATATGTAACTTCGGAATGTATTTCATCTATGTATTTCATATATATTTATTGTACCCTTATAAGAGATGTGTTATTCCTCTATAAGGAAGTGTCGTCATGTGGATTGACAAGTGTCACAAGTGTGTGTACTTGTCGATGGGTTATTAGACCACCATGTGTGGGGTTGGCCCTAAAATATATATTATATTGTGGATGTATCTAGATAGACAAGTCAGCCCCATAAGGTCACTGGGAAAAGAGGTTAAGTATAAATAGTGATCGGGAGATCTCTATTTGGATCATTCGGAAAGACACACTTCTCTCACTCAGAAAGTGGCGCACTAGTGAGGAGGAGGATCATCTACTGTAGGAGACTATCTCAAGTGTATTTTGGTTGTACTTTGGTTGAGCCATTGCTCTCTCTATCTCTAAGGAAGTTGTGGAATTTTTCACCTTAGGATTTTCCCTACGGAAACTCTGTGTCTCTTGTCTCTCATGCCTTTGATTCTTGTGATGCTTGTCATGCTTATTGTGATTTTTATGCATTGATATACTGTATATGTTATTCTCTCAATAAAGATCCAAGAGTATTGTGAATTAATGCTCAAATTTTAACAAGTGGCGTCGGCGGAAGAGATTAGTGAAAGCCAACATTCCTCCAGAGTTCCTATTGGAATGGTTCCTTAAGTATTTACTCCCATACATTGATAAGGATGTTTCAATGTCCGACATTGTGACTGAAGAACAAGCTATCTGGAAACTCCAACAGTTAGATCTACTTTATTCTCAGTCTGGCATTTTGTATGACATTATTCTTGATGCACCGAGAACCAAACATGAGCCTACGTCAGTTCCTGGACCACATGCCGATGGCATCGTGGGGTCCGCATGCACTCGCCCTGTAGACTTGGTAGCTAATCAAATGCAAAATTTTTTGCTAAACCAGTTTGCACCTAGACAGGTTCACACCTTGTCCGCTTCCACTCCATCATCTGATGTACACAATGTGCAATCAATGAAACCGTCAGGTAACCAACAACCTGGTGGTAAGAAAAAGGGGAGAAACAATCGTAGGGGTGGAAACAATGGAAGTAACAACAATAGAAATCATAATACTCCTCGTAAAGAGAATTCCAACCCTCCTCGGGAAGGCAATAATGCTGGTGAGGATCGTAAACCTAGGTGTAAGGTGAAATTCCCTTGCAAGCTTTGTGGGGAGGATCATCTTACTCACTTATGTCCTCGAATTGAAGAAGCATTGAAGCATTTGGAACAGATCCCAACTGTGTTAAAGGATCCCCTTCCTCATCATCAAAATATGGCTTCGCATGCTCCCACCACTAGTTATGGTACTAATGAAACATCAACGTCTTCTTCCAATACTAGTGGTTATGGATGTGTGAATATGGTTCAGTCGGAGGTTTGTGTTTCTACTAGTCAATGTGATTATGGTGCACCACAACCAAATTTGGGGAATGAGCCTCCCCCTCCTCCTGATAATTCCTTGCATATCAAGAAGCCTTCTATTATGCTGCGGATACCGAAAGCTGTTCTCAAGCACTCCACGCATAATCCTAATGCTCGAGCCACCCAGAACTACTCCATTGTAGAAGATTTGGGCCAAACTCCGTGTGCCATGTCGGCTCTTGAAGTTTTTCTAGCTTGTCCTTCTCAGAAGCATGCCCTTTTGAGTGCATTAGGAGTTCAGGATGGGGGAAGTCCTAGTGTTATCAAGTTCGATACTACTGATGTCCAACCTCGCTTGCCTTACCACGTGGATTTTCAGATCCAGGTGGTTTGCCTTAAGAGATTCGTCAAACGTACTATGGTTGATGAAGGTGCTTCCGTGTCAGTAATGTCGTTAACTTGTTGGAAATCTCTTGGCTCTCCTCCCCTACTCGCTTATAGAACTACACTCATTGCATTCGACGGTAGATCTTTTACGCCGCATGGAATTATCCCTTCCCTTGTTGTCTCCTTGGGAGGTAAGTCCGTGCCTATTGAAGTCGAAGTGGTTGATGCACCCATCGACTACAACCTTTTACTGGGTCAGAACTGGATGTACACTATGAAGGCTGTCGCGTCTACTGTATTTCAAGTTATTTGCTTTCCCCATGAAGGAAAGATTGTGACGATCGATCAGTTGGATTATGTTGGCACTCCTTCCACAGCATCCTCAAGATCAGTAGTCCTGCAAGTTTTCGGTTCTCAGTCGGCAACTGGGAACATAGGTGTTGGAATGTACCCCTCATTGATGGGAACTTTTAACCATTCTGCACTTGTGAATTTTATCGGAACCATTTCCGACAACGCGCCTCCTCCTTCGAATAGTATGCCATTCCGGACTTCCTATTATAATGATCCATGGATTTTTCCATCCACGGATTCTATGTCTGGAGACATTGCGCACGTCGGGATGTCTATGCCCTTATCTGTAGTGGAGCTCAATTACGATCACATACAACAAACCACTGCAGATCCAGATCTCTCTTCTTCCCAGACAGTTGAAGAAGATCCCGTTACGCTGCCAATTTTGGAAGCCAACCTATCTTGTTCACATGATTGCCTCGATGGTATCCTACCTTCAGATGAAGTTTTTATTGAGGCCATGAATGGTAATGACAAGCCTTGGGAGGATTCTCACCATCAATTTTATTTCCTTCCCACCCTTGATCTTATTGAACGAGAGGATCCTCGAGTACAACCTACCATCCATTTGAATTTGGATCCATTCACAGTCTTGTCCATCCCTGATTTGATGTTTGAGTCTGATGAGTCTTTGAGCTCCCCTATAGATCCGCAAATCGGTGCTCCTGAAGAGTTTGATTCTATTTCTAGAATTTCCAACTCCTGTGATGATGAATTTTCCACTGCAGATTCCTTCACATCCTTCAGCTTTGCTCTTCATTTTGAAGATGATCATTTTGATCCCTCAGGTATTGGTACTATGGAACCTTCAGTGGTTAGCTCTACCTACATTATGTCTGAGGTTAACAATAGTGAAGTGAAAATGTTTCTACCGCAGTGACTTGCATCAGATTTTTCTTTACGTACGTTTTAGAGATTGTCTCGGTACTTATGTTTCTTGGAGATAGGATTCTTAGCTGGACTTATACTTGTTTACTGGTCCTTTTCAACATTTGCTTTTACCATGGCAGGAATATTCGGAACCTTGAATATAGGTTTAGGCCTCCCCATTGTTATGATGCATTTGAACCTATTACTATCCGAATTCACAGACACCCCCTGAGTGTCCTTATCTCGCTCATGTTCCTTGCATTATGCATAGCTTTGTCCCATGCGCTTGGAACTAGTCTCCAATGTCCCTGACACTCGTCTGCTCTCATGACGAGCATTCTTCCATATCTCCTTTGAGCTCGTTAAAAATAGTAAGGAGGTCACGAGTTTACTTTTTTGGGCTCGTTAAACCTTTACAGAAAAGTTTTTTATAAAGTTTTTTTTAAGCCCTTGTTAGACTTTTTCAAATCAAACAAGATTGCCGAGTATACTTGTCATTTCAAACTCGTTAAAGGATTTGAAGCGACATTCACTTAGGTATAAGTTTACCCCTTTTCTGGACCTTTGTGGATTAATTACAAAAAATGTATACTCTAGTCATACATGACTAGAAGAGTTCTTCTCTCATTGTTTTACACTTTTTTGGGTGAAGAGACTAACTTTACGAAAAATGAGTTCTCAGTTATATCATGTTGTGATTGCATTGCATCATCCTGCTTGCCGCTTGAGCCTTGTGCTGGCTCCCACTTACTCAGTTGTTAGCCTGGTGCCTGAGCACTTTTCCCTATCGAGCCCCACAGAGCTTATATTTTCCCTTCACAATTTGATGACCTTTTGACCCTGAGGGAACATACCCCCGAGTGTCCACATCCTGCATGCACTTCCTTGCATTGAGCATAGGTATGTTCCACTGCTTGGGACTAGTCTGCTAGCTATTTGACACTCGTTCCCTCACTTGTTGTACTATAAGCAATTTTATTATTTTTCAAGATTTTCCCAAATATGAAAAAGACCAAAAAAATGAAATATTCCAAAATGCCGAACGGGATTATGGTCACTATTTCTTGTTGGCAGCTGTTGTGTCACCTTTGAACAGAGCATTCATTCCACTCCGTACATTATGATTCGGGACTATATTTGGGCCTTAGGAGCTGTACTTGTTTCTCAGTTTTCTCCATCGATTGGTTAAGCTTCCAGTCATTATGGAGCCCTTTGTAATGCCTCCTGCATTGCACAGTTTATGTCAAGTCTATGCTGCCTGAGTTGATCCATTTGCTCATGCTCTTGTTCAAAGGAAGTCCTGAAACTAGTGTCGGCCACTCCTCAGATCTCTTGACTATTGCATGTCGGCCATCCTTATTGAGTCAGTCTATTTCACCTGAGATCTTCCAAATCTTTCAGAATTGTTGGTACCTCGTGTTGGTTGATGGGGGATGCCTTAATGCCCTCCTTCCAGCAAGTCTCGTTCTGTCGACTTCAACTCATTTATTCCGGGACTTGAGGCTTAGAGTTCGGTTGAGTACCTTGAGGCTTGCAGTCATTAGTGGCAGGTTCTCTCGCCATCGACAGTTTTGGGAATACATCAATGTCCCCTGATTGATGGATTCATCCAAGTGTTCGACTTCAACCCATTTATTCACACTTTGATGATTGTGCTCTGTGCCTTGATTCCCATTTTCATTATTGGGGGGTCATCTCACGTCTGTTAACGGTTTACATCATTGACCGGTAATCAGACGATGTCTCATTAGGTTTGACCCCAACTCCTTTATTCACTTGATGGGACTTGCACCGTCGAAGACTTGTGTAGAAGACCCCAGGCGATTGTGGCATTCAGTATGCTACATATGACTTTGACTTTACATCTGAGATATCACCTCTCAGATTTCAGCAGTTTGTACCTCCAGTTTGCACCAGTTGTCTTCTTTTCAGCAGAAGACCATATCTTACTGTAGAGGGATCATGGCTATGATCACTTATGACTTGTATTTACTTATGTACTGCCTATTCATGGCCATTGTATCAGATTGTTGTACTATACCGACATGTATTCAGAGATATTATTGTATTATGATGACTGAACCATTCTTTCCACTTATGTCTCCATCACTCCACTTTTGAGTTTTATAATGTATTTCGGCCATCGTAGCACATTTCAGTCTTTGACCTCACACATTAGAGGGCATATGTTACACAAAAATCTTCCACCCTGTGAGCATCAGCATTCTTTGGCCTGTAGGATCCATTTTAGTGACTCAGATCCATTTTTATCCTTCAGTGATACCAGCTTGCTCTATTTTTGTTCCTACCCGCATGTTGCATCACTATAGCATGTGTACCCACGAGTTGTAGCACTATAGCCTGCGGGTATCAAGTAAAATGGTAAAAACCACTATTTTATTACTTTTTAATGCCAAAAAGCGGTCATTGGGTGACCTTTGGCTCTCCATCTGCCCAAGTAACATCTCGATGAGTCCTTTCACCTACCTTTGAGAGGACTATATATTGAGCACATATGGCTTATGGATGGGAGGAAGAAGAGAATAGTAAAGGCACTCTAGTGGATTTTTTTCCCTATCTTGAGTCTGCACTCATTGATCCTTGTAGTTGTGAACCAGTTATGTTCACCTTCCAAACTCCTCTCTAGTTTGAGTTTTCCATTCATGGAGGATTGAACTGGTGGAGGCACAAGTGGATTGATCTAGATCTTGGTTCAAATTGGTTGCCAGCAAGAGGTCGTATCACTTTGTTCTTCTTCTTGTTCATTAATAGAAATACTCTTATTCTCGTCCATTCATGGTGTGCATGTTGTTTATTATACATTGGGTTACATTTGCTTATGATATTATGGACCATTGTTATTGATAATATTAATGTCATTTATATATCACATGTACTTGTTAGATATTGGTTGTCAAGACTAATTTGCAGATTACAAGTGCTTGGATGTGCGCGGATTGAAAGCTCCAATGAGGATCTACATCAAAAGTTGGATTGAGGTTGGTTACATTTCTCCATTATCTTAACATTGCCATTTATAATAACATTGCTTTGAGAATTGAGTAGATTTCTGGTAGTCATCTGTCTGTTGTGGTATTCCCAAGCCATAGTGAGTTTTCTCCAATACACTGATTTAGTGTCTCCAGTATGGCTCACAGTAACTGGTGACTTGTCATTAATATGACTAGCAGTGATCAATGACGTGTCCTCAACATGGCCTACAGTGGTTGAAGACATGCTTTCAGTATGATTTGCAGTGACTGAAATGTTTCTCCCAGCATGACCTCCAGAGGCTGGCTAGGTGCCCCCAACATGACCTTTAGAGGCTGGGTGGGTGCCCCCAGCATAACCTTCAGAGCCTAGGTGGGTGCCCCCAGCATGATCTTCAAAGGCTGGGTGGCTGCCCCTGGCATGAATTCCATAGGATAGGTGGGTGGGTTCAGTATGGTTTACAGTGACTGAGTGAATTATCCCAACATGACATCCAGAGGTTGGGTGGCCGCCCCCTTGCTTTGGCATCTTCTTCCTATTCTTCCTCCGTCTATTCCTTTTAGACTACTGGTTACTAGTATTACTACTTTCACCACATGAGGTAGAAGGAGGAGGAGAATATGTTACTAGCGAAGCAGGCATAGGGTTCTGATGCTCTTATTGTCAGGTGCTTACTTGAGAAGCATCAGGAGCATGCAAGGCATTCGGATTGGAAAACAGCCAAACTGGTAGCCCTATAGTGAATCCCAGAAGATTCAAGGTAGCCATTAAGGGAGTACCAATGTTCCCAATGAATGGAAAATCCCAAGGATCCCCTTGAACATGGGTCCCTTGATTGGTGCTCACTGGGATGCTTTTCATAGTTTTTGACTCAACGGGCTAGAAATCTCTAAGGCCAACTAAAAAAAGCAGCACAAAGAGCACACCACTAAAAGGTCCTAGGTAATCCGAACCAGGAAAACAGATTCCTTCCGGAGGAAAGTCTGGGATGATTAGGGCCCAAAACTAACCAATGAAGGATGAAGAACAGTTACTTGCGATCCACATGCAGGTCCTCTAGGTGCAAGCGTTTGAATCACCAAACTGCCTTCCCAAATTTCTGCAGAGGGTTTCCTCCCATGGCTGTCCTAGGTACAACAGAAATAGCCTTCTGTCGTCACCTGTGTAGAGCCCTAGAGTCTGGATACTAAGGTTACCACCAATACAAAATAACCCGGGGAGACAGTCATTAGCCTAGTCGAAACGCATGGGCAGGGTAGCAAATCTCGAAATCCAAAAGTACTTTAAAAAGCACTAGTGGACCCCCGTACGTGAGTCAACTCTTGTTTATGGTTGATGGGAAAGTGAGGGGGTATCCTCAACAATTCCAATCGCCCACGGCCTCGTGCTTAACTCTGGTTTGAGTAGAGCATCCCAGGACAATTTGATAGAGGTGGATTTACCTAATAGATAGTCGTACTACGATTGTTGAGTAATGAAACTGATTCCGGATAGTTTAAGTGTGTTATGATCCGAAACCCTAGCCTAAGCTAGTTGGTGAAGTGACAATACTAAAAAAGAAAAAGTTGCTAATAAATTTTATTAAGTGTTCTTTTTAAATGGTTGTTCTTTACTCAAAGGTTGTAGTGGAGTGTGTGGCGTGGTTGTGACTGAAATAAAGAGTGCGTAAAAGTAAACAACTTTCACTAAACTTTCTCATTCATGTTTTCCAAAACTAAAGATAAGCAAACCTAAAGATATTTTTGATTTTTTTTCTTTTAAATTTTCAAAGCAAAACAAAATTTATGCTACTTCAAAATAATAATAAATCCTACTACTGAGCTATCGAATCCTCTTTTTGTCTTTTCTGATAATTGCACAGAAGAAAAAAGAACTTGGAAAGGAGCAAGTAAGACCTACAGTAAAGTGTGAGTAAGACAAACAACCTAATGGCTCAAACAAATAAATCAAAGACTTGATAAAGACTCAAACTACCAAGTTTTTCAAAAAAAACTTTCGGCTTGGAAACAAAGTGTAAAAGAAGCAAGTAAAAGAGATGCTCGTAACGGAAAGGAAAACCTAAAAGGTTGTTTCTAAGCACCAAAACCCTAAGAAAACACTAAGCCAAGCAAAGGAGTAGGTAAGTGAACCAAAAAGTGACCCTACCAACACACGGACTTCAAAAGAAAAGATAAACTAGAAAGCTTTAACTCGCTTGGACTAAACTGAAAAGATAATTAGAAAGTATCTAAACCAAGCAACCTTTCAAAAGCACCCTAAGGTCTCAAACTTGGGGTCAAACCCTAATGGAAAGGATAAGACATAGTGAAAGTGTGTTATTGTTTCCACAAACAACAAACGTTAAGAATGCAAGTCTGTATGACTGCAGCAAGAAACTAGGGAAAAAGTGTGCGACTATGTCTAAAAGAGAGTAGTGCACAAACTTCAAAAGGGTTAGAAAGCAGTGAAGACACTTTAAACAAGTACTCAAACAAGAAAAGACAAACTAAAGGACTTCAGAGAGGTAAACAAGACTCAAAAGAGACATAGAAGTATCAAGGGCCAGTCAGGGAAGCAAAGCAAAAGGTTTGAAGTGAAACCAAACCACTGGAAATCAAACCCTAACAAAAAACTAGAAGCTACAGGAAAATGAACTATTGTGCAGTGTCGAAACTAGCGAACACTAGAAAAGATGCACCATTGTTCAATGTACAAACTAGAGCTCATCAGGAAAGATGCGCTATTGTAAGTAGGGTAAACCAGCGCACATGTCTCAGAAGGACACAAACAAGATTTGCAACAGTGAACTGAGATGAATCAAGCAAGAAAGAACAGGTAACAATTACCTATAAGACCTCTCAAAGAACAAATAAACTGAAATAGACAAGAAGAAAAACCTAACTAGGTCACCTAGAGCATAAAAACACACGGTTACTCCCCAGTGGAGTTGCTAGTC
The DNA here is from genome assembly GCA_027924585.1 of Larix kaempferi. Lineage (NCBI taxonomy): Eukaryota > Viridiplantae > Streptophyta > Pinopsida > Pinales > Pinaceae > Larix > Larix kaempferi. Next base: position 21,789,499 of record BSBM01000632.1, on the reverse strand, counting down.
TGTTGTGCAGGATTTATAACTTATAGTGAGGAGAGACACTACCAACTTGGGCTGGGTGACAGGTAAATACATTCCTTGTATTGCATTTAGTTCCTACAAATGAAAGAGATCAAGATATAGAAAGATGTACCTTTTATCGACGGCTGGTCCTAGCTTTCACTTGGTCTTCCGCTTGATCTTCCACTATGATGAACCTACAACACAAAGGAAACCTTCCTCAGCATATCTTGACTGTAATAAATATGATGAATATTGAAAGCAATCAAACATCAACTACAATCAGATACTAAGCCAAATGAATATACAATCCAATAGACATTCGATTTGGGACAGGAAGGGTTTTTCCACCTTTCTATTGTCTAAGAAACATGAATCAGTACAAAAATATACCTGATCGATCAAGATGCTTCTGCAACCGAGTCCTGGGCTCCTGCTCTTCACAATGACTTGGGAATTCCTCAAGCGTAACAACACTTAAAGCTTTCTTTCTCAGTCCCTCTCTCATGGATCCTCCTTGTATTTATGGGACAAGGTAGGCAGTTAAAATCGAGAGGTGGTTGAATTGGGAGGTTGGGGAAGTTGCAGAACCAACTTCAACTAATCCCAATTCGCAATCTTAATATATTTTTTGATATCATCCTAAGATGTGCGCGGGTTTCATACAACAAGAGTAGTGCACAAAGAGCAACTTTTATGCTTTGCAACAAGCGTTTGCAACTTTTCTCAAGGTCTGCGCTGGTTGTCCTTGAGCAAAGCAACACATCATTTGAGGTGTGCACTGGTTTACTATAGCAAGAGTAGCACACATGTTGTGAAACCAGGAGAAACATTAAGATTTTCAGCTGTAAAGAGTAGTTCCAACTATAACTCATCTAGGTCAACCTAGCCCTTCAATCCATAGTGTCCTTTTGTGTGATTGACAGAGCAATGTGATCACGGACGGAGAAGTGCAGATTTGACCTATAACATTGTGTATGTTGTTTATATTACTTCTACATTGATTTAAGTAATTAATGATTGTTATGGATACGTTGGATAAATTTTAGATGTGTAGGTGGATAATGTTTCAGTCCCCCTATGTTTATTGATGTATGAATCTGCCTACATGAGTCATTTATCATGCTCCTGCACATTTGCATATTTGTATTTATCCTTGTACTTATATGACCTTATGTCTTGATGAATAGGTAGAAGTCTGGAAAATGTACAGAATGCTCCAGCCATGACTTGGGAAAAGAATAGACACCCCTGAGGTGTTCATGCACCGCTCTGTGATCAGATGAAGGAAGGGACCTTGGCAAGGTGATTCTAGGGATTTTGGAAGTGGGGTAAAGAGGTTTTGATGGACATCAGGGAATCCTTTTGATTGGAAATGAGGAAATGTTAGGGCCCTCGAGTGTGGTAGGGATCCACACCAATGTACATAGCTATCCAAGATATTTGCAACGGTACCAGACTTGTCCAATTTGGCCTAAGGATGAAGGAGATATTGTGAAAATACTCATAGTGGATCCAAAGAGATGATGTAAACCTCACAATGAAAGAATTTAGGAAAATAGAAGAATAGTGCAGCAGAACATAGATCCAATGGAACTCAAATAGGAGCAGAATATTCACACATGTTTCATTAATCAGAATGGTAAAACAGTAATGATACAATGCATAGGATTCAAATACCAAGGGTGTAATTCGAATTAGCCTACATGGAGAGATCAAAAGATCACTGGAGTGTCATCAAAGCACAACTAGAATTCTATCTCATCATTGGTGGAGTCATCAATGTACAAGTAACTGTCAACCATCAGTCAAACTGAGTCTAACTGAGTGTAACTGGCACATGGAGGCACTAACTAAATGAAGGAGGCTTAGTGGAGGGTGCATGAGGAGCTAACTGAAGTCAAAATGAGTAGTCTAGTCTCACTGGAGGTCCATTGGAGTGATACAGTCAGTTGAGAGTCAGTCTGGCCTTAAATCAAGGAAAGAACTGAAGAGTACTCAACTAACTGAAGTACAACTGAATGGTAGGTGAGAGAGGGCGAGTGGCTTCCTTAAATCAAGGAGGAAGGGCGAACTAATCTCTAGGAGGGATAAAAATGATTATTGAGAAGCTCCCGAGGCTAGCTAACTGGGGGCTAGGTGTTGGTACTGATGACTAGGATGCATGCAGAATGCATGTTGCATGTAAAAATGCATGCAAGACTGAAAATGCAAATGATGAAGATGCTGGTAGGACTAGGATGGAGTATAGGAATATCCTAACAGATATTAGCCCCAGAAGTTTGCAGGTGCAGGGGTATGTGGTGCCGAATTTCCGCATTCGAAATGCAGATTACGGAGGTCGGGGACCGACCCTTGGAATTGCGCGGTTAGACTTCCGACTTTCCGCATCCACAAAGCGGATTGCAGATTGTGGAAGTCAGAAGGGATAATTCCACGGAGATGGCGTGTGGGATTTCTGACTTTCCGCATCCGCAAAGTGGATTGCAGATTGTGGAAGTTAGAAGGTCGATTTCCACAGGGTTGACGCATTGGATTTTTGACTTTCCGCACCCGCAAGCGGATTGTGGAAGGTGGGTTTTCCAAGGATTACGAATTGAGCTCTCTGATTTTCGACTTCCCCAATGCGGGTTGCGGATTGCGGATTGTGGAAGTCAGACGAGTAATATTCGACGTTGTGAAGTTGACTTACGAATTCTGACTTCCGCATTGTGGATTACGGAAGTCGGGAGCACGATTTCTGCAGAATAGTAAGTTTTGCAATCCGAATTTTGAACTTCAAATGCGGATTGCGGATCAAAGGCCATTGCGGATTACAGATCAGAGGCCATTGCGACTTCATGTAAAAATGGAATGAATTGTTGAAAAAAAAATGTATCAGTTCTCTCCCATCACCTCTGAAGGGAACCAAGGCGACTGTGGATGTGAAAATTGGTATCAGAGCCCCAGTTACAACACTGGGGCTACTTGGGATGAAGTTTAAGCTTGCAGGCATGTTAGAGCTATGGAAGAACAAAGATTGAGACCAATGGCTATGTAGTATCTCGCTGGGTGAGACCCTACAGCCAACAGGGACTGCCCGATCAACACAGAGAGGCCGATTCGGTTCCATCTAGACATCTATCCCTTTACCTGGCATCAAAGTTGAAAAAATGACAACATTGGTAAGCGTAGAGAAGTACAAGAAGGGCCAAGTTGGAATTGACCCCAATTTCTGAAGGCAATTGGAACAATAAGGAAACTCTGATAAAAAGGGAAATCTCTCACCCCGAACTATTTCTGTTACAACATATGAATGGTATGTATATGGAATTGTTGCTTGGTGAGAAAATCATAGCTAATAGTTGCATGTGTACTTGATAGAGGCTAGGAGTTGGACCAACTATGATATGGAAAAGGAAATCCCATGCTTGATAAGGGATTGGAAACGGAGAACCCCTTAACCCCTTCTGTGTTCTTGTATTGTGAGCTTTATATATAGAACATTAGGGCATAGGAATCCCTAAAATGCAATAGATTAGATAGATGAAATGTGTATGCATAATAGGCATAGTAAGAGATAAGGCATAGTGCATGTGAACTTGCTTGTGCTTGCATGTGGTATTGCATATTGACACAAGTTATTAACGGAGCACATTGCATTACATTATGAATGCAAACCTAACAAATATATGTAGAAAATATTTTTGAGATGCCTTGCTTACACTTGCTTGAGAAATGATGAAATTGTTGTTTCTGGTGGTTCTTCATTTTACCAAGATAACAGAAGCATGGCTGAAGATGAGGATGATGATGATATTGCATGTGACCAACACCCTTGTGAAGAAAGGTTGGGGCACAAATCCATGATCAAGAGCTGGTGGAAGGACTGTGTAACCTTGATAAGAATCCAACTGATCAGGTAACATCATATGGTATGATGATAGCAATCATGAAGGTAATATTTATTATGTTAATTGTGTAAGTGTTGAGAAAGGATGGGTAAGAATCCTTAACCATGTTTTTTTAATCTTCATAAAAGAGTATGCATGTAATAGTGAATGCATTTATGTGAATGACATCCCACATGGTATGGTGAGGTATGTGATAGTAAAGAATGGACACTATACCATGTGTTTGTTTAGATTTAGAATGCATTCATATGAAATTATATCATGCCATTTGCATATGTTGGTTATGAGTTTAATAACCAAAGCAAGTGAGGACTTGTGGTCCTGTCTTGGTAGTGCATGCTATGTGAGATAGCCATTGTTAGGGACATATGTGTTTGGAATGGTAGAATGCATGACATGATAAGTATAGTATCCATGAATCAATGCAAGGTGGCATTGAGTGGATATGCATTAAAGGATTTTGTAAATATGTGGTTGCATGAAGTGATTGCACATTAAAAGATAATGTGAATGGTATAAATGTGCATGCATGAGTGTGGGTGCACATGGTTAGATGCATTGCATGAATGCATGATTGTGGTGTATGTTCATTGCAATTAAACAATATATGAAATAATGAATTAATGATAATTCTAAGATCATTTCATGAGTTGCTATGAATGCATGAGAAATATTGCAGGAAGGTAATTGTGATTGGTAGGATGGTAGGGTGCTTTGTTGGAAGGACAGAGCTGCATAAAATGATAAGGCTATGAAGTAATGAGAATTGGAAGTGTTTAAATCACATAGATGATGTGATGGTGTCCTATTTCAGGTAGAAATGTCTTGGGCATGGTGTAGCTAGGGTTTTCACCCTAGCTTGTGCAAATGAGCACCTACTAAGGAGAATGGACTCCTTAGTAGTAGTTCAATAAACAGTAAATTAAAGTAGTAAAACAATATGAAAATTAACCTAGCATGAGCATTAACATAAATAACAAAACATGAAAATATGGTAAAGATCTCTCTTTTTTGTATTAAAAATTACCTCAAGTGTAGAGGTTGGTGGAGCTCTTGCAGCAGTCCAGGAGGGTTTCTACCAAGCTTCTAGCTTTGCTCCTTTCTATTTCTCCAAAGGGTGGAAATGGGCCAAAGGGGCACTCAAGTATGAAAGTAGCTTAAGGGTGAACTAGGGTTTCAAGAGTGATTTTGGCAGAGTAAGGGTGTGTTTGACTGTGGATATGAAATGAGGGGCCTCCATCACCTATTTATAGGTTTTTAGAGGTGGAGTGCTGGGCCATGGTTTTGGGAACCATATGGTTTAGGTTAGCTGTATAGGGTTTTTGCTTCCTTTTTCCCTCTTTTTCCTCTTTTTTTGTATTTTTATTCCCTTTTTAGAGGGTTTTTGCTATTTTGGAGGAATTTTAGATTATTTTGGGGGAAAAAGGGGTTTTTTGGCCTTTTGGAGGTTTTTTTAATGGTTTTTGGCCTTTTGGAGGCTTTTTTGGCCCTTTGGAGGCTTTTGAATGGGTTTTTAAGGTTTTGGAGGCAAATATGGTAGGAAATATGGACAAATGAGTCATGTAATGGGGTAGATGAGGTAGTGAGCACTTTTTGGGTGTTAACAGATTGCCCCCTGATGTGTGAGGGCAGGAGCTTATCATATGTCCGATAGACATCATAAGTCTTTTATGGTTTTCCTGGGATGGGGAGAAGAGAAGAAACGAACTAGAGCCCGGAACAACGGTCCCGGACAAACTGCAAAAACTGAAAGTACATGACCTCAATAATGAATGAGGAATAATCTGGACATATGGATGAGGTGGGCATTCCCATGCTCGTATCAAGATATAAAATAACAATAACAATGGGGTCCAAAATATGGGGACCTGAAATATACATGGCCTCAAATAATGAATGAGGAAGAATCTCAATATATGGATGAGGTGGGCATTCCCATGCTCGTATCAAGATACATAAATAACTGTGAGGCCCAAAAAAGGGGGACCTGTAAGATACATAGAGAACCACTGTGTACATCATAAGGATCCAGAGGCGACACCAATCTGGGACATACTGCTGGGATGACCATGTCTGAGCTAGAGAACTGATACACTGGAATAACTATAGTGCTACTGAGTGGGGTACCAGAGGAACTGATGAGCTGCTGGATCATAGTGACGGGGAGTCAAACCCTCAATGGTACACTAAACTGGAACGGAACTGGGTACTCAAGGAAGCATATAACTGGATGGCTTCCGAATACAATCGCCAACGCAACACGGACATCCACGGGAACATATAACTAGGCGTTCTGAAGTGACTCACCAATGTGCTAGAGTCGGGGGAAATCCAGGGTCTTCGACCAATAACTGAAGGGATATAAACCCTGCGCGATTCTCAATGATGCGATCAAGGTGTTGAAGTCGAGCATATGAGAAACAACCACTCGGAGAGGTAATGATGACTCCTCTCAAAATGGTCCGTAGGCACTCACCACAGATGGTGATGGGTCCAAGGCGCAGGGACCTCTGGGTCTATCCTCTGGAATAGAGGGGCTGTCGTCGACAGAGGGAGACCTACAACTAGCAAGGCAATGATGTTTCCTTGATAGGAGCGCGAGGTGGAGAACCGAAGTGTGAGAGTACTAATGGGAGGATTGACATATTGTGGGGGATAACTGGGCAAGTAGAGTGGGTGGACTCAAAGTTCCTTTGTTCAGAGTATGATGGCGGGGACGATCGGGCAGCATATGAAACTGACTGGTGGGAAAGGGATCATAGCTGTAATGGATCAAGGATAGTGACTGGGATGAGTGATACTCAAGCTGGGGTAAAATGGCAGGAGACTGCAAACTACTTTGAACAAAGGTGACCTGATTGGGGGTGCTGTCGAGATGATCAATCATAGTGCCAAGAGGCACGGGGGGACTTCTTCATGGGTTAAGGAACTAGAAGAAGTGTGTGTAAAATGGTACTGTCGTGTGGATTTATATGAGCCCAGGACAGTTCATGCTCAGGATTGATTTCAATTTTAAGGAGTCTGAAAGTGATAAGAAGACTTTGAAATAATGGAATGGTACTGTTGTGTGGATTTGTACGAGCCCAGGACAGTGCATGCTCGTGGTTGCTTTCAATTTTAGAGAGTCTGAAAGTGATAAGAAGACTCCAGGGGATTGCTTTTTCATGTGTTAGTCTCCAAGGCCCGAAGAAGCATAAAAGGATGCAGGAAAAAGGCCGAAAGATGCCGGTGGGTTGCAGGAAAATGGCTGATAGCCGCAGGCGGGACTCGGGAAAAAGGCCGAAAGGCACCGGCGGGTTGCAGGAAAATGGCTGAAAGCCGTAGGCGGGCCACAGAAAGATGGGTTAACAGCCGCTGCCGGACCACACGAAACAAGCTAATAGCCACGGTCAGATTGTAGGTAACAGACTGGAAACCGCCGGTAGGTCGCTGGAAACAGTCTGAAAGTTGCGGTCGGATCGCAGGTAAATGCCTGAAAGACGCGATCGGAACGCAACTGTGAGGGGCAAAAGACGTTGTTTACGGTAGTCGAAAGGGACAGCCGAAAGGAAAAAACAGAAAAATATTGCAGAAAATTAAAAACGCTTAAAACTTTAAAACTATAACCAGAAATTCAAAGGAACGCAAGGGGAGTCGCCAAAACTGTAGCTAGGGTTTTCACCCTAGCTTGTGCAAATGAGCACCTACTAAGGAGAATGGACTCCTTAGTAGCAGTTCAATAAACAGTAAATTAATGTAGTAAAACAATATGAAAATTAACCTAGCATGAGCATTAACACAAATAACAAAACATGAAAATATGGTAAAGATCTCTCTTTTTTGTATTAAAAATTACCTCAGGTGTAGAGGTTGGTGGAGCTCTTGCAGCAGTCTAGGAGGGTTGCTTCCAAGCTTCCAGGTTTGCTCCTTTTTCTTTCTCCAAAGGGTGGAAATGGTCAAAGGGGCACTCAAGTATGAAAGTAGCTCAAGGGTGAACTAAGGTTTCAAGAGTGATTTTGGCAGAGTAAGGGTGTGTTTGACTGTGGATATGAAATGAGGGGCCTCCATCACCTATTTATAGGTTTTTAGTGGTGGATTGCTAGCCCATGGTTTTGGGAACCATATGGTTTAGGTCAGCTGTATAGGGTTTTTGCTTCCTTTTTCCCTCTTTTTCCTCTTTTTTTTGTATTTTTATTCCCTTTTTAGAGGGTTTTTGTTATTTTGGAGGAATTTTAGATTATTTTGGGGGAAAAAGGGGTTTTTTTGGCCTTTTGGAGGCTTTTTTGGCCCTTTGGAGGCTTTTGAATGGGGTTTTAAGGTTTTGGAGGCAAATATGGTAGGAAATATGGACAAATGAGTCATGTAATGGGGTCGATGAGGTAGTGAGCACTTTTTGGGTGTTAACACATGGCAATGTGGGTAAGCCCTGATCAAGGATGGAATCTACCATGTGCAAAGGCCAAGAATTGTGAGAAGGATCTCATGGATTCACAAACATGATATCTACAAGAAACAGATTTGAAAATTTTCTGATTTAGGTTATGAGAATGGTTTCATGGTTGCAAATAAATTGTTACAAGAAAGTAGATTTGCAAATCTCAGATTTGGAATTTTGCTAATCAATTACTAATGGTTGTTTGGCTAATCCATAATTGTGTCAAAGGAACATGTTGTAGGTGGATGGTTGTGTTATGGTAGTAAGCATAAAACCCTAATGGACAGGGTGGTGCCACTTACAAGAGCCAAACAATATGAGAATGTCTCATCTGAACTGCATGTTGGTAAACAATGTGGTTGAGATGGTAAAATTATGCCAGAGGGCATATGCGGGTTATGGAATGTGAAAGAGATTGGGATGGCAAACTGAGGGACTGTTGAATCAGAGAAGGGATCCTCCATTCCTCATGAGGAAAGAGAAATTACATTTGTAAAACATATGAGTATTCTATAACCCTAGCTAAGAATATGCATGTCTAATTATTAAGAGTTAATAGGTAGAGCATGTTTTATTTCTTTTTATTTCAGACTGTTGGAGTGTGACTGTATGTCTTTATTTCAGACTGTTGGAATGTGATTATGTGTTTTATTCCAGGATGTGTGAATGTGATTATGTGTTCTTATTTCAGACTGCTTGAGTATGATTATGACCTACATGGTTCACATCGGAAATGGGTGCACACCTTTTGGGTGCTAGGTTGTGTTAGGGTTGTTAATATTGACTACATTCTAAGGGAATGGACACATTCTTGGTGTTTCAATATTTAAAAGGGAATGTTATGAAATATGTTTGCAATTTTAGAGCAGCAATACTAATGATCTTGCTTATCCATATTATGTTGTCATCATAAACAAATGCAATTTGGTGTTGCATGAAGAATCAAAGTGAAAGGTTGTTGTGAAGGGTTGTGGTGTGTATGAAAGGTTGTTGTGAATGTTTACGGTGTGTATGAAGGGTTTTTGTGTATGTGAAGGGTTGTGGTGGTGTGGATCTGTAGTAGAGCCTTGACCTGGGAATGGTCATGGTGCAGTTTCCTTCCATTGGCTTGTTGACCCAGACGGATGTGCTGGCTTGGAAATGGAGAGGGAATACCAGGTATGGGACTGGTTTGGCACCATAAATGCTTGGTAAATCCATTTGGTGAACTGGTTGGGAATTAACTACTTGATGTTGTGGAGCAGCAAGTGCTGGCCAAGGATCCATCCCACAGGTGATCCAAGGCTTGTAAATCAGAGAAGGAACCTGTGGAGTAGCGAGGAAATGTCTAATACAGATAAGTATTTAATTTTAATCTAATATTTATTCTGAATAATGAAATATTTCATGTACAATTCTTATAAGAACCAAGCTGATTCACTGTTGTTTCTTTGTTGGAAACCTAGGTCATTGCAGGAAGCAAGGATTTTGAAGGCATCCTAAGGATGCATTTGGACATGTGACTGTTCTAGAGAGCTCAGTATGAGAAATAATGGAAGTGGTGCTAGTGGACTTGTATGGGTCCTAACAACCAAAGGTTATGTAGGAAACAATGGGGAAGGGTTCCCTTGTTGAAAATCCTTAGACAGACCTTCGAAACTAAGTGTCATCACCAAAACAATGAAAGGGCGAGCCAAGCATTCACATTGAAGTGAAAGAGGCTAAGGAGCATGGACCCACAGTGGTGTTGTGGCTCCGGATTGGAACAAGACTAAGAGGGGAAAATTTTTACTCTTCTCTTTCCTTTTTGATTGATGCATTTAGAGAAAAGAAAATTGTTGAATGCATGATATGGCTGAGAATTGATTGTTTTTATTTGCTTGAAATAAATTGTGAATGCTGAAATAGTAAATTCCCTGTGAAAGGATGAACATGAAGGAGTTCATGTGTATGTTGGGAAAGCATGAAAAGTGTTGAAGTATCATGAATAAAGCATGGACTTTCCATGACAATTGGGAAAATAATTGACTAATTTAATGTTTATGTTATGCCTTTCCTAACAAGATTTGCAATGGTGAATTTCACAGGTGAGAAAGTGAAATCAATTGGTTGCAGCTATCACAAAACAAGTTTCGCTACCAAGAAAAGCGTGGGCAGCTATACATATTGACCATGGAAGCAGACCAAAGGCTGTTAGATTTGGATGAAAATCTTCTTCAAACAATTGCCAAGACCCAGTAAAATATTGGAGAGATGCTCAAGCTACAAAAGCAGCAGAATGAGATGAACCATAGGGCTTTCATGACTCTATTTGTCTGCAAAGGGAGGTAAAAATCATTCTGGAAGCAACCAGTAGTGGAAAGGGTAGTGGATCAATGAAGAGGCATTCATACAATCATTCCACTAAGAAACGTTCTAGGTGGGAAGACTCCAAGGAAATTGAGCAGGTAAAGAAAAAGAAGCCACTGAAATGTTGGAAATGTGGAGGAAATCATTGCCTCGGCAACTTCCCAACAAATGGCAGCAAGGAAGCTATCAACCATAAATATTCTAGGCTTTTGGATTAGCTAGAAGATCAAAGCTAGCAGGAGCATCTTGTGGAATCCAAAGGACTTGGTCTTGAAAGTTCAAAGTAAAGGATAGAATGCAGTGTAGACCTGCAACATTTTTGTAATTTTGAACATGTGTAAACTGTATAGGTATACCTAAGTATTGGAACACCAAGGACGATGTTATTCTAAGGGGAGGGGGATTGTAATATCCCTCATTTTTACCCTTAGGATATTTTGGCTGTAATGTAAATATTGTATGCATGTTATGTATGATTCCTAGCATGGAGCTCAAGGCCAAGGCCCCGCTAGTGAATGCTTGGCCTTGAAGAAGCAAGTATGTGGTATTAGGGTAACCATGTGCTAGTAAGCCATGGAAAATGTAAATGATGTAAAAAATACCATGTAAATAAAAATACCAAAGGGCTGGCTATGGTTGCACCGAGAGGCCCTCTCTACATCCCAGTGTGGGGGATATCTTGTTAGTCAAGTTTGTTGAGTGTTTGTCAACTAACAAAATAATACAAAGTAAACAAAAAAAGAATAATACAAAGTAAAAAGTATTAAATATTATGTCGGCCATAAACAAAAAAGAATAATACAAAGTAAAAAGTAAATATGAGACTTAAACTAGAGACTTTAGAGCTTAGGATTAGGTGGTAAATATTGTGTCGGCCATAAACAAAAAAGAATAATACAAAGTAAAAAGTAAATATGAGACTTAAACTAGAGACTTTACTTCTTACTTTTAATACAAAGTAAAAAGTAAATATGAGACTTTAGATAACAAAATAATACAAAGTAAACAAAAAGTAATAATACAAAGTAAAAAGTAATAAATATTATGTCATCCATAAACAAAAAATAATAATACAAGTAAAAAGTAAATATGATACTTAAACTAGAGACTTTAGAGCTTAGGATTAGGTTGCTCAGGTATTGCACTCAAGGAGCTATTCAAGGAGAGGTTTGAACCTCGGGAGATTTGATCCCTCTCGGTGCTTGATAGAGCCTAGGATTTGGATCTAGGCTGGTTGCAACAAAATGAAGGGGTACTATTTATCCACTAGGGAGTGGTGAGGGGGTGTGGGATGGAACCCTAGGCTGCCATATGTCACCTAGAGAACCCCTTTGACTGTCCTATTTGCCATTGAATGTTGTTGTAAGGAGGTGGGTGAAGAATGATGTTCATGAGGTCGATGGAGTATGGGACAACCCTAAAATCCGTAAGGTAGGGTATGGAGCTCTTCCTTGCTTGTCCCATAAGCCACCCTACCTAGTGGAGGAATCATTCCTCATTTCGGGACCTTGGTTGAGCATAGAAGCATGATTTGAACACCTACGTGACCGAACAGACCAAACAGAGAGGGAGAAAGGAAGAAATCATGATCCTGAGTAAGGCCACGAATTATAGAGCCAAAGACACACAAAGAATTGCGTGGGAGAGGAAAATCGTGGATAGGATCCATAGACCCAAACTTCGTGCATTTTGGAGAGAGTTAGACGACAAAAATCCTTAGGAAACCCATGAGAAAACCCAGTTCTGTTAGCCCGAAATCGTGGACGTGGGACAGAGCTTCAGTCGCAATATGGAAGAGATTTGAGTGTGGATTGTAGTGGGAAGAAGCCAAGAGGTTTTGGGTCTGCATGATAGAGCCATCGAGGGCTCATTCACCTTAATCTAACAGTCAGGACCAGCTACACCTTCCTAGTTCAGTGCTAAGGGAAGGGGCACCCTAGAGACTTTGCAACAAAGAAGGGGACATTACTTAGGCTGAGAGTGGAGGGGATGGGGGTGTCTGAATTGCCTGAGGTCATTGGGATATGCGTATAGCTCTGTGGATGAGTTTATTGACCTAGAAAACCCTTACCTGCCTCCCCATTTGCTTAACAAATCAATTGTTTGCAGGATGCCCTGAAGAACTATGCCTAAGGCTGTGAGTGAGCTTGCCTAGTCCCTCCTAATTGGGTACATAGCCCCATCTCGGGGGTGGTCTCTGAGTTCTGAAATAATACATGTTGGGCAGAGACCTATGGTTGGGTTAGCATGTTGCAGTCCATAGCTAGTTTTCTTGGAGACTTCTATGCGAAGATAAGTGTTACTTTTTCCTTGAATGATGCCTATTCTGCTTCCATGCATGTGTATTTGTTTATGCCTGAGTGCATAGTGGATCCAACTGATTAATAGGGTTGATTGCCCATGCCTTATGTTTCATTCTATTGTGCATGTTATTGATTGATGAATACATGACACATTGTGTGTGGATGATGTTGCCTTCAGCTATAGTTGTTAAGTATATGCATGCATCTATTTTCTTATGGGAATGGTCCATTGTTGAATAGGACTGTATGCCTATGCATTGTGTTTAAGTCTTTTGTGTATGTTGTTTAACTAATTAATGATTGTTATGGATATGTTGGGTACATGTTAGATGTGTGGGTGGATAATTTTTAAGTCCGCTTATGTTTATTGATGTATGAATCTTCCTACATGAGTCATTTATCATGCTCCTGCACATCTGCATATTTGTATTTATCCTTGTACTTATATGACCTTATGTCTTGATGAATAGGGATAAGTTTGGAAAATGTACATAATGCTCTAGCCAGGACTTGGGGAAAGAATAGACACCCCTGAGGTGTTCATGCACCCCTTTGTGATCAGATGAAGGAAGGGACCTTGGCAAGGTGATTCTAGGGCTTTTGGCAGTGGGGTAAAGAGGTTTTGATGGACCTTAGGGAATCCTTTTGATTGGAAATGAGGCAAGGTTAGGGCCCTCAAGTGTGGCAGGGATCCACACCAGTGTACATAGCTCTCCAAGAGATTTCCAATGGTACCGGACTTGTCCAATATGTGGTCCCAAATTTCCGCATCTGCAATGTGTATTGTGGATTGCGGAGGTTAGGGACCGACCCTTGGAATTGCGCAGTTAGACTTCTGAATTTCCGCATCCGCAAAGCAGATTGCGGAAGTCGGAAGGGAGAATTCCATGGAGATGGCACATGGGATTCCTGACTTTCCACATCCGCAAAGCGGATTTCTTATTGCGGAAGTCAGAAGGTTGATTTCCATGGGGTGGCGCATTGGATTTCAGACTTTCTGCATTCGCAAGAAGATTGTGGATTGCAGAAGGTGGGTTTTCGCGGGATTACGAATTAAGGTATTTGATTTCCAACTTCCATAATTCAGGTTGTGTATTGCGGAATTCAAAGGGGTAAATTTTACGGGACGACGATTTGAGGGTCCGGCTTCCGAATTTCGCATGCGGATTGCGGATTACGGAAGTCGGACGAGTTATCTTCGACGCTGTGAAGTTGAATTCTAGATTTCAACTTCCGCATTATGGATGGCAGAAGTTGGGAGCACGATTTTTGCAGAAGGGTAAGTTTTGCAATCTGACTTCCAAACTCCGATTGTGGATCAGAGGCCATTGCGGATTGAGGATCGGAGGCCATTGCAACTACATGTAAAAATGGAATGAATTGTTGAAAAATAAAATGTATTAGGTGTCTCCCATCGCCTCTGAAGGGCACCAAGGAAATTGAGGACGTGACAGTAATAAATTCCATTGTGAATCTTGAGAGAGTTACAGTCAAATTTAATTGAGAGAGAGAATCATTGTGAAAAGTACAAGATCAGTCCATTACATGATTTTCAAGATGAAGGGTTTGTTGTTCTGTACATGCAGTACTATAGCTGTACAATACAGATCCATACCAGTTCATATAGCCATCATTATGCCCCTGTTTTAGCTTGAATTTCAAAGTACAGACCTGCTAACTATTTATTAGTAATCTAACACAGTTTTTTAGGTAATCTGACAATGTTTTTGAGGTTTTATTTCTACCAATTGTACAACAGGTCGTACAGTCCTCTGATAGTTCGTACATCAATTTAATAATCTATTATTTCTCTTCTACAATTTTTTTGTATTTATGGAAATGATCAATCTCTCTCTCTCTCTCATACTGTATCTGAAAGTTTCATAATAAAAGGACTAGTTCTCTGGGTTTTTCCCCTGTGAACCGTGGGGGTTTTTACCTTGGATTTTGGCCTAAATTACTATGTCTATGTTCTTCTTCATATCATTGGTTGATTACATTGTGTTTATGATTAAGTTAACAATCAGAGTCATTGTTAAAGTTTATATGAATCATTAACTTTGAAAATTCATAAGCATAGTTGCAATCAAACTATTTGACAAAAGAGAGTTTGTGGTTATTTGTCAAATTTATTCATAGTATCGGAGCTTAATTGTTGAAGAAGGTGTGTTAAGTTGTGTAGATACAAAACAAAAGAGGTTCAAGTCAGGTTCAGTTAAACATTATCAATTGCATTCATGGCCTCAGCAGGATTACAATTTGAAGACAGGATGGATGGGTCTAGTAATTCCAGTCCCTAGAAAGAGTGCATAACTATGTTATTCAAAGAATTGGAGCTATGGGATATTGTTGGTGCTTCCGACACCATTACATTTCTCACAGATGATGCTCAGAAAACTTCCTTTGAGAAGAAAAATATTAAGGCACAAAGAATCTTTTTGGATTCCATAAAAGACCATGTGATACCTCACATCACAGGTAAGCAACATGCTTTTGAAATTTGGAAATATTTATGTACTCTATATCAAAGTAAGAACCAGAACAGAAATATGGTTCTCAGAGAAAAACTGAGGAACACCAAGATGACTGATATTGATACAATAACCACCTATCTCACCAAGATTTCCCAGGTTAGGGATGAACTAGGTGTTGTTGGTGAGAAAGTGGAAGATGAAGAGCTAGTAAGATATGCTCTTAATGGGTTCACTGCAAAATAGCATACATTTGTGCAAGGAGTGGTGTCTAGAGAAGCTTCCAGATTGTACAAGGTTATAGGATGACTTTGTTCAATAAGAGCCCCAGGAAGGGACGTTCCAGAATAATACTCATAGTAGTGAAGACAATGCAGCTCTTGTAATCAAAGGTAAGGGAAAAGGTAAGGAAAAGGAGAAATACCTTAGTATGGTCTGATGCTTTAAATGCAACAAGTATGGTCATTATGCTAGTCAATGTCCAAAGAAGAAAGGGAATGAAGTAAAAGAGGGAGCAACATCAACAAAAGTAGAAGATTATGCTTGCCAATTTGAAAAATAATTTTCTTTGGTTTGAGTGCAGACCAGTGTAGGTAGTTCAATATATTACCATGACACATGGATAGTTGGCAGTGGGTCAACAAGCCATATGACCATGGAATATGGAGTTTTTCATAGGATTGAAGAGATAGATCTAGGACACTTTGTTGAAATGGATATTTGAAACCCTTAGGAAGAGATAAGAGGGGTTGGGACTGTAAAATTCCAACTATATCTTGGAGAGATTCTTGAAGTAGACAAGGTACTATTTATTCTAGGTATAAAATTCAGCAGACTTTATGTGTCATCATTGGAGGATGAAGGGTATGGATTTTGCATCAGTTCAGGTCATGTATTTCTATATCAAGTAAGGAACCCAGTTGGTACCACAATACTACTTGGGGATAGAAAAGACAGACTTTATTTTCTGCATGGAGAGGTGATATTTCCAGGTCCAAGTGGATGTTTATCTGAGACCGAATCTAAAGATGATGTAGGTGCAAAAATGATACATTCATATGAGGATAATAATACTAACATGAGACTCAACTAGTATGGAGGTTATGAGCAGTCTCATGGGTTTAGAGAGGATTGTTTTACACAATGGAACATTGAGAGGGGGGGTGAATCAGTGGTCTAACACTTAATAATGATTTCAACTTCTTCAAAACTTAAACATATATCATTTAAAACTCTGCCAGATTTCATCATTAACACTAACCTATACATCAATAATCATCAAATTTAAACAAGTCATTCATATCATCAATTCACATAATTAGAGACACATCACAAGATAAGATTTGTAAACTTTTTATATTTAATTCAATCAGCCACAATCGTTAGGTTACACCATCTACAACTGATTGAGAAGCACCAACTTCTATTCCAAGACACGGCTCGGTATTTTATTAGATCCAACTAAGAAAGGGTTTTGCAAGACCCAACTTACAATTACATACAAATTCTTGTCATCAAATAACCATCGCTGCTGCCAATTCTGTTGTACACAACATAACATCATTCTTTCCACAAACATATCATCAATCTGTACATAAGCATATCTTCAATCTGTCCACAGTCATGTCATCAACTTGTCCATAGTCATGTCATCAATTAACATTCAGTCCCTGTTCGTCCGAAATTTAGTCCTCCATATGTTCAACAAAAAACTCTAGACTGTCACCTTAGTGATTCCCAAAAATCAGATAGGATAAAAGATTACTTCATTGTTGCTCCTACTGATTTGCTGCTACCTCAGAGCACCCTCGAAAATCAGAGCTACTCACACTTCACCGAATTCTCCAAAAAAATCCACATAAATGAATTAGAGCATGGGATCTTATTTATACACCTTTCCATGAATTCTGGAGGCCGACATACTAAGTGTATTTAATGTTATTTTTTATTTAATATATAATTTTTCTTTTATATTTTTTCAAAGACTAATTGACTGTCCTTCCAAAATTCCCGCAATCCTTCCATATGCCGATAAGGGATGCTCCAAAATATGCCCATGTTGTTCTCATATATGCCTGCAAGGGCTCCAAGGAAATTCCCACAAGGGATTTAGAAAAATCCCGCAAGGGATCTTAAAGGATGCCCTGAAGGGATCCAAGATATGCCCGCATTGGCACTAAGGGATGCCTGCAAGGGATTCTTCTCATATGCTCGCAGCTAATCCATATATATTCCCGCAAGGGGCCTTAGAAGATGCCCGCATGGGGTTTTGGAAATTCCTGCAAGGGCTTGATAGAATTCCTGCAAAGGCTTTTAGTAAATGCCTGCAGCTGCTCCTTAGAAGATGCCCACAAGGGCATATAGAAATTTCTACAAGGGCTCTTGGAAATGCCCACAAGGGGCTCTTTGAATATGCCCGCAAGGGTTATTATGGATTCCTGCAAGTTGTCCTTCAAATGCCAGCAAGCTATCCTTCAAATTCCTTCCATGTCATTGTCCTTTTCCATGTCATCAACCTTTGTCAAGTCTTTGTCCTTTTCCATGTCATCAAACTTTGTCAAGTCTTTGTCCTTTTCCATGTCACCAACATTTTTCAAGTCTCTGTCCTTTTCCATGTCATCAACCTTTTTCATGCTTTGTCCTTTTCCATGTCATCAACCTTTGTCATGCTTTCCATGTCATTAACCTTTGTCAATCTTGCTTTCCATGTCATCAACCTTTTTCATTAATGTGTTTTCATCAATGAAAACCATGCACATCAATATCCCCCTTTGTCATTGATGGAAACCTTCTTTTAATTTCTCTCCCCCTTTGACATTAATGACAAAAGGGTCAATCACCTAGCCATCAAAAGCTTCACAATGCCCAAAAAAAAATTGTATCCTTGAATAAATCTTGAGATCATCCTAAAATTTTTGCTCTATATAGACTTCTTGGTCTTCATATATCTGCTCCCACTTTCATGGATACTTCTTCATTTTTTGACCATACTCCCCCTATCAATCAACACTCTTAATCTGGGTGCCTTTATCCTGTTTGCTCCTATCAAATGGATAGTATCATCTAATCTGAATCTTGGCTGCTAATAAATTTCCCTTATGATTTTTTAGACCTTTCATGAATGATATCTAGGATGCTCATTGTCTGACACATTAAATCTGGTTCTGCTAGTTTTGACTAGTCACTGGAATGTTGAAAATATTCAATCTCTTTGGTTGTTCATTGCTTTGGGTACGAGGCTTGAATATTAGATGTCTTTGCCACCAATTTTTCTTCTAATTGTCCGAAATAGTCCTTTAGTAGTTGTTATTCAATGGAATGCATTCCACACCAAAATTCACAACAACTTCAAACAATGCATCAAAATTTCTTTGCTTGACAGGTATTATATTTGTCCTCCATACCAATTGTTATTAACAACATTTGTGTCTTGAAGTCTTAGATTGTTCCTAAGTCTTAGTCATCATACTGTTCATATTTTCTTTCTTAATATCTTCAACAATCCAACATTTATGTGAGTTCTTCTTCCACATTTGTGAACCCTTCAAGCAATTGATCCCATACATAAAAATTGATATTCCTATCAACATGCCATTGTAAGCATGATCCACAAGTTCTTCTCTTCACAAAGTCTATTCTACAAAAGGTTGTCCTTAGTGTCAAAATCATAACTTATTACTTTCCAAACCAAAGTTTTCATTGTCAATTTTCAAGACAATTTTATCAACCCATGTGGTTAAGATCATGAGACCTCTCATATCAAAACATAGCTTAATTTACTATTGTCCTTTGGATTCAAAAGTGTTCTCAGAGATCAACTCCTTTAGAAAATCTTTATCACAATATAACATCTTCAGCTACCCGAATTTAGAGATAATTTCTTTCAAACAACTTTATGTTTCTTCTTAGTCTGAATTCGTGCTTGGGGTTGTCTTCACAATTGCTTATGTTTTCCATCTTTATAAATTTTTCTGTAGCTTGATTTTAAATACTCATCAGTGTCATCAACTTACTTGTGTCACTCCTTGCCAAGTTGTTGTCATGCATTTTTTTATTTATCAACTGTTGTCCTTGTCATCAATTCTGCTTCACCAAACTTGTCCACTACTGTTACTATCAAGTCAATTCAACTTATCACAGTCATGTTGTTCTCGGATCTGTCTCTATCCAAATTCAGAACTCATAATTTTGAAAATCATGTTGTAGAATACTTGAACTTTTGACTTGCTTATGTCACTATCTTACACAAACCCAAGAAGGACTTTTGATCACTGTCTAAATTGATCTTCTGAAAACCTACTGCAACAATCCTTAGTGGTTGTCTTAGTCATCTATTGACCCGAATTCTAGAGCTCTACATTCATAGGTTGCTTGTCATTCACTGTCTTAAGCATCCACCTTCTTCTAATTTCTCTTGTATGTTTTCCCAGTATAAGTCATACAATCAAAATACCAATTACAAGTGTTTCCTGAATGCATTCTTGTTAATCATATCCAAAGCTAGAGTCATACTCAACAATCATCTAGTAGATTCATAGAAGGTAAGCATGTATCAAGGTTAGTTTTCCATTCTTGGACATAGAAGAGCTTGCTTCAGGAGTCTTGGGGGACCAAGTGCCACCTTCTGATTTTTCTTCTTCCTTCTTCTACCCAAGACCAGATGTGTCAAATATGGACCTTTGACAATTCAGTATTTCATCCAAGATAACTGAGGTTTTTTTTAACTTCACAAAAGCATTTGAATTTTCAATCTTCTTTATGATATCAACAACTTCCATCTCAAGCTTCTGGTTTGTCTTCCCTTTTTCCTCTAGCTGAAGCTTCATGATTTCTTCTATCCTTTTGGCTTCCTCCAACTAAGTCTTCAAATCAATATTATCTTTTCTTGTCTTTTCAAGCTCTTTAGGGTCTTTAGCAGTCTCTTCTTGTTCTTTTTCTAATTCAGTCTTCAATCTTCCAACTTCATCATTTTGATCTTCTAGCTCATCTTGTAAATCTTTGTTCTTGAGTTTCAGTCTCATGAGCAATGCCTTTGTCTCCTTTCGGTGTTTTTCAAATGACCCCAAGATCTTCTTTTTAAGCCTTGGATTGAATTTGAGATCAACATCCAATAGGGTACATGCAAATGCATGATTGAATTTCAACAAGTCTTCCTTTTCATCTTCTGTAAGTATAATTTCAACATCATCACATTCAGAGTTATCACTACTAGAAGAGTCCTTACCTTCACTGACATATGATACTTGTACCTCCCTTTCTTCTTGCTTCTCATATTCAGAGGGGTCGACTTCTGTTTCCTTCTCTGTGTCTTGATTTCTCCTTTTATACTCACCTTCCAACTTGAACCAAATACCTTTGGCAGAGGTGTATTCTTTTACACTTTCTTTGATAGGGCTTGAGAGTCCATCTATTAGAAACTTAAAGGCAATATTATTGTGTTTCTCGGCTTCTATACTAGTCTTCTTGTTGGTTCGGACAGGTGGATTAACCACAATTTCCCAAACACCAAACCTCTTCAAGTAAGCTTTCATTTTACTTCTCCAACCAAAATAATCTGATATTTCAAAAACTGGAACTTCATTGTTAATAAGATTTGATGGTCCTTCCATTTGTGTCCATGTATCTCCTTCAAGCTTGCTAGGCTTGTGATGAAGGCCAGGCTCTGATACCAATTGTTAGACACAATGGCACACTGAGAGGGGGGGATGAATCAGTGGGCCAACACTTAATAATGATTTCAACTTATTCAAAACTTAAACATATATCATTTAACACTTAGCCAGAGTTCATCATTCACACTAAGCTATACATCAATTGTTGAGATATTGTAACTTCAAAGAATATTATAATTGTACTTTATTATTCCGGAGATGTTTCATTCCTCCGTAAAGATCTTATTGTATATCCAGAGATGTTTATTCCTCCGTCGGAATGTGGTAACTCGGGTTATTAGACTTCCCTAGTGGAGGTCGGCCCTGTATGTGTTATGTGGGTCAAAGGGTTATTAGACCACCCTAGAGGGGTCGGCCCAGTCAGTTGTAGTGGGGTATTTAACCCATTGGTTAAATACGAGCCTACATGTACTTGTGTAAAAGATATGTCAGAGTAGTGTATAAATAGAGGAGGTGTATTCCTCATTTGATACACTCACACACTTGAGAGAGGCGCACTTGTGGAGGAGAGGTATTCTATGGTGGAGGAGGAGATCATGTCTTTGGTTTGCATCTTTTTATATTGCTGGTCATCTATATTGAGGAAGCTTTATTGGGTTTTCTACCCCATGAGGGTTTCCCAGGATAAATCTGTGTCTCCTGTGTTTATGCTATGCTTGTTGTTTCTTCAGTGATCCTGTATATGCTATTATTGTGATATGGAATGTAATTATGCTATTTTCTGTCTTAGCATATTAAATTTTAACATGGTATCAGAGCTAAATTGAAGGAAGGCAAGGTATGGCACTTACGACACTTGCTTTACTTACGACAACTTGAAGGTTAGGGTTTTATATAGCAAAAACCAGTCATCGTGGAACTTTCGCTATAAATCCATTTTGGAGAAGATTCAGGATCTGAAACCTTTACAGGTCGTAGATAACATATCCAGGTATCTTGTGTCCAAAAGGAACCCTCAGATTCGTTGTACTTTGTAAGTTATGATCAGTACAAGTTAGGGTTTCTGTCTCTTCCAGATCTTAGTCAAAATCAGGTGACCTAGGAAAAAATGTCATCACTTGGGCTAGGAAGCTCCAAATGAAATTTCGTAAAAAGTGACAGATAGTGTACAGACTGTACTATCGCAGGAAACATTTTCAGTGGCTGAAGCTGAACCAGTGACACGTGGCACTTTGTACAAGTTCGCTCTCCTGTTTTATCCCATAAACAAGTCATGTTATGACACTTGGCATAACTCTCTCTCAGAGAGTCCAATGGATGTCAGACCTGTCAGGATGGAAAGATAACAGAGCGAGCTATCTCAAGAAAAGTTTTTAGAGGCCGAAGTTCAAATAGTGACACGTGGCACGTTGTACAAGTTTGATCTCCTGTATTATCCCATAAACAGGTCACGTTGCGACACTTGGCATAACTCTCTCTCAGAAAATCCAATTGAGGTTAGACCTATCAGGATGGAAAGATGACAGGTCAGGCTACTGCAGAAAAAGTTTTCAGACCCTGTGGAGTGAAAATTTCAGAGTTACAGCAGAAACAATCAGGAAAATTGAAATTTAGAGACCAAGATCGAACTTTTGGTTGGGTAGAAGACCGAGCTTCATCAAACCCTAGTTCGGGTTCCTATCCAGAAGATCCAGAAGTTTCGAAGGCAATTTTGAGGGGTCAAATTTTGGAGATTTCAAAATTGAAGAATGCTAGTTTGATCAGCTCAGCAAGACACATTCTTCCATCCATTCAGAAGTGTGAAAGTCAAAGATTGAATTTTTAGGGTTTCTCTAGCAAACCCTAATCAAGCTCCAGATCAAGTTTCAGGGGGAGTTGAGGCTAAGGCCTTACATAAGAAGACTACAAAAAATCTCGATAGGTATGACTTAAGGAGGTTCAGGTATGCCTTGAAATTTGATTCTTGATTAAGTTCATAATGTGTTTGTATTCATGTTATTTATTAGGACAATCTTGATTAATGTTATTAATTGTCTTATCACCCTAGTAACAATATGAATGCATGTGAATGATCGAAGACATTCATTTATTAGGGCTATATGATTGTACTTATGCATTATGGCGTTGTGTGAGGTTGATGTTGTCTGCTAACAAGATACAGGTACATCACAAAAGACAAATCAAGTTCCATGACCATGACAACATGAAGACAAAGACTCACGAGGTATGTATGACTTTGTTATATTATGTTTAACCTATGAGACATGCAGGTTCTAGCTCAGGATCTCTAAATCATTGAAGAGATTGTTTAGGTATGTTGTACATAACTAAGCAGGTATACTAATCCAGGTATGTTTTCCTATGTCATGTTAGAATCTTACCTTGTGTAAGTATACTTGGTATGATTGGTTAGTAATCAAGGGTTTATGCATATTATGTCTCTTATCTTGGTTGATGATTTAACTAACTAGATCAAACAAGAATATGCATGAGTAAAAGAAGACTTCCTTGAAACCCTGAATACTAATGATCATGACTGTACATATTCAAGATTATTTAGAATTAGAATGTTTTGATAATATTGAGAATATACTAATGAATGTATGTTTGTGTATGAGATCATGAGGATGACACTAGTGTACACTTGAGCATGCATAGTGGTACAGAATGAATAGAAGTTCATAAGACATACAGAAGATCAAGCGGGAGGCAACCACACAAACATAAAAGATAAGTATTTGAGTTGTTATTAGAAATAGTAAATGATATTGCTTGTATGCATATTTGTATTCCTAGAATATATCATGCTGAGTGTAAACATTCATAAAGCATTGAACAGTATACTACTAATATGCATATGATTGGTAAGTTGGACAAACATTCCATTGTTGCTTGTCTAGAATGAAACCTCTTTGCTGACATGCTGAGAGCTGTGCACACTCTCTATAGTATGTTCTGGTAGAGATGGAAGGCATCTAGATAGCCACTGTATGCATACAGGATATGGGAAAGTGTTGTGCCAAAGTATTGGTCAAAATAGTTGCATAACTATGTAAATGATATCTGTATGCATAATAGGTTATCATGTCAATATGATTTGATGATTATGAAGTATTACTAATCATGTACTTAATTTTGATTTGTAGGAAATATCATGATGAATGATGAACTCTGAACAAGCGATGGATGTTCAACAAAAGATTTACAAATCAAACACACTATCGAAAGCTTGTGGTTAAGAGATTCTCTTAGAAAGAGGAAGAGAATCATGATGAGATGTTTTGCTCCAAGGGACTAGATAAGACCATTCTCTTAATAATGTAATCAAGTTCTGTATGGGTACCCAGGATCGGTAGTCAATTGATGAGCTTAATGATCATCATGGGTGATGTGGATCTCAACCTTTGCTACAAGGTTGAATATGGATTCTATACACATATGACATGGATGCAAGAAGGAACTCACCACAGAGTTCGAATGATTTTGAGGCTCATATTAGTAGACCCATCTGACGAGAGATGGCACAGATAGATATGCAGAAGATCACTCAATGCTGAGTGTGAATAATGGACAATTGACAGCTTCATGACAAAGCTTGGGCTTTACCAGAAGTAAAGCTATTCCTAACCTTTACCTTAAGGTTGTGGATGATGAACCTATCATACCATTATTGTATGACGATGATCTCTTTCTGACAAGGAATGAGAAACAGGTCATGAAAATGGCTGCAGAAATGAAAATGAAAGATCTCGGTTTAATGCACTACTTCTTAGGTCTAGAAGTATGGCAAGATCCAAAAGGAATCTTTTAAATGAAGGTAAGTATGCTGTGAAGTTTCTAAAAAGATTTGATATGTTGGAGTATAAAGCCATGGCCACTCCCATGGACTCCAACTTGAAGTTATTAGTTAATGACTCATTGTATTTAGTGGACCTAACCCTATATAGACAAATCATTGGGTCATTGATTGTTGATGTATATGTAACTTCGGAATGTATTTCATTAGTGTATTATATATATATTTATTGTACCCTTATAAGAGATGTGTTATTCCTCTATAAGGAAGTGTCGTCATGTGGATTGACAAGTGTCGCAAGTGTGTGTACTTGCCGATGGGTTATTAGACCACCTTATGGGGTCGGCCCTATTTAATATATAATATAATGTGGATGTACTCAAGTAGACAAGTCGGCCCCAGTAGGTCACTGGGCAAAAAGGTGAGTATAAATAGAGATAGGAGATCTCTATTTTACTCACTCGGAAAAGTATCTATCTCTCTCTTTTAAAAGTGGCGCACTAGTGAGGAGGAGGAGGATCATCTGCTAGGAGACTATCTCTGTATTATTTGGTTGTATTTTGGTTGAGCCATTGCTCTCTCTATCTCTGAGGAAGTTGTGGGGTTTTTCACCTTAGGGTTTTCCCCACGGAAACTCTGTGTCTCTTGTCTCTATGCTTTTGATTCTTGTGATGCTTGTGATGCTTGTGATATTATGATTGTCATGCATTGATATACTGTAGATGTTATTCTCTCAGCAAAGATCCTATAGTATTGTGATTTAATACTGAAAATTCAACATGGTATCAAAGCTTAACTGAGAAGAAGACATTTTGCAGTGACGAAAGCTTGTATTCCTTGTTTATTGGGTTTCTCTCCACAGATTTTTGAAATTCAGTATAGTAGATTGGATCTACTCATCAAGGCGCATCTTTCTGTCCGATCAGATTTCAGTTCCGAGCATTTTCAGTTTTGGCCCTAAAAATTAGGGTTTCCACAAAAATAGGAATTTCTGAAAACTGAAGGTACAGCTGGAAGCTCCTTGCAAAAATCGAAGGTTTGAGATTTGGATCGAGATTTTTGGTTGGGTAGATCTCCGGGAAACTCAAACCCTAATTCAGGGCTCTCCCTAGTGAACCCGGGAGGACAAAAAGGCAATTCTGAAGGGCAAGACTTTGCTGATCTCAAAATCTGAATGTACTAGGCTGATCAGCTCTCCAAGGCGCATCTTTCTATCCTTTCAGAATTTTGAAATTCACATTTTGAATTTTTAGGGTTTCTCTGACAAACCCTAATCCGGGACCAGATCCAGTTTTCAGCACTTCAAGTGGTAAGTTCTAAATCTTTTCTATTTCCATTTGAAGTACTCTTAAAGATGTCTCTTCACACCAAGCTTGAGGATAAGCTTGAAGGGGCTAATAACTTCCGAGCCTGGAAGTATAGGATTGGGCTAATCCTGGAAGAGAATGAGTTGGACTCATATGTGAAAGAAGACATCCCTATCCCAGAGGATGAAGAGGCCAAGGTATTGCACAAGAAGAACTTGGTCAAGGCAAAGAGAATCATTGCTGATTCTATCAAAGATCATCTCATTCCCCATGTGTCTTCTCTCAAGACACCCAAAGAGATGTTTGAATCTTTGACCAAGCTATTTGAAGAAAAGAATATAAATCGGAAGATGACCCTGCGGAACCAATTGAAAGCAGTGAAGTTTCAGAATGGAGAAACCATTCAATCTTACTTTTCAAGGGTCTCTCAAATCAAGGAACAATTAGAAGCAGTAGATGAAATGGTGGAGAATGGTGAGGTGGTGATGACTACTCTAAATGGCCTACCTAGGTCATGGGATTCCTTTATTCAAGGAATTTGTGCAAGGAAGAAGTTGATATCTTTCAGTAGGCTTCGGGAAGAATGTTCTCAAGAAGAAGCTAGACTTATAGCTCGTGAGGAAAAGATGGGAGGTGAAGATCAAGCTCTTGCAGCTCACACCAAAAGAAGTAAATCCAAGAAGGAATCATCTCATAATAGAAGATTCTCTCACCATCATCATTATCATAAAGATAAGAAAGATCTCAGATGCTTCACTTGCAATGAGAAGGGACATTTTGCTTCAGATTGTCCCAAGAAGAAGAAAGACAACAACAACAACTTCAGTAAGAAGAAGAAGGGCAGCAAAAGAAGATTTCATGCTCATGCTGCCGAAGATGATGAACCCCCAAAGAAGAAGGCTAAGGCAGAAAGCAGTAGTGATGATGACTCATCAAGTGAAGAAGAGTATGTTTTAATCTCTGCACTCACTGGTACCATCTCCCATGGTTGTAATGATTGGTTGATTGATAGTGGGGCTTCCAAACACATGACTGGGTTCAAGGAATATTTTATGAACCTTTCTGAACATGAATCACCCTATAAGGTGAAACTTGGGGATGATTATCAATATCCAATCAAAGGAAGTGGTGAAGCTTCTTACAACCTAGATTCTGGAAAATCTCTGAAGATGAAGGAAGTCCTCTATGTACCTGGACTCAAGAAGAACTTACTCTCCATCTCTGCTTTAGATGCAAAAGGTATGAGGGTTGCATTTGTTGATGGCCAAGTACTAATGTGGCCAAAGGGAAAGACCATGGATGATGCAGTAGTGATTGGAGAGCAAGAGGGAGGCTTGTATAAACTAAAGGGTCAACCTGAACATGCCATGATACATGAATCCATGGAGCCAAGTGAAATTTGGCATAGGAGACTTGCTCACATGCACTATAGAGCACTTCCAATTGCAAGCAAGGCTGTAGAAGGCCTTCCTGAAATCAAGACGAAACATGAAGGTGTTTGCAAAGGATGTGCAAAAGGTAAGAACATTAAGAAGGCTTTCCCAAGCAGTGAAAGCAAGGCAAAAGTCATCCTGGAAATCATCCACTCAGATGTATGTGGCCCCATGTCATCCAGTTCCCTAAGTGGGTATGTTTACTATGTATCATTTATTGATGACTTCTCCAGGAAGACTTGGGTATACTTCTTGAAGGGAAAAGATGAGGTGCTTGATAAATTCAAGGAATTCAAAACCTTGATGGAGAATCAAACTGACAAGAAAATCAAGACATTCAGATCTGACAATGGTGGAGAATTCACCTCAAATGACTTCAAGAAGCTTTGCAGTGATTCAGGGATTAAGAGGGAGTTGACTGCTCCTTATAATCCTCAACAGAATGGAGTTGCAGAAAGGAAGAACAGAACTATCATGGAAGCAGCAAGGGCAATGTTGCATGACCAGGATCTTCCTATGCATCTATGGGCAGAAGCAGCTAGAACAGTTGTATATGTGCAGAACAGAACACCCCACAAGATATTGGACAACAAGACACCAGAAGAAGTCTTTTCTGGTAAGAAACCTGAAGTCAGCCATCTCAGAATATTTGGTTGTCTAGTATACACTCATGTCCCAAAGGAGAAGAGGACTAAACTAGATCCTTCAGGAAAGAAGGGTATCTTTGTGGGTTATAGTGAAAGCTCGAAGGCTTACAGAATATATTTTCCAGGGTTCAAGAAGATTGATGTCAGCAGGGATGTAACATTTGATGAGAATTCAGCATTCATCAAATCAAGAAAGGCACCTACCGAAGTTTATGAAGAACCTAAGGAAACAAGATTTCAGGACACTACCATGACTAAAGCAGTTCCAGAAACTGCTCGTGAGTTTGAAGATCCACAAGAACCTGTAGATCCACCCCGTGAGGATAACTCTCACAAGAGGAAACCTGCATGGGCTAGAGAGCTCATTCATGATGCAGAAAGATTTGGCATTCCAGAAGAAGAACACAGAGCAAAGAAGAGAACCAGATCACACACCAGTTATGTTGCTTTACTCTGTGACATCATGAACAAAGAGCCTTCCAGTTATGAAGAGGCAGCAGAAAAGAAAGAATGGAAGGATGCTATGGTTGAGGAATACGAATCAATTATGAAGAATGATGTTTGGGATGTTGTCCCAAGACCTAAAGGGAAGTCTGTTGTGACTTCCAAGTGGATCTACAAAATCAAGCATGCTGCAGATGGCAGTGTGGAAAAATATAAAGCAAGATTCGTAGCTCGTGGTTTCTCTCAGAAGGAAGGAATAGACTATGAAGAAACCTTTGCACCTGTAGGCTGATATACTTCCATCAGAACAGTACTTGCCCTGGCTGCAGCAATGAAATGGAAGATACACCAGATGGATGTCAAGACTGCTTTCCTGAACGGTGTACTAGAAGAGGAAGTATATGTGGAACAGCCACTCGGCTTTGAAATACATGATAGGGAATCTTATGTATGCAGATTGAAGAAAGCCTTGTATGGCTTGAAGCAAGCTCCCAGAACCTGGTATGGTAGGATGGACAGTTTCCTATCTAGTTTGGGCTTTACCAAGAGTAAAGCGGATTCCAACCTTTACTACAAGGTTGAGGAAGGGAATCCTGTGATTCTACTACTATATGTGGATGACCTATTTGTGACAGGAGATGACAGAATGATTGCAGATACCAAGAGGAAGCTTGCAGCTGAATTCGATATGAAAGATTTGGGAATGATGCACTATTTCCTAGGTATGGAGGTGTGGCAGAATGCAGGTGGGATCTTCCTTGGTCAAGGGAAGTACACAGTAGATATCCTGAAGATATTTGGGATGATGGATTGCAAGGCCATGGCCACACCTATGGCATCGAATCTGAAGCTTCTTTGTGATGCTTCATCTGAGCCAGTTGATGTTTCTATGTATCGTCAGATGATTGGGTCCTTGATGTACCTGACGAACACGAGACCAGATATTTGCTTTGCTGTGAACACATTGAGCCAGTTCCTGACGGATCCGAGGAGTGTTCACCTGGTTGCTGTAAAGCATGTTCTGAGGTACCTGAAGGGTACAGTGGATTATGGGCTCAGATATGAGGTGAATCAAAAGTTTAACCTGCTGGGTTATGTTGATTCAGATTGGGCTGGCAGTGCTGCAGATAGGAAGAGCACATCTGGGTGTTGCTTCAGTATGGGATCAGGTGTGATCTCTTGGTTTAGCAGGAAGCAGTCCTGCGTAGCACTAAGTACAGCTGAGGCAGAGTATGTTGCAGCCTGTTCAGCTAGTTGTGAGGCAGTATGGCTACGGAAGCTACTGTCTGAGTTATTTGATCTCCCGTTGGAGGCTACTGGTATCTTCTGTGATAACCAGAGTTGTGTGAAGCTGTCCGAGAACCCATTGTTTCATGACAGGTCGAAACACATAGAGATCAAATATCACTACATCAGGGATATGGTGCAGAGAGGAGCTGTGAAGCTCCTGTATGTTGCGACGGACGAGCAGATTGCAGATGTGTTGACGAAGCCACTAGCCAGGGTGAAGTTCGAGTACTTCAGAGAGAGGCTTGGCGTTCTTCAGATCAAGGACACTTCGAGGAAGAAGTGATGGACACATTTGCTGAAGCCATTCCAAGCATGTTGGAAGGAGGATCCTTCACATGGCTGTGGATGTAAGCGCTGGATGATGAGCATCAGGATGATGTTCTAGTTTCTGCTGGATATGATCAATTGGATCATTTTTGTATGTACGCATCATGTTGGATGCTGGATATGATCAGTTGGATCATTTTTGTATGTATGTATGCATCATGTAGATGCTGGATATGATCAGTTAGATCATGCGTATGTATTTTGTATATGCATCATGTTGGATGCTTGGACCATGTATCTGTATATGTATCAGGTGGGTACATTGTATGATCAGGTGGATCATGTATGGTGATATGTATCATGTATTTGTATTTGTATCAGGTGGATACATTGATGATCAGGAGGATCATGTATGATGATATGTATCAGGTAGATACTTGGTATGCATCAGGTAGATGCATTGATGATCAGGATGATCATAGATGACGAGCTTCAGGATGTTGCTCCAGATGACATGCAGCAGGATGTTGCAGTGATGATGATCAGGATGATCATATATGACGAGCTTCAGGATGTTGCTCCAGATGACATGCAGCAGGATGCTGCAGTGATGATGATCAGGATGATCATGGATACATCAGGATGATGTATGGTGAGTATCAGTTTGATACTCTGTGGCCGTGGATCAGGTTGTGCAGATAAGCATGTAATTTGTGCCCTGGGAGATTTGCAGATGGTCTTTCGAGGTTTTGCCTATGGCATGTAATTTGTGCCCTGGGACATCTGGCAAATGCTCTTTCGAGGTTTTGCTTGGGAGGACATATAATTTGTGCCCTGGGAGATCTGCAGATAGTCTTTCGAGGTTTTGCCTATGGCATGTAATTTGTGCCCTGGGATATCTGGCAGATGCTCTTTCGAGGTTTTGTCCTATGGCATGTAATTTGTACCCTGGGAGATCCGATAGGTTGAGCTGTGTGCTCGTAATTAGTCCTGGGATGCTCTTGCGAGGTTTTTCCATGACCACATGTAATTTGTGCCCTGGGAGATCCGATAGGTTGAGCTGTATGCTCGTAATTAGTCCTGGGATGCTCTTGCGAGGTTTTGTGGTGACCACATGTAATTTGTGCCCTGGGAGATCCGATAGGTTGAGCCGTGTGCTCGTAATCAGTCCTAGGATTCTCTTTCGAGGTTTTGTGGTGAGGTCACATATAATTTGTGCCCTGGGAGATTTGCAGATGGTCTTTCGAGGTTTTGCCTATGGCATGTAATCTGTGCCCTGGGACATCTGGCAAATGCTCTTTCGAGGTTTTGTGACGCACGTAAAAGTCCTGAGGATTCCACAGTATGGCCAGTGATGACGAAGACCTGCAGGTGGTGGGCCTACATCCAGTATGAAAAAGGACTGGCTCTGTAGAACTTCCTATGACGAGTAGAGACAGAGATTGGATGAGATAGCAGCAGCAGTGACGATGATGATGACGATGCATCGATGACGATGATCCAGAGAAGAAGACTTGTCTAGCAGATCTGTGTCAAGAAATACCTTCCTAGTTAAGAGGGAGTGTTGATGTATATGTAACTTCGGAATGTATTTCATCAGTGTATTATATATATATTTATTGTACCCTTATAAGAGATGTGTTATTCCTCTATAAGGAAGTGTCGTCATGTGGATTGACAAGTGTCGCAAGTGTGTGTACTTGCCGATGGGTTATTAGACCACCTTATGGGGTCGGCCCTATTTAATATATAATATAATGTGGATGTACTCAAGTAGACAAGTCGGCCCCAGTAGGTCACTGGGCAAAAAGGTGAGTATCTATTTTACTCACTCGGAAAAGTATCTATCTCTCTCTCTGAAAAGTGGCGCACTAGTGAGGAGGAGGAGGATCATCTGCTAGGAGACTATCTCTGTATTATTTGGTTGTATTTTGGTTGAGCCATTGCTCTCTCTATCTCTGAGGAAGTTGTGGGGTTTTTCACCTTAGGGTTTTCCCCACGGAAACTCTGTGTCTCTTGTCTCTATGCTTTTGATTCTTGTGATGCTTGTGATGCTTGTGATATTATGATTGTCATGCATTGATATACTGCAGATGTTATTCTCTCAGCAAAGATCCTATAGTATTGTGATTTAATACTGAAAATTCAACATTGATGTATTTAACAAATACTAGGCCAGATATATGCTCTGTTGTAAATACCCTAAGTCAGTATCTAGTAGAACCTCGAAAGGTGCACTTAATAGCTACAAAGCATGTAGTGAGGTACCTAAAAGGTACATTAGATTTTTGGTCTATATTATCTTGCAGGTCATGAACTCTGTTTACATGGTTACTCAGATTCTGATTGGGCAGGAAGTGTCTCAGACAGAAAGAGTACATCAAGTGGATGTTATAGTCTTGAATCTGCCATGATCTCATGGTTCAACAAGAAACAATCTAGTGTGGCTCTCAGTACTGCTGAAGCAGAATATATGGCTGTCTGCTCTGCTAGCTGTGAAGCAGTGTGGCTTCAGAAGCTATTATATGGATTGTTTGACTTAGAAATGGATCCCACTGTGATTATGTGTGACAATCAAAGCTGCATTAAGATGACTGAAAATCCTGTGTTCCACGATAAGTCAAAACACATAGAGATACGATACTTCTATATACGAGATATGGTGCAGAGAGGAGCCATTAAGCTCGAGTATGTAAGCACTGAGAATCAAATTGCTGATATCTTGACCAAACCTTTGTCTCGAGTGAAATTTGAATACTTCAGAGACAAACTTGGTGTGGCTCAAAAGGACCCTTCTCGAAAGGGGGAATAGTGTGATCTCTATTAATGAGATTGCCTCATCGACAACAAGGTCGATGATATGATTACCTGTTTTAGATACTTAGATTTAGGACTCTTATATTTAGAAACACTTATTTTTCTCTCACTTACTTTTATTTATTGATGTATTGATGAGGATACATGTTTTATTGATGTATTGATGAGGATACATATTTTATTGATGTATTGATGAGGATACATATTTTATTGATGTATTGATGTGAATACATGTTTTGATGACATCTGTATTGATAAGGATACAGATAGGGATTGTATCATCCCTGGACATTGGTTCCTTGAATTGATCCGTAGACGTATGGTCTCCAAGAATGAAGTCCTTAGTGGACAGATAGGGATTGTATCATCCCTGGACCTTGGTCCCTGAATTGATCCGTAGACGTGTGGTCTCCGAAAATGAAGTCCTTAGTGGACAGATAGGGATTGTATCATCCCTGGACTTTGGTCCCTGAATTGATCCGTAAACGAGTGGTCTCCGAAAATGAAGTCCTTAGTGGATAGATAGGGATTGTATCATCCCTGGACTTTAGTCCGTGAATTGATCCGTAGACGTGTGGTCTCCGAGAAGTGGGGATTGTATCATCCCCAGACTTTGGTCCCTGAATTGATCCGTAGACGTGTGGTCTCCGAGAAGTGGGGATTGTATCATCCCCAGAATTTGGTCCCTGAATTGATCCGTAGACGTGTGGTCTCCGAGAAGTGGGGATTGTATCATCCCCGGACTTCGGTCCCTGAATTGATCCGTAGACATGTGGTATCCGAGAAGTGGGGATTGTATCATCCCCGGACTTTGGTCCCTGAATTGATCCGTAGACGAATGATCTCCGAGAAAGTGATTTTTTATTATGATGTGGTTATTTGTATCGGTATGGATACTTGTATTGATGATGTGGTTACTTGTATCGGTAGGATACTTGTATTGATGATGTGGTTACTTGTATCGGTATGGATACTTGTATTGATGATGTGGTTACTTGTATCGGTAGGATACTTGTATTGATGATGTGGTTACTTGTATCGGTAGGATACTTGTATTGATGATGTGGTTACTTGTATCGGTAGGATACTTGTATTGATGATATGGTTACTTGTATCAGTATGGATACTTGTATTGATGATATGTATACTTGTATTGGCATGAATACTTGTACTAATGATGTGGATACTTGTATTGTTATGGATACCTGTATTGATGATGATGCTGATGATCGTGTGATGATGATGCTAATGATCGTGTGATGACGATGCTGATGATCGTGAGATGACGATGCTGATGATCGTGTGATGACGATGCTGATGATCGTGAGATGACGATGCTGATGATCGTGTGATGACGATGCTGATGATTGTGAGATGACGATGCTGATGATCGTGTGATGACGATGCTAATGATCATGTGATGATGATGCTGATGATTGTGAGATGACGATGCTGATGATCGTGTGATGATGATGATGATAATTGTGTGATGACGATGCTGATGATCGTGTGATAACGATGCTGATGATTGTGAGATGACGATGCTGATGATCATGTGATGACGATGCTGATGATCGTGAGGATTTAGATATTGATGTTGCTATAGCTGTTTGAGTACTGCAGAAGATAAAGACTCATTACTGAAGATGTTGATGTTCCAATATTGAAGATGTTCCAGTAACTGGTTGAGTTACTGATGATGTTGAGAAAGCTTCCAATGATTTATAGATGTATCATGTATGATGTTGTTGACTCCTTGCTCGTACAGATGCTGTTATAATATCCTTCTCGTTAAGGGGGAGTGTTGAGATATTGTAACTTCAAAGAATATTATAATTGTACTTTATTATTCCGGAGATGTTTCATTCCTCTGTAAAGATCTTATTGTATATCCGGAGATGTTTATTCCTCCGTCGGAATGTGGTAACTCGGGTTATTAGACTTCCCTAGTGGAGGTCGGCCCTGTATGTGTTATGTGGATCAAAGGGTTATTAGACCACCCTAGAGGGGTCGTCCCAGTCAGTTGTAGTGGGGTATTTAACCCATTGGTTAAATACGAGCCTACATGTACTTGTGTAAAAGATATGTCAGAGTAGTGTATAAATAGAGGAGGTGTATTCCTCATTTGATACACTCACACACTTGAGAGAGGCGCACTTGTGGAGGAGAGGTCTGCTATGCTGGAGGAGGAGATCATGTCTTTGGTTTGCATCTTTGTATATTGCTAGTCATCTATATTGAGGAAGCTTTACTGGGTTTTCTACCCCATGAGGGTTTCCCAGGATAAATCTGTGTCTCTTGTGTTTATGCTATGCTTGTTGTTTCTTCAGTGATCCTGTATATGCTATTATTGTGCTATGGAATGTAATGCTGCTATTTTCTGTCTTAGCATATTAAATTTTAACATCAATAACCATAAAATTTAAACAAGTCATTCATATCATCAATTCACACCATTAGAGACACATCACAAGATAAGATTTGTAAAAAAATTATATTTAATTCAATCGGCCACAACCGTTAGGTTACACCAGCTACAACTGATTAATGAGAAGCACCAACTTCTATTCCAAGACACATCTTGGTATTTTCTTAGATCCAACTAAGAAAGGGGTTTGCAAGACCCAATTTACAATTACATACAAATTCTTGTCATCAAACAACCATCACTGCTGTTAATTCTCTTGTACACAACATAGCGTCATTCTGTCCACAAACATATCATCAATCTATCCATAAGCATATCTTCAATCTGTCCACAGTCATTTCATCAACTTGTCCATAGTCATGTCATCAATTAACATTCAGTCCCTGTCTATCTGAAATTTAGTCCTCCATATGTTCAACAAAAAACTCCAGGCTGTTTCCTTAGTGATGCCCAAAAATCAGACAAGATAAAAGATTACTTCATTGTTGCTTTTGCTGATCTGTTGTTGCCTCAGAGCACCACCGAAAATCTCAGACCCAAAAATCAGAGCTCCTCACACTTCACATAATTTTCCACAAAAATCCACACAAACAAATTAGAGCATTGGCTCTTATTTATACACCTTTCCATGAATTTTGGAGGTTGACATACTAAGTGTATTTAATGTTATTTTTTATTTAATATATAATTTTTATTTTTTATTTTTTCAAAGACTAATTGATTGTCCTTCCAGAATGCCCGCAATCCTTCCATATGCCTGCAAGGGATCTTAAAGGATGCCCACAAGGGCTCCAATATATGTCCGCATTGGCACTATGGGATGCCCTCAAGGGCTCCTTCTCATATGCACGTAGTTGATCCATAGATATGCCCGCAAGGGGCCTTAGAATATGCTTGCATGGGGTCTTGGAAATGCCCGCAAGGGCTTGAGAGAATGCCTGCAAGGGCTTTTAGTAAATTCCTGCAGATGCTCCCTAGAAGATGTCTGCAAGGTCTTCAAGACATTCCCACAAGGGCATATAGAAATGCCTGCAAGGGCACTTGGAAATTCCCACAAGGGGCTCTTTTAAGATGCCCTCAAGTTGTCCTTCAAATTCCCACAAGCTTTCATTCAAATGCCTGCCATGTCATTGTCCTTTGCCATGTCATCAAACTTTGTCAAGTCTTTGTCCTTTGCCATGTCATCAAGCTTTGTCATGCTTTGTCCTTTTCCATGTCATCAACCTTGGTCATGCATTCCATGTCATCAAACTTTGTCAATATTTCTTTCCATGTGAGTCAACCTTTGTCATTAATGTGTGTCATCAATGACAAATGCTCATCAAGGATTCCCCTCACTATTCTCAATTTAGAGTTGTTTTCCGAAATGGATCTCCAGGTCATATTCCAGAGCAAGAGGGAGCTTCTCCAAAAGACAAAGACCTAGGTGGTGGAGGTACAAGCATTGTCGGAAGGACCTCCCTTGTTAAGAGGGAGTGTTAGTTTTTGTAACTCGGTCAATCTTTCCCATGATTTTGATGTTCCATGGGGGGGACAAAGTTATCTTTCCTAGTGTTACTTTTTAAATATAATAAAGTGAGTTTCACTTAAGTAATGTGGGTCCCTTATGTAAGTGTGCATTTATTTTTTATTAAAAGAAATTAAATGTGCAATTAATGATGACCCTTAGATTATGTCTAATCCTAGCCATTCATTGAGGAAGTTAGGGTTATTAAATGTAGTTAGGTTTGATGAGGGTATTATGTGACTATTTAATCACTTGGAAAGTAGAAGAAAAGAGAGAACTAGGGAATTTAATGAGTAATAATGCCATTGTTAATCTTGAGAGAGTTACAGTCAGATTTAATTGAGAGAGAGAATCATTGTGAAAAGTACAAGATTAGTCCAGTGCACAGTTTTCAAGAGAAAGGGTTTATTGTTCTGTACATGCAGTAACGTAGTCATACAATATGGATCCATACAACATATGTACAAGTCCGTATATCCTTCATTTTGCCTATGTTTTGGCTCAAATTTCAAAGTACAAACCTGCTAATTGTTTATTAGTAATTTGGCACTATTTTCGTGGTAATCCGACAGAGTTTTTGAGGTTTTATTTCTTCCAACTGTATAGCAGGTCGTACAGTCCTCTGATAGTCTGTACAATAGTTTAATAATCTGGTATTTCTCTTCTGCAAATTTTTTTGTATTTCTGGATATGATCAGTCTCTATCTCTCATACTGTATCTGAAAGTTTCATAATAAAAGGACTAGTTGTCTAGGTTTTTCCCCTGTGAAGTGTGGGG
Organism: Larix kaempferi; assembly: GCA_027924585.1. Lineage (NCBI taxonomy): Eukaryota > Viridiplantae > Streptophyta > Pinopsida > Pinales > Pinaceae > Larix > Larix kaempferi. The sequence continues at coordinate 21,751,767 of BSBM01000632.1, read as the reverse complement.
ATTTTTACCTTGGATTTTGGCCTAAATTACCGTGTCTATGTTCTTCTTCAGATCATTGGTTTATTACATTGTGTTTATGATTAAGTTAATAATCGGAATCATTGTTAAACTTTATATGAATCATTAACTCAGAAAATTCATAATCCTAGTTGCAATCAAAGTGTTTGACAAAAGAGAGTTTGTGGTTATTTGTCAAATTCATTCAATGTATTTATATGTACATATATTATTAATGAAGGTATGCCATTCTTATCTATTTATTCTGAAACAATTTGGACGAACCTTGATCAACCTTCCTTAGATAACATGATCAATAGTGCTTGGCCTAAAATAGTAGGGAGGGTTTCCTTCTCACACAATGTTTACTTCAATGTTCTTCTATCATGATTCCACTACTTACTACCTTCTTTCCTCCAATATTATGGAGGGGTGGGGTTGTGAAGCATCCTATTGACACTTAATAGAGTATTGAATCATCGACCTATGGTGTTAGAAGTCATATCCCCTTCACTCTCCTACCAGGGGCAATAAACAGAAACCACCCAAGATTACTATCGAAGGCACTATTAGTTTGGACCACTACCTTGAGTACATTATCCAATTGGCATTAGGTATGTATATCCACGTTGTTGAATTAGAGAGTGATGAAGGGGATGAAATAATAATGAGCTTTATTTCAAGATCAAAATCTCTGAGAGAAATATCAACTTTACAATGAAATAAATGTTTTAGAATGTTAGTTGATTGCAACTCATGTGGTGGAACCTTCTAAGAACAAAGGTACAAATCTTGAATACTACCCAATCTTGCAAGAGTTCAAGGATATATTTTTAGTTAAATACCCATACTTCCTCTTTATGGGGATGTCGAATTTTAGACAGGCCTTGCTCTTGGTGTTGAAATTGCATGTAAATCTCTTTACAAAATGTGGCAGAGATATGGATCTAGCTAAACTAGCTTACCTATCTATGCAAAACAATAATATATCAACAAGAAGTACAGAAAGAGAACAAGAGAAAAGAGTACACCAGATATACGTGGTTCACCCAATTGGGCTACGTCCATGGTAAGGTAGTCTTCTATTATCTTCAGAATATCTCCCTCAAGCTTACAAGAGAGCAATGCCAATAACCCCAATACAATATAGCAATACTTGTGTGAATAAGTAAAGATCATGATATGATCCACAATGGATGAATGTGAATGACTCCCTTGACTCTATTATATACTAAGAGATGAGGAGGAATTACTCTCACATATTACATGTGGGATAATATAATTCTCCATAATAACATCTCTTTATATAATAATGAATATCAAGAGTATACTTTACCATAATGAATATGGGATATAATGTATTACTCTTTTACATAATATTGTGGATATCTTCTAACATAATACAAAGACATTATTACCTTCCAAGGAATATAAAATATTCCAACACTCCCCCTTAATAATGGCTGGGAGAAAAGCCCACTAACAAAGGAAGGAAGGAGCCATTAATGCTCTCCCTTGATGACAACTTCCAAAATATCCATAAGCTGGAAAATAAGAAGAACACTTTGGCAAATGGAATTTGATGAAGAATAATCGATTCTCACTAAACCATGAAAATGCACATGAACCAGGTTGTACAATGAAATACCCAACAGTAAAATGCCGAGAAATGTGACGCAATCCAACAACAAGGTTCCCATATCACCACAAGAATCATCACAACCATAACTGATAGCTGAAGAACTCTGATATAATATCCAAACCAATGTATAGATACCTTCTGACGGCCGAGACAACAAAACATGTGGCTAAGAACACCACAACAGTGTACAAAATACCTAGATGGCCAATATACATGCGGATAGCAGACATTCTTCCAATCAAGGTGCAATATAAATATTTGTAGAAGACCTCAAACATCGAAGAAACAAGACCCCAATGGTCTATACATCGAAAATAATATCATACAGATTAACATCATGAATTTAACAGTAGAAGATGGTGCTTCATTATTTCTGGAATAAGGTGATAACAAAGATCAAAGATTAATATGCTCAAGAAAGAAATTATCTGCACACAAGAACTTCCAAGATTAAGACATACAAAGATCATAAAACAAGATTGCTCATACATAAATGAAAATGCTTATACACCAAAGGTTAGCAAACATCATATAAAAAAGATGGCAACATAATATGATCAAATAAAATATTAACATGCTCATTAAGGAAAATGAAGTTACTTTTACACATTAAGTGTCAGCCACAACATCTAAATAGTTAGCCCAAGATTTACACATATGAGATTGTTCTTATAAAATTGCTTTTTCTAAACATGACATGATTAGAAATCAACATGATTAAATATGATAATAAAAAAAACAAATTAGTTATTAAGTATCTTGTTAAAAATATTAAGCATTATATGGTTTATAGCTCTCATCATGACAAAATACTAGAGATCCATGCCCTTAAAAAATGACAATGCTTCCATATAGGAATGTGAGACAAATATATACCAAGAACAAGAAATAATATCTTAATAAACATGATTAGAAGCAAAACCTAAATGCAAAACGATGAATAACAGAAAACTGAAATACTTTACCGTACTGATCTGAATCTGCAAAAAACACAGTTAGAAAAACAATAAAGGAAAAGAAACTTTTACTTACAGCCCTTTTGTAAAGTGCTAAGAAAAATCACTCGCGGGTTTTGTCATAGTGGACTCGCGAACAACACTAAAAAAATGCGGGTTCTGCACAGAAAAGGTCGTGGTTATTCGCGGGTTTACAGTAGAGTCAGTCGTGGGTTCATAGGTTTTTAAAGGTGAATGTTGTGATTCTGATCGGGGTGTTCGCGGGTATATGTGCAGTCAAATTGCGGCTATGCCGAAGCACTCGTGGATCTCTGCACATGAGGGTAGCGAGTAGACTGAAGTAAACACAAGTTAGCAGTGAGAACAGTCACGAGTATGCCTTAGAATACGTGGGTATTCTCAATGGAAGTCACGGGTCTGCAGTATACTCGTGGGTTCGCAGTAGGCACAGTCGCGGTTAACTGCGGGTTCTGCGAAGAAAAATTCATGAACGTCAAGTTTGAGGTCGAAAACAGTGTCGAATCTGCCGAAGATGAAAACCTCCACAAAGTCTAACAAAATTAGACGAAAACTGTTGATCTGATAATCAAAAGATAGATCTCCTTGAGAAGAATTAGAAAATCATATAGATCTACAAAAAAACAATCAAGAAACCCTTGAAAATTTTTTGCAAAAAAAACTTTACAACAAGGTTAGGGTCAGAAAATAAACTGCAAAAATATGACCTGATCTGAAGATAAGCCTAATGGATACCAGATAGAAAGCAAATCTACAAAATAAATAGTTCCCAAATGATAAAATATTTTTTGAAAGCAATAGAAGGTGCTAGATCATAGCAACTAGCTCTGATACCATGTCATAGATATGGATCTAGCTAAACTAGCTTACCTATCTATGCAAAACAATAATATATCAACAAGAAGTACAAAAAGAGAACAAAAGAAAAGAGTAAACCAGATATATGTGGTTCACCCAATTGGGATACGTCCACGGGAAGGTAGTCTTTTATTATCTCCAGAATATCTCCCTCAAGCTTACAAGAGAGCAATGCCAATAACCCCAATACAATATAGCAATACTTGTGTGAATAAGTAAATATCATGATATGATCCACAATGGATGAATGTGAATGACTCCCTTGACTCTATTATATACTAAGAGATGAGGAGGAATTACTCTCACATATTACATGTGGGATAATATAATTCTCCATAATAACATCTCTTTATATAATAATGAATATCAAGAGTATACTTTACCATAATGAATATGAGATATAATCTATTACTCTTTTACATAAGATTGTGGATATCTTCTGACATAATACAAAGACATTATTTCCTTCCAAGGAATATAAAATATTCCAAAAAATGAGTGCTCCAATGTTGTTGTAATTGAAAATTCAATTATAAGAATTGATAAATAAGGATCTATTTGATGAACATTGTCGTTTGCAAGCACTTGGATAAGTGTGTACATTTATTCCTTGATATTTTTATCTAATCTATATCTAAGGAAAAACATCAGGAGCACTTGCAATTAGTACTACAAGTATTGAGAGAACACAAACTTTATACAATGTTAATCAGTTGTGTTTAGGAGCATGTACCATATTTGAGTCACATCATTTCATGAAAGGAACATCATTTGATCCAAAAGAGGTTTGAGGGCATTATGGTATGGCCCACTCCAAGAAATGTGTATAGTGTGATATTGTTTATGGGTTTTGATGAATATTATAGGATGTCTATTGAAGTATTCTCAAATTTGCCTGTTACATCCCTTCAAAAGGAATGGAATTTTAAATGGACACTACTATTTGAATAAATATTTAAGCTGCTTAGGAATCTTTTCACTAGTGCACATTTTGAGATTATTAGATCCTAATAAAGATCGTATTGAATGCATAGATGCACTTTTTCAAGGAATTGAAGGAATGATTACATGGAATGGACATGCCATATGCTATGAGTTTTAGACGCTGGAAGAGCATATGCTAAATTTCTCGACACATGGTTTGGAGCTCGCTTCGGTAGTGCATGCTTTAAAAATGTAGAGACACTACCTTACTAGAATAAATTGTTGGCTACACATAGATCGTGATTGTTTGAAGTACCTATTCACTTGACCACAGTTGAATTCCAAATAAAGAAGGTGGTTGTAGTTTCTTTGTGAATACTCTTTGGACATAAAGCACATAAAAGGGAAGGAGAGTAAATTTTCATATGCACTCAATGGGAGACATTTGTTGGCCATCAATAATTGTGAGTCTAATGTAAGAAAAAATGGAGGTTATTGTTACAGATGAGCAATACCTATAGTTAGAGGAGTTATTGCAAAAATTAAAAGAGTAAGAAAAGAATAAATATAAATGGTATATGCTAATAAAGATAGAATTTTTATTGTAGAGGTTGAATGTATGTTCCTAACTCTATAGAGTTGAGGAAACATCTAAAATGAGATGCACAATGTATATTATGTAGGTCATCCATGTTGGAACCAAAGGTTATGCAGGTTCATCACACCTCAAGATCTTATGGAGACAATCAGTCAAAAGACAATAGTCGACTAGCAAAGCAATCGACTAGAGGCTCAACTGATCGATTGGCTAAATGGTCAATGAGACCATGTTCAACTCAACTAGAACAACCGGATAATCTATGGTACATTGTGTATTTTATGGAAACGGATAGAATTAACAAACCCCATTTGTGGACCAAATCATTCTCACTTCAAGATCTGGATAATATAAAAGAATTACCCTATGGGTTGTGTTGATATATCAAATTCATATTGAATGAATAATACATTGTGATGTTCTAGTAATAATACGATGGGCATAAATGTTGTAACGGTGTCTTTAGACACCACCTCTTTTCTTGGAATATAATTCTCTTCTGCTATTTTCTTTTATGTTCTATGGTTAAATGTGAAGAGGTTCCCCAACATGGTATACAAGCTACTGGTTTTGACCTAGCATGTTGTTTACGAATCGTGTTGAGTTGGATCTAGGGTTGATTGACTATAGGTTGAAGATTTGACAAGTGATACCTCTTCTTTGAACTTGGATCAGATATGTTTAATTAGAAGGATGAATTCCAAGATAGAACATGTTGTTCTAAATGGACACAATTATGTAATCTAGGCCCCAAATATGGAAATTTTTTTGAAAAACAAGGGACTATGGAAATATACTAAGGTTGATATTCTAGATCCGATGGATGGACAAGCTAAGTTTTTCATTGATGGAAAGAAGGATGAGGTTGTTCAGGTCATCATGGAATACATTTCAAGGGAGATTCACTTTCATATAAGTGGGATCAACTTCCCTCATTCCATATGGATTAAGTTGAAGTAATTGTTCAACAAGGTTAATCAAATTCAATTAACTTAGATAGAGAAATATTTCATCTCTTTAGAACCCCACTCCTTTGAAAGGATTGGGGAAGATTTAGCTTGCATCAAGGATCTACAGTTGAATTTGGGTGAATGTGGTCAAGGTTTTCAGAAGAAGGATGGACGGCTCATTGAACTAGTCCTCACTAATCTGAGGACACCTTATGATGTGTTTTTCTCTTCATTTCTCATCAATTGGATGTCATGCAAGCAAGATGGTAAGGAATTCACATTTGATATCTTATGCGATTTGTTGGTTAAATTTTGTTGATTAAAGACCAACAATAATTGTTTGAAGAAGGGAAGCTTTGTAGAAAACATCAGGCTTACTTTCTCAAAAGTAAGGCTGAGAAAAATTACAAAAAATAGGGTCGATCATATCATTGACCATAATGTATTGACCAACCTTCTAAAGGAAAGATCGATTAGTTGACATCGGCGAAGAAGAATCAAAAGAATAAAACCTGTCACAATTATGGAAAAGTGGGACATATCGAGAAAACCTACTGGAAGAAGAAAAAGGACTTGGACGAAAAGGTCAAGCATATTGAAGAAGGCATGTCAATTAGTTAGTCGATCAACCAACCCGCATAAAATTTTTCCTTTTTTGTTAAGCACTTCCCAGACATTACATGCCCATACCATTTCGACAAAATGGATAGTCGATTTTGGTTGTACTCATTATTTGGATAATGATGCATCTATTTTATCTTCCTTAAGTGGAGATCGAGAATAGAAAATTTATGTAGTTGATGATTATTCTCTCACAGTATCTCAAAGCGATGATGTGGAATGTAGGCATGGACGAATATCCAATGTCTATAATGTACCTAGCTTGAGTGCAATATTGTTGTCGGTTTCTCAACTTACACAGACCAAAAAGACTATTGATCACTTTATCATAAATAATTTGAGTCTTGGGGGGCAATTGTTGATTCAATATATTTAGATCCTAAAGATTATTTTTACAAGTTTTGTGATTCTCCTAAGCATGATTTCTGATCAAGCGCACTCATTGCTCAGATCGACAATAGAAGCTGAATTTGGAATGAAAAACTTGGACATCTGAAATTTTGAAGTTTGAAGATGATGATAATAAATAATATGGTTACTGGTATCCCAAATACCATTCCACCTAATGGAGTTTGTAGAGGATGTGTACTTGGAAAGCATCATCAGGCACCCTTTGATTCCGGGAAAGCATGGCGAGCACAGGACCGAATGGAACTTTTTCACAATGATCTTTGTTGCATGAACAAACCCTCATTAGCAGGCGTGATGTATATTTAGACCTTCATTGATGATTTTTCTAGATTTTCTTGGGCATATTTCTTGAGGAGTAAGATTCATGTCTTTGAAAAATATTCAAGGCATTTGGAGCATTGGCTAAGAAACATTGCAGTTGACCCATGAAATGCTTGATATCAGACAATAGTAGTGAATGTGTGAGCCAATAGTTTGAAGAATATCTCTTGTAAAATGGTATTTCATGGCAAAGATCTGTCCCTCACACCCTTCAACAGAATGGAGTCATAGAGAGAAAGAATCTGATTTTGGTAGAAATGGCCTAGTGTGTACTGCAGACTAGAGATATTCAGCCTAATTTTGGGAAAAACTTGTTTGTTGTTCAAACTACCTCCTAAACTTTGTTTGGACTAGAGTTTTCAATGACATGACTCAAGTCAAGAAGTGGACTAGAAGGAAACCTTCTATCATACACCTTAGAACCTTTGGAAGTGTTGCTTGGGTGCATATAAGTGATAATTGGAGGAAGAAATTGGGTGCAAAGAGTCATGCTTGCATCATGATGGGCTATTTTGATGAATCAAAACCCTATAAAATCTTTGACCCAGTCAAACAATAGATCATTTTGAGCAAAAATATGATCTTTAATGAAAAATTTTCATGTAATAAGTTATTGAACTCCTCTTCTAGTCCATTTCATAGTGATCCTTTTGATATTACTGAAGAATCTAGATCGAGTGTACCTTTCATTGGAACTTCGAGCAGATCAATGAATTCTACTCTTGAGTTGACTAGTGGTTAGTCTACATTGACTGAGAACATCAACAAAATTACTCATTCGATTAATAATTATCGACCTAAATCACCACTGACTTGTCTACCTCGATGGGATGCTAAAACAATTTCAGCCACTAGACCTGATGTTGGAAATGTTAGTATTAGTCGGCAAACATGTGGTAAAAAACAACATGGCAATATTGAATTGATGGCACATGTTCTTGAAACCTATGATCCTAACACTTGTGTCGATTCCCAGGGAGTGCCTGAATGGGAAAATGATATGGCTATTGAAATTGGTTCTTTGTAGAAGAATCAGACTTGGGAACTCGTTCCTCGACCGGAAGGAAAGAATATTATGAAGTGTTGATGGATCTATAAGACCAAGTTTAATTTTGATGGTTTTTTGAATGTCATAAGGATCATTTGGTATCCAAGGGCTTCTCTCAGCAAGAAGGAATCAGTTACACTGAAACCTTTTCCCTTGTTGCAATGTTGAACTTGTTTCGATTGATTATTTCTCTTGCTGCCCATTTTGTATGGAGACTTCATCAAATGGATGTTAAAAGTGAAAGTTTTTGAAATACCAACCTGGTTTCAAGCTCGATAGCTTCTCTGCATGGTTTAATTCCCAAACCCCAGTATGCACATTTTTAACATAAAAATGACTAAACTAAAACACATGAGATTCTTTTTCAAATTCAAACAACTCATAAATTTTTAACTTTCATCCAATAAACTCATAATTAGAAATTTAAATCAGCCAACCACATGAAATTTTAACACCGATATTTTTGACCAAATTGGTCCAGGATAAAACCCCTAAGGGAAAACCTGACTGAGAGAGTGATTTTATTATCAGAGAAACTTCACAAAATATAATAGTGGTACTTATCTTTTTCTTCCTTGAAATACATTCTACAAATACACTTTAAAGATGTTGTACGGACTAACAAATCAGTTCCTCAAAAACAGTGTTGTACGGTCACACATGTGAATTGTACAAAATAGTACAGCACATAAATTTCTCGTTTTCTATGCCTAAAATATTCCTCGAAATCTGTGCACTGAAACTGTTGGTAAATGCATTGAATTTTGTGCCCTGTATGGACAACAATTAATGTTTTCTTTTCTTGGAAATCGTGCCACTTTCCTTCCTCAAAAATTGTGCAATAGTATGGCTAGGTATAGTACGACCACCTATGAAATTCTATGCAATTAATGTCTGTTCAACTCCTCGATTTCTGTTCCAATCTGTTCTTTGGAAATTGTTCCCACTCCTTAGGAAATGCGTCCATCCAAATCTCCTTGATTTATGTGCTAGGGTTTACTCTCTCTCTTTCTCAAAAATCGACCTATCTCATTTTCATCTTATTCTCTCCAAAATCTCCTCTCTTGGATGTGAATAATGAATTAGTTTGCCTTTCCCAAGTCCTTTTTGTTCATGGTAACTTCCTCTTTTCAATCTAATGGTCCATATTATATTCGATGAGGGGTTCTCATTAAATGCTCAATTAAATAATTAATAAATGACATTTAGTGCACTTCATGTCATTTAATAAAGTGAGGACCCCATTTAATTAATCACTCACTTGACTTTTCATTAAGTGTGAACTTAGGATAGACTCATGACTTAAATTTTAATAAAGTGACTTTATAAATATAAATTCATTCTCACTTTATTAATTAATGACTAGGGGAGTTACTTTTTAAAGTGTCCTTGTCCACCCCAAGGTAACACAAGGTGAACAACACTTCACAGGTAACATTTCAACACTCTCTCTTATCGAGGAAGTTGTTCTTCACCACTCCCATCATGTCTCTAAAATAGACATGCTTCCTTATACCCAAAGAATTCGTGAGAATGTCACCCACCTGCTCATCAATAGAAACATACTGCAATTGTACAACTCCTCTCTGAACATAATCCTTGATGAAGTGATACCTGATCTCAATGTGATTTGAACTGTCGTCAAATACTGGATTCTCAAAGAGTGCAACTCTGATTATCAGAATGTATCACTGTAGGTCTCAACTCCTGACCAAATAAATCAACCATCAACTTCCAAAGCCACAATGCCTCACAACTAGCCTGACTAGCTGCCATGTACTCAGCCTCTATAGAACTCAATGCAACGGACTTTTTATTCCGATTGAACCATGACACAACTGTCGAGCCCAAAATGAAGCAACAACTGGAAGTGCTCTTCCAGTTTGAAACACAACCTGCACAATCTAAATCCGTAAATCCAACCAATCCCACCCCATAAGATATCATATAGTCCAAACCAAAATCTACTGTGCCTGCAAGATATCTCAATATGTGTTTTGTTGTTGTCCAATGCACTCTCCTGGGCTCCACCATAAACTGAATGAGAGTGTTAATCGCAAAACTCAAATCTGGTCTAGTGTTAACCAGATACATCAATGAATGAATCAACTGGCGATACAAAGTAGGATCCACCAACTCTCCCTCAGAAGCATGAAGCTTCACCCAATTGGTGGTCATGGGTGTAGACAAGGGTCTGCATTCCTCCATCTGAAATCTCTTCAGAACATCTACAACATATTTTCCTTGCCCTAGGAAAACATGTCCATCCTCTTGTCAAATCTCCATCCCCAAATAGTAATGCATCAGTCCAAGTTCAGTCATCTCAAACTCTGAAGCAATATCTTTATTACATGCTTCAATCAGGTGCTCCACTCCTGTAATGAAAAAGTCATCAACATAAAGCAGAATAATGAGCGGAACACATACAACCACAATGTAGTACAAGTTGGAATCCGCCTCACTCTTCTGAAACCCAATCGAAAGTAAATAATTATCAGTCTTGGAATACCAAGCTTGAGGGGATTGCTTCATACCATACAAGGCCTTTTCCATCTTGCACACATGTGAATCTCTCCCATGAATCTCAAAGCCCTAAGGCTACTCTGGATATACCTCCTATAGAAAACCATTCAGAAAAGCAGTTTTCACATCCATCTGATGAATCCTCCAACCCATCTCTGCCACAATGGAGATCACTGCTCTGATCCAAGAAAATCTATCAACTGGTGCAAAGGTCTCATAGTAATCAACTCCTTCTACCTGTGAGAACCCTAGTGCCACAAATCGATCTTTGTACTTGTCAATGCTGACATCCGCAACATGCTTGATTTTATAGATCCACTTGGAAGTCACCACTGACTTCCCCTCTAGTCTCAGAAAAATCCTCCCACACTCCATTCTTCCTGATGGAATTGTACTCTTCCATCATGGAATCTCTCCAAAATTGGTGTGGGGTATCCTCCTCAAATGTAGTAAGCTCAAAATCACTCAATCTAGTCACCATCGCCATATAACTAGAAAATCTCTCTAGTGCTTTACTCTCCCTGACCTCCCTCTTGGGCAATCCCACAGACTCCTCAGATTCCTTCATAAGATCCTTAAGTCAACTTGGCTTACGTTTCTTGGAAGTATCTTCCTGCTGTAGACGCTCCTCCAGAACCTCCTCATTTAACAACTCTCTACCTGAAGAAGTACCTGTGGCCTGAGATCCTATACCTAGTGATCCTGAACCTGTACCACTCAAATCATATGAAGGTGAAACATATTAACTTGTGACTCGTGAACTTGTCCCTATACCAGAAGTCCCTATAGACTGAGTCCCTGAAACTGATGAACCTGTAACCTGTGACCCAATCACTCCTGAAACTTGTGACCCTGTACTCTGACTCTGTGATCTTATCACCTGTGGAGACACCACCTGCTGCTGCTCCACCTCTGAATCATAAGACTTCCTGAAGGCTTTCCCCTCCTCAAATATAACCTCCCTCCTCACCAAAACTTTCCTCTGTGCAGGAAGGTATATGCGAAAAGCCTTCAAAGTCTTTTCATATCCAACAAAAATTCCTTTCTCCGCTATAGGCTCTAACTTTGTCCTCTTCTCAGAAGGGACATGAGAGTATCTAAGGCATCCAAATATACGGAAGACCTATCTTAGGTCTCTTCCCGGTGAACATCTCCTCACGATTTTTACACCCCAATGCTCGGTGTGGACTCCTGTTCTGAACATAAACAATAGTGCTACAAGCCTCAGCCCATAGAAAGAAAGGAAGACTCTGATCATGCAGCATGGCTCTAGCTACTCCCACTATCGCTTTGTTCTTCCTTTCTGAAACTCCATTCTGCTGTGGAGTGTATGGAACTTTCAACTGCCTCCTGATGCCCTCTTGTCTGCAAAACTCATCAAACTCCTTGGGGGTATACTTACCCCCATTGTCCGAACTAAGTGACTGAATCCTCCTCCCTTTTTGGTTCTCCACAAGAGCTTTGAACTCTTGGAACCTCTGCAAGACTTCCTGAGATTGTTTACTTCCCAGAAAGTAGATCCAAGTATTCATGGAGTGGTCATCAATGAAACTGATATAGTACTAAAAAAATATCACTGAAGCTGAAGACATCGATCCACATAAATCTCAATGAATCAAATCCAATATCCCACCTGATCTAGAGTCATTGTTCAGAAAATCAATCTTGGTGTACTTTCCAAAAGCACACCCTTTGCACACACCACCCTCCTCTGTGCTGAACTGAGGAAAACCTATAGACATCTCCCTCAGCAACCTCAAAGTTGAATGATGAAGGTGGCCCATCCTCTTGTGCCACAACTCACACGTCTCGATGCTACTGCTAGTATGGGATATTGCATGGTGAGGCTGATAAAGAAGCTTGTACAGTTTCCGACATCTCACTCTAATGGGGCATGAAGTAGATGGTCCTACTGCTCTGGGAAAGATATAAACTTTCCCACCTAGAACACATACTCCAAAGCCTATGTCCTCAATCGTGGAAAATGAAACAAGATTCTTCTTCATCCCAGGGACATAAAGAGCATCCCTCAAAGTCATGGACTGCATAGACTCCATCTTAAATGTGACAGTCCCTCGCCTAAATTCTCTCACAACTGTGTCATCTACCAATACTACCTCAAGACTCAAGCCCGTCTCAGTCATCTCGGTGAACACATCACGAACACATTTCATATGGCTCGAAGCCCCACTATCAATGTACCAAGTGGAAGTAGTAGTGGTAACACTAAAATAATGGCCAAACAATAATGAACACTGAATCTGATCCTCCTTGTCACTCTCCATATCACTGCTGGTGAAATATGTCTTCTCTGTACATCCATCACAAAGAGAAAACTCTCCCTCAAACCGTGAGGAAAATTCATCCATATTTGTTGTCGTTGTTGTCTGCTTCCCTTTCTTCTTCTTGTTCGGACACTATCCAGCATAGTGTTCAATTTTCTAACATGCGACACACTTGATTTTACTCAAGTCTTTCTTCTACTCACCTGTATTTTGTTTGGCCCCAGCCTTGGGAACCTTCTTGAACTTATTCTTTTCTCCCTTTGCTACCAATGCCACATTTTCCTCATCATCCCTATGATGTTATGAACTTCCCTGTAAGAATCCTCTATGTGTCTCCTCCTGTATGCAATCATCCCAAAGACTATCTCATGTAGGCATATTCTCTTGACCAACAATAGTCTGCACAAACACACCCCACTGCTGAGTCACACCATTTAAGGTTGTGCACACCATCGCAGTGACCTGTATAACCTCTCCTACAGCTGCAAGCTCATCCCTCACCTATGTAATCCTAGTAATATAGGAGGTCATGCCCTCCCCTTTACTCATGTGAACATTCTTCAACTTCTCTCATAACACCATCTTCCTATTCTCATTGTAGCTTTGGTGTAAGTTAGTCAAAGCTGTCCACATCTGAAAAGCATGTGTCTTCACTGAAATATGTGGGATCACATGATCCTTCACGACATCAAGTATGATCCTTCTATCCTTCACATCCCTTTTCATGAAAGCTACCTTATCAGTAGCATCGGTAGGAACAATCACTAGATTTGCTATTGTACTATTGACTATATCCCATAGCTCATTCTCTTCAAGTATCAACATGATTCTATCCTTCCATGGGCTAAAATTTGTAGCCCCGTATAATTTGTCCTCAACTCTAAGTCGATAAACCATATATACAACTAGTACTACTCAAGCAACATGTTCAATAATTTTTTCACAAATCTGGAATTTTTCTCAAAACCCTAATTTCTTCAAATCTGAATTTTTTATCTCAAAACCTTTGTTTTCTTCAAATCTGAAAATTTTTTGAGTGTTTAAATTTCTGATCTTTAACTCCGCTCTGATACCATGAAATTTTTTGAAATCCCAACCCGGTTTCAAGCTTGATAGCTTCTCTGCATGGTTTAATGCCCAAACCCCAGTATGCACATTTTTAACATAAAAATGACTAAACTGAAACACATGAGATTCTTTTTCAAATTCAAACAACTCAGAAATTTTAATTTTCATCCAGTAAAATCATACTCGGAAATTTAAATCAGCCAACCACATGAAATTTTACACCGATATTTTTGACAAAATTGGTCCTGGATAAAACCCCTAAGGGAAAACTTGATTGAGAGAGTGATTTTATTATTAGAGAAACTTCACAAAATATAACAATAGTACTTATATTTTTTTGCCTTGAAATATGTGCCAAAAATACAGTTTAAAGTTGCTGTACAGATTGACAAATCAGTGCCTTGAAATCAGTGTTGTACGGTCACATGTGTGAACTGTACGTAATAGTATAGTACATCAATTTATCATTTTTTGTGCCTAAAATATTCCTAGAAATCTGTGCACTGAAACTATTGGTAAATTCCTTGAATTTTGTGCCATGTACAGACAACAATTAATGTTGTCTTTTCTTGGAAACTGTGCCACTTTCCTTCCTCAAAAACTGTGCAATAGTGCGACCAGGTACAATACGACCACCTTTGAAATTCTGTGTAATTAATGTCTACTCAACTCCTCGATTTCTGTGCCAATCTATGCTTTGGAAAATTTTCCCACTCCTTGGGAAATACGCCTAGCCAAATCTCCTTGATTTCTGTGCTAGGATTTACTCTCTCTCTTTCTCAAAAATCGACCTCTCTCCTTTTCTTCTTCATCTCTCGAAAATATCCTCTCTTGGATGTGAATAATGGATTAGTTTGCCTTGCCCAAGTCCTTTTTGTTCATGGTAACTTCCTCTTTTCAATCTAATGGTCCATATTAGATTAGATGAGGAGTTCTCATTAAATGCTCAATTAAATAATTAATAAATGACATTTAGTGCACTTCATGTCATTTAATAAAGTGAGTACCCTTTTTAATTAATCACTCACTTGACTATTCATTAAATGTGAACTTAGGATAGACTCACGACTTAACTTTTAATAAAGTGACTTTATAAATATAAAGTCATTCTCACTTTATTAATTAATGACTAGGGGAGTGTTGGCTAGAAGAACTATCTTAGCCCAACTAGAGAAAAACAGTCCACACACTCAACTTAGTACAGTTTTGTATGTGTTTTGAATAACTGTTTCTCACAAGATTTAAGGCCCTGCTTCCTGTGTTTTGTGCTCTCAAAGATAGAGAGTCTCCCAAGGTGAATAAATCTTGAAAGGAAACTACTTGTTAACAACTATCAAAAGAACTTAAACTACTTATGATATAATCCTAAAGACTATCTAGAAACTAAATAACAAAGTTAGTAATTCCTAATATTACTCTATGATAAGCTGAGTGATACTAATCTATCTAAAGTCAACTTCCTATCTCGGCCAAGAGCAAAGATTAACTTATTTGACTAAAAGTCCGAAACAAGGAAAATATTCACTAATTAAAGCTTAGTAAGTAACATACCAAACTATAAAAAATGAATTTAAATTACTTCACAACAGATAAAACAGAACTATTGTAAAATAATTTATATATAAGAATTTCAAACTAAAGCCAAAATTTACTAACAGGATATGTCATTCTAAAACATGAAAAAAATATAATTAAAACTAACTTGCAATTGGAACAAGACCGACCTGCAAATTAGATAATTACAAAATTTGATTAACAACTATTGACATCATGAAAAAGTTCTTCAACATCAATAAGAAGGTAAATCAATTTATGATTCAGGTGAACATAAACATTTGAATTTCTCATTAAACATTCCACATATAATATGAAGATATTTATATATGAAAAACAAGATAACAAGGGAGAGATAAATCACACAGTATTGATATCCAAAACTTAGCTAAGGTTTTAGTATCCTGGCACATTTGACAAACATCAGAAGAAGTTCATGACACAGGCTGTGTAAACAGAATAAAAAGTACTACTGTATAATAAAAGCTCCCCAATGTCTTAGAAATCGAACCCTTGTACAAAGTTTTGGGATTGTTTATATAGAAAAGGAAAATGAACTTCTAACTTCCTAACAGTTCTATTTTTCTGGGACTACATGGATTTTATCCAAATATACAATGATAAAAATATCACTTGACACTACTTCAGATGTAATTCTAATGTATGCCACCTGATGACACCTGGATTGGAATAACGTGGAAGATAACTCATAACTTACTGGATAACTCCAGTATCGTTATTCCTGGACATGCGCTATTTTTTGCATTAATCACCATCAACTGTCTGCGCAAAAATGGGATATGATGCCAACCATCATAAAGGAAATCATTTGCATGTGGATAACATCTTCAACAGGTAAGCTTCAGTAGAACGAACTCCAAAAACAAAGCCACAGGATCAACCTTTAATTCCAAATCTCCACGACACCTGTATTAATCCGATTTTATGTCACCTAATCATTCAAACAAAACCATGAAATCAAAATGAACCTCATCTTAAAAAGCATCATGATTTTGGGGATGACTCAACAAAGACTCGAACCAGGACCACCCGCCTTGCTTCCTTTAGTTTGGCTTTAAACCTCACAGCCCTTGTCTTTGCAATTTTGTTTTGTTTGACTAACTGTTTATTTTTTATCAGAAGTTTCTTACCATAAGCCTTGTACTTGGTTTTCTTTTCCTTCAAGGAACTCCACTTATCCACCCAAGAGGACAAGTCATCTTTTAAGCTCGCAATCTCTTCCATGGCAATCGTATTAATAATTTGAGCTTCTTTCAGCTCTGTTTCTAAAGATGAATTAACCTGAGCCAAGGGTATTTCAACAGGTTGATGCACATGTTCCATGTTCGGCCCTGTACGCAGCTCCTGGTTAACTTCTTGCTTTACATTAGGCATTAGATTAGATCATTGAACACTTATACCTTCATGCTGAGAGGCCGATACATACTTGAGGTCGATGATTGCGGGTCCAATGGGAGCTTGATGTGGCCGTGACTCGGAGGAATCATTGAGTTCAACCACTGGGGTATCTTCTGCAACCAAATCCCTTTTCGCAAAGAGTGCGGCAGCCATACTACGAGTGGTTCGGCGAATTTCCTGATCACTCAGTACTTTGCTTACTTCTTGATCTGTCGGTTCATGACAGAGATTGGTTTATGGGTGCAGCTGGGTGTGACTTGGCGAAGGTGGAAGAGTCACAGGTTGACTCGTTTGGGCCGAGGGCTATCAGAAGGCACCTCAGGGTTTATCTCTGCTTCTGCTTTAGGTGGCTGTCACTTGGGATTTGGCCCAGTTCAGGTATTTCATTTTCTAGATTAATTTGAGAGCCCTACTCTTCCAACTCTGACTCTTCTAACACCACCCCAACTCATCTACACCTAGTTTTGGACCTCCGTCGAGGCCGCTCGTCATTTTCCCCAAAATTGTTACGGGTAAGAAAGGTATCCCATGAATCACCCAACTCTCCCAACCGGTAAGAGACAAGTATTTTGATGAGCCCGTGACGAAACAAGCTACGTTCTTTATTCCCCACATTACCTTGATATGTGGTAGCCATCTTTTGCAAGCTATTAAGGAAATAATATGGCATATTCATAGGATGCCCTTTGAAAACCATTAAGAGGCGAACATGATAAAACTGGGTCTGAGACAATTGTCCCTCGCAGGTGACATACCTAATAATAAGCCCAAGCATAGCACGCCACTTCTTCTTCAACAATCGAGACGGGAAACCAGACTTATATTCAATTCGTCGATTAGCTGGAGTCAGGAACTCCTTCCAGTCATCACTCCTCAAATGCGTACCCTTATACTAGCATTCTCCCTCCATGGGAAAACCTATAGCTCGAGAAACAAATTCCTCTGATAATTCCAACACGATATCCCCTATATGTGCTTTCACACCGTCAAACGAAGCCGCGAATGCCCTAGAGACCATTTAATTAAAACCAGAGAACCTCTGCAGGAACCCCAACCATCCTTCCCTCACCACCATTTCACGGCATTCGAGAGAAACGTCTAAGTATTCATCTCCAATGAGCTCAAATCTAGATACAGGGGCCATAATAACGATCATACAAACCTCAAAGACCTTCAGAAACTTAAGTGAAAAATGAAATGAGTCCATGCTCGGCCCACGCAGGTTAATCAAAACCCCAACCGACTTCATTTTACCCTGGTATTGTAAACACTCATGCACATTCATGGAAGGCAGGGTTATGATGCCCTTCGAACTGGTAAGGGTTATCGGGATTCACAGAAAGCTCAAGGTGCCATAATGCTGCTCAAAGGAATGACAAAAGTATGATATTTGGACATGACATTTGCCCCATGCAAAGCAACAGGTGGCAAAACGATATGGTTATGCAGAAAACAAACCTTTGATCGTATGATATTTTCACTATTAGCTGACACGTTCTCATATCAACTTGATGCATTAAATATAGCCAAAGTTTCAAACCCTTAAGATATTAGTTAGTGGTTACCACTACATAATCCCCCACCACTTCATATCATGAACACCATGATTTTATAATGCATGATAATATTGTTAAAATTCAATATGCTAAGACAGAAAATAGCAGCATTACATTCCATTTCACAATAATAGCATATACAGGATCACTGAAGAAACAACAAGCATAGCATAAACACAAGAGACAGAGATTTATCCTGGGAAACCCTCATGGGGTAGAAAACCCAGCAAAGCTTCCTCAATATAGATGACCAGCAATATACAAAGATGCAAACCCTGAGCATAAGCTCCTTCTCCTCCATAGCAGACCTCTCCTCCACAAATGCGCCTTTCTCAAGTGAGTGAGTGTGTATAATGAGGAACACACCTCCTCTATTTATACACTACTCTGATATGTATTTTACACAAGTACACGTAGGCTCGTATTTAACCAATAGGTTAAATACCCCACTACAACTAACTGGGCCGACCCCTCTAGGGTGGTCTAATAACCCTTTGACCCACATAACACATTTAGGGCCGACCCCCACTAGGGAAGTCTAATAACCCGAGTTACCACATTCCGACGGAGGAATAAACATCTCCGGATATACAATAAGATCTTCACGGAGGAATGAATCATCTCCGGAATAATAAAGTACAAATATAATATTCTTTGAAGTTACAATATCTCAACACTCCCCCTTAACGAGAAGGATATTATAACAGCATCTGCCCGAGCAAGGAGTCATCAACATCATACATGATACATCTATAAATCACTGGAAGCTTTCTCAACATCATCAGTAACTCAAGCAGTTACTGGAACATCACTGTCAACATCAATCATCAACATCACGATCTTTAGCATCGTCCTCATACGATCAGCAGCATCGTCATCACACGATCAGCAGCATCGTCATCACACGATCAGCAGCATCGTCATCACACGATCAGCAGCATCGTCATCACACGATCAGCAGTATCGTCATCACACGATCAACAGCATCGTCATCACACGATCAGCAGCATCGTCATCACATGATCAGCAGCATTGTCATCATACGATCAGCAGCATCGTCATCACACGATCATCATCATCATCGTCACAGGATTATCATCATCATCGTCACACGATCATCATCATCATCGTCACACGATCATCAATATCGTCATCACACGATCATCAGCATCGTCATCACATGATCATCAGCATCGTCATCACACGATCATCAGCATCGTCATCATACGATCATCAGCATCGTCATCACACGATCAGCAGCATCGTCATCACACGATCAGCAGCATCGTCATCACACGATCAGCAGCATCGTCATCACATGATCATATTTACAGGATGATTAATCCTGCTCTCTTTAGGACATGAGTCCATGGATGATACAATCCAGATCAAGTTCCAGGATGATCAATCCTTATCACAACTACAGAGCCAGCCCTGTTTCATGCTGGATGTATCACAACTACAGAGCCAGCCCTTTTTCATGCTGGATGTATCACAACTACAGAGCCAGCCCTTTTTCATGCTGGATGTATCACAACTACAGAGCCAGCCCTTTTTCATGCTGGATGTATCACAACTACAGAGCCAGCCCTTTTCCATGCTGGATGTATCACAACTACAGAGCCAGCCCTTTTTCATGCTGGATGTAACACAACTACAGAGCCAGCCCTTTTTCATGCTGGATGTATCACAACTACAGAGCCAGCCCTTTTTCATGCTGGATGTATCACAACTATAGAGCCAGCCCTTTTTCATGCTGGATGTATCACAACTACAGAGCCAGCCCTTTTCCATGCTGGATGTATCACAACTACAGAGCCAGCCCTTTTTCATGCTGGATGTAACACAACTACAGAGCCAGCCCTTTTTCATGCTGGATGTATCATAACTACAGAGCCAGCCCTTTTTCATGCTGGATGTAACACAACTACAGAGCCAGCCCTTTTTCATGCTGGATGTATCACAACTACAGAGACAGCCCTTTTTCATGCTGGATGTATCACAACTACAGAGCCAGCCCTTTTTCATGCTGGATGTAACCTAGAGTAATTCTAGGATTTGTCACGTACATTTTGAACCGAGGTCCAGGGACGATTCAGTCCTGTCATTCAGTTATCGGAGACCTCATGTCTACGGCTCTTCTTTAGGACTGAAGTCCAGGAATGATCCAATCCCCTCAACTGTCCACTAAGGACTTCATTCTCGGAGACCTCACGTCTACGGCTCTCTTTAGGACTGAAAGTCCAGGGATGATCCAATCCCCTCAACTGTCCACTAAGGACTTCATTCTCGGAGACCTCACGTCTACGGCTCTCTTTAGGACTGAAAGTCCAGGGATGATCCAATCCCCTCAACTGTCCACTAAGGACTTCATTCTCGGAGACCTCACGTCTACGGCTCTCTTTAGGACTGAAAGTCCAGGGATGATCCAATCCCCTCAACTGTCCACTAAGGACTTCATTCTCGGAGACCTCACGTCTACGGCTCTCTTTAGGACTGAAAGTCCAGGGATGATCCAATCCCTTCACATGTTCACCAAAGCAGAACATGTATCCTCATCATCAAAACATGTATAACCACAACATGTATCATCATCATCAAAACATGTATAACCACAACATGTATCATCATCATCACAACATGTATAACCACAACATGTATCATCATCATCAAAACATGTATAACCACAACATGTATCATCATCATCACAACATGTATAACCACAACATGTATCATCATCATCACAACATGTATAACCACAACATGTATCAACATCATCAAAACATGTATAACCACAACATGTATCAACATCATCAAAACATGTATAAACACAACATGTATCAACATCATCAAAACATGTATACATCTATCATCTATCATCAAAAGCATGTATACATCTATCATCAAAACCATGTATACATCTATCATCAAAAGTATGTATACATCTAATCAGTATCTAGCATGTATACATCTATCATCAAAAGCATGTATACATCTAATCATCAAAAGTATCTAGCATGTATACATCTATCATCAAAAGCATGTATACATCTAATCATCAAAAGTATCTAGCATGTATACATCTATCATCAAAAGCATGTATACATCTAATCATCAAAATAAATAATGTAAGAGTCCTAAATCTAAATATTTCTAAGTAACTGGGTGTAGAGAACAGGTTACCTCATCAACGACCTTGTTATTTGATGAGACAATCTCATCAGTAGTGACTATACTACTCCCCCTTTCGAGGAGGGTCCTTTTGAACTACACCAAGCTTGTCTTGGAAGTATTAAAACTTCACTCGAGACAGAGGTTTGGTTGGTAACTTCTTCACTTGACGTAGAGGCTTGGTTAGTACAATGGTAACCTGTTACAAATTCAAAAAAAATTTTAGAGTTCCTTTCTGTGTCATATCTTGTTAGTTCCCTATGTTCTTTGACTTATCATGGAACACTAGATTCTATGTCATCTTGATACAACTCTAAATATCACATAGGATCTCAGTTGGTTCTATCTCTAAGTCAAACAATCCTAAAGCCAAGCTTCTTCACAACTAGCAGAGCAAGCAGCCATATATTCCGCTTGTGCTGAGAGTCACACTAGACTGCTTCCAGCTAAACCACGAGATCATGGCTAATCCCAGACAATAACATCCTCTCGATGTGTTCTTCTTGTCTGATACACTTCCTGCCCAAACAGAATCTGAATAGCCATCTGAAGTCATGATCTTCAAGATAGCATAGATCAAATTCTATCGTGTCCTTTATGTGCCTCATCACATACTTTGCAACTATCAGGTAAACACATCTAGTTTCCACTAGATACTAACTCAAGGTGTTCATAACAAAGCATATATCTTAACCTAGTATATGTTAGATATATCAAAGACCCAATAAATGACTGTACAGAGTTATATCCACTAACTCTGATGAGTTATCCCCTAACAGCTTCAAGTTGGAATCCATAAGAGTGGCCATTCCAACACCTCAAGTCATATTTCTCATCATACTTTCCCTGGTTGAGAAATATTCCTTCTGAGCCTTGCCATACTTCCAGACCTAGGAAGTAAAGCATCAATTTGAGATCTTTCATTTTTCATTTCTGCATTGAATGATCTTCTGCATATCTATCTGTGCCATCTATCGTTAGATGGGTCTACTGATATGAGCCTCAATATCATTCGAACTCTGTGGTGAGTTCCTTCTTGCATCCATGTCATGTGTGTATCATATTCAACCTTGTGGCAAAGGGTTGAGATCCACATCACCCATGGTGAACATTAAGCTTATCAAATTATTATCGATCCTAGGTACCTATACAGAACCTGATTCATACTTCTTCTTTAATTACACCATACTTGGAGCAAACATCTTGTCGTGATTCTCTTCCCCTTTCTAAGAGAATCTTCTAGCCATGAGCCTTCTATATTTTGTTTGATTTGTAAATCTTCTTGTTTGAACATCCACCACTTGTACGATGTCCATCATTCTTCATGACCTTTCCTATAAATCAAAATTAAGTACATGATTAGTAATACTTCATAATCATCAAAAGATAACCCATTATGCATACAGATATTATTTACATAGTGATGCAACTATTTTGACCAATACTTTGGCACAACACTTTCCCATATCCTGTATGCATACAGTGGCTATCTAGATGCCTTCCATCTCTACCAGAACATACTATCGAGAGTGTGCACAACTCTCAGCATGTCAGCAAAGAGGTTTCATTCTAGACAAGCAACAATGGAATGTTTGTCCAAACATATGCACATTAGTTGTATACTGTTCAATGCTCTATGAAAGTTTACACTCAGCATTATATATTCTAGGAATACAAATATGCATGCAGGCAATATCATTACTATTTCAAATAGCAACTCAAATACTTATCTTTTATGTTTGTGTGGCTGCCTCCCGCTTGATCTTCTGTATGTCTTTTGAACTTCTATTTATTATGTACCACTGTGCATGCTCAAGAGTCATCCTCATGATCTCATACACAAACATACACTCATTAGTATATTCTAAATGCTATCAAAACATTATAGTACTAAATAATCTTGAAAACGTATAGTCATGATTATAGTTAATAAACATTAGTATTCAAGATTTCAGGGAAGTCTTCTTTTACTCATGCATATCATTGATAAAAGATATAATATGCATAATCCCTTGATTACTAACTTTATGAATAAGCATAACCAATCATTCCAAGTATACTTATATAAGGGATCCTAACACAAGGTAAGATTCATGGGAAACATACCTGGATTAGTATACCTACTTGGTTATGTACAACATACCTCGTAAGTAGAACAAAGATTATGGATGAGTCTTTGTCTTCATGTTTTCATGGTCATGGAGCCTGATTTGTCTTTTGTGATGTACCTGTATCTTGTTAGCAGACATCCTCAACCTCACACAACACCATAATGCATTAGTACAATCATAAGTGTCAACACCCTAACCAATGAATATCTTCTATCATGCATTCATAATTTTGTTAAGGTGATACAACAAATCTAAAATCAAGATTGTACTAACTGTAATAACATGAAGACAAACATACCATAAACTTAATCATGAACAAATCTCAAAACATACCTCGATGAGTCATACCTATCGAGATCGCTTGTAATCTCCTTATGTAAAGCCTTAGCCTCATCTCCCTCTGAAACATGAACTCCTTCACTTATGTAGGTGACCAATCCATCTTCTTCTAGGATTAACCCTATCCACTTGATTTGCAAGAACTGGACCTGGAGCTGGATATGGGTTTGTCAGAGAAACCCCAAAAATTTAAACTTTGAATTTCAAACTTCCGAAAGGATAGAGATATGCGCCTTGATGAGCTGATCAAATTGATATATTCAGAATTTGAAAACTGCAAAGTTTTACTCCTCAATTTTGCCTTTGAAACTTTCGGATTCACTGGACGTGACCCTGAACTGGGGTTTGATGAAGCCCACTCTTTTGCCCCATCAAAAGGTTTGATCCAAAGCTCTAAGCTTCTATTTTTCTGAGGAGCTTCCAGCCGTGGTCACAGATTTCAAAAATTCCCATTTTTACAGAAGCCCTAATTTTCCGTTTTTCTGTTCAAAGTCCCGAACTAGGGTCTAAACAAGCCCGGCCTTCTGCCCAACCAAAAATTCTGATCTTGGTCTCTAAATTTCTATTTTGATGAGTAGCATCTAGCCGTGGTCTCCGATTACAAAAATTTCAACTTTCTTCAAAGCCCTAAATTCCGGAAGCCATGAATGAAGGTACCAAAAATAATTCTGTTTTTGACAGAAATATGTACCTGATTGTTTCTGGTGTAACTCCGAAATTTTTGATCCACAGGGTCTGAAAAAGTTTTCTGAGATAGCCTGACCTGTTAGCTTTCCATCCTGACAGGTCTGACCTCAATTGTATTCTCTGAGAGAGAGTTATGCCAAATGTCGCAACGTGACCTGTTTTGGGAAAATACAGGAGAGCGAACTTGTACGGAGTGCCACATGTCACTGTTTGACCTTCGGCCTCTAAAAAAGTTTTCTGAGATAGCTCGTCCTGTTATCTTTCCATCCTGACAGGTTTTACCTCAATTGGATTTTCTGAGAGAGAGTTATGCCAAGTGTCGCAACGTGACCTGTTTATTGGATAATACAGGAGAGCGCACTTGTACGGAGTGCCACGTGTCACTGGTTCAACTTAGGCCTCTGAAAAAGTTTTCTGAGATAGTGCAGACTGTGTACTACCTGTCACTTTTTACTAAATTTCATTTGGAGCTTCCTAGCCCAAGATATGACCTTTTTCCCAAGGTCACCTGATTTTGACTCAGATCTGGAAGAGGCAGAAACCCTATATTGTACAGATCATAAATCACAAAGTACAACGAACTAGAGGTTTTCCTTTGGACACAAGGTACCTGGAGATCTTAGCTTCGTCCGGTAACAATTTAAGATCCGAAAACGTCGCCAAAACGGATTTATAGCGAAAGTGCTACGATGACTGGTTTTTGCTATGTAAAACCCTAACCTTCAAAATGTCGTAAGTAAAGCAAGTGTCTTTAGTGCCATACCTTGTCTTCCTTCAGGTTAGCTCTGATTCCATGTTAAAATTCAATATGCTAAGACAGAAAATAGCAGCATTACATTCCATTTCACAATAATAGCATATACAGGATCACTGAAGAAACAACAAGCATAGCATAAACACAAGAGACAGAGATTTATCCTGGGAAACCCTCATGGGGTAGAAAACCCAGCAAAGCTTCCTCAATATAGATGACCAGCAATATACAAAGATGCAAACCCTGAGCATAAGCTCCTTCTCCTCCATAGCAGACCTCTCCTCCACAAATGCGCCTTTCTCAAGTGAGTGAGTGTGTATAATGAGGAACACACCTCCTCTATTTATACACTACTCTGATATGTATTTTACACAAGTACACGTAGGCTCGTATTTAACCAATAGGTTAAATACCCCACTACAACTAACTGGGCCGACCCCTCTAGGGTGGTCTAATAACCCTTTGACCCACATAACACATTTAGGGCCGACCCCCACTAGGGAAGTCTAATAACCCGAGTTACCACATTCCGACGGAGGAATAAACATCTCCGGATATACAATAAGATCTTCACGGAGGAATGAATCATCTCCGGAATAATAAAGTACAAATATAATATTCTTTGAAGTTACAATATCTCAACAAATATCAATTCAATCAAAATCAAGGAAATCATTGTGATGAATTCAAAAATAATTTATGAATGTGGCAAAAACAAAAACTATCTTTTGGGGATCAAATTAATCACTTATGCTCGAATCATTGACCTTAACTTTAGGCATCATAAAAAGAATTTTATTACCTCATAGATCTTATCCCATTATAAATACAAAAGGTTACAAATAAGGATAAGTATATAAATAAAATGAGCTTGTAATATTGATATGAGACCAACTTTAATATCCGATGATTGCCATAAGAAGATCAATTTGAAGATAGGTAACTCATTAGACCAAACACATAGATTGCGGAGATAGCTTGATATATGATGTATTAGTCTATTAAGTCAACAGTTTGAGATCATCAATGTAATGGATTTGCTTGACTTTGGATTTGTAAAGATGACCAATATGGTAAAGATTAGGAGCTGCTAATTTCAGTATTGTGAAATTCACAAATGATCAACTAGAAAGATGAAACTAAGTCATGCAATTTAATTAAAGTGAAGGATGATGTTAATTCCCCTATGCCAATCAAATTATCAACTTTATTGGGAGTACCTTCAGAATCAAATATTCTGAAGGCACTCCTAAAATATAAATGGATGAGTGTTGATCAAGGTTGTGATCATCAAAACTTATATAATGCTCAATTGGATTTTAGTGCTCAATTGCTCCAAAGGGTGTTGCTTTCCAACAAATGGTGACATGCTGGGACCGAACCAGTTATCTTTGTGCAAAAGGAAAAACTTCAATACCTCAGATAATCATAAACAATGTTTTGAAGCACCAAACTCCTGTTTGAATGATTCAAACCTATACTAGTTCCAACATGTGGGCCTTACTGATTCAGCAACAATGAGCCTTTGGATGTTACCTGAGTATTCCTTACCTACTTCAACCTTTGACGATCAGGGAAAAGAATGACTTAGCTCCAAAGGAAATATTTGAGGCTTGGGACAGCTTAACCAATGTCAGTGAAAGATATAGCTACTCAAGAATGGCAGATAATTCTCTTCTCATGTAAACAAAGGAAACAGGTGATATTTATTCATTTTCATTCATTCTCTTTTTTTCTCTTTTTTTTTTAAATTTATATATACAGATGAATAAATATGAAAATCACTAATCAGAGATACTACCTTAGCTTGGTAACTAAATGATGGTAGTGTTATTCACCAGTCCTACCAGAAACTGATTAGGCCAGCTCGTGATGAGACTTCCTGCCCCCCTAGCTTTTAAACTAAGGGTCGTTGACCTGGCTTGGTGACCAGATGTAGACAACATCAATCCAATAGAACCTATGATCATAACCAGACCAGGTCAGCACGAGACCTTCTGTCCTCTTATTAACTTTTCTCATATTCAAAATTAAAAAACAAATTAAAACATTTTTTTAGTTCAAGACTACTCCTCAGGCTTGGTGACCAGAAATTAACAGCATCATTCACAAGAAATACTAAAGATAGACAGGTTGGCTTGTGATGAGACCTCCTGATTCTCATTTTTTCAAACAAGAATAATCACCCTGGCTTGGTGATCAGATAATGGTGTTGTCATCTCCAATAGTGCTGATGATAATGACAGGTCGGCTCTATAAAAAGACCTCCTGTTCTTGAACTAAAATTCTATTATTATGGGTTATTTACAAAGTATTTACAAAAACTTGAGTTAGAAAACCACTGGCCTCTTGAGATAGCTTAAAAGTGACTAAACATTGGTCAACTGATCTACAGGCCTAATAGACACTACTAGAACCAGTGAATAAGTTTCCTGAGTCATCGGTCTTTTGGGTAGGCATCTAAAGATAACAGTTAAGGATTTCTACGAAAGACAACAGGTTCACACACTAAAACCAGTTGTGGGAATTAACTGACCTTATAGGCATCAGATGCTTGAAACAAAATCAATAATTATGATCTGATATGTATTTCAGTCATCCCAGTCGACACCGTTTCAACAAGTAATAAGTCCTCCAAGCAGGTCATATGTTCAAGCCAGATTCAAGCAAAAGTGTCGGGTATATCTGCTGAAGAAGTATAAAAGAGAAGGAAGTTGATTATGTACAAAAGCTTTATATCTAAAATATTTACAGGCCCCAAAGATGATGTATCTACAAAAAACAATCAGGTCAGGCTGACTTGTTTGACTCAACTGGATCAATATAATTCTGCAAAATGAGATCTGACAAATCTATGAGCCATGTGATTCACTAACATACCAAAAATTGTTGAATCAAAAATTACTTAGATCAACAGAATATGATAAAACAAAACAGGGATTACTATATTCAATTGTGTGCATGTGAATCAGTGTTATGTACAACAATCAAGAAGCAAAGATGATGAAGTCATAAGAAATTTACTAAGAAGTTGATTCACTTCATTATGATTATACAATCATCAACGAGTAACTAAAATCAGGATGGTCTTAATAATGAAACATTGTTTGATGTAATCAATCACCAGATATGTATAGGTAAGTATAATTGATGACTGATGTGAAAAGTAATCAGGAAGTGTGAGACCATCAGATTAGACAATCCTGAAAATCTAAAACAAAGCTATCTATGTACAAAAGTATTACAATGAAAATGTATAATGAGAATGGATCGAATTATGCAAAACTACTCGAAGTATTTTTTAAGGACTTTCCCGTTCACCGGAAAGGTGTCGGGCTATCCTTGCAGAGTTTGCAACCGAAAGGTGCTGGGGCCTAACTTTTCTGCTATGATGTATGGGCCTAGCCAAAGTCTTTGAAATTTCGTATGGTCCTTCTTGTCCTCGTGTGCTTTATCCCATTTTAAAACGAGGTTGCCTATCTGAAAATCTCTATCCGAGGATGATCCGCGATCAAACCAGGATTTAGCAATTTTCTGATGCTTTGAGAAATGTCTTTTTGCGTTTTCCCTCTCCTCCTCTAATTTTAGCAACATATTTATTCTTTTCTCAATAACAGAGCATTCTGTGTCTTGTATAGATTACACGAGTTGTAATGAAGGCAAGAACAGGTTTGCAGGGAGTATAGCCTCGATGCCATATACCAGAAAGAATGGGGAATTACCAACAGAAGACTTTGGGTTAACTCTGTCATCCCACAATGCTTGATACATAACAGTGTACTAATTCCTGTGGCTTTCAGCTATTGACCTTTTAAGAATTTTCAGCAAGTTCATGTTTGTTGACTCCGCAAGGCCATTTCCTTGTGGATGATAATTAGCTGAAAACCTAATTCTAATTCCCTTTTCTACTGCAAACTCAGTCAATTCTACAGAAGCAAAATATGATGTGTTATCAAAGACTAAAGACTCAGGCAATCCAAATCTAGTAATTATATGAGTCTCAACAAAATCGAGTACCTGACTTGTGTTGACTACCCGCAGAGGAGCAGCTTTAGACCAACGGGTGAAATAATCAGTGGCAGTTATGATGTATTTATGTTGGAGAGAAGATGGAGGATTGATTGGCCCCACTATATCGAGTCCCCACTGTTGAAAGGGTCTATCTACGATCACTGGCTATAAAGGGAAAGCTGGCCTTTTGATCCTACCAGATTCTCTCTGACAATCCTGACATTTTCTTACAAAAGAATGAGCATCTTTGAATAAGGTTGGCCAAAAATAACCTGCCCTCAAAACTTTGTGAGCAATAGTGTCACCACCGAAGTGACCACCAACAGGGCCATCATGCAATGTTTTTAGGATTGATTCATACTCTTCCTTTTCTAAACAACGGAGTAGGACACCATCTGCATTCTTCCTGAAAAGTATGTTGTTCACCAGCTTATATGGTGCTGATTTCAACCTGACAGCTCTCTTTTTCTTTGGTTCCAAGTGGTCTGGAGCACTTCCTGTTTCCAGATAAATGTGAATGTCAGTGTACCAGGAATTAGCAGGATCTGGGATAAAATCAACTTCCTTCTACAGTAATGATGCGTCTAAGGGTAAGTCCTCTTGACTAGTAGGCAAGTGAGCTGATTCAGCTGCAAGTTTACATAATCCCAACCCTCATACAACCTGAGAGGGTTTGATCTCTAGATCATACTCTTGTAAATCAGCCATCCAATGTGCCTGTTTCTCTCCTAAATCCTTTTGTACCAACAAGTTTCTTACAATAGAGAAAGGGACAATGACTTTCGTTTCTGACTTCAGGAGATAAGGTCTGAAGTGTTTAACTTCCTTGAACACAGCGAAAGCTTTTTTATCAACTTTGTGATAGTTTAGTTCAACTCCTTTCAAATTTGAACTC
This sequence comes from Larix kaempferi, assembly GCA_027924585.1. Classification (NCBI taxonomy): domain Eukaryota; kingdom Viridiplantae; phylum Streptophyta; class Pinopsida; order Pinales; family Pinaceae; genus Larix; species Larix kaempferi. Next base: position 21,721,050 of record BSBM01000632.1, on the reverse strand, counting down.
ATGAATGAAATCGGTACTTCATGGTCTTCCTGATTCTTCTGAGTAAGGACAACAACATAGGATATGTCATAGACAAAGGTGTAAAGAATGAAGTCTTTGTTAAAATCAGGACTAAAAAGTGTAGGGGCTTCAGCAATAGCTTCTCTTATCCTAACGAATGAATCTCTCTCTTTATCTCCCCAAATAAATTTACTATCTTTCTTTATCATGTTCTGCAGTGGACGAACTATCTCTGAGAAACTCGGGACAAACCTTCTTACAAAGTTTATCTTTCCCATGAAGGATTGCATAGCTTTCTTGGTAGTAGAAAAAGGGATCTTAGAGATAGCTTCAGTCCTTTCCAAGTCAATCATAATTCCTTCTTTTGATACCACAAATCCTATAAAAATCCCCTCAGTGACTGCAAAGATCGTCTTTTTTGGGTTTAAGGAAATGCCAAACCTCCTACAGCGTTCAAGCACTTTGCACAGGTGGAAAATATGATCAGATCTATTTTTTGAATATACTGTAACGTCATCTAAGTAGACAACCATAGAGTGATTGATCAGACCTCTAAAAGCAACATCCATTGCCCGCTGGAATGTGGCCCCAACGTTTATTAATCCGAAGGGCATCTTCCTATAGGCGTAGGTTCCCCAAGGAGTCCTAAAAGTAGTTTTCAGTTGATCCCCAGGAGAGACTAGGAGTTGGTTGTACCCAGAAAAACCATCTAATAAAGATAGCATCTGGGCACCAGAGACTTTTTGTAAGATCTATTCCATTGGTGGGACTGGATAGTTGTCCTTTTCTGATGATCGGTTTAAGTTTTGAAAATCTACACACAGCCTGATGTCTCCGTTTTTCTTTTTGACAGGAACTAGTTTTGCTACCCACTGAGTGTGACGTACTGGAAATATGATTCTAGCAGCAAGTAGTTTGTTCAGCTCTTTCTTGACTGTAGGTTCTAAAGTAGGGTGCATTTTCCTGAGTTTCTGTTGAAAAGGCTTGGCTTCTTGTTCATGGGAATTATGTGTTGTATTATCTGTGTGTCGAAATTTTTCAGGTCGTCATATGTCCATGCGAATACATCTTAAACTCTTTAAACAGTTTGATCAAAGCTGCTTTCTCAGTTTGAGTGCAATCTGACCCTATATTTATGTTTTGGGGATTTGTTTCTGTGCCTAAGTTTATGGTTTCATAATGCATGCTAGAACTGTTCGTTTTTCAATTAGGCACTCCCTTGAACTTATCATGTACGTCATAAAAATTTTCAAGTCTAAGAACTGAAGTAGGGATCGAATTTACCAGCTTAAATGATTCGTCAACAGAATGAGGCAGATGGATTATTGAGAAATTGTGCAGATCTTCGTCGTGCAGGATCTCGTCGATAGCCATTTCTTTAAAAACATCTTCTCCCATTAAGAATTCAATAATCTGAGAATCATCATTAAAGACACACCATTTAGTGATATTATCAGGGATTGATGGTCTAAATAATAATTCAACAGAAAATATATTGGGAGAGAAATTTTCCGACGGGAGAAGCCATGAGGCCACATTCACCAAAAGATCGGCTTCTGTATTCTGAAAGCGAGGAATAGAGTTAATATTAAAGGCATCAAATGCTGAAATCAAGTTCCATACCTCCTTTTGATAGCTTCGCAGATGGTTAGATAAACAATGTATAGAATTGCGAACTTGACGAATAATGATTTCAGAGTCACCGAAATCAACCAATACCTTCACATTTGAATCTAACGCTTTCTTTAACCCCTGAATGAGAGCCTCATATTTAGCTGAATTGTTTGTGCACAAGAATTCCAATCTACAAGACAACAAGTGTTTATTTCCTAAAGGGTCAAGAAGCATGCAGCCTTCTCCTGTGCCTTCTTTTGATCATGCACCGTCAAAGTATAAATGCCAAGGCTTATCAGCAAAATTATCTACATTATTCACATTATTTACAACATTTAACAATCTGGAAGGAGCTTCCTGGAAATCACAATGCAAAATTTCTGATTTATTTACAGAATCAGCAAGTGCTGATTTATGTGCATGAAAAATGCCTAAATCAGAATCAAAACCGAAGTTTCCTAGAATTGAGTCACTAAACATAACTGGTTCGTTAGGTGAATCGATCTCAGTCACTGTATGCGTCATGTACCTTTCCCTGTCAATTCTAATCTGGTTTGGCTGCCCATTCTTAGGTAGCCACAGATGTGACCAATCAGTCGAAAAATAACCCTTTAAAGTTTGAGACCAATCACGGCTGAGAAACAGCCCATATACATCTGGTATGCCTGCCACTATAATGTCAATAACTTGAAAAATTTGTGGATTATTAGCCATTCTAATCATTACTCCTTTCAGCTCTCCCATAATTTTCACCTTAGAGCGGTCAAGCTAGCTGATCTGAGTTTCACAAGGAACAATCTCAGCATTCAACTTCTTGCATACCGAATATGGCATAACGTTTGATGATGCCCCGGAATCGACCATGCAGTTATGGACATTCCGGTTAAAGATTTCAAATGTCAGTAGGTAAGGGGGAGTTGTGGACTTGGAATTTTTTCCTATCAGTGTATCCCTATCAGTAGCTGCCTTATTGTCATTATTGAAACAGGCCACCCCATTACTGGTGGTGGGATCAGAATTATTAGCTGCAGATGTGGAAGGCTGATTTCTCCTGTTACTGATATTAGATGGAGATGGCAGTTTTGCAAATATTGACCCTCCTGCCATAGGATAAATTTTTAACAAGTCAAACATGCTTATGTTTTCTCTTTGTTTTTTAAGATCATCTATGATGTCATATTGGAGTTCTTTGTCTTGAATTGCAGGATGCTGATTTGTGAGATGTGGACCATTCCTAGGAGTAAGTGATGGTTGAGAGTTGACAGGGCCTTTACTCCTAGTATTATGAATATGTTGATTGATGAAAACAGAGTTGTCATGACACTCATCTTGACTTACCGAGCTGTCCCAAAAATGACAGTTGAATGGGAGGGGATCTTCAGAATTTTCCTCTTCAGGTTCAGGTTGTTCATGTTCCTGATGTTCTTCTAACTCATGGTCAGATGAAGTTTCAGGTAAATCATAAACAGCCCTAATCGTATTGAAGATTTCCTCATTGTTCGAAACGTCAGGGGGAGCATTTTGTCGCGCATTGGGTGGTGTATACAGTCGATATGGAGCCTTAAAATTTCCTCTATTTGAGGTTCCTTCTCCATTGTTTCTTTTTAAAAGCACCACTTCATTCGTCAAGGACCTAACTGCTTGTTGTAATTTTTCCATATCAAAAGCAGAGGTATATTTCTTATTTGTATTAGTTCTATGTGTGGCTTCATTCCTTTTGCGCATGGGGTTGTCGAATTTATCGCTATTTTCTGGTTCAAAAGTCATGGAATTCTTTTCAACCTTGATTGCTTCTTCGAAAGTTTCAACCAAAGTGGCTTTGCCAGCTTGCTTGACAAACATGCCAAGATATTTCGGCAATGCAGAGGAAAAATTCTCAATTATAATATCCTCTGGCGGTTGAGAAGTTGCTGGTATTCTGTTCAACAAGGTGAGGAATCGTTGATTAAAATATTTCACGCGTTCCTTGTTTTCCATCCTAATTCTAACCAGTTCAAGTGCTAATACTGCAGGTGTCTTATGCTCTCCAAATTTGTTTATGAAAGCCTAACTGAAATCAACCCAGCTTGTTATGGATCCTTGGGTAAGGGAGAAGTACCAACTTGCAGCTTTTCCTTCGAAAGTTAAAGGAAACAAGCGGCATACGACATCTTCGTGCTGAACATTCATGGTTTACACAGTGAGGATGAACTTATCGATATGGTTTTCTGCAGGCTCTTTGTTGACAGGATCAAACTTCGGTAAAAGTTTATCAAGATGCTTTGGCAAGTTATGTTGTACTCCAAATATAGCAACAGCACCTCATTGTAACCAGGGTCTGTTGTTGTTCTGATCTCCTCCATCATGGTCCCCCATTTCTTGATTAGATTCAGAATCTGACGAATATTGGTTGTTATGATCACCTGGACTGTCAGGTGATGAATCAGGGGGTGAAGGCAGTTCGTCAAAACCACCAGAAGTTGGTAGTTGTCTTGAAGTATTCATGTTTATTTCTCCTCTGAGAAAACCGCTAAGATGGTAATCAGGTGATCCCACTGGGGAATGAACAGGTTCTTCGCCACTTGGTTCGTCACCCATTTGGTTTTGACTGTAGGGTCTTCTAGGTATACCGAAATTGATCAGGGGAATGCCTGTTTGGCGAGAATAGCCTCTAGTCAAGATACGTCTTGATTCTTCCAGGGATTTTTGTATGTCTTCCGAAGTAACTGGTGGTAAACTGGTATTACGCAGTATGGCATCTCTAACAGTATTCACAAGAGGTGTAGTTGTAGAGTCTGTTTGTGATGTAGCGGTAGGACTGGATACCGGCTCAAGATTGCTGAGAAGGGAAGTAGTTTGACAGGTTGTGGGAGTAGTATGTGATTGTTCAGCCATTAAGCTTTTAGTTCATTCCCTCCTTCTAGCGCCATTTGTTGGACAGAAGAACTGTCTTAGGCCAACTAGAGAAAAACAGTCCACACACTCAACTTGGTACAGTTTTGTATGTGTTTTGAATAACTCTTTCTCACAGGATTTAAGGCCCTACTTCCTGTGTTTTGTGCTCTCAAAGATAGAGAGTCTCCCAAGGTGAATAAATCTTGAAAGGAAACTACTTGTTAACAACTATCAAAATAACTTAAACTACTTATGATCTAATCCTAAAGACTATCTAGAAACTAAATAACAAAGTTAGTAATTCCTAATATTACTCTATGATAAGCTGAGTGATACTAATCTATCTAAAGTCAGCTTCCTATCTTGGCCAAGAGCAAAGATTAACTTATTTGACTAAAAGTATGAAACAAGGAAAATATTCACTAATTAAAGCTTAGTAAGTAACATACCAAACTATAAAAAATGAATTTAAATTACTTCACAATAGATAAAACAGAACTATTGTAAAATAATTTATATATAAGAATTTCAAACTAAAGCCAAAATTTACTAACAGGATATGTCATTCTAAAACATGAAAAAAATATAATTAAAACTAACTTGCAATTGGAACAAGACCGACCTGCAAATTAGATAATTACAAAATTTGATTAACAACTATTGACATCATGAAAAATTTCTTCAACATCAATAAGAAGGTAAATCAATTTATGATTTAGGTGAACATAAACATTCGAATTTGTCATTAAACATTCCACATATAATATGAAGATATTTATATATGAAAAAAAAGATAACAAGGGAGAGATAAATCACACAGTATTGATATCCAAAACTTAGCTAAGGTTTCAGTATCCTGGCACATTTGACAATCATCAGAAGAAGTTCATGAGACAGGCTGTGTAAACAGAATAAAAAGTACTGTTGTATAATAAAAGCTCCCCAATGTCTTAGAAATCGAACCCTTGTACAAAGTTTTGGGATTGTTTATATAGAAAAGGAAAATGAACTTCTAACTTCCTAACAGTTCTATTTTTCTGGGATTACGTGGATTTTATCCAAATATACAATGATAAAAATATCACTTGAAACTGCTTCAGATGTAATTCTAATGTATGCCACCTGATGACACCTGGATTGGAATAACGCGGAAGATAACTCATAACTTACTGGATAACTCCAGTATCGTTATTCCTGGACATGCGATATTTTTTGCATTAATCACCATCAACTGTCTGCGCAAAAATGGGATATGATGCCAACCATCATAAAGGAAATCAGTTGCATGTGGATAGCATCTTCAACAGGTAAGTGTCAGCAAAACGAACTCCAAAAACGAAGCCACAGGATCGACTTTCAATTGCAAAACTCCACGACACCTGTATTAATCCGATTTTATGTCACCTAATCATTCAAACAAAACCATGAAATCAAAATGAACCTCATCTTAAAAAGCATCATGATTTTGGGGATGACTCAACAGAGACTCAAACCAGGACCACCCGCCTTGCTTCCTTCAGTTTGGCTTTAAACCTCATAGCCCTTGTCTTTTGCAATTTTGTTTTGTTTGACTAACTGTTTATTTTTTATCAGAAGTTTCTTACCATAAGCCTTGTACTTGGTTTTCGTTTCCTTCAAGGAATTCCACTTATCCACCCAAGAGGACAAGTCAGCTTTTAAGCTCGCGATCTCTTCCATGGCAATCGTATTAATAATTTGAGCTTCTTTCAGCTTTGTTTCTAAAGATGAATTAACCTGAGCCAAGGGTATTTCAATAGGTTGATGCACATGCTCCATGTTCGGTCCTGTACGCAGCTCCTAGTTAACTTCTTTCTCTATGTTAGGCATTAGATTAGATCATTGAACACTTATACCTTCATGCTGAGAGGCCGATACATACTTGAGGTCGAGGATTGTGGGTCCAATGGGAGCTTGATGTGGCCGTGACTCGAAGGAATCACTGATTTCAACCACTAGGGTATCTTCTGCAACCAAATCCCTTTTCGCAAAGAGTGCAGCAGCCATACTACGAGTGGTTCGGTGAATTGCCTGATCACTCAGTACTTTGCTTACTTCTTGATCTGTCGGTTCATGACAGAGATTGGTTTGTGGGTGCAGCTGGGTGTGACTTGGTGTAGCTAGGGTTTTCACCCTAGCTTGTGCAAATGAGCACCTACTAAGGAGAAGGGACTCCTTAGTAGCAGTTCAATAAACAGTAAATGAAAGACAATACATTGAAATGGAAATTAGTCTAAACATGTGCATGAAACATAAGAGACAAGAAATAATAAATGGTTTTCTTTGTATTAAAATTTTACCTCAAGTGTAGAGGTTGGTGAAGTTCTTGCAATGATCCAAGAGGGTTGCTCCAAACTCCAACTTTGCTCCTTCTCTTTCTCCAATGGTGGAAATGGGCCAAAAGGGGCTCTCAATGGTGAAAGTAGCTCAAGGGTGAGCTAGGGTTTCAAGAGAGATTTTGGCAGAGTAAGGGTATACTTGATTGTGGATATGAAATGAGGGGTCTCCATCACCTATTTATAGGTTTTTAGTGGTGGAGTGCTGGCCCATGGTTTGGGGAACCATATGGTTTAGGTCAGCTGTATAGGGTTTTTTCCCTCCTTTTCCTCTTTTTCCTCCTTTTTTTATATTTTTTATTCCCTTTTTAGAGGGTTTTTGCTATTTTTGAGGAATTTTGGATAATGTTGGGGGGAAAAGGGGTTTTTTAGCCTTTTTTAGGCTTTTTTGATGGTTTTGTGGCCTTTTGGAGGCTTTTTAGGCCTTTGGGAGGCTTTTTAAGGCAAATATGGTAGGAAATATGGACAAATGAGTCGTGTAATGGGGTAGATGAGGTAGTGAGCACTTTTTGGGTGTTAACAGATTGCCCCCTGATGTGTGAGGGCAGGAGCTCATCGTATGGCCAATAGACATCATAAGTCGTGTATGGTTTTCCTGGGGTGTGGAGAAGAGAAGAAACAAACTGGAGCCCAGAACAATGATCCCGAACAAACTGCAAAAACTAAAAGTACATAACCTCAATAATGGATGAGGAATAATCTGATCATATGGACGAGGCGGGCATTCCCATGCTCGTATCAAGATATAGAACAATAATAACAATGGGGTCCAAAATATGGGGACCGGACATATACATGGCCTCAAATAATGAATGAGGAAGAATCTCAATATATGGACGAGGCGGGCATACCCATGCTCGTATCAAGATACATAAAAAATAACTGGGAGGCCCGAAAAGGGGGACCTGTAGGATACATAGAGAACCACTATGTACATCATAAGGGTCCAGAGGGGACACAAATCTAGGACATATTGCTGGGCTGACCATGTCTGAGCTGAAGAACTGATACATTGGAATAGCAACAATGCTACTGAGTGTGGTACCAGAGGAACTGATGAGCTGCTGGATCATAGTGACAAGGGGTCATACTCTCAATGGTACACTGAACTGGAATTGAACTGGGTACTCAAGGAAGCATATAACTGGATGGCTTCCGAATACAATCTCCAACACAACCCGGACATCCACGGGAACATATAACTGGTCGTTCTGAAGCGACTCACCAATGGGCTAGAGTCGGGCGAGATCCGGGGTCTTCGACCAATAACTGAAGGGATATAAACCCTGCACGATTCTCAACGCTGCGATCAAGGTGTTGAAGTCAAGCATGTGAGAAACAACCACTCGGAGAGGAGAGGGAGACTTGCAAAATGATCCGTAGGCACTCACCACTGATGGTGATGGGTCCAAGGCGCAGGGACCTCTGGGTCTATCCTCTGGAATAGAGGGGCTGTCGTCGACAGAGGGAGACTTGCAACTAGCAAGGCAATGATGTTTCCTTGATAGGAGCACGAGGTGGAGAACCGAAGTGTGAGAGTATTGATGGTAGGACTGAAAAACTGTGGGGGATAATTGGGCAAGTAGAATGGGTGGACTCAAACTTCCTTTGTTCAGAGTATGATGGCGGGGATGATCGAGCAGCATATGAAACTGACTGATGGGAAAGGGATCATAGCTGTAATGGATTAAGGATAGTGACTGGGATGAGGAATTCTCAGGCTGGTGTAAAATGGTAGGAGACTGCAGACTACTGTGAACAAAGGCGACCTGATTGGGGGTGCTGTCAAGATGATCGATCATAGTTCCAGGAGGCACGGGATGACTTCTTCATGGGTTAAGGAACTAGAAGAAGTGTGTGTAAAATGAGATTGTCGTGTGGATTTATACGAGCCTAGGACAGTTCATGCTCGTGATTGCTTTCAATTTTAAGGAGTCTGAAAGCGATAAGAAGACTCTGAAAGAATGGAATGATACTGTTGTGTGGATTTGTATGAGCCCAGGACAGTTCATGCTCGTGGTTGCTTTCAATTTTAGAGAGTCTGAAAGCGATAAGAAGACTCCATGGGGTTGATTTTTCGTGTGTTAGTCTTCAAGGCCCAAATAAGCATAAAAGGATGCGATGAAGAACTCTTCTAGCTGGTGTGACTAGAGTATTCCTTTTTCGTAATTAGTCTACCAGGTCCGGAAAAGGGTTAAACTTATACCAGATAAACGCCCTTTCAGGTACTTTAACGAGCATGAAAGGAAGCAAGATTGCTTGACGATCTTTTCATTGTTTTGGGAGTCATAAAAGAGCTTAACAGAAACTCCCTAAGTGCCTTTTTCGTAAAGGACTTGTCCGGCCCGAAAAAGTGATAAAATCATATCGAACAAAAGGAATGGCCAGGCAAGGAGGAAGTGCTCAATCAAGGAACATTAATGATGACCAAGAACGAGGGTGGGGGGGAACACTGATGGTCCTCCTTGCGGGATAATGAATGGTAGAAAAATAACGAAATAGTTGCAGTATGACAGGAGTGAATGGCTCATGTAAAAAAGTGGAACAATCCAATGGTGGCCGATGTGGTGCGCAAACCGAGGCAGCAAGGTGTCGAGACACAATGTTGAAACTGTACCAAGTGAGAGCAAGAAATGATCTCAAGCATCATCACGAGCTCGAAAAAATGAATCCGGCGATATAAAGAGTGTCAAAAATGGATAACGGCCGATGTGGCACGCAAACCGAGGCGACGAGGGGTTTTTTTGGAAAAAATAACCAAAAAATCTAGGGGCGAGAACGAGAAATGATCTCAAGCATCATCACGGGCTCGAAAAAATGAATCCGATGATATAAAATATGCGAAAAATGAAAAGCAGCCGAAGTGGCACACAAACCGAGGCAACTAGTGGCATCTAAAAAATGTGTAAAAAATGACGTGGAAAAAATAAGAAAATGATTTGACCATCATGATGGTCTCGTCGTGCTGATTCCAGTGGTGGAAACGGTTCGAAAAATGGACTCCGTATGGGTTCAGAATGGCCAAAACAAGAAAAAGTCAACGGACTATAAATAGTGAGTGGGTCCAACATGACAAGTTTCATTTGGACTTGTTGACTTTGACTAGTGATCAAAGTTGACCAGAGCTTAGTTGGTGTTTCTGGACGATCCGACCGGCCGATTTCAGATCCGGGAGATACAGGTATTCCGTCAAACTCATACCTGCATGTTTTTTAGGTTCGGGGGGTGGGTAGTGGGTCCCAGGGGGTATTTGTACGGTCCACATGGGGTGGACCGCGGGTTTGTAGTCGGGAGCTGCGGTCGGAGACTGCGAGTTCCATGGAGGATGACGTGCGTAGAGACTGTGGGGCTCGAGTCGGAACACACGGTCTGGGACCGCGTGTTTCGAGGTTGGACACGTGGTTGGGTACCGCGTGTTTGGCCCAGACAGGCACGGTTTCGGACCGCGACTGTAGGCCCGATAGCTGCGGTTGGAAACCGTGGCAAGGGGACCTAAAGCCGTGTTTGGGAGCGAGCTGTTAGGACTTCCCCGAGGGGGCAGGGCTTATTTCTTTGACATGAGTCTGATGAGTTTGCCTTGCGTGGTTGACAGGATGCCGCTGGCACTATGGAGAGAGCGGGAGATCCCGGATGAGATAGTGATTGTCATCCGGGAGGAGCATCATATGGGGTCAGTTTTGGGATTGTGCGGACTGCTAAAGTTCCCGCAGGTACCTATGATGCGGTCAGGAGGGTTGCTCCTGAACAGGCTAGTGAGTTTCTGGGAGCCAGACATACAGGCATTCAGGGTGCAGGGTGAGAGGGTGGACCTCACCCTGACAGATGTATACTTCCTAACAGGGTTGCCCTATCTAGGTAGGGTGGCGGATATGCAGCTGCGAGTATCTGCAGATGTAGATATGGAGGACATGCTGGAGCGGTACTGTGTTCCAGAGGCTAAGGTGCATAGGAATGCACTCCGGGTGGTGGACCTACAGGAGCCGGCAGTACAGGCTATCGCAGCATGCGTGGTTCGTGTGTTGGGGTCCCAGTCACCTGAAAAGGTGTTCGGGGGCCAGATGCAGCTAGTGGAGTGCGTACTAGATGGTGTCTACTATGTGTGGGGCCAGATGTTCCTCACCTGTGTTCAGCGGCAGCTGACATCGGCGAAGGAATCTGGCAAGGGGTTCTGCTATGGGTCCTTTCTATGTGCTTTCTTCATGGAGCGGGTACTGACACTACGGCCACGGGTGCCGGTGAGGGAAGGAGGATTGAGGGAGCCGCGTATGGTGTGGTGGGGGGAGATGATGCGCCGCCGGGGTAGTGGCGAGGTTGGTAGATACTTCACGCAGGATTTGTACCTGCAGTGGCTATAGATGCCACTGCCACTAGATGACTACCCATATAGGGATATGGACTACACCGGGGACCCAGAGGCACCACAGGCACCAGGACAGGCGTGGGGACCAAATGGTACGTATTGATTTACTTGCATGTTATGGATGTCAAGATTTATGTATGATGCTTGTTATGATATATACTGTTACTGACTGATGTGTGATCTACAGATGTTGGTCCAAGACCACCGCCAGGGCATGTAGCGCGCAGGGTGCATGTGGCAGTACCAGCCCTGCCAGCCCGAGGGGAGGTGCGTCGACGAGATGCGGAGGGGACTTTGGAGTCCGTACGGGTGCTTCTGGATCGGTTTCTAGTTGGAGTGACCGACGAGAGGTGGCGGGACATGGATCCCGATGTGATTCAGGACTGTATGAGGGCGCCATGGGAGTTCTGGTCGATCACGATCCGGGTGGCTATCCTGGCGAACAGGGGTCGGGCACAGGAGCCTGCATGGGATGAGGAGCTACCAGAGGAGGAGCGAGGGGAGGAATCGGAGGAAACTGATGCAGGCAGTGATGCAGGGTATGACTCTCATTAGGGAGTGCAGGGGACTCCCCCCCGAGTTTTGTAGCTCCGGCATGTATCTTATGAGATGTATAGATATTTTTTACGTATAGCTGAGTACGGGGGTACTCAGGACATGTGTAGCATATGGACATGTATTTTTTGATATATATATATATGCACATGGATGCACCTTTTTGCGATGATGTTTTAGTTGTACGCATGTGGATGCGCTTATGGTTTGTTGTATGTTTGTACTGCACGTGGATGCAAGTAGCATAGGGTGATGGGCACATGGATGCCTCTTGTGTATTATATGTCATGCATTGCACATGGATGCAACAGTAGGATTAGGTACATGGATGCCCCTGTATATGAATGTGTTTTTAGTTTTTATTGCACGTGGATGCAAATGTTGATGTGATGATAGGCACATGGATGCCCCTTCCAATCTTTTTGGGTTTTTAGATATTTTTGATGAGATGTTATGTGATGACGATGCATGATGGAGGTTTTACATGGTGTGATTGATGTGCCAATATAGGATGTTGTTAGCCATTTGATCTGCAACACTATTTTGAGCTCTTGGGACATGGGTGAATGTTATGGATTCAAATTGTCGGCTGAGTTGTTTTGTGCACAGGAATTTCCTAAAGAGATAGGGATCACGTACCTAGTAGCAGTTGTTGATCTGGGAGACAAGTAACTGGGAGTCAAGGAACACATGAAGGTGACAAATGCCCATCTGGAGGGCAGCAGTCAGGAGACCGGTCACAGCATCATACTCTGCCTGGTTATTGGTAGCAGCACCTATACATATTCCGTCAAGGTGAATCAAGTCGTGTGAAGGGGAATATAAGACCCATGCTGCAGAAGCCAGGTTTGGAGACCACCGGCTTGATCCATCAGCGAAGCCAATGTAATGAGGTGGAAGAGGGTCCATCTGTGATCATGCAAAAATGATGAATGTAAGATCGCGGTAAAAAAGGTGAAAAACAAAATGAGAGCAAACTGTACAATGCGGACCAATGGGGCCGTGAGTTATTCTAAGGATAGAAACGCTTAAGATACAACCCATTACGGGGGTTGCGCAAAGGGTTTAACATGGGAGGGTTGATCAGCCATCTAAAGAAAGGAGCACCGTAACTGATAATAGAACCACTGCCGCCGTGGCGGGACATCACCTCGAACCATCAGACCATGTGTGGATCCCTCGGATCCAAATCATCTATCTCAACCTGCGGGCGTAGATGTGGAACCCTCTCTAGGAAGAATGAGACTTTGATCAACCCATAGACAAACTACTTCATCTCACCATGTCTAAATTTGGTGAGTTGATCCCTTAGGTTCACGAGGAGCCCCTCGCACCAGTTGAAAACTGTGGGAGCCAAGCACTCCTCTACATACAACATATGTGCCATGGTGTCCAGGTGAGGAGACCTACTTCCCACCACCCTCTCAATGGTAAACAAGATCGTGTGTAGACGACGGTCCCTCACATATTTGATGGGAATATTCCCACCAACCATCTGTGTGCCAAGAGTACACCACTAATCTACCAAGTCATCAGTAGTTCGGTCACTCCCTCGTGACCCAGCCAAAGACACCGGAGCTCCCCGTCGGGACAACCCCATCAGAAAATAGATATCCTCGATGTCTATCGTCAATATATGGACACCAATCCAGAAGTGTTGCTGCTCTGCATCCCAACATCTGATCAGGTATTCTAGCAACGGTACTTGGGCCCTCATGCCTTGGATGTGAAAGTATTTTAGTAGCCCACACTTCCTCAATGCATTCATACATTGTGGGTCATTGGTTGCTTGAGCATCATCCATTTCGTTCTCTCTTTCCCTCCACTGGACCATCTTGTCCACCCAAACTTGTCAAAGTAGCATCAAAACACTTATTAGAAACTTTCCATGCCTTCCATTTCACCAATTTTTGGTTTGTGACTGAGTTTTCCAAGTCGACTTGCGTTGGCGCACACCGTCCATATGGATAGGGTGTCATCGGCGCACACCATCCATATGGATAGGGTGTCATCGGTGCACTCCATATTTGTAGGAAAGTACGATCAATCCCTCGGTGCACTTCCCGTAAGGGGAAAGTTCATCGAGATGAAGGCGCATTATCCACTCAATGCACAAGCCCAAAGACCCAAAAAACTGAAATGAAAAGCAATTGTAATCCACTGAAAATGAAAAGGACAGGGTGTAGGCTTACCTAGTGCTGTCAGAACTGAAAATGACTGACCAAAGCTCCCGCAATCGGCAGTTGAAAATCAAGCTCCAAAGGTTAATTTCCACCTTCCCAATTTGGTAAAAAGTAAATGGTGAATAATTTTTACTATTTTCCCATTTTATATTGAAAATGGAATATTCTCTTTTCAATTTATTTCTTGTTGGTTTAGTTTTACTATACTTGGGGATATTTTTCATGTCTGAACATCTAATTAATTGTTTTGACCTAGTTTTTGGAGTCTGCAGGTAAAGTAAGTTGTTGTGTGAAGACATTTGGTTACGATCGTGGTCATTTCACTCCCGTTATCAGGTGTGAACAACTCTTCGAGCATTTTTGTGTTATTATTTAGCTCGTTAAAATCAAACATTAATGACACCGAGCTTACTCTTTGTTCCTTCTTGTGCTCGTAAAACGATGAGAATAAGTCACCGAGTTGTATTTTATCGTTTTTTCAAGCTCTTTAAACTCCCACGAAAAAGGAACCCCTCAGAGTCTTTCTTTAAGCTCTTTTCAGGCTCTCTAAATACGAAAATATCGCCAAGCGAACTTGATGATTTCACGCTTGTAAAAGTATTTGAATGATCATCTTTGTGGTGATAGTTTACCCCTTTTTTAGGACCGGGAGGCACTATTTACGAAAAAGGAGCACTCCAGCCAATCATGACTGGAAGAGTTCTCTTTCACGTTGTTTTATTCCTTTTTTGGGTGAAGAGACTAAATTTTACGAAAAAGAACCTTTGGAGACTTCTTTAGTTCTTTTCAGACTCTCTAAACAGAAATGACATCGAGTTTACCTTCTTTAGACTCGTTAAAATTTAACATCAAAGGGCCCATTTTGGGAAAAACCCCTCCTATCCTAAGTTCGTGAAATATTTATGATTGGACTCGACGAGCTATACCAAGTATCTATTACCCTCCTCAAGCTCATTAAAAACAAAAGAGGTACTCATCAATCATGATGGGGATGAGGGAAGAGTTTGTGTTTCATTGTAGTTACAGCAGTACATAGTCACTCTTGAACATGGCACTCATTTGCATAGGCATTCAATACTTGGGTAATATGTTTGTCTTCGAGTGTTGTTGATTCCAAGAGTCTTGCTACTCCTTTGGGTCATCCGAAGAATTCTTCCATAATCAATTGCATTAGGGTTCGATATCATTCTTGTGATGTTCATACTGCCAAGTCATGCCATGCCCATGTTCAAGAGACATTTGTTATTCATTATCTGCAGTCGCCTTCTATCATATTAGTTGTTTCTGAGTCAGTCTCATACATTACTGTCTGATTCATTCCAAACATCTATGATCGTGTTTCGTGTCGATGATTGGGGATACATCATGGCCCTCCTTTGACGGATTCATCCCTGTCGACTTCAACACATCATCCAGGGGTTGAATCTAGAAACCAATCAAATACCTTGGGCCTACATGCCTCAATGGAAGGTTACCTCACTTTCAACATGAGTTTACATCATTGACTCTTGCTTGAAATATCCCATCAAGTGTTCGACCTCAGCTCATTGATGCACATTCGATGGCATTTACTATGATACCTTGGGGATCATTGACATCAATGGTGGTTTCTCTCATGCTTGTTAATGGTATACATTAATGACCGGTAATCAAGTGGTTTCTACCATGTTCGACTCCAAGACATTATAATCACATGGTTAGATTTGTGTCATTGCGGGTTCAGCTTGAAGACCTTGGGTTAACTCATATCTTTCCTAGGTTGCGATGGATATTGTTCTAGTCATATCACACAGATCCACTTTGTATTGGTCGTGGATGTGTTATCATCTCATCATGGATCTACACTTGTGTTCAATAGCCTTGATTGTGTTTAGTCAGTCCCTACTATCATGGATATGCAGTTTATTGGTCGACAGTCGTGTTATGACTCTTGCGAGACCTGTATCTTAGATTCATTTGGATTCCAGTAGCTTCTTCCAACCAACATCCTTCCCTTCAATCCTTCACATTACAAAGCATTTCACCTATATTATTTCACCAACTTCATGCTTTGGGGGGAATTCTGTTACACTGAAATCTCGTTGTAGCTAGGGTTTTCACTCTAGCTTGTGCAAATGAGCACCTACTAAGGAGAAGGGACTCCTTAGTAGCAGTTCAGTAAAATGATAAAACAAGACAATAAACAAAACAGTAAACTACTCTAAGCATGTGCATAAAATAACAGAAAGATAATAAAAATGGGTTTTTGTATTGATTATACCTCCAATGTGAGGTTAGTGAAGCTCTTGCAGTCGTCCAGGAGGGCTGCTTCCAAGCTCCAATGGGTTCCTTCTCCTTCTCCAAAGTGTTTTGGATATGGGCCAAAGGGGCACTCAAATATGAAATTATCTCAAAAGGGTGAGCTAGGGTTTCAGGAGTGATTTTGGCAGAGTGAGGATAGGGAAGATTGTGGATTTGAAATGGGGAGCCTCCATCACCTACTCATAGGTTTTTCGTGGTGCAGTGTTGACCCATGGTTTTGGGCACCATATGGTTTAGGTCAGCTGTATAGGGTTTTTGCTTCCTTTTTTCCCTCTTTTTCTTCTTTTTTGTATTTTTTATTCCCTTTTTAGAGGGTTTTTGCTATTTTTGGAGGAATTTACATTATTTTGGGGAAAAGGGGGGTTTTGGGCCTTTTGGAGGCTTTTTTAATGGGTTTTTGGCCTTTTGGAGGCTTTTTAATGGTTTTTTAAGGTTTTGGAGGCAAATATGGTAGGAAATATGGACGAATGAGTCATGTAATGAGGGAGATGAGGTAGTGAGCACTTTTTGGGTGTTAACAGATTGCCCCCTGATGTGTGAGGGAAGGAGCTCATCGTATGGCCGATAGACATCATAGGTATTTTATGGTTTTCCTGGGATGTGGAGAGGAGAAGAAACGAACTAGAGCCCGGAACAACGGTCCCGAACCAACTGCAAAAACTAAAAATACATGACCTCAATAGTGAATGAGGAATAATCTCAACATATGGACGAGGCAGGCATTCCCATGCTTGTATCAAGATCTATAATAATAACAAGGAGGTCCAAAAAATGGGGACCTCAAATATACATGGCCTCAAATAATGAATGAGGAAGAATCTCAATATATGGACGAGGCGGGCATTCCATGCTCGTATCAAGATATATATAAAAAATAACAATGAGGCCCAAAAATGGGGACCTGAAGGATACATGGAGAACCACTGTGTACATCATAAGGGTCCAGAGGGGACACAGAATCTGGGACATACTGTTGGGCTGACCATGTATGAGATGAAGAACTGATACACTGGAATAACAATAGTGCTACTGAGTGTGGTACCAGAGGAACTAGTGAACTGCAACATAATGACAGAGAGTCACACCCTGAATGGTATACTAAACTGGAACTAAACTGGGTACTCAAGGAAGCATATAACTGGATGGCTTCTGAATACAATCGCCAACACAACCTGGACATCCACGGGAACATATAAATGGGCGTTCCGAAGTGACTCACCAATGTGCTAGATTCGGGGGAAATCCAGGGTCTTCGACCAATAACTAAAGGGATATACACCCTGCGCGACTCTCAACGATGCGATCAAGGTGTTGAAGTCAAGCATGTGAGAAACAACCACTCGGAGAGGCACTGATGACTCCTCTCAAAATGGTCTGTAGGAACTCACCATAGATGGTGATGAGTCCAAGGCATAGGGACCTCTGGGTCTATCCTCTGGAATAGATGGGCTGTCGTCGACAGAGGGAGACCTGCAACTAGCAAGGCAATGATGTTTCCTTGATAGGAGCACGAGGTGGAGAACCGAAGTGTGAGAGTATTGATGGTAGGACTGACATACTTTGGGGGTGGGGGATAACTGAGCAAGTAGAGTGGGTGGACTCAAACTCCATTTGTTCAAAGTATGATGGCAGGGATGATCGGGAAGCATATGAAACTGACTGGTGGGAAAGGGATCATAGTTGTAATGGATCAAGGATAGTGACTAGGATGAGTGATACTCAAGTTGGTGTAAGATGGCAGGAGACCGCAGAATACTCTGAACAAAGGCGACCTTATTGGGGGTGCTGCCAAGATGATCGATCATGGTGCCGAGATGCACTAGGGGGACTTTTTCATGGGTTAAGGAACTAGAAGAAGTCTGTTCAAAATGGCACTGTCATGTGGATTTATACGAGCCCAGGACAGTTCATGCTCGAGATTGCTTTCAATTTTAAGGAGTCTGGAAGCGATAAGAAGACTCTAAAATAATGGAATGGTACCATCGTGTGGATTTGTACGAGCCCAAGATGGTGCATGCTCGTGGTTGCTTTCAATTTTAGAGAGTTTGAAAGCAATAAGAAGACTCCAGGGGGGTGATTTTTCGTGTGTTAGTCTCCAAGGCCCGAAGAAGAATAAAATGATGCAATGAAGAACTCTTCTAGCCGGTGTGACTAGAGTATTCATTTTTTGTAATTAGTCTACCAGGTCCGAAAAAGGGTTAAACTTATACTAGATAGACGCCCTTTTAGAAACTTTAATGAGCATGAAAGGAAGCAAGATTGCTCAGTGATCTTTTCATTTTTGTAGGAGTCAGAAAAGAGCTTAACAGAAACTCCCTAAGTGCCTTTTTTGTAAAGGACTTGTCCGGCCCGAAAAAGGGATAAAATTATACTGAACAAAAGGAATGGCCAGGCAAGGAGGAAGTGCTCAATCAAGGAACATTGATGAGAACCAAGAACGAGGGTGGGGGGGAACACTAGTGGGCCTCCTTGCGGGATGATGAATGGTGGAAAAATAATGAAATAATTGCAATATGAATGGAGTGAATGGCTCATGTAAAAATGTGTAACAATCTGATGGTGGCCAATGTGGCATGCAAACCGAGGTAGCAAGGTGTCGGGACACAATGTTGAAATTGTACCTGGTGAGAGAAAGAAATGATCTCAAGCATCATCACGGCCTCGAAAAACTGAATCCGACGATATAAAAAGTGTCAAAAACAGATAACGATCAAGGTGGCACGCAAACCGAGGCAATGGGGGGCATTTTGGGAAAATTACCCCAAAAATATGGGGGTGAGAGCGAGAAATGATCTCAAGCATCATCACGGGCATAGAAATATGAATCCAGCAGTGTAAATGGTGCGAAAAATGGAGGTCATAAGGACTCCGGAATGGTCAAAGGAAATAACTAGGTTAAAAAATGGTTGCAAATAAAGGTGAGCCCACCAAGCCAAGGATGCAGTGGTGGGGAGAAATGATTACCCGCGGGGGGAGAATACTAGGTGCATCAAATCAAATCAAATCTACAAGTGATATGTGACCTAAAAAATGGTTGAGATCACGCATGTGAAAAAACAGGGTTAATGACCTGCCCCCATGCTATGTGCATAGGGTTTGTGATTGTGGATCACATATGTGTTGGTTTGAACGATGGGTTCATTGACACACTGAGATAGATGTAATAGGGAAGGTTCAAAATGGTTGATCATGCCCCCTATCCCAGGGTTGAGGTAATCTATTGTGCTCCCTAACTCAGAGGTTTCAATGTGGTGCTCGATGATAGCGGGGTCAAGACCAGGCATTTCGGTATAGGACCAGGCAACGACATCGTGGAACTCTTTGAAAAGTTCCTTGTACTCTCCGATCTCATACTCAGTGCAGGAGGCTCCTAACATAATGATTTTAGGAGCACCCACTGGGGCAGAGATATCAATGTGGATTGTGGGTGAGATATTGGCCATGTTACCTTCCTCGAAGGCATCAGGAGCGGGAATGGGCTCTTTAAACCAGTCGAACTTGGCGGGGAGGAAATCTTTGGACTCAACTGAGAATTGGGTAGCTGTGGTGGAGGACTCCTCCTCCGGGAGGAAATAGGAACGATGGTGAATATCCTCCCAGGGGTAATCAGGAGTAGTAAGAGCCTCTAGAATCTCCTCATCATTGTGGAAACTTTGGGTTGTCAAATCGGTTGATGAGGGAGTGCTAGTAGAAGAGATCATATAAATGGTATTAATCTCTCCGGTTGGCGGGGATGCTGGGGAGTGGATCTCTTCAATGGTGGGGGGATTCATCTCAAGGTCCAAATTATTCATCTCATAGAGAGTTGCTCTGTAATCTGGGAGATATGGACAGTGATGTGAGTAATGGCCGTAAATACCGCATATTGCACAAGGGTGGTTGGTACGCAGTGATTTATCACAAGGCTTAGGAGTAGGGTCGAGTTGGACAACCGGGATGTTGGGATAGTCGTCAAGCATTTGCATGTGCTCTTGTAAGGTGGGTAACTGTGGACATTGATGGGTAGGATGGCCCAGTTCATCACACAACGAGCATTTGGGATGAGCACGAAACACAGGGGGGGTGGGTTCTTAACCGTTTTGGGCGGGGATAAAGCAGTGTATGGTTGTGGACCTCTGCCCCTAGTGTGCTTGATAAGAGGGGATGGATTAGTAGATGAGGAGGGGGTAGTGACACTGGGAGGAGGTTGACTAGTAGTGGTGATGGGTTGCACCAGTTGTAGGATGACATTTGGTGTCGGGGGGGGGAATGGGAGGCATGATGTACCATACTGGTAATCCTAAGGTTAAACTGGGGAGGCTGAGGGTAGCCATAACCAGGGCACTTACTACTCCCGAAGGGGGGAATAGAAATGGGATTGTATGGATGGGTGTAACACCAACATGACTAGGAACCAATGGTGGTTGGAGTAGCAAGGGCGGTTGATGGTTGGGTGTTTGTGTATTGTGGGAAAGGGTACATAAGTCAGATATTTCGGTCGCGGCTGATGGGGGTGGAATGGATTGGAATGTTGCGGTCATCGGCGTATCTGAGTAAAATCTGGGTCCCACTGAGGAAACCAACGAGGTAGATGCACCACCAACAGGTTGTTCAATCATGGGAAGAACGTTTTCAGGTGCAGCGGGGGCATTGGGATCGTAATAGGTGAGTTGGTCAACCTTGACCACGCATCTGTCATGGGGGAACATCATGGTACGAAAAATGGATGAGGCAATCGCCCGCATGGCGTACATGTAAATGTGGCCAAGTAAGAGGTTATAATCAAGTTGGGCGTTGATGACCTTTATGTCAATGAGCACGGTTTTACCAACCAACTGGACGGGGACATTAGCTAAAAGACCTTGGGGTTAAGCCGAATGGTCGTCATAGGCTCGCAACGCAATGGTGGACTGCTACAGAGTAGGGGATCCCAGCTTCTGCTAAACGAATGTGGACATAACGCATGTGGAGGCACCTTCATCGATGATGCACCGATGGATGACAAGATTTCGTATGGATACAGAAACTTGGAATGCTAAAGTGGAAGGCAGGTGTGGTTCGGATTGGTCCAAATCGAAGGCCATCATTCGGGAATCATTTGGGTCAATAGCACCAATGGATGAAAGCAAAGTCTTGCACTGTGTAGGACATTTTTTTAAGACCTCCAACGCAGACATGGCTGCGGGGGACTAAGCTAAATCATCTACAATGTTGTAATTAGACGCAGCGCGAGCATTAGGGTTATTGTTGATGCGGCGAAGTGGGAAGTGAGGGGCTTTGGAGGCGCCATCTAGTGGAGCTGGAGGTATTCGTAATGACTGATCGGTGGGATGAGCATTGGTGTTTTTGTCGGCGGGAGGGGCTTCAAGGGTGGATCCATATTGGTTCCGATGGGTTTGAAGGTTGACATCGACGGATGACATCATTAACAAGTGATGGGTACCTGAGTCTATCATGGATTGATCAAGAGTGGCATAAGTGTGTTAAGATCCTAATGGACGGCCTTCACTAACACCTCAGGGTTTTGGTGTAATGGTTTGTATCATTTGGTATCAGAGCCTCCACCCAGGTTCAAGTCATAGAGCGGGTGGCAATTTCGGCATTACAGTGTTCGCCCGAGGCTCGTACGGCACAAAGGGGACACCATCGTATGGGCACACATCTAGCCCAGAGTCTGGACTGTGGAGCGTGGTGGGATGTTAAGATCCTAATGGACGGCCTTCACTAACACCTCGGGGTTTTGGTGTAATGGTTTGTATCAAAGTGATTTTTTGTTGTGGTGGCACGTTTCCTTGAGGGGGAGCCAACGGATGAGTGTTCACTACAGCTTGGGTGGGCAAAGGGTTTTGTAACACCAAGGGTTGTTTCTGAGGTGGTGGGGGATTGGGTGGTGCCTGAGGAGCCGCATGCCCTTGGCGGTGGGCATCATCAGTCCAAAGTTGCTGATCCCACTCCAAATGTGGGAAAGCGTGTGTGTAATGGCCATAGACCCCGCAAATAGAACAAGGATGGTTTGTTCGCAAATTAGGATTTTTGGCTTGTTTGGGCGGCCGATCAGGGTTCTGGTTGGCAGGTGCCACGTTATTGTTGTTTGGGGGATTGGGAGGTTGATCACCTTGTTTTGGAGGGGGGTTGTTCCCACGGTTACAGCCTTTGCCGCAGTTTTGCTGGCCTTGTTGGCGTTGGTTATTCTGGATGGGCTGTAGATTTTGTTGCGCATATACTTGCCCTTGGGCAGCAGGTGGGTTCTGGGGTTGTGCAGGTGTGGGAGCAGGTTGCGGTGGATAATAAGTAGGTGGAGGTGGTGCAGGTGTTGAACCTTGTGGGGGTTGTTGATATGCCTATGCAACGGGTTGTGGGTTTGCCGCAGGGGCTTCCTGGGGCGGATAATAAGCAGGGGGGGCTTGAGAGGATATAGGAGCTGGAGTAGCTTGCGAGTGGTAATATGGCTGAGGTGAAATCGGGGGGGTGTAAGCAGGGGTTGCATGACCAAATCACTGAGGTGGACATGAGGGTCCATGGGAATGGTGGTGATGTGCCATGAGAGCATATGAATTGGTTGCTCTGGAATGGTATGTAGCTCGCGAAAGGTCGGGTCCAGGGATAGGACGTGCTATGGAAAAGGGATGGTTATGCAAGGCAATGCGGCCAATGATGCCATCTGTGGCATGGGATGCCCCCGGCGCATCATGTCGGGAGGAATCACCGCGGGGGGCGTCAAGTATGATGGAATATAGATAACCAGACTGGGTGTAAATAAGGTCAAATTGCTGGGCTTTGAGGATGGCCTCTTCTTCGGACTGAGGTCGCTCGGATGCCACATCCTTGGCAATGATAGGAAGGAGAGATTTTAGAAAACAATCTAAGAAGATACGGTCATCTAACTTGATTTTTCAGAGGTTGCGGCGTCGATGCCACTCATGAACGTGGTTAGTGATGTGGGTCGCCGTGTTCTGTCTGCAAGACAGTAGGATCTTAACTCCTGCATCATAGCAGATAGGTAACTGAAAGAACTGCAGGAAGGTCGAGGCGAGGGAGGTAAAGGTGGCATGGGTCCCATGGGGCTGCTTGATGTACCACTTAGTTGTAGAGCCAGTGAGGGTGCGTTTTAACAGACGGAGTCGGACGGAGTCGTCCACTATGGAGTTGGAGGAACACCATAGATGGAAGGACATAATGTGGTTCTGGGGGTCTTCACTTGCCTTTCCCTCAAACTTAGGGATGTATGATGGGAGCTTGGTGGGCATGTGAGGCCATGCAGGGTCGTGTCTGATGGGATCGTTAGTCAGTCTGGCCAGGTCAGGAAGGTTGATACTAGCCATCAAATGGAAAACTAGTAGAAGGATGTGACATACTGGTGATTGTGACCACATTGGGGCCAATGCCCCCAAGTGGAGGAGCTGAGTTTGGGCTGGGGACGTTGCCCCCAGGTGGAGGAACGAAGGTGGTTTGGGACGATCTTGCACCGCCAAGGGTAGTGTGAGTCACTGGTGGAGTTGGGATGGGTATGCTAGCTACTGGAATGGGTACAGTGATTGGAATGGTGGATGTGGGCCCCATCGATGGCATACCCAAAGCGGGTGTAGTAGCTGGGGTGGTGGTGGATTCTCCACCAATGGTCCCTACAAAGAAAGGGTTGGAATTCATGCCAACCATGGGGCTGGTTGGTGCAGTGTAAGTGGGGTTCTCGGACTCTGCCTCAGAATCAAATGTAAAATAAGGGGCGTCAAGGCCTGGGGACGGAGCTCTACGTCGTCGACGAGTGGAGTCAAGTGATGAAGCTCTACGTTTATGACGGGTGATGTCAAGTGAACTGTGTTGCAGGGGATCGCCCTGGAGGCGCCGAGAATGTCTCAGGGACTCAATGGTGACAGATGGTGTCAAGTATCTAGGGGTTGTGTCGAGTGAAAAACAACTCAAAAACCCTAATGCAGCCGAGTGTGCAAAAGGAGAGCGCAAAAAATATAGCACTCAAGCCAACAACCAGCTCAAAACACTCACTATAACAGATGTGCTACAATAAGTGGAGCGTCAAAAAATGGTCAGAATACCAACAAGCAGTAGGTTTCCTAAAAAATAAAAATAGTGGACTCGCTAGACCAAAGGGAGGTAATGGAGCATGCAAACACCTAGCTAAATAGTATTCTGACTCAACCAGACATATCCTCTGCAATGTGATCAAATCCAAGTCGGACAATATGGATAGTAGAGCCAAGTGGCTAAAGATACCCCTCTACCGGGAGGGACACCGAGTAGTCAATCCTAGAAGAAAGGAAACTAAGATACCCCGTTCATGACACGTTCGGTTGGGTGAATCTACAGTTTGGTTCTATCACCGTTGTACTCCCATACAGGTGGTACAACGAGAACTACGAAAGGTATCCTTCGGTTACTGAATAGAGTGCGGTATTCCACTCAAGCTTTCGGAACCAGTCTGGCTACTTCAACCCTCCTAGGGGAGAGGCCTTCCCGATAAATTGGCTTTAAACTATGTCAAAAAATACTAGGGGATTTTGGTTCCCTAATGGACAACAACTATGTCTCAAGTGTAAGCGACCGAGGGGTGTTATTTGGATGCCTATCCCCCTGACCCTACCTAACTACAATATTCTTTGTGTTCCCCAAGTGGGGTTAGAATGTTGCTTGTGTTAAGTAGTATTTTAGGGCTCACTTGAATTAGGTGACAGAGTGTGTGTGTGTGAGGTAATGAACCCAAGTAAAAGTGCCATGGGGTGGGAAACTTCCTAACTAATAATAACAATGCAGAAATTAAACTTTGAATGCAAAATTTTCTCTTTGAATTGAAATGCTTAAACTTTTTTTTTTTAACTCTGTCAATGGAACAGAAAGCAAACTACAGAAAGAAGGTTGTAGGGAAGTATTGTTGTAGATAGGACAGGTGGCTGTGCAGGTGCATAAAATATTGCAGCAAAGTGCTGGGTTCAAACAGGGAAAAAGTGCAGAAAACAGATCGCGGATCTGTGGCAAAACTGCGTGGTATAATCATGGGAAATAGGCTGACAGTCGTGGGGGGATCGCAGGAAACTGGTTGAAAGACGTGGGCATATCGTAGGAAACAGGATTAAGGCTGCGGGTGGATCGCAGAAAAAGGGCTAAGAGCTGCAGGCGGATCACAGGAAAAGGGCTGAGAGTCACGGGAGGATCGCAGGAAAAGGGCTGAGAGCCACGAGCGGATCGTAGGAAAAGGGCTAAGAGTCGTGGTTGGATCGTAGGAAATAGGCTGAGAGCCATGGTCAGATCGTAGGAAACAGACTGAAAGCCGCAGGGAGATCGCAGGAAATAGACTGAAAGCCGCGGGGAGATCACAGGAAATAGTCTGAGAGCCGCGGTAGGATCGTAGGTAACAATCTGAAAGCCGCGGTCGGATAGCAACTGTGGGGAAAAAATAAGCGATTTACAACAGCAAACCCAACTACCGAAAGGGACAGCCGAAAGGGGAAAACAGAAATTTTTTGCAGAAAACTAAAAACTTCTAAAAATTAGAACCAGAAATTCAAAGGAACACTAGGGGAGTCTCCAAAACTGTAGCTAGGGTTTTCACCCTAGCTTGTGCAAATGAGCACCTACTAAGGAGAAGGGACTCCCTAGTAGCAGTTCAGTAAAATGATAAAACAAGACAATAAACAAAACAATAAACTACTCTAAGCATATGAATAAAATAACATAAAGATAATAAAAATGGGTTTTTGTATTGATTATACCTCCAATGTGAGGTTGGTGAAGCTCTTGCAGTCGTCCAGGAGGGCTGCTTCCAAGCTCCTATGGGTTCCTTCTCCTTCTCCAAAGTGTTTTGGATATGGGCCAAAGGGGCACTCAAATATGAAATTAGCTCAAAAGGGTGAGCTAGGGTTTCAGGAGAGATTTTGGCAGAGTGAGGATAGGGAAGATTGTGGATTTGAAATGGGGAGCCTCCATCACCTATTTATAGGTTTTTAGTGGTGGAGTCCTGACCCATGGTTTTGGGCACCATATGGTTTAGGCCAGCTGTTTAGGGTTTTTGCTTCCTTTTTTCCCTCTTTTTCTTTTTTTTGTATTTTTTATTCCCTTTTTAGAGGGTTTTTGCTATTTTTGGAGGAATTTACATTATTTTGGGGAAAAAAGGGGGTTTTTGGCCTTTTTGAGGCTTTTTAATGGTTTTTTAAGGTTTTGGAGGAAAATATGGTAGGAAATATGGACGAATGAGTCATGTAATGAGGGAGATGAGGTTTTGAGCACTTTTTGGGTGTTACACTCGTCATCATGAGTCATGTGTCAACTTCGTGCCTTAATCCATGAGCTTTCCTTGGATGAAAACATCCAGAGCAAGTTGTTGTCCTTATGTTTTTCCCCATTGCACTGCCGCATACCATTATCCAGCAAGAAGCGTCAAACCATGGCTGGTGCATGATACCCTCTGGCAGAGTGCACCAGTGGCTCTTGTTGCCCTCATGCAACCTACGCCAACCCCTTCCTGGCGCCATTTGTCTTCATGCAGAGTGCTCTAGAGGTGGTTAATGTGGATAAAGAGGAGATTTTAGCAACTTCTCGAAGCTTGGTGACATGGAGGTCTATCCCTAATTGATAGGAGGGTTGGTATTTGATCCCCTAACCTAATGGGAAGATACCTTAGACCTATCCCCTTAATCTTCAACCTACTATATCCATTTATCCTTATAAATATCACACCTCTCTCCATTGTAAAGAGAGGAAGGACTAAGACTACTCTCATGCTGGTGGAATTTCTCTCAATGATCCCTACTCATCCTTTGGGAGGATAACATCATCCTTTGGAGGCTTGGCTGGGATTGTTGTAAGGAAGATTGCAACGTTGAGGCTTAGTTATTAATGTTATCTCTCTATGCACTCTCTATTATTACAGTTAATACAAACTCTTTCCATAAACATTGTTGTGTTGATAGTGTTAATATGGAGGTGAAGAGAGCTCACCACAAGAGCATTCAACAAGATAGAGCTTCAAAAAAATGAAAAACACACAATATTCACACCAACTTAGAATTAGGGTTAAAGTTCATCAACGTAAAGACTGAGAGATGTCTTCACGGGAAATTGACAAAGAATATGTCATAAATAGGTTGCAAGTGTGTTTCCTTCCCTCACATATGAGTATGTAGGTCTAAGGACTAAGGAGAGAGGTCTGCAGAGTGACATGATATGGACAGGAATAATTCCAATATTGCCTTACAGATTGAATAGCAGGAGAATGGCAGGAAAACTAGTAGGAGTTATGGAACTCTGATACCACTAGCGAAATAACACCCAGATTGTTGATTTTCATTGAGAATGAATGGTTATCTTATACATGAGGAGGTGACCCTTTGGATTCAATTTCCAATAGGTGCATTTGAATTTGTTGGACTTCACCTTCTTATTTATTATTATTTACATTATTTACAAAGGAATTGTGGAAACATAATCCCAAAGGATTAGGTCTCCAACAACTGCCACAAAATTAGACAACATACAATCTGCAGGAGTGTTGAGGAGCACTAGTTTAAATGGCTTCCTTGATGTATGGACATCGAAGACATAGCAGTAAATAGAACTCAAATGTAATCGCTTTCCAAATATGTGAACACCTAAGAAATGAGAATGCTAAAAATCGTCATTGTGTAATGGTTACCTCTGTTGGTGGTCACCTAGGAGAGATAAAGGAGGAAGGCAAAGAGATAAGTTTCCAATAAATGACCAAATGAATCAATGAATGGATGATAACAGATGGAATTGATGGTGGGTAGGACACCAATAACAATGTCCTAGAGGGATGATGAATGGTGGAAAAATAATGTAACTTTTGTAGTATGGATGGAGCGGCGGGCTCATGAGTGTGCAACATGAAACAACAAAATGCCATAAAGGCCATAATTCTGAGAATCCATGGGTATGCAATAGAGTAATTATGAAAAAGTAATATGCGGATAATGTGAAAGATCGCAAACTAGATGGACTTCCAATCCTACAGAAATAACAATATGGGTGTTGAATGGCAAGGGGTACTAAATGATGGCACCGATGTGAGGGAGTCTCTAATGTCGAGTAAGGGAAAATGAAAGTGTAGCTTGGATGGGCCACTTGCCTGAATAAAGGGGGTCCTACAGGCGTAAGAGGGACAGACAAGTTTGATGCATCTAATGTTTTATAGAGGGGAATCACCTATATGTTGGTTTGAGAAAATATACATGTAGAGAGCAATTGCATGCATAAATAAAAGGATATATGTGTGTGTGCCTGTTGGGGTGTAGCTTGACTGGAAAATGAAGTGAGTTGAGATGGCATGTTGGAAATAGAGGTCATGAGT
This sequence comes from Larix kaempferi, assembly GCA_027924585.1. NCBI lineage: Eukaryota > Viridiplantae > Streptophyta > Pinopsida > Pinales > Pinaceae > Larix > Larix kaempferi. The sequence goes on along the minus strand of BSBM01000632.1, from coordinate 21,692,514 downwards.
TCAAAACACCTCGACTTATCAATGCCTCATGCTTGTAGGTTGGGTGGGTGCACTTTGGGGTATAGTGGTAGCGGATGAGAATCAACCCCTTGTAACGTGAGATGAACTCCAAATCCTATGGAAATAACAACAGTATGGGTGTCAAATGGCAAGGGGAAGGGAAATTTTTAAGGGTCCATAATTTTCTCAAAGTGTAGAAACCTTGGCGAAACTTACTAATTCTTAAGTTTGCAAACATAAAATGTTTGGCAATTTTTTAAAAAACTATTCAATTTTCTAAGGACTTTATATAGTTTTTGGACCATTTTGGTGATTTTTAGAGTAAACAAAGTTATCCCATGGAATTTGGGTGAATCATATTTGAAAAAAGGACAAATTGGCGCATTGTTTTTTGGAAAAAAGATCGAAAAATAACCCATGGGCTAAATTTTGACCCTAAAATTTTCCTTGGCAAGGGGTATTAAATGATGGCACCCATGTGAGGGAGGCTCTACTATTGAGTAAGGGAAAATGCAAGTGTGGCTTGGTTGAGCCACTTACTTGAACAGAGGGGGTTTTACAAGCATAAGAGGGACAAACAAGGTTGATGCATTTGATGTTTTGCAAAGGGGAATCACCTACATGTCGGTTTAAGAAAATATACATGTAGGGAGCGATTACATGGAAAAATAAAAGGATCTCATTGCAACATGATCATGTACACATGGAAATCATACCAAGGCATAAAAGTGCATCTAGAAATGAAACCAAATATACAAGGGAAGTGTGACCTCGAGAAGTGATCGAAACCACATGTGTGCAAATGTGAGTAGGAAGGGATAATGGCCTTCCCCCATGCTATGAACATGGGGTTTGTGACTATGGGTCACACATGGTTTGGATTGAGATATGGGATCATTGAAATACAAATGTAGATGTGATAGCATAGGGTTAAAATGATTGATCATACCCCATATTCCAGGGTCTAGATAATCGATCTTTCCCCCCAACCTCGAGGTGTAGATGCAACAGGGACACTCTTCTGGAGAGGTACCGACAAGGAATCGACCAATAGTGGTAGAGGGGGGGGTACCATGAGGTGAATGGACATGGTGGAATATGCCCTTAGCTAGGGGAATTCCTCCTATATCGTCAGCTCGAACTATGATGAGGACAATGATCATGAGGAGGAAAGTTTGTTGACATGCCCCCATGCTATGGACATGGGATTTCCTCTAGTTTGGAAAGGGTTGTATGCATAGATCGAAGGGATCTGTGTCTATCGACGCAACCATAGTGCTATGGGAAGATGGTGAGGAAGTAGCTTTAGTGGATGAGATATAATAGATGTTGTTCATCCTGTCAAAGGATGATGTAGGTGGAGGCACTTACTCGGTCGTGGTGACTTGTGCCTAAAGTGAGAGGTGGCGCAAATCAACCTGAATGGACTGAAATATCAGAATATCGATACAATGATGCGAATAGTGTCCATAAATTCCACACAATGCGCAGGGATGGTTGGTTCACAATCCCTTGTTGTGTTGTTTGGTAGGGATAGGAAGAGTTATGTGAACAACCAAAGTATTCTAATTTTTTGTCTTTGTTGTATCTTCAAGATGAGTGCATAAGATGGGAACTTCATACACTGATGGGTGGCATGACCCAAGACATCACACACAACGCAAAGCATGGGTGCTCATGCTATGGCAATGGGAGGAGGGTTTATAACCAGATCTGGAGTAGGTTGTGGTACTCCATTCTTGGATTTTCCCTCAACCTTCTTTTTGCTATAAATTTGGGCGACAAGCATGGTTTCCTTCATAAGCCCTAGGGATGGGTTGTTAGAAGTACCAATCAATTGCACAAGATTCAAAATGACCCATGGTGTGGAAGGGGGGTTTGGTGGAGTGAAGTTCCATAGAGGAATACCTATCATTAAACCTGGAAGGTTGAGTGTAACCATCACATGAGTACTCACTATTTAAGGAAGAAATATGAATGGAATTTGATGAACATGTGTTGCCCCCCACATGTTCCTTGGAAAAATTTTGAGAGAGGATGAAGGTTGGGGTTGGGTAGTAGAGTTATTAGAGGAGAAAGAACACAACTCTGATATCTCCACCTTCATTGCTGAGGGAGTTAGGGCCTAGAAGGACCCCACTATAGAAGCGTCTTGGAAGACACCCAGATTCAGTACACTCATGAATGAAGGAATATATATGATTCTAAAGTTACTATAAACCATAGGTTAGACATGATCTAGACAAGTCGACCCCTTGGGATCATAATAAATCAATACTTGATTAAGATTTACAATCTTACCTTCATGGGGGAACATCATAAATCTGAACACCATGGAGGCCAATGCTTGCATAACATATATGTAGCTATGCCCAAGGAGGAGGTTGTAATCTAATTTGGCGTTAACAACCTCGACGTCAATTAAGACCATTTTCCTAGCCAACTAGATAGGGACGTTATGTAGAAGGCCTTACAGGTGAGTAGCATGACCATCGTATGTGTGCAACATCATAAGGGACAATGCAAGTTCAAGGGAACATAATTTTTACTAGACGTCGGTAGACATGATGCGAGTGGAGGCACCTTCATCGATGATGAAACTAGGATTAACCAAGTTCTTGATGGTTACAAGAATCTAAAAATATATTGTAAAGGAAATATGAGGCTCCACTTGATCACGATCAAACATCATAAGGTGAGCATCAAAAGGATTGATTTCACCTAAGGTGTATAATAATGTTTTGTGCTATGCATGAATATTATTAGTCTCGTTAAGAAAACCAATCTGGTATTTATGCTGCTCTAAAGTTTTCTTAAGGTGCTCGACCTCTGAATCTATTTTTATATCTCCCTGTAATGTGAAACCTTCACTTGACAACCAAGGAATGTCAGTCTTCTTAAAAATAAGCTCATCCTCTTCCCCATCTTTGACTGTTTCTTGTGTAAAAGGACACTTGGAAGTCATACCCTACTCAAAGCAGATAGAAGGTGGTTTCTTTGAAGCTTTATCTTCTCCTTGTATTGGTTCTAATAAACCCGAATGCTCTTCTTCAATACAAATTTGCTGAGAGTTTAACACTTGTTCACCTTCCACCTCCTCATCAGTCGAGGAATCCTCAGTTACTGTAATCTTTTCCTTTTTCAATTTAGGATTTAAGATTTCTTTCATACCTAGTCTGAACTTATTCTTTCCTCTGGTTTTTGGTCTCCATTTGACCTCTACCTCTTGTGTAAGAGATTTTCCTTGAAGCTTTTCATTTGACTACAAAATTTTACCTTTTGGTTCAGCTCTAGGAAGAACCTTTGTTGTGCTTTCCTGTGCACATGTGAGACTTTGTTTTTGATCTAAAGAACTCTTCTCTCCTTCATGATTTATAACAGTCTTCTGCTTTTCTTATTCATTCTCCAGAACATGCTCTTGATTACCCTCAACTAATTCCTTTTCAACCTCATAAATAGGTTTTTCAAAATCTTGATTCAAATATTTCTCTTGAACAGTATCCTGTACCATCTCATCAACTAACTCTTTACTGACATTTTTGACAACACTAAACTGTTTATTCATCAAACTCTTCTTAATTTGGTCTTCTTGCTTGTTGGAGAAACCTGACCAGTACAGGAAATGGTTCCAACTTTTACCCTTCTTCTGCAATGATGTGCATACAATTAACTTTATTAATCCATGATGGAAAACAGACTGGCGAGTATGATCTATATGCCCTTTAATTCTATTAGACATCTTTTGAAGACTTTTCAAGAAGAAAAAAGGTAAGTTCATCTTTTCCTATTGGTTTAGATGCTGCAAAAATCTAATATGGTATTTGAAAACCGAAGAAAATCTCCCTTCACATGTGATGTAGCTCATCAAAATTTTAATAACCTCCTTCCATTCAGGTTTAAATTTATCCAACTGAACGCCATTTTTCCAATTTAGGGCTTCGGTCTTTGGTAACAAGAAATCCTTTGGGTCAAAACTGAATGGAATCTTCTTAAACCACATCTCTCCATCTATTGATATACCTGTAGCTTCTGCAATCAACTCCTCCATCAATTCAAATTTAAGAGAATCAAATATAACCATATCCTTGTCATAACCCTGGGCAAAACGATATGATACTTCTGGATTAAAACTTGTGATTCTTTCAAACAAATTGAACCATCCTTCTCTTTCAAATAACTCTGCACACTGAGGAAAATCTCTTGCCCAACTGGTATCCATAGGTTCATATATGTTAGGTTTTACACTTTCCTTCATCTCTGCACTGTAACTAGGTTATGTATTTCGTCAAGAAACTTTCAAGAAAGATTCAAGTTATTTTCTGCAACAACAAAATTAATACCCAAAACAACCTGCGACAGATGGATTATGGCTTTAAAATAATCCATAAAGCATTAGAATCATGTCAATTCAAACCACGATTATCTCAATGATTTCTATACATTTTCATACACCTGTCATGATTAGGAATTAGGGCCATGAACCTCCGGCATTATGTCTTTAACATGTGACTGGAAGCTTCCTGCATTCTTTCTAGGACAACCACGATCATCAACACTTCTTTCAATGATTTTAGATTCTTGTAGCGCCTTTTTGCATTAACCCCAAGCTTTGTGCTACAGGAATCACCTTTATAGATGTTTTTTTTCTTTTAAGAAATGGCTCCAAAACAAGAGTTAGATCATAAGGCTGAAACTTAGGATAACTTTAAATATAAGTTCTTCAGACTTCAAAAAGATACATAATACTAAATAAGCCAAAAGAACATCAATAAAAAATAAATTAAAATTGGTCTAATCCTATAAAAACAAACAAAATGTATTAAAAGTGAAATAAAATAAATAATAAAATTGAAAAAAAAACAAAAATTATAACCACAAAGAAATCAATCCTTAAAAAAAAAACACACATAGACTAGAACAATATTCAGTAACAACATCTGGCTCCAACTGTGGGATGAAAGCCTCCTTGTGAGGTTTCAAAAACCTATCGACTAGTGCCTCTGCCATTTCAACTGAACCTGTCCATTATTCTACAAAATTTCCATTGGGCTATGGAGTCTTTATTCAACTTATGTCACACTGATATATACAATGAATGACAATTATTTTCTCCTCAATAAATTTAGAAATGTTTGAGGAGTCGTCCATTCACAAGATTAGACAATTCTTCACCTTCCATGGTATGCAGTATAAAGGTATTATTTTCGAAAAATTTTGAAATCATAAAAGGACCAAGCCATAAATTATCAAATTTTCCATGCTTACCTTTTTTATCTTTTCTGGCATCCCACCTAAGTACCATGTCTCCATAAGAGAAAGTATTTTCCTTTACTTTCCTGTCAAACTTTTCTTTTATCTATTTTCTGTAAGTCTGAGCTTTTTCAACCAAAGCCTCTCGTTCTTGATGCAATTCAATCAATGAAAAAATTCTTCTTTGAATATCGTTAGGTTCTCCCTGATTGGCTTGAATAAACTTAATCACTGGAATACCTAATTGAACTGGAAAAACAACATTAGTACCATACACTAACTGAAAAGGAGATGAACCAATTGCTTTCTTAGTGGTTATCCTATCTGCCCAGAGCGCATATTTTAACATTGAATCCCATGATCATTTGTTCTGAGTTAACAACTTTCTAATGTTCTGAATAAGATTCTTATTAGTTGACTCTACCAATCCATTGCCCTGAGGATAATAAGTTGTAGAATGCTTCAAAACAATTCCATTTTGTTGACAGAATGTAATCATGGCTTTAGATTTGAATGCCTTAGCATTATCAGTCAACTATGTGTTAGGACAACCAAACCTACTCAAAATATTTTCGTGGATAAAATTAATAATCACCTTATCAGTTGCATTCTTTGTAGGAATAGCTTCCACCCATTTCGTGAAAAAGTCAGTAGCAGTAAGTATCCATCTATGTTGAACAGAAGAAGCAGGATTTATCTCACCTATAAAATCCAGACCCCATTACTGAAATGGAGAATTTACAACAATAGGCTTCAAAGGTAAAGATACAAGTTTTTGTTTACTAGCAAACTTTTGACATGGAATACAAGCCCTAACTTGCTGATATACATCAGAAAACAAAGAAGTACAATAGTATCCAGACCTTAATATTTTATAAGCAGTGGTTTTCCAGAATTTGTGACCTCCACGGGCACCCTCATGTGATTATGAAATCACCTCTTCAATTTCAGGCTTCTTCAAACATCTGAGCAATATTCCTCCTGGATCCTTCCAATATAGCTGTTGATTTATTAAACAATACTTAACAGCCTTCAATTTCAGTGACCGAGCTACCTTCTTATCTAAATGTACCAGACATTGTAAATACAATAAAAAATGAACAATATCTGTATACCATTCTGATTCTGCATAGTGGTCCATGATCTGTTCTTTCTCTTGCTCTGTTTGCAATTCTTCTTGTATTGGTTGTTCTGCCATCATATGGAGACCAAGAGATTCACAATTTGAATCTGCCAATAACTTTGCTAAACCCTGTCCTTTCACAAGCTTAGTAGGCTTGATCTCCACATCATATTCCATAATATTTGCAATCCATTTCCCCCGCTTTCCTTCACTATCGAGCTGAGTTAAAATATTTTTAATGGCAGCATTAGGTACATAAGCAATGATCTTTGAATGTAAAATATAGATCCTAAAAAATTTCAATGCCTTTACCAGTGAATAAGCTTGTTTCTCCAAGGTATTGTATTTCAATTCTGAATCTCTAAGAATCTTACTAAAGAAAGTAATAGGCTGCTCCAGACCATCTGCATTCTTCTGTAATAGTACAACAACTATTGTGTCTTGAGATGCACATGAAAATGTCAAAAAATATTTTGTAAAGTCTGGGATTACCAACACTGGTGCTTCAGTAAGAGCTTGCTTAATCTTCTCAAATGAAGCTCTAGCTTCTGCTGTCCATTTCACCTCCTGATCTTTCCTCAACATGGATGTGATGTGTTTGATTGTCTCAACAAAATTCGGGATGAACCATCTCAAAAAGTTGATTTTTCCAATAAAAGATTGAACATCTTTCTTACTTCGTGGGATAGTAATATTCAGAATTGCTTTGACTCTCTTAGGATCTATTCTAATACCATCAGCTGAAACTAGGTTGTTGTGGGGAAAATGCACCTATAGTTCAGGGGAGAAACTACCAACTTACGGTGATAAAGATAGACTTACAAGCATTCTGCAAGTATAACTAATAAATGAAGAGATTAGGGTTTAGAGATGTAGGCACCTTATTCAGAAGGTTGATCCTAGCTTTTCCTCCCTCTCTCTTCAATGCTTATCCAGTGTCACAATGCCCAGACCTGCAAAACAACTTGATACCTTTCTCAAATACATTTGACTACATATATAATACTGATATCTATAATGGAAAGAGACATCAAACTATAATCAAACAGTGATCAAATCTTAAGACACATTAATAGGTCATATTTGGAAAGAGAAGAACGTCTGATCTTTATTAATGAATGAAAGCAAGTACATACAATTATACCTTCCTTCAAGCTTGGCACTTCACGAAACCTAGATTCAAGATCTCCTGCTTCCGTTCTCCAAGGATCCCAACCTCTAAGAAATTGTACTAGGGTTTACCAAAACTGAAGCACAAGAGAGGGGGATGAAGGTCTCCATTCCTCCAGCATAACTTTGCAATTGGGCTTGGTCCCTTTTCATGACCCTTCTACCCTCCTTATATAGTCAGTGAAGGATAGGAAAAGAAGTTATAACCACTCAAGAGGTTTCCCAACCAACTTAACTTACTCGAATTTCGAGATTTTTGACCAAAACAAGAGTGTACCCTACTCTACAGTATACAAAGTCGCGTACATATGGCAATGGGCGCTACTTTAAATGAGACAAAGTCGCGTACACACGCTACTATTATAACAGTAGAGTCGCGCTCATAGTGAAAAATGGCCAAAAAGAGGCTTTTCTGCTCATTTTCAGGAGATAGTTTGGTCTGGAAAAATGTTCCTAAGGGTCATATACATCAAATGGGTCAAGAATGAGGTAATTTCAACCATTTTTAGTGTCCCAAATGACTCCTCCATCCACAATTGTCCTGTTGTGTGACTGAACTTGATCTCAAGAAGTGTCGTCATGCGACCAAGGGAAACAAGTGTCGTCACGGACGGAGAGGTGTCATTTCAAGCTATAACAGATGCCCCCTAATGTATGAGGTTAGAGGGAGTACGGGAAACGATGGCCGAAATACATTATAAAAAATAAAAAAAAGTTGAATCATGGAGGAACGGAGAAACCAAGAATCATAGGCTCAAATGAAGTACCTGAAAGCAAAGGCAAAGTCAGACAAACTTATCCATGGGGTAATTGTCCATGTTCAAATGGTGGAACATGATCTCCAAGAGGATACAATAATGATCCAAAATACTGATGCATATATCATGGCCACTAAAATACAAGCGTGGATCCATGAGGAACATAAGTGTAAACATAGCCACATAAATACAAGGTGGATCTATGTCAAAACTGGAGAACATAGCCATAGAGAACAAACTGGATCTATGTATCATCAAGAGCCAAAAAGAGTGTGGCTCAGTCTTGCGCAACTTGGGCGATAACATAAATGAGGTGATGCTATCGAGGATCCCAAGGTCTTCATCCAAAAACAACCCAAGGTACAAACCTATCCATGCGAATAAATGAGTTGATGTCGAACATGGGAGGTATCGTTTGATTACCGGTCATTGATGTATACTGTTAACAAACGCGAGGGTGTCCACCAATAATGAAAATGGAACCCAAGGTACCTAGTACATTCAAGCAAGTGCGAATAAGTGGTCTTGCCGTCGAACACTTGAAGAATCCATCGGATAGGAGACATTGATGTATTCCCATCTATCCAATAGCGAGGGAAACTGCCACTAATGACTGCAATCCCCAAGGTACTAACCGAAACTCTAAACTTCATTCCCAAAGCACAATGAGTTGAAGTCGATGGGAAGAAGTCCGTTGGAAGGGAGGCCTTAATGCATCCTCCATCATCCAACCCGAGGGACACTCAAAAGGTATGAGCTTATTTGGAGTAGGACAGAACACAGGATGAAACATACTGACACCAAGGAATGGCCGACACATGAGGTCAAGGCAACTGCAGAATGGCCGACACAGGTTGTATCCTTGAACAGTGAGCACGACACAAGAGTGACTTAGGCAGCTTTGAACACAAAGAGACCACGATACATATATGCAATGTAGGAGACATTAACAGATTCTCCAAATGATTGGAATACTAACCAAACGGAGGAGTAGGAACTCTGAGATCAAGTATACCCTAAGGCCAACGCTAGAACCCAACTTGTTTGATAGACTCAAAATTGGTGCTTTGCTCAAGGAGATAGTAGACTTGCTGCCATCATATTGAAAGATATTTTAACATTCTTCCCTTCCCTTTCCTTTTTCATTTTTTAACGAGCTTGACAAAGAACTAAAGCATGCTCGACGGTATTTTCATATTTAAGGAGTCTGAAAAACCTAGAAGAAAACTCCATACACCTATCCGTGGATTTTATATCGAGCCCGGATTGGTCTGTGCTCGGCGGTGTTTTCTTGCTTATAGAGTTGAAAAAATTAAACAGTCCTCTATACACTTATCCGTGGATTTTATATCGAGCCCGGATTGGTATGTGCTCGCTTGGTGTTTTCACATTTCGAGAGTCTGAAAACCCTAAAGACGACTCCAAAGGTCCTTTTTCGTAAAGTTAGTCTCCTTCCCCGAAAAAGTGTAAAATGATGAAAGAAGAACTCTTCTAGCGCATACAAGAGTATACCTAGAGTATACCTTTTCCGTAAATTATCCACCAAGGCCCGGAAAAGGGGTAATTCTATACCTAAGTGGATGTCGGTTCAGTTATTTTAATGAGCCCGAAAAGACAACTATGCTCGGCAAACTTTTCCTATTTAAGGAGTCTGAAAAGGGATTAAAAGAACTCCATAGGGATCTTTTCCGTAAAGGTTTAGTGAGTCCGGAAAAGTAAACTCATGACCTCCTTACTGTTTTTAATGAGCTCAAAGGAGATAGGAAAATGCTCATAACTTCCTTACTGTTTTTAACGAGCTCGAAGGAAAGGTGGAAGAAATGCTCGTAGCCTCCTTACTGTTTTTAACGAGCTCGAAGTAGAGGTAGAAGAATGCTCGATAATGGGAGTAAACGAGTGTCAGGGACATGCAAAACTAGATCCAAGCGCATGGAACAAAGCTATGCCTAATGCAAGGAACATGGGCAAGATAAGGACACTCAGGGTGTGTCTCCTCCCGGTAAAAGGTGTCAAATTGAAAAGGCAAAATGATACAGGGCTTAGCGAAAATGAGATCAGAGATGGAGGCTTATACAACGGGCTAAAAGCGTGGAAGTCGGCTTCAGGCTCATCAGCGCAAGCGGGATCATAATAGATGCATATGCAATTTGAACACAAAGATGGGAGCCTTATCAGGGATGGCCAGAAATATATGAGGAAGAAAGATATGAGGCTTCTTCTCAAAATCATGGTGAATCTAAAAAGGCTCCCGAACCTATGAGAAAAACTCAGCATGGGCACCAGAATGGCATAAGGGTGCTGACTAGGATGACCCATGTTAGGTAGGTTCTGCTGTCGGACTGGTGTACAATGCATAAAGAGATGGCTATCACACCAATATCCAACAGGTTCGACCCTATGGCGAATTCGGATGGCAAAAGGTTCAAATGCAACATAACAGCGGGGAAGCCTAAACCTATATGCAAGGTTCTGAATATACCTGACATGGTCGCACAAGGTGTCGAAAAGGACCAGTAAGCAAGTATACATCCAGCTAAGAATCCTGTCTCCAAGAAACATTAGTACCGGGATCATATCTAAAACATATGTAAAGGAAGACCCGATACAAGTCACTGTGGTAGAAATACTTTCAACTTCACTATCATCAACAGCAGGCATAAACAAGGCAGAGTCTTCGAATGAAGACTCTATGGTACCCAAGCCCGAGGACTTACAATCAACAAGATCAAATTCAGGATGAAGATCAAAGTTGAAGGACATGATGGAATCTGCAGAAACAAATTCATCATCACGGGAGTTGAAAATTCTAGAAGCATAATCAAACTCAGCAGGAACACCGATTTGTTGATCTATAGGAGAGTCCAAAGACTTAACAGTAGGAAGATCAGACTTTAAGGTCAAACCGGGGCTGGACATAACTGTGACTGGATCAACATCCAAGTGAATGGCAGACTGTACCATAGACTCTAGGAAAACTTCATCGGAAGGAAGTATATCATCCCAGATAGAATACATATCTAAACATTCAGATGGAGGTGTCACTTGGTCAAAAGCTGGGACCAAGTCCCGAGAAGGTAAGCATGAACTCAGAGACTTCTTCTCAGTAGCAGTTGAACTCAAGGAACAATATGCCACATGAGGCGCATGTGACATGGTAGTGCCTAATGAAGAGGGATCAGACTGGTCTACAGTTGGGTAATAAGGAGGATCAACGAATGCAAGTTGGTCGATGGTGACAATGTTTTCGTTATGAGGGAAATGCATCACACGAAAAAGCGTAGACACCACAGCATGCATAGCATAAACGTAATCACGCCCGAGGATCATATCAAAGTCCATAGGGTCCTTTAGAACCATAAAATCAACTAAGACTGTTTTTCCACCCAAGGTAACAGGTGCCTGACGGAGGAATCCGATCGGTTCACTAGGTCTTCTATCGAAGGTCAACGGCCAATTAACAGCTGGAATAATATTAGGGAAACCCAAATCTCTCCAAGCATAAGCGGATAAGATACTAACAGAAGCACCTTCATCAACAATGCATCGATCAACCGTATGGTTCCCGATATCAACCTTTATCTGGAAAGGTGTCGAAGAAGGAAGGCGAGGCTCGGCTAGACTATTCCAATCAAAGGAAACAATCCTAGGGCTTGGTAGGGGTTCACATGGCACAGATGAAGTGCCCCCTTTTTCAGGAACATCCAAACTGGAAATGCAGAAGACTTCAGTAGTAGGTGCATCAATCTATGAAGGACTGATGGGATCGGTCGAAGATTGCATCGATTCAATCACTTCACTCTCCGAAGGAAGAGTGGGGTCGACCAAAGATTGCATTGGTTCAACCACTTTATCAACCAAAGGTTGATCTGACTGCAGGGAATCTATAGACAACTCAGGAACAGAGGTTCCTTCAGACATGGACCACACTCTTCGTGCCTCTGGAATGGCAGGGCATCGGTGAGTAAGGTGATCTCCCTTACAAAGTTTACAAGGGAACTTTGGTTTCCGTCCTATAGGTTTAGACTCCTTTACAATGTCAGTACTCTCAGCATGACTAGCATTGGCTGACAGCTTGCCCCCAGCATGACTCACAGAGGCTGGTTGCTCAGAAGCAGAAGACTTTTGAACTAAGGACCACACTTTTTTCACTTCTGGAAGTACAGGGCACAAGTAAGTAAGGTGGTCTCCCTCGCAAAACTTACAAGGGAACTTAAGCTTCTGTTTGTTGGGTTTGTCGACAATGTCAACTCCCTCAGCATGACTTGCAGTGACTGATCTGGTATCTCCAGTATGACTCATAGGAACTGGTGACTTGTCATTAATATGACTAGCAGTGATCAATGACGTGTCCTCAACATGACTGACAGTGGTTGAAGACAAACTTTCAGTATGATTTTCAGTGACTAAAATTTTTCTCCCAGCATGACCTCCAGAGGCTGGGTGGGTGCCCCCTGCATGATCTACAGAGGCAGGGTGCTTGCCCCCTTGTTTTGGCATCTTCTTCCTATTCTTCCCCCGTCTATTCCTTTTAGACTGCTGGTTACTAGTATTGCTACTTTCACCACATGAGGTAGAAGGAGGAGGAGAAGATGTTACTGGCAAAGGAGGCACAGGGTTCTGATGCTCTTGACTTGAGGTGCTCACAAAAGAAGCGTCAGGAGCATGCAAGGCATTCGGAGTGGAAAACAACCAAACCGGCATCCCAATAGTGAATCCAGGAAGATTCAGAGTAGCCATTAAGGGAGCACCAATGTTTCCAATGAATGGAACAGCACAAGGATCCCCCGGAACAGGGGTACCTTGATTGGCACTCGCCGGAATGCTAGACATAGTTTCTCGCTCAAATGAACAAGAAGTTCCCTAAGGCAAACTAAAAACAAGTAGCACAAATAGCACACCACTAAAAAAAGGTCCTAAGTAAATCAAACCAGGCAAATAGATGCCTTCCGGAGAAGAGTCTAGGATGATGAGGGCCCAGAACAGATCAACGAAGGATGAAGGATAGTTACCTGGGGTCCACAATACAATGACTAAGGGTGCAAGCGCTGGAATCACCCAACCGCCCTCCCAAAGACCTGCAAGGGATTTCCTCCCACGTCTATCCTAGGTACAGCAGATATACCCTCCGCTGTCACCTGTGTATGAACCTAGAGTCTGATACTAAGGATACCACAACACCGAAAACTCCTGGGGGAACAGTCACCGGTCGAATCAGAAAGCGTGGGCAGGGTAGCTAAGCCCGAAACTCGAAAGAGTCCCCAATACGCAATCCGATCCTGGCATATGCTCGAACAGAAAGTAGGAGGGGTATTCCCACAAACTGATCTCACATTGACCTACTGCATATGCTCCCAGGCAAATTTTGAGTGAGGTGGGTTTGCCTAATGATAGTCTCACTACGATTTTTGCGCAATGTGTGATCTTGGGTGGTTTAAGGTGTTTTAAACCCAAGATCCTAACCAAAACTAGTTGGTGTAGTGTAACCTAGAAAAGAAAATGTTGCTAGTTCATTTTATTAGAGTTCATTTTAAAGGTTATTTGATTACTCAAAAAGGTAGTGGGTGTGTGAGAGTGGTTATAATAGAAATAGAGTACTGAAAATGAAATATTTACCACCAAACAAATCTTTTTCTTTTCAATGCAAGTCTTAAAATTCTTATCTAGAATGCATGTGCAAATGCAATTTTTTAATCTTTTGATGCAAAAAAGGTAAAAATAAAGTCTAAATGTAAAAAATTAAACTCAAAACCTAAGAATGCAGCTACTCAAGCAACTAGGTATGCAAAAGAAAACTTGTTCTTTTTGATGCAAAGCACTCTAAAATCTTTTAATCCACTTGCAAGGTACTCTATTTAGAAAATGAATCAAAATTCTTTATGCTTTTCAAAGGTAAGAAACAAAAACTGAAACTAACCTACTATCAAAGCAAAGCAAAGAAACTTTCAGGTTCTCTTTATGAAGCAGTAAAAGCTACCTTATATGACTTTCAAATTCTTATTGATGTAAGCATGCCAAACATTGGGAAAAGAGTACAAAAACTACTTTTAGACCCAAACGAAGCGAATGACCTACGAAGAAGTATGGTTTGGTAAAGTCAGGTCTGCACGTAAACAATGCAAACAAGGTCTTGAACAACAGCCAAAACACTTGAGCTTTCACTACAAAAGAAAAACTAAAAGCATAAGGGAGGACAAGAAACCAACCTAAAAGAGAAATTTCACTCAAATAGATACAAACAGGGTCAAAAAGACTCAAGAGGTTTCAAATCCAGTGGAAATGGGGCAAGCAAGTTCAATCAGACTCAAATTAGGGTACAAAACACCAAACAGGTCCACAACCCCCCAACTTAAGTCAACAAACCCCAAAACTTTCCAAACAAACCCAAATTGATCAAAAGAAGGTTCAAATCATGAATGTAGGATCAATACAAGGATGGGAGACCACTTACAGGGATTTAACACAGACCTAAGGTCATCAGGGACCCCAAAAAATGCAGCCACAGCCCCCAGATTTGGGTCCACAACCCAAAAACTCAAAAAATTCAAACCCAGATTTTGAGCGCTACTGTGTATGAAGGAAACTAGCGCTCATAGTAGTATGGGCGCTACTGTAGAGAGGCAAAGTAGCGTATGGGCGCTACTGTGTGGTACAAACAGTAGCGTACAAGAAAAAAAAATTCTAAAAAATGGGGTTAAAACCCCCAAACTGGGTCCACAAAGGTTTGCAAGGGCTAGGAAGGGTCTGTAAAAAGCCCAGGAGGGTCAAACAGAGCCTACTACTGATCCTAATCAAGAAAATGAACAAAGACCATCAAACAAGACTGAAGAAATGACCTTGGATACCCCTAAGCAGTTAGGCTTTCCCCAGCGGAGTCGCCATTCTGTTGTGGGGAAAATGCACCTATAGTTCAGGGGAGAAACTACCAACTTACGGTGATAAAGATAGACTTACAAGCATTCTGCAAGTATAACTAATAAATGAAGAGATTAGGGTTTAGAGATGTAGGCACCTTATTCAGAAGGTTGATCCTAGCTTTTCCTCCCTCTCTCTTCAATGCTTATCCAGTGTCGCAATGCCCAGACCTGCAAAACAACTTGATACTTTTCTCAAATACATTTGACTACATATATAATACTGATATCTATAATGGAAAGAGACATCAAACTATAATCAAACAGTGATCAAATCTTAAGACACATTAATAGGTCATATTTGGAAAGAGAAGAACGTCTGATCTTTATTAATGAATGAAAGCAAGTACATACAATTATACCTTCCTTCAAGCTTGGCACTTCACGAAACCTAGATTCAAGATCTCCTGCTTCCGTTCTCCAAGGATCCCAAACTCTAAGAAATTGTACTAGGGTTTACCAAAACTGAAGCACAAGAGAGGGGGATGAAGGTCTCCATTCCTCCAGCATAACTTTGCAATTGGGCTTGGTCCCTTTTCATGACCCTTCTACCCTCCTTATATAGTCAGTGAAGGATAGGAAAAGAAGTTATAACCACTCAAGAGGTTTCCCAACCAACTTAACTTACTCGAATTTCGAGATTTTTGACCAAAACAAGAGTGTACCCTACTCTACAGTATACAAAGTCGCGTACATATGGCAATGGGCGCTACTTTAAATGAGACAAAGTCGCGTACACACGCTACTATTATAACAGTAGAGTCGCGCTCATAGTGAAAAATGGCCAAAAAGAGGCTTTTCTGCTCATTTTCAGGAGATAGTTTGGTCTGGAAAAATGTTCCTAAGGGTCATATACATCAAATGGGTCAAGAATGAGGTAATTTCAACCATTTTTAGTGTCCCAAATGACTCCTCCATCCACAATTGTCCTGTTGTGTGACTGAACTTGATCTCAAGAAGTGTCGTCATGCGACCAAGGGAAACAAGTGTCGTCACGGACGGAGAGGTGTCATTTCAAGCTATAACAAAGGTGTCCCAAGAGTTTTCCTTCCTGTACAACAAAATGTGACTTTTTGTGGTTTAATGATAGCCCAAATTTCCTACACTTCAGAAATGTTTGCTCAAGATGCTTCAAGTGCTCATTATCAGACTGAGAGAAGACAGTAATATCATTCAAGTAAATTACAACAAATTTTTCTTTTTCTCCCACAAAGGCTATATCCATAGCTCTTTGAAATGTTGCACTCACATTCATCAATCCAAATGGCATCTTATCATACATGAATGTACCCCGTGGAGTAGTGAAGGATGTTTTTTCCCTATCATCTGGGTGTATAGCTATTTGATTGTACCCTGAGAATCCATCAACCATGGAGATTCTCAGTGGGACAATTATCTTTGCATCTAATAACTTCCTGACTTCTTTCTCTATAACAGGTAGCAAAGCTAGGTTAATTCTCCTCAATTTTGCCTAAAGGGTTTCACATTTGGTTTTAAAGGCACCTTATGTTGAATAATACTTGTGTCATAAGTTATTAAATCTTCATAACACCAAGCAAAAATATCAACAAACCTTCTCAGCAATGTAACATACCTGTTTCTTTGCTCAACTGGAAGAGACTTATAAATCTTCACCATTCTTGGCTACTCCTCTGTACCAATATTGCAGCTCATGATATTTTCTTCTGAAGATTGCATTGATGGTTTCAGCAGAGTATCATCTTTGGAAAAGATTCTTTCAAGGGGACCAATCCCTTAGGAATAAAATTACCTTTCAATTCAATGATTTTGTGATCAGCAATTATATTCTTTGTGTATGCAGCAGTGTCATCTAGCTACTCATCTTGATCCTGATTGATTAGAGAATTAGAAAACTCTCCAGCTAATTCCAAGAATTTTTTAATATCTACATCATCCTCAAAAACTCTCCACTGTTTTATATTATCTAGAACTGAGGGTCTATATTTAACTTCAATTGGATATTTCAGCTGAGTATGCTTTGGAATCCTGAAATGAGTGGCTGCCAGGGCCAGTGAATCTGCAGTATGATTTTGATCTATGGGTATAAAAGTAATATTAAATGCTATAAAAAAGTTGTCAATCATATCCCAAACCTCATTTCTGTAGACCTTCAACAATTCCTGCTTCACCTGATATTTTCCCTTCACCTGTTGGACAACCAATTCGGAGTCACCATAAATAGAAAGTTGTTGAATTCCCAAATCCTTCGTAGCCCTTAAACCAAGTATCAATACCTCATATTCTGTTGTGTTGTTGGTAGTGACAAATTCCAGTTTATACATCAAACTAATTACCTCTCTGCTAGGGGAAATCAAGACAATGCCAGCTCCTGCTCCTTCTTTACATAAAGAACCATCAAAATACATCTGCCACAGCTCATCTTTTTTTTCAATAGTAGGTTTTACTAATGCTTCTTTTTCTACCTGCAGTACTCCATTTGTACTCTCATCACTAAAATGAAGCATACAAGAGCCCAACTCTTCATCTACTGAGAAATAGGGGATGATTAGTTGGATTCTTATAATCAGTGACTATAAATGCATACTGTAACTCTCTGTATAATCTTATGTTCTCTCCACCAAACACTGGAATAGTTGCATAGGCCAAGTCCATCTGTAATGTACCACCTATTTTCTTCGCCCAAGACCTTGAGAGCAGCATGCCAAACTTAGGGGATATGTCAGCAACTACTACATCCATTATAACACTCTTCATTGGTAATTGAGAAAGATTAACCACCAGATCTTTTATTACTCCTAGACATTTCATAGCTCTAGAATCAAATGCAAATAAATCATGATATGGTTTAGTGACACTCAAACCAAGGACATCCATCACTACCTTAGGCATCAAGTTATGTGAAGCTCCAGAATCTAGAAGGTAGTTGTGAATCATTTGGTCATGGACAGTCAAAGTTATATAAAAAGGTGGAGGAAAGGTTGAAATACTTTCAGACTTTTCGGATGAAGCTAACCCAAGAATTATTGTTGGTTGTTCTTCTTGTAAATTCACTGTATCTGAAGGAGAAGAATTGACTGGAACTTTCAACAATTTACATGCAGAATCTCTAAAACAAGGAGTTTTCATTAACTCAGTCAATGGTACTGGGACTTTGATTTTACACAATTCATTCTCAAAGTTAAAAGTCTGTGAATTTTTTATGTTTTCTTCAATTTTTGTTGCTTTGGTCTGATCACTATGATCTTGTTTCTTTCCTTGAATTTGATTAGGTAGTTGTCTGACAGGTGGAACTACTTTCTTTTTTGGAATCTGAACAACCTGTTTAGGGCCTGATCTTAAATTATAAGATTTTTTTGGATCAGTTTGACATATACTGGCTGAAACCTAAGGACGATGATCACTCCCGTCCTGATACTGATATGAATCATAATATTCAGAATTCTGATAGCTACATTCAGTTGTAAATCTTTCAGATGATAGCTCCCCAAAATAGTTTAAATTCTGATTTAAATCATCCTCATACTGCACATCTTCCACCTGTTCAATTTATTCTACAAAATTATTTTGAAAGGGGGTGGGACTCTCTAATCTTCATTTTCTCTTCTCTCCCTCTGAATATCATTGTTTCTCCTTTCCCGAGGAATAAATTTTGACACAAATGGTCTTCTAAACTAGTTTGGATTTTGATTGGGATTTCTTTCTCCATCTTGAAAAGGTTTATTAGAACTCTTCTCCAACTCCAATCTATTCACTTTTGCAGTCAAGCTTTTAATTATCTTACTCATTTCATCTAATTGACCTTCTTCCTTCTTTGATGTAGAGGCTGCAGGCATTACTACATTCTTACCCTTTTTATCATGAACCTGATGATCTGACTGCTCCTTAAGTCTATTAGAAGCCAAGATATTAGATTCCACCTCTAGAGAAGCTTCTTACGTATTTAGTAATGTTATAGGTCTCCTTTCTCTCAAGTGCAAAGAAAAGTCATGGTAGAATGCATTTGCATATGTCAGCTTGGCTAAAGTTTCTGAAGGTTTAATTTCAACTGGAATTCTGCCATACATTTTGTTGAAGTGTTTTGAAAAGTCAGCTATAGTCTCATCATTTTTTCTCTTTAAAGCTGTAAACTCAGTAATATAATATGTGTGATCTTTTGTATCTCCCCATTGCCTCATAAATACATACTGTAACTCCTCTATAAGTCTTATTGAATTTGTTGGTAACTCCCTGAACCATTTTCTAACATCACCATCTAGACTTTACACAAATATTCTCATCCATACATCCTTTGCTTCTATATTCTAATTATCAGCATAACTCAAAAATGCATTCCAGTGTTCCTCTACAGTTGCTTCTCCGAATCCATTAAACCTAGGTAAATATCTTTGATAATCTCCTCCCGGAAGAGCATTTAAAGGTTGTGGAAGCACTAAGGGAGCATACCTAGCTACTACCATTCTGTCCATCATATCAAGCTGTTGTCTAGCCATCCTAGAAGTAGTCTGACTGTTTGAGGATAAGGGTTTATTGATTTTAACTGAACTGAGCTGAATGGAAAGGATATTAGCTTTAGACTAAAACAAGGGAAATAACTCAGTTTTGAGTTTTTTAGGAGACAATGGATTGATAAAAGTTTGAATATCTACCTCTTCTAATTTTGGTTCAGAATACAGAAATGAAGATATAAAATGAGATTGACCAAGAGTAAGTAAAGATGGGGAAGATTTAGATCTCCCAAAAGAAGGGTTATGAGACTCTTGTTTAGATTTCTTCAAGATCTTTTCTGGATCTGACACCCCTGGATGGAATATTTCTTTGAATGACTCAAAGGAGTAACAAGACTCAGGAAGTAAGTGGAACTCGAGGACAAAAAGATGATCCAAGTGCTATATGCAAATGGAAATGAGTGCCATGTTCAAGAATGACTAGGTACTGCCACTGATAAAGGTGTAATACAAAAGCTTTCCTTTTTCCCCATCACGAATGATGAGTGCCTCATGTGTTTTTTACAAGCTTAATGAGGGTAACCAGATGCTCGGTATAGATCATCTCATAGATGAGTCCAATCCCAAATGTTTTCCAAACCTAGGAAGGAGGGGTTCGTCCCATGGTGGGATCTTCAATGTAAGAATTTAACGAGTCCATAGAAGGTAAA
Source organism: Larix kaempferi (assembly GCA_027924585.1). Taxonomy (NCBI): domain Eukaryota; kingdom Viridiplantae; phylum Streptophyta; class Pinopsida; order Pinales; family Pinaceae; genus Larix; species Larix kaempferi. The sequence continues at coordinate 21,672,165 of BSBM01000632.1, read as the reverse complement.
CTTGGTTGTAATTTCATGTTCAGAGAGTCTGAAAAGAACTAAAGAAGACTCCAATGGTCCTTTCTCGTAAAGTTAGCCTCATCTTCCAAAAAAAGGGTAAAACAATGCGGGAGAGGACTCTTCCAGTCATGATTGGCTGGAGTATACCTTTTTCGTAGCTAGTGCTCCCTGGTCTGAAAAAGGGGGTAAACTATTACCAGGAAGACGACCATTCAAATTCTTTTACAAGTGTGAGTGTGACAAGTTCTCTTGGCAATCTTTTCGTATTTCGAGATCCTGAAAAGAGCTTAAAGATAGACTCTAGGGGGGTTCCTTTTCCGTAGGAGTTTAACAAGCCCGGAAAAGTGATAAATCGTAACTCAGTAACGTATTCTCATAGTTTCAAGAGCACGAGAAAGAACAAAGAGTAATCTCATTAATTGAAATCTAGCAAACAAAAAGATAAACGACAAAAATTCACAAGGGGTGTTCATACCTCAGATGACCATTCCAATATGAAAATGGCGTAGAAAGACACTTCACAACTCCTGCACACTCGAAAACTAGGTCAAATAGTCAACCGAACGTTCAAAAATAATAAAATCATTCCAAACTATAGAAAAATGGCATAATGGCATCAAATATTTGAAAAAGGAATATTCCATTTGTTTATAAATAGAAATAAAAACCAAATATAGTCACCATTGTTCTATTTTCCAAATTTGGTAGGAGTAGTGCCATTTGGAGCCAAAACTTCACTCGTTGATCCCGGGAGCTACAATCAACCATCTCACCCACCGTCAGGAACAGGTAACCCTAAAATTCATTCAGCATGTTTGTAGTGGTTTACATTTTTGAATTTCAGACATTTTTTTGGGTTTTAGCTTGATTTGGGAAGGGCCATTGCACCCTCGACTCGTTGCAGTTTTCCCTTTCGGGAATTGCGATGAGACCGAGTCGTCGCCAAGGTCGCACAGATGGACTGCGATGATGTCACTCTGTTTGCAAAAATGGGGTGCGATGACGGCGACGTCCATCCCCAAACTCAAACAAAACTCAAAAGAAGGACTTCCAGTGGTTGAAGCAAGTTCTAACATTATTAAAAACCTCCTGTTGACAGGTTGCAAGCATCCAAAATTGTTTTGGAATGGCACGAAAGGGAGCATGAAATAGATGACATGCATGTTGCAAATGATCCATAATGCATAGAAGCACTGAGGAATTGTGGGCTCCTCAAGTTCTTTCGCATCCAGGGGATGAGATCCCAAATTCCATTATTGACTCATATGCTCCGATGCTGGGATGTGGCCCAACAATACTTCGTGATCGGTGAGCATGAGCTTACCATAGATGTCGAGGACATCTACTTTTTGACTGGATTGTCCCGAAGAGGAGACAATGTGCTACTTACCGAATCACGTAGGAGTGATTGGACCATGGAAGATATGATTCGATAGCACTGTAGTCCCAACACCCGTGCATCTAGTGGGAAGATTCCCATCAAAGATGTACAGGGGCCTCCATTACGTGCCATACTATTCACTATTACGAGGATGGCGGGGATCCAAGCTCCTCACTTAGCCACCAGAGCACAGATGATTTATGCAGAGGACTGTATGTCTCCGAAGATCTTTAACTAGTGTGAGGGAGTCCTCACAAACATGCGAGCTCAGCTGACAAAGTGTCGGCGGGGAGATCTCAAACAGTTTGGCTATGGATCAATAGTGATCTCGTTCTTATTGGAACGGGTTCCCCTTTTGCATCCTCAGGTACCACTAGAGGATAGGGACCCTAGAGATCCTCATATGGCTAAGTGGACCGATGTGATGGCCCGACATGGTGGCGGCCCCATTATTGGATACCCTCCTGAGTTTTTCACTTGGATGGAGGGCCAGCTATTGATGGTGGATGAATTTCCATACAGTGGTACGGACTTTAGAGATGATCCTGACTTGCCGCTGCCAGAAGGAGCAGCATGGGGAGACCTTGGTAAGAACAAATGAACCCTTGTACTTTTTAAGTTTTGTGCATTTATGATTTTTTTTTATATAGTGCTGACAGGTGAACAACATGTGTGTGCAGATGTGGGGCCTATACGACCAGTGGGGACCTCTCTTCTTGCTAGGAGAGAGAGAGGAGAGGGATCAGTTGTGGGTCCAGCTATGCATGCCGCCATTGCAGAGATGGACAGAGTCTATGCCAACCTGAGTGGGTTGACACTAGACATTCCTGAGCTGATGATAGATGAGGTGTCGCGGCCCATGCAGGTACAGACGGTTGGAGCGACTGCGCACTGCTTCGCAAGGTTGCGAGAGCAGTAGATGATGAATATGGTTGTCTATGGTTGTCATTGATGACAAGCCATTAATGAAAAAGGTCAAGCATGATAAGCCAGCATTGATGAAAAGGCACATTTGTGGGAATTGGAGCCATTGGAACCCGTGAACATGTCCTTGGTATGATGAAGATGCCCATCTAGATTTGGAGCCCTTGATGAAGACCTTGATTCCCTTGCAAAGGTCATGAAGCCCATTGCTTGCATGATGGCATGATGAAGGCACCCACACACATGTGATGACACTTGGACACTTGCTTGCATGTTATGGGTTTATATTGTGGTGGACACACTTGCTTGCACTTGATGATGGAATGAAGGTATTGTGACTTACAAATCCTAAGAAGTGATGCCACTTTGACACCACTATGTGTGGGGTCTTTGATGTCCTATACAAATTGAAGATTTTAAAAATTAAGGACCATGTATTTGCAAATAATCCCATCATAAGATGATAGGCCTCGTCATGCCGTTTCCAACAGTAGGTGGCACATCACGTAATTCCTCACGGTTGATGAAATATGAATTTTTAAAGTTGAATTACCTCATCTTTTGGGTCAGCCGACCAAACAGAATTAAATTTAAATTTAAATTAAAAATAAAAATGATTTTATTGCAAGTCAGCTCCATAAAAATAAAAATAAAAAATAAAAAAAATTAATATGGAAAATGAGTATAAATAGGGCCAACGCCATTATTCATTTTGGGGGTTAAATTCGTGGAGTTGAGAGGTCTGAAATTCGGGTACTGTAGCAGCTATAGTAGACAGGAAAGTTTTTTGTTTTGCTTTGATTTTTGGGTATTTAGGCAGCCACAGTCAAGGATAGTGGCAGCATAAGGAAGATCAACTTTATGACAATTTTATGGGTGTAATACAGATAGAGGATGGTCTGATTTTTGTAGGGGTACAGTAGCAGCAGCAGAGGTTGAACAGTCCCAAAATTTGCAGCAGTAGCAGAGGAGACACAGCCCCGAATTTTGATAGTATGATAGTCCTTTTTTTACTTGTTTTGGGGTTAAACAATCCATCTACAACACACATACTTAGCCCAAAGGGTGAGTTTTGACATGCACTACTTGCTAAGGTAAGATCACTGTATATAATGCATGCTGGATGACATTCTATGATGCTTACCTCATGATGATGATGATGATGATGCTTGGATGATAATGCTATCCTAAACACTTGAAGCATTTTCCTTGATGATGTACTGTATGATGATGCACATATACAATATGATGTTAAACTAGCGATGATGCATGCAACCCTAGTACAGTGATGTATACAGTGGCATCCATACAGTGAATATACAGTGATACATAGTGATATACAGTGATGATATGTATGCTCAACACACTCAGTGAAATGTTCAGATGATATGTTCAGTGATATGATAAGGTAGTGAACACGTTGACAAAGTCTATGGCTAGTTTGTTGTGCATCAAAAGAATGATGAAGATGTTGGGTATGATAGAATGCTAATGATGAGTTCATGAAGTCTTTGACATGTGTGATTTCTGGGCAGCAGTAAGGGCAGTTTGATAATGTATATGTGAACAGTGTAATGTTGTGGATGGAGACATGGTGCTACCAGCAGATTGATAGGAGTATGTGCTTGGTCAGAATAATGACATGAACAGAATGTGAAGATGTGTTTGATTGAAGACATGAAGCTATGGAAACAGTAATGACATGACTGTGATATGTATGATGGATAGATCAATGATGATTTGTGATGACAGTGATATGACTGGGTTGACAAGAAAAGATGTATGTGATGTAATGTAACAAATATGTGTATGTAAAATACAAGCAGGGTCTTGTATATTTTTTCTTAGCTGGGTCTAAGAAAAACTAGGTTGGGTCCTAGATAATGAGTTGGTGCTCATTGTTTCAGTTGGTGCTGAATTACCTCACGGTTGTAGCCGTTGAACCAAATACTAAAGATTACAAAATCATATCTTGTCTCTTGTGCAATGTGTTGTTGATTATGTGTCTTATTTTGATGAATGACTAATGATGTAGATTATTGATGAATATGACAAAAGTAAATGTCTGAATGAAGGAATAAGGTTTAATTGAAGTTGAAAATTGGATTAGGAGTAGGCTCACTGATTCGCCCCCCCCCCCCCTCTCAGTGAGCAGTGTATCTAATAGTAGACTGTTTCCACACTCAGCAGGCTCGATCTGTTAGACCACCTAGGGTTGTACGGGCCAGGCGATAGGCCACACATTGTTACTATGTGTGTACTGAGAGCTTAGAGGCCTCAGATTTTTGTACTACTGAAAGCTACGAGGCTTCAAATTTTTGTACCAACACTACCTTTTTGAGAATATATATATATATAGACATTCCGACGATTTATACATTATGTGTTTCAAATGAGTGAATGATGTGGTCATGCTTATGTGTTTGCTTATGAAAAGAATTATTTACATGTTATGTCTACTTTTAACAGTTCATAAAATATGCTTATGTGTGTGCAATGTACTACTCTAAGATGAAGTTGGCCATAGAGTCGGAAACTATGTTAACTTCTCGTGGAATGTGCAGGTACTAAATGGACTCGAAGGACCTTTCCAGAAGACGGACTCGTCGATATAGACAGAGCAAAAAGGGATCGCGGATGGCGTAAACTCGATTAAGATGAGAGACCACTAGTTGAGAGTCCAAATGGATGACAACGTGGTCCATACCCAAAGAAATGGCGTCAGTTAGGGTTCCAATGACTAGTTGATATTCTACAGCATTGTTAGTTGTGAAACCTAGACACATTCCCCCTGAGCTAATGAGCTCGCCAGTAGGTGAATAGAGTACCCAGGCTGCAGAAGCAAGGTTACAGGTATGCCGGCTGGCGCCGTCCGCGAATCCGTAGCACATTGCCATCTGCACACGCAGACAGAACATGAAACAATACCTAAAACATGCAAGAAATCAAAGCGTCACACCATACAGAAAAACACAAACACGCCATGTACAGTATATACAAAAGTACTTATGCGTGGAAGACTCAAGCATAGTACCTCTTCAGGTAAAGCCCATTGTGGGGTTCACCCAAAGATATCCCATCATAATCTTCAAGTTCGTAAGCTCCCTTCTCTAGAACACATTTCACTATGTAAGGTCCATGCCACATGGACTCGAACTTGCCTGCTCCCAGCTTATTATGCTTTTGGTTGTAAGTGAGGAACAAATCCCCTTCGCTAAAAACGCGAGGTTCTACCAACTTGTCGTACTGTTCTTTGACACGTTTCTTATGGGCCTCATTGGAAAGAGCAGCATCTCAACAAGTCTCGTCGAGCTTAGCTAGGTAGAGGAAGCATTCTTCCTCGGCAGTAGTATTTGGGAGAAGTTCTATAGCGAGCTTGAGAGATGGAATCTCGCACTCTATAGGGAGGACCACCTCCAATCCATACACTAGTTGGAAAGGAGTGAATCCAGTGGCGGTTTTGATAGAAGTCCTATAATCCCAAAGTGCAGAGAAGAGCATGTTGTGCCAATTGGCCTTGTGTGTACCTACCATTCGTTGGACCATAGTTTTCAAGACCTTGTTAATGGCATTGACATGTCCATTCAACTGTGGGTAGTACGGTGTTGATTTTTCATGGCAAAAACCCAATCTATCGCTCAACTCGTCAACCATATGGTTCATAAAATGGGAACCATGGTCAGTAACTATTGCTTGAGGAACTCCAAACCACGCTATTACATGGTTGAACATGAAGAATGCGGCAGTCTAGCCATCGTTCGTGTATGTAGGCCTTGCCTCGGCCCATTTCGTAAAGTAGTCCACAACTACAATGATGTAACTATGTCCCCCGACCGAGGTAGGCTTACAGTGCATGAAATCAATGCCCCATTTAGCAAAGGGACCAACAGAAATAACCGGGTGTAACGGGGCAGGGTGGGTGCGCTTCTTAGCATGAAAATGCTGGCATGAAGGACTTTTTTTATGGCCTCGATACAATCTTTGAAGATAGTTGGCCAAAAATATCCTGCACGCAAAATCTTCTAGGCTGTAGCCATCCCAGAGAGGTGACCACCACATGCCCCTGCATGGCAGTCATTCAGAACGTGTTCAGCCTCTTCATGAGTCAGACAACGTCGAAGGATAGAGTCAATACCACGATGGTACAAAGTATCACTAATGATCAGATAATATTTTGCATGGTGGCGTATACAATGACGGTCGTCACGAGACAGTTCGAGGTTGAAACGTTGGGTTTGAAGATACAAGGTGATATCTCCATACCATGGATCAAACGTACTGATAAGAAACAATGACTCATCTGGAAAGGAGTCATTGGGCTCAGACTCTACATCAGTATGGAGGAGGTCGCAAATAAGCTCAGCAAACACCAAAAAGACTTTTTAGACTTAGCTTTTTCGAAAAGAAGATCGAATTCTTGCAGTATCACGATCCAACGTGAATACTTGCCCCCAAGCACTTGACGTGTCAGAACGTGGTACATGGGGTTCGAATCGGCAATGATGGTGGTGGTGCGGAGCAAAATATAATGTCGGAACTTCTGCACGGCTATGATTGCCGCGAGAGCGAGCTTCTCAACATGTGAATAACGAGTTTCAGCGTCAATGAGACCTTTACTGGCATAATATATCACATGTTCCTGGGTGTCCTGGTCTTCCAGAACCAAAACCATGGCGATAGTGGTGTTGGAAGCAGCAAGATATAAAATGTAATCTTGATAGTAATTCGGCGGTTGGATCACAGGGGCATGCGTGATGGCATGCTTCAAACTATCAAAATATCATTGAGCCTAGTCATCCCAAATGAATGGGACATCCTTCTTCATTAATCTCATGTAACCCTGCATCTTTTGAGCGAAATTACAAACGAACCGCCGTAAGTAAGTTGCTCTGCCTTGCAGACTCTGAAGTTCCGTAATATTGGTCGGAGGTGGAAGGGCAACGATGGCTTCCACCTTCGAGGGATCAATACGGATCCCATCTTTGGAGAAGATAAAGCCTAAGAGGTGTCCGGATTCGACACAAAAAATAATTTTGTGAGGATTCAAGCGGATGTTATACCACCTGCATCTGAGGAAAACAACCGTCAGATGATCGAAGTGGAACTTACGCTGCTTCACGTGGGCAGGGAGATCGTCCAAGTAAGGTTCCACAAAGTCCTTCACATCATGGAAAGTGTACGACATGGCCCGCTGGAACGTGGTGCCAGCGTTTTTAAGGCCAAATGGGACTTTGCGATATGCAAACGTTCCCCAAGGGCAGATGAAAGCAGTCTTGTGTTGATCGGTTGGGTGGATCTCAATTTGGTTGTATCCGGAAAAGCCATCCAGAAATGAAAAAATGACACTTCCGGCACAATTGTCGATGATCTGATCAATGAAGGGAGTCGGGTAGTTGTCCTTGGGACAAGCTTTATTGAGGTCCCGATAATCGATGCATACACAGATAGTTCCCTGCTTTTTGTTCACAGGGATGACATTTGAGACCCATTCTGTCAATGGGACAGGGTAAATGAAAGCGACCTTCAAGAGTTTCTCAATTTCTGCCTTGATTTCCACAGTGTTTCGGGGGTGTACCAGTCGCAACTTTTGGCGGACATGTTTGATGTTGGGATAGGTTTTGATCTCATGCAAAACAATGGAGGGGTCTATCCCAGGCATCTCCTCATAAGTCCAAGCGAATATGTCTCAAAATTGCTTTAGCAAGGCCATAGCGATGATGACTTCTTCATGGGAACACTTCTGGCCTAACTGAATGTGTTCCACTACACCAGGTTTAACCAAGATGTCGATCAAAGTGGCAGGCTCAACGTCAGCTAAGTTGCCTTCATAATTCGTTTGACACGTGAGTATCAAAGATGGAGAGCAAGAAAGAACATCCGATGTAGAGATGGTGCAAATTTCATTCTCTACAGTAGCCAAAATGGGAAGGGAAGACAAACAATGATGGAGGTCTTCCCACGGAGGATCGTCTGTGCTCATGATTTCCATGATGGACTCATCATAATGAAAAGTCCGTAGGAAGGGATCGGATGATGTCTATTGCAGAGAACTAGGGGTGGAGGTCATAGCTAAGTGATCTTCCGGGGCTGACTGGATAGCCTCGTACATAAGTTCAGCGAGTGACAGAGGCATGCAGTCTCCAATCAGGTGTGTGGTGGCTTCATCAGGTACAAGCCATGAATCAGTGGAGTTGGAGATATAAGATGACTGCGAGGAGATCATGTTCACCATGGCAACATGATTTGGGGGATCTGAAATAGGAAAGATGCCCATGAGGGATGAATCCTTAAGGAGGCCAACCCCCACACTCTCATACTTTTGCGAAGACTGTCCAATTGAAGGAACATTATTGCCTGGGTGAGTAGTGGTGTCAGGTGTGCAAAAATCTGTAATGTCCCCTCCTATCATACTAGCATAAAAGAGAGGATCGTGATGCTAAAACTGGGCATCTAGCCCCATGAGCTTTTAAATAAGCATTCACATAATATAAAATACATATGGAGTGTATAATTATAAGAAAAACACAGCGGAAATAATATCAATAACACATCCATCATGCATTCAAGATATTCATCAAATAATAATTGCAAAGTTAACACAAGAGAATACTTATCTTAACAAAGTAGTCCCAAGCAACCAGCTATGCATCTGCAACGTTCCACCCAACCATAGGCCAGTTGTGCTTATCAACCTCTTGATGCAACTGCCACCCCCGAGCTGGGCATGATCTTTACAAGGAATCAGGGAACAACAGACTCACACATAGCCAAGCATACACCAAGATGAGCCAAGCCAATCTACAATTGGGTTTATCAGGCTACTAGAAAATGGAAAGGAAGAGTGGCTAAGCTAGTGATCTCAAGCACAGAGCCAGGGGTAACCTTACAAGATCTATCTAGCTTGGCACCCACAATACCTACACACCCAGCACAAGGAAGTATTCTTTTCACTGCTGTACAGTCCCTCAAGCCATACCTTCCCCATCTAGTGCTTCCAAGGTGTGCATAGAAGAGTATCCAAAGCCCTCTTGATCTTCTTGAGAGGTTATCTCCCCCACTAGGTTTATCAAGCCATCTCTGTCCACTACCACTCCAATCTCTTGCTCACAGATTCAAACAAAGACAAGGATGCACATAATAGCAGAGTATAAGTGTTGGGCATGATCAAAACGTTTTTATAGTGATATGCCCAAAAATGGGGTTTCTACCAGCCTAGAAAAACGTGGGAAAGCTTAAAAACGAAATGGCAATTGGGGAACAACCCTGGAGAGCAGAAATCGTTTTCAGAAAAACGTCCATGGGCATTTTGGGGCAAAAATAACCTCCATCACAGTCCCAAATTGTGGCCCTTCTCTCCCAGCTGCTGTATAATGCAAAAACGAGCTCCCAGGCATGGAAAATGCCGGAAAAATGGAGAAAAACGTGATGAGAAAAGACCCAGTAGTTCAGACTGCGTGAGAGAGGAAAAACTATCTGTTCAGACTACGTGAGAGAGGAAAAACTATCTGTTCATAATGGCTTTGGGCACCATTTCGTGGGTGTTTTCTTGCCCAAGAAGCAAAAACATGAATTCCCAGGTTGATGGCTTGCCCATGCACGAAATTGGCTGCCATACCTCTTCATTCCCAAGGCATTAACTACCTCAACCAATTTTTGGAAGAATTAAATGATTGGGTCCATAACCCAAAATGGGTAGTTGAGGGTTTATGGGTTTTCTCATTGACACATGGATTAACACCATTGGCTCAAGGGTTTGAATAATTTTCCTCCCTATTCCTTGTAGAATCATGCCCCATCTCTTTGTTGCATTGCATAGCTAGTTGTGGGTATTTTCATTAAAATTCGTATTTACATGATGTCTTAATTTACATTGTGCATATCTAGCACAAGAACCATAGGCATCTATTTCTTTAATTGCCGATACGTAAAACGCTAAATCAATGGTGGGGCCTTGGCCTTGAGCTCCTCACTATGATTAAATTACAATATTTACATCATTTACGATTTAATACAAAGGGGGTCAAAATGGGGACATTACAAAATCCAGTTGGTCGACTGTGACAATTCGTCCCTGATGGGGGAATTGTACTATGCGGAAGACAGATGATGCAACCGCGGTCATGGCGTAAAACCAATTACAACCAAGTAGAATGTTGTAATCTAACGGGGCAGTGACCACTTCCACGTTAAGGGTTAGGGTCTTTCCCCCTAGCTCTACTGGTAAAGCTTGTAACAACCCATGAGGTTGAAATCCATGTCCGTCAAAGGCTCTCAAAGTAGTAGGATAATGATTCAACTCAGGAGAACCTATCGCTCTCCAACATGCAATCGACATGAATGACGTAGAGGCTTCTTCGTCTAAAAGGGTACGATGGATAATATTCCCAGCAATGTTGGTGGCAACTTGAAATTCCAACTGATGGGAGAGCCTTGGTTTGAAGTATTCCAACCAGAACATGATGGTATTCGATAAATCCGAGTCAACTGCACCGATGGCAGCGAGGAGAGTCTTACGCTGATTTGGACAGTTTTGCAAGACTTCAAGTGTCGACATAGCACAAGGGGCTTGTGCTAGGTCCTCTACAATGTTGTAATTTTGAGCAGCCCGAGCATTGGGATTAAAAACCGATTTTCTAATCCTGCTCTTGGGTGGACGCAACACTGACTCGAGGGAAGGCTTCTCAATGGTGAGAGGCGCAGCCGGTATGGTGACATCAGGAATCGAAGTGGAAGCTTTTTCAGTATTACTTCCAATGGGTTCTTTGGCTGGAGCAGATTCATACGAACGAGAATGAGTGTTCAAGTTGATAGTCTCATTACGTACCATGAGAACATGTGCGGTGCTAGATGCTTCTCCTTGGGAAGAAGAAGTGTGAGCGATTGACTGCTGATTTTGAGCAGGGAAAGGATCATTGAGAACTGCGGGTGTGGGTTTTCCCTTAAGAAATTCTTGAACTTCGTCTCTATGGGGGCACTCCTTAGAAAAATGATCATCACCACACAACAGACAAGGAAACTTTAACTTCCTTTTCTGTTTAGCATCATTAGGGGTTCTCTTTTGCTCCTGCTGGGTGGAAGATTTCTTAGGTTTCCCCTTGTTTTTCTTCTTACCACCAAACTTCTGAGGTGAAGCTGATGAAACATAATTCACCTCTTCAGTGACAGTAGGAGTGGATGATTTGGTGGTGCTGAGACCAGCCTGTGTTGGTAATGGGGACGAACCCTAGGGGTTCGAAGAACCAACAGTTTGATGAGGAGGCTAGGTGTGAAGGGATCCAATAATGCCATCGGCTTGGGGTCCCTTGGGTGGTTTCGCAGGGTCATTAGCGTCGTGGGGTGCGTCAGGAAGAATATCAAACAATGTTCTGGATTGAGTATAAACTAATTCTAGCACATGGGCATGAGCGATGGCTTGTTCTTCAGTGAAAACACCTCCCATGGCAACATCTCGTGCTATGGTAGGGATGAGGGACTTCGTAAACTAGTCTGCTAGGAGTTGATCTGGAATTAGAACTTTAATGAGATGACATCTCCTTCGCCACTCATGTATATGATATGAAATGTGAGTGGCGGTATTCTGATGGAGCGAGGTTAAAAGCTCGGTACCAGTTTCATACCGTATAGGTAGCTGGAAATGAGTAAAAAAATTCATGGAAAGAGAACCAAAATAGGGAAAAGAGTGGGGTGGTATTCGATATACCACTTGGCAGCCGAACTGGTGAGAGTGCTTTGAAACAATCTAAGATGGATTAAGTCGTCTATCAGGGAGTTAGATGAACACCATAAATGGTAATTTATCACGTGGTTTTTAGGATCTTCACCCGGCTTGCCATCAAATTTCGGGATATTAGACGGAGGTTTCACCGGAATAGGTGGCCAATTAGTTCCATATTAAATGTGGTCGTTGGTTAAACGAGACAGGTCAGGTAGGTCCAAAGTAGCCAAAAAGGGCAGCTGTGGATTAGGCTGCACGTACTAATAGTACGGATAGGGTGTGTAAGGACCAGTATAACCATAAGGTGTACCAGGAGGAAACTGGCCATAAGGGTGTGTGCCGCCCGGACCAAATGGAGGCTCTCCACCATAATAAGGTGGTCCATTACCATAATAAGGTGTCCCATGACCATAAGGTGGTGGCCCGCCTCTACTATCAGGAGGGGGTGGTCTTCCTCCAAATGGTGGTGGTCTGCCACCACCGCCAAGGTAGGATGGGTCTCCACCACCTCCACCAGGGGGCGGTGGTGGTCCGCCACTGCTGCCAGAATAGGATGGGCCTCCATTACCTTTACCAAGAGGAGGAGGTGGTCCACTATCACCACTTCCAGATGGGTAAGGACCTCCTCCGCCGCTCCCACCATAGTAGGGTGGTTGACCACCACCACTGCCACCAGGATAAGATGGTCCTCCACCACCGCCGTCGTTAGGAGGTGGTGGTGATGGTCCTTTGCCACCTCCTCCAAGGGGAGGTGGGCCATGATGACCGAAATGAGGTGGTCCTCCACCAGAAGGTAGAGGTCCACCTCCTTCAGAGCTATGTGGGGGCCCGCTGCCTCCAATGGGAGGTGGGGGTGGAGGGACTTGAGGGACTGTAAGTGGGGGTCAATGTTGTAAAACATTTTTCTAGCCCCATAGAGTGTAAGGATAACTAGGGTAGGGTACCCCGTAGAGTGAATTTCCAGGATTGAGTTGACCCGCACAGGGTTAGGGTAACTTGGATACGCTTGACTCGATGGAGGTTGAATTACATTGGATGGTCCTCTGGCATGGGATAGCCCCGTAGGGGAAGGTCCAGGAGGTAGCGAATTACCAACGGTAGGTCCGATGGGAACTCCAACTATGGTATTATGGTTAAGAGATGGGGGTTTCCCCCCAGCAACAACTTGGTGATCACTAGGTAAAGGTTGACCCAATGCTGGTTGTTGGTTATTCAGTGTAGGGTTAACATTACTTGTAAAAAAGTTAGGGGGTAAAGAGTATCCTCCTCTCAAAGTTTGAAGTGGAGGAATAGGTAACGTAACCGTGGTGGTCACAGGTGTGTTGGACTGTTGTTGTTCAATAGGTTGGGCAGTAGGAAGTACTGAACTAGTCTCCTATCTAGGAGATGCATGTGCAAGTTGACCAGTTTCAGAAGTGGTCACGTGTTGTGTGGATGATTCTGGTGACTTGAAAGATAAAGAGCGACCTGGGATTGGCTGATAAGGGGGTAACAATGGGTGTTGAACCCTTCGTTGGAGACTTGATCTCTGGAACTTCTCAACCATAGAATGAAAGTGAGCCAATTGGTCACGATAGTAGGCTAAAGGGTCATCCGGAGTAGTCCCACTAGGTGGGGGTGAAATGGAAAAATGGGCCACTGGGTGACCGGTAGAAGATGTCCAATAAGCTGCTGATGGACTAGCAGTGGCTGTAGGGTTGTCCTGGGGTTGAATTATCCATTCCAATGACCCAGTCTATCTCGTAGCAACGGGAGGCATGTCTTGTGAAGTGGGGAGTTGTGCTTCTTCACCCTGTGGGGGATGAGAGGCAGGTGAATCTGGAGGAGTATGAGGAAACAAAATTCCTCCAACATTCAAAGTGGGGTTTTCCACTTCATGTGACCCGACCCTGGCATGTGGATCCATCCTTACCCTCGAAAATACCTCCTGATTAAGGGGATATTTAGGTGGTAAGTTTGGAATTCTATGGGACCTTCTCCAAGGAAGGTAAGCCGGAGTGACTGAAACAAAATTTTCTCCTAAGGCAAGCTAAAAGAAAGAAGACCAAACAAAACCCTACACAAACTAAGGCCACAAGCAAACTTATGTTATAAGAGTGGATTCAACAGTCTGGAACCTCACAGGATTTTCAAGGCTTTGCAACTCATGATATATTGTAGGGTCCAACAATATGACATGACAAGGAGGATTGGGACCATACCCTTGCCTGCATACCCAATTACCTGGATGGTACGTGCGTAGTAGCTCCCCGAGTGCTATTCTTGGTGTATTGCTCTGCCAAGACGGCCAAAAGGTTAACTCAGTTGGTTTCAGGAATCCTAAGGGTGTCTCCTGATATACGTAAGGTACGTGGGAGCTCAAATCCGTAGTGGTGTTGTCTAATGCACAACCGTTCGGCAAGAGACCTTCTTATATACTACCGAGTATGTGATATACCCTTCGATATACGCCAAGTACTCAAGGTGACTTGGTGGGTACGTGAAGGAGCTCAATATACCGATAAGTACGTGGAAGACTACAATAGCCCTGAGATACAGTGCTGGAAAATAACGACAGCTGCCACGCTTAACGACACTGGAACATGTCTCTAACTTACACACAAGTTCCTAAATATTTTACCCTAGTTCTACCCTTGATTTTATTTGGACGATTAGGTGAATGCATGAGGTGAGTACATAATCGGAAACATAATGCAGGCCCTAACTACATGCAAAAGGTATGCTTTTCTTTCGCTGAATGATACCTATGGGAAGGATAAATCTTCTTTTCTTTCCAACAGCTTTACGAAAGCAATGCAATGCAACACAATCCCAAATTTATGAAAAATGATATTGAAACATTCTTTTCCTTTTTCAACGAAACATAAAATTTTCACAACACTACTAAGCCAAATCAAAACATGTTTTTCTTTTTCTTTTGTCTTTTCAAAAACAATGTTGAGTAATGAAAAGAGAGAGATCCTAAGAAGAGTATGCAAGCTTTTCACTTTCACTATGATCGCCTAAAAGCATAAAAAATCAAAAGATACAATGTGACTTTTTCAAGCATGGAACTACTTTTGCAAAACTTGAAAGCTATCTGATTTTCTCAAGAAGATGAATGATTCATAATTCATGAAAAACGCAAACAATACAATCTTTCTTCAACTTTTCCAAAATATTTGTAAATGAAACATTCCAATGCATGAACAATTCTTCAAATGACTTCGAAAATGATGGAAACAAAGTACCCTCAATCTTTCAATGGATGCATCAAAACAATAATTTGACAACAACTATGCTTTTACACATGGATTTTTGAAATGAAAATATCACTTGCGACACTCTAACAACTCGAAAAATCTCAAGAGAAAGCGAGCACTCAATGAACTGAAAATACATTCAAACACTCAAAGTCAAACAGTAACAAGAAGCACTAAAGCAAACAAGGCTCACAAAAAGAACGCAAGTGAGGTCTGGAACTGATCCAATGCACTTGATCAGATCAGGCTAGGAGAGGAAGGAATGCAAGGGTGAGCAGATGAAGGTGGGCGAGACCAAAGTGTCCACAACCACCAAAATCTCAGACTTGTCCAAGATGGAACCCAAAACAACTCCACCAAAACCAAACAACTCAAACACATAAAGCAAAAGGGATCTCTGACTGGATCATACAGTGCAGAGGGAGTCTGCATACAAACCACACTCAAAACTATTGATGTATATGTAACTTCAGAATATATTTCACCCATGTATTGCATATATGTATTTTGTATTCCTATAGATATGTAATTATTCCTCTATACGGAAGTGTTGTCATTTATATTGTAAGTGTTGTAACTTATACTTGATTGGTTATTAGACCACCTTGTTGGGGTCAGCCCTGTATAAGTCATGTGGGTCGAAGGGTTATTAGACCACCCTATTGAGGGTCGGCCATGTGGGTCAAAGGGTTATTAGACCACCAAGTGTGGGGTCATCCCAGATTAAGTTAACCATGGGTTAAGCTAGACATGTAGGCCCCATTAGTTTATTGGGCAGGACAGAACAAGTATAAATAGAGATTAGGAGATCTCTATTTGATCTTTTCATTCACACTCTTCTCTCATTCGGAAAGTGGTGCACTTATGAGGAGGAGGCTCTGCTACGAGGAGAAGACTATCTCTTGTATTCTAGTTGTATCATTGCTCTATCTATCTCTGAGGAAGTTATTGGGGTTTTTGACCTTTATGGTTTTCCCCAAGTAAACTCTGTGTCTCTTGTGTGCTTGCATTATTGTGTCCATGATTGATATGTTGTAGATTTGTTGTACATGTTGTTCTCTCAGTTAAGATCCTAGATTAGATTGAAGTAAATTCTGAAAATTTAACATGGTATCATAGCTAGCCTGAAAGAAGGCATGATATGGCATGTATGACACTTGTTGCACTTATGATGCTAGGGCTTGATATAGCAAAAACCAGTCATCGTAGTACTTTCGCTATAAATCCATTTTGGCAACGTTTTTGGATCTGAAACTTTTACAGGTCGAAGATCAGATCCCCATGTACCTTATATCCAAAGGACAACTTCTAATTCATTGTAATTTGTGATTTATGATCTGTACAATATAGGGTTTCTACCTCTTCCAAATCTTAGTCATAAACAGGTGACCTTGGAAAAAAGTTCATAACTTGGGCTAGGAAGCTCCAAATGAAATTTCATAAAAAGTGACAGGTAGTACACAGACTGTACTATCTCAAGAAAAAAATTTAGAGGACGAATTTGAACCAGTGACACGTGGCACGCCATACAAGTTCTCTCTCCTGTCTTATGCCATAAACACGTCACGTTGCGACACTTGGCATAACTCTCTCTCAGAGAATCCAATTGAGGTCAAACCTATCGGGATGGAAAGATGACAAGTTGGGCTATCTCAAGCAAAATTTCAGAACCTGTGGATCGAAAAGTTTGGAGTTACACCAGAAACAATCAGGTACATATTTATGTTATAACAGAATTTTTTTGAGCACCTTCATTCATGGCTTCCGGAATTTAGGGTTTCAGAGAAAGTTGGAATTTTTGTAATCGGAGACTACGGCTGAATTCCACTCATCAAAATAGAAATTTAGAGACCAAGTTCAGAATTTTTGGTTGGGCAGAAGACCGAGCTTGATCAGACCCTAGTTCGGGACTTTGATTGGAAAAGTGGAAAATTAGGGTTTCTACAAAAATGGGAATTTTTGAAATCTGTGACCACAGCTGGAAGCTCCTCAGAAAAATAGAAGCTTAGAGCTTTGGATCAAACCTTTTGATTGGGAAAAAGAGTGGGATTCATCAAACCCTAGTTCGGGTTCACGTCTAGTGAATCCAAAAATTTCAAAGGCAAAATTGAGGAGTGAAACTTTGCAGTTTTCAAATTCTGAATATACTAGCTTGATTAGCTCATCAAGGCGCATATTTATATCCTTTCGGAAGTTTGAAATTCAAAGTTTGAATTTTTGGGGTTTCTCTGACAAACCCTAATCCAGCTCCAGGTCGAGTTCTTGCAAATCAAGTGGATTGGGTTAATCCGAGAAGAAGATGGATTGGTCACCTGCATAAGTGAAGAAGTTCCTATCTCAGAGGGAGATGTGGCTAAGGCCTTCCATAAGAAGATTACAAGCAATCTTGACAGGTATGGCTTACAGGTATGTTTCGAATTCTGTTCATGGTTAAGTTTATGATATGTTTGTCTTCATATCATTACAGTACAATCTTGATTAATTACTAGACTTGTCGTATCACCTTAATAGAAGATATTCATTGATTAAGGTTTTGACACTTATGATTGTACTAATGCATTGTGATGTTGTATGAGGTTTATGTTGTTCACTAACACAAAAGGTACACCAAGAAAGTCAAATCATGTTCTACTATGAACATATGATCATGGTGACATGAAGACAAAGATTCATCCATTGTCATGGATCACATAGAAGATCTATTTTCGAGGTATGTATAACTTGGTTCTACAATGGTTAACTTATGAGACATGCAGGTTACTAGCACAAGTCACTGAAGAGAACCAGAAGACATTATGCGGGTATGTTAGACATAACTAGCTAGCATGCTAATCTAGGTATGTTTTTCCTATATCAAGCTAGAATCCTACCTTGTGTTAGGATCTTATATTATTGTGTTGTTGATAATGATTATTCATGAAGTCATAGGTTTGAATAGTCATGGTTGTATGCATATTATGTTTCTCACCATAATTGATGATATGACTAACCAGAAGAATCATGAAGGTATAGGTTTGAGTAATCACAGGTTTATGCATTGATGATTTAACTAATTAGAAGAGTCCTATGATCAAATAAGAATATGCATGAGTAAAAGAAGACTTCCCTGAAACCTTGAATACTAATGCTTATTATCTGTGAATGATCATGACTATACATGTTTAAGAATATTGTGTTTTGATAGTATTAAGATTATACTAATAAATGTGTGATTATGTATGACACCTCAAGGATAACACAATGATGATACTAATAAGCATGCATAGTGATTAAGGATGGATATAAGTTCAAGGACAGGTAATCCAGGAAGCAAAGATCAAGAGGGAGCACACTCCAGTTGTTCCTGCAAGAAAGCAAAGGAGCACACTTCAGTAGTTTCTGCAAGGATGCAGATATTCAAAGGGAGTTGACCACTTCTAACAATCCACATCAGAATGGAGTTGCAAATATCTAGAGGGAGTCCACCCAGCAACCAAACAAAGATAAGCATTTGAATTGTCATTTCTTACATATTTGTTTATTTAAATAATGAAGCATTTGAATTGTCATTTCTTACATATTTGTTTATTTAAATAATGTTATTCAAAGATGTATATGCTTATGTTCCTAGACTTAGGTTGTGTATTCTGCATATTAGAATAATTGCATTAATGAATAGTATACTACTAATATGCATGTGATGGGTAAGTGGCCTATGGCACTATGCAACATTCCATTGCTACTTATCTAGAATGAAACCTCTTTGCTGACATGTTGGGAGTAGTGCAAACTCTTAACAATGGTCTGGTAGAGATTGGAAGGCATCTAGAAAGTTACGAGATATGGATAAATGTTGTATTGAAGCATTGGCTAAGATAATTGCATGACTGTATCACATATTTCTTTATGTGTAAGAATTTGTTCTGAAAACCATGAGATGTTTTCTAATCATGCAATTTAACTTGTTGTGTAGGAAAGATCATATACCATCACCTACAAAACAAGGACTACAACATTTGTTTAGCAACAAAGTTATCTATTGAAAATATTGAAGATATTGAAGTTCCCAGGATCTGGGAAGAATGTCATGATCAAGGAGTACCAGTCGATCATGAAGATGTTTGGGATGCAGTCCCAAGACCTGAAGGGGAGTCTGTAGTGACTTCCAAGAGGATCTACAAGATCAAGCATGCTGCAGGTGGTAGCATAGAGACTTTTTCTCCTGTAGCCAGATACACTTCCATTAGATCCGTACTTGCTCTGGATGCAGTGATGAAATGGAAGATACACCAAATGGATTTCAAGATAGCTTTCTTGAATGGTGTAGTTGAAGAAGAAGTGTATGTGGAGAAGCTACTTGGTTCTGAGACGCATGACAGGGAGTCATATATGTGCAGAACTTGGTATGGTAGGATAGACAGCTTTCTATCCAGTTTTGGGCTTTACCAAGAGTAAAGCAGATTCCAACCTTTACTACAAGGTTGAGGAAGGAAATCCAGTGATAATACTATTGTATGTGGATGACCTGTTTGTAACAGGTGAGGATAGATTGATTGTCGACATGCAGCGGAAGCTTGCTACCGAGTTCGAGATGAAGAACTTGGGGATGATGCACTATTTGTCTTTTGGCATGGACGTGTGGCAGAGTGCAGATGGAATCTTCCTTGGACAAGGGAAGTATGCAGTATAGATATTGAAGAGGTTCGGGATGATGGATTGCAAGGCTATGGCGACACCTATGGCATCGAACCTGAAGCTTCTATGTGATGCTTCATCTGAGCCATTTGATATCTCTATGTATCGTCAGATGATTGGGTCCTTGATGTACCTGACGAACACGAGACTGGATATTTCCTTTGTTGTGAACACATTGAGTCAGTTCCTGACAGATTCGAGGAGTGTTCATCTGATTGTTGTAAAGCATATTCTGAGGTACCTGAAGGGTACAGTTGATTATGGGCTCAAGTATGAAGCGAATCAAAAGTTTAACCTGCAGGGTTATGTTGATTCAGATTGTGCCGACAATGCTGCAGATAGGAAGAGCACATCTGGGTGTTGCTTCAAGATGGGATCAGGTGTGATCTCTTGGTTTAGTAGGAATCAGTCCTGTGTAGCACTGAGTACAGCTGAGGCAGAGTATGATGTAGCCTGTTCAGCTAGTTGTGAGGAAATATGGCTTCGGAAGCTACTGTCTGAGTTATTTGATCTCCCATTGGATGCTACCGATATTTTCTGTGATAACCAGAGTTGTGTGAAGCTGTCTGAGAACCCAGTGTTTCATGACAGGACAAAACACATAGAGATCAAATATCACTATATCAGGGATATGGTGCAGAGAGGAGCGGTGAAGCTCCTGTATGTTGCGACGGACGAACAGATTGCAGATGTATTGACGAAGCCATTAGCCAGAGTGAAGTTTGAGTACTTCAGGGAGAGGCTTGGTGTTCTTTAGATCGACGACACTTCAAGGAAGAAGTGATGGACACATTTGCTGAATCCATTCCAAGCATGTTGGAAGGAGGATCCTTCACATGGTTGTGGATGTAAGCGCTGGATGATGAGCATCAGGATGATGTTTCAGTTACTGCTCAGTATATGCATCAAGATGATGCTGGATATGATCAGTTGGATCATTTATATGTATATGTATGTACGCATCATGTTGGATGTTGTATATGATCAGTTGGATCACTTATGTATGTACGCATCATGTTGTATGTTGGATATGATCGGTTGGATCATTTGTATGTATTTTTGTATATGCATCATGTTGGATGCTTGGACCATGTATCTCTATATGTATCAGGTGGATACTGTGTATGATCAGGTAGATCATGTATGTTGATATATATCAATTAGATGCATTGTGTGGATCATGTATCTATGTATGTATCAGGTGGATACATTGTATGATCAGGTGAATCATGTATGATGATATGTATCAGGTAGATACTTGGTATGCATCAAGTGGATGAATTGTATGATCAGGATGATCATAGATGACGAGATTCAGGATTTTGCTCTAGATGACATACAACAGGATGTTGCAGTGATGATGATCAGGATGATCATGTGTACATCAGGATGATGTATGATGAGTATCAGGTTGATACTTTGTGGCCATGGATCAGGTTGTGCAGATGAGCATGTCTGGGAGATCCTATAGGTCGGAGTTGTGTACCCGTAACAGCCTAGGATGCTCTTTAGAGACATTGCTCTGGGAGGACATGTAATTTGTGCCCTGGGAGATTTCAGGTCGGAGTTGTGTACCCGTAACATCCTGAGATGCTCTTGCAAAGTTTTGTCCTATGGCATGTAATTTGTGCCCTGGGAGATTTCAGGTCGGAGTTGTGTACCCGTAACATCCTGAGATGCTCTTTCAAGGTTTTTCCATGACCACATGTAATTTGTGCCCTCAGGATATTTCAGGTCAGAGTTGTGTACCCGTAACATCCTGAGATGCTCTTTCTAGGTTTTGTGGTGACCACATGTAATTTGTGCCCTGGGGAGATTTCAGGTTGGAGTTGTGTACCCATAACATCCTGAGATGCTCTTGCTAGGTTTTGTGGTGGGGTCACATGTAATAAGTCCTGGAGATCTGGAAAGGATGAAAAAGGCCTCAGATGCTCTTTAGGGTTCTTGCTAGGAAAGAGACTCTTTAAAGGTTTTGTGATGCACGTAAGAAGTCCTGAGAATTCCACAGTATGGCCAGTGATGATGAAGACCTGCAGGTGGTGGGCCTACATCCAGTATGAAAAAGGACTGGCTCTGTAGAACTTCCTATGACGAGTAGATTCAGAGATTGATTGAGATAGCAGCAGCAATGACGATGACGATGATTAGAGGATGATGATTCGCTGATGATGATCTAGAGAAGAAGACTTGTGCTAGCAGACTTGTGTCGAGAAATACCTTCCTAGTTAAGAGGGAGTGTTGATGTATATGTAACTTCGGAATGTATTTCACCCATGTATTTCATATATGTATTTTGTATTCCTATAGAGATGTAATTATTCCTCTATACGGAAGTGTTGTCATTTATATTGTAAGTGTCGTAACTTATACTTGATGGGTTATTAGACCACCTTGTTGGGGTCGGCCCTGTATAAGTCATGTGGGTCGAAGGGTTATTAGAACACCCTATTGGGGGTCGGCCATGTGGGTCAAATGGTTATTAGACCACCAAGTGTGGTGTCGGCCCGGATTAAGTTAACCATGGGTTAAGCTAGACATGTAGGCCCCATTAGTTTATTGGGTAGGACAGAACAAGTATAAATAGAGATTAGGAGATCTCTATTTGATCTTTTCATTCACACACTTCTCTCATTCAGAAAGTGGCACACTTATGAGGAGGAGGCTCTGCTGCTAGGAGAAGACTATCTCTTGTATTCTGGTTGTATCATTGCTCTATCTATCTCTGAGGAAGTTATTGGGGTTTTTCACCTTTATGGTTTTCCCCAAGTAAACTCTGTGTCTCTTGTGTGATTGCATTATTGTGTCCATGATTGATATGTTGTAGATTTGTTGTACATGTTGTTCTCTCAGTTAAGATCCTAGATCAGATTGAAGTAAATTCTGAAAATTTAACAAAAAAATAAGAGGAGAAAAGGTGCCTGTATGGCAAAATGATAGATCGGTGCACTCTATGCTTGTACACAATGCGACTTCATAGTTCACCAATGTGGGGAGTGCGACGGTGTCGCAGAAGGACAGTGACAGGGTTGCGATGACAAGCCAACAGACAAAGAATAGAGATCAAGAATGACACAGCGTCACTCTGTGTATATCACCCAGGTGCGACAAGCGAGATTAAGTTCAAAGATGAGTCAAATCTCCAAGTAATGAGCAATGAACAGGTTTGAAAATGAGTTGTGCAAACTCAGAGGAAGGTAATCAAACTCTTCTAAGTGAAGATCTGATGGTGAAACTACCTCAAGAAGCAAATGAAAAACAAGATGGCTTGGCAAGAAATCAACTGAAAATAACATTCAAATGACAACTATGAAGCAATTTAATCGTCCCCACTATGGTCGCCATATTTGTTTGATGGACAATCTACTGAGAGCAGACTCAAGGCCTGATCTCTCTAGCTTAACGTAAGCCTAGAAAAAATAGGACAGAACACAAAATACTTTCCTAGATCAAATAGAAATGCCAATGTAAAGATAGATCATTTACCTTAGATTTGCAGATCCCTTTCTCCTTCGTTGATCCAATGCTCCAGCACAGCCAGGTCTTGAATGGCTATACCCTGTCGAACATATAACATACCAAGAATAGTGAAAGCATATATTTCATATGATAGATCTAAGTTAACAGTTAAGGAGGAAAACTCTAAACATTATCAATGCGACAACATTTATGGAAAGCAATTGTATTAACTGTATTGAAAAGTGGAGAGTACAATAGAAAAGAGGATCACAACCATTTCCTTAACATTGCAAGCTCCTTCCGACAAGCCATGCCAAAGCTCCTAGAGAGAAGTAAATGTTCCCCAAGCTAGAGTTCTAATCTACCAAGCTAATTTCACCAGCATAAGAGTACCATAGACTTCCTCCCCTTGGAGAGGGATAGAACTTCACTTATATAGGACTAAGTGGATAGGATATGGATAGGGTAGGTTGAGATATGGTAGGAGAGAGATAGGGGATCCTCCACATAGGTTAGGAACTGAAGGCCAGCCCCCCCAACAGGTCAGGGATAGGGATCCAAGTCAGCAACCTTCAAGAATGAGATTGAAGAAGCTATTTTTTCCCATTAACTGACTTCGTCGCACCCTGTAATGCAGCAAGGTGTGACGTCGCAGGTTGCATGAGTGCAGCCTGCGATGACCTCTCAAAACCTAGAAATAAAGTCCTTTCCAGATAAATGACTTAGTCAATGGAACTTCAGGGATGTATACACTGAATCTAATGGTGGTAAGATTTTAGATGTAACAATATGACGACAACTGAGTAATAGGGACTCAAATTTCCTTTCTTTAGAGTATGACAACATGGTTGACCAGGAAGCATATGTGAAATGAATCTTGGAGAGGGACAGAATTGGGATACCAGGAAATATGACTACAATGGGGGACACTTAGAGAGGTGGGTACTGATGACATGAGGGTGACTCCAAGGGTGACCCATCGCAGAATACTCTGAACAAATGCGACCAGGGATGTTGCCCTAAATAAGGGACTATATGTGATTTATAGGGGTGCTAAGAAGCACCATTTGGGATTTCTTCATAGTTTAACGAGCTCAAAGAAGGGATAGAAGTGTGCTGGAAACAGTACCGTCGTGTGGATTTTGATGAGCCAAAGACGGTGAATGCTTGTTGATGTTTTCATTTTTAGAGATTTTGAAAACAGAAGAAGACTTCATGAGTGGTTTTTTTCATAAGTTAGTCCCAAAATCCCGAAAAAGCATAAAAGTATGCAATGGAGAACTCTTCTAGCCAAAGTGGCTAGATTATTCCTTTTTCGTAATTAGTCCATCTTGTCCGAAAAAGGGGTAACATGCATAGAGAATGGACGCCCTTTCAAATAATTTAATGAGCATGAAAGGAAGCAAGATTTCTCGGCTATCTTTTCATTCTTTAAGGAGTCTGAAAATATATTAAAAGAAACTCCATGACGGGAATCTGCTTACAGGCATTGGCCAATGAGTTGACAATGTGAATTGAATGCATACAACTTCGTTTATGGATGTCAAATTATGAGGACCCATGACCCTAGGGGATACGAACGACATGGGCGCCAAATGCAGGGGGTACTAAAATGGTCACCCATGTAAGGTAGGCTCTACTGCCGAGTAAAGGTGAATGCAATGATGGCTAGGCTGGGCCACTTACTCGAACAGGGGGATCCTATAGGCGTAAAGGCGATACTGGATCAATGCATCATATACTCTGAGGGAGAAGATGGCCTATATGCTAGTTAATATATTATACCTATAGGGATCAGTTGTCAGTTGAAACAAGTGGAGTTCATCGTGACTTGAACCTGTACACATGGAAATGATGCCAAAGCATAAAATGTGCATATGGAAATAAAAACAAATATACAACTGACATGTGACCTCAGGAAATGGTTGAGATCATGCATGTGCAAAAGTGAGTAGGGTTAAGGTCCTTCCCTCATGCTATGGGCATGCATAGATTGGTGGTCACCAATAAAAGACTTAGAGAGGATCTGGACAATATCAATACACACTATCAGGAGCTAATAGTTGTGTCCAAAGAGGCTCTGAAAAGAAAAAGACAGATGCAAAGTCAAGCTAAAGAGTTAAACCAGAAAGTTCAAAAGTTGAATCAGTAGAAAGAGGTATTAGTAGAAAGGATCAGAACCTTAGAAGCAGAACACGAACGAAGTAAGAAGCATTCAATTGCTTTGGAAGGAGTTAGTATGTTAGTTGAAGCTGCCGATAACTTGTGAATACTTTATAGTAGCTAGAGGTTAAGAAGTTTAAGTGATTATAGTTAGTAATTTTGTTATATTTGAAAATGCAACTAATAGTTGTGTCCAAAGAGGTTGTGAAAAGAAAAAGACAGATGCAGAGTCAAGCTAAAGAGTTAAACCAGAAAGTTCAAAAGTTGAATCAGCAGAAAGAGGTATTAGTAGAAAGGATCAGAACCTTAGAAGCAGAACACGAACGAAGTAAGAAGCAATCAATTGCTTTGGAAGGAGTTAGTATGTTAGTTGAAGCTGCCAAGAATTTGTGAATACTTTATAGTAGCTAGAGGTTAAGAAGTTTAAGTGATTATAGTTAGTAATTTTGTTATATTTGAAAATGCAACTACTTTTGTAACTATTTCGAAACTGAGACCTAAAAGCTAGTTTTGATAGTTATGTAACTAATTAAGTTTGAAAAAGGATAAAAGGAAGGAAAGAAATGAGGACAGGGTTCGAATTTTGGCTCAAGGAAAAGCTGTATAGTGATTATATCTCAAACTAAGACTGGTGACTCTTATGTAAGTTTTAACACTGATACTGATATATACATACTTATAGGCCATTTTATGTCTCATGCTGGTTTCATTTTGAATCTGTTTGATTACTCAAATGTATAATTTCATTTCTTGATGAATGTATTTTCTCATGCAAATGCTTATATTTTGTGAATGAAATGAGCATTAAATTTACAATGTTCCTGGTTTATATTGTATGTGATAACAACCCAATTTTTATTATGCTTTCATGATTTAGTACTTGGGTTTTGTTTGTAGATTATTTTCTTTCTTGATGATAAATTTTCAAACCAAAATCATAAAAACCCTTTCATATTTAATTTTTGTTGTGAGATTGTTCTAACTTGTTCCTGTAGTAGTCTAGGAACAAATTCTAGCACAAACATATACCTTTTCATTAGTCCCATCACACTTATACATCATTACCACATTCCATTTCCACTATTTTTACCTTGGTAAAACAAAAAAACCAAAGTCTCACATAAAAGGGCCATTTTACAAAATTAATTTGCTCAATTATCTAAAAAATGAGCAACTTACGCCCTGACTTGTTTTTTGTATGTTTCTCCTTTTTATCACTCAAAAAAAGAAGAAAATTGGCATGACACCTATGATAACCCAATTTGGAAAAAGGATAAAAAAAGTGAAATGAACAAAGTCAAAGGCAAAAGACAAAAATCAAAAAATCAAAAGCCAAAAATAAAAATCAAAGCCTTATCCTTATCCTAGATCTATTCGTCCTGCCTATAAATGAACCATCAAGGTCCATCCCTCAACACCCATTATCCATACATTACTCAAGCCATTACTCTGCGAAAATCTCCCTGAGACCATAACTCCCTTTGTGTCCCATTCTCAACCTTCTGGACATTGTGTGCGTGATGCGAGACCGGAGAACCATCGACTGCAATGAGACCAAGTGAACCACCCCTTAGATAGTTGCAAGGGACTCTCCTACTGTAACTCAGAGGTGATATTAAATCCTAGTAAATTCCATTTTTTACATAATGAAAGAGCATTCTTTATTCTTTAAAATATGTTTATATCTGTTTACTTGATAAAAACTGCAAAAAAGATTAATTTAGATTTATTTTAATAGAGTTTGCATGTTTGATCAGTTTAGTTGTTTAATTTTTGTTTTGTTTGAATTTTATTTTCCATTGAGACTCTACTAATTTTAGCACAAACCTTAGTAGGTTCATCTTTTCACATGCTGCTGTGAAAACACCGGAAACAGTTTTTGGCAGTCCACGGTTCTCCAACCAGGCGTCATGCACACAATCTGTGGAAGGTTGAGAATGGAACACAAAGGGAGTTATGGTCTCGGGGATATTTTCGCAGAGTAACGACTTAAGTAATGTATGGAGAATGTGTGTTGAGTGATGGACCTTGATGGCATTTACAAGCACGGCGGATAGATCTAGGATAAGGATAAGGCTTTGATTTTTTATTTTTTATTTTTTCCTTTTAATTTTTTAATTTTTGGCTTTTGCCTTTGATTTTTTACCTTTCACTTTTTTATCATTTTTCCAAATTGGGCTATCATAGGTGTCATGCCAATTTTCTTATTTTTTTTTAGTGATAAAAAGGAGAAACATCCAAAAAACAAGTAAGGGCGTCAGTTGCTCATGTTTTAGATAATTGAGCAAATTAATTTTGTAAAATCGCCCTTTTATGTGAGACTTTGGTTTTTTTGTTTTACCAAGGTAAAAATAGTGGAAATGGAATGTGGTAATGATGTATAAGTGTGATGGGTCTAATGAAAAGGTAGGCGAAAAAAAATTAGGTGTTAACATGGAGTATTTCTCTTTATCATTATGAGAGGTATCAGTAGCCGAACCATATTGGTTAAATTGTGTCTAGAGGTTGATGTTAGTGGACATCATAAGAATATGTTGGACAAAAGGATCATGATGATGAATGAAAGATGAAATTAAATATGGATAAGGAGCCATGGGTTGTGTTGTGATCACCCCTTTCAATAGGAAGGGGTTTTGTAAGACCATCGGTTGCAAATGGGTTGGATGAGGAGGAGGTGTATTAGTTTTCCCTTGTGGGGAATTAGTTATTTAACATTGGTTGGCCTCATTTCACAATTGGCGAGCCTTATCTAGAGGGGGACAATGGTCAGTGTAATGTTTGTAGACAACACAAAAGGAACATGGATTATTAGTCTGTAAATAAGAATTATTTCCTTGCTTGGAAGGTTTATTGGAATCTTTATTTGCAGGGTTTAGGTTACCTCCAGTATTGCCAAGAGGGTTGGGAGGTTGGCCACCACCTTCCTGGAATTGGTTGTTTCTTTTTTTATTCCCCTTTGTTCATTTTCTTGCAATTTTTAGGCTACACTTGTATGTTATTGGGTACAGGTTGGGCAGGCATATTCTACTGAGCATAGACTTTCCCATGAGGAAAAAGGGGAGTCATAGGGTGTGGCTACACTAGAAGGTTTGGTGGTGGTACAGGAAAAGGAAAATAAGGGTTAATGGCTGGAGGATCCACATAGCCAATAGAAACATCACCACACATGGTACCACTACATGAGGGTCGATGAACATGGGCGGCTGGAAGAGGGGTTGAGTAGGAGGTACTCGTTCCTGCATGTGAGAATGATAAAGAGGGATAAGGGGGATAATATGGTGCATGCGCAATGTCCTAATGATGACGCTCAACACTCAGGGGATTACCATACAAGTAACCACTCGAAGAGGTATGGTAATACTGGTATGGATTTGGACAAGATGCAATAGAACTGATAATTCCATCCACGGCATGGGATGCTTGAGGAGGATCCTTCCGGGTGGAGTCTCCTCTAGGGGGTGTCAGGAAAGATCATATATAGGTAACCGAAATATGTGTAAATGAGATCATACTATTGATCCTTAAGGATAACTTCTTCTTCAGTTTGTGGATGCTCAGACTATAGTGGGGAGGACAGATTTAAGGAACCAATATAAGAAGATACAATCATTGATATTAATCTTACAAATACTCTTGCTTCGATGCCACCCATGGATATGATCTGTGATATGGGTAGATGAGGTTCGACGACATGACAATAAGATATCAACTCCCTTGTCATAACAAATAGGTAACTGGAAAAACATCAAGAAAGTGGAGGCTAAGGATAAAAAATCAGGATGCATCTCATGGGGTTCCTCAATATAACTCTTGGTGGTGACACTAGTCAAGGTCCTCTTAAACAAATGTAACTAAATGGAATAATCTACGATGTTATTGGAGGAGAACCACAAATGAAATCAAATAATATGGTTTTGGGGTTCCTTGCCTGCCTTCCCTTCAAACTTATGGATGTCCAAGAATATTTTGATGGGAATTTGAAGCCATGAAGGATCATGTCAGTGTAACATCCCCATCCCTCAATCCGACCTATAGGAGGGGACATTAACTGAATCAAGGCCTCAAAATTTTGTCCCATATCCATAATTATGAATTCATACAGCTAAACTGCATGTGCAGACATGTAAATAAAAACATACAACAAAAATAAAATTTATCCACACACACATAACATGCAATTCCAAGCATAATTTTCACAAGCATATAAATTAAAATCACGAAAAATAAAATACATCAAAATACTTATCTTTAAACAAATAAAATCCAAGCAACTAGTTGTGTAAGAGCAATTTTCCACCCAACCTTAGGCACTCTGTCAAGTATATACTCTTTCTATTGAGAGGCCACCCCCAAGTTTGGATATGAAGCCACCAGGGAAAAGGAAACACCTACAGGCTTCTAACTCTCATCCCACAACCCATTCTGTTCACTGTGCTTAGCCAAAAAGCTCAACCAGAGCTCTACATGGATCTCATTAAGCCATCATAGCCATGGCACTCCTTCCAACTACACCACACAACAAAAGGAAGGCATTTCCCTTCACTGATCCATATTTCCCTCAAGAAATCCAACACTTATATTGCTTACCAGTGTGTGCAATAAGAGTCCAACCTGATGTATGTTAATGGATAACCTCTTGCAACATTAATCCATGGCTTGTCAAGCATCCACAAGTAGCGAAACTTAATGGGTAAAGGTTCCTAGCTTTCCCAACCTCTGTGCTCATCTATGACCATCTATTTTCCCTTCCAAAAATGCAGCTTTGTCTTCAAATTTGAATCTCTAGTTTAAACACAGTCTCGCATTGTCATGAATGGCAATCGAAAACTCTACGTAGTGTAGCAACTTACATGAGAGAATGAGAGTGTGATCAAAAGAGTGTTGAATCTGGGGATATGAGGTAAGGGTGAAAAGACAACTGACATATCTTATGACCATAGAAGAAATAGGACTGCTGATAGCTGACATAACTGTCACAACCCCCATGCTTCAATAACTACATGAAGTGACTTTTCCTACCAACCTTGACATATGCATTCAATGATTGGATTTAATACTCAAAAGAAGCCAATTGGATCATTTAAGGCACATGGCATATTTTGGATGAGTTATGAGTCTGACACATGGCAACAAAGGATTTGGTTTCCGATAGGCCCCCTTCCTCTTCCCCTTTGGTGGAATCATAGCCCCTCTAGTGCTCTTTACACAACCATCTTGGACCATTTTATTAATTTCCAACATAATATTTACATATATTTCGAATTGGCATAATAAGCCAATTATATGGTCCAAATAAAAATATATACATCATACATGCCTAGCCATTCATTAGTTGGGAATTGGCCTTGATCTCCACACTAGGAATTCATACTATCATATTTACATCATTTACATAATTTGATTAAATAAATTCCAAGTCAAAACCGGGGGTATTACAGTCGGATGGGATCATTAGTTAGTTTTATTGAATTTGGAATGTTAAGACTAGACATGGAAGGAAGACTTGTAGTAGGGTATGAGGTAGAGAGGCCAACAGTGGTGTTGGTAGTAGCTCCATCGGTGGAACCACCACCAATGTCTCCTCCACCAAAAAGAGGGATGCTTCCACCATCAAAAATACCACCTAAAGTGGGGATACTACCAGCCATGGTGCCAACAGAAGTGGGAGACGAAGGTGATCCGGGTTGTGAGGAGCCAGATTCCGATGACTCGGAGGGGTAAGAAGGTGAAGGTGATGGGCGTCGAACTAGCATGGAGCTTGATGATTCAATGGTGTATCCTAAGAAACTGTACAAAGGGGGATGACCCTGAAGTCTGCGAGAGTACCTTTGGTGAGCTATGGTGACAAGATGCAAGATAACCAATCCAACAATGTTGATATAAAAACAAGGATAATGAAAACATTACTCTAATCAATAATATCAACTCTATAAATGGTACTAAATCAAATAACAAGTGAAATGTGAGTGCAACAAGCAATCTAATCTAGTCAAAGAGAAGAAAAATGAAAAGAACACCCTAGAAAAGAAAAGACCCACTAGCCCTAAAGAGATATACAACAGTAAAAAATGACAAAAGAAATCTCCCTCAAATATTTTCAACAATGGGGGTCACAAGTCCCATCCAGAGAAAATAAGTAGAAATATGAACGAGTCTTCCAAATGCTAGACACAAATAGGGGTCCCAAGTCCTATTGGTCCAATGAATGAAGATTGAAGGGAACAATTATAAAGAGATTCTCTGCTCACTGATATCTACTCCAGGTACCCCTCCATCTACAAGGGTCACATCTAGGTAAGATTCCTAATGAAATGTTCCTCGTTCTCAGACATGTCGGATGAGTTTCCTGCAACTTCATCCCAAAGGTAATGATCTAGATTATCTTTGGTGTCTAAAAGGGAAAGGTACCCCAATCATCCTTCAGGTTCTAGTCTCTCCATGTACCACCCTGAAAGGATGGGTCCAACCACAAACTATCCATGAACGTATCTGACAATACTAGAGGATTTTGGTTCCCTAAAAATTCAACCACTATGTCTCAGATGTATAGTGACTAGGGGAAATTATTTGAATGCATATCCCCAAAGTCCTGACCTATCTACAAAATTCTTTTTGGTTGTCAAGTAAGGAATTCAATGTGTTTAGATTATGCTTGATTTTTAGGCTCCACTTGGGGTCATGAACCAAGTGACTTTGAATTGAAGTTGAGAGTCTATGCACAATTGGTGTGTACAACTATCAATTTAAATGACAAGTAAATGTAAATGCTTGTACAATGACGAAAAGAGAAAAAGGACAGTTTCAATGCTAAACTAAATGATATTTTTCTTGAAATAAATCTATGATATCTGAATGAACATAGATCACAATAAATCCACTCACAATTCCAAACAAGTAGCTAATCACGGTATAGATCTTTAAAGAAAGAGAAAATACTCCCAACTAGCAATCAAGATTATTACAGCGTATTTTGCCACATTGTGAGCATTTATACTATTTGGCCTCTGTTATTCATTTGACTAACTCATAACCACTTTTTTCCCTCCATGAACCTGGTTTTCCCTATTTTTGTTCCTATACGCGAGCTGCTTGACTACAACTTGCACATGCGCAAGCTGTCCCACTACAGCCCACCTACATCGAGTTAAATGGTAAATTATAGTAAAAAACTCACTTTTTACTCCAAAAAGCGGTCATATGGTGATGTTTGTCCCTCCATGTATCCTGAAACGACTCAATTCGACCTTTCACCTACATTTGGAGGGTTATATATTGAGCTCTTATGGTACATGGAAGGGTGAGAAAGAGAGAGCATCGAAACTCTATTGGATTTTTGCCATAGCTTGAGTCAACATCCATTGATCCTAGTTGTTGTGAACCTTTTATGTTCACCTACCAAACTCTTCCATATCTTGTGAAGGAATCTATCCTTTACTCATGAGTTTTCCATTGCATGGGGGATTGAAGTGGTGGAGACACAAGTGGAGGGACCTAGTTCTCGATTAAGATGAGTTGCCGGCAAGAGGTTGTATCATGTACTTCTTGTTCAATTTAATAGAAATACTCATTTTCTCGTCCAATTGATCTTGTGAATGGTTTTTTATTAACATTGGGTAACATTTGCTTATTATATTATGGACCATGCTATTGTTTATTCTAACATATTTCATATATTATATGCACTTGCTTTTGTTTATTGTTGAGACTGAGTTGTAGGTTCAAGTGTAGAAATTTGAAAGCTCAACGGGGATCTACATCAAACGCCCGGTTGAAGGTTGGCAATTTATTCCACATCTTAGCATTTTCATTTATATAGCATGCATTGGGAATTGAGTTGATTTCTGGTAGTCATCTGTCTGTTGTGGTCTACCCAAGCCATATGAATTTTTTCTCCATAAC
Source organism: Larix kaempferi (assembly GCA_027924585.1). Lineage (NCBI taxonomy): Eukaryota > Viridiplantae > Streptophyta > Pinopsida > Pinales > Pinaceae > Larix > Larix kaempferi. Next base: position 21,638,711 of record BSBM01000632.1, on the reverse strand, counting down.
AAAGATACTCTAAACAAATCCAAACAATCAACTGCGAAAGTAGATCTGACAATCAATCTTGCTGAAAAATGTAGTTGAAAACTATTAAGTTTCCTAATGGGAAAATGAGCAAATTGGCTTACACATAGATCCAAATACAAAATGAAGGACAACAGAATAGGCATGAACACTCAATGTATTTCTCCTTAACCAATTGTACATATAAATACAATCAGAAATGTCCCTTGGGTTTCATATTCCCAATTGGAATCTTGGACTCCCGGGTGACTCTTGGTCTACCTGAGGATTAGACTCCATCAAATCTCCTCTTAATCCGAAGGGTGTTTATGAGTCCAAGAAAAAGAAGAGAGTTGAATAAGTGGAAGTGTAAAGCTACCACCAGCTGAACATTTCCATCTCGAACATCCTTTACTAAGAAGGTTTAGCTAGAAGCTTGCACATGATTCTGCTAAATACAATGGCTCTCTGATGGGATGGTTTTTAGGTTGACCATCAACCGAAATGGGCTAGTAGAAGGCTGAAATATTCTACTATGTGCGTGGTTTAATGCTGACCACAAACTCTCAAACTTGGTGATAGCAATTGCTCAAAGGTTCTCTGGAACTTGGCTCGAAGGTTCATAGGTTATGTGGAATGGTTGGTATGGGTTGACACCAAACCAACAAGAGAGCTGAAAATAGGAAGTGAACAACTGCAACTTGTTGAACATTTCCATCTTGACAACTGTTTTCCATGTTAGCTAGAATTCTGCTAAATGAAGGTGCTCTCGATACCTATGGTTTTAGGATGACCACTAAATCTAGAGCTCAATCGAACATAGCTCTTCATACGAATGCTTGTTCTGGATCGCTTGTACTCGCTCACTTGTTACTAACGGTCTTCATTCCCCCTCTGCCAGGAATAATGTGAGGAGAGGAGAGTCTCATGGTGTCACAACTAAACACAAAACACATGAGTACTCTATGTCATGGTTCTCTTCTGTCTAAGTGTCTACATTATTGAATCTGGCCTCTGAAACTGGATGTGGATCATGCTTGTTTGATCTCACTTACTTGTAGAGGGCCATGGCTGCTTGTTGTTAGATGGAGGATTCGAAACTTGATTCCTGACATCATGTTACCCCCTGTCAGGTACAAGGTGAGGAGAAGAAGATGTCTCAACTGCAAGATGTGTCAATACTCGTGAATGCACTCTCCAGTATGACTTATAAATCTTCTTAGTTGTTGAAGACCATTGCCAAGAAGCGATCCACCCATAATGAATCTTCGCTCTTGCAGGTTTCTTCAAACTGAAGCATCTGTTTGATGAGTGCGTATGTTTTCCACATTTCTTACAAGGGTGAAGATCAAAACAATGATATTTCATATGGAAAAATCTATCATAGTGTTGGTATGTCGAACTCTGAACTAATGTGGATGAAGATGGACTCTCATGGATGAATCCAACACTCTGAAACTGTATGGGCTTGGAGAAATTAGGAATGTGAGTTGTCACTTCCTTGTCGTATCTAAGGCCGGTTATATACTTGTTATGGTTGATCTCTTCCCATGGTCTGATGATGGGCTTGGAAGGATCAAGCAAAACCTCTGCATACATATCTTCATCTTCATTTCCTTTCACTTATGATGGCGTGCCACTGATTTTCTCATGTGCTTCTGAAGCGGCATCAATTTGTGTAGGATGCTTAATAGAATCATGAAGGGGATTCTTCTGAACATGAACAGGTTCAAAATGTCTTTATTCATGTTGAAGTTGCAACTCAAGTTGTAGGAAATCAAGAGTGTCTTGTGAATCTTTTACACAATCTCTGATGTGAGTGAGAGTGATCTTGTCGATCATGACAGTGTTGTCGACAGAAGAAAATAGTAGAGTGTTCAGTAACTCTACAAGGCCATTTAATCTCGCCATTAATAAACTGAAGACTCACTCAACTAAACAAGGGCTTCTTGCAACTCTGCCATTTACAAACAATATTCAGCATATTCAAATTCAAAAGGTGAGGGGTGTCAGTATCAACCGAAAATGCACCCACATACAACATGCAATTCAACTTTTTCTTCAATTTTGGTATTGTACAAAAACACATATGCAAGTACCAAAGAATGCACTAGAACTTACAAACAAACCATAGTTTTCAAGCTACATCTATGATGTTGAATTGATGTTTCTGCTATACCTGTGTTCTTGAATGATCTGCTTCTACAACTTCTTCTTTTGCAGCGGCTATAGAGCCACCTGAAAACTTGCTTGAATCCTTCAAGTGGGCTCACCAAACCACTCCCAAATCTTCTCGGCAAGCTCAATATTGTCATCCAAATACAACTTTCACAATGCAAGTCTAAAAAAAAAGCATAAGTCTTCAAGATTTATCAACTCCAATGTAGTCACCAGTGATGGAGGAAAATGTTGCAATGTGCAACAATTTCAAAGCTGGAATGCTACTTGTCTTCAAATGATGTTTCAATGCTCTACACTCATTACCTGTAGCAGCAACGGCATGCGCTGAATAGTTATGAATGAGGAGAGGAGGCTTCACGATGTAATATCCAAAGACCTCATGTATTGTGCGCAATGAACACACATTTCTCCAAATATTATCTCTTCCTTCACTTCACTGTGTGATTGTAACCATCAAGCCGAGGAAATGTCACGGGATCACTGGTAGCTTACGCAATAATGGATCTCATGTTGACAGAGGGATAGATGCTCACCCATATGACTCCACTAGCAGGCACAATATTATATATGATTTGTGTGTTTCAGAGAGTGAACCATCTCCAGCTCTCACATTCTTTAATGTATTGTATGCAAAAGTTACAAAAATTAACAGCTACACACACTACTCCTCATGCCAAGTTGCATATCTATGGTAGAGATTGGGCATAGTAGTATTTACTCATCTCCTCAAGGAAACAATGAGCACGCAGAGGAGGTGATCACTGAGAAAAAATAGGGTCCACAACAAGAATTAGGGTTTAGCTACCAGACTTTCGATCCTGGTGTTCACCTCCAGACAGAAATGAAAAAATTCAGCTCAAATCGCAAATCACAAACAATAACAAATTAAAGTTGTTCTAGGCAGCTTCAACACAGCTATAACATCACCTTGAACCTGAGTCGCTATCGTTGGTCATATGTGAGTGGTCTCCTTTGGGGATTCTAGATCGATGGCACAATAAAAATGATGGCAAAGTAGCAGCAACAGTAGAACGTTCGCTAGACAACTTCAATGTGCATTACATGGTCTTTAAGTAAACATGCATTCACCAATCTTCTTCAAGCTATAGTTCCATGACATGCTCTCGCTGTCAGCGTAATTCTTAGAATTTTGTTGAATTTTTATGGTGGCTATGATGAAACGAAAATTTTTTGTGTCCCACAGTGTCAATGTATAGATTAGGTCTAGTGGCCTCCAAATGGAAACTCTAAATTCCAAGTTGCAGCAATAGTATGCATCAATGATTAATTCGATCCCTCCAAGCCTCCATGTAGATGCCCAATTAGATCCTTCACACACAAGTCTTCACATAGAGCTCCATCATGCACAGGTAACAGGTCGAGAATAGGTAGTCGATGGTGAGAACACATTCACATCGGGTTCACCATGCTTTCCACTCAAGTCCCCTCTTACACAAATTGCATGGCATATCCACATAAGACAAACCAGTAACTACAAACTACAAGATTCACTGGAGGTGGCATGAACGGAGAGGAATGACGCAGTTCGTAGCAACCTACAACAGCATTATTATTTTGATCCTTCAATTATTGGTCCATCCATGTCGGCCTCGTGTGGCTGTGGAAGGTTCACATGGAGGAATGATGAAGAGTTCATGCACTGGAAATATATGATAAATTTAAGTTTATTGATCGTGTTGAGGAGGGTGCAGATAGATCCATCTCTTACTTTCTCCAACGCATGCACACACCAAGGATATAGGGGTCTCTTCACCCAGAGATAACACACCAGTCTCCATGTCTTCCATGCAGCACCAACGATTAGGGTCTCCACATCTTCCACTTGAAGTTTTCAATGCAATAGTACGCAGCTCCAATTGTAGACAGTCCCACGCTGGTTTGAGGGAGAATGAGCAATTTTCATAGTAGCCTCCATCTTCAAATGGAGTGCTCTTATATCAAGTAACACTCAGCACATGATAAATAACTAGGCCGGAGCAAAAATAAAAAGCGCTTGTAGAAATCAAATTAGAATTCAACTCTCCACAAGAATGATACGCAGCAACTCTGGAAGGCTGAGGATTGAGCACAATAATGACTATAAATGACGGAGACAACGCATGCATTTACTTACACGTTGAACTCCATGTCCTCCACTTACACATTGAATTCATAGATCCAAATGAAACACAACTCCACTGTTCAAGAAACACGCAGCATATATTTTCAGACATCCATGCACCAACTTTCATGCTTAATGAAAACAAAACATTCTTCACGCAGAGAGGTCGCAACATACAATACACATATCCACCCTTCCACGCTTCATCCAAAGCATTCACACTGCTCCACGATCTTTCCGAATGAGATGAGAGCTCTACTCAACACATTCAATTTGCAACTCCACAAAAACTTAGGGTTTGCGACAGTCGCATTCTACCTCATGCGGTCTTTTCTATCTCATTGTGTAACTGCCTTTCTGGAATAGGGATTGCACCACCAGTTCCACGATCTTCTCTTCACGCAGAAGCTAGTAGCAGATGTATGAGTACACAGTCTTCATTAAGGACAAACCTAGCTCTGAAACCACTGCTAGGTTTCCCAATGGGAAAATGAGTAGATTGGCTTACACACGGAGCCAAATACAAAATGAAGGATAACAGAATAGGCGTGAACACTCAATGTATTTCTCATTAACTAACTGTACATATAAATACAATGAGAAATGTCCCTTGGGTTTCATATTCCCAAGTGGACTCTTGGACTCCCGGGGTGACTCTTGGTCTACCTGAGGATTAGACTCCATCAAAAACAAACCCCAAAAAGAACCCTAAAAGTGGCAATTACTAGGATCTCTCAATCTATTCTCCGCCTAGAACGTCTAGAAGGAGAAGTAATTGGACACTACATCAATCAATCAAGCTAAAAATAGTAAAAGAGAAACCATAAATAGACCCGAAACAGAAAACCAAACCAGATTGGGCAAAGACAAAGGCGGAACCAGCTACGAAATGAGAAAAATTCAAGGTTTAAAAATAGGTCGCGGCTTTCGAAGGAAAATATGTGACTTAGGTTGTAGGATTTTTCCTAAAAGGAATGATTCATACCCAAAATCTGCAAAAAATGACGAATGAACTTTCAACGACAACTGGAAAGATATGCCATTCAACAAAGAAACCTACTTGAGACTCCAACAATTGTAAATAAACAACAAACATAGCTAGATCCAAGCTAGAAATCACTCAAAAAGAAGGTTGGAAAATCATATCTAAGACAACCAAAGGAAAATTATAGATCCTCCCTAGTATGGTTGCCAAAATCTGTATGGTGTGAATAATCACCCACACGTGAAAAAAGAACATGCCAAGGGGTTTTGAAATCCTTGGTATAGTATCAAATGAGGAAAAACTAAAACAAAAAATTAAAATAAAACTAAACTAATAAGATCTCATCACTCTTCAATCACGCAACACATAAAGAGTACCAAGACAATGTATAAGGAATCAAAAAATGGTTTTTTCTATCATCACAAAGAAGTGTCCAAGGGTAGGTCCATTTGTCTCTTTTGCAATCTCGCATCTTCCAACCAACCGTCACAATGATAATCTCCTTTAGGTGAAGTAGAAAGTAAGATATGGATTTCTCCTAATGTTACACCTCAAATTGTCACACTGTGTAGCATTTAGAGTCTCCATGGCATATCACCAGGAGAAACATGATGTTTGTGCCTCCTAGGGATGTTAGGACCCTTTTTCATCATGTTGGTCCCTTCCCTAGTCACACTTGGAAGCGAATCCAACAACCACTTATTGGCCTCCTAGAGATATTTCCATGCCCTGCTAGTGGTGCAAGGAGTGAAAATTCATTATTTTCACGTTCTGCATGCCTATGTGAGCGTGGAAATTACAACATTTTCACGCTTTGGGAAGTTATGGGGGCGCGAAAATCCCTGAATATCCATTTTCCTTAAATTTTGGATCTTGTATCTCGAGGATATTTTCATGGGGTGAGGTCCCCCTTTGAATCCCATCTCACATTCCATCCTTGGCATGATTTAGATCCTTGATCCACATCTTCCTCACTTAGATCCATAATATCCTCTTATTGGTTGGCCTCTCAAATCCTATAAGAAGAGGTCCATCCATGAACTAAGGGGGGTGATCTTGGAAAAACCAAACCTATGATCCTATGATTGGGAAACACTCAGAAATGAGGCCATTATGATCCCATAATTCTTGCAAGGGTGATGTTGGAGAGCTTGGAAAGAGATGTTATCATCTTAGAAATCAAGGTATAACATTGTAATCAGCTTCTTTGGCTTTCTTAATGGTAACTTGGCCTATTCTCCCATGTCTTGTTTCTTGTTATATTGATGCATGATATGTTGTAAATTAGATCTAGATTAATACATCTACTTGCTTGGAAGTTTTGGTCCTTTGTCTTGTTTGACAAGTTCAATCCTTGAAGATCAAGATTGGAGCTAGAGCTAGAACAACCTACAGGTTGGAGGTAAGTCTTACTTATTCCTTTCTTCTTCCATGTTCAATATCTTATGTATGATGTTAGATATAGGAGAATAGATAACCATTTTTTTTGTTTCTATCTTGGGTAGGTGTCTAGGGACCTAATTGATCCCAAGAGGACTTCTTTTTATCCATAGGAAGAAAGTTCTACAACACCTAATTTTGGGAGAATTTTGGCAGCATGACATCATCAGTGTGGTATGGAAATTATGTGTATGGGATGGTGACACTAAGGGATTTTTTATAGGCACAAGAGTGGCTAAGAGAAGGATCTAGAAGTAATGTGAACTTTTTCCATTTCCTTTGATTGCTTAGTGGAGAAGTTAGGCTTTTGGGCCCTAGATCCATAACTAAATTTGGACCATGTCAAGGTATGTGTCCACTTTTTTCCCATTCTTTCTTAGGGAAGCGGGAAATAACAAAATTTTGACAAAAATTAGGTATTGGGACCAAGTTGCACTTATCAAGGGAAAAGTTGTGACTCAGGTGACTGATTTTGGGGGGGAATTTGTAACCTCCTTCTAGGGTGGTCAATGTGGGGCTTGATTTTCATGTTATTGGCATTTTATTACTTCCTAAAGTCATATGGATGGAATGAGATGCCAAAATGGTGCTAATGATGTGGAATGATGTTGTGTAGGGATGATGAAACTGATGACATGGAAAGCAAGCAAATTTGGTTCTTATCAATATGAATTAGATGAAACAATGAAGTGTGGATCCAATGAAGAGGGGTAATCTTTGTAAATACCAAGGGTTATGTTGGTTGTTGGTGTGTAAACAAAACAAAAACCTCTTATCCTCATTAGCCTATGACCAATACTACTATCTATACTCATCAAAACAAATCATAGTATTGGAACATGAGACATGGGGAAGTACAACATCAATAGAAAGCATAATCATAGCGAATCCTTGGGGGTGGCATGGAAACATAAAATGGCATAATATCTTGGCATTTTCATCACTAACATCCATTGGGGGCACATGCATCTATACTTTGGCATCATAATTGAAGAAAACGTGGGTGCAAAAATCCCCATATTGTATGTGGTACAACATCTGGATCTAGTGGGAACAAGTACTTTGAAGGAGGGAGTGCTTGATAACCTCGACATATCTGGTACATGAGGACTTTTGGCCATAGGTATCTACTGTACAAAATATACCCTCCTCATAAATCATTGTTAGTGACCAATTTATTTCAAAATTTTTAAGGGAATTAAAATGATCAAATAGGGGAAAGGATATAAGGGTACATAAGAACAAGGAAATTTTAAATCTATTCAAAACAAAAGCACAAAATTGACAACTAAGATGAAGTAGGGGAAAGGATACAAGGGTACACAAGATCAAGCACATAGCTCCTATGGAGGACCTCATATATAGAGATGTTAAGCATGTAATCATTCCTGGAGAGAGATAGTACATGCTACCTTTGATTCTCTCAATTAAGAAAGGACCAATCCAAATATCTTGGTGTGGTTTGGACATATACTTATAAGATTGCTTCCATATCACGAAAGGGTATCTGTAAGTGAATCTCCTATTTCCTATTGTTTGCGTGATGCACTCTTTATATTTGGAATGATCCAGATATACATCACAATGATCATCATAATTCAGATTTTATGATCTGTCTTGACTTGGGATTTCTTCATGCATTACTTGGGAGAACCTAGGTGGGCCTCCATCTAAGGGAAGAGAAAGTCGTCCAACAGAAAATGTGTCTCTTCTATAGGATAGAGAAAATGTGTCTCTTCTTCCCTATCCTTTGATGATATCGGGTTACTAGTGGTCATGGCTTGTTCGAGTGGTTGTTTAGAAAATACTTCATTTATAATTTCACTTTGGGTCCAGAAACTCCTCACTTTACTCTTATGATCTCCTGAGGGGTTTTTGTTCATAGTTTGATCTACTCATTCCCTTCATGGGAATTTTTTAATAATGAACACATGAGGGGTCATTATAGGTATATCATTTCCCACCAAGAATACCCTAGTAATGGTTGACCCAAATTCTTGAATGGCACCAAGGTATGTACATGCTCTTTTCATTTATCTTCCTTTCTAGTAACACGATGAGATTATATGTGTTCATCTCTCACCATGTAAATCCTTTTGACTTCACTTTGCTTTGGGCCATAAGTGTTATCTAGCCCTTCAATGGAATCCTCTCGATGACATTCATAAAATGGCTCTCTATAAATTCTTACCATATTACCTTCAGAGTTAGGTATGGATCCATATGATAAATTCATTTGTAAATGTCCTCCTAATCCCGCATACCACTTTTGTCTTAGTAACATCCCATAAACAGGGGAAAAGTATACTACCATCACATCCATCAAGGTCAACATGTCAAGAAAAGAAAAAAAATCAACCATAAATTTTTTTATCAGGTCGTGGAATTTGATCTCTTTGGAATCAATTCCACATGCATTTCCATAAGGCATAGACACTTATATCCCTAAAGCTTGCATGACACGTAAGGACATGTATTGGTAGCACCTCTAGACAGCTATGTAAGAGCATCCCTTCAACAACTAGGGTGATATAGAAAGGTTGATCATATATAGCACTTTCCAAAATAATAGGGAGATCATTTGATAACTCTTCCTTAGGTTTATCTAGTTTAACATTGTGTAAAACCACAGGAAGATTGTTTGTTGGTGGTTCCTTCATCTCAAATTTAACAAAATTGTCTCACCTTTTCATTTTGTGAAGGAATATTCACTAACTCACTAAGGGATAAAAATGGTTGGGTCTCTAGGATTGATGTCATTGGGGATTCTCTCTAGGGTCTTCTTAGATCTCTAGATGAAATCTTGAACCGTTTCATTGTCTTTCTTTCACATTTCATATAATTGGTTCAAATGGTAATTGTTTTCATGTTAAAAATCAAATTAACACCCTTAGCAAAGTGAGGGGAAGAAGAATATTCTACTATGTGCCCACAACATGAAGACAGAAGACAAGTACACAAGAGAACAAGTCCTCTCTTATCTAATCACTACATCCACAATCAGAAAGATTGAGTGAGGAAAGAGGTAGCCTAAGGAGACAAAGTTCAGTGATTGAACTACTCATTAAAGGCTCAAATCTAAGCTCCACCAGTCAAATAATGAGAAGAAATGCACAAAAGTGCATTAATTATACTTAAATATGCTAAAGTTGTGACAAAAGCCTAAAAGACTATGGAAAGTGGGTTTTTGAGCAAAAATAATCAAAAAACAAGGAAAGAGATAATCCCACATTGAAAAGAGAAACTTGAGATCCCATTTCCCAATGCTATAAAACAAACGCATTTGGGGCATGGTAGGAAGAGGCAAAAGGAAGAGAAAAGGCATGCTGGAGAGATTTGGAGGATTGGAAAGCTTGGCATCTTCATCAAAGGAAAGGGTGGATAAAGGATAGCTCATGGAAAAGGAGAAGGGATGCACATCAAGCTACATTGTAAGTTTGTATCTTCTTCTTTAGCTTAATATGAAACAATTCAATTCCCTTCTAATTCATGATTTTAAATATATTAGGGGATGATAAATGATTGTGGATTTATGAAATTAAAGATTAACCTACTTCATAGTAATATAGATGTTTTAAAGTAGATCTAACACTACCTTAAAATCTATTATCAGATTGGCGACCTTACTAATTGATTTTTCTTGAAAATTTCATCATTTTTGGTGTTCTAACCTTTCAGATCTACTCCAGATTTTCCTTAAGATCCCTTCAAGAACCTATGTTGCGGGTTTATAGGCTCAAAACCAGCTTAGATCCACTCCTACACTCTCAAAAACTTCAAAGATGAAGCTATATCTCGCCCTCCTTTGATAGAGAGTGCATTGAAGGGTTTTTCTTAAAAATTTCTTCATCTTTGGTGTTCTAACCTTTCAAATCTACTCTAAGAATGCCTCAATATGCATTCAAGAACCTATGTTGCAAGTTTATAGGCTCAAAACCAGCCTAGATCCACTCCTACACTCTCAAAAACTTCAAAGATGAAGCTAGATCTCGTCCTGCTTTGCTAGAGAGTGTGTTGAAGGTTTTTCTTGAGATTTGCGCCCAATTCTTCCCTCTTTCCTCTGTTTTGTTGATATTTTATTCTTGTATGGGATTAGGACTCCCTGATATCAGAGTGCAGACCTCATTTTGATCCTCCTTAGCCAAATATTTGGGAGATTTTCAAAATTTTGTAAGCTTCAAAGCCTCCTTGTTTCATATTTGCATGAATTATGAACTAGTTTTGAGATCTCTTTGTTTTGGGGTTGTTTGGTGCCTATATTTTTGCATTTGAAAACCTTCTTAAGGCTTCTAAATATTTAAATATCAGTTTATCACTAAATTTGAAAAGTTTATAAAAGTTTGGAAGAGTTTGGGTTAAGATCTTTAGATTGGCAATTTCCCTCCCAAAACAACTAAAAATAGCCCAAATTGTCATTGATTTCCAAATTTTATTTAAATTGGTGTTAGATCCACTTGCTTAAATCCATATTTTTCTGTTAATTCCCTTATTGTATAGAAATAGGACTGATATTTGAAATAATTTTGGCTCCTTTCACAATTTGCAAATAACAAAAATTGAAAAAAAGCATGAAGAAGAACCTTGAAAAGACACCTAGTTTTGAATTTTCATTGTTTTAGGGCAGATTTGAGGCTTTATTTTTATACTTGCAGACATTCAAAAAGATTTTAAAACTTCTTAGGATCAGTTTACCACTAGTTAAGGAAAATCTGGGAGGGTTTGAGCTCCTTAGAGTTGGAATTTCTTACCAAAAACCTTCAAAAATGGCCCAAATTGACATTTATTTCAAAATTTTCTTAAATTTGTGGTAGATTCATTTGCTTCAAGTTATATTTTTCTATTGGATCCCTAATTGGATAGGATTAGGACTGATATCTAAATAATTTTTATTCATTTAAGAGTTTGCAAATCACAAAAATTGAGAAAACACAAAGATTTCTTCAAAGAACCTTAAGACCCTTTAATTGTTGAATCTCATGCACTTGCTTATTTGAAAAATCACAACTATCAGTCATAACATTTGAAAAGATCATTTAAACATATTTCCGAAAGATATTTGCATTGAAAAACAAAGAATTCAACATTACACTTTGAGACATTTTGAAAACAATTTCCCTCCAAAACCAAATACAAACTTTAATTAGTTCAATTTTTTTTTGGATCTACATTATTTTCATTATGTTTATGCACAATTAGAGAAGATAGTAGCTTCATATCTCAATTTTCTTGTGATAATTTGTGTCTGAGCCACCGTATCCTCTTTTCTTGCACTTTCGGGTGGCCCTGCAAACGAGAAAGTGGATCTCAAGTGTAATAGTCTAGGATTTGATTTTTCAAGCATTGTTCTTTCGAGCCACCGTATCGTCTTCACTTGGGCCTTCGGGTGATCTTGTAAACGAGAAAGTGGATCTCAAGTGTAATAGAGTAGATTTCAATTTTCGCATAAGTTCTCGAGCTACTGTATCCTCTTTGCTTGCACTTTCAGGTGGCCCTACAAATGAGAAAGTAGATCTCAAGTGTAAAGAATTTAATTCATAAGCATTTCAAAGGGCTCTGTGTATCCTCTTTGCTTGCACTTTTGGGTGGCCCTGCAAACGAGAAATAGAGATCCCCCATGTAATAGAATTAGATTCATTTTCAATGAGATATATGTTTGGTTTACATTGATTTTCAAATCAGTTATTATCCATATTTCAGCAGAACTGTTCATAAAAAAACAAAATATACCAACACATTTTGCATGTTTGAAAGATACACATGAACCTCTAACCTTTCATTAGTTTAGAACATTCATCGAATTGAAAGGTAGGATAGTGAGCATATTGCATTGTTTGGTTCATATTTTTCAAATCAACACACCACCAGTTTCACTACCACTCCCAAAACTAAGCAAACTACCATTAAAAATTGGTGCTTAATCTAAAATTGACCAACATTTGATTTTCATGTCACCAACAAGATTAGGTTAGTGCCCTAGATTAGGTTTGGAGAGTTAACACTCCTGGGCTGCAAAAATTTTGAAACTAGCATTGATTATTGAGAGTTTAAACCCATTAGTAGAAAAAAACGCTTGTCGGGAAAGCGCATCTAACACATGCGTTAAGCACGAGGTCAATCTGGATAAGTAAGGGTGGTTCCCCCCTCTTGCTTGTTTAGTGGGACATGATCTCATCACGAAATTTTATGGACAAGTCCTCGGGGTGACATCACTTTTCTAGAGTACCTGGTTATGAGAGTTGTCCTCGACTTACAACTGTTCTGCCCAACCATTGATTGTGAAGTGGTAGATTTAGTTTCTCTTCCTAGGATATCACATAGGATATTGTAAGTGGGGAACTATTGCAATACCTGAGACATACTTTGAAGCTTTTACTCCTTGGGAGGGTGATTGGTCAAGAACTAACACTTGCACCCCTGGCGATTAAAGTTTATTGTAACCGTTTCTCACACCTTTGTTGCTAGAAATTATTTGAGGCTTGATATCCATCAGCAGCTAGTAGTTTCGGAAGGCCCCCTAATCCAACTTTTCACTGAGCTTCGGTTCTTTGGAAAAGTAAGTGTGCTTGCTTGGATCTATAGGAATTTTTGTTGTGTGGACACTCTTTATTTTATTGAGTCTAGACAGCCTTAGGATTGTTTGATTCTAATTTTTTCAATCAAAATCATTTTAAACACATCCTTTTATCAAATTCTTCAAAGTGTCTACTCTCTTGATCCGCCAATCACAGCGGCAGCGAGGTGAGTCACCAGAAATTGAAGGCCCCGCTACATCGCATAAACGAATACAAAGCACCCAACCTTGTGACTTGGAAACTAAACAACTTCTAGATTCAATTAACAACAATAGAGAAGAACAACATCAAACAAATACTGAAACATCACCTACCAAGGAAAACATAGACATTGTTGATAATAATTCTCCATTTGAAATTGAAACACTAGAGAAAAACATATCTACTCACGTAAACCCACCTTTGACAAATATTTCAGACCCAGTGGTACTTCACATCAATGAGCCACTTGAATACATCAATCCTCTTTTCAAATATTGGACTAATATGAAAAATCCCACAATTGACCCTATGGCTTATTCGGGAGCACAAGGGACTAAATCATCGCAACCTCAAACAATTGTTGGAGGTAGCAATACTTTCAATTTGGCCTCTACATCAATCCCAACAATTAGTATGCCTACCATTAGCACAAGTTCATCCAACACTTCAATGCCAGTTGGTACAGTTTCAGGTTCCAATCCTGAAAGTACATCCACTTCGTCCGCAGAAATCCCTACTGGGGGGTGTGCCTTATCAAATTTGGGTTTTCCATATGGTTTGGATACTCAAGTTCAAAACAATCAAGGAGTAAACCAAAATCCTCTTGGTATACCTAACATTTTTCCAAGTTCTACTTCTAGGGGAAACCCTTTACCGTGGAATCTCAATATTCCTGGCGGAACCAATGGACCATGTTACAGTAATGCCAATTGGGGTTATGCTCAACATGTGAGTGGAAATGCCTCGGGAGGTCATCATCCAACTTTTCCTAGTGTAAATCCTGGGGGAAATCACATACCCCCAACAGGTAGCACACCAGAAGGCTATAAAGAACCTGCAACAATTAATTAATGAAAATACACGAGATAGCAGAAATAACAAAACTCGGAATAGCTTTTATTGATCGCAGGCCACTTCAAGGGGGCAACCACCTTTGATCAAGCTCAATATAAATAACTTCACGGTACCTTCATTGGTCTCAACAAAAACTTATATACTAATTCTAGGCACCAATACCATGGGTCAATACCATGTGTCAATACAAACCATGGGCCAATACAAAATATGGATCAACAATTACTACGGGACGACTTACAAAGCATATGCATCCAACAACAATAATAGGAACTATGGATCAAAAAATACTACGGGACGACTTACAAAGCATATGCGTCCAACAACAATATACTAACAAAGTAAATAGAAGGGTTGACATGGGTTCCTAACATCCCCTCTCCCTTAGAAAAATCTTTGTCCTCAAATCTTTAGATGTGGAAATTGATGCAAAATCTGAAGGAGTGGTTCCCCTGTAGCATCCTCAGGTGGCATTCCAGTCCACTCACGCCTTTTGAGTTTTAGGGAGGGTTGCTTGGAAGTATGTAGACGAAGAAGAACCATATCAGCTACGTGAAAAGTGTGCTCTGAACGGTGTTGGTTGGATTGTTGTTTCAGTTGAATTCTTGCCATGTGAAGATTGTCCTGCAGAATGAGAAGAATATGATCATGGTTTCGAAGAACCGAGTCAGTTGCCTGAACTCGGGAGCTGCTAAGGGTGTATGGAAGAAGTAATGGCGGTGCTTGTCCATAGATTGCTTCATATGGTGTCCTTTTAGATGTGGTATTGTACCACTAGAGTGCTTCTAGGAAATCCATAGAAATAGTTGTCCAAATCTGTGTAGGGATGGGAAAGGGTTCGAGAAGTCCCGAAAGGAGTGTCGTTTCACCCTTGTTGACCTGGAAAGTATCACAGTCAACCCCCATCTGTTGAATTGTCATTTTTGGTCCCTGCCAAAAGAAGTTACATTGTTCTTGTTCATACGTTTTGAGGAACCTAGAGTGCCCTGCCGATGAAGAAGCATGGAGTTCATAGAAGAGATAGCCCTATTGAACAGATTGCAACCAATTTGGAACAAGCAGAGAAATAGCTGTAATAGGAATTGGGTCATCAAATGTGTGAGAAGGAGTATCTGCCACCATATTGTCCTTACCCTTCATGTAAGTGATTACATAGGCATAACCCATGAGTTGGATAACCCATTTCAGGTGTGTTGGGGAGGAGACCGGTTGTTCCAGGAAATTTTCTAGACTCTGGAGATCAGTCTTGATGCATAAATGATTCCCTAATAGGTATGGATGCCACTTCTGTACTGCATGCAAAATAGCCAGCATTTCCTACTGAGATGTAGATGCTGCTAAAGTCTTACCGGAAAGGTCTCTTGAAGGCGACAATCCCACTGGTTCAACAAAGAAACCTGCATATCTATCCAAGGAAGTAGGGGAGACCATTGATGGGCGCATCTGAATGGAATGGAGTTGAGCGATGACACCATGTGAATTACTCTTAAGGATATTTTCCAGGCGATGTGAACTGATGATGCAAAGAGACCCTTGTTGTAAGCCCGTAAATTTGTGTTGTTTCCCATTGACTGAAAACTGCATCCAAAGTTCAGCAAAATCCCATAAGATGGGGCTAAGTGTGCGTAACCATTGAACTCCCAAAACCACATCACATCCGCCTAGGGACAAGGAAAATATGTCAAAGCGCAGGTTATAATTGTCCAGAGAGATACGCACATTGTGACACTTTCCCTTGCAAGGTAAGGTGCCCCCATTGGTAACCATGACTTTAAATTTGGAGCAGGTATGGACAAAACAATCAGCCTGTTTGGCGATTCGATGGTCAATGAAGTTATGATTGCTACCATAATCAATGAGTATTGTAAGAGGAAGCTTATTGAAGTAACCCCTGACCCACATTGTTTGGGGGGTGGTGACGCCGGCTAAAGCATGGAGAGATATCTCTGGTTGGTCATCCTGAGATGGGGGGTCAATAGGCGGCTCTTGAATGTCAACCTGATCATCCATTGTATCTGGAGCTTCTTCACAAATTTTAGAGGCAGGCGGAGAATCCATATCCAAGAGATAGAGATTTCGTTGAACACATATATGTCCCCGAGTGAATTTCTCATCACAATTATAACAAAGCCCTTTTTCTCTACGTGCCTGCATCTCTGTTTCAAACAAATGCTTGATAGGAATTGGTCGAGGAGCTAGCGGGATGGGAAGTCGTTGAGAACCCATATTTCAGAAGGGAACAAAAGTGGGTTTGGAGCATTGTTGGGTTGCAATCTTATCTTCTACCAACTTAGCCAACCCCAGGGCTTCCTTCATTGTGTTGGGATAGAACATTTTGACCTCTGATCGGATTTCATCCTTAAGACCACTGATAAAACAACTCCTTTAGAATTCATCAAACAATCCTTCTGTGTGATTGGATATTTTCTCAAATTATGTTTGATACTCTCTCATAATGCCAATTTGACGAAGTTTAGTGAGTGGTCCGGTGAAGTCATCAAAAGCACTAGAACCAAATCATTGCAAAAGGAGTTGGAAAAAATCTGTCCATTTTGGCTCGTCATGAGCCTTGATGTACCAACGGTACCATTGAAGGGTTTCATGTTCCAAATGAAAGGATGCAAGTGGAACTTTTTGTTGGCCTCCTATTTTGACTGTTCAGCACAATATTTTCTAGTTTAAGTCTCATGAAACCAAGTAATCATCAGCTTTATTTAGTGTTGTTTTGTGCATGGTTATGCCTTTTGAAGAGCAACATTGCTAGGAGCTTTGGTAAGTGACTTTTTAATTGTTTATTTATTATTTTGCTTTGTTTTATGTATATAATGGAACCTTTAGTTTTCATTTAATAATGGGTCAATTAATGAGTCTTTATTTCTTTTATGCAGGAGTCTTTTGGTTATTTGGCCCAACGCTTGTCCCAGCGCTCCAAAGAAGATCTATGTTGGCTGAACCAGAGATTTGGGGGATTTTGTTGCTCAGGATAACATCTTGTTTGATTTCCAATCGCTTCCAGGATGCAGGTGCAGTTATCCAGTGCTGTTCTGGGGATGTCATTTGCTCAAAATGGCATTTCCGTCCTTGATCAGGACCCTGATTTCGGGCTCAATTTCTGAGCAAATGGTTGGGAATTGTTCAAAACGGTTCGAAACCCACTTCACAAATGGCCCCATTTACCCCTTATAATGGGCAGTTTTCAGAATTTCTGAACGAATGTGGAGAAATCACTTCCGGAACAGACGTGGTTTTGCCAGATTTGGTGTTGGCCGTTTTCTGGGTAGTTGCTCGAATTTCTGAATTTTGGGATGGATTTTGTCCATCTGTTCATGTATAAATAAAGCTTGAGATGGAAATAGAAGAGAGCTATGGATGTATACAACTCTTGAAATGAGTATTGTTGAAAGCATTTGGAATATATGAAGCTGGTTTACTGTGTTTAGCAAGGCGTGCCTTTGAATGAAGTAGCTCTATTTGAATGGATATAGAATGATAGTTGATCTTTCCTGAGGCATAGTAGAGATCTCTATCTCTGTGGGAGGGCCCACCAACAGAGGTAGTGGATCTCCTCATTTCATTATAGTAGATGTTAGAGTTGTGTTTTTTTTAAGAGATCATTGCTTTCTATATTACTGTGTTATTGAATCTGTTTTATAAATGATAGATTAGAAAGATATATAGTTCAGATTTCATTCTATTACAGTTTGCTCAGTGCACGGAGCGTAGGGTATTTGATTAAGATTGAAAGTGAAAATGTTTCATTAAATTTTCAGGCATGAAGAGATAGTGTGATTGCAGGAGATAGAAGCACGCTGTAGAGGATAACATTGTTCAAGTTTTGAATCGGTTTGCCAAGCTTAGATTGTGTATATATTAGATTGTAGATTTCTATTAAAATAACGAACATATTAGGATTCCGATCAGAGCACTGTAGATTCAATTGAATGCATTCTGTTAATGTAGTTAGATTACTTGTTAATAGTTAAATTCTAGATTAACTTATATTACAGATTTGTAGAATTAGATTCATAGAAATAGGTTGAATGTTGATGGATTGTTGTTTTATATATGAAAGTAGCATGGGATTAATTTAGGTTTGATTTTAGATGAATAATTTGATAGAAATAATTAAGAATAGAGTTAGCATTTTAGATAAACAGGTTTCATGTTATTTAGGGAAAGTGGAAATTTTAATTATGGCTTTTGTAGATTGAAGAATAGAATAGTAAAATAGAATATAGAAAACAGGGAAAACTAGAAACTAAATTAAAATGGAAACGAGAAACTAGAAATTAATTTGAGTTTGAAACAAAGCAATAAGTGTTACTGTTCCATTCTGCACCTGTTTCATTCTGCACTTCCTGTTCTGTTCTGCACCTTGCTAAATGTTCTGCACTTTTGATTCTGCACCTTTTTGCTTCAGTTCAACACTGTTTTGATTTTCATAAGCAAAAGCCTTAGAACTAGATCAGATTTATATTTCATTTTTAAAGCAATGCATTTCAGTTCTTATTATTCTTAGACGTTGATTTAGAAGTGTTTTGTTTAGGAATAGAGACATTATAGATTGATTAGATTCAAATTTTCTTTTTAGCATAATGAATTTCAAATTCAATTTCTTGCTTTATATTTTAGCACTAGATTAGTTTCCTTTCAATTTCAAGTTTTCTTAGCTTTAGATTTGATTTCAAATAGTGTGTGTTTTCAGACATTAGGTTAGACTAGTTTAGATTCCAATCCTGCATTTCCTGTGCTTGTGCCTCTAAGTCTACCTTCCCGGGTTGACATTTTATGAAGGCTATCTATAGTGATATATAAATAGCTCAACATTTTGGTGCCGTTGCCGGGGAGGTACTAAAAAGGATTGGAGAGTGGATGTAGGTGTGCTTTCATTCTTAGCCAGATCAGATTTGATTTTATTAGTGTGCAAGTGGTTTATTTCAGCAGTATTAGATTACATTTGGCAGCAAAGAAATTTCTATTTCAGTAGGTTTTATTTAACAGCAGCAGAGTCTTCCTTTCAGTAGTGTTAGATTTGATTCAGCAGTTGATTTCATCAGTATGAGAGGGTGTGTATTTGATTCAGTAGAAGCAGTTTTCCTTTCAGCAAGAGTGCATTTCATTTTATTCCAAGCTAGTGTGGGTTTCAGAATTATTATCAGTTGGTGTGACTTTCAAAGTTTTTAGAAAACCCCCTACAAGAAAAGAAAAAAAATCACAAAAAAAATTTAACTAATGGATCCAATATTGAATGAACGAAAGAAGAGATTGTTGCAGGAACTTTCGTGCATCTTGCAGGAACTTGAAGAGATCTCTGCAGCTCAAGAGATGGAGGAGGAAGCACTTGATTCAGTGGTTCTGATGGAACACCTTTGCCAACCTGCAGAGAACAATGAACAGTTAGACAATCCAGTTGAGAAAGAACATGGTATGCATAATCATATTGACCATTGGTTTCAATCTATTTTACAGCCTTCAGATAATCTTCTTCTTCAGCAATTCTTGGACATCAAGCAATCGGTGTTGCTTGCTCAGCATGCCTTGGTAATTATGCATCTATATATTCTATCAAAGGGCATGAATTTATTGATGATTCTGCTAAGACGGTGGCTACATTGGTTATTTGCCTATACTTAAAGAAATGTTTCATTTCTTTAAGTAGGTAGGTAGGGTAGTGAATAAAAGATAACACCTTTAGATAGTTTATGTTTTCTGCAAATAAAAAGAGCATCAACTCGAATAAGAAATGATTGAAGATTTTCTATCTAATTGATGAATGGATGAGTTGCTAGACTATACTCAGAGTACAGGGGCTCTTCTCAGCAGTTCCTATTAATCAAGATGGACAGTTTTCGGGACTGTTAACATTCTATTACCATGTCAGTGTTACAGAGGTGAATTCGTTTGCATGAGGACATGCAAAAGACTCGGCATGGGGGAAGGATGCAGATATTCTTGTCAGTAAGGCTCAGGATGTTTTGAAAGCATAAGGGAAGTCTTTCTGTTACTACCCCTATTTCAGCCTTTGATTATTTTTGCAAAGCATTTTTAAGACTGTGTTAATTTGGATTAATTTCTGAGTTTCACTGGCTGATTGGAATGCCTGTATCAAGTAAATAAGATGTGTGCTGCTAGGGTTTTAAGACCTGTCCTCGTTATTCATATGAGTACTTATCCACCTGGCATTGTCTCCATCATTGTCTCCATCAGTGATTTAAGGGGTTTTTGCTTATGAACTTATGGGTTACTAGGACCATTTGACTTGGTTTCACACTAGATGGAGCGAGGGAATTGTTTTTAGTGACAGCTATGGGCATTAAATTATTTTTACGTCAGGCACCATTTTGGAAAAAGGTATCCAGGACTGGGCAGTCTGGTGGTTATTATCTATTGGCTTCTATAATATCAAATACATATATATACATTTTTTTGCAGCCACTTTATGACTTTCACTTTATACAGTTGCAAAGGTTAGTTGTTCATTTGGGCAAATCTTTACAGGCATATACAAAGAATACTCTTCCAATTCTGGTACCATCCCACTCCTCGATGGTTTTCAGAGCAGCTCCCCCACTCATCTATGCTTGAGTAAATCATAAACTTTATCTTTAAGATGAAATTGGGACAAGGGCCTCTGATAGAAAACGGGTGCAAGAGGTTAACCCGCCGGGATACTGAACAGGTCCGCTGGCAGCGGGTACCGACCTGTGGTATAAACAGGCAAACCCATCAGGGTGCTGAACAGGCCTGTTGGCAATGGGGCATCTTCCTGGGGAAGAATCTTCTTAGATGTTACAGTTACCCCACCGGAGTACTGAACGGGCTCGCTGGCAGTGGGTTCTGACTCTAATATCTCCTTTAAAAGCCTCATCTATACTTGTCTGTATGAACAATGTACCTATGTAAAGGTAAAAGAGAAGTCGTAAGGGTGGTTAAATAAAATTTAAAGAAACTGTTTAAGAAATTCAGCTAGTTGATAATCATCTCCAGCTGCTCTGAATTTTGGTTACCTGATTCTTGTAAAAAAGGGGTTTATGCCTGCTATTTTCTGAGTCCTGAACATAGCTGAGAATTTCAGTACTATTTGTTGCACTACTCAAACTGTCCTGTGTGAAGCTGAGTCAAAGTAGACCAGTACCCCATTAGCTTCTGTTAGTATTCCCCTTGCCTTGTGGCACATGTCCTGGTGGAAAAAGTTCTGTATGAATGACAAGAATGAAGTCTTCATTTATGATTGTTGAGAATTATAGTTACATAGAAGTAAGGGTGATTGATTGAAGTCTGCATTCCTGATTGTTTGTTTTTTTTATTGTTAATAAAAATTGGTTTCATAACTCAGCTCAGTTTCCTGTGTGATCAAGTGAAGCAGCAACCTTGAACTGAGGTAATTGTGCCACAAGCTTGTTGGGGTAAAATAAATGTTCAACTAGTTTTACTTCATTTTGCAACTCACACAAGTGGTATATTTTCAAAGACATTTATTTGCTTTAATATCACTATTGCTCCCTATAGAATTTCAAGTGAAGACCTTTCATATTGCTGCACAATTGAGCCTGAATTTAGATGAAGCTTAGGAGCAGAGATTGATGCAATTAATGGGCTTGATGAAATTAAACAAGATGCTGTCCATGAACTGATTTAATACAGAATCAGAGGACTAAATGCCATGACAAATTGTTGAAGAAGAAAACTTTTGAAGAAGGTGATAGGCTCTGTTGTTTGGCTCACGATTCAAACACTTTAAAGCTGAGGACACAACCACTGAATAATGGTAACTGTGCAAGGAGCCTGCTGATAAAACAAAATTTTCAGGCTGTTATTTAATTTTCCAAGCAGTTATTTGATTTTTTTAAGGCAGTTTTAATTGTCTTTCCAACTCACGAAAGTTGGAAAGATAGTTATTTGTCCTTACTGATAATATTACTGCTATGCTGGTGATTATCACTCCTTCAACATATGCTGGTAATTATTGTTTGTCCGTATCAGCCTGGAAGTATCTCTGTATTTTAAATTGCTGAAGTGCCAGATTGAGTGCCGGATGGGGTGTCGGAATAAAAATGGAAAAATTGGCATGTTCAATGGTAAGGGTAATGAACGTAATGAACATTGTATGATTGGCCAAGTCTTAATTGTTAAGGATTATGATTATAATCAAATGCTTTTGCCTTTAATACAAAGTTCGATGAGCTATGGATTACCATAATAACCTTGGCATTTATTTAATTAATTCACCAACGTTTATTTATAAATCATTTTTTATGGTGTTAACCTTTGGAAATATTTCATTCTTTATTATTGATTTGCAATCTTTAATAAAATTTATAACAATTGATCTAATTCGTAAATGCCAAGAAGTTACGGTGAATTAAACGTGTTCTAATATGGGTATAATTCACTGCAACGTGGGCAGGTGTGCCATAGCTCACAATGATTTTTCCACCACGTCCATTGTTATCATTACCTTCACTTCCTATCATTACCACCCTTTGCCATCATTCTTTCGGGTTGTTTTTGTTTTTACCATCCCCAGCGAAGAGAAAGATTGATGAAATTCTCCCTTGTCTTTGAATTGACTGTCTGATTGCTGTTAACTTGCTATATTCTCTTTTCCTATCTCCACAATGCTGGACCGGCATGAACCCTCAGAATATGAGCAGTTGTTAGCCAGACCCGAGTTTGTAGCATGCAAGCTCTTGGTCTGGGGGAAAAAAGGGTCATGAAAATATCTTTGTTTCACCTACTCTCATAAATCTGATACTTCAGCACAGGGAATTGATTACTTCAGGCAGAGAAATTTTAAGTTGACAAAGAAATTACAGGAGTATGTTAGGCACTTCAGCCTCAGTTTCTAGAGTTTGAGCCAAGGCTTGATCATCTATTACGAGTTTCAAATTTTGTTTGTCCGAAACTTTCTTGCATAGGGTCATGCAAGATCTTCAGTCTGGGTGAGATGTTGGCCTCCTATTTTGACTGTTCAGCACAATATTTTCTAGTTTAAGTCTCATGAAACCAAGTAATCATCAGCTTTATTTAGTGTTGTTTTGTGCATGGTTATGCCTTTTGAAGAGCAACATTGCTAGGAGCTTTGGTAAGTGACTTTTTAATTGTTTATTTATTATTTTGCTTTGTTTTATGTATATAATGAAACCTTTAGTTTTCATTTAATAATGGGTCAATTAATGAGTCTTTATTTCTTTTATGCAGGAGTCTTTTGGTTATTTGGCCCAACGCTTGTCCCGGCGCTCCAAAGAAGATCTATGTTGGTTGAACCAGAGATTTGGGGGATTTTGTTGCTCAGGATAACATCTTGTTTGATTTCCAATCGCTTCCAGGACACAGGTGCAATTATCCAGTGCTATTCTGGGGATGTCATTTGCTCAAAATGGCATTTCCGTCCTTGATCAGGACCCTGATTTCGGGCTCAATTTCTGAGCAAACGGTTGGGAATTGTTCAAAACGGTTCGAAACCCACTTCACAAATGGCCCCATTTACCCCTAACCGTAGGCAGTTTTCAGAATTTCTGAACGAATGTTGAGAAATCCCTTCCGGAACAGACGTGGTTTTTCCAGATTTGGTGTTGGCCATTTTCTGGGTAGTTGTTCGAATTTCTGAATTTTGGGATGGATTTTGTCCATCTGTTCATGTATAAATAAAGCTTGAGATGGAAATAGAAGAGAGCTATGGATGTATACAACTCTTGAAATGAGTATTGTTGAAAGCATTTGGAATATATGAAGCTGGTTTACTGTGTTTAGCAAGGCGTGCCTTTGAATGAAGTAGCTCTATTTGAATGGATATAGAATGATAGTTGATCTTTCCTGAGGCATAGCAGAGATCTCTATCTCTGTGGGAGGGCCCACCAACAGAGGTAGTGGATCTCCTCATTTCATTATAGTAGATGTTAGAGTTGTGTTTTTTTTAAGAGATCATTGCTTTCTATATTACTGTGTTATTGAATCTGTTTTATAAATGATAGATTAGAAAGATATATAGTTCAGATTTCATTCTATTACAGTTTGCTCAGTGCACGGAGCGTAGGGTATTTGATTAAGATTGAAAGTGAAAATGTTTCATTAAATTTTCAGGCATGAAGAGATAGTGTGATTGCAGGAGATAGAAGCACACTGTAGAGGATAACATTGTTCAAGTTTTGAATCTGTTTGCCAAGCTTAGATTGTGTATATATTAGATTGTAGATTTCTATTAAAATAACGAACATATTAGGATTCCGATCAGAGCACTGTAGATTCAATTGAATGCATTCTGTTAATGTAGTTAGATTACTTGTTAATAGTTAAATTCTAGATTAACTTATATTACAGATTTGTAGAATTAGATTCATAGAAATAGGTTGAATGTTGATGGATTGTTGTTTTATATATGAAAGTAGCATGGGATTAATTTAGGTTTGATTTTAGATGAATAATTTGATAGAAATAATTAAGAATAGAGTTAGCATTTTGGATAAACAGGTTTCATGTTATTTATGGAAAGTGGAAATTTTAATTATGGCTTTTGTAGATTGAAGAATATAATATAGAAAACAGGGGAAACTAGAAACTAAATTAAAATGGAAACAAGAAACTAGAAATTAATTTGAATTTGAAACAAAGCAAGAAGTGTTACTGTTCCATTCTGCACTTCCTGTTCTGTTCTGCACCTTGTTAAACATTCTGCACTTTTGATTCTGCACCTGTTTTGCACCTTTTTGCTTCAGTTCAGCACTGTTTTGATTTTCATAAGCAAAAGCCTTAGAACTAGATCAGATTTATATTTCATTTTTAAAGCAATGCATTTCAGTTCTTGTCATTCTTAGATGTTGATTTAGAAGTGTTTTGTTTAGGAATAGAGACATTATAGATTGATTAGATTCAAATTTTCTTTTTAGCATAATGAATTTCAAATTCAATTTCTTGCTTAATATTTTAGCACTAGATTAGTTTCCTTTCAATTTCAAGTTTTCTTAGCTTTAGATTTGATTTCAAATAGTGTGTGTTTTCAGACATTAGGTTAGACTAGTTTAGATTCCAATCCTACATTTCCTGTGCTTGTGCCTCTAAGTCTACCTTCCCGGGTTGACATTTTATGAAGGCTATCTATAGTGATATATAAATAGCTCAACACTTTTTGGACATCAAAAGTATCATGCAGACTGAAATACTGTTCTACATGATAAATCCATCCACTCAGATCAATACCATTGAAGCGAGGAAATCCAAGCTTCGTACCACGGAAATTGCTGGAAGAAGAGAACCCATTGTCTAATGAAGACTCGAACTGTTGTTTGTTGTTCATGATTGAATGCTCAAGATGGAGGCCGAGAAATTTTTCATCCAGATCCTGGAGTTTGGTTTGGATGGCTGCAAGTGCTTCCTCCATGGTTTTTGCTCTTGTGCGGGTGACAACCATAACCAGGAGTTTTTTTGGGGGGAGGGGGAATGGATAGAAAAACACAAACATAAGCTTATTTAGTAAAGGGAAATTTGGATTTGGGAAAAAATCAGATGGGTAATTGGGGTTTAACTAGGTTTTGGACACTTTGGAATGGATAGGGAAGCAGAAAATGAAGATTTCAGAAGCGGGGTGAAAGAATGGGATAATTTGTCAAAAAGGGACAAAGAAGCAGAAATAGGGAATGGACACGGTGGCAAAATTTGAGGGCGATTGGGTGAAAATCGAAGGAGTTATGGCAAACTCTAAAAATAGACAAATGTGGGATTTCTGGCTTTGGGAAGTGGAATTTGGGATTGCTCAGGAATGAAATATGCATAATGGGATTGCAGGGGTGTCAGTGAAGTTTCAGGGAAAACAGAGTTAAAACAAGGGAGATATGGCGAAAAAATAGAATTTTATACTCTTGCCACAAACAGCAGCTCTTGGTTTACCTCACGGGTGGGAACTTGTCATTCAGGTAGGGGTCGTTGTCCTTTTTGTTGGCAGGTCCTCTCAATGGTCCAACTACTTCGGGGTTCCTATGGTACTCCTCACAATGCGTTTTAAGGATTATGCACAAGTACTTCCCACAGTTAAGCGGATGGGGGTTATTCCCAGATCCGAAGCTGCAATAGATGCGAAAAAAAAAAAATTGGCAGAAATTTCACCCAGGGAGCCCAAGAAAGTGCTCTGATACCAGATGTGAAGAACCTGCAACAATTAATTAATGAAAATACATGAGATAGTAGAAATAACAGAACTCATAATCGCTTTTATTGATCGTAGGCCACTTCGAGGGGGCAACATCCTTTGAGCAAGCTCAATACAAATAACTTCACGGTACCTTCATTGGTCTCAACACAAACTTATATACTAAGTCTAGGCACCAATACCTTGGGTCAATACCATGTGTTAATACAAACCATGGGCCAATACAAAATATGGATCAACAATTACTACGGGACGACTTACAAAGCATATGCGTCCAACAACAATAATACAAATTGTGGATCAACAAATACTACAGGATGACTTACAAAGCATATGTGTCCAATAACAATATACTAACAAATTAAATAGAAGGGTTGACATGGGTTCCTAACAGAGGAAATCCACCTATCAAACCGATTACACCATGGAGTGGGCAAGTTCTAGGAAGTAACCAATCTTCTTGGGCACCACCCCCGCAAGGGGGAAATCAACCTTGGAACGCTTATCAAAACCAAGGAAATAATCAATAGAGTGGTCAGATTCCAACAAGTAACCAATCTTATTGCGGCCCACCTCTGCAAGGGGGAAACCCACCCATTAATCCTATCCTGCAATGGAATCGTAATGTTCCACCAAGTAACCAATCTAATTAGAACATACCTCCGCAAGGGGGAAATCCATACATGCATCATGTTCCACAATGGAATGAACAACATTCAGGAAGTAACCCGTATTTTTGGATGTAATCTACGCAAGGAGGTAATACTTATTGGAATGTTTTTCAAGCCCAAGGACAACAACAATGGAGCCATCAAGCGTCACCCGCATATCAAACATTTGATACAGAACCAATCAAATCACCATTTCTAGCCAAATTGAATCTACTGGATTTATCTCGACTGACTAATGATCCTGTTCTACATTTGAATGGATGGCCAACTATACCAAATAAACTACCCACTGACATACCCAATTTTGACGGAAAACCAAGGGAATATCCATCAAATCATGTGATGACATTCCATTTGTTGTGTCATCCATTTCCAAAGTTGATGATAGTGTTTGGTTAAGGTTGTTTCAATGGACCCTAATGGTAACTGCTACGAAATGGTACATTGAATTTCCACGCAATACTTTCATGGAATTTTCATCTTTAGCTACGTTCTGAGATGTACCTGCAATAATTAATTAATGCAAATACACGAGATATCAGAAATAATAGAACAGAATCGCTTTTATATTGATCACGGGCCACTTCGAGGGGGCAACCTCCTTTGAGAAAGCTCAATACAATTAACTTCACAGTGCCTTCAATGACCTCAACACACACTTATATACTAAGTCTATGCCCAATACTATGAGTCAAAACCATGGGACATATAATACTACAGGACGACTTACAAAGCATATGCGTCCAATACTATGGGTCAATACTATGGGCTAATATAAACTACGGATCAACAAATACTACGGGACGACTTACAAAGCATATGCGTCCAACAACAATATACTAACATAGTAAAGAGAAGGGTTGACATAGGTTCCTAACATCCCCTCTCCCTTAGAAAAAGCTTTGTCCTCAAAGCTTTGGTTGGAGAAATTGCTGCAGAATCTGAAGGAGTGGTTCCCCGATAGCATACGCGGTTTGCATTTCGGGCCACTGACGCCTTTGGAGTGTCAAGGAGGATTGCTTGGAAGGATATAGATGAAGAAGAACTCTGTCAGCTGCGTGGAAAATGCGCTCAGAACGGTGTTGATCGGCTTGTTGTTTCCGGCGAATTCTGGCCATGTGAAGATTGTCCTACAGAATGAGAAGAATCTGATCGCGGTTTCGAAGAACCGAGTCAATTTCCTGAACTGGGGAGTTGCTAAGGGTGTATGGAAGAAGAACTGGCGGTGTTTGTCCATAGACAGCTTCATATGGTGTCCTTTGAGATGTGGTATTGTACCACCAGAGTGCTGCTAGGAAATCCATAGAAATAGTTGGCCAAAGCTGTGTAGGGATGGGCAAGGGTTTGATCAATCCCGAAAGGAGTGTTGGTTCCCCCTTGTTGACTTGGAAAGTATCATCGTTAGCCACGATCTGTTGAATTGTCATTTTTAGTCCCGGCCAAAAGAAGTTACATTGTTCCTGGTCATGCATTTTGCAGAACCCAGAGTGCCCTGTTGATGAAGAAGCATGGAGTTCATAGAAGAAATAGCCCTGTTGAACATATTGCAACCAATTTGGAACAAGCAGAGAAAGAGCTGTAAGAGAAACTGGGTCATCAATTGTGCGAGAAGGAGCATCTTCCACCATATTGTCCCTACCCTTCTTGTAAGTGATCACATAGGGATAACCCATGAGTTAGATAACCCATTGCAGGTGTGTTGGGGAGGAGACCCATTGTTCCAGAAAATTTTTCAGACTCGGGAGATCAGTCTTGATGCAGAAATAATTGCCTAATAGGTATGGCTGCCACTTCTGTACTGCATGCAAAATAGCCATCATTTCCTGCTGATAGGTAGATGTGGCTACATTCTTACCGGAAAGGTCTCTTGAAGGCAGCAAGCTCATTGGTTCAACAAAGATACCTGCATATCTATCCAAGGGAGTAGTGGAGACTGTTGATGGGTGCATCTGAATGGAATTAAGCTGAGCGATGACACCATGTGAATTCTTCTTAAGGATTTTTTCCAGGCGATGTGAACTGATGATGCAGAGAGACCCTGGTTGTAAGCCCCTAAATTTGTGTTGTGCCCCATTGACTTTAAACTGCATCCAAAGTTCAGCAAAATCCCATAAGATGGGGCCAAGTGTGCGTAACCATTGAACGCCCAAAACCACATCACATCCGCCTAAGGGCAAGGCAAACATGTCAGAGCGTAGATTATAATCTTCCATAGAGATACGCACATTGTGACACTTCCCCTTGCAAGGTAAGGTGCCCCCATTGGCAACCATGACTTCAAAGTTGGAGCAAGGATGGACAAAACAATCAGCCTGTTTGGCAATTCGAGGGTCAATGAAGTTATGAGTGCTACCAGAATCAATGAGTATGGTAAGAGGGAGCTTCTTGAAGTATCCCCTAACCCACATTGTTTGTGGGGTGGTGACGCCAGTTACAGCATGGAAAGAGATCTCGGGTGGGTCGTCCTGAGATGGGGTGTCAACAGGCGGGTGTTGCATGTCGACCAGATCATCTACTGTATCTATAGCTTCTTCACCAAGTTCTAAGGAAGGCAGAGAATCCACATCCAAGAGATAGAGCTTTTGTTGAACACATCTATGTCCCCGAGTGAATTTCTCATCACAATTATAGCAAAGCCCTTTTTCTCGGCGTGCCTGCATTTCTATTTCAGACAAATGCTTGATAGGAGTTGGTTGAGGAGCAGGCGTGATGGGAGGTCGTTGGGAACCCATATTTCTGAAGGGAACAAAGGTGGGTTTGGAGCGTTGTTGAGCTGCGATCTTGTCCTCGGCCAACTTAGCCAACCCTAGGACTTCCATCATTGTGTTGGGACAAAACATTTTGACCTCTGAGCGGATTTCATCCTTGATACCACGGATAAAACAACTCCTGTAGAATTCATCAGACAATCCTTCTGTGTGATTGGCTAGTTTCTCAAATTCTATCTGATACTCTCTTGCTGTGCCAGTTTGGTGAAGTTTAGTGAGTGCTCTTGTGAAGTCGTCAAAAGCACTAGGACCAAATCGTGGCAAAATGAGTTGGCAAAAATCTGTCCAGTTTGGTTCGGGATGAGCTTTGATGTACCAACGGTACCATTGAAGGGCTTCCTGTTCCAAATGAAAGGATGCAAGTGGAACTTTCTGAACCTCAAAATTATTATGCAAACTGAAATATTGTTCTGCTCGGTATATCCATCCAGTCGGATCAGTACCATTGAAGCGAGAAAAATCAAGCTTCGGCCCACGAAAATTGCTAGAAGCAGAGAACCCGGTGGCTGCAAAAGATTCTGGCTGCCTGGTATTGTTCATGGCTGAATGCTGCAGATGGAGGCTGAGAAATTTTTCATCCAGATCTTGGAGTTTGGTTTGGATGGCTTCCAGTTCTTCCTCCATGGTGTGTGCTCCTGCACAGGTGACAACCATAACCAGGTTTTTTTTTTTTTTTTTAAGACTGGAGCGGCTATGGCTCGAATTTTTTTTTTTTTTTCTTTTTACAAACTGGAGCAGCTACGGCTCAAAAGAAATCTGGAACAACGCCGAACGGCTGGATTTGGAACGGCTTGCAAAATGGATCTGAAACGGCGCAGCAGTGATCGACAATAGTTCAGTTGAAAGTAGATATGGACCCCAAGTATGTGCGGCTTCCTAACAGTTCAGGGTTTTCACTCGGCCACCAATGTTGTCTGACGGCTTGCGTATTGGGGCAGTACCCCTCACTCCACGGCTCAGGTAAAACTGATAACCGCTTTGCCACAAACGACAGCTCTTGGTTTACCTCACGGGTGGGAACTAGTCAATCAGGTAGGGGTCATTGCCCTTTTCGCTGGTAGGTCCTCTCAATGGACCAGCTACTTCGGGGTTCCTGTGGTACTCCTCACAATGAGTTTTAGCGCTTATGCCCAAGTACTTCCCACAGTTAAGCGGATAGGGATTATTCCCAAATCCGAACCTGCAACAGAAAAAATTTGGGCAGAAATTCCACCCAATGTTCAAAAACTGGATCTATATTGCTCAGAATCGCTATTATAGCATGTTTCCGGAACTGGAACAACCACTCTGCTTCTACCCATGAGAGCGGAATAGAAATCTGGGCACTCGGTCAAAAGATTTTCTCACCGCAATTTCCGCGGCCGTCACCGAAATTCTGAAAAATTGCTGATTTTAAATCCGCGATATCTCCACTTTTAGAACTCCAAATGAGATGATTTTTTTTTTGAAACCGTGTATTTTTGAAAGAGGAATTCAGATATGCAATTGGTTTCTTCTGATTTTGTGCAAAAAGTTTCAGAAATTGATCTAAAAGTCACCGCCCAAAAAAAGAAAAAAAAATTTCCCACTTGTGCCAAGGAAAGTGCTCTGATACCAGATGAGATGTACCTGCAATAATTAATTAATGCAAATACACGAGATATCAGAAATAATAGAACAGAATCGCTTTTATATTGATCACGGGCCACTTCGAGGGGGCAACCTCCTTTGAGCAAGTTCAATACAATTAACTTCACGGTGCCTTCAATGACCTCAACACACACTTATATACTAAGTCTATGCTCAATACTATGAGTCAAAACCGTGGGACATATAATACTACAGGACGACTTACAAAGCATATGCGTCCAATACTATGGGTCAATACTATGGGCTAATATAAACTACGGATCAACAAATACTACGGGATGACTTACAAAGCATATGCGTGCAACAACAATATACTAACATAGTAAAGAGAAGGGTTGACATAGGTTCCTAACACGGTCTTTCTGACACATTTTCAATTACCTATTCGCTATGAGACAAGAACATAACTTTTAACTTCACTTAGGCAGTCCATTGCTACTCACATATCATATCATATCCACGATTGGAGGAGGCACCAAAGGATTATAAAAGAAAAAATACCTAATCAATTCTTAGCAGATTGGTTCATAAAATCACTATTACCTACTCTTGCCAAAGATGTAGCCATGTCAGGAACCATGACCGAAGAACAACTCATTCAAAGTGCTCAATAGATGGATTTGATCTATTCCCAATCGGGCACATTTTATGATTTAATACCTCATGTTGTAAGACCTGCATCTAATCCAGCTAGGCCACCAAAAGTACCTCATACCGATGGTGTGATTGGATTTGTCAACCAACTTGAACATATTACCCAACAATTGGGACAAATGTCAGTTTAGAATTCGCAACACACAGCTGGCCAGGAAACACATCAATCCGCAACTCCCACCCAAACTTTTGAAGTACTTACAATTCAAACTATAGAATCCAAAGGAAAAAAGAAGAAACAGAAGAAGAAGCCCAATGCTAATTTTGGGACAAGAAATGCACCTAAGGTGAATAATCCTACTAGAGGAAACCATGAAAACTGGAAAAAAATACCCTTGCAAAATTTGCCAAGGGGATCATCCTACTCACCTTTGTCCTCATATGGATGATATTCATCAAATGTTTGGCACAACGGTAGGGGAAGAAACCACCTGCCATCCTAACTCAACCTTTCCCCCAGCAACAACAGATGGTTGTTGTGGATCCAGTACCCCCACCAGGAGGAAACCAGGCAAACCCCCCACAAGGGGGCAATCCACCCAATGCTAATATCTTCAAAATTGGTGAACATGCAATAAACATTCAAACAAGGGCTCGTTCTTATGACATACCTTCGAAAGATGCAGAAACAATTGGATCTCAGCCTAGTGGTTCTCTAACCATTGAGAAGCTAACCATAGACATAATACCTCGACCTCCAAAGGGGGTTTTCCATAAAACAACACACAATCCCAACGCACGAGCTGCTAAAAAATACAATGTGGTTGAAGACTTAGCTCAAGCCCCTTGTGCAATGTCCACCTTGGAAGTATTGCAAAGTTGTCCTGCTCAACGAAAGGCATTATTGTCTGCTATTGGTGTTATTGATCCCTCTGACAGCAATTTGATAACTTTTGACTTAGAACGGTCCACATGTAGGCTTCGATCACAAATCGCATTTCAGATCAAAGTGACTTCACATGGTAAGAACATTTTTTGAACCGTTGTGGATGAAGGAGCCTCAACTTGTGTCATGCCACTAGCATGTTGGAAAGCTTTGGGATCACCCACCCTAGTACCATCCCATACAATACTCAAAGCATTTGATGGTCATTCGTTCCCACCTCATGGATTTATCATGGCTTTCCCAGTTGAACTGGGAGGCAAAACAGTTCAAGTAGATGTTGAGGTAGTGGATGCGCCCATAGATTACAATTTTATATTAGGACGTAGTTGGATACATA
Organism: Larix kaempferi; assembly: GCA_027924585.1. Lineage (NCBI taxonomy): Eukaryota > Viridiplantae > Streptophyta > Pinopsida > Pinales > Pinaceae > Larix > Larix kaempferi. The sequence goes on along the minus strand of BSBM01000632.1, from coordinate 21,605,271 downwards.
AGATGACGGTTGTAGTGTCTTCAATATTCTGAGTTATCCGGTTCCCCCACGAAGGGAATATTATCACAATCGATCAACTAGATTACTGCACACCTGAAACTACTCTCCACTCGAATGTACCTGTTATCACATCTATAGTAGTTGGGGCTACTATATTTTTTTTTTCAAATTCCAATATATTTTTCAGCCAGTCCTTTACACTGAGATGCTTGAGATGAGCATCTATTTTGGATCACTGCTATGATTATGGACAGCAGTATATTGTTATGCCATGACTGAGTCTCAGGAAACTCAGGTTTGATGACCGATGTACCATTTAGCCATTACAGAGCATTATGTGTTTCCCAGAGTTGCAGCAACAGGTTCTTAGTGGACAAATGATGGTTCAGATGGTTTATGCACAGGTATATGTCCCAGTAGGTATTATCATGTGTTTATGGTTATTATTTCTTTTATACTCATTTTTGTGACATGTTTTAGCACTTGGTGTCATGATATAGCGATCATATAGATATGTGGACTTGGTTGTATTATTTATTTATCTATGTCCCTGCTCAGACTTAGAAGTTCCTGGTTATACTCATTGGTTTTACCCTCCTTAGGAGAATGGAGGTGATCATTCCCACAATCCTATGGCTTGCTAGTGTTGGTATCACTATTCACTGTCTCCATATATCCATTACCTTCCAATTATAGCATTATCCCTGACTTACTACTTGACCTGTGATATGGAGGACTACCCCACTTTGGCCTCTTTGTTGGATGAGATTCCATGTTTATCTTGTGTCTCGGCTCTGAGTTGGTGACAAAACTTGCCTTTTGGTGAGTTGGATTTCATCCTTAGTGATGGAACTTCTGCATTAGTCATTTGGGTTGTTGTTGACTAAAACCTGAAACGGATAGTACTACCATCATTACAATGTGTTTGGAAATGAAATGTATATCTCTTATGAAATCCCATTCTAGAATGTGTTTCTCAACACACGTGCATGAAAGGCATGTGAAATGAATGAAAATCCAAGAATGTGTTTCTCAACACACATGGATAAAAAATCCTAATAAATGTAAATCCAAGAATGTGTTTTTCAACACACACAAATCAAGGCTATGGAAATGAATGAAAGGCCCAAAAAAGCAATGGTTAAATGTATGCTAAATCCAATGATTGTTGGCCTCACTTGTAATGATCTATTCCTCACTAGCCTGCGGGTTATCATGTGAGATGGAGTAAGGGACAGCTAATTCTAAGTGTCCCGTAGAGTCTCAAGTACTGCCCTTCCTTGTGTTATTTGCTTGTCCATCATATCCCTTAGTGTGTATTCCCTTTCCCATATCCAAAGTGTCACACTTTCAAGTCAGTACATTCATCTGTTAGCCTAGCCTTATGGTCTTCAGCCTTCACCCATCACTAGCAAAATGATCACAATCATAAAATGAGTATAATCTTGAGGTTCTAGTCTTAGCCATAATAATAACAAAAACCATTGAATAATTTGTTGTAGATCGTCAGATAAATGATTACTATGTGTTTATATTGCTACTTGAATGATTTGTAAAGCATGTCTTAACCTTTTACACTTGCAGCAACTTGATGTTAGCCTGGGTCATTTTATGGGTCATGTTGACTTCGTCAAACCTAGTTTGACCATGGTCAACTACAGGACATGAGGTGAGATAGACCTTGGATGATGCAGATAGATGATGTATGGTCTATTGCATACCAGCATATGGTTTCATGCACTGGTTACAAGTTTATGATGATGATCTAGCATTTTTATTATATTTAATCATTTACATATTATTATTATGTTTATCTGTTCGGGTATATTTGAGATATTATATGATCATGCAGAGATCCATATGGTGTATGAGTACACACCTCTAGTAGATTTGGGATCTCTGAGTCCATTGGGGCAGTTGGTTTGCATATCCGGGTAGTTACAGTTGGTATTTTCCTCAGTTTATCATTCTGGTGCATATTTTCCATTTAAAATGGCCTGTCAGAGCAGTTTCATGAATTATTTGGTTCACCTAGGGCACTACAGAGGGATTATGGGGTCCAGCCACTTGTTTTTACTATTATACAATACTCCCTGACATGTTAGTGCAGTTATATTTGGCCCCGGGTGACCAGGTAGAGAGTTACAGGCATTTCTATCATTTATAGAGGATTTATAGAGCATAAAAAATGGTGAAAATGGCTACAGAGGAAATTGATTTGGGATACTAAGGCAAGGAAATGGAATAGGAATGGTTTTGATGATGTGTATGATGTCTCCCACACCCTCCAGAGCAGTTGCATCAGTCAGTGGGGCCCTCACATATTTCTTCGGCACATTTTTATGGTTTTATAGAGCCTTTGGAGGCTCACGACTTCCTCAGAGAAGCACGATTTGGTGCTTGGATTGGTCATATGTTATTATTGTGCCATGAGGACACACTAGGGAGGCTAGACATTACCCCCTAGACCCACCATGTGTGATTTGTCATGTTTTATTAGTCACATTGATTGTATATGTTATATTTTTTAGTTGATCCATGTACTTTATTGTTGAGCTCATCTCAACCGTAGATTAGATCATATGTATCTTTTAATCTTAGCCACTCATTCCAAAGGTGGTTAGGGTTTTGGTATCTCTTCTTCCTATTTAAAGGAGAGAGCTTCTCATTGTAAAGGGACATTTGGCTCTTGCTTCTAGAATAAAAATACTTCTTTGCAAACTCTTGTCTTATGGTTCTAGATGCTATTGGTGTTTGATTGAAACTGTTCTTCCTCTGCACTAAGGATCTTGGTGGTTATTTTGCACATCTTCTCTCTACTTTTTATCTACAGGTGAAGAAGTCGAATTGGTGAGGAGGGCGCATTAGTTGGGGAGACTCTCTGTGCTCTCTTATTTTCTCTTCATCGGTTTCAACGAGTATCACTGTCTTAGTACCTATTACTTCTTGTTATCATATTCTTTCTCTGCATGTCTTCCATTCTTGCTTGAACTGATTGATCTCTTGTTGTCCTTGGTTTATCAGGAAGAGGAGGGCGCACATGTGGAGCCGGGAAAATTGTGGGGGCAAGATACACCATCAAATTCTCATTTTATCTTTGTGGGAACAATCCTTGGCATCATAGCAAACATTTCCATGACTCAGGTACGCTTGTGATGCAAGTAATTTATTCTTTTATCCTACCCATATGTCATTTCATGTTAAAACCCTCATTAAAATCCTTCGAAAAATTTTCTAGCTCAAACGACTTGGTTAACAGCATAACCATTTCTAGGTTTTTAGGCTCTTGCATATCCCTGGTGGGTTCTCCTAGGCGTCATCATTGGAGGACTCCATCAGGCCCAAATTCCAAGGCACTAGTGGCTAAACCCTTATGCATTCCTTGTTTGACTGGCTTCTTTGTCGTTTGATCCTGTTTGCTGAGCTTGTGTGCTTTGATACTGTCACATCCATTTGTCAAACTGTGCTAGAAAGCCCTAAACCTCAGATCCACTCTTTGGGACACTTTCCCTGTTTTAAGGGTCACATTTCACAAGGCAGCTGAATTTGACTATTTTAACTAGTACCTGAATCCTGGAATCATACTTAAATATTGAATCACTGTGTATAATCAATCTTTGCCAGGTCACATCTTCCTTAAGCCTCCATAGTGGTCTCATTTCCTTAAATCTAGGGTTCCATACTTATCACCTTACGTACTTCATTTTCTTTGATTTGATCTAGTGATTGGGTTTGATCTCTCCTGTCGGGAGCAGATCTGGGTCTCCCCCTGTGTTATCTTGGGTTTTGATAGCATAAAGTGAAGGGTTCCTTGGTTGGTGTGACAACCATTCCTTTTAGGAACCGAAGCTCTTGAGGTTCACCACTTTGGTTTCCTATCCCCTCTGCCATCCTGTATAGGATTCATCATTTAGGGGAAACTACAAGATTGGTGATAACATTTTGGCATCGTTGCCGGGGAGGTAGAGGCTTACCTTCGGTGTCTACAAGTGTCTTTGCGTTATCTTATATCTTATTCAATCTGGTATTTTTCATTGGTGATTGCATTTCCAATTCATAATTATTTCAATTACCATCTTAATTCACTCATCTCACCTCTCCTACAACATTTATCATTTTGGTGAATTACTTGTGTGGTTCACATGGCGATTCCACCCCACGACTCTACTGAGGACCGAACCCAACGTATTAATATTATGTTCTTAGAATGTTTAGCAAATTCTGAAGGAATCCATGCAACTTATACTCAAAACCGAAGACAAATCAAAGAGAACTCATCCAATTTATTTTGGAATATTTCTAATCCTACTTCTTTATCGAGTCGTCTCTTTGGATCCCCTTCATCTTCATCTAGTCTAATGGCCGGAACAAACACTGGTGGAAACCAGAACAACCCTCCTCATAACTGTAGAATTTTTGGAAGGAAGGCTAAGCCATCTCCTTTAGATTTTTCCCAAATCCAGGGAGCCCCCCATGACATGCCAAAAAATTATTTTGAGAAAGTTCCCAAGTTTGATGGAGTGTCTGCTATAACCATAGAAGATCATATTGACAAGGTCTGGGAACATATGGAAGCATATGGAGCATCTGATGAAGATGTCCTCATGATGGATCTCCTGACATATTTGGAAGGAGATGTTAGGAAGTGGTTTGATAGATTGTTTGCTTCGTCCATTAATGGATATGATAGTTTTGTCATGAAGCTAAATAGTGAGTGGTCACACAAGTTAGATGGGAAATTTCTATTGCATCAGTTGTTTGATATCAAGAAGAAAGAGAACGAAACAGTCCATGAATTCAACCTTAGATTTGATAGGACTGTAGCAAATATCCCTGAAGATATTAAACCAAAAGACCAACCAATTGTAATTCATTATCTAAATTCTTTTGAAGGATGGCTTGGATACCACTTAAAGGATAAAAATCCCAATGACTTAAAGACGTCTCAATTAAATGCAAAGATTGTTGAGCAGAATGCAGCATCTATGGGTAAACAAAAAAAAATCGATCACTTTGCCCCATCCACTTCTAGATCTGATCCTAAGCTCTAAAAGCCTAAGGAACCTATGAGTGAGCCAAAGGACACAAACGACACATTAGAGACAATGCAAGAAATGATGAGGTAGCTTGTTTTCCTAACAAAGAATGTCGCCAGTTTTCATTATTCTGAAAGACATAGGAACCCTTACGGCCCTAAACCTTACTCTAACAACAATAGAAGGCCTGAGGGAGACAATAATAGAAGACGTCCCGAGTATCCAGAAAGCTCAGAGAAGAAAAATGTGAATTGGCGTGACGAGTCTCAAGAAGAACCTTTAAACACCAAATACCCTAATGATCAACCCAAAAAAATTAACTTCATTAATGATTTATCTTATGACGATGATTTTGGGAAAATTCTCTTAGAAGAAGAGCCAAGCTCCTCATGTTGTGCTATTAATGTCCCTGAACCTAAGGAACAACCCGAGTTTCAAATCTATAAGTGAAGAAATGATTCCCAACAACCTTCTTTCCTGGACAAACGTAATATGGATAGTGAAGATAAAAAGGAAGAAGATTAGATTGCCCCTTGTGACTACAACTTGAATATTGATATTAAAGAAGAATTGGGCAAAATAATGTGTAATATCCCTGTCACTAAGTTAATGAAAGTGCCCTCAATAAGGAGCCAAGTAGAAGAATTTTTTTAAGGCATTGGCCAAGAGAAGACTCCTGAGACTTTTTTAGAATCCTGTCATATACAGAGTCTTAGTGGAATAGAGGTTAGAAAAGTTGAAAAAATACACCTATCAACATCCATTCTGCTATCTATGAAAGAAATAATGGTGGTCACCCTCCCTTTTACCTTACCTTGCACATTCAGAATATGCTCCTGCATAATTCCATGTTAGATTATGGAGCAGCCATGAATGTCATGCATTTACATGTTATGAAGGAAATGGGTTTGGAAGTGACGAGGCCTTATCGAAATGTGTGTGGTATTGATTCAAGACGTGTACAATCCTATTGTTTGATAAAAAATTTGAGGGCTGATTTATTCGCATGCTCAGACATTTCAACTATGATGGATGTTGTTGTTATAGAATTGCCCCCAGCATATGGAATGCTTTTATTTAGAAAGTGGGCAGCTGGTTTAGGTGGTTATCCTATGATGGATTTATCATATATCTGTGTTCCCAATTCGGATGGTGCCCTAATCAGGATTAATAGAGAACCATGCATTGATAAACATTTGGAGACTTTTGAGGAAGGGATAAAGAACACTCATGGGGATGAATTGTTGAATAATGCCAAAGCGAATATGATTAGGAATGATGATGACATTTGGGAGTTAGAACAAACATAAAATATTTTCATGGTAATGGGAGATATTGATTTTTTGCAAGAAGAAGATGAAATAGATGAAATTGCTAGGAGAATAAATTTGGAATTACTTAGGGGTGAGGTTTCTGAAGATTTAGAAGAATTGAGAGAAATGAAAACCAACTTCAGGGTCAAGAGCTTAATAACGAAATGAATCAAGAAAAGGTTAATGAAAATCCAACACCTGAAGTTGTAGATGATTTGGATGACATAAGGCGTGGTGAACGCATTCCAAGAACAATTATGGAATTTAATGTGCTGTATGATAATAATTTACTAAGAGAAATTCAAGGACTTGACCCTATTATCCCGTGGACAAACCATTCTAAGAAATCACATCCCTCGCATGTATTAGAAAGTGATGATGAAATCAACCAATCCCATTATTTTGATGTTCCTGATTCCTTATCTCATCTGTCTTTAGAGGGTGATATTTTAAATCAAGTCCATGATAATTCCTTAAGCTGGCAAGAGGATGCCTTAATTAATGATGCCCCCGAAGGATATTTTTCTTTAAACAATCATGTTATATTTCAATCATCTCCTTCACATAATCAAAACAATGCTTTATCTGCATATCCTCTTATCCCTGATTTTCTTTTACCACCTCAATCATCCAGTTATCAAAATGATGATCCTTCTCACATTCCTAGTTCTTAAGTTTCTCATTCATAAGTGTTATCAACTAGGTTAGAAAATATGCACATTCTGGTTCCTACAGGGGAAGGATCTAGCCATTCTAATGATGTATCACAAATGCCTCATCCTTTGGAAGAACAAAGAGATTTTTGGACTATAAGGGAAGTTGTTAAACATGTAATGTCTCCCAAAGGGGAAGAGCCTAGTTGGTAGTGTAGCCATTCCCATTGATGGTGGTCCACCCATATTTGATGTAGTTCCTCCTAGAAGGAGCTCAAGGATTATCACCCCCAAACCGCAATACCCTACTGAGATCCATCCTATTCCTATACGTAACATTGGAGTTGTTCCTGAATCTGTAAATAGGAATAGATTTCCTACTAGAAGTCAAGTCATCATACTGAATCATTTATTTTATATCAGGTCTAGACAGGTTGATGACATTTGGGTAGGACCTTTCACGGTAGAGAAATGCATTGGAGACATGTGTTTTCTAACGACTGGTAATGGACGACGGATTATGCTTCCTATCAATCAGAGGGAGTTAAGGGATTACATCACTGACCTCACTTAGACTTGGATTTCCTGCTTGCTTGGTAGTTTAGAGTAGGTAGGATCTGAATAAGCTCGCTTGAGCAGTAGCTTAGTTTTTCAGCCATTGAGTCTGGCACTTTTGTCTTTTCCTAAGCTCGCCTTTGAAGCTCATAGTTTAGTCCTCAATACTTGCCATTTTCTTTTCCTACACAATAAAAGATTTTGAAGTTATGTTGATAGATTAGTCTTTACTTTCTGCATTTTGTTTCCAGTACTGTTTTTTTTTTTAGATTTATGTATATACATGCATTGTTCTGACAATCGGTCTGCGAGTTTGGTATAGCTATGGAGGTTTTGCAAATAGCAGGTACATTTTGTAGATGATGCAGAGCTAGAGTGCATTGATCGAGGATACAAGTAGCAGAGTGAGGAGGACCAGGGATTCTTAAGTTCTCAATCGCTCTATTCAGCAGAGCACTTGTCCCAGCTGGAGCCAGATGTTATCACATCTATAGTAGCCAGGGCTACCATATATTTTTTTTCAGATTCCAGAATGATTTTTAGCCATTCCTTTGCACTGAGATGCTTGAGATGAGCATATATTTTGGATCACTACTATGATTATGGACAACAGTACATTCTTATGCCATGACTGAGTCTCACGAAACTCGAGTTTGATGACTAATGTAGCCATTTAGCCATTATAGAGAATTATGTATTGCCCAGAGTTGTAGCAACAGATTCTCAGTGGACAGATGATGGTTCAAATGCTTTATGCATAGGTATATGACCCAGCAGGTATTATCATGTGTTTATGCTTATTATTGCTTTTATAATCATTCTTGTGGCATGTTTTAGCACTTGGTGTCATGATCTAGCGATCATATAGATATGTGGACTTGGTTGTATTATTTATTTATCTATGTCCCCTCTTAGAATTAGAAGTTCTTAGTTATACTCATTGGTTTTACCCTCCTTAGGAGAATGGAGGTGATCATTCCCACCATCCTATGGCTTGCTAGTGTTGGTCTCATTATTCACTGTCTCCATCCATCCATTACCTTCCGGTTATAGCATTATCCCTGACTTACTACTTGGCCTATGATATGGAGGACTCCCCCACTTTGGCCTCTTTGTTGGATGAGCTTCCCTGTTTATCTTGTGTCTCGGCTCTAAGTTGGTGACAAAACTTGCCTTTTGGTGAGTTGGATTTCATCCTTAGTGATGGAAATTATGCATTATTCATTTGGGTTGTTGTTGGCTAAAACCTGAAACAAATAGTACTACCATCATTACAATATGTCTGGAAATGAAATGTATATCTTTTATGAAATCCCATTCTAGAATGTGTTTCTCAACACATGTGAATGAAAGGCATGTGAAATGAATGAAAATACAAGAATTTGTTTCTCAACACACACGGATAAAAAATCCTAATAAATTTTAATCCAAGAATGTGTTTTTCAACACACACGGATCAAGGATATGGAAATGAATGAAAGGCCCAAAAATGCAATGGTTAAATGTATGCTAAATCCAATGATTGTTGGCCTCACTTGTAATGATCTATTCCTCACTAGCCTGTGGGTTATCATGTGAGATGGAGTAAGGGACAACTAATTCTAAGTGTCCTGTAGAGTCTCAAGTTACAGTTTGTCGGGAACCCAGTCACAGCGGATCTAGCAAAGATACTCATGGAGCTGTATCAGCTTGGATGTGAGCTATAGACATCTGTCAAGGTTGAATAAACACTTCCCAGACTGCTTATCCATTTGTGAGACACTGCCCTTCCCTATTTTATTTGCTTGTCCATCATATGCCTTAGTGTGTATTCCCTTTCCCATATCCAAAGTGTCACAGTGTCAAGTCAGTACAGTCATCACTTAGCGTAGCCTTATGGTCTTTAGCCTTCACCCATCACTAGCAAAATGATCACAGTCATAAAATGAGTATAGTCTTAAGGTTCTAGTCTGAGCCATAATAATAATAATAAACATTGAATACTTGGTTGTAGATCGCCAGAGAAATGATTACTATGTGTTTATATTGCTACTTGAATGATTTGTAAGGCATGTCTTAACCTTTTACACTTGCAACAGCTTGATGTTAGCCTGGGTCATTTTATGGGTCATGTTGACTTGGTCAAACCTAGTTTGACCAAGGTCAACTATAGGACATTAGGTGAGATAGACCTTGGATGATGCATATAAATGATGTATTGTCTATTGTAGACCACCATATGGTTTCATGCAGTGGTTACAGGTTTATGATGATGATCTAGCATTTTTATTATATTTGATCATTTACATATTATTATTATTTTTATCTGTTCGGGTATATTTGAGATATTATATGATCATGCATAGATCCATATGATGTATGACTACACACATCTAGTAGATTTGGGCTCTCTGAGTCCATTGGGACGGTTGGTTTTCAGTTTCGGGCAGTTACAGTTGGTATTTTCCTCAGTTTATCATTCTGGTGCATATTTGCCATTTAAAATGGTCTATCAGTGCAGTTTCATGACTTATTTGGTTCACTTAGGGAGCTATAGAGGGAGTATGGGGTCCAACCACTTTTTTTACTATTATATCATACTCCCTAACATGTTGGTGCAGTTATATTTTTCCCTGGGTGACCAGGTAGAGAGTTACAAGAATTTCTATCATTTACAGAGGATAAAAAATGGTGAAAATGGCTACAGAGGAAATCTATTTGGGATACTGAGGCAAGGAAATAGCATAGTAATGGTTTTGATGATGTGTATGATGTCTCCCACACCCTCCAGATCAGTTGCATCAGTCAGTGGGGCCCTCGCATATTTCTCCGGCACATTTTTATGGTTTTATAGAGCCTTTGAGGCTCACGACTTCCTTAGAGGAGCACGATTTGGCGCTTGGATTGGTCATATGTTATTATTGTGCCATGGGGACACCCTAGGGAGGCTATACATTACCTCCTAGACCCACCATGTGTGATTTGTCATGTTTTATTAGTCACATTGAGTGGGACACCCTCCTAGGGCGGTTTTGTCCATGGATATGTTATATTTTTTAGTTGATCCATGTACTTTATTGTTGAGCTCATCTCAACCGTAGATTAGATCATATGTATCTTTTAATCTTAGCCACTCATTCAAAAGATGGTTAGGTTTTTGGTATCTCTTCTTCCTATTTAAAGGAGAGAGCTTCTCATTGTAAAGGGACTTTTGGCTCTTGGCTTCTGGAATAAGAATACTTCTTTGAAAACTCTTGTCTTATGGTTCTGGATTCTATTGGTGTTCAATTGAAACTGTTCTTCCTCTGCACTGAGGATCTTGGTGGTTATTTTGTACATCTTCTCTCTACTTTTTATCTACAAGTGAAGAATTCGAATTGGTGAGGAGGGCGCATTGGTTGGGGAGACTCTCCCTGCTCTCTTCTTTTTTCTTCGTCGGTTTCAGGGAGTATCACTTTCTTAGTACCTCTTACTTCTTGTTATCATGTTCTTTCTCTGTATTTCTTCAATTCTTGCTTGAACTGATTGATCTCTTGTTGTCCTTGGTTCATCAGGAAGAGGGCGCACATGTGGATCTAGGAAAATTGTGGGGCCAATATACACCATCAAATTCTCATTTGATCTTTGCGGGAACAATCCTTGGCATCATAGCAAACATTTCCATGACTCACGTACGCTTGTGAGGTAAGTAATTTATTCTTTTATCCTACCCATCTGTCATTTCATGTTAAAACCCTCATTAAAATCCTTCAGAAAATTTTCTAGCTCAAACGACTTGGTTAACAGCATAACCATTTCTGGGTTTTCAGGCTCTTGCATATCCCTGGTGGGTTCTCCTAGGCGTCATCATTGGAGGACTCCATCAGGCCCAAATCCCAAGGCACCGGTGTCTAAACCCTTACGCATTCCCTATTTGACTGGCTTCTTTGTCATTTGATCCTATTTGCTGAGCTTGTGTGCTTTGATACTGTCACATCCATTTGTCAAACTGTGCTAGAAAGCCCTAAACCTCAGATCCACTCTTTGGGACACTTTCCCTGTTTTAAGGGTCACGTTTCGCAAGGAAGCTAAATTTGACTATTTCAACTAGTACCTGAATCGTGGAATCATACTTAAATATTGAATCATTGTGTATAATCAATCTTTGCCAGGTCACATCCTCCATAAGCCTCCATAGTGGTCTCATTTCCTTAAATCTAGGGTTCCATACCTATCACCTTATGTACTTCATTTTCTTTGATTTGATCTGGTGATTGGGTTTGATCTCTCCTGTCAGGAGCATATCTGGGTCTCCCCTTGTGTTATCCTAGGTTTTGATAGCATAAAGTGAAGGGTGCCTTGGTTGGCATGACAACCATTCCTTTTGGGAACCGAGGCTCTCGAGGTTCACCACTTTGGTTGATTATCCCCTCTGCCATCCTGTATAGGATTCATCATTTAGGGGCAACTACAAGATTGGTGATAAGAGTACCTTTTGTAGCGGATTGGAAAACAATGATTCAAGATATTGGGGTAGGAATGTTCAAAGATTCATCCCTCATGGGAACTTTCACAATTCCACCAACGGTATTGACCCCTAGCACTGCTCGCATTTTCACTATTACATCAGAAGTATACTTTCCATTAAAAAAAATTCTAAGTCCATACGAGAAGTTGGCTCCACCTCATTGGAGGGAGCCTCCCATGAGGACACCTTAGTTGAAAAGAGTGATGGAAATATACCAACTTCTATGCAATATAATGAAACAATGTGATGAACCTGCAATAATTAATTAATGCAAATACACAAGATATCAGAAATAACATAACTCAGAATCACTTTTATATTGATCACAGGCCACTTCGAGGGGGAAACCTCCTTTGAGCAATCTCAATACAATTAACTTCACGGTGCCTTCATAGGCCTCAACACACACTTATATACTAAGTCTAGGCTCCAATACTATGGGTCAAAACAATGGGACACTACAAACTATGGATCAACAATACTACGGGCGACTTACAAAGCATATGCGCCAACAACAATAACACAAACTATGGATCAACAAATACTACAGGACGACTTACAAAGCATATGCGTCCAACAACAATATACTAACAAAGTAATGACATGGGTTCCTAACATCCCCTCCCCCTTAAAAAAAATCTTTGTCCTCAAAGCTTTAGATGTGGAAATTGTTGTTAAATCCGAAGGAGTGGTTCCCATGTAGCATCCTCTGGTTGCATGCCGTGCCACTGAATTAAGACCTCTGTGATAGAGAGAGAACGAAGCTGACGAGTGCGCTGATTGAGGACGGCCTCCGGCTCCAAAAGGATGGATCCTTCATTATCCAGTTCGGGTAAAACAGTTTGTCCATTGATGTTGGTGCCAAGAACTTTCTTCAAACAAGAGAAATGAAATACTGGATGAATGCGGGAAGAAGGAGGAAGTTCCAATTTATAAGCAACAGACCCAATCTTCTGAAGAATCCGATATGGCCCATAGAACTTTGGAGCGATCTTATGACACCCTTTGATTTTCAGGGAGGATTGCTTGTACGGCTGGAGACGAAGAAAAACCATATCGCCTGCTTGAAAAGTGCACTCAGAACGTTGTTGATCAGCTTGTTGCTTCATGCGATTTCTTTCCATGTGAAGATTGTCCCGCAAAATGCGAAGAATCTAATTGTGGTTTCGAAGGACCGTGTCAACTCCCTGAACTGGTGAACTGTTGGGGGTGTATGGAAGAAGAACTGGAGGTGCCTGACCATAGACTGCTTCATATGGGGTCATTTTAGAGGTAGTGTGGTAAGAGGTATTGTACCACCATTCAGCGAGAGGGAGCCACTTTTCCCACTAATGTTGTTGTTCAGAGGTGAAGCAACAAAGATAAGTTTCCAAGCATTTATTGATAATTTCAGTCTGACCATCTGTTTGTGGGTGATACCCTGAACTCATATTTAATTTGGTGCCAGTGTGGCCAAATAGTTCTGTCCAAAAATGACTGGTGAAAGTCGCATCACGATCCGAGACAATGGAAGAAGGGATGCCATGAAGACGAAAGATCTAGTCCAGGAAAATTTGAGTGACTGAGGAGGCTGTATAGGGGTGGCTGAGAGCACAAAAATGATTATATTTGGAGAGGCGATCAACCACAATGAGAATCACTGTCTTCCCGCCAGATTTAGGGACCCCTTTAATGAAATCCATAGAAATATCTGTCCAAATCCGTGTAGGTATGGGCAAGGGTTCGAGCAATCCTGGAAGGAGTGTCGTTTCACCCTTATTGTGCTGGAAGGTATCACATTCAGCCACCATCTATTGAATTGTCCTTTTCATGCCCTGCCAAAAGAAGTTACGCCGTGCTCGTTCATATGTTTTGAGGAACCCAGAGTGCCCTGTCAATGGAGAAGCATGGAGTTCATAGAAGATAGCCTGTTGAAGATCTGTGCTCTGGGAAGTACCAGACGACCCTTGTATCTCAGGGAAGCACCATCCCAAGAGTAATGTGGTACAGCAGAAGGGTTGTTGGTCAAGCGTTGGATGATTTGAGATAAGGAAGAGTCATTGACATAACCTTGTTGAACAGATTGCAACCAATTTGGAACAGGCATAGAAATAGCTGAAAGAGAACCTTGGGCATCAAATGTGCGAGAAAGAGCATCTACCACAATATTGTCCTTACCCTTCTTGTAAGTGATCTCATAGTCATAACCCATGAGTTTGCTAACCCATTTTTGTTGTGCTGGGGAGGAGACACACTGTTCCAAGAAATATTTCAGACTCTGGTGATTAGTCTTGATGCAGAAATGATTCCCTAATAGGTATGGTCGCCACTTCTATACTACATGCAAAATAGCCATCATTTCCTTCTCATATGTAGAGGCAGCTAAATTCTTATCTGAAAGGGATTTTTTGGTGAATGCAATGGGGTGTTCATCTTGAAATAGAACAGCACCAAGTCCATTGCCGCAAGCATCACTCTCAATAGTGAAGGGCTTGGAAAAACTGGGCATAGCTAGAACAGGTGTAGTACACATAGCTTGTTTCAATTTGTCAAATGCACACTGAGTAGCATGTGTCCATGTAAAAGCATCCTTTTTCAATAGAGCAGTTAATGGAGCTGCAATCTTCCCATAATCCTTGACAAACTTGAGGTAGTAGCCAGTCAACCCCAAAAAACCACGAAGGCTCTTGAGTGTCTGAGGATGCGGCCAATTGTTCATGGCATCGATTTTGGTAGGATCCACGCGAACCCCTTGTGTTGAGATAATGTGCCCGAGATACTCAACTTCCTTCTGTCCAAAAACACATTTAGACTGTTTGGCGTGGAGATGATGGTCAGAGAAAAGTTGCATGACAAGATCCAACTGTTGGAGATGTTCAGTCCATGTTTTACTGTAGATGAGGATATCATCAAAGAATACCAGAATGAATTTCCGCAAGTAGGGCCGAAATATTTTATTCATTAAGGCCTGGAATGTGGAAGGAGCATTAGTGAGGCCAAAGGGCATGACCAAAAACTCATAATGGCCATCATGTGTGCGGAAAGTTGTTTTAGGGATATCATCCTCATGAACCCGAATTTGATGATACCCAGAACGAAGATCCAACTTGGAGAAAAATTGAGCCCCATGAAGCTCATCAACAATAGGAATTGGAAACTTATCCTTGATGGTGAGGTGATTAAGTGCTCGGAATTCAATGTAGAGGCACCATGACCCATCGTTTTTTAGTACAAGAAGAACTAGAGAAGAAAAGGAACTAGTGCTTGGGAGAATAATACCTTGCTTCAATAAGTCCCGAATGAGCATTTCAATCTCTGTTTTTTGGTGAAATGGGTAGCGATAGGGCCTGATGTTGGGAGGAACACTGCCAGGAAGGATCTGAATATGATGGTCTTTTGGCCTTGAAGGTGGCAATCCCACTAGTTCAGCAAAGACACATGTATATCGATCTAGAATTTGTTGTAGATCCAAAGAAGTAGTGGAGACCGCTGATGGTTGCATCTGAATGGAATGGATCTGAGCGATGACACCATGTGAATTCTTCTTGAGGAGTTTTTCAATGTGATGTGAACTGATGATGCTGAGAGACCTAGGCCAATGGTCAGGTGGAAAGTACTAATAAAGTTATTGAAGCAATCCTTACTAAAACAGTTAAGAGCCATCAAAAGGATTGGGCTGACAGGCTTCCGGAAGCACTGTGGGCATATCGCACAACTTGGCGCAAACACCACAGGGTTCTCTCCCTATGATCTAGTGTATGGGAAGAGTGCCATCTTTCCAATTGAGTTTGAGATCAAAACCCTGAAAACAGCCACCGAAATGAATCTGGATGTAACAGAAGCCCAAAAGAGAAGATTGAATCAACTAAATGAATTGGATGAGAAATGGTTAGCTGCAGTAGACTAGACTGTGTTGCTTCAGCAACAGAGATCCAACTGGCATGACAGATTTATTAAAAAGAAAATCTTCCATGAGGGAGACTGGGCACTACTATATGACTCCACATTCAAAAGGGATTTTAAAGGTAAATTATGTACAAGATGGTTGGGTCCATATTTGGTCGACAGGGTATTTGACAACGGCACTGTCCGTCTGGGGACCATCGATGAAAACCGTATACCATTACTTGCTAATGGCCACAGACTGCGACTCTATCGTAAGCCTATTTCAAAAGATGCATTCATTTCGCAAATTGCCGCCGATCCAGATTATCAGCTGGCACCAGAGCAGGAATTTCTCTCTGCCCTTGCCAATCCTTAAACTGAAAATCGCATTTTAAATTACTGTACATAAATAATTTTCTGCCGTAGCGTATAATTGTTTTTTTTTCTTCTTCTTCTCTTTGCATTTGATCTTTTCGTTTGTTGTTGTTTTTCAAAAGAATTTCCAGGGAAGCGCCAGGAGAATGACCAGATTGGGCCTGTCAAACGAGATTCGTCTTCCCATGCCTTCCTGTGCAGAATTTTTCTTTTTCTTAAAAAAAAAAAAAAAAAATTCGGCAGCTGCGACATATTTTCCGGTAGCTGCAACATATTTTCCAGCAGCTGCAACATATTTCCCGGCAACTGTGGCATATTTCCCGGTGGCTGTAAAATCTTTTCCCTGGCAGCCGTGACTTTCTATCCCGGCAGACGTAAAATCCTTTCTCCTAGTAGCTGTGATCAACTTTCCCAATGGCTGTAACATCATTTCCCAGTGGCTGCGATATCCTTTTCCCGGCATCTGTGAATCATTTCCCAGTGGCTGCAATATCGTTTCCCGGCAGCCGTAAAATTGTTTTCCTAGTGGCCATAAAACCTTTTTCCCGGCTGCCGTGAACAATTTTTCGGTAGCTGCAACATATATTCCGACGACTGCAACATATTTTCCGGCAACTGCGACATATCTCCCAGCGCCGTAAAACTTTTCCCTGGCAGCCGTGACTTTTTTTATTTCGATGGCCGTAAAACCTTTTTCCCTGGCTGCCGTGAACAATTTTCCGGTAGCTGCAACATATATTCCAGCGGTTGCAACATATTTCCCGGCGACTGCGACATATCTCCCAGTGCCGTAAAACTTTTCCCTGACAGCCGTAATTTTTCCCGATCCCATAAATCCTTTTCCCGGTGGCCATGAATATTTCTTGGTGGCTGCAACATCTTTTTCGTTGGCCGTGATATCATTTCTGGCAACTTGCATTGGTAACTCCTGTGTTAACGGAAGAATTGCTCCTGCTAAATATGGCTCTGAGTCATCTTAGTCGTGCCGGCGAACTCATCATTCCGACCCCGAGGACGCGATGGTTTGTGTTTCACTAGCAGAAGGAATTATTGCATTATCTTGGTCATCATGATAACATTTCTCACTCTGCACGAGTTTGGTTTTGCAACGTCACCAATCGCACGCTCCACCATTCTCCGCAGGATGGCCGACGCACAGTCTCATGAGGTATGGCTTTCATTTATCATGTGATTAAGTGTTGATATAATTGAACAATATCAGTCGTACCTTTATAAGTATCGCCATTATGCCTAACTAGACCTTTCCCTCGTACGACGTAAACATTAATAACTGCCACCTTCCCCAATTCGGAATGGAAATTTCGAACATTTTTCTGTGCTCAACTTTCCATATTTATCCATTTCCACAACATCTCCGCTCAGCGATTCGTGCATCCTCTGTGCTGCAACTTCTAATCTCGGATTCTGTCATCTATGGGATAGCAACTTCAGCTTGCAGCCAGAACCATGGGGATTCCAGTTCGTCATGAACCTTTGAATACACAGGAACTTAGGAAAAATATTCAAGTTCTGGCCATTTTTCAAGCCACCGGCTGGCTCAAATTTTTTTGAGCGACTAGATGGATTCAATCGGGAAGCAGCCTTGCAATTTGCTTTAAACCTCACCAAAAATCACTCCACGGTCTGGGGGCTGCGCATAGAAGTCTCCGAGGCCATTATCTCCGAGGTTACTGCCATCTCGCAGGTGGGAAGGGCATGGTTTAACCGACGAGTCCCCACGACGACTGCATGGGAAGCATTTTTACTGGAGGGGGAGAAAGTTGTATCATCCAGAAGAGGGATCGCACTGCACTCATTGCCGCGGCCATGGGACCAGGTTGCTGTCTTTCTCAAGAAGTACATCACTTGTGAAGGTAGATATCAAACTGTTTATAATTATGAACTCCCTTTACTTTCTCATCTCCGCCATGGCATTTTATTGAACATTCCATATTATCTACTGCATGACTTGTGTCATATGGCGGCATTTGTCCAGTCTGCTAAACACCCACTTTCCTCCCTCACCCACCATGGCCTTATCAAATTAATAATTGTAAGAACCCTTGCCCAACATCATATAACCTAGGAGCAATTCACAGCTCGAGCTTAGCAACCCACTCCTTTCCGGGTTGTCCCATTACAGCAAGTACGAGTTCCACCACAACAGGAGGACCGGAGTCCCTCCATTGAAGTTGGGGGGGGATGAAGAACAGCAATCGGGGGCACAAGAAGAGCCATTTGGGGGGGATGAAATTGAAGAAGCACAGCAACCGGGGGCACAAGCAGAGCCATTTGGGGGGGATGAGACTATATTAGAAGAAGAGCAACCGGGGGCACAAGCAAAGCCATTTGATGGGGATGAAACTCCATTAGAAGAAGAACAATTGGGGGCACAAGCAGAGCCGTTGGGGGAGGGTGTAGATAAAAATCATGTGGAAAACCCAGATAACAGGGCAGCACCGACAGCAGAAGGTGAAATTGGAGCAGCATTAAATGCTGCGACAAGTGAACCTGAAGGTGATAGAGCCAGGGCAATAGAAGAAAACATTGAGCTGGTAACTATTGAATCCTCACCTGAGTGGGTAGGAGGAGCTTTAATTGAAGAAGAACAACATGAGGAGCAAGAAAACATTCCTTCGACCTCAGCTGTGAATCCCTATATACCAGCTCCACAAAAGAAAACACCACGGAGGAAAAGAAAGAGATTAATCAATGAATTTAACATAACAGCACCAATCAGAAAGAAAAGAACTAGATCAGCTACAGTAGCAGAATCAGCCAAAAAAAGATGGGCAACCTTAGAAGCACAGGTTGAGCCCCCAATCCTTGTACCGAGACCAATGGATGTTCCACAAAGGCCAGTTGAGGAAGAACTCAGAATTGAAGGACTTCTGGCTGAGAACACACTGTTAAAAGAGGACCTCCAAGTACTCCGAAGGAAATTGGAAACTTGGAAGGAAACCTGCAAAAAACTAGGTGAAAGGAAACTGTATACATTGGTAGAGGCTGTAGAGCAACTAGAGGAATCAAACTCTACCGAGCCTGGCAAGGAAGATGAACGAGTAATTTGTCCCACCTGTGGAGAAATATTTAAGGAGGCAGGCCACAAGATTATACTTCGTACCTGCTCAGCACAACAGCCCACGCCCACAATAGAGGAAGCTGCAGAAAAAGGAGATGCTACCACACAAGAACCAGCATCTTTAACCATCCTTGTTGAAGCTACCGCCAATCCTGTGACAGAAGAGCTGAGGGATGAAATCATTTATGATGATGGGGATAAAGAATGTACTGTAACCCCAGAATGCTCCCATGACACAGAGATTATAGAGATGATGGGAGAAGAACCTGGAATGGAGGACACTCTGGAGCTTAATAAAGAATATACTGTAACCCCAGAGTGCTCCCATGACACAGAAATTATAGAGCAGATGGGAGAAGAACCTGGAATGGAGAACACTATGGAGTTTAATGGAGAATTCTATACTATAACCCCAGAATGCTCCCACGACACAGAGATTTTAGAAGCTGAGCCACAAAGACAAGACATTGATAAACTTGAACAGGGTGCTGTAACACAAGAACCAGCAAACCTGAGTAAACTTGTCCAATTGGCCAAACAGATAGGAGAAGAACCTAGGATAGAGGACACTCTGGAGTTTAATGAAGAACTCTAGGTTGTAACCCCAGATGGTTCCCATGACACAGAGCTCATAGGAGAAGAATTGCAACAACAGGAGGATGAAGAGGCAAGCCAGGATGTTGCTACACAAGAACCAACATCCTTGAAGGCTGCAGCAGGAACTCCTGAATTTCAATTAGAAGATAATCCTGGAATGGATATCATTCCCGATACACAGTGGAGTGAGGATGAACAGGTACAGTCACAATTCTCAGGTGACACCGAATTCTTGGAGGAGGAGCTGCACAATGAGAAAGATATCCAATCCCAGCAGCGGAAGGACAAAGAAGACACTGTTACACAAGAACCAGTGTCTCTAAAAGCAATGAATGTAGCTACTGAAGAGAGTCTAAAGGATGTTGTTGTTACACAAGAACCAGCAACTCTCATATTAAACTTAGATGTGCTGGAAGACACTGTCCCACAAGAACCAGTGCTTCTACCTCCTAGAAATGTCATTGATTTGGACTCAGTTTAAGATTTCCTTTCAAGGTCCCCTAGGCATAGCATATAATGAGACAGCAGGAAGGAGTGGTTTCCACTTGCACCAACTACATTTCCAGACACCAGCAGGTATCATTGGAAGGGAGTAAGCACAGATGGTAGGGTGCCTCCTCTGCACTAATCCTTACTGTTTCAAGAATTTCAAGCAGGCACTTTCCAGAGTCAAGGGCTATGTGGGAAGTATGAGGGAAAGTGGAGTTAATTGGTTGGGTTTGAAATTCAATTTCCCCCTCATTTGGTTGCCAGCAAAGCCATATAATATGGATTTTTCCTTGACTGGGAAGAAGAGCAGTGATGTTGGAAACTATTGGGTTACTCACAGAAGCTTTTTAAAAGACAGATGAGGTGCCTAAGTTTCCTACAACTTTTCCTCCCTCCATGAACAGAGCTCAGTAGAGGACTCAGATTCCGAGAGATGTAGGTTGTTGCACGAGGACATGCAACAGGATAGTTGGGGGGAGATGTTGAGTCCAGAATTGGCCCCTTTTTATCATCCTCGATCACCTCTTCTTCCCCTGTCCTACACCATTTAGCATGCTAATTATACCTGTTGTCCTCACTTTATTCTCCCAAGCTGCCAAGGTATGACTGATCATTGCTCTATCTTATTAATGCTTATGATTGTGATAATTAAGGTTGTTTATCTCTCAATTGTGCTAACATGTTATGATTTATGAAGGTAGTTTGAGATAAGTGGACTGCAGGAAGGTGGGGCTGAACAAGTCTTGAAAGGAGGGATGTTCGCTGCTTAAAAAGGATCCTCGGGGCTTCAATCATCAATTAAGGCACATGGTTCTAATGTAACATCCTAGATGGAGTTGTGACAAGGCAGCTGTAACAGAATGCGCTATAATTGTAGATCTTTAGTATGTTGCTGCTCAAGTATAGTTGTGATCTGGAAAGATCGCCACTCCTGGGCCTATCAACAGCTTTCTCACGTTTTTCTATGTCTTTACTATGCCACGTTTGTAACAGCTTGTATTATTTTGGGGTGCTTTAAGATCAGATATCTTCATGGCTGCCCGTTAATAGGATCGGATGTTATGATCTACATGTATAAATATGGGGAGCTGTCTCGACCCAGGGGGTTGAACAACGGAGAATTTATTCATTGTATGAGCAGTAAAAGCAAACTGTGTAATCATTCTTTTGTTAATATAAGGAGTTACCTCTGAGTTAAGGAACTTTACGTTCTTCAGCCAGCATCTCTATGTGAAGGCTGGGCCCGTCTTCCACAGAGATTGCTGAGTTAAATTAGGACTCTTCAATTTATTGTTGTGTGATGTTTTGTTGATGATATCTCCTTTGTACGCAGCAGTAGTAAGTGTGGTGTGGATTTCCAGTATAATTAAGATTATATTTCTTTGAGGTTGGCAAGTAGTACAGAGTGACAGTCGATTGAGTAAGAAACTTTATGCAATTCGTGTGACAGTTGTAACAGCCTTGTTCATCTTGCAGTTAAGTTGTGATCCCATGAGCCCTTGCAATTTATCTTTTCTATTATGATTGTTGATTTTCATTCCTGTAATTCAATCTCTTAGAGCAGCTGAACTCAATCCTTTGCAATTGAATTTCTAGATTAATATTCAGTTTATGCTTATGGTTTTCAAGAGTGATCAGATTGAAGAAGTGAGTTACTTATTCTAGGATGTGAATAGGATTTCTTTTTATCTGCAATTGTCGTTGAATCTTGTATTATTTCTTGTTGATGCATGGTAGAAAGGAATTGAAATTGTAGTATTTAGAAAGCAATTGGGATTACACAGATCTTCGGGATGGACATAGTTGTTAGAGGATAAAAGTATTCAATTATAGTGATTTGGTGTTTAAGCATAGACTGTGCATCTATCCTTTGAAATAAAAGACTTTCTCGGGTTGACAATAAATCTCGTCTACTCTGTATGTTGGAATAATCTATCTGCATATAGGGTGCTCGACATTTTGGCGCCGTTGCCGGGGAAGGATAAAAATTAAACACTAATCATTAGTTGCATCTGGTAATTGTTTCTAGTCAGTCTTTTCTTTGTTGAAATGATTCGGTTCGCATGAATACGAGGAGGGTAAAACGCGATCACCTCCCAACTCCCAAAACCCCACAAAATACTAACAGTGCAGGTGGCTCGGGCCGTGGTCGAGGACCACCATTGGGCAGAAGAACATTCATTGACGATCTTGTTAATAGAACTGATTCATCCACTAGGGCTCGTCATCAAGAAACTCCTATCAGAAGAAGCCCTGCTGATCTTGGGGCGCTAGCGTCAGGATCCACGGTGGAGAATACATGAGCAGCCGTGACTCCCTTGTATATCTCTGCTGAGGAAGGCACAGCTGGCGCAGCTGTTACAACTAAACCTGCTATTACAACTGAGGAAGACACAGCTGTTACAACTGAACCTACTGTTACAACTGGATCTGTTGGTAGAGGTCCGATCTGCCACATTTACGGGAAGGATGTAACTGAAGAAGAGTGGACGCGGTTCCACCAGAATTCCGCTGATCAGGAACAAAACAAGGATGAAGGAAAAAACGAGGAAAAGAACACAGGAATGAACGAAGAGGAGAAAACAGAAGAGGAGATGAGTAACAGACACGAGTCCGACGAGGAAGAAGCGATGGTGGAAAACTATCATCATGAAAATCACTCCCTGCCTGAGGGAATGACAGCTACACTGCAATTTTCGATTCGGTAGCCAGAAGGGACAACCCCTATGAAAAAAATCTCACCATCACTGTTGCCTCACTTCTATGGAAGGGTGGCAGAAGATCCAGACGAATTCCTTTTTGAATTCAATATCCTCTGTCGCAGCTATGATTATGTCACCGATGCCCAAAAGCTAAAACTTTTTCCCGCCACCCTGAAGGACAACGCATTACGCTGGTTCATGAGCCTTGGGGGTGGAACCGTTGCTAATTGGGATAAGATGAAACAAGTGTTCCTGGAGAAATATCAGGAATACTGCAACACCAAGGACAAAAGAGAGGAATTATTCAAAATGGTGCAGAAGGAGGACGAAAGTCTGGAGGATTTTGTAGAAAGGCTGCTGTACCATGTGCAAAGAGCTGGGCAGACGAACATGGGGCTGGATGTGCTCAAGATAATATTGCTTCGTGGGATCAGGGATGATTGTTTAGACATGTTAAACCTGCTAGGAAAGGGAGATATCTCCAAAGAACCTTGTGAGAAGATTGTGGAATTATGTAAGAGATACTCCGGGGGGTCTTCCAGGAACAATAAGCGGGACAAACGGGATAAGCTGGAACGTGATGTCTTCGACAGAACTTAGAAGTCGTCCAACGGAGGAGCTACCCATGCAGAGATAGGAAATCTCCTTGAAAATTTTAAAACAGAAATGATGAGCTCCATCTCTTCAGAGATTGATGTCCTGAAGGAAAAACAAAAACAGGCAGTGGAGGATCTCACACTAGGTGTGTTCTGTCCCCGGTGTAGAAAGAATCATCCGTTGAAAGAATGCCCACTTGACAAAGTATAAGTATGTCAGCTGTGTGAGTTGAACCATGACATGAAAGAATGTCCCACACTTCCCCAAGTGAAGGCTATTCTGCAGGCATCAACTCCAGAAGTGGAATCAGCCTATTTCATTGCACAGAAGAAACCTTGGAAGCTTCGAAATCAAGGTATGCCTCTGGACCCATTTCCATTTTTGAATAATATGAGCAATTGGAATAATAACATGCAAAATGTGAATACACAATTCCCTTCAAATTATGCTCAGTGGAATCCTTCCCAATCTGCAATGCAAAATTATAATTCATGGAATCCCTGGACACAGCCACCCAATCAACCTACGTCATGGTCTCCTGGATGGAGGAACTTCCATCTTGGGAACCAGTTTCCTCAACCACCTCCACCTCAACAATCACCATATTCTCCTCAATACCCTCAATTTCCTCAATATCCTCAATACCCACCTCAGCAGTCGCAGCTGCAACTGCAGAATAATTCTGTCCCTAATATACCAATACAGCCTTAGCTGCCTGCCCAACCCAATCCTAACCCGAATAATAAAACAGTCCATCAATTGGAAACTGTCAATATGCCGGCCTACTCCCTTTCCCCTGTACCTTGTAATGATATTCGTCTACGATCTGGGAAAATAGTAGAACCCGTAATTACCGAAGATGTTCCACCTTCTATGCATAAAGAAGGAGGGAGTTCACGGCATCCATTCGATACAGTTCCTATCACTGGAGATGTTGAGCATCCCTTAGATGGGACGGCTGAAACATCAAATGAGAAATCAGAAAATACGCAGCCTACCCAGCTGATAAGGCAACCACCATACCCCGAGAGACTAATGCTACCAAAAATAAGAGGGAAATCTCAGTTTAACCTCCTAGGAGAGTTAAGGAATCTCTACGTCAAAACCCCCCTTCTTCAAGCTCTTCAAGACGTGCCTATTTATGCTAGAACCGTTCGGGACCTATGCACTAAGAAACCAGGGAGGAAATCCAGAGATCCTCCCACTGTTCACGTCATAGGGAATTTATCTGCTTTGATAACAGGAAAAACCCCTGTGACCAAGTATGACGACCCTAGCAATCCTACTGTCACTGTACATATAGGACAAACGCAGATACCCAACGTGCTAGTTGACTTAGGAGCAGCGATCAATGTCATAACAATTGAGACTGTAAAGAAGCTTGGACTCACTAATTTTATATCGACCCCTACCATTTTAGAATTGGCAGACAAATCCACCATTAGACCCGAAGGGATTCTGGACGACCTTGTCATCTCAGTAGATTCATGGGAATACCCTGCTGACTTTTTGATATTACAATCAAAATCACAGCTGGGGGGACATCCATTGATCCTGGGGAGGCCTTGGTTGGCCACAGCTGATGCTTGCATCAGCTGTCGATCTGGGTCCATGACTATATCTGATGGTACGGAGACTAAAAACCTCACTCTGTATCCTCCAGCTCGGCCAAGTCTACAGGCTAAAACTTCCCTTTGGATAGAATAGGAGGAGGAGGAGGATGTTCAGCCACTATTAACTATAGGGAAGGCCTTAACTTTTAAAAATGAAATAGAAGACGATGCTATCAGTAATTTTATTAGTGAACCTGCTTCAGTGGATAAAGAGGTCTATCAAATCCTGAACATTACCCTTGGTAAGGAAGAACAAGAAAATCTTATGGAAGAAGCACTAGTTGGTGACACAAACATAATCCTAGTTTTGAAAAGTTCAAAAAGTATTCCTATTGAGGTAGAGCCTGGAAGGACTTTGAATATCAACCCTGGTCTCTCCTTAGAGGAACAGACGCGCCTAATCAGTCTCTTGAAGGAACATAAGGGTGCATTCACCTGGGAGTATACAGACATGAGGGGTATTCCCTCTAATCTGTGCACCCACCATATTTATATTAAAAATGACTCCCGGCCTGTGTGTCAACCCCAACGTCGCATGAACCCCAATCTGAGGGATATAGTGAAGGAGGAAATCCAAAAACTTTTGGAAGCAGGATTTATATATCCTATTTCAGATAGTGAATGGGTTTCCCCACTCGTAATTGTGCCCAAGAAAAATGGTAAATGGAGAGTCTGCGTTGATTATAGGGAACTGAACAAAGCTACACAAAAGGATCATTTCCCCTTGCCCTTTATTGACCAAGTACTTGATACCCTATCAGGTAAGAAGTTCTTCTCCTTCCTAGATGGGTTCAGCGGGTACAACCAAATTCAGATTGCTCCTGAGGACCAGGATAAGACCACCTTCACTTGCCCCTGGGGAACGTTTGCCTATAGGGTGCTTCCTTTTGGTTTATGTAACGCACCGGCAACATTTCAAAGAGCTGTAATTGGCATATTCTCTGAATTAGTTAATGATAGTATGGAAGTCTTTATGGATGATTTTACTCCCTATGGCAAGGATTTTGAGGAAGCACTGGAAAATTTAAAGAAGGTTTTAATTCGCTGCGAACGGACTCGGCTCTCATTAAGCACTGAAAAGTGTCGTATGATGATGAGTGAGGGGGTGGTATTAGGGCATTTCATCTCTACTAATGGCATTCACGTGGATCCTTCAAAAATTAAGGTGATAAAAAACATACCAACTCCTTCAACTCAGAAAGAGGTGCGAAGTTTTCTGGGACATGCTGGATATTACCGGAGGTTTATAGAAAACTTCTCCAAACTTGCTTCTCCTTTGTTTTCTTTGTTAATGAAGGATGCACAGTTTTTGTGGAGTGAAGCATGCCAGACAGCATTTGATAAGCTTAAGGAGAAGCTGTCCACAGCTCCTATCCTAAGGGGACCTAATTGGACCCTACCCTTCCACATTTCTTCAGATGCTTCTGATACCGCCATTGGAGCAGTATTAGGACAGCAGGATGGTCAAGTACCTTATGCCATCTATTATGTTAGTAAAAACTTAGCCCCTGCTGAACTTAATTATACTGTTACTGAAAAAGAATTCCTCGCTATTGTTTACTCTATTAATAAATTTCGGCATTACATTACTGGGTATCCTACATTTGTGCACACTAACCACTCTGCCATTAAATATTTAATGAATAAACCTGTCACCAATGCCAGAGTGACCAGGTGGCTCTTGTTATTGCAGGAATTTGATATTACCATAATAGATAAACCTCGAAAAGAAAATGTTGTTGCTGATTTTTTATCTCGTTTTACTAACAATGATGACAGTTTGCCTGTTGAGGACTCTTTTCCAGATGAACATCTATTCGCACTTTCAGCTCATTCCCCCTGGTATGCATATGTTGCTAATTATTTGGTTGCAGGAAAACTCCCGCCACACATGTATAAACGAGAAAAGAGAAAAATTATCCAGCAAAGTGCAAGGTATTGTTGGATCAATGGTCATCTCTTCTACACAGGGGCCGATCTTGAGATTAGGAGATGTGTAATGGAAGATGAGATCTTTCACATACTGAAGGCCTGTCATGATGGGCCTTGTGGGGGACACTTTGCAGACAAAACAACAGGGCATAAAGCGCTGCGGATGGGCTACTATTGGCCAACTCTGTTCAGGGATGCTAAAAGGTATGTTCATTCCTGTGACAGCTGCCAAAGGATGGGCCAGCCTAATAAAACAGATCAGACGCCTCTACAACCTCAAATATAGTTGAACCGTTTGATAGATGGGCACTGGATTTTGTTGGCCCTATCAGCCCTCCTTCCAGAAAAGAAAGTTTACATTCTGGTCTGTACTGATTATATGACCAAGTGGGTAGAGGTTGTAGCTTTGGCTAAGGCTAATGACCAGGCGGTGATTGATTTCCTGTACAATGAAATCTTTACCCGCTTTGGGGTACCAAAGGAAGTAGTTACCGATGGGGGGCCGCAATTCATCTCACACCAATTTGAATCCTTGCTCCGGAAGTATCATGTGCAGCATAGGGTGGCTTCACCTTACCACCCCCAGGCCAATGGTCAGGTGGAAAGTACTAATAAAGTTATTGAAGCAATCCTTACTAAAATAGTTAAGAGCCATCGAAAGGATTGGGTTGACAGGCTTCCAGAAGCACTGTGGGCATATCGCACAACTTGGCGAAACACCACAGGGTTCTCTCCCTATGATCTAGTGTATGGGAAGAGTGCCATCTTTCCAATTGAGTTTGAGATCAAAACCCTGAAAATAGCCACCAAAATGAATCTGGATGTAACAGAATCCCAAAAGAGAAGATTGAATCAACTAAACGAATTGGATCAGAAATGGTTAGCTGCAGTAGACCAGACTATGTTGCTTCAGCAACAAAGATCCAACTGGCATGACCGATTTATTAAAAAGAAAATCTTCCATGAGGGAGACTGGGCGCTACTATATGACTCCACGTTCAACAGGGATTTAAAAGGTAAATTACGTACAAGATGGCTAGGTCCATATTTGGTTGACAGGTTATTTGACAACGGAACTGTCCATCTGGTGACCATCGATGAAAACCATATACCATTACTTGCTAATGGCCACAGACTGCGACTGTATCGTAAGCCTGTTTCGAAAGATGCATTCATTTTGCAAATTGCCGCCGATCCAGATTATCAGCTGGCACCAGAGCAAGAATTTCTCTCTGCCCTTGCCAATCCTTAAACTGAAAATCGCATTTTAAATTACTGTACATAAATAATTTTCTGCTGTAGCGTATAATTGTTTTTTTTTTCTTCTTCTCTTTGCATTTGATCTTTTCGTTTGTTGTTTTTTTTCAAAAGAATTTCCAGGGAAGCGCCAGGAGAATGACCATATTGGGCCTGTCAAACGAGAGTTGTCTTCCCATGCCTTCCTGTGAAGAAATTTTTCTTTTTCTTAAAAAAAAAAAAAAAAAATTCCGGCAGCTGCGACATATTTTCCGGTAGCTACAACATATTTTCCAGCAGCTGCAACATATTTCACGGCAACTACGGCATATTTCCCGGTGGCCGTAAAATCTTTTCCCTGGCAACCGTGACTTTTTATCCCGGTAGACGTAAAATCCTTTTTCCCAGTAGCCATGATCAACTTTCCCAGTGACTGCAACATCATTTCCCAGTCGTTGCGATATCCTTTTCCCGGCAACCGTGAATCATTTCCCAGCGGCTGCAATATCGTTTCCCGGCAGCCGCAAAATCGTTTTCCCGGTGGCCGTAAAACCTTTTTCCCAACTGCCGTGAACAATTTTCCGGTAGCTGCAACATATATTCCGGCGACTACAACATATTTTCCGGCGACTGCGACATATCTCCCAGGGCCGTAAAACTTTTCCCTGGCAGCCGTGACTTTTTTTATTCCAATGGCCGTAAAACCTTTTTCCCTGGCTGCCGTGAACAATTTTCCGATAGCTGCAACATCTATTCCGGCGGCTGCAACATATTTCTCGGCGATTGCGACATATCTCCCAGTGACGTAAAACTTTTCCCTGACAGCCGTAATTTTTCCTAATCCCGTAAATCCTTTTCCCGGTGGCCGTGAATCTTTCCTGGTGGCTGCAACATCTTTTTCGTTGGCCGTGATATCATTTCTGGCAACTTGCATTGGTAACTCCTGTGTTAACAGAAGAATTGCTTCTTCTAAATATGGCTCTGAGTCATCTTAGTCATGCCAGCAAACTCATCATTCCGACCCCGAGGATGCGATGGTTTGTGTTTCACTAGCGGAAGGAATTATTGCATTATCCTGGTCATCATGATCAGATTTATCACTGTGCACGAGTTTGGTTCCGCAACGTCACCAATCGCATGCTCCACCATTCTCCGCAGGATGGCCAACGCACAGTCTCATGAGGTATGGCTTTCATTTATCATGTGATTAAGTGTTGATATAATTGAACAATATCACTCGTACCTTTATACGTATCGCCATTATGCCTAATTAGACCTTTCCCTCGTACGACGTAAACATTAATAACTGCCACCTTCCCCAATTCGGAATGGAAATTTCGAACATTTTTCTGTGCTCAACTTTCCATATTTATCCATTTCCACAACATCTCCGCTCAGCGATTCGTGCATCCTCTGTGCTGCAACTTCTATTCTCGGATTCTATCATCTGTGGGATAGCAACTTCAGCTTGCAGCCAGAACCATGGGGATTCCAGTTCGTCATGAACCTTTGAATACACAGGAACTCAGGAAAAATCTTCAAGTTTTGGCCATTTTTCAAGCTGCTGGCTGGCTCGAATTTTTTGAGCGACTAGATGGATTCAATCGGGAAGCAGCCTTGCAATTTGCCTTAAACCTCACCAAAACTCACTCCACGGTGTGGAGGCTGCACATAGAAGTCTCCGAGGCCATTATATCTGAGGTTACTGCCATCCCGCAGGTGGGAAGGGCATGGTTTAACCGACGAGTCCCCATGACGACTGCACAGGAAGCATTTTTACTGGAGGGGGAGCAAGTTGAATCATCTAGAAGAGGGATCGCATTGCACTCATTGCCGCAGCCATGGGACCAGGTTGCTGTTTTTCTCAAGAAGTACATCACTTGTGAAGGTAGATATCAAACTGTTTATAATTCTGAACTCCCTTTACTTTCTCATCTCTGCCATGGCATTTTATTGAACATTCCATATTATCTACTACATGACTTGCGTCATATGGCGGCATTTGTCTAGTCTACTAAACACCCACTTTCCTCCCTCACCCGCCATGGCCTTATCAAATTAATAATTGTAAGAACCCTTGCCCAGCATCATATAACCTGGGAGCAATTCACAGCTCGAGCTCAGCAACTCGCTCCTTTTAGGGTTGTCCCATTACAGCAGGTACGAGTTCCACCACAACAGGAGGACCAGAGTCCCTCCACTGAAGTTGGGGGGGGATGAAGAACAGCAATCGGGGGCACAAGCAAACCCATTTGGGGGGGATGAAATTGAAGAAGAACAGCAACTGGGGGCACAAGTAGAGCCATTTGGGGGGGATGAGACTCTATTAGAAGAAGAGCAACCGGGGGCACAAGCAGATCCATTTGATGGGGATGAAACTGCATTAGAAGAAGAACAATTGGGGGCACAAGCAGAGCCGTTGGGGGAGGGTGTAGATAAAAATCCTGTGGAAACAGGGTAGCTACAACAGCAGAAGGTGAAATTGGAGCAGCATTAAATGCTGCGACAAGTGAACCTGAAGGTGACAGAGCCAGGGCAATAGAAGAAAACATTGAGCTGGTAACTATTGAATCCTCACCTGAGTGGGTAGGAGGAGCCTTAATTGAAGAAGAATGGCATGAGGAGCAAGAAAACATTCCTTCGACCTCAGCTGTGAATCCCTATATACCAGCTCCGCAAAAGAAAACACCACAGAGGAAAAGAAAGAGATCAATCAATGAATTTAACATAACAGCACCAATCAAAAAGAAAAGAACTAGATCATCTATAGTAGTAGAAGCAACCAGAAAAAGATGGGAAACCTTAGAATCACAGGTTGAGCCCCTGATCCTTGTACCGAGACCAATGGATGCTCCACAAAGGCCAGTTGAGGAAGAACTCGGAATTGAAGGTCTTCTGGCTGAGAACACATTGTTAAAAGAGGACCTCCAAGTACTCCGAAGGGAATTGGAAACCTGGAAGGAAACCTACAGAAAACTAGGTGAAAGGAAACTGTATACATTGGTAGAGGCTGCAGAGCAACTGGAGGAATCAAACTCTACCGAGCCTGGCAAGGAAGATGAACGAGTAATCTGTCCCACCTGTGGAGAAATCTTTAAGGAGGCAGGCCACAAGATTATACTTCCTACCTGCTCAGCACAACAACCCGCGCCCACAATAGAGGAAGCTGCAGAAAATGGAGATGCTGCCACACAAGAACTAGCATCTTTAACCATCCTTGCTGAAGCTACCACCAATCCTGTGACAGAAGAGCTGAGGGATGAAATCATGTATGATGATGGGGATAAATAATGTACTGTAACCCCAGAATGCTCCCATGACACAGAGATTATAGAGCAGATGGGAGAAGAATCTGGAATGGAGGACACTCTGGAGCTTAATAAAGAATATAATGTAACCCCAGAGTGCTCCCATGACACAGAAATTATAGATCAAATGGGAGAAGAACCTTGAATGGAGAACACTATGGATTTTAATGGATAATTCTATACTGTAACCCCAGAATGCTCCCACGACACAGAGATTTTAGAAGCTAAGCCACAAAGACAAGACATTGATAAACTTGAACAGGGTGTTGTAACACAAGAACCAGCAAACCTGAGTAAACTTGTCCAATTGGCCGAACAGATGGGAGAAGAACCTGGGATAGAGGACACTCTGGAGTTTAATGAAGAACTCTAGGTTGTAACCCCAGATGGTTCCCATGACACAGAGCTCATAGGAGAAGAATTGAAACAACATGAGGATGAAGAGGCAAGCCAGGATGTTGCTACACAAGAACCAATATCCTTGAAGGCTGCAGCAGGAACTCCTGAATTTCAATTAGAAGATAATCCTGGAATGGATATCATTCCCGATACACAGTGGAGTGAGGATGAACAGGTACAGTCACAATTCTCAGGTGACACCAAAATCTTGGAGGAGGAGCTGCACAATGAGAAAGATATCCAATCCCAGCTGCAGAAGGACAAAGAAGACACTGTTACACAAGAACCAGTGTCTCTAAAAGTAATGAATGTAGCTGTTGAAGAGAGCGTAAAGGATGTTGATGTTACACAAGAACCAACAACTCTCATATTAAACTTAGATGTCCTGGAAGACATTGTCCCACAAGAACCAGTGCTTCTACCTCCTAGAAATGTTATTGATTTGGACTCAGATTAAGATTTCCTTTCAAGGTCCCCCAGGCATAGCATATAATGAGACAGCAGGAAGGAGTGGTTTCCACTTGCACCAACTACATTTCCAGATACCAACAGGTATCATTGGAAGGGAGTAAGCACAGATGGCAGGGTGCCTCCCCTGCACTAATCCTTATTGTTTCAAGAATTCCAAGCAGGCACTTTCCAGAGTCAAGGGCTATGTGGGAAGTATGAGGGAAAGTGGAGTTAATTGGTTGGGTTTGAAATTAAATTTCCCCCTCATTTGGTGGCCAGCAAAACCATATAATATGGATTTTTCCTTGACTGGGCAGAAGAGCAGTGATGCTGGAAACTATTGGGTTACTCACAAAAGCTTTTTAAAAGATAGATGAGGTGCCTGAGTTTCCTACAACTTTTCCTCCCTCCATGAACAGAGATCAGTACAGGACTCAGATTCCAAGAGATGCAGGTTGTTGCACGAGGACATGCAACAGGATAGTTGGGGGGAGATGTTGAGTCCAGAATTGGCCCCTTTTTATCATCCTCGATCACCTCTTCTTCCCCTGTCCTACACCATTTAGCATGCTAATTATACCTATTGTCCTCACTTTATTCTCCCAAGCTGCCAAGGTATGACTGATCATTGCTCTATCTTATTAATGCTTATGATTGTGATAATTAAGGTTGTTTTTCTCTCAATTGTGCTAACATGTTATGATTTATGAAGGTAGTTTGAGATAAGCGGACTGCAGGAAGGTGGGGCTGAACAAGTCTTGAAAGGAGGGATGTTCGCTACTTAAAAAGGATCCTCGGGGCTTCGATAATCAATTAAGGCACATGGTTCTAATGTAACATCCTAGATGGAGTTGTGACAGGGAAGCTGTAATAGAATGCTCTATAATTGGAGATCTTTAGTATGTTGTTGCTCGAGTATAGTTGTGATCTAGAAAGATCGCCACTCCTGGGCCAATCAACAGCTTTCTCACGTTTTTCTATGTCTTTACTATGACACGTTTATAACAGCTTGTATTGTTTTGGGGCGCCTGAAGATTAGAGATCTTCATGGCTGCCCGTTAATAGGATCGGATGTTATGATCTACATGTATAAATATGGGGAGCTGTCTCGACCCAGGGGGTTGAACAACGGAGAATTTATTCATTGTATTAGCAGTAAAAGAAAACTGTGTAATCATTCTTCTGTTAATATAAGGAGTTACCTCTGAGTTAAAGGAACTTTACGTTGTTCATCCAGCATCTCTATGTGAAGGCTGGGCCCGTCTTCCACAGAGATTGCTGAATTAAATTAGGACTCTTCAATTTATTGTTGTGTGATGTTTTGTTGATGATATCTCCTTTGTACGCAGCAGTAGTAAGTGTGGTGTGGATTTCCAGTATAATTAAGATTATATTTCTTTTGAGGTTGGCAAGTAGTACAGAGTGACAGTCGACTGAGTAAGAAACTTTATGCAATTCGTGTGACAGTTGTAACAGCCTTGTTCATCTTGCAGTTAAGTTGTGATCCGATGAGCCCTTGGAATTTATCTTTTCTGTTATGATTGTTGATTTTCATTCCTGTAATTCAATCTCTTAGAGCAACTGAACTCAATCCTTTGCAATTGAATTTCTAGATTAATATTCAGTTTATGCTTATGGTTTTCAAGAGTGATCAGATTGAAGAAGTGAGTTACTGGTTCTAGGATGTGAATAGGATTTCTTTTTATCTGCAATTGTCTTTGAATCTTGTATTATTTCTTGTTGATGCATGGTAGAAAGGAATTGAAATTGTAGTATTTAGAAAGCAATTGGGATTACACAGATCTTCGGGATGGACATAGTTGTTAGAGGATAAAAGTATTCAATTATAGTGATTTGGTGTTTAAGCATAGACTGTGCATCTATCCTTTGAAATAAAAGACTTTCTCGAGTTGACAATAAATCTCGTCTGCTCTGTATGTTGGAATAATCTATCTGCATATAGGGTGCTCGACAGGGTGGTCGTTGAGAACCGATATTTCGGAAGGGAACAAAAGTGGGCTTGGAGTGCTGTTGGGCTACAATCTTGTATTCTACCAACTTAGCCAACCCCAGGGCTTCCATCATTGTGTTGGGAAAGAACATTTTGCCTCAGAGCAGATGGCATCCTTTAGACCACTGATAAAACAACTCAGGTAAAAGTCATCATACAATCCTTCAGTGCGGTTGGATAGTTTCTCAAATTCAGTTTGATACTCTCTCACAGTGCCAATTTGGAGAATTTTAGTGAGGGTTCCTGTGAAGTCATCAAAAGCACTAGGACCAAATCGTTGCAAAAGGAGCTGAAAAAAGTCTGGCCATTTTAGCTCGTCATGAGCCTTAATGTACCAACAGTACCAATGAAGAGCTTCATGTTCCAAATGAAAGGATGCAAGCGGAACTTTTTTGACATCAAAAGTATTATGCACTGAAATAGTATTCTACACGATATATCCATCCAGTTGGATCAGTACCATTGAAGCGAGGAAAATCAAGCTTCGGACCACAGAAATTGCTAGAAGAAGAGAACGCATTGTCTGATGAAGACTCGGACTGTCGTTTGTTGTTCATGGCTGAATGTTCAAGATGGAGGCCGAGAAATTTTTCATCCAGATCTTGGAGTTTGGCTTGGATAGCTACAAGTGCTTCTTCCATGGTTTTTGCTAATGCGCGGGTGACAACCATAACTAGGAGTTTTTTTGTGTGTGGACTGGGTAGAAAAACAAAAACAGAAACTGTTTGAGTAAAGGAAAATTTGGATTTGGGAAAAAATCTGAAGGGTAATTAGGGT
Source organism: Larix kaempferi (assembly GCA_027924585.1). Taxonomy (NCBI): domain Eukaryota; kingdom Viridiplantae; phylum Streptophyta; class Pinopsida; order Pinales; family Pinaceae; genus Larix; species Larix kaempferi. The sequence continues at coordinate 21,569,796 of BSBM01000632.1, read as the reverse complement.
TTGACTAGGATTTGGACACAGTCGAATGGACAGGGAAGCAGAAAATGAGGATTTCAGAAGCGGGGTGAAAGAATGGGAAAATTTGGCAGAGAGGGACAAAGAAGCAGAATTAGGAAAGGAACTCTGTGGTAAAATTTGAAGGTGATTGGGTGAAATCCGAGGAAGTTATGGCAAACCCTAAAAATAGACAAATGTGGGATTTCGGGCTTTGGGAAGTGGAAGTGGGGATAGGGTCCTCATGAATGAAATATGCAGAATGGGATTACAGGGGTTCCCAGGAAGTTTCAAGGGAAACGAAGTGAAAACAAGGGAGATATGGAGAAAAAACTGATTTTTTTTTTTTTCAGAACGGAGTGGCTACGGCTCGGAAGAAATAAAACTGATTTTTTTTTTTCCAGAATGGAGCGGCTACGGCTCGGAAGGGATCTGAAACAGATAGATCTGCAACAGCCCAGAAGTGAGCAGAAACAGAGGGATCTGAAATGACGTCGAATGGATCGAAAAGGGATGGATCTGAAATAGATCTGAAATGGTTAGATCTGGAATGGCTTTCAGAATGGATCTGCACGACTGGATCTGAAACGATGCAGCAGTGATCGACAATAGTTCAACTGAAAATAGATATGGACCCCAGGTATGTGTGGCTTCCTAACAGTTCAAGGGTTTCACTCGGCCACCAATGTTATCTGACGGCTTGCGTATTGGGGCAGTACCCCTCACTCCACGGCTCAGGTAAAACTGATAACCGCTTTGCCACAAACGACATCTCTTGGTTTACCTCACGGGTGGGAACTAGTCAATCAGGTAGGGGTCGTTGCCCTTTTCGCTGGCAGGTCCTCTCAATGGGCCAACTACTTCGGGGTTCCTGTGGTACTCCTCACAATGAGTTTTAGGGCCCCACAGTTAAGCGGATAGGGATTATTCCCAAATCCGAACCTGCAACAGATGCGAAAAAAAAATTTGGCAGAAATTTCACCCAGCGAGCCCAAGAAAGTGCTTTGATATGATGAACCTGCAATAATTAATTAATGCAAATACAGGAGATATCAGAAATAACAGAACTCAGAATCACTTTTATATTGATCACAGGCCACTTCGATGGGGCAACCTCCTTTGAGCAAGCTCAATACAATTAACTTCACGGTGCCTTCATAGGCCTCAACACACACTTATATACTAAGTCTAGGCGCCAATACTATGGGTCAAAACCATGGGCCACTAGAAACTATGGATCAACAATACTACGGGAGACTTACAAAGTATATGCGCCAACAACAATAACACAAACTATGGATCAACAAATACTACAGGACGACTTACAAAGCATATGCGTCCAACAACAATATACTAACAAAGTAAAGACATGGGTTCCTAACAAACAGAGAGTAGTGTTCCCCTATCTGTCATAGAACTCTCTTATCAAGCTATTCCAATGGATTCGGCAGACTCGGATCAAAATCCTTCCAAGATGGAGGAATATGATCCTTATACTTCACCTATATGGACCATGAACTCTCATAGTACTCATGACATCCTGGATCAAAAAATTTCTTCGGATGAAGCCATCCTTGAAGTCATGAATATCTCTGAACGAACCTGGGAGGATATGCATCATAGATCCTCATTTCTTCCAAAGATCGATTCATTAGAAGTAAAAAACTCAAAAAATTTTACTTCAATGATGACATGGAAAAATACCAATGCCCCGTCCAAACACACAATGTGAGTTCGGAAGGAAATTTGGAAAACATATTGAAAACCATCCCAATCGATATATCAATTAAGCTTGGCATCGTTGAAAACATTAATATAGGTGATGTGTTTGCGTGGTCTTACAAAGAAATGTCGGGCATCGACCCCAACATTGTCGAACATGAGATTTAAACCTATAACAATGTTAAACCAGTGCGGCAGAAGCTACGTCTAGTTAACCCTAAGAAGTCGGCTTCCATCAAAGCCAAGTTCAAGAAACTATTGAAATTTGGATTCATTTATCATGTTCCTTTAACTGAATGGGTATCCAACCTGTTCCGGTTTTATAAAAAACAAGGAACTATCCGGGTCTGTACTGACTTTAGGGATCTAAATTTGGCTTGTCCCAAAGACAACTATTCCACACCCTTCATTGATCAGATTATAGACGAATGTGCTAGGAATGAAATCTTTTCATTTATGGATGGATTCTCTGGTTACAACCAAATCCATATAAAAGAGCAGGACTAGCATAAAACAGCTTTCGTATGCCCTTGGGGGACTTTTGCATATTGGAAAATTCCATTCAACCTTAAAAACTTCGGGGCTAATTTTCAAAGAGCCATGTCATATGCATTTCATGACATTAATAAAATCGTTGAGGTTTATCTTGATGACTTGGAAGCCAAATCTAAAAGGAGATTTGAACATAGTACACATTTATGAGTCGTCTTTGACCGATGTCGCAAATACAACATTAGGTTGAACCCACACAAATTCATGTTTTGTGTGGACTCTAGGAAATTACTTGGGTTCGTAGTTTCAAAAAAAGGTGGTGGGTCCCATCAAGGTTGAGGCAATACTTCAGTTGCCTTCCCCGAAAACAATAACACAACTTCAAATCCTTTAAGGGAAAGCTAATTACTTGAGAAGATTTGTCGAGGATTTTGCTAAACAAGAAAAAGCTTTCATGCGTCTCCTAAAAAAAATTCACTATTCATATGGGATGACCAAGATCAACGCTCATTTGATGCAATAAAGAAAGCTTTGGTCTCTGCCCTGGTACTTAGTCCACTGAACTATAATAGAGACTTTTTGCTATATTTGGCAGCATCTAGTTCCACCATAGGAATGGTATTGGCACAAGAAGATGAATCATCATAAGAGAACATTATTTACTAACTTAGTAAGGTCCTTGCAGGTCCCGAATTGAGATATTCTCAGGTTGAGAAGTTGGCCTTGGCAGCAGTTCATGTTGTCCAAAGACTTAGACATTATATGCTTCCAAGAAAAACAACCATAGTGGCTGAAATGAACCCCATGAAACACATTCTATCCCAACACATCATCGATGGCAAATATTCAAAATGGATAGTAATTTTGCAAGAATTCGATCTCGAGTTCAAAAATGCTAAAGCCAAAAAATCGTTGGCATTTGTTGAACTAATGTTTGAGTTACCCTGTGAGAAAGAGGATAATGTATCTATTGAATCTTGGGAAGATGAACATGTATTCCTCATCGCAACTTCAGATCCTTGGTATGGAACATTTATCACATATCTCCAAACCCAAAGGATTGATCCTCGGTTTTCTAGCATTAAACGGTGTCGCATTTGGTACCAAGAAAGAAGATACCTCATCATAGGGGATACTTTGTACCGTTGAGTAGACATGATCTTAAGACGATGTTTATTACACGAGGAAACTGAACAAGTTCTAAATGATTGCCATGCTGGGGCATGTGGTGGTCATCTTTCCGGGTTTCCAACTGCCCAAAAAATATTGCGTGCAGGATACTTTTGGCCTACAATATTCAAATATTGCATCAATGTGGTTAAAAAGTGTCACCCTTGCCAAATATACACAAGAAAAATGCACACCTATCCTACTCCATTACACCCTGTAGTAACCGTGGGTCCATTTTCAAAATGGGCCATTGATTTTATGACAATCAACCCGCATTCAGCTAATGGCCACCACTACATTATCGTAGCAGTGGACTACTTCACCAAGTGGGCTGAGGCGATGCCTACATTCAAGTGCACGGGTAAAACTGTAGCATATTTCCTATTCAATCACGTGATAGCAAGGTTTGGGGTACCCAAAGAGATCACTACTGATAACGGAAGTCATTTTAGAAATTCATGTATGGATGAACTTACCAGCAGGTTAGGATTGCGGCAGGAATTTTCCTCACCATATTACCCTCAAGCTAATGGACAAGTCAAAGCCATCAACAATGTTTTGAAAACTATTTTGCAGAGTATGATTGATAAGAACAAAACTAACTGGCACTTAATGTTGTTTACCACTCTTTGGGCTTACCATACCACTGCTAAAACCGAAACCGGATTCACTCCTTTCCAATTGGTTTATGGAGAGGAAGTTGTGTTGCCGATTGAATGCAAAATCCCATCATTAAAAATAGCAGTTGGACTCCTACCTAACACTTCTGTAGAAGAAGAAAGGATTATCCATCTCCATTCTCTTGATGAAAGTAGAAGGGAAGCTTCTCTAAATGTGGAAGCACACAAGAAAAGGGTTAAAACGCAATATGACAAGTATACCCGTCCCTGAGTCTTTTGTGAAGGCGATATGGTTTTAGTTTATGACCAAAACCAAGACAAAATAGGAGAAGGGAAATTTGTACCAAAATGGTTTGACCCACTTGTAGTCAAAACTGTGTTAAATAAAGGATCTTATGAATTGATCAATTATGATGGAGAACCTATGTCGGAGATCAGAAATGGTCTCTATCTGAATAAATAATTCGCATAGGCACTGATGCCTCACAACACTTATTGTAATATGTTGTATTCTTTGTATAAACTTTTGTACATTAGTTATTTTGGGAACACACTTATCTTGCTTGGCATTGTCACTTTGGCAGATGGCACAAGAAACCTTCACATATTTGGGATATGTGGATGGCATCAGCCGTAGTTCTCGGAACATTGCTTCCGCCACATGGGTGATTTTCACACCTAATGACGAATTTTTTAGTTCAGGAGGCATTTTTCTCGTATCTGCAACCAGCAATGTTTCATAATATAGCATAGTCATTGAGCTTCTTGTCAAGGCTATCACCCTTGGAATTCGATAGATAATAGTCAAACTAGACTCGGAATTAGTTGTATCTCAGTTAAATGGTCAGTATCAGGTTCGAAATCCTAAACTATTTAGACATTTTCTATGAGTACGTCTTTTAGAACGTCAATTGGAGTTCATTGAATATATTCACGTTCCTAGAAGTCTGAATAGTTTGGTTGATTCCTTAGCCAACTATGTACTTGATTGGAATCTAAGTCATTAACACCATACCGAAAAAAACAATCATGTACATTATTCATGGAAATTTAATTGAACATATCATTTAAGGACATAATTAAAAACCGAAATAAACTAGCTTGCATCATAAACCAAAAAGTGTGTAACTTTGCACACACCCAAAAATAATAGTGTAAATACTTTTCTCTTTTTGTTTCTTTTTCTTCAAGATAAAACCCAAAACATTTCATAAAAACAATGAAAATATTCAGAAAATTCAAAAACATGTGAAACTGTTCAAAATTTTCTAGTTCGGCATCAAAACTTACCCACAACTGGCATATCACTGAATAAAGGTTAACAACTTCTAGAAATTCATGCTGAAAGGAGATGCTTCCTCTCATCCATCGGCTACACCTACAACGAATATGGTAAATAATGAGTATTTTTATTCATACATGTATAACCGTATCCTTTTGAAAGATAGAAAGATGCATCATTCCTCAATTTTGGCTATCTTTTTATTAAATGCACATTTGAACCGGTTTCTGACTAAACAGTTGGGTAGTGAAATGGTTTTGATTACAAGACTTGGAGACTCTGACAGCTCGAACTATTTGATTCAGGTAGTTGGAGATAGACCATGATTCATGATGATTTATGATTTTGTCATTTTTCATAAGACTCAACATGAATTAACCTCATTGACCCATTCCTACTTGGCCATTATACCAAATTGGATAAAACTCGGTTACATGGTATTATTTCACCGTCTGTCGACACATACTCCTGCTTCAAATAGCCTACCCATGGAGGGAACATATGTAAGAGTGTGCACAACTAGCTCAGCCCTTGTTTGCAATATGGATCTTTTCCTTCGCCTGATCTGTGCCCTTCAAAAATAGGCGTACGCCCATGCAACACTCGTTCCCTCCCGTGTGCTATAGAATTCTTTATTCTTTTTCAAGCTGATAAAATGAAAAAGGCATAAAAATTAAAAAACACAAAAATCCAAAAAAGGGAGAGAATTGAATCATTTCATATTATATTATTGAAGAAAAAGGCAACAGTCAGTCCTTGTCGCCCTTGAACACGGCACATAATTTGGTATCCGTTGTCAGTCCACCATCTACATTTGCCTTAAGAAACTTTACCAGTATTTTGAATAGATCTCCACCAATGAATTATCCTTCTCGTCAACTATGGAGCTTTCATTAATGCATCTGGCATTGGAATATTTCTTTAAGGTCAGTTCCTCAAATTCCTATGTTTCCAAGTGTCCATTCTGTGTTGTGTTATGTGTTCAAGGGAAGTTCAAACAGAGTCAGACATTCCTCAAATATTCCTGACCAATCATGTCGGCCTTCTGTGTGTCAGTATACAGTGTTAGATCTCGCAGTTATGCCAAATTATATCAGACTATTGATCTTTGTTTCGTATCGGTTGATGTGGGATGTGTTGGTTGTGGAGCCTGATCTTCCATTCTCATAGATGATGGTGCTTCAGCTGTGTTCTACCCCAGGTTTGGTTATGATTCCGACACGCGCAAGGGTTTTTTCTGCGCCAATAGATTGCGGACCCATGGTTTTGGGTAACCTGTGGTATTTTCCCATGGTATTTCCCCTTTAAAAGGAAGACATTGTAATACGGTAGTGTATTGTATTGTAGCATTGTAAAGATCTGTGAGATCGTGTAAGAGAGACTGAGAGAGAGTGAAGAGGAAGTTGCAGTGGATGTGTTGCAGGTTGTATCCCTTCTTTTGTCAGATGGTATAATGTCTATGTGGACGTAGCCCATCTTGGGTGAACCACGTTATATTGGTGTCTCTCTTGTAATGTGTTTGTGTATTTATATTTTCATCTTGTTTATTGTTATTGCTCGGCGATCCTGTTTTTCTAACAGGATGCATTAATTCCCTCTATTACAGCGTAATTTTCCACCTTGTGAGCATCAGCATTGATTGGCCTTCAGGATCCATTTTATTGACTCAGATCCACATTTTATCCTCCAGGAAAAAACTTTTCCCTATTTTTGTTCCTCTACGCTAGTTGTTCCACTATAGCCAGTGTACATGCAGGTTGTTCCACTATAGCCAGTGTACACCAAGTTAAATATTAAAAACTAATAAAAAATTACTTTTTACTCCCAAAAAGCGGTCTTAGGGTGACCTTTGGCCCTCCATATACCCAGAAATGGCTCGATTCGACCTTTCACTTACCTTTGCTATATATTGAGCTCTTATGGTGTATGGAAGGGAGGAGAAAGAGAAAGCAAGATAACTCTAGTGGATTTTTGCCGTGACTTGAGTCTACACTCATTGATCCTTGTTGTTGTGAACTCCTTATGTTCACCTACCAAACTCCTTTCATAGTTTGAGTTTTCCATTGCATTGGGGTATTGAAGTGGTGGAGGCACAAGTGGAGAGACCCTGTTCTTGGTTCAGCTTAGTTGCCGGCAAGAGGTCGTATCATTGTACTTCTTGTTATTAATTAATGGAAATACTCATTTTCTCATCCAATTGATGTTGTGAATGTTGTTTAAATTACATTGGGTTACATTTGCTTATGATATCATGGATCATGCTATTGATTATGCTAATATATTTCACATGTTATATGCACTTGTTTGGATTTGTTGTTGAGACTAATCTGCAGGTTCAAGTGTAGAGGTTGAAAGCTCAACGAGGGATCTACTTCGAACATTCGGTTGCAGGTTGGTCTTTTCTCCATTATCTTAGCATTGTCATTTATATAGCATTGCATTGGGAATTGAGTTTATTTCTAGTTGTTAACTGTTTGTTGTGGTCTACCCCAAGCCATAGGAAGTTTTCTCCATAACAAAAATGGCGACTTCGCTGGGGAGAACATCCATTTTAGGGAGTTTTTAGGCATTTGTCCTTATTTTGAGTTGTTTGTTGAGCTTCTATGTCATTGACTGGCCGTCGGGATTTACATTAGAAAAATAGATTTTTCTGGGTTGTTTGACTCTTTTTGGGTTAATTTTCCTTTCCCTGTACGTGGGTCAACCTAGTTTTGATCGCGTCTACCCACCCTTGTGTAAACTGTAGCCCTCATCTATCCGCTGCTATGCTTTGAATAGTCGCGTACAAGTCTGGGATTGGTTGATTTTTGGCCTTGGGTTGTTGCTGGGTTGGTTGTGAGAGTTCCTGAGTCTTAGTTGGCATGTTTCTTGACTATTCCATGCTCTATTTGTGACCAGAAACTCCTCTCTTTTCTTTTGAGCTTTTAGATTTTTAACAATTTCTTATTTTATAGCTCATTAGCTTAGCTAAATATTACTGTTTGGGCTTTGTTGGGATGTCTATTTGATATGCTCTACATTTCTTTACTGAATAGTTAGATTTTGCTTGCATTTTTTCATTTCCTTATATTGAAAAAATACAAATACATTGTTTTGCATTTTCCTTGCATTTATAAAAGAAAATACAAAAATATTTTCTTTATGTACATCATTTTGCATCTGAGTGCTTGTGATTTCATCTAGGACTTGCTTATGCATTGAAACTTTAAAGAGATTGCATTTTATTTCAAACCATTGGATTGATTGTCATATTAGCGTCATGCTTTTTATTGAATAGACGAGTCTAGTGTTTTTCAGTTGTGCATACCATTGAGTCCTATACATCAGTTTCACGACCATATCCTTTGAGTAATTACATCCATTAAATCAACGCTTAATCTTAAAATTGATTAGAAACGATTTTCATTTTATAGGGTGCACCAACTAGCTTAGGTTTAGAGTCTTGGAATAGATCATTGCTAGTTAACAATGCAAAACTATTGAACCAACATTATGTGTCTAACCAGGGAGTGGTGAAACCCATGATATACATCATTGTTCTCAGGAAGCTCTACTAAAACCAGAGTTAAGCACGAGGTCATGGGAGGTTGGTTGTGGAGATAGCCCTCCAATACTAGCTGAACGTGGCATATACTTCCAAGATTTGTTTGTGTACAGGGGCTCTTAAGGTATTTTTACCTCTTGAGTTTCGGGATTAGCTACCCTACCCATATGATGGATCCCACCTGCGACTGTCCGCCTGAGCATTGGTTATATCATGGTGACCTTAGTTGCTTTACCTAGGTATCACATAGGGCATTCGTTGCGGTTATTCTACGATTGTCCTGAGTCAGATAGGGGTTGGACAGCACAGTTGCTTGTTGTATAGGGATTTGACCCTGTGCATGCAGTGAAGTCTAGGAACCCTTATAGTTGATTTAGTTACCTCCAGTTATAGTTTGGGAGTCTCAATCCTCTCCTAGGTGAGACATACTGGCTGTAGTGTTGGGAGGTCCCTTGAGCCAGTCCTATTTTTTTGCATTTGGCTATAATTTCTTTAGGCGTGTGCTCTTTGATCGATAGTTGGCCATTAGGAGGCGTTCTGATTATTTGGAGTTATCATGGAGCAAGATCCACCTCTCCGTCGGTCTCGTCATTTGACTAGTTTACCAGCTGACAAGGTAGCACGTCCTTTTCATAAGAGACACCAGAGGATCCCCTCTGATACTTTTGAGAAGTTTGACAAATTTCATGAGTACGTTATGACTCTCGCATATGGCACACTAAGAAGAATTACTGTGACTCCATCAGTGGAGGTCGATGGGAAGACCGCTCCTCCCACTCCTAGGGATCTTGGGGAGGAAGGTTCGCCCCCACACGTCACTTTCTCAAGTTTTGGGCCATATCCACCCCCAGAGCCAAACCCATCCCATGGTACATACACACAGGGATTCCGATATGGGATGCCAGATATTAATGACACCACGAACCCTTCGATCACTAATCCTTTTTCAGTTGGTATGCCCAACTTTAATTCGAATGTTACATCCACTTCGTCGGGTAGTCAATCTAACACTAGCCTTGGAGCTACCGGCACTGCTCCCTCCGGGGGAAGCACAACCTCTACTGCTCCCTCCGGGGGCGGCACGACCTTTTCCACTCCATTTCAATTCACGTCTGGTCATATCCCTTCAGCTTCTACAGTTGTTGGAGGAGGACCACACCCTAGGACTACCCCTCATTTTAGTGGGAACACTTCACATAACACGGCTCACACCACACAACCTAAAACGCATGCTTCTACGGATATACCCATGACTACGACCTTGTCTACTAACCATCATATCCCTCCTAACACTGGGGGTGGGCACATTCCCAACACTAGGGGTGGACACATTCCCTACATTGGGGGTGGGCACATTCCTAACAGTGGGGTGGACACATTCCCTACACTAGGGGTGGGCACATTCCTAACCCTGGGGGTGGGTACATTCCTAACCCTAGGGGTGAGCACATTCCCAACACTGGTGGTGGGAACATTCACAATGTTGGGGGTGGGAACGTACCTTACAATTACGGTCATTACTCGACTACTCCTGCTACAACTAGCACTTATATGCCCCATCAGTATGGTGGCAATCCTTCTTATAATGCAGCCAGTTATGGCCCTTATTACAACCCTCCTCATTATGGTGCCTACAACGCATCTATACCTTTGTACCCTTACACAGGTCAGGGAGGAGACGGTTATTAGTCCTATGGTCACGGTCATGGTTCATATCATCCCTACAGTCCCCAAGGTCAGCCTCGTTTGGGAGCCTTTAATCCAGCTTCACAGCCTCAACTCCCGTTTCTTAATCGATTGAATCTACTAGATCTTTCAAAGACCACGAATGATCCGGTGTGTCACAATCCTTCTTGGCCTCCAATCGCTACCAATCTCCCTTTGGACATTCCGAAGTTCAAAGGGAAGAATGGTGAGGATCCGGGTGATCATGTTACAACTTTTCAACTTTGGTGCTCCTTGAATTCATTAAATCATGACTCTATTTGTCTGAGACTATTTCAACGCACCCTCACGGGGGGCAGCCGCGAAGTGGTATGTCGAGTTACCTGGGGGCACCTACAGGATTTTTAATGAGATATATTTGGTTTTCTTGGATCACTTTTAGTTGCCAATTTGTTACGATACTAGCACCGAACTTTTATCTACCTTCCTCCAGAACAAGGCCACGCACATATCTGATCACATTCAGGACTGGCATCGATGGAAGAGGTTAGTGAAAGCCAACATTCCTCTATATTTTATGTTGGAATGGTTCCTCGAGTTGTTGCTTCCCTACATATCTAAGGACATTTCGGTGTCCGGCATCACGACTGAGGAACAAGCCATATTCAAATCCTAGCAGCTAGATTTACACTATGCTCAATCTGGTATCCTGTACGATATCATTCCTGACGCACCGCGCTCATGACATGAGCCCAAGCCTGTTCCTGGACCACATGCTGATGGCATCGTTGGATCCATGAGTACTTGACCCATATACTTGGTTACAAACCAAATGAAAAAAATTTCTATTATCCAGTCTACCCCCGCACAGGCTCATGCCTCGTCCACTCCTACCCAATCGTCCGATGTTCATTTTGTACAGACAGAGAACCCATCAGGTAACCAGCAACCTAGTGGAAAGAAGAAGGGGAGAAACAATCGTAAGGGTGGGAATAATTCGAATAATGGAAGTAATCAAAACACTCCTAGGAAAGAGAATGCCAACCCTCCTCGGGATGGTGGAAATGATGGTGGGGACCGTAAGCTAAGACGTAAGGTGAAATTCCCTTGCAAACTTTGTGGGGAGGATCATCTGACTCAGTTGTGTCCTCTAATTGAAGAAGAATCGGAGCATCTTGCACAGAGCCTAGCTGTGTTGAAATATCCCCTTCCGCATCATCATAACATGGCTTTGAATGCTCTCGCCACTGGTTATGGGACTAATGAAACTACGACGTATTCTTCTCTTGATGGTGGCTATGGATGCATGAACATGGTCCAATCTCAGGTTAGTGTTGCTACTCGTCAACGCGACTATGGTGCACCACAACCGAATATGGGGAATGAGCCTCCTCCTCCTCCTGAATCTTCTCTGCATATCGAGAATCCCACTACTATGCCGTGGATACCGAAAGGTGTTCTTAAGCGCTCGGCGCACAATCCTAATGCCCGAGCCACCCAGAACTACTCTATTGTAGAATATTTGGGCCAAACTTCATGTGCCATGTTAGCTCTTGAGGTTTTATAGGCATGTCCTTCGCAGAGGAACGCCCTTTTAGCTGCTTTGGGAGTTCAGGATTAGAGTAGCCCTAGCGTCATTAAATTCGACACTACTAATATACAGCCTCTCATGCCTTACCATGTGGCTTTTCAAGTCCATGTGAGATGCTTAGATAAGTTTGTTAAACGCACGGTGGTTGACGAAGGTGCTTCCACCTTAGTAATGTCGTTGGATTGTTGGAAAGCTCTTGGCTCTCCTCCCCTATCAAAATCTATGACAATGCTTACTGCGTTCGATGGTCAGTCATTTAGGCCACATGGTATTCTCCCTTCCCTTGAGGTGCACTTGGGTGGGAAATCCGTTCCTATTGAAGTCGAGGTGGTTGATGCGCCCATCGACTACAACCTTCTTCTAGGTAGGAATTGGATCTACGCAATGAAATTGATTGTATCCTCCGTGTTTAGAGTTATTTTCTTTCCTCATGAAGGTAGAATCGTGGCGGTCGATTAGCTAGACTTCCCTAGTTCTAATTCTGTAGCATCATCGGGAGTTATTGTTCCCCAGATCAAACATTTCCAACCGACAACTGGGAACATTGGTGTAGGATTGTATCCATCCCTTATGGGATCATTCGACTTTATTGCACTAATTTCTTTTATTGGAACCGTTTCCGATAGTGCACCATCCTCATTAAATAATGTACCTTTCCAGACCTTGTATTTTAATGATTCGTGGACTTTACCATCCACAAGTGCCCCGTCTGGAGACATTTCGCACGTTGGAATGGATATGCCATTATCTGTAGCTGAGCTTGGTTACCGTGAAATTCAACAAGCCACTGCAGAGTCAAATCCACCCTCTTCACACATAGAGGAGGAAGATCCCATTATGCTACCGGCATGGGCAGCCGACTCGTCTTGCTCGCACGATTGTATTGATGGTACTTTGCCTTCGGATGAAACCATCATTGAGGCCATGTGTGGTAGTGAGAGGCCCTGGGAGGATTTGCATCATTGCTCTTATTTCCTTCCTAACCTCGATCTTCTTGAGCGAGAAGAGTTTAGGATGTGTCTTACAGAGAAGGTTGTTCACCCTATGGCTCCTTTGGATTCACATGGGATTTATGCGGAGGGGAATATGGCCAATATCTCCCCAACCATACCAATCAACATCTCTCGCACACCCGGAAAGATAGAGAACGTTTATATCGGTGCTGATTGTTCTCCCAATGAGATCCATATATACACCTAACTGTTCAAGGAATTTTGGGATGTTTTCACCTGGTCATATGAGGAGATGCCAAGAATAGACCCTAGTATTTTCGAACATGAGATTAAGACATATCCCAATGCTAAGTCGGTTTGGCAATGACTTCGTGCTATGAATCCTAGAAAGGCAGCCACGATCAAGGCAGAGGTGGAGAAACTACTTAAAGTTGGTTTCATCTACCCAGTTCCCCTTACTAGATGGGTGTCAAATCCTGTTCCAGTAGATAAAAAGCAAGGAACCATCTGTGTATGCACAGACTTTAGAGATCTGAATCGCGCACGTCCGAAAGACAACTTTCCCACACCGTTCATAGATCAAATTTTGGATGCATGTGCAGGAAGCGAGGTTTTTTCGTTTATGGACAGTTTCTCCGGATATAATCAGATCCAGATAAAACCCGAGGACCAACATAAAACGGCTTTCATATGTTCTTAGGGTACATTTGCGTACCGGAAAATGCCCTTCGGCCTTAAAAATGTCGGAGCTACGTTTCAGTGTGCTATGACCTATGCATTTCATGACCTTAAGCATATAGTGGAGGCTTACTTGGACAATCTTGCTGGCCATTCTCATAAGAGAGTGGACCACCGCAAGCACCTTCGCCTCATTTTTGAAAGATGTCGATGTTACAAGATTTGGTTGAACCCCAACAAGTGCATCTTTGTTGTGAAAATGGGTCATCTTTTAGGGTTCGTAGTTTCACAAGAGGGTATAAGAGTCGATCCTCTTAAGGTTGAGGCAATACTTCGATTGCCTCCCCCACGTAATATAATTCAACTTCAGAGCCTCCAAGGGAGAGCTACTTTTCTACGACGTTTTATAGTGAATTATGCTAGTCTTACCAAAGGTTTCGCGTGACTTTTAAAGAAGGACACACCATTTATCTAGGATGAGCGAGCCCAGCAGTCTTTCGATGCTTTGAAGAAAGCTTTGGTATCGGCCCCTCTGCTTAATCCACCTGAATTTGCTAGAGATTTCTTGCTTTATGTGGTCGCATCTCTCAAGACAATTGGCATGGTCTTAGTTCAGGTAGATGATGCGCTGCAAGAGCATGTTGTCTATTATCTTAGTCGAAATCTAGTAGACGTTGAGCTGAGATACACTCATGTGGAGAAGTTGGCATTTGCGACTGTTCATGTAGTCCAACGTTTATGACATTACATTATGCTTAGGAAAACCACTGTCATAGCACACATCAATCCATTTCAGTTAATGCTTTCACGGCGTTTGATTGGGGGAAGTATAATAAATGGATTGTGATTCTTCAGGAGTTTGATATTGATTTTTCTTCGGCGAAGTCGGTGAAATCCTTGGTTTTCACTCAACTCATGTCAGATTTTCCATGAATTGATGAGGACATCGTCCATGAAGATTCCTTTGTGCATGATCATTTATTTCTTATCTCGTCGGTGGACCCTTGGTATGGGGATATCATCATATATCTCCAAACTTTGAAGTTCCCTTTGCACTATTCACAGGATGAACGACGACGTGTGAGGAACCAAGCAAAATATTATGTCATCATCGACGACACTTTGTATCGTCGAGGAAAATACTATATCCGTCGTCGTTGTTTAACTCACGAAGAAGTGGAGTTAGTGTTGGATGACTCCCATAGCGGGGCGTGTGGTGGTCACTTATCGGGGCTTGAAACAACCCAAACCATCATGCGAGCAGGTTACTTTTGGCCTTCGATCTTTAAAGATTGTATGAATGTTGTGAAGAGATGTCACCCTTGCCAGGTGTTTTCTTGAAATGTACACTCGCATCATGCGCCCCTTCATTCGGTCGTCACTGTCGGTCCCTTCACTAAGTGGGGTGTTGGGCCCAGGTTGAGACAAAGTTTTGGAAACACCTTTTTGAGACAAGCAGGGAAAGCTGAGCTGAGCGCTGCTCGGAAATACAATTTTGGCTAAGTATTGAGGATGCTGCGAAGTTGCGCGCAGCATCCAACTTTTGACTAGACTACGGAATTGCACGCAGCATCGAAGTTTTGGACGTGATGCGAAGACCAGTACTGCACTGAAGCAGTGATGCAGAGTTATGAGGCCACATGGAGCCAGCAAAGCGGTGTGCTGGACAAGTATCAAGTGCAGGTACCAGTTGGACCGGTAGCAGCCATTTTTGGAAAGATATTCCAAGATTGCCAAGCGACGGACATAGGCAAATCAGGAAGGCAGCCACGTGTGGATTGTTAAGGAAAGCGACGTTTGGCACGCTTAGAAGGTAAAACCGTTAGAGATAAATGGTTTGGAAGAAGCATCCTATAGGCACGCGTGTGATAGGAAGGCCAACAGCGACAGGATGAGGACATGGAGATCCACCAGGATCAAACAGATGCTACCAGGAGCCAGCAAGCCGGTTTGGAAAATCGACGCAGTTTTGGAAACCCTTAGGGTTTTGGGTTTTAGGTCTTCGACATTGTAGAGACATGACCTTCGGGCATGATCTATTTAAGAAGACAATTTTGTATGCGATGGGGTTGTTAGGTTGTTAGTTGTTATTGCTCTATTTTTGGGGGCTAGATGCTAGTTGTTAGAGTAATCATGAGATAACCTTTTGTATTGAAAAATCTCTCTGAGCTGAGAATATTGTAAAGGCTCTGTAGCTGTGTGCGCAGAGACCTAGCCGAGAGAGAGGAGATTCTGCAGCTGAGTGCACAGACTAAGAACGGTTTCCCCATCCCCTTTTGAAAAAAATATATTACCAACCGTTCTTGTGGACGTAGCTTTCCATCCAGGGAAGTGAACCACGTTAAATCCTGTGTTATGCGATTATGTTTTATGAATGAATGAATGTCTGTATTGCCTGTAGAATGAATGTTTGAATGTTTCCTTGCATGCTGTAATAGGGGAACTTTAATATGCATTTACCAATAGGAGAAGTTTGGGAATGATATGCTAGATTCCACGGGAACAGATGAATGGCGAACATTTCAATTATATGTTAGGATCGTGAATCAGTCATTTAAGTTTAAATACTTTCTTAAACACAGTGAAGGAACGCAGCACGGTTAGTCGCATCTATCATTTCAGTTCGCATTGTAATAATTAATAATCTAAGTCCTTGAATGAATGCTAGAAATATAACCAGTAAGTGCCTGAATGAATGGATGGGTGATATTCATTTCAGTGCCTTAGCGTTTTCAAGATCTTCCAAGTAAAGAATCAGCGTGGTGGACTCGCAGTTCTAGTAGAAGACTCGCAGCAGTAAGAAGTATTTAAGTGAGGCCCGTAGTGTTGCCCTCACCACGTAGTACTGCTCGCAGCGTAGATCCTGCTGCGTGCCGCATCGCTTTGCCCCGCAGTGCACTCCTTCTGTCCTGCGCTGCCCAGCTTGTTCATATAAACAACTCATCATTTACTGTGGAAACCTGATTCCGTAGTACAACATAAGATACACCTCGGGTGAGACCTCAACTTGCTCGCAAGTTGTTACCAAAAGGGCCAATGCGAAGGGGTTTTGTTGATCAAAAGGGAGAACCACAAAGAACCTGGGTCTAATTGGAAACCTCTGGTTCAGTTTCAGCCAACAAATGGTTTCGTTGCTGCACTAGAATCCATGATGAGTTGCAATCACAATGTGTGAAGAAGAATATCAGTTCCTCGAAGGATCTGACTATTGGCATCCTGAAAAGACAGAAATCTAGGCTTGGTGGGATAAGACCATAAGAGATTTTAACAGACAAGAGAACAGACATCCGCGTCTAAGCAACACACAGTGGTCAAATAGATATCTATTGGACAACATTCACACGATTTTTTGGGCATCATCTCCAAATGAGCTGCATGCATGGATCTCGTGGCTCACAGAGAAGAAAAACTGTTTCTAGGAAGGAGTACCCACGGAATGGAATCCTGAGCTCACAGCACAGCTCAAAGCACTAGATAGCCCATTGTCACGCGCAGTTGACTATTGGGTCGATCATATGCTAGAAGGCTTTGTAACAGAATTTGCTGTAGACACACTCAAATCCTATAGCCAAGCAGAAGCAAAATTTTTCGGAGGATTTCAAGGTAAGTTCCTGAACAATCTAAGTCTATACATTAAGATGTTGTTAGCTGAGAAAGGTGTTTTAAGAATGCAGTAATATTCTTGAAGCTTGTCATGATAAACAGTACATATATTGATTCTGACGAAGAGACACATACTCTTAGAAGTGGTAAGAGATATAAAATTAATAAGAATCTAGGAGGCCCTGGACTCCATATTAATACTGAGATCCCGTGTAACATTGACAACGAAGCTGTACCACCATTTACACCTGAGAACGCACCGGCTACAGAGACCACACCACCTTTATCTCAAAAACCACCCACTATGCAACCCGCCCTGCAAAATACTCAGCCCACCCCGCAAAAGACTCAACCTAGTCCATCTCTCCCCATAGTCCCATTTGTATTTACTACGCAGAGCCCTTTATAGCAATCGCACACTAATCCCGGCGCTCCACCACGTAGTAGCACAATGGAAAACACAGATATGAAGCTACCAATATTCAGAGGAACTGGCTTAGAAGACCCTGACTAGCATTGGTTTCTTTGTGAAGCCGTATGAAGTGTAAGACAAATCCAGGATAATGCAGTGAAGCAAGCACAACTCATCACCACCTTTAGAGATAGAGCTTTACATTGGTTTATGAAATACTCTACCATACAGCTGAGAACTCTCGCAAAAATTAAAGCTACGCTCATAGCAGAATTTAAGATACCTAAATCTGAATCTCAGTGTATAACCGAGTTGAAAGAAATAAAACAGAAACCGACTGAAACGGTTTGGGAGTTTGATCAGAAGTTCAAGACCCTATTAGACCAAGTGAGCTTTGTTATAGCTCCGAAACAGCACAAGGAATGGTTCATTGCTGCGTTGTTTCCCCATATTAGGTTACCATTGATGCAGCAGAAGGTTGAGTCCCAGGCAGAGGCCTTGGAGATCGCAATGAAGCTAGAGGCTTTGCTAATTGGTGAGACTAGTTCTGGGATGTCTCAAATACAGAACCAGCTAACCACCCTGACACTAGAGTTGCAAAGCATGAAAAATGGCAAAGAACAAAGGTATGAACCTAGACACGAGGTTTGGTGTGCAGCTTGTAAAGGAGAAGGCCACGACGAAGAGCATTGCCCTCTATTCCGCGACTATCTTAACAGTGGTGCGCCAAACCCATTGAATCAGAATCAGGCCCCATGGTGTGAAATCTGTAGAACCACAGGACACAAACCTGAAGACTGTTATCTTATACAGAAATATGTGAAAACACCTAAAAATTTATATTGCGGTTTCTGTAAATCAGTTGAACATGATAAATCCAACTGCCGCGCATATGAATTAATGAATGAAAGAAAAAGGGATATGGACTCAATGCGAGGCACTGGCTTGTACTGCGTACAAGAAGATGCCCAACCGAAACAAGAAAATGCACAATATGACTAAGGAGGATACAGAGGTCGTGGTGATGGATACCGCGTCAAAGGAAGAAATGCTGGCCCCGCGCAAGGAAGAGGTCGCGGCCAAGTCATTTGTTATAATTGTGGCCAGCCAGGTCATGTATCTAGAGATTGTGTTAACCCATGCACTACGTGCAATTATTGTAAATCATTTGACCATGTTATTGAAGATTGCCCAGTGCTAGAGGTCGAAATGCAGAAACGAAGACGTACGAATGCACCGAACATGAATGTCCAGTGGATTGCAGTAGAAAATAGACCAGTGGATCTGAGCATCAATGTGGTCACGTGCAGTGGTGCTGAGATAGGCCGCGACAGAGGAGCGGAAGCTTCAACATCAGGGGAGGCACATACAAAGAAGGATCCCCTTGAAACAATATGGATAAGGAAAGCTACAAGAAAAGAAACCCCTCTTAATTTACAGAAGAACAAGGAGATCTTCATTGACACATGGGATACCTTTAGAGAACCAGCAGATAAGTCATCAAGGATCCCGCTGCGCAGTGAAACACTGCATGTTGAAGACATGCCAGCTCCTTATGATAACACAAGCACTGCGACAGATGTCCATACTTCTGCTGCGTAGTTCTTGCGAAGCTGCATGCAGTTACTAAAAAGCGAGAAAGCCATAGTAGAGCTCCAGAAGCTCATCAGCCAGTATGAAACTCAGATTGCAACAAAGACTTCAGATAGCGCCATACATCATATAAGGAAACACAAAAGAACAGGCCGAGAGATGAGGCTTACTGTGCAAATAGGAGATTCTGAAATGGATGAAGTCATCCTTGATATGGGATCAGAAGTGAATGTCTTGACTAAGCAGACATGGCAGCAGATGGGTCAACCAAAGTTGCTCTGGTCACCTATCCAGTTACGAATGGCTAATCAAGAGAAGGTCATACCTTTTGGCTGCTTAGCTAATGTAGTAGTTGACATCGACGGAGTACAAAGTCATGTAGACTTTGAAGTTATTGAAATTGTGGATGATAGTCAACCTTTTCCAGCAATATTGGGAATTGATTGGGCTATGGATAACTTGGCTATCATAAACTTG